>CM035841.1:90459482-93234482 GCA_020510985.1 Pholidichthys leucotaenia
ATGAATTATGTGTAAAGTGCGTCTAATGTTATCTTGTGTCTTTGTCTTATAAAACCTGTTTGGTCTAAATGAATTAAGTCTGTTAGTATATTTTCTCACCTTTTGGCAAGGATAGCGATAAAAAGTTTATAGTCCTGATTTAACACACTGATTGGTCTGTAGTTGGAGCAATCTAATTTATCCTCTTCAGGTTGAGGTATGACTGCAATGACCCAACATAGTTAAATGTTTTCAGGAGGAGAGGAGATAGTTGCTGTTTAAAGGTTTTGTACCACTCTGCTGTATAACCATCTGCTCCTGGGGATTTACTAGCTTTCAGTTTCATAATTGCTTTTTCTAATTCTTTAGGTTGTATTTCTGCAAGTAGTTTTTTATTTTGTGACTCAGTAAGTTGGGGAAGATTTAATGTATTTAGGAAGGCTTCGGATGTGTCTGTGTTTTTTGAGGGAGTACAAGTTCTTGTAGTAATTCTCGAAGCTTTTAAGAATTTCCTGAATTCTAAATTTTATTTCCTTTGATACTGGGTCTCTGATTTTGTAAACTGCTCTCTCCGTTTGTTGTTTCCTCAATTTATAGGCTAGTAATTTTGCCGATTTGCTACCCGTTTCATAATATTTTTGTTTCAGAAATGTAAGTTTCTTCTGGATTTCTATTGTGTAGATTTTTCTTGTCTCACTTTCTTTTGGAGTGCCAGTTTTGCGATAATCTTTCCCCTTATTACAGCTTTGCATGCGTCCCACAGTATTAAAGGGGATACTTCTCCATTATCATTTTCTTCCAAATATCTGAGAATATCTGATTCCAATTCATCTTTCAGTGGTCCTTTCAGCACATTTGAATTTAACCTCCAAGAAAATGTATTATTTGTGTATTTTTGGATATTTAAGTCCATATAAATCGGACTGTGGTCAGAGAGATCCATCAGTCCTATTTTACATGTTTTTACTCTTCCATTGTCTCTATTAAACATAAAAAAATAGTCAATCCTTGAGTATGATGTAAGTGATGCTGAGTAAAATGTATAATCTTTTACACTGGGGTTGAATTCCCTCCACACGTCACAGATTCCCATTTCATTTAATAGCATCCTAGTATTCCTACTTTGAGTGTTATTTTGATGTGGAGAATTACCTGATGCATCCCAGTATGGATTCAGTCTTAGATTGAAGTCTCCACCACATATCACTAAACCTTGGGCTTTAGTTATCATTAGGTCAAATACATTTTTATAAAATTTCCAGTTAGCCCCTGGAGGTGCATATACAGTGGGGCAAAAAAGTACTTAGTCAGCCACCAATTGTGCAAGTTCTCCCACTTAAAAGATGAGAGAGGTCTCCAATTTTCATCATAGGTATACCTCAACTATGAGAGACAAAATGAGGGAAAAAAAAAATCCAGAAAATCACATTGAAGGATTTTTAATGAATTAATTGGTAAATTCCTCGGTAAAATAAGTATTTGGTCAATAACAAAAGTTCATCTCAATACTTTGTTATATACTATTTGTTGGCAATGACAGAGGTCAAACATTTTCTGTAAGTCTTCACAAGGTTTTCACACACTGTTGCTGGTATTTTGGCCCATTCCTCCATGCAGATCTCCTCTAGAGCAGTGATGCTTTGGGGTTGTCGCTGGGCAACACGGACTTTCAACTCCCTCCAAAGATTTTCTGTGGGGTTGAGCTCTGGAGACTGGCTAGGCCACTCCAGGACCTTGAAATGCTTCTTATGAAGCCACTCCTTTGTTGCCCGTGCGGTGTGTTTGGGATCATTGTCATGCTGAAAGACCCAGCCATGTTTCATCTTCAATGCCCTTGCTGATGGAAGGAGGTTTTCACTCAAAATCTCACAATACATGGCCCCATTCATTCTTTCCTTTACACGGATCAGCCGTCCTGGTCCCTTTGCAGAAAAACAGCCCCAAAGTATGATGTTTCCACCCCCATGCTTCACAGTAGGTATGGTGTTCTTTCTCCTCCAAACACAACAAGTTGAGTTTTTACAATGAAGTTCTATTTTGGTTTCATCTGACCATATGACATTCTCCCAATCCTCTTCTGGATCATCCAAATGCTCTAGCAAACTTCAGACGGGCCTGGACATGTACTGGCTTAAGCAGGGGGACACGTCTGGCACTGCAGGATTTGAGTCCCTGGCGGCGTAGTGTGTTACTGATGGTAGCCTTTGTTACTTTGGTCCCAGCTCTCTGCAGGTCATTCACTAGGTCCCCCCCGTGTGGTTCTGGGATTTTTGCTCACCGTTCTCGTGATCATTTTGACCCCACGGGGTGAGATCTTGCGTGGAGCCCCAGATCGAGGGAGATTATCAGTGGTCTTGTATGTCTTCTACTTTCTAATAATTGCTCCCACACTTGATTTCTTCACACCAAGCTGCTTACCTATTGCAGATTCGGTCTTCCCAGCCTGGTGCAGGTCTACAATTTTGTTTCTGGCATCCTTTGACAGCTCTTTGGTCTTGGCCATAGTGGAGTTTGGAGTCTGACTGTTTGAGGTTGTGGACAGGTGACTTTTATACTGATAACGAGTTCAAACAGGTGCCATTAATACAGGTAACGAGTGGAGGACAGATGAGCCTCTTAAAGAAGAAGTTACAGGTCTATGAGAGCCAGAAATCTTGCTCGTTTGTAGGTGACCAAATACTTATTTTACTGAAGAATTTACCAACTAATTCATTAAAAATCCTTCAATGTGATTTTCTGGATTTTTTTTCTTCTCATTTTGTCTCTCATAGTTGAGGTATACCTATGATGAAAATTGGAGACCTCTCTCATCTTTTAAGTGGGAGAACTTGCACAATTGGTGGCTGACTAAATACTTTTTTGCCCCACTGTACATTCAGCAGGGTGATATCTTCTCCCTCTAGCCGACCAAGTGCCATGCTAAATCTCCCTTCCTTATCTTTGTGTTCTGAATTTTTTTCAAATATAATTTTGGTTGAGATCAATGTCGCTACCCCCCTCCTCCTCTCTGACTTATATGAAGATGAAGAGATCAGTTTAAACCCTTGTCTATTAAGTTTAGTGTGCTCCAAGTCTGTTAGGTGGGTCTCCTGTAAAAATATTATTCCTGCTTTGTCTTTTTTCATTTTGCCTAGAATCTTGGATCTTATAACTGGATTCAGGATCCCTTTTACATTATATGAGATTATCTTGGTTGCACCCTGTTTCTCCATTGTATTGTCTTATTTTGTATAACAGTATAGTGGCCCTCTTTTTTGCTACTCAAAAACTCAAAGAACATTAAGAACATAGTATATAAAACTTTAAAACAAAAAACTGTCAAAAGATCTTCTTGAACTGAGGTCTTTTTAGCAACCTTAGAAGAGCCTTGATGGTGTGTTGGCTCTGAGAGAAATTCCTCACACTTTGTTACGTGTTGAGGGCCCTCTCTTACCCCTGTAAGTTGTCCCATGTTTTTAACGTGATTTTCAGATCCCAATCCGAACTTGTATTGATTTTTTTTTTTAATGCCTATACCCTATGAAATTGTGCGCAACCTCCCACCACCATCACAGCAAACAATCACGTTAATACAGTATTTGTTAGTGTGGAGAGTTCATGTGGTTCATTGTCACATTTCTATTTTAACAAGTTTTTTTAAAGACTTATTTGTTTCTAATATTATGACTGTTTCATGAAATGTTTTACCACTTCATATTTGCTGATTCTGCATCTCCTTTAATGTTTGTTACCTTGTAGGAGGAGGGTTGGATGCGCAGATTGACTAAAAATATTGTTATTCCCTCCTGAAAGTGTCCAGTTTTTCCTTATAGCCCTGGCGCTGGGTTTCCCGCTGCTGGCCCGTGGATTTTGAGGGTCTCTGTGTGCACCGCGTTTGAGCCTTGATTCTTTCGATCGGGTCTGCTGCGGGTTTATACACCGTTACTGGGAGCCCTCTTCTCGCCATGTCCCTGGTTGCTTCTTCCGCCGAGTTGTAGAAACACGTCTCTTCCCCCTAAAAAACCCTCAGCTTCGCCGGAAATGGAGTTTGAACAGTTTCTTCTCTCTTAGTACCTTTTTAGTGTCATTGTATTCCCAACGTTTTTTAAGGACCTCCGGGGCGTAGTCATGCTCCACAAAAACTTTCCTTTCTTGGTGCATAAATCCTTTTTTCTGCCAAGCCAGTCTCAAAACCTCTTCTTTTGTTCTGAATTTGGAAAACTTCACTACCACCGATCGCGGGGGATCTTCCGCCGACGGCCTTGGGGCTAATGAACGGTGCGCCCTAATTTCAAATCGGTGGATTGGGGAATTTCCAACTTTTCTCTCAGTATGGTTTCTACGCATGCAGCCATTGTGGTGAAACCATCCTCGACTCCTTCTTTCAGACCATGAATTCTTACGTTGTCCCTTCTTAGTCTTTCTTCCAGGTCGGTTAGCTTAGCCTCCAGTCTTGTCTGTCGTTTGAGTAATTCCAGCGTGGTTTCTTCCCGCCCTTTTATTCTTTCCTCTGCTTCCATGATTCGGGCCTTAGCCTGGTCCACTCTGTTGTTTGTCCTTTTTATTTCATCTTTAAGTTCACGAAATTCGGCCCCACACTCTCGGCGAAATTCTCTCAATTCTTGAAGTATCTTTTTTAAGCTAGCCGTGTTGCTAGCCTCATTTTGCTCCTCCATTTCCGAGAGGTTGTTGTCTTCGAGGTCTGTTTCTCCGGCCGATGCGTGTCTTGGCCTGGTAAATGTTGATCTCTTCTGTTTTCCTTTAGGCATAATAACTTTGTCTTTTGATTTTCACTCTTCCATAAATCCGTTAAATCTGATTTTCATGGTATTTTCACGGATGGGATCTGGGAGCTTCAGCGTTAAGCTGCTACCACCATGGTGTCCAGACGGGAAGTCGGGGCTCCTTTTGGATTAATTACTGCAGCACTGTGGCGTGGCATGGAGGTGCTCAGCCTGTGGCATTGCTTAGGTGTTATGAAGGTCCAGGTAGCTTTGAAAGTAACCTTCAGCTCATCTGCATTGTTGGGTCTGGTGTCTCTCATCTTCCTCTTCACAATACTCCATAGATTCTCTATGGGGTTTAGGTCAGGAGTTTGCTGGCTAATCAAACACAGTGATACCATGGTCATTAAACCAGGTTTTGATACTTTTGGCAGGGGAGGGTGGGGGTGCCAAGTCCTGCTGGAAAATGAAATCAGCTTCTCCATAAAGTTTGTCAGCACAGGGAAGCATGAAGTGCTCTAAAATTTCCTGGTAGATGACTGCGCTGACTTTGGTCTTGATAAAACACAGTGGACCAACACCAGCAGATGACCTCTGTTCAGATAAAACTAAATTTTGCATTTCATTTGGAAATCAAAGTCCCAAAGTCTGGAGAAAGAGTGGAGAGGCACAGAATCTAAGTTGCTTGAGGTTTAGTGTGAAGTTTCCACAGTCAGTGATGATTTGAGGAACAATGTCATCTGCTGGTGTTGGTCCACTGTGTTTTATCAAGACCAAAGTCAGCGCAGTCATCTACCAGGAAATTTTAGAGCTCATCATGCTTCCCTTTTCCCTGACAAACTTTATGGAGAAGCTGATTTCATTTTCATGCAGGACTTGGCACCCCCCACACACACAACCAAAAGTATCAAAACCTGGTTTAATGACCATGGCATCACTGTGTTTGTTTGGCCAGAAAACTCTCCTGACCTAAACCCCATAGAGAAGATGAGAGACACCAGACCCAACAATGCAGACGAGCTGAAGGTCACAATCAAAGCAACCTGGACCTTCATAACGCCTCAGCAGTGCCACAGGCTGATCACCTCCATGCTATGCCACATTGATACAGTAATTAATCCAAAATTTGCCCCGACCAAGTATTCAGTGTATACATGGACATACTTTTCAGTCGGCCAACATTTCTATTAAAAAAACTATTTTTTAAAATTAATTTTATGTAATATTCTAATTTTTTGAGAAACTGAATTTGGGGTTTTCATGGGCTGTAAGCCATATTCATCAAAATTAAAATAAACAAACACTTGGAAATATATCAGTCTCTGTGTAATGAATCTATATAATATACGGGTTTCACTTTCTGAAATGAGTGACAAAAAATATTGAACTTTTTCATGATATTCTAATTTTTTTGAGATGTACAGTGGGGAAAAAAGTATTTAGTCAGCCACCAATTGTGCAAGTTCTCCCACTTAAAAGATGAAAGGTCTCCAATTTTCATCATAGGTATAACTCAACTATGAGAGATGAAATGAGAAAAAAAAAATCCAGAAAATCACATTGAAGGATTTTTAATGAATTCCTCGGTAAAATAAGTATTTGGTCAATAACAAAAGTTCATCTCAATACTTTGTTATATACCCTTTGTTGGCAATGACAGAGGTCAAACATTTTCTGTAAGTCTTCACAAGGTTTTCACACACTGTTGCTGGTATTTTGGCCCATTCTTCCATGCAGATCTCCTCTAGAGCAGTGATGTTTTGGGGTTGTCGCTGGGCAACACGGACTTTCAACTCCCTCCAAAGATTTTCTATGGGGTTGAGATCTGGAGACTGGCTAGGCCACTCCAGGACCTTGAAATGCTTCTTACGAAGCCACTCCTTTGTTGCCCGGGCAGTGTGTTTGGTATCTCCGGTTCTGCCGGACCGGCGGCGCCACACGAGTTGGCTGCCTTTTGCAACTGCCTTTTTTTTTTTTTTTTTTTATCTTCCTTCTTCTTTCTACACCTTTCACTCTATATATATATATATATATATATATATCACGGACACACAGATTGCCCCAAAGGTCTCCCGAGTCGGCGGACGGAGCCTCTGTTTACAGCAGGAGACGATACAGCAGGGAAGAGCTAGCTAGCACTCAACCGCCACCCGGTGCTAACGGAGAAACTCGACATACCGAGGAACTGTAGCGAAAACGACACAGGTGCCGGGCTGGAGGTTAGGAGGCGTGCAAGGAATATAAGACAGTGTGGAGAGTTGTGAAGGACGAGACTGAGTGTATTCCTCAGGTTCAGCTTTATTCACAATGACATTCTCCAACATTCAAAAGCAGAAAAAGAGGATGAATCTTCTCACATCTGTCCTTTTATACCAGGACATCAAACATACAATCACATGGTGCTTAATCAAACATACAGTCACATGGTACTTAATCCCAGTCACAATGTAACTTCCCCCGATCTTCACACCATCCACCTCCTAGTCTCCGGTGGTCAGGAAATCTCTCAAAGCCATCTCCTTGAAACAAAAGGCCAGATCTCACACCCTCCCGTTACCTCTGGAAGGCTCAGTCCCTTTGTTCCCCTGAGACATGAAGTATACAATAAGCATACAGTGATATATCTGTGGAGCATCTGAAATCAACATATGTGCATATATGTGTGCCACATGACCCCCCCCAAACGTCTAAGATGGAACAAATGTAATACAGTTTGCAAATCATGGTCACATTATTACACATCAGTCCAAATGTTGCTTGGGCCTCAGTCGCCTTCCATATCTGCTGTAAGCGGGCTTTACCACCCCCGCGGCGTCTTCCCGCTGTGGAGCTGCTGTTTGAGGATTAGAACTGTTAGTCAATCTCTGTGGGTGTTCTGGAGAATGCTCTCTAGGGGGTCTGCCGCGTTGAGGAGCCCTTGCCAGCTGCAGCACTTCGTCAGCCAACACAAAAGCGGGTTTGAGCCTGTTTATACAAATCGTTTCTTTCCTGCCCCCCAAATCTAGCAAAAAATGCTTGTCCCCTGTTTTCAGCACTCTGTATGGTCCGTCATAAGGTGGGCGTAAGGGTGGGCGGTGTGCATCATGTCTGACAAAAACAAACTCCGCATTTTTTAAAGCTTTAGGCACAAAAAAGCGCGGGAAGCTGTGATGAACTGGGCCAGGAAACATGCTCGCTCCCGTGTCGCTCTGCAACTGCTGAGCGGGGGGGCACTCTGGCGCAGGATTATCCGGGAGAAACTCCCCGGGCAGCCGGAGTGGCTGCGCAAAAACCAACTCAGCTGGGGAGGCTTTTAAATCCTCTTTAGGTGCCGAACGCAAACCCAATAAAACCCATGGTAGCCTGTCCACCCAATTTGTATCCGTAAGCGACGCTCTGAGGGCTGCTTTCAATGACCTATGGAAACGTTCGCATAAACCATTAGCCTGCGGGTTGTATATGGTAGTGCGGTGGATCGTTATCCCCAGGCTGCGGGCCATCGCTGACCAGAGCTCGGAAACAAATTGAGGACCTCTGTCAGACGTAATGTCCGACGGAACTCCGAAACGCGCTACCCATGCTGTTAGAAACGCGCGCGCCACCTCCTCGGCTGTGGTTGATGCCAGTGGGACCACTTCCGGCCAACGTGTGGTGCGGTCCACCATTGTCAAAAGGTGTGTGCACCCCTGTGACGGCGGGAGGGGGCCTACGAGGTCGACATGCACGTGATCGAATCGCTTAGCCGGGATGTGAAAAGGCTCCAAGGGAGCTCTAGTATGTTTGTGTATTTTGGCTCGCTGGCAAGCCACGCAGGCTGTTGCCCACTCCTTGACTTGCTTGCGCAGGCACGGCCACAAAAATTTCTCTCCTACCATTTTGACCGACGCGCGCACCCCCGGGTGCGCCAGAGAATGAATCGAGTCAGAAACGCGGCGGCGCAACGTGGTCGGCACCACCGGGCGCGGTCGCCCCGTGGAGACATCGCAGATTAGGGGGGGCATACCATCTTGTAGCACCCTGTTCTCCAGCCTTAACCCTGTTGGTCCAGACTGGAGCGCGCACACGTCCGCGTCGGCAACTTGATCCGCGGCCATGGCTGCATAATCTATCCCTACGCGGACTGGGGCCGCGCGCACTTCCGCGTCGCTAACCTGATCCGCGGCCATGGCTGCAAAATCTACCTCTGCGCGGGTTGGAGCCACCACGGCGCGCGAGAGGCAGTCCGCCACTACATTAAGTTTACCCGCTACATGCTGGATATCGGTAGTAGACTTCGAGATGGCAGCCAGCTGTCTCTGCTGCCGGCCCGACCACGGTTCTGTAATCTTGGCCATCGCGAAAGTCAGCGGCTTGTGATCCACGAACGTGGTGAAACTGTGTCCCTCCAGCCAAAACTGGAAATGGCGAATGGCCAAGTGGAGAGCTAACAACTCCCTGTCGAATGCGCTGTATTTTCGTTCGCTATCGCGCAAGCTCCTGCTACATACTGTTCCACGACTGCTCCTATGGCCACGTCTGACACGTCAGTAGTGAGCGCTATGCGGGCCATTGGGTCTGGATGTGCCAACAACGCAGCGTTTGCCAGGGCTATTTTGACTTCAGCGAATGCGCGCTCCCGCTCCAGAGTCCATTCGATTTTGTTTGTGGGTTTTTGTTTTTTTAGTGCAGCATACAATGGTTGCATGAACTGCGCTGCGTGAGGGAGGAAACGGTTATAAAAATTCACCATTCCCCAAAACTCCTGTAACACTTTGACCATTTGTGGTTGGGGAAAATTTGTTATTGCGCGCACTTTGTCGGGCAGAGGAACCACTCCTTCTGGAGAGACGCGATGCCCCAAAAAAATCAATCTGCGCCACCCCGAACTGACACTTCGCTGGGTTGATTATTAACCTGTGCTCTGCCAACCTCCGGAAAACTGCTGTGAGGTGGTTTTCGTGTTCGACTTCAGACGCGCTGGCTACCAATATGTCGTCCAAGTAGACGAACATGAAGGGGAGGTCGCGCAGAACCGCGTCCATCATGCGTTGGAACGTCTGCGCTGCGCCTTTAAGCCCAAACGGCATGCGCAAAAACTCAAAAAGCCCGAAAGGAGTTATTACCGCTGTTTTGGGTATGTCCTCAGCGCGCACTGGAACCTGGTGGTAACCGTGTACCAAATCTATTTTAGAAAAAATGTGCGCCCCCGCCAAATGCACCGAAAAATCTTGGATGTGCGGGATCGGATAGCGGTCGTGAGCTGTAGCGTTATTCAACCTGCGGAAATCACCGCAAGGTCGCCACGAGCCATCAGCCTTTGGGACCATATGGAGCGGCGAAGCCCAGGGGCTCTTCGACCTCCTGATGATGCCCAGTCTTTCCAGGTTGGCGAACTCCTCGCGCGCTATGGTCAGTTAAGCTGAGTCCAAGCGCCGAGCTTTTGCAAAAACGGGTGGGCCAGTGGTAGTAATAAAATGTTCCACCCCATGTTTAGCCACTGTCGCCAAAAACGTTGGGACCGTGAGTGCTGGGAACTGAGTGAGGAGTGTGTGGAACTTACCACGCGCAGCTGTGACGTTGGCTTGTGCAGTTGGCGGGGCCACACCGAGCTGTGCAGGGAATAGAATAAAAGGACAGTGCATTAACCAGGCGTCTGTTAGCAAGATCAACCAATAAACCATGTGAGCACAAAAAATCAGCCCCTAACATGTTGAAATTGACTGCCGCTACAACAAAAGTCCACTCGAATGTACGGCCCTGCAAAGACAGAAGCAGAGTCCTCTCACCGAAGGTCTTAATCGCCGAGCCGTTCGCTGCTGTCACCTGGGGACCACTGGAAGGCGCCAGCCGGTCCGCATAGCAAGGCGTGATGAAGCTCAGCTGGGAGCCTGTGTCCACGAGTAATTGCCTCCCCGAGCGTGCGTCCTTCAGGTAGAGCAGCTTGTTCTCCTCCCCGAGGGCCGCAGCTGCTACCGACCCCCGGCCTTGGCGTCTCCCGAGCGCTTGAAGTGGCACGGTGGGATGCACTTGCGTGCCCTCTCTGCGAAACGGCGATGGTAGAAGCAAAGGACGTCGTCCGCTCCGTGTCGCCTGGCCCTTGCTGCTGCCGTCGTCGGTGAGTCTGGTGCTGCAGCCTCTGGCCCCATGCCGTCTTCGGACGTCGCGCCTAGCTCTGCTGCCGCGGCCGAAGCTGCGCTCCGTTTGTGGGCGTCGACGAGTCGCTGCGCCTCCTGGCTCAGCTTGTGGTAGTCTCGTCGGGCCAACAGCGGTGAACCAGCCAGGGTCACTCTCACCACTGACGGTAGGGTCCTGAGGAAAAGGTGGGTGAAGATTAAGCTGTCATCATCGGAGTCTCTCAACCTCAGCATCTTCCCCATCAGGTCTGCGGGTCTGTCGTTCTCAAACTCCGTCAACGCCAGGAGCCCCTCTGCTCGCTGTTGCACCAAGGGGGTGAAGTGGCTGATAAGCGCAGCCTTCAATGTGCCGTACATGTTGCTGTCCGGTGAGTGGTTGACCAGGCTCTCCACCCTCTGGACTGTGTGGTTGTCCAGCTTCGCCACCACATGGTAGAATTTTGTGTTGTCTCTCGAAATTCTCCAGAGGTTGAACTGCGCCTCGACCGCGCTAAACCAGGAGCGCGGACTGTTCTGCCAGAAGTCCGGCAGCTGGAACGTGGCGGCATTTGTCAGGCTGGCTTCTGACGAGTCCGGCTCAGGAGAATTACTTCTGCTCATGCTTCGTCGTAAGGTCACCAGTGTGGAGAGTTGTGAAGGACGAAACTGAGTATATTCCTCAGGTTCAGCTTTATTCACAATGACATTCTCCAACATTCAAAAGCAGAAAAAGAGGATGAATCTTCTCACATCTGTCCTTTTATACCAGGACATCAAACATACAATCACATGGTGCTTAATCAAACATACAGTCACATGGTACTTAATCCCAGTCACAATGTAACTTCCCCCGATCTTCACACCATCCACCTCCTAGTCTCCGGTGGTCAGGAAATCTCTCAAGGACATCTCCTTGAAATAAAAGGCCAGATCTCACACCCTCCCGTTACCTCTGGAAGGCTCAGTCCCTTTGTTCCCCTGAGACGTGAAGTATGCAATAAGCATACAGTGATATATCTGTGGAGCATCTGAAATAAACATATGTGCATATATGTGTGTCACAACAGAATAATAAAGAGCGATGGCAAGAATCACGCAGACCGCCCGTAAATCTACTGGAGGAAAAAGACCCCCAGGAAGCAGCTAGCCACCAAGGCTGCTCGGAAAAAGCGCTCCGGCCACCGGCGGAGTGAAGAAGCCTCACCGTTACAGGCCCAGTACCGTGGCTCTGAAAGAGATCCGTCGCTACCAGAAATCCACGGAGCTGCTCATCCGTAAGCTGCCCTTCCAGCGCCTGGCGAGGGAGATCGCTCAGGACTTCAAGACCGACCTGCGCTTCCAGAGCTCCGCCGTCATGGCTCTGCAGGAGGCCAGCGAGGCCTACCTGGTGGGTCTCTTCGTGGACTCCAACCTGTGCGCCATCCACGCCAAGAGGGTCACCATCATGCCCAAAGACATCCAGCTGGCCCGCCGCATCCGCGGAGAGAGAGCTTAGACTTTCTGCTGCACATTCACCAACCACAATGCTCCACACTGTGTGTGTGTGTCTCTCTCTCTCCCTCTCTCTCTCATATATATATATATATTATAGTAATATGTACATATGTATACTAGCTGTTCTTGTTTTTTCTTGCCTTCTGATTGTTGCTCTGAGTGCTGGTATCCCTGTGCTGTTGCAATCCTGGAATTTCCCCATTGTGGGACTAATAAAGGCTTATCTTATCTTCTCTTATCATTGTCATGCTGAAAGACCCAGCCACATTTCATTTTCAGTGCCCTTGCTGATGGAAGGAGGTTTTCACTCAAAATCTCAAAACACATGGCCCCATTCATTCTTTCCTTTACACGGATCAGTTGTCCTGGTCCCTTTGCAGAAAAACAGCCCCAAAGTATGATGTTTTCACCACCATGCTTCACAGTAGGTATGGTGTTCTTTCTCCTCCAAACACGACAAGTTGAGTTTTTACCAAAAAGTTCTATTTTGGTTTCATCTGACCATATGACATTCTCCCAATGCTCTTCTGGATCATCCAAATGCTCTCTAGCAAACTTCAGACGGGCCTGGACATGTACTGGCTTAAGCAGGGAGACACGTCTGGCACTGCAGGATTTGAGTCCCTGGCGGTGTAGTGTGTTACTGATGGTAGCCTTTGTTACTTTGGTCCCAGCTCTCTGCAGGTCATTCACTAGGTCCCCCCGTGTGGTTCTGGGATTTTTGCTCACCATTCTCGTGATCATTTTGACCCCACGGGGTGAGATCTTGCGTGGAGCCCAAGATCGAGGGAGATTATCAGTGGTCTTGTATGTCTTCCATTTTCTAATAATTGCTCCCACAGTTGATTTCTTCACACCAAGCTGCTTACCTATTGCAGATTCAGTCTTCCCAGCCTGGTGCAGGTCTACAATTTTGTTTCTGGTGTCCTTTGACAGCTCTTTGGTCTTGGCCATAGTGGAGTTTGGAGTCTGACTGTTTGAGGGTGTGGACAGGTGTCTTTTACGCTGATAATAAGCTCAAACAGGTGCCATTAATACAGGTAACGAGTGGAGGACAGAGGAGCCTCTTAAAGAAGAAGTTACAGGTCTGTGAGAGCCAGAAATCTTGCTTGTTTGTAGGTGACCAAATACTTATTTTACCGAGGAATTTACCAATTAATTCATTAAAAATCCTTCAATGTGATTTTCTGGATTTTTTTTTTCCTCATTTTGTCTCTCATAGTTGAGGTATACATATGATGAAAATTGGAGACCTCTGTCATCTTTTAAGTGGGAGAACTTGCACAATTGGTGGCTGACTAAATACTTTTTTGCCCCACTGTATAAACACACCCAGTGCGGAGCATTGTAGTTGTTGCTAGATGGGATGAAACGGCACAACCGTCTACTTAGTTATCCTACATGGTATGATTATGTGCCCATACATATTCTCACCCTCCATAGCGACCGGTATTTTCCTAGTTGTATGCCGGAGGGGACCATTGTGCAAGTCTATCGCATCTTTTGCATTCAAAAACTATTAGGTTGTCACGTCTTTTTGCTATCTCTGCAAGCAGCCCTGCTTAGGTTGTACAGTCTGACAGCCGTTGGTAGGAAGGACCTGCGAAACCTCTCGGTTGTACACCTGGGATGATGTAGTCTGCTGCTAAATGAGCTCCTCAGTGCATTCAGTATGTCCTGCATAGGGTGGAACTCGGACTCCAGCAGAGATGACAGTTTAGCCATCGTCCTTCTCTCTCCTATCTACTCCACCGGGTCAAGGCGCTGCCCCAGGACAGAGCTAGCTTTCTTGATCAGTTTGTTCAGTCTCTTCCTATCGGCTGCGGTAATGCCACTGCCCCAGCAGACCACTCCAAAAGTGATGGCTGATGCCACCACCGTGTCATAGAATGTCTTCAGCAGCGCCCCTTGTACACCAAAAGACCTGAGTCTCCTCAGTAGGAACAGCCTGCACTGTCCCTTCTTGTAGAGTGCGTCAGTATTGTGTGACCAGTCTAGTTTATTGTTCAGATGAACACCCAGGTACTTGTAGGATGTCACCATCTCAATGTCTGTTCCCTGTATATTTACTGGTGCTGTGAGGGGTTGTCCATTTTCCTTGCGTTGATCTGGAGATAGTTCCGATGGCACCAGTCCAAGAAGTCCTGGATAAGCCCTCTGTACTCAGCTTCATCTCCATTGGAGATGAGGCCAACGATCGCAGAGTCATCAGAGAACTTCTGTAGATGGCAGTGTGTTGTGTGAGAAGTCCGCAGTATATAGAGTGAACAGGAAGGGAGCCAGCACCGTACCCTGGGGAGCCCCCGTGCTACCGATGATCGTGTCGGACACACAGTCCCGGGTTCTCACAAACTGAGGCCGGTTCGTGAGGTAGTCCAGGATCCATGATGACAGGTGCTGGTCCACCCCTGCGCGCAGCAGCTTGTCCTTCAGGATCATCGGTTGGATGGTGTTGAAAGCACTGGAGAAGTCAAGAACACTATGAACTATGTTGGACTTAATGGAACTTCTTGCAGTGGTTTAGATCTAATTATCTGATAGGTTCCAGTTTGTTCATGTAAATAATGAGTTTTCTTTCAACTCAAAGCTTAGTCATGGAGTTCCACAGGGATCTGTGCTAGGCCCTACTCTTTTTAGTTTATATATGCTTCCGTTAGGCAACATTATTAGAAAGCACTGTATACATTTTCATTGTTATGCAGATGACACACAATTATACCTGTCAATTAAGCCAGATGATAGTAATCAATTAGCCAAGTTAGAAGCCTGTCTTAAGGAAATCAAAGCTTGGATGACTTGTAATTTCCTGCTATTAAATTCAAATAAGACTGAAGTCATTCTTGTTGGTCCAAAAAACCTTAGAAATACCTTTCCAAATCAAACTTCCAGTTTGGATGCTGTTACTCTTTCTCTTAATAGCTCTGTGAGGAACCTTGGAATTATTTTTGATCAAGATCTGTCCTTCAATTCACATATTAAATTTGTTTCTAAGACTGCCTTCTATCATTTGCGTAATATTGACAAGATTAGGAGCATCTTGTCTCAGAGTGATGCTGAGAAACTGATCCACGCTTTTGTTAGCTCGAGATTAGATTATTGTAATTCTTTATCAGGCTGTCCTAAAACATCTTTAAAAAGTCTTCAGCTGATCCAAAATGCTGCAGCAAGAGTTTTAACAGGTACTAGAAAGAGAGATCATATCTCTCCGGTTCTGGCCTCCCTTCATTGGCTTCCCATAGAGTTTAGAATTAAGTTTAAAATCCTTCTTCTTACTTACAAAGCTCTAAACAATCAGGCTCCTTTTTATTTAAAAGATCTGATACTACCGTATTATCCTAACAGAGCACTACGCTCCCAAAATGCAGGATTACTTGTAATACCTAGAATCTCCAAAAGTACAATGGGAGGCAGAGTCTTCAGTTATCAGGCTCCTCTCCTGTGGAACCAGCTGCCAATTTGGATTCGGCAGTCAGACTCGATCTCTGTTTTTAAGAATAGGGCTAAAACCTACCTTTTTGATATAGCCTACAATTAGGGAGGGATCATGCGTTTCTGAACCCTCCCTTAGTTATGCTGCTAATAGGTTTAGTCAGGTTCCAAGGTTGTCATAGCCAGGAGCGGCACTGGGGTTAAACTCCCAGTGCTCATAAAATGCTCCTTATGGCGTGCGTCTCGAAAAGCCTCTGACAACTAAGTCCAACTCCAAGCCTGCCCGTGTGGTTTAGTCTCTAAGCCCGGCGGAACTGCTTTTACTAATAGGAGAAGGGGCGAGGGCGGATCTCTGGCGCCTTAAAACCAGATGCTTCGGGTAGATGGTGGCTCGTCAACCTGGGAAGGTAGCCCATCTAGGGGAAGATGAACCCCGATTTCAAACCTCCGCTGCCTTGCGGCAAAACCGGTCACGGGAAAGGCTTCGGGAGTCAACCCTGAGGAAAAATCCGGAGTCGGAGCCCCTAAGGCAGTTCTATGTTGTGCTCAACATCGTTCTGGCAGCTCCTGCAACGGCGCTGGTGCCAAACTGTAGCAGCCCTGCTGTTCCTTTGGATTCATCAGTGACGTGGAGAGGGGGGACATGCTGCATGGGCAACATCTTATCCTCCATATCTTCCTGCCCAGGCTTGAATCCTACCAACGTTCAACGCTGGAAGGTAGAACACCGGATCACTGGAGAGGACACTCCAGCTTCGCCTTTGGCGTAGACAAAACACGGGGAATGACAGTTACCGGTTATAAGCCACCGCTCAATTGGCGTAGAGCTCGGCGCCAGGGGTTATTCCCGACGGTGGGAGGGATCATCGGATCTCACTGGACAGCTACCGCCCGCCTCAAGCTGGGCAGCCCCCAGCCAATAAGGTGATGTCCCGCCACAGCTTGCTTTCCTCATTGGGTGCATGGGGATGAGGAGAAGTCTGAACAGCAGGCTGAGAACTTTCGCACCAGGCAAGACAATAAAACAAAAGAGACCAACTCTAAAACTGGGAACTTGGAACGTCCGCACTATGATGACAGGACTCGCTACTAACCTCAAGGACACCAACGACACCAGGAAGACTGCCATCATCAATAATGAGCTGAAGAGACTGGGAGTGGATATCGCCACTCTCCAGGAAACACGGTTGGCTGACGCAGGCACACTGAGAGAGAAGGACTACACATTCTACTGGCAGGGAAAGGGCAGTGACGAACACAGGGAACACGGAGTGGGCTTTGCAGTGAAGAACACCTTGCTGAAGATGGTGGAACCGAGCAGCACTGGCTCTGCACGACTCCTCACCCTCCGCCTGAACACCACTCAAGGCCCAGTCACCCTCGTCAGTGTGTATGCCCCAACACTGACAGCCACACCAGAGGCAAAAGACGAGTTCTCCGAGAATCTCGCAACAACTGTCAGGATCGTCCCCAACTCTGAACAACTCATTCTCCTTGGAGACTTCAATGCCAGAGTTTGTGCTGACCACGACTCCTGGCCCTCCTGTCTTGGACCTTTTGGCGTGGGCAGAATGAATGACAACAGACAGCGGCTGCTCGAGTTCTGCACATATCACGATCTGTGCATCACAAACTCGTTCTTCAAGACCAAGCCCCAACACAAGGTTTCCTGGCAACATCCACGCTCAAAGCACTGGCACCAGCTGGACTTGATCCTGACCAGGCGCACCTCACTGAAGAACGTGCTAATCACCCGTTCGTTCCAGAGTGCAGATTGCGACACAGACCATTCATTGGTGTGTTGCAAGGTCAAGCTGCAGCTGAAGAAATTCCATCGTGCTAGACAACCTGGAAAGGCACGGATTGACACCAGCAAGATGGCTCAACCAGAACTTGTTGAGCAGTTTGCCTCCACCTTTGAGAAGGAACTTGGTGTACCACAAGAAGGAGAATCTGCAAAGCAGAAGTGGGAAGAGCTGCGAAACACCATCCACTGCACAGCCTTGGCTACCTTTGAACTCAGAACTCAGAAAGGATTTATTGCCAAGTACATTAACAGATATGACTGATAACATACGAGGGATTTGACTTGACACAGAAAACAACCTGCATTTCCGGTGACACGGCAGCATCTGTGAACGCGCCTGTCATCAGATGGGTACAGGATGCATAGGGAAGAAAAGGATAACACAATGGGAAGGAGCAAAAAACCATTGTGAGAATAGATAGATAGATAGATATAGTTTATTTCGAACACAAAAATATACCAAATACAAGCAAATGGCAAATGCAATAAAGTAACATTATACACTGTTCGAAAGGGAGAAGGAAGAAGTGAACACTTATTAATTCCATCTCCTCTTTTCCATAGATACACCCATGTGAATTTTATACAAATTACCACCTTTAAGACCCCAAGTAAACAATTTACTGTATTTTTTACAAATCAACATTAACACCCATCCATTCTAACATACAATGATGTCCATACAACAAAACCAGCCTCAAACAACACAGATATACACAGTGCTGTCCTACCCACCATTCCATAGTGTCCCATAATATCCCAGAGTGAACATAATGAATCGTACATATAACTACTACCCTTCTAACATATACCCTTTCAGCAAATGATGCTTATACCTCTTTTTGAATTGATTTCTGTTTGTACATAGTTTCAGTTCCGGCTCTAGACTGTTCCACAAATCCACCCCACAGACAGATATGCACATACTTTTCTTGGTAGTACGTATCTTGGGTTTTGTAAAGTTTAAGTCTCCCCTCAAATTATGATCATTGTCTCTTTTTTTAAATATTTTTTGTATATTAGTTGGTAGTTGATTATTAATTGCCCTGTACATTACTTGTGCTGTCTTAAATTTAACTAAATCGATGAACTTTATGACATGTGACTTTAAGAACAACGAATTGGTATGGTCTCTATATCCTGCATTGTTTATTATCCTTATAGCTCTTTTTTGTAATGTGCATATTGACTGTAGGTTGGTTTTGTAGGTGTTTCCCCAGACTTCTACACAGTAGTTAAGATAAGGTAAAAACAGTGAATTGTACAATAAGACCAATGATTTATAGTCCAAGAAGTGTCTCGTCTTCCCCAGTATGCCTATACATTTTGCTAATTTGGCCCGGATGTGACTGATGTGAGGTTTCCAGCAGATTTTATTGTCAAGCGTCACCCCCAGGAACTTATTTTCCTGTACTGTTTCTATTCTGGTATCATCTATCGTTATCATTATTTCATGATTTATTTTATAATTTCCAAACAACATAATCTTTGTTTTTTTTAGATTTTGAGATAATTTATTTTTGTTGAACCACTGCGTTAATTTTTTTCATTTCAGTTGTGACCACCTCTAAAACCTGCTGCAAATTCTCACCAGTGCAGAGGATATTTGTGTCATCCGCAAACAAAATAAATTTCAGAATTTTTGATACTTGGCATATGTCATTTATATATAAAATAAAGAGTTTGGGTCCCAAAACTGACCCCTGGGGCACACCACAAGTGATGTCCATGAAGGGTGATTTGTGCTCTCCAATTTGTACAAATTGTTGTCTGTTACTTAAATAACTTTCCACCCAACTCAGTCCGACCCCTCTTATCCCATACCTTTCCAGTTTCCTTAGTAGTATTCTGTGGTCAATGGTGTCAAAAGCTTTCTTTAAATCTATGAATACTCCTACAGCAACATTTTTTTTATCTATACAACTAGTAATTTCTTCTATAAGTTCGATCAGTGCCAAAGATGTAGATTTATCTGCTCTAAAACCATACTGGCTATCTGTAAGGAGGTTGTGTTTTTCAGTGAAATCATCCAGTCTCTTAGTGAAGATTTTTTCAAGTATTTTGGAGAATTGTGAGAGTAAAGAGACTGGCCTGTAATTTGTGAAGCAATGACTGTCTCCTGTTTTGTATAGAGGTATTACTTTTGCTATTTTCATTTTGTCTGGAAATGTACCAGTTTGAAATGACAGGTTACAGATGTGGGTGAGTGGCTTAACAATTCCCTCAATTACTTTTTTCACTACTGTCATGTCAATTTCATTCCAGTCCGTTGATTTTTTGTTCTTAAATTTACTCACAGTCTCGATAATTTCCTTTTCAGTAACTGCACCCAAAAAGATTGTGTTTGGATTTCTATCTTCTATTTCATTCACAGAACCACTGTAGTTTGTTTCTGGTGTCACTATTGATTTTGCTAATTCAGGACCAACGTTTGCAAAAAAATTTATTGAAACCACTGACCACATCTTCCATATTATTTATCAAATTGCCATTTTCGATAAAATATTCTGGATAATTTGCATTCTTAGGATGATTACTAATAATCCCATTGAGTACTTGCCATATTCCTTTTATGTTATTTTTGTTATCCTCTAGTATTCTGTTGTAATATTCTTTCTTACAGGTCCTCATTATAGTAGTATAGAATACTGGTCATATAGTAGTATAGAATACTGGTCATATATGATCAATATTATGATTACAAGAAAAAAAGCCCTCAATGCACAGTTAGCAGACAAAAAAGTACACAAGGACACAAAGAGAGCAGTGAGTGAGTGATCTTTTTCATCAGTTTTTGAGTCAGTGTGGGTGTAGTGTTGAGTGTAGGTGTTTGTATCAGTTAAGAACAACAAAGTCTCTTTGGCAGGAGATGTTTTGTCTTAGCTGCTGGCATTGTCCTTGGGCCATGCAGCTGGCTGTCCGTGAGTCAGTGCAGCTCAAATGTTTTGAAAACAAAAAACTGCAGATAATCTGGAGGACTTGTGTGAGGGGGGTCAGATTAGTCGAATAGTACTGATCCCAGAGAAAGAAACTTTATATCCTCTTACAGATTCAGTACTTAATCCTTCATTGCTGGACGTTGAATCCTTCATGGACGGCTCTCAGCGTAATCATGATGTAATCCATTTTCCTAGACAGTTCTCCATTTGCCGCTGTCAGAGTCCTCTCCATTTTTTCAATTTGATGGTTAAACCTCGCTTGGCCAGCATTTTGATAGATTAAGTCCACCTTCATCAATTTACGGTACACCAGGACAATCCCAGATCCAATCAGAATGATCCCGATGACCATTACTACGAAGACGTACAAATCTTCGACATCTTCGATGGAAAGATCAGACAGGCACAAGAGTTTCCAATTACTTGTGTCCCTCAAATAGCCCGCAGCAGCCGTTCCTGCGGGGCAAACAACCTCCCCCGGGGCACTTTTCCTCGTTGAAAAAATAGTGTCAATTGCGTTCAAAGCCCAGCTTATTAAATCCATAGTTTCGTTCGATGATCAGCAGTAAGGACACGCAGACAGACGATAGCAAGCTGGGATCCAGTTAGTTAGAGGAGGAAGGAGATAAGTCAGAGCAGGAGAGAAGAAGAAAAAGGCGTCTGCTCTCTTTGGGAGGCGGAAGTGAAGTGGGAGGAAGACCTCAAAGTCACAGGACTGGTTTGATGCCAAGTTGACCGAGATGACCCCCGTCATTGAAGCCAAGCGCTCAGCACTTGCTGAGTACAAGAAGCACCCAAACGAGAAGAATCTCCAGATTCTCAGGGCTGCGAGAAGCAAAGTTCAGCAGACTGCTCGGCGCTGTGCCAACGAGTACTGGACTCAGCTCAGCCAAGACATTCAAACTGCTGCCATAACGGGGAACATCCGTGGTATGTACGATGGCATCAAGAAAGCACTTGGTCCGGCTCAGAGCAAGACGGCCCCCCTCAAATCCTCCACTGGGGAGATGATCACAGAAAAGAACAAGCAGATGGAGAGATGGGTGGAACACTACTCCGACCTCTACTCCAGACAGAACACCGTGACACTGTCAGCCCTTGATGCCATCGACTGCCTGCCATCCATGGACGAACTTGACGCCGAGCCAACCATCGACGAACTCAGCAAGGCCATTGATAGCTTGGCTGCTGGCAAGGCACCCGGCAACGACGGCATACCCCCCGACCTGATCAAGCACTGCAAGACCGCCCTACTGCTGCCATTGCATGACGTCCTCTGCCAGTGTTGGAAGGAAGGTGCCGTACCACAGGACATGAGGGACGCCAAGATCATCACCCTCTACAAAAACAAAGGGGAGAGAAGTGACTGCAACAACTACAGGGGCATCTCCCTCCTCAGCGTTGTTGGCAAAGTCTACGCACGAGTTGCTCTCGTTCGTCTACAGAAGCTTGCCGAACGTGTCTACCCCGAGTCTCACTGTGGCTTCCGCGCTGAGCGATCGACGGTAGACATGATATTCTCCATCCGCCAACTCCAGGAGAAGTGCAGAGAACAGAACATGCCCCTGTACGTTGCCTTTATCGACCTCACCAAAGCGTTCGATCTGGTCAGCAGAGAGGGCCTTTTCAAGATCCTGCCAAAGATAGGATGCCCACCAAAGTTGCAAAGCCTCATTGAATCGTTTCACACCAACATGCAGGGGATAGTGCAGCACGATGGCAACGTCTCAGAGCCTTTCAACATACGCAGCGGAGTGAAACAGGGCTGTGTACTTGCGCCAACCCTCTTTGGGATTTTCTTTGCTATGCTCCTGAGGCATGCCTTCAGCACAGCAACAGAGGGAATCTACCTGCACACAAGATCTGACGGCAGGCTTTTCAACCTCGCCCGCCTGAAAGCCAGAACCAAAGTACGCGAGGCTCTAATCAGAGACATGCTGTTCGCAGACGACGCTGCAGTCGCAACCCACACACAGCAGGAGCTTCAGACCCTGATGGACCGCTTCTCCCAGGCATGCAAGGACTTCGGGCTTACCATCAGCCTGAAGAAGACTAACGTCTTGGCGCAAGGCACGGAAGCACCACCAACCATCACCATTGACGACTACGAGCTGGAGGTCGTGAATCAGTTCACGTACCTGGGGTCCACGATCAGCAACAACCTCTCCCTTGATACAGAGATCAACAAGAGGATTGGAAAATCAGCCTTCACACTTGCTCACCTCACCCCACGAGTGTGGGAGAATCCCAAACTCTCTGTCAAGACGAAGATGGCAGTGTACAACGCCTGCATCATCAGCACACTGCTCTATGGGAGTGAAACGTGGACAACATATGCCCGGCAGGAAAAGAGACTGAACTCCTTCCACTTGCGCTGCATTCGCCACATCCTGGACATATCCTGGCAGGACAAAGTGCCCAACACAGAAGTTCTGTCCCGCGCCGGCCTTCCCTCCATGTTCACGCTACTCAGGCAGCGCAAGCTCCGCTGGCTAGGCCACGTTCACCGCATGGAGGACGGCAGAATCCCCAAAGACGTCCTCTACGGAGAACTGGCGACTGGCAGGAGAGACGTTGGCCGCCCACAGCTGCGTTTTAGAGACGTCTGCAAGAGAGACATGAAGGCCCTGGAGATCAACACAGAGCGCTGGGAGGACCTTGCAACGGACCGCTCCAAATGGAGAGGCACCCTGACCAGACAGCTCAAGGCGGGTGAAGAGAGACTGACTGCTTCTGCAGATGAAAAAAGGACCCGCAGGAAGAACCGCCACAGACCCAGCAGCACGGAGACCACCCACAAGTGCGACCTGTGTGACAGGGACTGCCATTCGCGCATCGGCCTGTTCAGCCACAGGCGGTGCTGTTCCAGCAGAGTAGACGTTTAGGATTCTCTTCCATGGTCATCATAGACCGACGGAGGCCGCCGCCGCCGAGGTTTAGTCAGCCGGGGGACCTCCAATAATGCACTGGGCCTCACCACTTTCTTCACTCTCTATGAAATATTTTTTTTTGCTGGTCATTAACATCTGTTTGTTCTCTCCCATAGACTGAGTCCCCATCGTGCTGTTTGCTCTCTACATGTCTGTCATTTTCATCTTCTCTGTCCCCTCACTCCCCAGCCAGTCGCAGCAGATGACTGCCCCTCCCTGAACCTGGTTCTGCTGGAGGTTTCCTCCTGTTAAAAGGGAGTTTTTCCTCTCCACTGTCGCCAAGTGCTTGCTCACAGGGTATCGCCTGATTGCTGGGGTCTTTCTGCAACTGTGGGGGTTCCCCCTACAGTTGATAGTGCTATGAGATGACTGTTGTTGTGAAATGGCGCTATATAAATAAAGTTGAATTGAATTGAATGTACGGGTACTTTCGCTTTATAAGATGCAAAATTCTTTTTTATTTCTTGAAATTCCCTGAATTTTAAACAATGATGATGTAACATTCAGTTTACATGTACTTAACTTCATCAATGTCTACTATTCAATTTACAGTACAACTGTACAACTGCTTTACAACTGCTTACAACATAAGCATAAAAACCTGACCTGACTGAGAGAAACGGATGTCATTTTCATATTCAGTGGTGCAAAATCTTCTTAAATCAGTTGAAAAACCACAGACGACTTACAAAAAAATATATTTTTGTTATGTTGTGCTATCATTGATATCATGAAGACTATTTTATGTCCAGGATATAGCAACATATGATAACAGTCTACGTACAGTGGATATAAAAAGTCTACACACCCCTGTTCAAATGCCAGGTTTTTGTGATGTAAAAAAATGAGAAAGAAAAATCATTTCAAAACTTTTTTCCACCATTAATGTGACCTAGAACCTGTACAACCGAATTGAAAAACAAGCTGCAATCTTTTAGGGGGGTAAATAAAAAAAACTTATAATAACCTGTTTTCATAAATATGCACACCCTCTTAAAACTGGGGATGTGGCTGTGTTCAGAATTAACCAATCACATTCAAACTCATGTTAATGGGAGTCAGCACACACCTGCCACCATTTAAAGTGCCTCTGATTAACCCCAAATAAAGTTCAGCTGTTCTAGAAGGCTTTTCCTGGCATTTTTGTAGTCACATCTTATAGCAAAAACCATGGTCCGCAGAGAGCTTCCAAAACATCAGAGGGATCTCACTGTTCAAAGGTATCACTCAGGAGAAGGGTACAAAAGAATTTCCAAGGCATTAACTATACCATGGAACACAGTGAAGCCAGTCATCATCAAGTGGAGAAAATATGGCACAACAGTGACATTACCAAGAACTGGATGTCCCTCCAAAACTGATGAAAAGACAAGAAGAAAACTGGTCAGGGAGGTTGCCAAGAGGCCGACAGCAACATTGAAGGAGCTGCAGGAATTTCTGGCAAGTACTGGCCGTTTAGTACACGTGACAACAATCTCCCATCGAGGGTTGCAAAACGAAAGCCTTATCTTATGAAAAAAACAAAACAAAACATCCAAGCCCAGCTACATTTT
Source organism: Pholidichthys leucotaenia (assembly GCA_020510985.1). Lineage (NCBI taxonomy): Eukaryota > Metazoa > Chordata > Actinopteri > Cichliformes > Pholidichthyidae > Pholidichthys > Pholidichthys leucotaenia. The sequence continues at coordinate 90,484,388 of CM035841.1, forward strand.
GCAAAAACACATTGGAAGTCTCCCAAACACATGTGGAGAAATGTTTTATGGTTCGATGAAATCAAGGGTGAACTTCTTGGCCATAATTTCAAATGATATATTTGGCACAAACACAACACTGCTCATCACCAAAAGAGCACCATACCTACAGAAAAACATGGTGGTGGAACCATCATGCTTTGGAGCCGTTTTTCTTCAGCTGGAACTGGGGGCTTTGTCCAGGTAGAGGGAATTATGAACAGTTCCAAATACCAGTCAGTGTTGGCATAAAACGTTCAGGCTTCTGCTAGAAAGCTGAAGATAATGAGGAACGTCATCTTTCAGCAAGACAATCACCCAAAGCACACAACAAAACCAATAAAAGAATAGCTTCACCAGAAGAAGTTTAAGGTTTTGGAATGGCCCAGCTAGAGTCCAGACCTGAATCCGATCTAACATCTGTAGGGTGACCTGAAGAGGGCTGTGCACAGGAGAGGTCCTCGCAATCTGACAGATTTGGAGCATTTTTGCAAAGAAAAGTGGGCAAATATTGCCACATCAAGATGTGCCACGCTGACAGAGTCCTACCCAAAAAGACTGAGTAATGTAATAAAAGCCAAAGGTGCTGCAACAAAGAATTTGTTTAAGGGTGTACATATTTATACAACCAGGTTATTCCAAGTTTTTTTTAATTTTTAGTTTGTCTTTTTTTTCTCAATTGGGTTGTACAGGTTATAGGTCACATTAATGGTGGAAAAAGTTTTGAAATGATTTATCTTGGTCTCATTTTTTTTACATCACAAAAACCTGGCATTTGAACAGGGGTGTGCAGACTTGTAATATCCACTGTACTTTTCAAAATGCTAAGTATGAATGCATTTTTTTCTGGAAAATTTGCAGCTTTTCTCATAAATTTGTAAATGTTTCTCATTAATTTCCTGCATTTTATTGTGAATTTCCAACTTTCTTCTTGTAAATTTGCCACTTTTTGCCGTGAATTTGTTACTTTTAAAAGTGCAACAATTTTCCTCAAATCCTTTTGTTTCTTTTTGCATCTCAAAGGAAACCTGTACTGGTCATTATAACAACATCAATCCTTCTTTAGGTATTACTTACAAACCAAAAATGTGTTTATTCAGTAAAAATAATCCCCTAGAGTCAGTATACTGAATAATTTTATCCCATGAAAACCAATCAGTCAAAACCAATGGGGAGCAGCCATCACCGGTCAGAAGTGACGTACAATCATTTCTGCCCTTCAAGCGGACGAGTAACATGTTTACCGCAGACAAGTAACCACGTTCAGCAGATGCTCAGTGGGTCAAGATCTGAGTTGAAAATGGCGCAAAATCTGCACGGACACACTGTATACTGCACAAACCGTCCTTGGAAATAGCCTTCATTGATGGCATGAGCCACAGGTACCTCCGGGGACCAGCAGCTGAAGGGGACCTGATGAACAGGCAAGTTCCCAGTCAAGTAACTTCAAAACATGTTGAATAAATCTTGATATACTAGAATTTTACTTCATTAAATTATATGCGGGTAGATTTTTTTGTACATGGTTGTAAAAAATTACATAAAAGTCTTAAGTGGAAACTTTGTTGGCTGCTATACTGCAGCCCAGTCATTTGCACAAAGCAACGACTGTGCGTCACTACCGTGCTGAAACTGGCCATGGAGGAGGCAACATGTCCCTGACCATGACTGACAGAGAGCAGTGACTTGAAACTCGCACGTATTTGAGAAGGAATCATGACCAAAATTACTGGACGGAACCACTAGTATCATATTTGATCCTTTGAAATAGCTTTGGACTACAATTCACTACAGGTACCCTTTAAATCTGCTATTTTTTCTTAAAAAATATGGAATCTTGTTCTACAAAATTTGTTTTTGTTCTTCTCAATTTACATATTTTTTCATAAATTTGAAACTTTTTCTAATTAGTATGGGTTTTTTTTTGTAAATTTTGAACCGTTTCTGGTAAACCTGCCAGAATGGAGTAAGCTCATTAGAAGTTGTTGAAGAGTTCTGAGTTATAAAAATGTGCATAATTTTGATATGCAAACAGCTAGGCTAATGTTTAACAGCGTTATGATACCTGATATAAAGGGACGTTATAACAGAGAGCAGCATGATGACGTAGCCGGCTGGAAACCATCCTCACGCTGACCTACATCAGGGAGGAGTCGGCCATCTTATGGCCTCTTTTGCTGGCTCGCTCTCATTCGGCACAGATAGGAGCTTGGTGCTCAGTCACATGTACTGTATTATTAACCTTTTCTGTTATAAAGTTCAGCTCCAGCACAGCTCACTCATCCGTGGTCATTCCCAGGTTTGTGGACAAAACAATACCGACAAGGCATGAGACAATATCTTGTTCTTTTGTGGAAGACATTGAGTGATTTACCATACATGCGAATGTATGGTAAATAAAAATTTTTATGCCTATTGGCATTAAAATGCCAGTAGGTGGCAGTAGTAAAGTATAAGGGAGTGTCGAAGAAGACAGGGCAGATGGCTCTTGGCGCAAATGGAAGCGCGTGAACGGACCGAGTTGTGAAAAACGGACTGTGAATGAGTAATGTGTATGCTACACATTAAAAATGAAACAACACACTGAGTTTCTTAATTCAAGTGTGCAACATTTGTATTTTTTTCCTCAAACTTGACTTTTTTTTTTTTTGCAAATTTGCAGCTTTGTTCCACACAACTGTACATTTTTTCCTCTTATATTTGTAACTGACTACTATAATACTTAAAGTATCCCTTCAGTTTTTACTTTTTCAACCTCTTTCCTTCCTTGACCTTAGTTTGCCATTAAGGGATCAACTCAAGTGGACCCCTGACCATGTGAGCACCTCAAGTGGACCCTGGGATCCAACCTGAACATGTACAAGTACATTTTCAATCCGATGATTTATAAACAGACTCATAATTTCCCAAAGCCTCATTCAGAACATTATAGTCCCACATACCTATTCTGTGAATTTTCATCTGGGGGCAGCCAGCCGTGACGAGCAGCAGTGGTGGAGAAGAAAAGTCTTTTGGAAGCAGAAACGGAGGAAAAACCTTCTCTGGGTCAGCTGAGTTGTCATCTTACATATATATTTTTTTACACTTGTTGGTGACCGGGTAAAGTCTTTTTAGCAGTTTCACACACACACTCTTGTTGTTGTTCTCCTTCGTCATGTTAACAGCCGCTCTTTCGCTGTTGCAGTGTTGGTCTACTGCTGCCTACCTGGCTGGAAAACTCCCACCCATCATATTCTGTGAATTATTCCTGTCTTTGAATGCATGTTTTGTTATATACTATTCATTCATTCATTCATTCATTCATCTTCTTCCGCTTAATCCTTTTCGGGTCGTGGAGGGGCTGGAGCCTATCCCAGCATCTTTGGGCGAGAGGCAGGGTACACCCTGGACAGATCGCCAGTCCATCGCAGGGCCAACACAGAGACAGACAACCATTCACTCTCACAGTCATACCTAAGGACAATTTTAGAATCCCCAGTTTTGATGCCAATTAACCTATCCTGCATGTTTTTGGCATGTGGGAGGAAACCGGAGAAATCCCGGAGTAAACCCACGCAGACACGGGGAGAACATGCAAACTCCACACAGATCACTGTTAGTCAGGGGCTGGGATTGAACCCAGGATCCCCCGGCCAAGGGTGAGTTGCTGTGTGAGTTGCTGTGCTGCCACAGTGCTATCCACTCCGACACCGCGCCGCCCTTATTATATACTAATGAAGCAAAAACTAATGAAGCAAAAATTTCTAAATGAATGAATGAATCTTTATTTTCAGATAGATTCGATTAAAAGAAAGCAACAGAATAATATAACACAGAGGAAAAAAAATCCAACAAGGCCAAACTAAACAATAACTCCTCGGATTATACAATTCAGCATAAGTTATCCGAAATGGGTGATGGCTGAAGCCGCAGCTTATATAGCCCACCCGTGTTCCATCTAAGAATTCAAAAGGAAAATAAAATAAAAGTGATTAGAAATCAGAACAAAGCCAAGACAAAACGTGACAAACTAAGCAACAGCACAACACAGACTGGATATGATAATCCTTATGTGATTTTACATATCGTTTTGTATATATGTTTGGAGTATTTCTTCCTTTAGTTTTTGTGTAAATTGTCCAAGCGTTGTACATGATTTTAATTCAGGTCCAAAAGCATTCAACAGTCTGACTCCTTGCACTGAGACACAGTGTTGCTTGGTGGTAGTTCTCACTGAAGGTTTTTGAAATATACATGTTCCTCTGAAACGATATTGTTTCTCCCTTATTTGGAACAACTTCTGGATATTTGCAGGCAGTGATAGATTCTTCGCTTTAAATATTATTAATGCAGTTTTAAAATCAACCAGATCTTTCAACTTGAGAGCTTTTAATTTAAGAAAAAGTGGGTTTGTTGGTTCCCTGTAAGCAGCTTTGTTTATTATTCTAATAGCTCTCTTCTGAAGCATAAAGAATCAGAATCAGAATCAGAATCAGCTTTATTGGCCAAGTATGCACAACACATACAAGGAATTTGACTTTGGCTAAAAACTTGCTCTCGTTGTTCAGGTGAAGGATTAAAAATAAGGATTCAATGACAACCAGAGTATGTACAGTAAATTACAGTCTGTCCACGTTTCTATAAAAGGATGCAAATATATACAGGAATATATGCAGTTATTAACTCGGACTAACCACACTTTGCAGAAATATATGAAAAAATATACAATCACACAGTATTTCAATGTGGACTCAGATTCAGTGATATAATGTGAATGAAGTAAAAAGCAGTGTGAGAGTTATGTGCAATGTAATGAAAAGACTGGATATATGTTTGTTTTATATGTATTTTCCATACTTCAGTACAATATGTCATGTATGGGAGTATTAATGAATGATACAAAGTATATAGTGTGGGTTGATTCAGCAAATATTTCACTCTGTGTAGTATTGCAATTGATTTGGATATTTTACTTTTAATATAATTAATGTGACTTCCAACACAGTTTATTATCAATTATTACTCCAAGGAATTTAATTTCGGATACCATTTCAATCTCTACACCATTTACACCGAGTTTAGATACTGAGTTGTTGTGATGGTTGTTAAAAATTATAAATTTTGTCTTACTTAAATTGAGCGTTAATTTGTTTGAATCAAACCACAGTTTAAGCTTTCCTAATTCCTTTCCGAGTGTATCCAAAAGTTGTTCCAAATTGCTTCCACTGCATAATAAATTAGTGTCATCTGCAAACAGTATTAAATCCATTTTTTCCGAAACTTTATATATATCATTTATCTACATATTGAATAACAATGGCCCAAAAACTGAACCCTGTGGGATCCGCAAGTAACCTTCAGTAACTGAGTTTTTGCTACCAACACATACATACTGATAACTGTTCTTTAACCTCTTGCACTCCGTTGTACCGCGGGCGGGCAAGTCTCTGCGTCCCAGAGCGCATGAGGGCGTTCTCGTGCGCCCTCGTGCGCTCTAGGACACACGATGGAGCTGCGTAAGCTGCATTTCCGTTCTTCCACTGCAGACACAGCCGCCAACAGATTAGATCATCTGATTGACCTCTCATTCTACTAATAAGAGCCTTGAATTGGGTTTCTGAAACCTTGAAGAACCAATGACTGAAAACCTAGCAAGAAGGACCTGCCTACCAACGCTGTGAATGCAGCGAGCCAATTGAAGCACAGAAGTTCGCAAGCTGTTTTTTGTAAGGCTGGATGAAGACAGACTGCTGCAGCAGATGAAAAAAGGACACGCAGGAAGAACCGTCACAGACCCAGCAGCACGGAGACCACCCACAAGTGCAACCTGTGTGACAGGGAGTGCCATTCACGCATCGGCATGTTTGGCCACAGGCGGTGCTTATTTTGTTTTTGTTCCAGCAGAGTAGACGTTATGATTTTTTTCCATGGTCATCATAGACCGACGGAGGCCGATGACGAAGGCTGAGTGACACACACGCGTTTGCCAGTCTTTTTTAATTACTACTGTTATTTGTTTGGAAAAATCGTTTGCCAAAAACCGCAATCATGGAAGCGCAAAACCGCAATAATGGAATTATGTTTTGATCGGGTCGCGAGACCAGAACCACGAGCGGACCAGCGTCGCGTTCGTCTGACAATGAGGAAGAGAAGTTTGCCAGGACACTGCTGTGAAGAGGTAAGGTGTTATAAACTAAATTATTCTTTATCCCTGAAAATTGTAATCAAAAATGACTTTTGACAGATCGGTAAATTACAACTGTGCGGCGCACGAAGTCTGAAGTTCGTGCGCCGCGTCGCAGTACACGGGTCGTGCGCCGCGTCCAGACTGTGAAGGCCCCCCCCCCCCCCGCTACTCTTCTGTAGCGATGGGGGGAGGAAGCTGCGGTGACTGCGCCGCTGTCGCCACATGAGTCTATTCCGTCATGTACCGATGGCGGAAGTCCGTCCTCTGTAGCGAGGGGAGGGACAACCCCCCCCCCACACGCACACACACAACCCTGAGTGTGACCTTTCATTACAGCCCAAGATGAAGCTTCTATATTGAATCATTCAAAAGTTACAGACGTTTTTCCAAACTGTGCCATTTGGCACAATTTGGCACAGTTCAAAAACGCCTGGGAACTACCTGAGGAAAAAGCTGTATAATATATTCATTTTTTGTGGTATTGTTACCGTTACAAAATTTTGACCTCTGCTGGATAACACTTGGTTCTACATTTCTGTTGCATTTTCCAGCCCGGATCTGAAGCTGTGTGTTATTTGCAAGCATTTGTATCCAAAAAAACACCCAGGCCAAATTTATTTTCTTCAAGTTCAGTATGTTTAGATGACTGTAACTCAGTGGCCGGAGCACTTAGAGAGATTATGACTGTTTTGCCAAAAAATTCAAAGTGTTTTCTTTTAAATGAGACCAACCCCATGAAGATGCTGCAAAGGGTTGAAGAACAGCTTTTGATTTACTTTGGGCACGTTATTTTTTGGCGTTTTTAGGGAAATTGACCGGAGTGCAAGGGGTTAAGTCACTACATAACCAGGACAGTGCTACCCCCCTAATACCATAATTTTGTAGTTTCTTTAACAATAATTTATGATCCACTGTATCAAATGCTTTTTTAAGATCCAGGAATACCCCAACTGAATACTCTATTTCTACAGCAGTTGATATTTTTTCTATAACTTCCATTAGAGCAAATGCAGTTGTCCTCTTGTGTCTGAACCCATATTGTTTGCCTACACAATAAATTATTCTTCATTTTAAAGTTGTCAATTCTCCATCCATCCATCCATCCATCTTCTACCGCTTTTCCGGAGGTCCGGGTCGCGGAGGCAGCAGTTCAAGCAGAGAAGCCCAGACTTCCCTCTCCCCAGCCACCTGCTCCAGCTCTTCAGAGAGGATACCAAGGCGTTCCCAGACCAGCTGGGAGACATAGTCTCTCCACCGAGTCCTGGGTCTGCCCCGGGGTCTCCTCCCAGTGGGACGTGCCCGAAACACCTCAAGTGGGAGGCGTCCAGGAGGCATCCTAATCAGATGCCCATACCACCTCAACTGACTCCTTTCTCTCACAGAATATTTTTTCAACCATCTTAGAAATCATCGGTAAATGGCCAACTCGACATAAACGGATCAATAAACCAAGGGATGAAAACACGAAGGAGCCGGGCACACGGACAAAAGCAGGGTAAAATTAAAGAATTCCTCTTCAACAACGCAGGAGAAATCGCTGAACACGAGGCCCAAAAAAACGAGGTGACTGCAGCAGGGAAAATGGAGGACGCCAAACTCGATACCATGAACACTGGCATCGCCAATCTAGGTAAAGAGTTAAAAGACTTCAAGCGGCAACTCCAACAGGATTTAGCGGCTCTTAAGGAGGAGCTGAAAAAAGAGATGGAGGAAATTATGGGCCTCCGAAGAGAAATGGAGCGCAAGCTAGCAGAAAACATGGAGGAGCTGCGTTCTCAACGGGCGTGTATGACAGAAGCACAGGCCCGAATATCGGAGCTGGAAGACTGGAAGAGCGAGGCAAACGAGCAGCTGCAGACCCTGACGGCACAAACGCAGAGGATGCAGGAGAAAATAACCGACCTGGAGAGCAGGTCCAGACGGAGCAATATACGCATCTTCGGGATCCCGGAGGGCATTGAAGGCAACTCGATGACGAAATTCATGGATCGGTTCTTAAAAAAAAGAGCTGGAGCTGCCCGGTGAAGCGGATCTGCAGATTCAACGAGCGCACAGAGCCTCGGCACAGAACCCGAAACCAAACTCTCCACCCAGGTCAGTTGTGGTGAACTTTCTGAAATATGATGTCAAGGAAAGAATCCTGACACAAGCGTGGAAAAAAAAAAGATACGAATCGGCGACAAGCAGATATTCTTTGATCATGACTACCCGACAGAAATTGTGCAAAAGAGAAAGAAATATGCCAACATTAAAAAAACGCTGAAGGAGAAAAAAATTAAGATTCCAAACGCCGCTAACGAAGATGAGGATTCATTGGGAGGACGGCGTGAAGACATACAACACAGCCAGAGAGGTAGCGCGGGACATGATGGAGCGGGGCCTTGTGGTGAGCGTGCCGGAGGAAGCGGCTGGAGCAGCGGCGGCCCTGAACGCATCACGGCAGCCGGAGTGGAGGCGAGTGAACGGCTGAAGAAGAGGGAGAGACGTGGAGCAGCGGGCCCAGGAAAAACTGCAAGGCTTTCAACTGAAAGCCTAGATCATAACGAGTTATTACTCTGCATTAATAGAAGAGAACAAGAATAATCCCAGGTTTCTTTTCAGTACTGTAGCCAGGTTGACAAAGAGTCAGGACTCTGTCAATCCTAGCATCCCCTTAGAGCTTACTAGTCAGGACTTTATGAACTTTTTCAATAATAAAATTTCATCCATCAGAGATAAAATCAATCAGATTCTTCCCACAGTTAACTTAAATACTGTAACTACTACAACTCCTTCTATTGATGTCTGTCTTGATGAGTTTACTCCAATCGACCTTTGTGAGTTAGACAAAATAGTTTCCTCATCCAAACCTTCAACTTGTCTTTTAGACCCTATTCCTACCAGGTTATTTAAAGAAGTCTTCCCACTTATTGGTAGCTTTATTCTTCATATAATCAATTCTTCATTAACTTTAGGCCATGTACCGCAGGCTTTTAAAACGGCTGTAATTAAACCCTTACTCAAAAAGCCAACGCTAGATCCAGGAGCTTTAGCTAACTATAGACCAATCTCTAATCTCCCTTTCATTTCAAAAATCTTAGAAAGAGTTGTTGCTATGCAATTATTTGACCACCTGCAGGGAAATGGTTTATTTGAGGAGTTTCAATCTGGGTTTAGAATCCATCATAGCACTGAAACAGCCTTAGCGAAGGTCACTAACGACCTCCTCATTGCATCTGATAATGGACTAGTTTCTGTACTTGTCCTTTTAGATCTTAATGCAGCTTTTGATACTATTGATCATAATATTCTACTTGATAGATTAGAACACTATGTTGGACTTAATGGAACTTCGTTGCAGTGGTTTAGATCTTATTTATCTGATAGGTTCCAGTTTGTTCATGTAAATAATGAGTTTTCTCTCAGCTCAAAGCTTAGTCATGGAGTTCCACAGGGATCTGTGCTTGGCCCTACTCTTTTTAGTTTATATATGCTTCCGTTAGGCAACATTATTAGAAAGCACTGTATACATTTTCACTGTTATGCAGATGACACACAATTATACCTGTCAATGAAGCCAGATGATACTAATCAATTAGCCAAGTTAGAAGCCTGTCTTAAGGAAATCAAAGTTTGGATGACTTGTAATTTCCTGCTATTAAATTCAGATAAGACTGAAGTCATTCTTGTTGGTCCAAAAAACCTTAGAAATTCCTTTCCAAATCAAACTTTCAGTTTGGATGCAGTTACTCTTTCTCTTAATAGCTCTGTGAGGAACCTTGGAGTTATTTTTGATCAGGATTTGTCCTTCAATTCACATATTAAATTTGTTTCTAAGACTGCCTTCTATCATTTGCGTAATATTGCCAAGATTAGGAGCATCTTGTCTCAGAGTGATGCTGAGAAGCTGATCCACGCTTTTGTTAGCTCGAGATTAGATTATTGTAATTCTTTATTATCAGGCTGTCCTAAAACATCTTTAAAAAGTCTTCAGCTGATCCAAAATGCTGCAGCAAGAGTTTTAACAGGTACTAGAAAGAGAGATCATATCTCTCCGGTTCTGGCCTCCCTTCATTGGCTTCCCATAGAGTTTAGAATTAAGTTTAAAATCCTTCTTCTTACTTACAAAGCTCTAAACAATCAGGCTCCTTTTTATTTAAAAGATCTGATACTACCGTATCATCCTAACAGAGCACTACGCTCCCAAAATGCAGGTTTACTTGTAATACCTAGAATCTCCAAAAGTACAATGGGAGGCAGAGCCTTCAGTTATCAAGCTCCTCTCCTGTGGAATCAGCTGCCAATCTGGATTCGGGAGTCAGACTCGATCTCTGTTTTTAAGAATAGGGCTAAAACCTACCTTTTTGATATAGCCTACAATTAGGGAGGGATCATGTGTTTCTGAACCCTCCCTTAGTTATGCTGCTAATAGGTTTAGTCAGCCGGGGGACCTCCAGTAATGCACTGGGCCTCACTCCTTTCCTCACTCTCTATGAAATATTTTTTTTTTGCTGGTCATTAACATTTGTTTGTTCTCTCCCATAGATTGAGTCCCCATCGTGCTGTTTGCTCTCTACATGTCTGTTCTTTTCTTCTTCTCTGTCCCCTCACCCCCCAGCCAGTCGCAGCAGATGACTGCCCCTCCCTGAGCCTGGTTCTGCTGGAGGTTTCTTCCTGTTAAAAGGGAGTTTTTCCTCTCCACCGTCGCCAAGTGCTTGCTCACAGGGGATCGCCCGATTGCTGGGGTCTTTCTGCAACTGTGGGGGTCCTCCCTACAGTTGATAGCGCCATTTCACAACAACAGTCATCTCATAGCACTATATAAATAAAGTTGAATAACAAAGATTAAGAAAGGCACAGAAGAAATGAAGGCCAAGAAGACAAAGTAAAAGAGAAACAAAAGGGACTTCCGGTCTGGACGCCATGGTGATAGCAACCTAACGGTGAAACTCCCAGACTCAATCCAAGGAAAACCTCCTCATAATCAGACCTAACGGATTTTTGGAAGATTAAAATTCAAAAGACAATAACACCATGCCTAACCAAAAGCAGAGGAAACTGACATTCCCCAGATCAGGATGCACAGCAGCCGCGGAATCGGAACCAGAAGACCTCCAGTTTCTAGTCCTTTAGTTTTTTAGTTTATCCCTTTTTCTCATTATGTTTTTAATGTTGCAGCATGGCACCGAGACAAATTCCTAGTTTGTGTATCACATGAACAATGGCAATAAATCTGATTCTGATTCTGATTCTGATTCTCCGTTCAGAAGACGAGTGCCTGGGCCTAGCTAACAAAAGGATTAGCTTGAAATCGCTATTTGACGAATTACGACGATTTCGGGCCGAATTTCTTGAATTCAGAGAGGATCTAAAAAAGGCGAACAGCAGATTGGACCAGGCCGAAAACCAAATCTTGGAAGCTGAAGACAGAATAAAAGTGCTTGAAGATTCTGTGCTGGATTTACACAGAAAACAGTCAAGGCTGGAGGCTAAGCTAGCCGACCAAGAAGGAAGACAGAGACGGGACAACATCAGAATTCACGGTCTGAAAGAAGGAGCTGAAGATGGTTTCAACACAGTGGCAGAATGCGTGGAATCCTTATTGAGAGAGAAGTTGGATATTCCACAATCCACCGATTTGAAGATAGAAAAGGCACATCGCACATTAGCCGCAAAGCCAGCCCCGGAAGCGCCCCCACGTTCAGTGTTGGTAAGATTCTCCGACTTCAAAATAAAACAAGAAGTTGTAAGACGGGCTTGGCAGAAGAAAGGATTTATGCATCAAGAAAGAAAAGTCTTCGTGGAACACGATTACGCCCCTGAAGTTCTTAAAAAGCGACGGGAATATAACGACGCCAAAAAGGTTTTAAGGGAAAAGAATCTTCGCTTTCAGACGCCATTTCCGGCGAAGCTAAGGGTCTTTTATGGGGAAGAGTCATGTCTCTACAATTCAGCGGAAGAAGCAACAACTGACATGGCAAGAAGAGGGCTCCCGGTAACGGTGTTTAAACCCGCAGCGGATCTGAACGAGAAAATCAGAGCTCAAACGTGGTCCACTCAGAGACCTTCAAAATCCACGGGCCAGCAGCGGAAACACCCAGCCCCAGAGCTACAAAGATAAGCTTTCCAGTTCCAGAAAGGAATAGCAACCTTTTTTTTTTTTTTTTTTTTTCCCCTCTTTCTCTCTACAGTCACTCTGCACTTCCACCCCCCCTCCTACAAGGTAACAAACATTAAAGAAGATGCAGAATCAGCATGTGGTAAAACCTTTCATGGAGCAGTTTTAACATTAGAAACAAATGTTTTCTTAATTTAAAGGGGAAAAAAAAAAATCATGTTAAAATAGAAATGTATCAATGACCCACATGTTCTCCCCACACTAACAAATACTGTATTAGAGTGAATGTTTGCTGTGATGGGGGTGGGAGGGTGCACACAAGCTCAGAGTATAGGCATAAAAAAAAAAAAAAATCATTACAAATTCGGATTGGGATCTGAAATTCACGTTAAAAACATGGGACAACTTACAGGGGTAAGAGAGGGCCCTCAGCACGTAACAGAGTTTGAGGAATTTCCCTCAGAGCCCATACTCCATCAGGGCTCTTACAGGGTCTTTAAAGAGACCCCAGCTCAGGAAGTTTTTTTGTTTTAAAGTTTCGTTCATTATGTACTTAATGTTTTTTATGTTCTTAATGATCTTTCAGTTTCTGAGTAGCAAAAAAGAGGGCCACCACACTGTTATACTAAATAAGAAAATACAATGGAGAAACAGGGTGTAACCAAAATAGCCTCATATAATGTAAAAGGGATCCTGAATCCAGTTAAAAGATCCAAGATTCTACGCAAAATGAAAAAAGACAAAGCAGAAATAGTATTTTTACAAGAAACCCACCTAACAGACGTGGAACACACTAAACTCAGTAGACAAGGGTTTAAAATGATCTCTTCATCTTCATATAAATTAGGGAGGAGGAGGGGAGTAGCGACATTGATATCAACCAAAATTACATTTGAAAAAAAAAATCAGAACACAAAGATAAAGAAGGGAGGTACAGTTTGGTAACTGGGCGGCTAGAGGGAGAAGATATCACCCTGCTGAATGTATATGCACCACCAGGGGCTAAATGGAAATTTTATAAAAATGTATTCGACCTAATGATAACTAAAGCCCAAGGTTTAGTGATATGTGGTGGAGACTTCAGTCTAAGACTGAATCCATACTGGGATGCAACAGGTAATTCTTCACATCAAAATAACACCCAAAATAGGAATACTCGGATGCTACTAAAAGAAATGGGAATCTGTGACGTATGGAGGGAATTCAACCCCAATGTAAAAGATTATACTTTTTATTCAACGCCACATTCATCTTACTCAAGGATTGATTACTTTTTTATGTTTAATAGAGACATTGGAAGAGTAAAAACATGTAAAATAGGACTGATGGATCTCTCCGACCACAGTCCGATCTATATGGATTTAAACATCCAAAAATACACAAATAATACATTTTCCTGGAGGTTGAATTCAAGTGTCCTCAAAGGGCCACTGAAAGATGAATTGGAATCAGATATTCTCAGATATTTGGAAGAAAACGATAATGGAGAAGTATCCCCTTTAATACTGTGGGATGCGTGCAAAGCTGTAATAAGGGGAAAAATTATTGCAAAACTGGCAACCCAAAAGAAACTGAGACAAGAAAAACTAATCACACTAGAGTCAGAGCTCAAGAACCTAGAAAAGGAACACAAAGATAACACTCACTCTAATGGCTCGCTCAAGATTAAATAAATTAAAAATCAAATAAATGAGATCTACACAATAGAAATCCAGAAGAAACTTACATTTCTGAAACAAAAACACTATGAAGCAGGCAGTAAATCGGCAAAATTACTAGCCTATAAATTGAGGAAACAACAAACGGAAAGAGCAATCTACAAAATCAGAGACCCAGTATCAAAGGAAATAAAATTCAGAATTCAGGATATTCTTAAAAGCTTCGAGAATTACTACAAGAACTTATATTCCCACAAAAAACATAAAAACGCATCCGAGACATTCCTAAACACATTAAACCTTCCCCAACTTACGGAATCACAAAATAAAACCCTACTGTCAGAAATACAACCTAAAGACTTGGAAAAAGCAATTATGAAACTTAAAGCTAACAAATCCCCAGGAGCAGATGGCTATACAGCAGAATGGTACAAAACCTTTAAACAGCAACTATCTCCGCTCCTCCTGAAAACATTTAACTACGTCCTCCACACAGGGGAAATCCCCCCCTCCTGGAGAGAAGGGGTCATTGCAGTCATACCTAAACCTGAAAAGGATAAACTAGAATGCTCCAACTACAGACCAATCAGTGTATTAAATCAGGACTATAAGCTTTTTACCACTATCCTTGCGCAAAAGGTTAGAAAATATACTGACAGACTTAATTCACTTAGACCAAACAGGTTTTATAAGACAAAGACAGACACAAGACAACATTCGACGCACTTTACACATAATTCATCATATAAAAAAAAATAACTTAAATGCAGTCATATTGGGATTAGATGCTGAAAAAGCATTCGATTCGGTTGACTGGTCTTTCCTCTATAAAATCTTATCCAGTTTCAATTTTCATAACAACTTCATTAGAACTATACAGGCATTATATAAAAAAACCAACAGCTAAAATAAGGATTAACGGTAATTTATCATCATCTTTTGAGCTGGAAAGAGGATGTCGTCAAGGCTGCCCCCTGTCTCCACTGCTCTTTGCAATCTTCACAGAACCTCTGAGCCAATGGATAAGACAAAATCAAGAAATTCAAGGTATTACACTTGGTCAGAAAGAACATAAAATAGCACTCTTTGCTGATGACATTTTAATATACCTAGGGCAGCCAGACACTTCTCTACCAGAACTAATCTCAGTTTTTTCAGACTATGGAGATTTATCAGGGTACAAATTAAACATGCATAAAACCCAAGTTTTAACATTCAACTATGACCCAAATCATTTTTCACTAAATGAACTCAAAACTAACTGGGAGTTGGAATCTATGAAATATCTGGGGGTCAATATCCCGAAACAACTCGACAAAATTATAACACTAAACTATGATCCACTGGTGACAAAAATAAAATCTGACCTAGCAAGATGGAATATGATACCATTCTTAGGTACCGCACAAAGAATTGAAGCAGTCAAAATGAATATACTTCCACATCTTCTATACCTTTTCCAAACAATACCGGTAGAACCTCCCAAAAAAACATGGCAGGAACTGGACAGAAGGATCTCAAGATTCATATGGCAGGGTAAGAGACCTAGAATCAGATATAGAACCCTACAGCTAAACAAAGACAAAGGTGGACTCGCACTGCCAAATATCAGGGACTATTTTATAGCTGCACAAATTAAAACTTTAGCAGAGATATGTAACCCAGTCTACACTGCACAATGGAAGGAGATGGAATGCCAAACAACAAGTGACATCCCCCTACAGGCGATAATAGGGAACAATGCCTTAACTAAACTCCTGAATGACACTAACCCGTGGATAGAGACCCCGCTAAAAATTTGGTTTAAGATAGTCAGAGAGAATCAAGCTAAAGAGCCCTATCGACTTCTGCAATGGATTGCCTATGATCAAGACTTTACCCCCAATAAAACAGACACTAGATTTAAAGAGTGGAAAGAGAAAGGGCTGATAAAATATTACGATTTTTTTAAGGGGCAAACTTTAAGAAGTTTTGAAGATTTGAAAAAACAAGGTCTAATAAATCAAGATCTTTACAGGTTCTTTCAGCTTAGACACCACATAAACAATATACTTAAAAAGGATGATTTGGAAAGGGCCCAGTCAGGTGTTCTGAAGATCTTCTTAATGGCATATAAAGGGATCCCAGGGATCAGATACATTTCTAAAATATACCAAGGTCTTCATGACTTAAAAGGAGACAACACATCGTATATAAAAGAGAGATGGGAAAAAGAGGGGAATTTCACTTTACAATTGGAAACATGGGAAAAGCTAAATAAACAGCAATGGAAAAGTACCTCATCCCTGCAGTGGAGAGAATTTGGATGGAAAAACTTGGTAAGATTTTTCAGAACACCTGCACAAAACAAATTTACCCATAAGGGGTTGAACTGTTGGCGCTTGTGTGGTGAAAAGACTGCAAATCATTTTCATGTGTTTTGGTCATGCCCAGTTATCCACCAATATTGGTCCAACGTACAGACAATATTGGGGAAAATATTCAAAATAACAGTTCCCTTTTCTTTTGTAACTTTGTATTTGGGTTTACTACCGGAATCACTGGAAAGACGAGGAGATAAATACTTATTCACTGTTTTAATATTGGCAAGTAAAAAAGCCCTAACTAAAAAATGGATGCTGAAGGACTGTCCTACACCTGAAGATTGGATTAACGTGATTCAAGACATTTACTCGATGGAAAAGTTGACATTCGCACTGAGACAGGACATGGATGGGTTCATAATCTTTTGGCAACCCTGGATCGCATATGTGTCTTCCATTAGAACTAATCTTTGACAAATACCATTTCAATAATGGTCCCGCTCTTTGTTCCAACGCTACTCAGTTGCTCTTTTACTTTTAATTACTTAATTTTCTGTTTGTTTGTTTTTTGCTGTTCTGTTCGTTTGTTTATTCGTTTGTTTGTTTTTTATTTAATTCTCCTTAACTTCACTTTTTCTTTCACTTTAAAAAAAAAAAGGGGGGGTTGTTGTAATAACTATCCTACCAATGTTGTCAAATAGCAAAAAATAAGGGAACATGTGATGAAAATGTAAACAATGCAGTGCTGTAATGACCTGTATACCCTTTACAAAAACTTAAATAAAAAAAAAAAAAAAAGAGAAACAAAAGGCTAGGAGAGGTTTAAGTGATTTTTGTTGGACATTTCTAGACTAATGACTATTACTTGGATAGTAAATATAGGTCTAGGGAGGGCCCCTCACTCGGTGAGGACATTCCCTCCACCCACCAACAGGGACCAGTGGGCAGAAGAAAGGCCCAAAGTACGGAGGTCGAGATTTGTTAATGTGTTTTTATATAAATATGTGTTATTTTTGTTGTTAAAGGGGCTAGGAGCACAAGTTAAAAAAAATGGAAAAACATGAATATGGGTAAAAATCTTAAGATAATGACACTAAACGTGAATGGTCTGAACTCACCGTTAAAAGGGAAAGAATAATAAGAAAATTCAAGAAGGAAAAAGCCGAAATTATATTTATGCAAGAGACACATTTGAGCAAGACAGAACATGTGAAACTAAAGAGATTTGGCTATAAGAACTCCTACTACAGTTCATTTAAGGGAGGAACTAAAAGGGGGGTTATGATACTAATTTCAAATAAAATACAATTTGAATGTGAACAAGAAACCCAGGATAAAGAAGGCAGGTATGTAATAATAAAGGGTAGAATAGATGGAATGCAGATCACATTAGTGAACATCTATGCCCCACCAGAAAGTGACAAGGGTTTTTTTCAACATCTGTTTGATCTCATAGCAACACACAGTGAAGGAGTCCTAATTTGTGGAGGAGACTTAAATGCTGTCATGGATCATGAAGTTGACACAACAAGTGTTAAGAAGACAAAAAAACATGTAACAAAGTTCATAAGAACCTCACTGGCAGAAATGGGTATGGTAGACATATGGAGGGACTTGCACCCACTCGAAAAAGACTATACACATTATTCAGCAGTCCATAAAGTACACTCTAGAATAGATTACTTCCTTATGAATGAAGGTGACAGACACAGGGTGAGAACTTGTCGGATTGGAGGGGCAGAAATATCAGATCATAATCCTATATACATGGAAATATATTTAAACAATAGAAAACGACAAACAACATGGAAACTTAATGTAGGACTGTTAAATGATGAGAAAATGAAAGAAAGAATAAAAGTAAACAAACGAGTATATCCAAGAGAATGACAATGAAGAAGTGGACCCAACAATACTATGGGATGCACTAAAAGCCGTGTTAAGAGGTAAATTAATTGTTGAAACAGGAAAAGCAAATAAGTCTAAACTGGAAACATATGAACAAAGATGTGAGAGACTGAGGGAACTAGAACGTAAACATCAAAGCACAAATAACCCAAAAATATATCAAGAAATTAAAGAAGAAAAAATAAAGATAGAAGAAACACAAATAGATGAAATTGAAAGGAAAAATAGATATCTAAAGCAAAAATATTATGAAACGGGACCAAAAGCCACAAAATTGCTGGCAAAATGGTTAAGAAAACAACAAACAGTGAATAATGTATATAAGATTAAAGACCCCATCACAAATAAAACCACAGTTAACCCAGAAAACATCGAAGAAATATTCCATAATTCCTATCAAGAACTATACTCGCAACCTGAAGAAACAATTACTAAGGATATTAAAAAATTTCTATGCACATTGGACTTGCCATCAATAGGAAATCAACAAAATGAAAAGCTAACAGCAGAAATAACAACACAAGAGATTAGAGATGTGATTAAGTCACTTAAAAACGGTAAATCACCAGGTAGTGATGGATACCCTTCTGAGTTTTATAAACTGTTTATAGAAGAACTCACGCCACAGCTCCTAAAGTCATTTAATTGGACATTGAACAACAACAAAATACCTCCATCATGGAACGAAGCCATTATTTCAGTTATTTTAAAGCCAGGGAAAGATAGAGAGCAATGCGGAAACTATAGACCAATCTCTTTACTAAATGTGGATTATAAAATATATACAACAATTATATGTAAACGAATAAAGACATTCTTGACGGAATTGATAGAAGATGATCAAACTGGTTTCATAGAGGGGCGCCAAACACATGACAATATCAGGAGAACAATACATACAATTAATCAAATACATAAAGAAAAGAAAAGCGCAGTAATAATGAGTTTAGACGCAGAAAAAGCATTTGACAGGGTTAACTGGAAATTCCTATATAGTGTGCTGGAACGCTTTGGATTTAATGAAAAATCAGTACAATGCATAAGGACGCTGTATCAAGAACCTGTGGCAAGAATCAAGATAAACGGTAGCTTAACAGACAAAGTAAATATACAAAGATCAACTAGGCAGGGATGCTGCTTATCGCCCACCTTGTTTGCTCTGTTCATAGAGCCACTGGCTCAAGCGATACGACAAAATAAGAAATTAAAAGGTGTAACAATAAAGGGAGCGGAACACAAGATTGGGCTATTTGCAGACGATATTATAGTTTACCTTGAACAACCAGATGAATCAATAATGGAAATGATGAACTTGATAGAAAATTTTGGAAAATTATCAGGATACAAGATAAACATAACAAAAACACAAATACTGACATTCCACTATAACCCTTTAAACCAGATAACTGATAAGATCAAACTAAACTGGAAACAAAAAGAAATAAAATACCTTGGAGTGAACATACCTAAAGATCTAAGCAAAATCTATAAAGCAAACTATGATAGGCTGGAACAAGAAATAAAAAAAGATATTGATAGATGGTCAATCTTAAATATGGATCTGAATTCAAAAATTGAGACAGTCAAAATCAGCATACAACCTAGATTACTTTACCTCTTCCAGGCTCTACCAACAGAGATTCCAGATGCCCAGTTCTCAAAGTGGGACAGGATGATATCAAGATTTGTTTGGGGAGGTAAAAAGCCAAGAGTGAAATATAAAACTCTCCAGTTACCAAAAGAGAAAGGAGGCATGGGCCTACCGAGTCTAAAGGAATATTACTACTCAGCACAAATAAGATATATCATATGTTGGTGCAACGAAGGATATGAGGCAAAATGGAAAGAAATGGAAAAGGAAATTGAGGGACTCCCAGTACAAAGCATAATAGGAGATAAAGATGCATATAAGCAAATCAAACAAATAGACCCAATCACTAAATTTACTAACTAACTAACTAACTAACCTGCACTTATATAGCGCTTTTCTAGTCACAAAGACCACTCAAAGCGCTTTCTTTAATACTAACCCTCTATTCTAAGGGCCTATAGGAAACAGATATCTAGGGACAATTTAGAACAGCCAATTAACCTAACATGCATGTTTTTGGCATGTGGGAGGAAACCGGAGAAATCCCGGAGTAAATTACTTTGGAACTGTGGTATAAAATAGTACAAAAGTATAATATAAAGGAAGACATAAAACTATTGAAATGGGTAGCATTTGACAGTCAGTTTGAACCGGCAAAGCAAGATAGGGGATACAAAAGGCTGGTGAACAAGGGAATCACAGCATGGGGCAATATCGGAAAAAAAGATCTCGGGAGCTTTGTAAACATCAGAAGAAAATTTAAACTAGAAAGATCGGAATTCTTCAGATATCTGCAGATGAGAGACTATTATATGAAGAAGATTAGGCATAACCTCCAAACAGATGTGAGCAAGATTATACAATTCATTTTAAGTTCATATGCAGGAAATAAAATAAGAATTATTTCAAAGCTATATCAGAAACTTACGGCAAACAAACATTCAAGTAACTAAAGGAGAAATGGGAGAAAGAGCTCAATTTAAACATAACAGAAGAAAGCTGACAGGAAATATGGAAAACACAACACACATCAACAAATTCAAGGATATGGAGGGAATTTGGATGGAAAAACCTGATTCGCTTTTTCATTACACCACAGATTCAAGGAAAATATACAAATACCCAATCTTTATGCTGGAGGGGATGTGGGGCTCAAAATGCAGACCACTCACATATGTTTTGGAAATGCAGCAAATTCTCATCATTCTGGAAATCTATACATGTGACAATACAGAGGATATTAGGATATAATATACCAATGAACTGTAACTTGATGTATTTATGTGAACTTAAAAGAGACAATGTAATACAGGCTGAGGACAGATATCTAGTTAAAATCTTGTTGATTGCATGTAAAAAAACGATCACAAAAAAATGGCGATCAGAAGTTCTTCCTGACCAAGAGCAATGGACTGACATTGTTGAGGACATACGTATGATGGAAAAACTAACATATCGACAAAGAATGCAAGAAGGACTATATGAAAAAAAATGGCGGAAATGGACACACTACAAAGTGCAACAACGAGACAGAAATTGAAAGAATAACCAAAGACACTGGAAAAACCAGAAGAATTAAGAGATGGAAACTAAAAACTTGATGCTCCAACATTTGTCCCCCCCCTTTTTTTTTTATTTCCCTTTTTTTTCTTTCTTACTCTAGCCCCTTTGTTTTTTTTAAATGTAGACTGTGATCTGAATGCAATATATATAATGAAAAATGAATAAAAATCTAAGTTACAAAAAAAATTCCTGTATCCAGACGGTAATCCGGATCATCCCCAAAATTTAATCAGTTCTTCCTTGTACCATTTCCAACAATGCCTGAAAGTTTCATCGAAATCCGTCCAAAACTTTTTGAGTTATCTTGCTAACCAACAGACAGACAAACAGACAGACAGACAGACAGACAAACGCTGGCAAAAACATAACCTCCTGGCCTGCGGCCTGGCAGAGGTAAATATACGTCAGTGGCTTCTCTAAGCATTCAATGATAGTTTTGACTGAAAGATAAGATAAGCCTTTATTAGTCCCACAATGGGGAAATTCCAGGATTGCAACAGCACAAGGATAGCAACACTCAGAGCAACAATCAGAAGACAAGAAAAAACAAGAGCAGCGAGTATACATATAAATATATAAACACACAGTGCGGAGCATTGTAGCTAGATGGAATAAATGTATAAACACACACAGTGCGGAGCATTGTAGCTAGATGGAATAAATATATAACTAGAAAAGCACTCGGAGAGCGCAGACCTCCGCCAAGCGCCACAGTTCCCACCCATACAGTGTTTGTGTGTATGTTTTCAGATTTCTTGACCATGAAAACATATGACTAGCAATTGGATTCACAATGATAGGGTTAGTGGTTCTGTAGTAAAAGCATTACCTCCTTGGCGGAGGTAATAAACTGAAGTGTTGCTGTTGTGTCCATCTCCTCCATGTGCAAAGTGCCAGGCTGCGACCTGTCAAGGCATACCTCATGCCTCCCTTATTGGGGGGAGGGGCTTTCACACCTGTACTGAGTACGTAAAAACTGTATTTATCGGCAGATGAAAGAAAACTGTAGCAAAAACAAACTAACAAACAAACAAAAACTAAGCAAACAGCAACTGCAACATGAACTATTTCCAACATATTTATTCAAATGTACACTTATATGGACACAATGTTGAGCCATAACTTTTTGGTATTGTGAAAATAATAAGCCAAGTAGCACCAAAAAATGGAGTGCTGTTGCTGTCAGGAAACAATGTTGGCACCAAATCACTGAAGTGATCTGCCACCAATGGGGGTAGATTGTGCTCTGCCACAAAATGACAAAACATCACTTCTGCTAGTGATGCATTGGATTTGGAAGGCGTCGGTTCTCTCACTGGCTGAAAATGTTCATCCATCGATCGAATTTGGCTACACAGTTTTTGCGGCGCTGTGTAGCAAAGTGCGACTTGAGGTGGTAAATCCCTGATGCAGTCACTTTTAGCATTAGAGTCATACATATCAGGCGCAGCATTACTGGCGCCGGGATTCCTCTCTGTTCCGGAGCCGCAGGACAAAAGAAGGTGCGATAATGGTTGCCGTGGGTTTTATTGGGTTTGCGCTCCGCGGAAAAAAGAGGATTTGGAAGCCTCCCCCGGCAGAGAGCTGGTTTTTGCGCAGCCCCTATGGCTGGCCGGGGAATTTCTGCCAAATAATCCGGCGCCGGACAGCTGCCCGTGTCAGCTTTTGCAGCGCAGTGCAAACACAGGCACTCTGGCGAGCCCTGCCCACCACTGTTTTCTGCGTGCTTTTGTGCCTAAAACTTTGAAGAAGGCGGAGTTTGTGTTCATCAGACACGACGACCAGCGCCCTCCATTGCGCCTGCGCACATGTTGAAAATGGCTGTATGTCAGTGTTGAAAAATGCTTAAAAAATTCCTGTATCCAGACGGTGAACCGGATCACCCCCAAAATTTAATCAGTTCTTCCTTGTACTATTTCCAACAACGCCTGAAAGTTTCATGGAAATCCGTCCAAGACTTTTTGAGTTATCTTGCTAACCAACAGACAGACAGACAGACAGACAGACAGACAGACAGACAGACAAACCCCGGCAAAAACATAACCTCCTCCTGGCCTTTTCGGCCTGGCGGAGGTAAATATATAAACACACACAGTGCGGAGCACTGTCGCTAGATGGAATGAACAGCATAACCGTCTACTTACAGTAGTTATCCTACATGGTATGATTATGTACCCATACATATTGTCACCCTCCGTAGCGACCGGTATTTTCCTAGTTGTATACCAGAGGGGACCATTGTGTAAGTCTATTGCGTCTTTTGCATTCAATACTATTAGGTCGTCACGTTTTTTTGCCATCTCTGCGAGCAGCCCTGCTTAGGTTATACAGTCTGACAGCCGTAGGTAGGAAGGACCTGCGAAACCTCTCGGTTGTGCACCTAGGATGATGTAGTCTGCTACTAAATGAGCTCATCAGTACATTCAGTATGTCCTGCATAGGGTGGGACTCGGACTCCAGCAGAGATGACAGTTTAGCCACCATCCTTCTCTCTCCCATCTCCTCCACTGGGTCAAAGCGTTGCCCCAGGACAGAGCTAGCTTTCTTGATCAGTTTGTTCAGTCTCTTCCTATCGGCTGCTGTAACGCCACTGCCCCAGCAGACCACTCCAAAAGTGATGACTGATGCCACCACCGTGTCAATAACTGTCAAAAAGCATGTCAGTACCATCACAGTCCATAGATGTTTTACTTTTAAACGATTTAACAATTTCAATGACCTCTCTCTCGTCTGTGTTCTTTATGAAGATGGAGTCTTTTATAACAATGTTTTTGCTTATTGTATCACCTGTAGTTGCCGTAATGGGTATTTCTTGTGCCAAATTAGGACCAATGTTAACATAAAATTTATTAAATTCATCTGCAGGTGAGACTGCTTTCACACTCAGTTTTTTTTTGTTTTGTTTTGTTTTTGAGATTGGTTGGGTAGCTTGTATTTGTTTTTATTTCCAAGAACATTGTTAAGTATTGTCCATGTATTTTTAGTGTTCTCTGTTTTTCTCCAGTTCTTTGCTGTAATAGTCTCTTTTACTACATCTCATTATACATATTAAATTATTTTTGTATGTTTTATACTGCTGCTCTGCTTCTTTTGTCCTTTTCTTTAGAAAACATTATATAGTGAATTTTTCTTTTTATACACTTTTTGTAATCCATTGGGTAACCATGGCTTGTTGACAAATTTCTGTTTAAGCTTTTTCTTTACTAATGGACAATTTTTTTTTTCATAAAGAGCCATTACAATGTTCATGAATGTATCGTAGGCTTCATTTACATCTGATACATAGACTTTTGTCTAGTCTTGCTCCAGCAGGTCTTCTTTAAAACAACTGATTTCATTTTGTGATTTGTAGCTGAAAGATTTAAGATTTTTTCTGTATTGGTCCCCGTGTGGCCATGGATAAGTGCAAAGACTGGCAGATGGTCACTTATGTCATTTATCAATAATCCACTTTCTATTTTCTTATCAATAATATTAACAAACAGGTTGTCGTAAGTGTAGCAGCATGGACTGTGATTCTACTGGGATGTGTTATTGTAGGATATAGACTCATACTGTACATAGAATTCATACATTTTGTTGAAATGGATTTAGTAAATCAAGACTGAAGTCTCCACAGATTACAACCATTTTCTTATTAGTTATATTATTGTACAGCTCGACTAACTTATCTCTGAATGTCTCAATGCAAGCTCCCGGCATTCTATATATACAACTTATAATTAGATTTTTTGTTTTATCTTGGTCAATCTCAACAGTAACACATTCCAGAATCCCTGGTAGTGCAAAGGACATTCCATTTACAAGTTTTTAATTAATTAATTGGTAAATTCCTCGGTAAAATAAGTATTTGGTCATCTACAAACAAGCAAGATTTCTGGCTCTCACAGACCTGTAACAACTTCTTTAAGAGGCTCCTCTGTCCTCCACTCGTTACCTGTATTAATGGCACCTGTTTGAACTCGTTATCAGTATAAAAGACACATGTCCACAACCTCAAACAGTCAGACTCCAAACTCCACTATGGCCAAGACCAAAGAGCTGTCAAAGGACACCAGAAACAAAATTGTAGACCTGCACCAGGCTGGGAAGACTTAATCTGCAATAGGTAAGCAGCTTGGTGTGAAGAAATCAACTGTGGGAGCAATTATTAGAAAATGGAAGACATACAAGACCACTGATAATCTCCCTCAATCTGGGGCTCCACACAAGATCTCACCCCGTGGGGTCAAAATTATCACGAGAACGGTGAGCAAAAATCCCAGAACCACACGGGGGGACCTAGTGAATGACTTGCAGAGAGCTGGGACCAAAGTAACAAAGGCTACCATCAGTAACACACTACGCCGCCAGGGACTCAAATCCTGCAGTGCCAGACGTGGCCCCCTGCTTAAGCCAGTACATGTCCAGGCCCGTCTGAAGTTTGCTGGAGAGCATTTGGATGATCCAGAAGAGGACTGGGAGAATGTCATATGGTCAGATGAAACCAAAATAGAACTTTTTGGTAAAAACTCAACTTGTTGTGTTTGGAGGAGAAAGAATGCTGAGTTGCATCCAAAGAACACCATACCTACTGTGAAGCATGGGGGTGGAAACATCATGCTTTGGGGCTGTTTTTCTGCAAAGGGACCAGGACGACTGATCCGTGTAAAGGAAAGAATGAATGGGGCCATGTATCGTGAGATTTTTAGTGAAAACATCCTTCCATCAGCAAGGGCATTGAAGATGAAACGTGGCTGGGTCTTTCAGCATGACAATGATCCCAAACACACCGCCCGGGTAACAAAGGAGTGGCTTCGTAAGAAGCATTTCGAGGTCCTGGAGTGGCCTAGCCAGTCTCCAGATCTCAACCCCATAGAAAATCTTTGGAGGGAGTTGAAAGTCTGTGTTGCCCAGCGACAGCCCCAAAACATCACTGCTCTAGAGGAGATCTGCATGGAGGAATGGGCCAAAATACCAGCAACAATGTGTGAAAACCTTGTGAAGACTTACAGAAAACATTTGACCTCTGTCATTGCCAACAAAGGGTATATAACAAAGTATTGAGATGAACTTTTGGGACTGACCAAATACTTATTTTACCGAGGAATTTACCAATTAATTCATTAAAAATCCTTCAATGTGATTTTCTGGATTTTTTTTTTCTCATTTTGTCTCTCATAGTTGAGGTATACCTATGATGAAAATTGGAGACCTCTCTCATCTTTTAAGTGGGAGAACTTGCACAATTGGTGGCTGACTAAATACTTTTTTGCCCCACTGTCGCAGTGACTTTTACCTCTAAAGACGTATAAACTGTGACAAGAGTCACTTGTTTTTTTATGTGGTTTTATGGCGTGTCTGGGCACACGCGCTCCCAAGACGGAGGTGCTTTCAGGTAGGCAGACGTTTTTCAACACAACCCCAGCACTTCACACACGCGGTCATTACAGAAACTCGAGGAGACGTTCACCGGTGGGCTGGGGGAGACGGATGAAGGAACAATGTGGGAAAATTCGCAAGTGAGTGTGTTTTTTTTTTTAAATCACACACTGTTTTTTGCTGATGTGTTCGGTATATACTCACTGTAAACACAGAAGTGAGTGCGGTGCAGCGCCGCATTTGATTGGTCAGACTGATGACGGACACATCTGTGCGCTACTGAGAGACAAATTTGACTGGCAAAATTGGCGGAAGTTGTCAACAATTGGCCAAAATTGCAGTAAAGTTGCAGTGATTGGACAAAATTCAAATTATGCAGGACCTGCTGAAGTCACGGGAATTGGTAGAATCGCAACTTTGCGAAATCCTGGAGGGTCTGATGATTGATAATTTACCATCTACTTGCAGTTGACTTCTAAATTGCTTTTCAGTGTAATATTCACAGTGATTATGAATGTTATTGAAGAAGTGGTTGTCAGGATCAATATCATTGTCCATCTCCTGTAGTTTGTGTTCAGCATAATGAGGTATTTTCAGAGTCTGAATTTCCTCTCTCTGTGTCAAATGACTTCCTCCAACTGGGGATGATTGATGTCTACTAAAGTGAGTCATGAGTTGTTGTTTTTTTTTAAGTACATTATCATGTTATGTCACAAAAGGACTGTTCTTGCCTTGTGTGTGGATATGGATTATCGTAGTCTCTTAATTTTCTGAATCAGTGTTCATCTATATTTATTTAAGTCAGTGAGTTCTCTATAAAAAGTCCAAATGCAGGACGTCTGGGTGGGACCCCAGCTGGCCCAATATTTTAAGATTGGGCCTTGGTTGTACAATATGTAATATGGTAATATGATACTTAATATGGAAAATGAAAAAAAAGAAATAAATACTATAAAATTAACATATTCTGGTTAAAATAGTGTCATATCCCACCACCAACCCCCCAGAAAAATATGTTGCCACCGTGCCAAGTGCCGTGCAGCACACACTGGGACTACAAAAAGCTCTTTTTCTCCCTCTGGTAAAAACTGATCATTTTAACAGGAACTTGGATTTTACTTCCATCCAGATAAATGGATTAATTAAAAAACTACTTCATCTAGGGGTGGGAATCACGAGGGACTTTTCAATTCAGATTGCAATTCTTGGGTCACGAATCGATCCTATCACGATTCAACGATAATCACGATATCTTGAAAATCGAGTATCATGATCCCATATATTTCAAATTTTTTCACCTTATTCAACCTCAAATCATGTCCCAAAGTAAGTGATGACATCGCTTTCATATAATAAAATATTCTCAGAGCTTCATTTTCCACAGAGACACATCTCTGCACACAGGGAGGGTGGTGCACGGTGTTTGGAATGGACTCCCACTCCACATATGTTTATCTGACTCTGTGGACTCTGAGCCATTTTACTCAGAAATGTGCAGCTTCTTACTTGAAAATTTACAGATTTTTATTATTCATAATTTTGCCGCTTTTTCCTCATGAATTTAGAACTTTTCTTACTCTTGAATTTGCAGTAAAAAAAAAAGAAGCTTAAACTTGCAGCATTTTACTCAAATCTTCGATCTGCAGCGTTTTTAGGTAGATAGATTATTTCGAACACAAAAATATAACGAATACAAGCAAATGGCAAATGCAATAAAGTAACATTATACACTGTTCGAAAGGGAGAAGGAAGAAGTGAACACTTATTAATTCCATCTCCTCTTTTCCATAGATACACCCATGTGAATTTTATACAAATTACCACCTTTAAGACCCCAAGTAAACAATTTACTGTATTTTTTACAAATCAACATTAACACCCATCCATTCTAACATACAATGATGTCCATACAACAAAACCAGCCTCAAACAACACAAATATACACAGTGCTGTCCCACCCACCATTCCATAGTGTTCCATAATATCCCAGAGTGAACATAATGAATCGTACATATAACTACTACCCTTCTAACATATACCCTTTCAGCAAATGATGCTTATACCTCTTTTTGAATTGATTTCTGTTTGTACATAGTTTCAGTTCCGGCTCCAGACTGTTCCACAAATCCACCCCACAGACAGATATGCACATACTTTTCTTGGTAGTACGTATCTTGGGTTTTGTAAAGTTTAAGTCTCCCCTCAAATTATGATCATTGTCTCTTTTTTTAAATATTTTTTGTATATTAGTTGGTAGTTGATTATTAATTGCCCTGTACATTACTTGTGCTGTCTTAAATTTAACTAAATCGATGAACTTTATGACATGTGACTTTAAGAACAACGAATTGGTATGGTCTCTATATCCTGCATTGTTTATTATCCTTATAGCTCTTTTTTGTAATGTGCATATTGACTGTAGGTTGGTTTTGTAGGTGTTTCCCCAGACTTCTACACAGTAGTTGGTTTTGTAGGTTGGTTTTGTAGGTGTTTCCCCAGACTTCTACACAGTAGTTAAGATAAGGTAAAAACAGTGAATTGTACAATAAGACCAATGATTTATAGTCCAAGAAGTGTCTTGTCTTCCCCAGTATGCCTATACATTTTGCTAATTTGGCCCGGATGTGACTGATGTGAGGTTTCCAGCAGATTTTATTGTCAAGCGTCACCCCCAGGAACTTATTTTCCTGTACTGTTTCTATTCTGGTATCATCTATCGTTACCATTATTTCATGATTTATTTTATAATTTCCAAACAACATAATCTTTGTTTTTTTTAGATTTAGAGATAATTTATTTTTGTTGAACCACTGCGTTAATTTTTTCATTTCAGTTGTGACCACCTCTAAAACCTGCTGCAAATTCTCACCAGTGCAGAAGATATTTGTGTCATCCGCAAACAAAATAAATTTCAGAATTTTTGATACTTGGCATATGTCATTTATATATAAAATAAAGAGTTTGGGTCCCAAAACTGACCCCTGGGGCACACCACAAGTGATGTCCATGAAAGGTGATTTGTGCTCTCCAATTTGTACAAATTGTTGTCTGTTACTTAAATAACTTTCCACCCAACTCAGTCCAACCCCTCTTATCCCATACCTTTCCAGTTTCCTTAGTAGTATTCTGTGGTCAATGGTGTCAAAAGCTTTCTTTAAATCTATGAATACTCCTACAGCAACATTTTTTTTTATCAATACAACTAGTAATTTCTTCTATAAGTTCGATCAGTGCCAAAGATGTAGATTTATCTGCTCTAAAACCATACTGGCTATCTGTAAGGAGGTTGTGTTTTTCAGTGAAATCATCCAGTCTCTTAGTGAAGATTTTTTCAAGTATTTTGGAGAATTGTGAGAGTAAAGAGACTGGCCTGTAATTTGTGAAGCGATGACTGTCTCCTGTTTTGTATAGAGGTATTACTTTTGCTATTTTCATTTTGTCTGGAAATGTACCAGTTTGAAATGAAAGGTTACAGATGTGGGTGAGTGGCTTAACAATTCCCTCAATTACTTTTTTTCACTATTGTCATGTCAATTTCATTCCAGTCCGTTGATTTTTTGTTCTTAAATTTACTCACAGTCTCGATAATTTCCTTTTCAGTAACTGCACCCAGTAACTGTTTATAACTCAGGTTATAAACAGTTGGAAATTTACACCTTTTTTTTTTTTGTCTTTTTGCTAAAGTTGCAGCTTTTTACCCATAAAATTCCACTTTTTTGGTCAGAAATTGGCAGCTTTTAACTGAGACTTACATCCCTTTTTTTTTTTTTTTTTTTTTTGGTCAGGTCAGGCATTGGCTTGCTTGCTACCGGATAACCATGAAAACCGGTACTACCTGTTTCATGGGTCGGGCCGTCGACTAAACCGGCATCCCCGCCCTTCCGAGGGCGTGGAGGGTGAAACAGGGCATCCTGGCAGAACTAAAAACAATATCTGTCACAGGTCTGTGGTGGACCACTCCCAGTTACACGGGGTGAGACTGGACATCCTGGCAGATAAACACATCTGTCGCAAGGTCTGTGGTTGACTGTGCCAGTTGGTGCATTGTGACATGCACTACACAAAGAGCAGAGATAAGCAAACCTATCATCTGGTCAGTCACTGCAACGGATACTGGAGTCAGTTTGTCTTGGCTTGTCCTTGCCACTGATAATACCTTTATCTGCCAAGAATGTGCTGCTAGTCCAGCAAAAGCTAGCAGTACCCAAATACTTTGCAAGCAGTTTCATGAAATGGTCAATCAGAAAACAACTCATAACGGCTCGGACGCCACCTGGGCTTACAGGGTCCACGCTGATCTGTTCACACTCCAACAGGCAGTGAAAAGTAAGCTAGGAGCAGGAAAACAAAAGAAGAGGAAAACAGCAACCTTGAGTTGATAGCTGTTGGCATGCGACCGGCATACCTCCCCAGAGAGTTCTCACATGTCATTGAGATTGTTTTTTATGTACCCCCTCTGCAAGCGCTGAGGCAGCATGTGACATAATCCTCTCAGTCACTGGCAGGCTGCAGACACAGCACCCAAATGCTCTCCTGCTCATCTCCGGTGATTTCAACCATACTTCACTGTCCTCCATTCTGCCCACTTTCACCCAGTATGTCACGTTCCACACCAGAGACAATAAAACACTGGATTTATTTTGTGCAAACACCAAGGAGGCTTACACCGCATCACCACTCCCCCCTCGGAAGATCGAACAACAAATTGGTTCACCTCCTGACTGTGTACAAGCCCCTGGTACAAAGACAACCTCCTGTTACCTGCACAGTGAATATATGGTCTGAGGAGGTGGAGGATGCTCTGAAAGATTGGTCTGAATCGACTGTATGGGAGCAGCTTTGTGATCCACATGGTGAGGACATCGACAGCCTCACACACACCATCACAGGCTACATCACCTTCTGTGTAAACAACACCATACCCACCAAGACCATACGGTGTTTCTCAAACAACAAACCCTGGATCACCACTGAGATAAAGTCACTGATGAAGGAGAAGAAAATGATCTTCAGGTTGGGAAACAAGGAGGAGCTGAAGTCCGTATAGAGGGAGCTATGGAGGAAGATCAGAGAGGGGAAGGACAGCTACAGGAAGAAGATGGTGGACAAGCTGCAACAGAGTGACATCAGCGGCGTCTGGAGAAGCCTCAAAACTATCTCTGGGCACCAGAATATCTCCTCCAATGGAGGGGTGGGGGGGAGACTGAACCTGCTTTTCAACAAGTTTTACCAACCGCACTCTTCTCCGCCTGTCCACCAACCACTGCTGCCTCCACCTTCATCTAGTCCCACTGTCCACGGCCCTCCCCCCCACCCCCCCTCATACATTCCCCACTGTTTTCCCCTCACAGACCCAACAGCCCCCCTGCTCAAACCTGACCCTCACTAAGACCTAGGTGAGAGCTGAGTTGAGGAAGATTAAGGAGAGGAAAGCTGCAGATTTGGATGGCATCAGCTCGAAGCTTCTCAAGTCCTGCACAGACCAGCTGTGTGGGATCATGGAGCACATCTTCAGCCTGAGCCTGAGCTGGGGAGGGTACCACAGCTGTGGAAAACATCCTGGGTGGTACCCGTACCAACGACCCCTCACCCCAAGGACCTGAATAGCTACAGCCCAGTGGCCCTTACATCACACCCGCCCTCTCCCCTCCCTGACAGACATTTACACCGTCCGCTGCCTTAGGAGAGCACAATACATCATCAAGGACATCTACCACCCTGGAGCTGACCTGTTTGACCTGCTGCCCTCAGGGAGGTGCTACAGGTGCATCAGAGCCAGGACAAATAGACTTAAGAACAGTTTTTTTCCAAAAGCCATCATGGCTCTGAATTCTCAGTCCAACCCTCCCTGACCCACTCAGTATGCCTCTAAACACATCACTGTGTAATTCAGAATCAAAAACAACTTTATTGCCAAGTATGCTTGCACATACAAGGAATTCCACTTATCACTAAGGTGCGCTCATGTTAAGCGCTCCCTAATGACGCGGCAGCCATACAAGGCGCCTCATACAGTGGAGGGTAAAGAGGGGGAGGGGGGGATGACACAATGGGCAGAGAGAAAAAACAGTTTATCAAAATAAAGCTCGTTTGAATGAGCAAGATTGTGATCACATAGAAAAAAACCCGTCTAATTGCACAATTAGCAGACAATACAGATCCACACAAAAACAAAGCAAGAGAGAGACCAGTGTGTGTATGTCAGTGGTAGTGATATCAGTGTGAATGCAGTGTGTGAAATATCAGTTACTGGTGGACAACAAATCCTCTCTCCTCGGCAACGGCTAGATGTTATGTCTTTAGTGTCCTAAACATAGATAACATGTCCACAAGAGTTCATCTCTCTTCAGTTCATGTCAGATGGTAAAATTCCATGCTAGTCACGTGATAACGCTGTCCTTGGAGAGTTCAGTTTGCTGCACATCAGTGTTTGGGTTAGGGAGAAGCCAAAACTCCCTTCTGCCTTATCTTCTCTCCTGGAGGAATGAATGCCAAGGACGCCGAATCAAGGTCTAATAAGCACAGATCACTTAGAGCATAGAAATTTCCTCTCTCATGCGATTCTGTGCATCACAATTTACATACATAGGCTTTAAAATCATTCCCTGGAGAGCACCCAGCGACTCAAGATGTATCCCACCTTCCGATTCAGTTCCAAACATAGATAAACATGTCCACAGAGTCCATCTCTCTTCAGTGCATGCCAGATGGTAATTCCATGTTAGTCACATATTTGCCGCTATCAGTGCTCTCCCCAGCTGGTCGAATTAATTGAAGGAGCTTCGCCGGGTCCGCATTTTGATTAGCTCTTCCAAACTTCTCTAATTTTCGATACACCAGGAAAACTCCAGAGACAATCAGTAGAATCCTGTGATCATAAAGCCAAAACAGGTAGATGTCTTCCACATCTTCAATCGAATCATGCAGACACATGAATACCAATTGTTCCATGAGTCTCTCCACTTGGGCTCCCCCTGGCCCGACTTACTGATAAAAAGTGGTGTCAATAGCTTCAGCATTCAACACCATTATTCCCCAGAGACTGATAGAGAAATTACTCCTTCTCGGTCTGAACACCGCCACATGTCTCTGGATCCTGGATTTCCTGACTGAGAGACCTCAGTCTGTCCGGGTTGGAAACAACATCTCCAACTCTGTCACGCTGAGTACCGGAACCCCTCAAGGCTGTGTACTCAGTCCACTGTTGTTTACACTTCTAACACATGACTGTGTATCCAAACACGAGGGGAACCAGATTATTAAGTTTGCAGATGACACCACGGTGGTGGGACTTATTCAGAGGGATGAGGAATCAATGTACAGGGAAGAAGCGAGAGACCTGGAGGGCTGGTGCAGGGAGAACAATCTGGTGCTCAACGTGGACAAAACGAAGGAGATGATTATCGACTTCCGGCGGTCACAGCCTGAGCACGTCCCCCTCAGCATCGGCGGCCGTTTAGTACAGAGAGTAGAGAACATCAAGTTCCTCGGAGTGCAGATCTCGCAGGACCTGACCTGGAGCAAGAATTCCTTGGAGATCAGGAAGCGGGCTCAGCAGAGACTACACTTCTTGAGGAAACTCAAACAGGCCTCTCTCCCCATCTGCATCCTCAGGACCTTCTACAGAGGTGTGGTGGAGAGTGTTCTGACATACTGCATTGCTACATGGTACTCCAGCTGCAGTATGTCAGACAAAAAAGCCCTGCAGAGGATAGTCAAGGGGGCGGAGAGGGTAATTGGAGTCTCCCTCCCCTCTGTCCAAGAACTTTTTCAGAACTGTTGTAGGAGCAGGGCACTGAACATTGTCAAGGACCGTTCTCACCCTCTGCATAAACACTTTGAACTTCTTCCATCTGGTAAACGATTCCGGAGCATCAGAGGCAGAACCACCAGACTGATCAACAGCTTCCTCCCACAAGCTGTCAGGATGCTGAACAGCTGACCCGGAATCTCACATACACACTACTGCACCTATGGACATTTTGTATATTATAGTTAGTTATTCTTTTTCCCCAAGTATGTCTCAGGGATGTGTGAATGGATGGGGGGGTGGGGGTGGGGTGGGGGGGGTGGAGCTATGTGGGAGTGTGTCTTAATCATGCTGCTTCTTATATGGATGCCGAGAGAAACGCAATTTCATCTTGCCTGCACTACAGTTGTATGTACAGCAATATGACAAAGTTTGATTTGATTTGATTTGATTTGATTAAAGCCCAGCTCACCAAATCCATAATTTTCTGTTTGGGTCGAGATGCAGCAGAAGAAGAGCGAGACACAGACAGGACAAAGCAAGCTGGGATCAGTAAAGGGAGGAGGAGAAGGGAGAGGAAAAGAAATGCATCTGCTCTCTCTGATAGCCGGAAGAAAAGTTTTGACGTAAATTGACATTTACAGTCCAGAATGCTGTGGAGTCTTTTTAATATTTTTATTTTTATATTGTGTATATAACTTATTTTATCTTAGATTATGTACATTGTACACATTATACATTATTTATTGCAGGAATTTATTGTTTTTATGCTTTTTATTTTTCTCTTTTACATATGTTGCACTGAAGGAGATGCTTAAATCTCATTGTACATTTGTTTGTATAATGACAATAAAGGCTATCTATCTATCTATCTACCTACCTAATGAAGACCCTGGAGAAGCTGCTCCTTGCCCACCTTCACCTCCTGGTGGGACCAGCGATGGATCATGGATCCACTTCAGGTTGCCTACCAGCATGGCATTGGGGTAGAGGATGCAGTGATCTTCCTCCTACATCGTTCCCTGTCCCACCTGGGGAAGCCTGGGAGCACTGCCAAGATCATGTTCTTTGATTTCTCCAGTGCTTTAAACACCATCCAACCACTGATTCTGAGGGACAAGCTGCTGTGTGCAGGGGTGGAAAAGCCCCCGTCATCATAGATCCTGGACTATCTCACAAACCAACTACAGTTTGTGAGAACCCAGGACTGTGTGTCTGACACCATCATCTGCAGTACGGGAGCCCCCCAGGGAACAGTTGTGGCTCTATTCCTGTTCACCCTCTACACTGCTGACTTTTCACACAACACACCACACTGCCATCTACATAAGTTCTCTGATGACTCTGCGATCATCGCCCACATCTCTGATGGGGATGATGTGGAGTACAGAGATCTTATCCAGGATTTCGTGGACTGGTGCCTACAGAACTGCCTCCAGATCAATGCGAGGAAAACTAAGGAACTGGTGGTGGACTGTTGCAGGAAAGGACAACCCCCCCAAAGCACCAGTAAGTATCCAGGGAACAGACATTGAGATGGTGACATATTACAAGTACCTGGGTGTTCACCTGAACAATAAACTGGACTGATCACACAACACCAATGCACTGGACCAGACGGGGCAGCGCAGGCTGTTCCTCCGGTGGAGACTCAAGTCCTTTGGAGTGCAAGGGGCATTCCTGAAGACCTTCTACGATTCGGTGGTGGCATCAGCCATGACATTTGGAGTGGTCTGCTGGGGCAGCGGCATTACAGCAGCCAACAGGAAGAGACTGAAAAAGCTCATCAAAAAAAGCTAGCTCTGTACTGGGGCAACGCCTCAACCCAGTGGAGGAGAAGATGGTAGAGAGGAGGAGGGTGGCTAAGCTGTCATCTCTGCTAGAGACAGAGTCCCACCCCATGCAGGACACGCTGAACGCACAGAGGAGCTCATTTAGCGGTAGGCTGTGTCATCCTAGGTCAGGGGTGTCCAACCATGTGCCATGGAGAGCCAAGACCCTGCAGGTTTTCT
The DNA here is from genome assembly GCA_020510985.1 of Pholidichthys leucotaenia. Lineage (NCBI taxonomy): Eukaryota > Metazoa > Chordata > Actinopteri > Cichliformes > Pholidichthyidae > Pholidichthys > Pholidichthys leucotaenia. Next base: position 90,520,815 of record CM035841.1, read on the forward strand.
CTTCTACCCAGTCTCTTCAGCAGGTGTTTTCACTTATCAGCAATCAGTGGGAAGAAGTTCACTGAAATCTGCTGTTGAAGACACTGGTTGGAGGTAAAACCTGCAGGGTCTTGGCTCTCCATGGCACACGGTTGGACACCCCTGTCCTAGGTGCACGATGGAGAGGTTCCGCAGGTCCTTCCTGCCTTTGGCTGTCACACTTTATAACCTAACCAGAGCTGCTCGTAGAGGTCATTTTAAATGTACTAAACTTAAAAACTTTGGACAAAAGAGATTTTTCCTTCCAAGACAAAACTAGGACAATAACAATCATTGCTGAGAGTGGCAACAACACTGCGATTCAAATACAAAATATACTGTCTGGGTACATATTAATATTCAATCAATCAACCTTTATTGTCATGATGCTATGCATACAACTGTAGTGCAAGCAAGATGAAAATGCATTTCTCTAGGCATCGGTATTGTAAAAAGAATATAATTTAAAAACACACTCACCCCCCCCCCCCACACACCCCCACCCCGACAGCCATTCACACATCCTTGAGACACAATTGGATTTTACAGTGATGTTAACTTATTACAGTTGCAGTTAAAATGAAAATAAGTGCCTATGTATATATAAAACAAAATGGCTAAGGATAAGGGATAAGGACCTGTACTTATATAGCGCTTTTCTAGTCTCAAAGACCACTCAAAGCACTTCACTAGTACTAACCCTCTATTCTAAGGGCCTATAGGAGACGGATATCTAGGGACAATTTAGAACAACCAATTAACTTAACATGTATGTCTTTGGATTGCGGGAGGAAACCGGAGCCCCCAGAGTAAACCCACGCAGCACAGGGAGAACATGCAAACTCCACACAGAAAGGTTCCTACCCCTGCCAGCCTGGGGATTCAAACCTGGAACCTTCTAGTTGTAAGGCAACAGTGCCAACCACTGCACCACCATGCTGCCCCTAAGTGAATCTAAGCAGCTAAGAGAAATAAATACTTAAAACTGACTAAAACTATAATATACATATAATGTACATAATGTGCATAAAGTGCAGTAATATGTATAAAAGATTCTGGATCAACTGTTCAGCATCCTAACAGCTTGTGGAAGGAAGCTGTTGATCAGTCTGGTGGTTCTGCCTCTGATGCTCCGGAATCGTTTGCCAGATGGCAGCAGTTCAAAGTATTTGTGCAGAGGGTGAGAGTGGTCCTTTACAATGTTCAGTGCCCTGCTCCCTACAACGGCTGTGAAAAAGTTCTTGAACAGAGGGGAGGGAAACTCCAATTACCTTCTCAGCTCCCTTAACTATCCTCTGCAGAGCTTTTTTGTCTGACATACTGCAACTGGAGTACCATGTTGCAATGCAGTACGTCAGAGCACTCTCCACCACACCTCTGTAGAAGGTCCTGAGGATGCAGATGGGGAGAGAGGCCTGTTTGAGTTTCCTCAAGAAGTGCAGTCTCTGCTGGGCCCACTTCCTGATCCCCAAGGAATTCTTGCTCCAGGTCAGGTCCTGCAAGATCTGCACTCCAAGGAACTTGATGTTCTCCACGCTCTCCACCGAACAGCCACTGATGCAGAGAGGGACGTGTTCAGGCCGTGACCGCCGGAAGTCAATAATCATCTCCTTCGTTTTGTCCACGTTGAGCACCACATTGTTCTCCCTACACGAGCCCTCCAGGTCTCTAACTTCTTCCCTATACATTGATTCCTCATCCCTCTGAATAAGTCCCACCACTGTGGTGTCATCCGCAAACTTAATCTGGTTCCCCTCGTGTCTGGACACACAGTCATGTGTTAAAAGTGTAAAGTGTGGGCTGCACGGTGGCGCAGTGGTTAGCAGTGTGGCAGCACAGTTTTACCCTCGGCCGGGGGATCGCGGGGATCGTGAGATCGTGGGTTCGATCCCTGCCCCCAACCAACAGTGATCTGTGTGGAGTTTGTATGTTCTCCCCGTGTTGCGTCGGTTTACTCCAGGATTTCTCCGGTTTCCTCCCACATACCAAAAACATGCAGGTTAGGGATACGGGACGCAGCGACCGGCAGCTGGTGGCTTGTCACCAGACTGCAAAACAAATCTACCCACGGGTACAAAATAAGTAATAAAAAAAATAAATAAATAAAAAAAAATATATATATATAAACAACAGTGGACTGAGTACACAGCCTTGAGGTGATCCAGTGCTCAGCATGATGGAGTTGGAGATGTTTCCAACCCAGACAGACTGAGGTCTCTCGGTCAGGAAATCCAGGATCCAGAGACATGTGGCGGTGTTCAGACCGGGAAGGAGTAATTTCTCCATCAGTTTCTGGGGAATAATGGTGTTAAATGCTGAACTGAAATAAATGCACAGGAGTCCGGAATAGGATCCAGGCGGGTAATGACAGAGTGCAGGGTGGTGACTATAGCATCCTCCGTGGAGCGATTTGAACGATACGCGAACTGAAGCAGGTCATGTGATGCAGGGAAGCAGGCTGTGATGTGTGGTTTAACAAGCCGTTCAAAACACTTCATCACAATTGGTGTCAGTGCGACAGGACGATAGTCATTCAGACAGGACACAACCGCTTTCTTTGCCACCGGTACTATGATAGAGGTCTTAAAGCATCTAGGGACGATGGCCTGACCCAGGGAAATGGTATATATGTAAGTCAGGACATCCGCCAACTCACTCGCGCAGACTCGGAGCACAAGTCCCGGGATGCTGTCCGGACCTACAGCTTTACATGGGTTGACCCTGATTAGGGTCCTCCGTGTGTCCGCTGCATTGATGGTGATAGCTGGCCCCACAGACAGTGAAGATGGGCCACCCCTCCCTCTGACTGTCGGGTTTGATGCTTCAAAACGTGCAAAGAAGTTATTGAGCCTGTCGGGAAGCAAAGCGTCATCATCATCGACCCCCTGCCTAGACTTATATTCCGTCAACGCCCGTACTCCCTGCCACATCCGTTTGGTGTTCCCTGTGTCACAGAAATGTCCCTGGATTTTCTCCGTGTAGGCGCGTTTCGCCGTCTTAATTCCCTTTGCGAGCGCAGACCTGGCTGAGCGGAGGGCAATCCTGTCCTTCGCTCTAAAGGCTGCATCTCTGGCTGTGAGCAGCGAGCGCACCTCTGCAGTCATCCAGGGTTTATAGTTTCCCCGTGCAGTGAAGGTCTTCAATATAGTGACATCCTCTGTGCACTTCGCGATGTAGCTAGTGACCGTTTCAGTATACTCCTCCACATCAATCCTGTCTCCCTGAGAGGCAGCTATTCTGAAAACCTCCCAGTCTGTATGCAGAAAACAGTCCTGAAGTGCCGAGGCTGCACCCTCTGGCCAAGTCCTGATTTGTTTCTCTACTGGCCTGCTGCGCTTCAGTAAGGGTTTGTAGGCAGGCACCAGCATCACGGATAGGTGGTCAGAATGGCCGAGGTGGGGGCAAGATGTTGCCTTGTATTCAATTCAATTCAATTTTATTTATATAGCGCCATTTCACAACAACAGTCATCTCATAGCACTATTAACTGTAGGGGGAACCCCCACAGTTGCAGAAAGACTCCAGCAATCAGGCGATCCCCTGTGAGCAAGCACTTGGCGACGGTGGAGAGGAAAAACTCCCTTTTAACAGGAAGAAACCTCCAGCAGGCTCAGGGAGGGGCAGTCATCTGCTGCGACTGGCTGGGTGATAAGGTGACAGAGAAGATGAAAAGAACAGACATGTAGAGAGCAAACAGCACAATGGGGACTCAGTCTATGGGAGAGAATAAACAGATGTTAATGACCAGCAAAAAAAAAATATTTCATTGAGAGTGAAGAAAGGAGTGAGGCCCAGTGCATTATTGGAGGTCCCCCGGCTGACTAAACCTATTAGCAGCATAACTAAGGGAGGGTTCAGAAACACATGATCCCTCCCTAATTGTAGGCTATATTAAAAAGGTAGGTTTTAGCCCTATTTTTAAAAACAGAGATCGAGTCTGACTCCCGAATCCAGATTGGCAGCTGGTTCCACAGGAGAGGAGCTTGATAACTGAAGGCTCTGCCTCCCATTGTACTTTTGGGGATTCTAGGTATTACAAGTAATCCTGCATTTTGGGAGCGTAGTGCTCTGTTAGGATAATACGGTAGTATCAGATCTTTTAAATAAAAAGGAGCCTGATTGTTTAGAGCTTTGTAAGTAAGAAGAAGGATTTTAAACTTAATTCTAAACTCTATGGGAAGCCAATGAAGGGAGGCCAGAACCGGAGCGATATGATCTCTCTTTCTAGTACCTGTTAAAACTCTTGCTGCAGCATTTTGGATCAGCTGAAGACTTTTTAAAGATGTTTTAGGACAGCCTGATAATAAAGAATTACAATAATCTAATCTCGAGCTAACAAAAGCGTGGATCAGTTTCTCAGCATCACTCTGAGACAAGATGCTCCTAATCTTGTCAATATTATGCAAATGATAGAAGGCAGTCTTAGAAACAAATTTAATAAGTGAATTGAAGGACAGATCTTGATCAAAAATAATTCCAAGGTTCCTCACAGAGCTATTAAGAGAAAGAGTAACAGCATCCAAACTGAAAGTTTGATTTGGAAAGGTATTTCTAAGCATTTCTGGACCAACAAGAATGACTTCAGTCTTATCTGAATTTAATAGCAGGAAATTACAAGCCATCCAAGCTTTGATTTCCTTAAGACAGGCTTCTAACTTGGCTAATTGCTTACTATCATCTGGCTTCATTGACAGGTATAATTGTGTGTCATCTGCATAACAATGAAAATGTATACAGTGCTTTCTAATAATGTTGCCTAACGGAAGCATATATAAACTAAAAAGAGTAGGGCCTAGCACAGATCCCTGTGGAACTCCATGACTAAGCTTTGAATTGAAAGAAAACTCATTATTTACATGAACAAACTGGAACCTATCAGATAAATAAGATACGTTGGCTAAATACGCTGGCATTAATGACATCCGTCTCCGGCAGTCGGAAGTCACAAAACTTAATGTAGAATCGGTGTGTGACTTTGCAAAAACAATGTCGGACTCTGTAGTATTCTCTGGGCCCCTCCCCAATCTGACCAGTTATGACATGTTTAGCCGTGGAAATTGTATGCATTTGGGAAATTTGTGTACACCAAGTCCAACATATTCTCTCCTCTGGTCTTAAAGTCCACACATTGTTTGAACTTGGGGAGCACAGTCTTTCAACTGGTGTGATTAAAATCCGCTGCAACCACCGCAAAACTGTCCGGGTGTGAAGTTTGAAATTCACTGATAGCATCATGCAGCTCTCCGAGTGCTTCGTTAGCATTAGCGTTAGCATTAGCGCTAGGAGCTATGTAAACAACAGCTACAAACACGTTGGTGAATTCCCTCGGCAGACAGAATGGCCGGAAGTTCAAGATAAGGAACTCCGCCAACGGAGAGCAGTGTTTAGTTGCTAACGTGGCAATAACACACCAGTTCTTGTTAATATAGATACATTGGCCACCCCCCTTTGACTCTTACCGGAGCTAGCAGTCTCCCTGTCCACCCGGAACGATGTCATCCCTTCCAGCTGAATGGCCGCGTCAGGGATGTTGTTGTAGAGCCATGTCTCTGTGAACGCAAACACACAGCAGCCCCTCCACTCTCTGCGGGTTTCTCTCAGCAGACGCAGCTCATCCAGCTTGTTGTCAAGGGAGTGAACATTGGAAAGTAGGAGCGACAGTACTGCTGGTCTGGAGGGGTTAGCCTTTAGCCTAGCATAAATTCTGGCCCTTTTTCCTCTCCTTTGTTTGCGTTTGCGCCGCTTACACTTTCTCCTCTCCCGGGTAGCTGCTAGCAAAACCCCCGATAGTATTCCATGCTGGCGTAGAATGTCCAAATCGCACCCAAACGCCGCAATTCTTGCAGCGTACATTACCTTGATGCTTAATAAGGTCTCTCGGTTGTAAGTTGTACGTCTGGGATGATTAAAACACTCAAAACTCTCACACTCACTGGTGCCTAGATTGGCCGCAGCATCCATGCGCGCCACCATCCTGATATATACATATATATCCTATTCTGCAGGGTAATTGAACAAACCATAATGCAGTTTATTCCATTTTGCTGCAATGCTCCTGCACTGTGTATATATCTGTGTACCAATGTATATTCATCTACTGCTTTGGCAAACCAGTTCTTATTATCTTATTAACTATGGCTCTCAGTGCTGCCTTCCCTTTGCTGCTGTAATCCTGGAACTTCCCCATTGTGGGACTAATAAAGGCTTAGCTTATAATTCCAAAAGGTACAGTCATGTGAAAAAATTAGGACAACCTGTATAAGCCTGTGTGTTTTTTTTTTTTTACATATTTAGACATATGGATATTTAATATCAATGTTAATACTGGGAGATTCATGTAATACAATTATACAATTAAAAATTAAAGACATTTTTCAAATTTTCTGTAAATTGCAGGGTTTCCCCTGGTAACTTTTCTCCGTGGCAGCCCGCCTCGCCAGAATACCGCCACGCCAAGCCAATATGATTTTTTTAATAAAAATATATGAAGCAATGACTTTCCGCAAGCACGCACACAAACAACGCGCGTGGCCGTCATCCGCGCGGAGTTTACAAGTGCCCCGCTCAAACGAGTTTTCCAGTCAGTTAGCAAACAGTGTCTCACTAAGCATGACTGTCCAACAGTAACATGAGTTTATTAAAGTACTTTAAGCGTGGAAAAAAATCATAAGAGGTATGTAAGCACTGGTGTTTATCATGGTTTTAACCCGCTGGAAACAGGAGCAATAATGGAAGAGTCGCTTAGCTAAGAGATGTGGTTAGAATTTAAATGCAGCCGGCTTCATATTAAGGGACAGGCAAGGGGGACTGATGAATTGCTGAGGATCTATTTCACCAGCCACTACAATATTAAGTAATGAGACTGGCAATTTCTCTCTTTTCTCGCACGAGCAGGCGTGCCGTTTTTATTCTCCAGCGGCAGTGACAAAGCAACACCTAAAAACGCTAGCTCTAAATTGAGGTCCTTCAGCAGCTGCCTAGAGAGGTGCCTGATGAGAAAGCCTGAACACACAACTATAACGGCCATTGCTAAATGACCGGGAGCCGGCCATTTATGTCTGCACTAAGTAGGAGCTACTTAGTGAATGAAAAACCCACGTGCAGGAGTGGTTTCATGCATTGTATTGAACAAGACCCCAAAATGTGTTAATGGGAATGAATGAAGAGTGGATGTGCATGCGTGCGAAACACCCGAGCTGCCTAGTACCCAAGCTGTCAGGGAGCGAAGGACCCAAAGGGCTCCCTGACGTGCCTGATGGAAAATAAATGTGTGCATTTTTTTAATTTTTTTTAAACCAAATAGCCAAATTAGGAGGTATTTACTTGTATTATTAGCATATTTGTAATTTGTGTGTATTATCTACTATTGAATAAAAAAAAAAAAAATCAAATTGTTGGCACTTCCCAGCCAGATATTGTGATACTAGGAGACTTGGCCGTGTAGTCACTTCGCAACTTTAACTGCCTAAACAGATCATTCTATACATGAACACAAATTGTGGTGAATTATGTCTTTAGAGTCCACTACAGGGCCGGCACGGTGGCGGAGTGGTTAGCACTGCGGCAGCACAGCAACTCACCCTTGGCCGGGGGATCCTGGGTTCGATCCCAGCCCCCGACCAACAGTGATCTGTGTGGAGTTTGCATGTTCTTCCCGTGTCTGCGTGGGTTTACTCCAGGATTTCTCCGGTTTCCTCCCACATGCCAAAAACATGCAAGTTGGGTTAATTGGCATCAAACTGGGGATTCTAAATTGTCCTTAGGTATGACTGTGAGAGTGAATGGTTGTCTATCTCTCTGTGTTGGCCCTGCGATGGACTGGCGATCTGTCCAGGGTGTACCCTGCCTCTCACCCAAAGATGCTGGGATAGGCTCCAGCGCCCCCGCGACCCGAAAAGGATTAAGCGGAAGAAGATGAATGAATGAATGAGTCCACTACAGTTCCCTATTATGTACCTGGCAGGTTAAGATGACCGAAATTCACAAAGTCAATGACTTTAATCTGTCAGCAGCCTTCAGACAAACTAAACGTGCCAACATTTGATTTCAAAATAAGGGAGGTTTTTCCTGAAGTCTGGGTGGTGAGGAGATTTCTAAAAAAAAAAAAAAAAAAAAAAAAAAAATGTATATAAAGAAATATGATAACAGAAATAATGGCATTCTTGGTCATTTAAGTTAATTTATTTCATTAAATACAATTTCATTAATATTTTTTCTTTGTAATCACAGTTAAATTATTGTTCTGTTCTGACTGCAAAATTATGGACAAAAATGTAAATTGTTATAAGGAAAAAGTTAAAAAAATAATTACCACAGTCTGTTTCAAATTTATCTAAAAAAAAACAACCAAAACCTGTAATTTTATTTTAAAAAACATAAAAAAATTAGTCATAAAATAATCCACAAATTTATAATAAAGTTTCAAATGTACAAGAAAAGTCAATTTTACAAGAGGAAACTACAAATTTGAGGAACGTGGTTTCAACTTTAGATTTACAGAGAAAAGTAGAAAACTATAAGAAAATTGTTTTAAATTTTTGAGAAAAACCTCAAACCTTCAAGACTGAAGTCATTACTCAAGGTTTTAAGTGGGTGCTCTTTGTACCCTTAACTCAATTAGAAATTTTTGGTTGTCTACTTTTAATTATTAATTTCAAAGCACTGCTTTTACATGAGTAGAATTTCTGGTTACTATACCCACCTGATCATAGGGGCGGCAGTGGCTCAGGAGGTTGAGCAGGTCGTCTAATAACCGGATGGTTAGCGGTTCGAATCCCGCTCTCTCCAGATATCCTGCCGTTGTGTGCCTGGGCAAGACACTTCACCCGCATTGCCTCCAGTGTCCATAACACTGGGTATGAATGTGTATAAATGTATAAAAAATGTTCGGTGGTGGCCGCGAAAGGCCGTTGGCGCAGATTGGCTGCCACGTTTCCGTCAGCCTGCCCCAGGGCAGCTGTGGCTGCAGAAGTAGCTCGCCACTACCATTGTCTGCCTGGAATGAATGAATAATGTACCTATTTGTAAAGCGTCTTTGAGTATATATGATAAAGCGCTATATAAAATTGAATTATTATTATTATCATATACGAAATTTAAGTATGCTTGAGTACATTACTATTATGAATGTTTCTTTCCCTTCCCTACTCTCAATGGAAAAAAAAGAAACACTAGAATAAAAATACAAAAAATACACATTTTTGTCATTTATGTAAACCATGACAAAAAAAACCACCATAGACAGAGAGAGAACCTGAATTAGACAGAGCTCAGACAGGGCAAGGTGAGACAGAAGAGAGGAGTCAATGAGAGGGAAGTGTTCAGGCAGAGAAAGGAGAGAAGGATAACACCACTAACAAGTCTAAACACAGGATGTCTGGGTGGGACCCCAACTGGCCCAATATTCAAGCCTCGGTTGTACAATACTTCAAATGGAAAGTTCCATATGCAACGGTGCGGTGTAAAATTTTAAAAAGAAATAAATAGTATAAAATTAACATATTCCGGTATATTCACCCCCCCCCCCCCGTCCCGGGGGAAAAATAAGCTGCCACTGTGCCAAGGTCTTCAAGCCAGAGGAAACACTGAAATGTAATTCTAAAATAGTGAGGAATAAATTAGGACACTCCCCCCCCCCCATCTTTCTTAGGACACCCCCACATTAATTCCCACTTAAATTGGCTAAAATAAATGTTAAAAAATGCAAATAAAAACAAAAACATGGTTAGACAGACATGTGAACATTTCTTAGTAAAGAACTGAATATTTATTTATTTATTTGTTGGGGTATCCTAATTCTTTCACATGACTGTATATTTGGCACAAACACAACACTGCTCATCACCAAAAGAATCAGTCGTCAGTCGGCCTCCGTCGGTCTATGATGACCATGGAAGAGAATCCTAGATGTCTACTCTGCTGGAACAGCACCGCCTGTGGCTGAACAGGCCAATGCGCGAATGGCAGTCCCTGTCACACAGGTCGCACTTGTGGATGGTCTCCGTGCTGCTGGGTCTGTGGCGGTTCTTCCTGCGGGTCCTTTTTTCATCTGCTGCAGCAGTCAGTTTCTCTTCACCCGCCTTGAGCTGTCTGGTCAGGGCGCCTCTCCATTTGGAGCGGTCCGTTGCGAGGTCCTCCCAGCGCTCTGCGTTGATCTCCAGGGCCTTCATATCTCTCTTGCAGACGTCTCTGAAGCGCAGCTGTGGGCGGCCAGTGACTCTCCTGCCAGTCGCCAGTTCTCCGTAGAGGACGTCTTTGGGGATTCTGCCATCCTCCATACGGTGAACATGGCCTAGCCAGCAGAGCCTACGCTGCCTCAGTAGAGTGAACATGGAGGGAAGGCCGGCGCGGGACAGGACTTGTGTGTTGGGCACTTTGTCCTGCCAGGATATGTCCAGGATGCGGCGAATGCAGTGCAAGTGGAAGGAATTCAGTCTCTTTTCCTGCCGGGCGTATGTTGTCCACGTCTCACTCCCATAGAGCAGTGTGCTGATGATGCAGGCGTTGTACACTGCCATCTTCGTCTTGACAGAGAGTTTGGGATTCTCCCACACTCGTGTGGTGAGGCGAGCGAGTGTGGAGGCTGATTTTCCAATCCTCTTGTCGATCTCTGTATCAAGGGAGAGGTTGCTGCTGATCGTGGACCCCAGGTACGTGAACTGATTCACGACCTCCAGCTCGTAGTCATCGATGGTGATGGTTGGTGGTGCTTCCGTGCCTTGCGTCAAGACGTTAGTCTTCTTCAGGCTGATGGTAAGCCCGAAGTCCATGCATGCCTGGGAGAAGCAGTCCATCAGGGTCTGAAGCTCCTGCTGTGTGTGGGTCGCGACTGCAGCGTCGTCTGCGAACAACATATCTCTGATTAGAGCCTCACGTACTTTGGTTCTGGCTTTCAGGCGGGCGAGGTTGAAAAGCCTGTCATTAGATCTTGTATGCAGGTAGATTCCCTCTGTTGCTGTGCTGAAGGCATGCCTCAGGAGCATAGCAAAGAAAATCCCAAAGAGGGTTGGCACAAGTACACAGCCCTGTTTCACTCCGCTGTGTATATTGAATGGCTCTGAGACGTTGCCGTCGTACTGCACCATCCCCTGCATGTTGGTGTGAAACGATTCGATGAGGCTTTGCAACTTTGGTGGGCATCCTATCTTTGGCAGGATTTTGAAAAGGCCCTCTCTGCTGACCAGATTGAACGCTTTGGTGAGGTTGATGAAGGCGACGTACAGGGGCATGTTCTGTTCTCTGCACTTCTCCTGGAGTTGGCGGATGGAGAATATCATGTCCACTGTCGATCGCCCAGCGCGGAAGCCACACTGAGACTCGGGGTAGACACGTTCGGCAAGCTTCTGTAGACGAACGAGGACAACTTGTGCGTAGACTTTGCCAACAATGCTGAGGAGGAAGATGCCCCTGTAGTTGTTGCAGTCACTTCTCTCCCCTTTATTTTTGTAGAGGGTGATGATCCTGGCGTCCCTCATGTCCTGTGGTATGGCACCTTCCTTCCAGCACTGGCAGAGGACATCATGCAATGGCAGCAGTAGGGCGGTCTTGCAGTGCTTGATCAGGTTGGGGGGGTACGCCATCGTTGCCAGGTGCCTTGCCAGCGGCCAAGCTATCAATGGCCTTGCTGAGTTCGTCGATGGTTGGCTCGGCGTCAAGTTCATCCATGGATGGCAGGCAATCGATGGCATCAAGGGCTGACGGTGTCACGGTGTTCTGTCTGGAGTAGAGGTCGGAGTAGTGCTCCACCCATCTCTCCATCTGCTTGTTCTTTTCTGTGATCATCTCCCCAGTGGAGGATTTGAGGGGGGCCGTCTTGCTCTGAGCCGGACCAAGTGCTTTCTTGATGCCGTCGTACATACCACAGATGTTCCCTGTTATGGCAGCGGTTTGAATGTCTTGGCTGAGCTGAGTCCAATACTCATTGGTGCAGCGCCGAGCAGTCTGCTGAACTTTGCTTCTCGCAGCCCAGAGGATCTGGAGATTCTTCTCGTTTGGGCACTTCTTGTACTCAGCAAGTGCTGAGCGCTTGGCTTCAATGACGGGGGTCATCACGGTCGACTTGGCATCAAACCAGTCTTGTGACTTCGAGGTCTTCCTCCCAAAGATAGCCAAGGCTGTGCGGTGGATGATGTTTTGCAGCTCTTCCCACTTCTGCTTTGCGGCCTCTCCTTCTTGTGGTTCACCAAGTTCCTTCACAAAGGTGGAGGCAAACTGCTCGACAAGTTCTGGTTGGGCCATCTTGCTGGTGTCAATCTGTGCCTTTCCAGGCTGTCTGGCGCGGTGGAATTTCTTCAGCTGCAGCTTGACCTTGCAACACACCAATGAATGGTCTGTGTCGCAATCTGCACTCTGGAATGAGTGGGTGATAAGCACGTTCTTCAGTGAGGTGCGCCTGGTCAGGATCAAGTCCAGCTGGTGCCAGTGCTTTGGGCGCGGATGTCGCCAGGAAACCTTGTGTTGGGGCTTGGTCTTGAAGAACGAGTTTGTGATGCAAAGAGCATGATGTGTGCAGAACTCGAGCAGCCGCTGTCGTTCATTCTGCCCACGCCGAATGGTCCAAGACAGGAGGGCCAGGAGTCGTGGTCAGCACCCACTCTGGCATAGAAGTCTCCAGGGAGAATGAGTTGCTCCGAGGTGGGGATGATCCTGACAGTTGTTGCGAGATTCTCGTAAAACTCGTCTTTTGCCTCTGGTGTGGCTGTCAGTGTTGGGACATACACACTGACGAGGGTGACTGGGCCTTGAGTGGTGTTAAGGCGGAGGGTGAGGAGTCGTGCAGAGCCATTGCTGCCTGGTTCCACCATCTTCAGCAAGGAGTTCTTCACTGTGAAGCCCACTCCGTGTTCCCTGTGTTCATCGCTGCCCTTTCCCTGCCAGTAGAACGTGTAGACCTTCTCGCTCAGCGTGCCTGCGTCAGCTAACCCTGTTTCCTGGAGAGTGGCGATATCCACTTCCAGTCTCTTCAGCTCATTATTGATGACGGCAGTCTTCCTGGTGTCGCTGATGTCCTTGAGGTTAGCAGCTAGTCCTGTCGTCATAGTGCGGACGTTCCAAGTTCCCAGTTTTAGAGTTGGTCTCTCTTTTTTTTGTTGTTGTCTTGCCTGGTGCAAGGTTCTTAGCCTGCCGTTCGGACTTCACCTCATCCCCATGCACCCAATGAGGAAAGCAGGCTGTGGCGGGACAACACCTTATTGGCTGGGGGCTGCCCAGCTTGAGGCGGGCGGTAGCTGTCCAGTGAGATCAAATGATCCCTCCCACCGTCGGGAACAACCCCTGGTGCCACGCTCTACGCCAGTTGAGCGGTGGCTTGTAACCGGTAACTGTCATTTCCGGTGTTTTGTCTATGCCGAAGGCGAAGCTGGAATGTCCTCTCCAGTGATCCGGTGTTCTACCTTCCAGCGTTGGGCGTTGGTAGGATTCAAGCCTGGGCAGGAAGATACGGAAGACAAGATGTTGCCCATACAGCATGTCCCCCCTCTCCACATCACTGATAAATCCAAAGGAACAGCAGAGCTGCTACATTTTGGCACCAGCGCCGTCGCAGGAGCTGCCAGAACGATGTTGAGCACAACAGAGAACTGTCTTAGGGACTCCGAATCCTGATTTTTCCTCAGGGTTGACTCCCGAAGCCTTTCCTGTCACCGGGTATGCCGCAAGGCAGCAGAGGTTTGAAATCAGGGTTTACCTTCCCCTAGATGGGCTACCTTCCCAGGTTAACGGGCCACCGTCTACCCGAAGCATCTGGTTTTAAGGTGCCAGAAATCCGCCCTCGCCCCTTCTCCTATTAGTAAAAGCAGTTCCGCCGGGCTTAGAAACTAAACCACATGGGCAGGCTAGGAGTTGGACTTAGTTGTCAGAGGCTTTTTGAGACGCACGCCGTAAGGAGCATTTTATAAGCACTGGGAGCTTAACCCCCCAGTGCCGCTCCTGGCTATGACAACCTTGGAACCAAGGTTGCCATAGCTGTTGGATATGCTAGTTTATTAATACGTAGGTTATCTACCTTCTTTACCAGTTTACTTGGCTAAATTGCTTTACAATTAAGACAGACAAAATCTCAGTCTATGTTCTATGCCTAATGTATGATTAGGATGTTTTGTATTGGCGCACACAAAGGGTTTCTGTGTTGTCTCCACTGTGTGGCATTATGAGATAATTTGCATATTTATCTCAGTATACTATGACTAAGTTCACCTTTGTATTAAATATTCCTAAATTTTGTATACTATTTATTAGTCATTCAAGGAACTGCAAGCTGTAAAACCTCTCAATCCATAAGCAGGTTAAGCGGTATGTAGATCATTTTTGTAAAACTATGATTTATCTAGTACAAACATGATTGTCTTGTTTATTTCTACAGTATTAGTGTTGTATATCTATCACAATAAAAACTTCTGTGTGAAAAGAACCTATTGCGGCGGCATGAAATAAAGCTGCGTTCGCTGGCCGCTCGTTTTTTTCAGCGTCGGTTCGCCAGCGTGGCCGTCCAAATCAGAAGGCTGCGTCGCACAAAGCGTGTGCGTCTTCCTGGGGTCACCAGTGCGGCGGCATGAAATAATGCGGCGTTGTTGGAGGTTTTAAGTAGAGTTTTATTATCATACCGCCGTCACGAGCTCCGCTCCCGGCGCCGTGCATGAACGCCGAGAGCGAGCCCACGGCTCTCAGTGAAGGAGGTTGAAGTGTGTGTCAGAGAGAGAGAGTTTGCGTTACAGAGTTGCAGCATATACGTATACTCGACCACAACAATACATCAAAAGGACATACCCCAGCAGTTAGTATGCTCAAAGAGATAACAGAACAGACATAAGACATTTGCATTTGAGAGACATATTGATCTCAGTCCCTAGGTCACAGTGAGGACAGGACGCATGAGTACAATGCATGAAAGGCAACAATTAACATCACAGAGGTGAGCCAGACGAAACGCGTCTGCCTGTAGACATTAATACACATTACACTGTTCTGTTATTTGCTCTAGCCGAGCGCTGTGTTTGACCAGTCGTTTTGTGGAGATTTACCTCAAAGCACATCTACACATGTAAGATGACAAGATGCATGAACACTTTAACTTCACGGCTGTAAACGCAGCATGCAGTGGGAAAACCCAGGAGTGCGAGCTGACTGTCTCTGTGTTCTGTCTGTGTGTTGTGGGGGTTTAATCAAACCGCTACACTGCTCCCCCCTCAGAGGGAAACGGTAGGGGACCGTGACCTCAATGTTGCAGTCCGGGCAGCGAGCAGGGAAAAGCTCTGAGCAGGAGGGGGGGGGGGGGGGGGTAGTACATGCTGACCGGGCGCGGGAAAATCGTTCCAGTCGCGCCAAAAGTGTTTGCTGCTCCGCGATGTCCCGTCTGAACATGCAGAGATCAGAAGAAGAAAAATTAGTCTCTGGCTCCTCTCGTGGCCATGAAGAAAAGCAGGAGCGGCTGTAAGAAAAAAAATAAACAAAAGCAGAGGGACTGGCGTGTTGGCTTTAGGTGCAGAAGCAACCCCAAAGCCCTCGGGAACAGCTGACGGCTGAAATCCCTTTGTGCCGTGGCTAAGACCATTAAAAAATCCAGTGGCGAGCTGCGTGCTTGCTTCAGGTGAACGAGCAGCCCTGAAGATTCTGTGAGCAGCGGCGGAGGACGATGGCGGTCTCTGGAGCAGTTACTTGTCCCGTGCGTGATGCGCCGTCCTCGTAACTCCCCGGTGCGTGCGCGGGGGTTCCGTGCGTGGGTGGGCCGCTGGGGAGGAGAACCAGGGTGCAGAAACTTGGTGGAGATCGGCGCAGACGGCGCCGATAAAAATCCAGGTTGAGCTGTGGCTGTAGATTGGCCATGGTGTGTTGGAGCGGTGAGAGGAAATAGACGATCTTTTGTCCCTCAGGCTCGTGCAGATGCGTTGGAGCGGCGGGAGGGAATAGACGATCTTGGGCACCGCTCGGCAGTGGTGCGTTCAGGTCCACGTGTGCTCCGTCGGCCATGGGGACCGCCGTCGTGGAGAGGGGACGAGGTGCATGCGCTCACGGTGTGGAGGAGCTGTGAGCGCGGCCGGTCCAGCGTGGATGTGCCGATCTAGGTGTGCAGATCTCACCATGAAACGTTGCTCAGCTTTCCCGGTCGTGGGTGTTGCGTTCGCTGGCAGCGTGTTCGTTTCAGCGTCGGATCACCAGTGCGGCGGCATGAAATAAAGCTGCGTTCGCTGGCCGCTCGTTTTTTTCAGCGTCGGTTCGCCAGCGTGGCCGTCCAAATCAGAAGGCTGCGTCGCACAAAGCGTGTGCGTCTTCCTGGGGTCACCAGTGCGGCGGCATGAAATAATGCGGCGTTGTTGGAGGTTTTAAGTAGAGTTTTATTATCATACCGCCGTCACGAGCTCCGCTCCCGGCGCCGTGCATGAACGCCGAGAGCGAGCCCACGGCTCTCAGTGAAGGAGGTTGAAGTGTGTGTCAGAGAGAGAGAGTTTGCGTTACAGAGTTGCAGCATATATACTCGACCACAACAATACATCAAAAGGACATACCCCAGCAGTTAGTATGCTCAAAGAGATAACAGAACAGGCATAAGACATTTGCATTTGAGAGACATATTGATCTCAGTCCCTAGGTCACAGTGAGGACAGGACGCAGGAGTACAATGCATGAAAGGCAACAATTAACATCACAGAGGTGAGCCAGACGAAACGCGTCTGCCTGTAGACATTAATACACATTACACTGTTCTGTTATTTGCTCTAGCCGAGCGCTGTGTTTGACCAGTCGTTTTGTGGAGATTTACCTCAAAGCACATCTACATATGTAAGATGACAAGATGCATGAACACTTTAACTTCACGGCTGTAAACGCAGCATGCAGCGGGAAAACCCAGGAGTGCGAGCTGACTGTCTCTGTGTTCTGTCTGTGTGTTGTGGGGGTTTAATCAAACCGCTACACTATTTTTTTTCATCATGAATGCACAACCCCTTTTTCTTGAAAATTAATTACATCTTTTCTTGGAATTGTTTTTTTTTTTTTGGTCAAGCCCTGGAGGAGCCACTAGCTATGGGCAAAAGAGCCAAAGGTTGCAGACCCCTGATATAAACTATAGAAATGCTATTCTTTGATCTTAAATATATCTATCTGAACATTATACCACCATAAATTATAGATATGCTATTCTTGACCTTAAATATATCCATCAGAACATTATACCCCATATAAACTATAGATATGCTATTCTTTGATCTTAAATATACCCATCAGTACATCATACCCCTGTAAAAACTATAGATATGCTATTCTTTGATCTTAAATATAGCCATCAGAACATTATACCCCTGTATAAACTATAGATATGCTATTGTTTGATCTTCAATATGTCAATCAGAATGTTATACCACTATAAACTATAGATACAGGGTTTCCTCTGGTAACATTTCTGGGTGGCAGCCCGCCTTGCCAGAAAATTTACCGCCACGCCAATAAGGAGATATGAATTTAAGAAAAATATATGAGGCAATGACTTTCCGCAAGCGCGCATACAAACAATGCGTGTAGGCGTCATCTGATCGGAGTTTAGAAGTGCCCCGCCCACGCGAGCGTTCCAGTCAGTCAGCAGGCAGCGTCTCGCTAGCAGCAGCAGCATCTCCGTGGAAAACGAGTGAAAACCGGGAAGTCAAACAGCAGAGATGGACTCTATTTGAAAAGAAACCGTGAAGAAGTGATTCACAAGATGTGAATGTGTGTAACATATTCCGGTATATCCCCACCCCCACCCCCGGGGGGGGAAAATATGTCGCCACCGCGCCAAGGTCTTCAATCCAGAGGAAACACTGAAATGTAATTCTAAAATAGTGAGGAATAAATTAGGACACCCCCTCCATCTTTCTTAGGACACCCCCACATTAATTCCCACTTAAATTGGCTAAAATAAATGTTAAAAAAATGCAAATAAAAACAAAAACAAGGTTAGACATAGACAGGTGAACATTTCTTAAAAAAAGAACTGAATATTTATTTATTTATTTGTTGGGGTATCCTAATTCTTTCACATGACTGTATATTTGGCACAAACACAACACTGCTCATCACCAAAAGAATACTAGGTGTGAATGTGTGTGTGTAAATGGTGAAGGGATAGCGCCGTACCGTGGCTGCTTCATCCATCCAGGTGAATGCCCTGAATTTCCCTTCTGGGGATAATAAAGTACACAAAATCAAACACCTACAGTGAAGCATGGTGGTGGAAGCATGATACTTTTGGGCTGTTTTTCTTCAGCTGGAACTGGGGCCTTAGTCAAGGTGGAGGAAATTATGAACAGTTCCAAATACCAGTAAGGGTTGACACAAAACTTTCAGGCTTCTGCTAGAAAGCTGAAGAGGAACTTCATCTTTCAGCACGACAATGACTCAAAGCACACATCCAAATCAACAAAAGAATGGCTTCACCAGAAGAAAATGAAGGTTTTGGAATGACCCAGCTAGAGTCCAGACCTGAATCCGATCGAACATCCATGGGGTGATCTGAAGAGGGCTGTGCACAAAAGATGGCCTCACAATCTGACAGATTTGGAGCGTTTTTGCAAAGAAGAGGGGGAAAATATTGCCACATCAAGATGTGCCACGCTGATAGACTCCTACCCAAAAAGACTGAGTGCTGTAATAAAAACCAAAGGTCCTGCAACAAAGTATTAGTTTAAGGGTGTGCATATTTATGCAACCAGGTTATTCTAAGTTTTGTTTTTGATTTTTCTCCTTAAAAGATTTCAGCTTCTTTTTCAATTGGGTTGTACAAGTTATAGGTCACATTAATGGTGGAAAACTTTTTCCACTGTGTGTGTGCATATATATATATTTGTGCTGCTTTAAAACGGTTTTAGTTTTATGTACTTTTACTTTTTTTAATTAAATTAAACTCTAGTGTCCCGGTAGGCGGTGTAGTACACCGCAACAGTGGGTGTAAACTTAAGAAGGGGCAAGAAAATTCTTGGTCACCAATGATTTTATTTATTTAATATTATTTTGAATATAGTTATATAGATCAGTGGGTGGCAGTGTCACCATTCTCCAGCCAAGTAGGCGGCAGTAGTGGCCGACACTGAAACAGCAAAGGTTTTGGCTCCGTTTCTGCTTCCAAAAGACTTTTCTTCTCCACCGCTGCTGCTCGTCACGGCTGGCTGCCCCCAGATGAAAATGCACAGAACAGGAATGTGGGACTAGAATGTTCTGAATGAAGCTTTAGGAAATTAGGAATCACTTTATAAATCACTGGATTGAAAATGCACTTGTACATGTACAGACTGGATCCTGGGGTCCACTTGGGGTGCTCACATGGCCAAGGGTCCACTTGACCTGTATCCGCGGGTACGGAATGTCTAGGATACGTTCGGTTGTGATTTGGGTACGGAGTGAGTTGGGACGGAATGGCAAGGGTACGGAGTGTCCTGATATCGTTTCACATACCTGCTGTTGTTCGGAGCTTCATGAAATCCAACAGTTTCTTCTGACTTTCCACCTTTTCTTTGTCCTGTTGGAGGGTTTTTTCAGCCTCTCTGTGCGTTTCTTCTTCAGCAGCAATTTGTCTCTCTCTGATAATATGAACACGTTGTTGCTTCTCTCAATAAAACGCTGATCTGACTCCCTGCATGATTTAAACCGAAGCACCGACACAAGCGGAACTCATCATCTTCTTCTTCTTGTTTATTGGTGGATTGCAAAAATCTTTTAGGTGCATTACCGCCACCATCTGACCTGGAGTGTAAACTTCCGCACGAAAACTTCCTAAATGGATATGCTCACACCACCGTGTACACGCAAATACGCTTATACTGATAGGAAAAAAAATAACAAAAACAAAACACTATATCCTATACAACAATCTAGTCAATTTTAAATACTCTAGGAGGACATTCTAGCACTTGTCATCAGATGATTTCTGCAATATGTTTCTAACAATATTTAACCCAATCCTATTTAACTTATTTTGTAGCCTATTTTGTTCCTGTTGATTTCTGTGACAGTGCATTAGCACATGATCTACTGTTTCCTCTACTCCACAATGATCACAGTTTCCATTTGGGTGTTTTTTTTAATCCTATGTAGAGTACCATTTAGACCAGCATGACCAATCCTTCATCTTGTTATCACTCTTTCTTCAAATCTCTCATGTCCTGCTGACCTTGGCCCAGTTCTGACTAACGGCATATTTCTAAATAAGTATCTTCCTTTACGTTCATTATTCCACTCACTTTGCCACATCTTTTTAATGAGCCCTTTGATGACTACTTGTTATGTATGAGAAACGTGACCCAGTGTGGAGACCAAGTAGTGAATTAGATAGGACTTTATTATTGACTCACTGAGGACCCAAAAAGGATTAAACGGAAGAAGATGGATGGATGGATGGATAGATGGATGAATACACAAGGGCACTCCGCTAGGCTGAGAGGTGGTCAAAGAGATGACCCCTCTTCCGCACAGCCCTCTTATACTCCAGGTGACGTCACCATCTGTGTTACACCATAATGTGTCCTATGAACAACATCACACACACCCCCGCCCCTCAAAAGGTCCAAAACCCAAACATACAATCAAGACCCTCCCCAATTTAAAACCTGAATCACACACTAAAGTAAACAGAAATATATCAGGGCCTATATCATTCACACACAAAACAACTAAGGCTAGAGGGGAACAGGTGGACGACTGTCCATCCCCCACACGGCTCGACGGATTATTCTGCCATCTCTGTTAAACTCAGTCCTATAACATAAAACAGCCGTGCTCCTAAAATAAATGAATGAATGAATGAATGAATGAATCCAAAACAATCCCCTTCACAGAACATATATACAAACAGGTTATTGCTTCTCCTTTTTTAAAACACCAAACCACAATAACCTATTATCACTCATATCAACACCATGCAATAAACATACCATAACCCAGGCAATTTACATACCAACAACATGTATTGAATACATTGCCCCCAAATTACCAGTCAGTCCCAGTAGAGCGACCACCCCCTGGAGAATCATCAGGTGGGTCCCATCCAGAGCATCTTCTACTCTTCATGCCCAGAGATGACCCACGCTGAAGCCCAGACACTTCCTTATCGTCATTTGCGTGCCGCAGCTCGTTGGGATGTCTCCATGAGCCGTCAGACATCTGAAGGTAACCGTCCTCCCAAACAGCCACCACCTGAAGCTGGCCCTGGTCCTCCTATCATTTCCGCTTTCCTCAAAACCCTCTCAATTGGGCTTCCTCTCTGGGTCAAACCACCTCAGCAACCCCTAGAGGAGACTGACTCTTCTTCCAGTGTCCCTGAGTGGCACATTGTTTTACCGTGTCAGCCGGTCTTGCCCGCTCGCTTTCACTTTGGCGGTCAGCAAAGCCGTTGTGGCCCCCTGCTTCTCGGTACCTTCCAGCCAAACTCCGG
The DNA here is from genome assembly GCA_020510985.1 of Pholidichthys leucotaenia. Classification (NCBI taxonomy): domain Eukaryota; kingdom Metazoa; phylum Chordata; class Actinopteri; order Cichliformes; family Pholidichthyidae; genus Pholidichthys; species Pholidichthys leucotaenia. Next base: position 90,542,224 of record CM035841.1, read on the forward strand.
AAACAGAATGGGCCAGCAACTCAGCTCCAATTGCCGTCGCGGGCGTCCCACTGTGCTGCCCAGTTCCCTCAGCTAGGGTAACTTTGGCTCCGGCGCAAGAACCCTCCTGCGATGGCCCTGGATGGGGTTGGTCCTGCTCATCCTCCAGAACACTAGGCCAAGGTTCGTCCCATACCTCATCATCCACCATTCACGGGACCAGCCGGTCCCAACAGCCTCGGCCCGACCACTCCTCTCCAATGCCGCTGGTGATCGTAAAACCCAGTCCATAAAAAAGGTCAAAACCCATAACATTCTCACCACTGCAGTCACCACGAATTTAAGGTTGGAGACCCCCACTGACTTGAACCTAGACATCAGCTCCAGTGAACCCACAATGGACAGTCGGTTTCCTCCATATCCACACAATGGCGCTGAAAGACCTCTCACTGGGTAGTATGGAAAAAAACTCCTCACAGTAGGCCAATTCAACACAGACCTCATTGCGCCCATGTCAGTCAACAACAGCACCTACACGCCATACAATTCCACCATACAGTACGTACGGCCATCTTCGCTCGGAGAGCGTGGTTATTCCTATGGTGTGAATAACCGTAGGAGTTGGAGCAGGGGTTTCCATTTTGTGCCGCCGTTCAGAATCAGAATCAGAATCAGAATCAGAATCAGATTTATTGCCATTGTTCATGTAGTACACAAACTAGGAATTTGTCTCGGTGCCATGCTGCAACATTAAAAACATGATGAGATAAAGAGATAAACTAAAAAACTAAAGGACTAAAAACGTGCAATAAGTGTAGAAAAATAAGTAATAATAATAATAATAATAATAAAAGTAATAATGAGTAGTACTAGTCAAGGCAGTTTTTAAAAAAATTAGCAAGTAAGATAACGCAGTGCGGTTGATAATGCAACAGAAAAAACAGTGATGAATGACATGAGTCTGGTTGAGCTGCTGTACATAGTGCACGAGAGTCAATAAGTCACTTAATGTTCAGCAGTCTGATGGCAGAGGGGAAAAAGCTGTTCATGTGCCGGGAGGTTTTAGTCCGAATGGACCGAAGTCTTCTACCTGAGGGGAGGGGGGCAAACAGTACGTGACCAGGGTGTGAAGGATCGGCTATGATCCGGCCAGCACGCCTCCGGGTCCTGGAGATGTACAGGTCCTGGAGAGATGGGAGCTTGCAGCCGATCACCTTCTCAGCAGTACGCACGACGCGCTGCAGCCTTAGTCTGTCCCTGGCAGTGGCTCCTGCATACCACACAGTTATGGAGGAGGTGAGGATGGACTCGATGATGGCTGTGTAGAACTGCACTAACATCTTGGTGGGTAGCTTGAGCTTCCTCAGCTGCCGCAGAAAGAACATCCTCTGCTGGGCCTTTTTGATGAGGGAGCTGATGGTTGGCTCCCATTTGAGGTCCCGGGTGATGGTGGTGCCCAAGAAGCGGAAGGAATCTGCAATGGTGATGGGAGAGCCTGTGATGGTGAGGGGGGGGCAGGGGGGTTGTGACTTTCCTGAAGTCCACAATCATCTCCGCTGTCTTCAGAGCGTTCAGCTGCAGGTTGTTATGGCTGCACCAGGACACCAGCTGGGCCACCTCTTTCCTGTAGACGGACTCGTCACCGTTGGAGATGAGCCTGATGAGGGTGGTGTCGTCCGCAAACTTAATCAGCTTAACAGACTGGTGGGAGGAGGTGCAGGAGTTGGTATAAAGGGAGAAGAGTAGGGGGGAAAGTACACAGCCCTGGGGTGATCCTATGCTGATGCTAACAGGGTCCGAGACAGACTTCCCCAGCCGCACATGCTGCCTCCGGTCCGTCAGGAAGTCGGTGATCCACCTGCAGAGGGAGTCAGGCACGTTGAGCAGGGACAGCTTGTCCTGGAGCAGATAGGGGCGGATGGTGTTGAATGCGGAGCTGAAGTCCACAAACAGAATCCTGGCGTAGGTTCCCGGGGAGTCCAGGTGCTGCAGGATGGAGTGGAGGGCCAGGTTGACTGCGTCGTCCACAGACCTGTTAGCACGGTAGGCAAACTGCAGCGGGTCTAGGAGGGGTGTGGTGATGGACTTGAGGTGAGACAGGACCAGGCGCTCAAAGGACTTCATGACTACAGAGGTGAGCGCTACAGGTCTGTAGTCGTTAAGTCCAGTAATCCGTGGCTTCTTGGGGACAGGGATGATGGTGGAGGATTTGAGGCAGGTCGGCACGTGACATTGCTTAAGGGAGGTGTTAAAAATGTCTGTGAAGACAGGAGCCAGCTCTTTCGCACAGTGTCTCAGGGTGGAGGGAGACACATCGTCCGGCCCGGGGGCCTTGCGCGGGTTCAGTCTGGAGAACTGTCTGTGCACGTCCTGCTCACTGATGACAAGGGCAGGGGGGGAGGAGGAGGAGGAGGAGGAGGGGGGGACCGCTTTTGATGAATTAGGGGCTGAGGAGGCAGTGGAGCTGGGTGGAGTGGGTGAGTTGGACACAGCTGACGAGATGTCAAAACGGGCGTAATGTTGGGACAGTTTTTGACAAAGGGCTTTGTCATCCTGACCTTTAGAAGCCTGAGGCCGATAGTTGGTGATTTGCCTCAGTCCTCTCCACACAGAAGCCGAGTCATTAGCAGTGAACTGCTGCTGGAGTCTCTCAGAATACACAGATTTAGCTCTCCTCAGCTCTCTGTTAAACCGATATTTGACCTCTCTGTAGCAGTCCCTGTCTCCACTTTTCAACGCTGCTTCCTTCTCCTTCCTGATCTGTCTGAGCTTGGCCGTGAACCAGGGTTTGTCGTTAGAGTACCTCACCCTGGTGCGCGATGGAAGAATGTTCTCCTCACAGAAGTTGATATATGAATTCACAGTGTCTGTGTACTCATTAAGATCATGTGTGGCTCCTTTAAACATGCCCCAGTCAGTTATTTCCATGCATGCGTTCAGTTTCTCTCCAGCTTCACTGGTCAGTTTCTTCGTGGTGGTCACAACAGATTTAGTGAGTTTCAGTCTCTGTCTGTATGTGGGGATGAGGTGGACCATCACGTGATCAGATAGTCCCAGCGCAGCGTGGGGAACAGCGCGATATGCGTCTTTCACTGTGGTGTAACAGTGATCCAGCGTGTTATTTCCTCTGGTTGGACATTTAATAAACTGTTTGTAGCGGGGGAGCTTGTGACTCAGATTGCTCTGGTTAAAATCGCCCACCACAATAACCAGGGAGTCTGGAAAGTTGCGCTCCGTGAGTTGGATGTGATCTGCAAGCACGCGCTGAGCTTCGCGCGTGTCCGCGTCGGGAGGGACGTACACAGCGACGAGGATGAATGAGGCGAACTCCCGCGGGGAATAAAATGGCTTGCAGTTAATGAAAAGAAATTCCAGGGCGGGAGAACAGTGTTTGGAAATCACCGTTACATCAGAGCACCAGCTGTTGATAATATAGAAGCACACTCCTCCTCCAATAGACTTACCGGAGAGTTCTGTGACGTGATCAGCACGAATCAGCTGAAATCCCTCGAGGCTGATCGCGCTATCTGGAATGTTCCATTTAAGCCAGGTCTCAGAGAAACAGATGACAGAGGAGGAAGCGAGGTCCTTAAATCGCATCAGCAGTCTTAATTCTTCTACCTTGTTCAAGAGAGAATTGGCATTGGATAGAAATATGCCAGGCAAGGCTGTTCGCGTGCCTCTCCTTCGCAGCCGAGTGAGAATCCCCCCTCGCCTTCCTCTTTTCCGCCGTCTTACTCTTTGAGCCAAACAATGGATCAGATCGGCGGCAGGAGCTAAGAAAATTGGGAGAAGGTCCGTGGGAGTAAGAGTCCTGATATTTAATAACTCTTCATGGGTGTATGAACCGGCAGACGGACAATCAATAAACAAAAACAAACAAATTATAAAAATTAAAGGGCAGCGAAGCACCATGGCGACCGCTGTGGGCGCCATCTTGGAAAAAAAAATCAATTGAACCTCAATTGAACCTATTACAGGCCCTGGCAAAATGATGCAGGAGTCTGCACTTGCCGCAGCATTTACCTCTCGCCGGACACTCTCTAGCCTTGAACCGGTGCTTATTGGACCCACAACCCAAACACTTGGGTAATCCTGGGGTGGACCTTATTTTCACAGCCGTATCATATTCCTCCTTCTCCTGCTCACTATCATTGCTGTCCGGGTCCACAGCCTGCACTGTTGATTGCGATTCAGAGCGGAGTAGCGTAGCTCTCTCACCAAGGTCACGTGACAGTTTATTTGCTTCTTCACACTGTTGAGCTATCTCGACAGCCATGGCTAACGACAATTCACCAGAGTGTGTGAGGAGTTTCGACTGTGCTGTCGAGCAAAGCGTGTGCTCCGCTAACTAGTAGCGGATCATCTCTTCCTCCAAAGCCCCAAATTGGCAGTCCCCGGCCAGCTGAAGCAGGCCCGCAACATAACTCTGCACTGACTCACCCGTCCGCTGGAGGCGCTGCTGAAATTGAATCATCCAGATGATGCCGTTTTCAGAGGCGCGAAAATGTTGTGTCATTAGCTCAACAACGTCCTCAAAGCTATCGTTATCACCTCGAGTAGTAACGATACACTGCCCTTCCATGCCCAAATTATGGACCAGAATCGCCTGAGCCTTTTTCAGTTCACCAAGGTTCAGAGCCACCAAGTAATTTTTTTTTTTTTTTAAATTTAAGTTTTTGTAAAGGGTGTACATGTCATTACAGCATTGCATTGTTTACATTTTCATTACAAGTTCCCTTTTTTTGTTTGTTTTTTGACAACATTGGAAAAATAATAATTACAACACCCTTTTTTTAAGTGAAAGAAAAAGAGAAATTAAAGAAAGAACAAAAAAACAAACAGAAAAAAACAAGACAAGAAAAAAAAAAAGAGTATCTGAGTAGCGTTGTAACAAAGAGAGGTGCCATTATTGAAATGGTATTTGTCAAAGATTAGATCTAATGGAAGACACATATGTGTTCCAGGGTTGCCAAAAGTTCAAGAACCCATCCATGTCCTGTCTCAGTGCGAATGTCAACTTTTTCATCGAATAAATGTCCTGAATCACGTTAATCCAATCTTCAGGTGTAGGACAGTCCTTCAACATCCATTTTTTTTGTTAGAGCTTTTTTACTTGCCAATATTAAAACAGTGAATAAGTATTTTTCTCCTCGTCTTTCCAGTGATTCCGGTAGTAAACCCAAATACAAAGTTACAAAAGAAAAGGGAACTGTTATTTTGAATATTTTCCCAAATATTGTCTGTACATTGGTCCAATATTGGTGGATAACTGGGCATGACCAAAACACATGAAAATGATTTGCAGTCTCTTCACCACACAAGCGCCAACAATTCAACCCCTTACGAGTAAATTTGTTTTGTGCAGGTGTTCTGAAAAATCTTACCAAATTTTTCCATCCAAATTCTCTCCACTGCAGGGATGAGGTACTTTTCCATTGTTGTTTATTTAGCTTTTCCCATATTTCCAGTTGTAAAGTGAAATTCCCCTCTTTTTCCCATCTCTCTTTTATATATGAGGTGTTGTCTCCTTTTAAGTCTAGAAGACCAAGGTATATTTTAGAAATGTATCTGATCCCTGGGATCCCTTTATATGCCATTAAGAAGACCTTCAGAACACCAGACTGGGCCCTTTCCAAATCCCCCTTTTTAAGTATTTTGTTTATGTGGTGTCTAAGCTGAAAGAACCTGTAAAGGTCTTGATTTATTAGACCTTGTTTTTTCAAATCTTCAAAACTTCTTAAAGTTTGCCCTTTAAAAAAAATCGTAATATTTTATCAGTCCGTTCCCTTTCCACTTTTTAAATCTAGTGTCTGTTTTATTAGGAGTAAAGTCTTGATCATAGGCAATCCATTGCAATAATCGATAGGGTTCTTTAGTTTAATTCTCTCTGACTATCTTAAACCAAATTTTTAGCTGGGTCTCTATCCACGGGTTAGTGTTATCCAAAAGTTTAGGTAAGGCATTGTTCCCTATTATAGCCTGTAGGGGAATGTCACTTGTTATTTGGCATTCCATCTCCTTCCATTGTGCAGTGTAGACTGGGTTACATATCTCTACTAAAGTTTTAATTTGTGTGGCTTTAAAATAGTCCCTGATATTTGGCAGCGCAAGCCCACCTTTGTCTTTGTTTAGCTGTAGGGTTCTATATCTGATTCTAGGTCTCTTGCCCTGCCATATGAATCTTGAGATCCTTCTGTCCAGTTCTTGCCATGTTTTTTTGGGAGGTTCTACCGGTATTGTTTGAAAAAGGTATAGAAGACGTGGAAGTATATTCATTTTGACTGCTTCAATTCTTTGTACAGTACCCAAGAATGGTATCATATTCCATCTTGCTAGATCAGATTTTATTTTTGCCATCAGTGGATCATAGTTTAGTGTTATAATTTTGTTGAGTTGTTTCGGGATATTGACCCCCAGATATTTCATAGATTCCATCTCCCAGTTAGTTTTGAGTTTGCTTAGTAAATATTGATTTGGGTCATAGTTGAATGTTAAAATTTGGGTTTTATGCATGTTTAATTCGTACCCCGATAAATCTCCATACTCTGAAAAAACTGAGATTAGTTCTGGTAAAGAGGTGTCCGGCTGCCCCAGGTATATTAAAATGTCATCAGCAAAGAGTGCTATTTTATGTTCCTTCTGACCAAGTGTAATACCTTGAATTTTTGGATTCTGTCTTATCCATTGGCTCAGAGGTTCTATGAAGATTGCAAAGAGCAGTGGAACAAGGGGCAGCCCTGACGACATCCTCTTTCCAGTTCAAAAGATGATGATAATTTACCGTTAATCCTTATTTTAGCTGTTGGTTTTTTATATAATGCCTGGATAGTTCTAATGAAGTTGTTATGAAAATTGAAACTGGACAAGATTCTATATAGGAAAGACCAGTCAACCGAATCAAATGCTTTTTCAGCATCTAATACCAATATGGCTGCATTTAAATTATATTTTTTTATATGATGAATTATGTGTAAAGTGCATCTAATGTTATCTTGTGTCTGTCTTTGTCTTATAAAACCTGTTTGGTCTAAATGAATTAAGTCTGTCAGTATATTTTCTAACCTTTTGGCAAGGATAGTGGTAAAAAGCTTATAGTCTTATGTGGGCTGCACGGTGGCGCAGTGATTAGCACCGCGGCAGCACAGTTTTACCCTCGGCCGGGGGATCGCGGGGATCATGAGATTGGGGGTTCGATCCCTGCCCCCGGCCAACAGTGATCTGTGTGGAGTTTGCATGTTCTCCCCGTGTTTGCGTGGGTTTACTCCGGGATTTCTCCGGTTTCCTCCCACATGCCAAAACATGCAGGTTAGGGAGTTAAGGGGTGCTTGCGCACGCAGCGACCGGCAGCTGGTCGCTTGTCACTGGACTGCAGAACAAATCTACCTACGGGTACAAAATAAGTCCAAAAAAAAAAAAAAATAGTCCCGATTTAACACACTGATTGGTCTGTAGTTGGAGCAGTCTAGTTTATCCTTTTCAGGTTTAGGTATGACTGCAATGACCCCTTCTCTCTAGGAGGGGGGATTTCCCCTGTGTGGAGGACATAGTTAAATGTTTTCAGGAGGAGAGGAGATAGTTGATAGTATGAGGCGCCTTGTATGGCTGCCGCGTCATTAGGGAGCGCTTAACATGAGCGCACCTTAGTGATAAGTGGAATTCCTGGTATGTGCAAGCACACTTGGCAATAAAGTTGTTTCTGATTCTGATTCTGATTCTGAGTTGCTGTTTAAAGGTTTTGTACCACTCTGCTGTATAGCCATCTGCTCCTGGGGATTTGTTAGCTTTAAGTTTCATAATTGCTTTTTCTAATTCTTTAGGTTGGATTTCTGACAATAGTGTTTTATTTTGTAACTCAGTAAGTTGGGGAAGGTTTAATGTATTTAGGAAGGCTTCGGATGCGTTTTTATGTCTTTTGAGGGAGTAAAAGTTCTTGTAGTAGTTCTTGAAGCTTTTAAGAATTTCCTGAATTCTAAATTTTATTTCCTTTGATATTGGGTCTCTGATTTTGTAGATTGCTCTCTCCGTTTGTTGTTTCCTCAATTTATAGGTTAGTAATGTTGCCGATTTGCTATCTGTTTCATAGTATTTTTGTTTCAGAAATGTAAGTTTCTTCTGGATTTCTATTGTGTAGATCTCATTTATTTGTTTTTTAATTTCCTTAATTTTGAGCCAGTCATTAGAATGAGTGTTGTCTTTGTGCTCTTTTTCTAGTTTCTTAAGTTCTGACTCTAATGTGATTAGTTTTTCTTGTCTCAGTTACTTTTGGATTGCCAGTTTTGCGATAATCTTTCCCCTTATTACAGCTTTGCATGCGTCCCACCGTATTAAAGGGGATACTTCTCCATTATCATTTTCTTCCAAATATCTGAGAATATCTGATTCCAATTCCTTTCAGTGGTCCTTTCAGCACATTTGAATTTAACCTCCAAGAAAATGTATTATTTGTGTATTTTTGGATACTTAAGTCCATATAGATCGGACTGTGGTCAGAGAGATCCATCAGTCCTATTTTACATGTTTTTACTCTTCCAATGTCTCTATTAAACATAAAAAAAATAGTCAATCCTTGAGTATGATTAATGTGGTGCTGAGTAAAACGTATAATCTTTTACACTGGGGTTGAATTCCCTCCACACGTCACAGATTCCCATTTCTTTTAGTAGCATCCGAGTTTTTCTACTTTGAGTGTTATTTTGATGTGGAGAATTACCTGATGCATCCCAGTATGGATTCAGTCTTAGATTGAAGTCTCCACCACATATCACTAAACCTTGGGCTTTAGTTATCATTAGGTCAAATACATTTTTATAAAATTTCCAGTTAGCTCCTGGAGGTGCATATACATTCAGCAGGGTGATATCTTCTCCCTCTAGCTGACCAGTTACCATGCTGAATCTCCCTTCTTTATCTCTGTGTTCTGATTTTTTTTTTTCAAATATAATGTTGGTTGAGATCAATGTCGCTACCTCCCTCCTCCTCCCTGACTTATATGAAGATGAAGAGATCATTTTAAACCCTTGTCTATTAAGTTTAGTGTGCTCCACATCTGTTAGGTGGGTTTCCTGTAAAAATATTATTCCTGCTTTGTCTTTTTTCATTTTGCCTAGAATCTTGGATCTTTTAACTGGATTCAGGATCCCTTTTACATTGTATGAGATTATTTTGGTTACACCCTGTTTCTCCATTGTATTGTCTTATTTAGTATAACACTGTGGTGGCCCTCTTTTATGTTACTCAGAAACTGAAAGAACATTAAGAACATAAAAAACATTAAGAACATAGTATATAAAACTTTAAAACAAAAAACTGTCAAAAGATCTTCCTGAGCTGAGGTCTTTTTAGTGACCTTAGAAGAGCCTTGATGGTGCGTTGGCTCTGAGGGAAATTCCTCAAACTCTGTTATGTGCTGAGGGCCCTCTGTTACCCGTGTAAGTTGTCCCATGTTTTTAACGTGAATTTCAGATCCCAATCCGAACTTGTGATGACTTTATTTATTTTTTATGCCTATACCCTATGAAATTGTGCGCAACCTCCCACCACCATCACAGCAATCACGTTAATTCAGTATTTGTTAGTGTGGAGAGATCATGTGGTTCATTGTCACATTTCTATTTTAACAAGTTTTTTTTTTTTTTTAAATGACTTATTTGTTTCTAATATTATGTCTGTTCCATGAAATGTTTTACCACTTGATACTTGCTGATTCTGCATCTCCTTTAATGTTTGTTACCTTGTAGGAGGAGGGTTGGATGCACAGATTGATTAAAAATATCTTATTCCCTCCTGAAAATGCTCAGTTTTTCCTTATAGCCCTGGAGCTGGGTTTCCCGCTGCTGGCCCGTGGATTTTGAGGGTCTCTGTGTGCACCACGCTTGAGCCTTGATTCTTTCGATCGGGTCTGCTGCGGGTTTATACACCGTTACCGGGAGCCCTCTTCTCGCCATATCTGTGGTTGCTTCTTCTGCCGAGTTGTAGAGACACGTCTCATCCCCGTAAAAAAACCCGCAGCTTCACCGGAAATGGAGTTTGAAAGCGCAGTTTCTTCTCTCGTAGTACCTTTTTAGCATCGTTGTATTCCCAACGCTTTTTAAGGACCTCCGGGGCGTAGTCGTGCTCCACAAAAACTTTTCTCTCTTGGTGCATAAATCCTTTTTTCTGCCAAGCCAGTCTCACAACCTCTTCTTTTATTCTGGAGTTGGAGAACTTCACCACCACCAATCTTGGTGGCGCTTCTGTCGACGGCCTTGGGGCTAATGTACGGTGCACCCTTTCTATCTTCAAGTCGGTGGATTGGGGAATTTCCAACTTCTCTCTCAGTATGGATTCCACGCATGCAGCCATTGTGGTGAAACCGTCCTCGACTCCTTCTTTCAGACCATGAATTCTTATGTTGTCTCTTCTTAGTCTTCCTTCTTGGTCGGTTAGCTTAGCCTCCAGTCTTGACTGTCGTTTGAGTAGTTCCAGCACGGTTTCTTCCAGCCCTTTTATTCTTTCCTCTGCTTCCATGATTCGGTCCTCAGCCTGGTCCACTCTGCTGTTTGTCCTTTTTATTTCGTCTTTAATTTCACGAAATTCGGCCCAACACTCTCGGCGAAATTGTCTTAATTCTTGAAGTACCATTTTTAAGCTAACCGTGTTGCTAGCTTCATTCAGTTCCTCTGCTTCTGAGTGGATGTCCTCCAGGTCAGATTCTCAGGCCGATGCGTATCTTGGCCTGGTAAATGTCGATCTCTTCTGTTTTCCTTTAGGCATAATGACTTTGTCTTTTGATTTTCACTCTTCCAAAAATCCATTAAATCTGATTTTCAAGGTAATTTTCACGGATCGGGTCTGGGAGCTTCTGCATTAAGCTGCTATCACCATGGTGTCCAGACCGGAAGCCCCAGAGCCACCAAGTAATTTTGAAATGCGGCGAACCACCTCGTCCAAGGGACCGGAGGCTCTCCTGAAGACTCCAAAAATGGCCAAATTGTAGACACAACAGCATCCATACTTTTACCCTCATCACTAAACGTTGTGTATGAGAAATGTGACCAAATGACGAGACCGAGTGGTGAACTAGACAGGACTTTATTATGGACTCACTGAATATACAAGGGCACTCCGCTAGGCTGAGAGGTGGTCAAAGAGACCGCCCCTCTTCCGCACAGCCCTCTTGTACTCCGGGTGACGTCACCACCCGTGTTACACCATAATGTTTCCTATGAACAACATCACACTACTTTGGCTTAATTTTTACTCCAGTGCACCGTGACTTGACAGTTCTCCCTCTTCAAGGCTCCTTTTGCTATTTTATCTGCCAACTCATTTCCCTCAACTCCAATATGAGCTGATACCCAGACAAATTTGATAATCAGATGCATATTTTGGACTTTAATTAGCATCTTCAAAATTTCATACAACAGATCCTGTCTACAACTAGAATTGCCAGAAACTAAACTCATCAAGGCTGCGTATGAATCTGATGCTATTATGACTCTCTCTGGTCTTACCTCCTCTACCCACTGCAAAGCAATAATTAAGGCCACCATTTCACATGACAAAACAGAAATATCATCTGTTAGCCTCCTCCCACACACCACATTAAATTCAGGAATGACCAGAGCTGCTGCTGTTCTACCCGTCTTTGGGTCTTTAGACCCATCTGTGTATATTTGTAGGTATCTGTAATATTTCCTATGTATGCATTTACACTTGCGTAGCTCACCCCACATTCCCCTCTCTGTATCTCATGGAGTGTAAGGTCTACATCAGGCTGCAGCAGAAACCAAGGAGGGGGGGGCTGGTAGCTCTACTGTTGGTCAGTAGCTCCTGTTCAAAACATCAATATCACTGGCTTTTCTCCTTGTAATCCAACTGAAGCTCTGCATTGATCCCTTACCGTGTTCCCAGCTTGGTTCAGTTTCATGACGTGTAGGACTGTTCCTGTGACCTTGTAAATTAGCCAAATAAGTCATAATTTGCTGTCTTCCCAAATCCAATGGAATTTCTCCCATCTCAAACTGAAAAGCTGGCACTGATGTTGCTTTAAAGACCCTACTACATATCTGTAATGCTTGTGCTTGTATCACATCCAACTTTTGTAATAAACTCTTTGATGCTGACCCGTTGGCCACACTACCATAATCTAACACTTGTCGTGGTTCGAGCGTCGATTTCGTCCGCGCTCGGGCCATGCAGTATTTTCCTCCCATCTGGTGTGTGTGTGTGTGTTCCCTATGGCTCTCCGAGCTTTTATTGTGACAGTGCTCAGAGGGGCTTCCGGCTGTCAGAGCTGAGCCTTCTGACAGCTGAACTGCATTATTGATTGCCTCATCAGCTGTTCCATCCTGAGCCCTATTTAAGGGAGCAGTTGAGGGCTAAACCTTGCTGCAGTCTCGTCGGACAATCCCTTGTCTGACATCGTCGAGCATTCCTCGTCGAGCTTCCCCGGTCAGACGTGAACAATCCTTCATCTTCGTCCATTGTTGTAAGTGTGTTTCATTGTGAATCTGTTCTTCCTTGTCATAGACTGAGTTATAGTTTAGTGTGTTTTAGCCCCCCGTGGCTCGTTATTTTGTCTTTATTCTTCCTTTAATAAACTGTGCAAACTCACCGGCTGGCCAATGGCGTCTTATTGATGGCTCGTGAGGGCCATCCGTGACAGTAGACTGCAGCCAGACTGAGACGCCGGTCACCGAGAGTTTTTGCCTAAATTGGACCTGTGTTTTTCCCTGTCTGGGTACCTGTGTGCTGGGAGAGTATGTCGTCACGCAGGGGCCGTGCTCAGAGCCTGGGCTACGAGCTGGTGGAGGCCCTGGACTACATTGATGGAACTCTCTTCACTGGTGGCCTCTATGACACTCCCAGCGATGTACGCCGGCACCTGGACCTCGCTGAGGACATCATTAACCGCCTTCCTCGCTACTCCAACCACCCTGAAGTCATTGTGAGGAGGGCAGACATCTCTGCGCACCAGGAGATACTCCGTGGGCTGGAGGGAAACTCCGGCAGGAAGCTGAAGAGTAGGCACCCTCGCTCCTCGCTTGGAATCCCGTTCCTGTCTCTGTTCCAGTCCAGGAGTTTGCATCGCCCAGGGGTGATTCCCTAAGGAGTGAGACGTCAGTTGGGATTCCCCCTAAGAAGTTACAACTGACAGCAGCTTCCATCCGGGACCGAGTGGCTGCAGCTTGCTCCGCCGTCCACCCCACGCAGATCATTAAGCATGTGACGGCGGCAGTCAGGCTGGTGGAGAGGAATCCTGAGCTATGTGATTATCCAGTGTACGCCGACCTACTCTCCTCTGTTTCTGCGCAAGAGCAGCGTTTCCCTAACCTCTCCTTCGCCTCACCCTCTGCCGGTAACCGTCATCACACAGCCAACAGTAAGACTCAGCGAGAACCCCGTCCGGATTCTGTTCCGGGTCATCGGAAAAACTCTACCTCTCAGTCAGCTGCCTCTTCTGCGTCTCGTCAGGAGGGAATTCCCGCAGCCTCTCCCCCCAGGTCATCTTTCCCTGCTGTCCCGTCAGCGACTCATGCCCGGATCGCCTCGGCTGTCGTCCCCTCCTTCCTCGACATCTTCCCCGGCTGCTGTGAGTGCCACAAGTCCTGCTCCGGCGAAGCCCGTTATCGGACTATCGCGAGCGGCTCCTTCTCGTCCTCCCTCCGTCACCATCCAGCGGGGAAAGGGAGGAACAAAGTCCACTGCAGCAGGTTCTATCGGGCCTCTACGGATCAGGCAAGTGACTTTTCATTCTGTTCCCCCATTGAGTGAATTGCCTTGCTTGATTCCTGGGGGTGGAGTTCGGGTTTCACAGTCCCCCGAGCTTCCTCCACCTGCTGCAGAAATTAATTACGAACCTGCCACCTTTGTGTCTCCTTCCCCTGAGTGTTCTGCAGCGCCAGGCCTACACTGCCGGACGAGGAGGGAGCCTGCGGGCCTGGAGAGCCTGGTTCCAGCCCTGCAGCCACGACACGGGCAGAGGAGGAGGGTGGACTGTAAGTTGGAGCCTGCACCAATGACGAAGCGTCCCCGGGTCTCCACGGAAGAGGGGTCCGACTCAGCAGGTTGAGGATCTCCTGCCACCACGCCGTGCGGGTCGTCGGTGTGGTCGTCAGCATTGGAGGGTCCTCAGGCTGTGGGAACCATCATGCCGGCTGCGGGGCCTGCCGTAGCCGAGTGAGAGCCAGAGGACGTCCTTCTGCCTTCTGAACCCGGATCGTCAAAGTCCTGGACGGTGACAGAACTCGAGTGCAGGCAAGTGCTCTACTTTGTCTTCCTTCTATCTGTTCTAGAGCATTTTTGCCTGTCTCTCGGGGAGACGAGCCAGGTGCAGCCGTCCGCTGTATACAAGCGCGTCTCACTGGGCTCTGTTGTTACCGGTGATCCTGATCCCGGTTCTTCTTCTTCTCCTGAGCCTTCTCCCAGGGTCACCGGTGTGGAGTCAGTCCCGGTTGCTGTGCTGGAGGTTCCGAGTTCGGGTTTGGAGGTCGTCCCTGGTACTGCGCCGACCCAGTGAGGGTACATCGCAGGTGCGGCATTGACCCAATCGGGGTCCAACGTGGGTGCAGCCGCGACCCAATCGGGGTCCATCATGGGTGCAGTATCGACCCAGTCGGGGTCCGACGTGGGTGCTGCTCCAACACACTCGGGGTCCGAAGTGGGTGCTGCTCCGGCCCAATTGGGGTCCATCGCAGGTGCTGCTCTGGCCCAATCGGGGTCCGTCATGGGTGCAGCTCCAACACACTTGGGGTCCGAAGTGGGTGCTGCTCCGGCCCAATTGGGGTCCATCGCAGGTGCTGCTCTGGCCCAATCGGGGTCCGTCGTGGGCACAGCGCTGACCCGATTGGGGTCCAGCAGGGGCGCAGCGCAGGTTCGGTTCGAGGTTGGTGAGGGAGCTGCAGATCCTCTGCCGTCTGACGCTGGACTGGTCCGTCATCCTTCCCCCAATTCTTCTCCACCGGGTGCCATTGGGGTTCCCCATGTTTTCTCAGCTCCCCCTTGCTTTCCCTCTCGCCAGGGAGGCCGTCTTCAATTTCTCCCCTGCGGTCCTGGTGGCTGAGTGATGCGGGTCGGCCACCTGGAGGACTGCCTCGCCCGTATGGCGTTCTGGGTCGGCCACCCGACCAACTAGACTGTTTGGCGACTTGATCCGACCGCCAGAGGTCCTGTTTCTCTGGGCCTGGGACTGGGGTAGGCTGCCCGCACTCTTTCTTTTTTCCCGGCCAGCTATCTGGATGCTGGACGCAGGTAGACCACCAGAACTGTTCATTGTCTCATTGGACTCTGCCTGCCGTCACCCCTGTGTTGTATTCTTATTTCCACTAAAATATTAAGTTCGCTCTGGTGTGTTGTCATTTGCTCTATTTTGGTCTTTGTATTCACTGCTGTTTAGCATGCCTTTTTTTTTTCTCTCCCCCCTCCTCTGTCTGAGGGATGATTTGTGACTGCCACATCGTGTCTTACGGGCCTGTGTATTTTGGTTATAGGCCTTCTCCTGTTATTTGCATTTTTTGTCCTGTCTGTTGTGCCATCCGTGCATTATGGAGTATTGTGTTTTGTTTTGTTTTTTTTCCATGCTCTGTAATTGCCCCGTGTTTATTTTCTGTGCTCTCCCTTGTCACTCTCCATTCCAGTTCCTCGTCTTGGTGTTTTGTTTTGTTTTTCTTTTCTGGTTCTCACCCTCCAGGCCTTTCCCCCATCCTCCCACCCTGGGTGGGGTGGGGTGGGGGGGCTTGGGTGTCATACGGCACCCGGAGTTCGCCACTCGGGGGGGGGGGGGTACTGTCATGGTTTGAGCGCAGATTTCATCTGCGCTTGGGCCATACAGTATTTTCCTCCCATCTGGTGTGTGTGTGTGCTCCCTATGGCTCTCCGAGCTTTTATTGTGACAGCGCTCGGAGGGGCTTCTGGCTGTCAGAGCTGAGCCTTCTGACAGCTGAACTGCATTATTGATTGCCTCATCAGCTGTTCCATCCTGAGCCCTATTTAAGGGAGCAGCTGAGCGCTAAACCTCGCTGCAGTCTCGTCGGACAATCCCTCGTCTGACATTGTCGAGCATTCCTCATCGAGCTTCCCCGGTCAGACATGAACAATCCTTCATCTTCGTCCATTGTTGTAAGTGTGTTTCATTGTGAATCTGTTCTTCCTTGTCATAGACTGAGTTATAGTTTAGTGTGTTTTAGCCCCCCGTGGCTCGTTATTTTGTCGTTATTCTTCCTTGAATAAACTGTGCAAACTCACCGGCTGGCCAATGGCGTCTTATTGCTGGCTCGTGAGGGCCATCCGTGACAACACTGACCTTACTAAGCCCATGAAGATGGCTCTCAAAGCTGATCTATTAGCTCCCAACTCTGTTACTTCTAGACATCTCATGACATTTAACACCTTCCTGTATTTACTTATAATTTTTTTTTTTTTTTACTTATAATTTTTTCAGCATGGACCTTCCAGGTGAGCCTAACATCAAACCATACCCCTAAGAAATTGAATGAATCCACTCTTTTAATTTCCTTACTATACAGAAACAGTTTAGTCTGATCTTTAGTTTTCTTCCTTGTTAAGAAGAGAGTTTTTTTTTTTTTTCAGCTGAAAATTTGAGTTGAAGTCAGGCTAGTTTTCTGGCCAAACAAGCAAAGTGATACCATGGTTATTAAACCAGGTTTTGGTACTTTTGGCAGTGTGGACAGGCACCAAGTCCTCCTGGAAAATGAAACTAGCATCTCCATAAAGCTTGTTAGTAGAGGGAAGCATGAAGTGCTCTAAAATTTGCTGGTAGATGGCTGCACTGACTTTGGAATTAATAAAGCACAGTGGACCAACACAGCAGATAACCTCTTTTCAGATTAAAGTAAATTTTGCATTTCATTTGGAAATCAAGGTCCCAGAGTCTGGAGGAAGAGTGGAGAGGCACAGAATCTAAGTTACATGAGGTCCAGTGTGAAGTTTTGACAGTCAATGATGATTTGAGGAGCCATGTTATCTGCTGGTGTATCTGCATTCGCTGCTACGTCCAGCACCTTCGTCCAAGGCGCTCTGCTGCACCCCCTCGATACCTACCTGGTAGCTTGTAGCTTGGTTTTGGCGTGCACCAAACTTCGTGGTTAACCTCGCCGTTGCCACAGACTGAACCCTTAGCTTCTCTGAGCTAACTAGCTTAACTCCTTTTGGCGCCAACAGCTTCACTACCCACAGCTTCATGTCCCTTGTATATTTGGCAAAATATCCGGCCAGCTGCCTGGCCACATCCACATAAGCCTCCGTCTCTCCCAACATGCAGAGAATTCTCTGACCCTCCACGCTGAGACGGGGGAGCAAGAGGGCTTGTCCTCAGTCTCCGTCAAGTCTAACCAGGCTCATCTCTGCAACGTATCCCCCAAGCATGCCCACCCAGTCCAGCCACAGGATCGCTGGCTCTCCTGGACACTCCAAAATCGGTGGTAGAGGTGGAGGTAGCCCATACTCCTCCATCGTTTACTTTCATCACCATAATGTTATGTTTGTAATAATGAGACTGAAGTTGTGTTATGACACACAACCAATTGCACTTTTATTGAAAGAACCACAGAATATATACTGGTGCTGCAGCCCGCCTTACATCACCACCAGGGCGGCTACTGCAAGCCCTAAGGCCCACACACACACACACACACACACACACACACACACACACACACACACACACACACCACACTCTCCACACAACACTCTACTGTCTCACTTTCTTCACACTGATCATAATGGCCTGTTGTGTTTCCCCATTATAAAGAGAGAGCTCTTTAAATTGCTGTGACCAAGCCTTAATCTGCTTAACACCACTTTATTTTTGATATTAAATACATGTCTTCCTTTTGTTCGATTTTCCCAGCACTGCTGCCACTTATTGTTCCTTTCCAGATTATACTTTTCCCTTAAGACTTTGAAAGCTTAATTTTAACCTCCACACTTTCGCTCTTGACTGCTTCTTCTGCAGACTTGTCTGCCTTTTCATTTCCTGCAATTCCTGCATGCCCTGGCACCCACATGAAGGTGATGCACTTTCCCTGCGCTCTGATTATTCAGTTTGTAAACAACATGTCATACAGCAGGTCTTGATGGTGAGTGGCTGTTCCTCCTTGAATACTAAGCTGGATTCATGCTGCACCTCTGCTGCCTGTGTACGTGTAACCGGAACCCTTGTGTGATGAAATTTACGTCATCGTCTCCACTCCGCTAGTGTCCACAGTGTTCGACTGCGGATGACCACATGCAGCCCAAATTTTGTGACTGCGCTGCCTGCCCACGACCTGAATGCGTTGAAAAGTGCATGCGCAAGACTGAATGTCCCATTGATGAGGTGACGATATCAGCACAGCATACCAAGACAAAGAGATGAAGACGACAACGAGGAAGCAGAGTCGAGAATAAACATATATGGATCATACATAAATACTTCAGTAGCATCTTTGTGGAAAAGGAGTGAAAACCGGGAAGTCAAGAAGCAGAAAGAAAGCAGCATTTCTTCGTTAGTGAAAATCCTGGCATGTCAGCGCATTGGCGCTACCTATCGGGCGGGAGTGAAACTACAAATAACAATTGTGCGCCTGCATCAACCACTTACCCTTGGTAGATGAAAAAAGTGAGCATGAACAGCGCCGCATGTGTGCCAAGCTCATCCAAAGCGCACGCGGACCAAAGTGGACTAGAGAGGAAATGCACCATGAATAAGGCTTAAGCAGCGCTGATACCAAGTCACTACATATGAGGACTATACTGTCCCTCTGCCCTCTCTAAGGCCAGTAGGACTGCACCAAACTACACTGCATACACATTTAAACAATCAGATGTTCTTTTACTGACCACTGTGTGGTACCTACCAATCACCACTGCGGCCCCTGTAGCTTTTGGTAGTGCCTCCTTTGACCCATCTGTAAAAATCCATACATGATCACTGTAATACCTTTCTATATATCTGTAATATTCCTAAGCTAAATCTGCTAATTTATTTTTGTGTTTGAATTTCAGCAGTCCCAGATCTATCACTGCATTTTGTAACACCCATACTAGTCTCTTAAGCCACCACACTGTTGGGCTGAGCGCAAATGAGTGCACATTCAGTTCCTCTGCAATGCTCTCACCTATCGACCCAAAGCTTAGTTGAAAAGCTTTCCCACTCTCCCAACAAGCTTCCAAGACCCTTTTTGTTGGATGCCCTTTATCATGGCCTCAAAGGTTGACCCAATAATTGGCCATTAACTGCTTCCTACGGAGGTGCAAAGGTAACTCTCCAGCCTTAACTTGGAGAGCACAAACAGGAGCTGTTCTCACTGCCCCTAAACAGATCCTCAGAACCCTCACCTGGATAACATCAAGATCTGACTGCACTGACTTTGCCGCTGATCCATACACCACGCATCCATAATCTAATCTTGCCTGAATTAAAGCTAAATAAATCTGTTTTAGTGAAGCTATATCTGCACCCCAGTCCTTTATCTAAACTATTAGGGCTAATGGAGGAAGTCGAGAATTGAAATTAACAATTAAGGAAAGAGACAAAAAAATTGCAGACTTGGAGCGACGCATCGAGGATCTTGAACAATATTCTCGTATGGATGATTTAATTATTAGTGGACTAGACATTAAATGTCTAGAAATGTCTTAAATTAAATGCCTAAAAAAGATTGGGGATACAAGCGGCTGAAATGAGCTTTCTCCGTAGGATTGCTGGACTCACCCTCAGAGATAGGGTGAGGAGCTCAGTCATCTGGGAGAGGCTCAGAGTAGAACCACTGCTCCTCCGCATTGAAAGGACTCAGTTGAGGTGGTATGGGCATCTGATTAGGATGCCTCCTGGATGCCTCCCACTTGAGGTGTTTCAGGCACGTTCCACTGGTAGGAGACCCCGGGGCAGACCCAGGATTTGCTGGAGAGACTATGTCTCCCAGCTGGTCTGGGAACGCCTTGGTATCCTCTCTGAAGAGCTGGAGCAGGTGGCTGGGGAGAGGGAAGTCTGGGCTTCTCTGCTTGAACTGCTGCCTCCGCGACCCGGACCTCCGGAAAAGCGGTAGAAGATGGATGGATGGATGGACTAGACATTAAATGCCAATCATATGTCAATGCTACAGTTTCAATTCAATTCAATTCAATTACATCATTAATTCATCATTCATGATCATTCATCATTGCTCATTACAGCAGGAATGAGAGGTGAGGAGGCTCCCCTAAGTGAATCAGTCTCCCTGGAAAACCAGGTGCTTCGGTTCCTTGAAAGCAGAAATATATTATATATTTAAGAAAATATATAAATATACTGTATTTTCTTACAAGATGGCGGCAGCGCGCACGGACGCAGCGGCCCCTCTTGGCATCAGCGAGTGTGAGAGTTTTGAGTGTTGTGATCATCCCAGACGTACATTCTGTAAAACTTACAACCATGAGACCTTATTAAACATCAAGGTACTACATGCTGCAAGAATCGCAGCGATCGGTTGTGATTTGGACATTCTACGCCAGCACGGAATTCTGGCGGAGTCCCCGCTGGAAGCTACCCGTGAGAGGAGGAAGCGGAAGCGGAGGGAACGCAGGAAAAAGCGAGGAAAAAGGGCCGGGATCCATGCTAGGCTAAAGGCTAACCCCTCCAGACCAGCGGTACCGTCGCTTCTTCTCTCAAACGTCCGCGCCCTCGAAAGCAAGGTGGACGAATTGCGTCTGCTGAGAGAAACCCGGAGAGAGTGGAGGGACTGCTGTGTGTTTGTTTTCACCGAGACATGGCTCCACGACAACATTCCTGACGAGGCCATTCAACTGGAAGATATGGCGATGTTCCGTGCCGACAGGGAAACGGCGAGCTCCGGTAAGAGCCGGGGGGGTGGGCTATGCATCTATGTTAACAAGAACTGGTGCGTTAATGCCACGTTAGTGTCTAAACACTGCTCTCCGTTGGCGGAGTTCCTTATTGTAAATTGTCGGCCTTATTATCTGCCTAGGGAATTCAGCAACGTGTTTGTAGTCGGTGTTTACATAGCGCCGAGCGCTAACGCTAAAGCTAATGCTAAGAAGGCACTCGGGGAACTGCACAATGCAATCAGTGAAATCCAAACTTCACACCCGGACAGTTTTGTGGTGGTTCAGAATCAGAATCAGGTTTATTGCCATTGTTCATGTAGTACACAAACTAGGAATTTGTCTCGGTGCAGTGCTGCAACATTAAACATGATAAGATAAAAGAAATAAGTGCAAGCAGACACACAATTGACAAACAAAAACAAACAAAGAGCGCAGCGAAGCACCATGCCGACCGCTGTGGGCGCCGGTTGCGGGGGATTTTAACCACACCAGCCTAAAGACTGTGCTCCCCAAGTTTAAACAATGTGTAGACTTTAAGACCAGAGGAGAGAATATGTTGGACTTAGTGTACACAAACACAGATGCATATAAAGCGATACCCCGCCCCCATCTCGGCCGTTCTGATCACATATCCGTGATGCTGGTGCCTGCCTACAAACCTTTATTGAAGCGCAGCAGGCCAGCAGTGAAACAAATCAGGATTTGGCCAGAGAGTGCAACCCCTGCACTGAAAGACTGTTTTCAGCACACAGACTGGAAGATCTTCAAAATAGCAGCCTCCCAGGAAGACAGGACAGATGTGGAGGAGTATGCTGATTCGGTCACCAGCTACATCGCGAAGTGCACAGAGGATTTCACTACAGTGAAGACCATCACTATGCGGGGTAATCATAAGCCCTGGATGACTGCAGAGGTGCGCTCGCTGCTCACAGCCAGAGATGCAGCTTTCAGAGCGAAGGATAGGATCGCCCTCCGCTCAGCCAGGTCTGCGCTTTCTAAGGGAATTAAGGCGGCAAAGCGCGCCTAGGCGGAGAAAATCCAGGGACACCTCTGTGACACTAGGAACACCAAGCAGATGTGGCAGGGAGTTCGGACACTGACGGGCTTTAAGCCTAGGCAGGGGGTCGATGATGACGACGCTTCGCTTCCAGACAGGCTTAACGACTTCTTTGCACGTTTTGAAGCATCAAACTCGACAATCAGAGGGAGGGCTGGCCCTCCCTCACCATCGGTCGGACCAGCTTTTACCATCAACACAGCGGGCACACGGAGGACCCTAACCAGAGTCAACCCACGCAAAGCTGCAGGTCCAGACAACATTCCGGGACGTGTGCTCCGAGACTGCGCGAGCGAGTTGGCGGATGTCCTGACTGACATTTATAACATCTCCCTGAGTCAGGCGATCGTTCCCAGATGCTTCAAGACCTCTATCATTGTACCGGTGGCAAAGAAACCAGTGGTGTCCTGTTTGAATGACTATCGTCCTGTTGCACTGACACCAATTGTGATGAAGTGTTTTGAGCGGCTTGTCAAACCACACATTACAGCCTGCCTCCCTGCATCACACGACCCACTCCAGTTTGCATATCGTTCAAACCGCTCCACGGAGGATGCTATAGTCACTACCCTACACTCTGTCATCACCCACCTGGACCAGAAAGACACCTACGCCAGACTCCTGTACACTGATTTCAGTTCAGCATTCAACACCATTGTTCCCCAGAGACTGATGGAGAAATTACTCCTTCTCGGTCTGAACACCGCCACATGTCTCTGGATCCTGGATTTTCTGACTGAGAGACCTCAGTCTGTCCGGGTTGGAAACAACATCTCCAACTCTGTCACGCTGAGTACCGGATCCCCTCAAGGCTGTGTACTCAGTCCACTGTTGTTTACACTTCTAACACATGACTGTGTATCCAGACACGAGGGGAACCAGATTATTAAGTTTGCAGATGACACCACGGTGGTGGGACTTATCCAGAGGGATGAGGAATCAATGTACAGGGAAGAAGTGAGAGACCTGGAGGGCTGGTGCAGGGAGAACAATCTGGTGCTCAACGTGGACAAAACGAAGGAGATGATTATCGACTTCCGGCGGTCGCAGCCTGAGCACGCCCCCCTCAGCATCAGCGGCCGTTTAGTGGAGAGAGTGGAGAACATCAAGTTCCTCGGAGTGCAGATCTCGCAGGACCTGACCTGGAGCAAAAATTCCTTGGAGATCAGGAAGCGGGCTCAGCAGAGACTACACTTCTTGAGGAAACTCAAACAGGCCTCTCTCCCCATCTGCATCCTCAGGACCTTCTACAGAGGTGTGGTGGAGAGTGTTCTGACGTACTGCATTGCTACATGGTACTCCAGCTGCAGTATGTTAGACAAAAAAAGCCCTGCAGAGGATAGTCAAGGGGGCGGAGAGGGTAATTGGAGTCTCCCTCCCCTCTGTCCAAGAACTTTTTCAGAACCGTTGTAGGAGCAGGGCACTAAACATTGTCAAGGACCGTTCTCACCCTCTGCATAAACACTTTGAACTTCTTCCATCTGGTAAACGATTCCGGAGCATCGGAGGCAGAACCACCAGACTGATCAACAGCTTCCTTCCACAAGCTGTCAGGATGCTGAACAGTTGACCCGGAATCTCTCATACACACTACTGCACCTACGGACATTTTGTATATTATAGTTAGTTATTCTTTTTTTTCCCCAAGTATGTCTCAGGGATGTGTGAATGGATGGGGGTGGGGGTGGGGGGGAGCTATGTGGGAATGTGTCTTAACTCATGCTGCTTCTTATATGGATGCCGAGAGAAACACAATTTCATCTTGCCTGCACTACAGTTGTATGTACAGCAATATGACAATAAAGTTTGATTTGATTTGATTTGATAAAGGTTGAAGATAAGATAAGATAAGATAAGATAAGATAAGCCTTTATTAGTCCCACAACGGGGAAATTCCAGGATTGCAACAGCACAGGGATAGCAACACTCAGAGCAACAATCAGAAGGCAAGAAAATAAAGTAAAGTAAGTAAGTAAAGAAGTAAATGCAATTTCAGCCTGTCATACTTTTTCCAGAAAGGATGATAAAATAAAGATTGTGATGCACTTTGTGAACAGAAGGGTAAAGAATGACATACTGAGGCAGGCCAGAAAGCTACAGGGAACAGAAGTCTACCTAAATGAACATTTAACAAAGACTAATGCTGAAATAGCACGGCAAGCACGATGCCGAAAAGACAAAACAAGATACAAGCAACATGGACAAGAAACTGTAGAGTTTGGATCAAACTAAATGGAACACCTAAGGAAGCAAAGGCCATAATAATAAGAGATCTCACTGACGTAAATAAATATAGATGGACACTGATTGGGAAAATTAAGAGACTACGATAATCCATATCCACACACACGGCAAGAACAGTTCTTTTGTGACATACCGTGTCAATGTACTTTAAAAAACAAAACAAAACAAAAAACTCATGACTGACTTTAGTAGACATCAATCATCCCCAGTTGGAGGAAGTCATTTGACACAGAGTGAGGAAATTCATACTCTGAAAATATGCCATTATGCTGAACATAAACTGCAAGAGATGGAGAATGATACTGATCCTGATAATCACTTCTTCAACAATATTCATAATCACTGTGAATATTATACTGAAAAGCAATTCAAAAGTCAAGTGCAATTAGATGGTAAACTATCAATAATGCACTTCAACAGCAGAAGTCTTAACAAAAACTTTCCACAGATTCGGGACCATTTAAAACAGCTAGATAGAAAATATACAGCTATCGCAGTCTCTGAAACCTGGCTCAGTGAAGAGCAGGCTTCTCTGATGGCAATAGAGGGATATCAGATGTTTAATATTAATAGATCTCAAAAAAAGGGTGTTGGTTTTGCACTGTATATTGATGACCTGTATAGGTGTAAACTTGTAAATGGAATGTCTTTTGCACTACCGGGAATTCTGGAATGTGTTAATGTTGAGATTGACCAAGATAAAACAAAAAATCCAATTATAAGTTGTATATATAGAATGCCCGGAACTTGCGTTGAGACATTCAGAGAAAAGTTAGTCGAGCTGTACAATAATATAACTAGTAAGAAAATGGTTGTAATCTGTGGCGACTTCAATATTGATTTACTAAATCCATTTCAACAAAATGTATTTACAGAGTTCATGAATTCTGTGTACAGTATGAGTCTATATCCCACAATAACACATCCCAGTAGGATCACAGTTCATACTGCTACACTTATTGATAACCTGTTGTTAATATTATTGATAAGAAAATAGGAAGTGGATTATTGATAAATGACATAAGTGACCATTTGCCAGTCTGCGCACTTATCCATGGCCACATGGGGGCCAATACAGAAAAAACTTCAAAATCTTTCAGATACAAATCACAAAATGCAATCAGTTCTTTTAAAGAAGACCTGCTGGAGCAAGACTGGACAAAAGTCTATGTATCAGATTTAAATGAAGCCTATGACACATTTATGAACATTGTAACCACTTTTTATGAAAAAAAAAAACAAAAACAAAAAACTTGTCCGTTAGAAAAGAAAATGCTGAAACAGAAATTTGTCAACAAGCCATGGTAAACAAAAGGATTACAAAAAATGTGTAAAAAGAAAAATTCATTATATAAAGCTTTTCTAAAGAAAAGGGTAAAAGAAGCTGAGCAGCAGTATAGAACATACAAAAATAAGTTAATATATATAATGAGATGTAGTAAAAGAAACTATTGCAGTAAAGAACTGGAGAAAAACAGAGACAACATTAAAAATACATGGACAATACTTGACAATATTCTTGGAAATAAAAACAGAAATACAAGTTACCCAACCAGTCTTTCAAAAAAAAACAAAAAAAAAACGATTCAGAGTGTGAATGCAGTCTCACCTGCAGATGAATTTGATACATTTTTTGTTAACATTGGTCCTAATTTGGCTCCAGAAATACCCATTATGGCATCTACAGGTGATACAATAAGCAAAAACATTGCTATAAAAGACTCCATTTTAATAAAGCACACAGACGAGGAGAGGTCATTGAAATTGTTAAATTGTTTAAAAGTAAAACATCTACGGATTGTGATGGTATTGACATGCTTTTAGTCAAAACTATCATTGAATGCTTAGTGAAGCCACTGACATATATCTGTAACCTGTCTCTCCAAACAGGTATATTTCCCAGTGCAATGAAATAACTAAAGTAATTTCGATATACATGACGGGTGACAGAGGAGAATTTTCAAACTATAGACCTATTTCACTATTGCCACAATTTTCCAAGATACTTGAAAAAATATTCTGTGAGAAAACTGACAACTTCATAATGAAGAATAATTTATTGTGTGAGCAACAATATGGGTTCAGACACAAGAGGACAACTGCATTTGCTCTAATGGAATTTATAGAAAAAATATCAACTGCAGTTGAAAATAAAGAGTATTCAATTGGGGTATTCCTGGATCTTAAAAAAGCATTTGATACAGTGGATCATAAATTATTATTAAAGAAACTACAAAATTATGGTATTAGGGGGGTAGCACTGTCCTGGTTATGTAGTTACTTAAAGAACAGGTATCAGTATGTATGTATGTGTTGGTAGCAAAAACTCACAGTTACTGAGGGTTACTTGTGGAGTCCCACAGGGTTCAGTTTTGGGGCCATTGTTATTCAATATGTATATAAATGATATATGTAAAGTTTTGGAAAAAATGGATTTAATATTATTTACAGATGACACTAATTTATTATGCAGTGGAAGCAATTTGGAACAACTTTTGGATACACTCGGAAAGGACTTAGGAAAGCTTAAACTGTGGTTTGATTCAAACAAATTCACGCTCAATTTAAGTAAGACAAAATTTATCATTTTTAACAACCATCACAACAACTCAGTATCTAAACTCAGTGTAAATGGTGTAGAGATTGAAAGGGTATCCTGTGGCGGATAAAATAAGTGTACCCTGTGTGGAGGCACGGAATAAGTGCAGGCAGGACACGGCGAACTGAAGTTTAAAAGGGTGTTTTATTCATCCTCCAACACGAGGGCCACTCCAGCGCTGTGGGAGCGCGCTGGAGCGAGCCCTCTGTCTCTAGTCAGCAAACAGGCAATGCGTGTGATCAAAAAGTGAGTGAGAGAGCTAGAGCAAGCGATATGGTTGACTTATATACCCAGCTAGACAATGCATGCATAGCACATTAGCATCACAGTAAATGCAGGAAGGCATGGACATTTGCATTAGAGTCACACATATCAATAGCAAGATTACTGGCGCCGGGATTAGACAAAGAGAGGCTGCCTATTGATATCAGTCCATACATCTCACTGTTCTGCTAATTGCTCCAGCTGAGCGCTCTGCTTGTCCGTAGGCTGTGGGGGTCGCCCACAATCCGAAATTAAATTTCTTGAAGTAATAATTGATAATAAACTGTGTTGGAAGTCACATATTAATTACAGTATATTAAAAGTAAAATATCCAAATCAATCGCAATACTACACAGAGTGAAGTATTTGCTGAATCAACCCACACTATATACTTTGTATCATTCATTAATACTCCCAAACATGACATATTATACTGAAGTATGGGGAAATACATATAAAACAAACATATATCCAGTCTTTATGCTTCGGGAGAGAGTTATTAGAATAATAAACAAAGTTGCTTGCAGGGAAGCAACAAACCCACCTTTTCTTAAATTAAAAGCTCTCAAGTTGAAAGATCTGGTTGACTTTAAAATTGCAGTAATAATATTTAAAGCAAAGAATCTATCACTGCCCTCAAATATCCAAAAGTTGTTCCAAATAAGGGAGAAACAATATCATTTCAGAAGAACGTGTATATTTCAAAAACCTTCAGTGAGAACTACCACCAAGCAACACTGTGTCTCAGTGCAAGGAATCAGATTGTGGAATGCTTTTGGACCTGAATTAAAATCATGTACAACGCTTGGACAATTTAAACATAAACTAAAGGAAGAAATATTCCAACCATATATACAAGATAACATGTAAAATAACATAACACAAGGATTATCATATCCAGTCTGTGTTGTGCTGTTGCTTAGTTTTCTTTTTGTCATGTTTTGTCTTAGCTTTGTTCTGAATTGTAATCGCTCCTGTTTTGTTTTTCTTTTGAATTCTTGGATGGAATATGGGTGGGCAATATTTGCTGCGGCTTCAGCCATCACCCATTTCGGATAAATTATGTTGAACTTTATAATCACAGGAGTTATTGTTTAATTTGACCTTGTTGGATTTTTTCCCCTTTGTTATATTATTCTGTTCCTTTCTTTTAATCTTTACTTTTAATCTATCCAAAATAAAGATTCATTTATTCATTCATTCAACCCTGACAGACATCTCATCACATTGATCACTTTCTTGCTTTTCTCTATGATACTTTTAACATGCACTTTCCATGTTAGTCTAGGGTCAAAATGTATTCCTAAAAAGCGAAATCTCCCAACATTCTCAAGATTACTTCCATATAACTTCATTATCATTCCCTCTTCAATTTTCTTTCATGTGAAGAACTTAACCTCTGTTTGCTCCACTGAAAACTTCAGTCCCCAATCTGTTCCCCATCTTTCTTCCTGGCAGATCCCCTCCTGCAGTTTCGTACTTAAATATACTAAATTTGACCCTCTCATGCACAATGCCCCATCATCTGCAAATAACAACTGACCCAGGTTATGTGAAATATTTCCAAAAGTATCAATCATTATTGTAAACAATGTTGGACTGATAACACTCCCTTGGGGGGTGCCATTTTCCACTACTCGCTTCTCTGATACTTCAGACCCTATTTTGACCTTAATTAATCTCTCATTCAGAAAATCCATTATCCAATTAAACATGTTTCCTTCGATTCCAATCCTATGTAATTTTATCAGCAATCCTTCTCTCCATAACATGTCATATACGGAGAGGCTCGACATACCGGGAGAGCTGAAGCAGGAGCAACGCAGGTGCTGGGCTGGAGTTTGGGCGGTGTGCAGGAAATATAAGACAGAATAATAAAGAGTGATGGCAAGAACCAAGCAGACCGCCCGTAAATCTACTGGAGGAAAAGCCCCCAGGAAGCAGCTGGCCACCAAGGCTGCTCGAAAAGGCGCTCCGGCCGCCGGCGGAGTGAGGAGGCCTCACCATCGCAGGCCCGGTGCCGTGGCTCTGAGAGAGATCCGTCGCTGCCGGAGGTCCACGGAGCTGCTCATCCGTGGGCTGCCCTTCCAGCGCCTGGTGAGGGAGATCACTCAGGACTTCAAGACCGACCTGCGCTTCCAGAGCTCCGCCGTCATGGCTCTGCAGGAGGCCAGCGAGGCCTACCTGGTGGGTCTCTTCGAGGACACCAACCTGTGTGCCATCCACGCCAAGAGGGTCACCATCATGCCCAAAGACATCCAGCTGGCCCGCCGCGTCCGCGGAGAGAGAGCTTAGACTTTCTGCTGCACATCCACCAACCACAATGCTCCGCACTGTGTGTCTATATATATATGTACATATGTATACTAGCTGCTCTTGTTTTTTCTTGCCTTCTGATTGTTGCTCTGAGTGTTGCTATCCCTGTGCTGTTGCAATCCTGGAATTTCCCCATTGTGGGACTAATAAAGGCTTATCTTATCTTATCTTATCTTATATGCCTTTTCTACGTCAAAGAATACTGCAACCACAGATTATCTATTTACCTGAGCTTTCCTATTTTCATCCTCGAAACACAACACAGCATCCATTGTACTCCTGCCTCTTCTAAACCTACTCTGGTATGGAGCCACCAGACCTCTCTTCTCCAGAAAATACATCAGCCTCTCGTTAACCATACGTTCCATTAATTTGCAAACAGGAGACATTAAAGCAATGGGTCTATAATTTTCCAGCATACATGAATCTTTACCAGGTTTTCTGATAGGGGTTATGACTGCTTCCTTCAAGCTCACAGGGATTAGCCCCTCTTCCCAGACTTTGTTGTATAATAAGAACTTAGATAGCGTTTCTTCACTCAGATGTTTAATCATTTCAAAACTAACTTCATCCTTCCCTGGAGCACTCCTTCCCATTTTTGGCAAGGCCCTCTTCAGCTCTCCCAGAGTAAATGGGGTATCAAATTCACTGCCATTACTGACTTTTTTCCTTCAAGCCTCCAAATTGCCACCTTTCATTTTTTCCCTACCAAGTTTCCCCTCTTCAGTAAGATTATTACAACTGTGAACAATCACATAAGTGGACACCATTAACCCTGCTCTTTTTTGGTTATAGCCATCTTAGCCACAGAACTCAGAACAGGGTAATTCCAGTCCCTCCTATCGCCTCCCATCTTCCTAATCATTCCCCACACTTCTCCCACCTGAGTGGTGTTCCCAATTGAACCATAGAAGTTCCTCCAGTGTGTCCTCTTAGCCTGCTTTATTGTTTTCCTTACCAGAGCTTGGGCATGCTTATACTGAATCATATTCTGAAAATTATGAGTCCTTTTAACCAGTTTGAATGCTTTGTTTCTATTCTTAACTGCCAGCTTGCATTCGTCATTCCACCACGGGACAAGCTTCCTTACCTTCCTGTAGTTTTGGGAATAGAATTCCCTGCAGCAGTTTTTATTTCCTGTATGATTTTAGAGTTAGCCACTTCAGTGCTCGTGTCAATATTAGCATGACGCAGAAGACTATCATATTCACTCCTGAACTTGCCCCAGTTAGCTTTGTCAAATATCCATTTACCCCCTGCATTAACTGTGGATTTTATCATAGTTATATTTACTTTACTATATATCGGATAATGATCACTGCCAACTGTACCTTTGTCATGTACATACCAGTCACATAATGGTGCTAAAGAACTGGTCACCAGTGTCAGATCAATCACAGATTCTTTGCCACTATTCACATCCACCCTGGTGGTACTACCATGATTAATACACACCAGATGTTGCTCATGCAGCAACTCTTCCACTATTTGACCATTGTAATCAGTGTGATTTCTCCCCCATAAAACACTGTGAGCATTAAAATTTCTACACCAAATAACACATTCCCTATTGATTCCCACCTCCTCCAGCTTCCTAAATTCCAGTTTTTTGCGGGGATTATAGAAGTTTATAAGTATTATGGCGCGCATTTAGGGCGCATATATGGTATGCATGTATGGTACGCATTTTCCCTCACATGTATTTAGTGGACATGACGGTGCATACTCTGGAGACTTCAAACGTCCAAAAGGACCTGACCCGGCAGAGACTTCGGGAGGTGTGAAGTGGCCAGAGAGAATGTCCCAGCAGGAGCCCCCGAGGCGGAAGAGACAATAGAGATGCCAATGAGCCTCGGAGGCTATGTGTGTTTACTGAAGGACTGTGGGTTGAAGGTGTGATATTTGATGTTGGGGGTTTTGTGTCTCTGGGGGTATAAGAGCTGTGAGAAAAGATTGTTCTGTCTCTTTTGCTGAGATACACTTCTTGTTAGAGGATGTAAACGCTGAATAAACCTCACCTGAGAAATAAACTCAGTCTCGTCTGTGAAGGCATCCTCTACACTGGTGACCTACGACAAACCATGGCCGGTGACGGCGAGCTTTCCGCACCGGACTCTTTAGGAGCCAACCGGGTTAACGCAGCTACCACCCTACAACTGCCCGATTTCTGGCAACATAACCCGCGCTCCTGGTTTACCACTGTGGAGGCGCAGTTCCACCTTCGGGGAATCTCAGCGGACGCAACGAGGTTCTACCATGTCGTCGCGAAGCTGGACAGCCTCACAGTGCAGCGGGTGGAGAGCCTGACCAACCACCCGCCCCAAGACGACAAGTATGGCGCACTGAAAGCCGCCCTCATTCGAGCCTTCACTCCCTCGCTGGGGGAGTGAGCAGAGAAGCTCCTGGCGCTGACAGAAGGGGAGGCAGACAGGCCGGCAGATCTGATGGCGAAGATGATGAGCCTGAGGGGCGAGGATGACGACAGCTTTATCTTCGCCCACCTCTTCCTCAGAACGCTACCGCCAGCAGTGAAAGTCACCCTGGCCAGCTCGCAGCCACTCAACAACCGGGACTACCACGAGCTGGGCCAGGAGGCGCAGCGGCTCGTCGACGCCCATGGACAGCACGCAGCCACGATGGCAGCGGCAGAGCTGAACGCACCCCCGCGAGACGAGGGGGGACCAGAGGCTGCGGCACCGGATCCACTGACGTCAGCAGCGGCAGAGGCCAGGGGAAGCGGAGCTCACAACACCCTCTGTTCCTACCATCGACGCTTCGCCGAGAGAGCGCGCAGATGCATCCCACCGTGCCGGTACCTGCGCCAGGGGAAACGCCAAGACCGAGAGCCGGTAGCAGCTGCGACTCTCGGCACGAACAAGCTGCTTTTCGTGACAGACGCGAATTCAGGGAAAGAATTCCTGGTGGACACAGGCTCCCAGCTAAGTTTTGTCAAGCCTGCCTACGCGGACACGCTGACGCCTGCCAGCGGACCCCTGGTGTTAGCGGCAAACGGCTCCATGATCAAAACCTATGGGGAGAAGATGCTCCTCCTGTCCCTCCACGGGCGCACCTTCGAGTGGACCTTCGTTGTAGCTGCAATTAACAACAACATGCTAGGTGCTGACTTTTTATGCTCAAACAGTTTGTTAGTTGATCTTGCTAATAGACATATTGTAAATGCACTGTCCTTCTACTCTATCTCCTGCACAGCTCGGGTGGCCCTGCCTTCTGCACATCCCAATGCCACAGCTGCGGGTGGTAAGTTTCATGCATTACTCAACCAGTTCCCAACACTCACGGTCCCAACATTTTCAGCGTCAGTTGCCAAACATGGGGTCGAGCATTTCATAACTACCTCTGGCCCCCCTGTTTTTGCAAAAGCTCGGCGCTTGGACCCAGCTAAACTGGCCATCGCGCGCGAGGAATTCGCCAACTTGGAAAAACTGGGCATTGTTAGACGCTCGAACAGCTCTTGGTCGTCACCCCTGCACATGGTGCCCAAGGCTGACGGCTCGTGGCGCCCTTGCGGTGATTTCCGTAGATTAAATAATGCTTCAGCACACGACCGCTACCCGATTCCGCACATCCAGGATTTTTCGGCACATTTGGCGGGGGCGCGCATCTTTTCCAAAATAGATTTGGTGCGCGGTTATCACCAAGTTCCAGTCCGCGCGCAAGACATACCCAAAACGGCAGTTATAACCCCTTTCGGGCTTTTCGAGTTTTTGCGCATGCCTTTCGTCCTCAAAGGCGCCGCGCAGATGTTCCAACGCATGATGGATGCAGTGCTGCACGGCCTCCCTTTCGTGTTCGCTTATTTGGATGATATTTTGGTAGCCAGCGCATCCGAAGCCGAGCACGAACGCCACCTCACAGCCGTTTTTCAGAGGCTGACAGAGCACGGGCTGATCATTAACCCAGCGAAATGTCAATTCGGGGTAGCGCAAATTGATTTTTTGGGACACCGCGTGTCTCCAGAGGGCGCGGTCCCGCTGTCGGATAAAGTGCGCGCGATAACGGATTTCCCACAACCGCAGACAGTTAAGGCACTGCAAGAATTTTTGGGGATGGTCAATTTTTATAACCGTTTCCTCCTTAAAGAAACAAAAACCTACAGCTAAGGTCGAGTGGTCCCCGGACCGGGAGCGCGCTTTCTCACTGGTCAAATCGGCCCTCGCAAACGCTGCGTTATTGGCACACCCGGTGCCAGCAGCTCGCATGGTGCTAACCACGGACGCTTCCGACGTGGCAGTGGGAGCGGTTGTCGAGCAACTGGTAGCAGGGAGCTGGCAACCACTTGCGTTTTTCAGCAAAACATTGCGCGATAACGAGCGTAAATACAGCGTGTTTGATAGGGAGCTTTTAGCCCTGCATTTGGCCATCCGCCACTTCCAGTTCTGGTTGGAAGGGCGCCGTTTCACTGCGTTTATAGACCATAAACCATTAACTTTTGCAATGGCTAAAATTTCAGAGCCTTGGTCGGACCGACAACAGAGACAGCTGGCCGCAATTTCGGAGTTTACCACCGACATTCAACACGTGGCGGGTAAACACAATGTAGTAGCAGATTGTCTCTCGCACGCAGTTGCACTGCCAGGCCCCCAGGGGGCAGACTCGGTGGCTGTAGACTCGGGCCAGGCTTGCGGCGCGGAAGCGCTCACAGCCCCGGTCTGCGTTGGGTTAGATTATGCAGCCATGGCCGCCGAGCAGGTTAACGATGCGGACGTGCGCGCGCTCCAGTCTGGGCCAACAGGGCTAAGGCTGGAGCACAGGGTGCATCAAAGAGGTATGCCCCCCCTAATCTGCGATATTGCCCCGTGGTCCCGGCTGCGTGGCGTCGCCGTGTTTTTGACTTAATACATTCACTGGCACATTCGGGCGTCTGCGCTTCGATCAAAATGGTGGGAGAGAAGTTTGTTTGGCCGGGGCTGCGTAAACAGGTCAAAGAATGGGCTGCAGCCTGCGCAGCGTGTCAAAGAGCAAAGGTTCACAAGCACACGCGGGCCCCTCTAGAACCTTTTCACATCCCAGCCAAACGCTTCGACCACGTGCATGTTGACTTGGTGGGACCCCTCCCGCTGTCACAGGGGTTCACACACCTTCTAACTATGGTGGACCGCACTACGCGCTGGCCAGAGGCGATTCCCCTGGCGTCAACCACAGCAGCAGACGTTGCGCGCGCTTTTTTAACGGCTTGGGTCACGCGCTTTGGAGTCCCGTCAGACGTAACGTCTGACAGAGGACCCCAATTTGTTTCTGAGCTCTGGTCATCCATGGCACTCAGTCTGGGGGTGAAAATTCATCACTCAACTGCGTATAACCCCCAGGCCAACAGTTTGTGCGAACGCTTTCACCGGTCATTGAAAGCAGCCCTCAGAGCGGCTCTCACGGACACAAATTGGGTTGATAAGCTTCCATGGGTTTTATTAGGGTTGCGTTCAGCACCTAAAGAAGATTTGCCTCCCCCAGACCATCGGTGACCCTTCTGTGTGGAGTTTGCATGTTCTCCCCGTGTCTGCGTGGGTTTACTCCGGGTACTCCGGTTTCCTCCCGCAGGCCAAAGACATGTAGGTCAGGTTAATTGGCAACAATTAGGGATTCTAAATTGTCCTTAGGTATGGATGTGAGAGTGAATGGTTGTCTGTCTCTTTGTGTTGGCCCTGCGATGGACTGGCGATCTGTCCAGGGTGTACCCTGCCTCTCGCCCAAAGATGCTGGGATAGGCTCCAGCCCCCCCGTGACCCGAAAAGGATTAAGCGGAAGAAGATGGATGGATGGATGGATGGATGGATGGATGGAGATCTCTTATTATTATAGCCTTTGCTTCCTCAGGTGTTCCATTTAGTTTGATCAAAACTCTACAGTTTCTTGTCCATGTTGCTTGTCTCTTGTTTTGTCTTTTCAGCATCCGTGCTTGCCGTGCTATTTCAGCATTAGTCTTTGTTAAATGTTCATTTAGGTAGACTTCTGTTCCCCGTAGCGTTCTGGCCTGCCTCAGTATGTCACTCTTTACCCTTCTGTTCACAAAGTGCATCACAATTGATTTCTTTGTTTTATTATCCTTTCTGGGTAAAGTATGACAGGCTGAAATTGCATTTACTTCGACCTTTATGTTTCTACTTTCAAGGAACTGAAGCACCTGGTTTTCCAGGGAGACTGATTCACTTAGGGGAGCCTCCTCACCTCTCATTCCTGCTGTAGCATTGGCATATGATTGGTATTTAATGTCTAATCCTCTAATGATTAAATCATCCATACGAGAATATTGTTCAAGATCCTCAATACGTTGCTCCAAGTCTGCAATTTTTTTTTGTCTCTTTCCTTAATTGTTAATTTCAATTTTTGGACTTCCTCCATTAGCCCTAATAGTTTAGACTGTTGATTGGCCATTTTGGTCAGTTCTTCTGACATGAAGTTCAGAGATTTTTTTAATCTCATCCATTCCTCCTTTTGTGGCATTTTTTTTTTTTTAACGTCTTTGGAAAGCTTAGTTCAGTTTCTCTAGCCACACCCAGGCCTTATTACTGCCACATAAACAACTGTCATGTATCATGTATCAGTCTGGAAAAGGTTATAAAGCCATTTCAAAGGCTTTGGGACTCCAGTGAACAACAGTGAGAGCCATTATTCACAAATCGCGAAAACGCGGAACAGTGGTGAACCATTTATTTATCTTTTGTTCTTATTAAAGACAAAAATAGAATAGAAAGGAGATGTCTTTACCTTCTTAACATGTTTCGACTGTACACTGCAGCCTTCGTCAGAAGAGTCAGCTGATTGCTGCCAGGTGACATTTATCGGCTGACTTTCGTAGGTGGGGCCAGCTCAGCAGATCTGTCTGATCCACCGAGCCGGCCCCGCCTTCCGCCGTTAGATGGTCTCTGGAGAATGTGATCCCAGGTGTGGGAAAGCATAAAGGCCCCCTCATCTCAGTTCATGGTGTCTTTTCCCCACTTCCTGATTTCTATGGCCTCCTTGATCCAGCGTTTGTGTCTGTTGCTCTCTGATCCAATAATTTTTGTGTTGTCCCAGTCCATGATGTGATTATTTCTTTTGCAATGATCTGATATTGCTGATTTTAATGTTTCTTGTTCTGCCTTTTCTTTTTGTGATCTTGTGAGTCATCCGTGTGTTTCCTTCTCACATTCCTTCTGGTGTTCTTTTTTTCTTGTGGTGAATGGTCTTCCAGTTTCTCTAATGTAGGTTTTTGTGCATGATCTGCATGATATTTCATATATTACATTGCATTTTTTTGTCTTGTTCTATTCTGTCCTTGGGGTGTACTAATAACTGTCTTAATTTTTTGTGTGGTTTTACTGCTGTGTTTATTTTGTATTTTTTCATGATCCTTTGAATTGGTTCCGTGATCCCTTGGATGTATGGTATAGTTATGGTGTCCTTGTTTTTGATTTCGGCTTTTGTTCTGTGTCTTATTTCCTGTTTGTTTTCTTTGTTTTTGGCTTGCTGTTTACCTTTGTTTATGGCCCATACTGGATATTGGCAGCGTGTAAGTGCATGTTTTATGTGGTTTTCCTCCTCCTGTCTGTCTTCTTGGTCTGTAATGATGGTGGCCCGTTCATATAACGTCCTGACAACTGATAGCTTGTGTGCTGTGGGGTGTTCTGATGTCCATAGTAGGTATTGATCTGTGTGGGCTATTACGAGGAAGTTATGGACAAAATTGCATTAAAGACTTCCGCCGGCTGGAGAAATTGGAAAAAACACCAGCACGCTTCAGAAACCACCTGAGATTTAACCTCCGTTGCAGAGATGAGGATGTCACACCGGCAAGCCTCAACATAAGAAATCCAATTCCAACCAAAAATGCAGAGAAAATTATCAGTAAAGCACGGAAAGACCTGATCAAAGAACGTATAAGAATGATGGCAAACAAAGTGGACAGAATCAACAACCAGATCAAGGAGGAAATGGACATTTTCAAGAAACACTACCCGACCGACCAGGAAACGCAGGAGCAGATAGAAGCACAATTAAAACACGCACATGAACAAGAATTCATTATAACAAAAAAACACCAATTAAAAAAACTAAAAAAACTTACAGAAAGGAAGAACGGACGAAGACAAACACACACAGAAACGAACGCTAAGTGGGTCAAAAACTTGTCAAAACGCACACTCACGGACACGGAGAAAACAGTGCTGAGCAGAGGACTGAACTTCGCCATTACACCAGCCAAAATACCCCACGAAGAATACATCCTCGCAACAGAACTCGCATGTGAAAAAATCCAGGACCAAGGGGAAAAGGCATCACTCCGGAACGCAGTCGCAGGAATCCTCAAAACGGCCAAATTACTACAAAGCAACATGACAAAAGAAGAAGAAAAAGCATTAAACTCACTCAAGACAGATAAAACAATCACAATCCTCCCATCAGACAAAGGCAGAACGACAGTAATATTGGACACTGAAACATATGAAAAACAGATGGAAACCATGTTGGCAGATGAAAGCACATACGAAATCATTAAAACAAATCCCACAGAAGAAAAGAAAAAAAATGCTAAAAGCCCTTCCCAAACCTCTATTAGAAAGTAAAAAAATCACAAAGGACGAATATGATCACCTGATACCCACAGCCAGCATCACCCCCCGGATCTATGGAACCCCAAAAATACTGTACATAAAAAGGATATCCCACTGCAGCCACTAATAGACAGTATTGGATCAGTCATGTACAACTTATCAAAAGCCCTGGTTGAAATCATCAAACCCCTCCTTGGACTATCAGATTTCCACTGCAAAAAATCAAAAGAGCTGGCACAAGAACTCAAAAATATGAAAATAGAATCAGACAAGATCCTCATTTCACATAATGTCATTTCATTATTCACAAAGACACCTATTGATGTCACACTACATATAGTGCAAGAACGCCTCAGTAATGACAGTACCCTTAAAAGATGCACCAATCTCACAGTTCACAACATATCCAAACTATTACAATTTGTTGCAAAATCCACCTATTTTCAATACAGAGGAAAAATTTACAGACAAAAAGAAGGATTTGCAATGGGAGACCCACTATCAGCCATTATGAGCAGCTTTTTCATGGAGGATCTGGAAAACAAAGCCATCAACACAGCACCTACACAATGCAAACCCACCCTTTGGAAGAGATACGTGGATGACATTCTGGAAAAAATAAGGAAAGGACACACACAAGAACTCACTGACCATCTGAACAGCACGGACAACACTGGGAATATAAAATTTACACACGAAGAGGAGGAAAATGGCACCATAGCCTTTCTGGACATGAAAATCCACCACAACGATGACGGCAGCGTAAAAATCACAGTCTACAGGAAACCAACCCACACAGATCAATACCTACTATGGACGTCAGAACACCCCACAGCACACAAGCTATCAGTTGTCAGGACGTTATATGAATGGGCCACCATCATCACAGACCAAGAAGACAGACAGGCCCCGCCTTCTGCCATCTAATGGCAGAAGGCGGGGCCGGTTCGGTGGATCCGACAGATCTGCTGAGCTGGCCCCGTCTACGAAAGTCAGCTGATAAATGTCACCTGGCAGCAATCAGCTGACTCTTCTGACAAAGGCTGCAGTGTACAGTCGAAACATGTTAAGAAGGTAAAGACATCTCCTTTCTATTCTATTTTTGTCTTTAATAAGAACAAAAGATAAATAATTAAAAGAAGACAAAATGAACCTACTTGTGCTACAGTGGTGAACCTTCCAAGGAGTGGCCGGCTGACCAAAATTACCCCAAGAGTGCAGCAACGACTCATCCAAGAGGCCACAAAAGACCCCACAGTAACATCCAAAGAACTACAGGCCTCACTTGCCTCAGTTAAGGTCAGTGTTCATGACTCCACCATAAGAAAGAGACTGGGCAAAAATGGCGTGCATTGCAGAGTTCCAAAATGAAAACCACTGCTGTGTAAAAGGTCATTTCAGTTTTGCCAGAAAAGATCTTGATGATCCCCAAGACTTTGGGGAAAATACTCTGTGGACTTTGTGGAAGGTGTGTGTCCCATTACATCTGGCGTAAAAGTAACACAGCATTTCAGAAAATGAAAATCATACCAACAGTAAAATATGGTAGTGGTAGTGTGATTGTCTTCCGCTTTTTTGCTGCTTCAGGACCTAGAAGACTTGCTGTGGTAAATGGAACCATGAATTCTGCTGTCTACCAAAAATCCTGAAGGAGAATGTCCGGCCATCTGTTCATAACCTCATCCCTGACTGTTTTATAGCTCATGCACAGACTCGGATGAACTGGCAAAAACTATTTCATCTTATATCTCTTTTTGTGTGGACACAAACATTCCATGTAAAACCATTACAGTCTTCCCCAATAACAAGCCATGGGTGTCAAAAGAACTAAAAACTGTCGTAAATAAAAAAATTTATTTATTTTTTCCCCACTGGTAACACTGAGGAAAGGAAAGAAATTAACAGAGATAAGATCATACAAATATCGCAGTACATATGTCATGATTGGAATTAATTGACAACTCACATGCAGGGAATAGCAACAGAGGAACACACAGTGACACAGAGCAAATTTGAATCAATTTTATTAATGCAATAGAATGCCTCCACGAAGGAAATTGCCACTCACCAGGTGAAAACACAGCCTGAAAGAGAGACGAGAGCAGAGGATTAGGAGGGAAACTAAACAATGGGATAATGAGACTACACTCACACGGGAGAGAAAAGAGAACCCGGCAGAAGAACCCAGCACTACGGCAAACCTGCAGCAAAGTAGGACGGCAGGAGGAGAGCTGGGTGAGGAGTCTGACCGGGTGAAGACGATCGCTGATGTGATGGTTGAGATGAGGCAGGTGAGCGCGCAACAACCTAGTGATGGGAAAGCAGGCATCGGTGCTCCGAACGGTGATCCGATCTTCTCCAGGAAATTTTTGGCGAGGCGTGACTCGTGACATTTTTGTTGATGTCAGACCACTTGACTGAGTCAGGAAGCCGTTCATGATTTTGCAAATAAAGTGAGCAAGAGGTACCCAATGGAAATCCCCATCCCTCACGTTTTGTTTTGTCATGCTTGACGGTGTAAGGGATTTGTCACAGCCAATCTTCAGATGGAGCCAGCACCAAAAACACGGACTTCTCCTGTTTGGGAACAGTTTGAGCGCATTTCTCCCATTGATGTATTTATGACAAATAGTGGCTACTTACTGTAACTGAGGTGATGGTGTACGGTAATATATTTGTTTTGCATTTGGGAGACCTGGGTTCGAATCCCAGGTGTGTCGTTCTTTTAATTTCATTTTTATTTGCAAGGTGAAGTGCCTTTTGTATTTCAAAGAGCTTGGCTCATTATTACGCATCACTATGCTGAGGCACTATTGCCATTGTGCCCTGCATGACAATAAGACCAGAGTTGAATACACAGGTACATCTCAAAAAATTAGAATATCATGAAAAAACTCAATCTTTTTTGTCACTCATTTCAGAAAGTGAAACCTATATATTATATAGATTCATTACACAGAGAATGATATATTTCAAGTGTTTATTTATTTTAATTTTGATGATTGTGGCTCACAGCCCATGAAAACCCCAAATTCAGTTTCTCAAAAAATTAGAATATTACATAAAATTAATTTTTAAAAAAAAAAATAGTTTTTTAACCCTTTGAGTGTGACATTTTGCATGCCCCTAGTGGCAGAGCGCGGCACTGCACCTGTCATCTCACTCTGACATTCCCAGCTGCACTGAAGATTTGTACTGATTTGTACGGACCTTCCAGTTTCAGAAGGTGGCAGACACGTGTTGGAGGACTCAATGGATGACACGTAATACACCAAAGAAGAACTCCTCATTTCCTTTTCCTTTTTTCATCCTTTTAGCCCAGAAAGCTAATATGGCTGCAGTTCATAGTCGTGCACTGTCACTTACAGTGGGGCAAAAAAGTACTTAGTCAAGATAAGATAAGATAAGATAAGATAAGATAAGATAAGGTAAGCCTTCATTAGTCCCACAATGGGGAAATTCCAGGATTGCAACAGCACAGGGATAGCAACACTCAGAGCAACAATCAGAAGGAAAGAGAAAAAACAACAACAGCTAGTATGCATATGCACATATTAATATAAATATATATATATATATATATATATATATACAGTATATATACAGTATATATATATATATATACACACACACAGTGCGGAGCATTGTGGTTGGTGGATGTGCAGCAGAAAGTCTAAGCTCTCTCCCCGCGGATCCAGCGGGCCAGCTGGATGTCTTTGGGCATGATGGTGACCCTCTTGGCGTGGATGGCGCACAGGTCGGTATCCTCGAAGAGACCCACCAGGTAGGCCTCGCTGGCCTCCTGCAGAGCCATGACGGCAGAGCTCTGGAAGCGCAGGTCGGTCTTGAAGTCCTGAGCGATCTCCCTCACCAGGCGCTGGAAGGGCAGCTTACGGATGAGCAGACCGTGGATTTCTGGTAGCGACAAATCTCTCTCAGAGCCACGGTACCGGGCCTGTAACGGTGAGGCTTCTTCACTCCGCCAGTGGCCGGAGCGCTTTTCTGAGCAGCCTTGGTGGCCAGCTGCTTCCTGAGGGCTTTTCCTCCAGTAGATTTACGGGCGGTCTGCTTGGTTCTTGCCATCACTCTTTATTGTTCTGTCCTATATTTCTTGCACGCCGCCTAAACTCCAGCCCGGCACCCGTGTCGTTTTCGCTTCAGTTCTCCCGGTATGTCGAGTTTCTCCGTTAGCACCGGGTGGCGGTTGAGTGCTAGCTAGCTCTTCCCTGCTGTATTGTCTCCTGCTGTAAACAGAGGCTCCGTCCGCCAACTCGGGAGACCTTTGGGGCGATCTGTGTGTCCGTGATATATATAGAGTGAAAGGTGTGCCGGATCAGAAAGTTATCACCGGGTCAGAAAGAAGAAGGAAAATAAAAAGACTCAGAATTGAGCCGCTGTTGCAAAAGGCAGCCAACTCGTGTGGCGCCGGAACTGGAAGTCAGCCACCAACTGTGCAAGTTCTCCCACTTAAAAGGTGAGAGAGGTCTCCAATTTTCATCATAGGTATACCTCAACTATGAGAGACAAAATGAGAAAAAAAAATCCAGAAAATCACATTGTCTGATTTTTAAAGAATTTATTGGCAAATTATGGTGGAAAATAAGTATTTGGTCACCTACAAACAAGCAAGATTTCTGGCTCTCACAGACCTGTAAATTCTTCTTTAAGAGGCTCCTCTGTCCTCCACTCGTTACCTGTATTAATGGCACCTGTTTGAACTTGTTATCAGTATAAAAGACACCTGTCCACAACCTCAAACAGTCAGATTCCAAACTCCACTATGGCCAAGACAAAAGAGCTGTCAAAGGACACCAGAAACAAAATTGTAGACC
Source organism: Pholidichthys leucotaenia (assembly GCA_020510985.1). Taxonomy (NCBI): domain Eukaryota; kingdom Metazoa; phylum Chordata; class Actinopteri; order Cichliformes; family Pholidichthyidae; genus Pholidichthys; species Pholidichthys leucotaenia. Next base: position 90,584,872 of record CM035841.1, read on the forward strand.
TGCACCAGGCTGGGAAGACTGAATCTACAATAGGTAAGCAGCTTGGTGTGAAGAAATCAACTGTGGGAGCAATTATTAGAAAATGGAAGACATACAAGACCACTGATAATCTCCCTCGATCTGGGGCTCCACGCAAGATCTCACCCCGTGGGCTCAAAATGATCATGAGAACAGTGAGCAAAAATCCCAGAACCACACAGGGGGACCTAGTGAATGACCTGCAGAGAGCTGGGACTAAAGCAACAAAGGCTACCATCAGTAACACACTACGCCGCCAGGGATTCAAATCCTGCAGTGCCAGACATGTCTCCCGGCTTAAGCCAGTACATGTCCAGGCCTGCCTGAAGTTTGCTAGAGAGCATTTGGATGATTCAGAAGAGGATTGGGAGAACGTCATATGGTCAGATGAAACCAAAATAGAACTTTTTGGTAAAAACTCAACTTGTCATGTTTGGAGGAGAAAGAATGCTGAGTTGCATCCAAAGAACACTATACCTACTGTGAAGCGTGGGGGTGGAAACATCATGCTTTGGGGCTGTTTTTCTGCAAAGGGACCAGGACGACTGATCCGTGTAAAGGAAAGAATGAATGGGGCCATGTATCGTGAGATTTTGAGTGAAAACCTCCTTCCATCAGCAAGGGCATTGAAGATGAAACATGGCTGGGTCTTTCAGCATGACAATGATCCCAAACACACTGCCCGGGCAACGAAGGAGTAGCTTCGTAAGAAGCATTTCAAGGTCCTGGAGTGGCCTAGCCAGTCTCCAGATCTCAACCCCATAGAAAATCTTTGGAGGGAGTTGAAAGTCCGTGTTGCCCAGCGACAGCCCCAAAACATCACTGCTCTAGAGGAGATCTGCATGGAGGAATGGGCCAAAATACCAGCAACAGTGTGTGAAAACCTTGTGAAGACTTACAGAAAATGTTTGACCTCTGTCAATGCCAACAAAGGGTATATAACAAAGTATTGAGATGAACTTTTGTTATTGACCAAATACTTATTTTCCACCATAATTTGTAAATAAATTCTTTAAAAATCAAACAACGTGATTTTCTGGATTTTTTTTTTCTCATTTTGTCTCTAATAGTTGAGGTATACCTATGATGAAAATTGGAGACCTCTCTCATCTTTTAAGTGGGAGAACTTGCACAATTGGTGGCTGACTAAATACTTTTTTGCCCCACTGTAGATGGCTTTGTACACGTAAAATAGCCGTGGGATACAAGCAAAATTTATGTGGGATAATCATAAGACTTTGTAGATGTAGTAGAGGGCATAAATGGCCAACAGAACACAAAATAACAACCACAATGGACTAAAACGCACTGACCACAGCAGCGAGCGAGTCCCCTTAGCCACCGGTAAGTGACGAATTTCTTTGTTTTTTTTACATTGTACTGATTTCTTGTTCATATACTTTGAAGATAAGATGATAACGTACCCCTGTACAAAAATCGGTGTCAAAAGACGGAACCATTCTTTGTGTAAATATGTCCAAAGTCCCCTTTTGACTGAGTTTATTTAAATTTTAAGAGCCAAACAGAATTATAAATCAGAATTGGAACGCAAGATGGCAACAAAGAAACTTGGTTCAGCCTGGGCCAGTATGAAAACTACTGCAGGCCTTCAGAGCACAGAACGCAGTAATCGTGTGTTTTTAGATGGTTTTAATTCAGACACAGAGCTGGCTAATGCTCTTAATTGTTTTTATGGTCGTTTTGACTCCTTTGATTTTAGCACTGAAACCCAAGATCTGAAACAGAAACTCAAAGACAATCAGCACTTTAATATTGAGGTGCAGGATATTAAAAGGGAGTTCTGAACTGTAAAAGTGAACAAAAGTCCGGGCCCTGAAAATTGCTCTGAGTGTTGCTATCCCTGTGCTGTTGCAATCCTGGAATTTCCCCATTGTGGGACTATTAAAGGCTTATCTTATCTTATCTTATATATGTGGGCGCTTGGTAAAGTCCTGTGCACATGAACTGAGTCCTATATTTCATTACATTTTCAATAAGTCTTTACAGACACAACATGTGCCTAAGATCTGGAAAGAAGCCGTGGTTGTTCCCGTTCCAAAATCCAGCTGTCCTAAAACGGTAAACGACTTTAGACCAGTTGCTTTGACTTCAATTTTAATGAAAATTTTTGAAAAACTGGTCAGATGTGAGGTCCTAAAGCAGACTGAGCATGCATTGGATCCTCTGCAGTTTGCCTATAGGCCTCACAGAGGAGTGGAGGATGCCACTGTCACTCTGTTTAACATGCTTTTTAAACATCTGGATTTTAATGGGACACACGCCAGGCTTTTATCTGTGGACTTTTCCTCCGCCTTTAATACAATCCAACCTCATATTTTAGTTGAAAGGCTCCTGCAACAATTTGATTTGAGCAATAATCTGGTGGGTTGGATTCTGGATTTCTTAACCAACAGGACGCAGAGAGTAAGGGTCAATGGTACATTGTCTGACCTAAAGTGCTCTTCTACTGGCTCTCCTCAGGGGTGTGTGTTGTCACCACTACTCTTCATTCTGTACACAAACATGTGTCGGAGCAGACATGACAACAGATACATTATAAAGTATGCTTATGACTCAGTTATTGTCAGTCTCCTCCAGGATGGTGAGAGTGGCCACGGCCCAGTAGTTGATGATTTTGTTCGCTGGTGTGAGGATTCCTACCTGCAGCTGAATACGACAAAAACTAAAGACATCATTATTGACTTTAGGAGGAAAACTCCCAGGCACAAAGTCACCGTACTAAAAGGCCAGACCACCGAATGTGTACAATCCTACAAATATCTTGGGACGATTATTGATAGTAATTTAAACTTTGAAGAGAACTGTGAAAGGGTGTGCAAGAAGGGTCAGCAACATTTGCATTGCTTGAGGAAACTTGCACGCTTCCAAATTGACCGAACCATAATGATAATGTTTTATCGGGCTTTTATTGAATCTGTTTTATCCATTTCTTTAGTGTCATGGTTTGGTCAGATAAAACTGAAACAGAGGAAATCCTTGGATCAGGTAGTTAGACGGTCCAGTCGTTTGCTTGGTGAGTCACAGCTGAGCCTGACATCCCTGTACACCAGACAAGTACAGAGGATGGCTACCTCCATTTTAAATGATGACTCCCACTCTTTGCACTGCCACTTTCAGCTTCTTCCCTCAAGACGGAGGTTTGCTGTCCCAAAAAGTAAAACCCAGCGCTACAAAAACAGCTTTGTTCCTGCTGCTGTCAAAGAGTTGAACAAGTTGCAACAATATATTGCACATAATTTAGGTACCTATTTATTAACTCCATTTTATATTTACTTATTTTTGTAGGATGTTAATTGGGTTCTAAATATTTTATTGGGTTTTAGACCTTTTGTAGAGGATGTGCTCAAGGATGAGGCTGAGTTTTATTTCTCAGGTTCAGCTTTATTAACAGAACACATCTCTAGCATTCTCAAAGCAGGAAAAGAGGCTGTGGGCTGCACGGTGGCGCAGTGGATAGCACTGTGGCAGCACAGTTTTACCCTCGGCCGGGGGATCGCGGGGACCGTGAGATCGTGGGTTCGATCCCTGCCCCCGGCCAACAGTGATCTGTGTGGAGTTTGCATGTTCTTCCCATGTTTGCGTGGGTTTACTCCGGGATTTCTCCGGTTTCCTCCCACATGTCAAAAACATGCAGGTTAGGGAGTTAAGGGGCGCTTGCGCACGCAGCGACTGGCAGCTGGTGGTTTGTCACCAGACTGCAAAACAAATCTACCTACGGGTACAAAATAAGTCCAAAAAAAAAAAGAAAAAAAAAAAAAAGAGGCAGAGCAATATAACATCGCACTCTTATACTTCTGGAGCATCGAAACTTAAGTCACATGGTGCTTTAGCAAACATACAGTCACATGGTACTTAATCCCAGTCACAATGCAACTCTTTGATCTTTCACCATTGTCTCTTATTCTTCGATGATCCGGAAATCCCTCTGGGGCATCTTTTCTGAGACAAAGGCCAAATCTCACACCTCCTCGTTATCTCCTGCAGACTCCTGCAGATCCAGGCCTTTTGTCCCTCGAGACGTGAAGCACCCAATAAACATACAGCCATACATTTGTGGAAAATATGAACCCAACATATATGCCACATGACCCCCCCCAAACGTCTACTATGGGACAAAACATAATCAGAGATGCATGACATAAAAACATTACCACCTATCAAAATTCAATACACCAGTTGTCTAGGTCTTAACCTCCTGCCGAATCTGCTGTAAGCCGGCTTTGCTACTTCTGCAGCGTCTTCTTGCACCTGTGGATTAGAACTGTTAGCACATCTCTGTGGGGGCTCTGGAAAATGCCTTCTCGGAGGCCTGCCACGGCGGGGGGCCCTCGCCAACTGCACATATTCATCAGCCAGAACAAAGGCGGGTTTGAGTCTGTCTATGCAAATCAACTCTTTCCTGTCTCCTAAATCTAGCAAAAAATGTTTCTCCCCTGTTTCCAGCACTCTGAAAGGTCCATCATAAGGCGGGCGCAAACCTGGGCGCTGAGCATCATGTCTAACAAAAACAAACTCCGCATTTTTTAAAGCCTTTGGCACAAAAACGCGTGGGAAACTGTGATGAACCAGACCAGGAAGCGTGCTTGATCCTGTGCCGCTCTGCAACTGCTGAGCGGGAGGGCAATTTGGTGCAGGATTGTCGGGATGAAATTCCCCTGGCAAACGGAGAGGTTGTGCAAAAACTAACTCAGCTGGGGAGGCCTGCAAATCCTCCTTAGGTGCAGAACACAACCCCAATAAAACCCATGGAAGTTTATCCACCCAATTTGTATCCGTAAGTGACGCTCTGAGGGCTGCTTTCAACGACCTATGAAAGCGTTCGCATAAACCGTTAGCCTGGGGGTTATACGCGGTAGTGCGGTGTACCTTCACCCCTAGGCTGCGGGCCATCGATGACCATAGTTCAGAAACAAATTGGGGACCTCTGTCGGACGTTATGTCCGACAGAACTCCAAAACGCGCAGCCCAAGCTGTTAAAAACGCTCGCGCAACTTCTTCTGCTGTGGTTGACACCAGAGGGACCGCTTCTGGCCAACGCGTGGTGCGATCCACCATCGTGAAAAGGTGTGTGTGCCCCTGTGATGACGGAAGGGGACCCACCAAGTCAACATGCACATGATCAAAACGCTTAGCCGGAATGTGAAAGGGCTCCAAAGGAGCTCTAGTGTGCTTGTGTATTTTGGCTCGCTGACACGCCACGCAGGCTGCTGCCCATTCCTTGACCTGTTTGCGCAACCTGGGCCAAACAAATTTCTCCCCCACCATCTTAATCGATGCACGCACCCCCGGGTGCGCCAGAGAATGGACCAAGTCAAAAACGCGGCGGCGCCACGCAGCTGGAACCACAGGGCGAGGCTGCCCCATGGAGACATCGCAGATTAGGGGGGGGCATACCAATTTGCTGCACCCTGTGCTTCAGCCTTAACCCTGTTGGTCCAGACTAGAGCGCGCGCACATCCGCATCGCTAACCTGCTCCGCGGCCATGGCTGCATAATCTAAACCTACGCGGACCGGGGCTGCGCGCGCTTCTGTGTCGCTGCCCTGGCCCGCGGCCACGGCTACAGAGTCTGCCCCCACGGGGCCTGGCGTTGCTACAGCACGCGAGAGACAGTCTGCCACTACATTAGGTTTACCTGCAACATGCTGGATATCGGTGGTGAACTCCGATATCGCGGCTAGCTGCCTTTGCTGCCTGCCTGACCAAGGTTCTGAAATCTTGGCCATCGCAAACGTCAGCGGCTTGTGATCCACGAACGCAGTGAAACGGCGCCCTTCCAGCCAGAACTGGAAATGGCGGAGGCCAAGTGTAGGGCCAAAAGCTCCCTGTCGAATGCGCTGTATTTACGCTCGCTATCACGCAAGGTTTTGCTGAAAAACGCGAGCGGCTGCCAGGTCCCTGCCACAAACTGTTCAACGACCGCCCCCACTGCTAAATCGGAAGCGTCGGTGGTGAGCGCCATGCGGGCTGTTGGAACTAGGTGTGCCAACAAAACTGCGTTTGCCAGGGCTGATTTGACCTGGGCGAAAGCGTGCTCCCGCTCCGGAGACCATTCGACCTTATTTGTAGGCTTTTGTTTTTTTAGTGCAGTGTACAATGGTTACATGAGCCGCGCTGCGCTTGGGAGGAACCGGTTATAAAAATTAACCATTCCCAAAAACTCCTGCAGCGCTTTGACCGTTTGAGGTTGGGGAAAATTTGTTATTGCGCGTACTTTATCGGGCAGAGGAATCGCCCCTTCTGGCGAAACGCGATGCCCCAAAAAATCAATTTGCGCCACCCCAAACTGGCACTTCGCTGGGTTAATTATTAACCCATGCCCTGCCAGCCTCCGAAAAACTGCTGTGAGGTGGCTTTCTTGTTCGTCTTTGGACGTGCTGGCTACCAAAATGTCGTCCAAGTAGACGAACACGAAAGGGAGGTCGCGTAAAACTGCATCCATCATGCGTTGAAAGGTCTGCGCGGCACCCTTGAGACCGAACGGCATGCGCAAAAACTCAAAAAGCCCGAAAGGAGTTATTACCGCTGTTTGGGGTATATCCTGAGCACGCACTGGGACTTGATGGTAACCACGCACCAAATCTATTTTAGAAAAAATGCGCGCCCCCGCCAAATGAACTGAAAAATCTTGGATGTGCAGAATCGGGTAGCGGTCGTGTGCTGAAACGTTGTTCAACCTGCAGAAATCACCGCAAGGTCACCACGAGCCATCAGCCTTTGGGACCATGTGTAGAGGTGAAGCCCAGGGGCTTTTAGAGCGTCTAATGATGCCCAGTTTTTCCAGGTTGGCAAACTCCTCGCGCGCTATGGCCAGTTTAGCTGAGTCCAAGCGCCGAGCTTTTGTAAAAACGGGCAGCCAAGTGGTAATGATAAAATGCTCCACCCCATGCTTAGCCACTGTCGCCGAAAACGTTGGGACTGTGAGTGCTGGAAACTGAGTGAGCAGTGCATGAAACTTACCACCCGCAGCTGTGACGTTGGCCTGTGCAGTAGGCGGGGCCACCTGAGCTGTGCAGGGAATAGAATGGAAAGACAGTGCATTAACCAGACGTCTATTAGCAAGATCAACCAATAAACCATGTGAGCACAAAAAATCAGCCCCTAACATGTTGAAACTGACTGCAGCTACAATAAAGGTCCACTCAAATGAACGGCCCTGTAAGGACAGAAACATAGTCCTCTCACCGAAGGTCTTAATCGCTGAGCCGTTCGCTGCTGACACTGACACCCAGGGAACTTTAGACGGCATCAGCCGTTCCGCGTAGGTAGGCGTGACGAAACTCAGCTGGGAGCCCGTGTCCACGAGGAATTGTTTCCCTGAGTGTGCATCTGTCAGGTAAAGCAGCTTGTTCTCCTCCCCGAGGGTCGCAGCCGCTACCGACCCCCGGTCTTGGCGTTTCCCGGACGCTTGAAGTGGCACGGTGGGAGGAACTTGTGTGCCCTCTCTGCAAAACGGCGATGGTAGAAGCACAGGCCGTCATCAGCTCCGCGTCGCCTGGTACCTGTCGCCGCCATCGTCGGTGCGTCTGGCGCCGCAACCACTGGCCCCAAGCCGTCTCTGGGCGTCGTTCCTAGCTCAGCTGCCGCGGCCGAAACCGCGCTCCGCTTGTGGGCGTCGGCGAGTCGCTGTGCCTCCTTGCTCAACCCATGGTAGTCTCGCTTGGCCAATCGGGGTGAATCTGCCAGGGTCACTCTCACCGCTGGCGGCAGGGTCCGGAGGAAAAGGTGGGCGAAAATAAATTTGCCATCCTCGGAGTCTTTCAGCCTCAGCATCTTCACCATCAGGTCCGCAGGTCTGTCGTTCTCCGACTCCGTCAACGTTAGGAGCCCCTCTGCTCGCTGTTGTACCGAAGGGGTGAAATGGCTGATCAGCGCGTCCTTCAATGCACTGTACTTGTCGCTGTCCGGTGGGTGATTGACCAGATCTTCTACCCTCTGGACCATGTGGCTGTCCAGTTTCGCCACCACATGGTAGAATTTCGTGTCATCCTTCGAGATTCTCCAGAGGTTGAACTGCGCCTTGACTGCGCTAAACCAGGAGCGCGGACTATGCTGCCAGAAATCAGGCAGCCGGAGTGTGGAGGCAGCCATCAGGCTGGCTTCCGCCGAGCTCCGCTCGGGAGAATTCTCTCTGCTCATTCTTTGTCGTAGGGTCACCAGTGTAGAGGATGTGCTCAAGGATGAGGCTGAGTTTTATTTCTCAGGTTCAGCTTTATTAACAGAACACATCTCTAGCATTCTCAAAGCAGGAACAGATGCAGAGCAATATAACATCGCACTCTTATACTTCTGGAGCATCGAAACTTAAGTCACATGGTGCTTTAGCAAACATACAGTCACATGGTACTTAATCCCAGTCACAATGCAACTCTTTGATCTCTCACCATTGCCTCTTATTCTTCGATGATCCGGAAATCCCTCTGGGGCATCTTCTCTGAGACAAAGGCCAAATCTCACACCTCCTCGTTATCTCCTGCAGACTCCTGCAGATCCAGACCTTTTGTCCCTCGAGACGTGAAGCACCCAATAAACATACAGCCATACATTTGTGGAAAATATGAACCCAACATATGTGCCACACTTTGAGTTTTTAACCTCTTTGACTAGTTTTTAACTTTAACATGACCCTTCTCTCTTACCTCTGGTTTTTCTCTCATCTCTTTGTCTTTATACCCTGATTGATGGAGCCTTGAGTATTTTTATCATGTTTATAGTCAGCTTCATGTGTGCCTGTGTTTGTGTCTATGTTGAATGTAATTGTGGCTTGTAAATATGGATGTCACCAGACTGCAAAACAAATCTACCTACGGGTACAAATAATTCAATTCAATTCAATTCAACTTTATTTAGCATCAATGATGCTACTGACTTAGATAAATACAGATGAACACTGACTATGAAACACAGAGTGAGGAAACTCAAACTCTAAAAATATGCCACTATGCTGAACATAAACCACAAGAGATGGAGAATGATATTGATCCTGATAACCACTTTTTCAATAATATTCATAACCACTGTGAATATTACACTGAAAAGCAATTCAAAAGTCAAGTGCAAATAGATGGTAAACTGTCAATAATACACTTCAATAGCAGAAGTCTCAACAAAAACTTCTCACAGATTCAGGACTATTTAAAACAGCTAGACAGAAAATTCACAGCTATTGCAGTCTCTGAAACCTGGCTTAATGAAGAACAGGCCCCCCTGATGGCAATAGAGGGATATCAGATGTTTTACATTAACAGATCTCAAAAAAAAGGGTGGTGGTGTTGCACTGTATATTGATGACCTATATAGATGTAAGCTTGTAAATGAAATGTCCTCAGCACTACCAGGGATTTTGGAATGTGTTACTGTTGAGATTGACCTAGACAAAACAAAAAATCTAATCATAAGCTGCATATGTAGAACGCCGGGAACTTGCATTGAGACATTCAGAGATAAATTAGTCGAGCTGTACAATAATATTACTAGTAAGAAAATGGTAGCAATTTGTGGAGATTTCAATATTGATCTACTGAATCCACATCAACAAAATGTAGTTACAGAGTTCATGAACTCTATGTACAGCATGAGTCTATATCCCACAATAACACATCCCAGTAGAATCACTGTTCACTCTGCTACATTTATTGACAACCTGTTTGTCAATGTTCTCGATAAGAAAATAGAAAGTGGATTATTGGTAAATGATATAAGCGACCACTTGCCAACCTTTGCACTTATCCATGGCCACACGGGGCCCAACCCAGAAAAAATTTCAAAATCGTTCAGACACAAATCACCAAATGCAATCAGCTCTTTTAAAGAGGACTTGCTGAAGCAAGACTGGACAGAAGTCTATGTATCAGATGTAAATGAAGCCTATGACACATTTATAAACATTGTAACCACTCTTTATGAAAAAAACTGCCCATTAGTTAAAAAAAAGCTTAAACACAAATTTGCTGACAAACCATGGTTAACCAAAGGACTACAAAAGGCGTGTAAAAAGAAAAATTTATTATATAAAGCTTTCCTAAAGAAAAGGACAAAAGAAACAGAGCAACGGTATAAAACATACAAAAATAAGTTAACATATATAATAAGATGTAGTAAAAGAGACTATTACAGTAAAGAACTGGAAAAAAAACAAAGACAATATTAAAAATACATGGACAATAATCAACAGTATCCTTGGAAATAAAAGCAGAAATACTAGCTACCCAACTAATATTCCAAAAAATAATAAAACGACTCCGAGTGTGAATATAGCTTCACCTGCAGATGAATTTAATAATTTTTTTGTTAACATTGGACCTAAACTGGCCCGAGAAATACCCACTACGGTGCCTACAGGTGATACAATATGCAATAACACTGCTGTAAAAGACACCATCTTCATAAAGAACACAGACGAAAGAGAGGTCATTGAAATTGTTAAATCGTTCAAAAGTAAAACATCTACTGACTGCGATGGTATTGACATGCTACTAGTCAAAACTGTTATCGAATGCATAGTAAAACCACTGACGTATATCTGTAACCTGTCTCTCCAATCAGGCATATTTCCCAATGCAATGAAAATAGCTAAAGTAATTCCGATTTACAAGACAGGCGACAGAGGGGAACTCTCAAACTATAGACCAATTTCACTATTACCGCAATTTTCCAAGATACTTGAAAAAATATTCTATGAGAGAATTGACAACTTCATACTGAAGAATGATTTATTGTGTGAGCAGTAACATGGGTTCAGACACAAAAGGACAACAGCATATGCCTTAATGGAATTTACAGAAAAAATATCAACAGCCATTGAAAATAAAGAGTATTCAGTTGGAGTATTCCTGGATCTTAAAAAAGCATTTGATACAGTAGATCACAATCTATCATTAAAGAAATTACAAAACTGTGGTATAAGAGGGGTAGCACTGTCCTGGTTATGTAGTTACTTAAAGAATAGATATCAGTATGTATGTGTTAGCAACAAAAACTCAGAGTTACTGAAGGTCACCTGTGGAGTCCCACAAGGTTCAGTTTTGGGACCATTATTATTCAATATGTATATAAACGATATATGTAAAGTTTCAGAAAAAATGGACTTAATATTGTTTGCTGATGACACTAATCTGCTATGCAGTGGAAACAATTTGGAACAACTTCTGGATACACTCGGAAAAGAATTAGGAAAGTTTAAACTGTGGTTTGATTCAAACAAATTAACGCTCAATTTAAGCAAGACAAAATTTATAGTCTTTAACAACCATCACAACAACCCAGTACCCAAACTCAGTGTAAATGGTGTAGAGATTGAAAGGGTATCCGAAACTAAATTCCTTGGAGTAATAATTGATAACAAACTGTGTTGGAAGCCACATATTAATTATATTAAAGGTAAAGTATCCAAATCAATTGCAATATTTCACAGAGTGAAAAATTTGCTGAATCAACCCACACTATACACATTGTATCATTCATTAATACTCCCATACATGACATATTGTAATGAAGTATGGGGAAATACATATAAAACAAACATATATCCACTCTTTATGCTTCAAAAGAGAGCTATTAGAATAATCAACAAAGCAGCTTACAGGGAACCAACAAACCCACTTTTTCTTAAACAAAAAACTCTCAAGGTGAAAGATCTGATTGACTTTAAAACTGCAATAATAATGTTCAAAGTGAAGAATCTATCAATGCCCGCAAATATCCAAAAGTTGTTCCAAACAAGGGAGAAACGATATCACCTCAGAGGAACATGTATATTTCAAAAGCCTACAGTGAGAACAACCACCAAGCAACACTGTATTTCAGTGCAAGGAGTCAGATTATGGAACGATTTTGGACCTGAATTAAAATCATGTACAACGCTTGGACAATTTAAACAAAAACTAAAGGAAGAAATACTCCAAACATATTTACAAGACGACATGTAAACTCACATAAGGATTAACATTTCCAGCCTGTGTTGTGTTGTAGCTTAGTTTTTCTTTTTTTCTTTTTTTCTCTGTGACATTATGTCTTAGATTTGTTTTTGAATAGTAACCGCTTAACTTAGACTAGCTCAGTTTTCTTTTTTCTCTCAGTCACATTTAGTCTTAGCCTTGTTTTAAATTGTAATCGCTCTTGTCTTGTTTTTCTCTTTTTCTTGGATGGAATATGGGTGGGCAATATAAGCTGCGGCTTCAGCCATCACCCATTTCGGATAACTCACGTGGAATTGTATAGTAGAAGGAGTCTTTGTCTAATTTGGCCTTGTTGTTATATTATACAGTTTCTTTTAACCTGTAATGTACTATCCGAAATAAATAAATAAATTCAAATTCAAATTTATATAGCGCCATTTCACAACAACAGTCATCTCATAGCACTATCAACTGTAGGGGGAACCCCCACAGTTGCAGAAAGACCCCAGCAATCAAGGGGTTTCTGGGGTAACCTGAACCTGAACCTGTTATGTAATTCAATACAGCTGCTGTGGCATTATGCAAATTAGATGTGTAAAATCACTCCTATCTGAAACTTTGGATCATATTTTATATCTTTCTAATAGACAGTAAACCATTATCTCTTACCACTTTCAAGTTATAGCCTTGGAAATCTGAACTGTTTTATTGACAAAAAGTATTTCCCACTCTTGACCATGAGGGGTTATGTTGAAATTTGGCAACAATCACACTCAAAGCCTTAATACAAATTTGGACTGACTGAAAAGTATGTCTATGTACACAATCAATACTTGGTCGTTGCTCCTTTTGGATTAATTACTGTATCAATGTGGCGTGGCATGGAGGTGATCAGCCTGTGGCACTGCTGAGGTGTTATGAAGGTCCAGGTTGCTTTGATAGTGACCTTCAGCTTGTCTGCATTGTTGGGTCTGGTGTCTCCCATCTTCCTCTTGACAGTCCTCCATAGATTCTCTATGGGGTTTAGGTCAGGAGAGTTTGCTGGCCAATCACACAGTGATGCCATGGTCATTAAACCAGGTTTTGATACTTTTGGCAGTGTGTGTGTGTGTGTGGGGGGGGGGGGGGGGCAAGTTCTGCTGGAAAATGAAATCAGCTTCTCCATAAAGCTTGTCAGCAGAGGGAAGCATGAAGTTTTCTTAAATTTTCTTGTAGATGACTGTGCTGACTTTGGTCTTGATAAAACACAGTGGACAAACACCAGCAGATGCCCTCTGTGCAGATAAAAGTAAATTTTGCATTTCATTTGGAAATCAAAGTCCCAGAGTCTGGAGAAAGAGTGGAGAGGCACAGAATCTAAGTTGCTTGAGGTTTAGTGTGACGTTTTCACAGTCAGTGATGATTCGAGGGACCATGTCATCTGCTGGTGTTGGTCCACTGTGTTTGAACAAGACCAAAGTCAGTGCAGTCGTCTAGCAGGAAATTTTAGAAAACTTCATGCTTCCCTCTGCTGACAAGCTTTATGGAAAAGCCGATTTCATTTTCCAGCAGGACTTGGCACCCCCCCCCCCCCCCCCCCACACACACACACACACACTGCCAAAAGTATCAAAACCTGATTTAACGACCATGGCATCACTGTGTTTGATTGGCCAGCAAACTCTCCTGACCTAAACCCCATCGAGAATCTATGGAGTATTGTCAAGAGGAAGATGAGACATCAGACCCAACAATGCAGATGAGCTGATGGTCACTATCCAAGCTACCTGGACCTTCATAACACCTCAACAGCGCCACAGGCTGATCACCTCCATGCCACGCCACAATGAGACAGTAATTAATCCAAAAGGAGCCCCGACCAAGTATTGAGTGTGTACATGGACATACTTTTCAGTCAGTCCACATTTGTATTAAAAAAATATTTTAATTAATTTTATGTAATATTCTAATTTTTTGAGAAACTGAATTTGGGGTTTTCATGGGCTGTAAGCCATAATCATCAAAATTAAAACAAACACTTGAAATATATCACTCTGTGTAATGAATCGATTAATATATGGGTTTCACTTTGTGAAATGAGTGACAAAAAATACTGAACTTTTCCACGATATTCTAATTTTTTGAGATGTGCTGGTAGTGGGACAGTATAAGACTGTTGAAAATTTATTATTTCTTAAATAAAAATGGCAGAAGAAGATGGATGGACGGATGGAAGTAGTACAAGCACACTAAGTAACAGATTCACTGGAGTCACCTCAGTTTTATCATTTTTTTTGCCTGATTTTTCTTGAAAGACAGCACATTTATTGAAATTGAAAAAAATACACATTAAAACAACAATACCCTTGTAAAAATCAGGATGTTGGATACATTTTGTCCACTAGATGGACTGGTAGAGAAAATGAAGTTCCACATGAGGCCTTGTCTATGTGAACCATTTTGATGAAAGGCCTCAAGTCCTCCAGAAAGCCTCATTTGGCCATCACTACAACAACCCCGACAGACACACCACAGAGGAGGTAGCCACCTGGAGAAGAAAAGCAGAAAATTACAAGGTTTTTCCCCGTAAGGAGAAGAAACAAAACTTGCTGCTGCAACAGGTAGTTTACCCAACGAGCCAGCAACCAAGCGTTGAAGAGAAGATCTATTTAAGCACTGGCGAGTCCACGGAGCAGGTGCGTCCAATCACGCAGGTGGAGATGATTGCCCTCGGAGGAGGTGAAAGTTGAACTGGACGGGAGGGGGAAAGAGCGCGAACACCAGAACATGACAACGGATTTTGATGATCTGTAACGGATGCCAACTAGTACTGTTCGGCGTAGAACGTTAGTAAACCTCCCTCCCAAAGCCTCATACAGTATCGGTAGCGCTGAGCTATCGGTCGGACCTTTAGCTCAGCGCGATCGTGCTGTGTCTCCCATGCTCGAACTGTGTAGTTGACTGAGAGGTCGCGGGTTCGTGTCCCGTGTGGGGCGAACTGCACAGGATGATCTCTGTCACACTGGTGCCGTGACCCGGATGGGAGTGAGGTTTAAGGGGGAGAGTGTAACGGATGCCAACTAGTACTGTTCGGCGTAGAACGTTAGTAAACCTCCCTCCCAAAGCCTCATACAGTATCGGTAGCGCTGAGCTATCGGTCGGACCTTTAGCTCAGCGCGATCGTGCTGTGTCTCCCATGCTCGAACTGTGTAGTTGACTGAGAGGTCGCGGGTTCGTGTCCCGTGTGGGGCGAACTGCGCAGGATGATCTCTGTCACAGATCAACTGAAATTCAGTGTAAATACTGAGGTCATTGCAAAGAAAGGGCAACAGAGAATCCACCTTTTAAGGAAACGGAACTCCTTTTCAGTGAGTCAAATGATTCTCTGTGGTTTTTATCAGTCTTTTATTGAGAGTTTGCTTTGTTTTTATCTGCTGGTTTAATAGTCTCACAGTTAAAGATAGAAATAGTCTGAACAATATGGTGAAGATCTGTTCCAAGATTAACGGTATGTGGCAGAGATCTGAATTCCTTTTGTAACCAGCAGATCATTCACAAAGCAGAAAGCATTTTATCTTCTCCTGATCATGTCCTCTCAAATGGATGGAAGTGGCGGGGGTTGTGCAGTTTTTGTTTGACAAGGGGTAAAATATAGGCAACTGATCACAGTACAAGAGCTGGAAGTAATTGCCATTGAAATATGGACTAAAGAAGGCAGTATGATAATGAATTTCTACAATCCATGTAAGCAGTTGGTTAAAAGCGAGTTGGAGTCAATTGTCCAGGACTGGAGGGGGAGAGTGGTCTGGTGTGGGGATTTTAATGCACATAGTACTTTATGGGGGGAACACGACGACACTAATGGAGAGGTTATAGAAGAGATAATGGAAGACAAGGAGTTGGTGTGTTTAAATGATGGTTCGGACACTAGGGTGAATTTGGCGAGGGGGACAGAATCAGCCATTGATTTCACTTTGATTTCACAAAGCGTAGCTGGAAGGTGCAGGTGGAGGGTAACAAGGGAACGCACTACAGGAAGTGATCACTACCCAATAGTTGATATTGGAGTAGGAAACAGGTTCAGGTTCAGGTTCAGGTTCAGGTTACTTTATTTGTACCCGTAGGTAGATTTGTTTTGCAGTTGGTGACATCCATATTTACAAGCCACTAATTACATTCAACATAGACACAAACACAGGCACACATCTTACAAAATAGGTAAATATAAAATATGTACAATATAATTTTTATAGCTTGTTCAACTCTTTGACAGCAGCAGGGACAAAGTTGTTTTTGTAGCGCTGGGTTCTACTTTTTGGGACAGCAAACCTCCGTCTGGAGGGAAGAAGCTGAAAGTTGCAGTGCAACGGGTGGGAGTCATCATTTAAAATCGAGTCGGCCATCCTCTGTACTTGTCTGGTGTACAGGGATGTCAGGCTCAGCTGTGACTCACCAAGCAAACGACTGGACCATCTGACTACCTGATCCAAGGATTTCCTCTGTTTCAGTTTTATCTGACCAAACCATGACATTAAAGAAAAGGATAAAACAGATTCAATAAAAGCCCGATAGAACATAGTCATTATGGTTCGGTCAATTTGGAAGCGTGCAAGTTTCCTCAAACAATGCAAATTTTGCTGACCCTTTTTGCACACCCTTTCACAGTTCACCTCAAAGTTCAATCCACTATCAATAATTGTCCCAAGATATTTGTACGATTGTACACATTCGGTGGTCTGGCCTTTTAGTATGGTGACTTTGTGCCTGGGAGTTTTCCTCCTAAAGTCAATAATCATATCTTTCGTTTTTGTTGTATTCAGCTGCAGGTAGGAATCCTCACACCAGTGAACAAAGTCATCAACTACTGGGCCGTGGCCACTCTCACCATCCTGGAGGAGATTGACAATGACTGAGTCATCAGCATACTTTATAATGTGTCTGTTGTCATGTCTGCTCCGACACATGTTTGTGTACAGGATGAAGAGTAGTGGTGACAACACACACCCCTGAGGAGAGCCAGTAGAAGAGCACTTTAGGTCAGACAATGTACCATTGACCCTTACTCTCTGCGTCCTGTTGGTTAAGAAATCCAGAATCCAACCCACCAGATTATTGCTTAAATCAAATTGTTGCAGGAGCCTTTCAACTAAAATATGAGGTTGGATTGTATTAAAGGCAGAAGAAAAGTCCACAAATAAAAGCCTGGCGTGTGTCCCATTAAAATCCAGATGTTTAAAAAGCATGTCAAACAGAGTGACAGTGGCATCCTCCACTCCTCTGTGAGGCCTATAGGCAAACTGCAGAGGATCCAATGCATGTTCAGTCTGCCTTAGGACCTCACGTCTGACCAGTTTTTCAAAAATTTTCATTAAAATTGAAGTCAAAGCAACTGGTCTAAAGTCGTTTACCGTTTTAGGACAGCTGGATTTTGGAACGGGAACAACCACGGCATCTTTCCAGATCTTAGGCACATGTTGTGTCTGTAAGGACTTATTGAAAATATAATGAAATATAGGACTCAGTTCATGTGCACAGGACTTTACCAGGCGTCCACATATATTATCAGGGCCCTGACTTTTGTTCACTTTTACAGCGCGGAACTCCCTTTTAACATCCTGCATCTCAATATTAAAGTGCTGATTGTCTTTGAGTTTCTGTTTCAAATCTTGGATTTCTGTGCTAAAATCAAAGGAGTCAAAACGACCATAAAAACAATTAAGAGCATTAGCCAGCTCTGTGTCTGAACTAAAACCATCTAAAAACACACGATTACTGCGCTCTGTGCTCTGAAGGCCTGCAATAGTTTTCATACTGGCCCAGGCCGAACCAAGTTTATTTGCTGCCATCTTGCTTTCCAACTCTGATTTATAATTCTGTTTTGCTCTTAAAATTTCGGCCTTCAGCTCCTTGGTGGCAACCTGTAGCGCAGAAACAGACCCTTGTTTAAAGGCAAGAGCTTTCCTCTGTAAGCAGGATTTAACTGATTTAGTAACCCATGGTTTGTTGTTGGGATATATTTTGACACGTTTACGTGGAACAAACTTATTTTGACAGTGAGCCATGTATGAGCATGTGAGCTCAGCCAGAGAGTCCAAATCATCCCCGCAGGCCATTATGAACATCTTCCAGTCTGTACAGTCAAAGCATTCCTGGAGGCTGTGCTCTGAATCTTCTGTCCACACATCAATGTCTCTGGTCTCCACTTTGCCTCTTCTGAGAGCAGTTTTATATGTGGGCAGCAAATGAACACAGCTGTGATCTGATGATCCTAAAGGAGGAAGGGGGAGTGATTTATAGGCCCTCTCTATGGATCCATAGCACAGGTCCAATGTCTTTTTTCGCCTGGTTGGGCAGGAGACATACTGATGAAAGTTTTTAAGTGTCTTCTTTAAAGAAACATGGTTAAAATCCCCAAGAATGAAGTTTGGCGCCTCTGGAGAAATTGACTGCAGCCGCTGCACCACATCAGAGATGGTGCTGGAGGCGGAGTCAGCGTCTGCCCTCAGATGAATGTACACAGTTGTGATGAAAAGTTGGGGAAACTCTCGAGGCAAATAAAAGGGGCGTAGTGACACAGACAGCAGCTCCACATGGGGTGTACAGATGCGCTCTCTGACCGTGACAGATGTGCAGTACTGCTTATTAATGTATAAACATACTCCGCCCCCCTGACGCTTCCCAGTTACCTCTTCCTGCCGATCCGAGCGCAGCGGAGCTCCAAAGCCGTCAATCCACAGGTCTGCATCTCGATCATGCGCAGTAAGCCAAGATTCAGTGAAAGCCATGACGCAGCAGTTCTTAAAATCCTTCTGGTAACGTACATTGCCTTGAATTTCCTCCACCTTGTTTCTCACAGACTGTGCATTCCCAAAAATGATCGAAGGAAGAGGAATGTTACCAAACTGACGTCTCCTAAGGCGCAATTTCACACCTCCACGTCTTCCACGCTTCCTCCTGCCGCTTCTTTTTTCACCGCTGTGACCGTCTCTCAAAATAAAGTCCGGCAGCTGAAATTTGGGCGCAATCAGAGACTCTGCACCAGCTGTGTTAAAGCGCAGCAACACGTCCCTGGAATATTGTATTCTGCCCGCTATTCTGCTCGTCATGGAGCCGAACGCGTTTACCTCAGAGACAAAGAGCCAGAACACAGAAAGCAGCAGTGCGAGATATGAGAGGAAATCCATGTTGCAGATACTAGGGAGCTGTTCGCCATATATTCCACAAACGCTCCAGAGCAGAAACGACAGAGAGGATTTTCTAAAAACGTAAAAAAGTACAAAAAACACACACACGCACACATGCACTATATCACCAAACTGCTGGTCGCTGCGTGCGCATGCGCCCAAACGATATTGATCAAGAAGAAAGAGACAAGAGATGGGCATTTGATAAAGCAGAGTGGGGAAAATTTACAATTTTAAGCGAGAGGAAATTGGAAGAAGTAAATCCAAATCAGACAGTTGAAGAGATGAATGTAGGAATAACGACAGCTATCATTAAAGCAGCAGAGGAAACCATCCCAAGAAGAGGTAGGGCAAAAAGGAAAAAGTTAGTTCCTTGGTGGACTCCAGAATGTTCTGAAGCAATTAAGAGTCGGAATAAAGCTTTTGAAGTATTAAAAAAATGTATTGAATATGGATAATTTGATTAATTATAAACGTGAGCAGGCTAAAGTATGGAGAATATTTAAACAGACCAAAAAAGAGTTTTGGAGGAAATATTACGATTCATTAGGAAGAAATATACCCTTGGAGAAGGTCTGGGGAACAATTAAAAGGATGTCTGGTATTAGGAAGGAGCTAAATTATCCAATTATGGAAAATGGGGACAGTTTGATAGATGATAATGAAAAGGTAGAATATTTAGTAAGAATTTTCAGTAAAATAAGTAGTGCAGATAATTTGAGCAATGTGGAAAAAAGTGGGAGAGAACAGACAAAATTAAATAATGAAGGAGCTTTGCAAGATGAGGCAGAGTTTGAGAATGGGATAAATCAGTGTTTTTCAATGTCTGTGTTAAAGGGCCTATATCATGATATTTTAAGCCTTTTAGAGTAAACTATATGCATGTATGTGATAGTATATTACCTTTGGTACACTGGAGAATGAATTTCTTATGAAATATGAGTTATTTTCACAAGCTACTTTTCCAACCCGGAAGTAAGATGCCTCGATCTCTGAGGCTCCGCCTCTCCTTCTTGTGGCTGCCGCCCATTTCATGACGTAACCCCTGAACTGGCTGCTGCAGCGTGTCGCTGGGTTCCGCCCACGAAAACAACATCTACAGTAAACTCTAGAAAAGATGGATGAGCATGTTGTGGAACCTTACACTCTTGACCCAGAGTCCGATCGGGAATTTGAGGTGCACAAGATACCACAGCGACCTCGAAGACGTTTACAGGAAGTTTCTGACTGGTAAATGAAAAGCTAAGATGAAATGTCTTTCATAGTGTTGTATTTGTAGTGAGTGTAGTGAGGAGAAAGATCAGAGAAGGCAAGGACAGCTTCAGGAAGAAGATGGAGGACAAGCTGCAACAGAGCGACATCAGCGGGGTCTGGAGAAACCTCAAAACCATCTCGGGGCTCCAGAATACCTCCCCCCAGGCCACGGGGGGCAGGGAGTGGGCGAACAACCTGAATCTGTTTTTCAATAGATTTGACCAACCGCCCTCCCCCCTGTCTGCACAACAACCACTGCTGCCTCTAAGAAATCAAGTCCTGCTGCCCACTCCCCACTCCACCGACACCCCCCCCCCCACTCCCAACACACAGCCCCCCATCCTGACCCTGACCAAGACCCAGGTGAGGACGGAGCTGAGGAAGATCAAGGCGAGGAAGGCGTCGGGACCGGACGGCATCAGCGCAAAGCTCCTCAAGTCCTGTGCAGACCAGCTGTGTGGGATTGTGACGTACAGTATATCTTCAACATGAGCCTGAAACTGGGGAGGGTACCACAGCTGTGGAAAACATCTTGTGTGGTACCTGTACCAAAAACTTCCCACCCCAAAGACCTGAACAGCTACAGACCGGTAACCTTGACGTCCCACTTGATGAAGACCCTGGAGAGACTGCTTCTTGCTCATCTCCGCCCCCTGGTGGAACCAGCGATGGATCCACTCCAGTTCGCCTACCAGCATGGCATTGGGGTGGAGGATGCGGTGATCTTCCTCCTTCACCGTTCTCTGTCCCACCTGGAGAAGCCCGGGAATATGGTGAGGATCATGTTCTTTGACTTCTCCAGTGCTTTCAACACCATCCAACCGATGATCCTGAAGGACAAGCTGCTGCGCGCAGGGGTGGACTAGCACCTGTCATCATGGATCCTGGACTACCTCACGAACCGGCCTCAGTTTGTGAGAACCCGGGACTGTGTTTCCGACACGATCATCAGTAGCACGGGGGCCCCCCAGGGAACGGTGCTGGCTCCCTTCCTGTTCACTCTTTATACTGCGGACTTCTCACACAACACAACACATTGCCATCTACAGAAGTTCTCTGATGACTCTGCGATCGTTGGTCTCATCTCCAACGGAGATGAAGCTGAGTACAGAGGGCTTATCCAGGACTTTGTGGACTGGTGCCATCGGAACTGCCTCCAGATCAACGCGAGGAAAACTAAGGAGCTGGTGGTGGACTGCCGCAGGCATGGGCAGCCCCTCACAGCACCAGTAAATATACAGGGAACAGACATCGAGATGGTGACATCCTACAAGTACCTGGGTATTCATCTGAACAATAAACTAGACTGGTCACACAATACTGACGCACTCTACAAGAAGGGACAGCGCAGGCTGTTCCTGCTGAGGAGACTCAGGTCTTTTGGTGTACAAGGGGCGCTGCTGAAGTCATTCTATGACACGGTGGTGGCATCAGCCATCACTTTTGGAGTGGTCTGCTGGGGCAGTGGCATTACTGCAGCCGATAGGAAGAGACTGAACAAACTGATTAAGAAAGCTAGCTCTGTCCTGGGGCAGCGCCTTGATCCGATGGAGGAGATAGGAGAGAGAAGGACGGTGGCTAAACTGTCATCTCTGCTGGAGTCCGAGTTCCACCCTATGCAGGACATACTGGATGCACTGAGGAGCTCATTTAGCAGCAGACTACATCATCCCAGGTGCACAACCGAGAGGTTTCGTAGGTCCTTCCTACCAACGGCTGTCAGACTGTACAACCTAAGCAGGGCTGCTCGCAGAGATAGCAAAAAAACGTAACAAACTAATAGTTTTTTTGAATGCAAAAGATGCAATAGACTTACACAATGGTCCTCTCCGGCATACAACTAGGAACATACCGGTCGCTATGGAGGGTGAGAATATGTATGGGCACATAATCATACCATGTAGGATAACTAAATAGACGGTTATGCTGTTTCATCCCACCTAGCAACAATGCTCTGCACTGTGTGTGTTTATATATTTACATATTTATTCCATCTAGCTACAATGCTCAGCACTGGGTGTGTTTATATTTATATATCTATATATTTATTCCATCTAGCTACAATGCTCCGCACTGTGTTTTTATATATCTACATATTATTCCATCTAGCTACATTGCTCCGCACTGTGTGTGTTTATATACTTGCATATTTATTCCACCTAGCTGCAATGCTCCATACTGTGGGTGTTTATATATTTACATATTTATTCCATCTAGCTACAATGCTCTGCACTGTGTTCATATATTCATATATTTATTCCATCCAGCTACAATGCTCTGCACTGTGTGTCTGTGTGTGTGTGTGTGTATATATATATTTTATAGTAATATGTACATATGTATATTAGCTGCTCTTGCTTGCTTGTTTTTTTTCTTGCCTTCTGATTGTTGCTCTGAGTGTTGCTATCCCTGTGCTGTTGCAATCTTGGAATTTCCCCGTTGTGGGACTAATAAAGGCTTATCTTATCTTATCTTATTATGGCTGTGTTGTGAGACATGTATATGTTGGACACTGCATATGTGATTTAACCACGATGAAGGAGAGCCAGCCCCCTGCGGTGCGGAGCCACAGAGCCTGGACCCCCTGCGGAGGACAGGGGACAGAAGACTTCCTGACCACTGAGGCTCGGGAAGAGAGAAGGGGGAGTTATGTAAATAAAAGGCTAATGAATATGAATAAAGAGATTTTGATATAGATGTGTGATTTCCCCCGCGAGGGAAATGGTTTGATGTCAGAATGTTTAAATGAGAGAACTTTGGTGTGTTCACACTCTTTGTTCGCTGCTCAAGAATAAGAGCAGACAGTGGAATGATTTCTTGAATAAACTGGAATGAAAGACAATTCGGTTTCGTTATTCAAGTCTCCCCACATTGGTGACTGACGACGTTGAGAATGAACGAAGAAATTCTCAGGGTCCCGGACTCACAGCGCTCAGAGCTGGCGAGCGCAGTGGCCGTTAAGCTGCCTGATTTCTGGCAGGATAACCCACGGTCGTGGTTTCTGCAAGCAGAGTCGCAGTTCGCGCTCGCAGGAGTAACGGTGGATGACACTAAGTTCCACCATGTCATCGCTAAACTGGACAACAGCACAGCTCGGTGCGTGCAAAGCTTGGTGGAGCAGCCACCCGCGACCGACAGGTACGGCAAGCTGAAATCCACCCTCATCAAGTTTTTCACCCCCTCGGCTGAAGTGAGGGCGAGGAGGATCCTGTCTTTGCTAGACCAAGGTGGACACAGGCCGAGCGCCCTGATGGAGGAGATGATACAGCTGAGAGGTTTGGACAACGATGATTTCATTTTTCAGTTCATCTTCCTCTCCAACCTCCCGGCGCATGCGAGAAGCACGCTGGCCGGCAAAAAGTGTCACACCCTGGAGGAGTTCCGGGAGCTGGCCCAGGAGGCAGATGGGATCCTGGACGCCTGCGGCGGGCAAGCAACCACAGCAGCGACCCGAGACAGCGGGGAGCCAGAGGCGGCAGAACCAGACTGGCCGACGACGGCGGCAACACGACCGCGACGAGGGGGAGCCAATAGCCCGGTGGCAGAAGCGCGGGCACGACACAGCGGAGGAGAAGATCTCTGCTTTTACCATCGGAGGTTCGCAGAGAAGGCACGCAGGTGTGTGCCGCCCTGCATCTTCAGGAGTTCGGGAAACGGCAAGACCGGGGGTTGCTAGCAGCTTCGACCCTCGGAGAACGCAACAAGCTGCTCTACATCACGGATGCGCGCTCCGGACGAGTGTTCCTCATTGACACCGGAGCACAAGTGAGCTTCATCACCCCAACATACGCGGACCGGGTGGCTGGACCCCACGGTAACGGAGCTACAGCGGCAAATGGCTCGAACATCAACACCTACGGGAGAAGGACCTTGCCTTTATGCTTACATGGCCGCACATATGAATGGACTTTTGTAATAGCGGCGGTGAGTTTCAACATGTTGGGCGCGGATTTTTTGTGTTCACACAATCTGTTAGTTGATCTTGCTAATAGACGGCTGGTAAATGCACTCTCTTTTTACTCTCTCCCCTGTTCAGCTCGAGTGTCCCCGCCACCAGTACAGACCCACGTCGCTACAGCAGGTGGTAAGTTTCACACACTCCTCACCCAATTTCCAGCGCTCACTGTGCCCACTTTTTCAGCGACGGTCGCGAAGCATGGGGTGAAACACTTTATCCCCACTTCTGGTCCTCCCGTGTTTGCAAAAGCTCGGCGCTTGGATGCAGTTAAGCTCGCCATTGCGTGCGAGGAGTTCGCCAGCCTGGAGAGGCTGGGCATCGTTCGTAGGTCGAAGAGCCCGTGGGCTTCGCCGCTGCACATGGTACCGAAAGCCGATGGCTCCTGGAGACCGTGCGGGGATTACCACAGGCTAAACAACGCTACGGCGCACGATCGTTATCCCATCCCGCACATTCAGGATTTTTCGGTGCACCTGGCGGGGGCGCGCATTTTTTCAAAGATTGATCTAGTTCGCGGCTATCACCAAGTCCCGGTCCAACCGGAGGACATTCCGAAAACAGCGGTAATAACCCCGTTCGGACTTTTCGAATTTTTACGCATGCCGTTTGGTCTCAAAGGGGCGGCGCAAACATTTCAGCGGATGATGGATGCCGTGTTACGCGATCTCCCTTTCGTGTTTGTGTACCTCGACGACATTTTGGTCGCGAGTACTTCAGAGGACGAACACGAAACGCACCTCACAGCAGTTTTTAGGAGGCTGGGAGAGCACGGCTTAATAGTTAACCCAGCCAAGTGCCAGTTCGGCGTCGAGCGGATCGATTTTTTGGGTCACCGCGTCTCCCCGGAGGGAGCGGTTCCGTTACCAGAGAAAGTACGCGCGGTAGCGGATTTTCCCCGTCCACAAACGGTCAAATCACTACAGGAATTCTTGGGGATGGTGAATTTTTATAACCGATTCCTGCCCCACGCAGCTCAAATCATGCAACCGTTATATGCCGCGCTCAAAAAACAAAAATCGACCCAGGCGGTCGAATGGTCCCCGGAGCGGGAGCGCGCGTTCACAGAGGTTAAAAAAGCCTTGGCTGACGCTGCGCTCCTGGCCCACCCAGACCCTGCAGCACGTATCGCGCTGACGACAGACGCTTCAGATTTAGCCATAGGGGCCTTTATTGAGCAACAGGTAGCCGGAGTTTGGCAGCCTTTGGCTTTCTTTAGCAAATCTTTAAGCGCGGTTGAACGAAAATACAGCGCGTTTGACAGAGAACTGTTGGCGCTGCATTTGGCTATTCGTCATTTCCAGTTCTGGCTGGAAGGACGGTGCTTCACCGCTTATGTGGACCACAAGCCGCTCACATACGCCATGGCCAAAATTTCAGACCCGTGGTCCGGCAGGCAGCAGAGGCAGCTGGCCACAATCTCGGAATTTACCACTGACATTAGGCACGTTGCGGGCAAATCCAATGTAGTAGCGGATTGTCTCTCACGCGCGTTCACGACCCCAACACGTGCAGAGGCAGAACGGGCCACCGTGACCGCGCCGCAGGAGAGCGGCACGGTGGCGCGCGCAGCCCCGGTGCACGTGGGTATAGATTACGCAGCCATGGCAGCGGACCAGGGGGCGGACGCAGACGTGCGCGCGCTCCAGTCTGGACCAACAGGGTTGAGGCTGGAGAGCAAGTGTTTACAAACCGGTATGCCCCCCCTGATCTGCGACGTGTCGACGGGGCGCCCGCGTCCGGTGGTTCCGGCCACGTGGCGCCGCCGTGTTTTTGACTCGGTCCACTCACTGGCGCACCCGGGGGTGCGCGCGTCGGTGAAACTAGTGGCGGAAAAGTTTGTTTGGCCGTGCCTGCGCAAGCACGTGAAGGAATGGGCAAAAACCTGCATTTCCTGTCAACGGGCCAAAATTCACAGGCACACAAGAGCCCCGTTAGAACCGTTCCGCATTCCGGCCAGAAGGTTCGACCATGTGCACGTCGACCTTGTGGGCCCCCTACCGGCATCACAGGGGTTCACGTATCTTTTGACAATGGTGGACCGCACCACACGTTGGCCGGAAGTGGTCCCACTTGCGACGACCACGGCCGCGGAGGTGGCTCGCGTTTTTTTAACGGCTTGGGTGGCGCGTTTCGGGGTTCCGTCGGACATTACGTCCGATAGAGGACCGCAATTCATCTCTGAGCTGTGGTCAGCGATGGCCAACGGCTTAGGAGCCAAAATTCACCGCACTACGGCTTACCACCCTCAGGCCAATGGTTTATGCGAGCGTTTTCATAGGTCTTTGAAGGCAGCACTCAGAGCGTCGCTCACGGATGCAGATTGGGTGAATAAACTTCCATGGGTTTTATTAGGGTTGCGTTCTGCGCCTAAAGAGGACTTAGACGCCTCCCCAGCGGAGCTGGTATTCGCACAAACTCTGAGGCTGCCGGGCGAGTTTTTACCAGAGCACCCAGAGCCCCCACCTCTCTCGGCTCTGGGACCGTTAGTCGGCACGGGGGCAGACACGCTCCCGGGTCCGGTTCATCACGCTTTTCCACGAGTTTTCGTCCCCAAGGCTTTGAAAAATGCCGATTTCGTTTTTGTCAGGCGCGAAGCCCTAAAAGCAACGCTCAAACCGCCTTACGAAGGGCCATTTCGAGTGCTGGAGGCAGGTGATAAGCAATTTGTGCTGGATTTTGGAGACAGAAAAGAGACAGTCAGTATTGACAGACTAAAACCTGCTTTTGTCATGAAGGACGTGTCTGTACCGGTCGCGGTGGCGCCTCGACGAGGCAGGCCCCCGCAGAATGCAATTAACCACTCTCTTCCTCAGTCAACAGCGCTGAAGCAGAAACGCACCGCAGGCAAGGCGGGGCCAACGCACAGCAGATTCGGCAGACGGCTGAAGCCCAAGCGGCGCACAGACTGAATGTTGGTGTTGATTATTCAGTAGTGAGTAAGGTGCTATTTAATTTTAGGAATTAGTCTGTTCTTCATCGTTTGGGGGGGGTTATATGGCTGTGTTGTGAGACATGTATATGTTGGACACTGCATATGTGATTTAACCACGATGAAGGAGAGCCAGCCCCCTGCGGTGCGGAGCCACAGAGCCTGGACCCCCTGCGGAGGACAGGGGACAGAAGACTTCCTGACCACTGAGGCTCGGGAAGAGAGAAGGGGGAGTTATGTAAATAAAAGGCTAATGAATGTGAATAAAGAGATTTTGAGAGAGATGTGTGATTTCCCCCGCGAGGGAAATGGTTTGATGTCAGAATGTTTAAATGAGAGAACTTTGGTGTGTTCACACTCTTTGTTCGCTGCTCAAGAATAAGAGCAGACAGTGGAATGATTTCTTGAATAAACTGGAATGAAAGACAATTCGGTTTCGTTATTCAAGTCTCCCCACACTTATCTTATTTATTATAGAACTTTGTATAGTGATGCTGCTGTCCGTATTTGTAGGTGCTGTGGGAATTGCCAAACAATGCCCACTGAAGAGGAGAACGTTTGCTAAAGTGAAAGAGTTTTGCCGATCACCGCTCCGTTAGCTGCGTGGAGAAAGTGGGTGTGTGCATTAGCCTGGGGGCGGTGCTGGCAGCACAGGCACTTCCTGGAGTAGGCGGCTCACCCATGTTCATACGTATGAATGTGGGGACCAAATCATTATCAGGGACAGAGCGGAGCAGCAGCTCAGAGAGCAGGGTTGAGGAGGAATACTGAGAGATGCGTGAATGGAGCAAAATACCACTTTGGGGTGAGGAATTAACATTATAGCATGCTTAAAAGCTCAAAAAAGTCAATTTTGCATGATATAGGGCCTTTAAATCATTCATTAAGGAAAGTCTGTAAGACAACTCCAGGGAGCGATCAGGTGACTTATAAAATGATTAAAAACCTGAGTGACACTGGTAAAAAGATACTATTAGAGTTATACAACAAGGTTTGGGAGGAAGGGATATTGCCTACTCCATGAAAAGAAGCTGCTATTGTTCCAATTTGCAAGCCAGGTAAAAATCCAGATGTAGCTGAGAGTTACAGACCCAGCACTTTAACTTCCCACATTGGTAAAACTATGGAAAAAATGATTAATGAGAGGTTAATATATTATGTGGAGTCTAGAGAGGCATTAAAAGGTTACCAAAGTGGCTTTAGAAAAGGGAGAAGTACTACCGATCCTGCTGTTTGTTTGGAACATGAGATTAGGAAGGCCCAAGTGAAAAGGGAAAGTGTGGTTGCTGTGTTTTTGGATGTCGAGAAGGCGTATGACATGATGTGGAAAGATGGACTGATCATCAAACTTCATAAGTTAGGCATTAGAGGGAGAATGAAAAGGTGGATTAAAATTTTTTTGAGTGACAGGAACATTTCGGTAAGGATAGGGAAGCAGTATAGCTCAAGTCAAATGATAGAAAATGGAACCCCACAAGGCAGTATTATTAGTTCCATTTTGTTTTCAGTCATGATCAGTGACATTTTTTGTAGAGTTAAGAGTTCTGTTGGTGTCTCCTTGTTTGCAGATGATGGTGCTATGTGGACAAGAGGAAGAAATCTCATTTATTGTTAAAAAGTTACAGCAGGCGATTGATAAAGTTGAGGCTTGGGCAGTGGAATGGAGATTTAGATTTTCTGTGGGGAAAACAAAGGCTGTGGTATTCACTAGGAAGAGAGTAAACAATCAAGTCAATCTTAAAATATACGAGCAAAACATCGAAACAGTTAAGTGCTTCAGGTATTTGGGTGTGTGGTTTGATAAGAGTTGTTCTTGGAATATTCATGTTGAGAAAATTGTGACAAAATGTAAGAAGGTTTTAAATATTATTAGATGTTTTGAAGGGAAGAGAATGGGGAGCAAATAGAGGTGCCTTAAAAACATTATATGTGGCTTTAATTAGGTCAGTGTTTGATTATGGGTGTATTATGTATGGATCAGCTTCAGAAACATTATTGAAAAAGTTGGATATAATTCAATACCAAGCTCTGAGGTTGTGCTGTGGGGCCATAAAAACTACTTCAGTAGCAGCGCTCCAGGTGGAGATGGGCAAGATGCCTCTAGAGTTAAGAAGAACTCAGATGGCAGCTACATACTGGGCCAACATCAGAGGATTTAGTGACAGTCACCCAGTACACAGTGTGCTGAAGCCATGCCAAGAGAAGGAAAAGAGGCAAATGAGAAGTTTTGGATGGATAATAAAGAATAAAATCAGGGCGCTAAGGGTTGCTGATCAAGAAGCATGTCCAACGGTCCCTCTTTCTGCAGATCCACCATGGTGTCTGGAAGAAGTAAAGGTGGATTTTAGACTTTTAACAAAAGACAAAAGAGGGAGGATAAACAAGAATGAGGTCAATAACTATTTTGACAGTAAATGGTTTATATAATAGTTTTTAGTTTATATATGCTTCCGTTAGGCAACATTATTAGAAAGCACTGTATACATTTTCATTGTTATGCAGATGACACACAATTATACCTGTCATTGAAGCCAGATGATAGTAATCAATTAGCCAAGTTAGAAGCCTGTCTTAAGGAAATCAAAGCTTGGATGACTTGTAATTTTCTGCTTTTAAATTCAGATAAGACTAAAGTCATTCTTGTTGGTCCCAAAAAACCTTAGAAATACCTTTCCAAATCAAACTTTTAGTTTGGATGCAGTTACTTTTTCTCTTAATAGCTCTGTGAGGAACCTTGGAGTTATTTTTGATCAAGATCTTTTTCAATTCACATATTAAATTTGTTTCTAACACTGCCTTCTATCATTTGCATAATATTGTCAAGATTAGGAGCATCTATCTTGTCTCAGAGTGATGCTGAGAGACTGATCCACGCTTTTGTTAGCTCTAGATTAGATTATTGTAACTCTTTATTATCAGGTTGTCCTAAAATATCTCTAAAAAGTCTTCAGTTGATCCAAAATGCTGCAGCAAGAGTTTTAACAGGTACTAGAAAGAGAGATCATATCTCTCTGGTTCTGGGCTCCCTTTATTGGCTTCCCATAGAGTTTAGAATTAAGTTTAAAATCCTTCTTCTCACTTTCAAAACTCTAAGCAAACAGGCCCCTTTTTATTTAAAAGATCTGATATTACCCTAGTGTAACGTCGGGGCTGTGTTAAGGGGGCGGGGATTTTCCCCGGCATGCTTTGGCAGCGGAGGATTCAAAGGGTGTTATCATTCGTGTGTTCTAAATTGTTATTGCTGTGTTATAATGACACAGCAGTGTTATAAGAAGAGTCAGAGCAGTGACTGATCATGCGTTTGTGTCACCCTTAGTGAGACGGAGGTCTGTGTGAATGACCTCCCCTCCTGTCTGTGTTGAGGGAGTGTGTTTTAATAAAGCCTGTTTCGTCGTAGTCATCTCTCCTTTCTTGTGTGAACCCCCACTACGTCACACTGGTGTCAGAAGTTGGGATATGGAGCAGATGGAAGCCAGGATCAGAGCAGAGATCCAGCAGCTGGAGCGATTCATCACTCAGCTGGAAATGGACGACAGAGCTGATACACCAACCCCCGGAGTTGCTCGCCGGGATGAACGGAGCAACAGAACCGACGGGACCAGCGTACCCCGCCTTCTGCCATTCTCAAGGCAGGGCGGGCTGAGCAAAGCAGATCAGCCCCGCTCCCCGCCCTTTTCAGGGCAGGACGGGCCGGCAATTCCACTGCGACCAGGGGCGGCGATCGACCGAGAGGCGACTGTCCCACCCATCCGGCAGCGGGCCAAAGTTCCCCGCTTTAACGATGAAACCCTGCTGGACGACTACCTGGTCCAGGTCGAGCTGGCTGCTGCGATGAACGGCTGGCCACCTGGAGAGACCGCCGTGCAGGTCGTACTGGCCCTGGAGGAAAGGGCTCTCCGCACGTTGTCTGATCTCCGGCCCAAGGAACACCGCAGCTGGCCAGCGCTACAAGGAGCACTCCGGAGGCGGTTTGGGAGAGCGGCCAACACTGAGCACACCAAGGAACAGCTGGCCAAACACCGGCGAGGCAGCCAGGAAAGCCTTGGAGCCTACGCAGCGGGCATACGGCTGCTAACATGGCGCAGCTACCTGGATTTCGAGCCAGAAGTAGTGGAGAAGCTCGCCCTCCAGAACCTCATCCGGGGTCTCCGCCCAGCCCAGCTCCAGAGCCACATCCAGATTAACGCCGCGAGCAGCTGGGAGACGGCTGTGGCAGAAGTGGAGTGGGTGGAACCTCTAATGGATTGTACAGCTGATGCATCGGCACCGAGACGGAGAGCCTTCCAGGCCACGGCTGAGAGTGAGGAAGAGGAGCTGCAACAGACCACGGCAGCGCACCCACGGAGAAGACAACGGCAGCGGCGCGAGGAAGGGTGCTTCCGCTGCAGGGAGCCAGGACACATCACGCGGTACTGCCCGGCACCCACCCCAACGACAAACCGGCCCCTTGCCAACGTTAAACTAGAACGAGGTGGCATGGACGGGGATCTGCTGCCTCCCACAGACATTTTCCCTGATGAACTGTCACCATGTGTGGGCCGAATTGGACACTCGCCTGGGATGTACCTACAGTGCAGCCTGGACAACACGCCAATCCGGGCCCTGATCGACACGGTTCTACCATCTCCCTGGTCCGACCCAGTGTGCTGCCAGGCACGGACGAGACAGAACCGCAGGGGTGGGAACCCACCAGGCGTTGCATCACCACAGCTACCGGTGAGCGCACCAGACTGGGAGGGCGAAGAGTTCTTGTGGTGGGGGTGGCCGGCCAGAACACAAACCACCTGTTCTGGCTGGCTGACATCCAAGACCCCTGCATTACTGGACTCGATCTGCTCGCAGCATGGGGCGCAACAATTGACACCGCCAGATCGTCCCTCCTGCTGGGAACTCGGACCATTATGCTCTGCAGCGGGGCGCAGAGGAGGAACTCGGAGGCCTGCATGATCGAGGGACCGCCAGGGAGGGCCGAACTGGGCGGGTCACCGCAAGTACTGAACCCAACGGCGCCACCAGCACGAGCAGAGGGAGCACGATCACCAATAAAGACAGCAAGGGGGAGGGCCACAGCGAAGCGGGTCAATGTGTCAGCAGAAACGCAGCAGGCGGTCGAGGAATTGGTCCAGCAGAGCTGCAGCGGACTGGAATCGGGACAGAGATGCAAGCTGCGGGAGCTGTTGGACTGCTACATGGACGTCTTCGCTGCGAAGGATGAGGAATGCACCCGAACCAGCTTGGTGCAGCACGGGATCGACACTGGTGAGACCAGGCCAATCTGGCTCCGCCCATGCCATCTGCCTTTTTCAAGGCGGGCGGCGGCAGAGCAAAAAGTATGAGAAATGCTGGAGGCAGACATTATTGAGCCCTCCAGCAGCCCCTGGGCGGCGCCAGTGGTGCTGATTAGGAAGAAAGACAGTTCATGGCGGTTCTGTGTGGATTACCGATGCCTGAATGACGTCAACCGCAAGGATTCCTACCCCCTGCCCCGCATAGATGACACGCTGGATCACATCGCCGGCTCCAGCTGGTTCAGCTCGCTGGACCTCAGCAGCGGTTATTGGCAGATAGAACTGTCACCTGAGGCCTGCCAGAAAACAGCCTTCTCCATCAGGCAGGGACTCTATCAGTTCAAGGTGATGCCGTTTGGACTTTGCAATGCCCTGGCCACCTTAGAATGTCTATTGGAGCGAGTGTTGGCTTATGTACCCCTGAGCCACTGCATTGTTTATCTGGATGACCTGCTGGTTCACGCAACTGATTTTGACAGCGCCCTGTCCAACCTCCGGGAAGTATTGGACGCCATCTGATAGGCCGGGCTGCAGCTACACCCACGGAAATGCCACCTATTTCGGCAGGAGACCACCTTCCTGGGCCACATCGTCAGCGCAGTGGGAGTCGCCACCGATCCTGAGAAAGTGGCAGCGGTGAGATACTGGCCAGTGCCATGGGATGTGGGAGAGCTATGGAGTTTTCTCGGACTGGCCTCCTATTATAGGAGATTTGTGAAAGACTTGGCCACCATTGCCAGCCCACTGCATCAGGACCCTCACCATTCAGCTCACTGTCCTAGTGGACCAGCGACAGCAAGACTGGGACCTGCATCTGCCCTTTGTTCTGTGGGTGTATCGGATGGCAGCACAGGAATCCACCCGTGCACCCCTGCAGCGCTGATGTTTGGACGTGAGCTGCGCACACCAGTGGAATTGGTATTGCCCCCCCCCCCCCGAGCCGTAGGTGGAGGGCAAACCGGGGTTGGATTATTTGTTTTGCTTGAAGGAACATCTCCACACGGTGCACGGACTAGCTTGGGAGGCCCTGGCAGCGGCGAGGAGCCAGCAGAAGCAGGCATATGACTCCCGCTGCCAGGGGAGGGACTTTGCACCAGGAGATCGAGTCTGGGTTTTCTCCCGGAAGCAAAAAAGGGGACTGTCACCAAAATTGGCGAGCCATTGATCGGGACCATGCGTGGTCCTTCAGAAACTGTCGGATGTGGTGTACAGGGTGAGGCTGAAAAAAAGGGACCGGGTCGTGGTACTCCACCGTAACTGTCTCGCCCCGTACCAGCCATCCGCCCCGTGGGTGGTCGAGCCGGAGCCTTCACCCTGACCAGATACTCCAACCGAGGCACAGATAAACACTAGCGGGCCTGTGCGTGCTGGTCGTCGACAACGGAGGCCGCCCCGACACCTGGACGGATTCGTGTTGGACTTTTGAGCTGGACTTTAATTATTCTGGGGATAGAGACCAGTCTGGGGGGGGAGACAGTGTAATGTTGGGGCTGTGTTAAGGGGGCGAGGATTTTCCCGGCATGCTTTGGCAGCGGAGGATTCAAAGGGTGTTATCATTCGTGTTTTCTAAATTGTTATTGCTGTGTCATTATAACTGCGTTATGACACAGCAGTGTTATAAGAAGTGTAAACCCCCACTACGTCACACTATTATCCTAACAGAGCACTACGCTCCCAAAATGCAGGATTACTTGTCATACCTAGACTCTCCAAAAGTACAATGGGGGGCAGAGCCTTCAGTTATCAAGCTCATCTCCTGTTGAACCAGCTGCCAATCTGGATTCGGGAGTCAGACTCGATCTCTGTTTTTAAGTATACAGTTAAAACCTTCCTTTTTGATATAGCCTACAATTAGGAAGATAAGATAAGACTTTATTAGTCCCACAACGGGGAAATTCCAGGATTGCAACACTCAGAGCAACAATCAGAAGGCAAGAAAAAAAGCAAGCAAGCAAGAGCAGCTAATATACATATGTACATATTACTATAAATATACAGTATATATACTGTATATATACACACACACAGACACACAGTGCAGAGCATTGTAGCTGGATGGAATAAATATGTAGATATATATAAACACCCACAGTATGGAGCATTGCAGCTAGGTGGAATAAATATGTAAATATATAAACACACACAGTGCGGAGCAATGTAGCTAGATGGAATAATATGTAGATATAT
This sequence comes from Pholidichthys leucotaenia, assembly GCA_020510985.1. Classification (NCBI taxonomy): domain Eukaryota; kingdom Metazoa; phylum Chordata; class Actinopteri; order Cichliformes; family Pholidichthyidae; genus Pholidichthys; species Pholidichthys leucotaenia. The sequence goes on from CM035841.1 coordinate 90,619,586, forward strand.
AAACACCCAGTGCGGAGCATTGTAGCTAGATAGAATAAATATATAGATATATAAACACACCCAGTGCGGACCATTGTAGCTAGATGGAATAAATATGTAAATAAATAAACACACACAGTGCAGAGCATTGTTGCTAGATGGGATGAAACAGCATAACCGTCTACTTAGTTATCCTACATGGTATAACTATGCACCCATACATATTCTCACCCTCCATAGTGACCGGTATTTTCCTAGTTGTATGCCGGAGGGGACCATTGTGTAAGTCTATTGCATCTTTTGCATTCAAAAAACTTTTAGTTTGTTACGTCTTTTTGCTATCTCTGCGAGCAGCCCTGCTTAGGTTGTACAGTCTGACAGCCGTTGGTAGGAAGGACCTGCGAAACCTCTCGGTTGTGCACCTGGGATGATGTAGTCTGCTGCTAGATGAGCTCCTCAGTGCATTCAGTATGTCCTGCATAGGGTGGAACTCGGACTCCAGCAGAGGTGACAGTTTAGCCTCCGTCCTTCTCTCTCCTATCTCCTCCATCGGATCAAGGCGCTGCCCCAGGACAGAGCTAGCTTTCTTGATCAGTTTGTTCAGTCTCTTCCTATCGGCTGCAGTAATGCCACTGCCCCAGCAGACCACTCCAAAAGTGATGGCTGATGCCACCACCGTGTCATAGAATGTCTTCAGCAGCGCCCCTTGTACACCAAAAGACCTGAGTCTCCTCAGTAGGAACAGCCTGCGCTGTCCCTTCTTGTAGAGTGCGTCAGTATTGTGTGACCAGTCTAGTTTATTGTTCAGATGAACACCCAGGTACTTGTAGGATGTCACCATCTCAATGTCTGTTCCCTGTATATTTACTGGTGCTGTGAGGGGTTGTCCATGCCTGCGGCAGTCCACCACCAGCTCCTTAGTTTTCCTCGCGTTGATCTGGAGGCAGTTCCGATGGCACCAGTCCACGAAGTCCTGGATAAGCCCTCTGTACTCAGCTTCATCTCCATTGGAGATGAGGCCAACGATCGCAGAGTCATCAGAGAACTTCTGTAGATGGCAGTGTGTTGTGTTGTGTGAGAAGTCCGCAGTATAAAGAGTGAACAGGAAGGGAGCCAACACCGTTCCCTGGGGGGCCCCCGTGCTACCGATGATCGTGTCGGACACACAGTCCCGGGTTCTCACAAACTGAGGCCGGTTCATGAGGTAGTCCAGGATCCATGATGACAGGTGCTGGTCCACCCCTGCGCGCAGCAGCTTGTCCTTCAGGATCATCGGTTGGATGGTGTTGAAAGCACTGGAGAAGTCAAAGAACATGATCCTCACCACATTCCCGGGCTTCTCCAGGTGGGACAGAGAACGGTGAAGGAGGAAGATCACCGCATCCTCCACCCCAATGCCATGCTGGTAGGCGAACTGGAGTGGATCCATCGCTGGTTCCACCAGGGGGCGGAGGTGAGCAAGGAGCAGTCTCTCCAGGGTCTTCATCAAGTGGGACGTCAAGGCCACCGGTCTGTAGCTGTTCAGGTCTTTGGGGTGGGAAGTTTTTGGTACAGGTACCACACAAGATGTTTTCCACAGCTGTGGTACCCTCCCCAGCTTCAGGCTCAGGTTGAAGATGTACGTCACAATCCCACACAGCTGGTCTGCACAGGACTTGAGGAGCTTTGCGCTGATGCCGTCCCGTCCCGACGCCTTCCTCGCCTTGATCTTCCTCAGCTCCGTCCTCACCTGGGTCCTGGTCAGGGTCAGGATGGGGGGCTGTGTGTTGGGAGTGGTGGGGTGTTGGTGGAGTGGGGAGTGGGCAGCAGGACTTGATTTCTTTAGAGGCAGCAGTGGTTGTTGTGCAGTCAGGGGGGAGGGCGGTTGGTCAAACCTATTGAAAAACAGATTCAGGTTGTTCGCCCACTCCCTGCCCCCCGTGGCCTGGGGGGAGGTATTCTGGAGCCCAGAGATGGTTTTGAGGTTTCTCCAGACCCCGTTGATGTCGCTCTGTTGCAGCTTGTCCTCCATCTTCTTCCTGAAGCTGTCCTTGCCTTCTCTGATCTTTCTCCTCAGCTCCCTCTGTACGGACTTCAGCATCTCCCTGTTCCCTGACCTGAAGATCCTCTTCTTCTCTCTCAGAAGTGTTTTTATCTCAGGGTTGATCCCGGGTTTGTTGTTTGAGCAACACCGTATGGTCTTGGTGGGAACGGATTTGTCCACACAGAAGCTGAGGTAGTCCGTGAAGGTGTGAGTGACACCATCGATGTCCTCACCATGTGGATCGCAGAGCTGCTTCCAGGCGGTGGCTTCAAAACAGCCCTTTAGAGCGTCCATTACCTCCTCAGACCATAACTTCACTGTGCGCATGGCCGGAGGTTGTCTGTGCACTAGGGGTTTGTACACCGGCCGGAGATGAACCAAATTGTGATCCAATCTCCCGAGTGGGGGGAGTTGTGATGAGGTGTACGCCTCCTTAGTGTTTGCGTAGAATAAGTCCAGTGTTTTATTGTCTCTAGTGTGGCATGTGACATACTGGGTAAACGTGGGTAGAACGGGAGATAGTGAAACATGGTTGAAATTGCCTGAGATGAGGAGAAGAGCATCTGGGTGTTCTGTCTGCAGCCTGCTGGTTACTGAATGGATGACGTCACGCGCTGTCCCAGCGTTCGCCGTCGGATTTGCATAAACAACAATGCAGATCACGTGTGAGTGTTCTCTCGGGAGATATGTAGGCCGCATGCTAACAGCTAACAACTCAGTGTCTTTGCTGCAGTGACGTTGTTTAACAGTGAAGGGATCATGTGTCTCTTAACCCTCCCTTAGTTATGCTGCTATTAGGTTTAGACAGCTGGGGGGCCTCCAATAATGCACTGGACTTCACTCCTTTCTTCACTCTCAATGAATTTTTTTTTTTTTTTTTGCTGGTCATTAACATCTGTTTGCTCTCTCCTATAGACTGAGTCCCCATCGTGCTGTTTGCTCTCTACATGTCTGTTCTTTTCATCTTCTCTATCCCCTCACCCCCCAGCCAGTCGCAGCAGATGACTGCCTCTCCCTGAGCCTGGTTCTGCTGGAGGTTTCTTCTGTTAAAAGGGATTTTTTTCTCTCCACCGTTGCCAGGCGCTTGCTCACAGGGGATCACCTGATCGCTGGGGTCTTTCTGCAATTGCGGGGGTCCCCCCTACAGTTGAAAGTGCTATGAGATGACTGTTGTTGTGAAATGGCGCTATATAAATAAAGTTGAATTGAATTAATTATCCTGACTTTATAAAGATTTATCCAGATGCTTCTAAAGCAACAAAGAATATTGTTGAAATAGCATTCATCATTCCAGAATTAGATGTCATGAAGAAGGAAAGAGTTAATGATGACTTTGCTGTGTATACTGGTGAGCTTTTGGCAATCTTTTTGGCACTGGGTTGGGTGGAAGAAGTTAAGCCCAGAAAGGTTCTGATGGGGTCTGACTCTAGCAGTGCAATGGAGAGTATTAGGCAAATGCATTCAGAATCAAGACAGGATTTGGTGATGGAAATTGTACATTCAGTAATGAGAATTTCAAAGGCAGGCGTGGATATTAGGCTCATTTGGATTCCGGCACATATTGGAGTGGAAGGGAATAACTAGCAGATAATTATGCAAAAAGTGCAAGTAGGAAGAGTCAAGTTAGTAGGAATGTGAAATATAGCAAGGCAGAGGTCAAGAGCATTATTAAAACACAAATTAAAAAGAAATGGCAGGAAGAGTGAGATAGAGGAAATAAAAGACGGCGCCTGTATGACATACAAAAACAAAGTAGGGGAAGCTAGAGAAGTTCACAGGAGTACAAAGGAGAAGGACATCATATCTAGATTAAGATTTGGTCACACAGGGCTGAATAGTACATTAGTTATAATGAAAAACACCCAAATGGAAACTGTGATTATTGTGGAAACAATGAAACAGTTGAACATAGTTTTATGCACTGTCCAAAGTATCAGTTTGCCCGGTTAGCATTGGTGGACAGTCTATACAGGAACAAACCCAGCTCAATATTAGAGATTTTGCAGAGAAGTTCAGGGGATGTGGTCTAATAAGGCAGTATTCAGGAACATAAGGACAACAGGTCTAATTTCAAGGATATAGGAGGGGAATGCAATTCTGAATCACACTCCATTCCAGAAGGTGGTGGTAATGCACCTATAAGCTGTTTGCCAACCACCATAAAACATCAGAAGATGAAAAAGAATAAGGATCAGGTGCGTCCAATCACACAGGTGGAGATGATTGCCCTCGGAGGAGGTGAAAGTTGAGCTGGATGGGCGGGGTGAAAGAGCGCGAACACCAGAACATGACAACGGATTTTGATGATCAACTGAAATTCAGTGTAAATACTGAGGTCATTGCAAAGAAAAGGAAAAGGAGAATCCACCTTTTAAGGAAATGGAACTCCTTTTCAGTGAGCCAAATGATTCTCTGTGGTTTTTATCAGTCGTCTATTGAGAGTTTGCTTTGTTTTTATCTGCTGGTTTAATAGTCTCACAATTAAAGATAGAAATAGTCTGAACAATGTGGTGAAGATCTGTTCCAAGATTATTGGTATGAGACAGAGATCTGAATTCCTTTTGTAACCAGCAGATCATTCACAAAGCAGAAATCATTTTATCTTCTCCTGATCATGTCCTCTCAAGTGAATTCTCTCTTTTGCCATCAGGGCGCTGTTATGTTTTACCTGCTAGCAAAACTAATCGTTTCCCAAGTCCTTTATTCCCTTAGAAATAAAGCTACTAAATGCTTCTTAAAGGCGTCGGCCGGACGAAAATTCAATATCGCTAAATCATATCTTAAATTTTTGTGTGAGACGAGCTAATTTGAACCGCACATGTTTTGGTGTCAACAAATGTCGCATAAGGTGACAGTGCGCTCTTTAAGTACGCTGTCCTTGAGAGCTGTCTGACTCATTCAAGCAATCAGCGGCTAAGATGGCCACTGACTGTGTGACGTAATTTCAGGGAGAGACACGCACACGCTCGGCGGACATTGCTTGTTTAAGTTTTAAAATCGGCGATTACGGATATTTCTCGGAGTACTTGTGGATTACAAATAGATTATTTATTAAGATTAGGATTTCAGGAATCGAATTAATTATGGTTTGGCGTTGTGTTGTCTACGGGTGCGACGGTATATCAGAGGAGCATGCGGTGAGTGTTTATGAATTTCCCGTCCCTGGGAAAATCAGAACGGCATGGGTGAAATTCGTTCAGAAAACGCGAAAAAATTGGAATGATGTCGGTAAATCACTCAACATGTGCAGTAGACATTTCGTTGACAGCGATTTCGAGAATAAGATGCAATTTGTGTCATGACTCGCGGCTCCAGCTGCGCGCACACCTGCGCCTCGTCAGCTGCCGACGCCAGCCACCTGCCCCTGCAAGTAAGCAACATTATCACCGATTATCCCTGTCTCAGTGTGGTGCCCGTTACCCTTGTCCTCTGCTTTTTTCCGGCTGAACGGCGCGCTGCTCTGCTGCCTACGCATCAACCAGTACAAAGATGCGAGCACTACATACGATCCCCCAGCTCCTGAGAGACTGCAACCTAACACAAAAACAGTTTCACACAATGAAACAGTGCATGTATTATATATATATATATATAAAAATTATCCCATTGATTTTCATCATTTTTGGTGACATATCTCACACCTACAATTTATTTCAGGCACAAAGGGCTGTGAATAAGTTATGATCAACAAAACACGGGTCCTCAGGGATGTGCGAAAGCTGAGTCCAGGGCAGCAAACTTCAAATGTGGAGGCTTTCCACAGTCTGATTATTCATTTTGCACCAAAGAGTGTACACTTCTCATTCCTTGGAATGTTGACAAGGTGAGGAGATGCAATATGTGACCAAAAATATGAAATGCAATTATAATAACTGACATGTTTCAGGACCCAAGAGACAGACACAGACAAAATAGTTATTCTTTATTGTCAAATGTGAGAGTGTAGTGCAAGTGTGACGCTGGCTTTTAAGAGCCGCTGATTAACACCTGTTGTTCTGTGCGCAGCTGGAGCTGATGAGCGGGATGACGGCCCAGCGGCCGTCATGACAATAACAGTGCCAATTACATAGAGTTTCTGCTGATAGATCACTTATATGTCCAAAAATAAATCATTGTGATAATATTCCAATTACAGACTTTGTTTAGCTGCAATGCACTTTAATGAAAATGCAGGCCGCAAGCATTCAACTTTCACATTTCATAGCTTTTATCAAATTATGTTAATTTGGGTCAAATTTGTATTTCATACTGTAGTCAAATGGATGTCTAATTTTTACTGAATATATTTTTTTTCAGAATATGTGGATGATCTGATGAATACTCTGTTCAACAAAACCTTGGTTGATCCAACCCACTTATGGGAGCAGTGGCACTATGTACAAGCCAGAGTTCCTGCCACATTGAGTGCCGAATTGAACCCGAATTTTATACCATAAAATGGTAGAAAAATTATTCAAATGTATATGACATGCAACTTTGATGAATGCTGAAATATTACAATTATAAAATTGACATGAACATTAATAAACTCAATATATGATTTTACAAAGCTTTATTTAAATATCATTTTTCACAAATCTAATCTTGGTAGGCAAAATCCCTTGTAGTGATCCGATGGGAATGTTTCTCTGATGAGGCTCACAGCACAGGCAGGCAATGTCACCCTCACTTCTTCCTGAGCTGACGTCACTGCTGCCTGCCCCTATCGACAGATGGTGGTGCTGCAGCATCACTAAGTGAAAGATGGGCTATTACCAAATAGTCATTTATGGAGGCTGGTGACACATATTAAATCACGGGAATGGCCAGAATGGAATATTTTCATACAATCAGTTTATTGGTTCAATAAAAAAATGTCACCGTCTGAGGACTTTAAGGTTGTTAAATGTCACACATAGGTTGTTTTTTTTTCCCCATATTTTTATTTATTATGTAGGTTTTAGGTTTTTGTTTTTATCTTGACAGTTCATATATTCTTTTAGTAACCCCCAATCTTATCTTATTGTTGTATTTTTTATAGCACTATTTATTATATCACTCTCTCTAATGGTTCTTGTGACTTTTAGTTTCTTCCTGTATTGTCTATTGTGTTTGCACAACTTGGTGCATCAATGTATAAGTTGCTTTTTAAATCAATTGCCCCTTCAGGGCATAAATGAAGTTGATTGAATTGATTTGAATTGAAGCACACTTGGGTTCTGCAGCAGGACAATGATCCAAAACACACCAGCAAGTCCACCTCTGAATGGCTTAAGAAAAACAAAATGAAGACTCTGGAGTGGCCTAGTTAAAGTCCTGACCTGAATCCAATTGAGATGCTGTGGCAAAAACCTTAAAAAAGCGGTTCATGCTTGAAAACCCTCCAATGTGGCTGAATGACAACAGTTTTGCAAAGATGAGTGGGCCAACATTCCTCCACAGTGCTGTAAAAGACTCATTGCCAGTTGTCACAAACGCTTGATTGCAGTTGTTGCTGCTAAGGGTGGCCCAACCAGTAATTAGGTTTAGGGGGCAATCACTTTTTCACACAGGGCCATGAAGGTTTGGATTTTTTCCCCTTAATAATAAACACCTTCATTTAAAAACTGCATTTTGTGTTTGCTTGGGTTATCTTTGTCTAATATTTAAATCTTGCTTGATCTGAAACATTTAAGTGTGACAAACATACAAAAAAATGAGAAATCAGGAAGGGGGCAAACACTTTTTCACACCACTATATATGATATTCTACTATTCATCAAGATATTCTGTATGATATGCTAGTCATTAAATATGTCATAGTTGCACCGTATTATTACCCTTATATTGTTTTACTAATCATAATAATATACATAATTCTACTACTATATCACATCACTAGATCACATTATTATTAGTAATTATTCCATTATTTCATCACTCCAAACCTCATATGTATCTTTAACAGGTTTAACCACACAACAACATTATGCTGTTGAATGTCTTTGTACTACCGGGAGGTCGGGGTTCAAGTCCCGGCCAGGTCATGCCAAAAACCATATAAAAATGGAACTTCCTGCCGTCCAGCTTGGTGCTCAGCAAAAATGGAACCAAGGAGAGAAATGTGGGCAGCAGTGGCTCAGGAGGTAGAATGGGTTGTCTCATAACCAGAGGGCTGGCAGTTCGACTCCCGCTCTTCCCAGACATCCTGCCATTGTGTCGCTGGGCAAGACACGTTACCCACCTTGCCTCCAGTGTCCATGACGCTGGGCATGAATGTGTATAAATGTTCGGTAGTGGTCAGAGAGGCCGTTGGTGTGGATTGGCAGCCACGTTTCTGTCAGTCTGCCCCAGGGCAGCTGTGGCTACAGAAGTAGCTTACCACTACCATTGTCTGTGGAGCGAATGAATAATGTATCCATTGTAAAGCATCTTTGAGTTTCGATGAAAAGTACAATATAAATCTGATGCATTATTATTATCTTATAATAATTCTGCTAGAATATTACAAGGGGGGCTGAAAAGTTCATAGGCTGGCTAAGGAGTTATGTTACAGCAACAAAACTAGTCATGCATTAAATTCAGCCTTTTCAGATACACTCACATTGCTGAACATGTTGAAAAATAAACTGCACTTGGTCAGATTTGACCACTGCATCATGGTCAGCCTATGAACTTTTCAGTCCCCCCTTGTATATCATAATGACATTAAATTACCACATTGACCATACCTAATAATGTATTTATAAACCATTCAACAACATTTTGAACCATTTGTACTTTCGTGTTGTATTATAATATAACCCACTTATGTAGTTATTATATTATACAATATGGCATATTATATGACTATACAACACCATTGATAATACATGTGACTGTAATGACTACAGTAATAATAATGATCTGAACTGAACTCCACTGTTAGCTTTTAGTATGTTATTCAGCAGATGATTCCACTCATACATTCCTCTGTACAGTACAGTTCAATTGATGGCATTAGTTTTGACTTTTGGTAAAGTTAAATTATCTGCAGCTGCGTGCCTTGTGTTGCAACCGTGTGTATCTGAACTGAAATGTAGTTTTAGATAAAGAATGAGAGGTGTCTTTGTTGTAATAATATTCCGGATAAACCTAAGAAGTGAGAATCAAAGTCTTTCCTCATTTAAATCGCTGTGCATATTCCTTACATTAGTTCTGTCATTGCATCTCAATGCAATACGTGCCACACGGTTTTGTAGAAGTTGTAGTTTCTTAAATGTTTCCGTTGTTGCACTCGACCACACTACTGAACTATAGTCTGTTAGAAAAACTAATGGCTGAATTATTACCATTGTCAGAAATGTTGCACTCCTTTTATTGCTATCACACCTCCCATTTTTGCAGTGATTTTTTTCAGTGTGTCTATTCCATGTTATTTTATCATCTATAATAATGCCTAAGAGCTTAGTTTCTTGTACCTGTGTAATGGCAGTGTCTGATTTTCAGGTCGAGTTTTGGATTCTTGCTTATTGAATGATTCGATCCTATTATCATGCTGCTTGTTATTGTTATATTCAGTAACAGCTGATTTTCTTTCACCCACTGATTTACACATTTTAACTCTATATTACGTCATTTAATTCTCTTGTGTGAGCAGAGTAGTATATCGTGGAATCATCTGCATAAATCATAGAACTAGCTTTTTTTATGCCTCGGTGAAACAGAGGGGCATACGGTAATCAGTTAATGTCTGTGTGTGTGGTTGTATCCATCGTCTGTCTGTTACCAGCTTTTCAGCTCACCCAGTCCAAATGAAGCGCAACTAAAGGCTTGTATCATTGTATGACCATATTTTCTCAACTTTTAATTTGCCAGAATTTTAAAATAATACTTTGTTGTTGAAATAAACTCAAATTTAACTCATCATTTATGTCAATGCTGCAGTTTAAAACAAAAGGTATTGTGATAACTATCCCAGGCCAGTAGAGGTCGGAGTGCCACTGTCTTACAGCCGCCCACGCTACCATGCCACAGGCACCAAAGCACAGCACCTTGGTGCTTTCATTTACTACTAACGGTAAGTCATTTATATACACTGTATACAGGAGTGGTTCAAGACAGCTTCCCTGTGGAAATCCACACGTTACAGTGATATTAAGTTTTACAAATATTGTATAACTTACTAAGTGCTGGTGGAAACTTGGCAAAAAAAAAAAAAAAAACCCACCACAGATAATAATAACATTGATATTATAAAGCTTAGTTCAATCTTTATTAAAAGTGCTGAAGAACAATAAAATAGAGATATTGTTAATAAATGTTAAAACAGAACGTGATTGCGGTGACACAGACATGAAAACAGTGAAATAGGTCATTAAGGGAATTTCCAAACCACTAACTCACATCTTCAGCTTATCATTCCAAACTGGACAATTTCCTAATAAAATTAAAACAGCAAAAGTATTTTAATCTGTATTATAATAATGTAAGTATTATAATCTAAGTATTTAAGCCATTATTTTAATCTGGTGACAAGTAACACGTCACAGGTTTCTCTTCTGACAGTTGTCAAAAATTCTCGAAAAACTCTTCAGTGATGGATTAGAAAAGTTTACACAGTAGACCAGCACAAACTACTCTGACAGTCAATTTGGATTTAGAGCAAACTTGTCTACATCATTAGCATTAACAGAACTCAGAGAATAAATCATTAATTCCATAGATAAAAAGACATTTACAGTTGGGGTATTTCTTGATCTAAAACACTTCTTAAAATCTGACACAATACAAGCACACATTTACTGTATGTACGTATGAAAGGCATTTCAGTGTCTTTTTTCCTTTGTTCATCAGTTCACAATGCACTTTTGTTGTTTACCATTTTAACTGATTTTTTGCCGATTCAAAATAAAGTATTCAATCAATTGATGACCTTATGGGGTAACCCCCACAGCAGCCACGGACAAACACAGCGCTCGACTAGAGCAATTAACAGGACAGTGAGATGTGTGTGTTGAGATCAATAGGCAGCCTTCCTGTGCTTAGTTCAGGCACCAGCATCCTGTGGATGTGTATGACTCAAATGCAAACATTCATGCTTCCTGCTATATACATCTAGCTACAATGCTCTGCACTGTGTGTTCATATATTCATATATTTATTCCATCCAGCTACAATGCTCTGCACTGTGTGTCTGTGTGTGTGTGTGTGTATATATATATTTTATAGTAATATGTACATATGTATATTAGCTGCTCTTGCTTGCTTGTTTTTTCTTGCCTTCTGATTGTTGCTCTGAGTGTTGCTATCCCTGTGCTGTTGCAATCCTGGAATTTCCCCGTTGTGGGACTAATAAAGGCTTATCTTATCTTATCTTATCTTATCTTATCTTATACCCTGACAACAATACCCCCCTCATCAGAAATGCTCATGATGTCCATGCATCCAGCACATTAAAGACTAGAGGTCTGAGGGTCCAAAGCAGAGGGAATAAGCAGATGATCTGATAAGAGACTTGCTTTGTTTTTTATTTATTTTTTTTTACACAATTTATATTTGCATTAAAGCCTCATAAATTCAAAGAACAATTCATTCACACAAAAGAAACTTAATCCTGAAAATAAAGATCTACAAACATTACTGGACTACAGCACCTCAACTGTGAGTTCTCATGTGATAAACCTAAACACTGAAACACAAAACACTGAGACTACAGCTTCTCATTTGTGTAAATTCTCAAGTTGTTTCAAACAACTACATTGATCAAATATTTACCAACGTTTCACAAAAAAAAAGGCTTCTCACTTTGATTTATTTACATCACATTTAATTACAAGTGCAATGGACCCCAGCCAGGGGTCTACAGTTACACTTTAAGTCAGAAAGCTTTGTATCCAAGGGCTCTCTTCAAGATGGAGACTGTTCCTCTGATTGCTGAGATCTGTATTTCACAGACGCTAGGGCAGCCGGGAATCACCTGTAGATAGTCTTTCAGGTTCTCCTTCACCACCCCAGTTGCTCCCACCATCACAGGTATAATATCTGCTTCCTGCAATTTCCTGGTGCTCCTTAGGTCGTTTTTGAGGTCTTGGTATTTTGTTATTTTTTCCTCTTTTTGCTCTGTTGAGGCCGTAGTCGTTTGGTACGGTTATCTATTAATTTGTCAGTTTTGTCCTTTTTGTTGAAGATAACAATGTCCGGTTTTATTGCACCTCCTTCGATGCGTCTTCCAGTTGGGATTTCCTCGTCATAAAAGATGGTAATATCTCCGTTGGAGCTGACTGGCTCTGGAACGTGCTCCCATACTGGTCTTTTTTAAATTCTTTGCATATTTTCCAGTGGATATAACGGCAGACCTTATTTAGGCGAGCAGTGTAGTGTCCATCGGCCATTAGGATCTGGCAGCCAGAGACTAGGTCTAGGCTTGCACTCTCCACTGCTGCATGACAGAATCGACATTTGTCACTCTGTTACAGTTCTGCCATTTTTTTTTAAAGCCATTAGCCAAAAGTCTCTGGTTTTGCGCTCCAACCACTAGTCTCTACTCGTCGTACCCCAGATCTCTGTTCCTGATGCAGCGCAATGTCTCTTCCCGATCAACGTAATCACTATTGAGTTCCTCCTGAAAACGTCCTGTTCGCTTATGCTATTTCCATCTTTCTTTTCTTTCCTCCTGTGTCTTTTTGCTGTATTTTTCCTGTGTCTTTGTAGCCGGTTTTGTTGCTGGGTTTTGTTGACTGGCTTTTATGTTGTCTAATAAGTCTCCTGCAAAGGCCTCAGCTTGTTTAGTTATGGATGTGAGGTGACTAAGGGTTTCACGGTGTTGGGTGACTTTTTCCATTGTCTCGACTTTTGAGCTTTTTAGGTATTGACCAATGCTTATTATTGTCACCCTCTAGACCTTGTTTATTTAAATTAGACCCAATCCTCCCTCTTTACGGGGTATATACACTACCGTTCAAAAGTTTGGGGTCACTTAGAAATTTCCTTATTTTTGAAAGAAAACCACTTTTTTCAATGAAGATAACTTTAAACTAATCAGAAATACACTCTATACATTGCTAATGTGGTAAATGACTATTCTAGCTGCAAATGTCTGGTTTTTGGTGCAATATCTACATAGATGTATAGAGGCCCATTTCCAGCAACTATCACTCCAGTGTTCTAATGGTACAATGTGTTTGCTCATTGCGTCAGAAGGCTAATGGATGATTAGGAAACCCTTGTGCAATCATGTTAGGTCTGCAATGCTGTAATTGCTGCAAATGGAGGATTCTTTGACGAAAGCAAAGTTTGAAGGAAAAAATTATTATTTCAAATACAAATTATTATTTCTAACCTTGTCAATGTCTTGACTATATTTTCTATTCATTTTACAACTCATGGTGGTAAATAAATGTGTGACTTTTCATGGAAAACACAAAATCGTCTGGGTGACCCCAAACTTTTGAACGGTAGTGTATATTCTGTCTAAGCACTGATTTTTATATGTTGTGCAGAGTCAGGGTCTTCCTGGTCCTAACGTCTAACTTGTCCAGTTCCCCTTGTGACCAGTCCATCACCCCAAATCTGTATGTGACAACTGGTACTGCCAGCTGGTTTATTGCAATGATCTTATTTTTAGGCATTAAGTTTGATTTACAGATTTTCTTTAGATGATGTTGAGATTCTTTTTTGATTCTTTTCCCAATTTTCCTGTGTTCCAATGGTTGTGTTTTCCTCTATGCCCAAATATTTGTATGCCGATTAATCTGCCAGGTCTTTGATATGCTTATTGTTGTGGGGAGACCTGAATAACGAAACCGAATTGTCTTTCATTTCAGTTTATTCAAGAAATCATTCCACTGTCTGCTCTTATTCTTGAGCAGCGAACAAAGAGAGTGAACACACCAAAGTTCTCTCATTTAAACCTTCTCACATCAAACCATTTCCCTCGCGGGGGAAATCACACATCTATATCAAAGTCTCTTTATTCACATTCATTAGCCTTTTATTTACATAACTCCCCCTTCTCTCTTCCCGAGCCTCAGTGGTCAGGAAGTCTTCTGTCCCCTGTCCTCCGCAGGGGGTCCAGGCTCTGTGGCTCCGCACCGCAGGGGGCTGGCTCTCCTTCATCGTGGTTAAATCACATATGCAGTGTCCAACATATACATGTCTCACAACACAGCCATATAACCCCCCCCCAAACGATGAAGAACAGACTAATTCCCAAAATTTAATAGCACCTTACTCACTACTGAATAATCAACACCAACATTCAGTCTGTGCGCCGCTTGGGCTTCAGCCGTCTGCCGAATCTGCTGTGCGTTGGCCCCGCCTTGCCTGCGGTGCTGTTCTGCTTCGGGTCTGTTGACTGAGGAAGAGAGTGGTTAATTGCCCTCTGCGGGGGCCTGCCTCGTCGAGGCGCCACCGCGACCGGTACAGACACGTCCTTCATGACAAAAGCAGGTTTTAGTCTGTCAATACTGACTGTCTCTTTTCTGTCCCCAAAATCTAGCACAAATTGCTTATCACCTGCCTCCAGCACTCGAAATGGCCCTTCGTAAGGTGGTTTGAGCGTTGCCTTAAGGGCTTCGCGCCTGACAAAAACGAAATCGGCATTTTTCAAAGCCTTGGGGACGAAAACTCGTGGAAAAGCGTGATGAACCGGACCCGGGAGCGTGTCTGCCCCCGTGCCAACTAACGGTCCCAGAGCAGAGAGAGGTGGGGGCTCTGGGTGCTCTGGTAAAAACTCGCCCGGCAGCCTCAGAGTTTGTGCGAATACCAGCTCCGCTGGGGAGGCGTCTAAGTCCTCTTTAGGCGCAGAACGCAACCCTAATAAAACCCATGGGAGTTTATTTACCCAATCTGCATCCGTGAGCGACGCTCTGAGTGCTGCCTTCAAAGACCTATGAAAACGCTCGCATAAACCATTAGCCTGAGGGTGGTAAGCCGTAGTGCGGTGAATTTTGGCTCCTAAGCCGTTGGCCATCGCTGACCACAGCTCAGAGATGAATTGCGGTCCTCTATCGGACGTAATGTCCGACGGAACCCCGAAGCGCGCCACCCAAGCCGTTAAAAAAACGCGAGCCACCTCCGCGGCCGTGGTCGTCGCAAGTGGGACCACTTCCGGCCAACGTGTGGTGCGGTCCACCATTGTCAAAAGATACGTGAACCCCTGTGATGCCGGTAGGGGGCCCACAAGGTCGACGTGCACATGGTCGAACCTTCTGGCCGGAATGCGGAACGGTTCTAACGGGGCTCTTGTGTGCCTGTGAATTTTGGCCCGTTGACAGGAAATGCAGGTTTTTGCCCATTCCTTCACGTGCTTGCGCAGGCACGGCCAAACAAACTTTTCCGCCACTAGTTTCACCGACGCGCGCACCCCCGGGTGCGCCAGTGAGTGGACCGAGTCAAAAACACGGCGGCGCCACGTGGCCGGAACCACCGGACGCGGGCGCCCCGTCGACATGTCGCAGATCAGGGGGGGCATACCGGTTTGTAAACACTTGCTCTCCAGCCTCAACCCTGTTGGTCCAGACTGGAGCGCGCGCACGTCTGCGTCCGCCCCCTGGTCCGCTGCCATGGCTGCGTAATCTATACCCACGTGCACCGGGGCTGCGCGCGCTACCGTGCCGCTCCCTTGCGGCGCGGTCACGGTGGCCCGTTCTGCCTCTGCGCGTGTCGGGGTCGTGAACGCGCGTGAGAGACAATCCGCTACTACATTGAATTTGCCCGCGACGTGCCTAATGTCAGTGGTAAATTCCGAGATTGCGGCCAGCTGCCTCTGCTGCCTGCCGGACCACGGATCTGAAATTTTGGCCATGGCGTATGTGAGCGGCTTGTGGTCCACATAAGCGGTGAAGCACCGTCCTTCCAGCCAGAACTGGAAATGACGAATAGCCAAATGCAGCGCCAACAGTTCTCTGTCAAACGCGCTGTATTTTCGCTCAGCCGCGCTTAAAGATTTGCTAAAGAAAGCCAAAGGCTGCCAAACTCCGGCTACCTGTTGCTCAATAACGGCCCCTATGGCTAAATCTGAAGCGTCTGTCGTCAGCGCGATACGTGCTGCAGGGTCTGGGTGGGCCAGGAGCGCAGCGTCAGCCAAGGCTTTTTTAACCTCTGTGAACGCGCGCTCCCGCTCCGGGGACCATTCGACCGCCTGGGTCGGCTTTTGTTTTTTGAGCGCGGCATATAACGGTTGCATGATTTGAGCTGCGTGGGGCAGGAACCGGTTATAAAAATTCACCATCCCCAAGAATTCCTGTAGTGATTTGACCGTTTGTGGACGGGGAAAATCCGCTACCGCGCGTACTTTCTCTGGTAACGGAACCGCTCCCTCCGGGGAGACGCGGTGACCCAAAAAATCAATCCGCTCAACGCCGAACTGGCACTTGGCTGGGTTAACTATTAAGCCGTGCTCTCCCAGCCTCCTAAAAACTGCTGTGAGGTGCTTTTCGTGTTCGTCCTCTGAAGTACTCGCGACCAAAATGTCGTCGAGGTACACAAACACGAAAGGGAGATCGCGTAACACGGCATCCATCATCCGCTGAAATGTTTGCGCCGCCCCTTTGAGACCAAACGGCATGCGTAAAAATTCGAAAAGTCCGAACGGGGTTATTACCGCTGTTTTAGGAATGTCCTCCGGTTGGACCGGGACTTGGTGATAGCCGCGAACTAGATCAATCTTTGAAAAAATGCGCGCCCCCGCCAGGTGCACCGAAAAATCCTGAATGTGCGGGATGGGATAACGATCGTGTGCCGTAGCGTTGTTTAGCCTGCGGTAATCCCCGCACGGTCTCCAGGAGCCATCGGCTTTCGGTACCATGTGCAGCGGCGAAGCCCACGGGCTCTTCGACCTACGAACGATGCCCAGCCTCTCCAGGCTGGCGAACTACTCGCGCGCAATGGCGAGCTTAACTGCATCCAAGCGCCGAGCTTTTGCAAACACGGGAGGACCAGAAGTGGGGATGAAGTGTTTCACCCCGTGCTTCGCGACCGTCGCTGAAAAAGTGGGCACAGTGAGCGCTGGAAATTGGGTGAGGAGTGTGTGAAACTTACCACCTGCTGTAGCGACGTGGGTCTGTACTGGTGGCGGGGACACTCGAGCTGAACAGGGGAGAGAGTAAAAAGAGAGTGCATTTACCAGCCGTCTATTAGCAAGATCAACTAACAGATTGTGTGAACACAAAAAATCCGCGCCCAACATGTTGAAACTCACCGCCGCTACTACAAAAGTCCATTCATATGTGCGGCCATGTAAGCATAAAGGCAAGGTCCTTCTCCCGTAGGTGTTGATGTTCGAGCCATTTGCCGCTGTAGCTCCGTCACCGTGGGGTCCAGCCACCCGGTCCGCGTATGTTGGGGTGATGAAGCTCACTTGTGCTCCGGTGTCAATGAGGAACACTCGTCCGGAGCGCGCATCCGTGATGTAGAGCAGCTTGTTGCGTTCTCCGAGGGTCGAAGCTGCTAGCGACCCCCGGTCTTGCCGTTTCCCGAACTCCTGAAGATGCAGGGCGGCACACACCTGCGTGCCTTCTCTGCGAACCTCCGATGGTAAAAGCAGAGATCTTCTCCTCCGCTGTGTCGTGCCCGCGCCTCTGTCGCCGGGCTATTGGCTCCCCCTCGTCGCGGCCGTGTTGCCGCCATCGTCGGCCAGTCTGGTTCTGCCGCCTCTGGCTCCCCGCTGTCTCGGGTCGCTGCTGTGGTTGCTTGCCCGCCGCAGGCGTCCAGGATCCCGTCTGCCTCCTGGGCCAGCTCCCGGAACTCCTCCAGGGTGTGACACTTTTTGCCGGCCAGCGTGCTTCTCGCATGCGCCGGGAGGTTGGAGAGGAAGATGAACTGAAAAATGAAATCATCGTTGTCCAACCCTCTCAGCTGTATCATCTCCTCCATCAGGGCGCTCGGCCTGTGTCCACCTTGGTCTAGCAAAGACAGGATCCTCCTCGCCCTCACTTCAGCCGAGGGGGTGAAAAACTTGATGAGGGTGGATTTCAGCTTGCTGTACCTGTCGGTCGCGGGTGGCTGCTCCACCAAGCTTTGCACACACCGAGCTGTGCTGTTGTCCAGTTTAGCGATGACATGGTGGAACTTAGTGTCATCCACCGTTACTCCTGCGAGCGCGAACTGCGACTCTGCTTGCAGAAACCACGACCGTGGGTTATCCTGCCAGAAATCAGGCAGCCTAACGGCCACTGCGCTCGCCAGCTCTGAGCGCTGTGAGTCCGGGACCCTGAGAATTTCTTCGTTCATTCTCAACGTCGTCAGTCACCAATGTGGGGAGACCTGAATAACGAAACCGAATTGTCTTTCATTTCAGTTTATTCAAGAAATCATTCCACTGTCTGCTCTTATTCTTGAGCAGCGAACAAAGAGAGTGAACACACCAAAGTTCTCTCATTTAAACCTTCTCACATCAAACCATTTCCCTCGCGGGGGAAATCACACATCTATATCAAAGTCTCTTTATTCACATTCATTAGCCTTTTATTTACATAACTCCCCCTTCTCTCTTCCCGAGCCTCAGTGGTCAGGAAGTCTTCTGTCCCCTGTCCTCCGCAGGGGGTCCAGGCTCTGTGGCTCCGCACCGCAGGGGGCTGGCTCTCCTTCATCGTGGTTAAATCACATATGCAGTGTCCAACATATACATGTCTCACAACACAGCCATAATTGTCATCTATTTGGATGTTCTCTGATGCCGTTTTTTTCCTTTTTTATTGTCCATTTTGCGCATTTGTCAAGTCCAAATTCCATGCAGATGTCCTTTGAGAACATGTGAATGGTATTGACAAGGTGATTTAGTTTCTGTTAAGATTCTGCATAAAGCCTGAGGTCGTCCATGTAGAGCAGATGGTTCACTCTCTTGTTCCCTTCTCATCCGTGTGAATTCTTATGTGACGTTTCAAAGAACTACAGTGAGCAAAGTTCTGCCCACATATTTCACAAGAAAATGGCTTCTCACCTGTGTGAATTCTCAAATGACTTTTCAAAGTACTACAGTGAGAAAAGTTCTGCCCACATATTTCACAAGAAAATGGCTTCTCACCTGTGTGAATTCTCATATGACTTTTCAAAGAATCACGTTGATTAAAATTCTGCCCACGTTTCACAAAAAAATGGCTTCTCACCTGTGTGAATTCTCATGTGAATTTTCAAATGACCATTTTGATTAAAACTCTGCCCACATGTTTCACAAGAAAATGGCTTCTCACCCGTGTGAATTCTCATATGTACGTTCAAAGTACTACAGTGAGAAAAGTTCTGCCCGCATACTTCACAGGAAAATGGCTTCTCACTGTTTTATTTATTTGCATCTCATTTCCTTACAAGTGCAATGGGCCCCAGCCAGGGGTCTATGATTACACTTTAAATTAAAAAGCTTTGTATCCAAGGGCTCTCTTTAAGATAGAGACTGTTCCTCTGATTGCTGAGATCTGTATTTCACAGATGCTAGGGCAGCCGGGTATTGCTTGTAGATATTTTTTCAAGTTCTTCTTAACCATCCCAGTTGCTCCCACCACCACAGGTATAATATCTGCATCCTGCAGATTCCAGGTGCTCCTTAGGTCGTTTTTGAGGTCTTGATATTTTGTTATTTTTTCTCTTTCTGCTCTGTTGAGGCCGTAGTCGTTTGGTATAGTTACATCGATTAATTGGGCAGTTTTGCCCTTTTTGTTCAAGATAACTATGTCCGGTTTTATTGCTCCTCCTTCAATGTGTCTTCCAGTTGGGATTTCCTTGTCATAAAAGATGGTAATATCTCCGTTGGAGCTAACTGGCTCTGGATCGTGCTCCCATACTGGTCCTTTTACTTCTATTTTGAATTCTTTGCATATTTTCCAGTGTATATAACGGCAGATCTTATTGTGGCGAGCAGTGTAGTGTCCATCGGCCATGAGGACCTGGCAGCCGGAGAGCAGGTGGCTTACACTCTCCACCGCTACATGACAGAATCGACATTTGTCACTCTGTGACAATCCTGCCATTTTTTTAAAACCATTCGTTAGAAGTCCCTGGTCTTGTGCTCCAACCACTAGTCTCTCCTCGTCGTACCCCAGATCTCCATTCCTGATCCAGCGCAATGTCTCTTCCCTATCAATATAATCCCTATTGAGTTCCTCCTGGAAACGTCCTGCTCGCTTATGTTGTTTCCATCTTTCTTTTCTTTCCTCCTGTGTCCTTTTGCTGTATTTTTCTCTCGTCTTTCTAGCTATTTTTGTTGCTGGGTTTTGCTGACTGGCTTTCATGTTATCTAATAAATCTGCTGCAAAGGTCTCGGCTTGTTTAGTTATAGATGTGTTAATACTGAGGGTTTCGTGATGTTGGGTGACCTTTTCCATCGTCTCATCATTAGCGCTTTTTAGGTATTGACCAATGCTTATTATTGTTGCCCTGTAGGCCTGGTTCATTTCAATTAGGCCCAGCCCTCCCTCTTTACGTGGCATATATATCCTATCTAGGCATTGGTTTCTGTATGTTACCTTATGAAGGGTTAGGGTCTTCCTGGTCCGAACATCCAACTTATCCAGTTCCCCTTGTGGCCAGTCTATCACCCCAAATCCATATGTGGCAACTGGTACTGCCAACTGGTTTATTGCAGTGATCTTATTTTTGGGTGTTAAATTTGATTTACAGATTTTCTTTAGGCGATGTTGGTATTCTTTTTTGACCATTTCCCTCATTTTTCTGTGTTCAATAGTTGTGTTTTCTTCTATGCCCAGATATTTATATGCCGATTCCCCTGCCAGGTCTTTGATATGCTTATTGTCTTCTATTTGGATATTTTCTGATGCCGTTTTCTTTCCTTTTTTTATTGTACATTTTGCACACTTGTCAAGTCCAAATTCCATGGAGATGTCTTTTGAAAACATGTGAACGGTACTGACAAGTTGATTCAGTTTCTGTTCAGATTCTGCATAGAGCTTGAGGTCGTCCATGTAGAGTAGATGATTCACTCTCTTGCTCCCTTTTTTTGTTCTGCCTTTGCTTAAGTCATACCCGATGTCAAGGTCTGATAAGATTTTGCTTAAGGGGTCGACACAAAGACAGAAGAGCAGTGGCGAAAGGCTGTCCCCCTGAAATATTCCTCGCTGGATCCTGATGTCTGGAATTGTTATTTGTCCTTCTTTGTGGTTAAGTGTAATTGTAGTTTTCCACTTAGCCATCTGGACCTCCAGAAAAGTTTTAATCTCTGGGCTGATGTTATACAGCTCCAGACAGCGTATTATCCAGGAGTGGGGGATGCTGTCGAATGCCTTTTTGTAGTCGATCCACGCCACGCTTAAATTTCTCTCACGCCTCTTGCAGTCTTCCAGGATGGTTTTATTAATGAGTAGTTGTTCTTTGGCTCCCAGCTTATTTCTTATGCAGCCTTTTTGCTGTGGCTGCAAGTAGTTTTCTGAGTCCAGATGTTCATAAATGGCCTCAGTAATGATTCCTGTCAGCCATTTGTATGTGGTCGGGAGGCAACAGATGGGTCTGTATTTATTGACTTGTTGGGTTTCAAGACTCTTGGGCAGGAGTATGGTGTTTCCATATGTGAGCCACTCTGGTGCTTCTTCCTCTCCCCCAACAAGTCGGTTAAATGCCTCTGCGTAGTGTTTCACCAGTGTGAATTCTCATATGATGTTTCAAAGCATTACGTTGATTCAAACTTTGCCCACATGTTTGACAAGAAAATGGCTTCTCACCTGTGTGAATTCTAATGTGAATTTTCAAATAACCACTATGACTAAAACTCTGCCCACATGTTTGACAAGAAAATGGCTTCTCACCTGTGTGAATTCTTATGTGAGTTTTCAAATGACCACGTTGATTAAAACTCTGCCCACATGTTTCACAAGAAAATGGTTTCTCACCTGTGTGAATTCTCTTATGAACTGATAACTTAGTCTTATTACTTAATCTTTTCCCACATGTGTTGCAAACACGTGACTTAACTATAGCCTGTTTTCCACTAGCCCAGCACACCTCGGTACGGCTCGATTCACTTCAGTACAGCTCAGAACGCTTCTGTCTCCATTAGCACAGTGTTGCGGGGCAGCAGCAGATTCTCAGCGAGGCGGGGCCACACTCCCGTGATGTTATGCACCGGACTGAGTCCTTATTTACACCAGACAAAAAATGGAGGATCCAAGGATTATTGCCTTGCATGCTCTGTGGTTTTATCTCACAATTAATTTTATCTCATAATTAAGCTGCAACAACACAAGTCACTTTTGTTTTGAATTAACTGCCAAATGACCTAGAAATAATGACCTGAAACTTGTTTTTATTCGTATTAAATAATGAGACGGTGGCACACTGGACTACACCACATCCTAGGGCATTTTGGATGTACTGAATTAAAAAAATTCATGTTTTTCACCTTCAGGTCAACGTTTGGAACAACAGTATTATTATTTTCCGTTTAGATGATGCTACACCTCTTCTAAAGTATTGTAAATCTCTGAATTTGGAATGCCGATAGAACATTCAATTTACATATACTTGTACCTTTGACTTGGTGCTAATTTTTTATGATATTTCAATAAAAAGAACAGAAAGCGTACAAAAAGATTTCTTTTTTGGTCTAGTTAAAAATTACATTACCTTTACAATGGTTGACCCTCAGTATCATTTTGATCAGACTAGGCAATGGAATTTCTATGTAATTATACTGTTTTATAATTCAGTGTTATAACAGACAAACCACACTTTCCAAAACAATTCCATTTTATTATATACAAAATATTAAAATAAAAAAAAAACTTTGCAACACAACATGAAGGTTAATCGACATTTTATACACGCCGACCACTGAGTGCTGAGGCTCGGTAGAATTAATCCGTCTCTGCCAGCTGTGGGTCAGGAAGGCTCGGTTGAATAATCCGTGCGGGCTGTCGCGGCGGACGCGTGGGATGATTCTACAAGGAAAATGCACACAATAAAATACAGCACGAAATATATACAGAAAAGACAATAGTTTTTAACAAGAATACATAAGCTTATTTCAGCGTATTGTTCACATGAATAATTAAAATAAAAGCTTTAGTCCGCATTGTGCTGCAATAAAGCTGCGATCCATCCACAAATGAACAGCTTTTTTATTGCATAAATAAATTGAGCGTCTTACCGAATATATTTGCGAAAAAACGCACAATAAAAAAAAATTAAAACTCACTGTTAAAGGACTCCGATGTCGAGACCTCCCGGTATATTTTTTCATTCCGGGCGGCTCCGTCTAACTCGCGCTGAATACGTTCATCTGACGATGCAGTGAGCAGACACTGCAGCTCCTTACTGCTCCATGGAACACCCTTATTACGCGAAGCCATTTTTGATAGAGAATAAATGAAAAATAGCACAGCAATACACTGAAAAGGAACCGCCAACAGTGGTTGCGTGCTGAGTAGGTCGTGAAGATTCTTTTTTTTTTTTTTTTTTTCAAAAACTTTATTGAGAAGGTCATGAAGATTTGGTAGAGGAGGTGGAGGAGAGGGGTGGTTACAACCTGACCAATCAGCGGCGACCAGTCTGTTAACGTCACAACACGGCACAGCTCAGCACTGCTGTACCCTGCCCTTCAGCGGGGCTGAGAATCACGGCTGTTAAACTGTGTTGGGGCTTGTGGAAAAGCGTACAAAGCGTGCTGAGCCGTCCCGTGTCGCGCTAAAGCGTGCTAGTGGAAAAGGCCCTTATGTGATGTTTCTTCTTCTGGGACTCATTTTTACAGTCTTTGTCATTAACAGAACATTTTACAGACTTTTCACCTGTGTCAGTATCACACTGATTCTTTGGCATGAAGGAGTTGCCTACATTGTGACGGTAACTTCTGTTTTTGTCAAGTCTCCTCTTTGGCTTTGGTTCTTCATGTTTACTTGATCCTGGGTTTACATTCTTACCTGCTTCCTGGTCTTGGCTCTCAGTGTCAGCAAAGTTGTGAGAGAGGAGCTGCTCACTGTTTGGTTCTGTTTCACTTTTGTCATTGTCCTCATCAGTAAGAGTCACCATGAAGGTATCGGTCTCTTGTTTCAGTCCAAAGTGTTCTTCCTCCTGACTGCTACAGAGGTCTCCTTCTTCCTCTTTAACCTGTGCAGCATCTTGTTCCTCCTGGTCAAGAGTGGAGTTCCTGTCCTGGTTACAGAGCTGCTGGACAGTCAGAATCTCCTCCTCCTCCTTACAGTCATGTAGCTGTGGAGCATCTGGAGGGACAAAGAGACATAGAAAGGCTAGTAATAGAAAAAACGGAAAGGATAAATACACTAGCCAAAAATGTTACCACCTGTAACAAATAAAATGGTGTGAAAAAGTGTTTGTCCCCTTTCTGATTTCTCTTTTTTTTTGTATGTTTGTCACACTTCAATGTTTCGGAACTTCAATGTTTTGGATCATTAAACAAATTTAAATATTAAAGATAACACAAGTAAACACAAAATGCAGTTTTTAAATGAAGGTGTTAATTATTAAGGGGGAAAAAAATTCAAACCTACATGGCCCTGTCTGAATAACTGGTTGGGCCACCATTAACAGCAACAACTGCAATGTGTTTGTGATAACTGGTAATCAGTCTTTTACAGCGCTGTGGAGGAATTTTGGCCCACTCATCTTTGCAGAATTGTAATTCAGCCACATTGGAGGATTTTCGAGCATGAACCACTTTTTTAAGGTCATGCCACAGCATCTCAATTGGATTCAGGTCAGGCCTTTGAGTAGGTCACTCAAAAGTTTTCATTTTGTTTTTCTAAAGCCATTTAGAGGTGGACTTGCTGGTGTGTTTTCGATCATTGTCCTGCTGCAAAACCCAAGTGTGCTTCAGCTTGAGGTCACGGACAGATGGCCGGACATTGTCCTTCAGAATTTTTGGGTAGACAGCAGAATTCATGGTTCCATTTACCACAGCAAGCCTTCCAGGTCCTGAAGCAGAAAAACAGCCCCAGACCTTCACACTACCACCACCATATTTGACTGTTGGTATGATGTTCCTTTTCTGAAATGCTGTGTTACTTTTATGCCAGATGTAATGGGACACACCTTGCAAAAAGTTCAACTTTTGTCTCGTCAGTCCATAAGATTATTAAGATATTTCCCCAAAAGTCTTGCAGATCATCTAGCTGTTTTCTGGCAAAACTGAGACGAGCCTTTTCGTTCTTTTTGATCAGCAGTGGTTTTGGTCTTGGAACGCTGCCATGCAGGCCATTTTTTCCCCAGTCTCTTTCTCATGGTGGAGTGATGAACACTGACCTTAACTGAGGCAAGTGAGGCCTAAAGTTCTTTGGATGTTGTTGTGGGGTCTTCTGTGACCTCTTGGATGAGTCATTGCTGCACTCTTGGGGTAATTTTGGTCGGCTGGAAAGGTTCACCACTGTTCCATGTTTTTGCCATTTGTGGATAATGGCTGTCACTGTAGTTCACTGGAGTCCCAAAGCTTTAGAAATGGCTTTATAACCTTTTCCAGACTGATAGATCTCAATTACTTTGTTTCTCATTTGTTCCTGAATTTCTTTGGATCGCAGTATGATATCTAGCTTTTGTGGATCTTTTGGTCTACTTCAATTTGTCAGGCAGGTCCTATTTAAGTGATGTCTTGATTGAGAACAGGTGTGGGAGTAATAAGGCCTGGGTGTAGCTAGAGAAACTGAACTCAGCTATCCAAAGATGTGGTAAACCACAATTATTTTATTTTTTAACGGGGCAATGACTTTTTTTATTTTTTATTTTTTTTAAACACAGGGCCATGTAGGTTTGGATTTTTTTTTTACCCTTAATAATAAACACCTTCATTTAAAAACTGCACTTTGTGTTTACTTGTTATCTTTGTCTAATATTTAAATTTATCTGATGATCTGAAACATTTAAGTGTGACAAACATACAAAAAAAATGAGAAATCAGGAAGGAGGCAAACACTTTTTCACACCACTGTAGTTCTTATCCTTGCATGTGATAATTACAGCAGTCATGAATCTGTTTCAGAATAAACAAGTTATTTAGAGGAGACAAAATTATTTTTCCACATGCTAACATGGTTCTTTGAGGTCTAAAAAGGGACACAGGAGGAAAACTACTTTCTCAGTGCTTTTACACATGAGTTTGCCTCTCTGGAGTGGCTATCAACAAAAAGACAAAAAAAAAACCCAAAACACTGCTTTGCTCGGGTCCACCATGATCTCACTAGGTCTCCTTCAGTGAACATTTCTGATGTGTCATTGTGACATGATGGTTCCATCTTTTACTTGGAACAACTGAAATTTAAGGCATGTCTAACAAGTACTCACATTGTCAGGTCTTCACTTGTGAAGACAAGGAGCTGTGGTAATACAGAGTTGAATTCATTCCTTGGAGTCAATATGGCTGAGCCGTGCTCAACACATCAACAAACTGAAACCAGTTCAAGTACGTCAGATTTATGTAGTTACTGTAAATATTACTTTTGTGGTATATATGACTCTTATATCCCATATCTACATATGTTAGAACAAGTGGAAATGTTCTGTGACAGCATATGTAAGGAGCTTCACACCTAGAAAGGACAGAGCATCCCCCACGCCGGGTTAAAGACAATGGACCTCCCAAGACGCGGCAGTGGAGATGGACTTGACACCTTTACCCCTAAAGCGAGAGGGGGAGTTCCCATCACCTCCCAAGACAGGGAGAGGGGATGGCAGGACAATGGGGGTTAAGATAACGGGGAGATGTTACCTTTTTCAATGAGTGGTACTATGTGTGCTTGTATTTAACCAGCGAGCGATGCAGAGATCTCTCTCTTGCCTTCTGCCAAGCTGTACACCTGATGAGATTTGATAGAGGAGCTATTCATTAAAAACCCTGTTTTTAATACAAAATCGCCTCGTCATTTCAGCTCCACTACACTGGTGACCCTGACGCGAGAATATGGACCGGAGGCGTTCTTCAAGCTGCTCATCCATGGTGACTCTGGCATACGCCAGCGACGACGCAGACGAGGGAACAAGCAGACAGCTGTTCCCCACGGCAGAGGGCACTGAGAGAGCTCAACCAAGCTCCAGCACCGCCGTGAGTGCCGAGGCAAGGCACTCTCACCCGGCGGACACAACAGTGATGGTGTGCACGAACGCCGTTGCTGTCAACCTGCCAGACTTCTGGCGAGAAGACCCCGCCTCTTGGTTTCAGCAAGCTGAAGCCCAGTTTGTACTGGCGGGCATCACAGCAGACGATATTAAGTTTTACCATATCGTCTCCAAACTCGACTCCGCCACTTCGAAGTGTGTGCGGAGCTTGGTCCGGCGACCACCAGCCCGGGACAAATATGAGACACTCAAGGCGACCATCATGGCGAATTATGTCCCGTCAGCGGAGGAAAGAGCCGAGAGGATCCTGGCGGTCTACGGCCACAGAGGGAGCAATCCGAGGACCCTCATGGAGGATTTGCTACAACTCAAGGAGGAGGATAATGATAATTTCCTTTTCCAATTCATTTTCCTCAGCACGCTACCACCGCATTTGAGAGGGACACTCGCCAGTATGAAGTGCAATAATCATCAGGATTTCCGCACACTGGCCAACGAGGCTTACCGGCTCGTCAACGCCTGCAGAGAAGGGACACCCACACACCTGCTAACAATGATAGACCGCACCACGCGCTGGCCAGAGGCAGTCCCTCTAGCGTCAACCACAGCGGAGGAAGTCGCTCGCGTTTTTCTAGCAAACTGGGTGGCACGTTTCGGTGTTCCATCAGACATCACATCAGACAGAGGGCCTCAGTTTATCTCAGAGCTCTGGTCAGCCATGTCTAACAGTTTAGGGGCAACAATTCATCGCACCACCGCTTATCACCCTCAGGCTAATGGGTTATGCGAGCGTTTTCACAGGTCCTTAAAGGCTGCCCTCAGGGCCTCACTAACGGACACAAATTGGGTTAATAAACTTCCCTGGGTTTTATTGGGGTTGCGTGCAGCACCTAAAGAGGATTTAGACGCTTCTCCTGCAGAATTAGTTTTTGCCCAGCCTATCAGACTCCCAGGAGAATTTTTACCAGAGAACCCAGAACCAGGACACTTTCCCGTCCCAAGGTTTTTAGGCAGCAGTGGACCGGTTTCCCTCCACGGTCCAGCTCATCACTCTTTTCCACGAGTTTTTCTTCCTCAAACTTTGAAAAACGCTGAGTTCGTTTTTGTTAAGCATGAAGCTATTAAACCAAAGTTACGCCCAGTTTATGATGGCCCATTCAGAGTGCTGGAAAATGGTGACAAACACTTTGTGCTTGATTATGGGGACAGAAAGGAAGTGGTCAGTGTTGACAGACTCAAACCTGCCTTCTTGCTGAGAGACGAGCCTACACAGGTGGCACGAGCGCCTCGGCGTGGTAGACCCCCCAGAGGAAAAGTCTCAGCCCCCAGGCAGGGAACAAATAATCTCTTTCCTTCCCACAATGCAGATTCACCACGAGAAGGTCCCAGCGGGACACCTAAGCCAACCTACAGCAGTTTTGGGAGAAGGATAAAGCCCAAACAGCACAAGGACTGATACCAACCACCCCGCAATTATTCACTAATTGTGCTACAAGAGTTTAAGGCTACTTATGATTTCACTATGCTGTTATGTTTACCACTGAGCTTCCTTAGGAGCATGGCTGCTAGAAAACTTCTCCGGTAGCAACAGTTGTAACACGTAGTATTTCATTGTTGTTTATCTTAGACTGTAATTCTTTCTGTGTCCTTTCCTAGTGTTTGGGGGGCCTGTGGTATATATGACTCTTATATCCCATATCTACATATGTTAGAACAAGTGGAGATGTTCTGTGACAGCATATGTAAGGAGCTTCACACCTAGAAAGGACAGAGCATCCCCCACGCCGGGTTAAAGACAATGGACCTCCCAAGACGCGGCAGTGGAGATGGACTCGACACCTTTACCCCTAAAGCGAGAGGGGGAGTTCCCATCACCTCCCAAGACAGGGAGAGGGGATGGCAGGACAATGGGGGTTAAGATAACGGGGAGATGTTACCTTTTTCAATGAGTGGTCCTATGTGTGCTTGTATTTAACCAGCGAGCGATGCAGAGATCTCTCTCTTGCCTTCTGCCAAGCTGTACACCTGATGAGATTTGATAGAGGAGCTATTCATTAAAAACCCTGTTTTTAATACAAAATCACCTCGTCATTTCAGCTCCACTACAACTTTAATATTATTATTTTATTTTTTATTTAAACTTTATTTGTATAGCACTTTTTAAACATTAGACGCTGCACAAAGTGCTTTACATAGATAAAAACAGTAGACACATTTAGTTACATATTTTACATGATACATCCCCACCCCTTCCAACCCTCCCATAAACATACCCACAAACACACACAGGCACATACATCACCCACTACTTCTTTCACACATTTTAAACTAGAAAAGCACTCGGAGAGCACAGACCTCCGCCAAGCGCCACAGTTTCCCCCATACAGTGTTTGTGTGTACATTTTCAGATTCCTTGACCATGAAAACATATGACTAGCAATTGGATTGACAATAATAGGATTAGTGGTTCAGTAGTTATTCACGAAAATGACATTTTCCGTAATGGCGGCCACAGTTCCGCCCATACAGTGTTTGTGTGTACGTTTTCAGATTTGTTGACCACGAAAACATATGACTAGCAATTGGATTGACAATGATAGGATTAGTGGTTCAGTAGTTATTCACGAAAATTGCATTTTCCGTAATGGCGGCCACAGTTCCCTCCATACAGTGTTTGTGTGTACATTTTCAGATTCCTTGACCATGAAAACATATGACTAGCAATTGGATTGACAATGATAGGATTAGTGGTTCAGTAGTTATTCACAAAAATGACATTTTCCGTAATGGCGGCCACAGTTCCGCCCATACAGTGTTTGTGTGTACGTTTTCAGATTCCTTGACCATGAAAACATACGACTAGCAATTGGATTGACAATGATAGGATTAGTGGTTCAGCAGTTATTCACGAAAATGGCATTTTCCGTAATGGCGGTTTTCTTCTGGACGGTGATCCGGATCATCCCCAAAATTTAATCAGTTCTTCCTTGTACCATTTCCAACAACGCCTGAAAATTTCATCGAAATCCGTTCAAAACTTTTTGAGTTATCTTGCTAACCAACAGACAGACACACAAACCCCGGCAAAAACATAACCTCCTGGCCTGCGGCCTGGCGGAGGTAATAAAAGAGACATTGCTCGGCACTGAGGCACCACATGAAGGAGCAACCATCCTGTGGAGCCCCCCATGCCAGGAGACCACACAACCTAACTACAGAGGACAGTTTCTCAAAGACACAACCGGAACATTTTCTAACTTTTTACCTGTTTCATTCTCACAGAGAGTCTTTGAGGTCAGTGAATCGTCATCACAGTTACTGTGACTTTCTGTTTTCAGTCGTCTCTTCTTTGGTTTGGGTTCTTCTTCTTCTTTAGTCGATCCTGAGTCTACATACCGGCTTCCTTCCTCATCTTGGATCTCAGTTCCATCAGAGTTGTAAGAGAGGAGCTGCTCACTGTTTGGTTCTGCTTCACTCTGCTGCTTTTCCTCAGAAACAAGAGTCACTATAATGGTACTGACCTCCAGCTTCACTACCAGCTGTTCTCCCTCCTGACAGATGCAGAGTTCTTCCTGTTCCTCTTTAACCTGTGGAGGTTCTGGTTCCTCATGTTCCTCCTTAAGCTGTGGTGGTTCTGGTTTCTCCTGGTCCAGAACCAACTTCCTCTCTTGGTTCCAGAGCTGCTGGTTAACCAGAACTTCCTCCTCTTTACACTCATGTTTCTGTGGGAAGTCTGGAGGGACAAAGACAAAACAAAGAGTTTCACATTGCAAATACAGCTGTATTAATTGTCAAGGTGACCACCATCCTCCCTCCCCCTGCTCTGATAGGAGTATGATTTCAAGCTCGTTCAACTGGAAACAGCAAAAAAGAGGAACAAAGTATTCACAGTGCTTCACTTTTTCCACATTTTATGTTTCAGTCTTATTTGTAAAGGGATTAAATTAATTTTTCCTCAAAATTCTACACACAAAACCCCATAAAGACAATGTAAAAAAAAGTTTTGAGATTTTTGCAAATTAATTAAAATAAAAAACTAAGAAATTACATGTACATACATAAGTATTCACAGCCTTTGCTCAATACTTTGTTGATGCACCTTTGGTAGCAATTACAGCCTCAAGTCTTTTTGAATATGACGCCAGAAGCTTGGCAAACCTATCTTTGAGTTGTTTCACCCATTCCTCTTTGCAGCTCCTCTCAAGCTCCATCAGGTTGGATGGGAAGCTGGTGCACAGCCATTTTCAGATCTCTCCAGAGATGTTCAATAGGATTAAAGTCTGGGCTCTGGCTGGGCCACTCAAGGACATTCACAGAGTTGTCCTGAAGCCACTCCTTTGATATCTTGGCTGTGTGCTTCAGGTTGTTGTCCTGCTGAAAGATGAACCATTGCCCCAGTCTGAGGTCAAGAGCACTCTGGAGCAGGTTTTCATCCAGGATGTCTCTGTACATTGCTGCATTTATCTTTCCCTCTGTTCTGACAAATCTCTCAGTTTCTGCTGCTGAAAAACATCCCCACTGTATGATGCTGCCACCACCATGCTTCACTGTAGGGATGGTATTGGCCTGGTGATGAGTGGTGCCTGGTTTCCTCCAAACATGACACCTGGCATTCACGCCAAAGAGTTCAATCTTTGTCTCATTAGACCAGACAATTTTGTTTCTCATGGTCTTAGAGTCCTTCAGGTGCCTTTTGGCAAACTCTAGGTGGGCTGCCATGTGCCTTTTACTAAGGAGTGGCTTCCGTCTGGCCATGCTACTATACAGGCCTGATTGGTGGATTGCTGCAGAGATGAGTTGTCCTTCTGGAAGGTTCTCCTCTCTCCACAGAGAAATGCTGGAGCTCTAAGAGTGACCATCGGGTTCTTGGTCAACTCCCAGACTAAGGCCCTTCTCCCCCAATCGCTCAGTTTAGATGGCTGGCAAGCTCTTGGAAGAGTCCCAGTGGTTCCAAACTTCTTCCATTTATGGATGATGGACGCCACTGTGCTCATTGGAACCTTCAAAGCAGCAGAATTTTTTCTGTATCCTTCCCAGATTTGTGCATCAAGACAATCCTGTCTCAGAGGTCTACAGACAATTCCTCTGACTTCATGCTTGATTTGTGCTCTGACATGCACTGTCAACCGTGGGACCTTATATAGACAGGTGTGTGCCTTTCCAAATCATGTCCAATCAACTGAATTTACCACAGGTGGACTCCAGTTAAGCTGTAGAAATATCTCAAGGATGATCAGTGGAAATAGGGTGCACCTGAGCTCAATTTTGAGCTTCATGGCAAAGGCTGTGAATACTTATGTACATGTGATTTCTTCATTTTTTATTTTTAATAAATCTGCAAAAATCTAAAAAAAAAAAAAAAAAAAAACGCAAACTTTTTTCACATCGTCATTAAGGGGCATTGTGTGTAGACTTTTGCGAGAAAAAAAAGAATTTAATCCATTTTGGAATAAGGCTGTAACACAACAAAATGTGGAAAAAGTGAAGCGGTAGGGCTGTCGCAATAACCACAATTAATATAGTACTGCGCTATGGACAAACCTACCGCGGAGGATAACGAGCAACCACAGCAACCATGGTGTTCACTTTTTTTGGGTGTGGCTATATCTCATTGTTCACTTATGTGCCCCTATTATTAAATAAATTGTTAAATGTTAAATGCTTTTGCTGCCAACAGCATGTTTGCACCTGGTACTGTGGAAGCTTCCACAGTGTGGGTGCTCGCAGCAGCACCATGTGGGACGCCCTCTTCAGACGGACTCCAGCAGGTAGTTAGTGGCGGGAGCGTTTGGACGAATTGCCAAATACAGCCATGACAGTGAGCACCGAATGGGCACAAAGCGTGTTATTTCCTTCTGAGCGGAGTCTTTATGGTCCTGACAATTGAGCTCCAACAGTGAAACAACTACTGCATAGTGCATCTACCGGAGTGGTGGCTCAGTTGGAAGAGCATCCGCCCCACACCCAGGAGGCAGGGGTTCAAATCCCAGCCGGGTCATGCCGAAGACCATATAAAAGCGGAACTTCCTGCCATCCAGCGTGGTACTCAGCAATAATGGAATGGAGGAGGGAAATCTGTGGCAGTGCCTTGCATGGCAGCAGCCCTCTGATTCTACACATGGGGTGTATGTGATTAGATAGATAGATTGATAGATAGATACTTTATTTCGAACAAAAAAGTATAACAAAAACAAAAGAAATGACAAATGCAATAAAGTAACAGTATACAGTGTTCGAAAGGGAGAAGGAAGAAGTGAACACTTATTAATTCCATCTCCTCTTTTCCATAAATACATTCATGTGAATTATATACAAATTACCACATTTAAGACCCCAAGTAAACAATTAACTGTATTTTGTACGTATCAACATTAACACCCATCCATCCTAGCATACATTGATGTCCATACATCAAAACCAGCCTCAAACAACACAGATATACACAGTGCTGTCCCACCCACCATTCCATAGTGTCCCAGAGTGAGCATAGTGAATCGTACATATAAATACTACCCTTCTAACATATATCCTTTCAGCAAATAATGTTTGTACCTCTTTTTGAATCGATTTCTGTTTGTACATAGTTTCAGTTCCGGCTTCAGACTGTTCCACAAATCCACCCCACAGACAGATATGCACATACTTTTCTTGGTTGTTCGTGTCTTGGGTTTTGTAAAGTTTAAGTCTCCTCTCAAATTATGATCATTGTCTCTTTTTTTTAAAAATATTTTTTGTATATTAGTTGGGAGTTGATTATTAATTGCCCTGTACATGACTTGTGCTGTCTTAAATTTAACTAAATCGATGAACTTTATGACATGTGACTTTTAAAACAATGAATTGGTATGGTCTCTATATCCTACATTATTTATTATCCTTATAGCTCTTTTTTGTAATGTGCATATTGACTGTAGGTTGGTCTTGTAGGTGTTTCCCCAGACTTCTACACAGTAGTTAAGATAAGGTAGAAACAGTGACTTGTACAGTAAGACCAATGATTTATAGTCCAAGATGTGTCTTGTCTTCCCAGTATCCCTATACATTTTGCCAACTTGGCCCGGATGTGACTGATGTGAGGTTTCCAGCAGATTTTATTGTCTAGCGTCACCCCCAGAAACTTATTTTCCTGTACTGTTTCTATTCTGGTATCATCTATCGTTACCATTATTTCATGATTTATTTTATAATTTCCAAACAACATAATCTTTGGGGTTTTTTAGATTTAGAGATAATTTATTTTTGTTGAACCACTGTGTTAACTTTTTCATTTCAGTTGTGACCACCTCTAAAACCTGTTGCAAATTCTCACCAGTGCAAAGGATATTTGTGTCATCCGCAAACAAAATAAATTTCAGAATTTTTGATACTTGGCATATGTCATTTATATACAAAATAAAGAGTTTGGGTCCCAAAACTGACCCCTGGGGCACACCACAAGTGATGTCCATGAAGGGTGATTTGTGCTCACCAATTTGTACAAATTGTTGTCTGTTACTTAAATAACTTTCCACCCAACTCAGGCCGACCCCTCTTATCCCATACCTTTCCAGTTTCCTTAGTAGTATTCTGCGGTCAATGGTGTCAAAAGCTTTCTTTAAATCTATAAATACTCCTACAGCAAACTTTTTTTATCTATACAACTAGTAATTTCTTCTATAAGTTCGATCAGTGCCAAAGATGTAGATTTATCTGCTCTAAAACCATACTGGCTGTCTGTAAGGAGGTTGTGTTTTTCAATGAAATCATCCACTCTCTTAGTGAAGATTTTTTCAAGTATTTTGGAGAATTGTGAGAGTAAAGAGACTGGCCTGTAATTTGTGAAACAATGACTGTCTCCTGTTTTGTATAGAGGTATTACTTTTGCTATTTTCATTTTGTCTGGAAATTTACCAGTTTGAAATGACAGGTTACAGATGTGGGTGAGTGGCTTAACAATTCCTTCAATTACTTTTTTCACTATTGTCATGTCAATTTCATTCCAGTCCGTTGATTTTTTGTTCTTAAATTTACTCACAGTCTCGATAATTTCCTTTTCAGTAACTGCACTCAAAAAGATTGTTTGGATTTCTATCTTCTATTTCATTTACAGAACCACTGTTTGCTTCTGTTGTCACTATTGATTTTGCTAATTCAGGACTAACGTTTACAAAAAAATTATTGAAACCACTGACCACATCCTCCATATTATTTATCAAATTGCCATTTTCAATAAAATATTCTGGATAATTAGCATTCTTAGGT
Source organism: Pholidichthys leucotaenia (assembly GCA_020510985.1). Classification (NCBI taxonomy): domain Eukaryota; kingdom Metazoa; phylum Chordata; class Actinopteri; order Cichliformes; family Pholidichthyidae; genus Pholidichthys; species Pholidichthys leucotaenia. The sequence goes on from CM035841.1 coordinate 90,654,771, forward strand.
TGATTACTAATAATCCCATTGAGTACTTGCCATATTCCTCTTATTTTTATTATCCTCTAATATTCTGTTGTAATATTCTTTCTTACAGGTCCTCATTATATTAGTAAGCTTATTTTTATATCTTTTATATTTGATCTCAGCCTCCACTGTTCTGCACTTAATGAATTGTTTATATAATGTATTCTTCTTTTTACATGCATTTATTAACCCCTTGATTAACACTGTAGATAGGAAAAGCACAATTTCGTTCTACTGTACAAGATTGGTTGTATGGTTGAATGACAATAAAGGGTGATTTAATTTAATTAATTGTTTGTTTGAACATGATTTTTTGGACAGCGGCAAAAATCCAAAAATCACGGAGACAAGAGCCACGCAGGGTCCTGTCCGAAGGCTAAATAAGTTGAATGCCGCTGCAATCTCCAGTCCACACACCCCGTAGTTGAAATACTGGAGTTACTGTGATAGATGGAAAGACATTTGTCATATAAGATACTGTTACTATAGTTGTATTTGTTACTCAAGCATTCAAGATAGATATTTGTTGCTTAAGATACTGTTATTTGTAATGGCTTTCGCTGTTTATTTGGTCATTCTTGTATTTGATTGAATGAGAGTTATTATTGATTATTCAGCAATGCTATCAGTGTTTGATTTAGAGACTGCGATCATGAAACCGTCACTCTATTAGTTACGCCTTGGAGCTCCAGCAAGGGGAGTGCGCGCGCAACTTCCTCACTTTTAATACAAGCGAGTGAGGAGACGCACACACTGTGTTCACCCTTGTCATTTTTCCCTTTTTAAGGGGCTTTACATTTGGAGGCACCGCTGGGGTGAAAAACGTGAGGCTGACACCGCAACATGAAGGGAGCCATCTTACGTTCTTCATCCCAAAAAACAACCCAGGCAGGGGAGTGTTTCAGCAGAACAGATTGGTGGTAGTTACGAGGCCAGCGAGGAGCAACGCGCATCCTGAGGTGTAGAACAGCCACTGAGGAGCTGCAAAGCTTTCAGCATCAGGTCTCAGCACCAGGTGTCCACACTGTCTGTAACTCACTTGCCCAAAATGGAGTCGGAAATTGAAAATCTGTTGTTTGAAATGAAAGGAGTGTAGAGGATGTGCTCAAAGGATGAGACTGAGTTTATTTCTCAGGTTCAGCTTTATTGTCAGAACACATACTCTATCAACCTCTCAACAAGAAAAGAGGCTGATCAATGAAACATCACACTCTTATACTCCTGGGGCATCGAAACCTAAGTCACATGGTGCTTTAGCAAACATACAGTCACATGGTACTTAATCCCAGTCACAATGCAACTCTTTGATCCTTCACCATTGTCTCTTATTCTTCGATGAACCGGAAATCCCTCTGGGGCATCTTCTCTGAGACAAAGGCCAAATCTCACACCTCTTCGTTATCTCCTGCAGACCTCTGCAGATCCAGACCTTCTTTGTCCCGCGAGACGTGAAGCACCCAATACATATACAGCAATACATTTGTGGAAAATATGAACCCAACATATGTGCCACATAACCCCCCCCCCCCAAACATCTACTGAGGGACAACACATAATCAGAGATGCATGACAGAACATTACCACATATCAAAAATCAATCCACCAATTGCTTAGGTCCTAACCTCCTGCCATATCTGCTGTAAGCCGGCTTTGTTTCTTCTGCAGGGTCTTCCTGCACCTGTGGATCAGAACTGTTAGCACATCTCTGTGGGGGCTCTGGAGAATGCCTTCTCGGCGGCCTGCCACAGCGGGGGGTCCTCGCCAACTGCACGTGTTCATCAGCCAGAACAAAAGCGGGTTTGAGTCTGTTTATGCAAATCAGCTCCTTCCGGTCTCCTAAATCTAGCAAAAAATGCTTCTCCCCTGTTTCCAACACTCTGAAAGGCCCGTCATAAGGCGGCCGCAAACCTGGGCGTTGAGCATCATGTCTAACAAAAACAAACTCCGCATTTTTTAAAGCCTTCGGCACAAAAACGCGTGGAAAACTGTGATGAACTGGGCCCGGGAGGGTGTTTGATCCCGTGCCGCTCTGCAACAGCTGGGCGGGGGGGCAATTTGACGCAGGATTGTTGGGAAGGAATTCCCCTGGCAAAGGGAGGGGTTGTGCAAAAACTAATTCAGCTGGGGAGGCCTGCAAATCCTCCTTAGGTGCAGAACGCAACCCCAATAAAACCCATGGAAGTTTATCCACCCAATTTGTATCCGTAAGAGACGCTCTGAGGGCTGCTTTCAATGACCTATAAAAGCGTTTGCACAAACCGTTAGCCTGGGGGTTATACGCGGTAGTGCGGTGAATCTTCACCCCTAGGCTGTGGACCATCAATGACCAGAGTTCAGAAACAAATTGGGGACCTCTGTCGGACGTTATGTCCGACGGAACTCCAAAACGCGCAACCCAAGCTGTTAAAAACGCGCGTGCAACTTCTTCTGCTGTAGTTGACGCCAGAGGAACCACTTCTGGCCAACGTGTGGTGCGGTCTACCATCGTCAAAAGGTGTGTGCACCCCTGCGACAACGGAAGAGGACCCACCAAGTCAACATGCACATGATCAAAACGCTTAGCTGGAATGTGAAAAGGCTCCAAAGGAGCTCTAGTGTGCTTGTGTATTTTGGCTCACTGACACGCTACGCAGGCTGCTGCCCATTCCTTGACCTGTTTGCGCAACCCCGGCCAAACAAATTTCTCCCCCACCATCTTAATCGATGCGCGCACCCCCGGGTGCGCCAGAGAATGGATCGAGTCAAAAACGTGGCGGTGCCACGCAGCTGGAACCACGGGGACATCGCAGATTAGGGGGGGCATACCTATTTGCTGCACCCTGTGCTCCAGCCTTAACCCTGTTGGTCCAGACTGGAGCGCGCGCACATCTGCGTCACTAACCTGCTCCGCGGCCATGGCTGCATAATCTAAACCCACGCGGACCGGGGCTGCGTGCGCTTCCGCACCACAACCCTGGCCCGCGGCCATGGCTGCCGAGTCTGCCCCCACGGGGCCTGGCGCTGCTACCGCACGCAAAAGACAGTCTGCCACTACATTATGTTTGCCCGCGACATGCTGAATATCGGTGGTGAACTCCGATATCGCGGCCAGCTGTCTTTGCCGCCGGCCCGACCAAGGCTCTGAAATCTTAGCCATCGCAAACGTTAGCGGCTTGTGGTCCACAAACGCGGTGAAACGGCGCCCCTCCAGCCAGAACTGGAAATGGCGGATTGGCCAAATGCAGGGCCAAAAGCTCCCTGTCGAACGCGCTGTATTTTTGCTCGTTATCGCGCAAGGTTTTGCTGAAAAACGCGAGCGGCTGCCAGCTCCCTGCAACAAACTGTTCAACAACCGCCCCCACCGCTAAATCAGAAGCGTCCGTGGTGAGCGCCATGCGGGCCATTGGCACCGAGTGTGCCAACAAAACCGCATTTGCAAGGGCTGATTTGACTTGGGAGAATGCGCGCTCCCACTCCGGAGACCATTCGCTTTTACTTGTGGGTTTTTGTTTTTTAAGTGCCGCGTACAATGGTTGCATGAGCTGCGCTGCGCTTGGGAGGAAACGGTTATAAAAATTAACCATTCCCAAAAATTCCTGCAATGCTTTGACCGTCTGAGGTTGGGGAAAGTTTGTTATTGCGTGTACTTTATTGGGCAGAGGGACCGCCCCTTCTGGCGAAAGGCAATGCCCCCAAAAAATCAATTTGCGCCACCCCGAACTGACACTTCGCTGGGTTAATTATTAACCCGTGCTCTGCCAGCCTCCAAAAAACTGCTGTGAGGTGGCTTTCATGTTCGTCTTCGGACGTGCTGGCTACCAAAATGTCATCCAAGTAGACGAACACGAAAGGGAGGTCGCGTAAAACTGCATCCATCATGCGCTGGAAAGTCTGCGCGGCACCCTTGAGTCCAAACGGCATGCACAAAAACTCGAAAAGCCCAAAAGGAGTTATTACCGCTGTTTTGGGTATATCCTGACCGCGCACTGGGACTTGATGGTACCCGCGCACCAAATCTATTTTAGAAAAAATGCGCGCCCCCGCTAAATGAACCGAAAAATCTTGGATGTGCGGAATCGGGTAGCGGTCGTGTGCTGAAGCGTTATTCAACCTGCGGAAATCACCGCAAGGCCGCCACGAGCCATCAGCCTTTGGGGCCATGTGTAGCGGTGAAGCCCAGGGCGTTAGAGCGTCTAATGATGCCCAGCTTTTCCAGGTTGGCGAATCCCTCGCGCGCTATGGCCAGTTTAGCTGAGTCCAAGCGCCGAGCCTTTGCAAAAACGGGGGGCCCTGAGGTAGTTCAATTCAATTCAATTCAATTCAACTTTATTTATATAGCGCCATTTCACAACAACAGTCATCTCATAGCACTATCAACTGTAGGGAGGACCCCCACAGTTGCAGAAAGACCCCAGCAATCAGGCGATCCCCTGTGAGCAAGCACTTGGCGACGGTGGAGAGGAAAAACTCCCTTTTAACAGGAAGAAACCTCCAGCAGAACCAGGCTCAGGGAGGGGCAGTCATCTGCTGCGACTGGCTGGGGGGTGAGGGGATAGAGAAGAAGAAAAGAACAGACATGTAGAGAGCAAACAGCACGATGGGGACTCAATCTATGGGAGAGAACAAACAAATGTTAATGACCAGCAAAAAAAAAAATATTTCATAGAGAGTGAGGAAAGGAGTGAGGCCCAGTGCATTACTGGAGGTCCCCCGGCTGACTAAACCTATTAGCAGCATAACTAAGGGAGGGTTCAGAAAACACATGATCCCTCCCTAATTGTAGGCTATATCAAAAAGGTAGGTTTTAGCCCTATTCTTAAAAACAGAGATCGAGTCTGACTCCCGAATCCAGATTGGCAGCTGATTCCACAGGAGAGGAGCTTGATAACTGAAGGCTCTGCCTCCCATTGTACTTTTGGAGATTCTAGGTATTACAAGTAAACCTGCATTTTGGGAGCGTAGTGCTCTGTTAGGATGATACGGTAGTATCAGATCTTTTAAATAAAAAGGAGCCTGATTGTTTAGAGCTTTGTAAGTAAGAAGAAGGATTTTAAACTTAATTCTAAACTCTATGGGAAGCCAATGAAGGGAGGCCAGAACCGGAGAGATATGATCTCTCTTTCTAGTACCTGTTAAAACTCTTGCTGCAGCATTTTGGATCAGCTGAAGACTTTTTAAAGATGTTTTAGGACAGCCTGATAATAAAGAATTACAATAATCTAATCTCGAGCTAACAAAAGCGTGGATCAGCTTCTCAGCATCACTCTGAGACAAGATGCTCCTAATCTTGGCAATATTACGCAAATGATAGAAGGCAGTCTTAGAAACAAATTTAATATGTGAATTGAAGGACAAATCCTGATCAAAAATAACTCCGAGGTTCCTCACAGAGCTATTAAGAGAAAGAGTAACTGCATCCAAACTGAAAGTTTGATTTGGAAAGGAATTTCTAAGGTTTTTTGGACCAACAAGAATGACTTCAGTCTTATCTGAATTTAATAGCAGGAAATTACAAGTCATCCAAACTTTGATTTCCTTAAGACAGGCTTCTAACTTGGCTAATTGATTAGTATCATCTGGCTTCATTGACAGGTATAATTGTGTGTCATCTGCATAACAGTGAAAATGTATACAGTGCTTTCTAATAATGTTGCCTAACGGAAGCATATATAAACTAAAAAGAGTAGGGCCAAGCACAGATCCCTGTGGAACTCCATGACTAAGCTTTGAGCTGAGAGAAAACTCATCATTTACATGAACAAACTGGAACCTATCAGATAAATAAGATCTAAACCACTGCAACGAAGTTCCATTAAGTCCAACATAGTGTTCTAATCGATCAAGTAGAATATTATGATCAATAGTATCAAAAGCTGCACTAAGATCTAAAAGGACAAGTACAGAAACTAGTCCATTATCAGATGCAATGAGGAGGTCGTTAGTGACCTTCGCTAAGGCTGTTTCAGTGCTATGATGGATTCTAAACCCAGATTGAAACTCCTCAAATAAACCATTTCCCTGCAGGTGGTCAAATAATTGCGTAGCAACAACTCTTTCTAAGATTTTTGAAATGAAAGGGAGATTAGAGATTGGTCTATAGTTAGCTAAAGCTCCTGGATCTAGCGTTGGCTTTTTGAGTAAGGGTTTAATTACAGCCGTTTTAAAAGCCTGCGGTACATGGCCTAAAGTTAATGAAGAATTGATTATATGAAGAATAAAGCTACCAATAAGTGGGAAGACTTCTTTAAATAACCTGGTAGGAATAGGGTCTAAAAGACAAGTTGAAGGTTTGGATGAGGAAACTATTTTGTCTAACTCACAAAGGTCGATTGGAGTAAACTCATCAAGACAGACATCAATAGAAGGAGTTGTAGTAGTTACAGTATTTAAGTTAACTGTGGGAAGAATCTGATTGATTTTATCTCTGATGGATGAAATTTTATTATTGAAAAAGTTCATAAAGTCCTGACTAGTAAGCTCTAAGGGGATGCTAGGATTGACAGAGTCCTGACTCTTTGTCAACCTGGCTACAGTACTGAAAAGAAACCTGGGATTATTCTTGTTCTCTTCTATTAATGCAGAGTAATAACTCGTTCTAGCTTTTCTAAGAGATTTTTTATAAATTAAAAGATGATTTCTCCAAGCTAAATAGATTTCATCTAAATTAGTAGAGCGCCATTTTCTTTCTAATTGACGAGTCTTCTGTTTTAAGCTACGAGTTTCTGTGTTGAACCAAGGAGTTAAAAATCTCTGATTAGACTTTTTCTTTTTTAAGGGGGCCACCAAGTCTAGAGCCTGATGCAGAGAAGCTGAAACACTATCCACCATGTTATCAATTACAGAAGGAGCAAGCTGTCTATAGCTTATTTCCGTTGTGTTGACACATGGCATAGAGGAAACAATCTGCATAAATTTGGAAACAGCATCATCTGAGAGGCATCTACTGTGATAATATTTTTCTTTAGGAGCCAAATAGTCAGAAATAGTAAAATCAAAGGTTAACAGACAATGGTCTGACAGTACAGGGTTATGAGGAGACACTACAAGATTTTCTATTTCTATGCCATATGTCAGAACAAGGTCCAATGTATGGTGGAGGTAATGAGTAGAATTTCCTACTTTCTGAGAAAACCCAATCGAGTCTAATATTGAATTAAAAGCCACATTAAGGCAGTCACTATCTACATCCACATGTATATTAAAGTCCCCTACTATAATTATTCTATCAGATTTCAGCACTAAATCAGCTAAGAAATCAGGAAATTCGGATAAAAATTCTAAATAGGTTGATGGGGGACGATAAACTATGGCAAATAAAATTGGGTTTAACCTGGAATTGCTAAAGTGCCCAACACTGAGGACCAGGCCCTCAAAGGAATTATAACATGTTTTTTGCTTTACATTAACTAGTAATTTGGAATGGTAAATTGATGCTACTCCTCCTCCACGACCAGAACTTCTGGGATTTTGACAGTTTAAATAACCAGAGGGAGTTGATTCATTTAAACCAACATAATCCTCTTGTCCTAACCAAGTCTCTGTAAGGGAAATTAAATCAATCTGATGATCAATTAACAGATCATGGACTAACAGAGACTTGGGAGTTAGAGACCTAATATTTAATAAACCACATTTAATTTTTAAATTATGAGGAGGAACAGAGGCCAAATCATTCAATTTAGAGGCTTTATGTTTAATTTGAGTTTTACCAATATTTTGCTTTATCACTTTGGGATGCTTATACATTATATTTTTATTTATTTTGGAGGGAGCAGACAACGATTCTCTGATGGGGAAGACAGGGGCTAAGCTGAGGGGTGGCGGATGAAGAGGAGCTGCAGAGAGGCGTGTAAGACTGCGACTCTGCTTCCTGGTCCCAACTCTGAGTAGTCAAGGTTTTGGAATTTTGGATAAAAAAGATGCCAGATTGTTAGATAAATGAGAAGCACCATCCAAAGTGGGATGAATGCTGTCTCGTCTCATAAGACCAGGTTTTCCCCAAAAAGAGCTCCAATTGTCAATGTAGCCCACGTCATTTGCAGGACACCACACAGACAGCCAGCGGTTCAAGGATGACGAGCGACTAAACATGTCATCACTGGTCAGATTGGGGAGGGGTCCAGAGAATACTACAGTGGCAGACATCGTTTTGGCAAACTCACACACCGATTCTACATTAAGTTTCGTGACTTCCGACTGCCGGAGACGGATGTCATTAATGCCGGCGTGAATAACAATTGTGGAATATTTACAGTTACTTTTAGCCAGCATTTTCAAATTTGACTCGATGTCGCCTGCTCTGGCCCCAGGAATGCATGTGACTATGGCCGCTGGAGTCTCTAGGTTCACGTTTCTGACTACAGAGTCGCCAATGATCAGAGTTTTTTCCTCAGCGGGTGTGTCGCTGAGCGGGGAAAAACGATTAGAAACGTGAACAGGTTGGTGGTGAACCGGGGCTTTGCGACTAGGCTTCCTTCTCACCGTCACCCACCCAGTCTCCTCGCTGCAGAGGAGAGCCGAGGAACCGGTGACAGGGGGACCTAAGCTAGCTAGCTCCGCTGCAGCTAATGGGCGTCCGTCGAGAGTAACTGGCGCAGACGGTGTTTCAATGCAGCGGAGCCGGGATTCCAAATCAGACAACCTCGCCTCGAGCGCCTCAAAAAGACAACATTTATTACATTTACCGTTATCACTAAAAGAGGCAGAGGTGTAGCTAAACATCTGACAGAGAGAGCACACCAGAGGAGGAGAGGAAAGAGAGCTAGTAGCCATAGCTAGTGGCTCGAGAGCTGGAGAGCAAACCACACAGGCAGACAGCAAAACAGGAAGTGACGATACGTTACCACAAGGAAGTGACGATCTCAGGATGGGAAGGAGGGAGCCTAGTGATAAAATGTTCCACTCCATGTTTAGCCACTGACGCCGAAAACGTTGGGACTGTGAGTGCTGGGAACTGAGCGAGTAGTGCTTGGAACTTACCACCCACAGCTGTGAAGTTGGCCTGTGCAGTAGGCGGGACCACCCGGGCTGTGCAGGAAATAGAGTGGAAAGACAGTGCATTAACTAGACGTCTATTAGCAAGATCAACCAATAAACCATTCGAGCACAAAAAATCAGCACCTAACATGTTAAAACTGACTGCCGCTATGACGAAAGTCCACTCGAATGCCCGGCCGTGAATAGACAGGGGGAGGGTCTTCTCCCCGAAGGTCTTGATCGTCGAGCTGTTCGCCGCCGACACCAGGGGTCCGCTGGAAGGCGCCAGCCGGTCAGCGTAGGAAGGTGTGATGAAACTCAGCTGGGAGCCTGTGTCCACAAGGAACTGCCTCCCTGATCGCGCGTCTGTCAGGTAGAACAGCTTGTTCGTCACGCCAAGAGCCGCAGCTGCTACCGACTCCCAGTCCTGGTGTTTCCCGAGCGCCTGAACTGGCACGGTGGAATGCATTTGCGTGCCCTCTCGGCGAAACGGCGATGGAAAAAGCAGAGGACGTCACCCGCTCCGTGTCTCCTGGCCTCCGCCGCTGCTGACGTCAGCGAATCTGGTGCTGCAGCTTCAGGCCCCCTGCCGTCTCCGGGCATTGCACTCAGCTCCGCTGCTGCAGTCGTGGCCGTGTGTCGCCTATGGGCTTCGACGAGTCGCTGCACCTCCTGGCCCAGCTTGTGGTAATCTCGGTGGGCCAGCAGCTGTGAACTGGCCAGGGTAACTCTCACCGCTGACGGTAGTGTCCTGAGGAAAAGATGGGCGAAGATAAAGCCATCATCTTCGTCGTCTCTCAAACTCAACATCTTCGCCATCAGGTCTGCAGGCCTGTCTGCCTCGCTTTCAGTCAACACCAGGAGCTTCTCTGCTCGCTCTCCCAGCGAGGGGGTGAAAGCGCGGATGAGAGCGGCTTTCAATGTGCCATACTTGTCGTCGTCTGGTGGGTGGTTAGTCAGGTTCTCCCCCCGCTGGGCTGTGAGGCTGTCCAGCTTTGCGACTACATGGTAGAATTTCGTGGCATCCGCCGAAATTCCCCGAAGATGGAACTGTGCCTCGACAGTGTTAAACCAGGAGCGCGGGCTATGCTGCCAGAAATCAGGTAGCTGGACTGCGGTAGCTGCATTAGCCTGGCTGGCTCCTGAAGAGTCCGGTGCGGGAAGGTCGTCACCGGCCATAATTTGTCGTAGGGTCACCAGTGTAGAGGATGTGCTCAAAGGATGAGACCGAGTTTATTTCTCAGGTTCAGCTTTATTGTCAGAACACATACTCTATCAACCTCTCAACAAGAAAAGAGGCTGATCAATGAAACATCACACTCTTATACTCCTGGGGCATCGAAACCTAAGTCACATGGTGCTTTAGCAAACATACAGTCACATGGTACTTAATCCCAGTCACAATGCAACTCTTTGATCCTTCACCATTGTCTCTTATTCTTCGATGAACCGGAAATCCCTCTGGGGCATCTTCTCTGAGACAAAGGCCAAATCTCACACCTCTTCGTTATCTCCTGCAGACCTCTGCAGATCCAGACCTTCTTTGTCCCGCGAGACGTGAAGCACCCAATACACATACAGCAATACATTTGTGGAAAATATGAACCCAACATATGTGCCACAGGAGCTCTATTCCAGCTTACTACAGATCAGCTAGTGAAAATATGTGATTTGATTGAGATCTCAGGAGACAATCGAGAGAAAATAACAAGAAAAACTCGCTATGCGTTGGTGTCTTATATCAGTCAGCACATCGAACGTGACGAATTAAAACAACGGGAAGATGAAGGTATGTCAGAACTGTTGAGCATACAAGACACAATAAAAAGTGTGAACCAGAGTAATATAAATGATGTGTCACAAACAACGCATGCAAAGGAGAATGTAATGAAAGAGTTGGAGCAGCTGAAATTGGCAGTGCAGCGAAAAGAAGCTGAAATGCAAGTTTTAGCAAATAATGAGACTGCCCCACGCCACACAGCCCCGGTTGTTGTAACCAATCCACTCTGGCATAAAGACTATAAGATTTCTGGTCAGATTGGTGAACCTGGACAGAAAGACAGACTCACTTTCTCCAGTTTAGCTCGCCAAATTGAGAACGGCCTCAGCAAAGGATATCCTGAGTCAGAGATAGTGCATGCGGTCATCAGAGCCATTGTGCCAGGTTTGCAATTTAGGAGTTACCTTGAAGGTAAAAGGGACCTGTCTCTCCCTACCCTTAGGAGAATTCTTATGTCACATTATCAAGAGAGAAGTGCTACAGAGCTTTACAAGCAGTTGACTGCAGAGGTCCAGAGCAATAGGGAGACCCCACAGAACTTCTTAATTCGAACAATGTATCTAAGGCAGAAAATATTGTTTGCATCACAGGAAGCAGAGTCTAGTCTCAAATATGACCCAGCTCTCGTGCAAAGCATGTTCATGCACACAGTATTAACAGGGCTGCAAAATGATAGTATCAGGAGCGACCTTCAGCCCCTCCTTTTGCAGACAACAACCTCAGATGAACTGTTGTTAGAAAGATTGAACATAGCATGTGCACATAAAAAAGAGAGGCAGGATAAAAGGAGACAGTCCGTGCCACAGCGACCAATTAGTGTACACACTATCCAGTCTAGTGATAACAGCAAAGATAAGTGTGCAGCCCAGTAAAGTGTAGCTACACTTCCCCCAAATGTGTTGTCTGACCTGAAAGAAATGAAAGCAGACATGACACTGTTAAAAGACCTTAAGGCACAGGTGTCACAAATTACAGAGTCCATGAGTGAGACAGAAAACATACCAAAGATGTATCCTGACGTAACCAGAGAATCCAGCTATGGAGTCACTGACCCTCCGCTATATGTCCAGCCACAGCACCCCTCCCTGAATGACCAAAGTGCCCCCCCCCCCAACTTTCAGGTGGACCAGTTCAGGAATCGTGGTTCCCCAGGGGTCCAGTGTTCCACAGAGGAACAGCGCAGTTTCAACAGAGATTTGCACCCCAGAGATATCCAATGCCACGTGTGCGGCCGAGGTGCTCTTCATGCCAGCAGAGGGGTGAGGAATACTGCCAACACTGCTATAGGTGTGGGAGTAGTGAGCATTTTCATGCAGGCTGTAGAGCATATAGGGAGCATTTTCAGGCAGGCTGTAGAGCATATATGGGGCATAATGCTGCAAGAGAGAGCTCTTTAAACAGAGAGCGGTTGCCCCCGAGGGACAGGGAGTGACCGGCTTTGTTAGGAAGTCCCAAAGTCGTGCTAGCTGGGGGAGAAGAGAGAGGAAAGCAGAGAGCCCGAAAGACAGTAGCCCATCCAGCCCAGCAGCCGCAGCCCCAGTGGGGAATAAGAAGGTCATCGCAACAAAAGTCTTGGGTACAGTCAGATGGTTCAACGTCAGAAATGGATATGGTTTCATCAATAGGAATGACACCAAAGAAGACGTTTTTGTACACCAGACTGCCATCAAAAAGAACAACCCGAGGAAATGCCTTCGCAGTGTTGGAGATGGCAAAACTGTGGAGTTTGATGTAGTTGAGGGAGAAAAGGGAGCAGAGGAAGCAAATGTTACCGGCCCAGGAGGCACTGCAGTTCAGGCAAGCAGGTATGCCGCTGACAGGAGCTGCTATAGGCGCTACCTTAGGAGGAGAGGCCCTCCCTGTGGAGGAACTGGTAGGCTGCAAAATCACTGGGAAGACACAATCCATACTGTGGTAAGGGAAGTTGGGCAGGATAGTCCCATCTATGAACTGAGGCCGGAGCAAGGAAGAGGAGAGCCCAGGACCCTGCATCGGAACTTTCTTATGCCATGTGATCACCTGCCGCTGGAGACAAGAACGCATTCACCTGTAAAACAAAAAAAAATCAACAGCACAGACTGCAAAAGCTAGGGACAGCTCCGAGGAAGATGACGATGATGATTATTTTCCCATACCACCTCAGAACCCACCTCAGTCGTCAGGGCCATGAACAGCGACTCCTGCCAGTACAGAAAGAGCAGCTGAATTTGACTGGAGAGAACTTGCTCCCCAGCTAGAAAAGCAACAATGATAATCCCTCAGTAAGCCAGGAGCCACACAGTGACATTCCATCAGACACAGGAGAAGACTTGACAGAAGACCAGCCTGCTGAAGACACCCCTTTCCTGTCAGTTGAAAGGAACGAGAACCAGAATCAGCAACAGCAGCGGCCTCAGAGGAACCGTAGGCCACCAAAGATCTTCAGGTATGATCAAATAGGAACTCCATCCTGTTACAGTGCCGCTGCATCGCGCCTTTATCCAAGGGTTCATTACTCAGCGCAGCCACATCACTACCAGCCCATATGTGTATACGGGATGTAGACTGGTAAGTTGCATTCTGATAAAAATTGAATGTATCAAAAGAGTTCCAGTCTGTCAAAACGTGTTATTTGGACTCAAAATTGAATGTATCAAAAGAGTTCCAGTCTGTAACAAAATGCATACACAAGAAACACTGGACAATGAGTATTTGTTACTTGCATGACAGAGTGTATGAAAAGAGTTCCAGTCTGTAACAATACATTTCTAAGTGTCAGATGTTGCAATAGAAGCATTGAACTAATATGTGATTCGAGTATTTTGGTCATGAGAAGTTTGAATACCTGATTTGCGCTAGGGGTCGAGGGTTTTGATGTTGAGGACAACATTTAACATTGAGGGGGAGTATGTGATAGATGGAAAGACATTTGTCATATAAGATATTGTTACTATATTTGTATTTGTTACTCAAGCATTCAAGATAGATATTTGTTGCTTAAGATACTGTTATTTGTAATGGCTTTAGCTGTTTATTTGGTCATTCTTGTATTTGATTGAATGAGAGTTATTATTGATTATTCAGCAATGCTATCGGTGTTTGATTTAGAGACTGCAATCATGAAACCGTCACTCTATTAGTTACGCCTTGGAGCTCCAGCAAGGGGAGTGCGCGCGCAACTTCCTCACTTTTAATACAAGCGAGTGAGGAAACGCACACACTGTGTTCACCCTTGTCATTTTTCCCTTTTTAAGGTAATTGTTTAGGTTGTGATTGTTAAAATGTTTGACTTTCAATACAAGCGAGTGAGGAGACGCACACACTGTGTTCACCCTTGTCATTTTCCCCTTTTTAAGGGGCTTTACATTACTGCTTTATTAAAATGATCTTTTTTTTTTTTTTTTTTTTTTTTAAACGGAATCAGCAGTTCATGCCTGTAGAAAGAACGGAGCTCCGCACAATTGTCACAAATGCATATAAAGTTGAGGAGAGAGCTGCAGCGAGTTTCTCACAGCTTCCATCATGTGCCACATAAGTTATGAACCCTGTTTAAATTACGAGACCACAGGGTCCTAAAGACATTTGCAATAATACTGCATATTGCAGTGTTGAGCTATCCACCGTCACCGCAGGGGAAATTCCTCCACTGTGACAGTCCTATGAAGCGCTGTGAAAACTTTTCGGATGTACTGTAGATGTGATGATTAATGAATCAAGTTGAAATCAAGAGTGTACTAAAATGTATTTGAAATGAAATGTAAGCATTTTTGAGCATCAGAAAGATAACAGAAAATGCTTTGTGACTGTGTGTGTGTTTAATAGTAATGGCCCAATCCAAGAAGTCAGAGCCAAAGTGGAGTGATTCGACTCCACCAATCAGAGGAAAGAAAAATATGCTGGAACATTGAAACAGAGCTATAAAACCAGGGAGTATGCTCTGTATGTTCATTCTGTGGAGAGCCTCTACAATCAAGATCAGCTCTGGGACGACTGAAGCGGACTCTACAACCCCAAGATAGACTCTACCTGAAACAGGATGATCCAACTTCTATCTACAACAGAGGACTGCTATTTTTCCAATCAGAAAGAAATCACCCAAAGAAAACAGGAAGCAGGCTGTAGTTCATCATCTCTACAACAACCGGAGGGCCGCTGCAGCACACGAGCTGGGCTGCAGGGAAGACCAACTGGTGAGAAGAGGAAACAAGTTTCAACACTCCCATCTACATGGAATCCAGAGACCCACTAAGGATTGCCTGGCTAGGCTACTAAGGAAACACCTGCTGGAAGTTCCACAATTGGATGGATGGCTAAAATTATGACATTTCAGTGTTTCCTCTGGCTTAAAATGGTAAATGGCATTCACTTATACAGTGCTTTTTTTTCTCATCTCTAGATGACCAAAGCACTTGACAGATCCTGCCATACACACATTCACACACTGATGGTGGCATAGCCTCCATAGACCAGCGCTGGCCTGACCCACCAGGAGCAACTGGGGGTTCAGTGTCTTGCTCAAGGGCACTTCGACATGCAGACTGCAGACAGAGTGGCAATCAAACCCCTGACCCTCCGATCAGTAGTCGGCCGCACTACACCTGCGACACACCCGCCCTTGGCACGATGATATCATATTTTTCCGGGTGGGGGGGGGGGCAGAAAACACATGACAATATTGTAACTGGAATAAGTTCATTTTATACTATTTCTTTTTTTAAATTTTGCACAGTAACTTTGCATATGGAACTTACTATTTGAAGTATTGTACAACCGAGGCTTAAATGTTGGAATATTGGGCCAGTTCGGGTCCCACCCAGATGTCCTGTGTTTGGACTTTTTAGTGGTGTCATCCTTCTCTCGATCCTCCACTCTCACCTCTCCTGGACCCTCTGCCTGAACACTTTCCTTTCCTTGGCTCCTCTCTTCTGTCTCATATTTCCCTCTCTGAGCCCTGTCTAATTCAGGTTCTCTCTCTGTCTATGGTGATATACAAACAGGTTAGAAAATACCAAGGGGCAGTTTTACTAACGTGCCATCGCAAAATCCTGTTTTGGTGTTACAAAACTACTGGTGAGATTTACTAAAGGGTGCAGGGAAAAATTTGCGGTGAAAAGGCGTGGACTACAGTGGTGTGAGAAAGTGTTTGCCCCCTTCCTGATTTCTCATTTTCTTGCATGTTTGTCACACTTAAATGTTTCAGATCATTAAACAAATTTAAATATTAGACAAAGATAACACAAGTAAATGCAAAATGCAGTTTTTAAATGAAGGTGTTTATTATTAAGGGTAAAAAAAATCCAAACCTACATGGCCCTGTGTGGAAAAAGTCATTGCCCCCCCCCCCCCAAAAAAAACAACAACAACAAACACATAAATTAACTGTGGTTTATCAGATCTTTGGAAAGCTGAGTTCAATTTCTCTAGTCACACCCAGGCCTGATTACTGCCACACCTGTTCTCAATCAAGAAATCACTTTAATAGGACCTGCCTGACAAAGTGAAGCAGACCAAAAGGTCCTCAAAAGCTAGACATCATGCTGCGATCCAAAGAAATTCAGGCACAAATGAGAAACAAAGTAATTGAGATCTATCAGTCCGGAAAAGGTTTTTCAGGTATTTCTAAAGCTTTGGGACTCCAGTGAACCACAGTGAGAGCCATTATCCTCAAATGGTGAAAACATGGAATAGTGGTGAACCTTCCCAGGAGTGGCCGGCCGACCAAAATTACCCCAAGAGCGCAGTGACGACTCATCCAAGAGGTCACAAAAGACCCCACAACAACATTCAAAGAAATGCAGGCCTCACTTGCCTCAGTTAAGGTCAGTGTTCATGACTCCAACATGAGAAACAGACTGGGCAAAAATGGCCTGCATGGCAGAGTTCCAAGCTGAAAACCACTGCTGAGCAAAAAGAACAAAAAGGCTCATCTCAGTTTTGACAGAAAACATTTTGATGATCCCCAAGACTTTTGGGAAACTAATCTGTGGACTGATGAGACAAAAGTTGAACTTTTTGGAGAGTGTGTGTCCCATTACATCTGGTGAAAAGTAACACAGCATTTGAGAAATGGAACATCATACCAACAGTAAAATATGGTGGTGGTAGTGTGATGGTCTGGGGCTGTTTTGCTGCTTCAGAACCTGGAAGACTAGTTGCTGTTGTAAATGAAACCATGAATTCTGCTGTCTACCCAAAAATCTTGAAGGAGAATGTCCGACCATCAGTTTGTGAACTCTAGCTGAAGCGCACTTGGGTTCTGCAGCAGGACAATGATCCAAAACACACCAGCAAATCCACCTCTGAATGGCTTAAGAAAAACAAAATAAAGACTTTGGAGTGGCCTAGTCAAAGTCTTGACCTGAATCGGACTGAGATGTTGTGGCATGACCTTAAAAAAGCGGTTCATGCTCGAAAACCCTCCAGTGTGGCTGAATTACAACAATTCTGCAAAGATGAGTGGGCTAACATTCCTCCCCAGCGCTGTAAAAGACTCATTGCCAGTTTTCAGAAATGCTTGATTGCAGTTGTTGCTGTTAAGAGTGGCCCAACCAGTTATTAGATTTAGGGGGCAATCACTTCTGATGATCTGAAACATTTAACTGTGACAAACATACAAAAAAAAAGAGAAATCTGGAAGGGGCAAACACTTTTTCACACCACTGTATGTTAATTTTGCACCTGGCCTCATTGCATATGTATTTGTGGGGGTTGTCATGTCAACACGCAAATTCGAGGGAGGAGAGTATTTAACTAGCAAGAACCAAGGGTGTGTGGCAGAAGCTCTGCCCGTGACTTTATTTGGCATGACAGAAAAACAGATTATATGACTATCAACGGTCTGACAGAGATCGGTGTTTTGCTGAACTGGACATCAGCCAGCAGCTTTTTAAAAAATGTATTTGTTTATACTGTAAATAGCCTACTACATGAATTTGTATCCATAAAATAGGATGCAATAGGAGCCCTGATACCTGCAGTGGACATACAGATGGTGTCAGTTGATAATGACTCCTTTTCTTTTCTGCAGCGGTTCGACTGGGATCTGGAGTTTTCCTCAGCTCTCCCTCACTCTTGAAGCAAAATCTTCCATATTGCCAATTTTCTTCTTTTTTTTCCCCTCTAGCCATATTTCTATGTTTACAGCATTTCTTTTTGCTGTGCATAAAATGGTAATTCAGTTCCCTCTTCTCTCCATTTCTCTCTCTCAGTTCAGCATACACAATATAGGAGGAAAACAACAAGATTATTAACAAAAAGAGTGCACAGATTCATAGAAATGTCCCCCAAAATTGCAACACCGTAACTCAATGGCATTTATAAAAAGTTGTGAACTGGGAGACCTGTAGATTTTGTTAAAACAAAGTTATTCACATAATAAAACCTCAGTCTCAATCAGACCATCTTGATGGTTCTAGTGTTAGTAAAATAAACACGATGGTTAAATAATCAATTTATTCATGAGTGGTCCTTAATTAAATTAAATACAAATGCTTCATTTATCAGTCCCTCCAGGATTTCGGGGGATGTTTTTATGATTGCTGCAGCCCAAAAAGCCTGAATTCGTGGGAGCTTTTTTTTAAAAGTTGCAATAAAAGTTGCAATGTTTGGAGAGGGTTTTTTGCACTAAAAGTTGTGGGAAGAATTACAAATTTTAAAGCAGATGGTGTTTCCAGCTTACTACAGTGATATTCTACAGACGTGGACAAAATTGTTGGTACCCCTCTGTTAATGAAAGAAAAACCCACAATGGTCACAGAAATAACTTGAATCTGACAAAAGTGGTAATAAATAAAAATTCTATGAAAATTATCCAATGAAAATCAGACAGTGCTTTTGAATTGTGGTTCAACGGAATAATTTTAAAAAACAAACTCATGGACTTCCAGGAAGATGGCGGAGAGACATAACGCTTAAACAGAGAGCTCTCCTTAGTCGGATTAAAAATCATTGGTAAATGGCCAACTCGACATAAATGGATCAATAAACCAAGGGATGAAAACGCGAAGAAGCCGGGCACACGGACAAAAGCAGGGTAAAATTAAAGAATCCCTCTTCAACAACGCAGGAGAAATTGCTGAACACGAGGCCCAAAAAAACGAGGTGACTACAACAGAGAAAATGGAGGACGCCAAACTCGATATTATGAACACTGGCATCGCCAATATATCGTCGGCCTCCATCGGTCTATGATGACCATGGAAGAGAATCCTAAACGTCTACTCTGCTGGAACAGCACCGCCTGTGGCTGAACAGGCCGATGCGCACCGGTGTTCTACCTTCCAGCGTTGGGTGTTGGGAGGATTCAAGCCTGGGCAGGAAGATATGGAGGACAAGATGTTACCCATGCAGCATGTCCCCCCTCTCCACGTCACTGATGAATCCAAAGGAACAGCAGGGCTGCTATAGTTTGGCACCAGCGCCATCGCAGGAGCTGCCAGAACGATGTTGAGCACAACAGAGAACTGCCTTAGGGGCTCCGACTCCGGATTTTTCCTCAGGGTTGACTCCCGAAGCCTTTCCTGTGACCGGGTGTGCCGCAAGGCAGCGGAGGTTTGAAATCAGGGTTTACCTTCCCCTAGATGGGCTACCTTCCCAGGTTGACGAGCCACCATCTACCCGAAGCATCTGGTTTTAAGGCGCCAGAGAGCCGCCCTCGCCCCTTCTCCTATTAGTAAAAGCAGTTCCGCCGGGCTTAGAGACTAAACCACACGGACAGGCTAGGAGTTGGACTTAGTTGTCAGAGGCTTTTCGAGACGCATGCCGTAAGGAGCATTTTATGAGCACTGGGAGCTTAACCCCAGTGCCGCTCCTGGCTATGACAACCTTGGAATCTCGCCAATATAGGTAAAGACATAAAAGACTTCAAGCAACAACTCCAACAGGATTTAACGGCTCTTAAGGAAGAGCTGAAAAAAGAGATGAAGGAGGAAATTATGGGTCTTCGAAGAGAAATGGAGCGCAAGCAAGCTGAAAACATGGAGGAGCTGCACACTCAACGGGCGTGTATGACAGAAGCACAGGCTCGAATATCGGAGTTGGAAGACTGGAAGACCGAGGCAAGCGAGCGGCTGCAGACCCTGACGGCACAAACACAGAGGATGCAGGAAAAAATAACCGACCTGGAGAGCAGGTCCAGGCGGAGCAATATACGCATCTTCGGGATTCCGGAGGGCATTGAAGGCAACTCGATGACGAAATTCATGGATCATTTCTTAAAAAAAGAGCTTGAGCTGCCTGATGAAACAGACCTGCAGATCCAACGAGCGCACAGAGCCTCGGCACAGAACCCGAATCCAAACTCAACACCCAGGTCAGTTGTGGTAAACTTTCTGAAATACGACATAAAGGAAAGAATCCTGACGCAAGCGTGGAAAAAAAAGATACGAGTCGGCAACAAACAGATATTCTTTGACCATGACTACCCGACAGAAATTGTGCAGCAGCGAAAGAAATATGCCAACATTAAAAAAATGCTGAAAGAGAAAAAAATTAGATTCCAAACGCCGCTAACGAAGATGAGAATTCATTGGGAGGACGGCGTGAAAACCTACAGCACGGCCAGAGAGGCAGCGCGGGACATGACGGAGCGAGGCTTTGTGGTGAGCGTACCGGAGGAAGCGGCTGGGGCAGCGGCGGCACTGAACGCATCGCGACAGCCGGAGTGGAGGCGAGTGAGCGGCAGAAGACGGGAGACGGACGTGGCGCACCGGGCCCAAGAAAAACTGCAAGGCTTTCAATGGAAAGCCTAGATTATAACAAAGATTAAGAAGGACACAGAAGAAATGAAGGCCAAGGAGACAAGGTAAAAGAGAAACAAACAGCTAGGAGAGGTTTAAGTGATTTTTGTTGGACATTTCTATACTAATGACTATTACTTGGATAGTAAATACAGGTCTAGGGAGGGCCCCTCACTCGGTGAGGACAATCCCTCCACCCACCAACAGGGACCAGTGGGCAGAAGAAAGGCCCAAAGTACGGAGGTCGAGATTTGTTAATGTGTTTTTGTACAAATATGTGTTAGTTTTGTTGTTAAAGGGGTTAGGAGCACAAGTTAAAAAAATGGAAAAACATGAATATGGTTAAAAATCTTAAGATAATGACATTAAACGTGAATGGTCTGAACTCACCTGTTAAAAGGGAAAGAATAATAAGAAAATTCAAGAAGGAAAAAGCCGAAATTATATTTATGCAAGAGACACATTTGAGCAAGACAGAACATGAGAAACTAAAGAGATTTGGCTATAAGAACTCCCACTACAGTTCATTTAAGGGAGGAACTAAAAGGGGGGTTATGATACTAATTTCAAATAAAATACAATTTGAATGTGAACAAGAAATCCAGGATAAATAAGGCAGGTATGTAATAATAAAGGGAAGAATAGATGGTATGCAGATCACATTAGTGAACATCTATGCCCCACCAGAAAGTTACAAGGGTTTTTTTCAACAACTGTTTGATCTCATAGCAACACACAGTGAAGGAGTCCTAATCTGTGGAGGAGACTTAATCATGAAGTTGACACAACAAGTGTTAAGAAGACAAAAAAACATGTAACAAAGTTCATAAGAACCTCACTGTCAGAAATGGGTATGGTAGACATATGGAGGGACCTGCACCCACTCGAAAAAGACTATACACATTATTCAGCAGTCCATAAAGTACACTCTAGAATAGATTACTTCCTTATGAATGAAGGTGACAGACACAGGGTGAGAAATTGTCGGATTGGAGGGGCAGAAATATCAGCTCATAATCCTATATACATGGAAATATATTTAAACAATAGAAAACGACAAACAACATGGAAACTTAATGTAGGACTGTTAAATGATGAGAAAATGAAAGAAAGAATAAAAGTAAACATAAACGAGTATATCGAGGAGAATGATAATGAAGAAGTGGACCCAACAATATTATGGGATGCACTAAAAGCCGTGTTAAGAGTTAAATTAATTGTTGAATCAGGAAAAGCAAATAAGTCTAGACTGGAAACATATGAACAAAGATGTGAGAGACTGAGGGAATTAGAACGTAAACATCAAAGCACAAATGACCCAAAAATATATCAAGAAATTAAGGAAGAAAAAATAAAGATAAAAGAAATACAAATAGATGAAATTGAAAGGAAAAATAGATATTTAAAACAAAAATATTATGAAACGGGGCCAAAGGCCACAAAACTGCTGGCAGAACGGTTAAGAAAACAACAAACAGTGAATAATGTATATAAGATTAAGGACCCCATCACAAATAAAACCACAGTTAACCCAGAAAACATCGAAGAAATATTTCATAATTTCTATCAAGAACTATACTCGCAACCTGAAGAGACAAATGTTAAGGATATTAAAAAATTTCTATGCACATTGGACTTGCCATCAATAGGAAACCAACAAAATGAAAAGCTAACAGCAGAAATAACGACACAAGAGATTAAAGATGTGATTAAGTCACTTAAAAACGGTAAATCACCAGGTAGTGATGGATACCCCTCTGAGTTTTATAAACTGTTTATAGAAGAACTCACGCCACAGCTCCTAAAGTCATTTAATTGGACATTAAACAACAACAAAATACCTCCATCATGGAACGAAGCCATTATTTCAGTTTTTTTTAAAGCCAGGGGAATATAGGGAACAATGCGGAAACTATAGGCCAATCTCTTTATTAAATGTGGATTATAAAATATATACAACAATTATATGTAAACGAATAAAGACATTCTTGACGGAATTGATAGAGGATGATCAAACTGGTTTCATAGAGGGACGCCAAACACATGACAATATCAGGACAACATTACACATAATTAATCAAATACATAAAGAAAAGAAGAGCGCAGTAATAATGAGTTTAGATGCAGAAAAAGCATTTGATAGGGTTAATTGGATGTTCCTATATAATGTGCTGGAATGCTTTGGATTTAACAAAAAATCAGTGCAATGCATAAAGACACTATCAAAAACCTGTGGCAAGAATCAAGATAAACGGTAGCTTAACAGACAAAGTAAATATACAAAGATCAACTAGGCAGGGATGCTGCCTATCGCCCACCTTGTTTGCTCTGTTCATAGAGCCACTGGCCCAAGCGATGCGACAAAATAAGAAATTAAAAGGTGTAACAATAAAGGGAGCGGAACACAAGATTGGGCTATTTGCAGACAATATTATAGTTTACCTTGAACAACCAGATGAATCAATAATGGAAATGATGGACTTGATAGAAAATTTTGGAAAATTATCAGGATACAAGATAAACATAATAAAAACACAAACACTGACATTCCACTATAACCCTTTAAACCAGATAACTGGTAAGATCAAACTAAACTGGAAA
Source organism: Pholidichthys leucotaenia (assembly GCA_020510985.1). NCBI lineage: Eukaryota > Metazoa > Chordata > Actinopteri > Cichliformes > Pholidichthyidae > Pholidichthys > Pholidichthys leucotaenia. The sequence goes on from CM035841.1 coordinate 90,677,841, forward strand.
CAAAAAGAAATAAAATACCTTGGAGTGAACATACCTAAAGATTTAAGCAAAATCTATAAAGCAAACTATGATAGGTTAGAACAAGAAATAAAAAAAGATATTGATAGATGGTCAATCTTAAATATGGATCTGAATTCAAAAATTAAGACAGTCAAAATCAGCATACAACCTAGATTACTTTACCTCTTCCAGGCTATACCAACAGAGATTCCTGATGCCCAGTTCTCAAAGTGGGACAGGATGATATCGAGATTTGTTTGGGGAGGTAAAAAGCCAAGAGTGAAATATAAAACTCTCCAGTTACCAAAAGAGAAAGGAGGCATGGGCCTACCGAGTCTAAAGGAATATTACTACTCAGCACAAATAAGATATATCATATGTTGGTGCGACGGAGGATATGAGGCAAAATGGAAAGAAATGGAAAAGGAAACTGAGGGACTCCCAATACAAAGCATAATAGGAGATAAGGATGCATATAAGCAAATCAAACAAATAGACCCAATCACTAAATTTACTTTGGAACTGTGGTATAAAATAGTACAAAAGTATAATATAAAGGAGGACATAAAACTATTGAAATGGGTAGCATTTGACAGTCAGTTTGAACCGGCAAAGCAAGATAGGGGATACAAAAATCTGGTGAACAAGGGAATCACAGCATGGGGCAATATCGGAAAAAAGATTTCGGGAGTTTTGTAAACATGAGAAGAAAATTTAAACTAGAAAAATCGGAATTCTTCAGATATCTGCAGATGAGAGATTATTATATGAGGAAGATTAGGCATAACCTCCACACAGATGTGAGCGAGATTATACAATTCATTTTAAGCTCATATGCAGGAAATAAAATAAGAATTATTTCAAAGCTATATCAGAAACTTATGGCAAACAAACATTCAAGTAACTATATAAAGGAGAAATGGGAGAAAGAGCTAAATTTAAACATAACAGAAGAAAACTGGCAAGAAATATGGAAAACACAACACACATCAACAAGTTCAAGGACATGGAGGGAATTTGGATGGAAAAACCTGATTCGCTATTTCATTACACCACAGATTCAAAGAAAATATACAAATACCCAATCTATATGCTGGAGGGGCTGTGGGGCTCAAAATGCAGACCACTCACATATGTTTTGGAAATGCTGCAAAATCTCATCATTCTGGAAATCTATACATGTGACAATACAGAGGATATTAGGATATAATATGCCAATGAACTGTAACTTGATGTATTTATGTGATCTTAAAAGAGACAATGTAATACAGGCTGAGGACAGATATCTAGTTAAAATATTGCTGATTGCATGTAAAAAGGATCAGAAGTTCTTCCTGACCAAGAGCAATGGACTGACATTGTTGAGGATATACGTTTGATGGAAAAACTAACATATCGACAAAGAATACAAGAAGGACAATATGAAAAAAAATGGCGGAAATGGACACACTACAAAGTGCAACAACGAGACAGAAATTGAAAGAATAACCAAAGACACTGGAAAAACCAGAAGAATTAAGAGATGGAAACTAAAAACTTGATGCTCCAACATTTGTCCCCCCCTTTTTTTCTTTTCTTTTTTTTTTCTCTTTCTTCCTCTAGCTCCTTTTTTTTTAAATATAGACTGTGATCTGAATGTAATATGTATGATGAAAAATGAATAAAAATCAAAGTTACAAAAAAAAAACCAAATTCATGAAACAGGCCTGGACAAAAATGATGGTACCCCTAGAAAAGATTGAAAATAATGTGACCATAGGGACATGTTCAACCAAGATGTGTCCTCTAATTAACATCACAGGTGTCTACAAACTTGTAATCAGTCAGTTGGCCTATTTAAAGGGTGACAAGTAGTCACTGTGCTGTTTGGTGAAATGGTGTGTACCACACTAAACATGGACCAGAGGAAGCAAAGGAGAGAGTTGTCTCAGGAGATTAGAAAGAAAATTATAGACAAGCAGGCTAAAGGCAAAGGCTGTAAGACCATCTCCAAGCAGCTTGATGTTCCTGTGACTACAGTTGCACATATTATTCAGAAATTTAAGATCCACGGGACTGTAGCCAACCTCCCTGGACGTGGCTGCAGGAGGAAACGGATAATACGAATGGTAACAAAAGAGCCCAGAACAACCTCTAAACACATTCATGGTGAACTCCAAGGTCAAGGTACATCAGTGTCAGATCGCACCATCCGTCGTTGCTTGAGCCAAAAGGCGCTTTTCTACTAGGGTCAGTACAGTACGGTTTGGTACGGGACGGTACAGTTCGGCCCACTTTGTGTTTCCACTGCACTAGGTCCCATTTCAAGTGGGTGGGAATGTAGTTACAGGGAGGAAGCACAACCCTCTCCCTCCCGCTATGTAAAACAAGCATAACTGGTGTAAAACAAGCGTAACGTTACGCAAAACACAAGCTGGCAGGATACGAGGCATCTGCATTCTCTGGCTGTTTTTGCCAGAATAAAGGCAAAAACGGAGAACAGAAGGCAAAGCCGGCAATACGACACACTCTGGAAAAGTACTGGAGCATTTAGGAAACCATAGAGCAGTATAAAGGAAAAGACATGAGGATACCAACTACATTACGTATGACGGTAAGCTAATGAATGCTAATGCTACTTTGCTTTTAAGGCCGCTGTACACCATTGTAATGTCGGCAAGTTATCGATATTAGGTACTAAAATATGTATTCTCTGTGTATGTGTTTCAGATGGCTCTCTTGTGGCAAAAATATCGCTTCAAACGGTCGGCGTGAACGTGCAACACAGTGATGTGACCCCAACTTCAAGAATGCAAAGTGGTTAGGAACTGCAGAATGTCTGTAGAAATGTTTAGCTTCCTGTGCAACAAATTGCTCTGATCTGTGTCAAAATCATGGCGAGACTGTTGAGACATAATGGGATTTACCTGCTCCAGCCAGTGGTGTCATGGAAAAACTGACATATTGTTCGACCCAGGGAACACACACACAGGCTCAAGTGCAATTCAATTATCTTTATTGTTACCAACAGAGGATTTGTGGGTGCGTGTATGCGTTATGTGACTGTATTGATGGTGAACGAGCTGCAGCCGGGGGTGAGACAGAACGCCGTACAGTCTGGCAACCCTAGGAACAGAGCCAAACACAGATGTTAGTTTCACCCACGTCACAGAGTTGTATAATGACTGGGGCTTACTTGCAGGTGGTCTGATGCGGGCACCGGTTTCAGCTTTTGGCCTCCTACCAGGGAGACAGCATCTGCGAAGCACACCCGGCGATGAGCTGTGATGCACGGCGTGGCGAGGGAAGCGTTCTGCCACCGCGGGGAGTCGGATCCGGCACCAAAGGGATCCACCTGTGCACAGGGGAGAGCCTGGGAGAAAAGGTGAGTCATAATTAGGCTTGCTTGAGGAAGGAGAGTCCTTTCAGACGAGGCGCAGGGCTGTGTGGAAACAGACGTGCGGGAGACGAAGGTTGGTAGCAAGACAGACGGCTCCGTACCGAGGCTCCAGGCAGAGCAAGCTATAAAGCCAGAGATTGATTTGCCACAGGTGTGCGCGCAGCTGAGGCAGATGACGGCCCGGAGTGTGTTATGACAGTACTCCCCCCCCCCCCCGTGCAGCGCCTCCTGGCGCTGGCCTACCTGGGTGCACCTGATGGAAGTCCTTGATGAGACGTTTGTCCAGTACAAATGACGGACGCACCCAGGACCTCCACTCGGGGCCATACCCCTCACAGTCCACCAGGTACTGCAGGCCGCGACCCCGGCGGCGGATGTCCAAGATGGAGTTGACCCTCCATGCCGGGTTGCCGTCGATCAACACTGGCGGGGGTGGAGCCCTAGGAGGGGGGCAGAGCGGGTTGGAGACCATGGGCTTGACCTGGGAAAAGTGGAAAGTAGGACAAACATGGAGAGAGGGGGGGAGAGCCAGACGCACAGCCACAGGACTAATCACTCGGACAATTGGGAAGGGCCCAATAAAACGTTGAGCCAGCTTCCTCTTCTCAGCCTTCAGGTTGATGTGCTGGGTTGAAAACCATACCTGCTTACCCACCTGATACTGGGGGGCAGGCTTCCTGCGCCGGTTCACTGTTCTTGTGTTGCGCTCGGCCGTGTGCAAAAGGGCCTGGCACGTAGCAGCCCAGAGCCGACGACAGCACCTCAGGTGGGCATGGATGGAAGGCACGGCCACCTCCCCCTCCTCTTCGGGAAACAGCGGGAGATCGTAGCCCAGTGACGCCCTGAAAGGTGACATACCGATAGCCAAGGACAGAGTCAGGTTTTGAGCGTACTCAATCCATGGCAGATGACTGCTCCAAGATGACGGGCTGGAAGCGATGACGCAGCGCAGAGCAGCCTCCAGCTCCTGATTGGCCTGCTCGCACTGCCCGTTGCTCTGGGGATAATGATCAGGCTTACCGTAGCCCCCAATGTGTTGCAGAAACTCCTCCAAATGCGGGACACAAACTGGGGACCTCGATCGGAGACAATGTCCTTGGGGATCCCATGCAGACACACGACGTGCTGCACCAATAGGTCCACTGTCTCTCGTGTCGTTGGAAGCCCATGTAGGGGGACAGAGTGGGCGGCTTTGGAGAAACAGTCCACAATGGTGAGAACGGTGTCGAAGCTGTTGGATGCCGGGAGGCCGGTTATGAAGTCTAGGGCAATGTGGGACCATGGTCTTCCAGGGACCGGGAACGGATGGAGGAGACCCGCCGGCAGCGATGATGATGTATTCCTGGTGGCGCACTGGATACAGGCCCGGACGTAGTTGATGACGTCATTCCGGAGGCCTGGCCACCAGAATGATCTCTGAAGCAGTTCCACCAAACGGGTGATCCCAGGGTGGCAGGCGAGCTTGGACGAGTGGGCCCAGTGGATCACATCACCCCGAATGGACGATGGAACAAACAGTCTTCCTGCAGGCCCCCGCCTGGATCCGGCTCAGCTTCCTGTGCCCTCAAGACCTTATCCCTGATGGCCCATGAGAGGGCGCCCACGACACATGAGGTGGGGAGGATGGTGTGCTCCTGCCCCTCAGAGACCTCCGAGGCAAACTGACTGGACAGGGCATCTGGTTTGGCGTTCTTCGTCCCAGGGCGGTAGGTGATGGTAAACCTGAAGCGCCCAAAGAACAGGGACCAACGCACCTGGCGGGCATTCAGGCGTTTAGCCATTCTCAGATACTCCAAGTTTTTGTGGTCGGTCCACACCACGAAGGGTTGCACAGCCCCCTCCAGCCAGTGCCGCCATTCCTCCAGCGCAAGCTTCACCGTCAGGAGTTCTCTTTCGCCAATGTCATAATTCCTCTCCGCGGGTGACAGCCGCCAGGAGAAGAAAGCGCAGGGGTGGATCACCCCGTCCACCGGAGAGCGCTGTAATAATACTACCCCCACCCCCGAGTCAGAGGCATCCACTTCAACCAAGCACTGGAGAGTGGGATCCACCAGCGTCAGGACCCGGGAGGATGAGAACTCTGTCTTCAGGGTTGCAAAAGCCGACGCGGCCTCCTCTGTCCACCGGAATGCCACCTTGGGGGAGATGAGGCAGGTCAGGGGAAGAGCAATCGAGCTGTAATTAGGTACAAATCTCCGGTAGAAATTGGCAAAACCCAAGAATTGTTGCAGCTGTTTCCTTGATGAAGGCGGGGGCCAATCCACCACTGCCCCCACCTTCTCAGGGTCCGGGATGACCTGATTGTGCGAGATGATGAATCCTAGGAAGGAGGTCTTCTCGGTGTAAAACTCACACTTCTCTGCCTTCACAAAAAGTTTATTCTCCAGGAGACGTTGAAGAACCCGCTTCACATGGACCTAATGCTCCTCCCGGGACTGGGAGAAGATCAGAATGTCGTCCAGGTAGACGAAGATGAAGGACCCGAGGAAATCCTGGAGAACGTCATTAATCAGACGTTGGAAGACGGCTGAGCGTTGGTGAGCCCAAACGGCATGACGAGGTATTCAAAGTGGCCGCTGGGGGTCCGGAATCCCGTCTTCCACTCGTTGCCCTCCCGGATCCGCACGAGGTGATAAGCACTGCGGAGGTCCAGCTTCGTGAACCAGGAGACCCCCTGGAGGGAGTCGAAGGCAGAGTCCATGAGTGGCAACGTGTACCTGTCCTTGATAGTGATGTTGTTCAAAGCCCGGAAGTCAATACAAGGGCGGAGGGAACCATCCTTCTTCCCGACAAAGAAGAAGCCCACCCCCACTGGCAACGACAAAGGCCGGATGATACCCGAGCTGAGCAATTCCTTGATATATGCCTCCATAGCCTCCCACTCCGGAGCTGATAAGCTGTAAAGGCGGCTCGACGGCAGGGGGGCACCCGGGCGGAGGTTAATGGCATAGTCGTATGGGCGGTGTGGGGGCGGGGGGGCAGTGCCTGGGATTTACTAAACACCGCTTCAAGGTCATGGAACTCTGGAGGCATCCTGGACAGGTCGGGGGGAGGGAGGGGGGCGGGGAGGAGAGAGGAACCGAAGGAGAACAAGCTGCAGACTGGAGGCACGCACTTAGGCAGAAGGGGCTCCAGGTGAGGACGCTCCCGGTACGCCAGTCGAAGGTAGGATTATGTAGGCGAAGCCAGGGGTAACCCATGATTACGGGGGCAGCCGAGGTGGACAGCACAAACAGCTGGAGGTCCTCTCGATAGTTACCAGAGATGATCGCTGAGACAGGGGCTGTCTGATGCGTCACTTTCTCCAAGGGAGCCTTTGACAGAGTAACAAGGTTTAGGGGAGTCGGCAGAGCATGGCAGGGAAGCCCCAATCAGGTTGCCAGTTTCCCCGAAATAAAACTCTGCTCGGCCCCCGAGTCCACCAGTGCGTGCGTGAGAATTTCAGTGCGCTTGTGACAGAACCTAATTGGCAGGAGACATTTTGATAGGGGATTTGGCCGAGACGAGTCCGCGATTCCCCCTACAGCGACGCGCGGACCCCCTCTTTTGGCCGAACCGGACAGGACTCAATCTCGTGCTGGTCATCCCCACAGTACATGCAGAGACCTAGCTCCCTGCGGCGCTGTCTCTCAGCCTGCGGGAGTTTGGTCCACCCCATTATCATTGCCTCAGGTTCATCTGGGCCCTCTAGTGCGAGCAACGCCAATGATAAGGACTGAGAGGAGCGTTGGAACTGTCTGCTCGAGCGGCTGGAAGACCTCCACTCAGCAGCACGCTCTCTCAGCCTGTTATCAAGACTAATAATCAGAGAAATTAGTTCAGTGAGATGCTCAGGTTTATCTAAGCGGGCCAGCTCGTCCCGTAGACTAGGGCTCAGGCTACGAATAAAAATGCTGCAAAGCGAGGCATCCTCCCACCCAACCTCCGCTGCTACCACCCGGAAGTCGACAGCGTAGTCAGCCACTGACCGACCCCCTGACGAAGGTTTAACAGACTGGTGGTAAGCACGCTATCACGGTCCGAATGATCAAAAACTTTGTGGAAATCGTGCACGAATTGGGCGTAGGTTAAATTGGCGTAGCTGGGCTTTGCCATAATGGCGTAAGCCCAAGCTAACGCTTGCCCCTCCAACAGATTAGCCACGTAACCAATTCGGCTGTGATCAGTGGGGAAGTCCCCCGGAACTCGCTGAAACACCGTCTCACATTGGAGGATGAAACCCCGAGCCTCCCCGAGCTTGCCGCTGAAGCACGTGGGAATGGGAACTGGAGTGAGACAGGTTTGCAAGCCCGGGCTAGCCTGGCTAGGAGGAGAGCTAGCGGGAGCTGGCCTGCTACTATGAGCCGGAGGGAACGCCCGCTGTCCTTCCAGATGATCCAACCGGCTGTAATTCTGAACTAACTGGTTCAGTATGACCTGCTGCTGGTGAGTAATTTGGTCCACTCAAGCCTCTAAGATGTTAAACTGGTGTGCGAGCCTGCTGTTCGCTGGGTCACTCTGACGGAGCCGTACTGACATATTGTTAGACCCAGGGAACACACACACAGGCTCAAGTGCAATTCAATTATCTTTATTGTTACCAACGGAGGATGTGTGGGTGTGTATATGCGTTATGTGAATGTATTGATGGTGAACAAGCTACAGCCGGGGGCGAGACAGAACGCCGTACAGTCTGGCAACCCTAGGAACAGAGCCAAACACAGATGTTAGTTTCAGCCACGTCACAGAGAGTTGTATAATGACTGGGGATTACTTGCAGGTGGTCTGATGTGGGCGCCAGTTTCAGCTCTTGGTCTCCTACCAGCGAGACAGTGTCTGCGAGGCACACCCGGCGATGAGCTGTGATGCACGGCGTGGCGAGGGAAGCATTCCGCTGCCGCGGGGAGTCGGATCCGCCGCCAAAGGGATCCACCTGTGCACAAGGGAGAGCCTGGGAGAAAAGGTGAGTCGTAATTAGGCTTACTTGAGGAAGTAGAGTCCTTTCAGACGAGGCGCAGGGCTGTGTGGAAACAGACGTGCGGGAGACGAAGGTCGGTAGCAAGACAGACGGCTCCATGCCGAGGCTCCAGGCAGAGCGGGCTATAAAGCCCGAGATTGATTAGCCACAGGTGTGCACACAGCTGAGGCAGATGATGGCCCAGAGTGGGTTATGACAAAAACATGATTAGTCAGTGCCATATCATAGCATATGAGCAGTTCAATATATATTTCAACAGGTAAACAGTACTGAGTTAGGCATAAGATATATTTAACAATTATGATGCATTTTAAGCCAAAACAAATGGATCTAGGATTAAAAGTAATTAAAATAATGCAGTCACAAGGTTACATGGAGAAATATGTGGATTAACTGGAAATATATTGTATTGAGTATTGCTGACTACATATACACTACCGTTCAAAAGTTTGGGGTCACCCAGACAATTATTTTGTGTTTTCCATGAAAAGTCACACTTATTTACCACCATGAGTTGTAAAATGAATAGAAAATATAGTCAAGATATTGACAAGGTTAGAAATAATGATTTGTATTTGAAATAATATTTTTTTTCCTTCAGACTTTGCTTTCGTCAAAGAATCCTCCATTTGCAGCAATTACAGCATTGCAGACCTAACATGATTGCACAAGCGTTTTCTAATCATCCATTAGCCTTCTGACGCAATGAGCAAACACACTGTACCATTAGAACACTGGAGTGATAGTTGCTGGAAATGGGCCTCTATACACCTATGTAGATATTGCACCAAAAACCAGACATTTGCAGCTAGAATAGTCATTTACCACATTAGCAATGTATAGAGTGTATTTCTGATTAGTTTAAAGTTATCTTCATTGAAAAAAAGTGCTTTTCTTTCAAAAATAAGGAAATTTCTAAGTGACCCCAAACTTTTGAACGGTAGATACTGTATAAATATATATTCTCTATATCAACAGTGAACTATACTTGTATTCATATAGTATTGCCCTGGGAATTTTGACAATAAACCTTTGTACTTTTGCAGATTTCTCTATTTTGTTTTGTGTGTGAAGGTTACCACCAAGTGATATAAATTAAATATAGAGATTGGAAACGCTGTCTAAGAACTGTCATGACCTTAGCGCTATATTGTCCGCGCTCGGGCCACGCACCATTCCTGTCAGGCTTTGACAGCGGTGTTGTTATTCTGGCTCTCCGGGCTCTCATTGGATAACGCTCGGGGGAGTTTCCTGCTGTCAAGGCCTGAACAGCTGTGCTGCATTTGCGGTCATTAGCGGTCGGCTTTAAAAGCCGGCACCCGCAGCAGCATCTTGCGGCAGTCTCGTCAAACGTTCGTCAGATGATCATCAAGGTAATCCTTCTCATCTCGTTCGTAAGTGTGTTCATCACCTATGATTACTGTTTGTACTCTGTCGTGGGGCTCACCCCTTTCCTTGTCAGACGCTGAGCGAGCATTCCTCGTCTCAGCTGTCAACGTTCGTCCTGTGTACTAATTAATAGTCTTGTTGCCCAGCCCCCGCGGCTGGTTATCTTGTCCTTCCCTTTTCCCAAACTATTAATAAACACCTGTGCAACTTAACTGGACTGTGGCATCTTATGCTGGCTCATGAGGGCCAGCCGTGACAAGAACAATCCAGCAGTTTGACAAATCACTTTTGGTTTGGTGTAAGTCTGCCAACAGAATTATGAACCATAAAGCAGTTTGTGTTAAAATGTTAAATCCCATTAAACCCGAACTCAGGGGGGTCTAATCATGTGTCATGGAGTGCAAAGACCCTGCAGGTTCTCTCTTCTATCCCATTATTAGGAAATGCAGATGCTAATATGGCCCAGAATTCCTCCATATACTGGGACTATCACTAAAGTGTGCAGTGTCTTCTGCACTGGCACATTCAACAACACAGTCTTCAGCAAATAATTGTTTTGGTTACTTTTCTTAAAAATGAGCCATTATTTTCAAAGTCACTGATAAATGGTTCATACTGTTGATTCTTTTCCCACCGGTGTCCCACCGGTGTAACAGACAAAAATAGAAAATCATGATGCAAACACATAAATCACTAAATTGTTTATTACAATCAGCAGCAAATTACAGATTATTTAGAATGTGAAAAATTCAAACCATAAAAAAAAAAAGAAAGAAATTGGAATTTGTCACACACGCCAGCCACGCTGCCTCACTGAGAAGCAACTGGATCGGCACCTCGTACTGGTCCCGGTTCAGCAGATCTTCAGCCTGCATCTCTTTAAATAGTGAAGCAAGGTCTGGTTTGGGTAGATCGTTTTCCCCTTGCCTAGATGAAAAACAGAAGTGGGTGGTGAATAATTAAAGAAAGTTTAAAACATATTTGAGAAATGAATGAAAGAATGAATCTTTATTTCAGATAGATTAGATTAAAAGAAAGAAACAGAATAATATAACAAAGGGAAAAAAATCCAACAAGGTCAAATTAAACAGAAACTCCTCAGATTATACATTTCAACATAAGGCTTTGGGCACATGCGCATGCAGCGACCGGTAGCTGGTGAAAAAGTATGTCGTCTGTGTGTTTTGTTTTATGCACTTTAATGTGTTTTTACGCTAATCTCTGTGTCGTTTCTGTCCTGGAATGTTTGTGGACTGTATGGTGAAGAGCTCCCTGGTTCCATCAACATGCACTACCTCCCCTTTTTTGCACTGCTGCTACTTGTCCTCTGGCTCTTTGTCTCTGAAGTAAACGCGTTCGGCATGATGGCGGGCAGGATACATTATTCCAGGGACATGTTGCTGCATTTTAACACGGTTGATGCAGCGGCTGTGATTGAGCCTAAGCCGCAACTGCCAGACTTTATTTTGAGAGACGTTCATGGACACAGCGGTGAAAGAGAGACGGAAGAAAAAAACGCGGAAAACGTGGAGGAGTGAAATTGCACCTGAGAAGACGTCAGTTTGGTAACATTGCTCTTCCTTCTATGATTTTTGGGAATGTACAGTCTCTGAGAAACAAGGTGGATGAAATTCAAGGGAATGTACGCTACCAGAAGGACTTTAAGAACTGCTGCGTCATGGCCTTCACCGAATCTTGGCTTACTGCGCATGACCAAGATGCAGACCTGTGGATTGACGGCTTTGGAGCCCCGCTGCGCTCGGATCGGCAGGAAGAGGTAACGGGGAAGCGTCAGGGGGGCGGCGGATGTTTATACATTAATAAGCAGTACTGCACATCTGTCACGGTCAGAGAGCGCATCCATACACCCGATGTGGAGCTGCTGTCTGTGTCACTACTCCCCTTTTATTTGCCTCGCGAGTTCCCCCAACTTTTCATCACAACTGTGTACATACACCCGAGGGCAGACGCTGACTCCGCCTGCAGCACAATCTCTGATGTGATCCAGCAGCTGCAATCAATTTCTCCAGAGTCGCCAAACTTCATTCTTGGGGATTTTAACCAAGTTTCTTTAAAGAAGACACTTAAAAACTTTTATCAATATGTCTCCTGAACCAACCAGGCAAAAAAAGACATTGGACCTGTGCTATGGATCCATAGAGAGGGTCTATAAATCACTCCCCCTTCCTCCTGTAGGATCCTAAGATCACAACTGTGTACATTTGCTGCCCACATATAAAACTGCTCTCAGAAGAGGCAAGGTAGAGATGAGAGACATTGATGTGTGGACAGAAGATTCAGTGCACAGCCTCCAGGAATGCTTTGACTGTACAGACTGGGAGATGTTCACACTGGCCTGCGGGGATGATTTGGACTCTTTGGTGGACGTTGCATGCCCATACATGGCTTTCTGTAAAAATAAGATCGTTCCACGTAAACGTGTCAAAATATATCCCAACAACAAGCCATGGGTTACAAAATCAGTTAAATCCTGCTTACAGAGGAAAGCACTTGCCTTTAAACAGGGGTCTGTTTCTGAGCTACAGGTTGCCACAAAAGAGCTGAAATCCAAAATTTTAAGAGCAAAACAGAATTATAAATCAGAATTGGAAAGCAAGATGGCAACAAAGAAACTTGGTTCAGCCTGGGCCAGTATGAAAACTATTGCAGGCCTTCAGAGCACAGAGCGCAGTAATCGTGTGTTTTTAGATGGTTTTAATTCAGACACAGAGCTGGCTAATGCTCTTAATTGTTTTTATGGTTGTTTTGACTCCTTTGAGTTTAGCACTGAAAACCAAGATTTGAAACAGAAAGACAATCAGCACTTTAATATTGAGGTGGAGGATGTTAAAAGGGAGTTCTGCGCTGTAAAAGTGAACAAAAGTCAGGGCCTTGATAATATATGTGGGCACTTGGTAAAGTCCTGTGCACATGAACTGAGTCCTATAGTTCATTACATTTTCAATAAGTCCTTACAAACACAACATGTGCCTAAGATCTGGAAAGAAGCCGTGGTTGTTCCCGTTCCAAAATCCAGCTGTCCTAAAACAGTAAACGACTTTAGACCAGTTGCTTTGACTTCAATTTTAATGAAAATTTTTGAAAAACTGGTCAGATGTGAGGTCCTAAAGCAGACTGAGCATGCATTGGATCCTCTGCAGTTTGCCTATAGGCCTCACAGAGGAGTGGAGGATGCCACTGTCACTCTGTTTAACATGCTTTTTAAACATCTGGATTTGAATGGGACACACGCCAGGCTTTTATTTGTGGACTTTTCCTCCGCCTTTAATACAATCCAACCTCATATCTTAGTTGAAAGGCTCCAGCAACAATTTGATTTGAGCAATAATCCGGTGGGTTGGATTCTGGATTTCTTAACCAACAGGACGCAGAGAGTAAGGGTCAATGGTACATTGTCTGACCAAAAGTGCTCTTCTACTGGCTCTCCTCAGGGGTGTGTGTTGTCACCACTACTCTTCATCCTGTACACAAACATGTGTCGGATCAGACATGACAACAGACACATCATAAAGTATGCTGATGATTCAGTTATTGTCAGTCTCCTCCAGGATGGTGAGAGTGGCCACGGCCCAGTAGTTGATGATTTTGTTCACTGGTGTGAGGATTCCTACCTACAGCTGAATACGACAAAAACTAAAGACATGATTATTGACTTTAGAAGGAAAACTCCCAGGCACAAAGTCACCGTACTAAAAGGCCAGACCACCGAATGTGTACAATCCTACAAATATCTTGGAACGATTATTGATAGTAATTTAAACTTTGAAGAGAACTGTGAAAGGGTGTGCAAAAAGGGTCAGCAACATTTGCATTGCTTGAGAAAACTTGCACGCTTCCAAATTGACCGAACCATAATGACAGTGTTTTATCGGGCTTTTATTGAATCTGTTTTATCCTTTTCTTTAGTGTCATGGTTTGGTCAGATAAAACTGAAACAGAGGAAATCCTTGGATCATGTAGTTAGATGGTCCAGTCGTTTGCTTGGTGAGTCACAGCTGAGCCTGACATACCTGTACACCAGACAAGTACAGAGGATGGCGACCTCCATTTTAAATGATGACTCCCACCCTTTGCACTGCCACTTTCAGCTTCTTCCCTCAAGACGGAGGTTTGCTGTCCCAAAAAGTAAAACCCAGCGCTACAAAAACAGTTTTGTTCCTGCTGCTGTCAAAGAGTTGAACAAGCTGTAACAATATATTGCACATAATTTAGGTACCTATTTATTAACTCCATTTTTATATTTACTTATTTTTGTAGGATGTTACTTGGGTTCTAAATATTTTATTGAGTTTTAGACCTTTGAGTTTTTAACCTCTTTGACTAGTTTTTAACTTTTAATGTGACTCTTCTCTCTTACCTCTGGTTTTTCTCTCATCTCTTTGTCTTTTTATACCCTGATTGATGGAGCCTTGAGTATTTTTATCATGTTTATAGTCAATTTCATGTGTGCCTGTGTTTGTGTCTATGTTGAATGTAATTTGTGGCTTGTAAATATGGATGTCACCAGACTGCAAAACAAATCTACCTACGGGTACAAATAAAGTAACCTGAACCTGAACCTAAGTTGTCCGAAATGGGTGATGGCTGAAGCCACAGCTTATATTGCCCACCCATGTTCCATCTAAGAATTCAAAAATAAAATAAAATAAGAGTGATTACAAATCAGAACAAAGCCAAGACAAAATGTGACAAAAACTAAGCAACAGCACAACACAGACTGGATATGACAATCCTTATGTGATTTTACATGTCATCTTGTATATATGTTTGGAGTTTTTCTTCCTTTAGTTTTTGTTTAAGTTGGCCAAGCATTGTATATGATTTTAATTCAGGTCCAAAAGCATTCCAGAGTCTGATTCCTTGCACTGAGACACAGTGTTGCTTGGTGGTAGTTCTCACTGAAGGTTTTTGAAATATACATGTTCCTCTGAAATGATATTGTTTCTGCCTTATTTGGAACAACTTTGGATATTTGTGGGCAGTGAGAGATTCTTAGCTTCAAACATTATTACTGCAGTTTTAAAGTCAACCAGATCTTTCAACTTGAGAGCTTTTAATTTGAGAAAAAGTGGGTTTGTTGGTTCCCTGTGAGCAGCTTTGTTTATTATTCTAATAGCTCTTTTCTGAAGCATAATGACTGGACAGCAGTGGCTCAGGAGGTAGAGCAGGTCATCCAATAACCACATGTTTGGCGGTTCGAATCCCGCTCTCCCCAGATATCCTGCCGTTGTGTCCCTGGGCAAGACACTTCACCCCAATTGCTCCTGGTGGGTCTGGAAGCGCCATGTTAGGCAGCATGCCACCATCAGTGTGTGTAAATGGGTGGATAACAGGCTCTGTAAAGCGCTTTGGTCATCAAGAGATGAGAATAAAAGCGCTATATAAGTGAGTACTATTTACCATATGTGTTTCCCCATACTTCAGTACAATATGGGAGTATTAATGAATGATACAAAGTCTATAGTGTGGGTTGATTCAGCAAATATTTCACTCTGTGTAGTATTGCGATTGATTTGCATATTTTACCTTTAATATAATTAATATGTGACTTCCAACACAGTTTATTATCAATTATTACGCCAAGGATTTTAATTTTGGATACACTTTCAATCTCTACACCATTTACTGTATACTAAGTTTAGATACTGAGTTGTGATGGTGTGAAATAACGTTATCAATAAAAGTTTAGCCACCGCTGTGTCGCCTTGGTTTCAAGTGTGGGTGGTGTTTTGAGCTTGTATTGCTAAAGTGTAAAAGGAAGCACTACAATGGGTCTCCAATATTTGTAATGTGTTCTTTTACTGGATGAGTTTAAAGATGAAATACTATCGACTACACATATAAACTAAATTCTAATCGTGACTGAACAACTCCCATTCCCCAAAGTGTAAGATACACTATTATGACTACAACTCATAAAGGATCATTTTCAATTACTCTGTAATTAATATTCACACAATCAAATAAATCTCAGTTCAGTCCCTTTCAGATTAAGTGGAAATTGTGCTACTTTAAATTTGGCACTTTACCTATACTTTAACTTAAAAAGCAAAAGATTTGACTGTAAATATGATGTGTTGTTTACCTGCCACAATACACATTGCTGTCAAAACGTCACCATTCCGAGCAGATCCTGTTTGGACTCTACAATCAAAATACACACACCTTAAGTACATGCACAGCACGAAAGTGCAACATGGAAAAAAACACTGTTTTTAACCAGGATTACAACTAGCTTTTTTCATCAGATATTGCCAACACAAAGGCTACATACCACGACGGATGTAGCATTGAGCTAGGTCATCGTTTAAACACAATTAAGTTTTTGTCTGTCCAAAGTGAACTTTCCACTGCTGGGAAAATTAAGGTAAAACATGAATATCACATCACTCACCGTCCTCTATATAATGACAATATCATGGCTTCAACTGCTGAATTTGGGTGCTGTCACGGCTGTACATTCAATTCAATTTGGGTGGCTGGGTCTAATTCCTGGTGCATCTCCGTGTATTTTCCAGTGTGTCTGCTTGTGCTCCCCACTGCAAGCTCAGTCTACTTCCCTCTGCATTCTCTCATCAACCGAAACGCACAGAAAACTCTGCTGGACCGTGGTGTTGATTTCTGCTGATTTCTGTTAAGCCATTCTATCGTTGTTGTTTATAATATCACTTGTTCATGGGCTCAAGGACGAAAAATTGCAAATGGCACCTCATGATACCAAAGAGGACAGTGACTACTTTTCACCCTTTAAATAGACAGACCAACCAATTACAAGTCTGAACACCCTTGATGCTAATTACAGGATATACCTGAGTTTACCATGTCCCTATGGTCAAATTATTATCAATCTTTTCTAGGGGTATCATAATTTTCATCCAGGCTAGTAGTTTATTTTTTTAATGATTTTGTTGAACCAAAATTCAAAACCAATGTCTAATTTTCATTAATTAATTCTCAGAAAATTCTTATTTGTTATTGCTTTTGTCAGTTTCAAGTTATTTCAGTGACCATTGTGGGATTTTCTTTCTTTAACAGAAGTCTATCTATCTATCTATCTATCTATCTATCTATCTATCTATCTATCTATCTATCTAGAGTGTTCTGACGTACTGCATTGCAACATGGTAGTCCATTTGCAGTATGTCAGACAAAAAAGCCCTGCAGAGGATAGTTAAGGGAGCTGAAAGTGTAATTGGAGTTTCCCTCCCCTCTGTCCAAGAACTTTTTCAGAGCCGTTGCAGGAGCAGGGCAATGAACATTGTTAAGGACTACTCTCACCCTCTGCATAAACACTTTGAACTGCTGCCATCTGGCAAACGATTCCGGAGCATCAGAGGCAGAACCACCAGACTGGTGAACAGCTTCCTTCCACAAGCTGTTAGGATGCTGAACAGTTGATCCAGAATCTTTTATACATATTACTGTGATTTATGGACATTACGTATATTATATGTATATCAATAAAGATTGTATGACAATAAAGACTGATCTATCTATCTCTCTATTTATCTATAGTAGTGTGAAAAAGTGTTTGCCCCTTTCCTGGGTTCTCATTTTTTTGTATATTTGTCACACTTAAATTTTTCATATCATCAAACAAATTTAAATATTAGACAAAGATAAGACAAGTAAACACAAAATGCAGTTGTTGTTTTTTTTAATGGTGTTTATTATTAAGGGTAAAAAAAAAAAAATCCAAACCTACATGGCCCTGTGTGAAAAAGTGACCCCCCCCCCCTTCATTCAAACATAAATTAATTGCTGTTTATCACATCTTTGGAAAGCTGAATTCAATTTCTCTAGTCACACCCAGGCCTGATTACTGCCACACCTGTTCTCAATCAAGAAATCACTTAAATAGGACCTGCCTGACAAAGTGAAGTAGACCAAAAGATCCTCAAAAGCTAGCCATCATGCTGCAATCAAAAAAAAAAATCAGGAACAAATGAGAAACAAAGTATTTCAGATCTATCAGTCTGGAAAATGTTATAAAGCCATTTCTAAAGCTTTGGGACTCCAGTTAACCACAGTGAGAGCCATTAGCCACAAATGGCGAAAACATGGAACAGTGATGAACATTCCCAGGAGTGGCCGGCCGACCAAAATTACCCAAGAGCACAGTGACGACTCAGCAAAGGGGCAACAAAAGACCCCACAACAACATCCAAAGAAGTGCAGGCCTCACTTGCCTCAGTTAAGTTCAGTGTTCATGACTCCACCACAAGAAAGAGACTGGACAAAAATGGCCTGCATGGCAGAGTTCCAACACGAAAACCACTGCTGAGCAAAAAGAACATAAAGGCTCGTCTCAGTTTTGTCAGGAAACATCTTGATGATCCCCAAGACTTTTGGGAAAATACTCTGTGGACTGACGAGACAAAAGTTGAACTTTTTGGAAGGTGTGTGTCCCATTACATCTGGCGTAAAAGTAACACAGCATTTCAGAAAAGGAACATCATACCAACAGTAAAATATGGTGGTGGTAGCCTAATGGTCTTGGGCTGTTTTGCTGCTGGCCCTTACCTCTTCTAAAACCATTGTAGCAGTTACCATCATAGCTGCAGACCCTCCATCCCCTTGTGGCCAAGCTCCAGAGGCATCTGAGACAAGCACATTGGTGTCACTCACCGACGCAGGTGCCTCCCCACCACACTCAGTACCCCCCTCTACCATCTCCCAAGCACCAAATTTATGTATGGAAAATACCTGGGTGAAGGATGAGGCAAGATTGACTTGGCGAACACAGCTTTATTGTTGTAACTGGTATGGTGGTTACACAGCAGGAACCTGGCAAAGGGCACCGGTCAAAGAGACCACAACATGGTCGCCCATCCCTTGTATAGGGCAGTGTGGTGACGTGACCGGAAGTACATGTCACCACACTGCACTTCACAGTAAAGTGACATTTCTTATATATCTCACACAGTTGCCAATAATTTACCGTAAAATTCACAGATTTTTTTTACAGTTGAATATAAAATTTTGTGGTTATTTTAATGGTGATTTACTGTCAAAAGAACAGTTCTAAACTGTAATTTACTGTTGCCAAACCAGTATACCTTCAAGAGGTATACATCATTGCCATATTTTTTACAATAAATTTCTGGCAACCACAGCTGCCAGTAATTTACTGGAAAATTCACAGATTTTTTTTAAAGTCCCATGTAAAATTTTGTTGTTATTTGAATGGTGGTTTACTGATAAAAGAACAGTTCTAAAATGTATTATTTACGGTTGCCAAATGACTATATCTTCAAGAGGTATGCATTGTTGCTGTATTTTTTACAGTAAATTATTGGTTACCACAGCTGCCAGTAATTTACTGTAAAATTCACAGATTATTTTTTTTTTTTTACATTGCACACATCTGGTTCTCTCTGGAGATGTAATATTAAAGGAAAACATTTAGACGAGACAGCTGTTTGAGAAACATGTTCCTAAACAATGAATCAAATTTTTTGCTTTGATTTTTATACTAACTGCAGCCAGTCTTGAAGAGGTTAGAGCTAATGAGCCCATACTTGAAGCTACTTTAGCTGAGAAGCCTGAGAAGGATGCAGCTGTACAACATCGCCCCAGACATTTTTTCAAAGGATGATTGGCAATGATGAAGAAATTATACCGGGGTTAGGCATTCCTCCACATAGCATAACGGTTAGTAAAGTGTGGCCATAATTTAGATCTGGTGATTTGTGTACTTTATATTCATGTGCATGTTGCCTTTTTTTTTTTTCCTCTGCACCTTCGCCATGCTGAAGATGACATCAGCAGCTTTGGAGCTTTACAACTCATGAAGTTTTCGTGCTTAAAGATGAAGCCAACTTTACTGTCATTCAATCCATACAGCCAATTGTGTACAGTAGAATGAAATTATGTTTCTCCTAGCTACAATGTTAATCACATCTAGAATCAGAGGGGTCACTGCCATGCAAGGTGCCACCACAAATTTCCCTCCTCCGTTCCATTATTGCTTAGCACCAAGCTGGACGGCAGGAAGTTCCACTTTTATAAGGTCTTGGGCACGACCCGGCTGGAATTTGAACCCAGGCCTCTCGGGTGTGGGGCGGATGCTCAACCAACTAGGCCACCAAGCTGTAATATTTTCTGTCTCTATTTTTTCACAAAATTATTAATAATCCCAAAAGTTTACATATATTCCTAACCTGCATATGAATTTTTCCCTAATGTTGAAAAAAATTCATTTGAAATATGTCTGAAGACAAAAAATGTGCAAAACAGAATGACTGTGTTGGTATTTATTTAAAATTTCCATTAAAAACTGTCTGAAAAATTTCCCTTGTGGTCTCTTCTGCAGGGTATTAATCTCTAGAGGTCAACCCAGAGTTTCAGAGTTCTGTCTTTAACCACTTCAGATAATTTACATGGACATTTACAGTATTAAGCCATATGTGATATATATAATCTTAAAATGATCTGATCTTCATGCAACCAGATTTTCAAACAATGTGGTCCACTTATGTACAAGTAGTTCCTAGATAGTTACATGATAAACCATTTTTTTAAATGCCTGACATAACCTTACTAAAGGTTCAGGTTCAGGTTCAGGTTACTTTATTTGTACCCGTAGGTAGATTTGTTTTGCAGTCTGGTGACATCCATATTTACAAGCCACAAATTACATTCAACATAGACAAAAACACAGGTACATATGAAGCTGACTATAAACACAATAAAAATACTCAAGGCTCCATCAATCAGGGTATAAAAAGACAAAGAGATGGGAGAAAAACCAGAGGTAAGAGAGAAGGGTCATATTAAAAGTTAAAAACTAGTCAAAGAGGTTAAAAACTCAAAGGTCTAAAACCCAATAAAATATTTAGAACACAAGTAACATCCTACAAAAATAAGTAAATATAAAAATGGAGTTAATAAATAGGTACCTAAATTATGTGCAATATATTGTTACAGCTTGTTCAACTCTTTGACAGCAGCAGGAACAAAGCTGTTTTTGTAGTGCTGGGTTCTACTTTTTGGGACAGCAAACCTCCGTCTTGAGGGAAGAAGCTGAAAATTGCTGTGCAAAGGGTGGGGGTCATCATTTAAAATGGAGGTAGCCATCCTCTGTACTTGTCTGGTGTACAGGGATGTCAGGCTCAGCTGTGGCTCACCAAGCAAACGACTGGACCATCTAACTACCTGATCCAAGGATTTCCTCTGTTTCAGTTTTGTCTGACCAAACCATGACACTAAAGAAAAGGATAAAACAGATTCAATAAAAGCCCGATAAAACATTGCCATTATGGTTCAGTCAGTTTGGAAGCGTGCAAGTTTTCTCAAGCAATCCAAATGTTGCTGACCCTTTTTGCACACCCTTTCACAGTTCTCTTCAAAGTTTAAATTACTGTCAATAATCGTCCCAAGATATTTGTAGGATTGTACACATTCGGTGGTCTGGCCTTTTAGTACGGTGACTTTGTGCCTGGGAGTTTTCCTCCTAAAGTCAATAATCATGTCTTTAGTTTTTGTCGTATTCAGCTGCAGGTAGGAATCCTCACACCAGTGAACAAAATCATCAACTACTGGGCCGTGGCCACTCTCACAATCCTGGAGGAGACTGACAATAACTGAGTCATCAGCATACTTTATAATGTGTCTGTTGTCATGTCTGATCCGACACATGTTTGTGTACAGGATGAAGAGTAGTGGTGACAACACACACCCCTGAGGAGAGCCAGTAGAAGAGCACTTTTGGTCAGACAATGTACCATTGACCCTTACTCTCTGCGTCCTGTTGGTTAGGAAATCCAGAATCCAACCCACCAGATTATTGCTCAAATCAAATTGTTGCAGGAGCCTTTCAACTAAGATATGAGGTTGGATTGTATTAAAGGCGGAGGAAAAGTCCACAAATAAAAGTCTGGCATGTGTCCCATTCAATTCCAGATGTTTAAAAAGCATGTTAAACAGAGTGACAGTGGCATCCTCCACTCCTCTGTGAGGCCTATTGGAAAACTGCAGAGGATCCAATGCATGCTCAGTCTGCTTTAGGACCTCACATCTGACCAGTTTTTCAAAAATTTTCATTAAAATTGAAGTCAAAGCAACTGGTCTAAAGTCGTTTACCGTTTTAGGACAGCTGGATTTTGTAACGGGAACAACCACGGCTTCTTTCCAGATCTTAGGCACATGTTGTGTTTGTAAGGACTTATTGAAAATGTAATGAAATATAGGACTCAGTTCATGTGCACAGGACTAGGACTAGCACAAGGCTATTACATACTCCGCAAGAACAAAGAAATTTGTTCTTTTTCTTGAGGTGGCAAGAACAAGAACAAAGTTCTTTCTGGTCGAGACATTTCATACTTCACAAGAAACTCAAGTGTAGAGCTCTTGGGAAATTCACATTTCTGACCAATTACACAACAGTTCTTGTACACCATACAAGAAGTAAGTTCTGCCATGATGATGTGTCAAGAACAAGCAGCAATAACTCCCAGTCCAGGGCTGCAAGAACTAAATGATGTCATTTTTTTCTTGCAGCCATGGGAGAGAGAACAAATTTCTTTGTTCTTGCTGAGTATGTATAGGCCTTAAGGATTTCAGCACTGTTTGTCATCTTGCAAATACAAGAGTTGAATATAGCCGCAAGCAGCAATCTTCAGGTTCTAAGCAGCTTCAAGGTTTTGTTCTGTTTACCAACAGCATTTACAACCTCAGGTGAAGCACACCTTACATTGTGAAATGCACAAGACAGGTATGATGGGATTCAAACCAGGAACTTCTAGAATACCATGTTTAGTTCTTAACCCACAGCAGCACCAGACTATTTCAGCTGACAAAAACCTTACATAATCAACCCAAAATGTGGTACTGACAAGACGCAAATCAGGTTTCCTCCTTTCATGAAACCCCCTTTTTTAAGCTCTTTTTAAGGAGAAAACCATATATGAATTATTGTTTTCTATCCATTTAGATTATACGGCTCAGGAAAAAAATTAAGAGACCACTACAACATCTTTCCTAAATTATCATTTCTACATGTATGGCGGCCATTCATTTTGAGTATCTGTTGAATTCCAACACAAGGACACCTCAGTCTGCTTAAGGAGCTACTGATTAGGTCATCATCTAAGCACTATAAGACATGAAAGCTATGAATAATAATTGGTTATTTCACAAATACAGATTTGAGTTCTTACTAAGTTAAAACTTAAATATGGAGTCGTCTACGCTTACGTCACAGATTGCATGAACTTAGCCTTGGCAGCAGAGCAAGGTGCAAGCAATTCCAATTCTCAATGTATTTCAATGGAAGTGTAAGCAACATTTAAATAAGAAATATGCCGAAATGGTGTACAGTTGGCTGAAGTAGGCATCACCATCTTACGATAGATGATAATGTCAAGCAGAAAGATACGTTTTTTTAGATTCCTATTGGCCAGCAAAGGTTACCAAAGGAGGATATTGTGGCCTAATGCCCACCAAAGGAGAATGCCTTTTCATAATGGAATGCGGAGGCCGAGGGATGGTATGACCCACGTCTCTGTCTGTTCTGACCACTTTGTCACAGGTATGTCTATTTTCCCAAATTATAGAGTCTTATTTAGCATTAAAAGTAATTTGCCTACACGTAAAGTTAATGTAAACATGCAAAACTACCCGAATTTGAATCCGAGGGAGATGATAGTTAGAATAGACGTGTCAGCTTGGTAGGAATATTTATTCCAATCTGAGTCGCTAATCAGCCTCACAGTAAATGTATTGATAGAGAAATCGTATTTCCAGTTTATTTTTAATTATGTTATTCTGATATTGATGTGACATGACATTTAATCATTATTGCGAATTTGCATTTAACCATTTGGACCTTAATTCTCTGTATTGAGTGTGTACTCTTCTGTATAACTGATCTTGTAACCAGCATGGGCTTTCTGAGGTCAACACATGACCCTGTATCTCCTTAGTTCTTCTTCGTCTTCTTTCAGATTTGATTGGCGGCTGGCAACCAGCTTAAAGGTGCATTACAGCCACCTACCATATATTCCTATTTCGAGGTCTAGATCATTACTCCTTAGTTAAAACTTGGTGCCGGTAGGTCTCCAGGACATGACCTTCTATATGTCAAAGAGTACTACTGTGTTCTTAAATTATCTGTACACTTGTTATGTCTTCTGAGTCTGCTGACAAAGCAGGCACTTCATGCGTCTGTGGTAGTCATGTGCCATAGATTAGATATGTAAACTGTGGCATATAAGTCCAATGTCTCTGTCAGAATGTTTATGCATTTTCCACTTGGAACTTCTGGGTGTGAAACTGTGTCACTGCATAGGAATAAACCCTTTTTTTACTCTTCTGACCACAAACGCAGTTGCCTCAGCTTACTCTTCTAAGTTAGAATTTCTCTTACAAGTATCAACACTGCAATTAAACTTATTTAAAAGGATACACCTTTTTGCATCTCACCTGCAGACAAATGGACTGAAGCTCTGTAGAGCTTAAACCAAGTATCCGGATTAACGAGGGTAGAAATGTAAACCAACACTTTGTTGCTGTCTCTTGTTGCTGTGAGGTGCCTGGGTGTAAGTGTATTTACACATACACAGCACTTCCTTCGTGTGACATTTGAATATTTTGTTTTGTAACGCCTTAACTCTTGCACTTTAGCATATCCACTTTGTACAGTTTCATTGCAGTTGTTCTGCGCATGTATGATTGTTTGTGTGTTTTTGTGACCAGCCAGGGAACAACAGATGCAAACTGGCAGTATTGGTAAATCTGGCATACTTACATTTGTATTAATGTCCATTAGTATGTAATGTCCTTCTCAATTAAACATTAAACTTAAACTTAACTTAAAACTTAAACAAACAGCAGTCTTCCATCTTTGTGGAGGAAAGTAATGTTTTCCCAGCAGTGAATTCTGATGGATAAATTTTGCAAACCTAAACATGATGGCTTTTGGGGGGATTTTCACAGCAGGTACAATTTATTTTGTATTATTAGAGTGTTCCACCAATGCCATATCTATCCAGTAGTTACAGTACAAATATTAATAAATGTTGTTTCTTGCCACTCTGGAGGATTGTTCTTCCACATACTGGCTGGTCAACAGAAGGGACACTTTTCAAAATCATAAATGTAAAGATTTTTATCATATCTAATCCAACATTGCGGTAAAAACTCATAATAATACAGATATGACATATTGTTTCAATGGTAAACTGCTGGTTTTTATCACCTCAGCACATTTTCCCCACATGCCTACCAAGTACCTGGATGTGTAGACAGTAGGGTTGCCACCTGTTCTGGAAAGTACAGTATTGTCCTTTTTTTTAACATAAAATAACGCATCCTGTATTCAATACAGGACGCGGTTTGTCTGTATTTACTAGGTGCTTTTAATGCAGCAGCATCTCATCCACAATCTGCATGTGGCCCTACTCAGTAGTTGTTGGTTGAGTTGTTTACTTTTACGCACCGCAAGTGAAGTCATCGCTCGACAGTAATTGGGTGAGAGATAGCTAGGCAGGCTCAGCAGCAGCCGCAGCGGCTGAGAAGCATCTAGAGGGCCTTTTCCACTAGCCCCGCTTAGCCCAACACGGGACAGCTCAGCATGCTTTGTAGCTCTTTCCACTAGTCCCAACACGGTTTAACAGCCGCTATTTTCGTCCCTGCTTGAGGGCAGGGTACAACCGTGCTGAGTCGTGCCGTGATGTGACGTCAACAGCCTGGTCGTCGCTGATTGGTCAGGTCGTAACGTCACGAAAGCGACCGTCTTCTGATGAATCTACACACGACCGCCATTTGCAATATTTCATGGACTAACTCGGTCACGGAGTAAATACGATATTAATACAGACAGCGTTGTAGGTTTTGCAGAACTCTACACCGTGGTCCAACAAAGAGGTGCGGGGTTTTCTTTGCTTGGTGGCAGATCCACAGTGAGAGGAGCGACCC
Organism: Pholidichthys leucotaenia; assembly: GCA_020510985.1. NCBI lineage: Eukaryota > Metazoa > Chordata > Actinopteri > Cichliformes > Pholidichthyidae > Pholidichthys > Pholidichthys leucotaenia. The sequence continues at coordinate 90,703,505 of CM035841.1, forward strand.
AGACCGATACAGATGGCAGCCCAGCATAGAACCGGACTACGGACAAGCTGAAGACGAACGTGAGAGAACCATCGATGGTGAGTGATTTGTAATAATGTGCATCTGTTCGCTTATTTATCCTGTTGGTGGTAAGCTCACTTTTTTTAAGTGAGCTTAAAAAAAACCAGTGATTTATAAAGTCATATAAATAATAAAATCACTGGTTACATAAATCATGTAACCAGTGATTTATAAAATCATTCATATAATTTTCTAAAGCATCAGAATAGACCCACACACCTATTCTGTGGATCCTGCAGTGCTTGTCAGGGAAACAAAGCATTTTTGTCACATCCCACCGCTGACTTTCACAGGTGTATTTCCCTAATACAGGTACATCTCCAAAAATTAGAATGTCATGAAAAACTTCAATATTTTTTGTCACTCATTTCAGAAAGAGAAATTTGTATATTATATAGATTCATTACACAGAGAGTGATGAATCTATTATCACAGAGAGTGATAATTTTGATGATTACAGCTTACAGCCCCTGAAAACCCCAAATTCTATTTGGCAAAAATTAAAATATTACATAAAATTAACTTTAAAAAATAGTTTTTAAATATAAATGTTGGCTGCTGAGGTGTTGGTTAACATGGGCTGTAGCCGTAATCATCAATATTAAAATAAACACTTTCAATATATCACTGTCCCTGTAATCAATCTAATATGGGTTTCACTTTCTGAAATGAGTGACAAAAATATTTAATTTTTTCATGGTATTCTAATTTTTGAGATGTGCCTGTATTAAGTGTTGAACTTGCTTGAACCTAACCACCATCCATTTCTGTCATTCATCTAGGAAAGAGGAAAGCAGCCAGCCCACAACGGACCTCACCACTGTGGAAAGTACTGAAATCTTTTGCTTTTATAGGTAAAGTGTCAAAACCAAAGTAGCACAATTTCCACTTAATATAAAAGGGACTGAACTGAGATTGATTTGATTGTGTGAATATGGCACATCAACTGTAAAATAAACCACTTGTTAATGTATTTATTTTTTTGTCAGATCATGTGATCCTTTGTGAGTTATGTTCATAACTGTATGTTTTGGCAAATGTGAGATGTTCAGTCATCAATATAATTTACTTTATATGTGTAGTTTATAGTCTATGATCAATAAACTCATGCAGTAACAGGACACATTACAAATATTTGAGACCCATTGTAGTGCTTCCTTTTATATTTTAGCAATGTTAGTACAAAACACCGCCCACACATGAAGCCAGGGCAACAAGAGACACTTTTACAGACAAGACAAACTTTTATTGATGAAAACTTCATATTTTGACTGAGCGACTCCATACTTGGTGATGCACACCTTCAGTTAAAGTACTATATTCCATTCAAGTGAATGTATTAATTCATTCTGATTGCTGAGGCCACAGTAAAAACAGATGATTTTAAATGTAACCCAGCCCTTGTAAAATCTACTGAAGCGCAGCTACATGAAAATTGTGGTTAAATACAACAACAAAGTACTTTATTGTCACATTCAAATTGTAATCCCTCCTGTTTTGTTTTTCTTTTGAATTCTTGGATGAAATATGGTGGGCAATATAAGCTGCAGCTTCAGCCATCACCCATTTCAGATAACCTATGTTGAACTGTATAATCAGAGGAGTTATTGTTTAATTTGACCTTGTTAGATTTTTTCCCCTTTGTTATATTATTTTATTTTATTTTAATTTTTACTTTTAATCAATCCGAAATAAAGATTCATTCATTAATTCACATTCCACCACTGGCCTTTAGCAACAAGTGTATTTCCCAAATATGTTTTAAACTTGCTTTAATTAACCACCACCCATTTGTCTTTTGTCTAGGCAAGAGGTAAACTGTCCACCCCAACTGGACCTTGCCTCACTATTTACAGAGATGCAGGCTGAAGATCTGCTGAACCGGGACCAGTACGAGGGGCAGATCCAGTTGCTTCTCAGTGAGGCAGCGTGGCTGGTGTGTGTGACCCATTCCAGTTTTTTTTTTTTTTTACAGTTTGAATTTTGCACATTCTGAATAATCTGGAATTTGCTGCTGATTGTAATAAACAATTTAGTGACTTATGTGTTTGCATCATGATTTTCTATTTTGTCTGTTAAGACACCAGTGGGAAAAGCATCAACTGTACAAATGATTTATCGGTGACCTTGAAAATAACGGCTCACTTTTAAGAAAAAAGTAACCAAAACAATTATTTTATTAACTGAAGACTGTATTGTTGGATGTGCCACCGCAGAAGACCCTGCATACTTTAGTGACAGTACCAGTATATGGAGGAATTCTGGGTCATATTAGCATCTGCTGTTCATCATAATGGGTTTGGGCGGGGGTGTCTAATCATGTGCCATGGAGGGCCAAGACCCTACAGGCTTTACCTCCAACCAGTGTCTTCAACAGCAGATTCCACTGAACTTCTTCCACTGACTGATCAGTGAGAATACCTGCTGAAGAGACTGGGTAGAAGAGAGAACCTGCAGGATCTTGGCCCCCCATGACACATGATTGGAAGCCCCCGGATTAGGTTTAATGGGATTTAACATTTTAACACAAACTGCTTTATGGTTCATAATTCTGCTGACAGACTTACACCAAACCAAAAGTGATTTCTCAAACTACTGGATTGTTCTTAGACAGCTTTTCCAATCTTTCAGTATTTAATTTATGCCACATGGTGGTAACCTTCACATATAAAAAAAGAGACATCTGCAAAAACTTCAGAGGTTTATTGTCAGTGCAATTCCCAGTGCAATACTACATGAATGCATGTCTAGGTACATTGTTGATGCAGAGAATATATATTTCTACAGTACATGTATCTAGTAAATCAAGTATTTTCCATGTAACCTTGTGACTGCATTATTTTAATTGCTTTTAATCCTAGATCAAGTTTGTTTTGGCCTAAAATGCATCATAGCTGTCAAATATATCTTATTATACCTAACTCAGTACTGTTTACTTTTTGAATATATATTTTGTGGCTAATATAGTTATTGACATGGCGATCAAGTTGTGTCAGCTGATCATTTTTTTCTGTGACACCACCTCAGACTCAGTGCTGCAGAAGCAGGTACGGCCATGATGTCTCAACAGTCTCTCCATGATTTTCAAGCAGATCAGAGCAATTTGTTGCACAGGAAATAAACGTTTCTACAGACATTCTTAAGCTCTATAACCACTGATCGTTTGTGAAGCTGTGTTGACATCAGTGACAGGCTGATGAAATCAGTGACAGGCTGTGGTGAACGCCCAGACCGACTGTTTGGAGCGGTAATTTCCCCACAACAGAGCCATCTGAAACACACACAGCATACATATTTTAGTACCTAACAGCGATAACTTGCAGACATTAAAGTGTAGTACGATGTACTTATAGCAAACTAGCATTAGCAACATTAGCTTACCGTCATATATGACCTAGTTTGTATACTCATGTCTTTGGCTCTCCCAGAAGCTGCAGAACTATTCCAGAGTGTTTCATCTCGCTGCCTGTACCCTTGTCTGGCGGTCCTTTTTGGCATTTACGGTGAAAAAAGCCACAGACCGAGGAGTCGTCTTGTACAGCTGCATGTGTTATGTTTTGCTTGGGTAGTGTGTTTTACCTCACGGGAGTGTGGCGCCGCCTCGCTGTTATAGAAATCCCACCCACCCCAGCTTAACACGGTTGTAACCGTGTCGAAGTGAATCGAGACGTGGCGAGGTGTGCTGGGCTAGTGGAAAAGTGCCATAGATGCAGCCAAAATGGCCAACCATGTGTGCTGCCATGTTGGTCGATTATGTGGGCTGTCATGTTTGATGTGGGCCGCCATGTTGGCTGACCATGTAGGCCGCCATGTTTGATGGCCATTTTTGGTCGATATGACCTGGAACCGGAAGTTGCAGACGTACAAAACAGGAAATCAAAATTTAAGATTATAGTCACTGAAAAAATGTAAAGATAAAGCTGAAGACGTGGCTGAACCATCTGCAGTTTGCATATCAGCCCCATTTAGGAGTTGAAGATGCTGTCATCTACCTGCTGCAGCAAGCCCATTTGCAGCTGGATGGAGGAGGAGACACTGTAAGAAATCACATTCTTTGATTTCTCCAGTGCTTTTAACACCGTCCAGCCATTGCTGCTGGGTGAGAAGCTGCAGGGAATGGGGGTTGACAGCAAATGATCTCCTGGATTGCTGACTACCTGACAGGCAGGCCACAGTTTGTCCGGCTGGACAGTGTCTTGTCTGATGTGGTGGTTAATGATACAGGAGTTCCACAGGGGAGTCTGCTTTCTCCTTTTCTCTTCACCTTATAGACCACTGACTTTCAGTACAACACCGAGTCAGCCCACCTGCAGAAATTCCCTGATGACTCAGCTGTTGTTGGGTGTATAAGAGGGGGAAAGGATGGGGAGTACAGAGCACTCAAAGACAGATTTGTGGAGTGGAGCGAGGAGAATCACCTGAGGCTGAATGTCAGCAAGACCAGAGAGATGGTGATTGACTTCAGGAAGAAGAGGAAACGATCAGCAGCGGATTGGACTGGAAATCTAACACCGACGCTGTGTCTAAGAAGGGGATGAGTAGACTCTACTTTCTGAGGAAGCTGAGATTCTTCAACGTATGTAACAGGATGCTGGAGCTTTTCTCACAGGCTGTTGTTGCCAGCGACATCTTCTTTGCTGCTGTCAGTTGGGGTAGCAGTATCAGAGCCAGCGACACCAACAGACTTGACAAGATTATCAAGAGGGCTGGCTCTGTGATTGGTCTCATACCAGAGACCTTTGAGAATGTGATGAACAGGAGGACACTAAACAAATTGCAATCCATCATGGAAAATCCTCATCACCCTCTCCACCACACACTGGGCAGGCAGCGGAGCACTTTCTTCAGCAGGCTGCTACAGCTTTGCTGTTGAATGGTTAGGTACAGGAAATCTTTCCTGCCACATGCCATTTCACTGTACAATAACTCACTATGATGTTGAATTCTGGTCATAACTATGCTGCCATACTGCACCTTGCAGTCTAATTGGTGCCTCGCATTTCATCCTGCACCTGATCGTCCTGCATTGTACAGTGGGTATGATTCCTTTATCTCTACAGGTCAGTATCTATTCATCTATGATGTACAGTATTGTAGCGTCAATCCCTATGGCTCCAATCTATAAAATCACTCTTCACTTTAAAGAAATTGTTTCACCCAAAAGTGTGGTCAAGAGTTGTGTTCTTCACCTAACCACGACAGCTTGAAAACACATTCCATAGTAAAATGGACAATAAGGATCCCATTTCGTGCCAGGAGCGGATTAGTCTGCAATCATAAATCCCGGAACTTCCTCCCCAACCAGGAAGTTTTATGCTTCAAGAACTGTTTGAAACATTCCAGATATATTGACCATATTCCATAGGTCTCTAGGAATAATCCACAGTTCAACATTACCCCTTTGAACAGCTCAGGAATATGCATTACGTCTGTCAACTGCTGGACTGTTTGTTTTTTTGACTGAACATTAACTCTCTCTTCAAGTTTTCATTCCTCAGGATAATTCTCAGGACACTATTTGAAGAGATAGCCAACTCTGTGATGAACAATCATGGTTTAAAATGTTTCATTAGTCATTGGTTTAAATGTATTACATGTTTGAAAATGCTTAAATGAACCTTATTCTAATGCATGCTAATTACAGAAGGACAGGTTTATGATCGGTCAGCCTCCGTCGGTCTATGATGACCATGGAAGAGAATCCTAGATGTCTACTCTGCTGGAACACCACCACCTGTGACTGAACAGGCCGATGCGGGAATGGCAGTCCCTGTCACACAGGTCGCACTTGTGGATGGTTTCCGTGCTACTGAGTCTGTGGCGGTTCTTCCTGCGGGTCCTTTTTTCATCTGCTGCAGCAGTCAGTTTCTCTTCACCCACCTTGAGCTGTCTGGTCAGGGTGCCTCTCCATTTGGAGCGGTCCATTGCGAAGTCCTTCCAGCACTCTGTGTTGATTTCCAGGGCCTTCATATCTCTCTTGCAGACATCTGCCATCAGACATGGCCAGCGTCTCTCCTGCCAATCGCCAGTTCTCTGAAGAGGACGTCTTTGGGAATTCTGCCATCCTCCATACGGTGAACATGGCCTAGCCAGCGGAGCCTGCGCTGCCTGAGTAGAGTGAACATGGAGGGAAGGCCGGTGCGGGACAGGACTTCTATGTTGGGCACTTTGTCCTGCCAGGATATGTCCAGGATGCGGCAAATACAGCGCAAGTGGAAGGAAGTCTCTTTTCCTGCCGGGCATATGTTGTCCACGTCTCACTCCCATAGAGCAGTGTGCTGATGACGCAGGCGTTGTACACTGCCATCTTCGTCTTGACAGAGAGTTTAGGATTCTCCCACACTCGTGTGGTGAGACAAGCGAGTGTGGAGGTTGATTTTCCAATCTTCTTGTCAAGAGGTTGCTGCTAATGGTGGACCCCAGGTACGTGAACTGATTCATGGCTTCCAGCTCGTAGTCGTCGATGGTGATGGTTGGTGGTGCTTCCGTGCCTTGTGCCAAGACATTAGTCTTCTTCAGGCTGATGGTAAGCCCGAAGTCCATGCATGCCTGGGAGAAGTGGTCCATCAGGGTCTGAAGCTCCTGCTATGTGTGGGTCGTGACTGCAGCATCGTCTGCGAACAGCATATCTCTGATTAGAGCCTCACGTACTTTGGTTCTGGCTTTCAGGCAGGCGAGGTTGAAAAGCCTGCCGTCAGATCTTGTATGCAGATAGATTCCCTCTGTTGCTGTGCTGAAGGCATGTCTCAGGAGCATAGCAAAGAAAATCCCAAAGAGGGTTGGCGCAAGTACACAGCCCTGTTTCACTCCGCTGTGCATGTTGAATGGCTCTGAGACGTTGCCGTCATACTGCACCATCCCCTGCATGTTAGTGTGAAACGATTTGATGAGGCTTTGCAACTTTGGTGGGCATCCTATCTTTGGCAGGATCTTGAAAAGGCCCTCTCTGCTGACCAGATCGAACACTTTAGTGAGGTTGATGAAGGCGACATACAGGGGCATGTTCTGTTCTCTGCACTTCTCCTGAAGTTGACGGATGGAGAATATCATGTCCACCGTCGATTGCCCAGCGCGGAAGCCACACTGAGACTCAGGGTAGACATGTTCGGCAAGCTTCTGTAGACGAACGAGAACAACTTGTGCTTAGACTTTGCCAACAATGCTGAGGAGGAGGATGCCCCTGTAGTTGTTGCAATCGCTTCTCTCCCCTTTGTTTTTGTAGAGGGTGATGATCTTGGCATCCCTCATGTCCTGTGGTATGGCACCTTCCTTCCAGCACTGGCAGAAAACGTCATGCAATGGCAGCAGTAGGGTGGTCTTGCAGTGCTTGATCAGGTCGGGGGGTATGCCGTCAGTGCCGGGAGCCTTGCCAACGGCCAAGCTATCAATGGCCTTGCTGAGTTCGTCGATGGTTGGCTCGGCATCAAGTTCATCCATGGATGGCAGGCAATCGATGGCATCAAGGGCTGACGGTGTCACAGTGTTCTGTCTGGAGTAGAGGTCGGAGTAGTGCTCCACCCATCTCTCCATCTGCTTGTTCTTTTCTGTGATCATCTCCCCAGTGGAGGATTTGAGGGAGGCCGTCTTGTTCTGAGCCAGACCAAGTGCTTTCTTGATGCCGTCGTACATACCACGGATGTTTCCTGTTATGGCAGCAGTTTGAATGTCTTGGCTGAGCTGAGTCCAGTACTCGTTGGCGCAGCGCTGAGCAGTCTGCTGAACTTTGCTTCTCGCAGCCCTGAGAATCTGGAGATTTGGGTACTTCTTATACTCAGCAAGTGCTGAGCGCTTGGCTTCAATGAATTTCTTCAACTGCAGCTTGACCTTGCAACAGACCAATGAATGGTCTGTGTTGCAATCTGCACTCTGGAACGAGCGGGTAATTAGCACATTCTTCAGTGAGGTGTGCCTGGTCAGGATCAAGTCCAGCTGGTGCCAGTGCTTTGAGCGTGGATGTCTCCAGGAAAACTTGTGTTGGGGCTTGGTCTTGAAGAACGAGTTTGTGATGCACAGATCATGATGTGTGCAGAACTCGAGCAGCCGCTGTCCGTTGTCGTTCATTCTGCCCATGCCAAATGGTCCTAGACAGGAGGGCCAGGAGTCATGGTCAGTACCCACTCTGGCATTGAAGTCTCCAAGGAGAATGAGTTGTTCAGAGTTGAGGATGATCCTGACAGTTGTTGCGAGATTCTCGTAGAACTCGTCTTTTGACTCTGGTGTGGCTGTCAGTGTTGGGGCATACACACTGACGAGGGTGACTGGGCCTTGAGTGGTGTTGAGGCGGAGGGTGAGGAGTCGTGCAGAGCCATTGCTGCCCCGTTCCACCATCTTCAGCAAGGTGTTCTTCACTGCGAAGCCCACTCCATGTTCCCTGTGTTCGTCAATGCCCTTTCCCTGCCAGTAGAACTTGTAGTCCTTCTCTCTCAGTGTGCCTGCATCAGCCAGCTGTGTTTCCTGGAGAGTGGCGATATCCACTTCCAGTCTCTTCAGCTCATTATTGATGACGGCAGTCTTCCTGGTGTCGCTGATGTCCTTGAGGTTAACAGCGAGTCCTGTCATCATAGTGCGGACGTTCCAAGTTCCCAGTTTTAGAGTTGGTCTCTTTTGTTTTGTTGTCTTGCCTGGTGCGAAGGTTCTCAGCCTGCCATTCGGACTTCACCTCATCCCCATGCACCCAATGAGAAAAGCAGGCTGTGGCGGGACAACACCTCATTGGCTGGGGGCTGCCCAGCTTGAGGCGGGCAGTAGCTGTCCAGTGAGATCAGATGATCCCTCCCACCATTGGGAACAACCCCTGGCGCCTCGCTCTACCCCAATTGAGTAGTGGCTTATAACCAGTAACTGCCATTCCCCGTGTTTTATCTACGCCGAAGGCGAAGCTGGAGTGTCGTCTCCAGTGATCCAGTGTTCTACCTTTCAGTGTTGGGCATTGGTAGGATTCAAGCCTGGGCAGGAAGATATGGAAGACAAGATGTTGCCCATACAGCATGTCCCCCCTCTCCACATCACTGATGAATCCAAAGGAACAGCAGGGCTGCTACAGTTTGGCACCAGTGCCGTCGCAGGAGCTGTCAGAACGATGTTGAGCACAACAGAGAACTGCCTTAGGGACTCTGACTCCGGATTTTTCCTCAGGGTTGACTCCCGAAGCCTTTCCCGTGACCAGGTATGCTGCAAGGCAGCGGAGGTTTGAAATCAGGGTTTACCTTCCCCTAGATGGGCTACCTTCCCAGGTTAACGGGCCACCATCTACCCGAAGCATCTGGTTTTAAGGCGTCCCTTCTCCTATTAGTAAAAGCAGTTCCGTCGGGCTTAGAAACTAAACCACACGGGCAGGTTAGGAGTTGGACTTAGTTGTCAGAGGCTTTTTGAGACGCACGCCATAAGGAGCATTTTATAAGCACTGAGAGCATAACCCCAGTGCCGCTCCTGGCTATGACAACCTTGGAACCGAGGTTGTCATAGCCAGACCATCCCAGACCAACCCTCTCTTTAATGTAGCAAGAATGAAAATTAGTCATGAATCACTGAAGTTAGTTTAGCTTACACACATAAAGGGAATTTTCATTTTAATCAATATGTGTTTCATCCTATTGGAAAAGCTTACTCAAGTCATCTGACTGGTTCAGCCAATCACCAGCTAGTCTCTCTTGGACAACGCCCACTTTCATTCTATTGGTTGGTTACAGACAAAGGACTGCTTTCTTATTGGACCAGAGTTCATTCAATTCTCCCACGATGGGAGACAATTGGTTCCCTTTTATGTCAGTCAAGTTTTTCTCCTAAAAAACCTACTCAGTGGAAGTGAGGAACACTCTAGTTCAGAACAGTTCTTCTTTCTGAAAGTTCTTTCTGTAAGTTTTTCTTAGTTTTGCAAAAGTTGTCTTTGTGTCCTGTTCAGTTATGTTGCTGCCTTGATTCTCTTTTTCCTGTAAATGTCTGGGAAAAATACTTTTTCTTCTGTTTGAGCTCAACCTTTTTTCTATATGGAGTGAAGCTCTGTGTTCTCCGACGTTTTTTCTACTTTAACGTGTTAAACTTTTTCTGTTGATTTTTCTTAACTCACCATGTTTTAAAATGGACTGATTGTTTTTCCTCACACTGCAGGCTGCTCTTTCCAATCACCAGGACATCTGAAGAACTTGGATTTTGTGGCTTGAAAACTTTTTATAAATTTTGTTTCTCCAATTCTGTGACTTTGATCAGACTGAACAATCTCATCAATTTATTTGGACCCGGGAGAGCCACTGAAAAAAACCCTCTTGTGTTGTCCACATGACATACTGCTTCAGCAGCCAGCAGCCTATCATCATCATCGCCAGATCTAAGCTCCTGACTGTTTGCCTCTGGGAAGAAATTGTCTGCTGGCAGATATTTTTCTGGTATCATCAAATAAAGCTTCAGTAGTATCCCTCTTTTCATTAAATTCCATTTTAACTTTTTAGAGTAACCCAGATTTGTTTCATATAATCAGCTTTTTTCATTTTCTTCATAAAATTTGAATCCAATTTTCTTCATATTTTGGTTACAGTTATTTCAGTCTCCATTTTCATCACAGTTACAAATTCACTCTAAGGTTTTCTTGGTTCTACAAATGTGATTACACCCTTTTTGCTTAACCTGTTGCACTCCGGGATACCGCGGGCGGTCACGTCTCTGCGTCCTTGTGCGTCTCAGTGCGCACTGTGCGTCTCAGTGCGCACTGAAAAAAAAAAAAAGCTGCATTTCCGTTCTTCCAGTACAGACACAGCCGCAAACAGAAAGCCAAAGGAGTGTTTTGATTGGTTTAGATTTGATTGACCTCTCATTCGACTAATAAGAGCCTTGAATTGGGTTTCTGAAACCTTGAAGAACCAATGACTGAAAACCTAGCAAGAAGGACCTGCCTACCAACGGCCGCGAATACAACGAGCCAATTGAAGCAGAGAAGTTCGACAATTGAAACGCGTGCGTCCCGTGCGTAAAATCTGTTTTGTCTAAGTCGCTGGGTGACACACATTGAGACCTGTGTGTAACGGTAGCGTTAGCAAGTCTTTTTTTATTACTCCTGTTCTTATTTGTTTTGAAAAATCGTTCGCCAAAACCGCAATTATGGAAGCACAAAACCGCAGTAATGGAATCATGGTTTGACCGGGTCGGGTGACCAGAACCACAAGTCCATAACAAGCGGACCAGCTTCATGTTTGTCTGACAATGAGGAACAGATGTTCGCCAGCAACACTGCTGTTGTGGACAGGTAAGTTTTATAAGCTAAATTATTCTTTATCAATGAAAATAGTACTAAACATGACTTTTGACCGATCGGTAATTACAACGGTGCGTCATGGCCACATGACGGACCGTTGACGGACCGTTTTTTGTTTGCCGAGCTCCTCTGTAGCGGGGGGGGGGGCAGTTGTTATCCTCTACATCAGTGGTTCACAACTGGTCTGGCTTTGGGACCCACCATCACCCCTCAATGACAAGCCACGACCCAAATCAAAGATTTTCAAATTCTCAAATTTATTGAATGTAAAGATTGTGCATTTTGAACCTGAGGTAGAAGAACAGAATATCACAGTATACAATCACAAAACAAATTTAATGATTAACCAAAATGACCAGTAAGTGGCAATACAACAGAGGGAACAATTCCCTTTAATGCTGAATTAGCTGCATTTTAAATTAAAAATTAAACAAAAAGTGCAATTCAAAAGAATTCAATTCTCAAAATTGACTTTTCTTCTGATTGTTTTTTTCAGTATTTACCTACTGATAAGGTTATGTGCTTTGAAGAAAATGAAGGAACACTCACTAAAACCTGTAACAGTGACATCATAGAACTGAGTCTGGAGGAATTAATGGGAGAACTGGGGATGTTTTTTGCTCTTGACAAGAGTCTCAATGTCTGGAGTTATATTAGACAAAGCGACTCTGAGGTTATGCTCAATGTCCAGTCTGTTTCTCTGTTTTGTCTTCAACTGAACCAGAGCTGAGAAGCCACACTCACAGAGATAGGTAGTGCTGAAAGGTAGGAGGGTTTTTACTGCTCGAATGGCAAGAGAAGGGTACTTGCTCATCACAGTGCTGCACCAGAACTGCGAGAGGCTTACCTCCGTGAACCTCTTTTTCAGCGTGCGGTCACATGATAGCTCCACCAGCTGACTCTCTTCGTTGCTTGGCAACGTTGCTTGGCACATGCCAACACCTCGCTGCACAAAACACACTGAGGTTTCTGTACTCCTTTGTCCTCAATATAAAAAAATCCATGTCTCATATAGTCTCTGTCGTATCTGCGTTTCGCCATGCTCATTTAGCATATACAAACAAACGTTGCGAGTCTTCTTCTATGGTGCGAAATATGGTGTTGCCCGCCACCTACTGCCATCTACTGGTAAGGAGTGTGAATTGATGACACAATGTTGATTTATTCCTTGATATTTTATTTGCCCAGGCAAAGGCCTGCGACCCACTTTTGGGTCGCGACCCACCAGTTGAGAATCACTGCTCTACATTGCAGATATTGTAGCGGGATGAGTTCAACCCCCCCACAACACACAGAGACAGTCAGCTCGCACTCCTGGGTTTTTTCCGCTGCATGCTGCGTTTACAGCTGTGAGGTTAAAGTGTCATCCATGCATTGTGTTCATGCATCCTGTCTGTACCCCTGATATGCAAATGCCCAGTTGACTGCTGTGAACGTCTTTGATGTATTGTCTGAGCTGAGTATATAAGCTGTCTGACTTTCATGTTCATTCTCTCACTCACTCCTGCATCTGCTGCGAGACACACACACCGTGTGTCTCCTCTTCTCTGAGAGCCGCTTGGGCTCGCTCCCGGCGCGCATGCACGGCGCCGGGAGCGGAGCTCATGACGGCGGTATGATTTAATAAAACTTCACTTAAAACCTCAGCATCGCTGCTTATTTTTTCATGCCGCCGCACTGGTGACCCCGAAGACGCACACGCTTTGTGCGACGCAAGCTTCTGGTCTGGACATCCACGCTGAACCGGCCGAGGGACACAAGACGTCTCTTCCCTCTCGCCGCCCCAACGCACCATGACCTGAAGGCAGAAAAGAACACGCTGCCAGTGAATGCTTCACTGGTGACCCCGAACATGCACACGCATTGTGCAACGCAACCTTCTGGTCTGGACAGCCACGCTGGCGACCCGACGCTGAAGAAAACGAGCTGCCGGCGAATGCAGCACCGGGCAGTGATGCTCTGCCGACGAGCGAATGCAGCAGCCTGACTGATCTGCCCTCCCTGCGGCTTCAGGGAGGCCTCAACACAGAGCCCACGGCAAGCGAGTTACTCTCCTGACATCGCCCAAGACCAGGTAAACGGCAGTAAACGTCATGGCGCAACCCTCGCCGAGATCGGGGCGTCCATGCGGGACAGCCTGAGGGACAAAGATCGTCTATCTCCCCTCAACGCTCCAATGCACCATGACTAATCTGCAGCCACGGCTCATCATAGATGTTTTTCGGCGCCGATTGCGCCGATCTCCACCAAGTTTCCGACCCTGGTTTCCTCTCCAGCGGGCCCACCCACGCAAGGAGCCCCAGCACACGCACCGGGGGTGACGAGGACGGCGCAACACGCACGGAACAAGAATGGCTCCAGAGACCGCCATCATCCTGCGCAGCTGCACGCAGAACTTCCAGGGCTGCGCGCTCACCTGAAGCAAGCACACGCACAGCGCGCTCACAGGATTCACTGATGGTTTCAGCCACGGCGCACAAAGGATTCAGCCGTCTGCTTTTCCCGAGGGCTTTAAGGCTGCGCACGCTCCTAAAGTCAACACGCCAAGTTCCTCTGCTTTTGTTTATGCAACCTCGCCGCTCCTGTTTTTCTTCATGGCCACGAGAGGAGTCAGAGACTAATTTTTCTTCTGGTGATCTCCGCAAGTTCAACGGGACAGCCCCTCGACATCGCGGAGCAGCAAACAATTTTTGGCGCGGCCCGAACGATTTCACCACGCCCGGTCAGCACTTACTACCCACCTCCCCCCTCCGCCTCCACCTGCACAGAGCTTTTCCCTGCTCGCTGCCCAAACTGCAACATCGAGGTCTCAGCCGCCTGCCGTGCCCTCTGGGGGGAGCGGTGTAGCAGGTTGAGTTCAACCCCCCCACAACACACAGAGACAGTCAGCTCGCACTCCTGGGTTTTTTCCGCTGCATGCTGCGTTTACAGCTGTGAGGTTAAAGTGTTATCCATGCATTGTGTTCATGCATCCTGTCTGTACCTCTGATATGCAAATGCCCAGATTGACTGCTGTGAATGTCTTTGATGTATTGTCTGAGCTGAGTATATAAGCTGTCTGATTTTCATGTTCATTCTCTCACTCACTCCTGCATCTGCTGCGAGACACACACACTGTGTGTCTCCTCTTCTCTGAGAGCCGCTTGGGCTCGCTCCCGGCGCGCATGCACGGCGCCGGGAGCGGAGCTCATGAGGGCGGTATGATTTAATAAAACTTCACTTAAAACCTCAGAATCGCTGCTTATTTTTTCATGCCTCCGCAATATTTTAGTATAATTTTTATTGCACTGTAGGTTATTTTTTCTTGTAAAAAAAGGCCACACATTTTTTACGTGGCATGCTTCTTTGTGTGTGGGGGGCTTGTTTGTGCATTCATTCATTCATGAATGAACAAACAACTGCCCCCCCCACACACACACACACAGCCCTGAGTGTCACCTTTCATTAGAGCCCAAGATGAAGCTTCTATGTTTCAGCATTCAAAAGTTACAGATGTTTTTCCAAACTGTGCCATTTGGCATAATTTGGCACAGTTCAAAAACGCCTGGGAACAACCTGAGAAAAAAGCTGTGTAATATATTCATTTTTTGTGGTATTGTTACAAAATTTTGACCTCAGCTTGATAACACTTGGTTCTACATTTCTGTTGCATTTTCCAGCCAGAATCTGACACTGGGGGTGATGGCCGGAGGTGAGGCTTACTTTGGCTCCCAGGGCGTTGCAAAAGGACCTCCAGACATCCAAAGAGAACTGGGGGCCACGGTCGGAGACCACGTCGACCGGAATTCCATGCAGTCTGACCACGTGTTGGATGAGGAGGACCGCCGTCTCCAAGGCTGAGGGGAGTCCACGTAGGGGCACAAAGTGGGCGGCCTTGGAAAAACGGTCAACGATGGTCAGAACTGTGTCAAAGTTGTTGGAGACAGGGAGCCCGGTGACGAAGTCTAGGGCGATGTGCGACCAGGGCCTGCCAGGGATGGGCAGGGGCTGGAGCAGGCCCGCAGGGGGAGCGTTACCTGACTTACTGGTGGCACAGACGGGGCAGGCCCGGGCATAACGGGCGGCATCCTTCTGCAGACCTGGCCACCAAAAGGATCGCTGGAGGAGGTCGATCATCCGTGAAGCTCCAGGATGGCAGGTGAGCTTAGAGGTATGAAGCCAGTGTATAACGTCCCCCCGGACGGCAGATGGCACGAAGAGCCTCCCCTCCGGTCCGCCGCCAGGGTCCGGTTCCGACTCCTGCGCCCTCCGGATCTTATCTTCTATGTCCCAAGAAACAGCCCCCACGACGCACGACCTGGGCAGGATGGTGTGAACAGCGTCTTCTGTGGCCTCCGGGGCAAATTGCCTGGAGAGGGCGTCGGGCAAGCCGTTCTTGGAGCCAGGCCTGTAAGTGATGCTGAATTTAAACCTTGCAAAGAACAGGGACCAGCGCGCCTGGCGGGCGTTCAGACGCTTGGCAGATCTTAGATACTCCAAGTTCTAGACCACAAAAGGCAAGGCTGCCCCCTCCAGCCAATGATGCCACTCTTGAAGCGCAAGCTTGATGGCAAGAAGCTCTCTGTCCCCCACGTCATAATTACGCTCCGCCGGGGACAGGCGCCGAGAGAAGAAGGCGCAGGGTCGCTTGACTCCGTTGGCTGGAGACCGCTGGGACAGCATCGCCCCCACCCCCGTGTCCGAAGCGTCCACCTCCACAATACACTGCAGCGTGGAATCGACCTGGCTGAGGACCCGGGAGGAGGAAAACTCCGTCTTCAGCGCCTGGAAGGCCGTTGCGGCCTCTTCAGTCCACCGGAACGGGGTCTTAGGGGAGGTGAGGCGGGTCAGGGGCCCGACGGTGGCTCCAAAGTTCGGGACAAAGCGGCGGTAGAAATTGGCGAACCCGATGAATTGCTGAACCTGTTTCCTAGAGGTAGGTGTGGGCCAATCCACCACCGCTTTAATCTTCGCTGGGTCCGGAAGCACCTGGTCATGGGAGATGACGAACCCCAGGAAGGAAGTCGTTTTGGCGTAGAATTCACACTTCTCAGCCTTGACATACAGACGGTTCTCCAGCAGTCTCTGCAGGACCTGCCTCACGTGGACCTGGTGTTCATCCCTGGACCTGGAGAAGATGAGGATGTCGTCCAGGTAGACGAATACAAACAGGCCGATGAAATCCCGGAGGACATCATTGATGAGGCGCTGGAAGACGGCTGGAGCGTTGGTCAACCCTAACGGCATCACAAGGTATTCAAAATGACCGTTAGGGGTGTGGAAGGCTGTCTTCCATTCATCTCCCTCCCGGATCCGGACGACGTGGTAAGCGCTGCGGAGATCCAGCTTAGTAAACCAGGTCGCCACCTGGAGGGAGTGGAAGGCGGTATCCATGAGGGGCAGGGTGTACCAGTCCTTCTCCGTGATGTCATTGAGCACTCAATAATCGATGCAAGGACGAAGGGAACCATCCTTCTTTCCCATGAAGAAGAACCCTGCACCTACTGGAGAGGAAGATGGTTGGATGATCCCAGCACTGAGCGACTCCTTCAAGTAGCTGTTCATGGCCTCCTTCTCTGGCGCTGACAGGCTATAGAGGCGTCCTGAGGGAAGGGGCGCCCCCTGGCGGATGTTAATGGCACAGTCGTAGGGCCAGTGAGGAGGCAGAGACATCGCCTTGGACTTGCTGAAAACAGCACCCAGGTCGTGGAACTCTGAGGGCACAAGGGTGAGATCCGGGGGCGCGGTGTCCTGGGCTGTGGGAGGCGAGGACGGGGCGCAGGCAGCGGATTGGAGACAGGTGCCCATACAGAAGGTGCTCCACGCTGACACCTTCCCAGTCTTCCAGTCCAAGGCGGGGTTGTGGAGGCGGAGCCAGGGATATCCGAGGGTGACAGGAGTTACCGAGGTGGGCAGGACGTAGAAAGAGATATCCTCCTGGTGGTTTCCAGAGATGATCACTGGAATGGGAGATGTTCGGTGAGTTACTTTTCCCAAGGAGACTCGGGAGAGATTAACCAGGGCGAGAGGAGAGTCGAGGGGGTGACAATGGATGCCCAGTCGGGTTGCCAGGCTCTGTGAAATAAAGCTACCCTCCGCGCCTGAATCCACCAGTGCATGTGTGAGGTGCCCAGTGAGGTTGTGACAGAAGCGGATGGGCAGCGTCAAATGTGTGAGGGGATTTAACCGATTAGCGTCCGCGAGGCCCCCTACAGTGACTCGCGGACCTCCTCGTTTGGCTTCTCCGGACAATGCTCCACCGTGTGCTGGTTACCCCCGCAATACATGCAGAGGCCCAGGTCACGGCGGCGCTGTTTCTCCGCCAGGGGGAGCTTTGTCCGGCCCGTCACCATCGGTTCCGACTCCTCGGAGACCTCCGGCAGCGGCAATGCCAGGTGGCGAGCTTGGGGCAGGCGTGCAGAGGTGCCCCGCGAGCGAGAAGACTGCTTCCGCTCTGAGGCGCGCTCGCGCAGCCTGTTATCCAAGCTGATGGTAAGAGAAATCAGCTCCGCCAGCGTCTCCGGAGTATCCCGGCCGGCCAGCTCATCCCTCAGACCAGAATTTAGGCTGCGGAGGAAGATGCCGCAGAGCGCATGCTCTTCCCAGCCAACCTCCTCCGCGGTAACCCGGAAGTCGATCACGTAGTCGGCCGCCGATCGGCTCCCCTGTTGGAGTCCGAGAAGGCGGTCGACCTGGACACTGTCCAAACGCGAATGATCGAACACTTCCAGAAATTGTCGCACAAATTGGCCATAGGTGAGGGTGGCGTAACTGGGCTTCACCATAATGGCGTAAGCCCAGGTAAGCGCATGGCCCTCTAGGAGATTACCAATGTAACCAATTCTGCTATGGTCTGAGGGAAAGTCTCCGGGAACGCGAAGAAACACGGACTCACACTGCATAATAAAACCCCGAGCTCCACCAAGCTTATCGCTAAAGCGAGCAGGAGTGGGGATTGGTGTGAGCCGTGTTGGCGCACCCGGAGTGAGCTGGGCAGCCGCCGGAGCCGCAGGAGCTGCGCCACCCGGACGAGCCGAGGGGAACGGCTGCTGGGGGTCCAAGCGGTCTAATCGGTTAGTAATAACAATTAACTGATTTAATATCACCTGTTGCTGATGGGCTATTAAATCCACCCGAGCCTCGAGGGTGGAAAGACGGCGTGCGAGCCCGCTGTCTGCCGAGCCGCTCTGCTGAAGCCGTACTGACATAATGCACGGCTCAGGAGACACACACGCAGGCTCAGGGTAGATTTAACAGCTTTATTAACAACAGGGATGTGTGTGGCTGCGTGTCTGTGGAATAAGAATGTATTGGTGGTGGCGTCTGCGTCAGGCACGGGGGCAGGAGGCCGTACAGCCGGACAACCCTATGGGAGGAAGCAGAGGGAGAAGGGTAACGGGCACCACACCAATACAGGGAATAATGATGGTTAGCTGGCTTACTTGATTACGACAGGTGGCTGGCGTTGACAAGGGCGAGGCCCGGAAGACAGCGACCTGCAGTACCTGTGGCAGCAGCGTAGAGACAACGGCGAGATGAGGAAGTCCGCCGCCGGGGAGGTCCACCTGTGCACAGGGGAAGGCTAGAGGAGAGAGGTAAGGGGAGCTTACCCAGATAGTCTTTGCTAGTAGGTTTGAGATCCATAGTAGCAAAAGGTGCCGAAGTTGAGAGACGGCTTCAGGCCGAAGCCCAGGGCAGAGTGGATTAAATACCCCACCACTGACGAGGAGCAGGTGTGCGTGCGGCTGGCGCCGCTGATGAGCGGCAAGTCATAACAGTATCTGACAGCTGTGTGTTATTTGCAAGCATTTGTATCTAAAAAAACCCACCCAGGCGAACTTTATTTTCTTCAGATTCAGTATGTTTTGATGACTGTTACTCAGTGGCAGGAGCACTTAGAGAGATTATGACTGTTTTGCCAAAAAATCCAAAGTGTTCTCTTTTAAATGAGACCAACTCCATGAAGATGCTGCAAAGGGTTGAAGAACAGCTTTTGATTTACTCTGGGTATGTTATTTTTAGGCGTTTTTAGGAAATTGACCAGAGTGCAAGGGGTTAATAATAAGATAAGATAAGATAAGATAAGCCTTTATTAGTCCCACAACGGGGAAATTCCAGGATTGCAACAGCACAGGGATAGCAACACTCAGAGCAACAATCAGAAGGCAAGAAAAAACAAGCAAGCAAGAGCAGCTAATATACATATGTACATATTACTATAAAATATATATATACACACACACACACACACAGACACACAGTGCAGAGCATTGTAGCTGGATGGAATAAATATATGAATATATGAACACACAGTGCAGAGCATTGTAGCTAGATGGAATAAATATGTAAATATATAAACACCCACAGTATGGAGCATTGCAGCTAGGTGGAATAAATATGCAAGTATATAAACACACACAGTGCGGAGCAATGTAGCTAGATGGAATAATATGTAGATATATAAAAACACAGTGCGGAGCATTGTAGCTAGATGGAATAAATATATAGATATATAAATATAAACACACCCAGTGCAGAGCATTGTAGCTAGATGGAATAAATATGTAAATATATAAACACACACAGTGCAGAGCATTGTTGCTAGGTGGGATGAAACAGCATAACCGTCTATTTAGTTATCCTACATGGTATGATTATGTGCCCATACATATTCTCACCCTCCATAGCGACCGGTATGTTCCTAGTTGTATGCCGGAGAGGACCATTGTGTAAGTCTATTGCATCTTTTGCAAAAAAAAAAAAAAAAAAAAAAAAACTATTAGTTTGTTACGTCTTTTTGGTATCTCTGCGAGCAGCCCTGCTTAGGTTGTACAGTCTGACAGCCGTTGGTAGGAAGGACCTACGAAACCTCTCGGTTGTGCACCTGGGATGATGTAGTCTGCTGCTAAATGAGCTCCTCAGTGCATCCAGTATGTCCTGCATAGGGTGGAACTCGGACTCCAGCAGAGATGACAGTTTAGCCACCGTCCTTCTCTCTCCTATCTCCTCCATCGGATCAAGGCGTTGCCCCAGGACAGAGCTAGCTTTCTTAATCAGTTTGTTCAGTCTCTTCCTATCGGCTGCAGTAATGCCACTGCCCCAGCAGACCACTCCAAAAGTGATGGCTGATGCCACCACCGTGTCATAGAATGACTTCAGCAGCGCCCCTTGTACACCAAAAGACCTGAGTCTCCTCAGCAGGAACAGCCTGCGCTGTCCCTTCTTGTAGAGTGCGTCAGTATTGTGTGACCAGTCTAGTTTATTGTTCAGATGAATACCCAGGTACTTGTAGGATGTCACCATCTCGATGTCTGTTCCCTGTATATTTACTGGTGCTGTGAGGGGCTGCCCATGCCTGCGGCAGTCCACCACCAGCTCCTTAGTTTTCCTCGCGTTGATCTGGAGGCAGTTCCGATGGCACCAGTCCACAAAGTCCTGGATAAGCCCTCTGTACTCAGCTTCATCTCCGCTGGAGATGAGACCAACGATCGCAGAGTCATCAGAGAACTTCTGTAGATGGCAATGTGTTGTGTTGTGTGAGAAGTCCGCAGTATAAAGAGTGAACAAGAAGGGAGCCAGCACCGTTCCCTGGGGGGCCCCCGTGCTACTGATGATCGTGTCGGAAACACAGTCCCGGGTTCTCACAAACTGAGGCCGGTTCGTGAGGTAGTCCAGGATCCATGATGACAGGTGCTGGTCCACCCCTGCGCGCAGCAGCTTGTCCTTCAGGATCATCGGTTGGATGGTGTTGAAAGCACTGGAGAAGTCAAAGAACATGATCCTCACCATATTCCCGGGCTTCTCCAGGTGGGACAGAGAACGGTGAAGGAGGAAGATCACTGCATCCTCCACCCCAATGCCATGCTGGTAGGCGAACTGGAGTGGATCCATCGCTGGTTCCACCAGGGGGCGGAGATGAGCAAGGAGCAGTCTCTCCAGGGTCTTCATCAAGTGGGACGTCAAGGCCACCGGTCTGAAGCTGTTCAGGTCTTTGGGGTGGGAAGTTTTTGGTACAGGTACCACACAAGATGTTTTCCACAGCTGTGGTACCCTCCCCAGTTTCAGGCTCATGTTGAAGATATACGTCACAATCCCACACAGCTGGTCTGCACAGGACTTGAGGAGCTTTGCGCTGATGCCGTCCGGTCCCGACGCCTTCCTCGCCTTGATCTTCCTCAGCTCCGTCCTCACCTGGGTCTTGGTCAGGGTCAGGATGGGGGGCTGTGTGTTGGGAGTGGGGGGGGTGTCGGTGGAGTGGGGAGTGGGTAGCAGGACTTGATTTCTTAGAGGCAGCAGTGGTTGTTGTGCAGACAGGGGGGAGGGCGGTTGGTCAAATCTATTGAAAAACAGATTCAGGTTGTTCGCCCACTCCCTGCCCCCCGTGGCCTGGGGGGAGGTATTCTGGAGCCCCGAGATGGTTTTGAGGTTTCTCCAGACCCCGCTGATGTCGCTCTGTTGCAGCTTGTCCTCCATCTTCTTCCTGAAGAAGATGGAGGACATCACTTACAAGTCACGTGGGCTAATCACTTACAAGTTGAATGTGATGCTTGATACTTGATCATTTCACCTTACCAACAAGTCTGTTGAATGTAATGTCATTTAACCCTTTGTCAGTCCAGAATATATGACAGGAAAACGCAGAGTTTGACCTCAAAATTTCAAATGACTATAGCTTGAAAATGGTAAAAGTTACAGTCACAATGTCAAATGACCAAAGTGTCTGGGCTACATCTGGCCCACACACAACAAGCCGTAAGTTTTGGCTTGTTACCTCCGCCAGGCCGTAGGCCGCAGGAGGTTATGTTTTTGCCAGCGTTTGTCTGTTTGTCTGTCTGTTTGTCTGTTGGTTAGCAAGATAACTCAAAAAGTTTTGGACGGATTTCGATGAAACTTTCAGGTGTTGTTGGAAATGGCACAAGGAAGAACTGATTAAATTTTGGGGATGATCCGGATCACTGTCTGGATACAGGAATTTTTTAAAGGATTCTTTAACATTGTGAGATACGGCCATTTTCAACATGTGTGCAGGTGCAATGGAGGGCGCTGGTCGTTGTGTCTGACAAACACGAACTCCGCGTTCTTCAAAGTTTTAGGCACAAAAGCACACGGAAAACAGTGGTGGGCCGGGCCCGGCAGCGTGCCTGTGTTTGCGCTACGCTGCAAAAACTGAGACGGCCAGCTGTCCGGCGCGGGATTATTTGGCAGAAATTCCCCGGCCAGCCATAGTGGCTGCGCAAAAACAAGCTCTCTGCCGGGGAAGCTTCCAAATCCTCTTTTGCCGCAGAGCGCAACCCCAATATAAAACCCACGGCAACCTGTCTACCCAATTTGCATCCGTCAGTGAAGCCCTGAGTGCTGCTTTCACTGATCTATGAAAACGCTCGCATAACCCATTGCCCTGTGGGTTGTACATGGTTGTGCGATGAATTACAACGCCTGCAGCCTGGGAGTTTGCAGATGGAGGAGATGGACACAACAGCAACACTTCAGTTTATTACCTCTGCCAAGGAGGTAATGCTTTTACTACTGAACCACTAATCCTATCATTGTGAATCCAAGTGCTAGTCATATGTTTTCATGGTCAAGGAATCTGAAAACGTACACACAAACACTGTATGGGGGGGGGAACTGTGGCGTTTGGCGGAGGTCTGCGCTCTCCGAGTGCTCTTCTAGCTGTGTCTGGACCAGACACAACTAGTCGACTTTTGGCTGAGTTTTGTCTTGCTGAGTGTGAGTCAGATGCAGCCAACCAGATTTGAGGTGAGTTTCGGCTAGTTATGTCTGGGTCACATCAAGGCCAGACACAACTAACCAACTTTTCCACTGAGTTCTGCCTTGCTACATGTGGGCCAGATAAAGCCTACCCGACACAGGGTGAGTTTCAGCTTGTTGTGTCTGGGCTGCCACTGGGCCATAAACAACTAGCCGACATCTGGCTGAGTTTTGGCCAGCTGCGTGTGGGCCAGATGAAGCCAATCTGAGTCAGGGTGAGTTTCGGCTAGTTGTGTCTGGGCCACATCTAGCCCACACACAACAAGCCATGAGTTTTGGCTTTTTGTGTAAGGGGCCACATCTGGGCCTGATATAACTAGCCAACTTTCAGCTGAGTTTTGGTTTGCTGTGTGTGGGCCAGATGCAGCCAATTGGATTTGCGGTGAATTTCGGCTAGTTGTGTCTGGGCCACATCAGACACAACTAACCCACTTTTTAGCTGAATTTTGGCCTGCTGCATGTGGGCCGGATGCAGCCTACCAGACTCAGGGTGAGTTTCGGCAAGTTGTGTATGGGCTGCCACTGGGCCAGAAACAACAAGACGATTTTTGGCTGAGTTTTGGCCTGCTGTGTGTGGGCCAGATGCAGCCAACAGGATTCAGGGTGAGTTTCGGCTAGTTGTGTCTGGGCCACATCTGGGCTGGACACAATTAGCTGACTCTGGGCTGAGTTTTGGTTTGCTGCATGTGGGCTGGCTGCAGCCAACCAGATTTGGGGTGAGTTTCAGTTAGTTGTACCTGGGCCACATCTGGGCCAGAAACAACTAGCCGACTTTTGGCTGAGTTTTGGCGTTCTGCGTGAGGGGTGGATGAAGCCCATCGGATTCAGGGTAAGTTTCAGCTTGTTGCATCTGGGCCACATCTGACCCAGATGCTAAAAGCCAGTATTGCACTCAGTTTTGGCTTGTTACTTCTGGGTCAGTTGCTACATACCAGTTGCAGGGTGAGTTTTGACATGTTATGTCCAGGGCAAATGTAGCCAATATGCAACAAGCCACTTTTAGGGTATGTTTTGGGTTACTGTGTTGGCTCAGTGTGGCCCAAATACAACCAATCACTTTTATGGTGTCTTTTGGCTTGTGTTTGGGCCAGATTTAACATCCCAGTTTCAGAGTGAGTTTTGTATTACTGTGTGTTGGCCTGATGTGGCCCAGTTGCAATTAGTCAGTTTCAAAGAAAACCACAGTCACTATTATGAAAGAACCATAGGTGGTGATGCCTCGGTGCTTGTGGCATGGTAGCATGGGTGATGCCTCGGTGCTTGTGGCATGGTAGCATGGGATAGCTAAGTATTGTCAGGCCATCCATGCACGATTTTGAAATGCTTGTTTTTTTATGCAGGTATGACGCTGATGTTACTGTTACCACACACACACACACACATGGTGTACCTCATTCCAGGGCTGTAAGCTTTTAAAAATAATTTTATTTTATAGTTTAATTCACCCAGATATCATGCGACAAAACACTGGACAGTAAATATTTCTTCAACCATGACAACAGTTTCAAGGAAATACATTTAAAAATTCACAGAAATACAAAAGATGAACTCATTTCTTTTACAGGCATAGACGAATTTCTTGGTAACCTTCCATTAAAAGAAACTAACTGTGGTCACTGAAATAACGAGAAACTGAAATAAGTAATAATAAATATAAGTTTTCTGAAACTTAACTAATGAAAATCTGGGTCAACCCTGACATAAAGTCATTGCTGAAGGAGAAGAAAATGATCTTCAGGTCGGGAAACAAGGAGTAATTGAAGTCCGTACAGAGGGAGCTAAGGAGGAAGATTAAAGAGAGGAAGGACAGTTACAGGAAGAAGATGGAGGACAAGCTGCAGCACAATGACATCAGCGGTGTCTGAAGAGGTCTCAAAACTATCTCTGGGCACCAGAATACCTCCTCCCAGGCCGTGGGGGGTAGGGAGTGGGTGAACGACCTGAACCTGTTCTTAAACAGGTTTGACCAACCACCCTCTTCTCCACCTGCCCACCAACCCCTGCTGCCTCTGCTGACTCCAGCCTTTATTTTCAAATCAAATAAAACTGGCCTTGACTAAAATGATGATACCCGTAACATTTTGTTGCACACTCTTTTGATGCAATTCCTGCAATGAAATGATTTCTGTAACTCTCAATGAGACTTCTGCAAGTTGCTCCAGCTATCTCAGGTTTGAAGGGTGCCTTCTCCAGACTGTATTTCAGTGATTTTGAATGATTTCTTAAGATACGATAAGATAAGATAAGATAAGCCTTTATTAGTCGCACAATGGGGAAATTCCAGGATTGCAACAGCACAGGGATAGCAACACTCAGAGCAACAATCAGAAGACAAGAAAAAACAAGAGCAGCGAGTATACATATGTACATATAAATACATAAATATATAACCACACAGTGCGGAGCATTGTAGCTAGATGGAATAAATATACAAATATATAAACACACACAGTGCGGAGCATTGTAGCTAGATGGAATAAATACATAGATATATAAACACACAGTGCAGAGTATTGTAGCTAGATGGAATGAACAGCATAACCATCTGCTTAGTTATCCTACATGGTACGATTATGTACCCATACATATTGTCACCCTCCGTAGCGACCGGTATTTTCCTAGTTGTATACCAGAGGGGACCATTGTGTAAGTCTATTGCATTCAATATTATTAGGTTGTCACGTTTTTTTTTGCTATCTCTGCGAGTAGCCCTGCTTAGGTTATACAGTCTGACAGCCGTAGGTAGGAAGGACCTGCGAAACCTCTCGGTTGTGCACCTGGGATGATGTAGTCTGCTGCTAAATGAGCTCCTCAGTGCATTCAGTATGTCCTGCATAGGGTGGGACTCGGACTCGGACTCGGACTCCAGCAGAGATGACAGTTTAGCCACCATCCTTCTCTCTCCCGTCTCCTCCACTGGGTCAAGGCATTGCCCCAGGACAGAGCTAGCTTTCTTGATCAGTTTGTTCAGTCTCTTGCTATCAGCTGCTGTAACACCACTGCCCCAGCAGACCACTCCAAAAGTGATGGCTGATGCCACCACCGTGTCATAGAATGTCTTCAGCAGTGCCCCTTGTACACCAAAAGACCTGAGTCTCCTCAGTAGGAACAGCCTGCGCTGTCCCTTCTTGTAGAGTGTGTCAGTATTGTGTGACCAGTGTAGTTTATTGTTCAGATGAACACCCAGGTACTTGTAGGATGTCACCATCTCGATGTCTGTTCCCTGTATATTTACTGGTGCTGTGAGGGGTTGTCCTTGCCTGTGGCAGTCCACCACCAGCTCCTTAGTTTTCCTCACATTGATCTGGAGGCAGTTCCGATGGCACCAGTCCACGAAGTCCTGGATAAGTCCTCTGTACTCAGCTTCATCTCCGTTGGAGATGAGGCCAATGATCGCAGAGTCGTCAGAGAACTTCTGTAGATGGCAGTGTGTTGTGTTGTGTGAGAAGTCCGCAGTATAAAGGGTGAACAGGAAGGGAGCCAAAACCGTTACCTGGGGGGCCCCCGTTCTACCGATGATCGTGTCGGACACACAGTCCCAGGTTCTCACAAACTGTGGCCAGTTAGTGAGGTAGTCCAGGATCCATGATGACAGGTGCTGGTCCACCCCTGCGCACAGCAGCTGGTCCTTCAGGATCATTGGTTGGATAGTGTTGAAAGCACTGGAGAAGTCAAAGAACATGATCCTCACGGCATTCCCATACTTCTCCAGGTGGGACAGAGAACGGTGAAGGAGGAAGATCACCGCATCCTCCACCCCAATGCCCTGCTGGTAGGCGAACTGGAGTGGATCCATCACTGGTTCAACCAGGGGGCGGAGGTGAGCAAGGAGCAGTCTCTCCAGGGTCTTCATCATGTGGGACGTCAGGGCCACTGGTCTGTAGCTGTTCAGATCTTTGGGGTGGGAAGTCTTTGGTACAGGTACCACACAAGATGTTTTCCACAACTGTGGTACCCTCCCCAGCTTCAGGCTCAGGTTGAAGATGTGCTCCACAATCCCACACAGCTGGTCTGCACAGGACTTGAGGAGCTTTGCGCTGATGCTGTCCGGTCCCGACGCCTTCCTCGCCTTGATCTTCCTCAGCTCCGTCCTCACCTGCATCTTAGTGAGGGTCTTGTTAGGGGGCTGTGTGTTGGGAGTGGGGGGGGGGGTGATGGTGGAGTGGGGTGTGGGCAGCAGGACTCAATGTCTTCAGAGACAGCAGTGGTTGTTGTGCAGTCCGGGGGGAGGGCGGTTGGTCAAACCTATTAAAAAACAGATTCAGATTGTTTGCCCACTCCCTGCCCACCGTGGCCTGGGGGGAGGTATTCTGGAGCCCAGAGATGGTTTTAAGGTTTCTCCAGACCCCACCGATGTCGCTGTGTTGCAGCTTGTCCTCCATCTTCTTCCTGAAGCTGTCCTTGCCTTTTCTGATCTTCCTCCTCAGCTCCCTCTGTACGGACTTCAGCATCTCCCTGTTCCCCGACCTGAAGATCCTCTTCTTCTCTCTCAGAAGTGTTTTTATCTCAGGTTTGAGCCAGGGTTTGTTGTTCGAGCAACACCGTATGGTTTTGGTGGGTACGGTGTTGTCCACACAGAAGCTGATGTAGTCCGTGATGGTGTGAGTGAGGCCATCAATGTCCTCACCATGTGGATTGCAGAGCTGCTCCCAGGCAGTGGTTTCAAAACAGTCCTTTAGAGCGTCCATTGCCTCCTCAGGCCATAACTTCACTGTGCGCATGACCGGAGGTTGTCTGTGCACTAGGGGTTTGTACACCGGCCGAGATGAACCAAGTTGTGATCTGATCTTCCGAATGGGGGGAGTTGTGATGAGGTGTACGCCTCCTTAGTGTTTGCGTAGAATAAGTCCAGTGTTTTATTGTCTCTAGTGTGGCATGTGACATACTGGGTGAACGTGGGTAGAATGGGAGACAGTGAAACATGGTTGAAGTCGCATGAGATGAGGAGAAGAGCATCTGGGTGTTCTGTCTGCAGCCTGCCAGTTGCTGAGTGGATGACGTCATGCTCTGTCCCCGCGTTCGCCGTCGGATTTGCATAAATAACAATGCAGATCACGTGTGAGTATTCCCTCGGGAGATATGTAGGCCGCATGCTAACAGCTAGCAACTCCATGGCTTTGTTGCAGTGTTGTTGTTTAACCGTGATATGTCGCGGTCTGCACCAGTTGTTATTAACATACATCATCACTCCACCACCCCTTGCCTTGCCACTGTCTGGTATTCGGTCTGCCCGTATTGCGTGGAAACCCTCCAGTTCAATGTTAGCATCTGCTGCTTTTTCAGTTAGCCACGTCTCAGTGAATAGCATAAGGCAGCTCTCCCGGTATATGCTCTCGTAGCGGGAGATAGTGGCTAGCTCATCTGTTTTTCCTAGTATCGATCGTACATTCCCCATAACAACGGATGGGAGGGTGGGTCTGTACCTTATATTCCTCGCCCGCCGTCTTACACCAGCATGGCACCCACGTCGTTTTTGTCTTATTTCTCCGGGTATGTCGAGTTTTTTCGTTAGCACCGAGTGGCGGTTAAGTGCTAACAGCTGGTCCCTGTTGTACCGTCT
This sequence comes from Pholidichthys leucotaenia, assembly GCA_020510985.1. NCBI lineage: Eukaryota > Metazoa > Chordata > Actinopteri > Cichliformes > Pholidichthyidae > Pholidichthys > Pholidichthys leucotaenia. The sequence continues at coordinate 90,732,121 of CM035841.1, forward strand.
CTTGCTATAAACAGTTGCTCCATCCACCGGCTCGGGAGACATTTGGGGCGACCTGTGTGTCCTTGATGTATAAGGTGTCGCCGGATCAGAAAGTTGTCACCCGATCAGAAAGTTAGAGGAAGAAAAAACTTAGAATTGAGCCGCTGTTGCAAAAAGGCAGCCGACTCGTGTGGCGCCGGAAGCCGAAAAAAGCTCCTTTTCAACAATACGCACTATCCTTCTGATATACCTGAGGATGTATTTCCTCTTGCATCCATGTCTTGCAAGGCTGGCAACAGTCCCATGAACCTTTTAATAATATTGGCAACTGTGGTCACAGGAACATCAAGCTGTTTCGAGATGGTCTGATAGCCTTTACTTTTAACACTTGTCTAATTTGCTTTTGCATGTCATGAGACAACTCTCTCCTTAGCTTTCTGTGGTCCATGTTTAGTGTGGTAGACACTAAAGCCTGTTTTCCACTAGCCCAGCACACCTCGGTACGGCTCGATTCACTTCAGTACGGCTCGGAATGCTTCTGTCTCCATTAGCACGGTGTTGTGCTTGTGCTGTGATGGTTTGTGTTAGGAGGTTTTAGAAGCGGGGCGGCGGCAGAGTCTCAGCGAGGCGGGGCCACACTCCCGTGACGTTACGCACCCGACTGAGTCCTTACTTACACGAGACAAAAAATGGAGGATCCAAGGATTATTGCCTTGCTCGCTCTGTGGTTTTATCTCACAATTAATTTTATCTCATAATTAAGCTGCGACAACACAAGTCACTTTTGTTTTGAATTAACTACCAAATGACCTAGAAATAATGAGCTGAAACTTGTTTTTATTCATATTAAATAATGAGACGGTGGCACACTGTCCAACACCAAATTGTATTATTTTTTACATCCTAGGGCATTTTGGATGTACTGAATTAAAAAAATTCATGTTTTTCACCTTCAGGTCAACATTTGGAACAACAGTATTATTATTTTCCGTTTAGATGATGCTACACTCCTTCTAAAGTATTGTAAATCTCTGAATTTGGAATGCCGATAGAACATTCAATTTACATATACTTGTACCTACTTTGACTTGGTGCTAATTTTTTTATGATATTTCAATAAAAAGAACAGAAAGCTTACAAAAAGATTTCTTTTTTGGTCTAGTTAAAAATTACATTACCTTTACAATGGTTGACCCCTGACAGGAAGATCAGCATCATTTTGATCAGACTAGGCAATGGAATTTCTATGTAATTATACTGTTTTATAATTCAGTGTTATAACAGACAAACCACACTTTCCAAAACAATTCCATTTTATTATATACAAAATATTAAAAGAAAAAAAAAACTTTGCAACACAACATGAAGGTTAATCGACTTTTTATACACGCCGACCACTGAGTTCCTCTACACCAGCTTTCCAAACTGGGTCACGAAGACTCGGTTGAATTAATCCGTCTCTGCCAGCTGTGGGTCATGAAGGCTCGGTTGAATAATCTGTGCGGGCTGTCGCGGCGGACGCGTGGGATGATTCTACAAGGAAAATGCACACAATAAAATACAGCAAGAAAGTGCAATATATACAGAAAAGACAATAGTTTTTAACAAGAATACATAAGCTTATTTCAGCGTATTGTTCACATGAATAATTAAAATAAAAGCTTTAGTCCGCAGTGTGCTGCAATAAAGCAGCGATCCATCCACAAATGAACAGCTTTTTTATTGCATAAATAAATTGAGCGTCTTACCGAATATATTTGCGAAAAAACGCACAATAAAAAAAAAATTAAAACTCACCGTTAAAGGACTCCGATGTCGAGACCTCCCGGTATATTTTTTCATTCCGGGCGGCTCCGTCTAACTCACGCTGGATACGTTCGTCTGACGATGCAGTGAGCAGACACTGCACCTCCTTATTGGTCCATGGAACACCCTTATTACGCGAAGCCATTTTTGATAGAGAATAAATGAAAATAGCACAGCAATACACTGAAAAGAAACTGCCAACAGTGGTTGCGTGCTGAGTAAAGGCGGTCATGAAGATTTTTTTTTTTTTTTTTTTTTTCAAAAACTTTATTGAGAAGGTCGTGAAGATTTGGTAGATGAGGAGGAGGAGAGGGGCGGTTACAACCTGACCAATCAGCGCCGGTTACAACCTGACCAATCAGCGACGACCAGTCTGTTAACGTCACAACACGGCACAGCTCAGCACTGCTGTACCCTGCCCTGGAGCGGGGCTGAGAATCGCGGCTGTTAAACCGTGTTGGGGCTTGTGGAAAAGCGTACAAAGCGTGCTGAGCCGTCCCGTGTCGCGCTAAAGCGTGCTAGTGGAAAAGGCCCTTAATTGTTTTGGTTACTTTTCTTAAAAATGAGCCATTATTTTCAAAGTCACTGATAAATGGATTGCACTGTTGACTCTTTTCCCACCGGTGTCTTAACAGACAAAAATAGAAAATCATGATGCAAACACATAAATCACTAAATTGTTTATTACAATCAGCAGCAAATTACAGATTATTTAGAATGTGCAAAATTCAAACTGTAAAAAAAAAAAAAAAAAAAAAATGGAATGGGTCACACACGCCAGCCACGCTGCCTCACTGAGAAGCAACTGGATCGGATCAAATTAAACAGCAACTCCTCGGATTATACAATTCAATATAAGTTGCCCAAAATGGGTGATGGCTGAAGCCACAGCTTATATTGCCCACCCATGTTCCATCTAAGAATTCAAAAAGAAAATAAAATAAGAGTGATTACAAATCAGAACAAAGCCAAGACAAAATGTGACAAAAACTAAGCAACAGCACAACACAGACTGGATATTATAATCCTTATGTGATTTTACATGTCATCTTGTATATATGTTTGGAGTATTGCTTCCTTTAGTTTTTTTTTTTTTTTTTTTTTTTTTAAATTGGCCAAGTGTTGTATATGATTTTAATTCAGGTCCAAAAGCATTCCACAGTCTGACTCCCTGCACTGAGACACAGTGTTGCTTGGTGGTAGTTCTCACTGAAGGTTTTTGAAATATACATGTTCCTCTGAAATGATATTGTTTCTCCCTTATTTGGAACAACTTTTGGATATTTGCAGGCAGTGATAGATTCTTAGCTTTAAACATTATTACTGCAGTTTTAAAGTCAACCAGATCTTTCAACTTGAGAGCTTTTAATTTAAGAAAAAGTGGGTTTGTTGGTTCCCTGTGAGCAGCTTTGTTTATTATTCAAATAGCTCTCTTCTGAAGCATAAAGACTGGATATACACTACCGTTCAAAAGTTTGGGGTCACTTAGAAATTTCCTTATTTTTGAAAGAAAAGCACTGTTTTTGTCACAACTCGCCGCTCATCATCCGCCTCAGCTGCGCTCACACCTGTGCCTCGTCAGCCACGGGCTATTTAGCCCACTCAGCCCAGTGTGGCGGTCTGGAGCCGTCTGTTCGCATCGGCACTTTCTCCCAGCTGGATCGTCTCTCCACGTCAGCTGAACTACGCTTCCACGTAAGCATCATTCTCCTTACCTCTCTGCAAGTCTTCTCCCCTGTGCACAGGTGGATCCCTTGGCAGCGGATTGCCCCGTCATCGCCATCCCTTCCCTCATCATCGTCACTGGCTCAGCAGGACGCTGTCTCCCGGGCTTCACCCTTGGCCAACGCCAGCCACCCGTCACCTACAAGTAAGCAGCACATCGCTCATTGTACCTGTCTTGGTGTGGTGCCCTTTACCCTTGTCCTCTGCTCTCTCCATAGGGTTGCCTGGCTGTACAGCACACTGCTCTGCTCCTGTGCATCTGCGTTCACCCGCATCACATACCCATACCTCATACATCCATCCCTACACACCTGCTTGTTGAAATAAAGCTATTGAATCTTCCCTGAGCCTGCGTGCGTGTTTCCTGAGCCAGACATTATGTCAGTTTTTTTTTCAATGAAGATAACTTTAAACTAATCAGAAATACACTCTATACATTGCTAATGTGGTAAATGACTATTCTAGCTGCAAATGTGTGGTTTTTGGTGCAATATCTACATAGGTGTATAGAGGCCCATTTCCAGCAACTATCACTCCAGTGTTCTAATGGTACAATGTGTTTGCTCATTGCGTCAGAAGGCTAATGGATGATTAGAAAACCCTTGTGCAATCATGTTAGCACAGCTGAAAACAATTTAGCTGGTTAGAGAAGCTATAAAACTGACCTTCCTTTGAGCAGGTTGATTATTTGGAAAAAATTATTATTTCAAATACAAATCATTATTTCTAACCTTGTCAATGTCTTGACTATATTTTCTATTCATTTTGCAACTCATGGTGGTAAATAAGTGTGACTTTTCATGGAAAACACAAAATAATTGTCTGGGTGACCCCAAACTTTTGAACGGTAGTGTATGTTTTATATGTGTTTCCCCATACTTCAGTACAATTTGTCATGTATGGGAGTGTTAATGAATGATACAAAGTCTATAGTGTGGGTTGATTCAGCAAATATTTCACTCTGTGTAGTATTGCAATTGATTTGCATATTTTACCTTTAGTATAATTAATATGTGACTTCCAACACAGTTTATTATCAATTATTACGCCAAGGATTTTAATTTTGGATACTCTTTCAATCTTTACACCATTTACACTGAGTTTAGATACTGAGTTGTTGTGATGGTGTGAAATAACGTTATCAATAAAAGTTTAGCCACCGCTGTGTCGCCCTGGTTTCAAGTGTGGGTGGTGTTTTGTACTTGTATTACTAAAATATAAAAGGAAGCACTACAATGGGTCTCAAATATTTGTAATGTATTCTATTACTGAATGAGTTTAACGATGAAATACTATAGACTACACATATAAACTAAATTCTAATGGTGACTGAACAACTCCCATCCCCCAAAGTGCAAGATACACTATTATGACTACAACTCATAAAGGATCATTTTCAATTACTCTGTAATTAATATTCACACAGTCAAATAAATCTCAGTTCAGTCTCTTTAATATTAAGTGGAAATTGTGCTACTTTAAATTTGGCACTTTACCTATACTTTAACTTAAAAAGCAAAAGATTTGACTATAAATATGATGTGTTGTTTACCTGTCACAATACACATTGCTGTCAAAACGTTGCCATTCCGAGCAGATCCTGTTTGGACTCTACAATCAAAATAATAGTTTGTACTTCCGGCGCCACACAAGTAGGCTGCCTTTTTGCAACAGCGGATCAATTTCTTCTTATTTCTATTTACTATCTGGCTTCTCTTGCTAATCTTTCTGATCCGGCAACACCTTATCCATCACAAACGCACACGGATCGCCCAAATGTCTCCTGAGCCAGCAGATGGATCTGTGGCGGGTTGATTCAACACCCCCACAACACACAGGACAGTCAGCTCTCTTCTCTTGGTTTTTCCCGCTGCACTACTGAGATGTAATGTGCCATTCATGTATTGTGATGTAATGTGCCATGCATGTATTGTGATGTAATGTGCCATTCATGTATAGTGTTCATGCGTCCTGTCCTTACTGTGACCTAGAGGCTGAGATCAATATGTAGATGTGCCTTGTAACCTCTTTGTCCTACACCTGGAGCAGAGGCTAGCAAATCTGCCTATTGTTATGTAGGTCTTTCAAATGCAAATATCTCATGCCTGTTCTGCAGTCCCTTTGATCGTACCAACTGCTGTGAATCTGCTTTGATGTATTGTCTGAGTTGGATATAAATACTGCACAGGTTCTGTAACTCGCTCTCTCAATTCCACTTCCTCAACTGCTGCTGCTGGACACAGACTTTGTGTCCTCCTTCTCCGAGAGCCGCTGAGCTCGCTCCTGGCGCGCATGCACGGCACCGGGAGCGGAGCTCGTGACGGCGGTATGATTAATAAAACCTGCTTAAAACCACAGCATCGCTGCTTTATTTTATCATCCGCTGCACTGGTGACCCCGAAGACGCACACGCTTTGTGCAACGCAACCTTCTGGTCTGGACATCCACGCTGAACTGGCCGAGGGACACAAGACGTCTCCTCCCTCTCGCCGCCCCAACGCACCATGACCTGAAGGCAGAAAGGAACACGCTGCCAGTGAACGCTTCACTGGCGACCCCGATCATGCACACGTTTGTGCAAAGCAACCTTCTGATCTGGACAGCTGCGCTGGTGACCCATTCTTCATGATGAGATCTGCACGTCTGAGATCTGCTCATCCACGCTGGACCGGCCGCGCTCGCAGTTCCTCCACACGAGAGCGCAGGCACCTCGTCCCCTCTCCACGACGGTGTCCTCCATGGCCGGCGGAGAACGCAACACGTGGACCTGAATGCACCACGGCCGAGCGGTGCCAAAGATCGTCTATTCCCTCCCACCGCTCCAACGCATCTGCACGAGCCTGAGGGACAAAAGATTGTCTATTTCCTCCCACCGTTCCAGCGCACCATGGCCAAGCTGCAGCCACAGCTGCGCTGGTGACCCATTCTTCATGATGAGATCTGCACGTCTGAGATCTGCTCATCCACGCTGGACCGGCCGCGCTCGCAGTTCCTCCACACGAGAGCGCAGGCACCTCGTCCCCTCTCCACGACGGCGTCCTCCATGGCCGGCGGAGAACGCAACACGTGGACCTGAATGCACCACGGCCGAGCGGTGCCAAAGATCGTCTATTCCCTCCCACCGCTCCAACGCATCTGCACGAGCCTGAGGGACAAAAGATTGTCTATTTCCTCCCACCGTTCCAGCGCACCATGGCCAAGCTGCAGCCACAGCTGCGCTGGTGACCCATTCTTCATGATGAGATCTGCACGTCTGAGATCTGCTCATCCACGCTGGACCGGCCGCGCTCGCAGTTCCTCCACACGAGAGCGCAGGCACCTCGTCCCCTCTCCACGACGGCGTCCTCCATGGCCGGCGGAGAACGCAACACGTGGACCTGAATGCACCACGGCCGAGCGGTGCCAAAGATCGTCTATTCCCTCCCACCGCTCCAACGCATCTGCACGAGCCTGAGGGACAAAAGATTGTCTATTTCCTCCCACCGTTCCAGCGCACCATGGCCAAGCTGCAGCCACAGCCCAAACCTGGATTTTATCGGCGCCGTCTGCGCCAATCTCCACCAAGATTCTGCACCCTGACTCGCCACTCCAGCGGCCCACCCACGCACGGAACCCCCGCGCGCGCACCGGGGAGTTACGAGGACGGCACACCACGCACGGGACAATACCGGCTTCACTGACCGCCTTCCTTCTGCTGCACACTGACCCTTCAGGCTTGCTTGTACACCTGAGGCCCGCAGCTTGCTCACTGGATTTTATGGTCTTAACCACGGCACACAAGGGGAATTCAGCTGTCTGCAGTTCCCGAGGCTTTAGAGTTGCGCCTGCCCTAAAGTCAACACGCCAGTCCCTCTGCTTTTATTTTTTTTTTCTTACAGCCGCTCCTGCTTTTCTTCATGGCCACGAGAGGAGTCGGAGACAAATTTTTCTTATTGTGATCTCCGCACGCGCAACGGGACAGCCCCTCGACGTCGTGGAGCAGCAAGCAATTTTTCAGGTGATTTCAGGTGATTTCAACCATATTTCACTGTCCGCCATTCTGCCTGCGTTCACCCAGTATGTCACATGCCACACTAGAGACAATAAAACACTGGACTTATTCTATGCTAACACAAAGGAGGCGTACACCTCATCACCACTCCCCCCACTCGGGAGATCAGATCACAACTGGAGAGACTGCTCCTTGCTCATCTCCGCCCCCTGGTGGAACCAGCGATGGATCCACTCCAGTTCGCCTACCAGCATGGCATTGGGGTGGAGGATGCGGTGATATTCCTCCTTCACCGTTCTCTGTCCCACCTGGAGAAGCCCGGGAATATGGTGAGGATCATGTTCTTTGACTTCTCCAGTGCTTTCAACACCATCCAACCGATGATCCTGAAGGACAAGCTGCTGCGTGCAGGGGTGGACCAGCACCTGTCATCATGGATCCTGGACTACCTCACGAACCAGCCTCAGTTTGTGAGAACCCGGGACTGTGTTTCCGACACGATCATCAGTAGCACGGGGGCCCCACAGGGAACGGTGCTGGCTCCCTTCCTGTTCACTCTTTATACTGCGGACTTCTCACACAACACAACACATTGCCATCTACAGAAGTTCTCTGATGACTCTGCGATCGTTGGTCTCATCTCCAACGGAGATGAAGCTGAGTACAGAGGGCTTATCCAGGACTTTGTGGACTGGTGCCATCGGAACTGCCTCCAGATCAACGCGAGGAAAACTAAGGAGCTGGTGGTGGACTGCCGCAGGCATGGGCAGCCCCTCACAGCACCAGTAAATATACAGGGAACAGACATCGAGATGGTGACATCCTATAAGTACCTGGGTATTCATCTGAACAATAAACTAGACTGGTCACACAATACTGACGCACTCTACAAGAAGGGACAGCGCAGACTGTTCCTGCTGAGGAGACTCAGGTCTTTTGGTGTACAAGGGGCGCTGCTGAAGTCATTCTATGACACGGTGGTGGCATCAGCCATCACTTTTGGAGTGGTCTGCTGGGGCAGTGGCATTACTGCAGCCGATAGGAAGAGACTGAACAAACTGATTAAGAAAGCTAGCTCTGTCCTGGGGCAGCGCCTTGATCCGATGGAGGAGATAGGAGAGAGAAGGACGGTGGCTAAACTGTCATCTCTGCTGGAGTCCGAGTTCCACCCTATGCAGGACATACTGGATGCACTGAGGAGCTCATTTAGCAGCAGACTACATCATCCCAGGTGCACAACCGAGAGGTTTCGTAGGTCCTTCCTACCAACGGCTGTCAGACTGTACAACCTAAGCAGGGCTGCTCGCAGAGATAGCAAAAAGACGTAACAAACTAATTGTTTTTTTGAATGCAAAAGATGCAATAGACTTACACAATGGTCCTCTCCGGCATACAACTAGGAAAATACCGGTCACTATGGAGGGTGAGAATATGTATGGGCACATAATCATACCATGTAGGATAACTAAATAGACGGTTATGCTGTTTCATCCCACCTAGCAACAATGCTCTGCACTGTGTGTGTTTATATATTTACATATTTATTCCATCTAGCTACAATGCTCAGCACTGGGTGTGTTTATATTTATATATCTATATATTTATTCCATCTAGCTACAATGCTCCACACTGTGTTTTTATATATCTACATATTATTCCATCTAGCTACATTGCTCCGCACTGTGTGTGTTTATATACTTGCATATTTATTCCACCTAGCTGCAATGCTCCGTACTGTGGGTGTTTATATATTTACATATTTATTCCATCTAGCTACAATGCTCTGCACTGTGTGTTCATATATTCATATATTTATTCCATCCAGCTACAATGCTCTGCACTGTGTGTCTGTGTGTGTGTGTGTGTGTATATATATTTTATAGTAATATGTACATATGTATATTAGCTGCTCTTGCTTGCTTGTTTTTTTTCTTGCCTTCTGATTGTTGCTCTGAGTGTTGCTATCCCTGTGCTGTTGCAATCCTGGAATTTCCCCGTTGTGGGACTAATAAAGGCTTATCTTATCTTATCTTAACTTGGTTCATCTCCTGCCGGTGTACAAACCCCTAGCACACAGACAACCTCCGGTCATGCGCACTGTGAAGTTATGGTCTGAGGAGGCAATGGACGCTCTAAAGGACTGTTTTGAAACCACTGCCTGGGAGCAGCTCTGCGATCCACATGGTGAGGACATTGATGGCCTCACTCACACCATCACGGACTATATCAACTTCTGTGTGGACAACACCATACCTACCAAGACCATACGGTGTTGCTCGAACAACAAACCCTGGATCAACCCTTAGATTAAAACACTTCTGAGAGAGAAGAAGAGGATCTTCAGGTCGGGGAACAGGGAGATGCTGAAGTCCGTACAGAGGGAACTGAGGAGGAAGATCAGAAAAGGCAAGGACAGCTTCAGGAAGAAGCTGGAGGACAAGCTGCAACAGAGCAACATCGGCGGGGTCTGGAGAAACCTTAAAACCATTTCTGGGCTCCAGAATACCTCCTCCCAGACCAAGGGGGGCAGGGAGTTGGCGAACAATCTGAACCTGTTTTTTAGTAGGTTTGACCAACACCCCCCCCCCCCCCGTCTACACACTAACCACTGCTGCCTCTAAAATCATCGAGACCTGCTGTCCACACCCCACTCCACCAACACCCCCCCCCCCCCACTCCCAGCACACAGCCCCCCAACCTGACCCTCTATAAGACCCAGGTGAGGACAGAGCTGAGGAAGATCAAGGCGAGGAAGGCCTCAGGACCGGACGGCATCAGCGCGAAGCTCTTCAAGTCCTGCACAGACCAGCTGTGTGGGATTGTGAAGCACATCTTCAACCTGAGCCTGAAGCTGGGGAGGGTACCACAGTTGTGGAAAACATCTTGTGTGGTACCTGTACCAAAGACTTCCCACCCCAGAGACCTGAAGAGCTACAGGCCAGTGGCCCTGACATCTCACATGATGAAGACCCTGGAGAGACTGCTCCTTGCTCACCTCCGCCCCCTGTTGGGACCAGCGATGGATCCACTCCAGTTCACCTACCAGCATGGCACTGGGGTGGAGGATGCAGTGATCTTCCTCCTTCACCGTTCCCTGTCCCACCTGGAGAAGCCTGGGAATGCGGTGAGGATCATGTTCTTTGACTTCTCCAGTGCTTTCAACACTATCCAACCAATGATCCTGAAGGACAAGCTGCTGTGCGTAGGGGTGGACCAGCACCTGTCATCATGGATCCTAGACTACCTCACTAACCGACCACAGTTTGTGAGAACTCGGGATTGTGTGTCCAACACGATCATTGGCAGCATGGGGGCCCCCCAGGGAACGGTTTTGGCTCTCTTCCTGTTCACCCTTTATACTGCGGACTTCTCACACAACACAACACACTGCCATCTACAGAAGTTCTCTGACGACTCTGCGATCGTCGGCCTCATCTCCAACGGAGATGAAACTGAGTACAGAGGACTTATCCAGGATTCCGTGGACTGGTGCCATCGGAACTGCCTCCAGATCAACGCGAGAAAAACTAAGGAGCTGGTGGTGGACTGCCGCAGGCAAGGACAACCCCTCACAGCACCAGTAAATATTACAGGGAACAGACATTGAGATTGTGACATCCTACAAGTACCTGGGTGTTCATCTGAACAATAAACTAGACTGGTCACACAATACTGACGCACTCTACAAGAAGGGACAGCGCAGGCTGTTCCTACTGAGGAGGCTCAAGTCATTTGGTGTACAAGGGGTGCTCTTGAAGACATTCTACGACACGGTGGTGGCATCAGCCATCACTTTTGGAGTGGTCTGCTGGGGCAACGGAATTACAGCAGCCGATAGGAAGAGACTGAACAAACTAATCAAGAAAGCTAGCTCTGTCCTGGGGCAACACCTTGACCCAGTGGAGGAGATAGGAGAGAGAAGAATGGTGGCCAAACTGTCATCTCTGCTGGAGTCCAAGTTCCACCCTATGCAGGACATACTGAACGCAATGAGGAGCTCATTTAGCAGTAGACTACATCATCCTAGGTGTGCGACCGAGAGGTTTCGCAGCTCCTTCCTACCTACGGCTATCAGACTGTATAACCTAAGCAGGGCTGCTCGCAGAGATAGCAAAAAAACGTGATGACCTAATAGTATTGAATGCAAAAGATGCAACAGACTTACACAAATAGTCCTCTCTCGTATACAACTAGGACAATATCAGTCGCTACGGAGGGTGACAATATGTATGGGTACATATTCATACCATGTAGGGTAACTAAATAGACGGTTATGCTGTTTATACCATCTAGCTACAATGCTCCGCGCTGTGTGTATATACAGTATTTATATATTTATGTGTACATATGTAAAATGACTGCTCTTATTTTCTTATCTTCTAAATTATTGCTCTGAGTGTTGCTATCCCTGTGCTGTTGCAATCCTGGAATTTCCCAATTGTGGGACTAAAAAAGGCTTATCTTATCTTATCTTATCTTATCTTAAAATGCACACACCTTAAGTACATGCACAGCACGAAAGTGCAACATGTAAAAAAACACCTTTATAACCAGGATTACAACTAGCATATTTCATCAGATATTGTCAACACAAAGGCTACATACCACAACGGATGTAGCACTGAGCTAGGTCATCCTTTAAACACAATTAAGTTTTTGTCTGTCCAAAGTGAACTTTCCACTGCTGGGAAAATTAACGTAAAACATGAATATCACATCACTCACCATCCTCTATACAGTGTAATCACAATATCACGGCTTCAACTGCTGAAGTTGGGTGCTGTCGCAGCCGTACATTCAATTCAATTCGGGTGGCTGGGTCTAATTCCTGGTGCGTCTCCGTGTATTTTCCAGTGTGTCTGCTTGTGCTCCCCACTGCAAGCTCAGTCTACTTCCCTCTGCATTCTCTCATCAACCGAAACGCACAGAAAACTCTGCTGGACCGTGGTGTTGATTTCATTTCCGCTTCTGAGAGAGAGCAGACACTTTTCTTCCCTCTCCCTCCTAATCCTCTCCCTTCTGATCCCAGCTTGCAATATCGCTCTTCTCCTGGCTGAATCTTAATCCAAATGGAAATTATGGATCTGGAAAGCGGCTTATATGCGATTGTCACCACTTTAAAAGAAGAAGATCGAGTCAGGGGGAACCCAAGGGAGACTCATGGCATTGGAATTCATGTGTCTGTGTGATTCGACTGAGATTGAACTGATCACAGGATCTTCTGTTTGGCCCCTGGAGTTTTCCTAGTGTATCGAAATTATCTGGGTGAGCTAATCAAATGCGGACCCCGGCGTAGCTCCCTTAACAAATTCAACAATTCGTCCAGCTGGGGGGAGCACTGACTGTCAGCGGCAGGATTAACATGGAATTTACCACCTGGCATGCATTGAAGAGAGAACGGACTCTCTTAGACATGTTTTTACCTATGTTTCGGTAGGTGGATAACATCTGTGGATCGCTGAGTGCTCTCCAGAGAATGATCTAAAGCATGATTCAAGCCTGTATGAAATTTGAAGCACAGAATCGAAGAGAGGGAAATTTTTTTATTCTCTGAGTGCACTGTGCAGATTTGACCTTGTGTTTTGGTGCCCTTGTTTACATTCCTCCTCGATGAAGATAACGCCGGAGAAGTGGCTTAACCCAAACATCGACATACAATGGCTGTTGTTCTGCAGATCGAGCTTCTTCAAGGACAGCGCTATCATGTGTTTACAGAACTTGCCACCTGCATGAAGAATGGACATGCCGAGTAGAACACATGACTATCCGTTGCCAGGGGGTGCCCTCTGCTGTTCACCAGCAATTGACACACCTCCACACTGCATCACACACTGATCATATGCTGACTACATACACTGGTCTCTCTCGCTTTGTCTGCTTTGTCTGCTAATGTGCATAGAGGGTTTTTTTCTGTGTAATCAAAATTTGGCTCATTGAGCTTATATGAGCTTATACGAGCGTTATTCTGATAACTATGTTTTTTCTCTCTGCCTATTGTGTTTCCCCCCCCCTTCCCCTCTTTACCCCCACTGCATGACAGGCGCCTTCATGGCTGCCGTGTCATTGGATGCGCCTAACGTGGGCGCCCAATGTCAAGTCAAATTCCTTGTGTGTTTACTTGTAAATATACTTGGCAATAAAGCTGATTCTGATTCTGATTCTGATTCTGATTCTGTTAAGCCATTCTATCGTTGTTGTTTATAATATCACTTGTTCATGGGCTCACGGACGAAAAATTGCAAATGGCGGCTAGACAGCTATTCTGGAAAGTAAGTGTAACACCCACTCTCATGATGCTATGCCAGGACCAATCAGTGGCCAGCAGTGGCTTGACGTAACCGGGCCGGTACGCTTCGGACCTGCGCTGGAGTAGTGCCGAAAAAATAGGAATAGTTCTAAAAAAACAGAACTGTAAGGACTTCCGGTCTCTAATGGAAAAGCAGACAAACTGCGCTGAACCGTACCGAACCGTACCGTACTGACCCTAGTGGAAAAGCGCCTCATGATACCAAAGAGCACAGTGACTACTTTTCACCCTTTAAATAGGCAGGCCAACCAATTACAAGTCTGAACACCTTTGATGCTAATTACAAGATACACCTGAGTTTATCATGTCCCTATGGTCAAATTATTATCAATCTTTTCTAGGGGTATCATAATTTTAATCCAGGCTAGTAGTTTATTTTTTTTTTATGATTTTGTTGAACCAAAATTCAAAACCGTCTAATTTTCATTAATTAATTTTTAGAAAATTTTTATTTGTTATTGCATTTGTCAGTTTCAAGTTATTTCAGTGACCATTGTGGGATTTTCTTTCTTTAACAGAAGGATATCTATCTATCTATCTATCTATCTATCTATCTATCTATCTATCTATCTATCTATCTAGTGGTGGAGAGTGTTCTGACGTACTGCATTGCAACATGGTAGTCCAGTTGCAGTATGTCAGACAAAAACAGCCCTGCAGAGGATAGTTAAGGGAACTGAGAGGGTAATTGGAGTTTCCCTCCCCTCTGTCCAAGAACTTTTTCAGAGCTGTTGTAGGAGCAGGGCAATGAACAAAGAACAATGTTAAGGACCACTCTCACCCTCTGCATAAACACTTTGAACTGCTGCCATCTGGCAAACGATTCTGGAGCATCAGAGGCAGAACCACCAGACTGGTTAACAGCTTCCTTCCATAAGCTGTTAGGATGCTGAACAGTTGATCCGGAATCTTGAATACACGTTACTGCACTTTATGGACATTATGTATATTATATGTTCTGTATATTATAGTTCTAGTTACTTTTAAGTATTTATTTCGCTCAGCCACATTGACTCACTTAGCCATTTTAATTGGTATTTTATACGTATATAGGTAGTTATTATCACCTTAAACTGCAACTGTAATAAGTTAATATTACTGTAAAAACCAAATGTGTCTCAGGGATGTGTGAATGGCTGTTGGGGTGGGGGGTGAGGGGTGTGTGAGTGTGCTTTAAATTATGTTCTTTTTATATATGGATGCCTAGAGAAACGCAATTTCATCTTGCTTGCACTGCAGTTGTGTGTATAGCATCATGACAATAAAGATTGATTGATTGATCTATCTATCTATAGTAGTGTGAAAAAGTGTTTGCCCCCTTCCTGGGTTCTCATTTTTTTGTATGTTTGTCACACTTAAATGTTTCAGATCATCAAACAAATTTAAATATTAGACAAAGATAAGACAAGTAAACACCAAATGCAGTTTTTTTTTTTAAATGAAGGTGTTTATTATTAAGGGTAAAAAAAAATCCAAACCTACATGGCCCTGTGTGAAAAAGTGATTGCCCTCCCCCCCATTCAAACATAAATTAATTGTGGTTTATCAAATCTTTGGAAAGCTGAATTCAATTTCTCTAGCCACACCAAGGCCTGATTACTGCCACACCTGTTCTCAATAAAGAAATCACTTAAATAGGACCTGCGTGACAAAGTGAAGTAGACCAAAAGATCCTCAAAAGCTAGACATCATGCTGCGATCCAAAAAAAATCAGGAACAAATGAGAAACAAAGTATTTCAGCTCTATCAGTCTGGAAAAGGTTATAAAGCCATTTCTAAAGCTTTGGGACTCCAGCAAACCACAGTGAGAGCTATTATCCAGAAATGGCGAAAACGTGGAACAGTGGTGAACATTCCCAGGAGTGGCCGGTCGACCAAAATTACCCCAAGAGCACAGTGACGACTCATCAAAGAGGTAACAAAAGACCCCACAACAACATCCAAAGAAGTGCAGGCCTCACTTGCCTCAGTTAAGCTCAGTGTTCATGACTCCACCACAAGAAAGAGACTGGACAAAAATGGCCTGCATGGCAGAGTTCCAACACGAAAACCACTGCTGAGCAAAAAGAACATAAAGGCTTGTCTCAGTTTGGTCAGGAAACATCTTGATGATCCCCAAGACTTTTGAGAAAATACTCTGTGGACTGAGGAGACAAAAGTTGAACTTTTTTGAAGGTGTGTGTCCCATTACATCTGGTGTAAAAGTAACACAGTATTTCATAAAAGGAACATCATACCAACAGTAAAATATGATGGTGGTAGGGGACTTCCGGTCTGGACACCATGGTGATAGCAGCTTAACGCTGAAGCTCCCAGACCCCATCTGTGAAAATACCATGAAAATCAGATTTAATGGATTTATGGAAGAGTGAAAATCAAAAGACAAAGTCATTATGCCTAAAGGAAAACAGAAGAGAGTGACATTTACCAGGCCAAGACACACATCGGCCGGAGAATCTGACCTGGAGGACAAGAACCATTCAGAAATAGAGGAGCAGAATGAGGCTAGCAACACGGTTAGCTTAAAAACGGTACTTCAAGAACTAAGAGAATTTCGCCGAGAGTGTTGGGCCGAATTTCATGAAATTAAAGATGAAATAAAAAGGACAAACAACAGAGTGGACCAGGCTGATGCCCGAATCATGAAGAAACCATGCTGGAATTATTCAAACGACAGACAAGACTGGAGGCTAAGCTAACCGACCAAGAAGGAAGACTAAGAAGGGCCAACATAAGAATTCATGGTATGAAAGAAGGAATTGAGGACGGTTTCACCAC
Organism: Pholidichthys leucotaenia; assembly: GCA_020510985.1. NCBI lineage: Eukaryota > Metazoa > Chordata > Actinopteri > Cichliformes > Pholidichthyidae > Pholidichthys > Pholidichthys leucotaenia. Next base: position 90,748,707 of record CM035841.1, read on the forward strand.
AATGGCTGCATGCGTGGAAACCATACTGAGAGAGAAGTTGGAAATTCCCCAATCCACCGATTTGAAAATAGAAAGGGCGCACCGTACATTAGCCCCAAGGCCGTCGGCGGAAGCTCCCCCGCGATCGGTGGTAGTGAAGTTTTCCAACTTCAGAACAAAAGAAGAGGTTGTGAGACTGGCTTGGCAGAAAAAAAGGATTTATGCACCAAGAAAGAAAAGTTTTTGTGGAGTATGACTACGCCCCGGAGGTTCTTAAAAAGTGTCGGGAATACAACAACGCTATAAAGGTACTAAAAGAGAAGAAACTGTGCTTTCAAACTCCATTTCCGGCAAAGCTGAAGGTTTTTTTACGGGGAAGAGACGTGTCTCTACAACTCGGCGGAAGAAGCAACCAGGGATATGGCGAGAAGAGGGCTCCCGGTAATGGTGTGTAAACCCGCAGCAGACCCGACCGAAAGAATCAAGGCTCAAGCGTGGTGCACACAGAGACCCTCAAAATCCACGGGCCAGCAGCAGGAAACCCAGCGCCAGGGCTATAAGGAAAAACTGGACGCTTTCAGGAGGAAATAAAAATATTTTTAATCAATCTGCGCATCCAACCCTCCTCCTACAAGGTAATAAACATTAAAGGAGATGCAGAATCAGCAAATATGAAGTGGTAAAACATTTCATGGAACAGTCATAATATTAGAAACAAATAAGTCTTTTAAAAAAAAACTTGTTAAAATAGAAGTGTGACAATGAACCACATGAACTCTCCACACTAACAAATACTGTATTAACATGATTGTTTGCTGTGATGGTGGTGGGAGGTTGCGCACAATTTCATAGGGTATAGGCATAAAAAAAAAATCATTAAAAAAAATAAAAATCATTACAAGTTCGGATTGGGATCTGAAATTCACGTTAAAAACATGGGACAACTTAAAGGGGTAAGAGAGGGGCCTCAACTCGTAACAAAGTTTGAGGAATTTCCCTCAGAGCCAACACACCATCAAGGCTCTCCTAAGGTCGCTAAAAAGACCTCAGTTCAGGAAGATCTTTTGACAGTTTTTTGTTTTAAAGTTTTATATACTATGTTCTTAATGTTTTTTTATGTTCTTAATGTTCTTTCAGTTTCTGAGTAGCATAAAACAGGGCCACTACACTGTTATACTAAATAAGACAATACAATGGAGAAACAGGGTGTAACCAAAATAATCTCATATAATGTAAAAGGGATCCTGAATCCAGTTAAAAGATCCAAGATTCTAGGCAAAATGACAAAAGACAAAGCAGGAATAATATTTTTACAGGAAACCCACCTAACAGACTTGGAGCACACTAAACTTAATAGACAAGGGTTTAAACTGATCTCTTCATCTTCATATAAGTCAGGGAGGAGGAAGGGGGTAGCGACATTGAGCTCAACCAAAATTATATTTGAAAAAAATTCAGAACACAAAGATAAAGAAGGGAAATTTAGCATGGTACTTTGTTGACTAGAGGGAGAAGATATCACCCTGCTGAATGTATATGCACCTCCAGGGGCTAACTGGAAATTTTATAAAAATGTATTTGACCTCATGATAACTAAAGCCCAAGGTTTAGTGATATGTGGTGGAGACTTCAGTCTAAGACTGAATCCATACTGGGATGCATCAGGTAATTCTCCACATCAAAATAACACTCAAAGTAGAAAAACTTGGATGCCACTAAAAGAAATGGGAATCTGTGACGTGTGGAGAGAATTCAACCCCAGTGTAAAAGATTATACATTTTACTCAGCACCACATTCATCATACTCAAGGATTGACTATTTTTTTATGTTTAGTAGAGACATTGGAAGAGTAAAAACATGTAAAATAGGACTGATGAATCTCTCTGACCACAGTCCGATCTATATGGACTTAAATATCCAAAAATACACAAATAATACATTTTATTGGAGGTTAAATTCAAATGTGCTGAAAGGACCACTGAAAGATGAATTGGAATCAGATATTCTCAGATATTTGGAAGAAAGTGATAATGGAGAAGTATCCCCTTTAATACTGTGGGATGCATGCAAAGCTGTAATAAGGGGAAAGATTATCGCAAAACTGGCACTCCAAAAGAAACTGAGACAAGAAAAACTAATCACATTAGAGTCAGAACTTAAGAAACTAGAAAAAGAGCACAAAGACAATACTCATTCTAATGACTCGCTCAAAATGAAGGAAATTAAAAAACAAATAAACGAGATCTACACAATAGAAATCCAGAAGAAACTTACATTTCTGAAACAAAAATACTATGAAACAGGTAGCAGATCGGCAAAATTACTAGCCTATAAATTGAGGAAACAACAAATGGAGAGAGCAATCTACAAAATCAGAGACCCAGTATCAAAGGAAATAAAATTTAGAATTCAGGAAATTCTTAAAAGCTTCAAGAATTACTACAAGAACTTGTACTCCCGCAAAAAACACAAAAACGCATCCGAAGCCTTCCTAAATACATTAAATCTTCCTCAACTTACTGAGTCACAAAATAATAAACTACTGTCAGAAATACAACCTAAAGAATTACAAAAAGCAATTATGAAACTTAAAGCTAACAAATCCCCAGGAGCAGATGGTTATACAGCAGAATGGTACAAAACCTTTAAACAGCAACTATCTCCTCTCCTCCTGAAAACATTTAACTATGTCCTCCACACAGGGGAAATCCCTCCCTCCTGGGGAGAAGAGGTTATTGCAGTCATACCTAAACCTGAAAGGGATAAACTAGACTGCTCCAACTACAGACCAATCAATGTGTTAAATCAGGACTATAAATGTTTTACCGCTATCCTTGCCAAAAGGTTAGAAAATATACTGAAAGACTTAATTCATTTAGACCAAACAGGTTTTATAAGACAAAGACAGACACAAGATAACATTAGACGCACTTTATACGCACTTTAGACGCACATAATTCATCATATAAAAAAATATAATTTAAATGCAGCCATATTGGGATTAGATGCTGAAAAAGCATTTGATTCGGTTGACTGGTCTTTCCTATATAGAATCTTATCCAGTTTCAATTTTCATAACAACTTCATTAGAACTATCCAGGCATTATATAAAAAACCAACAGCTAAAATAAGGATTAACGGTAAATTATCATCATCTTTTGAACTGGAAAGAGGATGTTGTCAGGGCTGTCCCTTGTCTCCACTGCTCTTTGCAATCTTCATAGAACCTCTGAGCCAATGGATAAGACAGAATCAAAAAATTCAAGGTATTACACTTGGTCAGAAGGAACATAAAATAGCACTCTTTGCTGATGACATTCTAATATACCTGGGGCAGCCGGACAACTCTTTTCCAGAATTAATCTCAGTTTTTTCAGAGTATGGAGAGTTATCGGGGTACGAATTAAACATGCATAAAACCCAAATTTTAACATTCTACTATGACCCAAATCAATATTTACTAAGCAAATTCAAAACTAACTGGGACATGGAATCTATGAAATATCTGGGGGTCAATATCCCGAAACACCTCAACAAAATTATAACACTAAACTATGATCCACTGATGGCAAAAATAAAATCTGATCTAGCAAGATGGAATATGATACCATTCTTGGGTACTGCACAAAGAATTGAAGCAGTCAAAATGAATATACTTCCACGTCTTCTATACCTTTTCCAAACAATACCGGTAGAACCTCGCAAAAAAACATGGCAAGAACTGGACAGAAGGATCTCAAGATTCATATGGCAGGGCAAGAGACCTAGAATCAGATATAGAACCCTACAGCTAAACAAAGACAAAGGTGGGCTCGCACTGCCAAATATCAGGGACTATTTTAAAGCCGCACAAATCAAAACTTTAGTAGATATATGTAACCCAGTCTACACTGCACAATGGAAGGAGATAGAATGCCAAATAACAAGTGACATTCCCCTGCAGGCGATAATAGGGAACAATGCCTTATCTAAACTTTTGAATAACACTAACCTATGGATAGAGACCCCGCTAAAAATTTGGTTTAAGATAGTCAGAGAGAATCAAGCTAAAGAGCCCTATCGACTTCTGCAATGGATTGCCTATGATCAAGACTTTACCCCCAATAAAACAGACACTAGATTTAAAGAGTGGAAAGAGAAAGGGCTGATAAAATATTACGATTTCTTTAAGGGGCAAACTTTAAGAAGTTTTGAAGATTTGAAAAAACAAGGTCTAATAAATCAAGACCTTTACAGGTTCTTTCAGCTTAGACACCACATAAACAATATACTTAAAAAGGAGGATTTGGAAAGGGCCCAGTCAGGTGTTCTGAAGGTCTTCTTAATGGCATATAAAGGGATCCCAGGGATCAGATACATTTCTAAAATATACCTTGGTCTTCTAGACTTAAAAGGAGACAACACATCATATATAAAAGAGAGATGGGAAAAAGAGGGGAATTTCACTTTACAACTGGAAATATGGGAAAAGCTAAATAAACAACAATGGAAAAGTACCTCATCCCTGCTGTGGAGAGAATTTGGATGGAAAAATTTGGTAAGATTTTTCAGAGCACCTGCACAAAACAAATTTACTTGTAAAGGGTTGAATTGTTGGCGCTTGTGTGGTGAAAAGACTGCAAATCATTTTCATGTGTTTTGGTCATGCCCAGTTATCCACCAATATTGGACCAATGTACAGACAATATTGGGGAAAATATTCAAAATAACAGTCCCCTTTTCTTTTGTAACTTTGTATTTGGGTTTACTACCGGAATCACTGGAAAGACGAGGAGAAAAATATTTATTCACTGTTTTAATATTGGCAAGTAAAAAAGCTCTAACAAAAAAATGGATGTTGAAAGACTGTCCTACACCTGAAGATTGGATTAATGTGATTCAGGACATTTATTTGATTGAAAAGTTGACATTTGCACTGAGACAGGACATGGATGGGTTCTTGAACTTTTGGCAACCCTGGAACGCGTATGTGTCTTCCATCAGATCTAATCTTTGACAAACACCATTTCAATAATGGCACCTCTCTTAGTTCCAACACTACTCAGATGCTCTTTTATTTTTCTGCTCTTTTGTTTTTTAATTTCTCTTTTTCTTTCACTTAAAAAAAGGTGTTGTAATAATTTTTTCCAATGTTGTCAAAAAAAGGGGGAATATGTGATGAAAATGTAAACAATGCAATGTTGTAATGACATGTATACCCTTTACAAAAACTTAAATTAAAAAAAATATGGTGGTGGTAGTGTGATGGTCTTGGGCTGTTTTGCTGCTGGCCCTTACCTCTTCTTAAACCATCATAGCAGTCACCATCATAGTTGTAGACCCTCCATCCCCTTATGGCCAAGCTCCAGAGGCAATTGGGACAAGCACATTGGTGTCACTCACCGACGCAGGTGCCTCCCCACCACACTCGGTACCCCCCTCTACCATCTCCCAAGCACCAAATGTTATGTATGGAAAATACCAGGGTGAAGGATGAGGCAAGATTGACTTGGCAAACACAGCTTTATTGTTGTAACTGGTATGGTGGTTACACAGCAGGCACCTGGTGAAGGGCACCTGTCAAAGAGACCATAACATGGTCGCCCATCCCTTATATAGGGCAGTGCGGTGACATGACCGGAAGTACATGTCAGCACACTGCACTTCACAGTAAAGTGACATTTCTTATATATCGCACACAGTTGCAAATAATTTACCATAAAATTGACAGATTTTTTTTTTTTACAGTTGAATATAAAATTCTGTGGCTATTTTAATGGTGATTTACTGTCAAAAGAACAGTTCTAAACTGTAATTTATGGTTGCCAAACCAGTATACCTTCAAGAGGTATACATCACTGCCATATTTTTTACAGTAAATTTCTGGCGACCACAGCTGCCAGTAATTTACTGGAAAATTCATAGATTTTTTTAAAGTCTCATGTAAAATTTTGTACTTATTTTAATGGTGGTTTACTGATAAAAGAACAGTTCTAAAATGTATTATTTACGGTTGCCAAAAGACTATACCTTCAAGAGGTATGCATTGTTGCTGTATTTTTTTACAGTAAATTATTGGTTACCACAGCTGCCAGTAATTTACTGTAAAATTCAGATTGTTTTTTGTTTTTTTTTTACAGTGCACACATCTGTTTCTCTCTGGAGATGTAATATTAAAGGAAAACATTTAGACGAGACAGCTGTTTGAGAAACATGTTCCTAAAAAATGAATCAAACTTTTTGCTTTGATTTTTATACGAACTGCAGCCAGTCTTGAAGAGGTTAGAGCTAATGAGCCCATACTTGAAGCTACTTTAGCTGAGAAGCCTGAGAAGGATGCAGCTGTACAACATCGCCCCAGACATTTTTTCAAAGGATGATTGGCAATGATGAAGAAATTATACTGGGGTTAGGCATTCCTCCACATAGCATAAAGGTTAGTAAAGTGTGGCCATAATTTGGATCTGGTGATTTGTGTACTTTATATTCATGTGCATGTTGTTGTTTTGTTTTTTTTTTCCTTTGCACCTTCAAAATACTGAAGATGACATCAGCAGCTTTGGAGCTTTACAACTCATGAAGTTTTCATGCTTAAAGATAAAGCCAACTTTACTGTCATTCAATCCATACAGCCAATTGTGTACAGTAGAATGAAATTATGTTTCTCCTAGCGACAAAGTTAATCACATCTAGAATCAGAGGGGTCACTGCCATGCAAGGTGCCACCACAAAATTCCCTCCTCCATTCCATTATTGCTGAGCACCAAGCTGGACGGCAGGAAGTTCCACTTTTATATGGTCTTGGGCACGACCCGGCTGGAATTTGAACCCAGGCCTCCCGGGTGTGGGGCGGCTGCTCTACCAACTAGGCCACCAAGCTGTAGTATTTTCTGTCTCTATTTTTCCACAAAATTATTAATAATCCCAAAAGTTTACATATATTCCAAACCTGCATAGGATTTTTTTTCCCTAATGTTGAAAAAAATTCATTTGAAATATGTCTGAAGACAAAAAATGTGCAAAACAGAATGACTGTGTTGGTATTTATTTAAAATTTCCATTAAAAACTGTCTGAAAAATTTCCCTCATGGTCTCTTCTGCAGGGTATTAATCTCTAGAGGTCAACCCAGAGTTTCAGAGTTCTGTCTTTAACCACTTCAGATAATTTACATGGACATTTACGATATTAAGCCAAATGTGATATATATAATCTTAAAATGTTCTGATCTTCATGCAACCAGATTTTCAAACAATGTGGTCCACTTATGTACAAGTAGTTCCTAGATAGTTACATGATAAACCATTTTTTTAAATGCCTGACATGACCTTACTAAAGGCCGTTACATACTCCACAAGAACAAAGAAATTTATTCTTTTTCTTGAGGTGGCAAGAACAAGAACAAAGTTCTTTCTTGTCGAGACATTTCATACTTCACAAGAAACTCGAGTATAGAACTCCTGCGAAATTCACATTTCTGACCAATTAACACAACAGTTCCTGTACACCACACAAGAAGTAAGTTCTGCCATGATGATGTGTCAAGAACAAGCTGCAATAACTCCCAGACCAGGTCTGCAAGAACTAAATGATGTCATTTTTTTCTTGCAGCCATGGGAGAGAGAACAAATTTCTTTGTTCTTGCTGAGTATGTATAGGCCTTAAGGATGTCAGCACTGTTTGTCATCTTGCAAATTCAAGAGTTGAATATAACCACAAGCAGCAATCTTCAGGTTCTAAGTAGCTTCAAGGTTTTGTTCTGTTTACCAACAGCATTTACAACCTCAGGTGAAGCACACCTCACGTTGTGAAATGCAGAAGACAGTTATGATGGGATTCAAACCAGGAACCTCTAGAATACCATGTGTAGTTCGTAACCCACTGCAGCACCAGACTATTTCAGCTGACAACCTTATATAATCAACCCAAAATGTGGTACTGACAAGACGCAAATCAGGTTTCCTCCTTTCATGAAACCCCTTTTTTAAAGCTCTTTTTAAGGAGAAAACCATATATGCATTATTGATTTCTATCCATTTAGATTATACGGCTCAGGAAAAAAAATTAAGAGACCACTACGAAAGCTATGAATAATAATTGGTTATTTCACAAATACAGATTTGAGTTCTTACTAAGTTAAAACTTAAGTATGGAGTTGTCTACACTTACGTCACAGATTGCATAAACTTAGCCTTGGCAGCAGAGCAAGGTGCAAGCAATCCCATTTCTCAATGTATTTCAATGGAAATGTAAGCAACATTTAAATAAGGAATATGCTGAAATGGTGTACAGTTGGCTGAAGTAGGCATCACCATCTTACGATAGATGATAATGTCGAGCAGAAACATATGTTTTTTTTAGACTCCTATTGGCCAGCAAAGGTTATCAAAGGAGGATATTGTGGCCTAATGCCCGCCAAAGGAGAATGCCTTTTCATAATGGAATGCGGAGGCCGAGGGATGATATGACCCATGTCTCTGTCTGTTCTGACCACTTTGTCACAGGTATGTCTATTTTCCCAATTATAGAGTCTTATTTAGCATTAAAAGTAATTTGTCTACACGTAAAGTTAATGTAAACATGCAAAACCACCCGAATTTGCATCCGAGGGAGATGATGGTTAGAATAGATGTGTCGGCTTGGTAGGAATATTTATTCCAATTTGAGCCCCAAATCAGCCTCACAGTAAAAGTATTGATAGAGAAATCGTATTTCCAGTTTATTTTTAATTATGTTATTCTGATATTGATATGACATGACATTTAATCATTATTCTGAATTTGCATTTAACCAAATATGAACCTTAATTCTCTGCACTGAGTGTGTACTCTTCTGTATAACTGATCTTGTGACCAGCATAGGCTTTCTGAGGTCAACACGTGACCCTGTATCTCCTAAGTTCTTCTTCTTCTTTTAGATTTGATTGGCAGCTGGCAATCAGCTTACAGGTGCATTACAGCCACTTACCATATATTCCTGTTTCGAGGTCTAGATCATTAGTCCTTAGTTAAAACTTGGTGCTGGTAGGTCTCCAGGACATGACCTTCTATATGTCAAAGAGTACTACTGTGTTCTTAAATTATCTGTACACTTGTTATGTCTTGTGATTCTGCTGACAAAGCAGGCACTTCATGCGTCTGTGGTAGTCATGTGTCATAGATTAGATATGTAAACCGTGGCATATAAGTCCAATGTCTCTGTCAGAATGTTTATGCATTTTCCACTTGGAACTTCTGGGTGTGAAACTGTGTCACTGCATAGGAATAAACCCTTTTTTAACTCTTCTGACCACAAACGCAGTTGCCTCAGCTTACTCTTCTAAGTTAGAATTTCTCTAACAAGTATCAACACTGCAATTAAACTTGTTTAAAAGGATACACCTTTTTGCATCTCACCTGCAGACAAATGGACTGAAGCTCTGTAGAGCTTAAACCAAGTATCGGGATTAACGAGGGTAGAAATGTAAACAAACACTTTGTTGCTGTCTCTTGTTGCTGTGAGGTTCCTGGGTGCAAGTGTGTTTACACATACACAGCACTTCCTTCTTGTGACATTTGAATATTTTGTTTTGTAACACCTTAACTCTTGCACTTTAGCATATCCACTTTGTACAGTTTCATTGCAGTTGTTCTGCTCATGTATGATTGTTTGTATTTTTGTGACCAGCCAGGGAACAACAGATGCAAATTGGCAGTACTGGTAAATCTGGCATACTTACATTTGTATTATTGTTCATTAGTATTTAACGTCATTCTCAAATAAACATTAAACTTAAACTTAACTTAAAACTTAAAAAAACAGCAGTCTCCCGTCTTTGTGGAGGAAAGTAATGTTTTCCCAGCAGTGAATTCTGATGGATAAATTTTGCAAACCTAAACATGATGGCTTTTGGGGGGATTTTCACAGCAGGTACAATTTATTTTGTATTATTAGAGTGTTCCACCAATGCCACATCTATCGAGTAGTTACAAATAATAATAAATGTTGTTTCTTGCCACTCTGGTGGATTGTTCTTCCACATACTGGCTGATCAACAGAAGGGACACTTTTCAAGATCATAAATGTAAAGATTTTTTCATATCTAATCCAACATTGTGGTGAAAGCTCGTAATAATACAGATATGACGTATTGTTTCAATGGTAAACTGCTGGTTTTTATCACCTCAGCATATTTTCCCCACACGCCCACGAAGTGCCTGGATGTGTAGACAGTAGGGTTCCCACCTGTTCTGGAAAGTACAGTATTGTCCTTTTTTTAACCTAAAATATATTTACTAGTTGCCTTTAACGCAGCATCATCTCATCCACAATCTGCATGTTGTCCTACTCAGTAGTCTTTGGTTGAGTTGTTTACTTTTACGCACCGCAAGTGAAGTCATCGCTCGACAGTAATTGGGTGAGAGATAGCCAGGCGGGCTCAGCAGCAGCCGCAGCAGCTAAGAAGAATCTAGATGCAGCCAAAATGGCCGACCATGTGTGCTGCCATGTTGGTCAATTATGTGGGCTGTCATGTTTGATGTGGGCCGCCATGTTGGCTGACCATGTAGGCCGCCATGTTTGATGACCATTTTTGGTCGATATGACCTGGAACCGGAAGTTGCTGACGTACAAACCAGGAAATCAAAATTTAAGATTATAATCACTGAAAAAAATGTAAAGATAAAGCTGAAGACGTGGCTGAACCATCTGCAGTTTGCATATCAGCCCCATTTAGGAGTTTAAAACGCTGTCATCTACCTGCTGCAGCAAGCCCATTTGCACTTGGATGGAGGAGGAGATACTGTAAGAAATCACATTCTTTGATTTCTCCAGTGCCTTTAATACCATCCAGCCACTGCTGCTGGGTGAGAAGCTGCAGGGAATGGGGGTTGACAGCATATGATCTCCTGGATTACTGACTACCTGACAGGCAGGCCACAGTTTGCCTGGCTGGGCAGTGTCTTGTCTGATGTGGTGGTTAGTGATACAGGAGTTCCACAGGGGAGTCTGCTTTCTCCTTTTCTCTTCACCTTTTACACCAGTGACTTTCAGTACAACACCGAGTCAGGCCACCTGCAGAAATTTCCTGATGACTCAGCTGTTGTTAGGTGTATAAGAGGGGGAGAGGATGGGGAGTACAGAGCACTCGTAGACAGATTTGTGGAGTGGAGCGAGCAGAATCACCTGAGGCTGAATGTCAGCAAGACCAGAGAGATGGTGATTGACTTCAGGAAGAAGAGGACACCTTCACAGTCATTGCAGATTAGGGGGGAGGATGTGGAGATAGTGGAAGACTTCAAATTCCTGGGTGTCATGATCAGCTTCGGGTTGGACTGGAAATCTAACACCGATGCTGCGCCTAAGAAGGGGATGAGTAGACTCTACTTTCTGAGGAAGCTTAGATCCTTCAACGTATGTAACAGGATGCTAGAGCTTTTCTCACAGGCCGTTGTCGCCAGCGACATCTTCTTTGCTGCTGTCTGTTGGGGTAGCAGTATCAGAGCAAACGACACCAACAGACTTGACAAGATTATCAAGAGGGCTGGCTCTGTGATTGGTCTCAGGCCAGAGACCTTTGAGACTGTGGTGGAGAGGAGGACACTAAACAAACTGCAATCCATCATGGAAAATCCTCATCACCCTCTCTACTACACACTGGGCAGGCAGCGGAGCACTTTCTTCAGCAGGCTGCTACAGCTTTGCTGTCGAATGGTTAGGTACAGGAAATCTTTCCTGCCACATGCCATTTCACTGTACAATAACTCACTATGATGTTGAATTCTATGCTGCCATACTGCACCTTGCAGTCTAATTGGTGCCTCACATTCCACCCTGCAACTGATCGTCCTGCATTGTACCGTGGGTATGATTACTATAGCTCTACAAGTCAGCATCTATTCATTTATGATGTACAGTATTGTAGCGTCAATCCCTATGGCTCCAATCTATAAAATAACTCTTCACTTTAAAGAAATTGTTTCACCCAAAAGTCTGGTCAAGAGTTATTTTCTTCACCTATCCACCATAGCTTGAAAACACATTCCATAGTAAAATGGACAATAAGGATCTCATTTCGTGCCAGGAACGGATAAGTCTGCAATCATAACTCCCGGAACTTCCTCCCCAACCAGGCAGTTTTATACTTCAAGAACTGTTTGAAACATTCCAGATATATTGACCATATTCCACAGGTCTCTAGGAATTATCCACAGCTCAACATTGCCCCTTTGGACAGCTCAGGAATATGCATTACTTTTGACAGCTGCTGGACTGTTTGGTTTTTTTGACTGAACATTAACTCTCTCTTCAAGTTTTCATTCCTCAGGATAATTCTCAGGACACTATTTGAAGAGATGACCAACTCTGTGATGAACAATCATGGTTTAAAATGTTTCATTAATCATTGGCTTAAATGTATTCCATGTTTGAAAATGCTTAAACAAACCTTATTCTAATGCATGCTAATTACAGATGGACAGGTTTATGAAAGTGCATGTTTAATGTAGCAAGAATTAAAATTAGTCATTAATCACTGAAGTTAGTTTAGCTTACACACATAAAGGGAATTTTCATTTTAATCAATATGTGTTTCATCCTATTGGAAAAGCTTACTCAAGACATCTGACTGGCTCAGCCAATCACCAGCTAGTCTCTGTTGGACAATGCCCCCTTTCATTCTATTGGTCGGTTACAGACAAAGGACTGCTTTCTTATTGGACCAGAGTTTATTCAATTCTCCCACGATGGGAGACAATTGGTTCCCTTTCATGTCAGTCAGTTTTTTTTCTCCTAACAAAACTATTCAGTTTAAGTGAGGAATGCACTGGTTCAGAATAGTTCTTCTTTCTGAAAGTTATTTCTGTAAGTTTGTCTTAGTTTTGTAAAAGTTGTCTTTGTGTCCTGTTCAGTTATGCTGCTGCCTTGAATTCTCTTTTTCCTGTAAACATCTGGGACAAATACTTTTTCTTCTGTTTGAGCTCAACCTTTTTTTCTATATGGAGTGAAACTTTGTGTTCTCCGACGTTTTTTCAATTTTATTGTATTAAACTTTTTCTATTGATTTTTCTTAACTCACCATGTTTTAAAGTGGACTGATCGTTTTTACCCGCATTGCAGGCTTCTCTTGCCAATCACCAGGACATCTGAAGAACTCGGATTTTGTGGCTTGAAAATTTTTTTTATAAATTTTGTCTCTCCAATTCACTGACTTTGATCAAACTGAACAATCTCATCAATTTATTTGGACCCGGGAGAGCCACTGAAAAAAACCCTCTCATGTTGTTCACATGATATACTGCTTCAGCAGCCAACAGCCTATCATCATCATCATCGCCGGATCTCAGCTCCTGACTGTTTACCTCTGGGAAGAAATTGTCTGCTGGCAGATATTTTTCCAGTATCATCAAATAAAGCTTCAGCGAATGATCCAGCTGAAAGCTAACGCAAAGGTCACGTGAGCAAGATTCCTTTGTTTCATCTGCTGAGTAATGTGATGTCCATCACTTTAAAGTATGCCATAGTTTGTCTCAGGTTGAAAACTTGTTCATAACTCTGATCGAAGCTATAGAATTAAAAAGAAATAGTATCCCTCTTTTCATTAAATTCTGTTTTCACTTTTTAGAGTAACCCAGAATTTCTTTCTTCCATATAATCAGCTTTTGTCATTTTCTTCATAAAATTTGCATCCAATTTTCTTCATACTTTGGTTACAGTTATTTCAGTCTCCATTTTCATTAGTTACAAATTCACACTAAGGTTTTCTTGGATCCACAAGTGTGATTACACCCTTTTTGCTCAATAATCACAAGTTGAATGTGATGCTTGATACTTGATCATCTGATTTTTTCCCCTTTGTTATATTATTCTGTTTCTTTTTAATCTTTACTTTTAATCTATCCGAAATAAAGATTCATTCATTCATTCATTCATTTCACCTTACCAGCAAGTCTGTTGAATGTAATGTCATTTAACCCTTTGTCAGTCCAGAATATATGGCAGGAAAACGCAGAGTTTGACCTCAAAATGTCAAATGACTATAGCTTGAAAATGGTGAAAGTTACAGGCACAATGCCAAATGACCAAAGTGTCTGGGCCACATCTGGCCCACATACAACAAGCCGTAAGTTTTGGCTTGTTGTGTCTGGGCCAGACACAACTAGCCAACTTTTGGCTGAGTTTTGTCTTGCTGAGTGTGAGTGTCGAAGACCCTGTGACCTTCTACCTCAGGATTGAAGTTAGGTTGAATGAATCTTTATTTTCGGATAGATTAAAAGTAAAGATTAAAAAGAAACAGAATAATATAACAAAGGGGAAAAACGAAAAAACCCAACAAGGTCAAATTAAACAGTAACTCCTCTGATTATACAGTTCAACATACAGTAAGTTATCCGAAATGGGTGATGACTGAAGCCACAGCTTATATTGCCCTCCCATATTCCATCCAAGAATTCAAAAGAAAAACAAAACAACAGTGATTACAATTCAGAACAAAGCTAAGACAAAACGTGACAAAAACTAAGCAACAACACAACACAGACTGGATATGACAATCCTTATGTGATTTTACATGTCATCTTGTATATATGTATGTTTGGAGTATTTCTTCCTTTAGTTTTTGTTTAAATTGTCCAAGTGTTGTACATGATTTTAATTCAGGTCCAAAAGTGTTCCACAATCTGACTCCTTGCACAGAAATATAGTGTTGCTTGGTGGTAGTTCTCACCGAGGGTTTTTGAAATATACGTGTTCCTCTGAAATGATATTGTTTCTCCCTTATTTGGAACAACTTTTGGATATTTGCAGGCAGTGATAGATTATTTACTTTAAACATAATTACTGCAGTTTTAAAGTCAACCAGATCTTTCAACTTGAGAGCTTTTCATTTAAGAAAAAGTGGGTTTGTTGGTTCCCTGTAAGCAGCTTTTTTTTTTATTATTATTATTCTAATAGCTCTCTTCTGAAGCATAAAGACTGAATATACAGTATGTTTTGTGGCACATATACATATATGTTTGGTTCATATTTCCCACAAGAGTGTGGCACATATGTCTGGTTCATATCTCCCACAAATATATGGCTTATGTGGATTGGGGCTTCACATCTGGAGGAACAAGAGTCTGGATCGACGGGGGCCGACAGGAGATGGCGAGGAGGTGTGAAGTCGGGCCCTTGTCTCAGAGGAGGCCCTGGGGGGTTTCCCGGAACACCAGAGAATAAGAGACAATGGTGAATCTTCAGAGACTTGCATTGTGATTGAATGTTTGCAGAAGCACCATGTGACTTGAGTTCTTAATCCCCCGGAGGTATAAAAGTGTGCTGTAACATTATTCTGCCTCTTCTTGCTTTTGAGAATGTTGGATGATTGTGTTCTGCAATAAAGCCGAACCTGAAGAATACACTCATGTCTCGTCATTGAACACATCTTCCACACTGGTGACCCACGACAGAGAATGAGCAGTGAGAATTCTCCCGAGCGGAGCTCATCAGAGGCCAGCCTGATGGCTGCCTCCACGCTCCAGCTGCCCGATTTCTGGCAGCACAGCCCGCGCTCCTGGTTTAGCGCGGTCGAGGCGCAGTTCAACCTCCGGAGAATCTCAAAGGATGAAACGAGGTTCTACCATGTGGTGGCGAAGCTGGACAGTCACACGGTCCAGAGGGTGGAAGATCTGGTTAACCACCCACCGGACACCGACAAGTACGGTGCATTGAAGGAGGCGCTGATCAGCCATTTCACCCCCTCGGTGCAACAGCGAGCAGAGGGGCTCCTAGAGTTGACGGAGTCGGAGAACGACAGACCGGCAGACCTGATGGTGAAGATGCTGAGACTGAAAGACTCCGAGGATGGCGAATTTATTTTCGCCCACCTTTTCCTCCGGACTCTGCCGCCAGCAGTGAGAGTGACCCTGGCAGACTCACCCCGATTGGCCAAGCGGGACTACCATGGCCTCGGCAAGGAGGCACAGTGACTCGTCGACGCCCACAAGCGGAGTGCGGTTTCGGCCGCGGCAGCTGAGCAGAGGACAGCGCCCGGAGATGGTTTGGAGCCAGTGGTGGCGGCGCCAGACGAACCGACGACGGCGGCGACAGGCGTCAGGCAACACGGAGCTGAAGACAGCCTGTGTTTCTACCACCGCCGTTTTGCGGAGAGGGCGCACAGATGTCTCCCACCGTGCCGCTTCAAGCGTCAGGGAAACGCCAAGACCGGGGGGCCGGTAGCAGCTGCGTCCCTCGGAGAAGAAAATAAGCTGCTTTACCTGACAAATGCACTCTCGGGGAAACAATTCCTCGTGGACACGGGCTCCCAGCTGAGTTTCGTCACGCCTACCTACGTGGAACGGCTGATGCCGTCCAAAGCTCCCTGGGTGTCAGTATCAGCAGCGAATGGCTCAGCGATTAAGACCTTCGGTGAGAGGACCATGTGTCTGTCCTTACAGGGCCGTTCATTCGAGTGGACCTTTATTGTAGCAGCAGTCAGTTTCAACATGTTAGGGGTTGATTTTTTGTGCTCACATGGTTTATTGGTTGATCTTGCTAATAGATGTCTGGTTAATGCACTTTCTTTCCATTCTATCCCCTGCACAGCTCGGGTGGCTCTGCCGACTGCACACGCCAACGTCACAGCTGCGGGTGGTAAGTTTCATGCTCTGCTCACTCACTTTCCAGCACTCACACTTCCGAAGTTTTCGGCGACAGTGGCCAAACACGGGGTGGAGCATTTTATCACCACCACTGGGCCGCCCATTTTTGCAAAAGCCCGGCGCTTGGACTCAGCTAAACTGGCAATAGCGCGCGAGGAATTTGCCAACCTGGAAAAACTGGGCATAATTAGATGCTCGAACAGCCCCTGGGCTTCCCCGTTACGCATGGTCCCAAAGGCTGATGGTTCGTGGCGACCTTGTGGTGATTTCCGCAGGTTGAACAACGTCTCAGCACACGACCGCTACCCGATTCCGCACATCCAGGATTTCTCAGTTCATTTGGCGGGGGCGCGCATTTTTTCTAAAATAGACTTGGTGCGCGGCTACCAGTCCCCATTCGTGCGCAGGATATTCCCAAAACCGCGGTAATAACTCCATTTGGGCTTTTTGAGTTTTTGCGCATGCTGTTTGGGTTAAAGGGCACCGCGCAAACTTTCCAATGCATGATGGATGCTGTTTTATGCGACCTGCCTTTCGTGTTCGTCTATTTAGACGACATATTGGTAGCCAGCACGTCCGAGGACGAACATGAAACCCACCTCACAGCGGTTTTTCGGAGACTGGCAGAGCACGGGTTGATAATTAACCCAGCGAAGTGCCAGTTCGGGGTGGCGCAAATCGATTTTTTGGGGCACCGCGTTTCACCACAGGGAGCGGTTCCCCTGCCTGAGAAAGTGCGTGCAATAACAGATTTCCCCCGACCTCAAACGATAAAAGCTGCAGGAGTTTCTAGGAATGGTTAATTTTTACAGCCAGTTTCTTCCGAGCGCAGCGCAGCTTATGCAGCCACTGTACGCAGCACTAAAAAAACAAAAACCCACTAATAAGGTTGAATGGTCTCCGGAGCGGGAGCGCGCTTTCTCCCATGTCAAATCAGCCCTTGCAAGCGCCGTTTTGATAGCGCACCCGGTTCCAACAGCCCGTTTGGCGCTCACCACCGATGCGTCGGACCTAGCGGTGGGGGAAGTCATTGAACAGTGTGTGGCAGGGACCTGGCAGCCTCTCGCGTTCTTTAGCAAATCCCTGCGCGATAACGAGCGTAAATACAGCGCGTTTGACAGGGAGCTTTTAGCCCTACACTTGGCCATCCGCCATTTCCAGTTCTGGCTGGAAGGGCGGCGTTTCACCGCTTTCGTGGACCACAAACCGTTAACTTTTGCGATGGCCAAGATCTCAGAACCTTGGTCAGGCCGACAACAAAGACAGCTAGCCGCAATATCGGAGTTCACCACCGATATCCAGCATGTAGCAGGCAAACACAATGTAGTGGCGGACCACGTGGGGGCAGACTCGGTGGCTGTGGGCCAGGGCAGTGACGCGGGAGTGCGCGCAGCCCCGGTCCACGTAGGTTTGGATTATGCAGACATGGCTGCGGAGCATGTTGGTGACGCGGATGTGCGCGCACTCCAGTCTGGACCAACAGGGTTAAGGCTGGAGCACAGGGTGCAGCAAATAGGTATGCCCCCCTTAATATGCGATGTCTCCACGGGTCGGCCTCGTCCCGTGGTTCCAGCCGCGTGGCGCCGCAGCGTTTTTGACTCGGTCCATTCGCTGGCGCACCCGGGGGTACGCGCATCGGTCAAGATGGTGGGGGAGAAATTTGTCTGGCCGGGGTTGCGCAAACAAGTCAAGGAATGGGCAGCGGCTTGTGTAGCGTGCCAGAGGGCTAAGATACACAAGCACACGAGGGCCCCATTGGAGCCTTTTCACATCCCGGCTAAGCAGTTCGATCACGTGCATGTTGATCTGGTGGGCCCGCTTCCCTCGTCTCAAGGGCACACACACCTTTTGACGATGGTGGACCGCACCACACGTTGGCCAGAAGCGGTACCTCTGGCGTCAACAACGGCAGAAGAGGTTGCGCGCACGTTTTTAACAGCTTGGGTCGCGCGTTTTGGAGTTCCGTCGGATATAACGTCAGACAGAGGCCCTCAATTTGTTTCCGAACTGTGGTCGTCTATGGCCCGCAGCTTAGGGGTGAAGGTACACCACACTACCGCGTATAACCCGCAGGCCAACGGTTTATGTGAACGCTTTCATAGGTCATTGAAAGCAGCCCTCAGAGCATCACTCACGGATACAAATTGGGTGGACAAACTGCCATGGGTTTTATTGGGGTTGCGTTCTGCACCTAAGGAGGATTTGCAAGCCTCCCCAGCAGAGTTAGTGTTCGCACAACCTCTCCGTTTGCCGGGGGAATTTCTCCCGGAAAATCCTGCGCTCAATTGCCCTCCCGCTCAGCTGTTGCAGAGCGGCACAGGATCAAACACGCTGCCTGGCCCAGTGCATCACAGTTTTCCATGCGTTTTTGTGCCAGAGGCCTTGAAAAACGCAGAGTTTGTTTTTGTTAGACATGATGCACAACGCCCAGGGCTGAGACCGCCTTATGATGGACCGTTCAGGGTGCTGGAAAAAAATGAGAAGCATTTTTTGCTAGATTTGGGGGGCAGAAGGGAGCTAATTTGCATAAACAGACTCAAGCCCGCTTTTGTCCTGGCTGATGAACGCGTGCAGTTGGCGAAAGACCCCCGCCGGGGCAGGCCACTGAGAAGGCATGCTCCAGAGCTCCCACAGAGATGTGCTAACAAATCTAATCCCCAGGTGCGAGGAGACGCTGCAGACGCAGCGAAGCCGGCCTACAGCAGATTTGGCAGGAAGCTCAGACCTAAGAGATTGGGGGATTGATTGTTGGTTATGTGGTGATGTCTTTTATGTTATGCATTTATGAGTATGTTTGTCCCATGCAGACGTTTGGGGGGGGTCATGTGGCACATATGTTTGGTACATATTTCCCACAAGAGTGTGGCACATATGTCTGGTTCATATCTCCCACAGATGTATGGCTTATGTGGATTGGGGCTTCACGTCTGGAGGAACAAGAGTCTGGATCGACGGGGGCCAACAGGAGATGGCGAGGAGGTGTGAAGTCGGGCCCTTGTCTCAGAGGAGGCCCTGGGGGGGTTTCCCGGAACACCAGAGAATAAGCGACAATGGTGAATCTTCAGAGAATTGCATTGTGATTGAATGTTTGCAGAAGCACCATGTGACTTGAGTTCTTAATCCCCCGGAGGTATAAGAGTGTGCTGTAACATTATTCTGCCTCTTCTTGCTTTTGAGAATGTTGGATGATTGTGTTCTGCAATAAAGCCGAACCTGAGGAATACACTCATGTCTCGTCATTGAACACATCTTCCACAGTTTGTTTTATATGTATTTCCCCATAAGTAAAATATGTCATGTATGGAAGTATTAATGAATGATACAGAGTATATAGTGTGGGTTGATTCAACAAATATTTCACTCTGTGTAGTATTGCAATTGATTTAGATATTTTACCTTTAATATAATTAATATGTGACTTCCAACACTGTTTATTATCAATTATTACTCCAAGAAATTTAGTTTTGGATACCCTTTCAATCTCTACACCATTTACAGTGAGTTTAGATACTAAGTTGTTGTGGTGGTTGCTAAAAACTATAAATTTTGTCTTACTTAAATTGAGCGTTAATTTGTTTGAATCAAACCACAGTTTAAGCTTTCCTAATTCCTTTCCGAGTGTATCCAAAAGTTGTTCCAAATTGCTTCCACTGCATAATAGATTAGTGTCATCGGCAAACAATATTAAATCCATTTTTTCCGAAACTTTACATTTATCATTTGTATACATATTGAATAACAGTGGCCCCAAAACTGAACCCTGTGGGACTCCACAAGTAACCTTCAGTAACTGTGAGTTTTTGTTACCAACACATACATACTGATATCTATTCTTTAAGTAACTCCATAACCAGGACAGTGCTACCCCCCTAATACCACAATTTTGTAGTTTCTTTAATAATAAATTATGATCCACTGTATCAAATGCTTTTTTAAGATCTTGGAATACCCCAACTGAGTACTCTTTATTTTCAATGGCAGTTGATATTTTTTCTATAAATTCCATTAGAGCAAATGCAGTTGTCCTCTTGTGTCTGAACCCATATTGCTGCTCACACAGTAAATTATTCTTCATTATGAAGTTGTCAATTCTCTCACAGAATATTTTTTCAAGTATCTTGGAAAATTGCGGCAATAGTGAAATTGGTTTATAGTTTGAAAGTTCCCCTCTCACCCGTCTTGTATATCGGGATTATTTTAGCTATTTTCATTGCATTGGGAAATATACCTGTTTGGAGAGACAGGTTACAAATATACGTCAGTAGTTTCACTAAGCATTCAATAATAGTTTAAGAGCATGTCAATACCATCACAGTCCGTAGATGTTTTACTTTTAAACGATTTAACAATTTCAATGACCTCTCTCATGTCTGTGTTCTTTATGAAAATGGATTCTTTTATAGGAGTCTTTTTGCTTACTGTATCACCCGTAGGTGCCATAATGGGTATTTCTCGAGCCAAATTAGGACCAATGTTAACAGAAAAAGTTATTAAAATCATCTGCAGGTGAAACTGCATTCACACTCTGAGTCGTTTTATTATTTTTTGAAAAATTGGTTGGGTAGCTTGCATTTCTGTTTTTATTTCCAAGAATATTGTTAAGTATTGTCCATGTATTTTTAATATTATCTCTGTTTTTCTCCAGTTCTTTACTGTAATAGTCTCTTTTGCTACATTTCATTATATGTGTTAACTTGTTTTTGTATGTTTTATACAGCTGCTCTGCTTCTTTTGTCCTTTTCTTTAGAAAAGCTTTATATAATGATTTTTTTTCTTTTTACACGCCTTTTGTAATCCTTTGGTTAACCATGGCTTATCGACAAATTTATGTTTAAGCTTTTTCTTTACTAATGGGCATTTTTTTTCATAAAGAGTGGTTACAATGTTTATAAATGTGTCATAGGCTTCATTTACATCTGATACATAGACTTTTGTCCAGTCTTGCTTCAGCAAGTCTTCTTTAAAAGAACTGATGGCATTTTTTGATTTGTATCTGAAAGATTTTTTTTTTTTTTCTGTATTGGCCCCCGTCTGGCCATGGATAAGTGCAAAGATTGGCAAATGGTCACTTATATCATTTATCAATAATCCACTTTCTATTTACTTATCAATAATATTAACAAACAGGTTGTCAATAAGTGTAGCAGTGCGAACTGTGATTCTACTGGGATGTGTTATTGTGGGATATAGACACATACTGTACATAGAATTCATGAACTCTGTAATTACATTTTGTTGAAATGGATTTAGTAAATCAATATTGAAATCTCCACAAATTACAACCATTTTTTTACTAGTAATATTATTGTACAGCTCGACTAACTTATCTCTGAATGTCTCAATGCAAGTTCCCGGCATTCTGTATATACAACTTATAATTAGATTTTTTGTTTTATCTTGGTTGATCTCAACAGTAACACATTCCAAAATCCCTGGTAGTGCAAAGGACATTCCATTTACAGGCTTACACCTATACAGGTCATCAATATACAGTGCAACACCATCACCCTTTTTTTTTTAGATCTGTTAATATGAAACATCTGATATCCCTCTATCGCCATCAGGGGAGCCTGCTCTTCATTAAGTCAAGTTTCAGAGACTGTGATAGCTGTAAATTTTCTGTCTAGCAGTTTTAAATAGTCCTGAATTCAATTCAATTCAATTCAACTTTATTTATATAGCGCCATTTCACAACAACAGTCATCTCATAGCACTATCAACTGTAGGGGGGACCCCCACAGTTGCAGAAAGACCCCAGCAATCAGGCGATCCCCTGTGAGCAAGCACTTGGCGACAGTGGAGAGGAAAAACTCCCTTTTAACAGGAAGAAACCTCCAGCAGAACCAGGCTCAGGGAGGGGCAGTCATCTGCTGCGACTGGCTGGGGGGTGAGGGGATAGAGAAGAAGAAAAGAACAGACATGTAGATAGCAAACAGCACGATGGGGACTCAATCTATGGGAGAGAACAAACAAATGTTAATGACCAGCAAAAAAAAAAAAATATTTCATAGAGAGTGAGGAAAGGAGTGAGGCCCAGTGCATTACTGGAGGTCCCCCGGCTGACTAAACCTATTAGCAGCATAACTAAGGGAGGGTTCAGAAACACATGATCCCTCCCTAATTGTAGGCTATATCAAAAAGGTAGGTTTTAGCCCTATTCTTAAAAACAGAGATCGAGTCTGACTCCCGAATCCAGATTGGCAGCTGATTCCACAGGAGAGGAGCTTGATAACTGAAGGCTCTGCCTCCCATTGTACTTTTGGAGATTCTAGGTATTACAAGTAATCCTGCATTTTGGGAGCGTAGTGCTCTGTTAGGATGATACGGTAGTATCAGATCTTTTAAATAAAAAGGAGCCTGATTGTTTAGAGCTTTGTAAGTAAGAAGAAGGATTTTAAACTTAATTCTAAACTCTATGGGAAGCCAATGAAGGGAGGCCAGAACCGGAGAGATATGATCTCTCTTTCTAGTACCTGTTAAAACTCTTGCTGCAGCATTTTGGATCAGCTGAAGACTTTTTAAAGATGTTTTAGGACAGCCTGATAATAAAGAATTACAATAATCTAATCTCGAGCTAACAAAAGCGTGGATCAGCTTCTCAGCATCACTCTGAGACAAGATGCTCCTAATCTTGGCAATACTACGCAAATGATAGAAGGCAGTCTTAGAAACAAATGTAATATGTGAATTGAAGGACAAATCCTGATCAAAAATAACTCCAAGGTTCCTCACAGAGCTATTAAGAGAAAGAGTAACTGCATCCAAACTGAAAGTTTGATTTGGAAAGGAATTTCTAAGGTTTTTTGGACCAACAAGAATGACTTCAGTCTTATCTGAATTTAATAGCAGGAAATTACAAGTCATCCAAGCTTTGATTTCCTTAAGACAGGCTTCTAACTTGGCTAATTGATTCTGTGATTCTGAATCTGTGGAAAGTTTTTGTTAAGACTTCTGCTGTTGAAGTGTATTATTGATAGTTTACCATCTAGTTGCACTTGACTTTTGAATTGCTTTTCAGTGTAATATTCACAATGATTATGAATATTATTGAAAAAGTGGTTATCAGGATCAATATCATTCTTCATCTTCTCCAGGTTCACCAGCTTGCAGTTCCTAGAGGAATTTTCCTCATAGGAAATTCTGTCACATGTGTGTGTGTGCTTGGTGACTTTGAGAGTTAACCCAGCAACACTGTCTACTATCTACCAGGGGACCTCCACTGCCTGTATACCAGACCTCCGACTGAGTGACCTATCCAGTCAGACACCTGGAATACACCCCTGGAATTAATGACAGCCTGTCATGGTCTTGCATTGCTCTTGGTAAATCTGGGTAAATATTTAAGATCAGGAAAGTTGATCTATAAGAGGTCTGTTTTAAAAACACCTTTTGTTTTGCGTTTTAAAAACACCTTAAAGAGTAACCTTTAAAAACTCATAAAAATGTAACACCTCTTGTAGAAAAATGCCTTCTTGAAAAATCACCAAGTACAGTGGGGTAAAAAAGTATTTAGTCAGCCACCAATTGTGCAAGTTCTCCCACTTAAAAGATGAGAGAGGTCTCCAATTTTCATCACAGGTATACCTCAACTATGAGAGACAAAATAAGAAAAAAAAAAAATCCAGAGAATCACATTGAAGGATTTTTAATGAATTAATTGGTAAATTCCTCGGTAAAATAAGTATTTGGTCAATAACAAAAGTTCATCTCAATACTTTGTTATATACCCTTTGTTGGCAATGACAGAGGTCAAACGTTTTCTGTAAGTTTTCACAAGGTTTTCACACACTGTTGCTGGTATTTTGGCCCATTCCTCCATACAGATCTCTAGAGCAGTGATGTTTTGGGGCTGCGCTGGGCAACACATACTTTCAACTCCCTCCAAAGATTTTCTATGGGGTTGAGATCTGGAGACTGGCTAGGCCATTTCAGGACCTTGAAATGCTTCTTATGAAGCCACTCCTTTGTTGCCCAGGTGGTGTGTTTAGGATCATTGTCATGCTGAAAGATGCAGCCACGTTTCATCTTCAATGCCCTTGCTGGTGGAAGGAGGTTTTCACTCAAAATCTCACGATACATGACCCCATTCATTCTTTCCTTTACACGGATCAGTCGTCCTGGTCTCTTTGCAGAAAAACAGCCCCAAAGAATGATGTTTCCACCCCCATGCTTCACAGTAGGTATGGTGTTCTTTCTCCTCCAAACACGACAAGTTGAGTTTTTACCAAAAAGTTCTATTTTGGTTTCATCTGACCATATGACATTCTCCCAGTCCTCTTCTGGATCATGCAAATGCTCTCTAGCAAACTTCAGATGGGCCTGGACATGTACTGGCTTAAGCAGGGGGACACGTCTGGCACTGCAGGATTTGAGTCTCTGGCGGCGTAGTGTGTTTCTGATGTAGCCTTTGTTACTTTGGTCCCAGCTCTATGCAAGTCATTCACTAGGTCCCCCCATGTAGTTCTGGGATTTTTGCTCATCGTTCTCGTGATAATTTTGACCCCACGGGGTGAGATCTTGCGTGGAGCCCCAGATCGAGGGAGATTATCAGTGGTCTTGTATGTCTTCCATTTTCTAATAATTGCTCCCACAGTTGATTTCTTCACCCCAAGCTGCTTACCTATTGCAGATTCAGTCTTCCCAGCCTGGTGCAGGTCTACAATTTTGTTTCTGGTGTCCTTTGACAGCTCTTTGGTCTTGGCCATAGTGGAGTTTGGAGTCTGACTGTTTGAGGTTGTGGACAGGTGTCTTTTATACTGATAACTAGTTGAAACAGGTGCCATTAATACAGGAAATGAGTGGAGGACAGAGGAGCCTCTTAAAGAAGAAGTTACAGGTCTGTGAGAGCCAGAAATCTTGCTTGTTTGTAGGTGACCAAATACTTATTTCACTGAGGAATTTACCAATTAATTCATTAAAAATCCTTCAATGTGATTTTCTGGATTTTTTTTTTCTCATTTTGTCTCTCATAGTTGAGGTATACCTATGATGAAAATTGGAGACCTCTCTCATCTTTTAAGTGGGAGAACTTGCACAATTGATGGCTGACTAAATACTTTAGATTTAGACTGAAAGTCTGCAAAACTCAGCCAAAACAAGATATACTTGCATGAAAACAGTCAATTAAATCAAAATGATGATAATTAAAAATCAAACCAAAAAAAAAACTGATTGAAAAACCTTGATTCAAAAAGTTGATAGTTGTAAAATCAGTCACTTGATCAAAAATCAAAAGATTCAAAAAACATAAAAATTCAAAAATCACCAAATAGTCCAGAAAATCAAAAATGTAAAATCAATCAAAAATATAAAAAATCTGAAAGAGTCCAAGATAAAACAAACCCTTTGAATGATAAAACCTGGTAAAAACATCTAATTAATTTGTGGATAAATGTCTAAAAAGCCTTGCTGGTGAGATTGAGGAAAAAAGGATGATTAATAGCTGGTCTTCTCCGTTGAGGCTCCCTTTTCACGGGGAAAAAGGGAAGAAGAGGACGAGGCGGGATAGCTGACTCTCGAGGCACCATCTTCTGTTCTTCCATCAGGTGGACCCCGTGGTCTGTGAAGCCGTCTGCCAGGGAGAGGAAGGCGAGAAGAGCCCTTGAAGCGGAGACCTCAATCCGGAGAAATCTTGCAGCCCCGGCTCCCTCTCTCTCCTCTGCGGGGACCCATGATGTAAGGCAGCAGGCTGGGAGCGCAGCCAGCTGTGGTGACCCCACTTCCCTTTTTCTGTTTGCCCAAAGTGCTATTTTCTCCCTTCTTGCTGCAGAATATTTAAAGTTATTAAAAATTGAAGAGATGAGATGGTAGTCGATTCATTCTCCTGTGGCGGTCTCCCTATCTTCAATTTTCTGCTGTGGGATGCTGTGGGTCTTAGAGTCCGCCGAAAATGAACATTTTGGGGCTTTTGGACTCAGTTATTATACCTTTTAACACTCAGTTATGATTGGCTCGCAATCTCACCATAGGCTTCTTGGCTCCTGTGATTGGCTTAATGTTAACTTTTATATAACATTTACCTCATTTTGCACATGTTTCACTCCCCCCCCCCCAAGTTCCAGTAAAGCCATGTGCTGCTCATGCACCGAGCTCATGGCTGTCTGGCTTTGCTTATCTCATCATTTTCCATCACCAAAATACCTCAACTTGCTGTTCCAACCAACTTTCACTTCCTCATTATCACATGCTTTCCAATCAATAGGCCTTACAAAACATTTCACAATCTGACCCCACATAAACCTTCCTTTGTGCAGTTACAATGTACATATGTCCACACAGTTTGATTACAGTCATTATTTCTGTTGATTACATACATCTTAATCAATGTGTATACATTTGCTTTACTGATTACACAAGGTATTACATTTCATGGCATATGCTCTCAATATTTGCTTTGCATTCAGTTCTATGATTCACCAGCCATGTCTGCTCCCGTCTTTTCCGACCACAGGAGTGTGGGCCTTCTGATAATTTTGTGACCCTTGCTGACCTCCTTGTGAAGTTTTCTGTATTCTTGGGCAATTTGAAGCAGGATTTCCCATTTTCTTTTCATAGGGGGTATATCGGTATGATTGGGAGGGTCTGCTGCTTTCAGCCTTCTTGCGGTTACTGGGGTCATATCATGGGGTACTTGAACACCCCTCGGTTGGGGGATCCTGCTGACCTGCACTTTTACGAATTTGTGGAGTGGTATCCAGAAGAACATCCTCGTCATCAGCTGTAAGAGAAATGATATCTTCTCGGGAGTTGAACTGTGACGTGCTGCTGCTGGTGAGGTGTGACGCTTATGAGGTGAAGATGTACTCGAACTATGCAGAGGAATTTCCTCAGGTGGCTCATCCCCAGCCTCATCTATTATAAGAAGCTGGCCTGGAGTCAGTGGTCGTCCATCTGGTGAAGCAAGCTGTGTGGAGGTTGGCTGATCAACCCGTGGAGATGCAATGGGAAGACTCACGACCCCTGAAGTGGGAGTTATGGTCGTTGCAGGAACCTGAGCCACAGAGGACCGGGACCCCGTGGAATGTGGAGGTGTTGGCCCTTCACCTAGTGCCTGCGTTAGCTGTGAAAGAGCATCCATAGCATCATTGTACAGGCTGTCACTTGCTTGAGGCTGTGTTGGTGCAGCTTGGATGTAAGCCAGCCATGCGTCATTATAGGTGAGGTGGGTGGAAAATGCCACAGATCCATCTGAAAGCTCCCAAGTTTTCTGATACAGTGGATAGTAGAAGCCATTGTTGTACTTGATAGGTCTCCACCGTGGTTTGAGCTCCTGATTTGCTGTGTTGTGAAGCAACTTCCCTGTTGTCTGTATGGGCCACCTCACTTCAGGTACAATCAGGGGTATGGCGATGTCCTTTTTTCGACTGAAGAGACCACTCATGGGCACCGGTGGAATTGTTGTGGGGCCTGGGCAGCAGTTGTTACACCACAGAGCTCCAGCAATGTCCCATAGGAACTTGACTTCAGCCAGGGGAGTATGACAGAACAGGCAGGCAACTCCCCCATCCTGCAACAGACAAGTGAAGCATAGAGCACATCTTTGTAATTGGAGCGTTGATTAAGCAGAATAGCAGGCTTGTAGTTAGCTGTAAGCAAAATCTTCAGGAGGTTTTACCCTCCCCTTTTATGCAGAATCAGAGTTCTTTTCATCAGTTACAGATTGCATAGGCTTCGGTGCTGTGTTGAGTATGGCAATTTCTTTTATGTAGCCTTCCACCATCGTCGGGAAGAACGCCGCATAGGACATCATCCATGCTATCATGGCTGTGGCACAGATGAGTTCCATCCACCATACTGCTGTTAGGACCCCCCAAATTACTCCCCAAAAGGCAACAGCTGCCAGCCTACTGATCCAGATGCTGCGGCCACTCTTTTTTCAGTTTCATCACCTACCATATTTGACGACCCAGCAGTGCCGCTGCCATCAACCCTACAAAAGCCACATTCACTATGACACAAGCAGGGTAGAAGATTGAAAGCATGTCGATAGCAACCCAAAAGAGGATCACTACTGCGCAGGCAATGCCTTCAGGATCACACCATGGCGTAATACAACCCAACATGTAGGTGATGAACAGGGACAGAGTGTGATCATATTTGACAAATATAATGTTGACCAAGGTGATGCGGATAACTGCAGCCAAGGTTGTCACCATTCTCAGGGTATGCCCATTAGACCAGGCTCCAGTACAGCAGAAGCCCACCCAGATTGCTTGCAGTACCCGGAAGTGTATTTTGGCTCTTGTTAGTGTTGCTCCCCTGGGTAGCGGCCCAGGAGGAGGAAACGTGCATGTGGAAGTTAACTCTCCAACCTGTGATAGAGAATCAGCAAAACACGTTCGTTATTTCACACAAGGAGTTTTATTCTTCGTTCAAGTCATTCACATGACCAACATCAACTGACTAGTATTTACTATCAAAGTCCATTTATCACAATTTCCGATTTGACATTAACTGTATACTTAACATTCTTAACAAATTACTCTAACATGAAATGAATTATTGGTTTTATCTCCTTCCCATGTATATAGCTTTTAACTTGTTCAAATATTTATATTTTAACAATCACCCATGGACTTACATTTACATTAATCATTTTAAGCACTGTCATAAATGTACAGCATGTGGTGTTATTCTTAACAATTCACTGACCTGGCCACTGTGTACCTAACACACTTACAATAGTATTCCTGGTATTCGGTAATACACCCGAAATATGCACATTTGGTGACAAATCAAACCAGTAAATGTCGTACTGTATGAAAACCGTTTCATAACTGTCTTTAAATAAAGTAAGCAAATGGTTCTTAACGTGGGCGGATTTCACTGTTGTGATTTCACACTCGATCATTAACATTAGCAGGTTAGCTTATACAACAACACATCAACTTTAACAGAAATACCCTTACAACCCCGCTTTTCGCCTCACACGTATCACAATATAATCTCGGACATCCTAGGACTCTTACAGTTTACAGTATATTGCACTCTTGAATTATTAGTATTTACCAACCTGTGATAGAGAATCAGCAAAACACGTTCGTTATTTCACACAAGGAGTTTTATTCTTCGTCCTCCAGTGCGTGAGTCTACTCTCTATCACTGTGCGACATGCGCCATCTATTGGTCGGCGTATGGAACTGCACTCAACTCACATGAGTTATAATGGAACCACGTGGATTACAAATGCATTGTAGAAAAATAAACAATTAAGGAATAACATAAAATTGTAGGGGTGCCTGTTTTTCTTAAATTTTCTTATCCAAATGTCTTTTTCACCTCTTACATAACTATTAACTATTTCCAACCCTCTACACTCTCCCCCACTTCAAATAAATGTCTCCCGACATTTCATGTTCTAGGGTGACTTAATGCATGAGAGTGTACCAATTATAACCATGGGACTGAGGTTGGATGAGGTAGTGGAATGGCATATAGTTTTGAGTTAGCGGCACAGGGGTGGGGAGTAGGACAGGTCTTACGTCTGCAGTCCAAAGCTGGTACGATGGCTGTCCCAGGACGTCGTAGGTCAGTCTCTCTACTGGCCTTGCTCTCCGCTGTGACCTTCTCAGTTCCTCCTGTTCTCTATACATCACCTCCACTTGTCCTTGACGTTCTTCCTGCAGCAAAGCTGGTCCATCCATTTGCTCCTCAGCATCCCGCTGAACGGGGACCGGTTCCTGCCTTACTGGTGGGCAGAACTCTCTAGCTGTCGCTCGAAGCCTTTGCTGATTTTGAGGATTTTGCTCTGGCATGACAGGTACTGGTTGCTGAGTGTTTTGGTCTGGGAGATTTGAGGCATTTTGCTGACGATTTACGGGTCTGTAACATGGAATTTGGCTACGGAGGTTGTAGCGGTAAGTATTTTCCTCTTCTTCCTCCGAGCTGTCATTGTCTGTGTTGTCACTGTTAGGATTTGTCTCTGTCCTCTTCTTCCGTTTCTGTTTTGTCTTTTCTTTTGCAGGCAGTTCTTCTTCTAAAGGCAAGTCATTTACAGGCAACAGCAGGTTTCTGTGTAACACTCGCATCACTTGGCTGCCTCTCTCTGCTTGTACTTTATAGACTGGTCCATCTCCCACTCTCTCAACTACGCGATGTACTGCTGACTCCCAGTAAGCGCGCAGTTTCCCTGGGCCTCCTCTTTCAGAGAGGTTTCTGACCAACACCCTGTCGCCTGGTTGGAGTGTGACACCTTTTAAGCGTTTGTCGTACTGCTTTTTGCCTTTATCTGAAGACTTGACTGTTTTCTGCAGCGATTTTGTAAGCAACACGCATCCTATCAGCCCATTTTTTAGCGTAGGTTTGATGGCTGTGTGTGTCAGTGTCTTTTGTCTGGTTCAATAGTAGATCTACAGGCAACCTTGGGACTCTGCCATATAAGAGGAAAAATGGAGAATAGCCTGTTGACTCGTGTCTTGTACAATTGTAAGCATGTACAATTTGGGGTAGGTGATCCTTCCATTCACTTTTTTTCTCCTCCTGTAGGGTACGAAGCATTTGGAGTAGTGTACGATTCAGGCGCTCCACGGGGTTGCCCTGCGGATGGTATGGAGTGGTTCGTGAGTGAGAAATTCCAGACAGTTGTTGTAATCTGTGGAAGAGACTGTTTTCAAACTCACGTCCCTGATCGTGATGCAACTTCTCAGGGTACCCGAAACGAGGAATAAAATCCTGAAATATCTTTTCTGCAGCTGTTTTGCCTGATTTATTCCTTGTAGGGTATGCCTGTGCGAAACGAGTGAAATGGTCCACTAGTACGAGGATGTACTCATACCCTCCTTTACTTGGCTCAAGGTGTAAGTAGTCGATGGAGATTAACTCAAAGGGAGCACTGGTTGTGATAGAGCCCATTGGAGCTCTCTGGGGAACATTTGGGCGTTTTTGTTTGATGCACGGACATTTTTTTGTTACATAATCTTCAACATCTTGTTGCATACATGGCCAATAGAAACGCTCACGGGCCAGATGTATCACCTTATCACACCCTATATGACCCATGTCATTGTGTAAACTCTTTAACACCATCGGCTTTAGCTGTTCAGGTAGGACAAGTTGTTTGCTGTGCTCTGTCTTTCTGTACAATAATCCATTGTCAACTTCCAACTTGTTCCACTCATACAGTAGTCTCCGTGTCCGTTTACTCATTGTCCGTCTATCTTTATCGTTTGGTGTCCATCCTTTGAGTTTGAGTGAGATTACTTCTCTAATTGACTCATCGTCTTGTTGAGCAGCATTGATGTCTTTAGGCGTCATGCTCAAAACACTGTCAGTTGGCACATTGTTGTCATTAGAACTCAGTTGTAACGCAGCTGTCCATGGCACATCACTGTTTTGTGCTGCCTTGCTCCCTTGCCACACTGCGGACACTACTTCCGGTAAAACTGTCTCTGTGAACTCATTCATTTGCTCTTGCAGATCTAATGGGTGCCTGGATAACATATCTGCATCTGCATTCCTTTTCCCTGGCCTATACTTGATATCAAAATGGAAGTCAGCCAACTCCCCGACCCACCTATGACCCACTGCATTCAACCTGGCTGAACTGAGGACATAGGTTAAAGGATTGTTATCTGTATAGACAGTAAAAGTCGGTGCATAATACAGATAGTCACGGAATTTGTCGCAGATGGCCCACTTGAGAGCTAGAAACTCTAGTTTACCGGAATGTAAGTGATAATTCTTCTCGGCCGGTGTGAGAGTTCTGGATCCATAGCCAATCACCTTAAGTTTGTTTTCTTGTTTTTGATACAAGACGGCTCCCAGGCCTTTGTTTGACGCATCTGTATGCAATACAAATGGAAGGTCCAAATTGGGATAGGCTAGAATGGGAGGATTGGTCAGAATGTCCACAAATCTTGACACAACTTCCTGATGTTCACTGGTCCATATTATTGGTGTGCGAGAAGGAAGCTGGTTTCTGTCCCCTTTCTTTGTTTGTCCTTTACTCCTTTTTGGTGCTGGTTTATTGTCATTGCTTGTTTCATTAGTGCTCTGGAGGAGTTCGAACAAGGGTCTCGCCAGACGTGAAAAATCTTGAATAAATGATCGGTAATAACTGAGAAAACCCAGTAACGTTCTGAGTTCTCCGACTGTGCAAGGGTTCTTGTCTTTCAGAGCGAACACAGCATCCAAGTCTTTTGGGTCAATCTGGACTCCTTCTCCCGACACTAGCCTACCCAGGTAGCGTACTTGGTTTTTGAACAGTTCACATTTGGCTGGCCGAAGTTTTATGCCGTGTTGTCGCATTTTGCACAAAACCTGTTTAAGGTGTTCTACGTGCTCATCAAAGGTTTTGGAGTAACACAGTACATCGTCCAAGTAAGGCACGCAACACTCGTCTCTGATCCCTTCTAACACCCCCTCCATACACCTTTGGAATGCGGCCGGAGCGTTTGACAACCCGAATGGAACCCGCACCCACTCGTATAGTCCCCAGGGTGTGCTAAAAGCAGTTAAATGCCTTGACTCCTCACTTACAAAACCCTGATGGTAGGCACTTCCCTGATCCAATATGGAAAACCAGGAATTACCCCCAAGACTGTCCAGTAGATCTTGTATCCGTGGTAACGGATGCCTGTCAGGTATGGTTTTTCGGTTCAGCTCACGAAAATCAACACACAAGCGCAAGGTATTGTCCTTTTTACGCACACACACTACTGGCGACGAGTTGTTTGACACTGATTTCCTGATCCAGCCCCTGCTTAAAAGGTTTTGAACATACTCCTTCACCTCTTTATACAGTGGTCTTGGAATGGAGTTGTAACTTTTCTGCACGGGTGTGTTGTCAGTGGTGTTGATTTTTAGCTGTAGTCCAGGAATACATCCAATGTCTCCTTCATCATGAGCAAACACATCAGACTGTTCATAGAGCATCTGCCGAACCACCTCCCGATCACCCTCTGAGATATGGTCTAAATTGACATTAGGGTGCCATCTCAGGTGTGAGGGGGCAGTGCTTAATGTTTCTTCACCCTCACCTTGACTGTCACATGTCACTTGAGCAGAGTGACAAAATGGCTTGTCTGTAGTTTTGGCTGCATTTTCAGCACTGGAACAAACATTTACAGGTTTGTATTCAGTGATCTCTGAAATAAGTCCTAAAACAGTCTTTGGATTTAGAAAAATGTTGTGCTTTGTTGAGTTTTGGATTGGGATTTTGACAGTTTTTGAAGCACCACCGGGTACATCAATAAGAGCTGGGAATAACTCCAACCCATCAGGTAAGTTACATTTCACAGCTGGCTCGAACAACATTCCTCCTCCTCCGGGAAATGCTCTGATGTGACATTTTACCATACAGATTTGGCTACTGTGAACAGTGAGTCCTTTTTTTCCAACTCTCACCACTGGACTTTCTGGTTCATTTTCTGTTGACTTGGTGTGGACAACAGAGATGAGTGACTCAACATTACCTTTCTGGACCTTTAAAGTCTCCGACAGTAAGCCCACTAAGCTAATATCGTCACTTTGTTCACTGTTTGCCATTATTATCTCTTGGATCACGTTAAAGCCCAGCAGCGGAGTGCTTAAATGCTGCTGACTGACAAGCATTGGAACATACAAGGATACAGAACCATACTGTGAACTTGTGATCTCGAGCAGGACATCTATCCACCCCTCGAACGGAACATCCGTCCCATTGGCTGCGGTGATTTCGAGTGGATGGCCTGGGAGTAGGCTCTCGAGTGGCTGTATTTTCACATTTGGTAAGGCTGCTTGTACCCATGACTTTTCAACAATGCTTACTTGTGCCCCACTGTCCAATAACATCTGTAGGTTTACTCCATTTAACTGGCAACTGATCATACACCTACCGCCAATGAGCTGTGCCACACGCTTTGTGTTGGGTGACTTTTGGGACTTGGCAGTAGTCTGTTCGGAGTTCAGTCTTTTAGTGTTGTGGGACTCTGCCGGTGGTTCAGTCACTGGTGGTCCCTCCCCAGCGACCTCCTCCAGTTTCCCGACACATTGCTTTTCCTGCAGGCACCCTATAGCTCTGTGCCCCTCCTCTCCACATCGAAAACAGTGTGTGCAGCGCTCAGTGTCTTGGGCGATACACTTTTGGCATTTTCCTTTCACTGCGGGTTTCAGTGCTGGCTGTTTAGGGACAGGTGCTGTGGGACTGGTGTTTACTGTATTTACCATTGGGGTTAGGGCCTTTTCTAAACTCTTGGTTAGGGAGGAGACCTGTGCCGTCAGCTCCTGGATAGCTACACGATTAGCTTGGACTTCAGTGTGCATTTTAATCGAGCTCTGATCTGTCTCTACCTGTGCTGCATTAACACTGGTGACTTTGTGTTTGTGGCTTTGTCCCAACCTACTCAATCTCTCTGTCTCTTCACTAACAAAATTTGCTATGAGCTCCAGGATGGAGTCATCTGTGACACTGGTGTTGGAGATGTGAGGTTTAAGGTCTCTCCTAACATAAGAGTATTTTTCATTCAAACCCTGATACAGTGAATGGATAAACACACCTTGTACCAACTTGTCGTCATAATGAAACCCACTACTGTTTTTAGATGCAACCAACACACGCTGTTTTAGCCCCATTAGTCTATACATAAACTGTTGTGGTGTTTCTTTGTCATTTTGCTTAGCATTACTCAGCTCCTGAAATAATTCAGTGCTGCTTTTCTCGCATAGATGTGTCCTTAAGAGACGTTTTAACTCAGCTACAGTAAGGCTATCCTTGGTTACAAGCATATCTTTAAAGGTACCAGGCTTAATTATCTTAAACACCGTTCTGATAATCTCAGCCTCTGTGAACCCTTCATTTAGCCCTTCATCAAGCTGTTTGCACAAGTTATTGTAACTCAAATCAGAATCAAAATCAGAGATTTGACCACCATAAATCTTGTACTCTCTACGTGGCAACAGTGACGTAAGTTCAGTCAGTCTGACTAACCCTGGGTCAGGAACTACAGATGGTGATGTTGGATGGTTCTTCCCTGATGGTGCCGCAGCTCCAGTGGTCACAGGAACCACTATGACCGGATCATCGTCGGGTGACACCTCTGCATCCACTTCTCCAGCTGTTGTGGGCCGTTGTAGTTCAATGATGAGGTCACGGAAAGCAAGCAGGCGAGACATCCCCTGGTCCTCAAGGCTCTTCAGTTGTGGACTTCTCAGCGAGTCAACAATGAAGTCGAAGAGTTCCACTTCGGTCGATTCTGCGCCTGGCAAATCTTCTCCCACCTCATCCTTGAACGACTCAGCCAGCTTGTAAAGGACGTTTCTGCAGCGGGCAATGGTCAGCTGGCGAAGCTCTTGCTGGATTTCCCATCTCAGGTCATGTAGAGCAGACATGGCTGTGGTCTCCTGTAGTCAGTCGCTTAGGTCAATGGCTCAGGAACAGGTGGTCAGCATCCCTTGGTTCTTCAATGATTAGTGCCAAACCAGTAGGTGGCGCTAATCCCGGACGAGCCACCAAAATTGTTGCTCCCCTGGGTAGCGGCCCAGGAGGAGGAAACGTGCATGTGGAAGTTAACTCTCCAACCTGTGATAGAGAATCAGCAAAACACGTTCGTTATTTCACACAAGGAGTTTTATTCTTCGTTCAAGTCATTCACATGACCAACATCAACTGACTAGTATTTACTATCAAAGTCCATTTATCACAATTTCCGATTTGACATTAACTGTATACTTAACATTCTTAACAAATTACTCTAACATGAAATGAATTATTGGTTTTATCTCCTTCCCATGTATATAGCTTTTAACTTGTTCAAATATTTATATTTTAACAATCACCCATGGACTTACATTTACATTAATCATTTTAAGCACTGTCATAAATGTACAGCATGTGGTGTTATTCTTAACAATTCACTGACCTGGCCACTGTGTACCTAACACACTTACAATAGTATTCCTGGTATTCGGTAATACACCCGAAATATGCACATTTGGTGACAAATCAAACCAGTAAATGTCGTACTGTATGAAAACCGTTTCATAACTGTCTTTAAATAAAGTAAGCAAATGGTTCTTAACGTGGGCGGATTTCACTGTTGTGATTTCACACTCGATCATTAACATTAGCAGGTTAGCTTATACAACAACACATCAACTTTAACAGAAATACCCTTACAACCCCGCTTTTCGCCTCACACGTATCACAATATAATCTCGGACATCCTAGGACTCTTACAGTTTATATTGCACTCTTGAATTATTAGTATTTACCAACCTGTGATAGAGAATCAGCAAAACACGTTCGTTATTTCACACAAGGAGTTTTATTCTTCGTCCTCCAGTGCGTGAGTCTACTCTCTATCACTGTGCGACATGCGCCATCTATTGGTCGGCGTATGGAACTGCACTCAACTCACATGAGTTATAATGGAACCACGTGGATTACAAATGCATTGTAGAAAAATAAACAATTAAGGAATAACATAAAATTGTAGGGGTGCCTGTTTTTCTTAAATTTTCTTATCCAAATGTCTTTTTCACCTCTTACATAACTATTAACTATTTCCAACCCTCTACATTAGCGCAGTAACCCAAGCAGGTGAAGGTGATGTACTCACTCTGTACGAACTGTCCACTGCAGTGTAGAAATCATCTACTGTTGTTGTTTCTGTAGTCCTGTTGTAGTAGGCTGTGCTATGACAGTAGATTCTGATGCCAAAGCTGAGGAGAGGGGGGAATTTTGAGTGTTGAATAGTCATCAGCCCTAGTCCAAATGAAGTCTGCAACTGCGTGGTGCGGAAGTTTTATAACTATACCTCCTCTTTTAGTGGGAGGAGTTTCCCTACCCCTCCTCTCTTCAGCGCCCTCTTTCGACGAAAGATAGATGACACAGCAGCTCGGGCGCCACCTTTGATGATTACCAGCAGGATTACCCCTGCTATTAGCAGGACTAATCCAAGCAACAGATAGGGCCATACCCAGCTGAGCAGCATTCCCAGCCAGGTAGTGACGACTTGTAGCCCTTCTTCAACTATTTCAGCTGCTCCCTGTAGAACCGTAACCATGGTCCCTTTAATCGTTTTTCCCGCTATCTCTAGGAAAGTGCACTCATGTTCATTCTTACCCTTGCCACAATGAAGCCAATGCTCAGCAGGAGAGTGACAGGTACCATTGTTATAGATGCCATTTTTGCCCAGCCATTCGTAACCAATTTCTTCTTTTCCTTCACAGAGGCTTTTCCTGAATGCATAGCTCTCTGCAACATAGAACTGGGGGTCATCTATGACTTGTGAGATGATTTGACCCAGAATCTGCTTCCTTTTGTGCATGGAATGTCCCATAAGTGCTTTAGTGCACCCCACCTTCTCAGGGAACTCTCTAATCCAGTGTCCATTACTCTTCTTCCAGACAGTCTGCAAACCATATGTTTCATATTCTCCCTCATAATAGTCTTCACAGTCCTTCTCCCAAAAAGGGATCTGCCCACAATTCCCTCTTGATAGGCTGATGGTGCAGATGGTCTTACTTGTGTTGCAGATCATTTTCCATGGTGCTGGGATGATGTAATTAATGAAGGTGAATGACCAAGGCCAGATGTCCCAATGCTTCGAGTACACTGTTGCCAGAAACTGATACTTTACCCAGTAGTTTGAGGATTTAGTAAGACATGGCAGGACCCATTTCTTCATTTCTCCTTCTTCCATTCCCCACCATGTCAGCCACTAATCTTGTTTTCATTCTTCATGCCATGACTGCAAAACGCCTTTGACCGTGTTATTCTTCTTTATTGATGTACAATCATACATCCATGTACCCCAGATGCCGGTCCAAACTTGCTGCAGGGAGCATCTGGGTGATTTTTTATCAGCTACATATTCGGTGTCATTGAGTGTGTTGAATATCTTGTTTACGCATTCATCAATTTTTTTGAAGTCTTCTTTGGGGACTCCCAGCAGGTCATCTGGAGTAGGCAGTCTTTGTACATAAAACAGAGATTTGAGAACTTCACCCAGGCCTTGCGGCCTAACGGGCATACTTGGTGCAAATGTACCTTGAAAATAGTTTAAGTCAAATACCCACAGCCAGGGCAAGGTTTTGTTCAGCCAATCTTCATGGTATGCTGCTGGTTCAGTCTTGAGGGCCGTGCCGGGTATTAGCACGGTTAAGGGCTTGCACACCCGAGTGATAATCATGTAATGCTTACCACTGGGGCATTTACCGTTGATGTTCCAGAAACATGGGGCTAATTTATTTCTTTTCTCTTGCATGCAGTAGGTGACCAACTTCTGGCTGTAGTCTTTTTGAGCCTTGGAAATAGGCTTAAAGTTGTTCACAATTTCTTCTGTAAACTTTATAGTCATTTCTGGCAAGGGTGGTGCTGTAGTTGTTTCACTGGAATGGGGCTTCCCTGGGGTTGGAGTTCTGGCGACTCGAGGAGAAGGTGTTGGATGTGTCATGATGGCTGCTGTATCGTTATGACTAGTTACTGGAATGACCCTTCTCACTATCTTCTTAGGTCTGTCGGCACCTGGACAGGTGAGGTTGTAATAACCCCAAAAGGGCCCATAATTTGGGAAAATCCCTATGCAGGTCTCGTTGCGATAATGGACTGGCCCATGGACCACTTCAGCCTCCCAGTACCCAGTGTTGTTTTTACCTGGTACGGGTTTGCAACTCCAGGTACAGTACCATGCTGAAGAGTACAGTTCTGGCTTTATCCAGTTGCACCGGACTCATATTGTTTGCCTCTTTGTGAGGATGAGCAGCCTTAAAAGGCCCCCTTCCTCCCACGAGGTCTTGCAAATCTTCAATGGCCCATCTCCCAGATTGTGCACCTGTGATATTAAGCTTGTCTTCAAACCACAAAGTGTCATTCCATTTGTCTCTCCATTCTTCAAAACTGAGCTTGGATGTCTGCTGTTGCATCTCGGTTAAGTTGAACTGAGTGTCATTGCTGAGCAGTGCAATGTAAACTTCTTCTTTTTGCTGCCCAGCAGGTTTGTTCAAACCTCTTGGTGGTAACAAACTGAGCCCTGGTGTGGGTGAGGGCCCATGGTTCATAACCCAGCCAGTATAGTATGGAAACCAGAACTACCATACCGATGGTTATGGCCATAAACTTGAGCAAGAGAATTAGGCAGAACTTCTTACTCATTTGTTGAGGCTCCCCTACTCTGGGTTTCTTCTTAGGGAGCTCAGGTGTTGTTGTGCGTCCTGTTGATATCTTCCTTTTTCGATCCATATCTAATGTAGAGGACGCTGAGGCCTGTATTCAGAGATGCTCCTTATCTAAGTGAGCACCCATGATGACAGATGTAGCTCTTATGCTGCATTAGTGACGTCATCACTTCTCCTTTCCGTCTCCAGGGGGTGTTGTCAGGATCCTCTGGGTCATGATACACCCTGAAAACCTGTGGATATTGAAGAGTACCCAAGAGTGGTGTCTACGTTGGTGTAGCATAGGGGTTGTAGGGTCATCCAAGTTGTATTGCTGCATCCAGGAGGGTTGGACCCTCAGTCAGGTCAGTCAGGGGGGCGCTGGCGCAGGTAGAGCAAAACCCTGGGGGCGGCAAAACTGATAGAAGTGTGGGGCAGCAGAGTGCAGAGGGTGTCGGAGGCGAGCTGGGTGCAGTCATTTTGCCTGGAGCAGCATTAAGCACCCTCACCCGTTCCCCATATACTGTACTTGCCCAAGGGCTGGTGAAAGTGCTTGCAACGGACTCACCATCTTCCTGACTTTCCAACCCCCTGCCTTTGCCGCCATTAGTAGATTTCCTCGACCCATGGTGCTCTTACAGACGATGCACAGTTGAAGATATCGCCCATCCTACTGACAGGTGCACCCATGAGGTGATATACTGGCGCCGTCTCAATGACCCCATTGCATCATGAACACCACCCTGGGTAAGGTTTCCAGGCTACATTGGCCACAAACATGGCCATCCAGAACTTTAACTGGCTTCCAAGTCATTCCATGAAGCCCAGCGGTGCAGACGGAAACCTTCATTGGTTTTCTGTAAGACTGGCCTTCCCACAATATTTAAAGAAGGGAGGGCTTCAGACATATCACACACAAATTCTTTGCTTGGGTCCAGGTTTGGGTTTCCGTTTCTGGGGATAAGTAAACTTTTTTAGCATATTGCAGCAAATCCAGGGCTCTGGCCATCCAAAACGCATATGATGTTCTTCTCATAATAATCAAGCCCTTCACCATTGCCAGTCCGACGAAGGGAGGTATTGTAGAGGTGTTGTTGGACATTTTCAGCTTCTGGTTTTCTCTTAAATAGAGATTGGTTTCAACTGCTCTGTCATGCGGTGACCCTCGCGGATCACCATAAGACGGCAAGAGTCCACCAGCGAGTTTTGCGAAGATGGTGATTTATTAACAAAACGAGACAGGACAAGACTGTGAGCCGCTCTCGGCAAAAACACACATAAATCAATACACAAGCTCGCAGGGCGAACCCCAGCCACTACGAGCTAAACTGTGGCATAACATGAGACGATGAACCTGACATGAAGGTCTAATGACGCTCTGACAAGGCTTGACGAGGTTTTGACAATATGTTGACAAAGTGTTGACAATACTCCAGCAATCTTACTGCCGCTAGTGCCCGCTTTATGAAGGCGAACACTAACCAGCAGTAATGACACACAGCGGACCAGCCTTGACAGGCGGAAACCCCATCGAGCACCTTCACAATAAGAGCCCAGTGAGGCCAGAATACAACCCACAGCTGTCAAGGCCGGCAGCGAGTAAAGCTTAGCCTGAGCGCAAACAGAACCCAGCGCTCGGGTCATAATATACTCCACTCCTTGGATCACATGCTCTTCCAAAAGGACAGTGTTGCTGTCCAACACTTGCTTAACGACGTCAGCCCGATCATACTTCAGTTTAACTGCAGCGGTTGTAGGCTGGTGTGCTCTGATCCACACTCGTTGACCCACCTGAAAAGGCACCTTAGGTTGCTGTGACTCCTTTTTATCTTCAGGGCTCCGCCCCACTTCCTGAGATGTGAAAGGGCGTTGGTTTAGCTCTTGAGATGGAGGGAGCCTACCTGTGTGGTGTCTGTCATTCAGTTGTTGAGCCATTTCCAACAGCTTTGTGCTCCAGTCTCTGGAGTTTTCATTCTTTCCAATCCAACCCTTCACCAGCCCGACTGTTCTTTCCACCACCCCATTTGCTTGTGGGTTGTATGGGGGGGGGGATAAACTCTTATTACCCCAAACCGCTGACACCATTGATCCACCTGTGCATTGCGAAAGTGAGTGCCGTTGTCTGTTCTCAGTTCTTTTGGCACCCCCAAGCATTTACAGGTTTCTTCCAACATTGTAACCACACTGTTACCGTTTGCTTTTCGCACGGCCTTTGCAATCATGAAACCAGACATGGAGTCAACCAAGACTAGGATGTATTTTTCACCCTTCTTCTAGGATGTATTTTTCACCCTCCTTTCACACTGAACCCCATGGCACAGTACTCTTTATTGTCAACCCATCCACCCTCTGCCCTCTTCTACCTGCGTTGTATTTTCCACATACTTCACAGTTTTTGAGGACCTGACGGATGCGATGTGTAGGGACCCAGAGCTGCAATTTCACCAACTCTCTTCATGTAGGGATTGTATCTGCGCGACCCAGTGACTCATGCACTGCAGCCACTACTCCCTGCATGGAACCTTCTGGGATCACCCTTCCTTTGGGTGTTTCTTCCCAGTTCTCCTGACCTACAAGGATGATTCTCCTCATCTGCACATAATGATCAACCTCATCGTTACCTTGCCAGTGAGGACCTGTCCTCTTGTGAGCTTTCTGGTGCACTACCTCCATCTCCATATTCAATCTGATTTCTGCAATCTTCTTCCATAGGTCTTGATGCACCACCGGCTTTCCTTTTGCTCCCTCAAATCTATTTTCTTGCCAAATGGTTAAATCTTCTTGCAATGCTCATGCACAATAATCACTATCTGTGATTAGCGTTGCCTTTTTTACCTTCCTCTTTTCCAACTCCAACAGTCCTTCCAGGACTGCTGTGACTTCTCCTGTTTGTGCTGTACCGAATACTTCACCCTTTTTTCTCCATCTCTCTTTCTCTCCCTCTTTTAGGATAAAGCCCCAGTATGCTTCATCATCTGGCCCTTTTCTAGACCCATCTGTGTAAAGTGTCCATCTTGATAGATGCTCTTTGT
The DNA here is from genome assembly GCA_020510985.1 of Pholidichthys leucotaenia. Classification (NCBI taxonomy): domain Eukaryota; kingdom Metazoa; phylum Chordata; class Actinopteri; order Cichliformes; family Pholidichthyidae; genus Pholidichthys; species Pholidichthys leucotaenia. Next base: position 90,791,385 of record CM035841.1, read on the forward strand.
GACATATTGTCGGACCCAAGGAACACACACACACAGGCTCAAGTGCAATTCAATTATCTTTATTGACCCAACAGCGGGTGTGTGGGTGCGTGTATGCGGTATGTGAATGTATTGCGGGTGAACGAGCTGCAGCTGGGGGCGAGACAGAGCGCCGTACAGCCTGACAACCCTAGGAACAGAGCCAAACACAGATGTTAGTTTCAACCTTGTCTCAGTGAATAGTATAACTGACTGGGCTTACTTGCAGGTGTTCATATGCTGGCGCCGGCTTGGGCTTCGGGCCTCCTACCAGGGAGACAGCGTCTGTGGAGCGCACTCGGCGATGAGCTGTGATGCGCAGCATGGTGAAAGGAGCGATTCCGCCGCAGCAGGGAAGGGAATCCACCGCCAAAGGACCCCACCTGTGCACAGGGGAGAGCCTGGGAGAAAAGGTAAGTTTGAGATGAGCTTTCGTGCAAACGGAGAGTCCATAAGATGATGCGCAGGGCTGTGAGGAAACAGGCGTGCGCAGGACGAAGGTCGTAGCAAGACAGACGGCTCCATGCCGAAGCTCCAGGCAGAGTGGGCTATATAGCCCGAGATTGATTACCCACAGGTGTGCGTGCAACTGAGGCAGATGACGGCCCAGAGTGGGTCATGACACTTTGTCAGGTTTTGCTGTCTTCTTACTGACTGGTCGTGCAGGACCTATTTCTAGGTCTGGGTCTTGCAGTAGATCTTCCCATCGCCCCCACCTTGCATTTATGGCTTTTGTGCTTTCTACTGTGGCTTTTGTCAAATATCTGTGCACCTGACTTTGTGTGACTACCTTGACACCTTGCCCCTGGGCCAACTCTTTAAGATGACTCCAGTATTTGGCTATAACTGCCAGTTCTTTCTCTTCTAGTGGATATTTCTTTTCCACTAATGACAGGGTGCAGCTCCAGAGGGCCACTAGCCCACCACTTTCTTTGGCCACAGTGACAATTACATCATCTTCATCACAACTTACTTCGGCCACCAAGCGAGTGGTGAGGCTTCGGGGTTCCAGGGTAACTGCATTTTAAATGGCTTTCTTCAAACCTTCCAGATGTTGTTGATCTGATGCTGACCAGTACCATTTCTTCTTTGCATTTGAAGACTTGTCAGTTTTCTTAAGCTTAGCGTAGAGAGGCCTAGTATATTTCTGATAGCCAGGAACATGATCTCTGACATAATTACAAAGCCCCAAAATCTTCTGCAACTCATTTTCTGTTGGGGGGGGGGGGGCTGATTTTTTCCAACTTCTCCCTGTAACCACCTGAGAGCCCCAGTTCAGATGAGATTTGGAACCCCAGGTAGTCTACTTGGAAGCGGGCAAACTGACACTTTGTGAGGTTAAGTTTTAACCCTGCTGTTGTAAGTCTGTCAATGACTGTTTGTAGTTTTCTCAGGTGCTCTTCTTCTGTGTCCTCTGCAATGAACATATCATCAGTGTAGATAGTGGCCTCCAAACCTTGCAGTATATCCATCACTGCTGCCTGGAACACATTTGGTGAATTCTTGTATCCCTGGGGGAGGTGCTGCCATACATAATGTCACACCTTGCTCTCGCCAGCCATCAGCGCCAGCGGCACGCACACCTGCGCCTCATCAGCGTCAGACTATATAAACCCCTCTGCCTTCTGTTTCGGCCTGAAGTCGTCTGCTCTACTACGCTCCCAAATCTTCAGCGCCTGTCCCGGTTCGCACCGACCAGCGCATCATTTCTTAAATACGTAAGCTGCATCACTTACCTTACCTTCTCTCCAGCTTCTCCCCTGTGCACAGGTGGATCTCCAGGGCGGCGGAATTCCTCCTCCTCGCCTCTCCTCAGCTTCTCCTACACAAGCTTGTCAGCAGCGCACAGCCGCGCTGTCCTCCAGGTTACAGCTGCACGTGAGCAAGACACTGTGGTTATTTCTCATGGGGCGTGAGACTATTGCTAACTCCCTGTTCTGCTCTGTCCTTAGGGTTACCTGGCTGCACAGCGAGCTGTTCCGCCCTTGACGCATGCTGTTCACCCACACTACATTTACACCTACACGCACACACTCAAACATCACCTGTTGCTTGAATAAAAGCCTTAAATCTTCCCGAGCCTGTGTGTGTGTTCCCTGAGCCCGTCGTCATGTCAGTACGACTCCAGCAAAGCGACTCAGCGGACAGCGGGCTCGCGCGCCGATTTTCCACCCTTAAGGCTCGGGTGGATTTAATCGCTCATCAACAGCAGATGATATTCAATAAACTCACCCAACGTGTCCAACGGTTGGATCGTTTGGATCCTCCTCAGGCCTTCCCTCTGGCATCCCTCGGTGGGCCAGTCTCGGCTCCCTCCTCAGCTAACTCAGCTATCTCGGGGCTGCCAACCCAACTCACTCCCATTCCAACCCCCACGTGCTTTAGCAGGAAACTCGGTTAAGCGCGGGGGTTTCTCTTACAGTGTCAGTCAGTGTTTCAGCGGGTTCCCGGGGATTTCCCTTCTGATCATAGCCGAATTGGGTATGTTGCTAACCTTCTGGAAGGGCGAGCGCTAGCTTGGGCTTACGCCGTCATGGCAAGGACCAGATACGCAAACCTGACCTATGCCCAGTTTGTGCATGATTTTAAGGAGATGTTCGATAATTCTGACCGAGATAACATCTTAACCACCCGGCTGCTCAATCTCCGCCAGGGTAGTCGGTCGGCCGCCGACTACGCTGTCGACTTCCGGGTGGTTGCGACGGAAGTCGGCTGGGGCGAGGCTGCGCTCAGCAGCATCTTCGTCCGCAGCTTAAACTCATCCTTACGGGACGAGCTGGCCTCTCGGGACATGCCAGACCGGTTAACCGATCTAATCTCCCTTACCATCAATTTGGATAATAGACTGAGGGAACGGGCCACCGAGCGGCGGGCTTCCGGCAGCTCGAGCGGAACTTCCGCCCGGGTTCCTCAGTCTCGCCCCCTGGCGTTACCCGCCCTGTGGTCCATCGATGACACTGAGGCAATGCAGGTTGATTGGGCTAGACTGCCACCTGCGGAACAACAGCACCGCTGAGAGCTGGCCCTCTGCATGTATTGCGGGGGAGACCAACACTCCATGGAGGACCGCCCGATTCGGCCAAAAGGGGATGTCCGCGAGTCGCTGTAGGGGGCCTCGCGGACATGTCTCATTCAAATCCCCTCACTAGGTGTCTTCTCCCTGTCAGATTCTGTCACAACTCCACAGGCCATGTCACACACGCACTGGTGGACTCGGGGGTGGAACAAAGTTTCATTTCACAAAGCCTGGTAACCCGCTTGGGCATTTCCTACCAAGCCCTGCCGGCCCCTATTAAATTGATCACCCTCGCTCATACGCCTTTAGTAACCGTCACCCACAGAACCAAACTGGTCCCTGTAATCATCTCCGGCAACCATAGGGAGGATCTCAGCCTGATTGTCTTACCCATCTCAGCTTCCCCTATCATCTTGGGTTACCCCTGGCTGCGGCTCCATAACCCTACCTTCGACTGGCAGTCCGGCGGCGTTCTCTCCTGGAGTACCTTCTGTATGAGCTCCTGCCTTCAGTCTGCTGCCTGCGCTCCGTCGTTGCCGCTCCCAGCACCTGACTCGCCGCCTCCGGATCTATCCCTGGTTCCCCCGGAGTTCCACGACCTAGGGCTGGTTTTCAGTAAGTCTAAAGCACTGTCTGCCCCCCCCCCCACTGTCCCTACGACTGCGCCATTAACCCTCGCCCGGGGGCGCCGTTACCATCTGGCCGCCTTTACAGCCTGTCAGCCCCGGAGCGTGAGGCCATGAATGCTTATATCAAGGAGTTGCTCAGCGCAGGCATCATCCGGCCATCTTCGTCCCCGGTTGGAGCCGGTTTCTTCTTCGTTGGTAAGAAGGACGGGTCCCTGCGCCCGTGTATCGACTTCCGGGCGCTCAACGACATCACTATAAGGGACAAATATGCACTGCTCCTGATGGACTTGGCCTTCAACTCCCTCCAGGGGGACCTGCGCAGCGCGTACCACCTCGTTCGGATCCGGGAGGGCGATGAATGGAAGACGGGGTTCCGGACGCCCAGTGGCCATTTCGAGTATCTGGTCATGCCGTTTGGACTCACCAACGCTCCGGCCATCTTCCAACGCCTGATCAACGATGTTCTTTGGGATTTCCTGGGGGTCTTCATGTTCGTATATCTGGAAGACATCTTGATCTTCTCACAGACCAGAGAGGAGCACCAGGTCCATGTGAGGCAGGTCCTTCAGTGTCTTCTGGAAAACAGGCTGTACGTGAAGGCGGAGAAGTGTGAGTTTTACACCAACCAGACCTTCTTCTTGGGTTTTGTTATCGCTCACAATCATCAGGTTCTCCCCGATCTAGCCAAGGTCAAAGCGGTGGTGGAGTGGCCCACCCCCTAGTCCAGGAAGCAGGTGCAACAGTTTCTGGGCTTCGCCAACTTCTACCGCCGCTTCGTGCCCAAGTACAGTGCCATCGCCGCTCCCTTGACCCGCTTCACCTCTCCCAAGGTGCCGTTCCAGTGGACCAAGGAGGCTGCATCGGCCTTCAAGATCCTGAAGACGGAGTTCGCTTCCTCCCGGGTCCTCACCCAGGTGGACCCGGCCCTCCAGTGCCTGGTCGAGGTGGACGCATCCGATACGGGGGTGGGGGCAGTGCTCTCTCAGCGCTCACCTGCGGATGGACAGGTGCGCCCCTGCACCTTCTTCTCCCGACGCCTCTCCCCCACTGAACGGAATTACGACGTTGGGGATAGGGAGCTCCTAGCGGTGAAGCTAGCTCTTCAAGAGTGGCGTCATTGGCTGGAGGGGGCTTCCCAGCCGTTCGTGGTCTGGACCGACCACAAGAACGTGGAGTACCTGAGGACGGCCAAGCGCCTGAATGCCCACCAGGCGCGCTGGTTGTTGTTTTTCGGCCGCTTCAAGTTCACCATCACTTATCGGCCCGGATCCAAGAATGGGAAACCGGATGCACTCTCCAGACAGTTTGAGCCTGAAGACCCAGTGGATTGAGAACATACCATCCTACCCTCCTCATGCGTCGTGGGGGCTGTCTCATGGGGGATTAAGGCCAAGGTCCGGAAGACACAGGAAGCTGAACCCGATCCTGGCGGTGGTCCGGTCGGAAAATTATTCGTCCCTTCTTCAGTCCGGGGCGACGTCATCCACTGGGCCCATGCATCCAAGTTCGCCTGTCATCCTGGTATCTCCCGACTGGTGGTGCTCATCCAACGGTCCTTCTGGTGGCTCGGCCTCAGGAATGACGTCACCAACTACGTCCGCGCCTGTCCCCAGTGCGCAACGGGTAAAACCTCCACGTCCCATCCAGCGGGTCTCCTCCGTCCGCTACCGATCCCCGGGAGGCCTTGGTCCTATGTGGCTCTGGACTTCGTCACTGGTCTCCCTAAGTCCAATTCTTATGATACCATCCTGACCATCGTCGACCGGTTCTCTAAGGCGGCCCATTTCATGCCTCTCCATGGGCTCCCTTTGGCACGGGAGACAGCCGAATTATTGACCCAACACGCCGTCAGGCTGCATGGGATCCCGGTAGATGTCGTCTCGGATCGGGGGCCCCAGTTTGTATCCAAGGTGTGGAGGTCCTTCTGCAACGCACTGGGGGCCATGGTGAGTTTGTCCTCTGGTCACCATCCTCAGACTAACGGCCAGTGTGAGCGCACTAACCAGGATTTGGAGGCAGCCCTGCGCTGTGTCACCTCTTCCAGCCCCTCCTCCTTGAGCACCTGCCTACCCTGGGTCGAGTACGCCCATAATTCCACCTTGTCCTCGGCCTTCGTCATGTCCCCCTTCCGGGCGTTTCTGGGGTACGATCCGCCTTTGTTCCCGGAGGAGGAGAGTGAAGTGGTGGTTCCATCTGTCCAGGCTCATCTGAGGCACTGCCGGCGTATGTGGACCAAGACGCGCCAGGCACTGTTACACACGACGGAGCGCAATTCTCGTGTCGCCAATCACCACAGGAGGACCGCTCCCGAGTATCAGGTGGGAGGCTGAGAGGAAGAAGCTGGTGCAACGTTTGCTTGGGCCTTTTTCCATTACTAAAATGATCAATCCGGTGGCTGTGCATTTGGCTACCCCCCCCCCCTCCCTCCGGGTCTGCCCGACGTTTCACGTCTCGCATATTAAACCTGTGTTGTCTGATCCTCTTTGTCCCCCTCCCAAAACCCCTCCTCCCCCCAGGATGATCGATGGTGATCCGGCATGGGGTGTCACGGCCATCCTGGATGCACGCCGCCGTGGCCGCGGTCTCCAGTACTTGGTGGATTGGGAAGGGTATGGCCCTGAGTACAGATCATGGGTGCCCCCTTCCTGGGTGCTGGATAAGAACCTCATCACGGAGTTCCACCGGACGCACCCAGGTAAGCCAGTGCCGGGAGGTGCTGCTCGGGGGGGGGGGGGGGAGTACTGTTACGCCTCGCTCTCGCCAGTCATCAGCGCCAGCGGCGCGCACACCTGCGCCTCATCAGCATCAGACTATATAAACCCCTCTGCCTTCTGCTTCGGCCTGGAGTCGTCTGCTCTACTACGCTCCCAAATCTTCAGCGCCTGTCCCGGTTCGCACCAACCAGTGCATCATCTCTTAGGCACGTAAGCTGCATCCCTTACCTTACCTTCTCTCCAGCTTCTCCCCTGTGCACAGGTGGATCTCCAGGGCGGCGGAATTCCTCCTTCTCGCCTCTCCTCAGCTTCTCTTACACCAGCTCGTCAGGAGCGCGTAGCCATGCTGTCCTCCAGGGTACAGCTGCAACGCCAACGCCAGCCATCTTCTCACCTGCACGTGAGCAAGACACTGTGGTTATTTCTCACGGGGCGTGAGACTATTGCTAACTCCCTGTTCTGCTCTGTCCTTAGGGTTACCTGGCTGCACGGCGAGCTGTTCCACCCTTGACGCATGCTGTTCACCCACACTACATTTACACCTACACGCACGCTCTCAAACATCACCTGCTGCTTGAATAAAAGCCTTAAATCTTCCCGAGCCTGTGTGTGGTCCCTGAGCCCGTTGTCATGTCACATAAGATTGGCCTTTGTGGGTGAATGCTGTTTTACCCTGTGATTCTTTAGCTAATCTCAGTGAGGAGAACCCATTTGCCAATTCAATGCAGGATTTGTATTTTCTCACCTGTAGAGTCTTCAGGGTACCTTGTGGATTTATCAAACTAGCTTTATTAGCTACTGTTCTTCTGTTGAGGGCTTTGAAATTAATCACTAGCCGCCAGCCTCCTCCAGCTGAATCTGGTTTTCTTACAGCTTGAATGGGACTGTTGGTTGGGGGATTTGACTCTTTCCTAATTATGCCTAAAGCATTTAATTCCTTCACTATTTTGTCCATTTCTTCAACAGCTGCAGGGTTCAGGGGATACTGTTTTACTGCAGGGTGAATCCCCCCTTCGATTGTGTGGGTGTATTTCGCACCCATGTCCCCACAATCATTTTTGAAATAGGCCACTTTTGCAGTATGAAGGATTTGCTTTAATTCTTCTTTACCCTGCGGGGAGAGATCACTCTCCTCCACTTTTTGCTCCCTCACTGCAGGCACATTTACTGGTTTGTACCGTTTTTTGTCTGTCAAATTACTTAGATACAAGAGATTACTGAAGTCTATTTTGACCTTTACTGACTGCAGGTGTTGTATTCTTGCTCTCAGTCTTTTCTTCTGGCCTTCAGGATCCTGCAGATCCTTTAGGTCTTTGTGTGAGATCATGTTGTGGGACCCTCTCACAAAAACAATGTCATTCCATACCCCATTAGGCATTCTTGTAGTTTTCCCATCTGTAAGTATCACTGTTAGGTGCCCTTTTATTTGTAGGGGTTGGCAGGTCATCAACACCTCTGCTCCTGTATCTACCAAGTAGTGGACCCCATTGATGTTGGTGTAAAACATTTCTTCATCTTGGTAGACATTGTTTAAAATGACCTGCCCCCTAGCTGCCATTACTTTTTGTCCCCCAAGAGGGTGTTCTGATGCTCCTCTCAGTGGGCTCTCTTCTGTTCTGGGGTCAATTTCTGATATTCTTCTGGTGGCAAATAATTACTTTTCTTCTTGACCTCACCTTTGGGGCCTGTAGCTGAAGCAGCTTGTACAGTTGCAGACAGCGGCTTGGGCCTTGGCCCTAGGGATTGTTGGGGTGGGGGAAGTGCTTTCAGGTGGTTTATTTTTGTGTTTTTGTTGCTGTTCACCATGTTTCCTTTTCTTCTCATAAAACTTGCCTTCCAAATCCTATTGAGACACCTTCTCATCCAGCTGCTCCTCACTAACAGAGGAGGGCAAGAGTTTGTGGAATGTTACCTCTCCTCTCCTACCTTCGGTGATCTTCCTCAAAACCTGTACCCACCTTGTGTGTGGTGCATCTCTTTTGACCAGATGCCAGACATGTGTGAGTGTGCTGCCTGCATCTAACTGTTGTTTCATCTTTGCCAACATGCGGTCTTCATCTTTATCATCTTCTAGCACCATTCTCAAATAGTAAGTTTTGGCTGGCTCTGAGTCATCTAAGGGCACACTACTGTTGGTCACACGGCTTAGCCAGAGTTTTTTGGCTAACTCATTGTGTGTACTACCTTTCACCACCTCCCAAACACTTTTCAGGCAGTCCACCACTGCTTGATTTGCTTTTGGCAGGGGTACTATTGTATTTAGCACCTTAATGTCTCTATAGGCCCCTTCTCTTTGCAGTTGGGATACTGTCATAACAGCTGGGCTTGTGCTTTGCAACTTTTCTTTTACCTGCCATGCTCGCCTTTGAGGGGGCTCTTCCTCCTCCTCATCTGCTGATACTTCTTCTTCTAACACTTCTTTTGCATGTTTTCTTGCAGCTTTCTTCATTCTTCTCAGCATGACATCATGTGTTATTTCAAAGAAAGCTTTTCTGAATGGTTTGGTGAGTTCTTTTGCTTTGTCTACTTTGGCATAGGATGGCATCATTAACAGATTCACCCATTCACCATATGTGGCTGTAACTGGCAAGGTTTTGTAGGTGTCTTGTTGCTGACTCCAACTTGCTGGGACCTCAAATTCAGCTTGTCCAACTTCTGGCATATATGCCTTACGCTGGTCTTTTGTTTCAGTAGGCCCAATATTAAGGTCACGGGCCATTCTGGCTGAGATTCTTTCAATATCTACCCGTGGGGCTTCTTTCTTCTCACACCTGCGGCTGCCGACTCTCAAACACCGCAAGCATCACAGTGGCTGTTCTACGGATAGCACACTTTCGTTGTCACTTTCAGGGTTGTTTTGCCCGAGTTGTTCCTGCTCCCTTTCCAGGGAGTCAGGATCTTCTTCAGAATCTTCAAGTTGTTGTCTCTTGCCCCTTCTGTGTACCTCTTCATCATAATACCTGTCGGGACTGTCTTGAGATTCTTCAGGATTGCTTTCTGGACTGTGTTCCATCCACACCCCAACCGTGTTCTGTCGACGGGGTCTGTCTGTTGCTTTAAAGGGCTCTCTACCTCTTGAGGTTGATGACCTTACTTGTGATGAGCGGGTAGTGACCCTTTGATGTCATGTGTCACTTTGTTGACCTTCTGCCCCATTCTTCCGTGCATTTTCCATACCTTCACTCATTAGAACTGGGGTCAGCTTTACTTCTTGACTATCAGAGTTCTTCTCCCTCTTCACCTTACAAGCAGCTTCTTCTCACAGGCGCAGCTCCTTGTCTTGTTCTGGTGAGATTACCATGACTATTTCATTCACCGAGCCCCAGTCTCCTGTCCAGGTCATATAGTCTTTCACTGCTGCTGTTACTGCCTTCTCTGCCTCACCCCAGAGGTGAGAGCCCATGATCAACCCATGCAGTGCCATCACTACTCTTCTTTGCTCGAAGTGGGAGGCTCGGTTGAGGGCTTCAACTAATCTTGAAGCCATGAGTGCTCGATGAACTTCAACCTTTTTTCCTTTCTTGTATTCTTGAATGGGTACCAGCAGGATCATGTGGTAGGGAAGGTCGCCCCCACTCACCACTTCTGTGTCCATTTCTTCTCGCCTTTCAGCAAACCAATTTTTTCTGACAGTCTGGACTTCTGTTTGATAATCATCACCAACTCTTATATTTAGTTCTTTTCTGAAGGGGATATTTCTTATTTTCAGCTCATGGTCAGTGAATACCACTAACGCATCTGTCTCCAACTGCCAGGGCCGGGCCACTAACCAATAAGCCCAGGTCTTTTCTTTGGACAGGATCAGACGAGCTTCACGGGGGAGTGGGGAGAGCGGAGGCTTCAGGGTATCTAGAAAAGATTTTGTGTGGGGGTTTCTCTCAAACCTTCTGCTTGTGCCGTTGTTGGGGACAGGGTTCTGAGCTGGAAGGAGGTGAGGCTTGCTAGGCAACTCTGATGACTGAACCCCATTCAGTGCTTGTGCTTTTTCCTTACCTCTTACCACTGTTGCGGGTGTACTCGGTGTTACTGCTGGAAACGGCACCGGGCTTGCTCGACCAGGACGCTGCTGTTTTCTGCTCCCTATTAGAGCCTTGAGTTTCACCATGAGTTCTGGGTCTGGTGCTGACTTTTTCTTCACTGATGGAGGTTGGGGGTCTTGCTCCCCCTGCCAGTCCACTCCGGATTTTTGATGCTCTTCTACTTCTTCCTCCCTTTGACTATGCTGTGGAGTGAACTGCTTCTTCAGTGCTTCTACTGAGTCAGCTAACCGCTCAGCTGTTCTTACCAATGTTTCTATTGCGCCCTCTTCTTCCGCAGAGGCCGCTCTCTGTGTCGTCTTTTTTTCTTCGTCACTGTCTGATTGGGATAGTTGGTTTTCTGACCGCTCACCATGTTCTTCATACGTCCTTGAGAGGTAGTGTTGGCTCAACCTTACTGAACTTGAATAATTCGTCTCACTGTTGCTGGTCTCAGGCCATGGAAGAAGTTGTGGTCGTTAGTGAGCCTTACACCTCTCATCGTACTGCTGAAGGACGTGCAACTGAGCGTTATATTCATCGAACCTTTTCGCCGCTAGAGTGTCTTCCTTGATGAGACCTGCAGACACTTGCATTTCCCTGGCCACCATTTTGACCAGGGGGTCAAGATCTTGATCAGAGCTGTACAACTGCCCATCCAGGGATGCCACCATGTCGAAGACCCTTTGACCTTGTACCTCAGGATTGAAGTTAGGTTCTCCAGCTTGCAGTTCCTAGAGGAATTTTCCTCATAGGAAATTTTGTCACATGTGTGTGTGTGCTTGGTGACTTTGAGAGTTAACCCAGCTACACTGTCTACTATCTAGCAGGGGACCTCCACTGCTAGATGGAGGTCATCCAGACCTCCTTTTTTCGGGTAGCAACTGTCGGGCACTTCACCACCAGCAGTGGGATGCCCCGATAACTTGATAGCAGGAGAAGCTGACCTTTGCTCTTTACCTCAGCGCTGATGTCTTCCCCTAGTTTCTCAGGGGCGATGTTGGTGCGAGATTGGCTGTAATCGTGACTCATTTCTTGCAGGACTTTACTGCTCCAGGTGAGCAGATCACCTGTATGCAGCATAACCCCCACTTTCAAAGGGATTCTTGGAGCTTGCCTCTTCATTGTCAGTTCTTCTCTCACCTTTGACGTTCCCTCTAGGGACTTCAACTCAAGATCTTCCCCAGAGGGACTCACTTCACCTTTGAACTCCCAGCAGAGCTCTGCTGGCACAGGACTCCCAGGGGCCCCGTCTTGCATACCTTGCGTCTTCTGTGCATCAGGGGTCAGGGCTCCCCCTTCATGTCGATCCCTTCTTCCATCTTCCTTGTAGGTTGCCTTGTGTCTTCCCTTCAAAGCCTCCCCTTAGCGCGTCAGGGCTCAGGGATGAGGGGATAGACCCAAGTCACTGCACCTCCTCCCAGACCTCATCAGGCCCGGCTGATTCGATGCTCCTAGCCCTGTCAGCTTCTTGGCAGGACTCTGTAGCTTGAAGCACCCATGTTGCCTATCATTTTCTTGATAGGTTGGTACCTGTCGTGGTGCTCCTCGTAGGCTACCACTGTAGCAGGACCCAGGCAGGACACCGCCTACCTGCGCCTCAGATCAGGGTCTCTTGAACAGCACAGCAGTCACTCTTGATTGCTGGATTCTTCTTAGCTGCTCTGGCTCCTCGAACCCAACAGTTTTGTGGACCCCGGTGCTCCTTTGGGGCCCACCCAGGGATGCCACCCTGTCGAAGACCCTTTGACCTTGTACCTCAGGATTGAAGTTAGGTTCACCAGCTTGCAGTTCCTAGAGGAATTTTCCTCAAAGGAAATTCTGTCACATGTGTGTGTGTGCTTGGTGACTTTGAGAGTTAACCCAGCTACACTGTCTACTATCTACCAGGGGACCTCCACTGCCTGTATACCAGACCTCCGAATGAGTGACCTATCCAGTCAGACACCTGGAATACACCCCTGGTATTAACGACAGCCTCTCATGGTCTTGCATTGCTCTTGGTAAATCTGGGTAAATATTTAAGATCAGGAAAGTTGATCCATAGGAGGTCTGTTTTAAAAACACCTTAAAGAGTAACCTTTAAAAACTCATAAAAATGTAACACCTCTTGTAGAAAAATACCTTCTTGAAAAATCACCAAGTAAGATGGACACTGAATCAGTGATCTCACAAACTCGCATACTGTCTTTTAATATGCTGTAGTATTTATTGAAAGTCTGCAAAGCTCAGCCAAAACAAGATATACTTGCATGAAAACAATCAATTAAATCAAAATGATAATTAAAAATAAAACCAAAAAACTGATTGAATAACCTTGATTCAAAAAGTTGATAGTTGTAAAATCAGTCAACTGATCAAAAATTAAGATTCAAAAAACATAAAAATTCAAAAATCACCAATTAGTCCAGAAAATCAAAAATGTAAAATCAATCAAAAATATAAAAAAATCTGAAAGAGTCAAAGATAAAAGAAACCCTTTGAATGATAAAACCTGGTAAAAAACATCTAATTAATTTGTGGATAAATGTCTAAAAAGCCTTGCTGGTGAGATTGGGGAAAAAGGATGATTAATAGCTGGACTTCTCCGTCGAGGCTCCCTTTTCACGGGGAAAAAAGGGAAGAAGAGGACGAGGCGGGATAGCTGACTCTCGAGGATCCGTCTTCTGTTCTTCCATCAGCTGGATCCATGGTCTGCGAAGCCGTCTGCCGGGGAGAGGAAGGCAAGAAGAGCCCTTGAAGCGGAGACCTCAATCCGGAGAAATTCTGCAGCCCCGGCTCCCTCTCTCTCCTCTGTGGGGACCCATGATGTAAGGCAGCAGGCTGGGAGCGCAGCCAGCTGTGGTGACTCTACTTCCCTTTTTCTGTTTGCCCAAAGTGCTATTTTCTCCCTTCTTGCTGTAGAAGATTTAAAGTTGTTAAAAACTGAAGAGATGAGATGGTAGTTGATACATTCTCCTGTGGCGGTCTTCCTATCTTCAATCTTCTGCTGTGGGATGCTGGGGGCCTTGGAGTCCACCGAAAATGAACATTTTGGGGCTTTTGGACTCAGTTATTATACCTTTTTAACACTCAGTTGTGATTGGCCCGCAATCTCACCATAGGCTTCTTGGCTCCTGTGATTGGCTTAATGTTAACTTTTATATAACAATTACCTCATTCTGCACATGTTCCACCCCCCCAGGTTCAAGTAAAGCCATGTGCTGCTCATGCACCGAGCTCATGGCTGTCTGGCTTTGCTTATCTCATCATTTTCCATCACCAAAATACCTCAACTTGCTGTTCCAACCAACTTTCACTTCCTCATTATCGCATGCTTTCCAGTCAATAGGCCTTACAAAACATTTCACAATCTGACCCCACATAAACCTTCCTTTGTGCAGTTACAATGTACATATGATCACACAGTTTGATTACAGTCATTATTTCTGTTGATTACATACATCTTAATCAATGTGTATACATTTGCTTTACTGATTACACAAGATATTACATTTCATGGCATATGCTCTCAATATTGCTTTGCATTCAGTTCTATGATTCACCAGCCATGTCTGCTTCCGTCTTTTCCAACCACAGGAGTGTGGGCCTTCTGATAATTTTGTGACCCTTGCTGACCTCCCTGTGAGGTTTTCTGTATTCTTGGGCAATTTGAAGCAGGATTCCCCATTTTCTTTTCATAGGGGGTATATCGGTATGATTGGGAGGGTCTGCTGCTTTCAGCCTTCTTGCAGTTACTGGGGTCATATCGTGGGGTACTCGAACTCGAGGTGCCTTTCGGCAGTTATGTCTGGGTCACATCTGAGCCAGACACAACTAACCAACTTTTCGGCTGAGCTTTGGCTTGTTACATGTGGGCCAGATAAAGCCTACCAGACACAGGGTGAGTTTCGGCTTGTGTATGGGCCACATCTGGGCCAGACACAACTAACCCACTTTTTGGCTGAATTTTGGCCTGCTGCATGTGGGCCAGATGCAGCCTACCAGACTAAGGGTGAGTTTCGGCAAGTTGTGTATGGGCCGCCACTGGGCCAGAAACGAGACGATTTTTGGCTGAGTTTTGGCCTGCTGCATGTGGGCCAGATGCAGCCAACCTCATTCAGGGTGAGTTTCGGCTTGTTGAGTCTGGGCCACATCTGGGCTGAACACAATTAGCTGACTTTGGGCTGAGTTTTGGTTTGCTGCATGTGGGCTGGCTGCAGCCAACCACATTTGGGGTGAGTTTCAGTTAGTTGTACATGAGCCACATCTGGGCCAGAAAAAACTAGCTGACTTTTGGCTGAGTTTTGGCCTTCTGCGTGTGGGGTGGATGTAGCCCACCAGATTCAGGGTAAGTTTCAGCTTGTTGCATCTGGGCTAGATGTGACTCAGATGCTAAAAGCCAGTATTGCACTCAATTTTGGCTTGTTTTTCTGGGTCAGATGCTACATACAAGTTGCAGGGTGAGTTTTGACATGTTATGTCCAGGGCAAATGTAGTCCATTTGCAACAAGCCAGTTTTAGGGTATGTTTTGGGTTACTGTGTTGGCTCAGTGTGGCCGAAATACAATCAGTCAGTTTTATGGTGCCTTTTGTCTGGGCCAGATGCAACAATCCAGTTTCAGAGTGAGTTTTGCATTACTGTGTGTTGGCCTGATGTGGCCCAGTTGCAATTAGTCAGTTTCCAAGAAAACCACAGTCACTATTATGAAAGAACCATAGGTGGTGATGCCTCGGTGCTTGTGGCATGGTAGCATGGGATAGTTAAGTATTGTCAGGCCATCCATGCACGATTTTGTAATGCTTGGGTTTTTTTTATGCAGGTATGACGCTGATGTTACTGTTACTACACACACACACACACACACACACACACACACACACACACACACACACACACACACACGGTGTACCTCATTCCAGGGCTGAAAGCTTTTGAAAATTATTTTATTTTCTAGTTTAATTCACCCCGATATCATGCAAAAAGACACTGGACAGTAAATATTGCTTGAACCATAACAGTTTCAAGGAAATACATTTAAAAATTCACAGAAATACAAAAGATGAACTCTTTTTTTTTACAGGCATAGACAAATTTCTTGGTAACCTTCCATTAAAAGAAACTCACAGTGGTCACTGAAATAAGAAACTGAAATAAATAATAATAAATATAAGTTTTCTGAAACTTAACTAATGAAAAGCTGGGTCAACCCTGATATAAAGTCACTGCTGAAGGAGAAGAAAGTGATCTTCAGGTCGGGAAACAAGGAGTAGCTGAAGTCCGTACAGAGGGCGCTAAGGAGGAAGATTAAAGAGGGGAAGGACAGTTACAGGAAGAAGATGGAGGACAAGCTGCAGTAGAATGACGTCAGCGGTGTCTGAAGAGGTCTCAAAACTATCTCTGGGCACCAGAATACCTCCTTCCAGGCCGTGGGGGGTAGGGAGTGGGTGCACAACCTGAACCTGTTCTTAAACAGGTTTGACCATCTGCCCTCTTCTCCACCTGCTCACCAACCCCTGCTGCCTCTGCTGACTCCTTCCTTTATTTTCAAATCAAATAAAACTGGCCTTGACAAAAAATGATGATACCCGTAATATTTTGTTGCACAATCTTTTGATGCAATTCCTGCAATGAAGTTATTTCTGTAACTCTCAATGAGACTTCTGCAAGTTGCTCCAGCTGTCTCTGATTTGAAGGGTGCCTTCTCCAGACTGCGTATTTCAATGATTTTGGATGATTTCTTAAGCTCCTTTTCAACAATACGCACTATCCTTCTGATCAACCTGGGGATGTATTTCCTCTTGCATCCATGACTTGCAAGGTTGGCAACAGTCCCATGAACCTTATACTTTTTAATAATATTGGCAACTGTGGTCACAGGAACATCAAGCTGCTTGGAGATGGACTGATAGCCTTTACCTTTAACACTTGTCTAATTTGCTTTTGCATGTCATGAGACAATTCTCTCCTTAGCTTTCTGTGGTCCATGTTTAGTGTGGTAGACACCATAGGCACTTTTCCACTTGGAACCCAAAGGCCTCGTTTGGCCTTGGACCGAACAGTCCTGTTCCGGCACTGGTGGTTTTCCACAGCACAAGGCTCACTGTAGTATGGGTGGGAGAAGGAGGGAATTGGAGGCGGGGTTTTGAGGGAGTTGGAGACGGTGCTACACTCCCCTTGAGGCTGCGCCATTTTCCCTGAACCAATTAGTAGTCCAAGAGCTATTTAATATCATTTTGGTGGTGAGGCTGCTGTGTATTATTATGCATTACTCATCTCATGTAACCTTGTGCCATTGCATTGCCATTGCCATTGCAATTTCTCAGACACCATAATCATTGGTGGCTTCCATATTGTCAATGTGTACAAGCCCCCTAATGCCAACTGGGATCTGCAGGTCTTACCCACCCTACCCCACCCTGCCATCTATGTGGGGGACTTTAACAGCCATCACCCTGACTGGGGGTACCCAGCAGTGGACAGTGATGGGGAGGCACTTTCAGACTGGGCATCCAGAAATGACCTCGCTTTGATATACGACCCCAAACAAAGAGGAACCTTCCACTCTGCTAGGTGGAAGAAGGACTATTCTCCTGACCTGTGTTGGGCCAGCTCTTTGAATGGGGAGCCATATCCTACACAGATCCTCATTCTTGATGATTTTCCACACAGCCAACACAGGCCCCTTCTTGTACACATTGGCCTACAACTTCCAGTCATATACAGCCCAAGGAAGATGCGCTGGAACTTCCGCAAAGCCAACTGGAAGAAATTCAGTGAAACTCTGGACCGGAGCGTTGTTACCATCCCACTCCACACCATCACTGTAGATGAAGCATACAACCGCTTCTGCAGCGCAATCTTCAAGGCTGCCCATACTGCAATCCCACGAGGCTACCGACCCCTCTATGTCCCATGTTTGGACGGAGAAAGTGCTGCCCTCCTACAATCCTATCAAACATCAGGGGACCCAGAGATAGCAGACCATCTCATTGAATCGCTAAATACAGCCCGGCGAAAGAAATGGGAGGAGACAGTTGCTGACCGGAGCTTTACCCACTCTAGCAGGAAATGTTGGAGCCTCATCCGTCACCTAGGAGCTGCACAGAAGCCCCCTAGCCAAAGCCGAGCATCCGTCACACCCAACCAAGTTGCATCCCACCTACTGACTATCGCCAAAGCACCCCAAGACAAAGACACCAGAAGAGCAGTTACAACTGAGCTAAAAAAACACCAAAAAATGCCTGTAGAGGAAACGAACCCTGAACCCTTCGAGGCTGCTGAACTGGAGAAAGTCCTACAGGGCCTGAAATGTGCAAAGGCAGCAGGATACGATAACATCTTCCCAGAATTCATGAAAAATCTTGGCCCCCGAGCTCTAACCTGGTTGACACAGTTCTACACAAGGATCACACAAACAAACTCGATCCCAAAGAAATGGCGGACAGCAAAGGTCATTGCCATCCCAAAACCTGGCAAAGACCACAAACTACCAGCAAGCTACCGCCCAATCTCCCTACTCAGCGTTCCTTACAAAATCATGGAGCGCCTAATATTACAACGCATTTCCCCAGAAATAGAGGATATTCTAAGTGTGGATCAAGCAGGTTTCCGCAAGGACCGCAGTACAGGAGAACAAGTACTGGCCCTAACCACCTTCATCGAAAATGGCTTCGAGAGCAGACTGAAGACAGGGGCTGTGTTTCTCGATCTTACAGCCGCCTATGATACGGTCTGGCACAAAGGCCTCCTCCTGAAACTTATAAAGGCGATCCCTGCTTGGGCAACAGCAATTATAAAAACCCTGCTGACCAACCGAAGGTTCAGAGTCCACCTCAGTCAGAACACAAGTGCATGGAGAATGCAGAAAAACGGACTCCCACAAGGCTCAGTTCTAGCTCCAACTCTGTTCAACCTCTACATAAACGACTTGCCTACTACAAAATCCCGCAAATTCATCTATGCAGACGACATCTGTTTGGCATTCCAAGCACCAGACTTTGAACCACTGGAACGGGTGCTCACGGAAGATCTTACCAAACTGGACCAGTTCTGCAAAATCTGGCGCCTAAAACCAAGCCCAGCAAAAACCGTCTCCAGTGTATTCCATCTCCACAATGCAAAAGCTGCCAGAGAACTAAACATCCACCTGAGCGGACTCGAGCTTAAGCATGCCCCAAATCCAACTTATCTTGGAGTGACCCTTGATAGGACCTTATCCTTCAAGGAACATCTAAAGGGGACGGCTGCTAAGGTGAAGGTACGAAACAACCTGCTCTGCAAGCTCGCTGGTGCAAAATGGGGGGCGGCAGTCTCCACCCTGCACACCTCAGCACTGGCCCTTTCATACTCTGTAGCAGAATATTGTGCCCCTGTCTGGTCCAGGTCATCTTACACACACCATGTAGACACCCAGCTCAACTCAACCATGAGAACTATAACTGGAACAATCCGCTCAACACCACTCCCCTGGCTCTCTGTACTGTCAAACATAGCCCCTCCACACATCCGGCGAGCAGCATTAACTCAAAGGATGCTCCAAAAAGTTAAAGATTCTCCTCACTTACCAATCCATGCAGATATCTACACCCCACCCACTGCCCGACTTTCATCCAGACGGCCGATTTGGAAAAACCCTCCCCCAGCTGACTTTAGTAGTAGTAGATTAGTTTATTTGACAGGGATAGTGCAATAAACATAGACAATTAATCAAAGACAATCAATCTGATGTGTTGCACATAGAGTGTATAGCTGTTAGCTAATTTGCAACTCTTGTCCCTGGATGGGCTTTAGAAAAAAGAATCAAGATAAAAAATATACACAATAACCACATACATCAATGCAGAAAAATTATAAATACACAATTATAAATATTATAAATATTATAAATACACAAATATAACAGCCTGACTCACATTTAACATAAATATTATAAATATTATAAATACACAAATATAACAGCCTGACTCACATTTAACACATATAACATAACTCACATTTGCCTATTTCAGGCCTTCCTCCCTCCGTCACTCACTATAAACAAACACATTTATTCCTTCCCTTCATTCACTCTCACTTTGCAGACAAATAATTCATACATGAGAACATTCTTGTTTATTTTTCAGCCAGTTTTTAACATTTTTAGTGAATGTTTTAAAGTCCGTTATTATTTTAATTTCATTTGGCATTGTGTTCCAGATGTGACTGCCCTTTATAGAGAAAGCTGTTTGTCCAAATGTGGTTCTGCGGTGGAATATTTTACAGTTATTGTTAACAGAACTCCTGGTGGCTCTGCTGCTGTCCTGTCTTTGGACGAAACCAGCAAGTGGCTCGGGTGCTGATTTATGGAAACATTTGAACGTTAATTTCAGAAGACAGAGGTCAATGAAGCTCTCAAAACTCAATAGGTTGTATTTTTTTAAAACATTACAGTGATGCCACCTAATGGGCTTTTTGTCCAAGATTTTTAGGGTTTGATTATATAATGAACCTATATGTCTTATTGTGGAAGGGGCTGCTTGAGCCCAGACTGTCAAACAGTATGATATATGAGAAAAAACCATAGAATGCATATACAGTGCAGCTGCTTCGTAAGGTATGTAATATCTAATTAATTTAAAGCAGTTCAGATTTTTTTTTACTGTTTTTGAAATTTTCTTTATATGAAAATTAAATTTGAGTTGAGGATCTAGTACAATGCCAAGGTATTTGAATTCTGTAGCTAAACTGATGTCATGATCATGTATATTAACTTTAAAATGTTGCAGGTTACATTTTTTGATTGAAAAGCACATTGAGACTGTTTTCTGAAGGTTCAGCAATAGATGGTTCTTGAGGAGCCACTCTTGGACATCAACCATACTTGTAGACAGTACATCTGCAGCCTGTGCTGGAGTCTTGGCAGCTGTGTAAATAACTGCATCATCTGCATAAAGTTGGCATGTTGCAGCTGAGCAGTGTAACGGCAAGTCATTAATAAAAATGCTGAAAAGTAAAGGACCAAGAATGGACCCTTGTGGGATACCCATGCGGTTGTTTAAAAATGAGGATTTATCCTGGTGAACTTTTACACACTGTTCTCTATTCTGGAGATAAGATGCAAACCATTCTAATGTATTTGGGGAGAAGTTAAAAGATACCATTTTGGATAAAAGCAAACTGTGGTTTACAGTATCGAAAGCCTTTTTGAGATCTAGAAAAACAGCTCCTACCACATTACCCCTGTCCAAGGACTGTTTGACGTTTTCAATAAGGCAACAATTTGCTGTTTCTGTTGAGTATCCTGGTCTAAAACCAAATTGATGTGGATGAAGAAGTTGACTGTCTTGTAAGTAGTCTATCAGCTGTGTAGCTACAACTTTTTCAAGAACCTTAGATAGGACTGGTAAGATAGAGATTGGGCGGTAATTGCATATATCGTCTTTACTGCCTGATTTATGAACTGGTATGACGACAGCTTTTTTCCAGCCAGATGGAAATGTACTAGACCTAATGGAGAGATTAATGAGATGAGTCAGTGGTTTGATTAATATTTTGCTGTGCATTTTGAGAAAGGAGGTGCTCATATTGTAGATATCATTAGTTTTTGAGTTTGACAGTGTTTTAACAATACCAGCAATTAACTTCTCATTTACCTCATCGATGTGAAAAGTATCTGTTGGAAGTATGGAATTTGTGTTGTTGAGCACATTTGGCAGCACAAAAATTTTTGTTAAGTCTTCCACAGAGCCCACAAAGTGTGAATTAAATTCATTTGCCAAAGTAGCCTTGTCACTGACGGTCTTGCCATTGATTCTAAGTTCCTTTACCCCCTTCTGATCGTTTTTTTTATTAGTTAAGTTATTTAAATGCCTCCATAGGGAACTGTTGTTACCCTTTGCATGATCTATCAGTTTATTGTAATAAGATATTTTTGATTTTCGCAGCTCATGTACCACTTTATTTCTTAAACTTTTGTACACAAGGTGATCATTTTGTAGTTTGGAGGTTAGTGATGTTTTCAGTGCATAGTCTCGCCTCTTCATAAGTTTTCTTATTTCATTATTTAACCATGGTAGGCTAATCTTCTGTTGTCTACTTTTAATTTGCTTTGAAAATTTTTCTATAGACTTTGTGATTGTTGCAGTTATAAAATTACAACAATCATCTACTTCACATGTTGCCATGAGCTGCTCCCAATTTTGATTCTCTAAGTAATGTTCAAACTCCTCATTTTTTGATTTGGGGATAATAAAATTTGATTTGTCAATATCGACTCCCCCAAAATACTGTAGTCGCTTTTTAGTAAGTTTCCTGACAGCAAGAACCATGTTATGATCTGAGAGACCAGTTACAAGATTATAGGTTCTGGTTATTCGTTCTGGTTTATTAGTAAATACCATGTCAATAAGTGTTCTGGATTGTTTGGTTATCCTGGTGGGTCCTTTGATGATTTGCTGGTAATTAAATTTAGTCATGAGGCTTTTCAGTTTTTGTTTGTCTTTTTTATCAGACCAGTTGATATTAAAGTCACCATGAATTATTGTTTCTCTGTTCTTCTCAAGTTGTTTAACCAGATCACTTAATTCATTATAAAAGGAAGAGTTGTGTGACGGTGGGTTGTACACTACTGCAATGTTGAAATTCATTACCGGAGAGAGACATACATTAACAGCTAAACATTCAAGTGAAGTATTCAAATCAACCAGTTGACATTTATATTTCTCTTTGATGTAAATTAAAACACCTCCTCCCCTCCCTACCTGCCTGTCTTTTCTAAAACACTGGTAGCCCACAATATCGATCATATTAGTGTCTATGTTACTGTGTAGCCAGCTTTCTGAGAGACAAAGGTAGTCCAGATTTGAGTCCAACAGCAACACCGAAATCTCATCTCTTTTGGGGATTATGCTCCGTATGTTTAAATGACCGCCGAGGATCCCCTTTGGTTTAGCCTTGGTGTCCCAAAGAACTCGTGCATGATTAACAGTTTGGAAAAATAAATGTTGTTTTTGCTTTTGTACAGCTCGGTTTTGTGCTAACCCAGTGGTCTGCTGTTTAATAGTGGCAGGTCCAGGGTTAAGGTGAATATCTCCTGCCAGAAGTAGCAGAACTAACAGAACTTTAACTGTATATCCTCTGCCATATTGTGATTTTTGCTTAACAGCCATGTTTGCCTTAATTTGGAAGTTTTTGCTCAGGGCTTTTAAAGACCACATAGAGTGTAGGGTGAGATGTCCAAGCCCAAATCCATACAGATAAAACTTTTTAACTTCACCTTTGGTTGAGTTTGTCGGAAAATCCTTCTTGTTGCAGGTCCAGACACACAAAGACAAAACGAAGAGGAAGTAGAGAAGTAGAGAAGGCTTATTAGTGGTGCCCATCAGCCCACTTTTTAATCCGGTGGCAGCCATCTTCAGTCTTTCTTGGAAAGAAGGAAAAGGAAAATCTGTGGATAGTAAAATAAATTCTGCTTATATCGCCAGAGTCTGATCCGATCGTCCTCGAATCCAGCTGGGCCTCAGCTAGCCAACTAGCCCCTTCCGTTGCTGGTCTCGTTGCTCATAGTTGCCGTAACTGGTCTCCCGTCCCGCTCCTCCAACCGAGTCTCGTCACACACCGCCGCTGCCACCGAGCTCCGCTGAGGTCACGGTAAATCCTCCTATTTATCATCCAGACAGCTTGGCAAGAGGAATGGGAGACCAAGGAGGTCCCAAACAAACAGCTGGTGATAAACCCCAACCAACAGGTCCCGGGCACCAACCTCCCAAGGAGACAGTGGTCTACACTCAATCGCTTCAGGACTGGACATGGCCCCTGCTTGGCCAGCCTTCACAGATGGGGCAGTAGCCCTAGCCCACTGTGCGCATGTGGAGAGGAGCAAACAATGGAACACATCATAGAGGCTTGCCCGCTCCAAAGACTGGAAGGAGGATTACACACCCTCCATACAGCAAACCAGGAGGCAACTGCTTGGCTTAAGGACTTTGCATTCGCTAAATAAATAAATTGCAATGACGCAATTTTTTCGTATATTTAATGTGGACGTGTGGATCTTTAATATCACAGTTACAAGTACTGGGACAGCCATCTAATAAAAAATATCTTACAAAATTACAAGTCCACATTGTCTTTAAAGTGTACTTGTTAATGCTGAGTACAGAATTGGGTGAGGTGCACCAAAACAGTTGTTGCTGTACACCCCACACTCACCCGTCCTTACAATGGCTAAGTTGAATATTTTGTGCAGATAAAACCATTACCTGGGTTGGCAATATGAACATTTCCAAATACAGAACTTAAAATATTAGGTGTCCCTGTTGTTGCACATGGATATAAAGCTTGGTCAGTAGTGGCTGGCTTTTAATGTATGTGTCGGCAGTTATTGGACTCCATAACACACTGCAATGACAAATTTTTCCCAACCTTTTTAAGGGTTTTAAGACAGTGTAAAACTTAGTAGTAACAGACAACACATGATGTCAACAGTCATGGGTTTATTCAACGTTATTAACACTGGTCATTGATTAATGTACAGTATATACATAATAATGGTTGTGAAAACGGGTCACACACGCCGTGCGAGGGTTATTGAGGGCAGCATTCTGCGCAATTTCCTCCCTTCGTACAGCAACTTCAACTTCCCTGGACTGACGGACCTCATCCACAAGCAGTGAATTGAGTTCCAACTGTTGCCGCTGGAGCTCCCTCTGCTCACGGTGCTGTTCCCTTTCTGCTTCTTGCATCGATGCAAAAATAGTTGAAAGGTCTTATTTTGTGTTGCTCCGCTTCCTCTTACCTGCAAGACAGAAATGTGAGCTGGTGTCAGTAAAATCAACCTCAAAACATGTAGCAGTACATCCCCAAAAATTAATACAAAAATTAAATATTTTTGGACACATGTCAGAAAGTGAGACCCATATATTATACAGAATCATTAATCAGACAGTGAAGTATTGTTACATTTTAATCATTTATTGGCTCACAGCGCATGAATATCCAAAATTACTTTTCTCGAAAAATCGATGGTTATGTTAAAAATAGATATTAAAAAAAGAGGAGTGTTCTCAAAAGTATGAGGATTTATGGAGAAACGGATTTCATTTTCCAGCTGGAGTGACCATCGCCCCACAGTGCCTAAACAATCAAAACCTGGTGTAATGGACAAGGCATCAATGTGTTTGATTTGGCCAGGAAACTCTCCTGACATAAAACCCATATGGATTGTCAAGATTATGACAGATACCATCTTATATGACTTTAACTGTCTTTTGTGAGTCACAAAAAACACACTGTACCATGACATTGCAGTTATTTTGAGATGTACCTGTACAAGGGACACACACTGGTGAAAGTCAAGTGCTGGGTTTGAAAAAATTACTTTTTTTTATGAGTATCACAACTGTGTATTTGTACAATACATTTATAAAAGCTGGGTTTATGTTTCAAATGCCTAGCTTTTTATGGTGGTCAAAAAATTCTAGAGGTGACCCAAATTCTATGGTGGAGAGACCCAGCTGGTCTATCCTCTCTGAAGAGCTGGAGCAGGTGGCTGGGGAGAGGGAAGTCTGGGCTTCTCTGCTTGAACTGCTGCCTCCGTGACACGGAGAAGCGGTAGAAGATGGATGGATGGAAAAAATTCTGAATGCATTTATACAGTGGTAGTAGTAGTAGATTAGTTTATTTGACAGGGACAGTGCAATAGGCTCAACTGAATCATGAAAATGAAGCACGCTGACTTTCAAATAATGAGTTTTGTGCTACAACAGCTCATTAGCTTTTCCATGCCTGTGATTAAATATGCAATTGCATTGCTGGACTTTTTTGATGTGCTTTACATCAAACAATAAACTGTACCGTGAGTATTACATTACTACAATATAATATAATTATATTATTTGACTATTGGGCTTTACCAGTGCGTGAAAGTGTTGACGGAGATGTGCCAAACTGTGAGCGAGCTGGACTTGGTTCTGGTGCCGGATGATCTAGATCCGTAGCAGAAGCCGGGTTGCTCGTATCGCGGGAGGTGGGCTCAGTTGGTGTGGAAGCATAATCTAAAAAAAAAAATAAATAAATAAAAAACTTTTAACCAGGATTACAACTATCTATTTCATCACATTACATTCATTCATTCATTCATTCATTACAGCAGACCAGCTGTGTGGGATTGTGACGTATATCTTCAACATGAGCCTGAAACTGGGGAGGGTACCACAGCTGTGGAAAACATCTTGTGTGGTACCTGTACCAAAAACTTCCCACCCCAAAGACCTGAACAGCTTCAGACCGGTGGCCTTGACGTCCCACTTGATGAAGACCCTGGAGAGACTGCTCCTTGCTCATCTCCGCCCCCTGGTGGAACCAGCGATGGATCCACTCCAGTTCGCCTACCAGCATGGCATTGGGGTGGAGGATGCAGTGATCTTCCTCCTTCACCGTTCTCTGTCCCACCTGGAGAAGCCCGGGAATATGGTGAGGATCATGTTCTTTGACTTCTCCAGTGCTTTCAACACCATCCAACCGATGATCCTGAAGGACAAGCTGCTGCGCGCAGGGGTGGACCAGCACCTGTCATCATGGATCCTGGACTACCTCACGAACCGGCCTCAGTTTGTGAGAACCCGGGACTGTGTTTCCGACACGATCATCAGTAGCACGGGGGCCCCCCAGGGAACGGTGCTGGCTCCCTTCCTGTTCACTCTTTATACTGCGGACTTCTCACACAACACAACACATTGCCATCTACAGAAGTTCTCTGATGACTCTGCGATCGTTGGTCTCATCTCCAGCGGAGATGAAGCTGAGTACAGAGGGCTTATCCAGGACTTTGTGGACTGGTGCCATCGGAACTGCCTCCAGATCAACGCGAGGAAAACTAAGGAGCTGGTGGTGGACTGCCGCAGGCATGGGCAGCCCCTCACAGCACCAGTAAATATACAGGGAACAGACATCGAGATGGTGACATCCTACAAGTACCTGGGTATTCATCTGAACAATAAACTAGACTGGTCACACAATACTGACGCACTC
The DNA here is from genome assembly GCA_020510985.1 of Pholidichthys leucotaenia. Taxonomy (NCBI): domain Eukaryota; kingdom Metazoa; phylum Chordata; class Actinopteri; order Cichliformes; family Pholidichthyidae; genus Pholidichthys; species Pholidichthys leucotaenia. Next base: position 90,817,769 of record CM035841.1, read on the forward strand.
TACAAGAAGGGACAGCGCAGGCTGTTCCTGCTGAGGAGACTCAGGTCTTTTGGTGTACAAGGGGCGCTGCTGAAGTCATTCTATGACACGGTGGTGGCATCAGCCATCACTTTTGGAGTGGTCTGCTGGGGCAGTGGCATTACTGCAGCCGATAGGAAGAGACTGAACAAACTGATTAAGAAAGCTAGCTCTGTCCTGGGGCAACGCCTTGATCCGATGGAGGAGATAGGAGAGAGAAGGACGGTGGCTAAACTGTCATCTCTGCTGGAGTCCGAGTTCCACCCTATGCAGGACATACTGGATGCACTGAGGAGCTCATTTAGCAGCAGACTACATCATCCCAGGTGCACAACCGAGAGGTTTCGTAGGTCCTTCCTACCAACGGCTGTCAGACTGTACAACCTAAGCAGGGCTGCTTGCAGAGATAGCAAAAAGACGTAACAAACTAATAGTTTTTTTTTTGAATGCAAAAGATGCAATAGACTTACACAATGGTCCTCTCCGTTATACAACTAGGAACATACCGGTCGCTATGGAGGGTGAGAATATGTATGGGCACATAATCATACCATGTAGGATAACTAAATAGACGGTTATGCTGTTTCATCCCACCTAGCAACAATGCTCTGCACTGTGTGTGTTTATATATTTACATATTTATTCCATCTAGCTACAATGCTCTGCACTGGGTGTGTTTATATTTATATATCTATATATTTATTCCATCTAGCTACAATGCTCCGCACTGTGTTTTTATATATCTACATATTATTCCATCTAGCTACATTGCTCCGCACTGTGTGTGTTTATATACTTGCATATTTATTCCACCTAGCTGCAATGCTCTGCACTGTGTGTTCATATATTCATATATTTATTTCATCCAGCTACAATGCTCTGCACTGTGTGTCTGTGTGTGTGTGTGTATATATATATATTTTATAGTAATATGTACATATGTATATTAGCTGCTCTTGCTTGCTTGTTTTTTTTTTTTTTTTTTTTTCTTGCCTTCTGATTGTTGCTCTGAGTGTTGCTATCCCTGTGCTGTTGCAATCCTGGAATTTCCCCGTTGTGGGACTAATAAAGGCTTATCTTATCTTATCTTATCTTATCTTATCAGATATTGTCAACACAAAAAACAACATACAAGGACGGACATAGCATTAAGCTAGGTCATCGTTTAAACACGATTAAGTTTTCGTCTGTCCTAAGTGAACTTTCCACTGTTGGAAAAAATAACATAAAGCATGAATATCAGATCACTTACCGTCCTGTATATCACAATATCACGGCTTCAACTGCTGAAGTTGGGTGCGTCACGGCTGCCCATTCAATTCAATTCGGGTGGCTGGGTCTAATTCCCGGTGCGTCTCCGTGTAATTTCTGGTGCGTCTGTTTGTGCGCACTGTATTGATATGTGAAGTTCCTATAGAGTCACCACAAGAGGGCAGTATGACCCTGGCCATGACCTGAGTATAAAAGGAGTTGTACATGAGCCACTGTGTGGTTAGTTGTTGGTTGAAGTTGCAGTGACAAGTAAAAGTTCTAACTGACACCCGGTGTGTGCGCGCCTCGTCATTACATGGTACCAGGATAAAAGATACGAACCTACGGTGAAGATGAACGCTCTTCGACAGCCGGACGAGTTAAAGTTGACCGGTAACGTCAACGAGAACTGGAAAGCATTCAAGCAAAGTTTTGAACTTTATTCGCTAGCTATCGGTCTCCGTGACGAGGAGAGGAAGATAGCATTACTGCTAACAGTAGCAGGGCGAGCGGCGCTAGATGTGTTCAACACATTCATCTTCACGGAAGAAGAAAAAGGCAAATTCGACGTCGTAATGAAGAAGTTCGACGATTATTGCACACCGAGAAAGAATGAAACGTACGAGAGGTATGTGTTCAGAAAAAGACTTCAGAAAGAGTCAGAGTCCATCGAGCTGTATGTCACAGACCTACGGTTGAAATGTCAGTCATGCAACTTTGGAACATTGAGTGAGTCAATGATACGGGACCAAATTGTAATTGGGGTCCAAGACAACAAATTGCGGATGCAATTACTGAAAGAGACCAACTTAACGCTGGAGAAAGCGATACAGATTTGCCAAGCGTCTGAGAGTACAAAGGCACAATTAAAGACTTTTAGCAGCAAGGAAAAAGAGACTGCTGAGGTCGATGCAGTGCAGCGTGCGAAGCCGAAAGGAACGTTGTATGCAAGGAAAAGAGATGCAAAGCGCGCGCGCGGGAACTGTGAGCGGTGTGGAATGCAACATGCGCCAAAGCAGTGTCCAGCATTCGGGAAGGAATGTCGCAAGTGTGGCGGAAAGAATCACTTCACAAAGACCTGCTTCTCGAAGAAGAGGGTGCAACTCGTGGAGAAAAAGAGCGACAGCGAAGAGGATCAGTTTTACGTGGACGCCATCGAGGGAGAGACGAGCGCTGACGAATGGATAGTGTGCTTGGAGATGAATGGCACGTACATGTCACTGAAGCTCAACACAGGTGCGCAGGTAAACATCCTGCCAATGAAAGACTTTAAAAGACTGAAAAACAAACCGAAAATAAGAGATAAAAAGATTAATCTGAGAACATATGACGATAAGCCAATACCCACTAAGGGAATGTGCAGGGTTACACTGTCAAACAAAGATAAGACAGTGAATGCATTGTTTGTACTTGTTGATGGAAATAGACAAGCAATTTTGGGTTTAAAAACATGCGATCAGCTAGGTCTGATCAAGAGGGTGAATGTCATTGATACAGACAAGGTGACAGCACGAGAAAATACAGAGGCTACAACAAGTAAGCACAAACACACTGACTGGGTGAAAGAATACAAAGAGGTGTTCAAAGGAATAGGCCGCCTACCAGGCAAACAAAAAATTAGGCTGAAAGAGAATGCAGAGCCAGTCATACATCCAGCAAGAAAAGTGCCAATAGCTCTTAAAAAGAGGCTGAGAGAAACACTAGACTCACTGATAGCAGACGGAGTGGTCAGAAAAATAGAAGAACCAACTGAATGGGTTAACTCCCTAGTTATAGTGGAGAAGCCAAATGGAGATTTGAGATTGTGCATAGATCCAAAAGATCTAAATAAAGTAATACAGCGGGAGCATTACAGGCTACCAACAAAATCTGACATAACCAGCACAATGAGTGGAGCAAGCTACTTCACAAAATTAGATGCCAAATCTGGGTTTTACCAAATAGTGCTCGACGAGGAAAGCGCTAAATTGTGCACATTTAATACGCCATTCGGAAGGCATTGCTTTCTACGAATGCCGTTCGGGATTAGCTCAGCCCCTGAAATTTTCCATAGAACTGTGCAGCAATTGTTTGACGGAATAGAAGGGGTGGGAGTTTTTCTTGATGATGTGGTAGTCTGGGGAAAAACAAAAGAGGAGCACGACGAAAGGTTGGCAAGAGTTCTCACACAGGCGCAAAAGTCAGGTATGAAACTGAATAAGAGTAAGTGCCAATTTGGGGTACAGGAGATTACATACCTGGGAGAGAAGTTATCTGGGGCAGGCGTGCAACCAGATCCGGAAAAAGTGCGGGCCATAGCAGAGCTGCCAGTACCGCAGGACAAAATTGACTTGCAAAGAGCCTTAGGGCTAGTCAATTACATGGGGAAATTTATCCCAAATTTATCAGCTAACACAATAGCTCTTAGAAGCTTGTTAGAGACCAATACAATGTGGCAGTGGATGGCAGAGCATGCCAGAGAATGGGAGTGGCTCAAAAGCAGTCTAATACAGCAGCCAGTGTTAAAATTCTATGATCAGGACAAACTGCTAAAAGTGTCCACAGATGCGTCCAAAGCCGGCCTAGGAGCTGTGCTATTGCAAAAACATGACACAGAGTGGTAACCAGTCGCATACGCATCGTGCACCATGACAAGCGCAGAAAAAAATTACGCGCAAATAGAGAAAGAGACTCTAGGTGCAGTGTTTGGATGTGAGAAGTTTCATGAATATGTGTATGGACGGTCAGTAATACTAGAAACAGACCACAAACCACTGATTGCTATCTCACAGAAGCCACTGGGTGACGCACCACCGCGCATCCAGCGTCTAATGTTAAGATTACAGAAATATGACTTGAAATTTGAGTTTACACCAGGCAAGCAACTAATTGTAGCCGATGCGCTGAGTAGGGCTAGCTTGAGCAACACCAGCAGCACAACAGAGGAAGCTGTGCAAATACATGTAGACTCTATTAAGGCACACATGCCAGTGTCAGATGCAAAATGGACGAAGATAGTGAAAGAAACACAAAAAGATGAGAAACTAAAAAGAGTAATGGAACAGATACATCAGCCAGGACAGGTTATGATTGACAAGCCTTACCAACACTTTAAAGGTGAACTGTCTGTGTTAGATGGGGTTCTGTTAAAGGGTACAAGGATAGTCATACCTACCTCCATGAGATCAGAAATGGTTAAATTAGTGCATGAGGGGCATTTGGGTATTGAAAAGTGCAAAAGACGTGCACGTGATGTTTTGTATTGGCCCAACATGCACAAGGACATTGAGGCATATGTACAGCGCTGTGAGACTTGCCAGCGCCACAGGTATCAACAGCCAAAGGAGCCTATGAGGCCCCATGAGAAGCCTCAAGGGCCATGGAGAAAAGTGGGCATGGATCTATTTCAGCTTAAGGGCAAGGACTATCTGTTAGTCATGGACTATCATTCCACCTACCCAGAGTTTGCAGGGTTGAGTGACACAACAGCAGAAAAGGTGATTGCACACACAAAGACAATGTTCGCACGCCATGGAATTCCAATGACTGTTGTAAGCGATAACGGACCACAATTCACGAGTCAGTGCTTCAAAGACTTTGCAGACACATATGGGTTCAAGCACGTGACCTCAAGCCCTCTGTACCCACAGTCGAATGGGTTAGCAGAGAAAGGGGTGCAAATTGTGAAGCGCATACTGAAAAAGGCTGCAGACAATGCAAAAGACCCACATCTGGCGATCCTGAATTACCGAGCATCACCACTGGAGAATGGACTGTCCCCAGCAGAAATGCTCATGAACAGAAAACTCAGAACGCGACTTCCATCAGCATCTCAGGTGATGGAAAAGAGAGATGTGAGGCGCGATGAGAGGCAAACTGAACTGTACAACAGAACAGCACGTCCTCTGAGACCACTTGCACATGAGGACATTGTGCGAGTGAGATGTGATGGAGAATGGGGACCGCTGGCAAAAGTGGTCAAAGAAACAACTCCCAGATCATATGAAGTCATCACAGAGCATGGGAAAACAATGAGGCGAAACAGACGTCACTTACTGAAAGTGCCTCAGACCAAATTGAGAGTCACAGACAGTGAAACAAGCGACATGCCAATTCCCAGCCAAACCGAACAACCAGAAATGGCTGAGAACCAGAACATAGAGACAGACACTAACGAACAGACTGAGGTGACACAAAAGAGATGCTCACAAAGGCAAATTGTGAAACCGAAAAGATTGATTGAGGAAATGTAAGGAGTACTGAGATGAATGAAAAAAAAAAAAAATGTGTTGATGTTGAGTTGTAAACAGAGAAATGTTAAAGTTGTGACTCAGTGTACAAGGTTGACAAAGATGTAAAAAGAAATGGAGTTATTTGGGTTATTGAAATTTGAGAAAAAAGTTTATAGTTGGACATGACCTTTACTTGAAAAAAAAAAAGGGAGATGTATTGATATGTGAAGTTCCTATAGAGTCACCACAAGAGGGCAGTATGACCCTGGCCATGACCTGAGTATAAAAGGAGTTGTACATGAGCCACTGTGTGGTTAGTTGTTGGTTGAAGTTGCAGTGACAAGTAAAAGTTCTAACTGACACCCGGTGTGTGCGCGCCTCGTCATTACACGCACCACTGCAAGTTCAGTCTGCTTCCCTCTGCATTCTCTCATCAGCCGAAACGCACAGGAAACTCTGCTGGACTGCGGTGTTAAATTTCTGCTGATTTCTGTTAAGCCATTCTATCACAATATCACGGCTTCAACTGCTGAAGTTGGGTGCGTCGCGGCTGCACATTCAATTAATTTCTGGTGCGTCTGTTTGTGCGCCCCACTGCAGGCTCAGTCTGCTTCCCTCTGCATTCTCTCATCAGCCGAAACGCACAGGAAACTCTGCTGGACTGTGGTGTTGGATTTCTGCTGATTTCTGTGAAGCCATTCTCTCGTTGTGGTTTATAATATCACTTGTTCGCGGGCTCACTGACGAAAAATTGCAAATGGCGACCAGCAAGCGATTCTGGACAGTCAGTGTAACGCCCACGTAACGCCCACTCTCATGACGCTACGCACAGACCAATGCATGGCCAGCAGGGGCGTGACGAAACGGGGCCGGGACCCTTCGGACCTGCTTTTTACGGTGCCGAAAAAGTGAACTGTTAAACTGGAACTGTTCAGAAAAAGGGAACTGTGAGGCCTTTGGGTTCCGAGTGGGAAACCGGACACGGAGGCCGATCGGGGCCAAACGGGGCCTTTGGGTTCCTAGTGGAAAAGCGCCTCATGATACCAAAGAGCACAGTGACTATTTTTCACCCTTTAAATAGGCAGACCAACCAATTACAAGTCTGAATGCCCTTGATGCTAATTACAGGATACACCTGAGTTTAACATGTCCCTATGGTCAAATTATTATCAGTCTTTTCTAGGGGTATCATAATTTTTGTCCAGGCTAGTAGTTTATTTTTTTTAATGATTTTGTTGAACCAAAATTCAAAACCAATGTCTAATTTTTATTATTTAATTTTTAGAAAATTTTTATTTGTTATTGCTTTTGTCAGTTTCAAGTTATTTCAGTTACCACTGTGGGATTTTTTTTTCTTTGAAGTCCTTGGACGGTGACATTTTTTTATTGAACCAATAAACTGATTATATGAAAATATTCCATTCTGGCCATTCCCGTGATTTAATATGTGTCACCAGCCTGCATAAATGACTTTATTTGGTAATAGCCCATCTTTCACTTAGTGATGCTGCAGTACCACCATCTGTCGATAGGGGCGGGCAGCAGTGACGTCAGCACAGGAAGAAGTGAGGGTGACATTGCCTGCCTGTGCTGTGAGCCTCATCAGAGAAACATTCCCATCGGATCACTACAAGGGATTTTGCCTACCAAGATTAGATTTGTGAAAAATGATATTTAAATTAAGTTTTGTAAAATCATATATTGAGTTTATTAATGTTCATGTCAATTTTATAATTCTAATATTTCAGCATTCATCAAAGTCGCATGTCATATACATTTGAATAATTTTTCTACCATTTTATGGTATAAAATTCGGGTTCCATTTTTAAAAGCACATTTCTCTTAAAATCTTAGGCTTATATTTGTTTGTCTTAGCAAAATATGTTGCTTCCCTAACAATTCAAAGCTGAACTTTCATTGCTAATTGGAAATTTCTTCTACTTTTACATGTTTGATTTTGAAAATCTAGATACATGTTGCTCAACAGCATCAGCTTTGATGGGACGCTGAAATTTGGCACTCAATGTGGTGGGAACTCTGGCTTGTACAGAGTGCCACTGCTCCCATAAGTGGGTTGGATCAACCAAGGTTTTGTTGAACAGAGTATTCATCAGATCATCCACATATTCTGAAAAAAAATATATTCAATAAAAATTAGACATCCATTTGACTACAGTATGAAATACAAATTTGACCCAAATTAACATAATTTGATAAAAGCTATGAAATGTGAAAGTTGAATGAAGACCAACCCTCCACCCACTGTAAATATCATATACAAGCCTAGAAAATGATACTAATATTTCTTATACTCACCGAAAGTTGGATTAACTTTCTTTGCTTGCAGTTTATATCCGCCTTTTTTGAATTTTGGGTACCTGATGATGAAGACCGGCTCACCATCACGATTCTGTGCCTGCTTGCGGCCTGCATTTTCATTAAAGTGCATTGCAGCTAAACAAAGTCTGTAATTAGAATATTATCACAATGATTTATTTTTGGACATATAAGTGATCTATCAGCAGAAACTCTATGTAATTGGCACTGTTATTATAATTGCATTTCATATTTTTGGTCACATATTGCATCTCCTCACCTTGTCAACATTCCAAGGAATGAGAAGTGTACACTCTTTGGTGCAAAATGAATAATCAGACTGTGGAAAGCCTCCACATTTGAAGTTTGCTGCCCTGGACTCAGCTTTCGCACATCCCTGAGGACCCGTGCTTTGTTGATCATATCAACAACTTTTTCACAACCCTTTGTGCCTGAAATAAATAAATTGTAGGTGAGAGATATGTCACCAAAAATGATAAAAATCAATGGGATAATAATTTTATATATATATATAATACATGCACTGTTGTTTCATTGTGTGAAACTGTTTTTTGTGTTAGGTTGCAGTCTCTCAGGAGCTGGGGGATCGTATGTAGTGCTCGCATCTTTGTACTTGGGTTGATGCGCAGGCAGCAGAGCAGCGCGCCGTTCAGCCGGAAAAAAGCAGAGGACAAGGGTAACGGGCACCACACCGAGACAGGATAATCAGTGATAATGTTGCTTACTTGCAGGGACAGGCGGCTGGCGTCGGCAGGTGATGAGCCCGGGAGACAGCGTCCTGCAGGTGGGCTAAATAGCCCGCTGCTGACGAGGCGCAGGTGTGCGCGCAGCTGAAGCCGCTGATGAGCAGCGAGTTGTGACACAAATTGCATCTTATTCTCGAAATCGCTGTCAACGAACTGTCTACTGCACATGTTGGGTGATTTACCAACATCATTCCAATTTTTTCGTGTTTTCTGAACGAATTTCACCCATACCGTTCTGATTTTCCCAGGGACGGGAAATTCATAAACACTCACCGCATGCTCCTCTGGTATACCGTCGCACCCGTAGACAACACAACGCCAAACCATAATTAATTCGATTCCTGAAATCCTAATCTTAATAAATAATCTATTTGTAATCCACAAGTACTCCGAGAAATATCCGTAATCGCCGATTTTAAAACGTAAACAACAAGCAATATCCGCCGAGCGTGTGCGTGTCTCTTCTTGAAATGACGTCACACAGTCAGTGGCCATCTTAGCCGCTGATCGCTTGGCTGAGTCAGACAGCTCTCAAGGACAGCGTACTTCAAGAGCGCATTGTCACCTTATGCGACATTTGTTGACACCAAAACATGTGCGGTTCAAATTAGCTCGTCTCACACAAAAATTTAAGATATGATTTAGCGATATTGAATTTTCGTCCGGCCGACGCCTTTATCTATCTATCTAGCTAGCTAGCTAGATAACTCTATTATTAGCTAGCTAATAACTCTACAGTTATTATGCTCTTATCTGTGAGGCACCACCCCATGCCTGTAAGTAGCAGTGAGCAGGAGGGGCAGGTCTCTTCATCATCACCCCTGCCTGGTTGTTGTAGTGTAGTGTGTATGATAATCAATAAACGCAAGTTCAGTCATACACCTGGCCTCATCATTTCGAGTCTACCTTCAGACACAACAATATCCACTGCCAATCTATGATTCTTATTAAATGACAAAAAGCTGCAAATTTGTAGACAAAAAGGTGCAAATTTGCATGAAAAATGTACAAATTGATCACAAAGATGTTCAACATTGATGAAAAAATTTGCATGTTTATGAAAAGTAGTAAATGTCACGCCTGAGTGCTGATTGTCATCCGCGCTCAGGTTGTCCAGTTTTCCCCTGCAACACCCCGTTCCGGGCCTGGTTTTACGGCCTCCTCCAAGGCTCTAGTCTGACAGCGTCTCGTCAGACTTCCGGCTGTCAAACACAGCTGCTCCGGGACAGCTGTCTGTTATTATTAATTACCTTCCCCGCTCCTGATTGGCTTCTGTCCCTCATTTAAGGGAGCAGCTGAGAATCACTCCTCGCTGCGACCTAAACGAAGGAAAGACGGACATCGTGTTTCCACGACTGGGGTTCCTACGTCCAACTCCAGTCTCCCCGTTGTCTCTGCTCTTCTCCCTTCCGTAAGTGCTGCTGCCCAGTGTGCGTTTTCCCCTCGTTGTCTCCCTAGCCTTTCTCCCAGGTTAGGATGCTATTTAAGTTATGAGTGTGTTTTTGCCCCACGTGGCGCTTTACTTTGTTATTTGTATGTTGAATGTCCTTTGTTAATAAAGTTACGCAAACTCACTGGTCACCTATAGCGTCTCCTTGATGGCTCGTGAGAGCCATTTATGACAGTAGGTCGCAGCCAGACTGAGACTCCGGAGACCGTGAGTTTAGCTAATTTGGACTTGTTGTCTTTCACCCTTCTTCTGGGTACTGGCGAGCTGGAGTTATGTCGTCCTTCAGGAGGTGCATGCGGCGCCCAGGCTACGAACTCACAGAAGCCCTGGGTTATGTGGATGGGACGCTTTTTACCGCGGGCCTCTGTGACACTCCCAGCGATGTACGCCGGCACCTGGACCTCGCTGAGGATATTATCAATGGCCTTCCTCGCTACTTCCAACATCCCGAAGTTAAGGCGAGGAGGGCAGATATCTCTGCGCTCCGGGAGAGACTCCGTGGGCTTGAGGAGAACCCCGGCAGGAAGCCGAAGACAAGGCACCATCGCTCCTCGCTTCGGGATCCCGCTCCAGCCTCCGATCCAGCCCAGGGGTTCGCTCCACCCAGGGGTCACCCTCATGAAGCAGTGACGTCAGCCGGGATTCCCCCGGAGAGATTACAGGTGACAGCAATCTGCATTCAGGACCGAGTGGCTGCTGCTCGCTCCGCCGCCCATCCCACTGCAATCATGAAGCATGTGACGGTGGCAGTCAGGCTGGTAGAGAAGAACCCTGAGCTGCATGATTATCCAGAATACGCTGACCTGCTCGCTTCAGTTTCTGCGCAGGAGCGGCGTTTCCTTAATCTCACATTCGCCTTATCCTTGGCCTCATCCTCGGCCTGAAGACGTCACTCCCAACCCTCTCAGACGCCTCAGCAAGAACCCCGTCCGGATCCAGCTCCGGGTAGTCACACGAACTCTGTCTCCCTGCCAGGTGTTGCCTCCGTGTCTCGCCAAAGAGGTAAATCAGCCGTTTTCGGGTCATCTCTCCCCGCTGTCCCGTCAGCTTCCGGTTCCCAGTTTGCCTCGGCCATTTCTCCCTCCTCTTTGACGCTCACTCCAGCTGCTGTGAGGTGCATGAGTCCGTCTCCGGATGCCTCCGGTCCTGATCCAGTGCGAGAGGCTCCTCCTCGTCTTCCCAGGGGGTCCTCCACTTCCATCCAGCGGGGGAAGGGAAGACTCAAGTCCACTGCGGCGGGTTCCACAGGTTCTCCGGGAATCAGGCAAGTGCCTTTTCATTCTCTTCCTCTATTTGATGAATTGCCTTGTTTGATTCCTGGAGGTGGAGTTCGGGGTTCACAGTCCCCTGAGCTCTGTCCACCTGCTGCAGACATAAGATATGAACCTGCGCCTTCTGTGTCTCTCCCCCCCTGAACATTCACCGGTTCTGGGACTACACCGCCGGACAAGGAGAATCAGAATCAGAATCAGATTTATTGCCATTGTTCATGTAGTACACAAACTAGGAATTTGTCTCGGTGCCATGCTGCAACATTAAAAACATGATGAGATAAAGAGATAAACTAAAAAACTAAAGGACTAAAAACACGCAATAAGTGTAGAATAATAAGTAATAATAATAATAATAATAATAATAATAATAATGAATAATACTAGTCAAGGCAGTTTTAAATAAATTAGTAGCAGATAATATGGGATACCACAGTGCAGTCGATAATGCAACAGAAAAAACAGTGATGAATGACATGAGTCTGGTTGAGCTGCTGTATATAGTGCACGAGAGTCAATAAGTCACTTAATGTTCAAGGGAGGGAGCCTGCGGCCCTGGAAAGCCTGATTCCAGCCCCGCAGCCACGTCGTGGGCAGAGGAGGAGGTCGGACTGCCACTTGGAACCTGCGCCAACGATCAAGCGTCCCCGGGTCTCCACGGAGGAATGGTTCGGCCCAGCAGAACTCAGATCCCCTGCCACCACGCCGTGCGGGCCTTTGACGTGGACTTCGGCGCCGGGAGATCTTCAGACTGTGGGAACCATCATGCCGGCTGCGGAGCCCGTCGCAGTCGAGTGGGAGCCGGAAGACGAACTCCTGCATACTGAACCTGGATCGTCGAAGTCCTGGACGGCGTCTGAACTTGAGATCAGGCAAGTGCTCAGTGTTGTCTTTGTCTTTTCCATTATTGAGCATTTTTGCCTGTCTCTTGGGGGGAGCGAGCCGGATGCAGCCGTCCACTGCATCCGAGGTTGTCTCGCTGGGTTCTGGCGCTTCCGGAGACCCTGATCCTGGTTCCTTTTGTTCCTATGAGCCTTTCCCCAGGGTCACCGGAGACGAATCCACTCTGGCTGTCACCACGGAGGTTCCGGTTCTGTGCACGGAGTTCGACTCTGACGCTGCACCGGCCCAATCGGGGCCCACCGGGAGTGCTGTGCCAGTCCGGTTAAAGGCCAGTGAGGGAACTGGAGGTTCGTTTTCCCCGGACGTCGGGCTGATTCCGTCCCTTGCCTCTGTCTTCTCTCCTCCGGGTGCTGTTGGGGTTCCCCTCATCCGGGTCACTTTCCTCCTGCTCTCTCCCTCAGTGAGGAAGCCGCACCTAAGCTCCTCCTTCTGCTCTCGGTGGTCTGAGGATGCGGGACGACCGCCTGCGGAACCATCTGGTTGGTTCTGCGATCTGGGTCGGCCACCTGAGAGACTGTGTTCCTAAGCCTGGGACTCGGGTAGGCCGCCCAAACTGTGGATGTCACTCCTGGCCAGGTGGAATCCGGGTCTGGGTCGCCCGCCGGACGAACTGTCGTCTCTTGCCCCTCTCCACCTGCCGGCATCCCGGGAAGGATTGACTGTTTAGTAGTTTTGTGTGTGGATTGCCCTTCTTTGCGTATTATTAATCAGGACACAAATTTTGCCTTGTCCTCGCCCGAAGTTGTGTTTTTGTTCCCTTATTTTTCATGACTGTCGTTACGTCCCCGCATCTTGGGTTTGGTAATTTTGTCTTGCCTTCTGTAGTTCTTGTTATCTATCTTGTGGTCATTGCAGGGGGGGGGTGGCTATCTTATTTTGGACAGTCAATGTAATCGCCAGGTGCTTTTTTTTTTTTCTCTGTCTTTTTGCCCCAGAAATTTGCAGAATTTTGTTTTCTTGTAATTTGCTACTTTTTCTAATAAATTTGAAACCTTTTTCTCATGTCTCTATAGAACTCAGCAGACATGCATTCCTTCTTGTAAATTTGCCCCTTTTTTGTATACTTTGCTGTGTTCTGAGTTAGGCCTCCAGGTTGACCTTTTTATTTTCTGATTGTAAGGATCTGTTTGCCTGCTCTAGAGTACGTTTTTTTCTTTCTCCCTTTTCGTAGTGTTTTTCGAGTGTATCTGTATTTTTGTTGTGGCCTGTTGAGCGGCCTGTGTCATATCCTATACTGTTACCGGGTTTTTTTTTCCTTTCTTTCCTCGTTTCTCTCCCCCCTGACCTGGCCCCCCGCCGCCCTCCCTGGGCCTTCCCTTGGAGGGGGGGTGCTAAGCCAGCGCCAGGAGGCGCGGCTCGGCGGCGGGGAGTACTGTCACGCCTGAGCACTGATTGCCATCCGCGCTCAGGTTGTCCAGTTTTCCTCCAGCTCCACCCCATTCCGGGCCTGGTTTTACGGCCTCCTCCGAGGCTCTAGTCTGACAGCGTCTCGTCAGACTTCCAGCTGTCAAACACAGCTGCTCTGGGACAGCTGTCTGTTATTATTAATTACCTTCCCCGCTCCTGATTGGCTTCTGTCCCTCATTTAAGGGAGCAGCTGAGAATCACTCCTCGCTGCGACCTAAACGAAGGAAAGACGGACATCGTGTTTCCACGACTGGGGTTCCTACGTCCAACTCCAGTTTCCCCATTGTCTCTGCTCTTCTCCCTTCCGTAAGTGCTGCTGTCCAGCGTGCGTTTTCCCCTCGTTGTGTCCCTAGCCTTTCTCCCAGGTTAGGATGCTATTTAAGTTATGAGTGTGTTTTTGCCCCACGTGGCACTTTACTTTGTTATTTGTATGTTGAATGTCCTTTGTTAATAAAGTTACACAAACTCACTGGCCGCCTATAGCGTCTCCTTGATGGCTCGTGAGAGCCATTCATGACAGTAAAAAATGTATGAGGAAAAACCCCATAAATTTAGGAGATTAGTCACAAGTGGCTTAAGATTGTTCCTGAAAAATCTGAGTAGTCTTGAAAAAGGTTTCCAAGTGATGTCAGATGGAAGTAATTTAACTAAAGTTAATGCAATTAGAAAACTTTAACCATATAGTATCAATCAATAAATCTTTATTTGTAGAGCTCCTTTCCTATAAGTTAATGTAAGATAAGATAAGATAAGCTAAGATAAGATAAGCCTTTATTAGTCCCACAATGGGGAAATTCCAGGATTGCAACAGCACAGGGATAGCAACACTCAGAGCAACAATCAAGAAGACAAGAAAAACAAGAGCAGCGAATATACATATGTACACATAAATATATAATATATAAACACACAGTGCGGAGCACTGTAGCTATATGGAATACATATATAAATATATATACACACAGTGCGGAGCATTGTAGCTAGATGGAATAAACAGCATAACCGTCTACCTAGTTATCCTACATAGTATGGATATGTACCCATACATATTGTCACCCTCCGTAGCGACCGATATTGTCCTAGTTGTATATACTGGAGGGGACCATTGTGTAAGTCTTTTGCGTCTTTTGCAGTCAATACTATTAGGTCGTCACGTTTTTTTGCTATCTCTGCGAGCAGCCTTGCTTAGGTTATAAAGTTTGAAAGCCGTAGGTAGGAAGGACCTGCAAAACCTCTTGGTTGCGCACCTAGGATGATGTAGTCTGCTGCTAAATGAGCTCCTCAGTGCGTTCAGTATGTCCTGCAAAGGGTGGGACTCGGACTCCAGCAGAGATGACAGTTTAGCCACCATCCTTCTATCTCCTATCTCCTCCACTGGGTCAAGGCGCTTCCCCAGGACAGAGCTAGCTTTCTTGATCAGTTTGTTCAGTCTCTTCCTATCGGCTGCGGTAATGCCACTGCCCCAGCAGACCACTCCAAAAGTGATGGCTGATGCCACCACCATGTGATAGAATGTCTTCAGCAGCGCCCCTTGTACACCAAAAGACCCGAGTCTCCTCAGTAGCAACAGCCTGCACTGTCCCTTCTTGTAGAGTGCGTCGGTATTGTGTGACCAGTCTAGTTTATTGTTCAGATGAACACCCAGGTACTTGTAGGATGTCACCATCTCAATGTCTGTTCCCTGTATGTTTACTGGTGCTGTGAGGGGTTGTCCTTGCCTGCGGCAGTCCACCACCAGCTCCTTAGTTTTCCTCGCGTTGATCTGGAGGCAGTTCCGATGGCACCAGTCCACGAAGTCCTAAATAAGTCCTCTGTACTCAGCTTCATCTCTGTTGGAGATGAGGCCGACGATCGCAGAGTCGTCAGAGAACCAACCCAGAGCATGATGAATCATCTTCAGAAGAAGAAGAAGAAAACCCTGAAGCAGAAAGAGAGACTTTCCTTTTAACAAACAAGAAACAAGAATGTAGTACTTCTGAGCACACAGCACAAAGACGCTGCCATTAGCGATCGTGAGGACAGGAAGCCAGGCATCATCCTAGACTACAACTGCAACAAAGGAGGTGTGGACAACCTAGATAAGGTGATTGGGACATACAGATGCAGAAGGATGACTGCCCACTGGCCCCTGGTCATCTTCCACAACATCACTGATGTTTCCTCCTACAATGCCTTTGTGATTTGGAGACAGCTCAACCCGACCTGGATGCCTCGTAAGCAGAACAAGAGGAGCGTGTTTCTGAAGCAGCTAGGAAAGGCACTTGTAACTCCACTCATTGAAAGAAAGAAGCATGTCCTCTGCACAGAAGCCTTTGCAGCAGTTGTGAAAGCTATTCAGAGTGCAGGAACTCCTGATCAACCTGAGGATCCAGCTGCCACAGCCGCTGCCCCAGCTGGGGCAAGTAAGAGGAAGAGATGTCAGTTCTGCCCGCCAAAGGACTGTAAAACACATACAGTGTGCTGCAGGTGTAAGAAATAATATCTGCAAAGGCTGTGCACTTGCATACTGCCCTACATGTGCTAATTAGTTGAATGAGTTATGTTGTTTTTCACATTTTTGTATTGTATATTTTCTTACATTGTTCACTAGCAAAAAAAAAAAAAGAAACTGAATCATTGGGATGAATAAAAATGCATTCAAAACTCATTTTTGCACATTTCTATTCTTTCTTATACAGGTGAAGAGGGAAAACTCAGGTATTCACACATTTTGTGGTGAATGACAAGTTGTTTTTTCAAGCAAAATAAAATTTGGTGTTTAAAATTCAATTAAGCTGCTTATATTGGGGGTTTAGTGAAGACGGGTCATTTTCACCCGGAGGACACGGGGTGTATACAGAATATGAGGACAACAGGAGGGTTAATTGATCATCAGATTGATTTAATATTCCTTACAGAGACTTGGTTAGGGCAAGATGATTATGTTGGTTTGAATGAATCAACTCCCTCTGACATGATTGATAGACCCAGTAAACAGACTCAGACTCAAGAATAGATACAATTATCTTTTATTGTGTTAATTGGTGTGTGCGTGTGTGTGTTTGTGTGTCAATGACGTGGCAGCTGGAGGTGAGCAGAGCACCGTACAACCTGGCAACCCTATGGATAGAGCAGAGATAGCAGACGTTAGTAATGCCCCGGATGGAATGTGCAAGAACGTCAAAGGCTTACTGTTTGCTGAGATGGTGACATGCTCAGGTTGGCCCATAGGCTCCAGCCAGGAGGACAGCGCGTGTAGCCACAGTTCAGCTGAGGATGGAGGTGATGCTCGGTCTGCCGCCAGGGGAGAGAAGAACGGAACTCCGCCTGTGCACAGGGGATGAGCAAGGAGAAGGTGAGTAGCAGGATGGCTTACTTGGGTAATGAGGGTTGCTCCTTACAGGAGGGATAGTCAGGGCACGAGAGTAAACTCTTGTTAGACGACGAAGGCTGAGGAAATCTCTGGAGAGAGGCGAAGACGAGAGTAGTCTCAAATGAGCCTAGGAGATCAGACGGCTCTGCGCCGATCTGAGGGCAGAGCGGATTAAATAGCCAGACAGTGATGGAGAGCAGGTGTGTGCACAGCTGTAGATCATAATCAGCCAGAGCAAGCCATCACACCCTCTGGTTATTTAAACTGTCAAAATCCCAGAAGTTCTGGTCGTGGAGGAGGAGTAGCAACAATTTACCATTCCAAATTACTAGTTAATGTAAAGCAAAAAACATGTTAAAATTCTTTTGAGGGCCTGGTCCTCAGTATTGGGCATTTTAGCAATTTTAGGCTAAACCCAATTTTATTTGCCATAGTTTATCATCCTCCATCAACCTACTCAAAGTTTTTATCCAATTTTGACGATTTTTTAGCTGATTTAGTGCTGAACTCAGATAGAATAATTATAGTAGGGGAATTTAATATACATGTACTGTAGATGTAGCTAGTGGTTGCCTTAATTTGGCATTTAATTCAATATTAGACTTGATTGTTTTTTTTTTCAGAAAGTAGGAAATTCTACCCTTTATCTCCACCATACATTGGACCTTGTTCTGACATATGGCATAGAAATAGAAAATCTAGTAGTGTTGCCTCATAACCCTGTACTGTCAGACCATCGTCTGTTAACCTTTGGTTTTACTATTTCTGACTATTTGGCTCGTGAGGAAAAATATTACTACAGTAGATGCCTCTCAGATGATGTTGTTAACAAATTTATGCAGATTCTTCCCACCATTAACTTAAATACAGTAACTACTACAACTCCTTCAATTGACATCTGTTTGGATCAGTTTATTTCAATTGACCTTTTAGAGTTATACAAAATAGTTTCCTCATCCAAGCCTTCAACTTGTCTTTTAGACCCTATTCCTACCAGGTTATTTAAAGAAGTCTTCCCATTTATTGGTAACTTTATTCTTCAAATAATAAATTCTTCATTAACTTTAAGCCATATACCGCAGGCTTTTAAAACAGCTGTAATTAAACCCTTACTCAAAAAGCCAATGCTGGATCCAGGAGTTTTAGTTAACTATAGACCAATCTCTAATCTCCCTTTCATTTCAAAAATCTTGAAAGAGTTGTTGTTTCGCAATTATTTGACCACTTGCAGGGTAATGATTTATTTGAAGAGTTTCAATCTGGGTTTAGAATCCATCATAGTACTGAAACAGCCTTAGCGAAGGTCACTAACGACCTCCTCATTGCATCTGATGATGGACTAGTTTCTGTACTTGTCCTTTTAGACCTTAGTGCAGCTTTTGATACTATCGATCATAATATTCTACTTGATAGATTAGAACACTATGTTGGACTTACTGGAACTTTGTTGCAGTGGTTTAGATCTTATTTATCTGATAGGTTCCAGTTTGTTCATGTCAATAATGAGTTTTCTTTCAACTCAAAGCTCAATCATGGAGTTCCACAGGGATCTGTGCTAGGCCCTAATCTTAACTTTATATATGCTTCCGTTAGGCAACATTATTAGAAAGCACTGTATACATTTTCATTGTTATGCAGATGACACACAATTATACCTGTCAATGAAGCCAGATGATAGTAATCAATTAGCCAAGTTTGATGTCTGTCTTAAGGAAATCAAAGCTTGGATGACTTGTAATTCCCTGCTATTAAATTCAGATAAGACTGAAGTCATTCTTGTTGGTCAAAAAAACCTTCCAAATCAAGCTTTTAGTTTGGATGCAGTTACTCTTTCTCATAATAGCTCTGTGAGGAACCTTGGAGTTATTTTTGATCAAGATCTGTTTTTCAATTCACATATTAAATTTGTTTCTAAGACTGCCTTTTATCATTTGCCTAATATTGCCAAGATTAGGAGCATCTTGTCTCACAGTGATGCTGAGAAACTGAGCCACGCTTTTGTTAGCTCTAGATTAGATTATTGTAACTCTTTACTATCAGGTTGTCCTTAAACATCTCTAAAAAGTCTTCAGTTGATCCACAATGCTGCAGCAAGAGTTTTAGCAACTACTAGAAAGAGAGATCATATCGCTCCAATTCTGGCCTCCCTTCGTTGCCTTCCCATAGAGTTTAGAAGTAAGTTTAAAATCCTTCTTCTCACTTTCAAAGCTCTAAACAATCAGGCCCCTTTTTATTTAAAAGATCTGATATTACCCTATTATCCTAACAGAGCACTACGCTTCCAAAATGCTGGATTACTTGTAATACCTAGACTCTCAAAAAGGACGATGGGGGCAGAGCCTTCAGTTATCAAGCTCATCTCTTGTGGAACCAGCTGCCAATCTGGATTTGGGAGTCAGACTCAATCTCTGGTTTTAAGAATAGGGTTAAAGCCTTCCTTTTTGATATAGCCTACAAGTAGGGAGGGATCATATGTTTCTGAACCCTCCCTTAGTTATGCTACTAATAGGTTTGGACAGCCGGGGAACATCCAATAATTGCACTGGGCTTCACTCCTTTCTTCACTCTCAATGAAATATTTTTATTTTTATTTATTTTTTTATTTTTTTGCTGGTCATTAACATCTGTTTGTTCTCTCCCATAGATTGAATCCCCATTGTGTTGTTTGCTCTCTACATATTCTCTATTCAATTCAATTCAATTCAACTTTATTTATATAGCGCCATTTCACAACAACAGTCATCTCATAGCACTATCAACTGTAGGGGGAACCCCCACAGTTGCAGAAAGACCCCAGCAATCAAGCGATCCCCTGTGAGCAAGCACTTGGCGACGGTGGAGAGGAAAAACTCCCTTTTAACAGTAAGAAACCTCCAGCAGAACCAGGCTCAGGGAGGGGCAGTCATCTGCTGCGACTGGCTGGGGGGTGAGGGGATAGAGAAGAAGAGAAGAACAGACATGTAGAGAGCAAACAGCACGATGGGGACTCAATCTATGGGAGAGAACAAACAAATGTTAATGACCAGCAAAAAAAAATATTTCACTGAGAGTGAGAAAAGGAGTGAGGCCCAGTGCATTACTGGAGGTCCCCCGGCTGACTAAACCTATTAGCAGCATAACTAAGGGAGGGTTCAGAAACACATGATCCCTCCCTAATTGTAGGCTATATCAAAAAGGTAGGTTTTAGCCCTATTCTTAAAAACAGAGATCGAGTCTGACTCCCGAATCCAGATTGGCAGCTGATTCCACAGGAAAGGAGCTTGATAACTGAAGGCTCTGCCTCCCATTGTACTTTTGGAGATTCTAGGTATTACAAGTAATCCTGCATTTTGGGAGCGTAGTGCTCTGTTAGGATAATATGGTAGTATCAGATCTTTTAAATAAAAAGGAGCCTGATTGTTTAGAGCTTTGTAAGTAAGAAGAAGGATTTTAAACTTAATTCTAAACTCTATGGGAAGCCAATGAAGGGAGGCCAGAACCGGAGAGATATGATCTCTCTTTCTAGTACCTGTTAAAACTCTTGCTGCAGCATTTTGGATCAGATGAAGACTTTTTAAAGATGTTTTAGGACAGCCTGATAATAAAGAATTACAATAATCTAATCTCGAGCTAACAAAAGCGTGGATCAGTTTCTCAGCATCACTCTGAAACAAGATGCTCCTAATCTTGGCAATATTACGCAAATGATAGAAGGCAGTCTTAGAAACAAATTTAATATGTGAATTGAAGGACAAATCCTGATCAAAAATAACTCCAAGGTTCCTCACAGAGCTATTAAGAGAAAGAGTAACCGCATCCAAACTGAAAGTTTGATTTGGAAAGGAATTTCTAAGGTTTTTTGGACCAACAAGAATGACTTCAGTCTTATCTGAATTTAATAGCAGGAAATTACAAGTCATCCAAGCTTTGATTTCCTTAAGACAGGCTTCTAACTTAGCTAATTGATTACTATCATCTGGCTTCATTGACAGGTATAATTGTGTGTCATCAGCATAACAATGAAAATGTATACAGTGCTTTCTAATAATGTTGCCTAACGGAAGCATATATAAACTAAAAAGAGTCGGGCCTAGCACAGATCCCTGTGGAACTCCATGACTGAGCTTTGAGTTGAAAGAAAACTCATTATTGACATGAACAAACTGGAACCTATCAGATAAATAAGATCTAAACCACTGCAACGAAGTTCCATTAAGTCCAACATAGTGTTCTAATCTATCAAGTAGAATATTATGATCGATAGTATCAAAAGCTGCACTAAGGTCTAAGAGGACAAGTACAGAAACTAGTCCATTATCAGATGCAATGAGGAGGTCGTTAGTGACGTTCGCTAAGGCTGTTTCAGTACTATGATGGATTCTAAACCCAGACTGAAACTCTTCAAGTAAACCATTTCCCTGCAGGTGGTCAAATAATTGCGTAGCAACAACTCTTTCTAAGATTTTTGAAATGAAAGGGAGATTAGAGATTGGTCTATAGTTAGCTAAAGCTCCTGGATCTAGCGTTGGCTTTTTGAGTAAGGGTTTAATTACAGCCATTTTAAAAGCCTGCGGTACATGGCCTAAAGTTAATGAAGAATTGATTATATGAAGAATAAGGCTACCAATAAGTGGGAAGACTTCTTTAAATAACCTGGTAGGAATAGGGTCTAAAAGACAAGTTGAAGGTTTGGATGAGGAAACTATTTTGTCTAACTCACAAAGGTCGATTGGAGTAAACTCATCAAGACAGACATCAATAGAAGGAGTTGTAGTAGTTACAGTATTTAAGTTAACTGTGGGAAGAATCTGATTTTATCTCTGATGGATGAAATTTTATTATTGAAAAAGTTCATAAAGTCCTGACTAGTAAGCTCTAAGGGAATGCTAGGATTGACAGAGTCTTGACTCTTTGTCAACCTGGCTACAGTACTGAAAAGAAACCTGGGATTATTCTTGTTCTCTTCTATTAATGCAGAGTAATAACTCGTTCTAGCTTTTCTAAGAGATTTTTTATAAATTAAAAGATGATTTCTCCAAGCTAAATAGATTTCATCTAAATTAGTGGAGCGCCATTTTCTTTCTAATTGACGAGTCTTCTGTTTTAAGCTACGAGTTTCTGTGTTGAACCAAGGAGTTAGAAATCTCTGATTAGACTTTTTCTTTTTTAAGGGGGCCACCAAGTCTAGAGTCTGATGCAGAGAAGCTGAAACACTATCCACCATGTTATCAATTACAGAAGGAGCAAGCTGTCTATAGCTTATTTCCGTTGTGTTGACACATGGCATAGGGGAAACAATCTGCATAAATTTGTTAACAGCATCATCTGAGAGGCATCTACTGTAATAATATTTTTCTTTAGGAGCCAAATAGTCAGAAATAGTAAAGTCAAAGGTTAACAGACAATGATCTGACAGTACAGGGTTATGAGGAGACACTACAAGATTTTCTATTTCCATGCCATATGTCAGAACAAGGTCCAATGTATGGTGGAGGTAATGAGTAGAATTTCCTACTTTCTGAGAAAACCCAATCGAGTCTAATATTGAATTAAATGCCATATTAAGGCAGTCACTATCTACATCCACATGTATATTAAAGTCCCCTACTATAATTATTCTATCTGATTTCAGTACTAAATCAGCTAAGAATTTGGCAAATTCGGATAAAAACTCTGAGTAGGTTGATGGAGAACGATAAACTATGGCAAATAAAATTGGGTTTAACCTAAAATTGCTAAAGTGCCCAATACTGAGGACCAGGCCCTCAAAGCAATTATAACATGTTTTTTGCTTTACATTAACTAGTAATTTGGAATGGTAAATTGTTGCTACTCCTCCTCCACAACCAGAACTTCTGGGATTTTGACAGCTTAAATAACCAGAGGGAGTTGATTCATTTAAACCAACATAATCCTCTTGCCCTAACCAAGTCTCTGTAAGGGAAATTAAATCAATCTGATGATCAATTAACAGATCATGGACTAACAGAGACTTGGGAGTTAGAGACCTAATATTTAATAAACCACATTTAATACATAATCTCTCTACAGATTGGTCTGTTCTTTTCATCTTCTCTATCCCCTCACCCCCCAGCAAGTCACGACAGATGACTGCCCCTCCCTGAGCCTGGTTCTGCTGGAGGTTTCTTCCTGTTAAAAGGGAGTTTTTCCTCTCCACCGTCGCCAAGTGCTTGCTCACAGGGGATCGCCTGATTGCTGGGGTCTTTCTGCAATTGTAGGGGTTTCCCCTACAGTTGAAAGTGCTATGAGATGACTGTTGTTGTGAAATGGCGCTATATAAATAAAGTTGAATAGTTGAACTGAATTGTTATTTTAGTGTGTGATGTGGGTCCTAAATTGGGGAGGTTTACAATTGTGTGTGTGGTTTTTGGACTTTTCTAAAGGGGGTGAGAATGCTGTATGCGTGTTTGGCCCTTGGGGCTTGCCGTAGCCGCCCTGCGGGATGACATCAGGTGGGCAGCGGCCAGTGTATATAGTCTGTGTTCTTTTCAATAAAACTCATTTGGTTTTTGGGCACAAGACAACTCATGTCTCATTAATTACAGACATAACAGCAGGGTTGGATTCTTAGACTAAGATTAGATGGCAAGCCGAGTTGAGACAAAAGTGCACAGAGCAGCACCGGCTTCTCAGATGAAGGGCACACCTAATGCTGCTCTCACTGAGGGCTGGGAAAATGCAGATCTACAGCAGATGCCTATCTAATGTTATAGATCAGGTAACTGATACTGTATATCTGACATTGGCAAGACGTATGTGTACTGTCTGGGTAGGTTCCAATTAGCGCTTCCTCTGCTGGTTGACTCAATAACTGCATTTTCTAAATTAAATCACCCTTATTGTCATTCAACCGTACAACCAATCATGTACAGCAGAACGAGATTGTGCTTTACCTATCTACAGTGTAAATCACACACACCCCAAGTGCAGAATCAGAGGGCCGCTGCCATGCAAGGCGCCGCCACAGAGTTCCCTCCTCCATTCCATTTATTGCTGAGCACCAAGCTGGACGGCAGGAAGTTCCACTTTTATATGGTCTTTGGCATGACCCGGCCGGGATTCTAACCCCTGCCTCCCGGGTGTGGGGCGGATGCTCTACCAACTGAGCCAGCACTCCGGTGGCAATTCCAAATACAGTATGTTCAAACAGGATATAAATAAATAATTGATTTTTGGAAATGGACTGGCGGGTCACAGTGGATGACATCAAGGGCCGCCAGTTGCCCATCCCTGCTCTACTCCATCTGAGAGGGTGTTTTCCACAGCTGGAGGCACTTCAAGCCCAGAGAGATCTAGGATCCTCCCAGAGAAAGCAGACATACTTATTGTTCTCCACAAAGAAGTTAATTTCTATACATTCAGTTCAAACTGATTGCTGTTCAGCATTTCAAATTTTTAAATGTTACAATGCATAAATATACATGTTTCTAAAGAAGGCATGTTTACCGTCTTTTACATGATTTTATATCTCTTTAAGAGAAGAAGCTTTTTTTTTTTTTAAGTCGGATGGATAATAAAACTCCGTTGGTGCTGAAATCCTGAAAAGGCCTGTTTTTTCACACAGAAAACTGGTCAGGAATTGATAAGGTAATCAAAAAGAATCAGATCGCTAAGCAAAATTGGCAGTGCCATTGATATTGATAAAACCTCATCAATTCCCATCCCGGGAACACATCTTATAAAGGTCGTTTTGTGGAGAGCGTGAAAAGATGAGGCTGAGTTTATTTCTCAATTCAGGTTTATTCACAATCACGTATCTCCAACATCCTCTCAAACAGAAAAGAGGCCCATCCTCCCACATCTGTCCTTTTTATACCAGGACATCAAAGCACACAGTTACATTGCCATTTAAATGCAAAGACACAATACATCCTCTTCCAGGTCTTGTCCCTTTCACCCCCACATCGCTGGTGGTCAGGAAATCCCTCCAGGCCGTCTCTTTGCATAACACAGAACACATTTCGCATCCTCCTGTTATCCCCAGGAGACTCAGACCTATTGTTCATTCTCAGACATGAAGCAAGATTAATATACAAATGGAGTCTATGAAACTACATATGTGTGTACCACATGACCCCCCCCCCCCAAACGTCTAAGATGAAACAATAAAACACAGTCTGCATATCCTGATAAAATCACAAACATCAGTCTACATGCTGCTTGGGCTTCAACCGTCTTCCGTACTTGCTGTAAGCGGGCTTTAACCTTCCTGCGGCGCCATCCTGCTGGGGAGCTGCTGTCTGTGGATTAGAACTGTTAGTCAATCCCTGTGGGAGCTCTGGGGAAGACTCCCTAGGGGGTCTGCCACGCCGAGGAGCCCTCGCCAACTGCACAGTTTCCTCAGCCATCACAAAAGCGGGTTTGAGTCTGTTTATGCCAATTATTTCCTTTCTGCCCCCCAAATCTAGCAAAAAGTGCTTATCCCCTGTTTCCAGCACTCTCTATGGTCCATCATAAGGTGGTCGCAAGGTCGGGTGATGGGCATCATGTCTGACAAAAACAAACTCCGCATTTTTTAAGGCCTTAGGCACAAAAACGGGCGGAAAACTGTGATGAATGGGGCTAGGAAGCGTGCTCGCTCCCGTGTCGCTCCCGTGTCCCGTGTCACTCCCGTGTCCCGTGACAGTCTGCCACTACATTAAGTTTACCCGCTATGTGTTGAATATCGGTGGTAAACTCTGAGATTGCAGCCAGCTGCCTCTGCTGCCGGCCTGACCACGGCTCTGAAATCTTGGCCATCGCGAAAGTCAGCGGCTTGTGGTCGACGAACGCAGTGAAACGACGACCTTCCAGCCAGAACTGGAAGTGGCGAATGGCCAACAACTCCCTGTCGAACGCACTGTATTTTCGCTCGGCATCGCGCAAAGTTCTGCTGAAAAAGGCAAGCAGCTGCCAAGCCCCGGCAACATGCTGCTCCACTACCGCCCCTATGGCCACATCTGACGCGTCAGTAGTGAGCGCTATGCGGGCCGTTGGGTCTGGATGTGCTAACAACGCAGCATTTGCCAGGGCTGTTTTGACCTCCGAGAACGCGCGTTCCCGCTCCGGGGACCATTCGATTGTATTTGTGGGTTTTTGTTTTTTAAGCGCTCCATACAGTGGTTGCATGAGCTGCGCTGCGCGGGGGAGGAAACGGTTATAAAAATTCACCATTCCCAAAAACTCTTGTAATGCTTTGACTGTTTGTGGTTGGGGAAAACTTGTTACTGTGCGCACTTTGTCAGGCAGAGGAACCCCACCGTCTGAGGAGACGCGGTGCCCCAAAAAATCAATCTATGTCACCCCGAACTGACACTTCGCTGGGTTGATTATTAACCCGTGCTCTCCCAACCTCCGGAAAACTGCCGTGAGGTGATTTTCGTGTTCGTCTTCGGACGCGCTGGCTTCCAAAATGTCGTCCAGGTAGATGAACATGAAGGGGAGATCGCGCAACACCGCGTCCATCATGCGTTGGAACGTCTGCACGGTGCCTTTAAACCCAAATGGCATGCGCAAAAACTCGAACAAGCCAAACGGGGTTATTACCGCTGTTTTGGGTATGTCCTCAGCGCGCACCGGGACTTGATGGTAGCCGCGAACCAAGTCTATTTTGGAAAAAACGCGCGCCACCGCCAAGTGTATGGAAAAATCTTAAATATGCGGGATTGGGTAACGGTCGTGCACTGTAGCGTTGTTCAACCTGCGGAAATCACCGCAAGGTCGCCACGAGCCGTCAGCTTTAGGGACCATGTGCAGCGGGGAAGCCCATGGGCTCTTCGAACGCTGAATGATGCCCAACTTTTCAAGATTGGCGAACTCCTTGCGCGCTATGGTCAGTTTAGCTGCATCCAAGCGCCGAGCTTTTGCAAAAACGGGGGGACCAGCGGTAGTGATAAAATGTTCCACTCCGTGTTTAGCCACGGTTGCTGAAAATGTGGGAATCGTGAGTGCTGGGAACTGGGTGAGGAGTGTGTGGAACTTACCGCTTGCCGTAGCGACGTTGGCTTGTGCTGTTGGCGGGGTCACTCGGGCTGCACAGGGAATAGAGTAAAAAGAGAGTGCATTAACCAAGCGTCTATTAGGAAGATCAACCAACAACCCATGTGAGCACAGAAAATCAGCACCTAACATGCTGAAGCTCACCGCAGCTATAGTAAAAGTCCACTCAAATGTACGGCCTTGCAGGGACAGAAGCAGAGTCTTCTCACCGAAGGTCTTAATGCTCGAGCCATTCGCTGCCGATGCTCCGTGGCTCCCGGGGCCTGCCAGCCGGTCAGCATAGGTTGGCATGATGAAACTCACTTGGGAGCCTGTGTCCACAATTGCCTCCCCGAACGCGCATCCGTCAAGTAGAGCAGCTTGTTCTGTTCACCGAGAGCCGCGGCTGCTACCGACCCCCGGCTCTGGCGTTTCCCGAGCTCTTGAACTGACACGGTGGTATACACTTGCGTGCCCTCTCTGCAAAGCGGCGATGATAGAAACAGAGGTCATCTCCTCCGCGATGTTTGGCCTTCACTGCCGCCGTTGCTGGTGGGTCTGCTGCCACCACCTCTGGCCCCCTGCCATCTCCGGCCACAGCGTCGAGTCCTGTCGCTGCTGCGGTGGCCGCGCGCTGTCTGCTGGCGTTGAGAATCTGCTGTGCCTCCTGGGCCAGCGCGCGGAAGTCCCGCTGGGTCAACCACGGTGAACCGGCCAAGGTCGCTCTCGTGGCCGACGGTAGGGTCCTCAGGAATATGTGGGTGAAGAGAAAGTCATCGTCGTCTGAGCCCCTCAGCCTCAGCATGTCTTCCATCAGGTCGACGGGTGTGCTGTCTCCCAAGTCGTTCAGGGCCAGGAGTCTCTCCGCTCTTTCCTGGACTGAGGGAGTGAAGCGCTGGATGAGCGCTGCCTTCAGCCCGCCGTATTCGTCTTCGGCCGGTGGGCGCTGCACCAGGCTCTGCACATGACGAGCTGTGCGGTTGTCGAGCTTGGCAATAACGTGGTAGAATTTCGGGTCATCTGCCGTTATTTCCCGGAGAGCGAACTGAGCTTCGGCCAAGAGGAACCAGGAGCACAGGTTATCCTGCCAGAAATCTGGTAGTTTGACTGAGACTGCGTTCGCCTGGCTGGTTCCTGGCGAGTCCGGCTCGGGGGAAATTCTTTCGTCCATGATACGTCTTAAAGTCACCAGTGTGGAGAGCGTGAAAAGATGAGGCTGAGTTTATTTCTCAATTCAGGTTTATTCACAATCACGTATCTCCAACATCCTCTCAAACAGAAAAGAGGCCCATCCTCCCACATCTGTCCTTTTTATACCAGGACATCAAAGCACACAGTTACATTGCCATTTAAATGCAAAGACACAATACATCCTCTTCCAGGTCTTGTCCCTTTCACCCCCACATCGCTGGTGGTCAGGAAATCCCTCCAGGCCATCTCTTTGCATAACACAGAACACATTTCGCATCTTCCTGTTATCCCCAGGAGACTCAGACCTATTGTTCATTCTCAGATGTGAAGCAAGATTAATATACAAATGGAGTCTATGAAACTACATATGTGTGTACCACAGTTTGATCATTGGCAAGACACTGGCTAGAGATGTCGCAGACATATGGAAGAATAAATATCAATGCTTTAGATAACTTCTGATGAGGAATACCATCTGTAATGTTGGTATATTACTGTGTTTAAGCATTACATTAGTGAGACAAGAGAGAATTCTGTCTTGGGGCGTCACCGCTCCATTGCTTCTCATTAAGAAACCAAGCAGGTTTTCACTGGATGCCACTTGTGATGATATTACTGAGCAAACAAAAAACCCTGCTCTGAGTAGAGTTTAAATTCAGTTAGAGCACACTTGATTCCCGCTGAAGACGTCACACTTCACAAGTTCTCCAAACTACTGGTGGGTTCCCTGCTTCTCTCAACTCTAAAGACTTATCAGGCTGACAGATTTGATTGAATTTTTAACACTGTGTTTTCGTTTAGGAAAATGAAGCTCCAGCTTGTGCTCCTGCTGTTTGCTGTGGTGACTGTGATCAGTCCCGCATCTGCAAAAAAGGCCTCACACGATAAAGGTAAGCTGGAAGAATATGAAATGCATGTTAAACAGTGCGGTGAGTACACCACACATCTGATTGTCTTTGGAGATTAATCTTAAAGGACAACAGACTACATTACACTGACAGCTGTTTCAGCAACATGATCCGTAACAATGGATTAAACTTTGTTCTTTGATTTTTTTACTAACTGAACCCAATCTTGAAGAGGTTAGAGCTGATGAGCCCATACCTGAAGCTACTTTAGCTGAGAAGCCTGAGAAGGATGCAGCTGTGCAACATATCTTCACAACACTCAATAGACAGAGAGCATCCTTTTCTAGTAAGAGTTATTCCTTGACGTAGCATAAAGGTTAGTAAAGTGTGGCCATAATTGAGATCTGGTGATTTGTGTACTTTATATTCATGTGCATGTTGCTTTTTTCTCTGCAGCTCTGCAGTTTCCTGCACCTTTGCCATGCTGATGATGACATCAGCAGCTGTGGAGCTTTACAACCCATGAAGTTTTCATGCTAAAAGTGCTTTGGCAAAAATAAAGATGGTTTCAGTTGCAGTATTTTCTGTCTCTATTTTATCACAAAATTATTAATAAGGTTTGGATTTTTTCCCTTAATAATAAACATCTTCATTTAAAAACTGCATTTTATTTTTACGTGTGTTATCTTTGTCTAATATTTAAATTTGTTTGATGATATGAAACATTTAAGTGTGACAAACATACAAAAAAATAAGAAATCAGGAAGGGGGCAATCACTTTTTCACACCACTGTACATGACCCAGGCACTTAATTAAGCAATATTACACAAGACAGAAGTTACGGTATCGAGCAGGGCATTAGATGTATTACAGCCGCAGTTAGTATAATCATGTTACGCTAATGATGTCAAGTGTAATATTGCTTTTATGCAACAGTTCCGGCAAGCACAATTTATTAAATGACAGCAATACTGGACTAAATATTATGATTTGTTTGTTTAACCAGTTATTCTGCGCAGCTGAGAAAAAAAAATAGTCCCTTCTAATTGTAACCAGTAACTGTTGCTAAACATCTTAATCTGTCATGATGGCCGCTAGGCCGTCATCAGCATCATCAACATCAGCTGCGCTCACTTCAGCAGGTGGCAATCAGCGGGCCATAAAAGCCCAACGTGCGGACGCCTCAGCACGGAGTCGTCTGTCACTCTCACTGAGCAACGTGCCAAGATCTTGACCTCTCGTGAAGAACTCTACGCTTCGCCAAACCAGGACACGTAAGCCATCTCTTCACAATTCCTCTGCTAGCCTTTTCCCCTGTGCACAGGTGGACCTCCCTGGCGGCGGACCACCCTCCTCTGTTGACGAGGCACCGTCTCCCGCTCCGCGGAGCTCCTCCTCACCTCCACAGCACCGGACACCACGAGCACGACGTCGCACGGACACCAGGAGTCAGTCAGCCTCTCACTGTGGCACCCGCAAGTAAGCCCCTGCAGCATACCCGCCGAACATTGCTACTGAACAACAGTAACCTTGTGCTTGTGTTTTCCAGGGTTGCCAGGTTACCACAAGACGGGCTCAGCTCCAGTGGCCAGACGAGCATTCACACATTCACTCACACTTCACTCATTAACTCACAATAAAGATAATTGTCTGTATCTCTCGTGTCAGCGTCTGTCTCTTGGGTCGTAAATCATGTCAGTACGACTCCGTCACGATGACCCATCAGACAGCGCGCTGTCGCGCCGCTTTAACACACTCGGCGCACAAGTAGACATGATTTCCCACCAGCAGACAGTAATCTTAAACCAACTAACTCAGATTAACAGCCGGCTGGATCGCCTGGAAGGTCACCAGGCATTCCCCCCGGCTAGCGGGGCGCCTTCTGCACCCGCAGCTGCGGCTACTAGCCAAACCAGCCCATCTTTCACACATCGCCTAACTCCTGTACCAACCCCCGCACGCTTTACTGGTAAACTGGGGGAGGCGCGGGGGTTTTTGCTACAATGTGAGTCAGTTTTTCTCCACGTCCCGGGGGACTTTGCCACTGATATGAATAAGATTGGGTACATCATCAACCTGCTGGGAGGCAGGGCTCTTGATTGGGCTTATACCATCATGGCCAAACCAAATTATTCATTGTTAACTTACCAGCAGTTCGTGGCGGAGTTCATGAAAGTGTTCGATCATGTGGACCGGGGCGCGGTGTTAACTGAACGGCTGCTTGGACTTCAGCAGGGCAGTAGATCTTCCGCTGATTATTCCGTGGACTTCCGGGTATTAGCCGGTCAGGTTGGGTGGGGGGAGCCAGCACTCTGTAGAATTTTCCTCCGCAGCCTTAACTCCGAGTTAAAAGACGAGCTAGTGGCAAAGGAGAAACCAGACAGACTTGGGGAATTAATCTCCCTCACCATCAGCCTAGATAGCAGACTGAGGGAGCGAGCTGCAGAACGGCGAACAGCTATCCGTGCAAATAAGTCTCGCCCTCGCTCTGCTAGGTCCCCCCTCCTTGCTCTGCCCGCATCTGAAGAACTTCCGGAGCAGGAGGATATGGTTGTGGGGCAATCGGGTCTTACAGCGGCTGAGAGACAGCGCCGCAGGGAGCAGGGGTTATGCTTCTACTGTGGGAATGGGGCACATGGAGTAGTCGATTGACCGTTAAAAGGGGGAGGTCCGCGGATCACGGTAGGGGGATTCGCGGACAAGAATCAGACAAAGCCCCTCACTAGTTGCCACATTCCCAGTCGGCTCATTCATAAACACAAGGAACACACCACACTTGCCTTAGTTGACTCTGGGGCTGAGCAAAACTTTATCTCCACAGACCTGGCAACCCTGATGGGCCTCAGCTGTCAACCTTTACGCCCCCCCATCCATCTGGTCACTCTGTCAAAAGCATCTCTCATTCACCAGCCATAATGCTCTGCACTGTATGTCTATATATATATACATTTATAGTAATATGGACATATGTTTACTAGATGTTGTTTTTTTTTTTTTCTTGCCTTCTGATTGTTGCTCTGAGTGTTGCTATCCCTATGCTGTTGCAATCCTGGAATTTCCCCATTGTGGGACTAATAAAGGCTTATCTTATCTTATCTTATCTTATCTTATCTCTGACGTCAGTTTCCCACCAGACGGCACCTGTGTTAACGAAAGTTTCTGGTAACCACAGGGAGGAAATACGGTTCCTGGTCTTGCCCTTCTCCTCCTCACCCGTCATCTTGGGGTACCCTTGGCTCCGGCTGCATAACCCCACGTTTGACTGGCAAGTTGGGAGAATAACGGCTTGGAGCTCATTCTGTCTGAGCGCCTGTCTTCAGTCCGCTGCATGCGCTCCCTCAGTGCCGATGATGTCTCCCTCAACACTCACTCCGGACCTGTCGAAGGTGCCTGACGTCTACCATGATTTGGGCCAGGTGTTTAGTAAGTCACGGATGTTGTCCCTTCCCCCCCATCGCCCGTACGACTGCGCAATCAACCTCAAGGCTGGGGCCCCTCTCCCGGCGAGCCGCCTGTACAGCCTATCAGCTCCGGAACACGAGGCCATGGATACGTACATCAAGGAGTCCCTGGCCTCCGGTATCATCCGTCCATCCTCCTCGGCCGTTGGGGCAAGGTTTTTCTTCGTTGGGAAGAAGGACGGGTCGCTGCGCCCCTGCATCGATTTCCGGGGTCTCAACGACATTACTATTAAGGACAAATACACTCTTCCCTTGATGAACACTGCTTTCGATTCCCTCCAGGGGGCGTCTTGGTTTACTAAACTAGATCTACGGAACGCCTATCACCTGGTGCGCATTCGAGAAGGTGATGAGTGGAAGACTGCTTTCCGGACCCCAAGCGGCCCACTTTGAATATCTGGTGATGCCGTTTGGGTTAACCAACGCTCCGGCAGTGTTCTAGCGCTTAATAAATGACGTTCTCCGGGACTTTCTGAATTCCTTCGTCTTTGTTTACCTTGATGATATCCTCATCTTTTCGTGCACACTGGAGGAGCATCAGGTGCATGTACGACGGGTCCTACAGCGCCTCCTGGAGAATCAGTTGTTCGTCAAGGCGGAGAAGTGTGAATTCCACACGGATCGCACCTCCTTTCTGGGGTTTATAATCGCCCGTAACCAGGGGCTTCCCGACCCGGACAAGGTCAAGGCGGTGGTGGACTGGCCTACGCCCACATCCAGGAAACAGCTGCAGGGTTTTTTGGGGTTCGCCAATTTTTACCGGCGCTTCGTGCCAAATTTTGGGAACATCGCCAGACCCCTGACTGCACTCACATCCCCGAAGGTCCCTTTCCATTGGAGTGAGGAGGCTGCCGCGGCATTTGACAGGCTGAAGGGAGAGTTTGCTTCGGCCCGTGTATTAACCCAGGTGGACCCGGAGCTCCAATGCCTGGTGGAGGTGGACGCATCGGATTCGGGGGTGGGGGCGGTACTCTCTCAGCGCTCCCTGACAGACGGGAAGATCCGCCCCTGCGCTTACTTCTCTCATCGTTTGACACCTACTGAGAGGAATTACAGCATCAGTGACAGGGAGCTATTGGCTGTCAAACTTGCGCTGGAGGAGTGGAGACACTGGCTGGAGGGGGCTGCCCAGCCGTTTGTCGTCTGGACTGATCACCGCAATCTTGAATACCTTAGGACTGCCAAGCGGTTGAATGCACGTCAGGCCCGCTGGTCACTCTTCTTCTGCCGTTTTAATTTTACGATCACCTACCGGCCAGGAAGTAAGAATGGTAAGCCTGACGCCCTTTCCAGGCAGTTTGACGCGCCCTCCGCTGACGACCGGGAGGAGTCTATTCTGCCACCTGCGTGTGTGGTAGGTGCGTTGACCTGGGGCATCTGCGATAAGGTTAGAAGAGCACAGGAGGTGGAGCCTGATCCGGGTGGGGGGCCCCCGGGTCATTTGTTCGTCCCTCGTCCTGTTAGCAGCCAAGTAATAGAGTGGGGTCACGCGTCGAAGCTGGCGTGCCATCCGGGTGTGAGTCGGACCGTTGATCTCCTCCAGAGAACCTTTTGGTGGCCAGGGCTGCGGAGGGACGTTAACAACTATGTCCGGGCCTGCGCTCAGTGCGCCACGGGGAAGACATCATCATCGGCCCCGGCGGGTCTGCTACACCCTTTGCCAGTCCCCTCCTGCCCCTGGTCCCATGTAGCCATGGACTTTGTGACCGGTTTGCCCGCCCCCCCCCCGGCCACTTCACGACCGTTTTAACCATCGTGGACCGCTTTTCTAAAGCTGCCCATTTTGTGCCTCTCCGGGGGTTGCCTTCAGCGCGGGAGACGGCGGACCTCCTCGTTCTCCATGTGGTTCGTCCTCACGGAATCCCCGCTGATATTGTTTCGGATCGAGGGCCACAGTTCGTCTCGCAGGTTTGGAAGGCATTCTGTACGGCGCTTGGGGCCACGGCCAGTCTCTCCTCTGGATACCATCATCAGAGTAACGGCCAGTGCGAGCGAGCCAATCAGGAGCTGGAGGCTGCGCTGCGCTGGGTCATCTCCTCCTGCTCTTCTTCGTGGAGCATGTACCTCCCGTGGATCGAGTATGCTCATAACACCACGGTGTCCTCGTCCACAGGGATGTCCCCCTTCAAGGCATCACTGGGGTATGATCCACTCTTGTTCCCGGAGGAGGAGGAGGAGGTAGCGGTCCCCTCTGTTCAGGGTCACGCCAGACGCTGTCGGCAAGTTTGGTCCATTGCCCGCAGAGCCCTTCTGAGGACCACGGAACGGAACATTGAGGTGGCCAACCGCCATAGGAGGCCTGCCCCGGATTACAAGGTGGGTGACAAGGTATGGTTGTCCACGAAGAACATCAGTGTGCCTGCCGAGAAGCGTAAGCTAACCAAGCGCTTCATCGGTCCCTTTGTTATTTCCCGCATTGTCAACCCTGTATCTGTGCGTCTTGCTCTCCCCTCTCACATGCGCATCTGCCCCACTTTCCACGTCTCCCAGGTCAAGCCCTACGTCGCCGACCCGCTGTGCCCACCCCCTGCGGCTCCTGTTCCCCCGAGGATGATCGATGGCCATCCGGCCTGGGGGGTAATGGCAATCCTGGACGTCCGCAGGAGGGGTCGGGGCCTTCAGTATTTGGTGGACTGGGAGGGGTTTGGCCCTGAGCACCGCTCCTGGATACGCCCTGCGTTGATCCTCGATAAGCAGTTGATCCCCGATTTCCATCGGGCGCATCCAGGTAGGATTGGGCAGGTGCCTGGAGGCACCTCTAGAGGGGGGAGTACTGTCATGATGGCCACTAGGCCGTCATCAGCATCATCAACATCAGCTGCACTCACTTCAGCAGGTGGCAATCGGCGGGCCATAAAAGCCCAACGCGCGGACGCCTCAGCACGGAGTCGTCTGTCACTCTCACTGAGCAACGTGCCAAGATCTCAACCTCTCGTGAAGAACTCTACGCTTCGCCAAACCAGGCCACGTAAGCCATCTCTTCACAATTCCTCTGCTAGCCTTTTCCCCTGTGCACAGGTGGACCTCCCTGGCGGCGGACCACCCTCCTCTGCTGACGAGGCACCGTCTCCCGCTCCGCAGAGCTCCTCCTCACCTCCACAGCACCAGACACCACGAGCACGACGTCGCACGGACACCAGGAGTCAGTCAGCCTCTCATTGTGGCACCTGCAAGTAAGCCCCTGCAGCATACCCGCCGAACATTGCTACTGAACAACAGTAACCTTGTGCTTGTGTTTTCCAGGGTTGCCAGGTTACCACAAGACGAGCTCAGCTCCAGTGGCCAGACGAGCATTCACACATTCACTCACACTTCACTCATTAACTCACAATAAAGATAATTGTCTGTATCTCTCATGTCAGCGTCTGTCTCTTGGGTCGTAAATCATGTCATAATCAGCATGAAGACGTCTATTGTCATTTCACACACATGTAAACAAATTAAATATTGTCAAGTGCAAAAGTAATAAGTGTTTATAAAACATACCTGTTGAGTCATACTGCAGAAGACTGGGACACCAGAGATCAAACCGTGGGACACAACTGTTACGACCCCTCAGTCTAGGGGTGAGAGGGGTGTAACAAATAACCAGATGGAAAAAGCTGTAAAAGCAAAATTACATTTTAATGAGTTAAAAGAGGCTTTCTGCCAAAATGATAAATACATTACAAGGTTGGAGAACAACAGCCTAGGAAAGTACTACTCAAACCAAAGAAAGAAATATAACCAAACTAAAATACAAAATGGAGCAGTAGCTCTAAACCTAAATGTGTCTAATAAAAGTTACCTGCAGTGACGGGCATAGAATTGCAACTAAAGCCTTGGCCCAGGCGATGATAGAAACAGAGGTCATCTCCTCCGCGATGTTTGGCCTTCACTGCCGCCGTTGCTGGTGGGTCTGCTGCCACCACCTCTGGCCCCCTGCCATCTCCGGCCACAGCGTCGAGTCCTGTCGCTGCTGCGGTGGCCGCGCGCTGTCTGCTGGCGTTGAGAATCTGCTGTGCCTCCTGGGCCAGCGCGCGGAAGTCCCGCTGGGTCAACCACGGTGAACCGGCCAAGGTCGCTCTCGTGGCCGACGGTAGGGTCCTCAGGAATATGTGGGTGAAGAGAAAGTCATCGTCGTCTGAGCCCCTCAGCCTCAGCATGTCTTCCATCAGGTCGACGGGTGTGCTGTCTCCCAAGTCGTTCAGGGCCAGGAGTCTCTCCGCTCTTTCCTGGACTGAGGGAGTGAAGCGCTGGATGAGCGCTGCCTTCAGCCCGCCGTATTCGTCTTCGGCTGGTGGGCGCTGCACCAGGCTCTGCACATGACGAGCTGTGCGGTTGTCGAGCTTGGCAATAACGTGGTAGAATTTCGGGTCATCTGCCGTTATTTCCCGGAGAGCGAACTGAGCTTCGGCCAAGAGGAACCAGGAGCACAGGTTATCCTGCCAGAAATCTGGTAGTTTGACTGAGACTGCGTTCGCCTGGCTGGTTCCTGGCGAGTCCGGCTCGGGGGAAATTCTTTCGTCCATGATACGTCTTAAAGTCACCAGTGTGGAGAGCGTGAAAAGATGAGGCTGAGTTTATTTCTCAATTCAGGTTTATTCACAATCACGTATCTCCAACATCCTCTCAAACAAAAAAGAGGCCCATCCTCCCACATCTGTCCTTTTTATACCAGGACATCAAAGCACACAGTTACATTGCCATTTAAATGCAAAGACACAATACATCCTCTTCCAGGTCTTGTCCCTTTCACCCCCACATCGCTGGTGGTCAGGAAATCCCTCCAGGCCATCTCTTTGCATAACACAGAACACATTTCGCATCTTCCTGTTATCCCCAGGAGACTCAGACCTATTGTTCATTCTCAGATGTGAAGCAAGATTAATATACAAATGGAGTCTATGAAACTACATATGTGTGTACCACAGTTTGATCATTGGCAAGACACTGGCTAGAGATGTCGCAGACATATGGAAGAATAAATATCAATGCTTTAGATAACTTCTGATGAGGAATACCATCTGTAATGTTGGTATATTACTGTGTTTAAGCATTACATTAGTGAGACAAGAGAGAATTCTGTCTTGGGGCGTCACCGCTCCATTGCTTCTCATTAAGAAACCAAGCAGGTTTTCACTGGATGCCACTTGTGATGATATTACTGAGCAAACAAAAAACCCTGCTCTGAGTAGAGTTTAAATTCAGTTAGAGCACACTTGATTCCCGCTGAAGACGTCACACTTCACAAGTTCTCCAAACTACTGGTGGGTTCCCTGCTTCTCTCAACTCTAAAGACTTATCAGGCTGACAGATTTGATTGAATTTTTAACACTGTGTTTTCGTTTAGGAAAATGAAGCTCCAGCTTGTGCTCCTGCTGTTTGCTGTGGTGACTGTGATCAGTCCCGCATCTGCAAAAAAGGCCTCACACGATAAAGGTAAGCTGGAAGAATATGAAATGCATGTTAAACAGTGCGGTGAGTACACCACACATCTGATTGTCTTTGGAGATTAATCTTAAAGGACAACAGACTACATTACACTGACAGCTGTTTCAGCAACATGATCCGTAACAATGGATTAAACTTTGTTCTTTGATTTTTTTACTAACTGAACCCAATCTTGAAGAGGTTAGAGCTGATGAGCCCATACCTGAAGCTACTTTAGCTGAGAAGCCTGAGAAGGATGCAGCTGTGCAACATATCTTCACAACACTCAATAGACAGACAGCATCCTTTTCTAGTAGGAGTTATTCCTTGACGTAGCATAAAGGTTAGTAAAGTGTGGCCATAATTGAGATCTGGTGATTTGTGTACTTTATATTCATGTGCATGTTGCTTTTTTCTCTGCAGCTCTGCAGTTTCCTGCACCTTTGCCATGCTGATGATGACATCAGCAGCTGTGGAGCTTTACAACCCATGAAGTTTTCATGCTAAAAGTGCTTTGGCAAAAATAAAGATGGTTTCAGTTGCAGTATTTTCTGTCTCTATTTTATCACAAAATTATTAATAAGGTTTGGATTTTTTCCCTTAATAATAAACATCTTCATTTAAAAACTGCATTTTATTTTTACGTGTGTTATCTTTGTCTAATATTTAAATTTGTTTGATGATATGAAACATTTAAGTGTGACAAACATACAAAAAAATAAGAAATCAGGAGGGGGGCAAACACTTTTTCACACCACTGTACATGACCCAGGAACTTAATTAAGCAATATTACACAAGACAGAAGTTACGGTATCGAGCAGGGCATTAGATGTATTACAGCCGCAGTTAGTATAATCATGTTACGCTAATGATGTCAAGTGTAATATTGCTTTTATGCAACAGTTCCGGCAAGCACAATTTATTAAATGACAGCAATACTGGACTAAATATTATGATTTGTTTGTTTAACCAGTTATTCTGCGCAGCTGAGAAAAAAAAATAGTCCCTTCTAATTGTAACCAGTAACTGTTGCTAAACATCTTAATCTGTCATGATGGCCGCTAGGCCGTCATCAGCATCATCAACATCAGCTGCGCTCACTTCAGCAGGTGGCAATCAGCGGGCCATAAAAGCCCAACGTGCGGACGCCTCAGCACGGAGTCGTCTGTCACTCTCACTGAGCAACGTGCCAAGATCTTGACCTCTCGTGAAGAACTCTACGCTTCGCCAAACCAGGACACGTAAGCCATCTCTTCACAATTCCTCTGCTAGCCTTTTCCCCTGTGCAAAGGTGGACCTCCCTGGCGGCGGACCACCCTCCTCTGTTGACGAGGCACCGTCTCCCGCTCCGCGGAGCTCCTCCTCACCTCCACAGCACCGGACACCACGAGCACGACGTCGCACGGACACCAGGAGTCAGTCAGCCTCTCACTGTGGCACCCGCAAGTAAGCCCCTGCAGCATACCCGCCGAACATTGCTACTGAACAACAGTAACCTTGTGCTTGTGTTTTCCAGGGTTGCCAGGTTACCACAAGACGGGCTCAGCTCCAGTGGCCAGACGAGCATTCACACATTCACTCACACTTCACTCATTAACTCACAATAAAGATAATTGTCTGTATCTCTCGTGTCAGCGTCTGTCTCTTGGGTCGTAAATCATGTCAGTACGACTCCGTCACGATGACCCATCAGACAGCGCGCTGTCGCGCCGCTTTAACACACTCGGCGCACAAGTAGACATGATTTCCCACCAGCAGACAGTAATCTTAAACCAACTAACTCAGATTAACAGCCGGCTGGATCGCCTGGAAGGTCACCAGGCATTCCCCCCGGCTAGCGGGGCGCCTTCTGCACCCGCAGCTGCGGCTACTAGCCAAACCAGCCCATCTTTCACACATCGCCTAACTCCTGTACCAACCCCCGCACACTTTACTGGTAAACTGGGGGAGGCGCGGGGGTTTTTGCTACAATGTGAGTCAGTTTTTCTCCACGTCCCGGGGGACTTTGCCACTGATATGAATAAGATTGGGTACATCATCAACCTGCTGGGAGGCAGGGCTCTTGATTGGGCTTATACCATCATGGCCAAACCAAATTATTCATTGTTAACTTACCAGCAGTTCGTGGCGGAGTTCATGAAAGTGTTCGATCATGTGGACCGGGGCGCGGTGTTAACTGAACGGCTGCTTGGACTTCAGCAGGGCAGTAGATCTTCCGCCGATTATTCCGTGGACTTCCGGGTATTAGCCGGTCAGGTTGGGTGGGGGGAGCCAGCACTCTGTAGAATTTTCCTCCGCAGCCTTAACTCCGAGTTAAAAGACGAGCTAGTGGCAAAGGAGAAACCAGACAGACTTGGGGAATTAATCTCCCTCACCATCAGCCTAGATAGCAGACTGAGGGAGCGAGCTGCAGAACGGCGAACAGCTATCCGTGCAAATAAGTCTCGCCCTCGCTCTGCTAGGTCCCCCCTCTTTGCTCTGCCCGCATCTGAAGAACTTCCGGAGCAGGAGGATATGGTTGTGGGGCAATCGGGTCTTACAGCGGCTGAGAGACAGCGCCGCAGGGAGCAGGGGTTATGCTTCTACTGTGGGAATGGGGCACATGGAGTAGTCGATTGACCGTTAAAAGGGGGAGGTCCGCGGATCACGGTAGGGGGATTCGCGGACAAGAATCAGACAAAGCCCCTCACTAGTTGCCACATTCCCAGTCGGCTCATTCATAAACACAAGGAACACACCACACTTGCCTTAGTTGACTCTGGGGCTGAGCAAAACTTTATCTCCACAGACCTGGCAACCCTGATGGGCCTCAGCTGTCAACCTTTACGCCCCCCCATCCATCTGGTCACCCTGTCAAAAGCATCTCTCATTCACCAGCCATAATGCTCTGCACTGTGTGTCTATATATATATACATTTATAGTAATATGGACATATGTTTACTAGATGTTGTTTTTTTTTTTTCTTGCCTTCTGATTGTTGCTCTGAGTGTTGCTATCCCTATGCTGTTGCAATCCTGGAATTTCCCCATTGTGGGACTAATAAAGGCTTATCTTATCTTATCTTATCTTATCTTATCTTATCTCTGACGTCAGTTTCCCACCAGACGGCACCTGTGTTAACGAAAGTTTCTGGTAACCACAGGGAGGAAATACGGTTCCTGGTCTTGCCCTTCTCCTCCTCACCCGTCATCTTGGGGTACCCTTGGCTCCGGCTGCATAACCCCACGTTTGACTGGCAAGTTGGGAGAATAACGGCTTGGAGCTCATTCTGTCTGAGCGCCTGTCTTCAGTCCGCTGCATGCGCTCCCTCAGTGCCGATGATGTCTCCCTCAACACTCACTCCGGACCTGTCGAAGGTGCCTGACGTCTACCATGATTTGGGCCAGGTGTTTAGTAAGTCACGGACGTTGTCCCTTCCCCCCCATCGCCCGTACGACTGCGCAATCAACCTCAAGGCTGGGGCCCCTCTCCCGGCGAGCCGCCTGTACAGCCTATCAGCTCCGGAACACGAGGCCATGGATACGTACATCAAGGAGTCCCTGGCCTCCGGTATCATCCGTCCATCCTCCTCGGCCGTTGGGGCAAGGTTTTTCTTCGTTGGGAAGAAGGACGGGTCGCTGCGCCCCTGCATCGATTTCCGGGGTCTCAACGACATTACTATTAAGGACAAATACACTCTTCCCTTGATGAACACTGCTTTCGATTCCCTCCAGGGGGCGTCTTGGTTTACTAAACTAGATCTACGGAACGCCTATCACCTGGTGCGCATTCGAGAAGGTGATGAGTGGAAGACTGCTTTCCGGACCCCAAGCGGCCCACTTTGAATATCTGGTGATGCCGTTTGGGTTAACCAACGCTCCGGCAGTGTTCTAGCGCTTAATAAATGACGTTCTCCGGGACTTTCTGAATTCCTTCGTCTTTGTTTACCTTGATGATATCCTCATCTTTTCGTGCACACTGGAGGAGCATCAGGTGCATGTACGACGGGTCCTACAGCGCCTCCTGGAGAATCAGTTGTTCGTCAAGGCGGAGAAGTGTGAGTTCCACACGGATCGCACCTCCTTTCTGGGGTTTATAATCGCCCGTAACCAGGGGCTTCCCGACCCGGACAAGGTCAAGGCGGTGGTGGACTGGCCTACGCCCACATCCAGGAAACAGCTGCAGGGTTTTTTGGGGTTCGCCAATTTTTACCGGCGCTTCGTGCCAAATTTTGGGAACATCGCCAGACCCCTGACTGCACTCACATCCCCGAAGGTCCCTTTCCATTGGAGTGAGGAGGCTGCCGCGGCATTTGACAGGCTGAAGGGAGAGTTTGCTTCGGCCCGTGTATTGACCCAGGTGGACCCGGAGCTCCAATGCCTGGTGGAGGTGGACGCATCGTATTCGGGGGTGGGGGCGGTACTCTCTCAGCGCTCCCTGACGGACGGGAAGATCTGCCCCTGCGCTTACTTCTCTCATCGTTTGACACCTACTGAGAGGAATTACAGCATCAGTGACAGGGAGCTATTGGCTGTCAAACTTGCGCTGGAGGAGTGGAGACACTGGCTGGAGGGGGCTGCCCAGCCGTTTGTCGTCTGGACTGATCACCGCAATCTTGAATACCTTAGGACTGCCAAGCGGTTGAATGCACGTCAGGCCCGCTGGTCACTCTTCTTCGGCCGTTTTAATTTTACGATCACCTACCGGCCAGGAAGTAAGAATGGTAAGCCTGACGCCCTTTCCAGGCAGTTTGACGCGCCCTCCGCTGATGACCGGGAGGAGTCTATTCTGCCACCTGCGTGTGTGGTAGGTGCGTTGACCTGGGGCATCTGCGATAAGGTTAGAAGAGCACAGGAGGTGGAGCCTGATCCGGGTGGGGGGCCCCCGGGTCATTTGTTCGTCCCTCGTCCTGTTAGCAGCCAAGTAATAGAGTGGGGTCACGCGTCGAAGCTGGCGTGCCATCCGGGTGTGAGTCGGACCGTTGATCTCCTCCAGAGAACCTTTTGGTGGCCAGGGCTGCGGAGGGACGTTAACAACTATGTCCGGGCCTGCGCTCAGTGCGCCACGGGGAAGACATCATCATCGGCCCCGGCGGGTCTGCTACACCCTTTGCCAGTCCCCTCCTGCCCCTGGTCCCATGTAGCCATGGACTTTGTGACCGGTTTGCCCGCCCCCCCCCGGCCACTTCACGACCGTTTTAACCATCGTGGACCGCTTTTCTAAAGCTGCCCATTTTGTGCCTCTCCGGGGGTTG
Source organism: Pholidichthys leucotaenia (assembly GCA_020510985.1). Taxonomy (NCBI): domain Eukaryota; kingdom Metazoa; phylum Chordata; class Actinopteri; order Cichliformes; family Pholidichthyidae; genus Pholidichthys; species Pholidichthys leucotaenia. The sequence goes on from CM035841.1 coordinate 90,860,820, forward strand.
CCTTCAGCGCGGGAGACGGCGGACCTCCTCGTTCTCCATGTGGTTCGTCCTCACGGAATCCCCGCTGATATTGTTTCGGATCGAGGGCCACAGTTCGTCTCGCAGGTTTGGAAGGCATTCTGTACGGCGCTTGGGGCCACGGCCAGTCTCTCCTCTGGATACCATCATCAGAGTAACGGCCAGTGCGAGCGAGCCAATCAGGAGCTGGAGGCTGCGCTGCGCTGGGTCATCTCCTCCTGCTCTTCTTCGTGGAGCATGTACCTCCCGTGGATCGAGTATGCTCATAACACCACGGTGTCCTCGTCCACAGGGATGTCCCCCTTCAAGGCATCACTGGGGTATGATCCACTCTTGTTCCCGGAGGAGGAGGAGGAGGTAGCGGTCCCCTCTGTTCAGGGTCACGCCAGACGCTGTCGGCAAGTTTGGTCCATTGCCCGCAGAGCCCTTCTGAGGACCACGGAACGGAACATTGAGGTGGCCAACCGCCATAGGAGGCCTGCCCCGGATTACAAGGTGGGTGACAAGGTATGGTTGTCCACGAAGAACATCAGTGTGCCTGCCGAGAAGCGTAAGCTAACCAAGCGCTTCATCGGTCCCTTTGTTATTTCCCGCATTGTCAACCCTGTATCTGTGCGTCTTGCTCTCCCCTCTCACATGCGCATCTGCCCCACTTTCCACGTCTCCCAGGTCAAGCCCTACGTCGCCGACCCGCTGTGCCCACCCCCTGCGGCTCCTGTTCCCCCGAGGATGATCGATGGCCATCCGGCCTGGGGGGTAATGGCAATCCTGGACGTCCGCAGGAGGGGTCGGGGCCTTCAGTATTTGGTGGACTGGGAGGGGTTTGGCCCTGAGCACCGCTCCTGGATACGCCCTGCGTTGATCCTCGATAAGCAGTTGATCCCCGATTTCCATCGGGCGCATCCAGGTAGGATTGGGCAGGTGCCTGGAGGCACCTCTAGAGGGGGGAGTACTGTCATGATGGCCACTAGGCCGTCATCAGCATCATCAACATCAGCTGCACTCACTTCAGCAGGTGGCAATCGGCGGGCCATAAAAGCCCAACGCGCGGACGCCTCAGCACGGAGTCGTCTGTCACTCTCACTGAGCAACGTGCCAAGATCTCAACCTCTCGTGAAGAACTCTACGCTTCGCCAAACCAGGCCACGTAAGCCATCTCTTCACAATTCCTCTGCTAGCCTTTTCCCCTGTGCACAGGTGGACCTCCCTGGCGGCGGACCACCCTCCTCTGCTGACGAGGCACCGTCTCCCGCTCCGCGGAGCTCCTCCTCACCTCCACAGCACCAGACACCACGAGCACGACGTCGCACGGACACCAGGAGTCAGTCAGCCTCTCATTGTGGCACCTGCAAGTAAGCCCCTGCAGCATACCCGCCGAACATTGCTACTGAACAACAGTAACCTTGTGCTTGTGTTTTCCAGGGTTGCCAGGTTACCACAAGACGGGCTCAGCTCCAGTGGCCAGACGAGCATTCACACATTCACTCACACTTCACTCATTAACTCACAATAAAGATAATTGTCTGTATCTCTCATGTCAGCGTCTGTCTCTTGGGTCGTAAATCATGTCATAATCAGCATGAAGACGTCTATTGTCATTTCACACACATGTAAACAAATTAAATATTGTCAAGTGCAAAAGTAATAAGTGTTTATAAAACATACCTGTTGAGTCATACTGCAGAAGACCGGGACACCAGAGATCAAACCGTGGGACACAACTGTTACGACCCCTCAGTCTAGGGGTGAGAGGGGTGTAACAAATAACCAGATGGAAAAAGCTGTAAAAGCAAAATTACATTTTAATGAGTTAAAAGAGGCTTTCTGCCAAAATGATAAATACATTACAAGGTTGGAGAACAACAGCCTAGGAAAGTACTACTCAAACCAAAGAAAGAAATATAACCAAACTAAAATACAAAATGGAGCAGTAGCTCTAAACCTAAATGTGTCTAATAAAAGTTACCTGCAGTGACGGGCATAGAATTGCAACTAAAGCCTTGGCCCAGTTTCTCAACCTGAAAGAAAGATAACATGGACAGTAATATTATGATAGAATGATGGTGGACTAGCCTGCCACAATTTCTTCACTTTAAGTTTTGTGTTTTCATTTCCATCAAAAGACGTGGCATCTTTTCATTCTTAACACATTATCCAGTCCATATCAGTGTAGATATCCAGCTTTTTTTTTTCCCCTTAAAAGCTGATGTGTTTTCAAAGTCCTTTAATTTTTTGAGCAGTATAATAAGTTTCCAATTCCCACAATGTGCCTTGTAAAGGAAAAAAACAAAACAAAACAAGAAAGACACAGAGTACTCCTGCGCAGGACAAACAATTAATTTACCAGTGGGAACAAAAGTGACATACTTCTCACATTGGGCTGCACGGTGGCGCAGTGGTTAGCACTGCGGCAGCACAGTTTACCCTTGGCCAGGGGATTGTGGGGATCATGGGATCGTGGGTTCGATCCCAGCCCCCAACCAACAGTGATCTGTGTGGAGTTTGCATGTTCTCCCCGTGTTGCGTGGGTTTACTCCGGGATTTCTCCGGTTTCCTCCCACATGCCAAAAACATGCATGTTAGGTTAATTGGCTGTTCTAAATTGTCCCTAGATATCTGTTTCCTATAGGCCCTTAGAATAGAGGGTTAGTATTAATGAAAGCGCTTTGAGTGGTCTTTGTGACTAGAAAAGCGCTATATAAGTGCAGGTTAGTTAGTTAGTAATTATATCACAGCCGCACCTGACTAATTGTTTAGCTGGAATTTATAGCAGATGGCTGAAGGTGAGGCTTGATTGGTGGAATGTTGCAGCACCAATCCAATCAAACACAGGATTTTGTCAGGGACTGGATGGGGCAGGAGACAGCCAAAACAGACTTTAAACCAGAAGAGCTGCACAGCTGAGTGACATAAGGGAGGGAAACAGACAAAGATGATCAACATTGTCAGAATAAAACAGAAGGCCGTGGGCTGTAACAACAACAACCTTATCTAGCCAATGGCCCATAGTTTGCATGCTAGCAACTTCTTCAGCACACTTCACTCACTTTTCTTGGCATTTTCAGATGAAACAAAGAGTCCATCACCACAAAGGTAATTTGGTTTTACTGTGTTATCCTTGTTTTTGTTTTTCTCCAGACTATCCAGGTCAGCTAATGAAAATCTTGCACACTGGGAGGTTTCCATGGAAATAGCCTAGCTTCTACCTTTCTCCTCCTCTTCCTCCTCCTCTTCTGATGACCATTCATAATTTAACTCAAATGTTATATTCAGAAAAATGTCCATCATTTTGCTGTTTTCCAATAATGTTGCCTTAAAATGCTGACCAGGAGTCGACAGTCAATAATGGTTACTGTGGTGCACATATGTGGTTTCATATGCTCACATGTATATTGCTTTTCATATGCTCATGTGTATATTACTGTATGCTTATTGTGGCTTCACGTCTCAGAGGAACAAAAGGTCTGAACCTCCTAGGGGTAATAGGAGGATGTGAGATCTGGCCTTTTGGTATGCAAAGGGATGACCGTGAGGGATTTCCTGACCACCAGGATTTTATGTAGAGGCGAGAAGGACTGAAGGGGGATGCATTGTGTTTGGGATTAACAGACAATGTGACTTTGTGCTTTGATGTCCGGGGGTATAAAACGGACAGATGTTGGGGGTTACAGTCTCTTTTTCTGCTTTTGAATGTTGGAGAATGTGATGCGAGTAAAACTGAACCTGAGAAATAAACTCAGCCTCGTCCTTCCCACACTTCTCCACAGTTACTAATTAATGGTTACTAGAATGCCTCTGAAGTGGAGTGATACATATCCCGTGAAAATGGATTGCAATTATCGGGGATTATAATAACTCCTGGAATCCCTATTGTCCAAACAAATTGCTTGGTCGGAACTAGCTGTTGTATAAGATGTTGTAAATAACAAAAGTCATGGATCAGAAGGGCCTTTCGTTAGATATCTTGAACCGTAGTCCAGATCTACTTCAACTTGATTTTGAGGTTCCACATTTGACTTTATCTCTTTACGGCTGGGGGCATTCTTCCTTTTGAATCACCGTTCTTAGAAAACTATCCCATACAACTTCACTTTATTAAGTTCATGTTCTGAGAGTTCCCAGGCTAGTATACTATACAATAGACGTGACTGCACATAATTGACTGACATCTTTCTTGTTTTTTAGAAAACATTATTAACTCTCTGCCCACTTAGAAAAGCTTAAAACAATAAGTCTACTTGATGCTTTTCTCCACACAGTGGCTCTAAAAGCTGACTTGGGTTTGTTCTCTATCAGTTTGTGACGATGGAGTGTCACCACTGTTATGGTCTTTGTAACTGAATATTATATTAAATGTGTACAAGGATTTATGTTTGCAAATGTCAACATGTATTGTATTGGATAAAATGCACATATAATTTCAGAATCTGAGTGAATTGAATTTCTTTTGTGAGATAATTGTTAATGTTAATCATGTTAACTGGGTGAGGCAATTGTATAATCTTAAAACCACGTACCTTTGCCAGCATGCTTCCTGGTGGTGTCTGGGCAAAAGACTCCTCAGGGGTTTGAGGGCCCTTTAAAGGATGCCAGCAGGAGAAAGTATATGATGCTTGAGTAAAGGGGGAATTTAATATGTAAATAGGGGTTTAAATTATTTATTGTATTGTGGGACTCATATGCACATATGTATATCACTTTATGCTTCATATATATACCACTTTAGGCTTCACATCTTAGATTGAACAAAGGACTAAGTCTCCTTGGAGATAACAGGAGGGTGTGAAAGTTTAATCTTTGGTATGCAAAGAGATGGCCTTTGGGGATTTTCCTGGCTGCCAGAAGCCGGGGGTGGAGGTGTTAAGTTCTGATAGGAGATGCATTGTTACTTGGGATGAAATGCATTGTGATTGTGAGCTTTGAAGGTCCTGGTATTTAAAGGACGAAATTCTGAGGTTTTCTCTCTCTTTCTGTTTTACTGATGTTGGAAGATGTGAATAAAACCTGACTCGTGAGATAAACTCTGCCTCGTCATTTTCACATTTCCACACTGGTGACCCTAAGACGTATTATGGATGAAAGAAATTCCCCCGAGCCAGCTGGGTCAGGAGCTTCCAGCTAAGCGTACGCCGCTACCGTCCAGCTACCGGACTTTTGGCGAGACAACCCGCGCTCCTGGTTCCACTTGGTCAAAGCACAGTTCGCCCTCCGGGGGATAACACGAGATGATACAAAGTTCTACCATGTGATTGCCAAGCTCGACAACCGCACGGCTCGGCATGTGGAGAGCCTATTGGAGCAGCCACCGGCCGACGACAAATACAGCGGGTTGAAGGCTGCGCTCATCCAGCGCTTCACTCTCTCAGTCCAGGAGAGAGCGGAGAGGCTCCTGGCTCTGAACGATTTGGGAGATGGCACGCCCGTTGACCTGATGGAGGACATGCTGAGGTTGAAGGGCTCAGACGACGACGACTTCCTCTTGACCCACATTTTAAGATAAGATAAGATAAGATAAGCCTTTATTAGTCCCACAACGGGGAAATTCCAGGATTGCAACAGCACAGGGATAGCAACACTCAGAAGGCAAGAAAAAAAACAAGCAAGCAAGAGCAGCTAATATACATATGTACATATTACTATAAAATATATATATACACACACACACACACAGACACACAGTGCAGAGCATTGTAGCTGGATGGAATAAATATATGAATATATGAACACACAGTGCAGAGCATTGTAGCTAGATGGAATAAATATGTAAATATATAAACACCCACAGTACGGAGCATTGCAGCTAGGTGGAATAAATATGCAAGTATATAAACACACACAGTGCGGAGCAATGTAGCTAGATGGAATAATATGTAGATATATAAAAACACAGTGCGGAGCATTGTAGCTAGATGGAATAAATATATAGATATATAAATATAAACACACCCAGTGCTGAGCATTGTAGCTAGATGGAATAAATATATAGATATATAAATATAAACACACCCAGTGCTGAGCATTGTAGCTAGATGGAATAAATATGTAAATATATAAACACACACAGTGCAGAGCATTGTTGCTAGGTGGGATGAAACAGCATAACCGTCTATTTAGTTATCCTACATGGTATGATTATGTGCCCATACATATTCTCACCCTCCATAGCGACCGGTATGTTCCTAGTTGTATGCCGGAGAGGACCATTGTGTAAGTCTATTGCATCTTTTGCATTCAAAAAACTATTAGTACTATTAGTACTATTATTATTTTCCTCAGAACCCTACCGTCGGCCCCGAGAGCGACACTGGCCGGTTCGCCATTGTTGGCCCAGCAGGACTTCCGCGCGCTGGCTCAGGAGGCGCACCGGATTCTCAACGCCAGCAAGCAGCGCGCGGCCACCGCAGCAGCAACGGAGTTCGGCGTGATGGCCGGAGATGGCGGGGGGCCAGAGACGGCGGTAGCAGAATCAGAGAATCAGAATCAGAATCAGGTTTATTGCCATTGTTCATGTAGTACACAAACTAGGAATTTGTCTCGGTACAATGCTGCAACATTAAACATGATAAGATAAGAGAAATAAACTATACATGTAATAAAGTGTAGGATAAGATTAAGTGATACTGGTCAACAGTTAAAATATATATTAGCCAGCAGCAGATACTGTGGAGAACTATATAGTGCAGTCGGTAATGCAGGAAGAAAACAGTGATGATTGACATGAGTCTGGTTGAGCTGCTGTACATATTGCACGAGAGTCAATAAGTCACTTAGTGTTCAGCAGTCTAATGGCAGAGGGGAAGAAGCTGTTCATGTGATGGGAGGTTTTAGTCTGGATGGACCGAAGTCTTCTACCAGAGGGGAGGGGGGCAAACAGTACGTGACCAGGGTGTGAGGGATCGGCTATGATCCGGCCAGCACGCCTCCGGGTCCTGGAGATGTACAGATCCTGGAGAGATGGGAGCTTGCAGCCGATCACCTTCTCAGCAGTGCGCACGACGCGCTGCAGCCTTAGTCTGTCCCTGGCAGTGGCTCCTGCGTACCACACGGTTATGGAGGTGGTGAGGATGGACTCGATGATCGCTGTGTAGAACTGCACTAACATCTTGGTGGGTAGCTTGAGCTTCCTCAGCTGCCGCAGGAAGAACATCCTCTGCTGGGCTTTTTTGATGAGTGAGCTGATGGTCAGCTCCCATTTGAGGTCCCTGGTGATGGTAGTGCCTAGGAAGCGGAAGGAATCAGCAGTGGTGATGGGAGAGCCTGAGAGGGTGAGGGGGGGCAGAGGAGTAGTGACTTTCCTGAAGTCTACAATCATCTCCACTGTCTTCAGAGCGTTCAGCTGCAGGTTGTTATTGCTGCACCAGGACGCCAGCTGGGCCACCTCTCTCCTGTAGGCGGACTCGTCGCCGTTGGAGATGAGCCCGATGAGGGTGGTGTCGTCCGCAAACTTGATCAACTTGACAGACTGGTGGCTGGAGGTGCAGGAGTTGGTGTAAAGGGAGAAGAGTAGGGGGGAAAGTACACAGCCCTGGGGTGATCCGGTGCTGATGCTAGTATAGTCTGAGACAGTCTTTCCCAGCCGCACATGCTGCCTCCGGTCCGTCAGGAAGTCGATGATCCACCTGCAGAGGGAGTCAGGCACGTTGAGCAGGGACAGCTTGTCCCGGAGCAGAGCGGGGCGGATGGTGTTGAATGCGGAGCTGAAGTCCACAAACAGGATCCTGGCGTAGGTTCCCGGGGAGTCCAGGTGCTGCAGGATGGAGTGGAGGGCCAGGTTGACTGCATCGTCTACAGACCTGTTGGCTCGGTAGGCAAACTGCAGCGGGTCCAGGAGAGGGGTGGTGATGGACTTGAGGTGGGACAGGACCAGGCGCTCAAAGGACTTCATGACTACAGAGGTGAGCGCTACAGGTCTGTAGTCATTAAGTCCAGTGATCCGTGGCTTCTTGGGGACAGGGATGATGGTGGAGGATTTGAGGCAGGACGGCACGTGGCATAACTTAAGGGAGGTGTTAAAAATGTCTGTGAATACAGGAGCCAGCTGTTTCGCACAGAGTCTCAGGGTGGAAGGAGACACGCCGTCTGGGCCAGGGGCCTTGCACGGGTTCAGTCTGGAGAACTGTTTGAGCACATCCTGCTCACTGATGATAAGGGGAGGGGGGGAGGAGGGGGGGGTGCCTTAAATGAAGTAGGGAATGTGGAGGCTGTGGAGCTGGAGGGAGGGGGGGAGTTGGACACAGATGACGAGGTGTCAAAACGGGCACAGTGTTGGGACAGTCTTTGACAAAGGGCTTTGTCATCCTGACCTTTAGGAGCCTTAGGTCGATAGTTGGTGATTTGCCTCAGTCCTCTCCACACGGAAGCCGAATCATTAGCAGTGAACTGCTGCTGGAGTCTCTCTGAGTATAGAGATTTAGCAGAACCACCGACGACGGCGGCAGCGGGGGCCAAGGATCGCGGAGGAGACGCCCTCTGTTTCTACCATCGCCGCTTTGCAGAGAAGGCACGCAAATGTCTACCACCGTGCCATTTCAAGCGCTCGGGAAACGCCAAGACCAGGGGTCGGTAGCAGCTGCGGCCCTCGGGGAGGAGAACAAGCTGCTCTACTTGAAGGATGCGCACTCGGGGAGGCAATTCCTCGTGGATACAGACTCCCAGTTGAGTTTCATCACACCTTCCTCCGCTGACCGGCTGGCAGATTCCAGTGGTCCCGAGGTGTCAGCAGCCAACGGCTCGATGATTAAGACCTTTGGTGAGAGGACTCTGCTTCTGTCCCTGCACGGCCGTACATTTGAGTGGACTTTTGTCATAGCTGCATTAAATTTCAATATGTTGGGGGCTGATTTTCTGTGCTCACATGGTTTGTTGGTTGATCTTGCTAACAGGCGCCTGGTTAATGCACTTTCTTTTTATTCTATTCCCTGTACAGCCCGAGTGGCCCCACCAACAGCACAAGCCAACGTCACAGCTGCAAGTGGTAAGTTCCACACACTGCTCACTCAGTTTCCAGCGCTCACGGTTCCCACATTTTCGGCGGCCGTCGCTAAACACAGGGTAGAACATTTTATTACTACCACCGGACCACCCGTTTTTGCAAAAGCTCGGCGTTTGGATTCAGCTAAACTGACCATAGCGCACGAGGAGTTCGCCAACCTGGAAAAGTTGGGCATCATCCGGCGTTCAAACAGCCCATGGGCTTCCCCGCTTCACATGGTCCCAAAAGCTGATGGCTCGTGGCGACCTTGCGGAGATTTCCGCAGGTTGAACAACGCCACAGCGCACGACCGCTACCCAATCCCGCATATCCAAGATTTTTCCGTTCATTTGGCGGGGGCGCGCGTTTTTTCTAAGATAGATTTGGTCCGCGGTTACCACCAAGTCCCAGTGCGCGCTGAGGACATACCCAAAACAGCGGTAATAACTCCTTTTGGTCTATTCGAGTTTTTGCACATGCCGTTTGGGCTTAAAGGCGCTGCGCAGACGTTCCAACGCATGATGGACGCGGTGTTGCGCGATCTCCCCTTCGTATTCGTCTACCTGGACGACATTTTAGTAGCCAGCGCGTCCGAAGACGAACACGAAAACCACCTCACGGCAGTTTTCTGGAGGTTGGGAGAGCACGGGTTAATAATCAACCCAGTGAAGTGTCAGTTCGGGGTGACGCAGATTGATTTTTTTGGGGCATCGCGTCTCCCCAGAAGGAGCGGTTCCGTTGCCTGACAAAGTGCGCGCGGTGACAAATTTTCCCCAGCCACAAACGGTCAAAGCGTTGCAGGAGTTTTTGGGAATGGTGAATTTTTATAACCGTTTCCTCCCCCGCGCAGCACAGCTCATGCAACCATTGTACGCCGCACTAAAAAAACAAAAACCCACAAATAGGATCGAATGGTCTCCCGAGCGGGAGCGAGCATTCTCGGAGGTCAAAACAGCCCTGGCAAACGCTGCGTTGTTAACACATCCAGACCCAACGGCCTGCATAGCGCCCACTACTGACGCGTCAGATGTGGCCATAGGGGCGGTCGTGGAGCAGCATGTAGCCAGGGCTTGGCAGCCACTCGCCTTTTTCAGCAGGACTTTGCGCGATAATGAACGAAAATACAGCGCATTCGACAGGGAGTTGTTAGCTCTCCACTTGGCCATTCGCCACTTCCAGTTCTGGCTGGAGGGACGCCCTTTCACCACGTTCGTTGACCACAAGCCGCTGACATTCGCGATGGCCAAGGTTTCAGAACCGTGGTCAGGCCGGCAGCAGAGGCAGCTGGCCACCATCTCAGAGTTTAGTACCGATATTCAGCATGTGGCGGGTAAACTGAATGTAGTGGCAGACTGTCTCTCGCGCGCCGTGGCGGCCCCAGTCCGCGTAGGGATAGATTATGCAGCCATGGCCGCAGATCAGAGTAGCGATGCGGATGTGCGCGCGCTCCAGTCTGGACCAACAGGGTTAAGGCTGGAGAACAGGGTGCTGCAAGACGGTATGCCCCCCCTAATCTGTGATGTCTCCACTGGGCGACCGCGTCCTGTGGTACCGGCCGCGTGGCGCCGCCGCGTTTTTGACTCGATTCATTCTCTGGTGCACCCGGGAGTGCGCACGTTGGTCAAAATGGTGGGAGAGAAATTTGTATGGCCGAGCCTGCGCAAACAAGGAGTGGGCAGCAGCCTGCATGGCTTGTCAACGAGCCAAAGTACACAAACACACGAGAGCTCCCTTGGAGCCGTTTCACATCCCGGCTAAGAGGTTTGATCATGTTCACGTAGACCTCGTAGGCCCCCTTCCGCCATCACAGGGGTGCACACACCTTCTGACAATGGTAGACCGCACCACGCGCTGGCCGGAAGTGGTCCCACTGGCATCAACCACAGCCGAGGAGGTGGCGCGCGTGTTATTAACAGCATGGGTAGCACGCTTTGGAGTCCCTTCGGACATTACGTCCGACAGAGGCCCGCAATTTGTTTCCAAACTTTGGTCAGCAATGGCCCGCAGCCTGGGGGTAACGATCCACCGCACAACCGCGTACAATCCGCAGGCTAATGAGTTATGTGAACGTTTTCATAGGTCGTCGAAAGCGGCTCTCAGAGCGTCGCTTACGGATGCAAATTGGGTGGACAGGCTACCGTGGGTTTTATTGGGGTTGCGTTCTGCACCTAAAGAGGATTTAGAAGCCTTCCCAGCTGAGCTTGTTTTTGCGCAGCCACTTCGGATGCCCGGGGAATTTCTCCCAGATAATCCTGCGCCAGAATGCTCCCCGGCTCAGCGGTTGCAGCGTGGCACGGAACCAGGCACGCTGCCTGGCCCCGTTCACCACAGTTTTCCGCACGTTTTTGTGCCTAAGGCTTTAAAAAACGCGGAGTTTGTTTTTGTCAGACACGATGCCCATAGACCACCGCTGCGGCCACCTTATGATGGACCATTTAGAGTGCTGGAAACAGGAGATAAGCATTTTTTGCTAGATTTGGGGGGCAGGAAAGAAAAGATTGGCATAAACAGGCTCAAACCCGCCTTTGTGCTGGCAGACGAGGATGTGCTGTTGGCCAGGCCTCCGCAGCACGGCAGACCCCCTAGGGGACATTCCCCAGAACATCCACAGGGATTGACAAACAGTTCTCCCCCTCAGACAGCAGCTCCCCAGCAGGATGGCACCGCGGGAGTGGTGAAGCCCGCTTACAGCAGATACGGGAGGAGACTGAGGCCCAAGCAGCATGTGGGCTGAGGTGTAATGGTTTTATCATGACATGCAGACTGTTATTCCATTGTTCCATCTTAGACGTTTTGGGGGGGTCATGTGGGACTCATATGCACATATGTATATCACTTTATGCTTCATATGTATACCACTTTAGGCTTCACATCTTAGATTGAACAAAGGACTAAGTCTCCTTGGAGATAACAGGAGGGTGTGAAAGTTTAGTCTTTGGTATGCAAAAAGACGGCCTTTGGGGATTTTCCTGGCTGCCAGAAGCCGGGGGTGGAGGTGTTAAGTTCTGATAGGAGATGCATTGTTACTTGGGATGAAATGCATTGCGATTGTGAGCTTTAAAGGTCCTGGTATTTAAAGGACAAAATTCTGAGGTTTTCTCTCTCTTTCTGTTTTACTGATGTTGGAAGATGTGAATAAAACCTGACTCGTGAGATAAACTCTGCCTCGTCATTTTCACATTTCCACAGTATTATTTATGGTGTATTTATGGTGTGTATTTATTCTGTAGATACTGTGGGCAAGTATTTATGTATTTATGACTCTTTTAGATATTATTGGGTATATGTGGGAAGATGGAAATATGTATTGTCTTACCTGGGATTGTGGAATGTTCTAATTACATTGATTATCTCACTTGAGTATATTAACAGGTGTTTTTCATTTGGTTTATGTTGGGTGTCAGATGTTCCCGTAAGTTGTTGCCTGTGAAGTATTTTTGGAATAAATGGAAAATTGCTGATTGCAAACTTTTGGAAGTCTCCGCTCTTCTCTGGTGTGCCTTGACCGCTCGGCTACGTGACAATTGGTGGCAGAAGTGGTTCGTTCCCTGTCAATTGGTGTCAGAAGTGGTCTGTTTCCTGGCAATTGGTGTCAGAAGTCGTCCGTTTTCACAGCTGGGGTGACGAAGAAAGCGCAGCCTGACGAGTGGTGTCAGAAAGTTTCCACTCCCACCGTGGCTACAGAGGAAAGAAAGCGGAAGGTATGACAATGGTGTCAAACAAGATAAGATAAGATAAGCCTTTATTAGTCCCACAATGGGGAAATTCCAGAATTGCATTAGCACAGGGATAGCAACACTCAGAGCAACAATCAGAAGGCAAGAAAAAACAAGAGCAGTGAGTATACATATGTACATATAAACATAAATATATAGACACACGATGCGGAGCATTGCAGCTAGATGGAATAAATATATACACTACCGTTCAAAAGTTTGGGGTCACCTCAGACAATTTTGTGTTTTCCATGAAAAGTCACACTTTTATTTACCACCATGAGTTGTAAAATGAATAGAAAATATAGTCAAGATATTGACAAGGTTAGAAATAATGATTTGTATTTGAAATAATAATTTTTTCCTCCAAACTTTGCTTTCGTCAAAGAATCCTCCATTTGCAGCAATTACAGCATTGCAGACCTAACATGATTGCACAAGGGTTTTCTAATCATCCATTAGCCTTCTGACGCAATGAGCAAACACATTGTACCATTAGAACACTGGAGTATAGTTGCTGGAAATGGGCCTCTATACACCTATGTAGATATTGAACCAAAAACCAGACATTTGCAGCTAGAATAGTCATTTACCACATTAGCAATGTATAGAGTGTATTTCTGATTAGTTTAAAGTTATCTTCATTAAAAAAGTGCTTTTCTTTCAAAAATAAGGAAATTTCTAAGTGGCCCCAAACTTTTGAATGGTAGTGTAGATATATAAACACACAGTGAGGAGCATTGTAGCTAGATGGAATAAATATATGAACATATAAACACACACAGTGCGGAGCATTGTAGCTAGATGGAATAAATATGTGAATATATAAACACACACACAGTGTGGAGCGTTGTAGCTAGATGGAATAAATATATGAATATATAAACAAACACAGAGTGCAGAGCATTGCAGCTAGATGGAACAAACATGCAAACACATAAACACACACAGTGCGGAGCACCGTAGCTAGATGGAATAAATATGTAAATATATAAACACACAGTGTGGAGCATTGTCGCTAGATGGAATAAATATATTAATATACAAACACACACAGTGCGGAGCACTGCAGCTAGATGGAATGAAACAGCATAACTGTCTACTTAGTTATCCTTGGTATGATTATGTACCCATACATATTGTCACCCTCCGTAGCTTCCGGTATTTTCCTAGTTGTATACCGGAGGGGACCATTGTGTAAGTCTATTGCGTCTTTTGCATTCAATACTATTAGGTTGTCACGTCTTTTTGCTACCTCTGCAAGCAGCCCTGCTTAGGTTATACAGTCTGACAGCCGTTGGTAGGAAGGACCTGCGAAACCTCTCGGTTGTGCACCTAGGATGATGTAGTCTGCTGCTAAATGAGCTCCTTAGTGCATTCAGTGTGTCCTGCATAGGGTGGAACTCGGACTCCAGCAGAGATGACAGTTTAGCCACCATCCTTCTCTCTCCCATCTCCTCCACTGAGTCATGGCGCTGCCCCAGGACAGAGCTAGCTTTCTTGATCAGTTTGTTCAGTCTCTTCCTATCGGCTGCTGTAATGCCACTGCCCCAGCAGACCACTCCAAAAGTGATGGCTGATACCACCACCGTGTCGTAGAATGTCTTCAGCAGCGCCCCTTGTACACCAAAAGACCTGACTCTCCTCAGTAGGAACAGCCTGCGCTGTCCCTTCTTGTAGAGTGCGTCAGTATTGTGTAACCAGTCTAGTTTATTGTTCAGATGAACACCCAGGTACTTGTAGGATGTCACCATCTCAATGTCTGTTCCCTGGATGTTTACTGGTGCTGTGAGGGGTTGTCCTTGCCTGCGGCAGTCCACCACCAGCTCCATAGTTTTCCTCGCGTTGATCTGGAGGCAGTTCCGATGGCACCAGTCCACAAAGTCCTGGATAAGCCCTCTGTATTCAGCTTCATCTCCGTTGGAGATGAGGCCAACGATCGCAAAGTCATCAGAGAACTTCTGTAGATGGCAGTGTGTTGTGTTGTGTGAGAAGTCAGCAGTATAAAGGGTGAACAGGAAGGGAGCCAAAACCGTTCCCTGTGGGGCCCCCGTGCTACCAATGATCGTGTCGGACACACAGTCCCGGGTTCTCACAAACTGTGGCCAGTTTGTGAGGTAGTCCAGGATCCATGATGACAGGTGCTGGTCCACCCCTGCGCACAGCAGCTTGTCCTTCAGGATAATCGGTTGGATGGTGTTGAAAGCACTGGAGAAGTCAAAGAACATGATCCTCACTGTATTCCCGGCTTCTCCAGGTGGAGCAGAGAACAGTGAAGGGGGAAGATGACCGCATCCTCCACCTCAATACCATTCTGGTAGGCGAACTGGAGTGGATCCATCGCTGGACGCACCAGGGGGCGGAGGTGAGCAAGGAGCAGTCTCTCCAGGGTCTTCATCATGTGGGACGTCAGGGCGACTGGTCTGTAGCTGTTCAGATCTTTGGGGTGGGAAGTCTTTGGTAAAGGTACCACACAAGATGTTTTCCACAACTGCGGTACCCTCCCCAGCTTCAGGCTCAGGTTGAAGATGTACTCCACAATCCCACACAGCTGGTCTGCACAGGACTTGAGGAGCTTTGCACTGATGCCGTCCGGTCCTGACGCCTTCCTCGCCTTGATCTTCCTCAGCTCCGTCCTCACCTGGGTCTTAGTGAGGGTCAGGTTGGGGGGCTGTGTGTTAGGAGTGGGGTGGTGATGGTGGAGTGGGGAGTGGGCAGCAGGACTTGATGTCTTCAGTGGCAGCAGTGGTTGCTGTGCAGTCGGGGGGGAGGGCGGTTGGTCAAACCTATTAAAAAACAGATTCAGATTGTTCGCCCACTCCCTGCCCCCTGTGGGGGGAGGTATTCTGGAGCCCAGAGATGGTTTTAAGGTTTCTCCAGACCCCGCTGATGTCGCTCTGTTGCAGCTTGTCCTCCATCTTCTTCCTGAAGCTGTCCTTGCCTTCTCTGATCTTTCTCCTCAGCTCCCCCCGTACGGCCTTCAGCATCTCCCTGTTCCCCGACCTGAAGATCGTCTTCTTCTCTCTCAGAAGTGTTTTTATCTCAGGGTTGATCCAGGGTTTGTTGTTTTAGCAACACCGTATGGTCTTGGTGGGAACGGTATTGTCCACACAGAAGCTGATGTAGTCCGTGATGGTGTGAGTGAGGCCATCGATGTCCTCACCATGTGGATCGCAGAGCTGCTCCCAGGCGGTGGTTTCAAAACAGCCCTTTAAAGTGTCCATTGCCTCCTCAGACCATAACTTCACTGTGCGCATGTCCGGAGGTTGTCTGTGCACTAGGGGTTTGTACACCGGCAGGAGATGAACCAAGTTGTGATCCGATCTCCCGAGTGGGGGGAGCTGTAATGAGGTGTACGCCTCCTTAGTGTTTGCGTAGAGTAGGTCCAGTGTTTTATTGTCTCTAGTGTGGCATGTGACATACTGGGTAAACGTGGGTAGAATGGGAGACAGTGAAACATGGTTGAAATTGCCTGAGATGAGGAGAAGAGCATCTGGGTGTTCTGTCTGCAGCCTGCCAGTTACTGAGTGGATGACGTCACGCACTGTCCCAGCGTTCGCCATCGGATTTGCATAAATAACAATGCAGATCACGTGTGAGTATTCCCTTGGGAGATATGTAGGCCGCATGCTAACAGCTAGCAACTCGATGTCTTTGCTGCAGTGCTGTTGTTTAACAGTGATGTGTCCCAGTCTGCACCAGTTGTTATTAACACAGATCATCACTCCACCGCCCCTTGCTTTGCCACTGTCTGTGGAAATTAAGTGGAATGTGATGTTTGGTCAAGAAAGTGTTGTCAAAAGTAAGACGTGCTAATATGGGATAGAAGGAGCGATGGCTAAAAGGAATATGAAGAAACAACAAGAGCAATTAGAGGACTTTGAAACAAGCATGGCAACTGAGGAGCAGGGGCCAGTGGACTGGTCAAGCTGGAAGAATTGACGATTTTGGTGAAGTCCCTGGTGCGTTCACTGACAGTCAGAGATCGTCGGTTAGAGGAAGAAGCCTCTCTTCAAGAACAAAGGTGGCAGACTATGCAGCATCAATTTCGCCAGATACAATCACAGGTGATGGAGCTGAGAGAGGAGCATGGGAGCCGGGTTGAATGCAGCAGTGACAACGACGATTCGGGGGAAGATCCTGGGGTGACAGCCAGTCGGGTTGGCCCGCAGGAGGAGCTACTGCTGCAGGTGCAGCCGAGGACAACGCAGATGCATCGCAAGCCCAGGCTGAATCTGCTCTCTCCCGACAACGATATTGAGCATTATCTGGTGAAGTTTGAGAGGATTGCTACGGTCTGCCGCTGGCGTAAAGAAGAGTTGGCTATTCAGTTAGTTCCTCTGCTCACAGGTAAAGCACGTAGTGCGTATGTGCTTATGGACATCGCTGACACAGAACACTATGACAAAGTGAAAGAAGCAATTTTAACTAAGTATGAAATAACACCCAACACCTATAGGAGAAGGTTTCGTGCCCTGGACATTCATCAGGACGAAACCCCCTGTGAAATTTATATACGATTAAAAGACCTGTTTTGTAAATGGATTAGACCAGAGACCTCAACGGTAAAAGACATTGCGGAACTGATGATCTTGGAGCAGTTTCTGCGGATGGTGGACCCAGAACTGGGAGTCTGGATACGAGAGCGGGACCCGAAGACTGCAGAGGGCACTGCTCGTCTTGCGGAAGACCTCCCAGACCTGGCTGACAGGTCTGGGAGCAGGAGACCTACTCTCAGCCGTGATGGCTTTTTCACCACATGGAGTAAGTTTGATGGGGGTGAAAGGGGTGGTCAAGCTCAAAATAGACTGTATTCCAGTTCCAGTCAGGTCACTAAAAGCAAATATAATGGTAGTAAAAAGTCACGCTTTGTCTCTAGTCAAGATATACGCTGTTATCAGTGTAATAAAATCGGTCACACACAGTATTCATGTTCTGCCATAAAGAATAGATAGATAGATAGATTAGTTTATTTGACAGGGACAGTGCAATAAACATAGACAATTAATCAATGACAATCAATCTGATGTGTTGCACATGGAGTGTATAGCTATTAGCTAATTTGCAACTCTTGTCCCTGGATGGGCTTTAGAAAAGAGAATCAAGTAAAGAAAAGAAAAGAAATAAAGAAAATACACAATAACCACATACATCAATGCAAAAAGATTATACACAATTATAAATATTATAAATACGATAAATACACAATTATAAATATTATAAATATTATAAATACACAAATATAACAACCTGACTCACATTTGCCTATTTCAGGCCTCCCTCCCTTCGTCACTCACTATAAACAAACACATTCATACCTTCCCTTCATTCACTCTCACCTTGTAGACAATCAATTCATACATGAGTACATTCTTGTTTATTTTTCAGCTGGTTTTTAACCTTTTTAGTGAATGTTTTAAAGTCCGTTATTATTTTAATTACATTTGGCATTGTGTTCCAGATGTGACTGCCCTTTATAGAGAATGCTGTTTGTCCAAATGTGGTTCTGCGGTGGAATATTTTACAGTTATTGTTAACAGAACTCCTGGTGGCTCTGCTGCTGTCCTGTCTTTGGATGAAACCAGCAAGTGGCTCGGGTGCTGATTTATGGAGACATTTGAACGTTAATTTCAGAAAACAGAGGTCAATGAAACTCTCAAAACTCAATAGGTTGTATTTTTTTAAAACATTACAGTGATGCCACCTAATGGGCTTTTTGTCCAAGATTTTTAGGGTTTGATTATATAATGAACCTATATGTCTTATTGTGGAAGGGGCTGCTTGAGCCCAGACTGTCAAACAGTATGATATATGAGAAAAAACCATAGAATGCATATACAGTACAGCTGCTTCGTAAGGTATGTAATATCTAATTAATTTAAAGCAGTTCAGATTTTTTTTTACTGTTTTTGAAATTTTCTTTATATGAAGATTAAACTGTCATTGTTATGCTCAGTTCCTAGACCCACTCTTTCAGCCCCAGTTCACAGAGAAATATATAAAACAACTGTGTTGCTTAATGGTCAGTGTGAAGAGGCCCTGTTAGACTCTGGTTGTTTTCAAACTGTTGTTCTGCCTAGATTGGTCCCTAGGGATTTGTGGAGTGAGTCTAAAGTAAATATCAGTTGTGTCCATGGGGATAAGAAGCTGTACCCAACCACTGAGATCTATTTAACAGTGGGGGGTCAGACTTATCTCCTTCCTGTAGCTCTTGTGCCTGATTTGCCATACCCAGTTATTCTTGGCAATGATGTTCCAACTTTGTTGGACATCATACAACAGGTTAGGGATGAACATCAAACTGAGGAGAGACAGGCAGGTGGCGCTGTTGAGCAGAGGGTAAATGCACCTGTGGGGAAAAATTGCAATATGGTCACAACTAGAGCTCAGAGGGCTGCCATTGTTCTCCAGGAGTTGCCTTTTTATGATTCTGGGATAGAGGCAGGCCCAATTAAGCAGCCAAAATCCAAGGCTCAGAGGAGAAGAGACAAAGTTTTAGCTACAGCTAAGAACTTGGGGGAAGAAACACCACAGCTGAGACAGTCAGTGGACTTTAACATTCCTCCTGACATAGCTGTGTTGCAGAAAGCTGACCCAGCACTAAAACCTTGGTTTGATAAAGTCTCTGAGACTGAAGGTGTGAAACAGGGCAGAGTGGGCTGTTTGGATGAGGCCGAGTATGTCATTAAAGATGGCGTTTTGTACCAAAAGCAAGGTGAAGTTAGGGCCATAGCTTTGCCACAAGGCCTCACACAAAAAGTTATGGAACTGGAACATGTTATCCCTTGGGCAGGTCATCTAGCATTCCAGAAAACATTACAAAGAATTGCTTGAAGGTTTGTGTGGCTGGGAATGTATACCCAGATGAAGGAGTTTTGTGCAACATGTGAAATATGTCAGATAACATCACCTAGGGGAGTAGCCCGTGCCCAACTTCATCCATTACCAGTCATTGGAACACCGTTTGACAGAATAGGGATGGATATAGTTGGCCCCCTTGAGAGAAGCTCCTCGGGTAATAGACACATTCTAGTAATTTGTGACTATGCTACTCGGTACCCAGAAGCCTTCCCATTGAAATCTATCAAGGCTAGGTAGGTTGCTAACTGCCTCATTCAGTTATTTCCGAGGGTAGGCATACTCAGAGAGGTCCTGACAGACTGTGGGACAAATTTTCTATCAAAACTGTTGCAGCAGGTTTATAAGCTGTTGGGAATTAAGGGAATTAAGACCACCCCATATCACCCTCAGACAGATGGACTGGTAGAACAGTTTAACCAGACTTTGAAGAACATGCTGCGGAAATTTGTTTCTAATACGGGCTCAGATTCGGACCAATGGGTACCGTACTTGTTGTTTGCTTATCAGGAGGTTCGCCAGACTTCAACAGGATTCTCACCTTTTGAACTACTATATGGTCATCAGCTTGGGATCAGTTTAGAAAGCTTGGGATCAGTGGACGAGATTCACCGGGGGTGGACGAGATTCACCCTGAGTACCTCAAGGCCTTGGATGTTGTAGGCCTGTCATGGTTGACACGCCTCTGCAACATTGCGTGGAGGTTGGGGGCAGTGCCTTTGGCATGGCAAATCGAGGTGGTGGTTCCTCTCTTCAAAAAAGGGGACCGGAGGGTGTGCTCCAACTTTAGAGGGATCACACTCCTCAGCCTCCCTGGGAAGATCTATGCCAAGGTACTGGAGAGGAGAGTCTGGCCGTTGGTCAAACCTCGGATTCAGGAGGAGCAATGTGGTTTTTGTCCTGGCCATGGCACATCGGACCAGATCTCTACCCTCTCAAGAATTCTCGAGGGTTCGTGGGAGTTTGCCCAACCAGTTTACATGTGTTTTGTGGACTTGGAGAAGGCATTTGACGGCGTCCCTCGTGGTTTTTTGTGTGTGTGGGGGGTGCTTCAGGAGTATGGGATATCGGGCTTGCTGTTACGAGCTATTCAGTCTCTGTACAACCGTTGTGAGAGTTTGGTTCGTATTGCCAACACTCGGTCGGACTCATTCCCAGTGAGATTTGGACTCCGCCAGGGCTGCCCTTTGTCACCGATCCTGTTCATAATTTTTATGGTCTTATTCACGAGTGAGTGGAAAATGGAGCGAGATATTGACAGACGGATTGGAGCAGCAACTGCAGTGATGCGGACATTGTATCGGTCTGTTGTGGTGAAGAGGGAGCTGAGTTCTAAGGCAAAGCTGTCGATTTACCAGTCAATCTACGTTCCTAGTCTCACCTCACAAGCTTTGGGTAATGACCGAAAGAACAAGATCGCGGATACAAGCGGCTGAAATGAGCTTTCTTCGTAGGATTGCTGGACTCACTCTCAGAGAGCTCAGTCATCCGGGATAGGCTCAGAGTAGAACCGCTGCTCCTCCACATTGAAAGGAGTCAGTTGAGGTGGTATGGGCATCTGATTAGGATGCCTCCTGGATGCCTCCCACTTGAGGTGTTTCAGGCACGTCCCACTGGGAGGAGACCCTGGGGCAGACCCAGGACTCGGTGGAGAGACTATGTCTCCCAGCTGGTCTGGGAATGCCTTGGCATCCTCTCTGAAGAGCTGGAACAGGTGGCTGGGGAGAGGGAAGTCTGGGCTTCTCTGCTTGAACTGCTGCCTCCTCAAACCGGACCTCCAGAAAAGCGGTAGAAGATGGATGGATGGATGGATGGATGGATATGGTCGTCAGGTGAGGGGTCCACTGGATTTATTAAAGGAGCACTGGGAGAGTCCACCGAGTGATCAGGATAATGTGGTCTGATACGTCATTAAAATGAGACAAAAACTGGATCAAATGACTACTTTGGCTCAGGAGCACATGAGGACGGCGCAGACTAAACAAAAGACATGGTATGACAAGAAGGCCAGGAAGAGGGTTTTTCACCCAGGTCAGCAGGTGTTACTACTGCTGCCCTCTTGTGACAGTAAGCTGTTGGCTCGATGGCAGGGGCCTTACAAAATTTCTAAGAAATTAAGCTCAGTGACATATGAACGCCTGACAGAAAGACATAACATCAGTGCTTTCATATTAATTTGATATTTTTTATGATTTTTTTTTTTGTTATTTTGTTTCTCATTTGCAGGTTAATCAGCAGAGACAAGTAGAGGCACTAATAGATCCAGAATTGTTTCAGGAGAGACCTGGTTTCACCACATTTGTTCACCATAGAGTTCATTTAAAGAAAGAGGCTGTTCCCCGTCAGAAGTCTTATAGGATTCCTGAGTGGTTGGTCCCTAAATTGAAGCAGGAGATTGACCTGATGTTGCAGCTGGGAGTGATCGAGGAGTCGGTCAGTGAATGGTGCAGCCCGATTGTGTTGGTCCCCAAAAAGGATGGTTCTTTGAGGTTCTGCATCGAGTTTAGGTACCTGAATGCAGTCTCTAAGTTTGAGTCGTACCCCATGCCCTGTATTGATGAGTTATTAGAGAAAGTGGGCAGGTCTAGATTTATTTCCACGCTAGACCTAAGCAAAGGGTATTGGCAGGTGGCCTTGACACCTGAAACGAAGGAATTGACAGTCTTTAAAACACCTTATGGCACTTTTCAGTTCAAGGTCATGCCATTTGGCCTCCAGGGGGCGCCTGCAACTTTCCAGTGGCTCATGGACCAGGTATTAAGAGGGATGTCAGACTTTGCAGCTGCCTATCTGGATGACGTAGTCATCTATAGTCAGACATGGAAGGATCATTTGTTACATCTTCAGCAGGTCCTTCATTTAATTAAGGAGGCAAGTCTGACTATTAACCCACGTAAATGTGCATTTGGACAGCAGCAGGTGGAGTACCTGGGACATGTTATTGGTCAGGGGGTCAACAGACCACGAGTGGGTAAAGTGGATGCTATTCAGGCCTATCCTGTCCCTACCACCAAGAAGAAGGTACGGTCGTTTTGGGGTCTGGTAGGTTGGTATAGTAAATTCATCCCCCATTTTGCTGAAAGAGCAGCAGTTCTGACTGACTTCACTGAGGCTTCAGCACCAAATAGGGTAAAATGGACAGAGGAGTGTGGTAGAGCCTTTGAAGATTTGAAGGGTGCTATTTCTGGTGAGAAGGTTTTCTGCAGTCCGGATTTCGCCCGTCCATATAGTGTATTCTTCAAACAGATGCTTCAGGAGTTGGTATCGGAGCAGTACTTCTCCAGGAGGTGAAGAGAGAGAGATACCCAGTACTGTTTTTGAGCCGTAAGTTGTTGGACCAGGGGAAGAAATACTCTACGGTGGAGAAAGAATGTCTTGCTGTGAAATGTGCAATAGGGTCTCTTAGATACTATTTACTTGCATGTCATTTCACGCTGGAGACGGATCATCGGGCCCTACAATGGCTAAATAGGATGAAGGACACTAAATGTAGTCTGACAGGGTGGTATTTGTCCCTTCAGCCTTATAACTTCACTGTTCAGTATATGGCAGGGAAAACCAACCTTGTGGCAGACAGCCTCTCCAGAGTACATGACTCATAGAGTACTGTACTCTCGGGGGGGGGGGGGGGGGATGTGATGACGGAGTGTCGCCACTGTTATGGTCTTTGTAATTGAATATTAAATCCTGTGTAAAAGGATTTATGTTTGCAAATGTCAACATACTGTATACTGTATTGGATAAAATGCACATATAATTTCAGAATCTGTTTGAGTGAAT
The DNA here is from genome assembly GCA_020510985.1 of Pholidichthys leucotaenia. Classification (NCBI taxonomy): domain Eukaryota; kingdom Metazoa; phylum Chordata; class Actinopteri; order Cichliformes; family Pholidichthyidae; genus Pholidichthys; species Pholidichthys leucotaenia. The sequence goes on from CM035841.1 coordinate 90,884,163, forward strand.
TGAATTCCTTTTGTGAGATAATTGTTAATGTTAATCATGTTAATTGGGTGAGGCAATTGTATAATCTTAAAACCACATACCTTTGCCAGCATGCTTCCTGGTGGTGTCCAGGCAAAAGACTCCTCAGGGGTTTGAGGGCCCTTTAAAGGATGCCAGCAGGAGAAAGTATATGATGCTTGAGTAAAGGGGGAATTTAATATGTAAATAGGGGTTTAAATTATTTATTGTATTATTTATGGTGTATTTATGGTGTGTATTTATCCTGTAGATATTGTGGGCAAGTATTTACAGTGGGGCAAAAAAGTATTTAGTCAGCCACCAATTGTGCAAGTTCTCCCACTTAAAATATGAGGGAGGTCTCCAATTTTCATCATAGGTATACCTCAACTATGAGAGACAAAATGAGAAAAAAAAATCCAGAAAATCACATTGAAGGATTTTTAATGAATTAATTGGTAAATTCCTCAGTAAAATAAGTATTTGGTCAATAACAAAAGTTCATCTCAATACTTTGTTATATACCCTTTGTTGGCAATGACAGAGGTCAAACGTTTTCTGTAAGTCTTCACAAGGTTTTCACACACTGTTGCTGGTATTTTGGCCCATTCCTCCATGCAGATCTCTAGAGGAGATCTGCATGGATCTCTAAAGGATTGACTGGCGCCTAGCGGCTGCCCCGGCCTTGGATGCACTCTGCAGAGCGTGCCCAAATGCCAAGTCACATTTCGTTACCTTGTATTATACATGAGTAATGACAATAAAGTTGAATCTCATCTCATCTCTAGAGCAGTGATGTTTTGGGGCTGTCACTGGGCAACACGGACTTTCAACTCCCTCCAAAGATTTTCTATGGGGTTGAGATCTGGAGACTGGCTAGGCCACTCCAGGACCTTGAAATGCTTCTTACGAATCCACTCCTTCATTGCCCAGGCGGTGTGTTTGGGATCATTGTCATGCTGAAAGACCCAGCCACGTTTCATCTTCAATGCCCTTGCTGATGGAAGGAGGTTTTCATTCAAAATCTCACGATACATGGTCCCATTCATTCTTTCCTTTACACGGGTCAGTCGTCCTGGTCCCTTTGCAGAAAAACAGCCCCAAAGTATGATGTTTCCACCCCCATGCTTCACAGTAGGTATGGTGTTCTTTCTCCTCCAAACATGACAAGTTGAGTTTTTACCAAAAAGTTATATTTTGGTTTCATCTGACCATATGACATTGTCCCAATCCTCTTCTGGATCATCCAAATGCTCTCTAGCAAACTTCAGACAGGCCTGGACATGTACTGGCTTAAGCAGGGGGACGTGTCAGGCAATGCAGGATTTGAGTCTCTGGCGGCGTAGTATGTTACTGATAGTAGCCTTTGTTACTTTGGTCCCAGTTCTCTGCAGGTCATTCACTAGGTCCCCCCGTGTGGTTCTGGGATTTTTGTTCACCGTTCTCGTGATCATTTTGACCCCACGGGGTGAGATCTTGCGTGGAGCCCCAGATGGAGGGGGATTATCAGTCATCTTGTATGTCTTCCATTTTCTAATAATTGCTCCCACAGTTGATTTCTCCACACCAAGCAGCTTACCTATTGCAGATTCAGTCTTCCCAGCCTGGTGCAGGTCTACAATTTTGTTTCTGGTGTCCTTTGACAGCTCTTTGGTCTTGGCCATAGTGGAGTTTGGAGTCTGACTGTTTGAGGTTGTGGAAAGGTTTCTTTTATACTGATAACGAGTTCAAACAAGTGCCATTAATACAGATAACAAGTGGAGGACAGAGAAGCCTCTTAAAGAAGTTACAGGTCTGTGAGAGCCAGAAATCTTGCTTGTTTGTAGGTGACCAAATACTTATTTTACCGAGGAATTTACCAATTAATTCATTAAAAATCCTTCAATGTGATTTTCTGGATTTTTTTTTCTCATTTTGTCTCTCATAATTGAGGTATACCTATGATGAAAATTGGAGACCTCTCTCATCTTTAAAGTGGGAGAGCTTGCACAATTGGTGGCTGACTAAATACTTTTTTGCCCCACTGTATGTATTTATGACTCTTTTAGATATTATTGGGTATATGTGGGAAGATGGAAATATATATTGTCTTACCTGGGATTGTGGTATGTTCTAATTACATTGATTATCTCACTTGAGTATATTAACAGGTGTTTTTCATTTGGTTTGTGTTGGGTGTCAGATGTTCACGTAAGTTGTTGCCTGTGAAGTATTTTTGGAATAAATGGAAAATTGCTGATTGCAAACTTTTGGAAGTCTCCGCTCTTCTCTGGTGTCCCTTGACCGCTTGGCTACGTGACACAGTTTTCAAAAGCAATCCTCTGGACCAAAACTGGATCTTTCACACCTTCTTATATTCATTCATTCATTCATTCATCTTCTTCCGCTTAATCCTTTTCGGGTCACGGGGGGGGGGGGGGGGGGGCTGGAGCTTATCCCAGTATCTTTGGGCAAGTGGCAGGGTCCACCCTGGACAGATCGCCAGTCCATCGCAGGGCCAACACAGAGAGACAGACAACCATTCACTCTCACAGTCATACCTCAGGACAATTTAGAATCCCCAGTTTGAGGCCAATTAACCTAACTTGCATGTTTTTGGAATGTGGAAGGAAACCGGAGAAATCCCGAAGTAAACCCACGCAGACACGGGGAGAACATGCAACCTCCACACAGATCACTGTTGGTCAGGGGCTGGGATTGAACCCAGGATCCCCGGCCAAGGGTGAGTTGCTGTGCTGCCACAGTGCTAACCACTCCGCCACCGTGCTGCCCCTACCTTCTTATATCCCTTGTTTAAATACAAATAGAGCATCTATAGCAGGGGTCACCAACGCGGTGCCCGTGGGCACCAAGTCGCCCGCAAGGACCACATGAGTCACCCGCAGGCCTGTTCTAAAAATAGCACAACTCGCAAGTGAGCTGCGTCTAAGATGTAATTTTTTCTGCCGCTATTTTTTAAAATCACACTTGCATTTATATAGATTTTAAAATGACAATGTCTTAAAAATTAAAAAAAATGAAAATATGTTTATTATACGTAAAGTTAAGGTGAACTCTGACCTAGTTCAAAGGTCAGTATTGTGCGCATGACAAAACCTTCGCGCTTGTGGAGCGTAAGCTAGCGGGCAGTGAAGATGGTGAGCGGAGTGCAGTTTCCTAGCCCAAAAACATGGCAAACAAAAGACACAAAATTTATCATTTTCAAAGTGAGCGGGAGGAAGAGTTCTTTTTTTACTACCGTGAAAGGAAGCTGTGTGTGTTTCATTTGCGGGGCGACTGTGGCCCACTGCTGCCCACTCTTTTTTTTTTTTTTGGACTTATTTTGTACCCGTAGGTAGATTTCTTCTGCAGTCCGGTGACAAGCCACCAGCTACCGGTCGCTGCGTGCGCAAGCGCCCCTTAACTCCCTAACCTGCATGTTTTTGGCATGTGGGAGGAAACCGGAGTAAACCCACGCAAACACGAGGAGAACATGCAAACTCCACACAGATCACTGTTGGCCGGGGGCAGGGATCGAACCCACGATCCCCGCGATCCCCCAGCCGAGGGTAAACTGCTGCCGCGGTGCTAACCACTGCTCCACTGTGCATATAAGCACTCTCAGCGCTGTTTAGCTTCTTATGAAAGGACAGTGCTGGTTATTACTCAAGCATGATTCTTGGCAAGAACTGTATGGATATAATTCCAGTGAAGAAGAACACACAAAAGTGTGTTTATTAAATGTAACAGATTTTGAGCAGAATTGCAGCAGATTTGTTCAGCTAAAAATGTGATAAGATTTATTTAATATGAAAGTTGATTTTTCTTCAATGTTGCATAACTTTTTCAAACATGGTTCAACATAGTTCATGAATTAAAAGGGTTTAGTTTTTTATGGTTAAAAGGGACTGGTGAAAACTGGACATTTTTTTAATGAAATGTAGAAGTGATCATCTGAACAATTGCTGAGATTAATAAAAATAAAGTGTTGAATATTGATCTTGTCTGTTACCCACTCTAAGTTATTGATAATTATTTATTTATATATATATATATATATATATATATATATATATATATATATATATATATATATATATACGTATATATAATATACAATTTGTTATTTTAGAGGAGTGTGTCAAGCTGGTGCCCTTCACATGACTCGATACCCATGAAGTAGCTCTTGGTTTCAAAAAGGTTGGTGACCCCTGATCTACAGCAATTCCATCCCCAACAGCATACATACCTACGTATGCTGACGCTGTCTAACAGAGACTAATGGATCAGCACATCCTTGAGGTGCAGCGACTGGTAGAAGTTTTGCGCTTTCTCCCTTTCGGTTAGGTCACAGAGGAACTGTTGGATCAGGGTTTCCACATGGATTAGAGGACTGTGATCCTCAGCAGGGGTGACTTCTGGTCGGTAGTTGGACTACCAGGACAGCACTGGACTGTGTTGAGTCCTCAGGCTCCTCCTACTCCTTTCTCAAGGGAGAGTCGGCATGATGCTGTCTGCGTCTTCTGTGGGTGAAGGAGAACATTTCTCTTGGCTAGCCTCTTGCGACTTGGCAAATTCGGCCGGGGAGTTCACAGCAGTTATGGCCAGGAGGTCGGCCTTCTTGTCTTCATTCTTTTCCAGCAGTTCAGCCAAAAACTTTTTCATGGCCTCAATGTGTTCTTGGTGAAAGGCAGAAGTTTCTTTCTTCACCCACGCTCTAAGCTTAAGTTTGACTGGCTCAGGTATCACCTCTTCTCCTGGGTTTTTATGGTGAGATGGGGGAGAGGACCATCTGCCATGGTTGCAGATGTCTTGTGGTCATTATCTCCCCTCTTGGTTCCCAGAGGCATGGTCTTGTTACCTGTCTTGCAAGAGCTTCTTCTGACGGTAGTCGTACTTGGGTGAGGATGGCCTAGGATAGGACCTGGAGGACCTAGTTTGGTTCTAGTCCTGAAGAGGTTATCAAGGAGGGAGTTTGGAACCACCTTGGAACTGCTGCAAAGGAAGTAGAGTAGGGCGGTGGCCTCTTCCAAGTTCAGGGTCTCAGAAGCAGTGTAGACAGCCATCACCTCGGTGGGCTCAGTATGTCTAGCGCTATTCTGCCAATGATTCTGGAAGGCAAGATAGATGAATTCCCTGAGGTTCTTGATCGTAGTCATCCTAGGGTTGGCCATCACTCCCAAGTGATGATTAGTACTGGGGTGAAGGTTCTGGACTAAGATTGTTTCGAAATGGAGGACTTCCTCTATGTTCGGATAGCTTTGGGACCCAAAGTAGGCCCATAGAAGCCTCTGGTAGTAGGTTTCCATGCATGCTGGATTGCAGGTGGTTGCTCGAGAACTCTTTTTCAAGGGCATCACATAAAAGTTCGTAGTCTGACTTGATGTGGTCGGGCTGCCTATCAATGAATTTAGAATCCTCACGGCTTGCCGTTAATCTAATCAGGTATATTCAGTAGTTAACAGTAATGTTGAGATAGTTCTCTAGGTAGAAATCAATGTCACGCAAGTAAGCTTGGGTGTCCGGTGAGCCGGCGGGAGGAGGATCAAACTGGGTAATGTGGCACACTATCTTATCGAAATCCCACTCTGAGAGAGAGCATACATGCCCTTCATATGACTGGGATGGTCTCTCGTAGTTAAGGAAGGCGTCAGACGAAGATGTCCGGTAGGGGTCCCAGCGGGGTGAGGAAGTTGGTTCTTCTTTTGGTATAATTGAACTGTCCATGGTTCAGTAGAGTGGCTGGCGAGCAGCTGGTGACTGATACTCGCAGAGGTGGTCACGACTTTTCTTCCTGTAGCTCCCTAAGGCCTTGGCTGGCTTCTTGCAGGAGTGCTATGGTCTGTTTATACTCACCCTTCAAATGTTCCATTTGTTCTTCTACTGTCCACAGTTCCTTCGTTGTGTCCTGGAGTGCGCCTTCAAGCATGGTGCTGTCCTGTTGGAGCATGACACTGGCGTTGGCTAAATGAGCCTTCTCAGTACTCACTTCGTCTATATCCTTAAGGGCAGCTGTTGGTCTCAGTTGCCGCATGTTCCAGATGGGATTGTTTAAGCTGTGTGGCCATTTGCTTATTCTCTTGTTTATAAGAGACAACAAATGCTTTGCGGTGGTTGAGACCAGAGGCAGCTTTTGAGAGTAGGTCCTGGGTTAGCTTTAGCTGCGCTGCTAATAGTACTGCAAAGCCCACTAATATTTTGGGGATCTCTTTGTCTTTTGGGAACTTGTTTATTACCCAGTCCACAAGTTCCTCTGCAAGGGATGAGAGGTCCTTGGGGCTAGTTTTCCTTACCTGTTCCAAGAATGTCAGTATTAGCATTGCAGTTGGCTCACCTACTGCTCCCTCATAGTATCAGTGAACTAGAAGATTCGATGGAGGAGGTGTCTTCCATTGAGGGTTCTGGCTCCTCTGACTGTGTACAGATTGTGTGACTCCCTTGGGAGCTGGCCATTTATCAGGGGACTAACCTCTACAGTTGGTGCTGAGAGTTTAGGGCTAAGAAGGATTTCTTAAAGCTAATTATTAGACTGGACTGAATGACTAGCTTTGTAGATTAGTTTTGAATGTCGCTGTGAAGTGATGGTTTTTGCTTATGTGCTATGGGGGACACTAGAGTAATGACAGAAACTAAAATGTGCTTTGGATTTATTAATCTGCTTCAGTTACTTTAGGTTAGCTGAAATTAGTGCTTTTGCGGTTGAATTTGGGTTAAGGCTGAGCACTTAACCAGAGTTCCAATGAGATGTGAATAAAAGATTAAACAGCCATATATTAAAGAGATAGATTAAATAGCCATTCAGACCTGGTAGACCCAAACGTATAGTGAGGGTGTGCTGGGAACGTCTGGCTGAGACCCCTGTCCGGGAGGTCTTCAACTCCCACCTCCGGAAGAACTTCAACCACAGTCCGAGGGAGTCTGGAGACATGGAGTCTGAATTGGCCATGTTCTCCACCTCTGTTGTTGAAGCTGCGGCCCAGAGCTGCGGCCGCAAGGTGGTCGGTGCATCTCGTGGTGGCAACCCCCGAAACCAAGTGGTGGACACCAGTGGTGAGAGGGGCCATTAAGCTGAAGAAGGAGTCCTATCAAGCTTGGTTGGCTTGTGGGACTCCCGAAGCAGCTGAGGTGTACCAGCAGGCCAAGCGGAGTGCAGTTCGGGTGGTTGCTGAAGCAAAAACCCGGGTATGGGAGGAGTTCGGTGAGGCCATGGAACAAGACTTTCGGTCAGCCTCAAAGAGATTCTGGCAAACTGTCCGGCGGCTCAGGAGGGGAAAGCAGCTCCCCGTCCACACTGTGTATGGTGCGGATGGGACACTGTTGACTTCGACTGGGGATATCGTCGGGCGGTGGAAGGAATACTTCGAGGATCTCCTCAATCCCACTGATACGCCTTCCACAGAGGAAGCAGGGTTTGGGGACGAGGGGGATGACTCGCCTATCACAGGGGCTGAGGTCGCCAAGGTGGTTAAAAATCTCCTTGGTGGCCGGGCCCCGGGGGTGGACAAGATTCGCCCTGAGTACCTCAAGGCCCTGGATGTTGTTGGGCTGTCATGGTTGACACGCCTCTGCAACATTGCGTGGAGGTCGGGGGCAGTGCCTTTGGCATGGCAAACCTTGCCATGCCAAAGGCATGGTTCCTCTCTTCAAAAAAGGGTGACTCCCTTGAGTCAGGAGTATGGGATATCGGGCTTGTTGTTACGAGCTATTTGGTCTCTGTACGACCGTTGTGAGAGTTTGGTTCGTATTGCCAACACTCGGTCGGAGTCATTCCCAGTGAGAGTTGGACTCCGCCAGGGCTGCCCTTTGTCACCGATCCTGTTCATAATTTTTATGGACAGGATTTCTAGGCGCAGCCAGGGAATGGAGGATGTCATACTTGGTGACCACAGGATCTCATCTCTGTTGTTTGCAGATGATGTTGTCCTGTTGGCTTCATCCAGCAATGACCTACAGCTCTTGCTGGGACGGTTTGCCGCTGAGTGTGAAGCGGCTGGGATGAGCACCTCCAAGTCCGAGTCCATGGTCCTCAGCCGGAAAAAGGTGGATTGTCCTCTCCGGGTTGGGGACAGGCTCCTGCCCCAAGTGGAGGAGTTTAAGTATCTTGGGGTCTTGTTCACGAGTGAGGGGAAATGGAGCGAGAGATCGACAGACGGATTGGAGCAGCATCTGCAGTGATGCGGACGTTGTACCGGTCTGTTGTGGTGAAGAGGGAGCTGAGTTCTAAGGCAAAGCTGTCGATTTACCAGTCAATCAACGTTCCTACTCTCACCTAAGGTCACGAGCTTTGGGTAATGACCGAAAGAACGAGATCGCGGATACAAGCGGCTGAAATGAGCTTTCTCCGTAGGATTGCTGGACTCACCCTCAGAGATAGGGTGAGGAGCTCAGTCGTCCGGGAGAGGCTCAGAGTAGAACCGCTGCTCCTCCACATTGAAAGGAGTCAGTTGAGGTGGTATGGGCATCTGATTAGGACGCCTCCTGGACGCCTCCCACTTGAGGTGTTTCAGGCACGTCCCACTGGGAGGAGACCCCAGGGCAGACCCAGGACTCGGTGGAGAGACTATGTCTCCCAGCTGGTCTGGGAACGCCTTGGTATCCCCTCTGAAGAGCTGGAGCAGGTGGCTGGGGAGAGGGAAGTCTGGGCTTCTCTGCTTGAACTGCTGCCTCCGCGACCCGGACCTCCGGAAAAGCAGTAGAAGATGGATGGATGGATGGATGGATGGATGGATGGAAAAGATTAAACACCAGCTGCCCCTGTTTTGATTGTCGTCTATAAAATTTCTTATTTATAAAGCAACTAAATTTGCCCAGCCGGGGTCCACCGTGGGTGTAGCCATGGCCCAGCCGGGGTCCACTGTGGGTGCTGCTGAGCTCCAGCCGGGAGGAACCGTGGGTGCAGCTAAGCTCCAGCCTGGAGACACCGCGGATGCAGCTAAGCCCAAGCCCTTAGTCACTGTGGGTGCGGCCAAGCTCCAGCCCGGAGCCACCACGGGTGCGGCCAAGCTCCGGCCCGGGGCCACCGCAGGTGCTACTCCTCCCCAGTATGAGGTAACCGAGAGTATGGTGGCCTCTTCTCCTCCTCAGCCAGACGTCATCGGGGTCCCCCCTCCTCCTCGAACTGATTACATCGTGGTTCCTTCCTCCTCACTGCCAGACGCCATCATGGTTCCTTCCTCCTCGCTGCCGGATGCCATCATGGTTCCTTCCTCCTCGCTGCCGGATATGTCGTGGTTCCTTCCTTCTTCTCGCCGCCAGACAATGCCGGGGCTCCCCATCCTCGGCTCACCTCCTCAGTTGTGGGTCTCCCTGTAGGGGAGCTGCCTCCCGGGCCACCTCGTCTATGCTAATGGATTAAAAACTCAGGCCAGCTGCCCGATGTACTGTGCCGCTGGGTTGGGTAGCCACTTTTCCCTGGCAGGCTACCTAGACCATTCCACCTGGCTGGCCGGCCGGCCTGGGACTTTGGTAGGCCACCTGACTGGGTGCACCAAACCATCCGCTGGGCCTGGTACTCTGGGTGGCCTCCCGTGCCTTCCTGCCTCTGGACTTGGGGAGGGGGGGGTAATTGTGTTTTTTTTCCGGAGTGGGCCCTGAGTAAGGTTGTTTTTTGATCTCTCTTGGCCTGTTCCCCCACCACACGCCCTGAGTAGATTGTGGTAGCTCCTGCTGGAAGGGTATGGGGGGGCAGGTTTTTCCTTTTTCTTGATATTATGTTGAGTGTCTGGTCTCCACCCCTTGGGTGGGGGGTGGGGGGGGGCTCTGTCATGTACGGAGTTTGGGATTTCCCCCAAACTCAGTTTCAACACGTTCCTGTTTATTCATACTTTTCTGCCGTGTGGTTATTCCTGTGAGTTCCATGTTGACTTCAGGTTTCCTTGTGTTGATCTGTATCTGTTCCTGGTATTTAGGTTCTGTTGCCATTTTTCTTTTGTGTTTGATTTCTGAAGTTATGTATTATTTATTATTTATATATTATATTATATATATATATATATATATATATATATATATATATATATATATATAATTTTTGCTTCCTGTGTTTCCCTTTTCACTTTTGACAGTGGTAAGGGTTGTGCAGTCTCGTATGGATGTGCCCCGTCACTTGTCAAACTGCCAGCTGCCCCTCCCTCACTTGTCACTGTCAGCCACTCTTCCTCATTACCATTACTAGCTGTGCCCAATTGATAGTTGTTGCTGCATTCCGTTACTCAGGTCAGCCCACATCTGTCTTTCATTGTAATCAGGTTCTTCCCGATTTAAAGAAGATTTGTTTTAAATTTTTACTGTCACTGTCTCATCGTCTCTTTAAAGGACTGCTTCTCCCTTGTCTCCACCAGAGCCCTACCTCGCTCTGTCGTGCCATCTTTGTAAGTTGACTCCTGGTTGTTATTTCATAGTTTGTTCACTTTGCACTTGATTCTGTTTTTGCCAAATAAACGCACAGACTCACAGTCCAGTGATTGGGTCATTTTTTTCCCTCCGTGTGCCTCGTAGAACAACACCTATGACCCTTTTCATAATGGCATGCGGAGGCCGAGGGATGATATGAGCCATGTCTCTGTCTCTTCTGACCACTTTGTCACAGGTATGTCTATTTTCTAAAACTAAAGAGTCTTATTTAGCATTAAAAGTAATTTTCCTACATGTAAAGTTAATGTGTACATGAAAAACAACCTTTTTTTTTTTTTTTTTTTTTTTTTTTTTTTTACAGTGCACACATCTGGTTCTCTCTGGAGATGTAATATTAAAGGAAAACATTTAGACGAGACAGCTGTTTGAGAAAAATGTTCCTTAACAATGAATCAAACTTTTTTACTTTGATTTTTATACTAATTGCAGCCAATCTTGAAGAGGTTAGAGCTAATGAGCCCATACTTGAAGTTACTTTAGCTGAGAAGCCTGAGAAGGATGCAGCTGTACAACATCACCCCAGACATTTTTTCAAAGGATGATTGGCAATGATGAAGAAATTATACCGGGGTTAGGCATTTATCAACGTAGCATAAAGGTTAGTAAAGTTCAATTCAATTCAATTCAATTCAATTCAACTTTATTTATATAGCGCCATTTCACAACAACAGTCATCTCATAGCACTATCAACTGTAGGGGGGACCCCCACAGTTGCAGAAAGACCCCAGCAATCAGGCGATCCCCTGTGAGCAAGCACTTGGCAACGGTGGAGAGGAAAAACTCCCTTTTAACAGGAAGAAACCTCCAGCAGAACCAGGCTCAGGGAGGGGCAGTCATCTGCTGCGACTGGCTGGGGGGTGAGGGGATAGAGAAGAAGAAAAGAACAGACATGTAGAGAGCAAACAGCACGATGGGGACTCAATCTATGGGAGAGAACAAACAAATGTTAATGACCAGCAAAAAAAAAAATATTTCATAGAGAGTGAGGAAAGGAGTGAGGGCCAGTGCATTACTGGAGGTCCCCCGGCTGACTAAACCTATTAGCAGCATAACTAAGGGAGGGTTCAGAAACACATGATCCCTCCCTAATTGTAGGCTAGATCAAAAAGGTAGGTTTTAGCCCTATTCTTAAAAACAGAGATCGAGTCTGACTCCCGAATCCAGATTGGCAGCTGATTCCACAGGAGAGGAGCTTGATAACTGAAGGCTCTGCCTCCCATTGTACTTTTGGAGATTCTAGGTATTACAAGTAATCCTGCATTTTGAGAGCGTAGTGCTCTGTTAGGATAATACGGTAGTATCAGATCTTTTAAATAAAAAGGAGCCTGATTGTTTAGAGCTTTGTAAGTGAGAAGAAGGATTTTAAACTTAATTCTAAACTCTATGGGAAGCCAATGAAGGGAGGCCAGAACCGGAGAGATATGATCTCTCTTTCTAGTACCTGTTAAAACTCTTGCTGCAGCATTTTGGATCAGCTGAAGACTTTTTAAAGATGTTTTAGGACAGCCTGATAATAAAGAATTACAATAATCTAATCTCGAGCTAACAAAAGCGTGGATCAGCTTTTCAGCATCACTCTGAGACAAGATGCTCCTAATCTTGGCAATATTACGCAAATGATAGAAGGCAGTCTTAGAAACAAATTTAATATGTGAATTGAAGGACAAATCCTGATCAAAAATAACTCCAAGGTTCCTCACAGAGCTATTAAGAGAAAGAGTAACTGCGTCCAAACTGAAAGTTTGATTTGGAAAGGAATTTCTAAGGTTTTTTGGACCAACAAGAATGACTTCAGTCTTATCTGAATTTAATAGCAGGAAATTACAAGTCATCCAAGCTTTGATTTCCTTAAGACAGGCTTCTAACTTGGCTAATTGATTAGTATCATCTGGCTTCATTGACAGGTATAATTGTGTGTCATCTGCATAACAATGAAAATGTATACAGTGCTTTCTAATAATGTTGCCTAACGGAAGCATATATAAACTAAAAAGAGTAGGGCCTAGCACAGATCCCTGTGGAACTCCATGACTAAGCTTTGAGCTGAAAGAAAACTCATCATTTACATGAACAAACTGGAACCTATCAGATAAATAAGATCTAAACCACTGCAACGAAGTTCCATTAAGTCCAACATAGTGTTCTAATCTATCAAGTAGAATATTATGATCAATAGTATCAAAAGCTGCACTAAGATCTAAAAGGACAAGTACAGAAACTAGTCCATTATCAGATGCAATGAGGAGGTCGTTAGTGACCTTCGCTAAGGCTGTTTCAGTACTATGATGGATTCTAAACCCAGATTGAAACTCTTCAAGTAAACCATTTCCCTGCAGGTGGTCAAATAATTGCATAGCAACAACTCTTTCTAAGATTTTTGAAATGAAAGGGAGATTAGAGATTGGTCTATAGTTAGCTAAAGCTCCTGGATCTAGCGTTGGCTTTTTGAGTAAGGGTTTAATTACAGCCGTTTTAAAAGCCTGCGGTACATGGCCTAAAGTTAATGAAGAATTGATTATATGAAGAATAAAGCTACCAATAAGTGGGAAGACTTCTTTAAATAACCTGGTAGGAATAGGATCTAAAAGACAAGTTGAAGGTTTGGATGAGGAAACTACTTTGTCTAACTCACAAAGGTCGATTGGAGTAAACTCATCAAGACAGACATCAATAGAAGGAGTTGTAGTAGTTACAGTATTTAAGTTAACTGTGGGAAGAATCTGATTGATTTTATCTCTGATGGATGAAATTTTATTATTGAAAAAGTTCATAAAGTCCTGACTAGTAAGCTCTAAGGGGATGCTAGGATTGACAGAGTCCTGACTCTTTGTCAACCTGGCTACAGTACTGAAAAGAAACCTGGGATTATTCTTGTTCTCTTCTATTAATGCAGAGTAATAACTCGTTCTAGCTTTTCTAAGAGATTTTTTATAAATTAAAAGATGATTTCTCCAAGCTAAATAGATTTCATCTAAATTAGTAGAGCGCCATTTTCTTTCTAATTGACGAGTCTTCTGTTTTAAGCTACGAGTTTCTGTGTTGAACCAAGGAGTTAAAAATCTCTGATTAGACTTTTTCTTTTTTAAGGGGGCCACCAAGTCTAGAGCCTGATGCAGAGAAGCTGAAACACTATCCACCATGTTATCAATTACAGAAGGAGCAAGCTGTCTATAGCTTATTTCCGTTGTGTTGACACATGGCATAGAGGAAACAATCTGCATAAATTTGGAAACAGCATCATCTGAGAGGCATCTACTGTGATAATATTTTTCTTTAGGAGCCAAATAGTCAGAAATAGTAAAATCAAAGGTTAACAGACAATGGTCTGACAGTACAGGGTTATGAGGAGACACTACAAGATTTTCTATTTCTATGCCATATGTCAGAACAAGGTCCAATGTATGGTGGAGGTAATGAGTAGAATTTCCTACTTTCTGAGAAAACCCAATCGAGTCTAATATTGAATTAAAAGCCACATTAAGGCAGTCACTATCTACATCCACATGTATATTAAAGTCCCCTACTATAATTATTCTATCAGATTTCAACACTAAATCAGCTAAGAAATCAGCAAATTCGGATAAAAATTCTGAATAGGTTGATGGGGGACGATAAACTATGGCAAATAAAATTGGGTTTAACCTGAAATTGCTAAAGTGCCCAATACTGAGGACCAGGCCCTCAAAGGAATTATAACATGTTTTTTGCTTTACATTAACTAGTAATTTGGAATGGTAAATTGTTGCTACTCCTCCTCCACGACCAGAACTTCTGGGATTTTGACAGTTTAAATAACCAGAGGGGGTTGATTCATTTAAACCAACATAATCCTCTTGTCCTAACCAAGTCTCTGTAAGGGAAATTAAATCAATCTGATGATCAATTAACAGATCATGGACTAACAGAGACTTGGGAGTTAGAGACCTAATATTTAACAAACCACATTTAATTTTTAAATTATGAGGAGGAACAGAGGCCAAATCATTCAATTTAGAGGCTTTATGTTTAATTTGAGTTTTACCAATATTTTGCTTTATCACTTTGGGATGCTTATACATTATATTTTTATTCACTTTGGAGGGAGCAGACAACGATTCTCTGATGGGGAAGACAGGGGCTAAGTTGAGGGGTGGCGGATGAAGAGGAGCTGCAGAGAGGCGTGTAAGACTGCAACTCTGCTTCCTGGTCCCAACTCTGAGTAGTCATGGTTTTGGAAATTTGGATAAAAAAGATGCCAGATTGTTAGATAAATGAGAAGCACCATCCAAAGTGGGATGAATGCTGTCTCGTCTCATAAGACCAGGTTTTCCCCAAAAAGAGCTCCAATTGTCAATGTAGCCCACGTCATTTTTAGGACACCACACAGACAGCCAGCGGTTCAAGGATGACGAGCGGCTAAACATGTCATCACTGGTCAGATTGGGGAGGGGCCCAGAGAATACTACAGTGGCAGGCATCGTTTTTGCAAACTCACACACCGATTCTATATTAAGTTTCGTGACTTCCGACTGCCGGAGACGGATGTCATTAATGCCGGCGTGAATAACAATTGTGGAATATTTACAGTTACTTTTAGCCAGCATTTTCAAATTTGACTCGATGTCACCTGCTCTGGCCCCAGGAATACATTGGACTATGACCGCTGGAGTCTCTAGGTTCACGTTTCTGACTACAGAGTCGCCAATGATCAGAGTTTTTTCCTCAGCGGGTGTGTCGCTGAGCGGGGAAAAACGATTAGAAACGTGAACAGGTTGGTGGTGTACCGGGGCTTTGCGACTAGGCTTCCTTCTCACCGTCACCCACCCAGTCTCCTCGCTGCTGAGGAGAGCCGGGGAACCACTGATAGGGGGGCCTAAGCTAGCTAGCTCCGCTGCAGCTAATGGGCGTCCGTCGAGATTAACTGGCGCAGACGGTGTTTCAATGCAGCGGAGCCGGGATTCCAAATCAGACAACCTTGCCTCGAGCGCCTCAAAAAGACAACATTTATTACATTTACCGTTATCACTAAAAGAGGCAGAGGTGTAGCTAAACATCTGACAGAGAGAGCACACCAGAGGAGAGGAAAGAGAGGTAGTAGCCATAGCTAGTGGCTAGAGAGCTGGAGAGCAAACCACACAGGCAGACAGCAAAACAGGAAGTGACGATACGTTACCACAAGGAAGTGACGATCCTGAGTGTGGCCATAGTTTAGATCTGGTGATTCGTGTACTTTATATTCATGTGCATGTTGCTTTTTTTTTCCCTCTGCAGCTCTGCATCTGCATCTTCGCCATCCTGAAGATGACATCAGCAACTTTGGAGCCTCACAACTCATGAAGTTTTCATGCTCAAAAATAAAGATGAAGGCAACTTTATTGTCATTCAATCCATACAGCAGAACAAAATTATTTTTCTCCTATCTACAATGATAATCACATCTAGAATCAGAGGGGTCACTGCCATGCAAGGTGCCGCCACAAATTTGCCTCCTCTGTTCCATTATTCCTTAGCACCAAGCTGGATGGAAGGAAGTTCAATTTTTATATGGTATTCCACATGACCCAGCCCGGATTTGAACCCAGGCCTTTTGGGTGTGGGGCAGATGCTCTACCAACTAGGCCACCAAGCTGCAGTACTTATTGCCTCTATTTTTTCACAAAATTATTAATAATCCCAAAAGTTACATAAATTCGAAACCTGCATAGGATTTTTCCCAAATGTTGAAATAAATTCATTTAAAATATGTCTGAATACTAAAAATAGACAAAACAGAATGACTGTGTTGACATTTATTTAAAATTTCCATTAAAAACTGTCTGAAAAATTTCCCTCATGGTCTCTTCTGCAGGGTATTAATCTCTAGAGGTCAACCCAGAGTTTCAGAGTTCTGTCTTTAACCACTTCAGATAATTTACATGGACATTTATGGTATAAAGCCATATGTGATATAGATAATCTTAAAATGATCTGATCTTCATGCAGCCAGAGTTTCAAACTATGTGGTCCACTTATGTACAAGTAGTTCCTAGATAGTTACATGATTAACCTTTTTTTTAATGCCTGACATGACCTTACTAAAGGCCATTACATACTCCGCAAGAACAAAGAAATTTGTTCTTTTTCTTGAGGTGGCAAGAACAAGAACAAAGTTTTTTCTGGCCGCAACATTTCATTCTTCACAAGAAACTTGTGTAGAACTCCTGGAAAATTCACATTTCTGACCAATTACACAACAGTTCTTGGACACCACATAAGAAGAATGTTCTGCCACGATAATGTGCCAAGAACAAACTGCAATAACTCCCAGACCAGGGCTGCAAGAACTAAAGGCCCTTTTCCACTAGCACGCTTTAGCGCGGCACGGGACGGCTCAGCACGCTTTGTATGCTTTTCCACTAGCCCCAACACGGTTTAACAGCCGCGATTCTCAGCCCCGCTTCAGGGCAGGGTACAGCAGTGCTGAGCTGTGCCGTGTTGTGACGTTAACCACTTGCACTCCGTTGTTCCGCGGGCGGGCAAGTCTCTGCGTCCTAAGGCGCTTGTGCGCATGACGCATGATAAGGATATTGATGGTGGTGGTGTAGGTGGTGTGGCCTCCAAGCGCCACTGAAAAAAAAATCTGCAAACACAGCCGCGAACAGATTAGTTCATCTGATTGACCTCTCATTCGACTAATAAGAGCCTTGAATTGGGTTTCTGAAACCTTGAAGAACCAATGAATGAAAACCTAGGAAGGAGGACCCGCCTCCCAACGCTTTGAATGCAGTGAGCCAATTGAAGCAGAGAAGTTCGTGAGCTGTTTTTTTTTAAGGCTGGGTGAAGACTGGCTGCTGCAGCGGATCAAAAAAGGACACAGGAAGAGCCCCAGAGACCCAGCAGCATGGAGACCATCCACAAATGCAACCTGTGTGACAGGGAGTGCCATTCGTGGATCGGCATGTTCGGCCACAGGCGGTGCTTATTTTGTATTGGTTCCAGCAGAGTAGACGTTATGATTTTCTTCCATGGTCATTATAGACCGACGGAGGCTGACGACGTCGGCTGAGTGACACACACGCCTTCGCCAGTCTTTTTTTAATTACTACTATTATTTGTTTTGAAAAATCGTTCGCCAAAAACCGCAATCATGGAAGCACAAAACCGCAATAATGGAATTATGTTTTGATCGAGTCGCGAGACCAGAACCAGAGCGGACCAGCGTCGTGTTCGTCTGACAATGAGGAAGACAAGTTCGCCAAGACTCCGCTGTGAAGAGGTAAGGTGTTATAAGCTAAATTATTGTCTATCCCTGAAAATTGTAATCCAAAATGACTTTTGACTGATCAGTAAATTACAGCTGTGCGGTTCACGAAGTCTGAAGTTCGTGCGCCGCGGTACAAGGGGTTGCTCGCAGTGTACAGGCTGTGAACGCCCCCCCACCCCCGCTATTCTTCTGCAGCGAGGGGGGGGGGGAGCCGCGGTGACTGCACTGCTGTCCTACATCACCACATAAGGCTAATCCGTTGTGTAGCGATGGCTGAAGTCCATCCTCTGTAGCGAGCGGGGGAGGGGACAACCCCCCCCACACACACACACAGTAGCGAGGGGGGGGGGCCGCTGTGACAGCGTTGCTGTGGAAACATGCAACGAGTGTAATCTGTCATGTAGTGAGGGCCAAACTCTGTCCTTCGTAGCGGGGGGGGGGGACGACCCCCCCCACACACACACACACAGACACAGCCCTGAGTGTGACCTTTCCTTTGAGCCTAAAATGAAGCTTCTACATTGAATCATTCAAAAGTTACAGACGTTTTTCCAAACTGTGCCATTTGGCACATTTTGGCACAGTTTCAAAACGCCTGGGAACTACCTGAGAACAAAGCTGTGTAAAATATTCATTTTTTGTGGTATTGTTACCAAATTTGGATCTCAGCTGGATAACACTTGGTTCTACATTTCTGTTGCATTTTCCAGCCGGATCAGACAGCTGTGTGTTATTTACAGAATCAGAATCAGAATCAGAATCAGGTTTATTGCCATTGTTCATGTAGTACACAAACTAGGAATTTGTCTCGGTACAATGCTGCAACATTAAACATGATAAGATAAGAGAAATAAACTATACATGTAATAAAGTGTAGGATAAGATTAAGTGATACTGGTCAACAGTTAAAATATATATTAGCCAGCAGCAGATACTGTGGAGAACTATATAGTGCAGTCGGTAATGCAGGAAGAAAACAGTGATGATTGACATGAGTCTGGTTGAGCTGCTGTACATGGTGCACGAGAGTCAATAAGTCACTTAGTGTTCAGCAGTCTAATGGCAGAGGGGAAGAAGCTGTTCATGTGACGGGAGGTTTTAGTCTGGATGGACCGAAGTCTTCTACCAGAGGGGAGGGGGGCAAACAGTACGTGACCAGGGTGTGAGGGATCGGCTATGATCCGGCCAGCACGCCTCCGGGTCCTGGAGATGTACAGATCCTGGAGAGATGGGAGCTTGCAGCCGATCACCTTCTCAGCAGTGCGCACGACGCGCTGCAGCCTTAGTCTGTCCCTGGCAGTGGCTCCTGCGTACCACACGGTTATGGAGGTGGTGAGGATGGACTCGATGATGGCTGTGTAGAACTGCACTAACATCTTGGTGGGTAGCTTGAGCTTCCTCAGCTGCCGCAGGAAGAACATCCTCTGCTGGGCTTTTTTGATGAGTGAGCTGATGGTCAGCTCCCATTTGAGGTCCCTGGTGATGGTAGTGCCTAGGAAGCGGAAGGAATCAGCAGTGGTGATGGGAGAGCCTGAGAGGGTGAGGGGGGGCAGAGGAGTAGTGACTTTCCTGAAGTCTACAATCATCTCCACTGTCTTCAGAGCGTTCAGCTGCAGGTTGTTATTGCTGCACCAGGACGCCAGCTGGGCCACCTCTCTCCTGTAGGCGGACTCGTCGCCGTTGGAGATGAGCCCGATGAGGGTGGTGTCGTCCGCAAACTTGATCAACTTGACAGACTGGTGGCTGGAGGTGCAGGAGTTGGTGTAAAGGGAGAAGAGTAGGGGGGAAAGTACACAGCCCTGGGGTGATCCGGTGCTGATGCTAGTATAGTCTGAGACAGTCTTTCCCAGCCGCACATGCTGCCTCCGGTCCGTCAGGAAGTCGATGATCCACCTGCAGAGGGAGTCAGGCACGTTGAGCAGGGACAGCTTGTCCCGGAGCAGAGCGGGGCGGATGGTGTTGAATGCGGAGCTGAAGTCCACAAACAGGATCCTGGCGTAGGTTCCCGGGGAGTCCAGGTGCTGCAGGATGGAGTGGAGGGCCAGGTTGACTGCATCGTCTACAGACCTGTTGGCTCGGTAGGCAAACTGCAGCGGGTCCAGGAGAGGGGTGGTGATGGACTTGAGGTGGGACAGGACCAGGTGCTCAAAGGACTTCATGACTACAGAGGTGAGCGCTACAGGTCTGTAGTCATTAAGTCCAGTGATCCGTGGCTTCTTGGGGACAGGGATGATGGTGGAGGATTTGAGGCAGGACGGCACGTGGCATAACTTAAGGGAGGTGTTAAAAATGTCTGTGAATACAGGAGCCAGCTGTTTCGCACAGAGTCTCAGGGTGGAGGGAGACACGCCGTCTGGGCCGGGGGCCTTGCGCGGGTTCAGTCTGGAGAACTGTTTGAGCACATCCTGCTCACTGATGATAAGGGGAGGGGGGGAGGAGGGGGGGGTGCCTTAAATGAAGTAGCGAATGTGGAGGCTGTGGAGCTGGAGGGAGGGGGGGAGTTGGACACAGATGACGAGGTGTCAAAACGGGCATAGTGTTGGGACAGTCTTTGACAAAGGGCTTTGTCATCCTGACCTTTAGGAGCCTTAGGTCGATAGTTGGTGATTTGCCTCAGTCCTTTCCACACGGAAGCCGAATCATTAGCAGTGAACTGCTGCTGGAGTCTCTCTGAGTATAGAGATTTAGCCCTCTTCAGCTCTCTGTTAAACCGGTATTTAACCTCCCTGTAGCAGTCCCTGTCTCCACTTTTCAGCGCTGCTTCCTTCTCCTTCCTGATCTGTCCTGATACAAGCATTTGTATCCAAAAAAACAGTGTCCAAATTTTTTTTCTTCAAGTTCAGTATGTTTAGATGACTGTAACTCAGTGGCCGGAGCACGTAGAGAGATTATGTTTTTTTTGCCAAAAAATTCAAAGTGTTTTCTTTTAAATGAGACCAACCCCATGAAGATGCTGCAAAGGGTTGAAGAACAGCTTTCGATTTACTTTGGGCACATTATTTTTTGGCATTTTTAGGAAAATTGCCCGGAGTGCAAGTGGTTAACAGACTGGTCGCCGCTGATTGGTCAGGTCGTAACCGGCGCTGATTGGTCAGTTCGTAACCGCAGCTGATTGGTTAGTTCGTAACCGCCGCTGATTGGTCAGGTCGTAACGTCACGAAAAGCGACCTCTTCTGCCAAATCTTCACGACCGCCATTACTCAGTGCGCAACTACAGTGGGTGGTTGATTTTCATTGTATTGCTGTGATATTTTCATTTCTTCATTTCTTCTCATGGCTTCGCGTAATAAGGGCGTTCCATGGAGCAATGAGGAGGTGCAATGTCTGCTCACTGCATTGTCTGATGATCGCATCCAGCGCGAGTTAGACGGAGCTACCAGGAATGAGAAAATATACCAGGAGGTTTCCGACCACTTGGCAGCACAGGGGCATACACGGACTGCCAAACAGTGTAGGGAAAAAATTTAAAAAATGAAGTGTGATTACCGTGTGTTAAAGGACCACAACAGCAGAAGCGGTGCGGACCGGAGAAGCTGGAAATGGTTCGAGCAGATGGACGCCATATACGGCCATCGGCATGCGAGCATTGGCCGAGCCATGGCTCTCGACACAGCCACGACATTGGAGTCCTTTAAAGGTGAGGGTTGGTTTTTTTTTGGGGGGGGGGGGGGGTCGGAAATATATTCTGGAAGACGCTCAGTTTATTTATGGACTAAAAAAGCTGTTCATTTGTGGATGATGATGATCGCTCTGCTTTATCGCAGCAGACTGTGGTCTCACGCTTTTCTTTTAAGTATTCATGTGAACAATACGCTGAAATAAGCTTGTGTAATCTTGTTAAAAACTATTGTCTTTTCTGTATATCTTGCACTTTCGTGCTGTATTTTATTGTGTGCATTTTCCTTGTAGAATCAGCCCACTCGTCCGCCGCGCCAGCACGCACGGACTCTCCAGCGTCTGACGGCGAAGGTGAATCTGTCGCGCCGATACCGGTTGCGGGCAGATCACAAGGTCCAGCCGAAGGTCCGTCTCAAGCTCCATCACGAGCTCCATCACCGTCTCCATCATCAGCTCCGTCTGTATCCGGGAGGTCTCGTCCAAGTGTTGGTAAGGCACAGTAAACATGAGATTATCCCCCTTTTTTATGATTAAGGTTATTTCAGATAGCCGCATATTAATGAATTTTATATGTCTGTGTCAAAAAAATTCTGTGGTGGTCTGTTGTCGGTCTTAAACAACACAGTCACATTTTTAGGTGTGGTTGTGTGTTGTTTGAAATACTTGTTGGAAGTCATAATATATTAAAAAAAAAAGATACAGTGTAGGAGTCAAGAATTCAGGAGAACGCATGATTTTCCAGTATCTGGTTTAATTCTCATTGATCATTGTTCTCGAACAATACATCACACAAAAGTCAATACTCAGTTACATCATTTCATCTGTAATAGAAGACCCAGAGTCCTTCTGTTCTCCTCTCTAACCCCCAAAAGTTCAGGGCGGGTAATCTTCTCCTTTCTTCGGAGTCCACAGGGGGTGCAGACACCTCGTCCTCTTGATGTGTGATGTCAATACACATGGCTAGCTCAAAGTCTCTCTCGGCTGAATTCAGCTATAATTATGGGCTCCACATCACTCCCCCCTCCCACGCAAAAGACTGGACACACACAGTAATACAATGGTCTCGATCAATACATCACACAAAAGTCAATACTCATTTACATCCTTTCATCTGTAAGACCCAGAGTCCTTCTGTTCTCCTCTCTGACCCCCAAAAGGTCAGGGCGGCTAATCTTCTCCTTTCTTCGGAGTCCACAGGGGGTGCAAACACCTCATCCTCTTGAGGTTTGATGTAAATACACATGGCTAGCTCAAAGTCTCTCTCGGCTGAATTCAGCTATAATTATGGGCTCAACATCACTCCCCCCTCCCACGCGAAAGACTGGTCACACACAGTAATACAATGGTCTCGATCAATACATCACACAAAAGTCAATACTCATTTACATCCTTTCATCTGTAAGACCCAGAGTCCTTCTGTTCTCCTCTCTGACCCCCAAAAGGTCAGGGCGGCTAATCTTCTCCTTTCTTCTGAATCCACAGGGGGTGCAGACACCTCATCCTCTTGAGGTGTGATGTAATTACACATGGCTAGCTCAAAGTCTCTCTCGGCTGAATTCCAGCCAGCAACATGTGAGTCACATGTGCTCCACAACAGCACATGAACTGACTTATGAATATGCCTCATTAAAAAGCTTCACATCACTTTTATTAAGCCATTTTTATTAACACATTCCTATTTCTGAGTCCACAATAAAAAAGAAAAATGTTAAAGATCCATCTATCCATCCATTTTTTTCAACTTAATCCTTTTAGGATTGCATGGGGGGATGTTCCCTATAACAGCACCCTGTGAACAATCAACTCCTTTGAAGTGGAGCAACATGACATTTGAGCTTAAATACAGCAACGAAGCATATAGTCACATCCCACCACATGCATTCACCAGTGTAATTCAATAGTATATGTTTTTGATATTTTTAGATACAGCATGTAACCACCCTGACTTTCTGTCTTTCATCTAGCAAAAAGAAAAAGACGAAATACCCTGTCGGACATAGCCTCAATAATGACAGAGGCGCATGAGGAGGACAGGCGTCTGATGGAGAGATTGGATGAGAGGCAGGAGAGAATGCACCAACAGCGCCAAGAGCAGATAGAGAGACACCACCAGCAGTTTTCTGAACAAATGAGGGTAGCCCATGAGGATGATGTGGAGTTGAGAAGGGAGGAGCTGGCAGAGACAGCATCATTTAACCGAGCCTTCCTGACCCAGTTTGGGAAGCTGGTAGAGGCACTCAGTGGTCGGCGGGTTTAAAATGTCGATTATGCTCTGTTGCTGTTTGGGTTTTTTTTTAGAATATTTTATTTATAATAAAATTTATTTTTTGGGGGATCATAAAAGTGTGGTTTGTCTGTTATAACACTGAATTATAAAACTGTATAATTACATAGTAATTCAATTGCCTAGTCTGATGAAAATGATGCAGATCATCCTGTCAGAGGTCAACCATTGTAAAGGTAATTTAATTTTTATCTAGACCAAAGAACAAATGTTTTTGTAAGGTTGATGTTGTTTTTATTGAAATATCATCAAAAATTAGAAACACGTGATACAGTTTTAAACTTTGGTTACATTTTTTATGTAAACTTATAAGAAGTTGCACAGTTGGACTTTAAATTGCAGCAGGAAAGACTGATCAAGCTTACAAGTCAAAGTATTTAAAAAACTAAGTATATGTAAATTGATTGGTATTCCAATTTCATACATTTACAATAATTTACAAGGAGTGTAGCATCATCTAAAATGAAAAAAAAAAATGTTCCAAACGTTGACCTGAAGGTTAAAAACATGATTTTTTTTTTTATTCAGTACATCCAAAATGCACTAGGATGTAAAAAATAATACAATTTGGTGTTGGCCAGTGTGCCACTGTATCATTATTTAATACAAATAAAAACAAGTTTCAGCTCATTATTTAAAGGTCATTTGGCAGTTAATTCAAAACAAAAGTGACTTTTGTTGTGACTTGTGCTGCACGGTGGCGCAGTGGTTAGCACTGCAGCAGCACAGTTTACCCTTGGCCGGGGGATTGTGGGATCGTGGGTTCAATCCCAGCCCCCGACCAACAGTGATCTGTGTGGAGTTTGCATGTTCTCCCCGTGTTGCGTGGGTTTACTCCGGGATTTCTCCGGTTTCCTCCCACATGCCAAAAACATGCATGTTAGGTTAATTGGCTGTTCTAAATTGTCCCTAGATATCTGTTTCCTATAGGCCCTTAGAATAGAGGGTTAGTATTAATGAAAGCGCTTTGAGTGGTCTTTGTGACTAGAAAAGCGCTATATAAGTGCAGGTTAGTTAGTTAGTTAGTTTTGTTTTTGAAGCATTTGTCCCTTAACTGTTAAACATTAAATAACAGCAGACAGATTGTCAAGGAATACACAATTGTGTTGATGTTACCCAAAACCTTTATGACCCACTGCTTGTGGTGCTACCTTTTGCATGTGTGTTATTTTTACGAATATTAACATTTTTTGGTAAGTACAAGTGGGATATTATTAAATTGAAATATAACATATTTCGAATAATGTGTGCTTTTTAGAAATATTTACACTTATTTGGAAAGTAAAATTTGGATAGGATTAAATTGACATAACACTTTTATCAATATAATGTGTGCTTATTAAATCTATTTTGACTTATTTTTTTGTGTGATATGCTTAAATTGAAATATAACATTTTTCTAAACATAATTACTATGTCAATTTGCAGTTCCAGCAAAGCAAAGGAGACAGATGAAAAGTGAACAACATTTTAATCATTAAACACAGACGTTACAAATATGTACACACATGAATAATGACAAAATTCTTATTAATTATTTGTACACAAGTACTGCATCAAAGCATCTCTTACACCCCCACCACGGTCCTCAGCTACCTCTGCAGCTGACACCACCACTTCATCTGCTGCAGCATCCAATGCAGTGTCAAAGGCCTCCCCATGAGTCTCACACAGATTGTGCAGTGCACAACAAGTCACCACCATGGATTTCACAAGTTCGATGTCACAGTCATTCCTTTTTAAAAGGCAGCGCCACCTTCCCTTAAGCCTACCAAAAGCATTCTCAACATTCACCCGTACACGACTGATGGTCTGGTTGAACGTGTGCTGTTCTTCAGTCAGTCGTCCGGTGTCATGGAATGGTTTCAACAGCTAATTTTGGAGTGGATAAGCTGAGTCCCCTAGGATGTAGTATCCCGTACATAACGCACCGATGTTCCTGATAGGTGGGAAGAGGTTTCCCCGAGTAGCTAACTCCCACAGTCTGGACAGTCTCAGCACCCTAGCATCATGCATGCTCCCTGGAAGCCCAGCAAACACATTCCAGAACAAACCCTTTCCATCAACCACACCTTGAAGGATTATGGAGTGCCAGCCTTTACGATTGAAGTAGTCAGTGTGACATTCTTCAGGTGCTATGATGGGTATGTGGGACCCATCGATGGCACCAACGCATAATGGTAGCCCCCAACGATTCTCGATATAGGCCGACATTTCCATGAATCTCCCTTCATCGGGAAGATGAAGCAGTTCTGGAACAAGCAATGACTCTGCTGCTGCACAAAAGTCCTGCACACACCTGCACACTGTTGTGATGCTGACCCCAAAAAGATGTCCAATACTGCAGTACTCTGAACCGGTAGCAAGCTTCCACAGTGCGATGGCCACTCTCTTCCTCAGCGGCACACATAAGCGGAACGTCGTATCATGCCGCTCCATACATGGACGCAATTTCTGACACAGGTAGGTGAAAGTGTCCTCGGACATCCTGAAATTCTGCAACCACTGCTGGGTGGAGAAGCTGGGAACAACATCCTCCCACCAATGCAAGCTACGATGTTCTGTCCAGACACGCGGTCTGCAGTGAGTATTTTGCACCAACACAGCCAACTGAAAAACACACACACAGCATATATAGTGTAATAATGATAACCTGTCAACATCAAAATGCTGTACAACAGAATAATATGACTATAAAATGAGCTTACCGACATTTCGTCCCTCCTATGCCGTTTAATTAACTGAAACACACACACAGCATAATCATTCATGTAATACTGTTAACTGTCAGCATCAAAATGCTGTACACAAGAATAATATGACTATAAAATGAGCTTACCGATATCTGCAGCCTCCTCTGCAGGTTAATTAACCTCGCCATTCCAGCTTCATATTCCTCCCAGGCAACCGCGAGTCTCCTGTACTGTTCAAACGTTTTTTGTATCAGTTCACGTCGTCGCCTCTGGTAGTGTCTTCTATGGTTAAAATCTCTGGACTTAATTGTGAGATAAAACCACAGAGCGAGCAAGGCAATAATCCTTGGATCCTCCATTTTTGTCTCGTGTAGACTCAGTCGCGTGAGTAACGTCACGGGAGTGTGGCCCCTGCCTCGCTGGGAGTCTGGCGCCGCCTCGCTTCTACACCGCCTAAACACAAACCATCACATATAAAAGCACAACACCGTGCTAATGGAGACAGAAGCATGCCGAGCCGTACTGAAGTGAATCGAGCCGTACTGAGGTATGCTGGGCTAGTGGAAAACAGGCTAAAGTGGACTTCATGAGAGACGACCAAGGAGGACACCACTGTTGAAAACAAATCATAAAAAAGCCAGACTGCAATTTGCCAAATTGCATGTTGACAAGCCACAAAGCTTCTGGGAGAATGTCCTATGGACAGATGAGACAAAACTGGAACTTTTTGGCAAGGCACATCAGCTCTATGTTCACAGACGCAAAAATGAAGCAAACCAAGAAAAGAACACTGTCCCTACTGTGAAACATGGAGGAGGTTCTGTTATGTTCTGGGGCTGCTTTGCTGCATCTGGCACAGGGTGTCTTGAATCTGTGCAGGGTACAATTAAATCTCAAGACTATCAAGGTATTCTAGAGAGAAATGTGCTGCCCAGTGTCAGACAGCTTGGACTCAGTCGCAGGTCATGGGTCTTGCAACAGTATAATGACCCAAAACACACAGCTAAAAACACCCAAGAATGGATAAGAGCGAAACATTGGACTATTCTAAAGTGGCCTTCTATGAGCCCTGATCTAAATCCTATTGAACATCTGTGGAAGGAGCTGAAACATGCCGTCTGGAGAAGGCACCCTTCAAACCTGAGGCAATTGGAGCAGTTTGCTCATGAGGAGTGGGCCAAAATACCTGCTGAGAGGTGCAGAAGTCTCATTGACAGTTACAGAAATCGTTTGATTGCAGTGATTGCCTCAAAAGGTTGTGCAACAAAATATTAAGTTAAGGGTACCATCATTTTTGTCCAGGCCTGTTTCATGAGTTTGTTTTTTTAAAATAATTCTGTTGAACCACAATTCAAAAGCATTGTCTGATTTTCAATGGTTAATTTTCATAGAATTTTTATTTATTACCACTTTTGTCAGATTCAAGTTATTTCTGTGACTATTGTGGGTTTTTCTTTCATTAACAGAGGGATACCAACAATTTTGTCCACGTCTGTATATAACAATACAAGAAAAGCACAGGATTGTCAAACATTTCCTATTACAGTGATTTGTAAATTAAGCAGAAACTTCTGCTATACAGAAAAACTCTTCTTTGCAACAGCCAATACAGACTTTAACACAATATCCATTACAACAGCTAAATTGCACTGAATGCATGTTAAAGAGTAGAGATGTGGAAATTATTTGCAGCGTCTTCATTTGAAAACTCCCTACGGCCCCCAAACACTCGGTACCGAGCGGAAAAGAAAGAAAAAACTTATTCTGTTAGTCTTTATTGTCTATTGGAGTCTGTGTTTTTCCGGAAAAAAAATGCTGACAATATTCCTATGCCTAACTCCTACCTGTCTGTCTGTCTATCTGCTGCGTGTCTTCTCACACTCACACACACACACACACACCTTTCATTTATGGGTGGAGCAAGGGGGGGGGGGTGTTTGTCCGTATTCAGACCAGAGATTCACAGCTTTAAAGCTCATTGACAAGATGTACTAATGATTTTACCCCTAAAGATGTATGAAATGATCAAACACTGGCTGTAGCATTAGACTTGCTCATTTGTTTGTGATTTTATGGAGTCTCTTGTCAAGTGCACGCCAGCAGCTCTGGAGTGCTTTTGGGGCAGGCGAATGTTTTTCAACACAAACCCAGCACTTCATACACGTGGTCAGGACGGAGACGTCCACCGGCAGGCTGGGGGACACGGAGGAAGGGACGGTGTTGGAAAACTCGTGGGTGAGTGTTTTTTTTTATAATCACAAACTGTTTTTTGCTGAAGTGTTCCATTAATACTTACTGTAAACACGGAAGTGAACGCGATGTAGCGATGCATTTGATTTGTTAGACTGAGCGTTTTAGCACCACTCAGCTGAAATTTGATTGGTGAAATTGGCCGAAGTTGACGAGGATTGGCCAAAATTGCTGGAAGGTTGGGGTGAGTGGATAAAGTTGCAAGATCGTGCAATAGTTGCACTGATTGGCTGATTTTGTGCGAATTGATGCGATCGCAACATTGCAAAATCCTGGAGGGACTTTTTTAAACAAAAAAAGTCTGCCATGTTAAATGAAAAACTAAATTTTAAAATATAATCAGCAAAAATAAGCTATTTTAAGTGGGGTTTGCGCTTTAACCCTCTGAACTGGCTGTGCCTGTGTTGATGACCTGGTTCCTCAGCTGTGCCTGTGTGCAATGTTGTGGTGCTCTTGGCAGATGGGTGAGCATTATTGAAATGAAGTGACTGCGTCTGTGTTCATAATCTTGCGTGTTGGTAGTAGATCACTGGCAAAAATTGGTCACTCCCTGAGGCGCTCTGTCTAATTTGTGCACTCGCTAATTTGCACTGCCTTAGTAAATCTGCCCCCAAGTGTCTTGTTTTGTTCTGCAGGATTTTTTGTTATGGTTTCCACAAATGACAAAAATATGTGTATTTTTTGTATTTTTATTCTAGCGTTTCTTTTTTTCCATTGAGAGAGAAGGGAAGGGGGAAAAAAACATTCATAATAGTAATTTACTCATGCATACTTAACATTATATGATCAGAGGTGGGTAAAGTAGCCAGAAATTCATTCATTCATTCATCTTCTTCCGCTTAATCCTTTTCGGGTCGCGGAGGGGCTGGAGTCTATCACAGCATCTTTGGGCGAGAGGCAGGGTACACCCTGGACAGATCGCCAGTCCATCGCAGGGCCAACACAGAGAGACAGACAACCATTCACTCTCACAGTCATACCTAAGGACAATTTAGAATCCCCAGTTTTGATGCCAATTAACCTAACTTGCATGTTTTTTCTACTCATCTAAAAGCAGTGCTTTGAAATTAATAATTAAAAGTAGACAACAAAAAATTTCTAGTTGAGTTAAGGGTACAAAGAACACCCACTTCAAGACTGAAATCATTACTCAAGTTTTTAAGGTTTGAGATTTTTCCCAAAATTTATAACAATTTTCTTATAGTTCTCTACTTTTCTCTGTAAATTTATCTAAATTCGAAACCATCTAGCTATAAAAGCAGCAAATCTCTATCTGTGTGTCTTAGTGTTCCACGCATATCTCTTGAACCGTTTGTCAGACTGGCCTCAGACTTTAAACGTGGTTTCCTGAGGTTACAAGGGTGTGCATCCCCAAATATGGAGTCACTCGGTCAAAATATTATTAAAAAATAATACTTAAGATTTAATGCTTAAAAAGTTAAACCATAAAGTTTTTTTTTTTTTTTTTTAAATTTTGTGTACTTTATTGATCCCCAGAGGGGAAATTCAGGGCATCCACCTGAATGGATGAAGCAGCCACGGTACAACGCTATCCCTTAAACATTCACACACACATTCACACCTAGGGCCACTTTAGAGTCTCCAATTAACCCAACTTGCATGTTTTTGGCCTGTGGGAGGAAACCAGAGAAATCCCGGAGTAAACCCACGCAGACATGGGGAGAACATGCAAACTCCACACAGATCACTGTTAGTCAGGGGCTGGGATCGAGCCCAGGATCCCATGGCCAAGGGTGAGTTGCTGTGCTGCAGCAGTGCTAACCACTTCTCCACCGCACTGCCCAAGTTGCTGTGGTTGCATAGTGTCATATTTGAATAAGACGTGTTATTGTGTGATGAGGGTGGTGGCTCAACCTTTCCGGTTCCACCGCCACCTTGGGTATAAAAGGCCAATATGGAAGAGGCATGGTCTCTTTTGACCTTCGCCTCTGCCTGTACAGGAGCGCCTCTCTCTGTGAGTTTGCACAATAAAGTCAAGTTCTACTGCACCTCCTGCCTCATCATTGGGTTACTGATTATGGACATAACATTTGGCAATGAGGATAAAGCTATTTCGGGCATTCGGCCATTTCTGGAGCTTCCTGATGAGCCGCCAGTGCCATGGGAGAGGTGGTTTGTCGCATTTGAGGATTATCTGGTGGCACTGAACCTTGGTGAGTTGGAGAAATTGCATGCACGAGCAATATTGGTCCATAATCTTGGCATGGAGGAACAGCACATTCTTTGCACACTGGGAGTGAGTGACAGTTTTGAGGATGTGGTTGGGCTAATGGTGCACTATTTTCACACCCTGGAAAATGTCATAGTCTGGAGGATCCAGTTCCAACAGCGCTGCCAGTGGGCTGGAGAGTTGGTGCAGCGGTATGTTGCTGACCTGCGCCAACTGCCTACCAGTTTTGGACCTTGGAGGAAGAAATGGTCCGTGATCAGTTGGCGGAGCACACATTGTGTGCAGCTGTGCGGTCAAGACTCCTTGCTCATTCCAGTGAGCTGACATTGGCCAAAGTGGTGGAGATAGCCCAGCAGTTCGAAGCAGTGGATAAACTGTCATGGGACCTTGGTGAGAGAACTGCGTTGGGGCAACCCAACTCACAATCAGCGGTGCAGGCTGTAGATCCAGATAGCGATGACAGTGTGGAAGAAAAAGAGGAATACGCTGCCGCTATAAAAATTAGGTCCACCCCCAGGGTCACCAAAGTGTTTCGGCTGCGGGTCTACCAAGCACCGGTACAAGGTGAGAGAGTGTATGGCAAATGGCAAATGCTGTAGCAAATGAGGGCTCCTACATCATTTCGCCAGGTCCTGTAAAAGGTTTGAGCAATGGGAGCGACGACGTGAAGTGGATTCCCCCGCCAAGACTTCTATGGTTATTCAAACCGTATCCCCAAGCACAGAAGGCCATACATATTTGACAGTAACGTTGGACGGCGAGGACATGCCATTGTTGGTGGACACGGGCGTGGTGAGGTCCGTGTTGAACTGGTCTACTTTGAAGAGTTATTTCCCTTACCATTGTGTGACAGGTCTGTCAACGCCATTTTGTGGGTATGGCGGTAATAGGCCGTCTATCGTGGGTTCCCTGGAGCTGACGGTGAGGTACAAGACAGCGGTGATGTCCAACATACAGCTCGTGGTGACCGTGAGTGGGTCGAATGTGATGGGCTGCAATCTATTTTATGGACTGGGGTTCTCAATTACCAACAGCTGCGGAGAGGAATGGTCGGGCTGTGGTTTGTGGGACCGGCCGGTTCCGCAAGTGGTCGAAGATGCGGTTTGGAATGACACATGGCCTAGTATTCTGGGAGCTGGAAAGGACAATTTCCACCCAGGGCAATCAGGGCAGGGTTCCGGTGCCAGGGCTCACATTACCCTTGGCAAGGGAACTGGATGGCATGGTGGAACACCCAGAATGGTGGGTGAGGCTGTGAAGACGACCCCCTCTGCTTCTGGGGTTCGGCCTGGAGATACCGAGAAGCATGGGACTGTTACGGCTATGCCAACGTTTAAAATGAAAGAGAGCGGGCCAGGACTGGCTGGCACGGGGATCAGACGTGCCACATAGGAACACTGTAGGCCGAGTCGGGCTTTGCGGAGGGTCGCCGGTATGGCGCTGCCCGGTGAGAAAGCCCAGAGGAAACATCGTAGACATGGGAAGTCAAGGCGAATTCCTTTAAGAGTAAGTGACATGGTTCGACCCAGAGAGGAGGCTCAGCTGAGAGGTGCCCACAGAAAGAGGAAGTGACGTGATGACCAGGGGCAGCTGAAGGTGGTGGCTGTTCGGGAGGACGGATACCTTCGGCTGTCAGATGACTCATGGAGACACCCCAATGAGCTGCGGCGCATCAGTGAGGAGAAGGAGGTGTCGAGGCCCCGACGTGGCTCATCTCCAGGGAACAAGAGACGGAGGTCTGGGCAGGACCCACCAGACAAGTCCCCCGGGGGGTGGCTCTCCATCGAGGCTGCACAGTAGCAAGGGGCGATGGATTGGGTTGAATGTGATTTGCCCGGGCTACGTAGTTGACGTGTTTCTCATAATGGACTCTTACAACATGTGACCCATGTGAAAAAAAAATACCCATTTAATGTGTGTGTCACCGTTTTGGGTGTGTGT
Source organism: Pholidichthys leucotaenia (assembly GCA_020510985.1). Taxonomy (NCBI): domain Eukaryota; kingdom Metazoa; phylum Chordata; class Actinopteri; order Cichliformes; family Pholidichthyidae; genus Pholidichthys; species Pholidichthys leucotaenia. Next base: position 90,916,752 of record CM035841.1, read on the forward strand.
GTTACTGTGGGGTTTGCCCGGGCTGGAGTGGTATAGTAGGGGATGTTATCACGATGTATGAAGGTCCATGTTGACTGGTTGTGTATGTTTACTATATTGAGTTTTTCTTCTTTATGCATGTAAGTTCATGGGATTATTTTGTGTTATAATAGGAACACGGCAAATTTCATTTTATGGACTATTATCAAAGACGCCAGAATAATCTGTCTGGCTGTGTGGAGGTGGGACGGCAGTCCACTGTCCCCCTCTAGTTTTAGTTGTTGTGTGAATGGATAGGCCTATTTTATTTGCTGTCATGAGGGCGTGACTTGGGTATTAAATTTTTGGAGGGCCTAATTAGTGTGCATGAGTTTTGGACTTTTCTGAAGGCGGGGGGGGGGGGGGGAGGAATGTCATATATGAATATGACGTGTTATTGTGTGATGAGGGTGGTGGCTCCACCTTTCCGGTTCCACCGCCGCCCTGGGTATAAAAGGCCAATGCAGAAGTGGCACGGTCTCTTTTGACTTTCGCCTCTGCCTGTATGGGAGCGCCTTGTCTCTGTGAGTTTGCACAATGAAGTCAAGTTCTACTGCACCTCCTGCCTCGTCATTGGGTTCCTGATTATGGACATAACACACAGGTCTAATAGATAATTCGGCATGGAGAACACGAGGTGCCGCTGGGGGAAAGGAGGGGTGGAGCAGCAGCTGAATCGCTGGCACCACGGGAAGCAGCAGCCGAGATTCCCGTTCTGAACGTAACAAATTTGACTAGAAAAAGATAATACTTAAGATTTAACGCTTAAAACATTATACCATAAAGTGAAAAAAAGATAATGCATGGAGTGTGCTTTTGGCCTGTGGGTGATTTATCATGGAAAACATCTGAGCTCTGTGGTTCCAGCAATCAGCTGATTGGATCCATGGGAGAAGTAAAATGGCGGCGCGCATCTGTGCAGCGGCTCTTTGCTCCCTACTTTTGTTTGTATGTATGCTGTTTTTGGATATTGGACCGTGTGAAGCTGGATTTGTGTACAGTCGTACTGAGCTGATAAATATTGGACTTCAACAAAAGTCTGCTGTTACAGCAGTTTTTGAGAACACACAAAACATACCGGAGGCTATCTGTAGACCAGCAGGATCACCATGGAGTGTTGCTGGTCCTGGGAAGCAATGCAGACGGAGGAGGGAGAGAAAGCAAAAGCTGGGATGTCGGGCGGGCCTGCTAGCGAGGCTAAAGAGACAGCCGCATAGACCTCCGCTACCCAGCCTTTTTTCTTTCCAATGCCAGAAGCATCGTCCACAAGATGGATGATTTAGAGCTACAGCTGGCAATTAGTAAAACTGTGAGAGACTGCTGTGTGCTGTTGTTAACGGAAAGCTGGCTCCATCCGCTGATCACAGATGTTGCAGTGCAGCTACCAGAGCGCACACTTCACCATACGGACCGAACAGCAGAATCCGGGAAACAGAGAGGGGGTGGTCTCTGTATTTTTCTTCACAACTCTTGGACCAATCACAGTCGTATTATTAGCACTTACTGTTCTCCTGACCTAGAGACAATGTCAGTTTTATGTCGGCCTTTTTATCTTCCGAGAGACTTGACAGTGGTTATTATTACAGCAGTCTATATTTCTCCTGATGCAATACTAAAGCTACCCTTAGTTATCTGTACAGTGTTATAAATAAACAGCAGCAGGCCTATCCCGAGGGTGTTCACATTATAGCTGGTGATTTTAATCAAGCATGCTTGAAAACTGTGCTGCCTAATTTCACACAGTATGTGAAATGTGCCACTAGGGGAAAGAATCGTCTTGATCGGGTGTATTCGAACCTGAAGCATGCCTTTCGAGCTGTGCCGTGTCCACATCTTGGCCTGTCAGACCATCTATCATTTCTCCTCATCCCAGCATACACCCCCCTCAGGAGAACTGCTAGACCTACTATAAAGAACATCACAACATGGCCTCAGGGAGCTCTTTCTCAGCTGCAGGACTGTTTTTCAAACACTATGGGATTTATTCAAGAATCAGGATCTGGAAATGTACACACAGACTGTATTATGCTACATCACCTACTGTATCAACTAGGTGACTGTGGAAAAACGCATTAGGGTTTTTCCTAACCAAAAGTCTTGGATGACAAAAGAAGTCCAGGCACTCCTCAGAGCCCAGGATACAGCCTTCAGGTCAGGGGATACAGATGTGTATAGCACCGCCCGGGCTAATCTGCAGAAAGGCATTAAGGAGGCCAAACAGGCCTATAAGAGGAAGGTTGAGGACCATTTTTCTGATAATGATTCGAGATGAGTATGGCAAGGCTTTCACCATATCACAAACTATAAGGGCAGCAGCATCATTTCTAGTGACAACGCCTCACTGGCAGAAGAACTGAACTGCTTTTCCGCACGGTTTGAGGCAAATACACCTCGACCGGACCCACTGATGTTATTGAATGCCAGCTCTGATGTGCTTACCCTGCAGGATCATGAGGTGAGACATACACTGAGAGCAGTTCACCCGAGAAAGGCTACTGGTCCCGATGGAGTGCCAGGAAAGGTGCTCAGAGCATGTGCAGATCGGCTATGCTCTGTTTTGACTGACATTTTTAATTTGTCTCTTAAGGCAGCCTTTGTTCCACAGTGTTTAAAATCTGCAGTCATTATCCCTGTGCCAAACAAACATATTATCAGCAGACTGAATGACTATCAACCGGTAGCATTAACACCCATTGTTATGAAGTGCTTTGAGACAATGGTATTGAAACATCTTTTGTCTAGTCTCCCCCCAGCCTTTGATCGGTACCAGTTTGCCTACAGGCGGAGCAGATCCACTGAAAATGCTATTGCTATAGCTCTCCACTCGGCATTCAGCCATTTAGAAGACAAGGGGAGCTATGTAAGAATGTTGTTTGTGGACTATAGCTCGGCATTTAATACAATTATTCCCCATATTCTCATCACTAAATTGCTTCAGCTTGGTCTGCCTACTCACACTTGCAGCTGGATTAAGGACTTTCTAACAAATTGAACACAGACTGTTAAGACTCGGACCCCATTCCTCCTCTACAGTCATGCTTAACACAGGCTCGCCACAGGGCTGTGTGTTGAGCCCCACTTTGTATTTATTGTACACATATGACTGCATACCTCTTCATCCCACAAACATTATAGTGAAGTTTGCGGATGATGCAACAATGGTGGGGCTCATATCAGGAGGAGATGAGTCTGCATACAGAGATGAGGTCCAGAAACTGGTGAGATGGTGCTTAGATAATAATCTGCTATTGAATACAAAAAAAAAATAAACAAACTCATTATTGATTTTAGGAAGCATAGTTGTGGGCCGCCTCCTCTATATATAGGCAAGGAGTGTGTGGAGAGAGTGGAGGCTTTTAAGTTTCTGGGTGTTCATATTTCTCACAACCCTACCTGGACAGTTAACACCATAGCTACGATAAAGAAGGCTCAACAACGTCTACACTTTTTGAGGCTCATCAAGAGGAATGGCCTGAATGGACAGTTGCTGGTTTTATTTTATCACTCTGCTGTTGAGAGCATTTTGTCATATGGCATCACGGTTTGGTATGAGGGCTGTTCAGCCGCAGACCACAAAGCCTTCCAGAGAGTGATTGAGACTGCGCAAAAAAATCACTGGCTGTTCTCTCCCTTCTCTGGAAGAGATTTCCAGGTCTCGGTACCTCAACAGAGCTACTGCCATTATTAAGGATTGCACTCATCCAGGTCATGATTTCTTTCACTTGCTCCCCTCAGGAAAGCGGTACAGATCTCATAAAACCTGGACTACCAGGTTTAATCATAGTTTTTTCCCCCCAAAAGCAGTACGCATTTTGAACGGATTTATGTAACACATACAGACTGCTGATGTTATTTTAGATTATTTTGTGGCAAATACCTTGTGTATAAGCTGGTCTTATTATTTATCGCTCAGTATGTTTTTATTATTGCTATGTACAAATTGTATTTAACTTTTTAGGTATTACTGTTTTAGGCATTATTTATTGTTGTAATTATGAGAATGTTAAATGCATGAGTGAACTGTGAGTGTGACAGTTTGTTTTAGGGAGCAGTATCTCAGTTTTGTTGTATTGTTTTTTAGCAATGGAATGACAATAAAGGCACTTTGACTTTGACTTTGACTAATGCCCAGCTTGTCCCAGTCAGTGGTAGACGGGAGTCCCTTTGCAGGACCATGACTCGCCGTCGTCGGTGGTGCTGCTCTCGATGTGCTCCCACAATTATTAAAAGTTAATTATTAAAAATTAATAATTGTGGAGCAGAATGCCCAGATCAACTGCATATCATATGTGGCCACATGCACGGTTTGATTAAACGACGACCGTCACCAAACTGGACACAAAAACGCTCAATAACTCATAAAAAAATCACACAAATAAGGGATCTGACAAAAAAATAAACAAGGGATCTTAAACAGTGGCTAATACTGGATGTCCCATTCATCTTCAATTATTCTGTAATCAATATTCACACAATCAAGTAAATCTCACTTCAGTCCCTTTCATATTTGTCAAAGTCTAACATGTGATTGCCAGCATATAGTGGAATACACACCTCTGTATTCCACTTTCAAACACGGCTTACACGGCCTGGCTCATAGGCACGCTAACTGATGGCGATAAAGAAAAAGTTATTTTCAGTGAAGTGGAAAAAAAAAAAGATAATGCATCGAGTGTGCTTTTTCCCTGAGGCTGATTTATCATGGGAAACAGCTGAGCTCTGTGGTTCCAGCAATCAGCCAATTGGATCCACATTTTTTTTTTACCAAAGGTAAAAACCATGGGGGGAAGGCCCTACAATCTTTGTTCCACAAATGCAGGACATATCAACCATACGCTGGGTAAATTTTCACCATGGGGAACATATGTTTTCCAGTTTACAAAATTTTTCACTGGGTCTGAGGTGTGTGTGAAAAAAAATGTGTTTTGGTTAACATTTAGAGAGTCAAAAATGTGATAGTTAAGGCGGAATAATAATAATAACAATAAATAATAATCTTCTTGCATCAATAAAAAACAAACGCTTACAATAGAGTGACGGTGCTCAAGTCTTTGGCAGTCACGCTCTCAAGGTTCAGATCATTATTTGGCCTCAGTATTATCCCAGCGCGACGATATAAGCAACGCCTCAATCTGAGCATTAAAGTTTTCAAAAACCTTTTAATAACAATTGCTGAAATATAAAATGATGCACTACAGTGGGTCTCAAATATTTGTAAAGGTGTCCTGTTACAGTTCTGCATGAGTTTATTGATGATACACAGAAGAAATTCAATATTTCACTGAACTCCATCACTGAACAGTGATATAAACTAAAATAATTATAATGAGGACTGAACAACTCCCATTCCCCAAAGTTCAAGATACACTATTATGAATATAAGTGATAAAAGATCACACAAATAAGGGATCTGACAAACAAATAAACAAGGGCTCTGAAACGGTCGCTAATATTGGATGTCCCATTCATTTTCAGTATTTCGGCCTGTAAAGCCTGATTGGGAAACCTGTTTCAGACAGGAATACTTGCGTTCTACAGGCATGCACTAGTTTTCTTCAAATTTGTTATTTCCTCTTGTAAAATTGACCTTTCTTGTACATTTGAGACTTTATTGTAAATATATGGATGATTTTATGGTTAATTTTTGTCTATTTTTTTAACCCGTCGAACTCTGTGACTTCCGCGGGCGGTCACGTCTGTGCGTCTTAGTGAGTCTCAGTGCGCGCTGAAAAAAAAAAAAAAAAACTGTATTTCCGGTCTTCCAGTATAGACACAGCCCTAAACAGAAAGCCAAAGGAGTGTTTGATTGGTTTAGAATGAGATTGACATCTCATTCGACCAACAAGAGCCTTGATTTGGGTTTTTAAACCTTGAATAACCAATGATCGCAAACCTAGCAAGAAACATCTGCCCATCAACGACCGCGAATACAACGAGCCAATTGAAGCCGAGTAATCTGATGATGGACGTGTCGTTTAGCCAATCAATTTCTGACTTCAATGACATCCTACATGCCTAGTTCAGTGTTTATATTTCCGGTAAAATACCATGCGTTCTTGTGCGTAAATTGTCTTGACTCCGCCGCTGTGTGACGCACAGTCCTTTGTGATACTGTGCAGAAGGGTCAGGGTAAGATTAACCATTATTCTACTTCTTTTGAAAAATGGTTCACAAAACAAACCGAAAGGGCGTGCATGAAAACGTCGATGGCTTGACCAGGTTGGGTGACGTCAACAATGAATCAGTAAACAAACGGAGGTTTCAATAATGGAATAGCTGACGATCCAGACGCCAGTGGACAATACCAGCGGCAGTGCGGTTGTGGACAGGTAAGTCTTATAATATAAATTATTCTTTATTGATAAAAAATAGTAATAAAAATAACTTTTGACCAATCGGTAATTACAAGGGTCACGCATGGCAATGTTTTTGTGTGCGCCGTGGGGGGGGGGGGTGTTATTTGTTACTGTGTATACTGCAGAAAAATTTAATAATTTTTTTAGTATAATTTTTATTTCACTGTAGGCTATTTTTTCCTGTAAAAAAAAAAGGAACTGTGCTGTGTATGTCTGAGTTATTATGCCTTTGTTTTACTGTGTAAACGTGATCTGGTGAAATGGAGCCCTGACCATGTGAGCACACTATTGTGAGCACCCAAGGTGGACTTCGGTATTCAATCTGTACATTTTCAATCCAGTGATTTACAAAGTGATTCATAATTTTATAAAGCCTCATTCAGAACATTATAGTCCCACAGACTGGTTTTCATCTGGGGCAGCATTTATAAATCACTGAATGGAGAATGAACCTGTACATGTACAGATTGGATTCCGTGGTCCACTTGGGGTGCGCACTTGGTCAGGGGTCCAGTTGACCTGTATCTGTGTAAACTGGTGAGATAGTGAACTCTGGAAAAATTGGAGGGGGAGAGGGTTGTTTTTGTGTATACTTTCGTGGAATGTATTAATTGTTCGCATAATTTTTCTTACACTGTAGGCTACTTTTGCCTGTAAAAAAAAAAAAAAAAAAAACAAGAACTGTGCTTTGTATGTCTGGGTTGTTACCCCTTGGTTTTACTGTGCAAAGTGCTGAGATAGTGAACTCTGGAACATAGCTTTCCAAACTGTGCCAAATGTTTGGCACAGTTCAAGAACGCCTTGTTACAACCTGAGAAAAAAGCTGTGTAATATATTCATTTTTTGTGGTATTGTTACAAAATTTTGACCTGAGCTTGAAAACACTTGGTTCTACATTTCTGTTGTTTTCCAGCACGTTTCACACAGCTGTATGTTATTTGCAAGCATTTATATCTAAAAAAACACCCAGGCAAACTTTATTTTCTTCAAATTCAGTATGTTTAGATGATTGTTACTCAGTGGCAGGAGCACTTAGAGAGATTATGACTGTTTTGCCAAAAAAGTCGGAGTGTTTTCTTTTAAATGAGACCAACCCCATGAAGATGCTGCAAAGGGTTGAAGAACAGCTTTTGATTTACTTTGGGCACGTTATTTTTAGGTGTTTTTAGGGAAATTGACCGGAGTTCAACAGGTTAAATAAAATTACTGTTTTTTAATAAATTTGAAAAAGACTGTGGTAATTTTACTTTTTTCTTATAACAATTTACATTTTTGACCATAATTTTGCAGAGCCAGAACAGAACAATAATTTAACTCTGATTTCAAAGAAAATACGATCGTATTTAATGAAATAAATTAACTTAAATGAAAAGATGCAGTTATTTCTGTTATAATATTTCTATATACTTGAAGTTTGTTAGAAATCTCCTCACCACCCGGACAGCAGGAAAAACCTCCCTTATATTGAAATCCAAATGTTGGCACGTTTAGTTTGTCTGAAGGCTGCTGACGGATTTAAATCCTTGACTTTGTGAATTTTGGTCATCTTAACTTGCCAGGTACATAATAATGAACATAAATTAGTTAATTAAGCCCCCCCGCGACCCAAAAAGGATTAAGTGGAAGAAGATGAATGAATGAATGAATATTAACTAAGGTAAAGGTATAAACTTCTCCTTTTTACTCTTGTCCGAAATAAGAAAAACAAAAAAACTAATAATTAAGAAGACGAAACGAACCTCCTCGAGCTCCTAGCCACACCTGTTAGCTAAGCGACTCTTCTATTATTGCTCCCGTTACCAGCAGGTTAAAGCCATAACAAATGCCTCCGCTGCTTACATACCTCTTCTGCTTTTTTTCCGTCTGTCTGTCTGTCCGCCTCTCTGTTTCAGCTCGTCCGGTCAAAATTAAGTGAAACTAAAGGCTTGTATCATTGTATCGCCATATTTTCTCCACTTTTAATTTGCCAGAATTTCAAAAATAATGCTTTGTTTTTGAAATAAACACGAAAATAGCTCACCTTTACTGTCAATGGAACAGTACTGTGCATGCACCCGGAAACTCCCGCCAGAGGAAAGTACTCAGTAGTGGTGGGTGGATCGATCCAAATATCGATAATACCAACACCAAAGTTGGAATTGATATTGCTGTGTAATGACAGCGATACCCTGTGTCTGTGTTGTCGCTCCCGTCACAGCACAGAGCAGGCACACTCAGCCACAGTTTGCTCCTCTTCTTCTTGTGGTTTTACCTTCAAGGCTGAAACCGTCAGACAAGAAGGCGCACACTAACGGCACATTTACTGGACGTTGCAAATTCCTATTCTCCTGTAAACAGCACACCATGAGTCCTGGCTGCTGTAATATCTAAAATGTAAAATTAATACAGACATGACTGTGGAGCGGAATGGCCAAATATGGGGACAAGAGAAGGGAGTCTGTGGCGGCTTCTCCTTCCTGTGCAGGACCGGTGTTACACCACTAGTACAAGTCACGCTGTTTACAAGGGCCCAAGCCACTGACAATGTCAGTGGGTGAGAGCCTTGTTGTAATTAGTAGGATTATTAATTATTAACCTTATTTATACAGGTAATCCCATTGAGACATGGGGTAATATTTTCAAAACAGCTTGTTTAATCGATCAGTTCTGTTAAAGCAGAGCTGATCACAGCGGTCATCTGGCATGTAGAAGAAGGAACCTGGTCTCATTTATTTTGTACATAATCATTTCTGAGTGACCTTAAAATTTTATTTTGCTGTGCTGCATCAAGGTGAAGAAGTTCTGTCCCCCTCAGTCGTTCAGGGCTCATATTTACTTCCGTAAACACAACGCTGTGCCTGACGTTACACTTTCTTCTGCGCATGCGGGCCACTTCATAGCTGTAGACTGTTCACACTGGAGTCTGATGGGGGTCACATTTAAATTATAATGTGAACGCGCACACACACAAAAAAAAATTGGATCTCAGCAAAAAAATCCGAATTGAGCATTAAGACCTGCAGTGTGAACACAGCCTAATTCTATGGTACTTATCGAGACGCGCTACCACAGTGCACACATAGCACAGAGACGGTGCAGAAGAATGGCAGAGAGGAAGAGGAGTGCCGTGTCATGTGGCTATATTTCCAGGACGAAAATAAAACAATGGCAAACTGTACAATTTGTGACAAGGCTGTGAAATATAGTGGTAACACAAATAATTAATACAGTGGGGCAAAAAAGTATTTAGTCAGCCACCAATTGTGCAAGTTCTCCCACTTAAAAGATGACAGAGGTCTCCAATTTTCATCATAGGTATACCTCAACTATGAGAGACAAAATAAGAAAAAAAAATCCAGAAAATCACATTGAAGGATTTTTAATGAATTAATTGGTAAATTCCTCGGTAAAATAAGTATTTGGTCACCTACAAACAAGCAAGATTTCTGGCTCTCACAGACCTGTAACTTCTTCTTTAAAGTAGAACTGAACTCACCTTTTTACCAAAAAAGTAGAATAGCAGATTAAGTCCTTATTACCTATTGTATTTTTCAACACATAAAAGAAATTTTTAGGCCGTGCGATGGCCAAGCTATAAGCCGATAAACTTTTGCCTCTGGCTGGCAGTGTCAAACAAACCGGAAGTAGTGCAGACGACGCTGCGTGACGTCACGAGTGTGACCCTTATCAAAACAACAATGGCAGATGATAGCAGTTCCAGCAGTCAAGAACACCAGAGTTTTCAGAGTGAAGAGGCATTCAGGATCGGTGACAAGACAGAGGAGGATGCAGGAGTGTCAAGTGAACAGGAAGAGAGCGAGGGAGGCATCGAACCGTACAGATTAAAGCCAGAATTTTCGGGGGATTCCGGCACCGACTCAGACCGCAGCAGTGATGGGGAGGAGAGTCGCTTATTGAATACAGAATGGTGAGTCTTTACTTTGGCATGTTTGGGGTGTCAGGATAAGGAAAATTAACAATAAAAAAGAAAGGGAAAAAAAACCATCAGCATTTTTCCAACTTATTACAGTGATCCCTCACTTATCGCGTTTAATGGGGACCAGAATCGACCACGAAAAGTGAAAAACCGCGAAGTAGCGTCCCCCCCCCCCCCCAAGGGCGTCACAAGCACTATTTTGCACAAAAAGGCACAAGAGAACAGCGAAAAGTGCCACTAAGCAACACGAGCGATAAAGAACAATGAATGTGGTCTTCCTTCGCTGGGTATAGGCGCTCGGCAGGGAGCGAAGCTGGGTAAAACGTCTCGGCCAATCAGCTTGCAAGGTAAAACGTCTCGGCCAATCAGCTTGCGAGATTCCCGAGCGGTGAAGAGGTGGGCGGAAAGGAGTGGAGCGGTGGTCAGAGAGGTAGATTTTCAGCTGTGCGGGCTCTCCGTGTTGATACCTGATGTTCTAATGTAGAAGGCAGGGAGAAGGCAGGGAGACTACATTAGAACATCAGGTATCAACACGGAGAGCCCGCACAACTGAAAATCTGCCCCTCTGACCACCGCTCCACTCCTCTCCGCCCACCTCTTCACCGCTCGGGAATCTCACAAGCTGATTGGCCGAGACGTTTTACCTCGCAAGCTGATTGGCCGAGACGTTTTACCCAGCGAAGGAAGACCGCATTCATTGTTCTTTATCGCTCGTGTTGCTTAGTGGCACTTTTCGCTGTTCTCTTGTGCCTTTTTGTGCAAAATAGTGCTTGTGACGCCCTTGGGGGGGGGGGGGTGACGCTACTTCGCGGTTTTTCACTTTTCGCGGTCGGTTCTGGTCCCCATTAAACGCGATAAGTGAGGGATCACTGTATATCTAGAAACGCATCGCTTCCCGGTCGCTTTTCCTCCCCCTTTCTTTTCTTTCGTCGCCATGACAGCTTTCCTTGGCCACTGAACAGATCTTCCCAGGTGTTGGAAATGTTTTGTAGTCGACTATCACGACAAAATGCACCAAAAACAACCAGTGTCGACGTGCTCGCAATGGTAAACATGGAGGACTGTGTCACACTCGTGACGTCACGCGGAACTCCGGCTGCACTTCGGCGGATTTGTCTGATTTTTCAGGGCGGGAAATTCAAAATCGCGATTTTCTCCAAGATTCCGGGATTTGTGGAGGGGGTGCCAATGATAAATTATCTTTATAATTGTATGTACTATCACCCAGTGCCGTTCAATGCCGTTCAGTTCAGTTCTACTTTAAGAGGCTCCTCTGTCCTCCACTCGTTTCCTGTATTAATGACACCTGTTTGAACTCGTTATCAGTATAAAAGACACCTGTCCACAACCTCAAACAGTCAGACTCCAAACTCCACTGTGGCCAAGAACAAAGAGCTGTCAAAGGACACCAGAAACTGTAGACCTGCATCAGGCTGGGAAGACTGAATCTGCAATAGGTAAGCAGCTTGGTGTGAAGAAATCAACTGTGGGAGCAATTATTAGAAAATGGAAGACATACAAGACCAGTGATAATCTCCCTCGATCTGGGGCTCCACGCAAGATCTCACCCCGTGGGCTCAAAATGATCACGAGAACAGTGAGCAAAAATCCCAGAACCACACGGGGGGACCTAGTGAATGACTTGCAGAGAGCTGCGACCAAAGTAACAAAGGCTACCATCAGTAACACACTACGCCGCCAGGGACTCAAATCCTGCAGTGTCTGACGTGTCCCCCTGCTTAAGCCAGTACATGTCCAGGCCCGTCTGAAGTTTGCTAGAGAGCATGTGGATGATCCAGAAGAGGATTGGGAGAATGTCATATGGTCAGATGAAACCAAAATAGAACTTTTTGGTAAAAACTCAACTTGTAGTGTTTGGAGGAGAAAGAATGCTGAGCTGCATCCAAAGAACACCATACCTACTGTGAAGCATAGGGGTGGAAACATCGTGCTTTGGGGCTGTTTTTCTGCAAAGGGACCAGGACGACTGATCCGTGTAAAGGAAAGAATGAATGGGGCCATGTATCGTGAGATTTTGAGTGAAAACCTCCTTCCATCAGCAAGGGCATTGAAGATGAAACGTGGCTGGGTCTTTCAGCATGACAATAATCCCAAACACACCACCTGGGCAACGAAGGAGTGGCTTCGTAAGAAGCATTTCAAGGTCCTGGAGTGGCCTAGCCAGTCTCCAGATCTAAACCCCATAGAAAATCTTTGGAGGGAGTTGAAAGTCCGTGTTGCCCAGCGACAGCCCCAAAACATCACTGCTCTAGAGGAGATTTGCATGGAGGAATGGGCCAAAATACCAGCAACAGTGTGTGAAAACTTTGTGAAGACTTACAGAAAACGTTTGACCTCTGTCATTGCCAACAAAGGGTATATAACAAAGTATTGAGATGAACTTTTGTTATTGACCAAATACTTATTTTACCGAGGAACTTACCAATTAATTCATTAAAAATCCTTCAATGTCGGTCTGGACGCCATGGTGATAGCAACTTAACGCTGAACCTCCCAGATCCAATCCAAGGAAAACATCTTCAAAATCAGACTTAACGGATTTTTGGAAGAATAAAAATCAAAAGACAAAAACACCATGCCTAACCAAAAACAGAAGAAACTGACATTCCCCAGGTCAGGACGCGCAGCGGCCGCAGAATCTGATCCCGAGGACCTCCATTCAGGAGACGAAGAGCTGGGCCTAGCTAACAAAAAGGTTAGCCTGAAATCGCTATATGATGAATTACGACGATTTCGGGACGAATTTCATGAATTCAGAGAAGAACTAAAAAGGACGAACAGCAGAATGGACCAGGCCGAAAACCGAATCTTGGAAGCTGAAGAAAGAGTAAAAGTGCTTGAAGATTCTATGCTGGATTTACACAGAAACCAGTCAAGGCTGGAGGCTAAGCTAACCGACCAAGAAGGAAGACAGAGACGAGATAACATCAGAATTCACGGTCTGAAAGAAGGAGCTGAAGATAGTTTCGACACAGTGGCGGAATGCGTGGAATCCTTATTGAGAGAGAAGTTGGATATTCCACAAACCACCGATTTGAAAATAGAAAAGGCCCATCGTACATTAGCCGCAAAGCCAGCGGCAGAGGCGCCCCCGTGTTCAGTGTTGGTAAGATTCTCCGATTTCAAAATAAAACAAGAGGTTGTAAGACGGGCTTGGAAGAAAAAAGGATTTATGCATCAAGAAAGAAAAGTCTTCGTGGAGCACAATTACGCCCCTGAGGTTCTTAAAAAGCGACGGGAATATAACGACGCCAAAAAGGTTCTACGGGAAAAGAATCTACGCTTTCAGACGCCATTTCCGGCGAAGTTAAGGGTCTTTTACGGTGAAGAGTCATGTCTCTACAATTCAGCGGAAGAAGCAACAATTGACATGGCAAGAAGAGGGCTCCCGGTAACGGTGTTTAAACCTGCAGCGAATCTGAGCGAGAAAATCAGAGCTCAAATGTGGTCCACTCAAAGACCTTCTAAATCCACGGGCCAGCAGCGGGAAACCCAGCCCCAGAGCTACAAAGATAAGCTTTCCAGTTCCAGGAAGGAATAGCGACCTTTTTGTTTTTTTTTCTCTTTTCAGTCATTCTGCACTTCCATCCCCCCTCCTACAAGATAACAAACATTAAAGGAGATGCAGAATCAGCATGTGGTAAAACCTTTCATGGAGCAGTTATAGCATTAGAAACAAATGTCTTCTTAATTTAAAGGACAAAAAAAAATCTTGTTAAAATAGAAATGTAACAATGACCCACATGTTCTCCCCACACTAACAAATACTGTATTAGAGTGAATGTTTGCTGTGATGGGGGTGGGAGGGTGCACACAATCTCATAGGGTATAGGCATAAAAAAAAAAAAAAAAAAAAAAATCATTACAAATTCGGATTGGGATCTGAAATTCATGTTAAAAACATGGGACAACTTACAGGGGTAAGAGAGGCCCTCAACACGTAACAGAGTTTGAGGAATTTCCCTCAGAGCCTACACTCCATCAGGGCTCTTACAGGGTCTTTAAAGAGACCCCAGCTCAGGAAGTTTTTTTGACAGTTTTTTGTTTTAAAGTCTCGTACACTATGTTCTTAATGTTTTTTATGTTCTTAATGTTCTTTCAGTTTCTGAGTAGCAAAAAAGAGGGCCACCACACTGTTATACTAAATAAGAAAATACAATGGAGAAACAGGGTGTAACCAAAATAGCCTCATATAATGTAAAAGGGATCCTGAATCCAGTTAAAAGATCCAAGATTCTACGCAAAATGAAAAAAGACAAAGCAGAAATAATATTTTTACAAGAAACCCACCTAACAGACGTGGAACACACTAAACTCAATAGACAAGGGTTTAAAATGATCTCTTCATCTTCATATAAATCAGGGAGGAGGAGGGGAGTAGCGACATTGATATCAACCAAAATTACATTTGAAAAAAAATCAGAACACAAAGATAAAGAGGGGAGGTACAGTTTGGTAATTGGGCAGCTAGAGGGAGAAGATATCACCCTGCTGAATGTATATGCACCACCAGGGGCTAAATGGAAATTTTATAAAAATGTATTCGACCTAATGATAACTAAAGCCCAAGGTTTAGTGATATGTGGTGGAGACTTCAATCTAAGACTGAATCCATACTGGGATGCAACAGGTAATTCTTCACATCAAAATAACACTCAAAATAGGAAAACTCGGATGCTACTAAAAGAAATGGGAATCTGTGACGTATGGAGAGAATTCAACCCCAATGTAAAAGATTATACTTTTTATTCAACGCCACATTCATCTTACTCAAGGATTGATTACTTTTTTATGTTTAATAGAGACATTGGAAGAGTAAAAACATGTAAAATAGGACTGATGGATCTCTCTGACCACAGTCCGATCTATATGGACTTAAACATCCAAAAATACACAAATAATACATTTTCCTGGAGGTTGAATTCAAATGCTGAAAGGACCACTGAAAGATGAATTGGAATCAGATATTTTCAAATATTTGGAAGAAAACGATAATGGAGAAGTATCCCCTTTAATACTGTGGGATATGTGCAAAGCTGTAATAAGGGGAAAAATTATTGCAAAACTGGCAACCCAAAAGAAACTGAGACAAGAAAAACTAATCACACTAGAGTCAGAACTCAAGAACCTAGAAAAAGAACACAAAGACAACACTCATTCTAATGGCTCGCTCAAGATTAAAGAAATTAAAAACCAAATAAATGAGATCTACACAATAGAAATCCAGAAGAAACTTACATTTCTGAAACAAAAACACTATGAAGCAGGCAGTAAATCGGCAAAATTACTAGCCTATAAATTGAGGAAACAACAAACAGAAAGAGCAATCTACAAAATCAGAGACCCAGTATCAAAGGAAATAAAATTCAGAATTCAGGATATTCTTAAAAGCTTCGAGAATTACTACAAGAACTTATACTCCCACAAAAAACATAAAAACGCATCCGAGACATTCCTAAACACATTACACCTTCCCCAACTTACGGAATCACAAAATAAAACACTACTGTCAGAAATACAACCTAAAGAATTGGAAAAAGCAATTATGAAACTTAAAGCTAACAAATCCCCAGGAGCTGATGGCTATACAGCAGAATGGTACAAAACCTTTAAACAGCAACTATCTCCTCTCCTCTTGAAAACATTTAACTATGTCCTCCACACAGGGGAAATCCCCCCCTCCTGGAGAGAAGGGCTCATTGCAGTTATACCTAAACCTGAAAAGGATAAACTAGAATGCTCCAACTACAGACCAATCAGTGTATTAAATCAGGACTATAAGCTTTTTACCATTATCCTTGCCAAAAGTTTAGAAAACATACTGACAGACTTAATTCACTTAGACCAAACAGGTTTTTTTAAGACAAAGACAGACACAAGACAACATTCGACGCACTTTACACATAATTCATCATATAAAAAAATATAACTTAAATGCAGTCATATTGGGATTAGATGCTGAAAAAGCATTTGATTCGGTTGATTGGTCTTTCCTATATAGAATCTTATCCAGTTTCAATTTTCATAACAACTTCATTAGAACTATACAGGCATTATATAAAAAACCAACAGCTAAAATAAGGATTAACAGTAATTTATCATCATCTTTTGAGCTGGAAAGAGGATGTCGTCAAGGCTGCCCCCTGTCTCCACTGCTCTTTGCAATCTTCATAGAACCTCTGAGCCAATGGATAAGACAGAATCAAAAAATTCAAGGTATTACACTTGGTCAGAAGGAACATAAAATAGCACTCTTTGCTGATGACATTTTAATATACCTAGGGCAACCAGACACTTCTTTACCAGAACTAATCTCAGTCTACACTGCACAATGGAAGGAGATGGAATGCCAAATAACAAGTGACATCCCCCTACAGGCGATAATAGGGAACAATGCCTTACCTAAACTCTTGAATAACACTAACCCGTGGATAGAGACCCCGCTAAAAATTTGGTTTAAGATAGTCAGAGAGAATCAAGCTAAAGAGCCCTATCGACTTCTGCAATGGATTGCCTATGATCAAGACTTTACCCCCAATAAAACAGACACTAGATTTAAAGAGTGGAAAGAGAAAGGGCTGATAAAATATTACGATTTCTTTAAGGGGCAAACTTTAAGAAGTTTTGAAGATTTGAAAAAACAAGGTCTAATAAATCAAGACCTTTACAGGTTCTTTCAGCTTAGACACCACATAAACAATATACTTAAAAAGGAGGATTTGGAAAGGGCCCAGTCAGGTGTTTTGAAGGTCTTCTTAATGGCATATAAAGGGATCCCAGGGATCAGATACATTTCTAAAATATACCAAGGTCTTGAAGACTTAAAAGGAGACAACACATCATATATAAAAGAGAGATGGGAAAAAGAGGGGAATTTCACTTTACAATTGGAAATATGGGAAAAGCTAAACAGACAGCAATGGACAAGTACCTCATCCCTGCAGTGGAGAGAATTTGGATGGAAAAATTTGGTAAGATTTTTCAGAACACCTACACAAAACAAATTTACCCATAAGGGGTTGAACTGTTGGCGCTTGTGTGGTGAAAAGAAAAATTTTCATGTGTTTTGGTCATGCCCAGTTATCCACCAATATTGGACCAATGTACAGACAATATTGGGGAAAATATTCAAAATAACAGTTCCCTTTTCTTTTATAACTTTGTATTTGGGTTTACTACCGGACTCACTGGAAAGACGAGGAGATAAATACTTATTCAATGTTTTAATATTGGCAAGTAAAAAAGCCCTAACTAAAAAATGGATGCTGAAGGACTGTCCTACACCTGAAGATTGGATTAACGTGATTCAAGACATTTACTCGATGGAAAAGTTGACATTCGCACTGAGACAGGACATGGATGGGTTCATGAACTTTTGGCAACCCTGGATCGCATATGTGGCTTCCATTAGATCTAATCTTTGACAAATACCATTTCAATGATGGTCCCACTCTTTGTTCCAACGCTACTCAGATGCTCTTTTACTTTTAATTACTTAATTTTCTGTTTGTTTGTTTTTTGCTGTTCTGTTTTTGTTTATTCATTTTTGTTTGTTTGTTTGTTTTTTTAATTTAATTCTCTTTAATTTCACTTTTTCTTTCACTTTAAAAAAAAAAGGGGGTGTTGTAATAACTATTCTACCAATGTTGTCAAATAGCAAAATATAAGGGAACGTGCAATGAAAATGTAAACAATGCAATGCTGTAATGACCTGTATACCCTTTACAAAAACTTAAATTAAAAAAAAAAAATTCCTTCAATGTGATTTTCCGGATTTTTTTTTTTTTTCTCATTTTGTCTCTCATAGTTGAGGTATACCTATGATGAAAATTGGAGACCTCTCTCATCTTTTAAGTGGGAGAACTTGAACAAATGGTGGCTGACTAAATACTTTTTTGCTCCACTGTACAAGCATATGCAGAAATGGAGAGAGGAGGAGAGAAATACCCAGACAGACCCTGACCCAGAGGCAGAGATCACTGGCAGAGGCCTTTCAGTATAGCAGAGAATATCCAGGTACTTTAGTCTTCTTCAGCATTAGTTAATATTAATTTATGAAGTGCAACTGGTCATTTGTGACTGTAGCCAACTCAGAAAGTATAAATTATGCTAAGACCTTGGTACAATACATTTATCAAATTGAAACATTTTATTTAAATGAATACATTCATTCATTCATCTTCTTTTGCTTCATCCTTTTCGGGTCGCAGGGGCGCTGGAGCCTATCCCAGCATCTTTGGGCGAGAGGCAGTAAATGAATACATTTACTGGAATTGAAATAAATATACTGAATATGGCTGGAATTTGATCGAATATAATTACCCTTTTGTGTTAACTGTGAAAGTGATACTGTATGCATTTACTGCTAAACTTTGCCCAAATTCTGTGCTGGGTTTTAACTAATTAATTAATAATTCTCAATTAATAATCCAAAGGAAAAAAAATCACTAAACACTTAAAGGTCATGAAAATTCATTCAGATTTAGTAATTTCATGATGCCACCCACCTTAATGATTAAAAAGTATCTGTATCGTTTCAGCGATACTGGCCATGTATTTACTTGGTTTCGGATCAATACCAAATCTTGCAGTATCGCACACCACTAGCACTCAGCAATCTGCCAATACTGGGTGACAAATACTATGTCTGTCTTGTTGCCCGTCTGTTTTCTTCCTCTGCCACTAAACAGCAAAAGCTCCTGTTCGTCTTGATTGTCAGTGTATTCACGTACCTCCATCGCTTCCGCCATTTAAAATGTCTGCCACCATGCTCTTCTTCTGTGTTTGGATTGCAGCTGCTCAAATCAGTTTAGTGGCTCTTGGCTGCCACCAACAGTACAGGCATGTGAACTGCAGATTATTTTCACTGCGCATGTGTGTACTCCAAAACTACTGGATGGATTTGGATGAAATTTTTACCAGAGGTGGTCCTTGGGCTAGAGAGGAACCCATAATATTTTGGTGACCATCCGAGAACGCATACCTCCACCAAGGTTCTGGCACGGAGGCATCAGCACCTTGGTGCTTTCATTCTGTTTCTATTCCAATTATTGATTCATCATTGAGTTATGATGAAATGATTTCTTTTTGATTTCATGACAAGTATGAGTTATAGGATTGACAGCTATGCTTTTGCTAAAGTAAAACACTGTAAATTTTTACAGCATGTTGAAAGACAGAAGAAGTAACATTGTGTTGTGTGTACATTTTTCCTTTTACATCAGAATGCATCTTTTGAATGCAAAAGATGCAATAGACTTACACAATGGTCCCCTCCGGCATACAACTAGGAACATACCGGTCGCTATGGAGGGTGAGAATATGTATGGGCACATAAACATACCATGTAGGATAACTAAGTAGACGGTTATGCTGTTTCATTCCATCTAGCAACAATGCTCTGCACTGTGTGTGTTTATATATTTACATATTTATTCCATCTAGCTACAATGCTCAGCACTGGGTGTGTTTATATATTTATATATCTACATATTATTCCATCTAGCTACATTGCTCCGCACTGTGTGTGTTTATATACTTGCATATTTATTCCACCTAGCTGCAATGCTCCGTACTGTGGGTGTTTATATATTTACATATTTATTCCATCTAGCTACAATGCTCTGCACTGTGTGTTCATATATTCATATATTTATTCCATCCAGCTACAATGCTCTGCACTGTGTGTCTGTGTGTGTGTGTGTATATATATATTTTATAGTAATACGTACATATGTATATTAGCTGCTCTTGCTTGCTTGTTTTTTTCTTGCCTTCTGATTGTTGCTCTGAGTGTTGCTATCCCTGTGCTGTTGCAATCCTGGAATTTCCCCGTCGTGGGACTAATAAAGGCTTATCTTATCTTATCTTATCTTAGAATGGTTTGTGAGGGTAAGCCAATTATATTTTTATGAGTTACTTTTATGAAAGTTTTCATTTAAATAACAGGCTCCTTAAGATTTATATCCAATTCCAGAAATTACTGCCCAGATTTATCAAGTGCAATGGACAAAGAGAAAGCTGTCATGAACCAAGGGACTGTATAAGGTTTGGGGTTGTTCAGGTCACTCAACCTAGGAATTATACATTGGAAGCAGGGGTCGGCCTACGGGAAGAAGACAATAGTTCTGGGCGAATTCCTCCCTACTACTGACAAATACTGTTCAGCATTCTCTCAGAGTCAACATGTCAACAAAACTGGACACCTATCCCATTGAATAGAGTAATAGTAGCTTCACCTGTGTCACTAGAGGTAAGTCCTGGTTCAACATAATGCAAAACAGGTCATTCCAAGACTACAGACATCAGGCATAAATAACGGACAATTCAGAGAAAACTCGAGTGATGCTCTATGAACAAGGTCTAGGTAACAGTGGGAAGGGGAAACTCCCTGATAGGAAGAAAAAATTATCAGAACCAGGGTCAGGGAGGGGCAGTCACTGCTGTGACTGGATAATAATGATGAAAACAATATGAAAGAATCAATGTACAAATTTAAACAAAAAAGTTACACAATTAAGACAAACTACATGAATTTGGGAAGAAAAGGTTAGAAGTGCACATGTGAAATTCTTGGAGAATAATGATTAAAAACCTAAAAATAAAACTAAAAGAAAAGCATTGACTAATTAAAAAAAAAACTCACAAAACAAGGCCATCACACACACACGCATGCAAAAATTCACAAGATGAAAAGCAGAAAGTCTAGATAATTGTTAGAATTACAGAATAGTCACAGTTGTGACTGTTCTGTCAAACTCACAGGAAGCCACAGCTTTGATCCACCTGTAGAAGTAGGCCTGGAGCCAGAACTAATTATGATGGATGATAAATTCTCCCAAAAATGATCGTGACAAAATATATTATCATTGTTGTGATCTATCCATCCATCATCTACGACTTAATCCTTTTCGGGTCGCCCAGCATCTTTTGGGCGAGAGGCAGGGTCCTCCCTGGACAGATCGCCAGTCCACCACAGGGCCAAATATTATCACTGACATCACGAAGTCTATTTTGTGTCCAGGATGTAGCGATATATGATAACAGTCCATGTACAGTTGACATAAAAAGTCTACACATGACATAATAACCGGCCCAGGGAACACGCACGCACGCACGCAGGCTCAGGTGAGATTCAAAGGCTTTATTCAACAACAAGAGATGTATGGGTGCGTGTATGCGGAATGTGAATGGTCTGTGGGTGAACGAGGAGCGCCGGGGGCAGAATGACACGCCGTGCAGCCAGGCAACCCTAAGGACAGAGCAGAGACAGGAATATGAGTTAACCTTCACCATGCGGGGTTAATGTACCAAGTGTTGCTTACTTGCAGATGTTACAGTGGCTGGCGTTGGCAAAGGAACTCTTGCCTGGGAGACAGTGCCCTGCTGCGCGCTCGACGAGGAGTGGATGAGGAGGAAGAGAAGGTGGCGAGGACGGGAGGAATCCGCCGCCAGGGAATCCACCTGTGCACAGGGGAGAGACTGGAAGACAGGTGAGTGAAAATACAGCTTACTTGCTGGTAGGAGATGCTGCAGGTTGGGAAGGAACGATCCTGCAGAGGGATTGAGAGCGTTGATTAACAGACGGCTCCAGACCGATGTTCTGGGCCGAGTGGGTTAAATAGTCTGATTGACGAGGCGCAGGTGTGCGCGCAGCTGAGGCAGATGACTGGGGACGGCGAGTTGTGACAGTACTCCCTCCCCCCCCCCCCCCCCCCGAGCAGCGCCTCCTGGCGCTGGTTTATCCGGGTCCGCCCGGTGGAACTCCATGATAAGACCCTTATCCAGCACAAAGGAAGAGCGCACCCAGGATCTCCACTCCGGGCCATACCCCTCCCAATCCACCAGGTACTGCAGCCCACGACCTCGGCGCCGCGAGTCCAGGATGGAGGCGACCCCCCATGCCAGGTGGCCGTCGATCATCACGGGAGGGGGAGGAGCCCTAAGAGGAGGACAGAGTGGGTCAGAGATCACGGGTTTGACCTTGGAAACGTGAAACGTGGGGCAAACATGGAGGGAGGAGGGAGGGCCAAACGCACAGCCACCAGGTTGATCACCTTAGAGATGGTGAAGGGACCGATAAAGCGTGGCACCAGCTTCCTCTTCTCGGCTTTGAGATTGATGTCCCGGGCTGATAGCCAGACCTGTTGGCCCACCTGGTAACTGGGAGCAGGCTTCCTGTGGTGATTAGCCGTAGTGCTGTTGCGCGCCACCGTGCGTAAAAGCGCCTCGTGCGTCCTGGTCCACAGGCTCCGGCAGCGCCTCAGGTGTGCCTGGATGGATGGAACTGCTACCTCACCCTCCTGCTCGGGGAACAAAGGGGGATCATAGCCCAATGACGCAAGGAAGGGGGACATCCCGATAGCCGAAGACAGAGTTGAATTGTGTGCATATTCCACCCAGGCCAGGTAAGAGCTCCAGGAGGATGGGTTGGAGGAGGTGACGCAGCACAGGGCAGCTTCCAGCTCCTGGTTAGCGCGCTCACACTGCCCGTTGGATTGGGGGTGGTGACCGGAGGAGAGGCTCACCGTAGCCCCCAGGGCGTTGCAAAAACACCTCCATACTTGGGACATGAACTGGGGCCCCCGATCAGATATGACGTCCGTTGGGATCCCGTGCAGTCTGACCACATGTTGGACAAGGAGATCGGCCGTCTCCCGTGCCATGGGGAGACCATGGAGGGGCACAAAGTGAGCGGCCTTGGACAATCGGTCCATAATAGTCAGGATGGTGTCGTATGAATTAGAAACGGGGAGGCCAGTAACGAAGTCCAGGGCTATATGTGACCAGGGTCTGCCCGGGACCGGCAGGGGATGGAGCAGCCCTGCAGGAGGTGAGTTCGAAGTCTTGCTCGTAGCGCACTGGGGGCAAGCCCGGACGTAATTGCCAACGTCCTTCTGAAGTCCGGACCACCAGAAAGAGCGCTGAAGGAGGTCCACCAGCCAGGAGATGCCAGGATGACAGGCGAGCTTGGACGTGAGGGCCCAATGGATGACATCCCCCCGAACCGCCGATGGCACGAAAAGCCTCCCTGCCGGGCTGCCGCCGGGGTCCGGTTCGGTCTCCTGCACCCTCCGGATCTTGTCCCTGATGGACCAGGAAACCGCCCCCACAACACACGAGTCGGGCAGGATGGTGTGGTCCCGCTCCTCCGGGGTCTCAGGGGCAAACTGCCTGGACAACGCGTCGGGTTTCCCCATTCTTGGAGCCTGGACGGTAGGTGATCATGAACCTGAAGCGTGCGAAAAACAAAGACCAGCGCGCCTGGCGGGCATTCAGGCGCTTGGCCGACCTCAGGTACTCCAGGTTCTTGTGGTCCGTCCAGACCACAAAAGGCTGCGCTGCCCCCTCCAGCCAGTGACGCCACTCCTGCAGCGCGAGCTTTACTGCCAGAAGCTCCCTGTCGCCGACGTCATAATTGCGCTCAGCCGCAGACAGGCGCCAGGAGAAGAAGGCACAGGGGCGCATCACCCCATCCACTGGAGAACGTTGGGACAAAACTGCCCCCACCCCCGTGTCGGACGCGTCCACTTCAACCAAGCACTGCAGCGCGGGGTCAACCTGGGTGAGGACCCGGGAGGAGGAGAACTCCATCTTCAAGGTCTCAAACGCTGCTGCTGCCTCCTCGGTCCACTGGAAGGGCACCTTGGGAGAGGTGAGGCGGGTCAGGGGGGCGACGATGGAGCTGTAGTTAGGCACAAAACGGCGGTAAAAATTAGCAAAACCAATGAACTGTTGCACCTGTTTCCTGGAAGAAGGGGTGGGCCACTCGACCACCGCTTTGACCTTGGCGGGGTCGGGGAGGATCTGATCGTGGGAGATGATAAAACTCAGGAAAGAGGTCGTCTTGGCGAAGAACTCGCATTTCTCTGCCTTAACATACAGTCTGCTTTCCAAAAGCCGCTGCAGAACCCGCCTCACGTGGGCTTGGTGCTCCTCCCGAGACCTGGAGAAGTTCAGGATGTCATCCAAGTATACGAATACGAAGACCCCCAGGAAGTCTCGCAGGACATCGTTGATGAGCCGTTGGAAGACGGCAGGAGCACTGGTGAGCCCAAACGGCATGACCAGGTATTTGAAGTGGCCGCTGGGCGTCCGAAATGCCGTCTTCCACTCATCGCCCTCCGGGATCCGAACGAGATGGTATGCGCTGCGGAGGTCCAGCTTGGTGAACCAGGTGGCCCCCTGGAGGGAGTGGAAGGCAGAGTCCATGAGCGGAAGGGTGTATCTGTCCTTCACCATGATGTCGTTCAGGGCCCAGAAGTCAATGCACGGCCGCAGGGATCCATCCTTTTTGGAGACGAAGAAAAACCCAGCTCCGAGTGGAGACGAGGAGGGGCGGATGATGTCGGTGCTGAGCGACTCCCTGATGTATGTGTCCATGGCCTCCCGCTCCGGGGCAGACAGGCTGTAGAGGCGACTGGATGGTAACGGCGCCCCCGGGCGGAGGTTTATGGCGCAATCATACGGGAGGTGGGGGGGGGAGAGACATCGCCTTGGACTTGCTAAAGACGAGCCCCAGATCGTGGAACTCCGGAGGCACCAGGGTGAGGCCCGGGGGAGATGAGTCAGGAGCAGGAAGAGGAGAGGATGGGGCACAAGCCGCAGACTGGAGGCAGGTGCCCAATGCAAAACGAGCTCCACGAGAGGACGCTGCCGGACTGCCAATCGAGCACGGGGTTGTGGAGGCGCAGCCACGGGTAGCCCAAGATGACGGGGGAAGCCGAGGTGGACAGGACGAACAGGCTGAGGTCCTCTCGATGGTTGCCAGAGACAATGACTGACACCGGCTTGGTGCGATGCATCACTACTCCCAGGGGAGAACGAGAGAGTGACGAGGTTGAGGGGAGCTGGTAATGTTTGACAAGGGATGCCCAAGCGGGTTGCCAGGCTCTTGGAAATAAAGTTTTGTTCTGCCCCCGAGTCCACCAGTGCGTGAGTGAGGTGCCTGGTGGAA
The DNA here is from genome assembly GCA_020510985.1 of Pholidichthys leucotaenia. Classification (NCBI taxonomy): domain Eukaryota; kingdom Metazoa; phylum Chordata; class Actinopteri; order Cichliformes; family Pholidichthyidae; genus Pholidichthys; species Pholidichthys leucotaenia. Next base: position 90,942,019 of record CM035841.1, read on the forward strand.
TTGTGACAGAACCTAATGGACAGTGAACAATTTGAGAGGGGATTTGGCTAGTTGGCGTCTGCGAGGCCCCCTACAGTGACTCGCGCCCCCCCCCCCCCCCGTTTGGCTTGATCGGACAATGCTCCACGGAGTGCTGGTCGCCCCCGCAATACATGCAGAGGCCCAGCTCCCGGCGGCGCTGTTTCTCCGCTAGGGGGAGCTTGGTTCGCCCGACCAACATCGCCTCAGGCTCATCGGCGGACTCCGGAGCGGGTAACGCCAGGGGGCGAGACTGAGAGGTGCGGGGGGGGGTTCTGCGCGAGCGGTTGTAGGACTTCCGCTCGGTGGCCCGCTCTCGCAGCCTGTTATCTAAACTGATAGTTAGGGAGATTAATTCAGATAACCGTCCCGGAAGATCCCGGCTAGCCAGCTCATCCCGCAGACTAGAACAGAGGCTGCGGAGGAAGATGCTGCAGAGAGATGCCTCGCCCCAGCCAACCTCTTCCGCTGCCACCCGGAAGTCAACAGCGTAATCGGCCGCCGACCGGCTACCCTGGCGAAGGTTAAGGAGCCGATCGGATAGAACGCTGTCACGATCCGAGTGGTCAAAAGCCTCAAAGAAATCTCGCACGAATTGGGCATAGGAAAGGTTCGCGTAGCCGGGCTTCGCCATGACGGAGTAAGCCCAAGCTAACGCTCGCCCCTCCAAGAGGTTAGCCACGTACCCAATCCGGCTGTGGTCTGAGGGAAAGTCCCCCGGAACGCGCTGAAACACCGACTCACACTGCAGGATGAACCCCCGCGCTTCACCAGTCTCCCGTTAAAGCGTGCGGGTGTGGGGATTGGAGTGAGCCGGGTTGGCGCTCCCGAGCTAGGCTGGCTAGCCGAGGGAGCGGCGGAAGCTGACCCGCCAAGATGAGCCAGAGGGAACGCCTGCTGGGGGTCGAGGCGATCCAGCCGGTGAGTAATTGTAGTTAATTGATTGAGAATAACTTGTTGTTGATGAGCGATCAAGTCCACCCGAGCCTCGAGGGTGGAAAGACGGCGTGTGAGCCCGCTGTCCACTGGGCCGCCTTGCTGGAGCCGTACTGACATAATAACTGGCCCAGGGAACACGCACGCAGGCTCAGGTGAGATTCAAAGGCTTTATTCAACAACAAGAGATGTATGGGTGCGTGTATGCAGAATGTGAATGGTCTGTGGGTGAACGAGGAGCGCCGGGGGCAGAATGACACGCCGTGCAGCCAGGCAACCCTAAGGACAGAGCAGAGACAGGAATATGAGTTAACCTTCACCATGCGGGGTTAATGTACCGAGTGTTGCTTACTTGCAGATGTTACAGTGGCTGGCGTTGGCAAAGGAACTCTTGCCTGGGAGACAGTGCCCTGCTGCGCGCTCGACGAGGAGTGGATGAGGAGGAAGAGAAGGTGGCGAGGACGGGAGGAATCCGCCGCCAGGGAATCCACCTGTGCACAGGGGAGAGACTGGAAGACAGGTGAGTGAAAATACAGCTTACTTGCTGGTAGGAGATGCTGCAGGTCGGGAAGGAATGATCCTGCAGAGGGATTGAGAGTGTTGATTAACAGACGGCTCCAGACTGATGTTCTGGGCCGAGTGGGTTAAATAGTCTGTGACTGACGAGGCGCAGGTGTGCGTGCAGCTGAGGCAGATGACTGGGGACGGCGAGTTGTGACAACACACCCCTGGTCAAATGCCAGGATTTTGTGATGTAAAAAAAAAAAAAAATGAGACCAAGAAATCATTTCAGAAATTTTTCCACCATTAATGTGACCTAAAACCTGTACAACCCAATTGAAAAACAATCTGACACTTTTTATGGGGAAAAATAAAAAAACAACAAATTTACAACAACCTGATTGCATACAGTACATGTGCACACCCTCTTAAAACTGGGGATGTGGCTGTGTTCAGAATTAGCCAATCACATTCAAACTCATGTTCATGGGAGTCAGCACACACCTGACACCATTTAAAGTGGTTCTGATTAACCCCAAATAAAGTTCAGCTGTTCTAGTAGGCTTTTCCTGACATTTTTGTAGTCACATCTTGCAGCACAAGCCATGGTCCGCAGAGAGCTTCCAAAGCATCAGAGGGATCTCATTGTTCAAAGGTATCAGTCAGGAGAAGGGTACAAAATAATTTTCAAAGCATTAAATATACCATGGAACACAGTGAAGACAATGATCATCAAGTGGAGAAAATATGGCACAACAGTGACATTACCAAGAACTGGGCGTCCCTCCAAAACTGATGAAAAGATGAGAAGAAAACTGGTCAGAGAGGCTGCCAAGAGGCCGACAGCAACATTGAAGGAGCTGCAGGAATTTCTGACAAATACTGGCTCTTCAGTACATGTGACAACACACTCCCATCGAGGGTCACAAAACGGAAGCCTCATCTTACGAAGAAAAACATCCAAGCCCAGCTACATTTTGCAAAAACACATTTGAAATCTCACAAACACATGTGGAGAAATGTGTTATGGTCCGATGAAACCAAGGGTGAACTTTTTGGCCATAATTTCAAAAGGTATATTTGGCGCAAACACAGCACTGCTCATCACCAAAAGAACACCATACCTACAGTGAAGCATAGTGGTGGCAGCATTATGCTTTGGGGCCGTTTTTCTTCAGCTGGAACTGAGGCCTTAGTCAAGGTGGAGCGAATTATGAACAGTTCCAAATACCAGTCAGTCTTGGCACAAAAACCTTCAGGCTTCTGCTGGAAAGCTGAAGATGATGAGGAACGTCATTTTTCAGCATGACAATCACCCAAAGCACACATCCAAATCAACGAAAGAATGGCTTCACCAGAACAAGATTAAGGTTTTGAAATGTTCCAGCCAGAGTCCAGACCTGAATCCAATTGAACATCTATGGGGTGATGTGAAGAGGGCTGTGCACAGGAGATGTCCTCACAATCTGACAGATTTGGAGAGTTTTTGCAAAGAAGAGTGGGCAAATATTGCTACATCAAGATGCGCCACATTGATAAACTCCTACCCAAAAAGACTGAGTGCTGTAATAAAAGCCAAAGGTGATGCAACAAAGTATTAGTTTAAGGGTGTGCATATTTATGCAACCAGGTTATTCTAAGTTTTTTTTATTTTTCTCCTTAAAAGATTTCAGATTGATTTTCAGTTGGGTTGTACAGGTTACAGGTCACATTAATTGTGGAAAAAAGTTTTGAAATTATTTATCTTGGTCTAATTTTTTTACATCAGAAAAACCTGACATTTGAACAGGGGTGTGTAGACTTTTTATATCCACTGTACTTTTCAAAGTGCTAAGTATGAATGCATTTTTCTCAAAAATTTGTAAATGTTTCTCATTAATTTCCTGCATTTTACTGTGAATTTCCAACTTTTTTTCTTTTAAATTTGTCACTTCTTGACGTGAATTTGTTTCTTTTAAAACTGCAACAACTTTCCTCAAATCCTATCGTTTCTTTTTGCATCTTAAAGGAAACCTGTACTGGTCATTATAACAACATTAATCCTGCTTTAGGTATTACTTACAATCCAAAAATGTGTTTATTCAGTAAAAATAATCCCCTAGAGTCAGTATACTGAATAATTTTATCCCATGAAAACCACTCAGTCAAAACCAATGGGGAGCAGCCATCACCGGCCGGAAGTGACGTACAGTGGTTGTTTCCAGCTTTACCATGGATGAGTAACATGTTTACCACAGACGAATAAACGTGCTCAGCAGATGCTCAGTAGGTCGAGATCCGAATTGAAAACGGCACAAAATCTGCACAGATATAAACTGCACAAACCGTCCTTGGAAATGGCCTCCATTGACAGCATGATCCGCAGGTACCTCCGGGGACCAGCAGCTGAAGGGGCCCTGATGAACAGGCAAGTTCCCAGTCAAGTAACTTCAGAACATGTTGAATAAATCTTGATAAACTACAATTTTACTTCATTAAATTATATGCAGGTAGATTTGCTTGTACATGCAACAATGCTCTGCACTGTGTGTGTTTATATATCTATATATCTATTCCATCTAGCTACAATGCTCCGCACTGTGTGTTTATATATCTACATATTATTCCATCTAGCTACATTGCTCCGCACTGTGTTTACATATTCATATATTTATTCCATCCAGCTACAATGCTCTGCACTGTGTGTCTGTGTGTGTGTGTATATATATATTTTATAGTAATATGTACATATGTATATTAGCTGCTCTTGCTTGCTTGTTTTTTTTTTCTTGCCTTCTGATTGTTGCTCTTGAGTGTTGCTATCCCTGTGCTGTTGCAATCCTGGAATTTCCCCGTTGTGGGACTAATAAAGGCTTATCTTATCTTATCTTATCTTACATGGTTGTAAGAAATTACATACAATTCTGATGTTGAAACTTTGTTGGCTGCTATACTGCAGCCCAGTCAATCGCACAAAGCAACAACTGTGCGTCACTACTGTGCTGAAACTGGCCATGGAGGAGGCAACATGTCCCTGACCATGACTGACAGAGAGCAGTGACTTGAAAATCGCACGTATTTGAGAAGGAATCATGACCAAAATTACTGGATGGAACCACTAGTATTATATTTGATCCTTTGAAATAGCTTTGGATTAAAATTCACTATCAAATCAAACTTTATTGTCACATTGCTGTACATACAACTGTAGTGCAGGCAAGATGAAATTGCGTTTCTCTCGGCATCCATATAAATAGAAGCAGCATGATATAAGACACACTCGCACATATCTTCACCCCCCCACCCCCACCCCCCCATCCATTCACACATCCCTGAGACATACTTGGGAAAAACTAACTAACTATAATATACAAATAATATACATAATGTCTGTAGGTGCAGTAGTGTGTATGAGAGATTCCGGGTCAACTGTTCAGCATCCTGACAGCTTGTGGAAGGAAGCTGTTGATCAGTCTGGTGGTTCTGCCTCTGATGCTCCGGAATCGTTTACCAGATGGCAGAAGTTCAAAGTGTTTATGCAGAGGGTGAGAACGGTCCTTGACAATGTTCAGTGCCCTGCTCCTACAACGGTTCTGAAAAAGTTCTTGGACAGAGGGGAGGAAGGCTCCAATTACCCTCTCAGTTCCCTTGACTATCCTCTGCAGGGCTTTTTTGTCTGACATACTGCAGCTGGAGTACCATGTAGCAATGCAGTACATCAGAACACTCTCCACCACACCTCTGTAGAAGGTCCTGAGGACGCAGATGGGGAGAGAGGCCAGTTTGAGTTTCCTCAAGAAGTGCAGTCTCTGCTGAGCCCGCTTCCTGATCCCCAAGGAATTCTTGCTCCAGGTCAGGTCCTGCGAGATCTGCACTCCGAGGAACTTGATGTTCTCCACTCTCTCCACTAAACGGCCGCCGATGCTGAGGAGCACGTGTTCAGGCTGTGACCGCCGGAAGTCGATAATCATCTCCTTCGTTTTGTCCACGTTGAGCACCAAATTGTTCTCCCTGCACCAGCCCTCCAGGTCTCTCACTTCTTCCCTGTACATTGATTCCTCATCCCTCTGAATAAGTCCCACCACCGTGGTGTCGTCTGCAAACTTAATAATCTGGTTCCCCTCGTGTCTGGATACACAGTCATGTGCTAGAAGTGTAAACAACAGTGGACTGAGTACGCAGCCTTGAGGGGATCCGGTGCTCAGCGTGACAGAGTTGGAGATGTTGTTTCCAACCCGGACAGACTGAGGTCTCTCAGTCAGGAAATCCAGGATCCAGAGACATGTGGCGGTGTTCAGACTAAGAAGGAGTAATTTCTCCATCAGTCTCTGGGGAATAATGGTGTTGAATGCTGAACTGAAATCAATGTACAGGAGTCTGGCGTAGGTGTCTTTCTGGTCCAGGTGGGTGATGACAGAGTGTAGGGTGGTGACTATAGCATCCTCTGTGGAGCAGTTTGAACGATATGCAAACTGGAGCGGGTCGTGTGATGCAGGGAGGCAGGCTGTAATGTGTGGTCTGACAAGCTGTTCAAAACACTTCATCACAATTGGCGTCAGTGCAACAGGAGGCTACAGGTACCCTTTAAATCTGCTATTGTTTCTGAAAAAATATGCAATCTTGTTCTACAAAATATGTTTTTGTTCTTCTCAATTTACAATTTTTTTCATAAATTTGCAACTTTTTCTATGAAGTTTGATTATTTTTTTTTTTTTTGTAAATTTTGAACCGTTACTGGTAAACCTGCCAGAATGGAGTAAGCTCATTAGAAGTAGTTGAAGTGTTCTGAGTTATAAAAAAAAAATGCATAATTTTGATATAAAAACAGCTAGGTTAATGCTTAACAGCGTTATGGTACCTGTTATAAAGGGATTTTATAACAGAGAGCGGTGTGATGACGTAGCCAGCTGGCACCATCATCATGCCGACCTACATCAGGGAGGAGTTGGCCATCTTATGGCCCCTTTTGCTGGCTTGCTCTCATTAGGCACAGAAAGGAGCTCAGTACTCAGTCACATGTACTGTATTATTAACCTTTTCTGTTATAAAGTACAGTTCTAGCACAGCTCACTCGTCCGTGGTCATTCCCAGGTTTGTGGACATAACAATACCGACAAGGCATGAGACAATATCTTGTTCTTTTGTGGCAGACATTGAGTGATTTACCATACATTCACATGTAGATTTAGGTTACTTCTATGTGAAGCACCTTACTCAGAGGAGATGCACATACCTGTTGTGATGGAGATGGCAGTGGACTGTTATCGTGCACAATGACACTGCTGCAGACAGATGGCATTAACAGGAAATAGATGCCATATTGTAAACTGTGGACAGTTATGCAGCTCAATAAACCTTTATGGACTGATATAAACTCCGATTCCTGAGTAGAAATAATTGACTGATGTGCTATACAATGTTATCACAGGTGGGCTCTAAATTTATGATGTAATTAAATATGGGTTTTGTAATGTCAGGACGCCATTAGAGTTTTGAGGAGAGCGTGTGGGAATGCAGAAATAGGCACTAATAGACAACCCCATTATTTTCTTATTTATGGTAAGAGTTTGTATAAAACGGATACGTTTGTAATTATTTGTTAGTTTTACAATTGATGCATTTGTCGCTGTTTTTGTTTCTTTTCCAGTTCATACATTCAGTGTTCACTGGGCATATGTTAAGTTGTTGTTACCTTTATTCATTGTGATGGCAGATGTAGTTGCATTTTTGTGCCAACAGGTGGCAGTAGTAAACTATAAGGGAGTGTTGAAGAAGAGCGTAAAGATGGCTCTTGGCGCCAATGGAAGCAAGTCAACGGACCGACTTGTGAAACACGGACTGCGAATGAGTAATGTGTATGCGACACAATAAAAAAGAAACAACACACTGAGTTTCTTAATTCAAGTGTGAAACATTTGTGTTTTATTCCTCATGAACTTATGACGTTTTTTTGCAAATTTGCAGCTTCGTTCCACACAACTGTCATAGTCAAATGCATTCCTGGGGCCAGAGCAGGCGACATCGAGTCAAATTTGAAAATGCTGGCTAAAAGTAACTGTAAATACTCCACAATTGTTATTCACGCCGGCATTAATGACATCCGTCTCCGGCAGTCGGAAGTCACCAAACTTGATGTAGAATCGGTGTGTGACTTTGCAAAAACGATGTCAGCCACTGTAGTATTCTCTGGGCCCCTCCCCAATCTGACCAGTGATGACATGTTTAGTCGCTCGTCATCCTTGAACCGCTGGCTGTCTGTGTGGTGTCCTAAAAATGACGTGGGCTACATTGACAATTGGAGCTCTTTTTGGGGAAAACCTGGTCTTATGAGACGAGACAGCATTCATCCCACTTTGGATGGTGCTTCTCATTTATCTAACAATCTGGCATCTTTTTTATCCAAATTTCCAAAACCGTGACTACTCAGAGTTGGGACCAGGAAGCAGAGTCGCAGTCTTACACGCCTCTCTGCAGCTCCTCTTCATCCGCCACCCCTCAGCTTAGCCCCTGTCTTCCCCATCAGAGAATCGTTGTCTGCTCCCTCCAAAGTAAATAAAAATATCATGCATAAGCATCCCAAAGTGATAAAGCAAAACATTGGTAAAACTCAAATTAAACATAAAGCCTCTAAACTGAATGATTTGGCCTCTGTTCCTCCTCATAATTTAAAAATTAAATGTGGTTTACTAAATATTAGGTCTCTAACTCCCAAGTCTCTGTTAGTCCATGATCTGTTAATTGATCATCAGATTGATTTAATTTCCCTTACAGAGACTTGGTTAGGGCAAGAGGATTATGTTGGTTTAAATCAATCAACTCCCTCTGGTTATTTAAACTGTCAAAATCCCAGAAGTTCTGGTCGTGGAGGAGGAGTAGCAACAATTTACCATTCCAAATTACTAGTTAATGTAAAGCAAAAAACATGTTATAATTCCTTTGAGGGCCTGGTCCTCAGTATTGGGCACTTTAGCAATTTTAGGTTAAACCCAATTTTATTTGCCATAGTTTATCGTCCCCCATCAACCTATTCAGAATTTTTATCCGAATTTGCTGATTTCTTAGCTGATTTAGTGCTGAAATCTGATAGAATAATTATAGTAGGGGACTTTAATATACATGTGGATGTAGATAGTGACTGCCTTAATGTGGCTTTTAATTCAATATTAGACTCGATTGGGTTTTCTCAGAAAGTAGGAAATTCTACTCATTACCTCCACCATACATTGGACCTTGTTCTGACATATGGCATAGAAATAGAAAATCTTGTAGTGTCTCCTCATAACCCTGTACTGTCAGACCATTGTCTGTTAACCTTTGATTTTACCTTTTCCTACTATTTGGCTCCTAAAGAAAAATATTATTACAGTAGATGCCTCTCAGATGATGCTGTTTCCAAATTTATGCAGATTGTTTCCTCTATGCCATGTGTCAACACAACGGAAATAAGCTATAGACAGCTTGCTCCTTCTGTAATTGATAACATGGTGGATAGTGTTTCAGCTTCTCTGCATCAGGCTCTAGACTTGGTGGCCCCCTTAAAAAAGAAAAAGTCTAATCAGAGATTTCTAACTCCTTGGTTCAACACAGAAACTCATAGCTTAAAACAGAAGACTCGTCAATTAGAAAGAAAATGGCGCTCTACTAATTTAGATGAAATCTATTTAGCTTGGAGAAATCATCTTTTAATTTATAAAAAATCTCTTAGAAAAGCTAGAACAAGTTATTACTCTGCATTAATAGAAGAGAACAAGAATAATCCCAGGTTTCTTTTCAGTACTGTAGCCAGGTTGACAAAGAGTCAGGACTCTGTCAATCCTAGCATTCCCTTAGAGCTTACTAGTCAGGACTTTATGAACTTTTTCAATAATAAAATTTCATCCATCAGAGATAAAATCAATCAGATTCTTCCCACAGTTAACTTAAATACTGTAACTACTACAACTCCTTCTTTTGATGTCTGTCTTGATGAGTTTACTCCAATCGACCTTTGTGAGTTAGACTAAATAGTTTCCTCATCCAAACCTTCAACTTGTCTTTTAGACCCTATTCCTACTAGGTTATTTAAAGAAGTCTTCCCACTTATTGGTAGCTTTATTCTTCATATAATCAATTCTTCATTAACTTTAGGCCATGTACCGCAGGCTTTTAAAACGGCTGTAATTAAACCCTTACTCAAAAAGCCAACGCTAGATCCAGGAGCTTTAGCTAACTATAGACCAATCTCTAATCTCCCTTTCATTTCAAAAATCTTAGAAAGAGTTGTTGCTACGCAATTATTCGACCACCTGCAGGGAAATGGTTTACTTGAAGAGTTTCAATCTGGGTTTAGAATCCATCATAGTACTGAAACAGCCTTAGCGAAGGTCACTAATGACCTCCTCATTGCATCTGATAATGGACTAGTTTCTGTACTTGTCCTTTTAGACCTTAGTGCAGCTTTTGATACTATCGATCATAATATTCTACTTGATAGATTAGAACACTATGTTGGACTTAATGGAACTTCGTTGCAGTGGTTTAGATCTTATTTATCTGATAGGTTCCAGTTTGTTCATGTAAATAATGAGTTTTCTTTCAACTCAAAGCTTAGTCATGGAGTTCCACAGGGATCTGTGCTAGGCCCTACTCTTTTTAGTTTATATATGCTTCCGTTAGGCAACATTATTAGAAAGCACTGTATACATTTTCATTGTTATGCAGATGACACACAATTATACCTGTCAATGAAGCCAGATGATAGTAATCAATTAGCCAAGTTAGAAGCCTGTCTTAAGGAAATCAAAGCTTGGATGACTTGTAATTTCCTGCTATTAAATTCAGATAAGACTGAAGTCATTCTTGTTGGTCCAAAAAACCTTAGAAATTCCTTTCCAAATCAAACTTTCAGTTTGGATGCAGTTACTCTTTCTCTTAATAGCTCTGTGAGGAACCTTGGAGTTATTTTTGATCAGGATTTGTCCTTCAATTCACATATTAAATTTGTTTCTAAGACTGCCTTCTATCATTTGCGTAATATTGCCAAGATTAGGAGCATCTTGTCTCAGAGTGATGCTGAGAAACTGATCCACACTTTTGTTAGCTCGAGATTAGATTATTGTAATTCTTTATTATCAGGTTGTCCTAAAACATCTTTAAAAAGTCTTCAGCTAATCCAAAATGCTGCAGCAAGAGTTTTAACAGGTACTAGAAAGAGAGATCATATCTCTCCGGTTCTGACCTCCCTTCATTGGCTTCCCATAGAGTTTAGAATTAAGTTTAAAATCCTTCTTCTTACTTACAAAGCTCTAAACAATCAGGCTCCTTTTTATTTAAAAGATCTGATACTACCGTATTATCCTAACAGAGCACTACGCTCCCAAAATGCAGGACTACTTGTAATACCTAGAATCTCCAAAAGTACAATGGGAGGCAGAGCCTTCAGTTATCAAGCTCCTCTCCTGTGGAATCAGCTGCCAATCTGGATTCGGGAGTCAGACTTGATCTCTGTTTTTAAGATTAGGGTTAAAACCTACCTTTTTGATATAGCCTACAATTAGGGAGGGATCATGTGTTTCTGAACCCTCCCTTAGTTATGCTGCTAATAGGTTTAGTCAGCCGGGGGACCTCCAGTAATGCACTGGGCCTCACTCCTTTCCTCACTCTCTATGAAATATTTTTTTTTTTGCTGGTCATTAACATTTGTTTGTTCTCTCCCATAGATTGAGTCCCCATCGTGCTGTTTGCTCTCTACATGTCTGTTCTTTTCATCTTCTCTGTCCCCTCACCCCCCAGCCAGTCGCAGCAGATGACTGCCCCTCCCTGAGCCTGGTTCTGCTGGAGGTTTCTTCCTGTTAAAAGGGAGTTTTTCCTCTCCACCGTCGCCAAGTGCTTGCTCACAGGGGATCACCTGATTGCTGGGGTCTTTCTGCAACTGTGGGGGTTCCCCCCTACAGTTGATAGTGCTATGAGATGACTGTTGTTGTGAAATAGCGCTATATAAATAAAGTTGAATTGAATTGAATTGAACTGTACATTTTTTTCCTCTTAAATTTGTGACAGACTACTATAATACTTATAGTATACCTTCAATATTTACTTTTTTAACCTCTTTCCTTTCCTTGACCTTAGTTTGCCATTAAGGGATCAAGTCAAGTGGACGCCTGACCATGTGAGCACCCCAAGTGGACCCTGAGATCCAATCTGTACATGTACAAGACATTTTAAGATAAGACAAGATAAGCCTTTATTAGTCCCACAATGGGGAAATTCCAGGATTGCAACAGCACAGGGACAGCAACACTCAGAGCAACAATCAAGAAGACAAGAAAAACAAGAGCGGCGAATATACATATGGACACAAATATATAAATATATATACACACACACAGTGCAGAGCATTGTAGCTAGATGGAATAAACAGCATAACCGTCTACTTAGTTATCCTACATAGTATGAATATGTACCCATACATATTGTCACCCTCCGTAGCGACTGATATTGTCCTAGTTGTATACTGGAGGGGACATTTGTGTAAGTCTATTGCGTCTTTTGCATTCAATATTATTAGGTCGTCACGTTTTTTTGCTTCCTCTGCGAGCAGCCCTGCTTAGGTTATACAGTCTGACAGCCGTAGGTAGGAAGGACCTGCGAAACCTCTCAGTTGCACACCTAGGATGATGTAGTCTGCTGCTAAATGAGCTCCTCAGTGCGTTCAGTATGTCCTGCATAGGGTGGGACTCGGACTCCAGCAGAGATGACAGTTTAGCCACCATCCTTCTCTCTCGAGAAGGATGGTGGCTAAACTGGTGGCTGATGGTGACTCCTTCTCTCTCCTTCTGTCATCGAGTCCATCCTCACCTCCTCCATAACTGTGTGGTACGCAGGAGCCACTGCCAGGGACAGACTAAGGCTGCAGCGCATCGTGCGCACTGCTGAGAAGGTGATCGGCTGCAAGCTCCCATCTCTCCAGGACCTGTACATCTCCAGGACCCGGAGGCGTGCAGGCCGGATCATCGCCGATCCTTCACACCCTGGTCACGTACTGTTTGCCCCCCTCCCCTCAGGTAGAAGACTTCGGTCCATTCAGACTAAAACCTCCTGGCACATGAACAGCTTTTTCCCCTCTGCCATCAGACTGCGGAACATTAAGTGACTTATTGACTCTCGTGCACTATATACAGCAGCTCAACCAGACTCATGTCATTCATCACTGTTTTTCTGTTGCATTATCGACTGCACTATGTGGTACTCCACATTATCTGCTACTTGCTAATTTATTTAAAACTGCTTTGACTAGTATTACTCATTATTATTATTATTATTATTATTATTATTACTTATTATTCTACACTTATTGCATGTTTTTAGTTTTTTAGTTTTTTTTTAGTTTATCTCTTTATCTTATCATGTCTTTAATGTTGCAGCATTGCACCGAGACAAATTCCTAGTTTGTGTACTACATGAACAATGGCAATAAATCTGATTCTGATTCTCCTATCTCCTCCACTGGGTCACGGCATTGCCCCAGGACAGAGCTAGCTTTCTTGATCAGTTTGTTCAGTCTCTTCCCATCGGCTGCTGTAATGCCACTGCCCCAGCAGACCACTCCAAAAGTGATGGCTGATGCCACCACCGTTTCGTAGAATGTCTTCAGCAGCGCCCCTTGTACACCAAAAGACCTGAGTCTCCTCAGTAGGAATAGCCTGCGCTGTCCCTTCTTGTAGAGTTCATCGGTATTGTGTGACCAGTCTAGTTTATTGTTCAGATGAACACCCAGGTACCTGTAGGATGTCGCCATCTCAATGTCTGTTCCCTGTATGTTTACTGGTGCTATGAGGGGTTGTCCTTGCCTGCGGCAGTCCACCACCAGCACCTTAGTTTTCCTCGCGTTGATCTGGAGGCAGTTCCGATGGCACCAGTCCATGAAGTCCTGGATAAGTCCTCTGTACTCAGCTTCATCTCCGTTGGAGATGAGGCCGTCGGCCGCAGAGTCGTCAGAGAACTTCTGCAGATGGCAGTGTATTGTGTTGTGTGAGAAGTCTGCAGTATAACGGGTGAACAGAAAGGGAGCCAAAACCGTTCCCTGGGGGGCCCCCGTGCTACCAATGATCGTGTCGGACACACAATCCCGGGTTCTCGCAAACTGTGGCCGGTTAGTGAGGTAGTCCAGGTTCCATGATGACAGGTGTTGGTCCACCCCTGCGCACAGCAGCTTGTCCTTCAGGATCATCGGTTGGATGGTACTGAAAGCACCGGAGAAGTCAAAGAACACGATCCTCACCGCATTCCCGGACTTCTCCAGGTGGGACAGAGAACGGTGAAGGAGGAAGATCACTGCATCCTCCACCCCAGTGCCATGCTGGTAGGCGAACTGGAGTGGATCCATCGCTGGTCCCACCAGGGGGCGGAGGTGAGCAAGGAGCAGTGTCTCCAGGGTCTTCATCATGTGAGACGTCAGGGCCACTGGTCTGTAGCTGTTCAGGTCTTTGGGGTGGGAAGCCTTTGGTACAGGTACCACACAAGATGTTTTCCACAACTGTGGTACCCTCCCCAGCCTCAGGCTCAGCTTGAAGATGTGCTCCACAATCCCACACAGCTAGTCTGCACAGGACTTGAGGAGCTTTGCGCTGATGCCGTCCGGTCCCGACGCCTTCCTCGCCTTGATCTTCCTCAGCTCCGTCCTCACCTGGGTCTTAGTGAGGGTCATGTTGGAGGGCTGTGTGCTGGGAGTGGGGGGGGGGTGTTGGTGGAGTGGGGTGTGGGCAGCAGGACTCGATGTCTTTAGAGGCAGCAGTGGTTGTTGTGCAGCCGGGGGGGAGGGCGGTTGGTCAAACCTATTAAAAAACAGGTTCAGATTATTCGCCCACTCCCTGCCCCCCGTGGCCTGGGGGGAGGTATTCTGGAGCCCAGAGATGGTTTTAAGGTTTCTCCAGACCCCGCCGATGTTGCTCTGTTGCAGCTTGTCCTCCATCTTCTTCCTGAAGCTGTCCTTGCCTTCTCTGATCTTCCTCCTCAGCTCCCTCTGTACGGACTTCAGCATCTCCCTGTTCCCCGACCTGAACATCCTCTTCTTCTCTCTCAGAAGTGTTTTTATCTCAGGGTTGATCCAGGGTTTGTTGTTCGAGCAACACCGTATGGTCTTGGTGGGTACGGTGTTGTCCACACAGAAGCTGATGTAGTCCGTGATGGTGTGAGTGAGGCCATCGATGTCCTCACCATGTGGATCGCAGAGCTACTCCCAGGCAGTGATTTCAAAACAGTCCTTTAGAGCGTCCATTGCCTCCTCAGACCATAACTGCACTGACTGTTTTCAATTCAATGATTTACAAACAGACTCACAATCTCCTAAAGCCTCATTCAGAACATTATAGTCCCACATACCTATTCTGTGGCTTTTCATCTGGGGGCAGCCAGAACTCAGAACTCAGAACTCAGAAAAGGATTTATTGCCAAGTACATTAACAGTAAACAACTGATAACATACGAGGGATTTGACTTGACACAGAAAACGACCTGCATTTCCGGTGACGTGGCAGCGTCGAAACGCGCCTGTCATCAGATGGGTACAGGATGCATAGGGAAGAAAAGGATAACACAATAGGAAAGAGCAAAAAACCATTGATTGTCAGAATACCGGTCATATATGATCAATATTATGATTACAAGAAAAAAAGCCCTCAATGCACAATTAGCAGACAAGAATGTACACAAAGACACAAAGGGAGCAGTGAGTGAATGATCTTCTCATCAGTTTATTGAGTCAGTGTGGGTGTAGTATTGAGTGGAGGTGTTTGTATCAGTTAAGAACAACAAAGTCTCTTCGGCAGGAGATGTTTTGTCTAGCGGCTGGCATTTGTCCTTGAGCCAGGCAGCTGGCTGTCCATAGAGTCAATGCAGCTCAAATGTTTTGGAAACAAAAAACTGCAGATAATCTGGAGGACTTGTGTGAGGGCAGGTCAGATTAGTCGAATAGTACTGATCCCAGAGAAAAAGACTTTATATTCTCTTACAGATTCAGTACTTTAATCCTTCAGTGCTGGACATTGAATTCTTCATGGACGGCTCTCAGCGTGATCATGATGTAATCCATTTTCCTAGACAGTTCTCCATTAGCCGCTGTCAGAGTCCTCCCCATTTGTTCAATTTGATGGTTAAGCCTCACCTGGCCAGCATTTTGATAGGCTACGTCCATCTTCATCAATTTACGGTACACCAGGACAATCCCAGATCCAATCAGAATGATCCCGATGACCATTGCTACGAAGATGTATAAATCTTCGACATCTTCGATAGAGAGATCAGACAGGCACAAGAGTTTCCAATTATTTGTGTCCCTCAAATAGCCCGCAGCCGCAGTTCCTGCGGGGCAAACTACCTCCCCCGGGGCACTTTTCCTCGTTGAAAAAATAGTGTCAATTGCGTTCAAAGCCCAGCTTATTAAATCCATAATTTCGTTCGATAATCAGCAGTAGAGACACGCAGACAGACGATAGCAAGCTGGGATCCAGTCAGTTAGGGGAGGAAGGAGATAAAAAGTCAGAGCTGGAGAGAAGGAAAAAAGCGTCTGCTCTCTTTGGGAGGCGGAAGTGAAAAAGCCAGCCGTGATGAGCAGCAGCGGTGGAGAAGAAAAGTCTTTTGGAAGCAGAAACGGAGGAAAAACCTTCTCTGGGTCAGCTGAGTTGTCATCTTACATATACAGACGTGGACAAAATTGTTGGTACCCCTCTGTAAATGAAATAAAAACCCACAACAGTCACAGAAATAACTTGAATCTGACAAAAGTGGTAATAAATAAAAATTCTATGAAAATTAACCATTGAAAATCAGACAGTGCTTTTGAATTATGGTTCAAAAGAATTATTTTAGACTTCCGGTCTGGACGCCATGGCGACTGCAGCTTAACACTGAAGCTCTCAGACCCAATCCAGGATAACACCTTGAAAATCAAACTTAACGGATTTTTGGAGGAGTGAAAATCAAAAGACAAAATCATCATGTCTAAAGGAAAACAGAAGAAACTGAAATTCTCCAGGCCAGGACACGTATCGGCCGGAGAATCTGAACTGGAAGATCTCCGTTCAGAAGACGAGGAACTGGTGATAGCTAACAAAAAGGTTAGCCTGAAATCACTATTTGAGGAACTACGACGATTTCGCCGAGAAGTTACGGCCGAATTTCGGGAATTCAGAGAAGAATTGAAAAGGACAAACAGCAGAGTGGACCAGGCCGAGAACCGAATCTTGGAAACAGAGGATCGAATAAAAGTGCTCGAAGATTCTGTGCTGGACCTACGCAAAAGACAAGCATCTATAGAGGCTAAGCTAACCGACCAAGAAGGAAGACAAAGAAGAGACAACATAAGAATTCATGGTCTGATAGAAGGAGCCGAAAACGGTTTTAACTCAATGGCAGAATGCGTGGAATCCTTACTAAGAGAGAAATTGGATATTCCACAAACCACCGACTTGAAGATAGAAAAGGCACATCATTCATTAGCCGCTAGGCCGGCGGCGGAAGCACCCCCACGTTCGGTGTTGGTAAGATTTTCCAATTTCAAAATAAAACAAGAGGTTGTAAGACTGGCCTGGCAGAAAAAAGGTTTTATGCACCAGGAGAGAAAAGTCTACGTGGAACACGATTACGCCCCGGAGGTCCTTAAAAAGCGCAGGGAATACAATGACGCGAAAAAGGTGTTAAGAGAGAAGAAACTGCGCTTTCAGACTCCATTTCCTGCGAAGTTAAGGGTCTTCTACGGCGATGAAACGTGTCTCTATAATTCGGCGGAAGAAGCAACAGCTGACATGGCGAAAAGAGGGCTCCCGGTAACGGTATTTAAACCCGCAGCAGACCCGAGTGAGAAGATCAAAGCGCAAACATGGACAACACAAAGACCTTCAAAATCCACGGACCAGCAGCAGGAAACCCAGCGCCAGAGCGTCGCGGATAAACTATCCGTTTTCAGGTTGGAATAGCGACCTTTTTTTTTTTTTTTCTTCCTCTCTTGAATCAATCCGCACATCCAACCCCCCTCATACAAGGTAACAAACATTAAAGGAGATGCGTATTCAGCATGTGGTAAAACATTTCATGGAACAGTCATAATATTTGAAACAAATAAGTCTTTGTAATAAAAAAAAAAAAAAAAACTTGTTAAAATAGAAATGTGACAATAATCCACATGTTCTCCTCATACTAACAAATACTGTTTTTGCGTGAATGTTTGATGTGATGGGGGTGGGAGGGTGCACACAATTTCACAGGGTTTAGGCATAAAAGGAAAAAAAAAAAAAATCATTACAAGTTTGGATTGGGTTCTGAAACTCACGTTAAAAGCATGGGGCAGCTTACAGGTGTAAGAGAGGGCCCTCAACACGTAACAGAGTTTGAGGAATTTCCCTCAGGGCCTTCACTCCATCAAGGCTCTTCCAGGGTCTTTAAAAAGACCTCAGCTCAGGAAGTTCTTCTGACAGCTTTTTGTTTTAAAGTTTTATACACTATGTTCTTAATGTTTTTCTTGTTTTTAATGTTCTTTCAGTTTCTGAGTAGCACAAATGAGGGCCACCACACAGTTATACTAAACAAAACAACACAATGGAGAAACAGGGTGAAACCAAAATAATTTCATATAATGTAAAAGGAATCCTGAATCCAGTTAAAAGATCCAAGATTCTAGGCAAAATGAAAAAAGACAAAGCAGGAATAATATTTTTACAAGAAACCCACCTAACAGACGTGGAACACAATAAACTCAGTAGACAAGGGTTTAAAATGATCTCTTCATCTTCATATAAGTCAGGGAGGAGGAGGGGAGTAGCGACATTGATATCTACCAAAATTACATTTGAAAAAAAATCAGAACACAAAGATAAAGAAGGGAGATACAGTTTGGTAACTGGGCGGCTAGAGGGAGAAGATATCACCCTGCTGAATGTGTATGCTCCCCCAGGGGCTAACTGGAAATTTTATAAAAATGTATTCGACCTAATGATAACTAAAGCTCAAGGTTTAGTGATATGTGGTGGGGACTTCAATCTTAGACTGAATCCATACTGGGATGCTTCTGGTAATTCTCCACATCAAAATAACACCCAAAACAGGAAGACTCGGATGCTACTAAAAGAAATGGGAATCTGTGACGTGTGGAGGGAACTCAATCCCAGTGTAAAAGACTATACATTTTACTCAACTCCACATTCATCTTACTCAAGGATTGACTATTTTTTTATGTTTAATAGAGACATTGGAAGAGTAAAAACATGTAAAATAGGACTGATGGATCTCTCTGACCACAGTCCGATCTACATGGACTTAAATATCCAAAAATAAACAAATAATACATTTTCTTGGAGGTTAAATTCAAATGTCCTGAAAGGACCATTGAAAGATGAATTGGAATCAGATATTCTCAGATATTTGGAAGATAACGATAATGGAGAAGTATCCCCTTTAATACTGTGGGATGCATGCAAAGCTGTAATAAGAGGAAAGATTATTGCAAAACTGGCAACCCAAAAGAAACTAAGACAAGAAAAACTATCCACATTAGAGTCAGAACTTAGGAACCTAGAAAAAGAACACAAAGGCAACACTCATTCTACTGACTCGCTCAAGATTAAGGAAATTAAAAACCAAATAAATGAGATCTACACAATAGAAATCCAGAAGAAACTTACATTTTTGAAACAAAAATACTATGAAGCAGGCAGTAAATCGGCAAAATTGCTAGCCTATAAATTGAGGAAACATCAAACAGAAAGAGCAATCTACAAAATCAGAGACCCAGTATCAAAGGAAATAAAATTCAGAATTCAGGATATTCTTAAAAGCTTCGAGAATTACTATAAGAACTTATACTCCCACAAAAAACATAAAAACGCATCCGAGGCATTCCTAAACACATTAAACCTTCCCCAACTTACGGAGTCACAAAATAAAACACTACTGTCAGAAATACATCCTAAAGAATTGGAAAAAGAAATTATGAAACTTAAAGCTAACAAATCCCCAGGAGCTGATGGCTATACAGCAGAGTGGTACAAAACCTTTAAACAGCAACTATCTCCTCTCCTCCTGAAAACATTTAATTATGTCCTCCACACAGGGGAAATCCCCCCCTCCTGGAGAGAAGGGGTCATTGCAGTTATACCTAAACCTGAAAAGGATAAACTAGAGTGCTCCAACTACAGACCAATCAGTGTACTAAATCAGGACTATAAGCTTTTTACCATTATCCTTGCCAAAAGGTTAGAAAATATACTGACAGACCTAATTCATTTAGACCAAACAGGTTTTATAAGACAAAGACAGACACAAGACAACATTCGACGCACTTTACACATAATTCATCATATAAAAAAATATAACTTAAATGCAGTCATATTGGGATTAGATGCTGAAAAAGCATTCGATTCGGTTGACTGGTCTTTTCTATATAGAATCTTATCCAGTTTCAATTTTCATAACAACTTCATTAGAACTATACAGGCATTATATAAAAAACCAACAGCTAAAATAAGGATTAACGGTAATTTATCATCATCTTTTGAACTGGAAAGAGGATGTCGTCAGGGCTGCCCCCTGTCTCCACTGCTCTTTGCAATCTTCATAGAACCTCTGAGCCAATGGATAAGACAAAACCAAAAAATTCAAGGTATTACACTTGGTCAGAAGGAACATAAAATAGCACTCTTTGCTGATGACATTTTAATATACCTAGGGCAGCCGGACACTTCTTTACCAGAACTAACCTCAGTTTTTTCAGAGTATGGAGATTTATCGGGGTACAAATTAAACATGCATAAAACCCAAGTTTTAACATTCAACTATGACCCAAATCATTATTCACTAAGCAAACTCAAAACTAACTGGGAGTCGGAATCTATGAAATATCTGGGGGTCAATATCCCGAAACAACTCAACAAAATTATATCACTAAACTATGATCCACTGGTGACAAAAATAAAATCTGACCTAGCAAGATGGAATATGATACCATTCTTGGGTACTGCACAAAGAACTGAAGCAGTCAAAATGAATATACTTCCACGTCTTCTATACCTTTTCCAAACAATACCGGTAGAACCTCCCAAAAAAACATGGCAGGAGCTGGACAGAAGGATCTCAAGATTCATATGGCAGGGCAAGAGACCTAGAATCAGATATAGAACCCTACAGCTAAACAAAGACAAAGGTGGGCTCGCGCTGCCAAATATCAGGGACTACTTTAAAGCCGCACAAATTAAAACTTTAGTAGAGATATGTAACCCAGTCTACACTGCACAATGGAAGGAGATCGAATGCCAAATAACAAGTGACATCCCCCTACAGGCGATAATAGGGAACAATGCCTTACCTAAGCTTTTGAATAACACTAACCCGTGGATAGAGACCCCGCTAAAAATTTGGTTTAAGATAGTCAGAGAGAATCAAACTAAAGAGCCCTATCGATTTCTGCAATGGATTGCCTATGATCAGGACTTTACTCCTAATAAAACAGACACCAGATTTAAAAAGTGGAAGGAGAAAGGGCTGATAAAATATTACGATTTTTTTAAAGGGCAAATCTTAAGAAGTTTTGAAGATTTGAAAAAACAAGGCCTAATAAATCAAGACCTTTACAGGTTCTTCCAGCTTAGACACCACATAAACAATATACTTAAAAAGGAGGTTTTGGAAAGGGCCCAGTCAGGTGTTCTGAAGGTCTTCTTAATGGCATATAAAGGGATCCCAGGGATCAGATACATTTCTAAAATATACCAAGGTCTTCAAGACTTAAAAGGAGACAACACATCTTATATAAAAGAGAGATGGGAAAAAGAGGGGAATTTCACTTTACAACTGGAAATATGGGAAAAGCTAAATAAACAGCAATGGAAAAGTACCTCATCCCTGCAGTGGAGAGAATTTGGATGGAAAAACTTGGTAAGATTTTTCAGAACACCTGCACAAAACAAATTTACCCATAAGGGATTGAACTGTTGGCGCTTGTGTGGTGAAAAGACTGCAAATCATTTTCATGTGTTTTGGTCATGCCCAGTTATCCACCAATATTGGACCAATGTACAGACAATATTGGGGAAAATATTCAAAATAACAGTTCCCTTTTCTTTTGTAACTTTGTATTTGGGTTTACTACCGGACTCACTGGAAAGACGAGGAGAAAAATACTTATTCAATGTTTTAATATTGGCAAGCAAAAAAGCTCTAACTAAAAAATGGATGTTGAAGGACTGTCCTACACCTGAAGATTGGACTAACGTGATCCAAGACATTTACTCGATGGAAAAGTTGACATTCGCACTGAGACAGGACATGGATGGGTTCATGAACTTTTGGCAACCCTGGATCGCATATGTGTCTTCCATTAGATCTAATCTTTGACAAATACCATTTCAATAATGGTTCCGCTCTTTGTTCCAATGCTACTCAGATGCTCTTTTATCTTTATTTACTTACTTTTTCTTTTTGTTTGTTTTTTGCTGGTTTGTTTGTTTTTTTTTGTTTTTTGTTTTTTTCTCTTTAATTTCACTTTTTCTTTCTCTTTAAAAAAAAAAAAAGGGGTGTTGTAAGAATTAATCTTCCAATGTTGTCAGATATCAGAAAATAAGGGAACATGTGATGAAAATGTAAACAATGCATTGCTGTAACGACCTGTATACCCTTTACAAAAACTTAAATAAATAAAAAAAAAAAAGAATTATTTTAAAAAACAAACTCATGAAACAGGCCTGGACAAAAATGATGGTACCCTTAACTTAATATTTTGTTGCACAACCTTTTGAGGCAATCCCTGCAATCAAACCATTTCTGTAACTGTCAATGGGCACACATTTCTCTCTAGAATACCTTGATAGTCTTGAGATTTCATTGTACCCTGCACAGATTCAAGACACCCTGTGCCAGATGCAGCAAAGCAGCCCCACAACATAACAGAACCTCCTCCATGTTTCTTAGTAGGGACAGTGTTCTTTTCTTGGTATGCTTCATTTTTGCGTCTGAACATAGAGAATCAGAATCAGAATCAGAAAAGGATTTATTGCCAAGTACATTAACAGAACACTGATAACATACGAGAGAATTTGACTTGACACAGTAATGACCTGCATTTCCGTGCCGCGGCGCATCTGAAACGCGCCTGTCAGCAGGAGGATACAGGTAGCATAAGGATAATACAATGGGAAGGAGCAAAAAAATCATTGATTCAAAATACTGGTTACATAATTAATCAATATTAAGAGTTCAAGGAAAAAAAAAGTTCTCAATGCACATACATTCGCTACACAGAATTTCACGAGACACAAGAGAGCAGTGTATATCTTTATTCAGTTCATGGATCAATGTGTGTGCGGTGTTGAGCAGTGTTGATGATAATAAGAGAGACCCAAGGACCCTTGGCAGGAGATGTTTTGTCTGGCTGGCGCCCAGTCCTTATCTGGCGCTGTGAGCTGGCTGTCCAAGGCCTTGTGCTCATGATTTTGAAAAAAAAAACACAGTCTGCAGACAGCCAGGAGGAATTTTCATGGGGAATGAGCCAAATAGGACTGATCACAGAGAAGGCTTATATTTCTTCTGTAGATTCAGTACATCCCTTCAGTCATTGCGGAGCTTTAAATCCGTCGTGGAAAGACCTGAGCGAAATCATGATGTAATCCACCTTACGAGACAGTTCTCCAGTAGTCGCTATCAGGGTCTTCTCCAGTTTTTCAATTTGATGGATGCACCTCGCCTGGTCAGCATTTTGATAGGTTGAATCCATCTTCAGCAATTTGCAGTAAACCAGGACGATTCCAGTCCCAATCAGAAAAATCCCGATCACCAATATTACGAAGATAAACAAATCTTCAATATCTTCGATAGAGAGATTAGAGAGACACAGCATTTTCCAATTACCTGTGTCACGTAAATAGCCCGCTGGAGCCGTTCCAGTGGGGCAGACAGCTTCCCCCGGAGCACTTTTCCTTGTTGAAAAAATAGTGTCAATTGTGTTCAAAGCCCAGCTTATTAACTCCATAATTTCTTTTCGGCGGTCGCAGTTGGACGCAGACAGACAACAGCAAGCTGGGATCCAGTAGTTAGGAGGGGAGGAAAAAGTCAGAGCAGGAGAGAAGAAAAAAGCGTCTACTCTCTTGGGAGGGCGGAAGTGAGAGCTGATGTGCCTTGCCAAAAAGTTCCAGTTTTGTCTCGTCTGTCCATAGGACATTGTCCCAGAAGCTTTGTGGCTTGTCAACATGCAGTTTGGCAAATTCCAGTCTGGCTTTTTTATGATTTGTTTTCAACAGTAGTGTCTTGGTCGTCTCCCATGAAGTCCACTTTGGCTCAAACAAAGACGGATGGTGCAATCTGACACTGATGTACCTTGACCTTGGAGTTCACCATGAATGTGTTTAGGGGTTGTTCTGGGCTCTTTTGCTACCATTCGTATTATCAGTCTCCTCCTGCGGCCACGTCCAGGGAAGTTGGCAACAGTCCCGTGGATCTTAAATTTCAGAATAATATGTGCAACTGTAGTCACAGGAACATCAAGCTGCTTGGAGATGGTCTTATAGCCTTTACCTTTAACATGCTTGTCTATAA
This sequence comes from Pholidichthys leucotaenia, assembly GCA_020510985.1. Classification (NCBI taxonomy): domain Eukaryota; kingdom Metazoa; phylum Chordata; class Actinopteri; order Cichliformes; family Pholidichthyidae; genus Pholidichthys; species Pholidichthys leucotaenia. Next base: position 90,966,004 of record CM035841.1, read on the forward strand.
TTTTCTTTCTAATCTCCTGAGACAACTCTCTCCTTTGCTTCCTCAGGTCCATGTTTAGTGTGGTACACACCATGTCAACAAACAGCACAGTTCAGGTTACTTTATTTGTACCCGCAGGTAGATTTGTTTTGCAGTCAGGTGACATCCGTATTTACAAACCACAATTACATTCAACATAAACACAGGCACACATGAAGCTGACTACAGTGGGGCAAAAAAGTATTTAGTCAGGCACCAATTGTGCAAGTTCTCCCACTTAAAATATGAGAGAGGTCTCCAATTTTCATCATAGGTATACCTCAACTATGAGAGACAAAATGAGAAAAAAAAAATCCAGAAAATCACATTGAAGGACTTTTAATGAATCAATTGGTAAATTCCTCAGTAAAATAAGTATTTGGTCACCTACAAACAAGCAAGATTTCTGGCTCTCACAGACCTGCAACTTCTTCTTTAAGAGGCTCCTCTGTCCTCCACTCGTTACCTGTATTAATGGCACCTGTTTGAACTCGTTATCAGTATAAAAGACACCTGTCCACAACCTCAAACAGTCAGACTCCAAACTCCACTATGGCCAAGACCAAAGAGCTGTCAAAGGACACCAGAAACAAAATTGTAGACCTGCACCAGGCTGGGAAGACTGAATCTGCAATAGGTAAGCAGCTTGGTGTGAAGAAATCAACTGTGGGAGCAATTATTAGAAAATGAAAGACATACAAGACCACTGATAATCTCCCTCGATCTGGGGCTCCACGCAAGATCTCACCCCGTGGGGTCAAAATGATCACGAGAACGGTGAGCAAAAATCCCAGAGCCACATGGGGGGACCTAGTGAATGACCTGCAGAGAGCTGGGACCAAAGTAACAAAGGCTACATCAGAAACACACTACGCCGCCAGGGACTCAAATCCTGCAGTGCCAGACGTGTCCCCCTGCTTAAGCCAGTACATGTCCAGGCCCATCTGAAGTTTGCTAGAGAGCATTTGGATGATCCAGAAGAGGATTGGGAGAATGTCATATGGTCAGATGAAACCAAAATAGAACTTTTTGGTAAAAACTCAACTTGTCGTGTTTGGAGGAGCAAGAACGCCATACCTACTGTGAAGCATGGGGGTTGAAACATCATACTTTGGGGCTGTTTTTCTGCAAAGGGACCAGGACGACTGATCCGTGTAAAGGAGAGAATGAATGGGGCCATCCATCGTGAGATTTTGAGTGAAAACCTCCTTCCACCAGCAAGGGCATTGAAGATGAAATGTGGCTGGGTCTTTCAGCATGACAATGATCCCAAACACACCGCCCGGGCAACGAAGGAGTGGCTTCGTAAGAAGCATTTCAAGGTCCTGGAGTGGCCTAGCCAGTCTCCAGATCTCAACCCCATAGAAAATCTTTGGAGGGAGTTGAAAGTCTGTGTTGCCCAGCGACAGCCCCAAAACATCACTGCTCTAGAGGAGATCTGCATGGAGGAATGGGCCAAAATATCAGCAACAGTGTGTGAAAACCTTGTGAAAACTTACAGAAAACGTTTGACCTCTGTCATTGCCAACAAAGGGTATATAACAAAGTATTGAGATGAACTTTTGTTATTGACCAAATACTTATTTTACCGAGGAATTTACCAATTAATTCATTAAAAATCCTTCAATGTGATTTTCTGGATTTTTTTCTTATTTTGTCTCTCATAGTTGAGGTATACCTATGATGAAAATTGGAGACCTCTCTCATCTTTTAAGTGGGAGAACTTGCACAATTGGTGGCTGACTAAATACTTTTTTACCCCACTGTATAAATATGATAAAAATACTCAAGGCTCCATCAATCAGGATATAAGACAAAGAGATGAGAGAAAAACCAGCGATAAGAGAGAAGGGTCATATTAAAAAGTTAATGACTAGTCAAAGAGGTTAAAAACTCAAAAGTCTAAAACCCAATAAAATATTTAGAACCCAAATAAAAAACCTACAACAATAAGTAAATACAAAATGAAATTAATAAATAGGTAACTAAATTATGTGCAATATATTGTTACAACTTATATGTGCTGCTATCCCTTTGCTGCTGTAATCCTTGTATTTCCCCAATGTGGGATGAATAAAGGTTTATCTTTTCTTATCTTATAATTCCAATAGGTACAGTCATGTGAAAAAATAAGGACACCTTGTAAAAGCCTGTCTGTTTTTTTTTTTTTTAACATATTTGAACATATGGATATTTCATATCAATGTTAAAAATACTGGGAGATTCATGTAATACAACTACACAATTAAAAATTAAAGAAATTTTTCAAATTTTCTGCAAAATGTAATTCTAAACAAATAGTAAGGAATAAATTAGGGCACCCCCTCCTCATCTTGTTTAGGACACCCCCACATTCATTTCCACTTAAACTGGCTAAAATAAATGTTTAAAAAATGCAAATAAAAACAAAAACAAGGTCAGACATAGATTTGTGAACATTTCTTAATAAAGAACTGACTATTTGTTGGGGTATCCTAATTCTTTCACATGACTGTATATTTGGCACATACACAACACTACTCATCACCAAAAGAACACCATACCTACAGTGAAGCATGGTGGTGGCAGCATAATGCTTCTAGGCTGTTTTTCTTCAGCTGGAACTGGGGCCTTAGTCAAGGTGGAGGGAATTATGAACAGTTCCAAGTTCCAGTCAGTGTTGGCACAAAACCGTCAGGCTTCTGCTAGAAAGCTTAAGAGGAACTTCATCTTTCAGCACGACAATCACCCAAAGCACACATCCAAATCAACAAAAGAATGGCTTCACCAGAAGAAGATTAAGGTTTTGGAATGGCCCAGCTAGAGTCCAGACCTGAATTCGATCGAACATCCGTGGGGTGATCTAAAGAGGGCTGTGCACAGGAGATGTCCTCACAATCTGAAAGATTTGGATCGTTTTTACAAAGAATTGGAAAATATTGCCACATCAAGATGTGCCACACTGATAAACCACGGTGGCGCAGTGGTTTAGCACTGTGGCAGCACAGTTTACTCTCGGCCGGGGGATCGCGGGGATCATGAGATCGTGGGTTCGATCCCAGCCCCCGACCAACAGTGAGCTGTGTGGAGTTTGCATGTTCTCCCCGTGTTGCGTGGGTTTACTCCGGGATTTCTCCGGTTTCCTCCCGCATACCAAAAACATGTAGGTTTAGGGCGCTTGCGCACGCAGCGACCGGCAGCCGGTGGCTTGTCACCAGACTGCAAACCAAATCTACCTACGGGTACAAATAAGTAACAAAACAAACAAAAAAAAAAAAAAAAAAACTCCTACCCAAAAAGACTGAGTGCTGTAAAGTATACAAAATTAAAAAAAAAAAAAAAAATCAAAGGTCCTTCAACAAAGTATTAGTTTAAGGGTGTGCATATTTATGAGACCAGGTTATTCTAAGCTTTTTTATTTTTCTCCTTAAAAGATTTCAGTTTGTTTTTCTGCTGGGTTGTACAGGTTATAGGTCACATTATGGTGGAAAAAGTTTTGGCATGATTTATCTTGGTCTCATTTTTTTTACATCACAAAAACCTGGCATTTGAACAGGGGTGTGTAGACTTTTCATATCCACTGTGTGTGTGTGTGTGTGTACACAATTTTGTCTTGCTTTGAAACAGTTTTAGTTTTATGTACTTTTACTTTTTTTTTTAAATTAAATTAAACTCTAGTATCCAGGTAGGTGGCGTAGTACATCGCAACAGCAAGTGTAAACTGTGAAGAAGGGGCAAGAAAATTCTTGGTCACCAGTGATTTTATTTATTTAGGATTATTTTGAATATAGTTATATAGATCAGTGGGTGGCAGTGTCACCATTCTCCAGCCAAGTAGGCGGCAGTAGTGGCTGAGACTGAAACAGCAAAGGTTTTGGTTCCGTTTCTGCTTCCTAAAGACTTTTCTTCTCCACCGCTGCTGCTCGTCACGGCTGGCTGCCCCCAGATGAAAATGCACAGAATAGGAATGTGGGACTAGAATGTTCTGAATGAAGCTTTAGGAAATTAGGAATCACTTTATAAATTACTGGATTGAAAATGTACTTGTACATGTACAGACTGGATCCCAGGGTCCACTTGGGGTGCTCACTTGGTCAGGGGTCCACTTGACCTGTATCCGCGGGTACGTCTAGGATACGTTCAGCTGTGATGTTGGTACGGAGTGTCCTGATACCGTTTCACATACCTGCTGTTGTTCGGAGCTTCATGAAATCCAACAGTTTCTTCTGACTTTCCACCTTTTCTTTGTCCTGTTGGAGGGTTTTTTCAGCCTCTCTGTGCGTTTCTTCTTCAGCAGCAGTTTGTCTCTCTCTGATAATATGAACACGTTGTTGCTCGACTAAATAAAACGCTGATCTGACTCCCTGCATGGTTTAAACCGAACCACCGACACAAGCTAAGCTAACTCTTCTTCTTCTTCTTCTTCTTGTTTATTGGTGATTTGCAAAAATCTTTAGGGTGCATTACCGCCACCCTCTGATCTGGAGTGTGGACTTAAGCACTAAAACTCCCTAAATGGAGACGCTCACACCAGTATGTACACGCACCTATACTGATTGGAAAAATCACAAATAAAACACTATGTCCTATACAACAATCTAGTCCATTTTAAATACTCTGAGGAGATTCCAGCACTTGTCATCAGATGATTTCTGCAATACGTATATTTCTAACACTATTTAACCTGATCCTATTTAACTTATTTTGCAACCTGCTTCATTCCTGCAGATATCTGTGACAGTGCATTAGTACATGATCTACTGTTTCCTCTACTCCACAATGATCACAGTTTCTATTTGGGTTTTTTTTTTTAAATCCTATGTAGAGTACCATTTAGACCAGCATTGCAGCGGATGATAAAATAAAGGCAGCGTTGGTGAAGGTTTTAAGCAAGTTTATTAAATCATACCGCCGTCACGAAGCTCGCCCTAATGGGCGGCTCGGAGGCTCTCCAGCAAAGAGACACAGTGTGTGTGTGTGTGTCTCAGCAGCAGTTGCAGAGTGAGTGAATGAGAGGATGAGCATGGGTTACAGTGCAGTATATATACCCAACTACAACAATACATAAAAGAACATTCCCCCAGCAGTTGGTATGATCAAAGAGATAACAGAACAGGCATGAGACATTTGCATTTGAGAGACATATTGATCTCAGTCTCTAGGTCACAGTGAGGACAGGACGCATGAACACAATGCATGAAAGGCAACATTAACATCACAGAAGTGAGCCAGGAGAAGCGGGGATGCCTGTAGACATTAATACACATTTCACTGTTCTGTTAATTGCTCTAGCCGAGCGCTGTGTCTGTCCAGTCTGTTGTGGGGGTTACACCAAACCGCCACACGCTCCCTCCCAGAGGGCTCGGCAGGAGGCCGAGGTCTCGATCATGCAGCTTGGGCAGCGAGCAGGAGAGGCTCTCTGCAGGAGGAGGGGGAGGGAAGAGGGGGGTAGTACGTGCCGGACGGCCGCGCAAAAATTGCTTGCTGGTCCGCGACGTCGAGGGGCTGTCCCGTTGAACGTGCGGAGGTCTGCAAGAAGAAAAATTAGTCTCTGACTCCTCCCGTGGCCATGAAGAAAAGCAGGAGCAGCTGTAAGAAAAAAAAAAAAAAGACAAAAGCAGAGGGACTGGCGTGTTGACTTTAGGTTCAGGCATAACCCTAAAGCCTCGGGAACCGCAGACAGCTGAATTCCCCTTGTGTGCCGTGGCTAAGACCATAAAATCCAGTGAGCAAGCTGCGGGCCTCAGGTGTACGAGCAAGCCTGAAGGGCCAGCGTGCAGCAGAAGGAAGGCGGTCAGTGTAGCCGTATGTGTCCCGTGCGTGGTGCGCCATCCTCGTAACTCCCCGGTGCGTGCGCCGGGGTTCCGTGATGGGTGGGCCAGCTGGAGAGGAGAACCAGGGTCAGGAAACTTGGTGGAGATCGGCGCAGTCGGCGCCGAAAAACATCTATGATGAGCTGTGGCTGCAGATTAGTCATGGTGCGTTGGAGCGTTGAGGGGAGATAGACGATCTTTGTTCCTCAGGCTCGGGTAGATGAGTAGGATCGCTGAGAGGAAGGACTAGCGGTGAGAGGGAGAAAACGTTCTGTGTCCCTCAGCCGGTCCAGCGTGGACGTCCCGATCTCAGGCGAGGGTCGCGCCATGACGTTTTCTGCAGTTTTCCCGGTCGTGGGTGATGTCCGGAGAGTAGCTCGCCTGTGTTGGCTCCGCGTCGAGGTCTCCCTGAAGCAGAAGGGAGGGCAGCTCGTTTGTGTCAGGCTGCTGTGTTTGCTGGCAGCGTGTTTTTTTCAGCGTCGGATCGCCAGCGTGGCCGTCCAGACCAGAAGGTTGCGTTGCACAAAGCGTGTGCATTCTTGGGGTCACCAGTGAAGCGGCATGAAAAAATAAGCAGCGATGCTGAGGTTTTAAGTAGAGTTTTATTGAATCATACCGCCATCACGAGATCCGCTCCCGGCGCCGTGCATGCGCGCCGGGAGCGAGCCCAGTGGCTCTCAGAGGAGGAGACACGGTGTGCGTCTGCAGCAGCAGCTGAAGAGTGAGTGAAAGAGAGGATGAGCATGGGTTACAGTGCAGTATATATACCCAACTACAACAATACATAAAAGAGCATTCCCCAGCAGTTGGTATGATCAAAGAGATAACAGAACAGGCATGAGACATTTGCATTTGAGAGACATATTGATCTCGGTCTCTAGGTCACAGTAAGGACAGGACGCATGAACACAATGCATGAAAGGCAACATTAACATCACAGAAGTGAGCCAGAAGAAGCGGGGCTGCCTGTAGACATTAATACACATTTCACTGTTCTGTTAATTGCTCTAGCTGAGCGCTGTGTCTGTCCAGTCTGTTGTGGGGGTTACACCAAACCGCCACAAGCATGACCAATCCTGAATCTTGTTACTGTGGAGAAAGGAAATACGCGAGACAGCGAGCCGGCAGCACACAAACTTTATTCTTTCTCCAACATCAAGTACTGTAAAAGAGCTCTCGGGTCTATGTGCATTCCTCTTTCATACCTTTAATTCCATGCATTGAGACCTGAAACTTCCGACCATAATACATTGTTCCAAACAATGTATTATGGTCCACCCTTTCCTCTTCCAGTGGCTCCAGCAGTTCCTTCTCTCCCCGGGGGGGCATAGTTCTTCCTGTCCTGTCTGATACCCCCCTGGTGGCAGTTCCTCCTTAGGTCCATTGTTCCCCCCTTCCCCAGCTGCCTTCTCTGGGTGGAGAATCCCCCACTTGTACCACCACACAGCCCCTCCCCCCGAACACCCAGAAGGGGCACTAACCCCCCCGTCCTTTGGGCTTGAGCCAGCACCCATTGCGGCTGTAGTGGGGCGTCACCGATCCAGTCAAAATACCCTGCTGGTGAGGTGTACAGGAGGGCATATCAGTCTGCGAAGGGAAAAAGGGAGGGGGGGAAAACACATCATCTTCGCGGGTGCAGGTTCCTACAGAGGGAATACCGACTTGCGGAGCCACCAACGGTGTACGTCTGCGCTGGGGAGCTTGGGGCAGCACCACCTGCTCGTCTGCCAACGCAAAGCCTGTCGATGCAGATGGTCTCTCTACACCGCCCCCCCCCCAAGTCTAACACAAAAAGTATCGCACCAGGTTCCAACACCCTAACCAGTCCGTCATATGGTGGGCGCAGCGGGGTCCAGTGCGCATCGTGCCTGACAAAAAGGAAGCTGCTGTTCTGTAAACTTTTGGGGATGAACATGTGGGGAAAAAAAATGGTGGGCCAGGCCCAGTACTTTAAAAGCCTCCGTGCTGTGCAAAAATTGTGCGGGCAGATCGGCCTCGGGCGCAGGGTTTTCCGGTAAAAACTCTCCGGGGATCCGCAGCGGCTGAGAAAAAACAAGTCCTGCCGGGGAGGCTGTCAAATCCTCCTTAGGCGCAGAGTGCAACCCTAAAAGAAGCCAGGGCAGGCGGTCAACCCAATTTGTGTCGATGAGCAAAACTCTGAGCGCTACTTTAAGCGACCTATGAAAATGCTTGCATAACCCGTTAGCTTGGGGGCTGTATGTGGTAGTGTGGTGAATTTTGACCCCCAGGCTCTGGGCCATCGTGGACCAGCATTCCGAAATGAATTGTGGACCCCCATCAGAAGTGATGTCCGACAGGGATCCGAACCGTGCAACCCAAGCCGATAAAAAAGTGCGAGCTACTTCTGTGGACGTGGTAGAAGCCAGCGGAACCACTTCAGGCCAGCGCGTGGTGCGGTCCACAATCGTAAAAAGGTGCGTGAAACCTTGCAACGGCAGGAGGGGTCCCACCAAATCCATGTGGACGTGATCGAACCTCCTGGCCAGAATTTGGAAAGGCTCAAGGGGGGCTCTGGTGTGCTTGTGCATGTTGACCTAGTGGCACGGGACGCAAGCTGCAGCTCACTCTTTTACATCCTTGCGCAAGCACAACCAGACGAATTTCGTTCCCATGAGCTTCACTAAAGTGCTCACTCCCAGATGCGAAAGGGAGTGGACTGATTCAAAAATGTGGCAGTGCCAAGAGTTCGGAACCACCGGGCGCAGGCGGACGGTGGAGACATCACAGAGCAAGGGAGGGCACCCTTCTTGCACCACCCTGCTCTCCAGCCTTAACTCAGTAGGCACCGACTGGAGCACGCAAATGTCCGCATCCCCGGCTTGCTCTGTGGCCATAGCAGGGAAATGTATTCCCATGTAGACCGTGGAGACAAACGCGCACGACAGACAATCGGCCCCGACGTTGAGCTTATCGGCAATGTGTTGAATGTCAGTTTTAAACTCTGAGATTGTGGCCAAATGCCATTGCTGCCAGGCCGACCACGGTTCCGAGACCTTGAACATCGCATACGTCAGCAGCTTATGGTCCACAAATGTGGTGAACTCGCACCCTTCTAGCCAAAACTAGAAATGACGTGTCACCAGATGTAGAGTCAACAACTCTGTCGAAGGTGCTCTACTTGTGTTCGTTGTCACGCAAAGTTGGACTAAAACATGCAAGCGGCTGCCATGAACTGGAGACGTACTGCTCTACCACTGCTCCTATGGCAACATCAGATGCGTCAGTAGTGAGCACTATCCGTGCCGACAGCTCCAGATGGGCTAGCAACGCGGCATCCGCCAGCACTGTTTTGGCATCCGTGAAAGCCTGGACTCGCTCGGGAGTCCAGTTGATGTTTTCCGCGGGCTTCTTTTTTTTCTGCACGGCATACAATGGCTGCATCAGCTGGGCTGCCCGGGGAAGGAAACGGTGATAAAAACTGACCATTCCCAAAAACTCCAGGGCTCTCATGGTCTGTGGACACAGGAAGTCCGACATGGCGTGCACCTTATCTGGTAGCAGAATTGCACCCTCTAGCGAAATGCGGTGGCCCAAAAAATCAATCACTGGCACATCAAACTAGCACTTTGCCGGGTTCACTATAAGTCCGTGTGCTCCCGACTTTGTTCCCAACTCTGGAAAACCGTCTTGAGATGGGCAAGGTGCTCCTTCTCGGACGCGCTAGCTACCAGAATGTCGTCGAAGTAGACAAAAATGAAGGACAAGTTATGAAGAACTGCGTCCATCATCCTCTGGAAAGTCTGTGCCGCGCCTTTTTCATCTGAACGGCATGCGTAAAAACTCTAAAAGGCTGAAAGGAGTTATTACCGCTGTTTTCGGAACATCTTCCGTGCACACCGGGACCTGAAAAAACATGCACCCTGGCCAGGTGCATGGAAAAATCCTGGATGTGCAGAATAGGATAACAATCATGTTCTGTAGTGTTGTTCAAATGCCGGAAATTGCCACACGGTCATCACGACCCATTGGCTTTAGGCACCATGTGAAGCAGGGATGCCCACGGGCTGTTGGAGCACCTGACGATGCCCAACTGCTCTAAGTTGGCAAACTTCTCGTGCGCGCTTGCCAGCTTAGCCATAGGTCCGCCTTAGTGGCCAGGCGCCGAAGACGTGCGAACACCGGCGGGCCTTTTGTAGTGATGAACCTGGTATTTCGTTATCGTAGCCGAAAAGGTCGGGACCGTGAGTGCTGGGAACTGTGCGAGTAAATGTTGGTACTTACTCCCTAGAGCTATAACGTTAGCCAGTGTTGTTGACTCAGCTCCCCAAGCTGTGCAGGGGAGTGAGGAAAAAGAGACAGCATCCACTAATCGCCTATTAGCAACATCGACTAACAACCCAAAAGCACATAGAAAGCCTGTGCCTAAAATGGGGACAGAACATGCAGCTATCACAAAGTCCCACTGGAAATTGCATCCATGCAAGCATATGTAAGCATGATGCAAGCATCAAGAAAGCTAGCTCTGTCCTGGGGCAATGCCTTGACCCAGTGGAGGAGATAGGAGAGAGAAGGTTGATGGCTAAACTGTCATCTCTGCTGGAGTCCGAGTCTCACCCTATGCAGGACATACTGAACGCACTGAGGAGCTCATTTAGCGGTAGACTACATCATCCTAGGTGCGCAACCGAGAGGTTTCGCAGGTCCTTCCTACCTACGGCTGTCAGACTGTATAACCTAAGCAGGGATGCTCGCAGAGATAGCAAAAAAACGTGACGACCTAATAGTATTGAATGCAAAAGGCACAATAGACTTATACAAATGGTCCCCTCCATTATACAACTAGGACAATATCAGTCGCTACGGAGGGTGACAATATGTATGGGTACATATTCACACCATGTAGGGTAACTAAATAGACGGTTATGCTGTTTATTCCATCTAGCTACAATGCTCTGCACTGTGTATATATATTTGTATATTTATGTGTACATACTGTATGTATATTCACTGCTCTTACTTTCTTATCTTCTTAATTATTACTCGGAGTGTTGCTGTCCATGTGCTGTTGCAATCCTGGAATTTCCCCATTGTGGGACTAATAAAGGCTTATCTTATCTTATATTGTCAATGTCTATTTGCCAAACGTCCTGATGGTGGATCCATTGGTGGCAGTGAGCTCGGGACCGCTGCCTCCTGCCAACTTGTTTGCGTTTACCGGCAGGATGAGGCTCTTCTGGGAGCCGGAGTCCACCAAAAATTGTCTCACCAAATGCGTGTCTGTGACATAAAGCAGATTGTTCCTGTTGCCATCAGTTGCAGCTGCAACTGAATGCCGAATGTGCCGTCTTCCTGGCTTCTTGAATTGGCATGGCGACATGCAGTACTTGGCATTCGAGCCGAAACGGCGATGATAAAAACAGATTGCCCCATTGCTCCATCTCCTGGTGTCCATCCCGGCTATCACCAACGGCTCCTCGACCTCGCTGGAGTCCCTCCTGGATGCCAGTGCCACTGCCTGCACGCTGAGTGCTCTGGTGGCCAAAATGATGCAGTTCGCTTCCTACGCTAGGGCATGAGAGTCCTTGGCAACCAGCCACGGTGAGTTGGCCAGGATCGCCTTCGCCGTAGCCGGTAGGTTCCTGAGGAACAAGTGGGCAAACAGGAAAGATTCATCATCCTTCCCCCTCAGCGCCAACATGCTCTCCATGAGCTCCACTGCTGATCTGTCCCCTAACTCCGAACGCATTAGGAGTCTCTCTGCCCTCTCACTGTCAGAAAGGGTATAGCGGTGGAGTAGCATCCTCTTGAGTGCTTCATATTATCCCTGGGCCAGCGGCTCCTAGAGCAGGCTCATCACCTGTTGCGTAGCACGTGCATCCAGCGTGGTGACCATGTAGTAATACTTGGTATCATCCGTTGTTATCCCACAGAGTGTGAACTGGGCTTCTATGTGCAAGAACTACACGGTCGGTTGTAAAGCAAGAAGTCTGGGAGCTTGACTGAGACGGCGCACGCGACGCTGGTACTCTCCCTCTATGTAGTCTCCGGGGTGTTGCTCGGCTCGTTTTCCATGGCACGTCTTGGGGTCACCAATGTGGAGAAAGGAAACAGGCGAGGCAGCGAGCTGCACAACACACAAACTTTATTCTTTCTCCGACATCAAGTACAGTAAAAGAGCTCCCGGGTCTCTGTGTATTCCTGTTTTATACCTTTAATTCCATGCATTGAGACCTGAAACTTCCGACCATAATACATTGTTTGGAACAAAGACCTGTGTGGCACATTAACATGACATAACGCCAGCACCGCTCTCACACCCTTTCCTCTTTCAGTGGCTCTGGCAGTTTCTCCTCTTCCCGGGGGGCACATCGTCCTTCCTGTCCCATCTGATACACCCGGTGACACTTCCTCCTTCGGTCCATTGTTACCCCCTTCCCCAGCTGCCTTCTCTGGATGGAGAATCCCCCATCCCTACCACCATATTATCAATCTTTTTTTAAATCTCTCAAGTCCTGTTGATCTTGCCCCAGTTCCGACTAACGGCATATTTCTAAATAAGTATCTTCTTTTATGTTCATTATTCCACTCACTTTGCCACGTCTTTTTAATGAGCCCTTTGATGACTACTTGTTATGTATGAGAAACGTGACCCAATGACGAGACCGAGTGGTGAACTAGATAGGGCTTTATTATAGACTCACTGAATACACAAGGGCGCTCCGCTAGGCTGAGAGGTGGTGAAAGAGATTGCCCCTCTTCCGCACAGCCCTCTTATATTCCGGGTGACGTCACCACTCGTGTTACACCGTAATGTGTCCTATGAACAACATCACACTACTTTGGCTTCATTTTTACTCCAGTGCACCGTGACTTGACAGTTCTCCCTCTTCAAGGCTCCTTTTGCTATTTTATCTGCCAACTCATTTCCCTCAACTCCAATATGAGCTGGTACCCAGACAAATTTAATAATCAGGTGCATATTTTGGACTCTAAATAGCATCTGCAAAATTTCATACACCAGATCCTGTCTACAACTAGAATTGTCAGAAACTAAACTCATCAAGGCTGCATATGAATCTGATGCTATTACGACTCTCTCTGGTCTTACCTCCTCTACTCACTGCAAAGCAATAATAAAGGCCACCATTTCACATGAAAAAACAGAAATATCATCTGTTAGCCTCCTCCCACACACCACATTAAATTCAGGAATGACTAGAGCTGCTGCTATTCTACCCGTCTTTGGGTCTTTAGACCCATCTGTGTATATTTGTAGGTATCCGTAAATTTCCTCCCATAATCTAACACTGACCTTACTAAGCCCATGAAGATGGTTCTCAAAGCTGATCTATTAGCTCCCCACTCTGTTCCTACTAGACACCTCATGACATTTAACACCTTCCTGCATTTTTTTTCTCAACATGGACCTTCCAGGTGAGCCCAATATCAAACCATACCCCTAAGAAACTGAATGAATCCACTCTTTAAATTTCCTTACCATACAGAAACAGTTTAGTCTCATCTCCAGTTTTCTTCCTTGTAAAGAAGAGAGTATTTGTTTTTTCAACTGAAAATTTGAATCCCCATTCCAAAGACCACTGCTCTACTTTTTTGATTGCTTCCTGCATTTAACTACATGTGTTCCATTCCTGCCTCTCTTCCATATTGCTCCATCATCTGCATATAAAGAGCTTCCTATATCCTGAACTATATTATCAAATACATCATCAGTCATGATAGAAAATAACAGGACTTATTATGCTGTTTTGTGGGGTTCCATTATCCACATAATACTTAGCTGAAAAGGACTTTCCTGTGGGGAGCGTGAAATAACGAAGCTGAATTGGTTCATAATTCAGGTTTTATTCATACACTTCATCCCCAGCCTTCTCTCAAGAACACAAGAGAGTGAGCTGCGTCAGACCTTCACATTTATACATTTCACACACAAAGGGGGAATCACATATCCCTGTCAAAACCCCCTATTGACATTAACTCCCCCTCCAGTCTCTCAGTCCTCCACCTGTCTCCTAGGAGGTCGGGAAGTCCTTTCAGTCCTTTATCGCCGTACCTCCGTCCTCTTGTTGTTAACCGCAGGTGGTCCAGACATACTGTTCCATTCAGGACGTGAAGTCAATCCACACATGCAATCTCCAGCATCCCCTTTATGCTTATGCATATGTAGGCAAAAATACATGGGCTACATAACCCCCCCCCCCCCCAAACGTCGAAGAATGGACAATATATTAAAATTCAGAGAACATGTTAATATCAACCGCACAGTCTATACCACATGACCACATCAAAAATCAGTGATAACATCAAAAGTATAGTCTACGCCACATGATCACATCAAACATCAAACAGTCAGTCAGTACGCCGTCTGGGTTTCAACCGTCTTCCGAATCTGCTGTAAGCAGGTCTCGCCGTCCCTGCGGCGCCGTCCTGCAAAGAATCTGCTGACTGAGGAAGAGAGTGGTTATTTGATCCCTGCGGGGGCTCCGGGACGCGTTCCCTGGGGGGTCTGCCACGTCGAGGTGCCCTCGCTACCCGTACAGACTCGTCGTTCATCACAAAGGCAGGCTTTAGTCTGTCAATACTAACTGTCTCTTTTCTGTCTCCCAAATCTAGCACAAAATGCTTATCACCTGTCTCCAGCACCCTATATGGCCCATCATATTGCGGTCGGAGGGTTGGTCTTAGAGCCTCGTGCCTGACAAAAACGAACTCAGCATTTTTTAAAGCTTTGGGAACAAAAACGCGCGGAAAAGTGTGATGAACGGGGCCTGGGAGCGGACACGCTCCCGTGCCGATCAGTGGCCCAAGAGCCGGGAGGCATCCCGGTACTGGATGCTCTGGTAGAAACTCACCGGGCAGCCTGAGAGGTTGTGCAAAAACTAACTCCGCTGGGGAGGCATTTAAATCCTCCTTAGGTGCAGAACGCAACCCTAATAAAACCCATGGTAGTTTGTTTACCCAATCTGCATCCGTAAGCGACGCTCTGAGGGCTGCCTTCAAAGACCTATGAAAACGCTTGCATAAACCATTAGCCTGAGGGTGATAAGCGGTAGTGCGGTGAATTTTCGCTCCTAAGCTGCTGGCCATCGCCGACCAAAGCTCAGAGACAAATTGAGGCCCTCTGTCGGACGTAATATCCGACGGGACCCCGAAACGTGCTACCCAGGCCGTCAAAAAAACGCGAGCCACCTCTGCGGCCGTGGTCGATGCCAGTGGGACCACTTCCGGCCAGCGTGTGGTTCGGTCCACCATTGTCAAAAGATGTGTGAACCCCTGCGACAATGGTAGGGGGCCCACAAGGTCGATGTGCACGTGATCGAATCTTTTGGCCGGAATGTGGAACGGTTCTAAAGGGGCTTTTGTGTGCTTATGAATTTTGGCCCGCTGACAAGCCATGCAGGTCCTCGCCCACTATTTCACGTGCTTGCGCAGGCTCGGCCAAACAAACTTCTCCGCTACCATTTTCACAGAAGCGCGCACCCCTGGGTGTGCCAGGGAGTGAACCGAGTCAAAAACACGGCAGCGCCACGCGGCCGGAACTACCGGGCGTGGCCGCCCGGTTGACACATCGCAGATTAGGGGGGGCATACTGGTTTGCAAACACCTGCTCTCCAGCCTTAACCCTGTTGGTCCAGATTGGAGCGCACGCACGTCCGCATCTCTGCCCTGCTCCGCTGCCATGGCTGCGTAATCTATCCCCATGTGAACTGGGGCCGCGTGCGCTTCCACACTGCTATTTTGCTTCGCGGCTGCTGCAGTATAATCTGCCTCTGCGCGCGCCGGTGCTGTGGCCGTGCGAGAGAGGCAGTCTGCTACTATGTTGAGTTTACCCGCTACGTGCTGAATATCAGTGGTAAATTGCGAAATTGCGGCCAGCTGCCTCTGCTGCCAGCCCGACCACGGATCTGAAATTTTGGACATCGCGAAAGTGAGCGGCTTATGGTCAACAAAAGCGGTGAAACGCCGACCTTCCAGCCAGAACTGGAAATGGCAGATGGCCAAATGGAGCGCTAACAGCTCCCTGTCAAACGTGCCGTATTTCCGCTCAGCTTCGCTCAAGGATTTGCTGAAGAATGCTAGCGGCTGCCAAACACCAGCAACGTGCTGCTCTATAACTGCCCCTATGGCCAAATCTGATGCGTCGGTAGTTAGCGCGATGCGGGCCGATGGGTCCGGATGAGCTAGAAGTGCAGCTTCAGCCAAGGCTTTTTTTTCCTCCGTGAACGCGCGCTCCCGCTCCGGGGACCACTCAATTGTATTGGAGGGTTTTTGCTTTCTGAGCGCGGCGTATAATGGCTGCATGAGCTGCGCTGCGTGGGGTAGGAAATGGTTATAAAAATTTACCATTCCTAAAAATTCCTGTAACGATTTGACTGTTTGTGGTCGGGGAAAATCTGCTACTGCGTGCACCTTATCCAGCAGCGGAACTGCCCCTTCTGGGGACACGCGGTGGCCCAAAAAATCAATCTGCGCAACGCCAAACTGGCACTTGGCTGGATTAATTATTAAGCCGTGCTCTCCCAACCTCCGAAAAACCGCAGTGAGGTGTTTTTCGTGTTCTTCCTCTGAAGTACTGGCGACCAAAATGTTGTCGAGGTAAACGAACACGAATGGAAGATCACATAACACGGCATCCATCATGCGTTGGAATGTTTGTGCGGCGCCTTTAGGGCCAAACGGCATGCGCAAAAACTCAAAAAGTCCAAAAGGGGTAATAACTGCCGTTTTAGGAATGTCCTCCGGCCGGACTGGAACCTGATGGTAGCCGCGAACCAGGTCTATTTTAGAAAAAATGCGCGCCCCCGCTAAATGCACTGAAAAATCCTGGATGTGTGGGATGGGGTAGCGATCGTGTGCCGTGGCGTTGTTTAGCCTGCGGTAATCGCCGCAAGGTCTCCAGGAGCCGTCGGCTTTCGGGACCATATGCAGCGGCGAAACCCATGGGCTTTTCGAACGGCGAATAATGCCCAGCCTCTCTAGACTGGCGAACTCCTCGTGCGCCATGGAGAGTTTAGCAGCATCCATGCGCCGAGCTTTTGCGAAGACGGGGGGGCCAGTTGTAGTGATAAAATGCTCCACCCCGTGTTTCACAACTGTTGCCGAGAATGTGGGAACCGTGAGTGCTGGGAACTGGGTGAGGATTGTGTTAAACTTACCGCCTGCTGTGGCGACGTTGGTCTGCACTGGTGGCGGGGACACTCGAGCTGCACAGGGGATAGAGTAAAAAGGGAGTGCATTTACCAGACGCCTATTGGCAAGATCAACTAACAAACCGTGTGAGCACAGAAAATCATCACCTAACATGTTGAAACTCACCGCCGCTATGACAAAAGTCCACTCATAAGTGCGGCCATGCAAGGACAGAGACAAAGTCCATTCCCCGTAGGTGTTGATGCTCGAGCCGTTCGCCGCCGTTGCCCCGTTTCCACGGGGGCCAGCCACCCGGTCAGCATAGGTTGGAGTGATGAAACTCACTTGGGCTCTGGTGTCTATAAGGAACTGCCACCCGGAGCTCGTATCTGTGATGTAGAGCAGCTTATTTCTTTCGCCGAGAGCCGAAGCTGCTAACAATTCTCGGTCCTGCCGTTTTCCCGACTTCTTGAAGTTGCACGGCGGCACACACCTGTGCACCCTCTCTGCGAACTGCCAATGATAAAAACAGAGATCCTCTCCTCCGCTGCGTCGGGGCCGCGCCTCTGCCACTGGGCCATCACCTCCGCCGCGTCGGGGCCGCGCCGCTGCCATTGTTGGTAGGCTTGGCTCGGCTGTCTCTGGCTCGTCGCTGCCTCGGGTCGCCGCCGCGGTCGTCTGCTCGCCGCAGGAGCTGAGGAGCCTCTGCGCCTCTTGGGCCAGCTCACGGAAATCCTGCTGGGTCTCACAACGCATGCTGGACAGCGTTCCTCTCATATGCGTCGGGAGGTTAGTCAGGAAGATGTACTTAAAGAGGAAATCATCGTCGTCTGACCCCCTCAGCTGCAGCATGTCTTCCATCAGGGCGACTAGCCTGTGTCCTCCTTGGTTGAGCATAGCCAGAAGCCTCCTAACCCTCCCTTCGGCTGAGGGCGTGAAACACTTGGTGAGGGCAGCCTTCAATCTGTCGTATTTGTCTTCGGCGGGTGGCTGCTGTACCAAGCTCCGCACGCATCGAGCTGTGCGGTTGTCGAGTCTAGCGATGACGTGGTAGAACTTAGTGTCATCCGCCGTTATGCCTGCGAGCGTGAACTGTGCCTCCGCCTGGAGGAACCGCGAGTCTGGGTTGTCCTGCCAGAATTCCGGCAGTTTGACGGCGATGGCGCTCGCTAGGGCAGACTCCAATGAGTCCTGATCGTGGAGAGCATTTCCAGGCATTCTCACACGTCATCACCAATGTGGGGAGCGTGAAATAACGAAGCTGAATTGGTTCATAATTCAGGTTTTATTCATGCACTTCATCCCCAGCCTTCTCTCAAGAACACAAGAGAGTGAGCTGCGTCAGACCTTCACATTTATACATTTCACACACAAAGGGGGAATCACATATCCCTGTCAAAACCCCCTATTGACATTAACTCCCCCTCCAGTCTCTCAGTCCTCCACCTGTCTCCTAGGAGGTCGGGAAGTCCTTTCATTCCTTTATCACCGTACCTCCGTCCTCTTGTTGTTAACCGCAGGTGGTCCAGACATATTGTTCCATTCAGGACGTGAAGTCAATCCACACATGCAATCTCCAGCATCCCCTTTATGCTTATGCATATGTAGGCAAAAATACATGGGCTACATTTCCCACTTTTACCTCTAGAGATCTCCCAAACAAAACTCCTTCACCCATTTAATTCAATTCAATTCAATTCAACTTTATTTATATAGCGCCATTTCACAACAACAGTCATCTCATAGCACTATCAACTGTAGGGGGGACGCCCACAGTTGCAGAAAGACCCCAGTAATCAGGCGATCCCCTGTGAGCAAGCACTTGGCGACGGTGGAGAGGAAAAACTCCCTTTTAACAGGAAGAAACCTCCAGCAGAACCAGGCTCAGGGAGGGGCAGTCATCTGCTGCGACTGGCTGGGGGGTGAGGGGATAGAGAAGAAGAAAAGAACAGACATATAGAGAGCAAACAGCACGATGGAGACTCAATCTATGGGAGAGAACAAACAAATGTTAATGACCAGCAAAAAAAAAAATATTTCATAGAGAGTGAGGAAAGGAGTGAGGCCCAGTGCATTACTGGAGGTCCCCCGGCTGACTAAACCTATTAGCAGCATAACTAAGGGAGGGTTCAGAAACACATGATCCCTCCCTAATTGTAGGCTATATCAAAAAGGTAGGTTTTAGCCCTATTCTTAAAAACAGAGATCGAGTCTGACTCCCGAATCCAGATTGGCAGCTGATTCCACAGGAGAGGAGCTTGATAACTGAAGGCTCTGCCTCCCATTGTACTTTTGGAGATTCTAGGTATTACAAGTAATCCTGCATTTTGGGAGCGTAGTGCTCTGTTAGGATGATACGGTAGTATCAGATCTTTTAAATAAAAAGGAGCCTGATTGTTTAGAGCTTTGTAAGTAAGAAGAAGGATTTTAAACTTAATTCTAAACTCTATGGGAAGCCAATGAAGGGAGGCCAGAACCGGAGAGATATGATCTCTCTTTCTAGTACCTGTTAAAACTCTTGCTGCAGCATTTTGGATCAGGTCACATTTAAACATGTGACCTGATACACTTAATCGTTTCATTTTAATTACCAAACCATCTTTCCACAAAAAAATACAGCAATAACTACTTCCTGATTGACCTGTGCCTTCCTTATGTCAGATTCTAGACATATTATTGGATCCATAGTTCCCCTGCCTTTACTAAAACCACTTTGATGTGTTGACCTTAAATTCTTAACCTCCAGAAAATATGTCAGTCTCTCAGTAATCATTCATTCCATTATTTTACACATAAGATAAGATAAGATAAGCCTTTATTAGTCCCACAATGGGGAAATTCCAGGATTGCAACAGCACAGGGACAGCAACACTCAGAGCAACAATCAGAAGGCAAGAAAAAACAACATCTAGCAAACATATGTCCATATTACTATAAATGTATATATATAGACACACAGTGCAGAGCATTATGGCTGGTGGATGTGCAGCAGAAAGTCTAAGCTCTCTCTCCGCGGATGCAGCGGGCCAGCTGGAAGTCTTTGGGCATGATGGTGACCCCCTTAGCGAAGAAGAGACCACCAGGTGGGTCTCGCTGGTCTCCTGCAGAGCCATGACGGCGAAACTCAGGAAACGCAGGACGGTCTTGAAGTCCTGAGCGATCTCCCTCACCAGGCGCTGGACGGGCAGCTTACGGATGAGCAGCTCCGTGGATTTCTGGTAGCGACGGATCTCTCTCAGAGCCACGGACCTGTGACGGCGAGGCCTCTTCACTCTGCCGGTGGCCAGAGCGCCTCTCCGAGCAGCCCTGGTGGCTAGCTGTCTCCTGGGGGGCTTCTTCCTCCAGTAGATTTTACGGGCGGTCTGCTTGGTTCTTGCCATCGCTCTTTATTATTCTGTCTTATATTTCTTTCACGCCGCCTAAACTCCAGCCCAGCACCCGCTTCGTTTTCGCTACAGCTCCCGGTATGTCGAGTTTCCCATTAGCACCGGGCGGCGGCCAAGTGCAAGCTAGCACTAGCTCCTCCCCGCTGTAACGTCTCCCGCTGCAAACCGTGGCTCCGTCCGCCGACCCGGGAGACCCCCGGGGCGATCCGTGCGTCCGTGATATATATACAGAGTGAAAGGTGTAGAAAGAAGAAGGAAGATAAAAAAAAAAAGGCTGTTGCAACAGGCAGCCGACTCGTGTGGCGCCGCCGGTCCGGCAGAGCCGGAACCGTGAGATGTTACAGAACATGTGAGATGTTAGAGCAATTGGCCTTTAGTTAGATGGATTACAGGGGTCTTTTCCTGGTTTCCTAATAGGTACAACGGCTGCTTGTTTCCAACTCTGTGGTATTCTTCCTTCCTCCCAAACCCTACTGTATAATTCTAACATCACCTCTAAAGCTTCATCAGAGAGATGCGTCAACATGACATACAGGTGCATCTCAATAAATTAGAATGTCATCGAAAAGTTAATTCAATTCAGTAATTCAATTCAGAAAATTAAAAATCTATATTATATAGATTAATTACACACAGAGTGATATATTTCAAGTGTTTCTTTGTTTTAACTTTGATGGTTATGGCTTACAGCTCAAGAAAACCCCAAATTCAGTTTCTCAAAAAATTAGAATATTACATAAAATTAATTTAAAAAACGGATTTCTAGTAGAAATGTTGGCCAACGAAAACTGTGTCCATGTACACACTCAGTACTTGGTCGGGGCTCCTTTTTCATGAATTACTGCATCAATGTGGTGTGGCATGAAGGTGATCAACCTGTGGTACTACTGAGGTGTTAAAAAGGCCCAGGTTGCTTTGATAGCAGCCTTCAGCCCGCCTTCATTGTTGGGTCTGGTGTCTCTCATCTTCCTCTTGACAATACTCCATAAATTCTCTATGGACTTGAAGTCAGGCTAGTTTTCTGGCCAATAAAGCAGAGTGATACCATGGTCATTAAACCAGGTCTTGGTACTTTTGGCAGTGTGAACATGCACCAGGTCTTCCTGGAAAATGAAACCAGCATCTCCATAAAGCTTGTGAGTTAAGGGAAGCATGAAGTGCTCTAAAATTTCCTGGTAGACGGCTGTGCGGACATTGGACTTGATAAAACACAGTGGACCAACACCAGCAGATAACCTCTTTTCAGAAGAAAGTAAATTTTGCATTTCATTTGGAAGTCAAGCTCCCAGAGTCTGGAGGAAGAGTGGAGAAGCACAGAATCTAAGTTACTTGAAGTCCAGTGTGAAGTTTCTACAGTCAGTGATGACTTATGGAGCCATGTTATCTGCTGGTGTATCTGCACTTGCCGCTACACCCAGCACCTTCGTCCAAGGCACTCCGCTGTGCTGCCTCTGCTCCTGGCTGTCGCTGCTCTCCCTCCATGCTGTCTTGGCTCACCGCACCATCTTCACCACCACCCCTACGGTCACGCACCGTGCTGAGCTCCTCGGCTGGCTTGCCGTCTTCGGTGACCAGGGGCTCCTTCACTCGTGGGTCTGGTACCCCCTCGATACCTAGCTGGTAGCTTGTAGCTTGGTTTTGGCGTGTACCAAGCTTCGTGGCTAACCTCACTGTTGCCACAGACTGAGCCCTTAGCTTCTCTGAGCTAACTAGCTTAGCTCCTTTTGGTGCCAACAGCTTCACTACCCACAGCTTTGTGTCCCTTGTATGTTCGGCAAAATATCCAGCCAGTCGTCGGAGTATCCGCATAAGCCTCCGTCTCTCCCAACATGCAGAGAATTCTCCGACCCTCCACACCAAGACGTCAGACAAGGAGGGCTCGTTCTCAGTCTCCGTCAATTCTAACCAGGCCCAGCTCTGCAACGTATCCCCCAAGCATGGCCACCAAGTCCAACCACAGGATTGCTGGCTCTCCCGGACACTTCAAAAATGGTGGTAGAGGTGGAGGTAGCCCATACACCTCCATGGTTTACTCTTGTCCCCAAAATGTTATGTCTTTAATAATGAGCCTGGAGTCATGTTATGACAAGCAACCAACTGCACCTTTATTGAAAGAACCGCAGAATATATACTGGTGCTGCAGCCCGCCTGACGTCACCACCAGGGCAGCTACGGCAAGCCCTAAGGCCCACACACACACCACACTCTCCACACAACACTCTACTGTCTCACTTTCTTTACACTGATCACAATGGCCTGTCGTGTTTCCCCATTGCAAAGAGAGAGCTCTTTAAATTGCTGTGACCAAGCCTTAATCTGCTTAACACCACTTTATTCTTGATATGAAATAGATGTCTTCCTTTTGTTTGCTTTTCCCAGCACTGCTGCCACTGGTTTATTATTCCTTTCCAAATTATACTTTTCCCTTCAGACTGTGAAAGCTTAATTTTAACCTCCACATTTTCCTGCTTTGCTGCCTCTTCTGCAAACTTGTCTGTCTTTTCATTTCTCGCAATTCCTGCATGTCCTGGCACCCACATCAAGGTGATGCATTTTCCCTGTCCTCTGATTCTTGACTTTGTAAACAACACTCCAAACAGCAGGTCTTGATGTTGAGTGGCTGATCCTCCTTGAATACTAAGCTGGATTCATGCTGTACCTCTGTTGCACGCGCATGTATAACCGGAAACCTCGTGTGACGAAATTTACATCATCGTCTCCACTCCGCTCGTGTCCGCAGTGCTCGACCACGGACGACCACGTGCAGCCCAAATTTTGTGACCCCGCCGCCTGCCCCATGACCTGAACACGTACTGTAAGGCCTTATGTTTAGTTTCTTAATTCCTAACAGCCTGAGAGTTCATGTGTAAATGTTGCACTTTATTAGACTGAGGGGGGATCCATCAGTAGAATGGTTTTCTCAGTCTAGGGATGGGCCCTTATTAAAGATGAGGAATTCCTATCCACCTATCAACAGGGGCATGGGGGGGAAACCGAGAGACCCTCAGGTGGAAGTTACTTATGGTTTATGTTCTTGTTGTGATCTTCAAATGTGTACATAGTCTTGGTTCAAACTGCTCGGGGGAGCATATGAAAATGTGGTTTAAGTGTTTTGATAAAAAACAGTCTTAAGATTATATTGCTAAATGTAAATGGTCTAAATACACCTGTAAAGAGAGCAGAAGTCCTAACAAAAGTGAAGAAGGAAAAGGTGGAAATTACATTTCTGCAAGACAACGCACTTATCTCAAAAAGAGCATGAAAAATTTAAAAGATTAGGATTTAGAAATTCACATTATAGCTCATGCAAACAGGGGCATAGAAGAGGAGTTTGATATTAATCTCAAATACAACTAAATTCAAATTTGGAAAAGAAATCAGGGATAAAGAGGGACGAGATATACTGGTGAAAGGGAAGCTGGAAAATGAACTGTCACTCTGGTAAATATCTATGCTCCTCCTGAAAGTGATAAACATTTTTTCAAAGCTCCCTTTGATAACATTGCAACAGAAACTGAGGGAATTTTAACCTGTGGAGATGATTTTAACATAATCATGAATCATAGCCTGGACACAACAAGTATAAAGAAAAAAAAAACATCTGACAAAATTTTTAAAACTGTCACTAGAAGAAATGGGTATGATTGACATTTGGACGAGTCTCAATCCATATGAAAAAGATTATACTCATTACTCGGCCATCCATAAGTTCCACTCCAGGATAGATCACTTCTTTATAAATATAGGTGACAGGTACAGAGTAGATGAATGTAAAATAGGATGAGCTGATATTTCAGATCACAATGCTGTATATTTAAAGATTCAGTTAAATGCCTGGAAAAGACAAATATGTTGGAGACTCAATGTGGGAATATTGAACAACAAAGACTGGTAGAGAATATTAAAAAAAAAGAAATCAAACAATATATAGAAGATAACAATAACGGGAAAGTTGATCCAACCATGCTATGGGATGCTTTGAAGGTGGTTATTCGAGGAAAACTAATAGCAAAAATGGCATTATTGAAAAGGGCAAGATTGGAAACCTATAAAAAATACTCTGAGAAGTTCAAGGAATTTGAGAAGAAATATCAAGACACAATGACCTACAACTCTTGCTGGGATGGTTTGCCGCTGAGTGTGAAGCGGCTGGGATGAGAATCAGCACCTCCAAGTCCGAGTCCATGGTCCTCAGCCGGAAAAAGGTGGATTGTCCTCTCTGGGTTGGGGACAGGCTCCTACCCCAAGTGGAGGAGTTTAAGTATCTTGGGGTCTTATTCACGAGTGAGGGGAAAATGGAGCGAGAGATTGACAGACAGATCGGAGCAGCATCTGCAGTGATGCGGACGTTGTACCAGTCTGTTGTGGTGAAGAGGGAGCTTAGTTCTAAGGCAAAGCTGTCAATTTACCAGTCAATCTACGTTCCTACTCTCACCTATGGTCACGAGCTTTGGGTAATGACCGAAAGAACGAGATCGCGAATACAAGCAGCTGAAATGAGCTTTCTCCATAGGATTGCTGGACTCACCCTCAGAGATAGGGTGAGGAGCTCAGTCATCCGGGAGAGGTTCAGAGTAGAACTGCTGCTCCTCTACATTGAAAGGAGTCAGTTGAGGTGGTATGAGCATCTGATTAGGATGCCTCCTGGATGCCTCCCACTTGAGGTGTTTCGGGCACGTCCCACTGGGAGGAGACCCCGGGGCAGACCCAGGACTCGGTGGAGAGACTATGTCTCCCAGCTGGTCTGGGAACGCCTTGGTATCCTCCCTGAAGAGCTGGAGCAGGTGGCTGGGGAGAGGGAAGTCTGGGCTTCTCTGCTCAAACTGCTGCCTCCGTGACCCGGACCTCCGGAAAAGCAGTAGAAGATGGATGGATGGATGGATATCAAGACACAAATGATCAGGAGGTATTTCAACAAATCAAGGATGCCAGAAAGAAAATAGATGATATACTATTAAACGAAATTGAGAAAATAAATTGATTCTTAAGACAGAGCTATTATGAAATGGGCCTGAGATCTACATAATTATCAGCAAAACGTATAAGAAAACATCAGGCGATGAATACAATACACAAAATTAAAGACCCGCTTACTAAGGAGATAATTGATAACCCAGAAGAGATAGAAAGAACATTTTATCAGTTCTATAAAAAAAAATTATATACGCAGCCACCCACTGCAGAGGAGGATGAAATGAGATCCATTTTAAATTACTTGGATTTACCAGCAAATGGCACCTCACAAAATGACAGGTTAACAGCCAACATCACAGAAGAAGAGGTAGAAGAAGCAATAATTTCATTAAAAAGTAATAAATCTCCAGGGAGTGATGGCTACCCAGAAGAATGGTACAAACTGTTTAAAGAAGACTTAAATTCCGCTGGTCCAGACATCCTTTAATTGGACACTCTCAAAAAAATAAAATCCCACCAACATGGACAGAAGCAATAATAACAGTCATTCCTAAAATGGATAAAGATAAGAATGAGTGCTCCAACTATAGAACAATCTCAATGTTAAACATAGATTACAAGCTATATACAAAAATTATTGCTAAAAGATTAAAAACATTTTTGGCAGAACTAATAGATGAAGATCAAACAGAGTTTATAAAGGGACGTTAAACCCAGGACAATAATATACTAGAAAAGCACTCGGAGAGCGCAGACCTCCACCAAGCGCCACAGTTCCCCCCATACAGTGTTTGTGTGTACGTTTTCAGATTCCTTGACCATGAAAACATATGACTAGCAATTGGATTGACAATGATAGGATTAGTGGTTCAGTAGTTATTGACGAAAATGGCATTTTCCGTAATGGCGGTTTAGCGCCACAGTTCCCCCCATACAGTGTTTGTGTGTATGTTTTTAGATTCCTTGACCGTGAAAACATATGACTAGAAATTGGATTCACAAATTGGATTCACAATGATAGGATTAGTGGTTCAGTAGTTATTGACGAACATGTCATTTTCCGTAATGGTGGTTTTCTTCTGGACGGTGATCCGGATCACCACCAAAATGTAATCATCTGTAGGATACCCCATTTCTGACAATCTGTGAAAATTTCATGAAAATCCATCCATAACTTTTTGAGTTATCTTGCTAACAAACAAACAAACAGACAAACAGACAAACCAATGCCAATGATCACATAGCCTCCTTGGCGGAGGTAATAACCTTACATATCATAGAACAAGCACAAAAGAAAAAAACAAAGTACAGTCTTGATAAGTATTGACGCTGAAAAGGCATTTGATGGTGTGAATTGGAAATATTTATATTTGGTACTAGAGCAGCTAGGATTTAATGAAAAATCAAGACAGGTGATTGAAACATTTTACAAAGAGCCTACGGCCAGAATAAAACTAAATGGAAGCCTGACTAGTAAACTACATCTGCAAAGGTCCACAGGACAAGGATGCTGTCTATCATCGGCTCTCTTTGCTATTTACACTGAACCATTGGCCCAAGCTGTCTGACAAAATGAGAAACTTAGAGGTGTCACAATGAAAGGGATAGAACATAAAATTGGACTTTTTGCTGATGATGTAATAGTCTTCCTCGAACAACCAAACACAACCCTTCCCATAATGATGAAGCTCTTTGAAACATATGGTCATTTATCAGGATATAAAATAAATATTTCTAAAACTCAGTTATTTACAATTAATTATACAATAACAATTCAGAAATCTTACAAACTTAACTGGAATATGAGGCATATTAAATATTTGGGAGTAACCTTAACCAAAAACCTCTCTGAACTGTACAACATAAATTATGAAAAGGTATATCAAGTTATACAGAAAGATATAGAAAGATGGGCAACCCTACCACTGGATTAATTCAAAAATCTACATAGTCAAAATGAATATACTCCCCAGATTTCTCTATCTGTTCCAATCGCTACCAGTAGAGGTCCCTCCAGACCAATTTACAAAGTTGGACAAAACAATATCCAGGTTCATTTGGGGAGGTCAACGACCCAGAGTTAGATATCAAACTCTCCAGCATTTCAAAGACCAAGGCAGAATGGCACTACCAAAATTAAAGGAGCATTTTTATGCTGCTCAACTAAGACCTTTGTACTGCTGGTGCAATCTAAATTTTGTAGCAAAGTGGAAAGATTTAGAAAAAGAAATATCAAATATGCTGATTCAAACTGTGACTGTGTGGCACATATGTTTGGTTCATATTTCCCACAAGAGTGTGGCACATATGTCTAGTTCATATCTTCCACAAATGTATGGCTTATGTGGATTGTATGGCTTATGTGGATTAGGGCTTCACGTCTGGAGGAACAAGACAGGAGATGGCGAGGAGGTGTGAAGTCGGGCCCTCGTCTCGGAGAAGAGGACCTGGGGGGTTTCCCGGTACACCAGAGAATAAGAGACAATGGTGAATCTTCAGAGACTTGCATTGTGACTGAATGTTTGCAGAAGCACCATGTGACTTGAGTTCTTAATCCCCCGGAGGTATAAGAGTGAGCTGTAACATTATTCTGCTCTTCTTGCTTTTTGAGAATGTTGGAAGATTGTGTTCTTCAATAAAGCTGAACCTGACAAATACACTCAAGTCTCGTCATTGAACACATCTTCCACACTGGTGACCCACGACAAAAAATGAGCAGGGAGAATTCTCCCGAGCGGAGCTCATCAGAGGCCAGCCTGATGGCTGCCTCCACGCTCCGGCTGCCCGATTTCTGGCAGCACAGCCTGCGCTCCTGGTTTAGCGTGGTCAAGGCGCAGTTCAACCTCCGGAGAATCTCAAAGGATGAAACGAGGTTCTACCATGTGGTGGCGAAGCTGGACAGCCACACGGTCCAGCGGGTGGAAGACCTGGTTAACCACCCACCGGACACCGACAAGTACGGCGCATTGAAGGAGGCGCTGATCAGCCATTTCACCCCCTCGGTGCAACAGTGAGCAGAGGGGCTCCTAGAGTTGACGGAGTCAGAGAACGACAGACCGGCAGACCTGATGGTGAAGATGCTGAGGCTGAAAGACTCCGAGGATGGCGAATTTATTTTCGCCCACCTTTTCCTCTGGACTCTGCCGCCAGCAGTGAGAGTGACCCTGGCAGACTCACCCCGATTGGCCAAGCGGGACTACCATGGCCTCGGCAAGGAGGCGCAGCGACTCGTCGACGCCCACAAGCGGAGTGCGGTTTCGGCCGCGGCAGCTGAGCAGAAGACGGCGCCCGGAGATGGCTTGGAGCCAGTGGTGGCGGCGCCAGACGACCCGACGGCGGTGGCGACAGGCGTCAGGCGACGCGGAGCTGAAGACGGCCTGTGTTTCTACCACCGCCGTTTTGCGGAGAGGGCACACAGATGTCTCCCACCGTGCCGCTTCAAGCGTCAGGGAAACGCCAAGACCGGGGGTCGATAGCGGCTGCGTCCCTCGGAGAAGAAAATAAACTGCTTTACCTGACAGATGCACACTCGGGGAAACAATTCCTCATGGACACGGGCTCCCAGCTGAGTTTCATCACGCCTACCTACGCGGAATGGCTGATGCCGTCCAAAGCTCCCTGGGTGTCAGTATCAGCAGCGAATGGCTCAGCGATTAAGACCTTCGGAGAGAGGACCATGCGTCTGTCCTTACAGGGCCGTTCATTCGAGTGGACCTTTATTGTAGCAGCAGTCAGTTTTAACATGTTAGGGGCTGATTTTTTGTGCTCACATGGTTTATTGGTTGACCTTGCTAATAGACGTCTGGTTAATGCACTTTCTTTTCATTCTATTCCCTGCACAGCTCGGGTGGCTCCGCCGACTGCACACGCCAACGTCACAGCTGCGGGTGGTAAGTTTCATGCTCTGCTCACTCACTTTCCAGCACTCACAGTTCCAAAGTTTTTGGCGACAGTGGCCAAACACGGGGTGGAGCATTTTATCACTACAACTGGGCCCCCCGTTTTTGCAAAAGCCCGGCGCTTGGACTCAGCTAAACTGGCCATAGCGCGTGAGGAATTTGCCAACCTGGAAAAACTGGGCATAATTAGACGCTCGAACAGCCCCTGGGCTTCCCCGTTACACATGGTCCCAAAGGCTGATGGCTCGTGGCGACCTTGTGGCGATTTCCGCAGGTTGAACAACGTCTCGGCACACGACCGCTACCCGATTCCGCACATCCAGGATTTCTCAGTTCATCTGGCGGGGGCGCGCATTTTTTCTAAAATAGACTTGGTGCGCGGCTACCATCAAGTCCCCGTGCGTGCGCAGGATATTCCCAAAACCGCGGTAATAACTCCGTTTGGGCTTTTTGAGTTTTTGCGCATGCCGTTTGGGTTAAAGGGCGCCGCGCAAACTTTCCAACGCATGATGGATGCTGTTTTACGCGACCTACCTTTCGTGTTCGTCTATTTAGACGACATTTTGGTAGCCAGCACGTCCGAGGACGAACACGAAACCCACCTCACAGCGGTTTTTCGGAGACTGGCAGAGCACGGGTTGATAATTAACCCAGCGAAGTGCCAGTTCGGCGTGGCGCAGATCGATTTTTTGGGGCACCGCGTTTCGCCTGAAGGTGCGGTTCCTCTGCCGGAGAAGGTGCGCGCGATAACAGATTTCCCCCGACTTCAAACGATAAAAGCGCTGCAGGAATTTCTAGGGATGGTTAATTTTTACAACCGGTTTCTTCCGAGCACAGCGCGGCTTATGCAGCCACTGTACGCGGCACTGAAAAAACAAAAACCCACGAATAAGGTCGAATGGTCTCCGGAGCAGGAGCGCGCTTTCTCCCAGGTTAAATCAGCCCTTGCAAGCGCCGTTTTGTTAGCGCACTCGGTCCCAACAGCCCGTTTGGCGCTCACCACCGACGCTTCAGACCTAGCGGTGGGGGCAGTCATTGAACAGTGTGTGGCAGGGACCTGGCAGCCTCTCGCTTTCTTTAGCAAATCCTTGCGTGATAACGAGCGTAAATACAGCGCGTTTGACAGGGAGCTTTTAGCCCTACACTTGGCCATCCGCCATTTCCAGTTCTGGCTGGAAGGGCGCCGTTTCACCGCTTTTGTAGACCACAAACCGTTAACTTTTGCGATGGCCAAAATCTCAGAACCTTGGTCAGGCCGACAACAAAGACAGCTAGCCGCAATATCGGAGTTCACCACCGATATCCAGCATGTCGCAGGCAAACACAATGTAGTGGCGGACTGTCTCTCACGTGCTGTGGCAACGCCAGGCCACGTGGGGGCAGACTCGGTCGCTGTGGGCCAGGGCAGCGACGCGGGAGCGCGCGCAGCCCCGCTCCACGTAGGTTTGGATTATGCAGACATGGCTGCGGAGCAGGTTGGTGACGCGGATGTGCGCGCGCTCCAGTCTGGACCAACAGGGTTAAGGCTGGAGCACAGGGTGCAGCAAATAGGTATGCCCCCCTTAATATGCGATGTCTCCACGGGTCGGCCTCGTCCAGTGGTGCCAGCCACGTGGCGCCGCCGCGTTTTTGACTCAGTCCACTCGCTGGCGCACCCGGGGGTGCGCGCATCGGTCAAGATGGTGGGGGAGAAATTTGTCTGGCCGGGGTTGCGCAAACAGGTCAAGGAATGGGCAGCGGCTTGTGTAGCGTGCCAGAGGGCTAAGATACACAAGCACACGAGGGCCCCTTTGGAGCCTTTTCACATCCCGGCTAAGCGGTTTGATCATATGCATGTTGATCTGGTGGGCCCGCTTCCCTCATCTCAAGGGCACACACACCTTTTGACGATGGTGGACCGCACCACACGTTGGCCAGAAGCGGTACCTCTGGCGTCAACAACGGCGGAAGAGGTTGCGCGCGCGTTTTTAACAGCTTGGGTCGCGCGTTTTGGAGTTCCGTCGGACATAACGTCAGACAGAGGCCCTCAATTTGTTTCCGAACTGTGGTCATCTATGGCCCGCAGTTTAGGGGTGAAGGTACACCGCACTACCGCGTATAACCTGCAGGCCAACGGTTTATGTGAACGTTTTCATAGGTCATTGAAAGCAGCCCTCAGAGCATCGCTCACGGATACAAATTGGGTGGACAAACTGCCATGGGTTTTATTGGGGTTGCGTTCTGCACCGAAGGAGGATTTACAAGCCTCCCCAGCGGAGTTGGTGTTCGCACAACCTCTCCGTTTGCCCGGGGAATTTCTCCCGGAAAATCCTGCGCCCAATTGCCCCCCCGCTCAGCTGTTGCAGAGCGGCACAGGATCAAACACGCTGCCTGGCCCAGTGCATCACAGTTTTCCACACGTTTTTGTGCCAGAGGCTTTGAAAAACGCAGAGTTTGTTTTTGTTAGACATGATGCACAACGCCCAGGGCTGAGACCGCCTTATGATGGACCGTTCAGGGTGCTGGAAAAAAATGAGAAGCATTTTTTGCTAGATTTGGGGGGCAGAAGGGAGCTAATTTGCATAAACAGACTCAAGCCTGCTTTTGTCCTAGCTGATGAACGAGTGCAGTTGGCGAAAGACCCCGCTGGGGCAGGCCGCCGAGAAGGCAGGCTCCAGAGCTCCCACAGAGATGTGCTAACAAATCTAATCCCCAGGTGCGAGGAGACGCTGCAGATGCAGCGAAGCCGGTCTACAGCAGATTTGGCAGGAAGCTCAGACCTAAGAGATTGGGGGATTGATTGTTGGTTATGTGGTAATGTTTTTTATGTATGCATTTATGAGTGTTTGTCCCATGCAGACGTTTGGGGGGGGGGTCATGTGGCACATATGTCTGGTTCATATCTCCCACAAATGTATGGCTTATGTGGATTGTATGGCTTATGTGGATTGGGGCTTCACGTCTGGAGGAACAAGACAGGAGATGGCGAGGAGGTGTGAAGTCGGGCCCTGTCTCGGATAAGAGGACCTGGGGGGTTTCCCGGTACACCAGAGAATAAGAGACAATGGTGAATCTTCAGAGACTTGCATTGTGATTGAATGTTTGCAGAAGCACCATGTGACTTGAGTTCTTAATCCCCCGGAGGTATAAGAGTGAGCTGTAACATTATTCTGCTCTTCTTGCTTTTTGAGAATGTTGGAAGATTGTGTTCTTCAATAAAGCTGAACCTGACAAATACACTCAAGTCTCGTCATTGAACACATCTTCCACAACTGGAGATAAAGTCGTATATGAGAAATACAAACATGAAATGGATCCAATTAGCAAGCATACATTAGACACATGGTTTAAAATCTTAAAAAAATAAAAGATTAAGGAAGACATAAAAATTCTGAATTGGGTAGGATATGATAAAAAAAATTTAAACCAAATCAATATGGCCAGAGATTTAAAAGAAGGAGAGAAAAAGGAGCCACAGCTTGGTGTGTTCTAGAAAAGAAAGGAAAGTTATCAGAAGGGGTAGAGGACCTATACTTATATAGCGCTTTTCAAGTCTCAAGGACCACTCAAAGCACTTCACTAACACTAACCCTCTACTCTAAGGGCCTATAGGAGACAGATACAGTGGGGCAAAAAAGTATTTAGTCAGCCACCAATTGTTCAAGTTCTCCCACTTAAAAGATGACAGAGGTCTCCAATTTTCATCATAGGTATACCTCAACTATGAGAGACAAAATGAGAAAAAAAATCCATTAAATTACATTGAAGGATTTTTAATGAATTAATTGGTAAATTCCTCAGTAAAATAAGTATTTGGTCACCTACAAACAAGCAAGATTTCTGGCTCTCACAGACCTGTAACTTCTTCTTTAAGAGGCTTCTCTGTCCTCCACTCGTTACCTGTATTAATGGCACCTGTTTGAACTCATTATCAGTATAAAAGACACCTGTCCACAACCTCAAACAGTAAGACTCCAAACTCCACTATGGCCAAGACCAAAGAGCTGTCAAAGGACACCAGAAACAAAATTGTAGACCTGCACCAGGCTGGGAAGACTGAATCTGCAATAGGTAAGCAGCTTGGTGTGAAGAAATCAACTGTGGGAGCAATTATTAGAAAATGGAAGACATACAAGACCACTGATAATCTCCCTCAATCTGGGGCTCCACGCAAGATCTCACCCCGTGGGGTCAAAATTATCACGAGAACGGTGAGCAAAAATCCCAGAACCACATGGGGGGATCTAGTGAATGACCTGCAAAGAGCTGGGACCAAAGTAACAAAGGCTACCATCAGTAACACACTACGCCGCCAGGGACTCAAATCCTGCAGTGCCAGACGTGTCCCCCTGCTTAAGCCAGTACATGTCCAGGCCCGTCTGAAGTTTGCTAGAGAGCATTTGGATGATCCAGAAGAGGATTGGGAGAATGTCATATGGTCAGATGAAACCAAAGTAGAACTTTTTGGTAAAAACTCAACTTGTCGTGTTTGGAGGAGAAAGAATACCATACCTACTGTGAAGCATGGGGGTGGAAACATCATACTTTGGGGCTGTTTTTCTGCAAAGGGACCAGGACGACTGATCCGTGTAAAGGAAAGAATGAATGGGACCATGTATCATGAGATTTTGAGTGAAAACCTCCTTCCACCAGCAAGGGCATTGAAGATGAAACGTGGCTGGGTCTTTCAGCATGACAGTGATCCCAAACACACTGCCCGGGCAACAAAGGAGTGGCTTCGTAAGAAGCATTTCAAGGTCCTGGAGTGGCCTAGCCAGTCTCCAGATCTCAACCCCATAGAAAATATTTGGAGGGAGTTGAAAGTCCATGTTGCCCAGCGACAGCCCCAAAACATCACTGCTCTAGAGGAGATCTGCATGGAGGAATGGGCCAAAATACCAGCAATAGTGTGTGAAAACCTTGTGAAAACTTACAGAAAACGTTTGACCTCTGTCATTGCCAACAAAGGGTATATAACAAAGTATTGAGATGAACTTTTGTTATTGACCAAATACTTATTTTAATGAGGAATTTACCAATTAATTCATTAAAAATCCTTCAATGTGATTTTCTGGATTTTTTTTTTCTTATTTTGTCTCTCATAGTTGAGGTATACCTATGACAAAAATTGGAGACCTCTCTCATCTTTTAAGTGGGAGAACTTGCACAATTGGTGGCTGACTAAATACTTTTTCACCCAACTGTATCTAGGGACAATTTAGAACAACCAATTAACCTAGCATGCATGTCTTTGGATTATGGGAGGAAACCGGAGCCCCCAGAGTAAACTCACACAGCACAGGAAGAACATGCAAACTCCACAAAGAAAGGTTCCTACCTCTGCCAGCCTGCAGATTCGAACCTGGAACCTTCTAGCTGTAAGGAAGGGAGTTCTGACTTTTTCAGATATCTCCAACTAAGAGACTACTACACAAAAGAAATCCGGGTGGATCCTTCCAATGAAGTGAATGATGTGATAAAAGTAATAATCAAGGCATATAAAGAAAATGAAAAGAAATTTATATCATCAATGTATAAAGCATTAAACTTAAATAATAAATATACAACCAAGTATATAAAAAAGAAGTGGGAGAAAGAAATTGGCATAGAAATCACAGAAGAGGAATGGCAAAATATATGCAAGACTCACCACTCATCCACCAGTTCGCAGATTTGGAGGGAATTTGCCTGGAAAAACTCAGTGCGTTACTTTATCACACCAAAGATGAAAAATAAACAACTCAACCAACCTCAGAAATGTTGGAGAGAGTGTGGAGAATATGTTGTGGATCACACACGTTTTTTTGGAAGTGTAAGAGAATAATTGTGTTTTGGGAAATGACAAGTGAAATGTTACAGAGAATAATAGGATACAAGATCCCTACGACATGTTAGATACTTTATCATTGTGATCTAACAGATGCAAACATTTTGGGGAGTGATAGATATCTTGTCAAAGTATTTTTAGTAGCGGGTAAAAAAGCCCTAACAAGGAATTGGTTGAAGAAAGAACCACCTACAAAGGAACAATACTGGGCTAGAAGACATCTACATAATGGAAAAACTAACACATAAGCTACAAATACAAAAAGCAGAATTTGACGAAAAGTGGGGAAAAATGGACAATCTACAAATACCGAGAAATGGTGATCAATAACTGGACTGCAAAAGAAAATAATATGGACTATTGGGGGGGGGGGGGGCAAGAGTGAATGCCGGACTCAAGCAGTGGATGTTATTGCTATGTTTTTTTTTTCTTCCATGTTGTTGCTGTTGTTATTGCTGTTACTAGTTTCTTTCTTCTTCTTTATTGGTTGTTTAAAGGTGAGAAACTAAAAAAATCTAAGTGACAAAAAACCCAACATACAGTAAAATAAACACACAACACTGGGAGAATACAGGAAATAATCAGAAATAAGAGCCTGAGCACGGCGGAACACCACACTCAGCCTTGTGACAGATGCCCCCCTCCCTTTAAGGGGTGGACTCCAGACACCCCAGGGTAACATCAAAGAAAAAATACCCCCCAACCCCCCAAAAAAGAGTCAAACAATAAACCACCCTGGGAGGGTGGTGGGTGCAACAGGCTAGGAGGGAACAAATAAAAATGGGAACCAGCTCCGGATCCACACCAGGCAAAAACCAAACCACCTTGGCCCCTTGGACAACAGAATGAGGCAGTTCGGGTGGTCGACAAAAATCCCAGATCTGGCAGACAACATGGTGAAAAGAGTTGGGTGGCCTACAGGAGAACGTGGACCACCCAGCCCAGCAGCACAGTCTGTCGCGTGGTCTGCCAGAGTCTTTTATCCACCCGGCCAGATGGGATAGCCCAGGAGGCGGCTGCCCAATCAGAAAAACTGGTGGAGAGAAGGGCAGAGGTGAAGGCAAACAAAGTGGAAATGATGGCCGACCAGCGGGAACCTTAGCAGAAGGAACAGGACCCCCGGTGGCCACAGGGAAAGAAGAACACATGATGGCCTTGGACGGAGAAGAGGGAACCACAACGACCTTGGGCATGCGAGAGGGAGCCAAGAAAGCCATGGGCGAGGAAGAAGAACCCTAGGTGGAAATGAATGAGGACTGAGGGTCCACAGTGACGTTGGACTGGCATGTAACACCCTTGGTGACCCTGGGCTGGGTCATGGCAGCACCCGCAGGGGCCCCGGGCTGGAGCGTAGTTGGACCCATGGTGGCGTTGGACTGGAGTGTGGTAGCACCCACGGTGACCCTGGACTGGGGAAAAGCTGCACCCACAGTGGCTCTGTGCTGGAGCTAAGCTGCATCCAGGGAGGCCCTGGACGAAGGCATAGCTGCACCCATGGTGACCCCGGACTTGGACGTAGCTGCACCCACGGTGGCCCTGGCCTGGAGCGTAGCTCCACCAACGGTGGCCCCCAGGCTGGACCGTAGCACCCACAGTGGGCCCAAGCTGGGGCACAGCACCCACATTGGTTTCAAGCTGGGGCGCAGCACCCACAACGGCCCCCGACTGTGACACAATACCCATGAAGACCTGGACTGGGGAGAAGAGGCACCCCCGGAGACCACAGTTAATGGGAAGCTGCACCCACGTAGGTCCCAGGCTGGGACAGAGCACCCGCGAAGACCTCAGCTGACGGGGAAGCAGCACCCACAGAGGTCCCGGGCTGGGATGGAGCACCCGTGACGACCTCAGCTGGAGGGACTGGACCCACGGAGATCTCGGGCAGTGAGGCTGGACCCATGGAGACCTCTGGCAAAGTTGTACCATCCTTGGCAACCTTGGGGAAAGGCTCCAATGGAAGTGACAGAGAAACAGGGTCTGGGTCACCGGCGGCAGTGGAGCCTGGTGAGGTGACCTCAGGTGCAGCTGACCGCTGCACTTGGCCCTCCCCACCAAGAGCCAGACAAGATTTCTCCAAAATGGAGACAGTGAAAACAAAGGAGAGCACTTGCCTGAGCTCAAGCTCCACCCCCGTCCAGGACTTTGTCGATCCAGGTGGTGACGTCTCGGGCCTGGTCCTCAGGAGGTCCAGCTTCGGCTCTGCTGCGGTGGCCCCTACAGCAGGCATGGTGGTAAGTGCAGTCCTGGAACCCCCCAGCAAAGTAACCCATGCAGGTGGCTCGCCCAGCGTGGAAACAGGAGGTCGACTCCCTGCTGGCACTGGATCCTGCTCAGCTGAAGCCAGGGGACGCTCGATCATCAGTGCAGGCTTCGTGCTGCTGGTAGCGCTCTCCCTCTGTCCGGACCATTGCTGCGGGCCTGGAACCAGGTCCTCCAGGGCCGCAGGCTCCTCCGTCGTCGGGAGGCAAAATTCTGGGACCGGCAGACACTCAGGGGGCATAGGAGGAGACACGGAGCGAGCAGGTGAGGAATTTATGGCTGCAGCAGGCAGTGAGGACTCAGAGGACTGCATAGGCTGAGCCTCACCACCGGGAATAAGGCAAGGTAATTCATGTGTGAATGATAGAGAATGGAAAAGCACATTCAAGGATTCAAAGATTTTACTGTCAAAACTACTATACTTGCAGGACATACAGGAGAACTGAAATGGTGTTTCACTCTCTCTACATTGGTGTGCATTTTATAAAAAGAAAGAAATTAGGCTGGATTAAAGAAAAATAAGAACAAACAGCGACAGCAGCAGTCTATGTACAGTCTATATACAGTGATGCAACCCGTGGTGCCAATGGCAGCCACATGGACTCTGACGTACATAGTGGTAAATGATTAGTGGTAATAAACCCAGCAATCCTATATTCAGACAGCTTGAGATGAATAACTGTAGTGCATTTCAATGCGGTAGTGTAGGTGCAGATAGTGACAGATATGATTGCACATGATCAGTATTGCAGTGATATACAGACAGCAGCAGACATGGCATTTGTGCAGATGGTTGCAGTTAAAGTGCAGATACATATAGCAGTGAAAGTACAACAGAACAACAGCATTTTTGTTGGTGTGCCAGTCTTTCTGTGCCAACATCTGAGGTAGTTATTGTGCAGGTGTTACTGTCTGGGAAGAGGGGGGGGGGGGGC
This sequence comes from Pholidichthys leucotaenia, assembly GCA_020510985.1. Lineage (NCBI taxonomy): Eukaryota > Metazoa > Chordata > Actinopteri > Cichliformes > Pholidichthyidae > Pholidichthys > Pholidichthys leucotaenia. The sequence goes on from CM035841.1 coordinate 91,004,122, forward strand.
AGAGATCAGGGTCCTGATGGCCTGATGAACAAAGCTGTTCAGCAGTCTTGTGGAGCAGGCCCGGAGGCTACGGTTCCTTTTCCCTGAGGGCAGGGAGCTGAAGAGGGAGTGTAGGGGATGGGAGGTGTCGCCTGTGATGTTGGTGGCTCTGCGGGTGAGGCGAGTGGGATAGATGTCCAAGAGGGGGGGCAGGGGGGAGGGGGGCACTGATGATTTTGCTGGCTGCATCCACTATGCATTGTAGTGTCTTCTGGCAGGCAGCAGTGCGGCTTCCATACCACACCATGATGCAGTTGGTGAGGATGCTCTCAATGGGTCCCCGGTAAAAAGACTGCAAGATGGGGGGTAGGACTCATGCTCTCCTCAGTCTGTGGAGGAAATGGAGGTGAGTTTGGGCCTTCTTGGCCAGTGATGTGGTGTTGTTGGTCCAGGTGAGATCCTCAGAGATGTGCACCCCCAGGAACTTGGTGCTGTTCACCCTCTCCACAGCCGCACCGTCGATGATCAGAGGGGGGTGCTGTGTGTGACCCCTCCTGAAGTCAACCACAATCTCCTTGGTTTTTCCCACGTTAGGGAAGAGGTTGTTGTCTTTACACTACTGGACCAATTGGCTCACCTCATTTCTGTAGTTGGCCTCGTCGTTATTGGTGATAAGGCCCACTACGGTCATGTCATCTGCAAACTTGGTGATGTGGTTGGTGTTGTAAGCTAGCACGCAGTCATGGGTCAGCAGGCTGAAGAGGAGCGGGCTGAGCACGCACCCTTGTGGGGCCCCTGTGCACAGTGTGATGGTCTGGGAGGTGTTGCTGCCAACCCGCACGTTCTGTGGCCTCCCTGTGAGAAAGTCCAGCACCCAGTTACAGAGACAGGTTTTGAGTCCTAAGTGTCTGAGTTTTTGTATTAGGTGCTGGGGGATGATTGTGTTGAATGCTTAGCTGAAGTCCAAGAACAACATGCGCACATACGAGTTTTTTGAATCCAGGTGGGTGAGGGCTGGATGGAGAGCAGCAGCGATGGCATCTTCTGCAGATTTGTTTGACCTGTATGCAAACTGAAATGGGTCATGAGAGGGTGAAAGGGTGGACTTGATGTGCTGCACGACTAGCCGCTCAAAGCACTTCATTATAGTGGGGGTCAATGCTACCAGCTGGTAATCATTGTAGCTGGATGGGGCGGGCTTCTTTGGGACTGGTACTATGGTGGCAGTCTTGAAGCATCCGGGGACAACAGCTTGAGACAGGGAGATGTTGAAGATGTTGGCCAGGACAATCTTAAGCTCCTCTGCGCAGTGCTTCAGGACATGACTCGGTATGTTGTCTGGGCCAGCTGCCTTACGTGGGGTGATCCTGCAGAGGGTCATCTTCATGCTAGCCGGATCCAGATTGAAGGCCAGTTCATTCGGAGGAGGAGTCGTCTTCTATGCTGGTCTGCTGTTTTGTGCTTCAAATCGGCCAAAGAAGTTGTTTAGGTTGTTGAGCAGTGTGATGTCACTCGCACAGGTCTGAGGTGGAGGTTTGTAGTTGATGAGGGTCTGTATGCCATCCCAAAGAGAACATGCATCTCTGGTTTTGCCTCCTTGATGCCACGGGACAGGTTGGCCCTAGCTGGTGTTAGTCCTGCAGTGTCGCCAGCCCTGAAGACTGCGTCCCGAGCCCTCAGGAGTCTGTAGACCTCTGCTGTCATCCATGGCTTCTGGTTGCTACGAATAGTGATGGTCTGGCAGTGAGTAACATCATCAAAGCATTTGCCTATGTATGCCACAACAACCTCAGTGTACTCCTCTAGGTTTGTGTGTCCATTTTGAGTGGCCGCATGCTTGAAAATATCCCAGTCTGTGGTGCTGAAGCAGTCTTTCAGAGCATCCAAGGCTCCCTCTGGCCACACACGTACCTGCTTCTTTGTAGGTCAAATGGCTCTCACTCTGGGTTTGTATGCCAGCCTTAGTAGGACGGTGATGTGATCAGAGTGGCCCAGAGGTGGAGGGGGGAGGGTTTGTATGCATTCTTATGGGTTGTGTACACCAGATCCAGCAGGTTGTCTCCCCTCATTTCAAAGTTTACATGTTGATATAGACTCGATAGGAGGGCCTTGAAATTTGCATGGTTGAAGTCTCCTGCTGTGATGAGAAATCCATCCAGATGTGCTATTTGTGTCTCACTTATAGCTTGAGAGAGTACTTTCAGTGCTTCCCTCCTCTCACTGGCACCAGTGGGAGGGATATGCATGGCAGCAAGTAGAACCAATGAAATTTCTCTAGGCGTGTAAAAGGGTCTGCACTTGATTATTATGAACTCTCCCAGAGGACAGCAATGTCTGTGAACAACATCAGAGTCACAGCACCAGGCATCACTGATGTACACACACATGCCTCCACCCCGGGTTTTTCAGAATCAGAATCAGAATCAGAATAAGTTTATTGCCAAGCACATTTACAAGTAAGTAACAGGTAAATATACGAGGAATTTGACTTGACACTGAAAACGTCATACATGACATTCTCAATGACGCGGCGAGCCGTGGAGGCGCCTGTCAGCAGGAGGGGAACAGTAGGCAGTGGGGGGAAGGGGGAGGGTGGACACAGTAGGAGAGAGAAAAAAGCATTGTTGATCAGAATAAAGTTCATATATGACCGATATTATGATTACAAGAAAAAACTCTCAATGCACAATTAGCAGACAATAGAATCCACACAATGACACAAAGAGAGCAGTGAGTGAATGTCTTCATCAGTCAGTATAAATGGATCAGTATGTGTGAGTTGGGTGCAATCAGTGGCAAATCAGTTAGGTGGACAACAATAGTCTCTTCCTCAGCAGATGTTATGACTACAGTCTGAAGCAAAGGCACGTGTCCTTGAGCACGGCAGATGGAATAGTTGAGCCAGACAGGCACAAGAGTTTCCAATTACTTGTGTCCTTTAAATAACCCGCAGCAGCAGTTCCTGCAGGACAGATAGGCTCCCCCGGGCCCGATTTCCTCGTTGAAAAAACAGTGTCAATTGCGTTCAAAGCCCAGCTTATTAAATCCATAATTTCGTTAGATAAATCAGCAGTAAAGACACGCAGACACAGACGATAGCAAGCTGGGATCCAGTCAGTTAGGGAGGGAGAGAGAGATAGGGAGCCGGAGCGGGGAAGAAAAGCGTCTGCTCTCTTTGGAGGGCGGAAGTGAAGAGCTTTTTGCTCCTACCATTAGCACTCTGTCACTACGATAGCATGTTAGCCAAGCTAGCTGAATGGCAGAGTCCGGTATATTGTCATTTAACCACGTTTCTGTAAAGATAAAAACACAGCAGTTCTGCGCATTGTGTTGTGTAGATCTCAGGAGCTGTGTGTGGTCTATTTTGTTGTCAAGTGAGCACACTTTGGCCAGAATCAGTGAAGGGATCGGGGGTTTGTGTGGGTTATCAGTTAGCTTTGCTTGTATACCTCTGCGTTTACCTCACTTCCATCTCCTATAACACCGTCTATGGTGTCTCCGTCTGGGATGCGGCACGGCAGTCGAGTCTGAGGATGCGGAGGGCTGGCGGAGGATCCCTAGGCAACGAAGCACCTCTTTGCTCCTTTCATCTTGGATATAATCTGTGGCTTTACTCCCTATCTCCAGAAGGCTGTGGTGGCTCTAGCTCGTGTGCAACATTGCATATGTACAATAAACAGTTAAACATCACTGAGAGAAAACCTGAAGAGAGGAGAGAGAGAGAGGCCGCTGCGTGTTCACGCGCCACCATCATCCCCGTCATCCCCCACTTGCCTGTGTTCCCGGGGCACGATGGTTCCAGCTGGCCTTGACTCAGCCCCCTCGGTGGCAACAGTTACTGTGGGCCCCTCAGAGGAGTGTGGAGGAGCCTCCCCTGCGGACATGGTGACAGGCGGAGCCGAGGAGGTGGTGACTGGACTCTCAGCAGCAGGAGGAGATGCCGAAGAGATGGAGGTCGCAGTAGCAATGGAGGAGAAGGAGGCTGATGGGAAAGCTGGCGAAGAAGAACCAGACAGGGGAACTGCTGCGGGGATAGTCTGACTTGGCTTCTGGGAAACTGCTGGCTGAGAGGAGGAGGCATTCCTCCAGTGGTCTGAGGCTGAATGGTGGTGTCTTGGAGCCAGTGGAGAGGGAGCAGGAACGGGCAAACAGAGGGAGGAGAAGGGTGTCTGAGGTGCTTCCTCGTCGGCTTTGGTCCCACTGGAAGCGGCCCAATCGTCAGCCTGGGGAATGACCACTGAAGCAAGGAGACTGTGGACAACAGCTCCACAAATACTTTCTCAAGCTGGGATGTGCCTCCACTATCCCCACCGCTCCATTCACATTCTCCCAGATTTTCTTTGGGCTATAGGAGGTGAGAGCATCATCCACAAAGCCCTGGATAAATTCAGTGGCCTATTCCTCCTCCAGGCTCGGGGTTCCAGCCACCAATCTTCCTTTGTTGGCTGAAGACCGGTGGGCTGGGGACATGATGACTGCTCCAGAAAAAACAGGTGAGTGAAACCCCTCCCACAAACTAACAGCAGCTGGATCACAACTTTGTTGGAGCCTACTGTCATTAATTGGCCCCTTCAGGTCAGAAAGGGAGGCCCACGTGCTGAACTGCAGTTTGTGGGAGTTATTAAGGAAACATAAATTCCATACAGTGCACAAAAAATAAACTTACAACTGTGGAGTACAGGAAAATGACAAGATGAAACACAGGAAGGCACATCAGAACAGGGAAGGGGTTCCGAAGGGATTAGGTGGATTATATGATGAAGCTCCAACAAGGAGTGGGTGATCAAGCAGTCATTAAATAGGGCATGCAATCAAACATGGCAAATAACAGCAGGTGTGGAACACATGAGCGGGCAGGTGGCCTAATTACTAGGCAGGATAATACAGCAACGCAAGATGATGGCAAGGTGGGAGTGTCTGGAGGAAGAGGTAGAGAGCTCATGTCAAATGGAAACAAAATATAAACCCAAGGAACTCGATGGGAAGGACGCCTAAAAAACTAAAGGGATAATAATAAGAACACGAATAACATAAACATAACAACTGACAATTCAGGACACATCCTAAATCAACATACAGTAAAATAAACACAAAACACAGAAAATACAGGAAATAATCAGAAATAAATTAAGAGCATGAGCACTGTGAAACGCCACGCTCAGCCTCGTGACACATACAGACACACACCTATATATATATATATATATATATATATATATATATATATATATATATATATATATATATACTGTATATACACATATACACTACTGTTCAAAAGTTTGGGGTCACCCAGACAATTTTGTATTTTCCATGAAAAGTCACACTTTTATTTACCACCATGAGTTGTAAACTGAATAGAAAATATAGTCAAGACATTGACAAAGTTAGAAATGATTTGTATTTGAAATAATAATTTTTTTCCTTCAAACTTTGCTTTCGTCAAAGAATCCTCCATTTGCAGCAATTACAGCATTGCAGACCTTTGGCATTCTAGCTGTTAATTTGTTGAGGTAATCTGGAGAAATTTCACCCCACGCTTCTAGAAGCCCCTCCCACAAGTTGGACTGGCTGGATGGGCACTTCTTGTGTACCAGCAGCCCAGTCTTATCAGCAGACTGAGGAGGTGGACGACATCAAAAGATCGCTGGACTTCTTGGCTGAAGAGATTTCTGCTGTTAAGCTGCAGCAAAAAACCATTCTGGATCTGGTCAAGGAGGTGAAAGCGCTGCGGATCCAGAACGCCGAGAAGGACAAGAGGCTGGCGTATCTGGAGAGTAGAGTGTCGGAACTGGAGCAGAACACTCGGGTGAACGACGTGATCATCACGGGGCTCCACATTAAACCCTGATCGTACGCGCGAGCGGTGGCCGCGGACAGCGGAGGGAGGCTCGACGCGCTGGAAGATGAATCCACGGAACAACAAGTGGCGGCCTTCATGCAGTCCAAAGGAATCCAGCTGGACTGTAACACCACTGAGGCCTGCCACCCTCTGCCCAGGAAAAACGGTGACAAACCGGCTGTCATCATGAGGTTTGTCAACAGAAAACACAAGACTGCGCTGCTAAAACAAGGTAGGAAACTGAAAGGAACGAACATTTACATAAACGAGCACCTTGCAAAAGAAAACGCAGAAATAGCCAGAAAAGCAAGATACCTGAGAAAGCAGAAAAAGATTCAAAACACCTGGACATCAAACTGTAAATATACATCAAATTAAACAGATCACCTGAAGAAGCCAAGGTCATTAACATCCGTAGTATAATGGAACTGGACAAATATCAATGAATGTTATGAACTGGAGTCATAGCAAGAAGAGACAATTGTAGGACACTGAAGGGATATACTCATCTGCTACAAGACATTTAACAACATGAAACAAAAGATCAACAAACAGGAACAACAGGAACTGAAAGTTTTTGAATATACAGATCACAACCCACAGGATGTAGAATATAACATAGACCCTGATAATAATTTATTTAGCTCCATCAATAATAACTGTAGTTACTACACGGATGAACAGTTTAACACAATGGTCACATCTGATTTCAATATTTCTATGATTCACTTCAACAGCAGAAGTCTCTATGCCAACTTTAATAACATTAAAGATTATTTACATCAGTTGAAAGAGCCATTCAATATTGTGGCAATATCAGAGACGTGGCTCAGTGAAGAGAAAGGAGTGGATTTTACCATGGATGGCTATGAATTAAATTATATAAATAGAAAAGGGAAAAAAGGAGGAGGAGTTGCAATTTATGTTGACAAGAGCTTGAAATACAAGGTTGTTGAAAATCTGTCAGTAACTGTGGATGATTTATTTGAATGTATTACAAGAGAAATCTGTCTGGACAATGTGAAGAATATAGTAGTGAACTGTAGAAGCATGCTCAAATAACGAGGCTGAGTTTCAGCCATAAAACCAGCTTTATTTGACAGAACGCAGCTTCTAGCATTCTCAAAGCAGGAAAGAGAAAGAATCATACTTCAACCCCCTTTTATACATTTCCAGCATCAGAATTCAAGTCACATGGTGTCTTCAGTCAACATACAGTTACAAAGCATCCCCTTGAAGCTTCACCATTGTCTCTCATTTCCTGATGAACCGGAAAACCCTCCGGGGCGTCTTCTGTGGGACAAAGAGACAAATCTCACACTTCCTTGTTACCTCCTGTAGATTCGAGTCCTTAGTCCTTGCAGACGTGACACCCCACAATACACATTCAGTCCTGTCTCTGTGGCAGCGTGAGCCCACAATGTGTGTCGGCCACACTACCCCCCCCCCACACGTCTAGTAAGGCAAAATCTAAACGGCATAACAAAAAGAAAAATACAAAGCCGCAAACTTGGACGCTGGGCGTCATGTTTAACAAAAACAAACTCTGCATTTTTTAAAGCTTTGGGCACAAAAACGTGTGGGAAACTGTGATGGATTGGGCCAGGAAGTGTGTTTGCTCCTGAGCCGCTCTGCCACGGCTGAGCGGGGGGGCCACTAGGTGCGGGATTATCAGGAAGAAATTCCCCGGGCAAACGAAGCGGTTGGGCGAAAACTAATTCAGCCGGGGAAGCGTGCAAATCTTCCTTAGGTGCAGAACGCAACCCTAATAAAACCCATGGAAGTTTGTCTACCCAATTTGTATCCGTTAGCGACACTCTGAGGGCTGCTTTCAATGACCTGTGAAAGCGTTCACATAAACCATTAGCCTGGGGGTTATACGCGGTGGTGCGATGAATCTTCACCCCTAAGCTGCGGGCCGTCGATGACCACAGCTCGGAAATAAATTGGGGGCCCCTGTCGGACGTTATGTCCGACGGTACACCAAAACGCGCAACCCATGCTGCTAAAAATGCTTGCGCAACTTCTTCCGCTGTGGTTGATGCCAGAGGAACCGCCTCTGGCCAGCACGTGGTGCGGTCTACCATCGTCAAAAGGTGTGTGTGCCCGTGTGATAACGGAAGCGGGCCGACCAGGTCAATATGCACATGATCAAAACGCTTAGCGGGGATGTGGAAAGGTTCTAACGGGGCCTTAGTGTGTCTGTGTATTTTAGCTCGCTGACACGCTACGCAGGCTGCTGCCCATTCCTTGACCTGTTTGCGCAACCCGGGCCAAACAAATTTCTCCCCCACCAACTTAATCGATGCGCGCACCCCCGGGTGCGCGAGAGAATGGACCAAGTCAAAAACACGGCGACGCCACACGGTTGGCACCACAGGGTGGGGCCGTCCCGTGGAGACATCGCAGATTAGCGGGGGCATACCGTTTGGTTGCACCCTGTGCTCCAGCCTTAACCCTGTTGGTCCAGACTGGAGCGTGCGCACGTCCGCGTCGTTAACCTGCTCCGCAGCCATAGCTGCATAATCTAACCCAACACAGACCGGGGCTGCGCGCTCCCACGTCGCTGCCCGGGCCCGCGGCCATGGCTACAGAGTCTGCCCCTATGGGGCTTGGCGGTGCTACTGCACGCGAGAGGCAGTCTGCTACAACATTGTGTTTACCCGCGACATGCTGAATATCAGTAGTGAACTCCGATATGGCGGCTAGTTGCCTTTGTTGCCGGCCTGACCAGGGTTCTGAAATTTTGGCCATCGCAAACGTTAGCGGTTTATGATCCACAAAAGCGGTGAAACGTCGCCCCTCTAACCAGAACTGAAAATGACGGATGGCCAAGTGTAGGGCCAAAAGCTCCCTGTCAAACGCGCTGTATTTCCGTTCACTATCGCGCAAGGTCCTGCTGAAAAACGCGAGGGGTTGCCAGGTACCTGCCACAAACTGTTCAACTACCGCCCCCACCGCTACATCGGAAGCGTCAGTGGTGAGCGCCATGCGGGCCGTTGGAACTGGGTGCGCTAACAAAACTGCGTTTGCCAGGGCTGATTTGACCTGGGCAAAAGCGCGCTCCCGCTCCGGAGACCATTCAACTTTATTTGCGGGCTTTTGTTTTTTTAACGCGGTGTACAATGGCTGCATGAGTCGTGCTGCGCTTGGGAGGAAACGGTTGTAAAAATTAACCATCCCTAGAAACTCCTGAAGCGCCTTGACCGTTTGAGGTTGCAGAAAATCCTTTATGGCACGCACTTTATTTGGAAGGGGAACTGCTCCCTCTGCCGAAACGCGATGTCCCAAAAAATCAATCTGCGCCACCCCAAACTGACACTTCGCTGGGTTAACTATTAACCTGTGCTCTGCCAACCTCTGGAAAACTGCTGTGAGGTGTTTTTCATGTTCGCCTTCAGACGCGCTGGCTACCAAAATATCGTCCAAATAAACGAACACGAAAGGCAGGTCGCGTAAAACTGCATCCATCATGCGTTGGAAAGTCTGCGCGGCCCCCTTGAGGCCAAAAGGCATGCGCAAGAACTCAAAAAGGCCGAAAGGCGTTATGACCGCTGTTTTGGGTACATCCTGCGCGCGCACTGGCACCTGGTGATAGCCGCGCACCAAGTTTATTTTAGAAAAAATGCGCGCCCCCGCCAAATGGACAGAAAAATCCTGAATGTGCGGAATCGGGTAGCGGTCATGAGCTGAAACGTTGTTCAACCTGCGGAAATCACCGCAAGGTCGCCACGAGCCGTCAGCTTTTGGGACGATGTGTAACGGCGAAGCCCAAGAGCTCTTGGAACGTCTAACAATGCCCAGTTTTTGGACGCTGGGCGTCATGTTTAACAAAAACAAGCTCTGCATTTTTTAAAGCTTTGGGCACAAAAACGTGTGGGAAACTGTGATGGATTGGGCCAGGAAGTGTGTTTGCTCCTGAGCCGCTCTGCCACGGCTGAGCGGGGGGGCCACTAGGTGCGGGATTATCAGGAAGAAATTCCCCGGGCAAACGAAGCGGTTGGGCGAAAACTAATTCAGCCGGGGAAGCGTGCAAATCTTCCTTAGGTGCAGAACGCAACCCTAATAAAACCCATGGAAGTTTGTCTACCCAATTTGTATCCGTTAGCGACGCTCTGAGGGCTGCTTTCAATGACCTGTGAAAGTGTTTGCATAAACCATTAGCCTGGGGGTTATACGCGGTGGTGCGATGAATCTTCACCCCTAAGCTGCGGGCCGTCGATGACCACAGCTCGGAAATAAATTGGGGACCCCTGTTGGACGTTATGTCCGACGGTACACCAAAATGCGCAACCCATGCTGCTAAAAATGCTCGCGCAACTTCTTCCGCTGTGGTTGATGCCAGAGGAACCGCCTCTGGCCAGCGCGTGGTGCGGTCTACCATCGTCAAAAGGTGTGTGTGCCCGTGTGATAACGGAAGCGGGCCGACCAGGTCAATATGCACATGATCAAAACGCTTAGCGGGGATGTGGAAAGGTTCTAACGGGGCCTTAGTGTGTCTGTGTATTTTAGCTCGCTGACACGCTACGCAGGCTGCTGCCCATTCCTTGACCTGTTTGTGCAACCCGGGCCAAACAAATTTCTCCCCCACCAACTTAATCGATGCGCGCACCCCCGGGTGCGCGAGAGAATGGACCAAGTCAAAAACACGGCGACGCCACGCGGTTGGCACCACAGGGCGGGGCCGTCCCGTGGAGGCATCGCAGATTAGCGGGGGCATACCGTTTGGTTGCACCCTGTGCTCCAGCCTTAACCCTGTTGGTCCAGACTGGAGCGTGCGCACGTCCGCGTCGTTAACCTGCTCCGCAGCCATAGCTGCATAATCTAACCCAACACAGACCGGGGCTGCGCGCGCTCCCGCGTCGCTGCCCGGGCCCGCGGCCATGGCTACAGAGTCTGCCCCTATGGGGCTTGGCGGTGCTACTGCACGCGAGAGGCAGTCTGCTACAACATTGTGTTTACCCGCGACATGCTGAATATCAGTAGTGAACTCCGATATGGCGGCTAGTTGCCTTTGTTGCCGGCCTGACCAGGGTTCTGAAATTTTGGCCATCGCAAACGTTAGCGGTTTATGATCCACAAAAGCGGTGAAACGTCGCCCCTCTAACCAGAACTGAAAATGACGGATGGCCAAGTGTAGGGCCAAAAGCTCCCTGTCAAACGCGTTGTATTTCCGTTCACTATCGCGCAAGGTCCTGCTGAAAAACGCGAGGGGTTGCCAGGTACCTGCCACAAACTGTTCAACTACCGCCCCCACCGCTACATCGGAAGCGTCAGTGGTGAGCGCCATGCGGGCCGTTGGAACTGGGTGCGCTAACAAAACTGCGTTTGCCAGGGCTGATTTGACCTGGGCAAAAGCGCGCTCCCGCTCCGGAGACCATTCAACTTTATTTGCGGGCTTTTGTTTTTTTAACGCGGTGTACAATGGCTGCATGAGTCGTGCTGCGCTTGGGAGGAAACTGTTGTAAAAATTAACCATACCTAGAAGCTCCTGAAGCGCCTTGACCGTTTGAGGTTGCGGAAAATCCGTTATGGCACGCATTTTATTTGGAAGGGGAACTGCTCCCTCTGCCGAAACGCGATGTCCCAAAAAATCAATCTGCGCCACCCCAAACTGACACTTCGCTGGGTTAACTATTAACCCGTGCTCTGCCAACCTCTGGAAAACTGCTGTGAGGTGTTTTTCATGTTCGCCTTCGGACGCGCTGGCTACCAAAATATCGTCCAAATAAACGAACACGAAAGGCAGGTCACGTAAAACTGCATCCATCATGCGTTGGAAAGTCTGCGCGGCCCCCTTGAGGCCAAAAGGCATGCGCAAGAACTCAAAAAGGCCGAAAGGCGTTATGACCGCTGTTTTGGGTACATCCTGCGCGCGCACTGGCACCTGGTGATAGCCGCGCACCAAGTCTATTTTAGAAAAAATGCGCGCCCCCACCAAATGGACAGAAAAATCCTGAATGTGCGGAATCGGGTAGCGGTCATGAGCTGAAACGTTGTTCAACCTGCGGAAATCACCGCAAGGTCGCCACGAGCCGTCAGCTTTTGGGACCATGTGTAACGGCGACGCCCAAGAGCTCTTGGAACGTCTAACAATGCCCAGTTTTTCCAGATTAGTGAACTCCTCGCGCGCGATGGCCAGTTTAGTTGGGTCCAAGCGCCGAGCCTTTGCAAACACGGGGGGGCCTGTGGTCGTTATGAAATATTCTACCCCATGTTTGGCGACTGTTGCTGAAAACGTGGGGACTGTGAGTGCTGGAAACTGAGCAAGCAGAGTGTGAAACTTACCACCCGCAGCTGAGACGCTGGCATGTGCAGTTGGCGGGGCCACCCGAGCTGTGCAGGGAATAGAATGAAAGGACAGTGCATTAATCAGACGTCTATTAGCAAGGTCAACCAATAAACCATGTGAGCACAAAAAATCAGCCCCTAACATGTTGAAACTGACTGCTGCTACAATAAATGTCCACTCAAATGAATGGCCCTGTAAGGACAGAAGCATGGTCCTCTCACCAAACGTTTTAATCGTGGAGCCGTTCGCTGCTGACACTGACACCCAGGGGGCTTTAGAAGGCGACAGCCGTTCCGCGTAGGTGGGTGTGACGAAGCTCAGCTGAGAGCCCGTGTCCACGAGGAACTGTTTCCCCGAGCGTGCATCCGTCAGGTAAAGCAGCCTGTTCTCGTTGCCGAGGGTCGCAGCTGCTACCGGCCCTCGGTCTTGGCGTTTCCCTGGCGCTTAAAATTGCACGGTGGGACGCACCTGTGCGCTCTCTCTGCAAAATGGCGGTGGTAGAAGCACGAGCCGTTCTCCGCTCCGCGTCGTCTGGCTCCTGTCGCCGCCGTCGTTGGTGCGTCTGGCGCCGCGGCCGCTGTACCCGCACTGTGTCTGGACGCCGTTCCTGGACTGGCCGCCGCGGCCGAGACCGCGTTCCGCTTGTGGGCGTCGACCAACCTCTGCGCCTCCTTGCTCAACCCATGGTAGTCTCGCCTGGCCAATCGGGGTGACTCTGCCAGGGCCACTCTCACTGCTGGTGGTAGGGTTCGAAGGAAAAGGTGGGCGAAAATGAATTCGCCATCCTCAGAGGCTTTGAGCTGCAGCATCTTCACCATCAGGTCCGCAGGTCTATCGTTTTCGGCCTCCGTCAGCGCCAGGAGCCCCTCTGCTCGTTGTTGGACTGAGGGGGTGAAATGGCTGATCAGCGCGTCCTTCAATGCGCTGTACTTGTCGCTGTCTGGTGGATGATTAACCAGATCTTCCACTCTCTGGACCGTGTCGCTGTCCAGCTTCGCTACCACGTGGTAGAATCTTGTGTCATCGTTGGAGATTCTCCGGAGGTTGAACTGCGCCTCGATTGCGCTAAACCATGAGCGCGGGCTGTGCTGCCAGAAATCGGGCAGCCGGATCGTGGAGGCGGCCATCAGGCTGGCTTCCACCGAGCCCCGCTCGGGAGAATTCTGTCTGCTCATTCTCCGTCGTAGGTCACCAGTGTAGAAGCATGCTCAAATAACGAGGCTGAGTTTCAGTCATAAAACCAGCTTTATCTGACAGAACGCAGCTTCTAGCATTCTCAAAGCAGGAAAGAGAAAGAATCATACTTCAACCCCCTTTTATACATTTCCAGCATCAGAATTCAAGTCACATGGTGTCTTCAGTCAACATACAGTTACAAAGCATCCCCTTGAAGCTTCACCATTGTCTCTCATTTCCTGATGAACTGGAAAACCCTCCGGGGCGTCTTCTGTGGGACAAAGAGACAAATCTCACACTTCCTTGTTACCTCCTGTAGATTCGAGTCCTTAGTCCTTGCAGACGTGACACCCCACAATACACATTCAGTCCTGTCTCTGTGGCAGCGTGAGCCCACAATGTGTGTCGGCCACAGAACTGTGTATATAGAACACCTGGATCAAACATTGACTTATTTAAGGACTGGATGGAAAAAATGTATGCAAAACTAACTCATAAGGTTATGTTCATCTGTGGGGATTTCAGTATAGATCTGATGAATTCAAAACAACATAGTTTGACAGAAGAATTTATCAACACAATGTACAGTATGGGCTTACATCCAACAATTACTGGACCTAGCAGAATCACGTCACAGTGCCACACTAATAGGTAACATATTCACAAACATTATGGAAAATATCAGGAGTGGGCTTTAATTGAATGATATCAGTGACCACCTGCCGATTTTTGTTGTCTATCAATGTGATTATAGGAAGAAACAGTATACCAAAAATATTAAATATAAAAGAATAAGAACCGAAGAATCTATGTATTCACTGACAAAGGAATTATTAATACAAGATTGGAAGATAGTTTATGATGAAAATGATATAAATAAAGCATATGATAATTTTTTTTTACAAATATTTCAATCATTGTACAATAAAAACTGTCCTATAAAACAATACAGTGACAGACAACAAAAGAAAAATATTCCTTGGGTCACCAAGGGGTTAATAAATGCATGTAAAAAGAAGAATACATTATATAAACAATTCATTAAGTGCAGAACGGTGGAGGCTGAGATCAAATATAAAAGATATAAAAATAAGCTTACTAATATAATGAGGACCTGTAAGAAAGAATATTACAACAGAATATTAGAGGATAATAAAAATAACTTAAGAGGAATATGGCAAGTACTCAATGGGATTATTAGTAATCGACCTAAGAATGCTAATTATCCAGAATATTTTATTGAAAATGGCAATTTGATAAATAATATGGAGGATGTGGTCAGTGGTTTCAATATATTTTTTGTAAATGTTGGTCCTGAATAAGCAAAATCAATAGTGACAACAGAAACAAACAACAGTGGTTCTGTAAATGAAATAGAAGATAGAAATCCAAACACAATCTTTTTGGGTGCAGTTACTGAAAAGGAAATTATCGAGACTGTGAGTAAATTTAAGAACAAAAAATCAACGGACTGGACTTCCGGTTATGGCTGCCACGTAGGACGGACGTGTCTCGCTCTGCTCTGCTCCTGGAGAAAAAAAATCGGCAAATAACTCTCTCATTTGGGACAGAACGTATCCCAGCATTTGGGCGAGGATATGTCGGCGAAGCCTAAGGCTGGAAAACTAGGAAAAGGAAAAAGCGAGCCGCCGAAACAGTCCAAATTAACGGACTTTCAGGTCTGTGACGCAGCAAACAAAACTCCATATATGGCGGAGGAGGCTGGCAACGGTGCGATATCTGCGGGGAATGGCGCAGATGCGCTGATGGCTGCCATGAGTTCAATGAGAGCGGACTTTTCCTCTAGATTTGATGGGATTATGACAGCGTTGGAAGGAATAAGAAAGGAATTGGGTGACTGTGTAGAACGAACGGCGCAGATGGAGCTCCGTCTCGCTAGTGCTGAAGATGACGTCACCCGTCTTCAATTAAAGGTGCGCACTTTGGAAAAAAAAAAAAATCTCTGGAAGATAATATTTTGGATTTGGAATCTCGGTCGAGACAGAATAATTTGAGGCTGGTGGGTCTTCCAGAGGAATCAGAAGGTCGGGACGTATGTTCCTTTCTGGAAAAGTGGATTCCGGAGGTGCTGGGCAGCGAGGAGTTGCAATCAGCAGTGGTTCTGGAAAAAGCACATCGCATTGGCCCACGGAGAGATAAGGGACCGCCGAGGACCTTAATTATGAAGTTTCTTAGCAACAGAGACAGGATGAAGATCTTCAGCGCTGCACGAGCTAAGGGGGAGATTAAACACCAGGACCAGCAGGTGCGGTTCTACCCAGATTTGGCCACAGGAATCCAGCAATTGAGGAAGCAGTTTGATCCCGTACGTGAGGAGCTGCGCAACCTTGGGATTCGTCATGGTGTAATCTATCCTGCGAGACTGCTGACCACGTATGAGGGCAGAACCCACATCTTCAAGACCCCAGAGGAGGCGCAGGAGTTCATCAAGAAGATCAAAGAAGAAGAAGAGACTGGTGGGAGCTAAGCATGAACAAAATATAAGGTAGAATAATTAAGCATCTGCACAGGCATCTGACTGACTTGAAGTAAATAGTAAGGTTACAAAATATAGATTGTATTATATATTAAAAAAAACAAAACAAAAACAAAACAAACAAAAAAAAAAAACTATGATGTACAAAGTTGTTAAAAATTTTGGAGTTAAGTTGGAAAACTACAGAGGAGAGTTAATGTTACGTCATTAAAAGCAGTAGAGTTAGGGTGATTGGGAGGATGAAGAAGGAGTGGCTTAGGCTGTTCCCCGTGGGTGTGGAACGGTCGATGGCTATATCGGGAGACAGAATTTTTCTTTTGATTTTGGGGGGTTTGCCACAAGTGTGGGAAGGGGAAATTTGTTTGTGTGTAGTTTGTAGGATGAATGTTCAACCACTCATGTTTTTGCTTCTCTGTATGAGCATGTTTACACTGCAAGGTAATCCCAAACTCTCTATTGATCATGGACCAAAGTGTTAATCTTAATTTAACTTCATGGAATTGCAGAGGTCTACAAAATTTAAAAAAACTTAAACAAGTTATGAATAAAATAAAGGACATGGGTTCAAGAATTGTGTTTTTACAAGAAACTCATCTGATAGAGGAGGATGTTAAAAGAATTAGGAGTAGATGGCAGGGAAGTGTATTCACCTCTTCATTTTCATCCCGAGCCAGGGGAGTTATGACTCTCATACATAAATCAGTTCCTTTTCAAGTGAAAAATGTAATTGGAGACAAATTTGGAAGATATGTAATCATTCAAGGTTCTTTGCTATTAGAAAATATAAATCTTGTGAACTTATATGGTCCCAATATAGATGATCAGAAGTTCTTTGCTAATTTATTTCTCATCTTATCATCACTTACAGGGCAACATATAATAGCAGGGGATTTTAATTGTACATTGAATCCAGGTGTGGATAGATCAACAGGACTGGATTGTACGCACATTGGATGTAGGATGACTATTAATCATTTTATGAAAGAATTGAGATTGTTAGATATATGGAGAGAAATGAAACCACAAGTTAAAGCCTATTCTTGTTATTCCAGTACCTACAAGACATTCTCACGTATTATTTTTTGATTTCCACAGAATTAAGGTCCAAGATTCAAAACTGCTTTTATGATAACATCGTGATCTCTGATCATGCACCCTGTTGTCTAATATATGTAGATAAAAAATTGACAAAGGAATCAGGTAGATGGCAATTTCAGCATAAATGGCTTCAGGATGAGGAATTTGTCAAGTATATAGAAAAACAGATAGACGAGTTCTTTGACATCAATACTACACAAACATCAGCATGTGTAAAGTGGGAGGCTTTCAAAGCTTTTATTAGGGGACATATTATTAGTTATACAGGATCAAAATCTAAGAAGACTCGAGAGGAGAGAGCTAAATTGGAACATAAAATAAAAAGTCTTCAGGAAAAAGTGTATGCAGGAAGTGACCCAAGGTTGGAGAATGAATTACTGATTTTGAGAGCTGAATACGACAAAAAATCAGCGAATAGAGCTGCCTCGAGTCTTCTAAGATTGAAACAATCTTTTTATGAACAAGGTGAAAAATCAGGAAAATTATTAGCATGGCAGATTAAACAATAGGAAATTAAAACACCAATTACCAGTATTATAAGTAACGGACAGGTAGTTATAGATCCTTTAGAAATTAATAGAGCCTTTAGAGATTACTATGAAAAATTATATGATACCAAAAATGAACCTGATTTAACAAAACTAAATGGGTTTTTGAACGAACTATCTATACCGTGTATTCCAAATGAAAACAGGGAGATATTGGAGTCTAAAATTAGTCAAGAAGAAGTTGGGCTAGCCATTGATAATATGAAATCAGGAAAAAGTGCAGGACCAGATGGTCTTCCAGTTGACCTTTATAAAAAATTTAAGAATAAATTAATAAAACCTTTTTTGGAAATGGTTTTAGAAGCATTTCAAAATAATAATTTACCATCACACATAAATAATGCCTTAATTATACTGCTGCCAAAACCAGGTAAGCCCTCTAATAAATGTGAAAATATGAGACCAATAAGCCTATTAAACGCCGACCTTAAGATAATCTGTAAAATTTTAGCAAGACGAATACAAGAAATTTTACCAAATATTATTAATCGAGATCAGAATGGCTTTATAAAGGGTAGACAAGGCTTCCATAATGTAAGAAGACTATTTAATATTATTTATTTTAATAAAGAAGCACCGGATACAGCTCTCCTATCGTTGGACGCCGAAAAGGCCTTTGATAGAGTTGAATGGCCCTTTCTTTTTGAAGTCCTACAAAGGTTTGGACTTGGAAATAATTTCATAAAATGGGTTTAAATAATATACAATAATGCTACAGCAGAAATCCTAACAAATAACAATATTTCAAAACCAATAAAAATCAATAGAGGATGTCGACAAGGCTGTCCACTTTCACCTTTACTGTTTACTATGGCAATTGAACCTTTAGCGATAGCGATACGTTTACATTCACAAATATATGGAATTAAAGTTGGACCAACAGAACATAAAATCTCCCTGTACGCCGATGATATAATTTTGTTTATGTCGAATCTAAAAAAATCAATTCCAACCTTGTTGAATTTAATAAAGAATTTTGGGGAAATATCAGGATATAAAATAAATAAAACTAAATCTTCAATATTAATGCTAAATGAGACCCAGAGAAATTACCCAGCCCCTGAGGTAAATCAATTCAATGTTGTAAATCAGTTTAAATATTTAGGAATCCAAATTATGCCTAAGCTAGAATCAGTCGCCAGTGTCAACTATGAAGCCTTAATGTCAGATATCAATGAGTTAACTCAGAGATGGATGTCACTACCAATGTCGATGATCGGGAGAATCAATATACTTAAAAGTAATATTTTACCTAAAATACTTTATTTATTTCAATACATTCCCTTATCACCACCTTTAGATCTATTCTCAAGAATAAAAAAAAAGTTAGTGGAATTTATATGGAACAACAGGAGGGCTAGATTACGTTTGTCTTTATTATATTTACCATTTGATCGTGGAGGTCTGAAATGTCCAAATTTTATGTTGTATTATTGGTCGGCACAACTGAGGTCTATGACATATTATTTTTCATCAAATGATCTCCCTCACTGGACTGAAATGGAATCATACAATTTACCTTTACCTCTTCCCATATTCATATACTCAGATTCGGCAAAAAAATTACAAAAACAAGTTAAAAATCCATTTGTAAAGCATATGATCAAAATATGGTGTGAAGCTAAAAACTATTTAAAAGAACCACAGTTATTGTCACAATTTAGTCCAATATGGGGTAATCAATATTTTAAACCAGGGAGAGCGGACGCTGTATTTAAAGTATGGAATTTAAAAGGGATACAAAAGATTCAGGATTTATATTTGCCATGTGCAGACAACATAATGTCTTTTGAAGAGCTGAGGATCAAATTTAATCTCAATAGAACACATTTTTTTAAATATCTTCAACTTAGAAACTTTATTCGATCAAATCAAAATAAAGCTCTCACTCGACCTATTTATTCATCCTTGGAAAAAATGATGATGAAAGATAGTAAAAGAAAGGGTATTATTTCAGAGTTTTATAACTCATTGACACTATCTTCAAGTGAAAATTCACTGAAAAGATTAAACTACTGGAAAGAAGATCTGCAAATTGAAATTTCAGAGGAACAATGGGAATTGGCTTGTACAGAAGCTCAAACCAAATCAATAAATGCACGCCTTAAATTGATACATTTCAAATGGTTAATGCGGATGTATGTTACACCGGAGGAGTTAAATAGATATAACAAAAATATACCAGATACATGCACAAAATGCATGGAAAGTAAAGGAACCCTATTTCATTGTTTATGGGAATGTAGATTAATAAGAATGTTTTGGGAAGAGGTGAGGGTAACAATTGAAAAAATAATCTCAAAACAAATCATATTGAATCCTAAACTGTTTTTGTTGGGTCTGTACCCAGAAAAGCATAATTTTAATAAAAGTGAAAGAACATTCATAGACCTCAGTTTGCTTAATGCCAAAAAATGTATTGCACTATTATGGAAAAAGACTCATAGACCAGATGTGACTCAGTGGTTAAGACAGATGTTAACAAACCTTCCATTAGAAAGAATAACATATATACTGAAATCAAAGGAAATTGTGTTTGAGAATATATGGAGACCTTTTATTGATTATGTAAAAAATTTAAACATAACTCTTGAAGAAGAAGGTGAATGATGTGTGTGGACCTTGTAAATTCCAAACTGGTGAACATAATATGTATACTTATGTATTGGATTGTCTAGACTAAACAGAGGAGCATTGTTAAAGACTTGATTTTGTTGGTGGTTGTTGGTGTTTTTAGTGCATTTTTTTCTTTTTTTGTAGTACTTTAGTGTTAGTGTTTGATTGTTTGTATCATGTTTGTTAAAAAAAAAAAGGTTCAATAAAGATATTGTGGAAAAAAAAAAATCAACGGACTGGAATGAAACTGACATGACAATAGTGAAAAAAGTAATTGAAGGAATTGTTAAGCCACTCACCCACATCTGTAACCTGTCATTTCAAACTGGTAAATTTCCAAACAAAATGAAAATAGCAAAAGTAATACCTCTATACAAAACAGGAGACAGTCGTTGTTTCACAAATTACAGGCAAGTCTCTTTACTCTCACAATTCTCCAAAATACTTGAAAAAATCTTCACTAAGAGACTGGATGATTTCATTGAAAAACACAACCTCCTTACAGATAGCCAGTATGGTTTTAGAGCAGATAAATCTACATCTTTGGCACTGATCGAACTTATAGAAGAAATTACTAGTTGTATAGATAAAAAAAGTTTGCTGTAGGAGTATTTATAGATTTAAAGAAAGCTTTTGACACCATTGACCACAGAATACTACTAAGGAAACTGGAAAGGTATGGGATAAGAGGGGTCGGACTGAGTTGGGTGGAAAGTTATTTAAGTAACAGACAACAATTTGTACAAATAAGTGAGCACAAATCACCCTTCATGGACATCACTTGTGGTGTGCCCCAGGGGTCAGTTTTGGGACCCAAACTCTTTATTTTGTATATAAATGACATATGCCAAGTATCAAAAATTCTGAAATTTATTTTATTTGCGGATGACACAAATATCCTTTGCACTGGTGAGAATTTGCAACAGGTTTTAGAGGTGGTCACAACTGAAATGAAAAAGTTAACGCAGTGGTTCAACAAAAATAAATTATCTCTAAATCTAAAAAACCCCCAAAGATTATGTTGTTTGGAAATTATAAAATAAATCGTGAAATAATGGTAACGATAGATGATACCAGAATAGAAACAGTACAGGAAAATAAGTTTCTGGGGGTGACACTAGACAATAAAATCTGCTGGAAACCTCACATCAGCCACATCCGGGCCAAGTTAGCAAAATGTATAGGCATACTGGGGAAGACAAGACACATCTTGGACTATAAATCATTGGTCTTACTGTACAATTCACTGTTTCTACCTTATCTTAACTACTGTGTAGAAGTCTGGGGAACACATACAAGACCAACCTACAGTCAATATACACATTACAAAAAAGAGCTATAAGGATAATAAATAATGTAGGATATAGAGACCATACCAATTCGTTGTTTTTAAAGTCACATGCCATAAAGTTAATCGATTTAGTTAAATTTAAGACAGCACAAGTAATGTACAGGGCAATTAATAATCAACTCCCAACTAATATACAAAAAAATATTTAAAAAAAGAGACAATGATCATAATTTGAGAGGAGACTTAAACTTTACAAAACCCAAGATACGAACAACCAAGAAAAGTATGTGCATATCTGTCTGTGGGGTGGATTTGTGGAACAGTCTGGAGCCGGAACTGAAACTATGTACAAACAGAAATCAATTCAAAAAGAGGTATAAACATTATTTGCTGAAAGGATATATGTTAGAAGGGTAGTATTTATATGTACGATTCACCATGCTCACTCTGGGACACTATGGGACACTATGGAATGGTGGGTGGGACAGCACTGTGTATATCTGTGTTGTTTGAGGCTGGTTTTGATGTATGGACATCAATGTATGTTAGGATGGATGGGTGTTAATGTTGACATGTACAAAATACAGTTAATTGTTTACTTGGGGTCTTAAATGTGGTAATCTGTATATAATTCACATGGGTGTATTTATGGAAAAGAGGAGATGGAATTAATAAGTGTTCACTTCTTCCTTCTCCCTTTCGAACACTGTATACTGTTACTTTATTGCATTTGTCATTTGTTTTGTTTTTGTTATACTTTTTTGTTCGAAATAAAGTATCTATCTATCTATCTATCTACCATACGGTCAAGCTGCTCCCACAACAGCTCAATGGGGTTTAGATCTGGTGACTGTGCTGGCCACTCCATTACAGATAGAATACCAGCTGCCTGCTTCTTCCCTAAATAGTTCTTGCACAATTTGGAGGTGTGCTTTGAGTCATTGTCCTGTTGTAGGATGAAATTGGCTCCAATCAAGCACTGTCCACAGGGTATGACATGGCGTTGCAAAATGGAGCGATAGCCTTCCTTATTCAAAATCCCTTTTACCCTGAACAAATCTCCCACCTTACCAGCACCAAAGCAACCCCAGACCATCACGTTACCCCCACCTTGCTTGACAGATGGCGTCAGGCACTCTTCTGTGTGATCCAAACACCTCAAACTTTGATTCGTCCGTCCATAACACTTTTTTCCAATCTTCCTCTGTCCAATGTCTGTGTTCTTTTGCCCATATTAATCTTTTTCTTTTATTGGCCAGTCTCAGATATGGCTTTTTCTTTGCCACTCTGCCCTGAAGGCCAGTATCCCAGAGTCGCCTCTTCACTGTAGATGTTGACACTGGCGTTTTGCGGGTACTATTTAATGAAGCTGCCAGTTGAGGACCTGTGAGGCATCTATTTCTCAAACTAGAGACTCTAATGTACTTATCTTCTTGCTCAGTTGTGCAGCGGGGCCTCCCACTTCTCTTTCTACTCTGGTTAGAGACTGTTTGTGTTGTTCTCTGAAGGGAGTAGTACACACCGTTGTAGGAAATCTTCAGTTTCTTGGCAATTTCTCGCATGGAATAGCCTTCATTTCTAAGAACAAGAATAGACTGTCGAGTTTCACATGAAAGTTCTCTTTTTCTGGCCATTTTGAGCGTTTAATCGACCCCACAAATGTGATGCTCCAGATACTCAACCTGCTCAAAGGAAGGTCAGTTTTATAGCTTCTCTAACCAGCTAAACTGTTTTCAGCTGTGCTAACATGATTGCACAAGGGTTTTCTAATCATCCATTAGCCTTCTGACGCAATGAACAAACACATTGTACCATTCGAACACTGGAGTGATAGTTGCTGGAAATGGGCCTGTATACACCTATGTAGATATTGCACCAAAAACCAGACATTTGCAGCTAGAATAGTTATTTACCACATTAGCTATGTATAGAGTGTATTTCTGATTAGTTTAAAGTTATCTTCATTGAAAAAAACAGTGCTTTTCTTTCAAAAATAAGGAAATTTCTAAGTGACCCCAAACTTTTGAATGGTAGTGTATATATGTGTGTGTGTGTGTGTATGTGTGTGTGTGTGTGTGTATATATATACATACATACACACAATAATTACATATAATAATATCGAATATATAACAATTGCACATACAGTATATCTATATCTACTTACATCTACACTGGTGTGAAAAAGTGTTTTCCCCCTTCCTGATTTCTCCTTTTTTTGTGTTTATCTAACTTAAATGTTTCAGATCATCAAACAAATTTAAATATTAGACAAAGATAACACAAGCAAACACAAAATGCAGTTTTTAAATGAAGGTGTTTATAAAGGGTAAAAAAAAAGTCCAAACCTACATGGCACTGTGTGAAAAAGTGATTTCCCCACCATTAAAACATAAATTAACTTGGTTTATCACATCTTTGGAAAGTGTAGTTCAATTTCTCCAGCCACACCCAGGCCTGATTACTGACACACAAACAGGTGTCATGTATCATGTATCAGTCTGGAAAACGTTATAAAGCCATTCCTAAAGCTTTGGGACTCCAGTGAACCACAGTGAGAGCAATTATTCACAAATGGCGAAAACATGGAACAGTGGTGAACCTTCCCAGGAGTGGCCAGCCGACCTAAACTACCCCAAGAGTGCAGCGATGACTCATCCAAGATGTCACAAAAGACCCCACAGTAACATCCAAAGAACTGCAGACCTCACTTGCCTCAGTTAAGGTCAGTGTACATAACTCCACCATAAGAAAGAGACTGGGCAAAAATGGCGTGCATTGCTGAGTTCCAAAATGAAAACCACTGCTGAGCAAAAAGGACATAAAGACTCATCTCAGTTTGGCCAGAAAACACCTTGATGATCCCCAAGACTTTTGGGAAAATACTCTATGGACTTTGTGGAAGATGTGTGTCCCATTACATCCGGCATAAAAGTAGCACAGCATTTCAGAAAAGGAACATCATACCAACAGTAAAATATGGTGGTGGTAGTGTGATGGTCTGGGGCTGTTTTGTTGCTTCAGGACCTGGACGACTTGCTGCGGTAAATGAAACAATGAATTCTGCTGTCTGCCAAAAAATCCTGAAGGAGAATGTCTGGCCATCTGTTCATAACCTCATCCCTGACTGTTTTATAGCTCATGCACAGACTTGGATGAACTGGCTGAGACTGTTTCATCTTATCTCTTTTTGTGTGGACACAAACATTCCATGTAAAACCATTACAGTTTTCTTCAATAACAAGCCATGGGTGACAAAAGAGCTAAAAACTGTCATAAAAAAGAATCCCCCCCCCCTCCACTGGTAACATTGAGGAAAGGAAAGAAATTAACAGAAAGGTTAAGAATGAGATAAAGAAAGCAAAAAGACTGTACAAGAAAAAGGCGGAATTGAAATACAGTACAGCAGTGGCGATCTGAGAGCAGCCTGGAGAGGAATTAAGTCCATGTCCCCTATAAATCATAAAGTAAATGAAGGAAACAGAAAAGCTGTTAGAAATGAGGGTGTGGATGATGTGAATCTCACGAATGTTTTTAATGACTTCTTTTGCCATTTAGAAAAGCACATTTTTTCTGTGAAAATATCCCACAAACAGTCTCTTTCTTCAAATAACATTGCTATTAAAGAGGAAAGTGTTAGGGATTACCTTAAAAAGGTTAATATTAGAAAGGCTCCAGGTCCAGATCTTATCTGTGGCCGTACACTCCGGTATTGTGCTGATCAGCTTAGCAGTGTCCTTCACTATGTGTTCCAGATGTCTTTGAACTGCAGTCATATTCCTGCCTTCTGGAAATCATCTACAGTAGTGCCTATTGCTAAGTCCACTTCTCCTAAAGAACTGAAAGAGTTCAGACCTGTGGCTCTAACATCATTAATGATGAAAATCTTTGAAAAAATTGTAAGAAATCTTGTTCAAGAGTCTGTTCAAGATAAACTTGATCCACTTCAGTTTGCATACAAAACAAGAAAGGTTCTCGAGGATACAAAGCTTTTCATTTTAAAATGTGTATATAAACATCTAGAAAACCCACAGGCCCATGCCAGGCGTCTGTTTGTTGTTGTTTTTTATCAGCTTTTAACACCATGCAACCTCATGTTTTAACAGATAGATTAATTGGTGAATTTAATTTATCTAACCAACTTGTGCTTTTGATTATGGCCTTTTTAACTGGTCGCTCAAAAGGTACTTGTAAATGATCACCTTTCAGACTGTCAGAGTACTTCAACAGGGTCACCACAAGGGTGTGTCTTTTCACCCCTTCTTTTCATTATATACACAGATCAATGTCAGAGCAATTATGAGGGCAGCTATACAGGTACATCTCAAAAAGTTAGAATATCATGAAAAAGTTCAATAATTTTTGTCACTCATTTCAGAAAGTGAAACCCATATATTATATAGACTGATTACACAAAGAGTGAGGATTTTCCTGCAGAGTTAGAGCCATTTTACTCAGAAATGTGCAGCTTCTTACTTGAAAATTTACAGTTTTTTATTATTCATAATTTTGCAGCTTTTTCCTCATGAATTTAGAACTTTTCTTACTCTTGAATTTGTAGTTTTAAAAAAAAGTTTAAACTTGCAGCATTTTACTCAAATCTTAGATCTGCAGCGTTTTTAGGTTGTAAACAGTTGGAAATTTGCACCTTTTTTTTTTGTCTTTTTGCTAAAGTTGCAGCTTTTTACCCATAAAATTCCCCTTTTTTTGGTCAGAAATTGGCAGCTTTTAACAGAGACTTACATCCCCCCCCCCTTTTTTTTTGTGTCAGGTCAGGCATTGGCTTGATTGCTACCGGATAACCATGAAAACCGGTATGACCTGTCTCATGGGTCGGGCCGTCGGCAACTCATCCGGCATCCCCGCCCTTCCGAGGGCATGGAGGGTGAAGCAGGGCATCCTGGCAGAACTAAAAACAATATCTGTCACAGGTCTGTGGTGGACCACTCCCAGTTACACAGGATGAGACTGGACATCCTGGCAGATAAACACATCTGTCGCAAGGTCTGTAGTGGACTGTGCCAGTCAGTGCATTGCGACATGCACTACACAAAGAGCAGAGATAAACAAACCTATCATCTGGTCAGTCACTGCAACAGATACTGGAGTCAGTTTGTCTTGGCTTGTCCTTGCCACTGATAATACCTTTATCTGCCAAGAATGTGCTGCTAGTCCAGCAAAAGCTAGCAGTACTCAAATACTTTGCAAGCAGTTTCATGAAATGGTCAATCAGTAAGCAACTCATACCGGCTCGGACGCCGCCTGGGCTTACAAGGTCCGCACTGATCTGTTCACACTCCGACAGGCAGCGAAAAGTAAACTAGGAGCAGGAAGACAAAAGAAGAGGAAAACAGCAACCTTGTGTGTAGCAGAATGGAATGTACGCACTCTGTTGGACAGAACAACATCACAGCGCCCAGAAAGACAGACCGCGCTTGTGGCCCTGGAAATGAACAGGTACAGTCTAGACATAGCTGCACTTAGTGAAACAAGATTGCCTGGATATGACAGCTTGGAAGACCATGGGTACGTCTTCTTTTGGAGTGGAAGATCAACTCAAGAAAGGAGAGAAGCAGGAGTGGGCTTTGCAGTTAGAAGGGAGATAGCAGCAATGCTTGATGAGGAACCAGTGCAAATCAATGACAGGATAATGACTATGAGACTACCACTACAGCGGAAGATGTATGCCACACTCATCAGTGTACAGTGGGGCAAAAAAGTATTTGGTCAGCCACCAATTGTGCAAGTTCTCCCACTTAAAAGATGACAGAGGTCTCCAATTTTCATCATAGGTATACCTCAACTATGAGAGACAAAATGAGAAAAAAAAATCCAGAAAATCACATTGAAGGATTTTTAATGAATTAATTGGTAAATTCCTCAGTAAAATAAGTATTTGGTCACCTACAAACAAGCAAGATTTCTGGCTCTCACAGACCTGTAACTTCTTCTTTAAGAGGCTTCTCTGTCCTCCACTTGTTACCTGTATTAATGGCATCTGTTTGAACTTGTTATCAGAATAAAAGACACCTGTCCACAACCTCAAACAGTCAGACTCCAAACTCCACTATGGCCAAGACCAAAGAGCTGTCAAAGGACACCAGAAACAAAATTGTAGACCTGCACCAGGCTGGGGAGACTGAATCTGCAATAGGTAAGCAGCTTGGGGTGAAGAAATCAACTGTGGGAGCAATTATTAGAAAATGGAAGACATACAAGACCACTGATAATCTCCCTCGATCTGGGGCTCCACGCAAGATCTCACCCCGTGGGGTCAAAATTATCACGAGAACGGTGAGCAAAAATCCCAGAACCACATGGGGGAACCTAGTGAATGACCTGCAGAGAGCTGGGACCAAAGTAACAAAGGCTACATCAGAAACACACTACGCCGCCAGGGACTCAAATCCTGCAGTGCCAGACGTGTCCCCCTGCTTAAGCCAGTACATGTCCAGGCCCGTCTGAAGTTTTCTAGAGAGCATTTGGATGATCCAGAAGAGGATTGGGAGAATGTCATATGGTCAGATGAAACCAAAATAGAACTTTTTGGTAAAAACTCAACTTGTCGTGTTTGGAGGAGAAAGAACACCATACCTACTGTGAAGCATGGGGGTGGAAACATCATACTTTGGGGCTGTTTTTCTGCAAAGGGACCAGGACGACTGATCCGTGTAAAGGAAAGAATGAATGGGGCCATGTATTGTGAGATTTTGAGTGAAAACCTCCTTCCACCAGCAAGGGCACTGAAGATGAAACGTGGCTGGGTCTTTCAGCATGACAATGATCCCAACCACACCGCCCGGGCAATGAAGGAGTGGCTTCGTAAGAAACATTTCAAGGTCCTGGAGTGGCCTAGCCAGTCTCCAGATCTCAACGCCATAGAAAATCTTTGGAGGGAGTTGAAAGTCTGTGTTGCCCAGCAACAGCCCCAAAACATCACTGCTCTAGAGGAGACCTGCATGGAGGAATGGGCTAAAATACCAGCAACAGTGTGTGAAAACCTTGTGAAGACTTACAGAAAACGTTTGACCTCTGTCATTGCCAAGAAGGGTATATAACAAAGTACTGAGATGAACTTTTGTTATTGAACAAATACTTATTTTACTGAGGAATTTACCAATTAATTCATTAAAAATCCTTCAATGTGATTTTCTGGATTTTTTTTTCTTATTTTGTCTCTCATAGTTGAGGTATACCTATGATGAAAATTGGAGACCTCTCTCATCTTTTAAGTGGGAGAACTTGCACAATTGGTGGCTGACTAAATACTTTTTTACCCCACTGTGTATGCCCCAACAATGACCAACACAGAGGAGGTGGAGGAAGAGTTCTACAGTGATTTACGTGAGACTATCAGGCGTGTACCGACTGATGAAAGGCTGATACTCATTGGAGATTTTAATGCCAGAGTTGGTTCGGACACCGAGAAATGGAAAGGAGTGCTAGGCAGTCATGGAGTAGGCAAGTGCAATGCTAATGGAGAACTTCTACTTGCACTATGTTCTGAGTACAACCTTGTGACAACCAACACTCTATTTAAGCACAAGGACACACACAAGAAGACATGGATGCACCCAAGATCCAAGCACTGGCGCTTATTAGACTTCATCATAGTCAGGCAGAGAGACAGAAGGGATGTATTGGACACCAGAGCAATGAGAGGCATGGACTGTGGCACTGATCATGTTATGCTGAGATCTAGATTAAGGATTTGGAGACGAAAACAGAACTGCAGGACGGGTGCGAAGCCACCACGGAAGCTAAACACTAGTGCACTGAAAGGCCAAAAGAAGCAGGAAGAACTTACACAGGAAATGGATGAAAACTTGAAAGACTGGGATAGCAACAACTCAGAGAATGACATAGAAGAGAAATGGGCAACACTGAAGGATACGGTGTATCAGACTGCGAGTGATGTATTAGGCTACCCTGAGAAGAAACATCAAGATTGGTTTGATGAGCATGATGAACACCTGAAGAAACTACTAGAAGCGAGGAATACAGCTAGACAGAAAAACCTACAGTGTAACACAAGGTCGAAGAAGAAGAAATACTCAAAGGCTCAGAGTGAGCTACAGAAGTACACCAGAGAGATGAAATCCAACTGGTGGGATGAAAAAGCGGAGAAACTTCAAACTGCAGCAGACAGGAAGGACATGAAAACATTCTTCACAGGTTTGAGAGAAATCTACGGCCCTAAACCAAGAGGATTGATCCAACTAAAGGCTATGGATGGTGAAACGGTTTTGCAGGAGAAAGACAAGATCCTGGACAGATTTGCAGACCACTTTGACCAAATACTAAACAACCCTGGAGATCTCACTGAAGAGGCGAAAGAAGCTCTAGTGCAGAGACCAGCTGTATCAAGTCTGGATGAACCACCAAATTTTGATGAACTAATGGCAGCTATCAGGACAACACAGGATGGTAAAGCTCCAGGAAGGGATGGAATTCCAGCAGAAGTGTGGAAATTTGGTGGTGTTCAGCTGACCAACTGCCTGCACAAGCTCACCCAAGAGATATGGGATGCCCAGAAAGTACCTCAAGACTGGAAGGATGCAAGTATTGTGCCTTTGTTCAAGAAAGGTGACAGGAAAGATGGTGGAAATTACCGAGGTATATCACTGCTAGCCACTGTTGGTAAGATTCTCTCACGTGTACTACTTAACAGAGTCAGTGAACACATCTCCCAGAATGTACTACCGGAAACCTAGCGCGGCTTTAGAAGTGGAAGAAGCACAATGGACATGATTTTCTGCTTGAAACAGGTTCAAGATAAGTGTATCAAACAGAACATGCTGCTTTATGTAGTCTTCATAGACTTCAGTAAAGCCTTCGATACTGTTTCGCGACAAGGACTTTTGCAGGTACTCAAGAAATATGGTTGTACAGAGGAGTTTGTCAGTCTGATCGAGGCACTCCACACAGGTATGCAAGCAAACGTGGCAATGAGTGGTTTAGTATCTAAAGACTTTTCAGTAAGCGACGGGGTGAAACAAGGGTGTGTGCTGGCACCTACACTCTTCTCGCTATATCTGGCAGCCATGCTTGAGGTCGCCTTCAAAGACACTTCAGAAGGAGTATACATTCAAACAAGGATAGAAGCAGACTTGTTCAATGTGGCACAGTTTAAAGCCAAGAGTAAGACATCGATAAAGGTAGTAAGAGAAATGCTCTTTGCCGACGACAGTGCTCTAGTTGCACACAGTGTGGAAGATATGCAATCTTTAGTGGAGAAATTTGCAAGAGCAGCTAACCAATTCAGCCTCCAAATCAACATCAAGAAGACAGAGTGCCTTTATCAACCACCATAGTTCCAATTATCAACATCACTAGCAGAAGAGATCAGCATTGGTACAGAGCCACTAGTCAAGTGCAAGACTTTCAAGTACCTAGGGAGTACTGTTTCAGAGAAAGCTAGGCTGGAGCATGAACTATCTCTGAGAATGGGAAGAGCGAGCGCTGTATTTCGAAACTTGAGGGAGAGACTGTGGAACAAGCGACATGTGTCTATCCGTGTGAAATGCAAAGTGTACAGAGTGACAGTACTGGCTACTCTATTGTACGGTGCTGAAACTTGGACTGTCTACAGAGTGCAGGTGAAGAAACTCCACCTGTACGTGATGAGACACCTTCGAGCCATAATGCACATCTCATGGAAAGACAAGATAACCAACGTAGAAGTGTTGAAACAAGCTGGTCTACCATCAATGGAGGGCATGCTAATACAGATGAACCTGAGATGGCTCGGACATGTTGAGAGGATGGACCACCAGCGTCTCCCTTGGCAGTTACTCTGCTCACAGTTATGTGAGGGCAAACGCAATCAGGGTAGACCAAGGCTCAGATTTAAAGACACTGTCAAAAGAAACTTGAAGAAGTTGGACATAGACAGGAGTTCCTGGCAGTGGAAGGCTATGGACAGAGCTGTGTGGATACACACAATGATACAGTAATTAATCCAAAAGGAGCCCCGACCAAGTATTGAGTGTGTACATGGACATACTTTTCAGTTGGCCAACATTTCTATTACAAAACTACTTTTTAAAATTAATTTTATGTAATATTCTAATTTTTTGATAAACTGAATTTGGGGTTTTCATGGGCTGTAAGCCATAATCATCAAAATTAAAATGAATGAACACTTGAAATATTTCACTCTCTGTGTAATGAATCTATTGTGGAGTGTGTGAAATCAGAGGCGGAATCATTTCAGACGATTTATTACACACTCACATCTTTCAAGCACAGAACAGACTGGACTTTCAAGCAGAAACTCTCCCCTTAAGTTTCATGGCATTTACATCACACACAACATGACATTTGCATCACACTGCATTCAACAACCTTCATCCCTGACACCTTCCTGCTATCTCACCAGGAATCTCCTGCTCTTTGTTGTCCCAAGCTTATCACTGTCTCCTGTCTAAGATGCTAGATAATCTGGCTCACACAAGGTGCTACACCACCACCCCCAGCATCTTAGATAGGACAATAGAATAACAGTCCACATGCTGTGATAGAACAATTGAACATTTGAACATTGTAGTTTGAGACTGGTTTTGATATATGGACTTCATTGTATGTTAGAATGGACAGGTGTTAATGTTGATCTGTAAAAAATACAGTAAATTGTTTACTTGGGGTATTAAAAGTAGTAATTTGTATAAAATTCACATGGGTGTATCGATGGAAAAGAGGAGTTGGAATTAATAAGTGTTCACTTCTTCCTTCTCCCTTTCGAACAGTGTATATTGTAACTTTATTGCATTTGCTATTTGCTTGTTTTTTTGTTATATTTTTTGTGTTCGAAATAAACTATCTATCTTTCTATCTATCTATCTATCTATCTAACATCAGTCCACATGCTGCTTGGGCTTCCGTCTCCTCCCGTATCTGCTGTAACTGGGGTTTACCGCCTCCGCGGCGCTGCTGTGCCAGTGGGGGGCTGCTGGGAGTGTGTCTGACTGCGGGTGGGCTGTTGCTGGGGGGGGGGGGGGCACTTCGGTCTGTCCGTGTGGCTGCTCTGGAGAATCGTCTCCCTGGGGAGCTTTCCGTGGGGGTCTTCCATGCCGAGGGGCCTTAGCCAACAGCACTTGCTTGTCCGCCACAATGAAAGCGGGTTTGAGTCTGTCTATGCCAATTTTTTCCCTCCTACCCCCCAAGTCTAGCAAAAAATGCTTATCCCCTGTTTCCAACACTCTGAACGGTCCATCATAGGGTGGGCGCAATGGAGGGCGGTGGGCATCGTGTCTGACGAAAACGAACTCCGCGCTCTTCAAAGTTTTAGGCACGAAAACACGCGGAAAACTGTGGTGGGCAGGGCCTGGCAGCATGCCTGCGTTTGCGCTATGCTGCAAAAGCTGAGACGGGGAGCTGCCCGGCGCGGGATTATCTGGCAGAAATTCCCCGGGCAGCGGTAGTGGCTGCGCAAAAACGAGCTCTGCTGGGAAAGCTTCCAGATCCTCTTTCGGCGCAGAGCGCAACCCCAATAAAACCCATGGCAGCCTGTCTACCCAATTTGCATCCGTCAATGTGCCGCTTTCAGTGATCTATGAAAACGCTCGCATAACCCATTGGCCTGTGGGTTGTACGCGATTGTGCGGTGAATTGTTACACCCAGGCTGCGGGCCATCGCGGACCAGAGTTCGGAAAGAAATTGCGGGCCCCTGTCGGACGTAATGTCCGACGGGACTCCAAAACGCGCCACCCATGCTGTTAAAAAAGCGCGCACTACGTCTGCGGACGTGGTTGCCGCCAGCGGGACCGCTTCTGGCCAGCGTGTGGTGCGGTCCACCATTGTCAGGAGGTGCGTGCACCCTGTGATGGCGGGAGGGGGCCCACGAGGTCCATGTGAACATGGTTGAACCTCTTAGCCGGAATACGAAACGGCTCCAAGGGAGCCTTCGTGTGTCTGTGTACTTTGGCTCGTTGGCACACCACGCAGGCTGCAGCCCACTCCTTCACTTGTTTTCGCAGGCTCGGCCAAACAAACTTCTCTCCCACCATTTTGACCGACGCGCGCAC
Source organism: Pholidichthys leucotaenia (assembly GCA_020510985.1). Classification (NCBI taxonomy): domain Eukaryota; kingdom Metazoa; phylum Chordata; class Actinopteri; order Cichliformes; family Pholidichthyidae; genus Pholidichthys; species Pholidichthys leucotaenia. Next base: position 91,037,488 of record CM035841.1, read on the forward strand.
TCCTGGTTGCGCCAGAGTGTGAACCGACTCAAACACGCAGCGGCGCCACACAGTTGGGACCACCGGACACAGGCGACCCGTGGAGACATCGCAGATTAGGGGGGGGCCGCCATCCTGCAGCACCCTGCTCTCCAGCCTTAACCCTGTTGGTCCAGACTGGAGGGCGCGCACGTCTGTATCGCTAATCTGCTCCACGGCCATGGCTGCGTAATCTATCCCCACGCAGACCGGGGCCACCACGGCTCGCGAGAGGCAGTCCGCCACTACATTCAGTTTACCAGACACATGCTGAATATCGGTAGTAAACTCTGAGATCGCGGCCAGCTGTCTCTGCTGCCGGCCCGACCACGGTTCTGAAGCCTTGGCCATCGCGAATGTTAGCGGCTTGTGGTCCACGAGCGTGATGAAGCTGCGCCCTTCCAGCCAGAACTGGAAGTGGCGTATGGCCAGGTGGAGAGCCAGCAACTCTCTGTCGAACGCGCTGTATTTACGTTCGCTGTCGCGCAAAGTTCTGCTGAAAAAAGCGAGCGGCTGCCAAGCCCCGGCGACGCGCTGCTCCACGACAGCCCCTATGGCCACGTCTGAAGCATCGGTGGTGAGCGCTATGCGGGCCGTCAGGTCTGGATGCGCCAGCAGTGCGGCGTTTGCCAGGGCCGCTTTAACTTCCGAGAACGCCCGCTCTCGCTCCGGGGTCCATTCGACCCTATCCGTGGATTTCTGTTTCTTGAGCGCGGTGTACAATGGTTGCATGAGCTGCGCCGCGTGGGGAAGGGAACGGTTATAAAAGTTCACCATCCCCAAAAATTCCTGCAGCGCCCTGACCGTCTGAGGCCGGGGAAAATCCGCCACGGCGCGCACTTTGTCGGGCAGCAGGATCGCTCCTTCCAGAGAGACGCAGTGCCCCAAAAAATCAATCCCCGTCACGCCGAACTGGCATTTCGCCGGGTTGATTATTAACCCGTGCTCCTCCAACCTCCGGAAAACCGTCGTGAGGTGGGTTTCGTGTTTGTCTTCGGAAGCACTGGCTACCAGGATATCGTCCAGGTAGACGAACACAAACGGGAGATTGCGCAGCACTGCATCCATCATGCGCTGGAACGTCTGTGCCGCTCCTTTTAACCCAAATGGCATGCGCAGGAACTCGAATAGACCGAACGGAGTTATTACCGCTGTTTTGGGTATGTCCTCAGCGTGCACTGGGACTTGGTGGTAACCGCGGACCAGGTCTATTTTGGAAAAAATGCGCGCTCCGGCGAGGTGAACGGAAAAATCCTGTATGTGGGGAATTGGGTAGCGGTGGCGTTGTTCAACCTGCGGAAATCCCCGCACGGTCACCACGATCCCTCAGCCTTAGGGACCATGTGTAGCGGGGAAGCCCATGGGCTGTTCGAGCGCCTGATGATGCCCAACCTTTCCAGGTTGGCGAACTCCTCGCGCGCTATGGCCAGTTTAGCTGCGTCCAAGCACCGAGGTCTTGCAAAAACGGGCGGCCCGGTGGTGGTGACAAAGTGCTCCACCCCGTGTTTAGCGATGGCCGCGGAAAACGTCGGGACCGTGAGTGCTGGGAACTGAGTGAGCAGTGTGTGGAACTTACCGTCTGCAGCTGTGACGTTGGCTTGTGCTGTTGGCTGGGTCACTCGAGCTATACAGGGGAGAGAGTCAAAGGACAGTGCATTAACCAGGCGCCTGTTAGCAACATCAACCAGTAAGCCATGTGCACACAGAAAATCAGCCCCCAGTATGTGGTAATTCAGTGCTGCTACAACAAAAGTCCACTCATATGTACGGCTGTGTAGAGATAAGAGCAGAGTCCTCTCACCAAAGGTGTTAATATCCGAGCTGTTTGCTGCCAACATCCCAGGGCCGTTAGATCCTGCCAGCCGGTCAGCGTAGGTCGGCCGGATGAAGCTCTTCTGGGCTCCGGTGTCAACGAGGAAACGCCTCCCAGAGCGTGCATCCGTTAAGTAGAGCAGCTTGTTCTCTTCACCAAGGGTCACAGCTGCTACCGACCCCCGGCCTTGGCGTTTTCCCGAGCGCTTGAATTGGCACAGTGGCGCACATCTGCGTGCGTTCTCTCCGAAGCGGCGGTGGTAGAAACAGAGCGTGTCTCTCTGGCGCTCCTTGGCCCCCGCTGCTGCTACTGTCGGTGGCTCCTCGCCCCCTCTGGTCGTCTCCCTGGGCTCCGCCGCTGCCGCGTTGACTGTGATTGCCCTGGTGGTGATGATGATCCGGTCTGCCTCCTGGGCTAGCGCACAGTAGTCGCGCGTGGCCAGCCACGGCGAATTGGCCAGAACCGCTCTCGCTACTGTCGGAAGGTTCCAGAGGAAGAGGTGGGCAAACAGAAAGTGCCCGTCGTCCGTGCCCATTAATGCCAGCATCTTCTCCATCAGGTCTACGGCTGAACCATCTCCTAACTCGGTCCGCGTCAGGAGCCTCTTCGCTCTCTCACATTCCGAGTGTGTAGCGCTGGATGAGCGCAGCCTTGAGCGCGTCATATTTGCTGCTGGCTGGTGGCTGATCGAGCAGGCTCGCTACCTGCTGAGCTGTGCGGGTGTCGAGCGCTGCGACCACATGGTCGAATCTGGTATCATCTACTGTTACTCCCCGGAGGGCGAACTGGGCCTCGGTGAGGTGGAACCAAGAGCGCGGGTTGTGCTGCCAGAAATCTGGTAGCTTGACTGAAACCGCACATGCGTGGCTGTAGGTTCCAGTCCTGGCTGTCTGTGGGATGGCTGCTGCCTCGCTGTAGCTTCCTGACCGGGCTGGCTCCGGGGATCTTGCCTCATGTTCCATAATACGTCTTGGGTCACCAGTGTGGAGTGTGTGAAATCAGAGGCGGAATCATTTCAGACGATTTATTACACACTCATATTCTTTCAAGCACAGAACAGACTGGACTTTCAAGCAGAAACTCTCCCCTTAAGTTTCATGGCATTTACATCACACACAACATGACATTTGCATCACACTGCATTCAACAACCTTCATCCCTGACTCCTTCCTGCAATCTCACCAGGAATCTCCTGCTCTTTGTTGCCCCAAGCTTATCACTGTCTCCTGTCTGAGATGCTAGATAATCTGGCTCACACAAGGTGCTACACTATATAATATATGAGTTTCACTTTCTGAAATGAGTGACAAAAAATATTTAACTTTTTCATGATATTCTAATTTTTGAGATGTACCTGTCTTGTCAAATTTTCTGATGACACAGCTTTGCTGTCCCTTCTTCAAGGTCCACAATCAGAGCATGGCTTGGTTCTTAATGATTTTATTTCTTGGTGTGACGACAACTTTTTGGATTTAAATGTGTCTAAAACCAAGGAATTAATTCTTGATTTTAGAAAGAAAAACAAAGTCGTTCAGGAGACCAGAATTCACAATGACAAAGTCGAAATAGTAAGATCATACAAATACCGTGATATGTATTTTGATGATCAACCGAAATTCAGTGTAAATACTGAGGTCATTGCAAAGAAAGGGCAACAGAGAATCTATCTTTTTTAGGAAATGGAACTCCTTTTCAGTGAGTCAAATGATTCTCTGTTGTTTTTATCAGTATTTTATTGAGAGTTTGCTTAGTTTTTATCTGCTGGTTTTATAGTCTCACAGTTAAAGATAGAAATAGTCTAAACAATATGGTGAAGATCTGTTCAAAGATTATCAGTATGAGACAGAGATCTGAATTCCTTTTGTAACCAGCAGATCATTCACAAAGCAGAAACCATTTTATCTTCTCCTGATCATGTCCTCTCAAATGATTTTCTCTTTTGCCATCAGGGCTCCGTTATGTTTTACCTGCTAGCAAAACTAATCGTATGCCAAGTCCTTTATTCCCTTAGCAATAAAGCTACTAAATGCTTCTTAAGGTTATTAAATGTCACACATAGTTGTTTTTTTTTACATATCACATACATAGGAGATCGTCACTTCCTTGTGGTAACGTATCGTCACTTCCTGTTTTGCTATCTGCCTGTGTGGTTTGCTCTCCAGCTCTCCAGCCACTAGCTAGCCACTAGCTATGGCTACTAGCTCTCTTTCCTCTCCTCCTCTGGTGTGCTCTCTCTGTCAGATGTTTAGCTACACCTCTGCCTCTTTTAGTGATAACGGTAAATGTAATAAATGTTGTCTTTTTGAGGCGCTCGAGGCGAGGTTGTCTGATTTGGAATCCCGGCTCCGCTGCACTGAAACACCGTCTGCGCCAGTTAATCTCGACGGACGCCCATTAGCTGCAGCGGAGCTAGCTAGCTTAGGCCCCCCTGTCAGCGGTTCCCCGGCTCTCCTCAGCAGCGAGGAGACTGGGTGGGTGACGGTGAGAAGGAAGCCTAGTCGCAAAGCCCCGGTTCACCACCAACCTGTTCACGTTTCTAATCGTTTTTCCCCGCTCAGCGACACACCCGCTGAGGAAAAAACTCTGATCATTGGCGACTCTGTAGTCAGAAACGTGAACCTAGAGACTCCAGCGGCCATAGTCAAATGTATTCCTGGGGCCAGAGCAGGTGACATCGAGTCAAATTTGAAAATGCTGGCTAAAAGTAACTGTAAATACTCCACAATTGTTATTCACGCCGGCATTAATGACATCCGTCTCCGGCAGTCGGAAGTCACGAAACTTAATATAGAATCGGTGTGTGAGTTTGCAAAAACGATGTCTGCCACTGTAGTATTCTCTGGGCCCCTCCTCAATCTGACCAGTGATGACATGTTTAGTCGCTCGTCATCCTTGAACCACTGGCTGTCTGTGTGGTGTCCTAAAAATGACGTGGGCTACATTGACAATTGGAGCTCTTTTTGGGGAAAACCTGGTCTTATGAGACGAGACAGCATTCATCCCACTTTGGATGGTGCTTCTCATTTATCTAACAATCTGGCATCTTTTTTATCCAAATTTCCAAAACCTTGACTACTCAGAGTTGGGACCAGGAAGCAGAGTCGTAGTCTTACACGCCTCTCTGCAGCTCCTCTTCATCCGCCACCCCTCAACTTAGCCCCTGTCTTCCCCATCAGAGAATCGTTGTCTGCTCCCTCCAAAGTAAATAAAAATATAATGTATAAGCATCCCAAAGTGATAAAGCAAAATATTGGTAAAACTCAAATTAAACATAAAGCCTCTAAATTGAATGATTTGGCCTCTGTTCCTCCTCATAATTTAAAAATTAAATGTGGTTTATTAAATATTAGGTCTCTAACTCCCAAGTCTCTGTTAGTCCATGATCTGTTAATTGATCATCAGATTGATTTAATTTCCCTTACAGAGACTTGGTTAGGGCAAGAGGATTATGTTGGTTTAAATGAATCAACTCCCTCTGGTTATTTAAACTGTCAAAATCCCAGAAGTTCTGGTCGTGGAGGAGGAGTAGCAACAATTTACCATTCCAAATTACTAGTTAATGTAAAGCAAAAAACATGTTATAATTCCTTTGAGGGCCTGGTCCTCAGTGTTGGGCACTTTAGCAATTTCAGGTTAAACCCAATTTTATTTGCCATAGTTTATCGTCCCCCATCAACCTATTCAGAATTTTTATCTGAATTTGCTGATTTCTTAGCTGATTTAGTGCTGAAATCTGATAGAATAATTATAGTAGGGGACTTTAATATACATGTGGATGTAGATAGTGACTGCCTTAATGTGGCTTTTAATTCAATATTAGACTCGATTGGGTTTTCTCAGAAAGTAGGAAATTCTACTCATTACCTCCACCATACATTGGACCTTGTTCTGACATATGGCATAGAAATAGAAAATCTTGTAGTGTCTCCTCATAACCCTGTACTGTCAGACCATTGTCTGTTAACCTTTGATTTTACTATTTCTGACTATTTGGCTCCTAAAGAAAAATATTATCACAGTAGATGCCTCTCAGATGATGCTGTTTCCAAATTTATGCAGATTGTTTCCTCTATGCCATGTGTCAACACAACGGAAATAAGCTATAGACAGCTTGCTCCTTCTGTAATTGATAACATGGTGGATAGTGTTTCAGCTTCTCTGCATCAGGCTCTAGACTTGGTGGCCCCCTTAAAAAAGAAAAAGTCTAATCAGAGATTTTTAACTCCTTGGTTCAACACAGAAACTCGTAGCTTAAAACAGAAGACTCGTCAATTAGAAAGAAAATGGCGCTCTACTAATTTAGATGAAATCTATTTAGCTTGGAGAAATCATCTTTTAGTTTATAAAAAATCTCTTAGAAAAGCTAGAACGAGTTATTACTCTGCATTAATAGAAGAGAACAAGAATAATCCCAGGTTTCTTTTCAGTACTGTAGCCAGGTTGACAAAGAGTCAGGACTCTGTCAATCCTAGCATCCCCTTAGAGCTTACTAGTCAGGACTTTATGAACTTCTTCAATAATAAAATTTCATCCATCAGAGATAAAATCAATCAGATTCTTCCCACAGTTAACTTAAATACTGTAACTACTACAACTCCTTCTATTGATGTCTGTCTTGATGAGTTTACTCCAATCGACCTTTGTGAGTTAGACAAAATAGTTTCCTCATCCAAACCTTCAACTTGTCTTTTAGACCCTATTCCTACCAGGTTATTTAAAGAAGTCTTCCCACTTATTGGTAGCTTTATTCTTCATATAATCAATTCTTCATTAACTTTAGGCCATGTACCGCAGGCTTTTAAAACGGCTGTAATTAAACCCTTACTCAAAAAGCCAACGCTAGATCCAGGAGCTTTAGCTAACTATAGACCAATCTCTAATCTCCCTTTCATTTCAAAAATCTTAGAGTTGTTGCTACGCAATTATTTGACCACCTGCAGGGAAATGGTTTACTTGAAGAGTTTCAATCTGGGTTTAGAATCCATCATAGTACTGAAAAAGCCTTAGCGAAGGTCACTAACGACCTCCTCATTGCATCTGATAATGGACTAGTTTCTGTACTTGTCCTTTTAGATCTTAGTGCAGCTTTTGATACTATTGATCATAATATTCTACTTGATAGATTAGAACACTATGTTGGACTTAATGGAACTTCGTTGCAGTGGTTTAGATCTTATTTATCTGATAGGTTCCAGTTTGTTCATGTAAATGATGAGTTTTCTTTCAGCTCAAAGCTTAGTCATGGAGTTCCACAGGGATCTGTGCTAGGCCCTACTCTTTTTAGTTTATATATGCTTCCGTTAGGCAACATTATTAGAAAGCACTGTCTACATTTTCATTGTTATGCAGATGACACACAATTATACCTGTCAGTGAAGCCAGATGATACTAATCAATTAGCCAAGTTAGAAGCCTGTCTTAAGGAAATCAAAGCTTGGATGACTTGTAATTTCCTGCTATTAAATTCAGATAAGACTGAAGTCATTCTTGTTGGTCCAAAAAACCTTAGAAATTCCTTTCCAAATCAAACTTTCAGTTTGGATGCAGTTACTCTTTCTCTTAATAGCTCTGTGAGGAACCTTGGAGTTATTTTTGATCAGGATTTGTCCTTCAATTCACATATTAAATTTGTTTCTAAGACTGCCTTCTATCATTTGCATAATATTGCCAAGATTAGGAGCATCTTGTCTCAGAGTGATGCTGAGAAGCTGATCCACGCTTTTGTTAGCTCGAGATTAGATTATTGTAATTCTTTATTATCAGGCTGTCCTAAAACATCTTTAAAAAGTCTTCAGCTGATCCAAAATGCTGCAGCAAGAGTTTTGACAGGTACTAGAAAGAGAGATCATATCTCTCCGGTTCTGGCCTCCCTTCATTGGCTTCCCATAGAGTTTAGAATTAAGTTTAAAATCCTTCTTCTTACTTACAAAGCTTTAAACAATCAGGCTCCTTTTTATTTAAAAGATCTGATACTACCGTATCATCCTAACAGAGCACTACGCTCCCAAAATGCAGGATTACTTGTAATACCTAGAATCTCCAAAAGTACAATGGGAGGCAGAGCCTTTAGTTATCAAGCTCCTCTCCTGTGGAATCAGCTGCCAATCTGGATTCGGGAGTCAGACTCGATCTCTGTTTTTAAGAATAGGGCTAAAACCTACCTTTTTGATATAGCCTACAATTAGGGAGGGATCATGTGTTTCTGAACCCTCCCTTAGTTATGCTGCTAATAGGTTTAGTCAGCCGGGGGACCTCCAGTAATGCACTGGGCCTCACTCCTTTCCTCACTCTCTATGAAATATTTTGTTTTTTGCTGGTCATTAACATTTGTTTGTTCTCTCCCATAGATTGAGTCCCCATCGTGCTGTTTGCTCTCTACATGTCTGTTCTTTTCTTCTTCTCTATCCCCTCACCCCCCAGCCAGTCGCAGCAGATGACTGCCCCTCCCTGAGCCTGGTTCTGCTGGAGGTTTCTTCCTGTTAAAAGGGAGTTTTTCCTCTCCACCGTCGCCAAGTGCTTGCTCACAGGGGATCGCCTGATTGCTGGGGTCTTTCTGCAACTGTGGGGGTCCCCCCTACAGTTGATAGTGCTATGAGATGACTGTTGTTGTGAAATGGCGCTATATAAATAAAGTTGAATTGAATTGAATTGAATATCATTTAGTATATAGGTTTTAGGATTTTGTTTTTATCATTACCGTTCATATATTCTTTCAGTAACCCCCAATCTTATCTTATTGTTGTATTTTTTTATAGTACAATTTATTATATCACTCTCTCTCATGGTTCTTAAGCTGTGACTTTTAGTTTCTTCCTGTATTGTCTATTGTATTTGCACAACTTGCTGCATCAATGTACAAGTTGCTTTTTAAATCAATTGCCCCTTGAGGGATAAATAAAGTTGTTTGAATTGAATTGATTTAAACTGAAGCACACTTGGATTCTGCAACAGGACAATGATCCAAAACACACCAGCAAGTCCACCTCTGAATGGCTTAAAAACAAAATGAAGACTTTGGAGTGGCCAAGTCAAAGTCCTGACCTGAATCTGATTTTGATGCTGTGGCATTTTGATTTTTTGATTTTGTATACTTTATTGATACCCAAAGGGGAAATTGAGGGCATCCACCTGGATGAATGAAGCAGCCACGGTACGGCGCTATCCCTTAACCATTCACACACACATTCAAACCTAGGGCCACTTTAGAGTCTCCAATTAACCTAACCTAACTTGCATGTTTTTGGCCTGTGGGAGGAAACCGGAGAAATCCTGGCATGACCTCAAAAAGGCGGTTCATGCTCGACAACCCTCCAATGTGGCTGAATGACAACAGTTTTGCAAAGACGAGTGGGCTAACATTCCTCCACAGCACTGTAAAAGACTCATTGCCAGTTATCGCAAACACTTGATTGCTGTTGTTGCTGCTAAGGGTGGCCCAACCAGTTATTAGGTTTAGGGGGCAATCACTTTTTCACACAGGGCCATGTAGGTTTGGATTTTTTTCCCTTTAATAATAAACACCTTAATTTAAAAACTGAATTTTGTGTTTACTTGTGTTATCTTTGTCTAATATTTATATTTGTTTGATCTGAAACATTTAAATGTGACAAACATGCAAAAAAATGAGAAATCAGGAAGGGGACAAACACTTTTTCACACCTCTGTATATGATATTGTACTATTCATCATGATATTCTGAATGATATGCTAGTTATTGAATATAATGTCAGTTGTACGAGACTATTACCCTTATATTGTTTTACTAATCATAACAATATACATAATTCTAGATCACATTATTATTAGTCATTATTGCATTATTTCATCACTCCAAACCTCATATGTATATTTAACAGGTTTAACCACACAACAACATTATGCTGTCGAATGTCTATGTATTACTGGGAGGTCGGGGTTCAAGTCCCGGCCGGGTCACACCAAAGACCATATAAAAATGGAACTTCCTGCCGCCAAGCTTGGTGCTCAGCAAAAGTGGAATGGAGGAGGGAATTGTGAGCAGCAGTGGCTCAGGAGGTACATAGAGCGGGTTGTCTAATAACCAGAGGGCTGGCGGTTCGAATCCCGCTCTCCCCAGATTGTCCCACAGATTACCATTGTTATGTTATTTGTTTATTTGAGAGGGACAGTGCAATAAACATAGACAATTAATCAATGACAATGAATGAATGAATGAATTTATTTATTTCGGATAGTACAGTACAGGTTAAAAGAAACTGTATAATATAACAACAAGGTCAAATTAGACAAAGACTCCTCCTACTATACAATTCCACGTGAGTTATCCGAAATGGGTGATGGCTGAAGCCGCAGCTTATATTGCCCACCCATATTCCATCCAAGAATTCAAAAGAGAAAAAAGAGAAAACAAGACAAGAGCGATTACAATTTAAAACAGAGCTAAAACAAAATGTGACTGAGAGAAAAAAGAAAACTAAGCTAGGCTAAGTTAAGCGGTTACTATTCAAAAACAAATCTAAGACAAAATGTCACAGAGAAAAGAAAAAAAAATCAATCAATCTGATGTGTTGCACAAAAAGTGTATAGCTATTAGCTAATTTGCAACTCTTGTCTCTGGATGGGCTTTAGAAAGGAGAAACAAGTAAAAAGAAAAAAAGGAAAGGAAAAGATAAAAAAAATGAAAACAGAATAAACAATAACCAATAACCAACATCAATGCAAAAAAGATTGTAAATACATTATACTGTAAATACATAATTATACATATTATAAATATTATAAATACACAAATATAACAACCTGACTCACATTTGCCTATTTCAGGCCTCCCTCCCTTCGTCACTCACTATAAACAAACACATTCATTCCTTCCCTTCATTCACTCTCACCCTGCAGACAATCATTTCATATATGGGTACATTCTTGTTTATTTTTCAGCCAGTTTTTAACCTTTTTACTGAATGTTTTAAAGTCCGTTATTATTTTAATTTCATTTGGCATTGTGTTCCAGTTGTGACTGCCCTTTATAGAGAAAGCTGTTTGTCCAAATGTGGTTCTGCGGTGGAATATTTTACAGTTATTGTTAACAGAACTCCTGGTGGCTCTGCTGCTGTCCTGTCTTTGAATGAAACCAGCAAGTGGCTCGGGTGCTGATTTATGGAAACATTTGAAAGTTAATTTCAGAAAACAGAGGTCAATGAAACTCTCAAAACTCAATAGGTTGTATTTTTTTTTTAAATATTACAGTGATGCCATCTAATGGGCTTTTTGTCCAAGATTTTTAGAGTTTGATTATATAATGAACCTATATGTCTTATTGTGGAAGGGGCTGCTTGAGCCCAGACTGTCAAACAGTATGATATATGAGAAAAAAACATAGAATGCATATACAGTACAGCTGCTTCGTATGGTATGTAATATCTAATTAATTTAAAGCAGTTCAGATTTTTTTTTTACTGTTTTTGAAATTTTCTTTATATGAAGATTAAATTTGAGTTGGGGATCTAGTACAATGCCAAGGTATTTGAATTCTGTAACTAAACTGATGTCTTGATCATGTATATTAACTTTAAAACGTTGCAGGTTACATTTTTTGATTGAAAAGCACATTGAAACTGTTTTCTGAAGGTTCAGCAATAGATGGTTCTGGAGGAGCCACTCTTGGACATCAACCATACTTGTAGACAGTACATCTGCAGCCTGTGCTGGAGTCTTGGCAGCTGTGTAAATAACTGCATCATCTGCATAAAGTTGGCATGTTGCAGCTGAGCAGTGTAGCGGCAAGTCATTAATAAAAATGCTGAAAAGTAAAGGATCAAGAATGGACCCTTGTGGGATACCCATGCGGTTGTTTAAAAATGAGGATTTATCCTGGTGAACTTTTACACACTGTTCTCTATTCTGGAGATAAGATGCAAACCATTCTAATGTATCTGGAGAGAAGTTAAAAGATACCATTTTGGATAAAAGCAAACTGTGGTTTACAGTATCGAAAGCCTTTTTGAGACCTAGAAAAACAGCTCCTACCACATTACCCCTGTCCAAGGACTGTTTGACATTTTCAATAAGGCAACAATTTGCTGTTTCTGTTGAGTATCCTGGTCTAAAACCAAATTGATGTGGATGAAGAAGTTGACTGTCTGGTAAATAGTCTATCAGCTGTGAAGCTACAACTTTTTCAAGAACCTTAGACAGGACTGGTAAAATAGAGATTGGGCGGTAATTGCATATATCGTCTTTACTGCCTGATTTATGAACTAGTATGACGACAGCTTTTTTCCAGCCAGATGGAAATGTACTAGACCTAATGGAGAGATTAATGAGATGAGTCAGTGGTTTGATTAATATTTTGCTGTGCGTTTTGAGAAAGGAAGTGCTCATATTGTAGATATCATTAGTTTTTGAGTTTGACAGTGTTTTAACAATACCAGCAATTAACTCCTCCTTTACCTCATCGATGTGAAAAGAATCTGTTGGAAGTATTGATTTTGTGTTGTTGAGCACATTTGGCAGCACAAAGTTTTTTGTTAAGTCTTCCACAGAGTCCACAAAATATGAATTAAATTCATTTGCCAATGTAGCCTTGTCACTGATGGTCTTGCCATTGATTCTAAGTTCCTTTACCCCCTTCTGAACATTTTTTTTATTAGTTAAGTTATTTAAATGCCTCCATAGGGAACTGTTGTTACCCTTTGCATGATCTATCAGTTTATTGTAATAAGATACTTTTGATTTTCGCAGCTCTTGTACCACATTTCTTAAACTTTTGTACACAAGGTGATCATTTTGTAGTTTAGAGGTTAATGATGTTTTCAATGCAGAGTCTCGCCTCTTCATAAGTTTTCTTATTTCATTATTTAACCATGGTAGGTTAATCTTCTGTTGTCTACTTTTAATTTGCTTTGTAAATTTTTCTATGGACTTTGTAATTGTTGCAGTTATAAAATTACAACAATCATCTACTTCATATATTGACATGAGCTGCTCCCAATTTTGATTCTCTAAGTAATGTTCAAACTCCTCATTTTTTGATTTGGGAATAATAAAATTTGATTTGTTAATATCGACTCCCCCGAAATACTGTAGTCGCTTTTTAGTAAGTTTTCTGACAGCAACAACCATGTTATGATCTGAGAGACCAGTTACAAGATTATAGGTTCTGGTTATTCGTTCTGGTTTATTAGCAAATACCATGTCAATAAGTGTTCTAGATCGTTTGGTTATCCTTGTAGGTCCTTTGATCATTTGTTGGTAGTTAAATTTAGTCATGAGGTTTTTCAGTTTCTGTTTGTCCTTTTTATCAGACCAGTTGATATTGAAGTCACCATAACCGACACCGTGACGGAGTCGTGTGGAGTGAATGACTATTGTATCTATTGTAAAGCATCTTTGAGTTTCTATGAAAAGCACAATATACATCTGATGCAGGATTATTATTACCTTATCACAATTCTACTAGTATATTACAAGGTGGGCTGAAAAGTTCACAGGTTGACTAAGAAGGAGTTATGTTACAGCAATGAAACTAGTCATACATTAAATTCAACCTTTTCAGATACACTGACATTGTTGAACATGTTGAAAAATAAACTGCATTTGGTCAAATTTGACCACTGCATCATGGTCAGCCTATGAATTTTTCAGCCCCCCGTTTATCATAATGGCATTATATTACCACACCAACCATACCTCATCATCATCATCATAGCAGTCTGTTGTGGTGTGGTGGAAATTTACTGTCTATGCATTAATTACTCCCTGTGCATTCAATTTGTTGAGTAACTAGGGATCATATGTTTTATAAGTGTGTCTCAATATATGAATTGTTCTTATATCCATATATGAACTGTTTCTGTAAACTGCCTATTGTAACCGTATTAGGACATAAACTGCATAAGTGTCTCTCTGTTTTCCTCCTGTCCTTCCCCCTTTGCCTCCTAACAACATTCCAGAGGGTCATAAAACACTGCTGCATTTTCTTTGGGGGAGCCTTTAAAAGGAGATGCCTCCTTTGTTTAGGCAGAGCAGGGCAGAAACTTCAGGCACGCCGTTTCTTTGCTCCTCTCCTGCCGGCAGTAATAAAAGTGAATTCAACATGGCAGATTCGTCTGATTATTTTCTCAGGACCTTAAAGGTATTTAGATAAAATTCGGCTACATTCCTTGGTGTCAGAAGTGGGATGATTGATCACTGATCACTGATCTCTGATCCGCGACGTGGATTGATCACCCCGAACAGAGTTCGGCTCTTTCCGCCTCTCAGGCGATGTGAGACGTCGAACGTCGGAGTCGTGACACATCATCCCAACGAACCGTCTTAGAAGCCTCCAAAATCTGAGTAAGTAAAATTTATCATGTCTTGCAAATCTCTGTGGCAAAATTAGTCATATCTTTCACTTTGATAGACCGATATCTGTGCATATCCAGCGGGTTAAAGTCCCGTGGAATTCTAGAGTCCGGCGAGTCGATCTCGTGGCAGGACTAAATTGAAGACTGTGTACAGTACCTGTTTAACGGGTTTGGGGACATGGTCTGAGCAGTGAGACGCACTGGCGGTAACCAGTGGTCGATAATAGAACGCGTCATACTGGGCACTTAAGACGTTTTGTGACAGTTGGCGGTTGTATCGGTCATAAATAAATTTGGAGGCTTATAAGTCAAAACCCAAACAGGACTGCTCCGGCATGGGTGGGCCAAAGGTGAAATATATGACTGAATTTTTGCAAAAATGGATCTGTGAGAATGAATTTCCTGGTCCTGAGAGTGTGGAATTTGTTGGAAAATAGATCTGCCAGGCTGAATTTCCTCTGGGGGTGGGGGGGATTCAACCACTCTTCCCCTGCTCTCTGGGTAGTATATTGTGTGTGTGTGTGTGTGTGTGTGTGTGTGTGTGTATGTATGCGCGCGTGCACACTGAGCAATCCTGTTTGTCTCCCGTTGGTTCAAATCCACAGGCGAAGGAATCCCTGAAATTAATTGAACTGACCATTGTGTAAACTAGTCATCAATGAATAAAGTTTTAAGGAGATTTAAGCTCTCCCACTTTTGAAAAACAAGGCATGCTTTGTTGTCGCGAGGACGAACATGCCCACATCCGCGCATCACTAAACGGCATCACACTGCGCATGTGTAGGATCAGCCGAGCGACACCATCTTAAGTCCACTTAAAGCAAATGCCCTTTAGCCGCCATCTTAGAGTTGAGACCCTGGGGCCTTAGTGACATCACTGGGTTTCCTCTTCCGGGAGTGCAGACGAAAACTGCCTCCATCTTGTGGTCAAACCCCCTCCTTCCTTCACATCTCTCCTGTCCTCCTGCAACTTCACTGGCTCCCGGTCAAATTTCGCATTAATTTCAAAATCCTCCTTCTTACTTTCAAAGCCATCCATAACCTCGCCCCTCCTTATCTGGCTGACCTCCTTCACATTGTTACCCCTACCCACTCCCTCAGATCCTCCTCGTCTGTCCACCTCGCTGTCCCTCCTGCTCGACTCAGCTCCATGGGGAGTAGAGCCTTCAGCCGCTCTGCTCCCAAACTCTGGAATTCACTCCCACCTGTCATCAGAAACATTGACTCCCTCCCTCAGTTTAAATCCGCTCTCAAAACTCACCTGTTCAGATTAGCATTTTCATTGTAACTGCCATGGTTTTTATGATCGTTGTTTTTGTGTTTTTGTTGTTTATTGATACTGTGTTTTATCTGTTTCTGTAAAGTGTCCTTGAGTGTCTTGAAAGGCGCTTTTAAATAAAATGTATTATTATTATTATTATTATTATTATTATTAAACATAGGAACTGCATCTTTTATTTAAACTTCTAATCTTTAGAGCTGATTTATAACCAAATTAAGTCTTCAAAGTAACTTCAAAGCACTCCATATTATTCAGAATAACCTAAATTTAACACCAATTTAAAGTTTCTATACAAAAAGAAGCGAAAAAGAAACTTGTTGGTTGCTGGAAGTTCATTCACTGCATAGATATAAATACAGTAGGAACATGTAAAAGCATCCACATTGTATTTAAGCACTTATGTAACCACATATTGTAATCTTTTAAGTTAAAAGCAAGCATATTTACACATTTTTAAGCAAAAATTGCAAACTTTGAGGCTATATGTGTGTTTATTTTGCCGTTTTTAAATGTGACATGGTGTGATTCCCTCCTACAGAATACTCATTTTAGCTGAAGGATTCTATCAAATGCTGATGTTTATTCAAGAGTGATCTTAAAGTAGGATCAAACCTGTGCATTTTGAACAAATAGATTTAGTGATTCACTGAATATTTATAAAAAAAAAAAAAAGAGGGAAAAAAGGAATGAACAGGCAAAGAAAGACAATATAAAGCACACACGCCACATAAAAGCAATTTTTTCATTCTGCTGGGGATTCCATTCCACTGCCATATGAGAGCGATGGGGCCGTTCCATCCAAACCCCACCCTACTAACTCTTTTATTGTTGCGGTATACCCAGCGCTGCCTGGCCCATTTGCTTTGACACCAGAAGATGACTCTTTTATGCTTGCCAAACCATTACAGGAGGGTGAGATTTCTGCAATAACCCAGAAGACAACACAGGTCCTAAAAGAGGAGATGGAGGAAGGGGGAGACACAGAGGATGAGGAATCCCCCTCTTCCTTCTAAAACCCCTGCCGAAGATTGCAGTGTCCCTCAGTCCCCCGGCACCTCAGACCCCTGTGAAAGTTAAGATTAAGCGAGAACGAAAAGTCAGGGCAAGTACACATGCCAGTGGTGGAGGTAGCTGGGGAGGGGGGCTCCTACCTGGTTTTCAGACCATGGGCTCCGGAAGATATTCCCAAATTTGCTGCTACTCTGCCACAATTGGAAAACGACCCTATGTACTTTTGTGAGCAGTTGAAGGCATTTTGTGAGACCTACCGCCCCACCTTCTTCGAGCTGCGGAGAATAGTGGCTCAGAAATGCACACCCACCAACATGGCTAAATTAATGCCGGCTTCCATCGATGATGTTCGCTCCACCCATACAGACTGGGGAGCAGACGACCACCCTCGTGTTAACAAAGAATACAAAGAACAAGATTCCATCCACCACCTCGTGTGGACGTTACATGATCAGTGCCGAAAAACTTCTGACTTGGCCAAGGTGGCCCAATGCAAGCAAAAAGATGACGAAACACCTGGGGACTATTTCCATTGGCTGCGCAGGGTGTTCAACGGTGCTGCAGGAATTCCCTGCCCTGACGACTACATGGAGGACAAAGGGACGTATGGCACACACCTTAATATGTGGTTCATGGCAGGATTGTTGCCCAGCCTAGCAGCAGATGTAAAGCAAACCTGCACTGGTTGGGAACAACAGAGCTGTGAGGAAGTGCTACGTCATGCTGACCACCACCACTGCAAACACGAGTCCATCACCAAGGAAAAGGCCAGTACTAAGGAGAATAACTTGGAAAAGGGCCTGCTCACAATGGCCCAAAGGGCCCCTATTCCATCGCATCAACCCACTGCCTCTGCCGTTGGCCCCAACCAATGCCGTAACTGTGGCCAAGATGGACACTGGATGCAACAGTGTCCGCAATTGTTGACCTGCAATTACTGTAAGCAAGCTGGACACTGGACCACAGCCTGCCCCATGAGACCAAAGTCAGGCCCACGAGGACATGGGAGAGGAAGAGGCAACTTCCAGCGGAGCAATTGTGGACCCTGGGCCCGACAAAACCCTGGCCAGTTACCACACCCTTTCCCTCAGACGCTACCACTCCAACTTCAGCCTCAACAGCCACAGCAGTGATGCCAGGCAGATAAGACTGGAGTATGTGCACCCTCTTTACCCTCACCCCCAGCGGACACCGCACATGTGCTTGCTAATAAAAAATCGTGCTACAGCAACACACACACACACCCCATATTGACAACATGCCGGCAATGATATTTGCATCATACTCTACTTCTCATTTCAGAAATTTACTAATTCTGCCTGTTAAGGTTTCAGGGAAAATGATAGATCTTATGGTAGACTCGTTGTCATCAGCCTCGGGGTTAAAACCTCCCCTTACCTCTCGTTCACTCGCATCATAAGTGGCAAGTAGAGGTTTCACACATGGGTTTTTCACTGAACCATGGTCATGTACGGTGGATGAGAAAACATTTACTTACAACTTCATGTTTTCACCTTCGTGCCCCTTTCAGCTTGTTAGGCAGATATCTGATGTGCAGTTTGTCACTTTCACTCTCCTGCACATCACAGGGAACTCAAATTGAAACTCCCAGCTTAACCTTTGCCAAAATTCCATCTCTGCTGTACATTTATGAATGGGCACTGACAGATGAAGAGCAGAGCTTCCATTTAGTTGAAATGGGAAAGAAGCTCTCGCCACATACTACAGTTTCCATGCCACCATACAGAACACATTGTACATCACGTCTCTCACAGGGCCGTGACACAGAATATGAAAATCAATGGTTACCATAAAAAAAAAAAAAAAATCAGAGATGAGGGCCAACCTGTTGAATGACGTTTTGTTCAAGACCTCCAGGCCGTTAATGCGTTTCCGTCATCCAGCATGCCCCTGTTGTCCCTAACCCCCCATACCATTTTGACTCAAATTCCTCCAAATTCAACTTGCTTTACAGTGGTGGATTTGTCAAATGCATTTTTCAGCGTCCCCATCCACAAAGACTCACAGTTTTGGTTCACATTCCAATTCAATGGGGCTCTTAATATGTTTACTAGATTGGCCCAGGGCTACTGTGAAAGTCCAACTATCTATAACGTGGCTCTCAAGAACTCTTTGAGCTCTCTTCAAATGTCAGAAGGATCTGTCTTGATTCAATATGTTATATATACCTTTTGCTGTGCGCACCAAATGAGGCACAATGCCAAGCAGATTCTTTGAAGCTCCTGTGTCACCTTGCTGCAGAAGGCCACAAGGCTTCAAAGCCAAAATTGCAATTTTGCAAACCAATGGTCACATTTTTGGGCCACCAATTTCTAACCAAGGCAAATCTTTGTCTCCAAAGCGCGCACAAGCAATCTGTCATATGAGCAAGCCAAAACCCAAAAAGAAACTCCTTTCCTTTCTTGGCATGGCATCTTATTGCTGCTCTTTTATTCCTGATTTTTATGCATTGAGAGACCAATGCATGACACCATTCCATCAAAGGGTCCCTCACACTTCCTTTTTGAGTGGACACCCGCTGCCAATGATTCTTGTGAAAACATGAAAAAAGCTCTTTTGGCTCCTCCAACACTTTCACTTCCTGTTGACCTCTCTGTAGGCTGCAACAAAGTGGGTTGGGCAGTATATGATGACCACTGTACATTGCTCTCTGGTTCTTTGCCATCTCATCTTTCTGCACAGGCTGCAGAACTAGCTGCCTTGGCAGAGGCATGCACTTATGCTACGGGGCAATTGGTCACTATTTACACTGACTCTCGTTACACTTTTGAAGTGATGCATGACTTTGGTGCCCTTTGGTGTGACTGTAACTTCCTTACCTCTGCAAGCTCACCGGTGAAGAATTCTGTACATGTATCATGCCTGCTGGAAGCTATTCCCCTTCCTTTATCTGTGGTGGTGTGCAAATGCACAGCCCACACTTCATCTTCTGACCCTGCATCTAAGGGTAATGCACGTGCTGATGCTGCAGCTAAAGCTGCAGCCCTGTCTCTTGCTGCAGCCATGTCATGACCCCTTCTTCCCCTTCGTGTGTCTGCCCTCCTACTAACCAAACCCCCTCTCCTCTTGACTCACTTCTTACCATGCAGTCTTTTTCCTCCCCACAGGAACGTCACAAATGGGCCAAGAAAGGATGTCACAAAGACCAGGATTTCTTCCATCATTTTGCTAAATTGACACATGGGAAAGACCATGTGTCAAGAGAAGGGATACTAACAATGCTCACAGGGTCCCCAAACAGGTCCCAGCAGCTCACCCGGCCCCTGCAGGAGGGCAAAAAGTACTGTTTGGTAATGGTTGACATGTGGCCCAAATGGGTAGAAGCCTTTCCAGCTAAGCATGCAACAAGCACTGTTGTGGCCAGAGCATTACTGTCAGAAATTACCAGAGAAAATCTCCAGTGACAATGGTAAACATTTTGTAAATGAAGCACTGACCAATTTATTACATTGGGTTTTGAGAAAACATTGTGCCTACCACCTGAAATCAGGTGGTGCTGTTGAGCGTGAAGATGGCACCCTAAAGAACAAGTTCACCAATCTCGAGGATGAGACTGGCCTACCCTGGGTGAAATGTCTGCCGTTGGCACTCATGTACATGCGCATGCGAGTTAGAAAAGAAATATAACATGTCAACCTTTGAGATTTTGTTTGCTCAGCCCCCATTTTTAGGTTTCTCTGCGGAGAGGAAGACACCACCTCCACTAACCACGTCACATTTTGAAAATGCCATGTTTTCCTATTGCTCTGCATTGTCCTGCCAACTTCAAAATATTTCACAGCAGGTAAAGGCTGCCCTGCCCAGGGCAGCAGAGGGAGTCCTCCATGACATAAGACCAGGTGACTGGGTGGTGGTTAAAAGCTTCAAGCGGAAGAATTGGCACAGCAAACGGTGGTTGGGTTCATACCAAGTCCTTTTGACGACATTCACGACTGTGAAGATTGCTGAAAGGGCAACGTGGATCCACGCAACACACTGCAGGAAGGTCCCAGGGGTCAAGCCAGAAGAACCCAGACCAGACCAGGAGTAAGAAGCAGATGGTGATTAGCCATAATCACCACCCCACGTTGTAGACTAGGACGAGAAGAAGCAGAGCCGAGTGCAGATACAAGACTGCGCACTGTTGCACCTGACAGCCGTCACAAACAACCTGAGTGTACACCGAATGCTGCTCAGTAGAAACATACAGCATACATCTCATTTACACTGATACTGATATGATGGACGAAGGAGAAACTGAACATTTATTGCAGCGTGAGGCTGAAGAAGAGGATCACTGTCACAGACGCCGAAAACATCACCAAGTGTGGATCACAACAGACGATTAGACCGATTAGACCACCCATATGCATGGGTGGTCTAATCGGTTTTCTGCTTGGACTGATTTTCTATTTACTGTTTCATTGCTCTGTTTACAGGGTTGACTTGATCCGCAGCAAGTGCTCTTTCATCAGTCTGGATAACTACTCTACCGATACCTATGACAACAACGTGTGGTATCAGGTGGTACGATTATCTGTTAGAAAGGCTAATGTCACCGGGTCATGTTATGTCTGAACAGACTTACCACATCATGTCACTCATTCTGTACCTATGCTCCCTCTTCCCCTAAATGATTCAGACACAATGGGAGCATTGTTAGCGCAGACTACAGTAGGAAAAGTGCACCATAATGGCACTGATTGTGATAAGGGATTTACTGTTGAACTTGTGGGGAACACAACAGAGTACTGTGAGTGGTTAAATATCAGTCTAACAGATTTTGCCTTTCTCCAAGTCAGAGTTCATAATGTAACCTGCATAAGTAAGAAGGCTCAGAAGCCTGTATTCACTGGTGACATGTCTTCTTCTAGTGCCTCTCTCTCCTGTGGGGTCCCACAGGGCTCGATCTTTGGCCCTATTGTTTTCATTATATATGCTGCCACTCGGGTCAATAATAGCCAGGCACAACATGTCTTTCCACTGTTATGCGGACAATTTGCAGCTTTATTTACCTTTGAACCCAGAACAAACTAACTCACAAAGTGTTCTGTTGGACTGCATCACTGACATTAAGTTGTGGTTAAGCCAAAATTTTCTCCACTTAAATGAAGAAAAAAACAGAATGTACTGTGTTTGGGGATACTGTAATGGCTGGGTTTGGTACCCTCTCTTCAAGGCTTAGTTCAGCTGTCAGAAATTTGGGGGTGATTTTTGACAGCCATTTAAAATTTGATAAGCTGATTGACAATGTAGTCAAGATGAGCTTTTATCAATTACGTCTGTTATCCAAAGCCAAACCTTTCCTGAGCCGTCATGATCCTCAAGTCCTGTGCAGACCAGCTGTGTGGGATTGTGGAGCTAATCTTCAACCTGAGCCTGAAGCTGGGGAGGGTACCACAGTTGTGGAAAACATCTTGTGTGGTACCTGTACCAAAGACTTCCCACCCCAAAGATCTGAACAGTTACAGACCAGTGGCCCTGACGTCTCACATGATGAAGACCTGGAGAGACTGCTCCTTGCTCACCTCCGCCCCCTGGTGGGACCAGCGATGGATCCACTCCAGTTCGCCTACCAGCATGGCATTGGGGTGGAGGATGCGGTGATCTTCCTCCTTCACCGTTCTCTGTCCCACCTGGAGAAGCCCGGGAATGCAGTGAGGATCATGTTCTTTGACTTCTCCAATGCTTTCAACACCATCCAACCGATGATCCTGAAGGACAAGCTGCTGTGCGCAGGGGTGGACCAGCACCTGTCATCATGGATCCTGGACTACCTCACTAACTGGCCAGTTTGTGAGAACCCGAGTTTGTGTGTCCGACACGATCATTGGTAGCACGGGGGCCCCCCAGGGAACGGTTTTGGCTCCCTTCTTCTTCACCCTTTATACTGCGGACTTCTCACACAACACAACACACTGCCATCTACAGAAGTTCTCTGACAACTCTGTGATCGTCAGCCTCATCATCAATGGAGATGAAGCTGAGTACAGAGGACTTATCCAGGACTTCGTGGACTGGTGCCATCAGAACTGTCTCCAGATCAACGCAAGGAAAACTAAGGAGCTGGTGGTGGACTACCGCAGACAAGGACAACCCCTCACAGCATGAGTAAACATACAGGGAATGGGCATTGAGATGGTGACATCCTACAAGTACCTTGGTGTTCATCTGAACAATAAACTAGACTGGTCACACAATACCGACGCACTCTACAAGAAGGGACAGCACAGGCTGTTCCTACTGAGGAGGCTCAGGTCTTTTGGTGTGCAAGGGGCGCTGCTGAAGACATTCTATGATACGGTGGTGGCATCAGCCTTCACTTTTGGAGTGGTCTGCTGGGGCAACGGCATTACAGCAGCCAATAGGAAGAGACTGAACAAACTGATCAAGAAAGCTAGATCTGTCCTGGGGCAACGCTTTGACCCAGTGGAGGAGATGGGAGAGAGAAGGATGGTGGCTAAACTGTCATCTCTGCTCTGGGTGAGTCCTACCCTATGCAGGACATACTGAACGCACTGAGGAGCTCATTTAGCAGTAGACTACATCATCCTAGGTGCACAACCGAGAGGTTTCGCAGGTCCTTAGTACCTACGGCTGTCAGACTGTATAACCTAAGCAGGGCTGCTCGCAGAGATAGCAAAAAAAAAAAAACGTGACGACCTAATAGTATTGAATGCAAAGGATGCAACAGACTTACACAAATGGTCCTCTCCAGTATACAACTAGGACAATATCAGTCACTACGGAGGGTGACAATATGTATGGGTACATATTCATACTATGTAGGATAACTAAGTAGACGGTTATGCTGTTTATTCCATCTAGCTACAATGCTCCGCACTGCTCTTATTTTTATTTTTCGTATCTTCTTAATTATTGCTCTGAGTGTTGCTATCCCTGTGCTGTTGCAATCCTGGAATTTCCCTATTGTGGGACTAATAAAGGCTTATCTTATCTTATGATCTTGAGATAGCCATCCATGCTTTAATCACGTCTCAACTTGATTACTGCAATGCACTTTATGTTGGCATCTCTCAGTCTTCTCTCGGCCGCCTTCAACTTGTGCAAAATGCAGTGGCCCATCTTTTGACCAACACACCTAGGGGAGAGCACATTACTCCGATCCTTTTTTCACTTCAATGGCTTCCAGTCCATTTTAGAATTAATTTTAAACTTTTGCTTTTTGTTTTTAAAGCTCTTAATGGCCTTGCTTCGGTTTGTATGTCTGAGATTTTGACTGTCCGTGACCAAAGCAGGGCTTTGAGGTCATCCAATCAGCTTTTGCTGGATGTGCCTAGGTCAAGGTATAAACATTGGGGTGACCGAGCCTTTTCTGTTGTCACCCCCAGGCTCTGGAATAATCTCCCCCCTGACCTACGTGCTATCTCTGACCTGGCCCTTTTTAAATCAGAACTTAAAACAGATCTGTTTAGGATGGCTTTTAATACCCAGTAGTGGTGATATTTGTCTTGGCATTTTTTAAAATTTTATTCTCATTTTTAGGTATTTATTCTTATTTCTTTATTTGTTTTTAATGCTGTGTGTGTGTTTTTAATGCTGTTTAATTTTCTGTAAAGGACTTTGGTCACCTACGGGTTGTTTTAAAGGGCTATATAAATAAAGTACATTACATTACATTACCAACCCCACACTTTTTACAGCTTCAGTAAGTTTCCACCTCGATTGTCCTTACAGTGAGTCTACATATTTGGGAGCTGCACAACGATGTAACACTACTCTTAATGCTACCTGTGGTTTCCACGTGACTGGTACCCCATGTTTGAATACACTGAGGGCGCCATTTTTCACAACACCAAACCTCACCTTACTGAGGGCTACATGTGGATGTCAGAATAAAAGCCAATGTTCTCAATTGTTCTTCCCCAACTCTGATGGCTATGGTAGCCTCACCGCTCATGTCTGGGTATGTGGGCCACAAGTTTATCAGTATTTGCCACCGGGGTGGTGCGGAACATGTTACATGGCTAAGTTGATTCCTACCATGCGCATTGTCACAAATCTCACACACCATGCTCAACATTCGTATTCACATTATCTCCCACCACATGAACAACATGGGAGGGGGGAAAGGGCAATTGACGCCCAAACTAGGGTCAAGATGAGTCAATAATTCTATTGCTTTTGTTGTTCTGTGGCTGTCATCTGATTCCAATAATTCGTAATCCATCCATCAATCTTCTTCCGCTTAATCCTTTTCGCTATCAACATGATGCATTACACAGCTCTTCCCACAGCTGAACAAGATTCAGACATAATCCAGCAAAAAATGTTGAATCACACTGCCTTAGACATGTACATCTCCCCTTCCCTGATGGCTATGATAATGCTAACGAACAAATGATAAGTGCTTGTTGTTAATATACTACACCACTCATCCCAAACTTTTAAAGCAAACATTTGTGACTTTTTCACATACGCTGTTATTCTATGTTGTGGTTCATGACGCACCAGTTTAAACCTGACAGGGTGTACTTTTGCTAAGTCTTGTACAAATGGTCAAATATGACCAAGAGAAGGGAAATATGGTGGAAATTTACTGTCTCTGCATTAATTACTGCCTGTGCATTCAATTTGTTGAGTAACTAGGGATCATATGTTTTATAAGTGTGTCTCAATATATGAATTGTTCTTATATCCATATATGAACTGTTTCTGTAAACTGCCTTGTGACGATGGAGTGTCACCACTGTTATGGTTTATTATATGTGTGATTGCACCGAGACAAATTCCTAGTTTGTGTACTACATGAACAACGGCAATAAATCTGATTCTGATTCTGATTATATTGTTTGTGTAATATGTGTAAATGTCAATATGATGGTTTGTTAAAAATGCACACATTATTCTAGGATCTGTCTTTGGACTAATTGGAATGCCCTTGTGAGATAATTGCTATGGTTAAACATTTGGGTAAAACAATTGGTAATGATTTAATCCACATACCTTTGCCAACATGCTTCCTGAGGGTGTCCGGGCAAAAGACTCTGTTAGGGGTTGAGGGCCTTTTAAAGGACACCAGCAGGAAGGAAGCATGTAGGGTAAGTTAGAGGGGTGGTTTAGAATTTGTAAATAGGGGTCTGAATTATTTATTGAATTATTTATACTGTTATTTATTCTATGTTATTTATATTTACTCTGTATATAGCTGGGGAATTATTTATGCACTTTTAGATATCAGTGGGTATGTGTAAAGAATGAAAAAATGTTATTGTCTTACCTGGGACATATGGTATGTTCTAATTGTTGGTAATTATCTCTAATAGTATATAACAGGTGTTGGGTATATTTGGTTAAGTCTTTTTCAGTCGAGAGTCTTCGTTGTAAGCTTCGTTGGTTGTTAAGAGAATGATGATGATGATGATTGACTGACAAATCCAAATCTTGGTAAATCGTGTCGGATGTTTCTTTTTGGGAATTATTATCTGTAAGTTTGTGAAAATAAAATTGGAAAATTGACCAAAAGCCTCCTACCTCAAGCCACTTTGTTACATTTGGTGGCAGCGGTGGTCCGTTCCCGGGACGAGGCGTAATGTTTGGTGGAAGTGGTGGATAGAGTACGGGATGGAAGGAGCGATGGCCAGAAGAAAAATGACGAGACAAGAGGAGCAGTCTGACCTGGACGCAGGTATGGCAGCCGAGGAGCCGGGAGTCAGCGGACTGGGTGAGCTCGAGGAGCTAACGTGCTTGGTGAAATCTTTGGTTCGTTCGCTGACTGTCAGGGATCGGCAGATGGAGGAAGAAGCCACTCTTCAGGACCAAAGGTGGCGGACTGTAGATGATCAAATTCGTCGGATGGAGTCACGGGTTGCGGAGCTGAGAGGAGTATGGGTGCCGGGCTGAACACAGTGGTGACGACGGCGCTTCGGGGGAGGACCCCAGGGTGACGGCCAGTCGGGTCGGCCTGCAGGAGGATGATTTGCCGCTGCAGGTGCAGCCAAGGAGGACACGAATGCACCACGAGCCCAGGCTGAATCCTCTCTCTCCCAAGGATGACATCGAGCACTACCTGGTGACGTTCGAGAGGATCGCTTCAGTCTGCTGCTGGCGTGAAGAAGAGTGGGCTATCCAGCTAGCTCCTCTGCTTACAGGTAAAGCGCGGAGCGCATATGTTTTGATGGATATTGCTGACACGAACAATTTTGGGAAAGTGAAGGAAGCAATTTTAAGCAAATACGAGATTACATCCGACACTTATAGAAGGTTTCGGTCCCTGGACATTCATCAGGACGAAAACCCTCGTGAACTTTATGTACGTTTAAAGGACCTGTTTATTAAATGGATTAAACCAGAGACCTCAACGGTAAAAGACATTATGGAACTTGTAATTTTGGAACAGTTTCTGCGGATGGTGAACCCGGAACTGGGAATCTGGATACAAGAGTGGGACCCAAAGACTGCAGAGGACGCTGCTCGTCTAGTGGAGGTTTTTCTGTCAGCCAGGTCTGGGAGCAGGAGACCTACTCTCGGCCGTGACGGCTCTTTCACCTCACGGAGTAAGTTTGATGGGGGTGAAAGGGGTGGTCAAGTGCAGAAAAGACTGTATTCCAGCTCCAGTCAGGTCACTGTTAGCAAACATAGTGGGAGTAGAAAGTCACGTTTTGTTCTAAGTCACAATATACGCTGTTACCAGTGTAACAAAACTGGCCACACACAATATTCATGTCCTGCCATAAGAAATAGCAAACCATCACTATTATGTTCAGTTCCTAGACCCACTTTTTCAGCCCCAGTGCACAGTGGAGTGTATAAAACGAAGGTGTTGCTTAATGGTCAGTGTGAAGAGGCCCTGATAGACTCAGGTTGTTTTCAAATGGTTGTGTTGCCCAGTTTGGTCCCTAAGGATTTGTGGAATGAGTCTGAAATAAATATCAGTTGTGTCCATGGGGATAAGAAACTGTACCCGACTGCTGAGGTTTATTTAACAGTGGGGGGGGAGGGGGGGCAAACTTATCTCCTTCCTGTAGCTCTTGTGCCTGATTTGCCTTACTCTGTTATTCTTGGCAATGATGTTCCAACTTTGTTGGACATTATACAGGCTAGAGACGAACAAACTGAGGGACAGGCAGGGGGCGCTGTTGAGCAGAGAGTAAAGACACCTGTGGTGAAAAATTGTAATATGGTGACAACCAGGGCGCAGAGGGCGCAGAGGGCTGCCAATGTTCTTCAGGAGCTGCCATTTTATGGTTCTGAGATAGAGGCAGGCCCTATTAAACAACCTAAATCCAAGGCTCAGAGGAGAAGAAATAAGGTATTAGCTTCAGCAAAGAACTTGGGTGAAGAAACATCACAGCTAAATCAGTCAGTAGAGTTTGACATCCCTCCTGACATAGCTGTATTGCAGAAAGCTGACCCAGCACTTAGACCATGGTTTGAAAAAGTCTCGGAGATTGAGGGTGTGAAACAGGGTAGAACGGATTGTTTGGCTGAGGCCATGTATGTCATTAAAAAGGGCATTTTGTACCAGCAACAAGGTAAAGTTATGGCCATAGCTTTGCCACAGGACCTCATACCAAAAATTATGGAACTGGGACATGTTATTCCTTGGGCAGGTCATCTAGGATTTCATAAAACTTTACAGAGAATTGCTAGAAGGTTTGTGTCGCTGGGAATGTATACCCAGATAAAGGAGTTCTGCACAACATGTCCAGTGTGTCAGATTACATCACCTAGGGGAGTAGCCCGTGCCCAACTGCAACCATTACCAATCATTGGAACACCTTTTGACAGAATAGGGATGGATATAGTTGGCCCCCTAGAGAGAAGCTCCTCTGGTAATAGATACATTTTGGTAATTTGTGATTATGCTACTCGGTACCCAGAAGCCTTTCCCCTGAAATCTATCAAGGCTAGGCAGGTTGCCAACTGCCTTATCCAGTTGTTTTCAAGGGTAGGCATACCTAGAGAAGTTCTGACACACTGTGGAACAAATTTCTTGCCCAAACTGTTGCAGCAAGTATATAAGCTGTTGGGTATTAAGGGTATTAAGACCACCCCATATCACCCTCAGACTGATGGACTAGTGGAGCGATTTAATCAGACTCTAAAAAAACATGCTGCGGAAATTTGTTTCTGAAACGGGCTCGGATTGGGACCAATGGGTACCATATTTATTGTTTGCTTATCGGGAGGTGCCCCAAGCTTCAACAGGGTTCTCACCTTTTGAACTGCTGTATGGTCGTCAGGTGAGGGGCCCACTGGATTTATTAAAGGAGCACTGGGAGAGTCCACCGAGTGATCAGGACAATGTGGTCTCTTATGTCATTAAGATGAGAGAGAAACTGGATCAAATGACTGCTTTGGCTCAGGAGCACATGAGGACAGCGCAGGCCAAACAAAAAACTTGGTATGACAAGAAAGCCAGAAAAAGGGTTTTTCACCCAGGTCAGCAGGTTTTGTTATTGCTGCCCTCGTGTGACAGTAAGCTGTTGGCTCAATGGCAGGGGCCGTATGAAATCTCTAAAAAAACTAAGTGCAGTGACATATGAACTATATATGCCTGACAGGAAGGTAAAACATCAGACCTTCCACATTAACTTATTGAAAGAGTTTCAGCAGCCTGGTCATCAGCAGCAGCAGCCTGTTCTTCAGGAGATACATCAGCTCTTAATTTGTGCGACGGAAGTGGATGAGGAGAGAGAACAGTCCTTTCCCACAAATGTGTCAGAGTCTTACTTGTTTCAAGTGTCTCATTTGCAGGTGGATCAGCAGAGAGAATTTGAGGCACTATTAGATCCAGAATTGTTTCAGGAGAGACCTGGTTTCACCACGCTGGTTCATTTCAAAAGGTTCATTTGAAAGAGGAAGCTGTTCCACGTAGGAAATCTTATAGGATCCCGGAGCGATTGGTTCCAAAGATGAAGCAGGAAATTGACTTGATGTTGCAGCTGGGAGTGATTGAGGAGTCAGTCAGTGAGTGGTGTAGCCCGATTGTGCTGGTACCCAAAAAGGACGGCTCTCTGAGATTCTGTATTGACTTCAGATATCTCAATTCAGTGTCCAAGTTTGAGTCATACCCCATGCCCTGGATTGATGAATTGTCAGAGAAAGTGGGCAGGGCTAGATTTATTTCTACTCTGGACCTATGCAAGGGGTATTGGCAGGTGGCATTGGCACCGGAAACAAAAGAATTTACAGCCTTTAAAACACCTTATGGCAGTTTCTAATTTAGGGTGATGCCATTTGGCCTTCAGGGGGCAAAGACGGCGGAAGAGAGGAAGACGAGCGGGCGCTCTCGTACGACTTCGCAGGAGAGGCTCGCGAACGGCGCTGCCTGGCATATTTCTGTCCAATACCAACTCTCTCTCTAACAAGGTAGATGAACTGAGACTGCTGATGCGTTTTAAGGACCTCGCCTCCTCAGCTGTCCTCTGCTTTACTGAGACCTGGCTCCGGGAAAATATACCGGACAGCGCGCTGCGCCTCGACGGCTTCCAGCTCTTCCGTGCTGATCGTGACACAGAGCTTTCCGGCAAGACCACAGGAGGCGGAGTCTGCTTCTACATCAACTGCAGCTGGTGCTCTGATGTAACGGTAATTTCCAAACACTGTTCTCCTGCCTTGGAATTTCTTGTTATCAATTGCAAGCCCTTC
The DNA here is from genome assembly GCA_020510985.1 of Pholidichthys leucotaenia. Lineage (NCBI taxonomy): Eukaryota > Metazoa > Chordata > Actinopteri > Cichliformes > Pholidichthyidae > Pholidichthys > Pholidichthys leucotaenia. Next base: position 91,067,552 of record CM035841.1, read on the forward strand.
TATTCCCCGCGGGAGTTTGCTTCTTTCATAATGATCGCTGTGTACGCCCCTCCCGACGCGGACACGCGCGAAGCTCAGCGCGTGCTCGCGGATCACATTCAACACACAGAGTGGAGTTTTCCAGACTCGCTGATTATTGTGGCTGGCGACTTTAATCAGTGCAATCTGAGCCACGATCTCCCCCGCTACAAACAGTTTATTAAATGCCCCACCAGAGGATTAAACACACTGGATCACTGTTACACCACAGTGAAAGACGCATATCGCGCTGTCCCTCGAGCTGCGCTGGGATTATCTGATCACGTGATGGTTCACCTCATTCCCACATACAGACAGAGATTGAAGCTCACTAAACCTGTTGTGAGCACTACGAAGATACGGACCAGTGATGCTGAGGAGAAGCTGGAAACGTGCATGGAAATATCTGATTGGGGCATGCTTAAAGGAGCCACGCATGATCTGGATGAGTACACGGACACTGTGAACTCATATATCCACTTTTGTGAAGAGAACATTCTTCCATCACGCACCAGGGTGAGTTACTCTAATGACAAACCCTGGTTCACAGCTAAGCTCAGACAGATCAGGAAGGAGAAGGAAGCAGCGCTGAAAAGTGGAGACAGGGACTGCTACAGGGAGGTTAAATACCGGTTTAACAGAGAGCTGAAGAGGGCTAAATCTCTATACTCAGAGAGACTCCAGCAGCAGTTCACTGCTAATGATTTGGCTTCCGTGTGGAGAGGACTGAGGCAAATCACCAACTATCGACCTAAGGCTCCTAAAGGTCAGGATGACAAAGCCCTTTGTCAAAGACTGTCCCAACACTATGCCCGTTCTGACACCTCGTCATCTGTGTCCAACTCCCCCCCTCCCTCCAGCTCCACAGCCTCCACATTCCCTACTTCATTTAAGGCACCCCCCCTCCCCCCTCCCCTTATCATCAGTGAGCAGGATGTGCTCAAACAGTTCTCCAGACTGAACCCGCGCAAGGCCCCCGGCCCAGACGGCGTGTCTCCCTCCACCCTGAGACTCTGTGCAAAACAGCTGGCTCCTGTATTCACAGACATTTTTAACACTTTCCTTAAGTTATGCCACGTGCCGTCCTGCCTCAAATCCTCCACCATCATGCCTGTCCCCAAGAAGCCACGGATCACTGGACTTAATGACTACAGACCTGTAGCGCTCACCTCTGTAGTCATGAAGTCCTTTGAGCGCCTGGTCCTGTCCCACCTCAAGTCCATCACCACCCCTCTCCTGGACCCGCTGCAGTTTGCCTACCGAGCCAACAGGTCTGTAGACGATGCAGTCAACCTGGCCCTCCACTCCATCCTGCAGCACCTGGACTCCCCGGGAACCTACGCCAGGATCCTGTTTGTGGACTTCAGCTCCGCATTCAACACCATCCGCCCCGCTCTGCTCCGGGACAAGCTGTCCCTGCTCAACGTGCCTGACTCCCTCTGCAGGTGGATCATCGACTTCCTGACGGACCGGAGGCAGCATGTGCGGCTGGGAAAGACTGTCTCAGACTATACTAGCATCAGCACCGGATCACCCCAGGGCTGTGTACTTTCCCCCCTACTCTTCTCCCTTTACACCAACTCCTGCACCTCCAGCCACCAGTCTGTCAAGTTGATCAAGTTTGCGGACGACACCACCCTCATCGGGCTCATCTCCAACGGCGACGAGTCCGCCTACAGGAGAGAGGTGGCCCAGCTGGCGTCCTGGTGCAGCAATAACAACCTGCAGCTGAACGTTCTGAAGACAGTGGAGATGATTGTAGACTTCAGGAAAGTCACTACTCCTCTGCCCCCCCTCACCCTCTCAGGCTCTCCCATCACCACTGCTGATTCCTTCCACTTCCTAGGCACTACCATCACCAGGGACCTCAAATGGGAGCTGACCATCAGCTCACTCATCAAAAAAGCCCAGCAGAGGATGTTCTTCCTGCGGCAGCTGAGGAAGCTCAAGCTACCCACCAAGATGTTAGTGCAGTTCTACACAGCCATCATCGAGTCCATCCTCACCACCTCCATAACCGTGTGGTACGCAGGAGCCACTGCCAGGGACAGACTTAAGGCTGCAGCGCATCGTGCGCACTGCTGAGAAGGTGATCGGCTGCAAGCTCCCATCTCTCCAGGATCTGTACATCTCCAGGACCCGGAGGCATGCTGGCCGGATCATAGCCGATCCCTCACACCCTGGTCACGTACTGTTTGCCCCCCTCCCCTCTGGTAGAAGACTTCGGTCCATCCAGACTAAAACCTCCCGTCACATGAACAGCTTCTTCCCCTCTGCCATTAGACTGCTGAACACTAAGTGACTTATTGACTCTCGTGCACCATGTACAGCAGCTCAACCAGACTCATGTCAATCATCACTGTTTTCTTCCTGCATTACCGACTGCACTATATAGTTCTCCACAGTATCTGCTGCTGGCTAATATATATTTTAACTGTTGACCAGTATCACTTAATCTTATCCTACACTTTATTACATGTATAGTTTATTTATCTTATCTTATCATGTTTAATGTTGCAGCATTGTACCGAGACAAATTCCTAGTTTGTGTACTACATGAACAATGGCAATAAACCTGATTCTGATTCTGATTCTGACCTGCAACTTTTCAGTGGCTCATGGACCAAGTATTAAGAAATGTATCAAATTTTGCAGCTGCCTATCTGGATGACGTGGTCATCTATAGTCAGACCTGGGAAGAACATTTGGTACACCTTGGGCAGGTCCTTCAGTTGATTAAGAGGGCAGGATTGACGATTAATCCATGCAAATGTGCATTCGGACAGCAGCAGGTGGAGTACCTGGGACATGTGGTTGGTCAGGGGGTCATTAGACCACGAGTAGGTAAAGTGGATGCCATCCGGACCTATCCTGTGCCCACTACTAAAAAGAAGGTACGATCATTCATGGGAATGGTAGGATGGTATTGTAAGTTCATCCCCCACTTTGCTGAAAGAGCCGCAGTTTTGACTGACCTCACTAAGGCTTCAGCACCAAATAGGGTAAAATGGACAGAGGACTGTGACAGAGCTTTTGAGGATTTGAAGAGGGCTATTTCTGGGGAGAAGGTTCTCTACAGTCCAGATTTTGCTCGTCCATTTATCTTACAGACAGATGCTTCAGGAGTTGGCATTGGAGCAGTACTTCTCCAGGAGGAGAGGGGAGAGAGACACCCAGTACTGTTCTTGAGCCGTAAGTTGTTGGACTGGGAGACAAGATACTCTACGGTAGAAAAGGAATGTCTTGCCATGAAATGGGCAATAGGGTCTCTTAAATACTATTTACTAGGGCATCATTTTGTGTTGGAGACAGATCATCGGGCCCTACAGTGGTTGGACAGGATGAAGGACATGAACAGTCATCTCACAGGGTGGTATGTGTCCCTTCAACCGTATAATTTTATTGTTCGGTATGTTGCAGGGAAAACTAACCTGGTGGCAGATAGTCTCTCAAGAGTACATGACTCGTAGAGTACTGTACTCTTGGGAAAAGGGGGGAGGAAATGTGACGATGGAGTGTCACCACTGTTATGGTTTATTATATGTGTGATTATATTGTTTGTGTAATATGTGTAAATGTCAATATGATGGTTTGTTAAAAATGCACACATTATTCTAGGATCTGTCTTTGGACTAATTGGAATGCCCTTGTGAGATAATTGCTATGGTTAAACATTTGGGTAAAACAATTGGTAATGATTTAATCCACATACCTTTGCCAACATGCTTCCTGAGGGTGTCCGGGCAAAAGACTCTGTTAGGGGTTGAGGGCCTTTTAAAGGACACCAGCAGGAAGGAAGCATGTAGGGTAAGTTAGAGGGGTGGTTTAGAATTTGTAAATAGGGGTCTGAATTATTTATTGAATTATTTATACTGTTATTTATTCTATGTTATTTATATTTACTCTGTATATAGCTGGGGAATTATTTATGCACTTTTAGATATCAGTGGGTATGTGTAAAGAATGAAAAAATGTTATTGTCTTACCTGGGACATATGGTATTGTGACGTTTGCAAGGTTCACACAAAGAAAATGGAGCAAGATGGTTATGATGAATGGGCTTTATTTTACACACCACCAACCCCCAACCTCCTTCTGAGCACAGAGAGGAGGGGAGGTCATTCTCCCAGACCTCCGTTTCAATCATGGTTACACACAAATGATACATCTTGCCCTAATCCTGCTAAACACTGCTGGGTCATTATAACGCATAATGACACAGCAGTATAACTCAGCAATAACACATTTAATACACACACGCAGTAACGTTTTCAACTGGCAAAGCATGCTGGGAAATCCCTGCCCCCCTTAACATGGCCCCGACGTTACATTGCCCCCCCCCCGGACTGGTTTCTGTCCCCAGAAAATTCAAAGTCCACTTTCAGAAATCCAAAGCGAGTCAGCCCGGTGCCGGGGCGGCATGCACGGGCCATCCAGTGTCCATCTGAGTCTCGGTCGGAGTATCTGGTTGGGGTAGGGTTCCTGGTTTGGCCACCAGCGGGCGGATGGGCACATCTGACAGCCTCTGAAGGACCACGCACAGTCCCTTCCCTGGCAGCGGGAGTCCCAAGCCCGCTCCGGCCGACTCCCACCGCTGCTAGGTCTCCCAGGCGGCTGCTGGCCCGCGTCCATGCGTCCAGCCCTTGCTGCGCCTGGAAAAATGGCCGGATCTCCGTCCTGCTCGCTCCGCTGCGTCGCTGCTGCGTCGAGGGCCTCCGTGATGTCACCGAAAGGGAAAGCATCTGCGGGTGGCGGTAGGACACGCACAGTTCCTCCTCTGGCAGCGGGAGTCCCATGACTCCCACCGCTGCCAGGACCTCCCAGGTGGCCGCTGGCCCGCGTCCAGGCGTCCAGCCCCTGCCGAGCCCGGGAAAAGACCGGATCTGTCCTGCTCGCTCCGCTGCTGCTGCGCTCCGAAGGCCTCTGTGATGTCACCGCCGGGGGAAGCATCTGCAGGAGGCAGCTTTTTCCCCGTCCATGCCACCTCGCTCTAATTTAACGTTGGCGAGGGGCCAGTTTGTCGTGCGCTGCGTGCGGGGCAGTACCATGCGATGTACCCTGGCTCTGTGCAGCGGAAGCCGCCCTTCCTCGCGTCGCCGCCGCTGTCTCCTTCGTGCACGCGCTGCTGTGATCTGCCGTAGCTCCTCCTCCACTCGCTCTCAGCACGGTGGTTTCCTCCGATGACCAGTCATTCAGCGTGGCAGCCAACTCGACCTGGGCCAGGTGGTCATCCAACAGGTTCTCGCCATTGTAGCGGGGAATCTTGGCCCGCTGCTGGACGGATGGGACGGTCATCTCCCGGTCAATCGCTGCTCCTAATCGCTCTGGAATCGCCAGCCCGTCCTGCCCTGAAAAGGGCAGGAAACGGGGCTGGTTTGCTCTGCTCGGCCCGTCGGCTCCACTGCTCCGTCCATCGTGGTGAACCTCTCCGGGGGCCGGCGTCTCAGCTCTACACTCCGTTCCCAGCCGAGCGATGAACCGCTCCGGCCGCTGGACCTCCGCCTGGATCCTCATCTTGCTCCATCCCCACTCCTGACACCAGTGTGACGTTTGCAAGGTTCACACAAAGAAAATGGAGCAAGATGGTTATGATGAACGGGCTTTATTTTACACACCACCAACCCCCAACCTCCTTCTGAGCAAAGAGAGGAGGGGAGGTCATTCTCCCAGACCTCCGTTTCAATCATGGTTACACACACATGATACATCTTGCCCTAATCCTGCTAAACACTGCTGGGTCATAACGCATAATGACACAGCAGTATAACTCAGCAATAACACATTTAATACACACACACAGTAACGTTTTTAACTGGCAAAGCATACTGGGAAATCCCTGCCCCCCTTAACATGGCCCCGACGTTACAGTATGTTCTAATTGTCGGTAATTATCTCTAATAGTATATAACAGGTGTTGGGTATATTTGGTTAAGTCTTTTTCAGTCGAGAGTCTTCGTTGTAAGCTTCGTTGGTTGTTAAGAGAATGATGATGATGATTGACTGACAAATCCAAATCTTGGTAAATCGTGTCGGATGTTTCTTTTTGGGAATTATTATCTGTAAGTTTGTGAAAATAAAATTGGAAAATTGACCAAAAGCCTCCTACCTCAAGCCACTTTGTTACATGCCTATTGTAACCATATTAGGACATAAACTGCATAAATGTCTCTCTGTTTTCCTCCTGTCCTTCCCCCTCTGCCTCCAAACCCTTCTCCCTCTGCCCCCTAACCCTTCCCCCTCTGCCTCCTAACAACATTCCAGAGGGTCATAAAACACTTGCATTTTCTTTGGGGGAGCCTTTAAAAAGAGATGCCTCCTTTGTTTAGGCAGAGCAGGGAAAAAACTTCAGGCATGCCGTTTCTTCACTCCTCTCCTGCTGGCAGTAATAAAAGGGAATTCAACATGGCAGAGTTGTCTGATTATTTTCTCAGGACCTTAAAGTTATTTAGATAAAATTTTGTTACAGTGGACAACAATGACAGTTTCATTTAGGTCTGATCAGATTCCTTCACACAGCTCTGTCCTTAGCCTTCCGTTGCCAGGAACTCCTGTCTATGTCCAACTTCTTCAAGTTTCTTTTTACAGTGTCTTTAAATCTTAGCCTTGGTCTACCCTGATTGCGTTTGCCCTCGCAAAACTGTGAGTAGAGTTACTGCCGAGGGAGACGCTGGTGGTCCATCCTCTCAACATGTCTGAGCCATCTCAGGTTCATCTATATTAGCATGTCCTCCACTGATGGTAGACCAGCTTGTTTCAACACTTCTATGTTGGTTATCTTGTCTTTCCATGAGATGTTTATTATGGCTCGAAGGTGTCTCATCATGTACGCGTGGAGTTTCTTCACCTGCACTCTGTAGGCAGTCCAAGTCTCAGCACCGTACAATAGAGTAGCCAGTGCTGTCGCTCTGTACACTTTGCATTTCACACGGCTAGACACATGTCGCTTGTTCCACAGTCTCTCCCTCAAGTTTTGAAACACAGCGCTTGCTCTTCCCATTCTGAGAAATAGTTCATCCTCCAGCCTAGCATTCTCTGAAACAGTACTCCCTAGATACTTGAAAGTCTTGCACTTGACTAGTGGCTCTGTACCAGTGCTGATCTCTTCTGGTAGTGATGTTGATAACTGGAACTTTGGTGGTTGATAAAGGCACTCTGTCTTCTTGATGTTGATTTGGAGGCTGAATTGGCTAGCTGCTCTTGCAAATTTCTCCACTAAAGATTGCATATTTTCCACACTGTGTACAACTAGAGCACTGTCATTGGCAAAGAGCATTTCTCTTACTACCTTTATCGATGTCTTATTCTTGGCTTTAAACTGTGCCACATTGAACAAGTCTGCTTCTTTCCTTGTTTGAATGTATACTCCTTCTGAAGTGTCTTTGAAGACCACCTCAAGCATGGCTGCCAGATACAGCGAGAAGAGTGTAGGCACCAGCACACACCCTTGTTTGACCCCGTTGCTTACTGAAAAGTCTTTAGATACTGAACCACTCATTGCCACGTTTGCTTGCTTACCTGTGTGGAGTGCCTCGATCAGGCTGACAAACTTCTCTGTACAGCCATATTTCGTGAGTACCTGTCAAAGTCCCTGTTGCGAAACAGTCTCAAAGGCTTTACTGAAGTCTATGAAGACTACATAAAGTGGCATGTTCTGTTCGATACACTTTTCTTGAACCCGTTTCAAGCAGAAAATCATGTCCATTGTGCTTCTTCCACTTCTAAAGCTGCACTGGGTTTCTGGTAGTACATTCTGCGAGATGTGTTCATTGAGTCTGTTCAGTAGTACACGTGAGAGAATCTTACCAACAGTGGCTAGCAGTGATATACCTCGGTAATTTCCACAATCTTTCCTGTCACCTTTCTTGAACAAAGGCACAATACTTGCATCCTTCCAGTCTTGAGGTACTTTCTGGGCATCCCATATCTCTTGGGTGAGCTTGTGCAGGCAGTTGGTCAGCTGAACACCACCAAATTTCCACACTTCTGCTGGAATTCCATCCCTTCCTGGAGCTTTACCATCCTGTGTTGTCCTGATAGCTGCCATTAGTTCATCAAAATTTGGTGGTTCATCCAGACTTGATACAGCTGGTCGCTGCACTAGAGCTTCTTTAGCCTCTTCAGTGAGATCTCCAGGGTTGTTTAGTAGTTGGTCAAAGTGGTCTGCAAATCTGTCCAGGATCTTGTCTTTCTCCTGCAAAACCGTTTCACCATCCATAGCCTTTAGTTGGATCAATCCTCTTGGTTTAGGGCCGTAGATTTCTCTCAAACCTGTGAAGAATGTTTTCATGTCCTTCCTGTCTGCTGCAGTTTGAAGTTTGTCCGCTTTTTCATCCCACCAGTTGGATTTCATCTCTCTGGTGCACTTCTGTAGCTCACTCTGAGCCTTTGAGTATTTCTTCTTTTTCGACCTTGTGTTACACTGTAGGTTTTCCTGCCTAGCTGTATTCCTCACTTCTAGTAGTTTCTTCAGGTGTTCATCTTGCTCATCAAACCAATCTTGATGTTTCCTCTCAGGGTGGCCTAATACATCACTCGCAGTCTGATACACCGTATCCTTCAGTGTTGACCATTTCTCTTCTGTGTCATTCTCTGAGTTGTTGTGGTCCCAGTCTTTCAAGTTTTCATTCATTTCCTGTGTAAGTTCTTCCTGCTTCTTTTGGCCTTTCAGTGCACTAGTGTTTAGCTTCCGTGGTGGCTTCGCACCCGTCCTGCAGTGCTGTTTTCGTCTCCAAATCCTTAATCTAGATCTCAGCATAACATGATCAGTACCACAGTCTGCGCCTCTCATTGCTCTGGTGTCCAATACATCCCTTCTGTCTCTCTGCCTGACTATGATGTAGTCTAATAAGTACCAGTGCTTGGATCTTGGGTGCATCCATGTCTTCTTGTGTGTGTCCTTGTGCTTAAATAGAGTGTTGGTTATCACAAGGTTGTACTCTGAACACAGTGCAAGTAGAAGTTCTCTATTAGCATTGCACTTACCTACTCCATGACTGCCTAGCACTCCTTTCCATTTCTCGGTGTCCAAACCAACTCTGGCATTAAAATCTCCAATGAGTATCAGCCTGTCATCAGTCGGTACACGCCTGATAGTCTCACGTAAATCACTGTAGAACTCTTCCTTCACCTCCTCTGTGTTGGCCATTGTTGGGGCATATACACTGATGAGTGTGGCATACATCTTCCACTGTAGTGGGAGTCTCATAGTCATTATTCTGTCGTTGATTGGCACCGGTTGCTCATCAAGCATTGCTGCTATCTCCTTTCTAACTGCAAAGCCCACTCCTGCTTCTCTCCTTTCTTGAGTTGATCTCCCACTCCAAAAGAAGATGTACCCATGGTCTTCCAAGCTGTCATATCCAGGCAATCTTGTTTCACTAAGTGCAGCTATGTCTACATTGTACCTGTTCATTTCCAGAGCCACAAGCGCGGTCCGTCTTTCTTGGCTCTGTGATGTTGTTCTGTCCAACAGAGTGCATCCATTCCATTCTGCTACACACAAGGCTGCTGTTTTCCTCTTCTTTTGTCTTCCTGCTCCTAGCTTACTTTTCGCTGCCTGTTGGAGTGTGAACAGATCAGCGCGGACCTTACCTAATAATGTATATATAAACCACTCAACAACATTTTGAACCATTTGTACTTTCCCATTGTATTACAATATAACCCACCTATGTAGTTATTTAATTATACAATATGGTATATTATATGACTATACAACACGATTGATAATATATGTGATTGTAATTGTCACAGTTTGGAAGTGCCAATCACTGTGAGCATTATGAATAAAATATAGGATTCTTGGGCCACAGTAATACGAACACCCAGGAAGGCAGAAAAGCAATTATACAACTTTATTAGACAATTTCTTAAAATGGTTATAGACTACAACACTACCCAATAAGAACCATAAATTCCCAATGTGCACAGTTTAAGAAACTAACCCCGCAATAAATATTATAAATACCATAAATACCCTAAAATGCACACAAGGAAAAAAAAGCAATGCACAGTAATTAAAATTTGAGTAGATATTGCTTAAATAATGATCTGAACTGAACTCCACTGTTCATTTTTAGTATGTAATTCAGCAGATGATTCCACTCATACATTCTTCCGTACAGTACCGTTCTTTTGATGGCATTAGTTTTGACTTTTGGTAAAGAAAAATTATCTGCGGCTGCGTGCCGTGATACGCACGGTTGAGTTGCAACCGTGCGTATCTGAACTGAAATGTAGTTTTTGATAAAGAATGAGAGGTGTCTTCGTTGTAATAATGTTCCTGATAAACCTAAGAAGTGAGAATCGAAGTCTTTCCTTCACTAATAACCAGTTTAAATCACTGTGCATATTCCTTACATTAGTTCTGTCATTGCATCTCAATGCAATACATGCCACACGGTTTTGCAGACGTAGTTTCTTTGATGTTTCCATTGTTGCACTCGACCACACTACTGAACAATAGTCTGTTAAAAAAAATTATGACTGAATTATTACTATTGTCAGAAATGTTGCACTCTTTTTATTGCTGACATCACACCTCCCATTTTTGCAGTGATTTTTTCAATGTGTCTATTCCATGTTATTTTATCATCTATAATAATTCAATTCAATTCAACTTTATTTATATAGCGCCATTTCACAACAACAGTCATCTCATAGCACTATCAACTGTAGGGGAAACCCCCACAGTTGCAGAAAGACCCCAGCAATCAGGCGATCCCCTGTGAGCAAGCACTTGGCGATGGTGGAGAGGAAAAACTCCCTTTTAACAGGAAGAAACCTCCAGCAGAACCAGGCTCAGGGAGGGGCAGTCATCTGCTGCGACTGGCTGGGGGGGGGGGGGGTGAGGGGATAGAGAAGATGAAAAGAACAGACATGTAGAGAGCAAACAGCACGATGGGGACTCAATCTATGGGAGAGAACAAACAAATGTTAATGACCAGCAAAAAAAATATTTCATTGAGAGTGAGGAAAGGAGTGAAGCCCAGTGCATTACTGGAGGTCCCCCAGCTGACTAAACCTAATAGCAGCATAACTAAGGGAGGGTTCAGAAAAACATGATCCCTCCCTAATTGTAGGCTATATCAAAAAGGTAGGTTTTAGCCCTATTCTTAAAAACAGAGATCGAGTCTGACTCCCGAATCCAGATAGGCAGCTGGTTCCACAGGAGAGGAGCTTGATAACTGAAGGCTCTGCCTCCCATTGTACTTTTGGAGATTCTAGGTATTACAAGTAATCCTGCATTTTGGGAGCGTAGTGCTCTGTTATAATAATAATAATAATAATAATAATATCCATCCATCCATCTTCTACCGCTTAATCCTTTCGGGTCGCGGGGGGGCTGGAGCCTATCCCAGCATCTTTGGGCGACAGGCAGGGTACACCCTGGATGGATCGCCAGTCCATCGCAGGGCCAACACAGAGAGACAGACAACCATTCACTCTCACATCCACACCTAAGGACAATTTAGAATCCCCAGTTGATGCCGATTAACCTAACCTGCATGTCTTTGGCATGTGGGAGGAAACCGGAGTACCCGGAGTAAACCCACGCAGACATAATATTTATTATTATAATAATATAATAATGCCTAAGAACTTAAGTTTCTTGTACCTGTGTGATGGCAGTGTCTGATTTTCAGGTCTAGTTTTGAACTCTTGCTTATTGAATGATTCGATCCTATTATCATGCAGCTTGTGTTTGTTATATTCAGTGCCAGCTTGTTTTCTTACTTCACTGATTTACACATTTTAACTCATCATTTAATACATCGTTTAATTCTCTTGTTGTGTGAGCAGAGTAGTATATCGTGGAATCATCTGCATACATCATAGAACTAGCTTTTTTTTATGCCTTGGTGAAACAGAGAGGCATACAGTAATCAGTTATGTGTCTGTGTGTGTGGTTGTATCCATCTGTCTGTTACCAGCTTTTCAGCTCACCCAGTCAAAATGAAGTGCAACTAAAGGCTTGTATCATTGTATGACCATATTTTCTTGACTTTTAATTTGCTGCAGTTTCAAAATAACACTTTGTTTTTGAAATAAACACAAATTTAACTCATTTCTGTAAATGCTGTAGTGAAAAACAAAACGTATAGTAATAACCTGGGCCAGTAGAGGTCGGAGTGCTACTGTTTTACAGCCGCCCACGCTACCATGTCACAGGCACTGAGGCACAGCACCTTGGTGCTTTCATTTACTACTAGTGGTAAGACATTTATATACACTGTATACAGTAGTGGTCTGAGACAGCTTCCCTGTGGAAATCCACGTTACAGTAGCCACGGTTACATGGGCAAAATTTCTTCAATCTGATTACAATTCAGATCACATCTTTACTGTTCACATGGATCCTGAAAATGCTGATCTGATTAGAACGTGCATTTCCATGTGTCACACGTTTGAACGGACTAAATCACTTTGACATGCGCACGTCAACATTTCAAAAATAGTAGATGAAGAAGCAACTTCTGGTGTAAACAAAGCCCGCTTCATGTCTTTTTCGTTTTGAAATAGACCTGTATTGTGTTATTTAGATTGTCAAGTATGCTTCTGGAGGACGATACATACAAGTTTTGTTTTACTCCTGCCATGTCTTCCGCTAGCTGCTGTAAAGGTGGAAATACGTCATATCGACGTGTAGCTGACGTACAGACATGTGCAGTAAACATATTTTCTGCCCAGCTATCGGAATAAGTGTTTATATGCGCACCAATCGGACTAACAATCGGCATAACCCACCTGTCTCAATCGGAATGAAATTTTGATCCGAATGAGTGTAATCGGGTCAGAATATTCAGCTTGGCGTGTTTACATGAAGCATTTTTATTCCGATCAGGCTTTAAATCCGGTTACTTGTGTCCATGTAAACATGGCTAGTGATAGTAACTTTTATCAATATTATGTCAGCGTTGGTGGACACTTGGCAAAAAACCCACCAAAGATAATGACACTGATATTATAAATCTTAGTTCAATCTTTATTAAAACAGCTGAAGAACAATAAAATACAGATATTGTTAATAAATGTTAAAACATCAAGTGATTGTGGTGACACAGACATGAAAACAGTGAAATAAGTCATTGAGGCAATTTCCAAACCACTAACTCACATCTTCAACTTATCATTCCAAACTGGACAATTTCCTAATAAAATTAAAACTTAAAAAGTCATTCCATTATATAAATCTGGTGACAAGTAACACTTCACAGTTTCTCTTCTGACACAGTTGTCAAAAATTCTAGAAAAACTCTTCAGTGATGGATTAGAAAAGTTTATACAGTAGACCAGCACCAACTACTCTGACAGTCAATATGGATTTAGAGCAAACTTGTCAACATCATTAGCATTAACAGAACTCAGAGAAGAAATCATTAATTCCATAGATAAAAAGTTTACAGTTGGGGTAATTCTTGATCTAAAAAAAACTCTTAAAATTTGACAAAATACAAGCACACATTTACTGTATGTACGTATGAAAGGAATTTCAGTGTCTTTTTTCCTTTGTTCATCAGCTCACAATGCACTTTCATTGTTTACCATTTTAATTCATTATTTGCATGTTCAAAATAAAGTATTCAATCAACTGATGACCTACTAAAATACACGAATGGAGGAAATGGCATCTACTACATCTAATTTTATGGTGGTGGTGGGGGCACTCTATACCCTGACAACAATACCCCCCTCATCAGAAATGCTCATGATGTCCATGCATCCAGCACATTAAAGACTAGAGGTCTGAGGGTCCAAAGCAGAGTGAATAAGCAGATGATCTGATAACAGACTTTTTTTTAATACAATTTATTTTGATATTAAAGCCTTGGAAATTTAAAGAACAAATCATTCACACAAAAGAAACTTAATCCTGAAAACAAAGATCTACAGACGCTACTGGACTACAGCACCTCGACTGAGTTCTCATGTGATAAACCTAAACAATGAAACATGAAACACTGAGACTACAGCTTCTCACTTGTGTAAATTCTCATATGTTGTTTCAAACAACTACGTTGATTAAATCTTTGCCCGCATGTTTCACAAAAAATGGCTTCTCACTGTTTTATTTATTTACATCACATTTCATGACAAGTGCAGTGGGCCCCAGCCAGGAGTCTAAGGTTACACTTTAAGTCAGAAAGCTTTGTATCCAAGGGCTCTCTTCAAGATGGAGACTGTTCCTCTGATTGCTGAGCTCTGTATTTCACAGATGCTACGGCAGCAGGGAATTACCTGTAGATAGTCTTTCAGGTTCTTCTTCACCATCCCAGTTGCTCCCACCACCACAGGTATAATGTCTGCTTCCTGCAATTTCCAGGTGCTCCTTAGGTCCTTTTTGAGGTCTTGATATTTTGTTATTTTTTCTCTTTCTGCTCTGTTGAGGCTGTAATCATTTGGTACGGTTACATCTATTAATTTGGCAGTCTTGTCCTTTTTGTTCAAGATAACAATGGCCGGTTTTATTGCTCCTCCTTCGATGTGTCTTCCAGTTGGGATTTCCTTGTCATAAAAGATGGTAATATCTCTGTTGGAGCTGACTGGCTCTGGATCGTGCTCCCATACTGGTCTTTTACTTGTATTTTAAATTCTTTGCATATTTTCCAGTGTATATAATGGCAGATCATATTGTGGCGAGCAGTGTAGTGTCCATCGGCCATGAGGATCTGGCAGCTGTAGAGTGGGTGGCTTGCACTCTCCACCACTGCATGACAGAACTGACATTTGTCCCTCTGTGACAGTCTTGTCATTTTTTTTAAGCCATCAGTCAAAAGTCCCTGGTCTTGTGCTCCAACCACTAGTCTCTCCTCATCGTATCCCAGATCTCCGTTCCTGATCCAGTGCAGCGTCTCTTCCCTATCAATGTAATCCCTATTGAGTTCCTCCTGAAAGCGTCCTGCTCACTTATGCTTTTTCCATCTTCCCTTTCTTTCCTCCTGTGTCCTTTTGCTGTATTTTTCCAGTGTCTTTCCAGCTATTTTTGCTGCTGATTTTGCTGACTGGCTTTTATGTTGTCTAATAAGTCTCTTGCAAAGACCTCGGCTTGTTTAGTTATGGATGTGAGGTGACTAAGGTTTTCATAGTGTTGGGTGACTTTTTCCATTGTCTTGTCGTTTGAGCTTTTTAGGTATTGACCAAAGCTTATTATTGTTGCCCTCTAGACCTGGTTTATTTAAATTAGGCCCAGCCCTCCCTCTTTACAGGGTATATATATATATATATCCTATCTACACACATGGACAAAATTGTTGGTACCCCTCTCTTAATGAAAGAAAAACCCACAATGGTCACAGAAATAACTTGAATCTGATAAAAGTGGTAATAAATAAAAATTCTATGAAAATTAACCAATGAAAATCAGACAATGCTTTTGAATTACTGAAATACTGATTACTAATTACTTAAATACTGACGCACTCTACAAGAAGGGACAGCGCAGGCTGTTCCTGCTGAGGAGACTCAGGTCTTTTGGTGTACAAGGGGCACTGCTGAAGTCATTCTATGACACGGTGGTGGCATCAGCCATCACTTTTGGAGTGGTCTGCTGGGGCAGTGGCATTACTGCAGCCGATAGGAAGAGACTGAACAAACTGATTAAGAAAGCTAGCTCTGTCCTGGGGCAGCGCCTTGATCCGATGGAGGAGATAGGAGAGAGAAGGACGGTGGCTAAACTGTCATCTCTGCTGGAGTCCGAGTTCCACCCTATGCAGGACATACTGGATGCACTGAGGAGCTCATTTAGCAGCAGACTACATCATCCCCGGTGCACAACCGAGAGGTTTCGCAGGTCCTTCCTACCAACGGCTGTCAGACTGTACAACCTAAGCAGGGCTGCTCGCAGAGATAGCAAAAAGACGTAACAAACTAATAGTTTTTTTGAATGCAAAAGATGCAATAGACTTACACAATGGTCCTCTCCGGCATACAACTAGGAACATACCGGTCGCTATGGAGGGTGAGAATATGTATGGGCACATAATCATACCATGTAGGATAACTAAGTAGACGGTTATGCTGTTTCATCCCATCTAGCAACAATGCTCTGCACTGTGTGTGTTTATATATTTACATATTTATTCCATCTAGCTACAATGCTCCGCACTGGGTGTGTTTATATTTATATATCTATATATTTATTCCATCTAGCTACATTGCTCCGCACTGTGTGTGTTTATATACCTGCATATTTATTCCACCTAGCTGCAATGCTCTGTACTGTGGGGGTTTATATATTTACACATTTATTCCATCTAGCTACAATGCTCTGCACTGTGTTCATATATTCATATATTTATTCCATCCAGCTACAATGCTCTGCACTGTGTGTCTGTGTGTGTGTGTATATATATATTTTATAGTAATATGTACATATGTATATTAGCTGCTCTTGCTTGCTTGTTTTTTTTTCTTGCCTTCTGATTGTTGCTCTGAGTGTTGCTATCCCTGTGCTGTTGCAATCCTGGAATTTCCCCGTTGTGGGACTAATAAAGGCTTATCTTATCTTGTCTCATCTTAATTGTGGTTCAACAGAATTATTTTAAAAAACAAACTCATGAAACAGGCCTGGACAAAAATGATGGTACCCTTAACTTAATATTTTGTTGCACAACCTTCTGAGGCAATCACTGCAATCAAATGATTTCTGTAACTATCAATGAGAGTTCTGCACCTCTCAGCAGGTACAGTATTTTGGCCCGCTCCTCATGAGCAAACTGCTCCAGTTGTCTCAGGTTTGAAGGGTGCCTTCTCCAGATGGCATGTTTCAGCTCCTTCCACAGATGTTCAATAGGATTTAGATCAGGGCTCATAGAAGGCCACTTTAGAATAGTCCAATGTTTCGTTCTTAGCCATTCTTGGGTGTTTTTAGCTGTGTGTTTTGGGTCATTATCCTGTTGCAAGACCCATGACCTGCGACTGAGACCAAGCTGTCTGACACTGGGCAGCACATTTCTCTGTAGAATACATTGATAGTTTTGAGATTTCATTGTACCCTGCACAGATTCAAGATACCCTGTGCCAGATGCAGCAAAGCAGCCCCAGAACATAACAGAACCTCCTCCATGTTTCACAGTAGGGACAGTGTTCTTTTCTTGGTATGTGTGGCGCACATATTTTGGCTGCATATGTATAGCACAGTGATTGAGATGCTTAAAACTGCATATGTATTTTGTAACCTCACATCTTTGAAGGAACAATACGTCTGGACCTCCTGGGGATAACAGCAGGAGGTGGAGGTGCCTTTGGTGAGGACTCTGAGAGGACTTCCTGACCTCCTGGGGTCAGATGGAGGACGAAGGGACTTGGGGGAGAAGTGTTGTCAATGGGGGGTTTGATGACAATGTGATTCTGTTCTTTGATGTCCCTGGTATAAAAGTGGCGGTTTGGGGTAGTTCGATCTCTTTTCTGTTGAGAGAATGCTGGAGATGTGAGATCGTCAATAAACCTGAATTAAGAAATAAATTCAGCCTCTTCATTTCACGCTCTCCACATTGGTGACCTAAGACGTGCAATGTCCAGAGACAATTCCCCCGAACCAGACTCGTCAGGGACCACTCAAGCAAGCGCGGTCTCGGTCAAGCTACCAGAGTTCTGGCAGGACAACCCAGACTCGTGGTTCCTCCTGGCCGAAGCCCAGTTCGCACTCGGGGGAATAACAGCAGATGACACAAAATTCTACCACGTCATCGCCAAGCTCGACAACCGCACAGCTCGATACGTGCGGAGCCTGGTGCAGCAACCGCCAGCTGGCGACAAATACAGCGGGCTGAAAGCTGCCCTCATCCAGTGTTTCACGCCCTCAGCCGAGGAAAGAGCTAGGAGGCTCCTAGCTCTGCACGACTTGGGAGGACGCAGGCCTGTCGACCTGATGGAAGACATGCTGCAGCTGAGAGGCACAGACAACGATGATTTTCTCTTCACACACATCTTCCTCAGAACCCTTCCATCGCAGACGAGGGCGACCCTGGCAGGCACTCGTTTCGTGACCCAGCGGGACTTCCGCGCGCTGGCCCGAGAAGCGCAGCGGATCCTCGACTCCTGCGAGGAGCAGGCGGCCACCGCAGCAGCGGCAGACCTTGGCGCGGCGGCCGGGAGCAGCAGTGGGCCAGAGGTGGCGGAATCAATCCCACCAACAATGGCAGCAGCGAGGTCCCGACGCAGCGGAGGAGACGACCTCTGCTTTTACTATCGGCGTTTCGCAGAGAGGGCGCGCAAGTGTGTACTGCCGTGCCAGTTCAAGAGCTCGGGAAAC
This sequence comes from Pholidichthys leucotaenia, assembly GCA_020510985.1. Classification (NCBI taxonomy): domain Eukaryota; kingdom Metazoa; phylum Chordata; class Actinopteri; order Cichliformes; family Pholidichthyidae; genus Pholidichthys; species Pholidichthys leucotaenia. Next base: position 91,085,823 of record CM035841.1, read on the forward strand.
GCCAGGACCGGGAGTCGTTAGCAGCATCGGCCCTCGGCGAGCGAAACAAGCTGCTCTACCTCACGGATGTGCGCTCTGGGCGGCACTTCCTCGTGGACACGGGTGCCCAAGTGAGTTTCATCACCCCAACCTACGCTGACCGGCTGGCAGGTCCCCGTGGTGACGGGGCGACAGCGGCGAACGGCTCGAGCATTAAGACCTTCGGCGAAAGGACTCTGCTTCTGTCCTTGCACAGCCGCACTTATGAATGGACTTTTATTATAGCGGCAGTGAGTTTCAACATGTTAGGTGATGATTTTCTGTGCTCACATGGGTTGTTAGTTGATCTTGCCAATAGGCGCCTGGTTAATGCACTCTCCTTTTACTCCATTCCTTGTGCAGCTCGAGTGTCCCCGCCACCAGCACAGACCAACGTCGCCACAGCAGGCGGTAAGTTTCACACACTCCTCACTCAGTTTCCAGCACTCACAGTTCCCACCTTTTCGGCAACAGTTGCGAAACACGGGGTGGAGCACTTTATCACTACCACTGACCCCCCCCGTCTTCGCGAAAGCTCGGCGCTTGGATGCAGCTAAACTGTCTATAGCGTGCGAGGAGTTCGCCAACCTGGAAAGGTTGGGCATCATCCGCCGTTCAAACAGCCCATGGGCTTCCCCACTGCACATGGTCCCTAAAGCTGACGGCTCGTGGAGACCTTGCGGTGATTTCCGCAGGTTGAACAACGTTACAGCGCATGACCGCTACCCAATTCCACATATTCAGGATTTTTCAGTACATCTGGCGGGGGCGCGCGTTTTTTCTAAAATAGACTTGGTCCGCGGCTATCATCAAGTCCCAGTGCGCGCTGAGGACATTCCCAAAACAGCGGTGATAACCCCGTTTGGACTTTGAGTTTTTACGCATGCCGTTTGGCCTCAAAGGCACCGCGCAAACCTTCCAACGCATGATGGATGCCGTGTTACGCAATCTCCCTTTTGTGTTCGTCTACCTGGACGACATTTTGGTCGCCAGCACATCCGAAGAGGAACACGAAAAACACCTCACAACAGTTTTTCGGAGGTTGGGAGAGCACGGGTTAATAATCAATCCAGCTAAGTGCCAGTTCGGGGTGGCGCAGATCGATTTTTTGGGGCACCACGTCTCCCCAGAAGGGGCGGTTCCGCTACTGGACAAAGTGCGCGCAGTGGCAGATTTTCCCCGGCCACAAACGGTCAAAGCATTACAGGAGTTTTTAGGAATGGTGAATTTTTATAACCGTTTCCTCCCCCACGCAGCGTAGTTCATGCAACCCCTATATGCCGCGCTTAAAAAGCAAAAACCCTCCAATGCAATCGAATGGTCCCCGGAGCGGGAGCGCGCATTCGCGGAGGTAAAAAAAGCCCTTGCAGACGCTGCATTGTTAGCTCATCCAGACCCAACGGCCCGCATAGCGCTCACCACTGATGCGTCAGATTTGGCCATAGGGGCGGTTGTGGAGCAGCACGTTGCCGGGGTTTGGCAGCCGCTGGCCTTTTTCAGCAGATCCTTGCGCGAGGCCGAGCGTAAATACAGCGCGTTTGACAGGGAGCTGTTAGCGCTCCACTTAGCCATTCGCCACTTCCAATTCTGGCTAGAAGGTCGGCGTTTCACCGCGTTTGTCGACCACAAACCACTCACTTTTGCGATGGCCAAAATTTCGGAACCTTGGTCGGGCCGGCAGCAGAGGCAGCTGGCCGCAATTTCGGAATTTACTACTGATATTCAACACGTAGCGGGTAAACTCAATGTAGTGGCAGACTGCCTCTCTCGCGCAGTAACAGCACCAGTCCGCGCAGAGGTAGATTATACTACCGCAGCCGCAGAGCAAAATAGCAGCGCGGAAGCGCATGCGGCCCCAGTTCACGTGGGGATAGATTATGCGGCCATGGCAGCAGATCAGGGTAGAGATGCGGACGTGTGCGCGCTCCAGTCTGGACCAACAGGGTTAAGGCTGGAGAGCAGGAGCTTGCAAAATGGTATGCCCCCCTTAATCTGCGATGTCTCTACCGGGCGACTGCGTCCGGTAGTGCCGGCCGCTTGGCGCCGCCGCGTTTTTGACTCGATTCACTCCCTGGCACACCCAGGGGTGCGCGCGTCTGTGAAAATGGTAGCAGAAAAGTTTGTTTGGCCGAGCCTGCGCAAGCACGTGAAAGAGTGGGCAAGAGCCTGTATGGCTTGCCAGCGGGCCAAAATTCACAAGCACACAAAAGCCCCCTTAGAGCCGTTTCACATCCCGGCCAAGAGATTTGATCATGTACATGTCGACCTCGTGGGCCCCCTACCATCGTCACAGGGGTTCACACATCTTTTGACAATGGTGGACCGAACCACACATTGGCCGGAAGTGGTCCCACTGGCATTGACCACGGCGGCAGAGGTGGCCCGTGCATTTTTGACGGCTTGGATAGCGCGTTTCGGGGTTCCGTCGGATATTACGTCCGACAGGGGACCTCAATTTGTGTCTGAGCTTTGGTCAGCGATGGCCCACAGCTTAGGCGCGACAATTCACCGCACTACCGCTTACCACCCCCAGGCTAATGGTTTATGCGAGCGCTTTCATAGATCATTGAAGGCAGCCCTCAGAGCGTCGCTTACGGATGCAAATTGGGTAAACAGACTACCATGGGTTTTATTGGGGTTGCATTCTGCGCCTAAAGAGGACTTAAAGGCCTCCCCAGCGGAGTTGGTTTTTGCGCAACCTCTCCAGCTGCCAGGCGAGTTTCCGCCAGATCATCCGGCGCCAGGGCGTCCCCCGGCTCAGTGGTCATTGATTGGCACGGGAGCGGACATGCTTCCGGGCCCCGTTCATCACACTTTTCTGCGTGTTTTTGTTCCCAAATCTTTAAAAAATGCCGAATTTGTTTTTGTCAGGCACGAGGCTCTGCGCCCAGCCCTGCGCCCACCTTACGATGGCCCATATAGGGTGCTGGAAACAGGTGATAAGCATTTTGTGCTAGATTTGGGGGACAGGAGGGAAACAATTAGTATAGACAGACTAAAGCCTGCTTTTGTGATGAACGACGAGTCTGTACGGGTGGCGAGGGCTCCTCGACGTGGCAGACCCCCCAGGAGGCATGTCCTGGAGCCCCCGCAGGGATCAATTAACGGTTCTCATCCTGAGTTAGCAGATTCACTGCAAGATGGCGCCGTAGGGGCTGCGAAGCCCACTTACAGCAAGTTTGGAAGACGTTTGAAACCCAGACGGCATATGGACTAATGTGTGGTTTTATCATGTTGTGTGGACTATGCTGTATTGTTTCATTCTTCGACGTTTGGGGGGGGGGGGGGGTTATGTGCCGCACATATTTTGGCTGCATATGTATAGCACAGTGATTGAGATGCTTAAGGACTGCATATGTATTTTGTAACCTCACGTCTTTGAAGGAACAATACGTCTGGACCTCCTGGGGATAACAGCAGGAGGTGGAGGTGCCTTTGGTGAGGACTCTGAGAGGACTTCCTGACCTCCTGGGGTCAGATGGAGGATGAAGGGACTTGGGGGAGAAGTGTTGTCGATGGGGGGTTTGATGACAATGTGATTCTGTTCTTTGATGTCCCAGGTATAAAAGTGGGGGTTTGGGGTAGTTCGATCTCTTTTCTGTTGAGAGAATGCTGGAGATGTGAGATCGTCAATAAACCTGAATTGAGAAATAAATTCAGCCTCTTCATTTCACGCTCTCCACAGTATGCTTCATTTTTGTGTCTGTGAATATAGAACTGATGTGCCTTGCCAAAAAGTTCCAGTTTTGTCTCGTCTGTCCATAGGACATTCTCCCAGAAGCTTTGTGGCTTGTCAACACGCAGTTTGGCAAATCTGGCTTTTCTGTTCTGGTCTGGCTTTTTTATGATTTGTTTTCAACAGTGGTGTCCTCCTTGGTCGTCTCCCATGAAGTCCACTTTGGCTCAAACAATGGTGGATGGTGCAATCTGACAATGATGTACCTTGACCTTGGAGTTTACCATGAATGTGCTTAGAGGTTGTTCTGGGCTCTTTTGTTACCATTCGTATTATCCATCTCTTCCTGCAGCCACGTCCAGGGAGGTTGGCTACAGTCCCGTGGATCTATAAATTTCTGAATAATATGTGCAACTGTAGTCACAGGAACATCAAGCTGCTTGGAGATGGTCTTATAGCCTTTACCTTTAACATGCTTGTCTATAATTTTCTTTCTAATCTCCTGAGACAACTCTCTCCTTTGCTTTCTCTGGTCCATGTTTAGTGTGATACACATCATGTCACCAAACAGCACAGTGACTACTTGTCACCCTTTAAATAGGCCGACTGACTGATTACAATTTTGTAGACACCTGTGATGTTAATTAGAGGACACATCTTGGTTGAACATGTCCCTACGGTCACATTATTTTCCATCTTTTCTAGCAGTACCATCATTTTTGTCCAGGCCTGTTTCATGAGTTTGTTTTTTAAAGTAATTCTGTTGAACCACAATTCAAAAGCATTGTCTGATTTTCATTGGTTAATTTTCATAGAATTTTTATTCAATACCACTTTTGTCAGATTGAAGTTATTTCTGTGACCATTGTGGGTTTTTCTTTCATTAACAGATGGGTACCAACAATCCACGGCTGTAAGCATTGATTTTTATATGCTACCTTGTGCAGTGTCAGGCTCTTCCCGGTCCTAATGTCCAACTTGTCCAGTTCCCCCTGTGGCCAGTCCATCACCCCAAATCCGTAAGTAACAACTGGTACTGCCAGCTGGTTTATCACAGTGATCTTATTTTTAGGCATTACGTTTGATTTACAGATTTTCTTTGGATGATGTTGGTATTCTTTTTTGATCATTTTCCTCATTTTCCTGTGTTCAATAGTTGTGTTTTCCTCTATGCCCAGATATTTATATGCCAATTCATCTGCCAGGTCTTTAATGTGCTTATTGTCATCTATTTGGATGTTTTTCAATCCTGTTTTCTTTCCCTTTTTATTCTATATTTTGAGTATCTGTCGAGCCCAAATTCCATGCAGATGCCCTTTGAGAACATGTGAACGATATTGACAAGTTGATTTAGTTTCTGTTCAGATTCTGCATAAAACTTGCGGTCGTCCATGTAGAGTAGATGATTCACTCTCGTGTTCCCTTTTCTTGTTCTGCCTTTGCTTAAATCATACCTGTTATCAAGATCTGATAGGATTTTGCTTAAAGGGCTGATACACAGACAGAAGAGCAATGGCAAGAGGCTGTCCCCCTGGAATATTCCTCGTTGAATCCTGATGTCTGGGATTGTTATTTGCCCTTCTTTATGGCTAAGTGTAATTGTGATTTTCCACTTAGCCATCTGGACCTCCAGAAAAGTTTTAACTTCCGGGTTGATGTTATACATCTCCAGACAGCGTGTTATCCAGGAATGGGGGATGCTGTCGAATGCCTTTTTGTTGTCTATCCACGCCATGCTTAAATTTCTAAATTAAATTAAATCACCCTTTATTGTCATTCAACTGTACAACCAATCATGTACAGTAGAACGAGATTGTGCTTTACCTATCTACTGTGTCAATCACACGCACCCCAAGTGTAGAATCAGAGGGCCGCTGCCATGCAAGGCGCCGCCACAAATTTCCCTCCTCCATTCCATTATTGCTGAGCACCAAGCTGGACGGCAGGAAGTTCCACTTTTATATGGTCTTCGGCATGACCCGGCCAGGATTTGAACCCCTGCCTCCTGGGTGTGGGGCGGATGCTCTACCAACTGGGCCACCACTCCGGTAGTGGCTGTCACGCTTCTTGCAGTCTTCCAGGATGGTTTTGTTAATGAGCAGCTGTTCTTTGGCTCCAGGCTTATTTCTTATGCAGCCTTTTTGCTGTGGTTGCAAGTAGTTTCCTGTATCCAAATGTTCATAGCTTGCCTCAGTAATGAGTCCTGTCAGCCATTTGTATGTAGTGGGGAGGCAACAGATGGGTCTGTATTTATTAACTTGTTGGGTTTCAGGGCTCTTGGGCAGGAATATGGTATTTCTATATGTGAGCCACTTTGGTGCTTCTTCTTCTCTCTTAACAAGTCGGTTGAATGCCTCTGCATAGTGTTTGTGCAGTGCTGTCATCTTTTTGAGCCAGAAGTTTGGTATTTTATCTATCCCAGGGAATTTGAAGTTGAGATATTTCCTGATTTTTTTCTTTAGCAGTTTCTTCTGTGATTTTTAATGAGGGCAACTGTCGTTTTCCTTTATTATTATTGGCAATAGCTTGAATCCAATTATTACTTTTATGTTGTACTGGGTCCTCAAATAGGGTTCTCCAGAATGTTTCCAGCTGTATTTTTTCAGGAGTTACCTCTACTTCTATGGTTTCTTCTGCAAGGCTCCTATAGACTTGTTTTGGGTTTTGTCATGTGCAGGGCCACTTCGGGGCAGAAAGGACAACCCAAGCACCGGACAGTGTCATGCATTTATTAACAAAAAGACGAAACAGTTCAGAATGATGACAAAAAGGTCCAAACAGGGAAAATTTATAGGATGTGCCTCGGAGTGTGGAAAGCCCCGGAGGGGTGAGCAGCACAACCGGAGGAGATGAAATAAGTTCGCAGACGAGGTTCCAAAACACAGGTACACCAACAATGTAGGCACACTGACCCAGTGCCACGGCAGAATTTAAATACTAATGAATTAGATGAACACAAATGAGTACTGATGTGGACACACATGAGCAGGCAAACGAGGCACAATCATGATTTGAATCAGCTGATACATGAGGGAGGAGCGGCTGGATTGACAACTTGACAGGTGACGCCCCCTGCAGAGCAAAAACCCGGAAATCGCCTGACCGCTGTCAGCCCAGAGAAAAGAACAAACATAATCACAGCAAACTGAAAGCAAATACAGATAGCCCATCCATCCATCCATCCATCCATCCATCCATCTTCTACCGCTTAATCCTTTTGGGTCGCGGGGACCATTGGTCCAAAAACAATTACAAAACAAGACATGGCCAAAAAAAACCAAACAGAAACACAACTGGAGAGGAATGACATCAATAAGAGCACAATAAAACAATAAATAAATAAATGTAAAGGAAAAAGCCTTGAGCCTGGGTCCCACAGGAATCCAAGCCCCATCTCGTGACAGTTTTCTGCGAATAGTTCATCAGTTTTGAGTTCTCTCTCTTTTGTTTGTTTCTAATTTGGGCTGCTAGGGCCTTGACTTCTGCCTGGTGCTCTGCTATTTTTCCTATAATTTGCTCTTTCTTAATGTTATTTTTTTTTTGTTTCTGTTGATTACTCTTAGTAATTTGGTAGGTGCAGTTTTGGTTATGTATATAGTTAGTCATTTGAGAGATTTCAGCCCTAAATCGATTAATTTTTCCTTGAATTTTCTTTTTCCAAATAGGTGTGGAGATTTTTGTTTTGGTTCGACATTCATTTTTTTCTTTATATTCTGGAGGTAGCTTGCTCTGCATATACCACGCTGCTCCAAAGTTTATGCAGTTAAGCTCTGTCAGATTGACCCCTGGAGGTACAAGTACAGTTAGCCATCTGTTGACCTTTTGCAGTAATAATTAGCTTAATTAATTTAGGACGCTCTTTCATTGTCTTTTTTTTTTGTTTGTTTCTTCTATTTTGTTGACAAGATCCTCTTCCATTTCTTGTTGTTCTTGGCTTAGTTCTATTTGGGGGTTGATCTGCTTCCTTAGTGCTGCCTGGCCTGCACTCCCCCTTGTTGCTTCATCAGGATGTTCTCATTCTGACCTAGAGGTTGAAGGGAAATCACCTGGGTGGTCTGGTGGCACCTCTATAGGTTGCGTTTGATAGGGTTGTTCCATCAGAAGCTTTTCAGGTAGTGGCAGCGGACACTCAATTGGGCATATGTTGTTCTGGGCCATTTTTCCCATTTCTGTGTGCATGTGCTCCAGCTGTTGCTCTGTGAAGTACCTTTGGGTGAGGAAGTTGTGTCTCTTGTAAGTTTGGCACGGGGTACGCCAATTTTATCTGGGCAGTGATAGTAGAAGATTCGTTGCCATTCATACTGTTTATCATTTTAACATTCATTATCATGATATTCATATCATTTATTGTAAAGTTTAGCTGCACGTCATCCTTCAACCGCTGGCTGTCTGTGTGGTGTCCTGTAAACGATGTGGGCTACATAGACAATTGAAACTCATTTGGGGGAAAACCTGGTCTGATTAGACGAGATGGCGTCCATCCCACTTTGGATGGTGTGTCTCATTTATTTAACAACGTGGCATCATTTTTATCCAAATTTCCAAAACCTTGACAACTCAGAGTTGGGACCAGGAAGCAGAGTCGCAGTCTTACACACCTCTCTGCAGCTTCTCTTCATCCGCCACCCCTCAACTTAGCCCCTGTCTTCCCCATCAGAGAATCATTGTCTGCTCCCTCCAAAGTAAACAAAAATATAATGTATAAGCATCCCAAAGTGATTAAACAAAAAGTTTGTAAAACTCAAATTAAACATGAAGTCTCTAAATTTAATGACTTGGCCTCTGTTCCTCCTCATAATTTAAAAATTAAATGCAGTTTGTTAAATATTAGGTCTCTAACTCCCAAATCTCTGCTAGGCCATGATCTGTTAATTGATCATCAGATTGATATCCCTTACAGAGACTTGGTTAGGGCAAGAGGATTATGTTGGTTTAAATGAATCAACTCCCTCTGGTTATTTAAACTGTCAACATCCCAGAAGTTCTGGTCATGGAGGAGTAGTAGCAACAATTTACCATTCCAAATTACTAGTTAATGTAAAGCAAAAAACATGTAATAATTCCTTTGAGGGCCTGGTCCTCAGTATTGGTCATTTTAGCAATTCTAGGTTAAACCAAATTTTGTTTGCCATAGTTTATTGTCCTCCCTCAGCCTACTCAGAGTTTTTATCTGAATTTGCAAAATTTTTAGCTGATTTAGTGCTGAAATCAGATAGAATAATGATAGTAGGGGACTCAAATATACATGTAGATGTAGATAGTGATTGCCGTAATATGGTATTTGATTCAATATTAGACTCGATGGGGTTTTCTCAGAAAGTAGGAAATTCTACCCATGATCTCCACCATATGTTGGACCTTGTTCTGGCATATGGCATAGACATACAGTGGGGTAAAAAAGTATTTAGTCAGCCACCAATTGTGCAAGTTCTCCCACTTAAAAGATGAGAGAGGTCTCCAATTTTCGTCATAGGTATACCTCAACTATGAGAGACAAAATCAGAAAAAAAAAAAAATCCAGAAAATCACATTGAAGGATTTTTAATGAATTAATTGGTAAATTCCTTGGTAAAATAAGTATTTGGTCAATAACAAAAGTTCATCTCAATACTTTGTTATATACCCTTTGTTGGCAATGACAGAAGTCAAACATTTTCTGTAAGTTTTCACAAGGTTCTCACACACTGTTGCTGGTATTTTGGCCCATTCCTCCATGCAGATCTCCTCTAGAGCAGTGATGTTTTGGGGCTGTCACTGGGCAACATAGATTTTCAACTCCCTCCAAAGATTTTCTACGGGGTTGAGATCTGGAGACTGGCTAGGCCACTCCAGGACCTTGAAATGCTTCTTACGAAGCCACTCCTTCGTTGCCCGGGTGGTGTGTTTGGGATCATTGTCATGCTGAAAGACCAAGCCATGTTTCATCTTCAATGCCCTTGCTGGTGGAAGGAGGTTTTCACTCAAAATCTCACAATACATGGCCCCATTCATTCTTTCCTTTACACGGATCAGTCATCCTGGTCCCTTTGCAGAAAAACAGCCCCAAAGTATGATGTTTCCACCCCCATGCTTCACAGTAGGTATGGTGTTCTTTCTCCTCCAAACACGACAAGTTGAGTTTTTACCAAAAAGTTCTATTTTGGTTTCATCTGACCATATGACATTTTCCCAGTCCTCTTCTGGATGATCCAAATGCTCTCTAGAAAACTTCAGACGGGCCTGGACATGTACTGGCTTAAGCAGGGGGACACGTCTGGCACTGCAGGATTTGAGTCCCTGGCGGCGTAGTGTGTTTCTGATGTAGCCTTTGTTACTTTGGTCCCAGCTCTCTGCAGGTCATTCACTAGGTCCCCCCATGTGGTTCTGGGATTTTTGCTCACCGTTCTCGTGATAATTTTGACCCCACGGGGTGAGATCTTGCGTGGAGCCCCAGATCGAGGGAGATTATCAGTGGTCTTGTATGTCTTCCATTTTCTAATAATTGCTCCCACAGTTGATTTCTTCACCCCAAGCTGCTTACCTATTGCAGATTCAGTCTTCCCAGCCTGGTGCAGGTCTACAATTTTGTTTCTGGTGTCCTTTGACAGCTCTTTGGTCTTGGCCATAGTGGAGTTTGGAGTCTGACTGTTTGAGGTTGTGGACAGGTGTCTTTTATTCTGATAACGAGTTCAAACAGATGCCATTAATACAGGTAACAAGTGGAGGACAGAGAAGCCTCTTAAAGAAGAAGTTACAGGTCTGTGAGAGCCAGAAATCTTGCTTGTTTGTAGGTGACCAAATACTTATTTTACTGAGGAATTTACCAATTAATTCATTAAAAATCCTTCAATGTGATTTTCTGGATTTTTTTTTCTCATTTTGTCTCTCATAGTTGAGGTATACCTATGATGAAAATTGGAGACCTCTCTCATCTTTTAAGTGGGAGAACTTGCACAATTGGTGGCTGACTAAATACTTTTTTGCCCCACTGTAGAAAATCTGGTAGTGTCTCCTCAAAACCCTGTACTGTCAGACCATTGTCTGTTAACCTTTGATTTTACTATTTCTGACTATTTGGCCCCAAAAGAAAAATATTACTACAGTAGATGCCTCTCAGATGATGATACCAAATTTATGCAGATTGTTTTCTCGATGCCATGTGTTTACACAACGGAGATAAGCTATGAAGAGCTTGCTCCTTCTGTAATTGATAGCATGGTAGATAGTGTTACAGCTTCTCTGCATCAGACTCGAGACATGATGGCCCCTTTAAAAATGAAAAAGTCTAATCAGAGATTTTTAACTCCTTGGTTCAACACAGAAACTCGTAGCTTAAAACAGAAGACTCGTCAATTAGAAAGAAAATGGTGCTCTACTAAATTTAGATAAAATCTATTTAGCTTAAAGAAATCATCTTTAATTTATAAAAAAATCTCATAGAAAAGCTACAACAGGGTATTATTCTGCATTAACAGAAGAGAACAAGAATAATCTCAGGTTTCTTTTCAGCACTGCAGCCAGGCTGACAAAGAGTCAGGACTCTGTCAATCCTAGCATTCCCTTAGAGCTTATTAGTCAGAACTTTATGAACTTTTTCAATTATAAAATTTCATCTATCAGAGATAAAAATCAGTCAGATTCTTCCCACCGTTAACTTAAACAGAGTAACTACTACAACTCCTTCAACTGACATCTGTGATGATGAGTTTACTCCAATTGAACTTTTAGAGTTAGATAAAATAATTTCCTCATCCAAGCCTTCAACTTGTCTTTCAGACCCTATTTCTACCAGGTTATTTAAAGAAGTCTTCCCATTTATTGGTAGCTCTATTCTTCAAATAATCAATTCTTCATTAACATTAGGCCATGTACCGCAGGCTTTTAAAACTGCTGTAATTAAACCTTTACTCAAAAAGCCAATGCTGGATCAAGGAGTTTTAGCTAACTATAGACCAATTCTAATCTGCCTTTCATTTCAAAAATCTTAGAAAGACTTGTTGCTATGCAATTATTTGACCACTTGCATGGAAATGGTTTATTTGAAGAGCTTCAATCTGGGTTTAGAATCCATCATAATCCTGAAAAAGCCTTAATGAAGATTACTAATGACCTCATCGCATCTGATAATGGACTGGTTTCTGCACTTTTCCTTTTAGACCTTAGTGCAGCTTTGATACAATTGATCATAATACTCTACTTGATAGATTAGAACACTATGTTGGACTTAATGGAACTTCGTTGCAGTGGTTTAGATCTTATTTATCTGATAGGTTCCAATTTGTTCATGTCAATAATGAGTTTTCTTCCAACTCAAAAGTTCAGTCATGGAGTTCCACAGGGATCTGTGCTAGGCCCTATTCTTTTTAGTTTATATATGCTTCCATTAGGCAACATAATTAGAAAGAACTGTATACATTTTCATTGTTATGCAGATGACACACAATTATACCTGTCAATGAAGCCAGACGATAGTAATCAATTAGCCAAATTAGAGGCCTGTCTTAAGGAAATCAAAGCTTGGATGACTTGTAATTTCCTGCTATTAAATTCAGATAAGACTGAAGTCATTCTATTTGGTCCAAAGAACCTTAGAAATACCTTTCCAAATCAAACTCTTAGAATGGATGCGGTTACTCTTTCTCTTAATAGCTCTGTGAGGAACCTTGGGAGTTATTTTTGATCAAGATCTGTTTTTCAATTCACATATTAAAGTTGTTTCTAACACTGCCTTCTATCATTTGCGTAATATTGCCATTAGGAGAATCTTGTCTCAGATTGATGCTGAGAAACTCATCCACGCTTTTGTTAGCTCTAGATTAGATTATTGTAACTCTTTATTATCTGGTTGTCCTAAAACATCTTTAAAAAGTCGTCAGCTGATCCAAAATGCTGCAACAAGAGTTTTAACAGGTATTAGAAAGAGAGATCATATCTCTCTGGTTCTGGCCTCCCTTCATTGGCTTCCCATAGAGTTTAGAATTAAGTTTAAAATCCTTCTTCTCACTTACAAAGCTCTAAACAATCAAGCCCCTTTTTATTTAAAAGATCTGATACGACCCTATTATCCTAACAGAGCACTACGCTCCCAAAATGCAGGATTACTTGTAATACCTAGAATCTCCAAAAATACAATGGGAGGCAGTTATCATGCTCCTCTCCTATGGAACCAGCTGCCAATCTGGATTTGGGAGTAAGACTCGATCTCTGTTTTTAAGAATAGGGTTAAAACCTTCATTTTTGATTTAGCCTATAATTAGGGAGGGATCATGTGCCTCTGAAACCTCCCTTAGTTATGCTGCTAATAGGTTTAGACAGCCGGGGGACCTCCAATAATGTGCTGGGTTTCACTCCTTTCTTCACTCTCAATGAAATATTTTTGCTGGTCATGAATATCTGTTTGTTCTCTCCTATAGAATGAGTCACCATTGTGCTGTTTGCTCTCTACATGTCTGTTCTTTTCGTCTTCTCTATCCCCTCACCCCCCAGCCAGTTGCAGCAGATGACTGCCCCTCCCTGAGCCTGGTTCTGCTGGAGGTTTCTTCCTGTTAAAAGGGAGTTTTTCCCTCTTCACCGCCGCCAAGTGCTTGATCACAGGGGATCACCTGATTGCTGGGGTCTTTCTGCAATTGTGGGGGTTTCCCCTACAGTTAGAAAGTGCTATGAGATGACTGTTGTTGTGAAATGGCGCTATATAAATAAAGCTGAACTGAATTCATTGCATCGCTCTTGCTGGTTGCTGCATTTCAATTTGGCGTACTCGGTTGCCCATATTAAAACCCATTTTTCCTCCATGCTCCACTGACTTCTCACCTGTGTGAATTCTCATGTGAGTTTTCAAATTACAACGCCGATTAAAACACTGCCCACATGTTTCACAAGAAAATGGTTTCTCACCTGTGTGAATTCTCATATGAGTTTTAAAAGTACCACGTTGATTAAAACTCTGCCCACATGTTTCACAAGAAAATGGCTTCTCACCTGTGTGAATTCTCATGTGAGTTTTCAAAGTACCACACTGATTAAAACTCTGCCCACATGTTTCACAAGAAAATGGCTTCTCACCTGTGTGAATTCTCATGTGAGTTTTCAAAGCACATCGATGACTAACTCGAATCCCACATGTTTCACACGAAAATGGTTTCTCACCTGTGTGAATTCGCATGTGAGTTTTCAAAACACCACGTTCAACAAATCTTTGCCCACATGTTTCACAAGAAAATGGCTTCTCACCTGTGTGAATTCTCATGTGAGTTTTCAAATTACAACGTCGATTAAAACTCTGCCCACATGTTTCACAAGAAAATGGCTTCTCACCTGTGTGAATTGCCATGTGACTTTTCAAAGCACCACGCTGAATAAATTTTTGCCCACACGTTTCACAAGAAAATGGCTTCTCACCTGTGTGAATTCTCTCATGAACTGATAGATTACTCTTATTCATGAATCTTTTCCCACACATGTGGCAAACATGTGACTTAACTATGTGAGGTTTCTTCTTCTGGGACTCATTTTTACAGTCGTTGTCATTAACAGAATATTTTACAGACTTTTCATCTGAGTCAGTATCACACTGATTCTCTGACATGGAGGAGTTGCCTACATTGTGACAGTCACTTCTGTTTCTGTCAAATTTCCCCTTTGGCTTTGGCTCTTCATGTTTACTTGATCCTGGGTTTACATTCTTACCTGCTCCCTGGTCTTGGCTCTCAGTGTCAGCAGAGTTGTGAGAGAGGAGCTGCTCAGTGTTTGGTTCTGTTTCACTGTTATCATTGTCCTCATCAGTAAGAGTCACCATGAAGGTATCAGTCTCTTGTTTCAGTCCAAAGTGTTCTTCCTCCTGACTGCTACCGAGTTCTCCTTCTTCCTCTTTAACCTGTGCAGCATCTTGTTCCTCCTGGTCCAGACTGGAGTTCCTCTCCTGGTTACAGACCTGCTGGACAGTGAGAACCTCCTTCTCCTTACAGTTGTGTAGCTGTGAAACATCTGGAGGAACAGAGACACAAAAATGCTAGTAACAGAAAAAACAGAAAGAATAAATACATGGACCAAAAAAGTCACCACCTGGTAACAAATAGTTCTTATCCTTGTATGTGATAATTACAGCAGTGATGAATCCGTTTCAGAATTAACAAGTTATTTAAAGAAGAATTAATTATTTTTCCACATGATAACATGGTTCCCTGTGGTATAAAAAGGGACACTGGGCTTCACTCCTTTCTTCACTGTCAATGAAATACTTTTGCTGGTCATTAACATTTGTTTGTTCTCTCCCATAGATTGAGTCCCCATCGTGCTGTTTGCTCTCTACATGCCTGTTCTTTTCTTCTTCTTTATCTCCCCCCCCCCCCAGCCAGTCGCAGCAGATGACTGCCTCTCCCTGAGCCTGGTTCTGCTGGAGGTTTCTTCCTGTTAAAAGGGAGTTTTTCCTCTCCACCGTCGCCAAGTGCTTGCTCACCGGGGATCACCTGATTGCTGGGGTCTTTCTGCAATTGTGGGGGTTCCCCTACAGTTGAAAGTGCGATGAGATGACTGTTGTTGTGAAATGGTGCTATATAAATAAAGTTGAACTGATTTGAAATTGAATTGACACAGAAGGAAAACTTTACTTTCTCAGTGCTTTTACACATGAATTTGTCTCTTAGGAGTGGCTATCAGCAAAAATACTCAAAAAAAAAACCAAACAAAAAACAAAAACACAGCCCTGTTGCTTTGCTAGGGTCCCCCATGATCTCACTAGGTCTCCGTCAGTGAACATTTCTGATTTGTCACCAGCTGTGACGTGAAGATTCCATCTTTTACTTGGAACAACTGAAATTTAAGGTGTGTCTAACAAGTGCTCATGTACTCGTGTTGTCAGGTTTTCACATGTGAAGACAGGAAGCTGTGGTAATACAGAATTGAATTCATTCCTTGGAGTCAATATGGCAGAGCCGTGCTCAGCACATCAACAAACTGAAACCACGTAATAGCTCAAATAGGTTCATTTTGTCTTCTTTTAATTATTTACCTTTTGTTCTTATTAAAGTAACACCAGCCCTGATGGTCACAGTGATTGTAGAGCAGATGGAGAGCAGGTGTGGATGATTGTGTGCGTAAGGGTGACAAAGTGTGTGAATGTGTGAACCTGGACACTTCGAACAAAGGCTGCAGTGAACAGTCGAAACATGTAAAGAAGGTAAAAACATCTCCTTTCTATTTTTGTCTTTAATAAGAACAAAAGGTAAATAAAAAAAAAACTGAAACCAGTTCAAGTATGTCAGATTTACAGTGGGGTAAAAAAGTATTTAGTCAGCCACCAATTATGCAAGTTCTCCCACTTAAAAGATGAGAGAGGTCTCCAATTTTCATCATAGGTATACCTCAACTATGGGAGACAAAATGAGAAAAAAAAATCCAGAAAATCACAGTTTATTTGCAAATTATGGTGAAAAATAAGTATTTGGTCAATAACAAAAGTTCATCTCAATACTTTGTTATATACCCTTTGTTGGCAATGACAGAGGTCAAACGTTTTCTGTAAGTCTTCACAAGGTTTTCACACACTGTTGCTGGTATTTTGGCCCATTCCTCCATGCAGATCTCCTCTAGAGCAGCGATGTTTTGGGGCTGTCGCTGGGCAACACAGACTTTCAACTCCCTCCAAAGATTTTCTATGGGGCTGAGATCTGGAGACTGGCTAGGCCACTCCAGGACCTTGAATTGCTTCTTACGAAGCCACTCCTTCGTTGCCCGGGTGGTATGTTTGGGATCATTGTCATGCTGAAAGACCCAGCCACGTTTCATCTTCAATGCCCTTGCTGATGGAAGGAGGTTTTCACTCAAAATCTCACGATACATGGCCCCATTCATTCTTTCCTTTACATGGATCAGTCGTCCTGGTCCCTTTGCAGAAAAACAGCCCCAAAGCACGATGTTTCCACTCCCATGCTTCACAGTAGGTATGGTGTTCTTTCTCCTCCAAACACGACAAGTTGAGTTTTTACCAAAAAGTTCTATTTTGGTTTCATCTGACCATATGATATTCTCCCAATCCTCTTCTGAATCATCCAAATGCTCTCTAGCAAACTTCAGACGGGCCTGGACATGTACTGGCTTAAGCAGGGGGACACGTCTGGCACTGCAGGATTTGAGTCCCTGGTGGCGTAGCGTGTTACTGATGGTAGCCTTTGTTACTTTGGTCCCAGCTCTCTGCAGGTCATTCACTAGGCCCCCCCCCGTGTGGTTCTGGGATTTTTGCTCACCGTTCTCATGATCATTTTGACCCCACGGGGTGAGATCTTGCGTGGAGCCCCAGATTGAGGGAGCTTATCAGTG
Organism: Pholidichthys leucotaenia; assembly: GCA_020510985.1. Lineage (NCBI taxonomy): Eukaryota > Metazoa > Chordata > Actinopteri > Cichliformes > Pholidichthyidae > Pholidichthys > Pholidichthys leucotaenia. The sequence goes on from CM035841.1 coordinate 91,102,810, forward strand.
GTCTTGTATGTCTTCCATTTTCTAATAATTGCTCCCACAGTTGATTTCTTCACCCCAAGCTGCTTACCTATTGCAGATTCAGTCTTCCCAGCCTGGTGCAGGTCTACAATTTTGTTTCTGGTGTCCTTTGACAGCTCTTTGGTCTTGGCCATAGTGGAGTTTGGAGTCTGACTGTTTGAGGTTGTGGACAGGTGTCTTTTATACTGATAATGAGTTCAAACAGGTGCCATTAATACAGGTAACGAGCGGAGGACAGAGGAGCCTCTTAAAGAAGAAGTTACAGGTCTGTGAGAGCCAGAAATCTTGCTTGTTTGTAGGTGACCAAATACTTATTTTACCAAGGAATTTACCAATTAATTTATTAAAAATCCTTCAATGTGATTTTCTGGATTTTTTTTTCTCATTTTGTCTCTCATAGTTGAGGTATACCTATGATGAAAACTGGAGACCTCTCTCATCTTTTAAGTGGGAGAACTTGCACAATTGGTGGCTGACTAAATACTTTTTTTGCCCCATTGTATGTAGTTACTGTAAATATTACTTTAATATTATTATTTCATTTTAGGACAGTTTCTCAAAGACTCAACCTGAACATTTTCTAACTTTTCACCAGTTTCATTCTCACAGAGAGTTTTGAGGTCAGAGAATCGTCATCACCGTTACCGTGATCTCCTGTTTTCAGTCGTCTCTTCTTTGCTTTGGGTTCTTCTTCTTCTTTAGTCGATCCTGAGTCTACATGCCGGCTTCCTTGCTCATCTTGGATCTCAGTTCCAGCCGAGTTGTGAGAGGGGAGCTGCTCACTGTTTGGTTCTGCTTCACTCTGCTGCTTTTCCTCAGAAACAAGAGTCACCATAATGGTACTGGCCTCCAGCTTCACTACCAGCTGTTCTCCCTCCTGACTGATGCAGAGTTCTTGCTCTTCCTCTTTAACCTGTGGAGGTTCTGGTTCCTCATGTTCCTCCTTTAGCTGTGGTAGTTCTAGTTTCTCCTGGTCCAGAACCAAGTTCCTCTCCTGGTTCCCGAGCTGCTGGTCAGCCAGAACTTCCTCCTCTTTAAACTCATGTTTCTGTCGGAAGTCTGGAGGGACAAAGACAAAAAAAAAAACCAAGAGTTTCACATTGCAAATACAGCTGTATTAATTGTCAAGGTGACCACCATCCTCCCTCCCCCTGCTCTGATAAAAGTATGATTTCAGGCTCGTTCAACAGCAAAAAAGAGGAAGAAAGTCTTCAAAGCGCTTCACTTTGTCCACATTTTGTTATGTTACAGCTTTATTCCAAAATGGATTAAATTCCATTTTTTTCCTCAAAATTCTACACACAATCCCCCATAAAGCTAACGTGAAAAAAAGTTTGAAATTTTTGCAAATTTATTAAAAATAAAAAACTAAGAAAGCACATATACACAAGTATTCACAGCCTTTGCTCAATACTTTGTTGATGCACCTTTGGCAGCAATTACAGCCTCAAGTCTTTTTGAATATGATGCCATAAGCTTGGCAAACCTATCTTTGGGCAGTGTCGCCCATTCCTCTTTGCAGCACCTCTCAAGCTCCATCAAATTGGACGGGAAGCATCGGTGCACAGCCGTTTTCAGATCTCTCCAGAGATGTTCGACTGGATTCAAGTCTGGGCTCTGGCTGGGCCACTCAAGGACATTCACAGAGTTGTCCTGAAGCTACTCCTTTGATATCTTGGCTGTGTGCTTAGAGTCGTCTTGCTGAAAGATGAACCATCGTCCCAGTCTGAGGTCAAGAGCGCTCTGGAGCAGGTTTTCATCCAGGATGTCTCTGAACATTGCTGCATTCATCTTTCCCTCTATCCTGACTAGTCTCCCAGTTCTTGCCACTGAAAAACATCAACACAGTATGATGCTGCCACCACCATGCTTCACTGTAGGGATGGTATTGGCCTGGTGATGAGCGGTGCCTGGTTTCCTCCAAAGATGACTTGTGGCATTCACGCGAAAGAGTGTAATCTCTGTCTCGATCAGACCAGAAAATTTTGTTTCCCATGGTCTGAGAGTCCTTCAGGTGTCTTTTGGCAAACTCCAGGCGGGCTGCCATGTGCCTTTTAGTAAGGAGTGGCTTTCATCTGGCCACTCTACCATACAGGCCTGATTGATGGATTGCTGCAGAGATTGTTGTCCTTCTGGAAGGTTCTCCTCTTTCCACAGAGGAATGCTAGAGCTCTGACAGAGTGACCATCAGGTTCTTAACCACCTGCCTGAGGCCCTTCTGCCTCGATTGCTCAGTTTAGCTGGCCGGCCAGCTCTAGGAAGAGTCACAGTGGTTCCGAAGTTTTTCCATTTACGGATGATAGAGGCCACTCTGCTCATTGGAACCTTCAAAGCAGCAGAAATTTTTCTATACCCTTCCCAGATTTGTAGATTTGTGCCTCGAGACAATCCTGTCTCAAAGGTCCACAGACAATTCCTTTGACTTCACGCTTAGTTTGTGCTCTGATATGCACTGTCAACTGTGGGACCTTATATAGACAGGTGTGTGCCTTTCCAAATCACGTCCAGTCAACTGAATTTACCACAGGTGGACTCCAAATAAGGTGTAGAAACATCTCAAGGATGATCACTGGAAAAAGGATGCACATGAGCTCAATTTTGAGCTACATGGCAAAGGCTGCGAATACTTACGTACATGTGATTTCTTACTTTTTTACTTTTAATAAATTTGCAAAAATCTCAAAAAAAAAAAACTTTTTCACATCATCATTACAGGGTATGTGTGTAGAATTTTGAGGAAAAAAAATAATTTAATCCATTTTGGAATAGGGCTATAACAGACAGTGGTGTGAAAAAGTGTTTGCCCCCTTCCTGATTTCTCTTTTTTTCCTGTTTGTCGCACTTAACCCCTTGACGCCTATTGCCACGAATTTGCATCAATCCAAAAAAAACAAAAAACAAAAAAACAACAATTTTCAATTATGAAAAAAAAAATTGTTCACAGTTGGAAATAAATTCAGGTGTCAAGGGGTTTATGTTTCAGATCATCAAACAAATTTAAATGTTAGACAAAGGTAATACAAGTAAACACAAAATGCAGTTTTTAAATCAAGGTGCTTATTATTAAGGGGAAAAAAATCCAAACCTACATGGCCTTGTATAAAAAAAGTGATTGCCCCCTAAACCTAATAACTGGTTGGGCCACCCTTAGAAGCAACAACTGCAATCAAGCGTTTCCGATAACTGGCAATCAGTCTTTTACAGCGCTGTGAAGGAATTTTGGCCCAGTCATCTTTGCAGAATTGTTGTAATTCAGTCATTTTCAAGCATGAACCCCCTTTTTAAGATCATGCCACAGCATCAAAATCGGATTCAGGTCAGGACTTTGAGTTGGCCACTCCAAAGTCTTCATTTGGTTTTTCTTAAGCCATTCAGACATGGACTTGCTGGTGTGTTTTGGATCATTGTCCTGCTGCAGAATCCAAGTGCGCTTCAGCTTGGGGTCACGAACGGATGGCCGGACATTCTCTTTCAGGATTTTTGGGTAGATAGCAGAATTCATCGTTCCATTGAGCACAGCAAATCTTCCAGGTCCTGAAGCAGCAAAACAGCCCCAGACAATCACACTGCCACCAACATATTTTACTGTTGGTATGATGTTCCTTTTCTGAAATGCTGTGTTACTTTTACACCGGATGTAATGGGATGCACACCTTCCACAAAGTTCAGCTTTCGTCTCGCCAGTCCACTGAGTATTTTCCCAAAAGTCTTGGGGATCATCAAGAAGTTTTCTGGCCAAACTGAGATGAGCCTTTATGTTCTTTTTTTGCTCAGCAGTGGTTTTCGTCTTGGACCTCTGCCATGCAGGCCATTTTTGCCCAGTCTCTTTCTTATGGTGGAGTCATGAACACTGATCTTAACTGAAGTAAGTGAGGCCTGTAGTTCTTTGGATGTTGTTGTGGGGTCTTCTGTGACCTCTTGGATGAGTCATCGCTGCGCTGTTGGTGTCATTTTGGTCAGTCGGCCACTCCTGGGAAGGTTCACCACTGTTCCATGTTTTTGCCATATGTGGATAATGGCTGTCACTGTGGTTCGCTGGAGTCCCAAAGCTTTAGAAATGGGTTTATAACCTTTTCCAGAAAGATAGATCTCAATTACTTTCTTTCTCATTTGTTCCTGAAATTCTTTGGATCGCAGCATGATGTCTAGCATTTGACAATCTTTTGGTCTACTTCATTTATCCTATTTAAGTGATTTTTTGATCGAGAACAGGTGTGGCAGTAATCAGGTCTAGGTATGGCTAGAGAAACTGAACTCAACTTAACAACAGTTAGTTGATGGTTTAACGGCGGGGGGGGGGGCAATCACTTTTCCACACAGGGCCATGTAGGTTTGTTTTGTTTTTTTTACCCTTAATAATAAACACCTTCATTTAAAAACTGCATATTGTGTTTAACTGTGTTCTCTTTGTCTAATATTTAAATTTGTTTGATAATCTGAAACATTTAAGTGTGACAAACATACAAAAAAAAAAGAGAAATCAGGAAGGGGGCAAACACTTTTTAACACCACTGTAACAGAATCTGGAAAAAGTGAAGCGCTAGGGCTGTCGCAATAACCACAATTATGTAGTACCGCACTATGGACAAGCCTACTGCAGAGGATAACAAGCAACCGCAACAACCACGGTGTTGACTTTTTTTTGTGTGTGCAGCTATATCTCGTTGTTCACTTATGCGCCACTATTATTAAATAAATTGTTAAATGTTAAGTGTATTTTTATTGCCAACAGCATGTTTGCACCTGGTACTGTGGAAGCTTCCACAGTGTGGGTCACAGCTCTTGGGTTTTTATGATTTTTAAGTACCAGAACTGTGCTTAAATGACATAAAACAAACAGCTGAATGCCACTTATTACTGTATAATATTGACTTATGTTCCAAGAAGATAGCATTCCTAAAATATTCCAACAAGCATTATCCATCACATGCTTTAACACTTGATCAAATCAAAATCAGTTAATTTTATCTGTTCCATTGTGGGACACATATGTATCACTTTAAGCTTCACATCTCAGAGTAGAACAAAGAAATGGGTCTCCTTGGAGATAACAGGAGGATGTGAAAATTTAGTCTTTGGTATGCAAGAGATGGCCTTGGGGGATTTCCTGGTCTGCCAGAGACTAACTACTAACTAACTAACTAACTAACCTGTACTTATATAGCGCTTTTCTAGTCACAAAGACCACTCAAAGCGCTTTCACTAGTACTAACCCTCTATTCTAAGGGCCTATAGGAAACAGATATCTAGGGACAATTTAGAACAACCAATTAACCTAACATGCATGTCTTTGGATTGTGGGAGGAAACCGGAGCCCCCGGAGTAAACCCATGCAGCACAGGGAGAACATGCAAACTCCACACAGAAAGGTTCCAACCCCTGTCAGCCTGGGGATTCGAACCAGGAACCTTCTAGCTGTAAGGCAACAGTGCTAATCACTGCACCACCGTGCTGCCCGGTGACTATGAGGAGGATGTTATAGGATTTAAGGAAAGATGCATTGTTACTTGTGATTAAATGCAATGTGACTGTGAGTTTTGAAGGTCCTGGATATATAAAGGACGAATGTCTGTGTTTTTCCTCTTTCTGCTTTGCTGATGTTGGAAGATGTGAATAAACCTGACTCGTGAGATAAACTCTGCCTCGTCATTTTCACATTTCCACACTGGTGACCCGAAGACGTATCATGGATGAAAGAAATTCCCCCGGGCCAGCCGAGTCAGGAGCTCCCAGCCAAGCGTATGCCGCTACGGTCCAGCTACCGGACTTTTGGCAGGACAACCCGTACTCCTGGTTTCACTTGGTCGAAGCACAGTTCGCCCTCCGGGGGATAACGGTAAATGACACGAAGTTCTACCATGTGATTGTAAAGCTCGACAACCGCACGGCTCGGCATGTGGAGAGCCTATTGGAGCGGCCACCGGCCAACGACAAATACGGCGGGTTGAAGGCTGCACTTATCCAGCGCTTCACTCTCTCAGTCGAGGAGAGAGCGGAGAGGCTCCTGGCTCTGAACGACCTGGGAGATGGCACGCCCATTGACCTGATGGAGAACATGCTGAGGTTGAGCGGCTCAGACGACGACGACTTCATCTTCACCCACATTTTCCTCAGGACCCTACCGTCGGCCAGCCCAGCGGGACTTCCGCGCGCTGGGCCAGGAGGCGCACCAGATTCTCAACGCCAGCAAACAGCACGCGGCCACCACGGCAGCGACGGAGTTCAGCGCGACGGCCGGAGATGGCGGGGGGCCAGAGACGGCGGTAGCAGAACCACCGACGGCGGCGGCAGCGGGGGCCAAGGATCGCGGAGGAGACACCCTCTGTTTCTACCATCGCCGCTTTGCAGAGAAGGCACGCAAATGTATACCACCGTGCCAGTTCAAGCACTCGGGAAACGCCAAGACCGGGGGTCGGTAGCAGCTGCGGCCCTCGGGGAGGAGAACAAGCTGCTCTACTTGAAGGATGCGAGCTCGGGGAGGCATTTCCTCGTGGACACAGGCTCCCAGTTGAGTTTCATCACACCTTCCTCCGCTGACCGGCTGGCGGTTTCCAGAGGTCCCGGGGTGTCAGCAGCGAACGGCTCGGAGATTAAGACCTTTGGTGAGAGGACTCTGCTTCTGTCCCTACACAGCCGTACATTTGAGTGGACTTTTGTCATAGCTGCAGTGAATTTCAATATGTTGGGGGCTGATTTTCTGTGCTCACATGGTTTGTTGGTTGATCTTGTTAACAGGCGCCTGGTTAATGCACTTTCTTTTTATTCTATTCCCTGTACAGCCCGAGTGGCCCCGCCAACAGCACAAGCCAACGTCACAGCTGCAAGTGGTAAGTTTCACACACTGCTCACTCAGTTCCCAGCACTCACGGTTCCCACATTTTCAGCAGCTGTCGCTAAACACGGGGTGGAACATTTTATTACTACCACCGGACCGCCCGTTTTTGCAAAAGCTCGGCGCTTGGATTCAGCTAAACTGACCATAGCGCGCGAGGAGTTCGCCAACCTGGAAAGGTTGGGCATCATCAGGCGTTCGAATCGCCCATGGGCTTCCCCACTTCACATGGTCCCGAAAGCTGATGGCTCGTGGCGACCTTGCGGAGATTTCCGCAGGTTGAACAACGCTACAGCGCACGACCGCTACCCAATCCCGCATATCCAAGATTTTTCCGTTCATTTGGCGGGGGCGAGCGTTTTTTCTAAGATAGACTTGGTCCACGGTTACTACCAAGTCCCAGTGCGCGCTGAGGACATACTCAAAACAGCGGTAATAACTCCGTTTGGTCTATTCGAGTTTTTGCGCATGCCATTTGGGCTTAAAGGCGCTGCGCAGACGTTCCAACGCATGATGGACGCGGTGTTGCGCGATCTCCCCTTCGTATTCGTCTACCTGGACGACATCTTAGTAGCCAGCGCGTCCGAAGACGAACACGAAAACTCCCTCACGGCAGTTTTCCAGAGGTTGGGAGAGCACGGTTTAATAATCAACCCAGCGAAGTGTCAGTTCGGGGTGACGCAGATTGATTTTTTGGGGCATCGCGTCTCTCCAGAAGGAGCAGTTCCGCTGCCTGACAAAGTGCGCGTGGTAGCAAATTTTCCCCAGCCACAAACGGTCAAGGCGTTACAGGAGTTTTTGGGAATAGTGAATTTTTATAACCGTTTCCTCCCCCGCGCAGCGCAGCTCATGCAACCATTGTATGCCGCACTCAAAAAACAAAAACCCACAAATGAGAATGAATGGTCTCCGGAGTGAGAGCGAGCATTCTCGGAGGTCAAAACAGCCCTGGCAAATGCTGCGTTGTTAGCACATCCAGACCCAACGGCCCGCATAGCGCTCACTACTGACGCGTCAGATGTGGCCATAGGGGGCGGTCGTGGAGCAGCATGTAGCTGGGGCTTGGCAGCCGCTCGCCTTTTTCAGCAGGACTTTGCGCGATAGTGAACGAAAATACAGCGCATTCGACAGGGAGTTGTTAGCTCTCCACTTGGCCATTTGCCACTTCCAGTTCTGGCTGGAGGGATGCCGTTTCACCGCGTTCGTTGACCACAAGCCGCTGACATTCGTGATGGCCAAGGTTTCAGAACCGTGGTCGGGCCGGCAGCAAAGACAGCTGGCCGCCATCTCAGAGTTTACTACCGATATTCAGCACGTGGCGGGTAAACTGAATGTAGTGGCAGTATGTCTCTCGCGCGCCGTGGCGGCCCCAGTCCGCGTAGGGACAGATTATGCAGCCATGGCCGCGGATCAGGTTAGCGACGCGGACGTGCGCGCGCTCCAGTCTGGACCAACAGGGTTAAGGCTGGAGAACAGGGTGCTGCAAGACGGTATGCCCCCCCAATCTGCGATGTCTCCACTGGGTGACCACGTCCTGTGGTACCGGCCGCGTGGCGCCGCCGCGTTTTTGACTCGATTCATTCTCTGGCGCACCCGGGAGTGCGCGTGTCGGTCAAAATGGTAGGAGAGAAATTTGTATGGCCGAGCCTGCGCAAACAAGTTAAGGAGTGGGCAGCAGCCTGCATGGCTTGTCAACGAGCCAAGGTACACAGACACACGAGAGCTCCCTTGCAGCCGTTTCACATCCCGGCTAAGAGGTTCGATCATGTTCACGTGGACCTTGTAGGCCCCCTCCCGCCATCACAGGGGTGCACACACCTTCTGACAATGGTGGACCGCACCACGCGCTGGCCGGAAGTGGTCCCACTGGCGTCAACCACAGCCGAGGAGGTGGCGCGCGCGTTTTTAACAGCATGGGTAGCGAGCTTTGGAGTCCCGTCGGACATTACGTCCGACAGAGGTCCTCAATTTGTTTCCGAACTTTGGTCAGCAATGGCCCGCAGCCTGGGGGTAACAATCCACCGCACAACCGCGTACAATCCGCAGGCTAATGGGTTATGCGAACGTTTTCATAGGTCATTGAAAGCGGCTCTCAGAGCGTCGCTGACGGATGCAAATTGGGTAGACAGGCTACCGTGGGTTTTAATGGGGTTGCGTTCTGCACCTAAAGAGGACTTAGAAGCCTCCCCGGCTGAGCTAGTTTTTGCGCAGCCACTTCGACTGCCCGGGGAGTTTCTCCCAGATAATCCTGCGCCAGATAGCTCCCCGTCTCAGCGGTTGCAGCGTGGCACGGAATCAGGCACACTGCCTGGCCCCGTTCACCACAATTTTCCGCGCATTTTTGTGCCTAAGGCTTTGAAAAATGCAGAGTTTGTTTTTGTCAGACACGATGCCCATCACCCACCGCTGCGACCACCTTATGATGGACCATTTAGAGTGCTGGAAACAGGGGACAAGCATTTTTTGCTAGATTTGGGGGGCAGGAAGGAAAAGATTGGCATAAACAGGCTCAAACCCACCTTTGTGGTGGCGGACGAGGATGTGCTGTTGGCCAGGGCTCCTCGGCGCGGCAGACCCCCTCGGGGACATCCCCCAGAACACCCACAGGGAGTGAAACAGTTCTCACCCCCAGACAGCAGTTCCCCAGCAGGATGGCGCCGCAGAAGTGGCGAAGCCCGCTTACAGCAGATACGGGAGGAGACTGAGGCCCAAGCAGCACGTGGGTTAATGTGTAATGATTTTATCTTGACATACAGATACATGTTATTCTGTTGTTCCATCTTAGATGTTTGGGGGGGGGGGGGGGTCATGTGGGACACATATGTATCACTTTAAGCTTCATATCTCAGAGTAGAACAAAGAACTGGGTCTCCCTGGAGATAACAGGAGGATGTGAAAATTTAGTCTTTGGTATGCAAGAGACAGCCTTGGGGGATTTCCTGATCTGCCAGAGACTATGAGGAGGATGTTATAGGATTTAAGGAAAGATGCATTGTTACTTGTGATTAAATGCAATGTGACTGTGAGCTTTGAAGGTCCTGGATATATAAAGGACGAATGTCTGTGTTTTTCCTCTTTCTGCTTTGCTGATGTTGGAAGATGTGAATAAACCTGACTCGTGACATAAACTCTGCCTCGTCATTTTCACATTTCCACACCATAATAGAAATAAAATTCCAACATACCATTACTTTTTGTAATTTCAGCATTTATTTCAGATCATCAGTTTCAATCTCCATTGAGTCTTGAGCAGTTGATTTTGCACAATCACTGATGTATCTAAGTCTTAGAAATATTCATAAGTTATTAGTCAATGTCCACTGTGCACTGCCAATTTCAAACTGTTTGGAATCATAAAAGTAATCTAACTAAATTGTTTTGCCATTTTTTTCTCCTCAACATCAATCCATATCTGATATATAATAATAATAATACATCAGTCTTATATAGCGCTTTTCTAAATACTCAAAGACGCTTTACAAAGCAGCATAGGGACAAACATACAGAGAACGGGTAAACACATACACATAAGTACACATAGGTAGAAGAGGCAGTCAGTTTTTATAGGTAGATTTAAAAAGATGGGTTTTGAGTTGACTTTTAAAAGAAGCAAGTGTGTTGGCAGACCGGATGTGAAGGGGCAAGGAATTCCAGAGGGTTGGTGCGGCGATGGCGAATGATCTATCACCCAGGGTGCGGAATTTTGTCTTGGTGATGGGGGTAAGAATGTATATGTGATATTAATTAGGGAAGACAGAAAAGCACAAACATAAACGTAATTCTAAGTAGGTGTGGCGTTAAAAATATTTATTAAATAAAGTCCAAAACATCTTCAGCAGGCAAGATGAAGAAAATATTAACTAGATGACATGTATACAAAAATATATCTTCACACACCTCAAAATTCACTACTCTATCCGCAACTGGCACTGGTTGTTGGGGTGGGTCCTTCCTTTCGATTTCCGGGTCCGATCGTGTCGTTAACAAAGGGTGGGGGCCGTATGGTTTCGATGGTTTTTTCTGAACACCAAAAGTTCCAGCAATTGAATAATTAGTGGACCTCGATTTCACCTGTTGTGCATGTTTTCTGCTCTTAGCATGACTCTCGAGAGACTTAAATCCTCTTCCACGATAGTCAATGGTGTCGTTACACCACGTGCATATCGCCTTCCCAGCACGGTCGATTTTCCGTATGAAATCGCTAAATAAATTTGTCACAGTTGTCTTACCAACATCCGTTGCAATCTCCTTTTCTAGCCAATCCCAACTAAATTTGTTTTTCACGATCTTGTCAATTTCTTTGACTCTCGGAGCATCTTTACGTTCAACCACCGACATCACTGCAATGCAAGTCCGCTATGGGAGAGCGAGGAAAACAAAGGATTAAGAATAAAATAGGATTAAGATAAGAAACAGCCGCGTTCGTTGGTCACTGCAAGGACGATCAGCATCAGCCAATCAGGCACGTCGTTAGGGGATTACTAAGGGATTTTATTTTTTTTTTTTAAGGACGATCAGCATCAAATCAGGCGCGCAGTGAATTTTTTTTTTTTTAAAGGACGATCAGCATCAAGTCAGGCGCGCCGTTAGGGGATTACTAAGGGAATTTTTTTATTTTATTTTGGAAGATAAAAAAAGCGGAATTCCGCAAATTAGCGGAAAAATCACATCCCTAGCATATGTCCGCCGTCATTCACATTATATACATTCCCCACGGAGCTGAAGGATTCGGATGGACGTAATTGTTGGATTAAAGCCGTAAGTCTATCTTATAACATAATTAAATAGTGTGTATTGTTCAAGTTCTAGCCTAAATGACATGAGTCTAAACCCTGAAGTAGTAGGTACGGACAGGCAGGCAGGGATCTAGCTCTTTGTATATTGGTAATGAATCTTGATCTACACACACACATGTAATTAAGGCCATTGATAAGTAGGCTGGTATAAAATAAAATTGCAAATCACTGAAAACGTGTGGTACTTAAACTATAGTAGTATCGACCTATAGATCTAAATAAGCAGGCTATGCCTTGTAGTGAAATTTACTCAGAATGACAAAACCAAAGTTGAGCTGTCAAACCACTTGCTTACCTTCTTTGTAGTCATTTCGGAGTCTCGCAAGTAAGGGTGCTTGGTCCTTTGACAACAAACAATCTGCTATGTCAGCATACATACGGGGGGGAGGGGGGGGCATTTTGGCCAATTTCTGCAAAGTGGCCGCAAATGCACACAACTAGTTCATCCTTGCGTTTGCGGGTACAACCGGGAAGACCCCTACGCATACAATATGCTCATAGATCAGGAACTTTCCATAAATTAAATGTATCGATAGAGCATGTTTGGTAGCCACGTTCCCATGATGCTTCGTGCGAGCAAAGATGTGAAAGTCACTTATTGTCACACATGCACATAAAGTTGATAGCGGAGCTGCAGCAAGTTTCTCACAGCTTTGATTGTTTGCCACATAAGTTATGAACCCTGTTTAAATTACGAGACCAGGGGGACCTAAAAACATTTGCAATAATACCGCATATTGTGGTCTTAAGCTATCCACCGTCACCTCAAGTGAAATTCCTCCACCGTGACAGCCCTATGAAGCACTGTGAATAATTTCCGGATGCACTGTAGATGTGATGATTGATGAATCAAGTTGAAATCAAGAGTGTACTAAAATGTATTTGAAATGAAATGTAAGCATTTTTGAGTGTCAGAAAGATAACAGAAAATGCTCTGTGACTCTGTGTGTGTGTGTGTGTGTGTGTGTGTGTGTGTGTGTGTGTGTGTGTGTGTGTGTGTGTGTGTGTTTAATAGTAACAACCCAATCCAAGAAGCCGGAACCGAAGTGGAGTGATCACCACCAATCAGAGGAAAGAAGAATATGCTGGAACATTGAAACGGAGCTATAAAACCAGGGAGTATGCTCTGTACGTTGATTCTGTGGAGAGCCTCTAAAATCAAGATCAGCTCTGGGAGGACTGAAGTAGACTCTGCAACCCCAAGACAGACTACCAGAAACAGGATGATCCAACTTCATCTACAGCAGAGGACTGCTATTTTTCCAATCAGAAAGAAATCACCCAGAGAAAACAGGAAGCAAGCTGTGGTTCACCATCTCTACAACAACAGGAGGGCCATTGCAACCCACGAGCTGGGCTGGAGGGAGGACCAACTGGTGAGCAGAGGAAACAAGTTTCAGCTTGACCGTCCATGGAATCCAGAGGCCCGGCAAGGATTGCCTGGCTCGGCTACAAAGGAAACACCTGCTGGAAGTTCCTCAATATGATGGATGGCTAAAATTATGACATTTCAGTGTTTCCTCTGGCTTAAAGATATTGGTGCGGTGGCATCAGATTTTTCCAGGAGGGAAAAATCCCCCCCCCACCCAATGTTACCAGAATATGTAAATATACTATTCATTTCTTTTTTTTAAATTTTGCACAGTAACTCTGCATATAGAACTTAAAACATTTGAAGTATTGTACAACCGAGGCTTGAATGTTGGAATATAGGGCCAGTTCGGCTCCCACCCAGACGTCCTGTGTTTGGACTTTTTACTAGTGTCATCCTTCTCTCCTGGCGGATCTCTGGCGCCTTAAAACCAGATGCTTCGGGTAGATGGTGGCTCGTCAACCTGGGAAGGTAGCCCATCTAGGGGAAGGTAAACCCTGATTTCAAACCTCTGCTGCCTTGCGGCACACCCGGACACGGGAAAGGCTTTGGGAGTCAACCCTGAGGAAAAATCCGGAGTCGGAGTCCCTAAGGCAGTTCTCTGTTGTGCTCAACATTGTTCTGGCAGCTCCTGCGACGGCGCTGGTGCCAAACTGTAGCAGCCCTGCTGTTCCTTTGGATTCATCAGTGACGTGGAGAGGGGGGACATGCTGCATGGGCAACGTCTTGTCCTCCATATCTTCCTGCCCAGGCTTGAATCCTACCAACGCCCAACGCTGGAAGGTAGAACACCGGATCACTGGAGAGGACACTCCAGCTTTGCCTTTGGCGTAGACAAAACACGGGGAATGACAGTTACCGGTTATAAGCCACCGCTCAATTGGCGTAGAGCGCGGCGCCAGGGGTTGTTCCCGACGGTGGGAGGGATCATCAGATCTCACTGAACAGCTACCGCCCGCCTCAAGCTGGGCAGCCCCCAGCCAATAAGGTGTTGTCCCGTCACAGCCTGCTTTCCTCATTGGGTCCATGGGGATGAGGAGAAGTCCGAATGGCAGGCTGAGAACTTTCACACCAGGCAAGACAATAAAACAAAAGAGACCAACTCTAAAACTGGGAACTTGGAACGTCTGCACTATGATGACAGGACTCGCTGCTAACCTCAAGGACATCAATGACACCAGGAAGACTGCCATCATCAATAATGAGCTGAAGAGACTAGAAGTGGATATCGCCACTTTCCAGGAAACACGGTTGGCTGACGCAGGCACACTGAGAGAGAAGGACTACACGTTCTACTGGCAGGGAAAGAGCAGTGACGAACACAGGGAACACGGAGTGGGCTTCGCAGTGAAGAACACCTTGCTGAAGATGGTGGAACCAGGCAGCAATGGCTCTGCATGACTCCTCACCCCCCGCCTCAACACCACTCAAGGCCCAGTCACCCTCGTCAGTGTGTATGCCCCAACACTGACAGCCACACCAGAGGCAAAAGACGAGTTCTACGAAAATCTTGCAACAACTGTCGGGATCATCCCCAACTCTGAACAACTCATTCTCCTTGGAGACTTCAATGCCAGAGTGGGTGCTGACCACGACTCCTGGCCCTCCTGTCTTGGACCATTTGGCGTGGGCAGAATGAACGACAACGGACAGCGGCTGCTCGAGTTCTGCACATATCACGATCTGTGCATCATAAACTCGTTCTTCAAGACCAAGCCCCAACACAAGGTTTCCTGGCGACATCCGTGCTCAAAGCACTGGCACCAGCTGGACTTGATCCTGACCAGGCACATCTCACTGAAGAACGTGCTAATCACCCGTTCGTTCCAGAGTGCAGATTGCGACACAGACCATTCATTGGTGTGTTGCAAGGTCAAGCTGCAGCTGAAGAAATCCCATCGTGCTAGACAGCCTGGAAAGGCACGGATTGACACCAGCAAGATGGCCCAACCAGAACTTGTTGAGCGGTTTGCCTCCAGCTTTGAGAAGGAACTTGGTGTACCACAAGAAGGAGAATCTGCAAAGCAGAAGTGGGAAGAGCTGCGAAACACCATCCACCGCACACAGCCTTGGCTACCTTTGGGAGGAAGACCTCGAAGTCGCAGGACTGGTTTGATGCCAAGTTGACCGAGATGACCCCCGTCATTGAAGCCAAGCGCTCAGCTCTTGCCGAGTACAAGAAGTACCCAAACGAGAAGAATCTCCAGATTCTCAGGGCTGCGAGAAGCAAAGTTCAGCAGACTGCTCGGCGCTGTGCCAACGAGTACTGGACTCAGCTCAGCCAAGACATTCAAACCGCTGCCATAACAGGGAACATCCGTGGTATGTACGATGGCATCAAGAAAGCACTTGGTCCGGCTCAGAGCAAGACGGCCCCCCTCAAATCCTCCACTGGGGAGATGATCACAGAAAAGAACAAGCAGATGGGAGAGATGGGTGGAGCACTACTCCGACCTCTACTCCAGACAGAACACCGTGACACCATCAGCCCTTGATGCCATTGATTGCCTGCCATCCATGGACGAACTTGACGCCGAGCCAACCATCGAACAGCAGGATATCTGGGGAGAGTGGGATTCGAACTGCCAACCATCCAGTTATTGGACGACCCACTGTACCTCCTGAGCCACTGCCGCCCCTTTAAAGGAGCAAAATAAAAAATAAAAAACTTACAATAACCTGTTTGCATAAATATGCACACCCTCTTAAAACTGGGGATGTGGCTGTGTTCAGAATTAACCAATCACATTCAAACTCATGTTCATGGGAGTCAGCACACACCTGCCACCATTTAAAGTGCCTCTGATTAACCCCAAATAAAGTTCAGCTGTTCTAGTGGGTTTTTCCTGACATTTTCGTAGTCACATCTTACAGCACAATCCATGGTCCACAGAGAGCTTCCAAAACATCAGAGGGATCTCATTGTTCAAAGGTATCAGTCAGGAAAAGGGTACAAAGGAACTTCCAAGGCATTAAATATACCATGGAACACAGTGAAGACAGTCATCATCAAGTGGAGAAAATATGGCACAACAGTGACATTACCAAGAACTGGACGTTCCTCCAAAATTGATGAAAAGACGAGAAGAAAACTGGACAGGGAGGCTGCCAAAAGGCCGACAGCAACATTGAAGGAGCTGCAGGAATTTCTGGCAAGTACTGGCTGTTTAGTCTACGTGACAACAATCTCCTGTCTCGGGTGGCAAGACGGAAGCCTTATCTTACGAAGAAAAACATCCAAGCCCGGCTACATGTTGCAAAAACACATTTGAAATCTCCCAAACACATGTGGGAAAATATGTTATGGTCTGATGAAACCAAAGTTGAACTTCGATCCATCCATCTTCTCCCACTTAATCCTTTTTGGGTTGTGGGTTGGCTGGAGCCTATCCCAGTATCTTTGGGCGAGAGGCAGGGTACACCCTGGACAGATCGCCAGTCCAGTGCAGGGCCAACACAGAGAGACAGACAACCATTCACTCTCACATCCGTACCTAAGGACAATTTAGAATCCCCAGCTGATGCCAATTAACCTAACCTGCATGTCTTTGGCCTGTGGGAGGAAACCCAAGTACCCGGAGAAAACCCACGCAGACACAGGGAGAACATGCAAACTCCACACAGAAGGGTCACCAATGGTCTGGGGGTGGGATCGAACCCACGATGGTCAGAATCAGAATCAGAATCAGCTTTATTGCCAAGTATATTTACAAGTAAACACACAAGGAATTTGACTTGACATTGGACGCGCACGTTAGGCGCATCCAATGACGCGTCGCCATACAAGGCGCCTGTCAACAGTGGAGGTAAAGAGGGGAGGGGAGGGGGAGGAAAACACAATAGGAGAGAGAAAAAACATAGTAATCAGAATAAACGCTCGTATATGAGCCAAATTTTGACTACACAGAAAAAAACCCTCATGCATTAGCAGACAATAGATACAATCACACAGCAGAGGGAGGGAGAGAAGTGTGTGTATATTTGCATGTCATTGTGTAGTGTGAGTGTAACAGTTGTTAGTGGGCAGCAGAGGGCGCCTCCAGGCAGTGGATAGATGTTATAATCATGTGACTTATAAACAAGACCAGAGATCAGAGTCTGTCTCTCTTTTCCTCTTCCTTGCAGAAGGCACATGGGCATTGTCCTCGAGAGACCAATCCGCTGACGACAACAACTGATTGTTGATGTATGGGTAGACATAAGCCACTTCTCTGGCGTTATCTTATCGAGGAGGAATGTAAACAAGGGTACCAAAACACAAGGTCAAATCTGCACAGTGCACTCAGAGAATAAAAAAATTTCTCTCTCTTCGATTCTGTGCTTCAATTTCATACAGGCTTGAATCATACTTTAGATCATTCTCTGGAGAGCACTCAGCGATCCACAGATGTTATCCACCTACCGAAACATAGGTAAAACATGTCCAGAGAGTTCGTTCTCTCTTCAATGCATGCCAGGTAGTAAATTCCATGTTAATCCTGCCGCTGACAGTCAGTGCTCCCCCCAGCTGGACGAATTGTTGAATTTGTTAAGGGAGCTACGCCGGGGTCCGCATTTGATTAGCTCACCCAGATAATTTCGATACACTAGGAAAACTCCAGGGGCCAAAACAGAAGATCCTGTGATCAGTTCAATCTCAGTCGAATCACACAGACACATGAATTCCAATGCCATGAGTCTCCCTTGGGTTCCCCCTGACCCGCTTCTTCTTTTAAAGGTGACAATCGCATATAAGCCGCTTTCCAGATCCATAATTTCCATTTGGATTAAGATTCAGCCAGGAGAAGAGTGACATTGCAAGCTGGGATCAGAAGGGAGAGGATTAGGAGGGAGAGGGAAGAAAAGCGTCTGCTCTCTCTCAGAAGCGGAAGTAGTAGGACTGTCAGGACTGGAATCGATCCTGTGACCTTCTTGCTGTGCTTCCACAGTGCCAATCACTACACCACTGTGCTGCCAACTTTTTGGTCATAATTTTTAATGTTATATTTAGTGCAAACACAACACTGCTCATCAAAAGAACACAATACCTAGAGTGAAGCATGGTGGTGGCACCATCATGCTTTGGGGCCCTTTTTCTTCAGCTGTAACTGGGGCCTTAGTCAAGGTGAAGGGAATTATGAACAGTTCCAAATACCAGTCAGTGTTGGCACAAAACTTTCACGCTTCTGCTAGAAAGCTTGAATCCAATCAAACATCTGTGGGTTGATCTGAAGAGGGCTGTGCACAGGCAATGTCCTCACAATCTGACAGATTTGGGGCATTTTTGCAAAGAAGAGTGGGCAAATACTGCCACATCAAGATGTGCCACGCTGATAAGAGTCCTACCCAAAAAGACTGAGTGCTGTCATAAAAGCCAAACATGCTGCAGCAAAGTATTTGTTTAAGGGTGTGCATATTTATGCAACCAAGTTATTCAACCATATTTATGCAACCAAGTTATAGTTAACCAAGTTTTTTTTTTTTTTTTTTTTAATTTTCTCCTTAAAAGATTTCAGTTTGTTTTTCAGTTCGTCTGTACAGGTTATAGGTCACATTAATGGTGGAAAAAGTTTTGAAATTATTTATCTTGGACTCATTTTTTTACATCAGAAAAACCTGGCATTTGAACAGGGATGTGTAGACTTTTCATATCCACTGTACTTTTCAAAGTGCTAAGTATGAATGCATTTTTTTACTGGGAAACTTGCAGCTTTTCTCATGAATTAGCTACAATGCTCAGCACTGGGTGTGTTTATATATTTATATATCTACATATTATTCCATCTAGCTACATTGCTCCGCACTGTGTGTGTTTATATACTTGCATATTTATTCCACCTAGCTGCAATGCTCCGTACTGTGGGTGTTTATATATTTACATATTTATTCCATCTAGCTACAATGCTCTGCACTGTGTGTTCATATATTCATATATTTATTCCATCCAGCTACAATGCTCTGCACTGTGTGTCTGTGTGTGTGTGTATATATATATATTTTATAGTAATACGTACATATGTATATTAGCTGCTCTTGCTTGCTTGTTTTTTTTTTTTTTGTTTTTTTTTTCTTGCCTTCTGATTGTTGCTCTGAGTGTTGCTATCCCTGTGCTGTTGCAATCCTGGAATTTCCCCGTTGTGGGACTAATAAAGGCTTATCTTATCTTATCTTATCTTATCTGAATTTGTAAATGTGTTTCAATAATTTACTGCATTTTATTGTGAATTTCCAACTTTTTTCTTGTAATTTTGCCAGTTTTTGCCGTGAATTTGCTACTTTTAAAAGTGCAACAATTTTCCTCAAATCATTTTGTTACATTTTGCATCTCAAAGGAAACCTGTACTGGTCATTATAAAAACGTCAATCCTGCTTTAGGTATTACTTACAAACCAAAAATGTGTTTATTCAGTAAAAACAACCCCCTAGAGTCAGTATACTGAATAATTTTATCCCATGAAAACCGCTCAGTCAAAACCAATGGGGAGCAGCCATCACCGGCCGGAAGTGACATACAATCGTTTTTGCCTTTACCACAGACAAGTAACATGTTTACCATGGATGAGTAAACGCGTTCAGCAGATGCTCAGTGGGTCGAGATCTGAGTTGAAAACGGCACAAAATCTGCATGGATATAAACTGCACAAACAGTCCTTGGAAATGGCCTTCATTGACAGCATGATCCACAGCTACTGTACCTCCGGGGACCAGCAGCTGAAGGGGACCTGATGAACAGGCAAGTTCCCAGTCAGGTAACTTCAGAACACATTGAATAAATCTTGATAAACTAGAATTTTACTTCATTAAATTATATGCGGGTAGATTTGCTTGTACATGGTTGTAAAAATTACATAAAATTCTTATGTTGAAACTTTGTTGGCTGCTATACTGCAGCCCAGTCAATCGTACAAAGCAACGACTGTGTGTCACTACTGTGCTGAAACTGGCCATGGAGGAGGCAACATGTCCCTGACCATGACTGACAGAGAGCAGTGACTTGAAACTCACACGTATTTGACAAGGAATCATGACCAAAACTACTGGACGGAACCACTAGTATCATATTCTTTAAATCTGCTATTTTTTCTTAAAAAATATGCAATCTTGTTCTACAAAATTTGTTTTTGTTCTTCTCAATTTACATTTTTTTTCATAAATTTGAAACTTTTTCTCCTAAGTTTGATTATTTTAATTTTTTGTAAATTTTGAACCGTTTCTGGTAAACCTGCCAGAATGGAGTAAGCTCATTAGAAGTAGTTGAGTTCTGAGTCATAAAAAAGAAAATGCATAATTTTGACATGAAAACAGCTAGGTTAATGCTTAACAGTGTTATGATACCCGTTATAAAGGGATTTTATAACAGAGAGCGGCATGATGACGTAGCCGGCTGGTACTGTCATCACGCCAACCTACATCAGGGAGGATGTATACACACATACTGTATATGTATGTATGTATATAACAATTGTTCTGTACCTTTTAACTTAGCATTCGTTCGGAAAGCAAAGTAATAATTTCATTGCTCAGGAAATAAGATAAGATAAGATAAGCCTTTATTAGTCCCACAATGGGGAAATTCCAGGATTGCAACAGCACAGGGATAGCAACACTCAGAGCAACAATCAGAAGGCCAGAAAAAACAAGAGCAGCTAGTATACATATACTGTGTGTATATATATATATATATATATATATATATATATATATATATATATATATATAGAGAGAGAGAGAGAGAGAGAGAGAGAGAGAGAGAGAGAGAGAGAGAGAGAGAGAGAGAGAGAGAGAGAGAGAGAGAGACACACACACACAGTGCGGAGCATTGTGGTTGGTGGATGTGCAGCAGAAAGTCTAAGCTCTCTCTCCGCGGATGCGGCGGGCCAGCTGGATGTCTTTGGGCATGATGGTGACCCTCTTGGCGTGGATGGCGCAAATGTAGCATTTCTTAACTGTGCACATGATAACAAAGCCTTTGAATCTTGAATATACAGTATATATATACAGAATATACAGTATATATACTGTATATATATACTGTATATATATATGTGTGTGTGTGTGTGTGTGTGTGCGCGCCGCACACACACACACACACACACAGGTACATCTCAAAAAATTAGAATGTCATGAAAAAGTTCAATATTTTTTGTCACTCATTTCAGAAAGTGAAACCCATATATTATATACGTAGATTCATTACACATAGAGTGAAATATTTCAAGCCTTTATTTCTTGAAGTTTTGATGATTATGGCTGACAGATAATGAAAACCCAAAATTCAGTGTCTCAGAAAATTAGAATATTGTGAAAAAGTTGAATATTGAAAAGTCATGGTGTCAGACCCTAATCAGCTAATTAACTCAAAACCTCTGCAAATGTTTACTGAGCCTTTAAATGGTCTCTCAGTCTTGGTCAGTAGGCTACACAATCATGGGAAAGACTGCTGACTTGACAGATGTCCTGAAGACAGTCATTGACATCCTCCACAAGGAGGGTGGTGTCGTCCGCAAACTTGATCAGCTTAACAGACTGGTGGCTGGAGGTGCAGGAGTTGGTATAAAGGGAGAAGAGTAGGGGGGAAGTACACAGCCCTGGGGTGATCCGGTGCTGATGCTGACAGAGTCTGAGACAGTCTTCCCCAGCCGCACATGCTGCCTCCGGTCCGTCAGGAAGTCGGTGATCCACCTGCAGAGGGAGTCAGGCACGCCGAGCAGGGACAGCTTGTCCTGGAGCAGAGCGGGGCGGATGGTGTTGAATGCAGAGCTGAAGTCCACAAACAGGATCCTGGCGTAGGTTCCCGGGGAGTCCAGGTGCTGCAGGATGGAGTGGAGGGCCAGGTTGACTGCGTCGTCCACAGACCTGTTGGCTCGGTAGGCAAACTGCAGTGGGTCCAGGAGGGGAGTGGTGATGGACTTGAGGTGGGGCAGGACCAGGCGCTCAAAGGACTTCATGACTACAGAGGTGAGTGCTACAGGTCTGTAGTCATTAAGTCCAGTGATCCGTGGCTTCTTGGGGACAGGGATGATGGTGGAGGATTTGAGGCAGGTCGGCACGTGGCATAGCTTAAGGGAGGTGTTAAAAATGTCTGTGAAGACAGAAGTCAGCTCTTTCGCACAGTGTCTCAGGGTGGAGGGAGACACGCCGTCCGGACCGGGGGCCTTGCGCGGGTTCAGTCTGGAGAATTGTCTGTGCACATCCTGCTCGCTGATGACAAGGGCAGGGGGGGAGGAGGGGGGGACCGCTTTTGATGAAGTAGGGACCAAGGAGGCAGTGGAGCTGGGGGGAAGGGGGGAGTTGGACACAGCTGACGAGGTGTCAAAACGGGCGTAATGTTGGGACAGTCTTTGACAAAGGGCTTTGTCATCCTGACCTTTAGAAGCCTGAGGCCAATAGTTGGTGATTTGCCTCAGTCCTCTCCACACAGAAGCCGAGTCGTTAGCAGTGAACTGCTGCTGGAGTCTCTCAGAATACACAGATTTAGCTCTCTTCAGCTCTCTGTTAAACCGATATTTAACCTCCCTGTAGCAGTCCCTGTCTCCACTTTTCAACGCTGCTTCCTTCTCCTTCCTGATCTGTCTGAGCTTAGCAGTGAACCAGGGCTTATCATTAGAGTAACTCACCCTGGTGCGCGATGAGAGAATGCTCTCCTCACAAAAGTGGATATATGAGTTCACAGGGTCCGTGTACTCATCCAGATCATGCGTGGCTCCTTTAAACATGCCCCAGTCAGTTATTTCCATGCACGTTTCCAGCTTCTCCTCAGCTTCACTGGTCCATTTCTTCGTAGTGGTCACAACAGGTTTAGTGAACTTCAGTCTCTGTCTGTATGTGGGAATGAGGTGGACCATCACGTGATCAGATAGTCCGAGCGCAGCGCGGGGAACAGCGCGATACGCGTCCTTCACTGTAGTGTAACAGTGATCCAGCGTGTTTTTTCCTCTGGTGGGGCATTTAATAAACTGTTTGTATCGGGGGAGATCGTGGCTCAGATTGCACTGGTTAAAGTCGCCAACCACAATAACCAGAGAGTCCGGGAAAGTCCGCTCCGTATGTTGAATGTGATCCGCGAGCACACGCTGAGCCTCGCGCACGTCCGCGTCGGGCGGGACGTAGACAGCGGCCAGGATGAATGAGGCGAACTCCCGCGGGGAATAAAATGGCTTGCAGTTGATGAATAAAAATTCCAGAGCGGGAGAACAGTGTTGGGAAATCACCGTTACATCAGAGCACCAGCTGCTGTTGATGTAAAAGCAGACTCCTCCTCCCGAGGACTTACCGGAGAGCTCTGTGACGCGATCAGCACGAAACAGCTGAAATCCCTCTAGGTGAAGCGCGCTGTCCAGTATATTCCCCCTGAGCCAGGTCTCAGAGAAACAGAGAGCAGACGAGGAAGCGAGGTCCTTAAATCGAATCAGCAGTCTCAATTCATCTACCTTGTTGGAGAGAGAGTTGGCATTGGAGAGAAATATGCCAGGCAAAGGCGTGCGCGTGCCTCTCCTGCGGAGCCGGACGAGAGCGCCCGCTCGCCTACCTCTTTTTCGCCGTCTCACTTTTTGAGCTAAACAGTGAATCAGATCGGCGGCAGGAGCTAAAAAAAACTGGGAGTAGGTCCGTGGGAGTGAAAGTCCTGATATTTAGTAGCTCTTCACGGGTGAAGCCATCTACCAGGAAATTTTAGAGCACTTCATGCTTCCTTCTGCTGACAAGCTTTATGGAAATGCTGATTTCATTTTCCAGCAGAACTTGGGCACCTGCCCACACTGCCAAAGGTACCAAATGCTGATTCAATGACTTTGGTGTTACTGTGCTTGACTGGCCAGCAAACTCGCCTGACCTGAATCCCATAGAGAATCTATGGGGTATTGTCAAGAGGAAGATGAGAGACACCAGACCCAACATGCAGATGACCTGAAGGCCGCTATCAAAGCAACCTGGGCTTCCATTACACCTGAGCAACGCCACAGGCTGATCGCCTCCATACCATGCCGCATTGATGCAGTAATTCATGCAAAAGGAGGCCCAACCAAGTATTGAGTGCATAGAAATGAACATACTTTTCAGAAGCCTGACATTTCTGTTTAAAATATCCTGTTTTTGTTTGAGCCTATGTAATATTCTAATTTTCTGAGACACTGAATTTTGGGTTTTCATCATCTGTCAGCCATAATCATCAAAATTTCAAGAAATAGAGTGAAATATTTCAAGCCTTTATGTGTAATGAATCTATATAATATATGGGTTTCACTTTCTGAGTGACAAAAAATATTGAACTTTTTCATGATATTGTAATTTTTTGAGATGTACCTGTGTGTGTGTGTGTGTGTATCTCTATATATATATATATATATATATATATATATATATATATATAATTTTGTCTTGCTTTAGACTTATTTCTATGTACTTAGACTTTTTTTTAAATTAAATTAAACTCTGGTGTCCAGGTAGACAGCGTAGTACACCTCAAGAGTGGGTGTGAACCATGATGAAGGAGCAAAAAGATTCTTGGTCACCAATGATTATTCTACGCAAACACCAAGGAGGCGTACACCTCATTACAACTCCCCCCACTCGGGAGATCGGATCACAACTTGGTTCATCTCCGGCCGGTGTACAAACCCCTAGTGCACAGACAACCTCCGGCCATGCGCACAGTGGAGTTATGGTCTGAGGAGACAATGGACACTCTGAAGGGCTGTTTTGAAGCCACTGCCTGGAAGCAGCTCTGCGATCCACATGGTGAGGACATCGATGGCCTCACTCACACCTTCACGGACTACCTCAGCTTCTGTGTGGACAAATCCGTTCCCACCAAGACCATAAGGTGTTGCTCAAACAACAAACCCTGGATCAACCCAGAGATAAAAACACTTCTGAGAGAGAAGAAGAGGATCTTCAGGTCGGGGAATAGGGAGATGCTGAAGTCCGTACAGAGGGAGCTGAGGAGAAAGATCAGAGAAGGCAAGGACAGCTTCAGGAAGAAGATGGAGGACAAGCTCCAACAGAGCGACATCAGCGGGGTCTGGAGAAACCTCAAAACCATCTCTGGGCTCCAGAATACCTCCCCCCAGGCCACGGGGGGCAGGGAGTGGGCGAACAACCTGAATCTGTTTTTCAATAGGTTTGACCAACCGCCCTCCCCCCTGACTACACAACAACCACTGCTGCCTCTAAAGAAATCAAGTCCTGCTGCCCACTCCCCACTCCACCAACACCCCCCCACTCCCAACACACAGCTCCCCATCCTGACCCTGACCAGGACCCAGGTGAGGACGGAGCTGAGGAAGATCAAGGCGAGGAAGGCGTCGGGACCGGACGGCATCAGCGCAAAGCTCCTCAAGTCCTGTGCAGACCAGCTGTGTGGGATTGTGACGTACATCTTCAACCTGAGCCTGAAGCTGGGGAGGGTACCACAGCTGTGGAAAACATCTTGTGTGGCACCTGTACCAAATACTTCCCACCTCAAAGACCTGAACAGCTACAGACCGGTGGCCTTGACGTCCCACTTGATGAAGACCCTGGAGAGACTACTCCTTGCTCACCTCCGCCCCCTGGTGGAACCAGCGATGGATCCACTCCAGTTCGCCTACCAGCATGGCATTGGGGTGGAGGATGCGGTGATCTTCCTCCTTCACCGTTCTCTGTCCCACCTGGAGAAGCCCGGGAATATGGTGAGGATCATGTTCTTTGACTTCTCCAGTGCTTTCAACACCATCCAACCGATGATCCTGAAGGACAAGCTGCTGCGCGCAGGGGTGGACCAGCACCTGTCATCATGGATCCTGGACTACCTCACGAACCGGCCTCAGTTTGTGAGGACCCGGGACTGTGTGTCCAACATGATCATCGGTAGCACGGGGGCCCCACAGGGAACGGTGCTGGCTCCCTTCCTGTTCACTCTTTATACTGCGGACTTCTCACACAACACAACACACTGCCATCTACAGAAGTTCTCTGATGACTCTGCGATCGTTGGCCTCATCTCCAATGGAGACGAAGCTGAGTACAGAGGGCTTATCCAGGACTTCGTGGACTGGTGCCATCGGAACTGCCTCCAGATCAACGCGAGGAAAACTAAGGAGCTGGTGGTGGACTGCCGCAGGCATGGGCAACCCCTCACAGCACCAGTAAATATACAGGGAACAGACATCGAGATGGTGACATCCTATAAGTACCTGGGTGTTCATCTGAACAATAAACTAGACTGGTCACACAATACTGACGCACTCTACAAGAAGGGACAGCGCAGGCTGTTCCTGCTGAGGAGACTCAGGACTTTTGGTGTACAAGGGGCGCTGCTGAAGACATTCTATGACACGGTGGTGGCATCAGCCATCACTTTTGGAGTGGTCTGCTGGGGCAGTGGCATTACTGCAGCCGATAGGAAGAGACTGAACAAACTGATCAAGAAAGCTAGCTCTGTCCTGGGGCAGCGCCTTGATCCGGTGGAGGAGATAGGAGAGAGAAGGACGGTGGCTAAACTGTCATCTCTGCTGGAGTCTGAGTTCCACCCTATGCAGGACATACTGAATGCACTGAGGAGCTCATTTAGCAGCAGACTACATCATCCCAGGTGCACAACCGAGAGGTTTCACAGGTCCTTCCTACCAACGGCTGTCAGACTGTACAACCTAAGCAGGGCTGCTCGCAGAGATAGCAAAAAGACGTAACAAACTAATAGTTTTTTGAATGCAAAAGATGCAATAGACTTACACAATGGTCCCCTCCGGCATACAACTAGGAACATACCGGTCGCTATGGAGGGTGAGAATATGTATGGGCACATAATCATACCATGTAGGATAACTAAGTAGACGGTTATGCTGTTTCATCCCATCTAGCAACAATGCTCTGCACTGTGTGTGTTTATATATTTACATATTTATTCCATCTAGCTACAATGCTCCGCACTGGGTGTGTTTATATTTATATATCTATATATTTATTCCATCTAGCTACAATGCTCCGCACTGTGTGTTTATATATCTACATATTATTCCATCTAGCTACATTGCTCCGCACTGTGTGTGTTTATATATTCACATATTTATTCCACCTAGCTGCAATGCTCCGTACTGTGGGTGTTTATATATCTACATATTTATTCCATCTAGCTACAATGCTCTGCACTGTGTTTATATATTCATATATTTATTCCATCCAGCTACAATGCTCTGCACTGTGTGTCTGTGTGTGTGTATATATATATTTTATAGTAATATGTACATATGTATATTAGCTGCTCTTGCTTGCTTGCTTTTTTTCTTGCCTTCTGATTGTTGCTCTGAGTGTTGCTATCCCTGTGCTGTTGCAATCCTGGAATTTCCCCGTTGTGGGACTAATAAAGGCTTATCTTATCTTATGATTTTATTTATTTAGGATTATTTTGAATATAGTTATATAGATCAGTGGGTGGGAGTGTAACCATTCTCCAGCCAAGTAGGCGGCAGTAGTAGCCGACACTGAAACAGCAAAAGTTTTGGCTCCATTTCTGCTTCCAAAAGACTTTTCTTCTCCATCGCTGCTGCTCGTCACGGCTGGCTGCCCCCAGATGAAAATTCACAGAATAGGAATGTGGGACTAGAATGTTCTGAATGAAGCTTTAGGAAATTAGGAATCACTTTATAAATCACTGGATTGAAAATGTACTTGTACATGTACAGACTGGATCCCAGGGTCCACTTGGGGTGCTCACTTGACTTGTATTCGCTGTTAAAATGACCAACAATATAATCACAGGAAGCAGATAAAACAGCTGGAGTGTTGCATAAAAGTTCCATAAAGACAGCCTCGTGGCTCTCTGCAGATTTTATGGACCAAAATCCTCCAAGACAGGGTTTCCTCTGGTAACATTTCTCGGTGGCGGGCCGCCTCACCAGAAATATTACCGCCACGGCAAGGAGGAGATATGAATTTAAGAAAAATATATGAAGCAATGACTTTCCGCAAGCGCACACATGAACAACGCGCGTAGCCATCATCCACGCAGGACTTAGAAGCGTCCCGACCACGTGAGCTTTCCAGTCAGTCAGCAGGCAGTGTCTCGCTAGCGGCAGCAGCATCTTCGTAGAAAAGGAGTGAAAACCAGGAAGTCAAACAGCAGAAATGGACTCTATTTGAAGAGAAACTTTGTGAAGAAGTCCGCCATTTCTTCGTTGGTGAAAATCCTGGCACATCAGTGCCTTATTTTTTTTTATTTTATTTTTTTTTTACTTATTTTGTACCCGTAGGTAGATTTGTTTTGCAGTCTGGTGACAAGCCACCAGCTGCCGGTCGCTGCGTGCGCAAGCGCCCCATATCCCTAACCTGCATGTTTTTGGTATGTGGGAGGAAACCAGAGAAATCCCGGAGTAAACCCACGCAACACGGGGAGAACATGCAAACTCCACACAGATCACTGTTGGTCGGGGGCAGGGATCGAACCCATGATCTCACGATCCCCGCGATCCCCCGGCCGAGGGTAAACTGTGCTGCCACAGTGCTAACCAGTGGTTAGCCACCAATCAGGCGGGAGTGAAACTACAAATGATGGCTGTGTGCATATGTCAACCGCTTGGCCTGGGTAGATGAAAAAAGTCAGCATGTACAGCGCCACGTGCATGCCGGGCTCGTCCAAAGCGTATGCGGACCAAGGAGGACTAGAGGGGAAATGCAGCGTAACAAGGCTTGACTGTCTGACAGAAACATGAGTTTATTAAACTACTTCAAACGCGGAAAAAAAAAAATCATAAGAGGTATGTAAACACTGGAGGCATTTATCATGGTTTTAACCCACTGGAAACGGGAGCAATAATGGAAGAGTCACTTAGCTCACAGATGTGGTTAGAATTCAAATGCAGCTGGCTTCATATGAAGGGAATGGCAAGGGGGACTGATGAATTGCTGAAGATATATTTCACCAGCCACTAAAATATTAAGTTATGTTCCCAATTATGTACCTGGCAAGTTAAGATGACCGAAATTCACCAAGTCATCCGTCAGCAGCCTTCAGACAAACTAAATGTGCCAACATTTGGATTTCAAAATAAGGGAGGTTTTTCTTGGCGGTGAGATTTCTAAAAAAAAACCCAAACAACTATAAATATATACAGTAGAAATATTATAACAGAAATAATGGCATCCTTGGCCATGTAAGTTAATTTAAATCATTAAATACAATTCTATTAATATTTTTTTCTTTGTAATGAGAGTTAAATTATTGTTCTGTTATGACTGCAAAGTTATGGTCAAAAATATAAATTGTTATCAGGAAAAAGTAAAAAAAATACCACAGTCTGTTTCAAATTTATTTACAAAAAACAGTAATTTTATTTAAAAAAAAACAGATAAAAAAGCCATAAAATAATCCACAAATTTATAATAAAGTTTCACATGTACAAGAAAAGTCAATTTTACAAGAGGAAATTACAGATTTGAGGAAAATGGTTTCAAATTTAGATAAATTTACAGAGAAAAGTAGAAAACTATGAGAAAATTGTTATAAATTTTTGAGAAAAACCTCAAACCTTCAAGAATGAAATTAATACTCAAGTTTTAAGTGGGTGCTCTTTGTACCCTTAACTAGAAATTTTTGGTTGTTTCCTTTGATTTACATGGCACTTGATATTTTCTAACCTGTTTGTATACCACCACAGACAGAGAGAGAAGCTGAATTAGACCGAGCTCAGAGAGGGAAAGATGAGACAGAAGAGAGGAGCCAAGGAGAGGAAAGTGTTCAGGCAGAGGATCCAGGAGAGGTGAGAGCAGAGGGAGGAGAGAAGGATGACACCAGTAAAAAGTCCAGACACAGGACGTCTGGGTGGGACCCCAAATGGCCCAATATTCCAACATTCAAGCCTTGGCTGTACAGTACTTCAAATTTTAAGTTCCATATGCATGGCAGTGACTCAGGAGGTAAAGCGGGTCATCCAATGACCGGATGGTTGGCGGTTCGAATCCCGCTCTCCCCAGATATCCTGCCGTTGTGTCCCTGGGCAAGATACTTTACCCACCTTGCCTTTAGTGTCCATAACACTGGGTATGAATGTGTATAAATTTTCGGTGGTTGCCGGAGAGGCCGTTGGCCCGGATTGTCAGCCACATTTCCGTCATCCTGCCCCAGGGCAGCTGTGGCTACAGTAGTAGCTTGCCACTACCATTGTCTGTCTGGAGTGAATGAATAATGTATCTGTAAAAAGCGTCTTTGAGTGTCTATGATAAAGTGCTATATAAATCTGATGCATTATTATTATATGCAAAGTTTAAAAAAAAGAAATAAATAGTATACAATTAACATATTCATACATATGTGTTTTCTGCCCTCCCCCCGGAAAAAATATGTTGCCACCGCGCCAAGGTCTTGAAGCCAGAGTTAACACTGCAAGAGTCTCTTTTCTGGCGTATGTTATCACATTGTAGTTGCACATGGTTACGTTCAGGGTACGTTCAGTTGTGATTTGGGTACGGAGTGTCCTGACCATCATCTCAGCAGTCTGTCGGGGCGACAGTGACTGTTTCATTTAGGTCTGATCAGATTCCTCCACGCAGCTCTGTCCTTCACCCTCCGCTGCCAGGAACTCCTGACCTTGTTTACCCGGGCTACGTCCGAGCCGGTATGAGTTGCTTTCTGACTGACCAGTTCATGAAACTGCTTGCAAAGTATATGAGTGTCCTGATACCGTTTCACGTACCTGTTGTTGTTCGGAGCTTCATGAAATCCAACAGTTTCTTCTGACTTTCCACCTTTTCTTTGTCCTGTTGGAGGGTTTTTTCAGCCTCTCTGTGCGTTTCTTCTTCAGCAGCAGTTTGTCTCTCTCTGATAATATGAACACGTTGTTGCTTCACTAAATAAAACGCTGATCTGACTCCCTGCATGGTTTAAACCGAACCACCAACACAAGCTAAGCTAACTCAACCACCGACACAAGCTGCTACATCCGGTCACGTGATCGGATGTGTACTAAAAAATTTATTAACAGTACTTTCTGTTTTTCTGTGACAAGATTATGTTGGCCTAATAAAGAAGTGTTAAACGTTTCCAGAAAAACATGTAAAAAAATTTTTTTTTTTTTTAGGCAGAGCTGGTCGTGCCCAGTCACGTGGTTCATGGAGCGCCAAATAGTTCCAAACAGGCCATAATAGATTTGTTGACATAAATTCATTATTCAAATGTTTATTTCAAACTCAGGGTTCATATTAAGAGCAAAACTAAAACGAGTAGAAAATAGATAAATGAATAAATAAAAGTATATACAGATCAGCAGACACTCGGCGCTCTTATAACAACAATAACATACAATAATGGGCTCAGTATAAAATGGAACGCCACCACTTCCAAATGCTGGAATGAAGTGTGAGTGACGAGTTGACAATTGCTGATATAAGATGATTGTTACATGCCAGCAACCTTCTCATAAAACTGATAAGAAAATAGAAAGTGGATTATTGATAAATGATATAAGTGACCACTTGCCAACCTTTGCACTTATCCATGGCCACACGGGGCCCAACGCAGAAAAAATTTCAAAATCGTTCAGACACAAATCACCAAATGCAATCAGTTCTCTTAAAGAGGACTTGCTGAAGCAAGACTGGACAGAAGTCTATGTATCAGATGTAAATGAAGCCTATGACACATTTATAAACATTGTAACCACTCTTTATGAAAAAACTGCCCATTAGTAAAAAAAAAGCTTAAACACAAATTTGCTGATAAGCCATGGTTAACCAAAGGACTACAAAAGGTGTGTAAAAAGAAAAATTTATTATATAAAGCTTTCCTAAAGAAAAGAACAAAAGAAGCAGAGCAGCAGTATAAAACATACAAAAATAAGTTAACATATATAATAAGATGTAGTAAAAGAGACTATTACAGTAAAGAACTGGCGAAAAACAAAGACAATATTAAAAATACATGGACAATACTCAACAGTATCCTTGGAAATAAAAGCAGAAATACAAGCTACCCAACTAATATTCCAAAAAATAATAAAACGACTCAGAGTGTGAATATAGCTTCACCTGCAGATGAATTTAATAATTTTTTTGTTAACATTGGACCTAAACTGGCCCGAGAAATACCCACTACGGTGCCTACAGGTAATACAATATGCAACTAGAAAAGCACTCGGAGAGCGCAGACCTCCGCCAAGCGGCACAGTTCCCCCCATAGAGTGTTTGTGTGTACGTTTTCAGATTCCCTGAGCATGAAAAGATATGACTAGCAATTGGATTCACAATGATTATTTGTTTATTTGACATGGACAGTGCAATAAACAGACAATTAATGAATGACAATCAATGTGATAGTGATAGGATTAGTGGTTCAGTAGTGTAAAATGGGGCTATAAGGGACGGCGGGTTAATAAGGGACACTTTTGTGGGAAATGTTTTAAATGTAATTCTGCTTTTTTTATTTTGAGCAGGACGCTGAGTTGTGTTGTTATTGTCAAATATCCATGAATCCTTCATCAAATCTAGGCGGAAGCAAAATTAAAAAAGCAGAATTACATTTAGAAAAGTGTCCCATATTACCCCGCCGTCCCTTATAGCCCCGTTTTACGGTTGTAAAAGCATTGCCTCCTTGGCGGAGGTAATAAACTGAAGTGTTGGTGTGTCTATCTCCTCCACTGACGGATGCAGATTGGTTAGACAGGTTGCCGTGGGTTTTATATTATATTGGGGTTGCACTCCGCGGCAAAACAGAATTTAGAGTCTTCCCCGGCAGAGAGGTCGTTTTTATGCAGCGCCTATAGCTGGGCGGGGAATTTGTGGCAAATAATGGGGCGGCGGACAGGTGTCCGTGTCAGGTTTTGCAGCGTGGCGCAAAAACAGGCACGCTGGCGGGCCCAGGGCAGCAGTGTTTTCCGCGTGCTTTTGTGCCTAAAACGTTGAAGAACGCGGAGTTTGTGTTGGTCAGACACGACGACCAGCACAATGTGCGCAGCGCCTATGGCTGGCACAGGCACGCTGGGGGGCCCAGGCTACCAGTGTTTTCCGCATGCTTTTGTGGCTAAAACGTTGAAGAAGGCGGAGTTTGTGTTGGTCAGACACGACGCCCAGCGGCCTCCATTGCGCCTGCGCACATGTTGAAAATGGCTGTATGTCACAGTGTGGAAAAATGCTTTAAAAAATTCCTGTATCCAGACGGTGAACCGGATCACCCCCAAAATTTAATCAGTTCTTCCTTGTACCATTTCCAACAACGCCTGAAAGTTTCATGCAAATCCGTCCAAGACTTTTTGAGTTATCTTGCCAACCAACAGACAAACAGACAGACAAACAGACAGACAAACAGACAAACACACAGACAAACCCCGGCAAAAACATAACCTCCTCCTGGCCTTTTCGGCCTGGCGGAGGTAATAACACTGCTGTAAAAGACTCCATCTTCATAAAGAACACAGACGAAAGAGAGGTCAATGAAATTGTTAAATCGTTCAAAAGTAAAACATCTACTGACTGTGATGGTATTGACATGCTACTAGTCAAAACTGTTATCGAATGCATAGTAAAACCACTGACGTATATCTGTAACCTGTCTCTCCAATCAGGTATATTTCCCAATGCAATGAAAATAGCTAAAGTAATTCCGATATACAAGACGGGCGACAGAGGTGAACTCTCAAACTATAGACCAATTTCACTATTACCGCAATTTTCCAAGATACTTGAAAAAATATTCTATGAGAGAATTGACAACTTCATACTGAAGAATGATTTATTATGTGAGCAGCAATATGGGTTCAGACACAAGAGGACAACTGCATATGCCCTAATGGAATTTACAGAAAAAATATCAACAGCCATTGAAAATAAAGAGTATTCAGTTGGAGTATTCCTAGATCTTAAAAAAGCATTTGATACAGTAGATCATAATCTATTATTAAAGAAACTACAAAATTGTGGTATTAGAGGGATAGCACTGTCCTGGTTAAGTAGTTACTTAAAGAATAGATATCAGTATGTATATGTTAGCAACAAAAACTCAGAGTTGCTGAAGGTCACCTGTGGAGTCCCACAGGGTTCAGTTTTGGGACCATTATTATTCAATATGTATATAAACGATATATGTAAAGTTTCAGAAAAAATGGACTTAATATTGTTTGCCGATGACACTAATCTGTTATGCAGTGGAAACAATTTGGAACAACTTCTGGATACACTCGGAAAGGAATTAGGAAAGCTTAAACTGTGGTTTGATTCAAACAAATTAACGCTCAATTTAAGCAAGACAAAATTTATAGTCTTTAACAACCATCACAACAACCCAGTACCCAAACTCAATGTAAATGGTGTAGCGATTGAAAGGGTATCTGAAACTAAATTCCTTGGAGTAATAATTGATAACAAACTGTGTTGGAAGTCACATATTAATTATATTAAAGGTAAAGTATCCAAATCAATTGCAATATTACACAGAGTGAAATATTTGCTGAATCAACCCACACTATACACCTTGTATCATTCATTAATACTCCCATACATGGCATATTGTAATGAAGTCCATTCTCCATCTCCACAAGAGATGGAGAATGATATTGATCCTGATAACCACTTTTTCAATAATATTCATAACCACTGTGAATATTACACTGAAAAGCAATTCAAAAGTCAAGTGCAATTAGATGGTAAACTGTCAATAATACACTTCAATAGCAGAAGTCTTAACAAAAACTTCTCACAGATTCAGGACTATTTAAAACAGCTAAACAGAAAATTCACAGCTATAGCAGTCTCTGAAACCTGGCTTAATGCAGACCAGGCTCCCCTGATGGCAATAGAGGGATATCAGATGTTTAACATTAACAGATCTCAAAAAAAGGGTGGTGGTGTTGCACTGTATATTGATGACCTATATAGATGTAAGCTTGTAAATGAAATGTCCTCAGCACTACCAGGGATTCTGGAATGTGTTACTGTTGAGATTGACCTAGACAAAACAAAAAATCTAATCATAAGCTGCATATACAGAACGCCGGGAACTTGCATTGAGACATTCAGAGATAAATTAGTCGAGCTGTACAATAATATTACTAGTAAGAAAATGGTAGCAATTTGTGGAGATTTCAATATTGATCTACTTAATCCACATCAACAAAATGTAGTTACAGAGTTCATGAACTCTATGTACAGCATGAGTCTATATCCCACAATAACACATCCCAGTAGAATCACAGCTCACTCTGCTACACTTATTGACAACCTGTTTGTCAATGTTCTCGACAAGAAAATAGAAAGTGGATTATTGATAAATGATATAAGCGACCACTTGCCAATCTTTGCACTTATCCATGGCCACACGGGGCCCAACCCAGAAAAAATCTCAAAATCGTTCAGACACAAATCACCAAACGCAATCAGTTCTTTTAAAGAGGACTTGCTGAAGCAAGACTGGACAGAAGTCTATGTATCAGATGTAAATGAAGCCTATGACACATTTACAAACATTGTAACCACTCTTTATGAAAAAAACTGCCCATTAGTTAAAAAAAAGCTTAAACACAAATTTACTGACAAACCATGGCTAACCAAAGGACTACAAAAGGCGTGTAAAAAGAAAAATTTATTATATAAAGCTTTCATAAAGAATAGGACAAAAGAAGCAGAGCAGCGGTATAAAACATACAAAAATAAGTTAACATATATAATAAGATGTAGTAAAAGAGACTATTACAGTAAAGAACTGGAAAAAAACAAAGACAATATTAAAAATACATGGACAATAATCAACAGTATCCTTGGAAATAAAAGCAGAAATACCAGCTACCCAACTAACACTCCAAAAAATAATAAATCGACTCTGAATGTGAATATAGCTTCACCTGCAGATGAATTTAATAATTTTTTTGTTAACATTGGACCTAAACTGGCCCGAGAAATACCCACTACGGTGCCAACAGGTGATTCAATATGCAATAACACTGCTGTAAAAGACACCATCTTCATAAAGAACACAGACGAAAGAGAGGTCATTGAAATTGTTAAATCGTTCAAAAGTAAAACATCTACTGACTGCGATGGTATTGATATGCTACTAGTCAAAACTGTTATCGAATGCATAGTGAAACCACTGACGTATATCTGTAACCTGTCTCTCCAATCAGGTATATTTCCCAATGCAATGAAAATAGCTAAAGTAATTCCGATTTACAAGACAGGCGACAGAGGGGAACTCTCCAACTACAGACCAATTTCACTATTACCGCAATTTTCCAAGATACTTGAAAAAATATTCTATGAGAGAATTGACAACTTCATACTGAAGAATGATTTATTGTGTGAGCAGCAATATGGGTTCAGACACAAAAGGACAACAGCATATGCCTTAATGGAATTTACAGAAAAAATATCAACAGCCATTGAAAATAAAGAGTATTCAGTTGGAGTATTCCTGGATCTTAAAAAAGCATTTGATACAGTAGATCACAATCTATTATTAAAGAAACTACAAAATTGTGGTATCAGAGGGGTAGCACTGTCCTGGTTAAGAAGTTACTTAAAGAATAGATATCAGTTTGTATGTGTTAACAACAAAAACTCAGAGCTACTGAAGGTCACCTGTGGAGTCCCACAGGGTTCAGTTTTGGGACCATTATTATTCAATATGTATATAAATGATATATGTAAAGTTTCAGAAAAAATGGACTTAATATTGTTTGCTGATGACACTAACCTGCTATGCAGTGGAAACAACTTGGAACAACTTCTGGATACGCTCGGAAAGGAATCAGGAAAGCTGAAACTGTGGTTTGATTCAAACAAATTAACGCTCAATTTAAGCAAGACAAAATTTATAGTCTTTAACAACCATCACAACTACCCAGTACCCAAACTCAGTGTAAATGGTGTAGAGATTGAAAGGGTATCCGAAACTAAATTCCTTGGAGTAATAATTGATAACAAACTGTGTTGGAAGCCACATATTAATTATATAAAAGGTAAAGTATCCAAATCAATTGCAATATTACACAGAGTGAAAAATTTGCTGAATCAACCCACACTATACACCTTGTATCATTCATTAATACTCCCATACATGACATATTGTAATGAAGTATGGGGAAATACATATAAAACAAACATATATCCACTCTTTATGCTTCAAAAGAGAGCTATTAGAATAATCAACAAAGCAGCTTACAGGGAACCAACAAACCCACTTTTTCTTAAACAAAAAACTCTCAAGTTGAAAGATCTGATCGACTTTAAAACCGCAATAATAATGTTCAAAGTGAAGAATCTATCACTGCCCGCAAATATCCAGAAGTTGTTCCAAACAAGGGAGAAACGATATCACTTCAGAGGAACATGTATATTTCAAAAGCCTACAGTGAGAACAACTACCAAGCAACACTGTATTTCAGTGCAAGGTGTCAGATTATGGAACGATTTTGGACCTGAATTAAAATCATGTACAAAGCTTGGACAATTTAAACAAAAACTAAAGGAAGAAATACTCCAAACATATTTACAAGACGACATGTAAACTCACATAAGGATTGACATTTCCAGCCTGTGTTGTGTTATAGCTTAGTTTTTCTTTTTTCTCTGTGACACTATGTCTTAGATTTGTTTTTGAATAGTAACCGCTTAACTTAGACTAGCTCAGTTTTCTTTTTCTCTCAGTCATATTTTGTCTTAGCCTTGTTTTAAATTGTAATCGCTCTTGTCTTGTTTTCTCTTTTTTCTCCTTTGAATTCTTGGATGGAATATGGGTGGGCAATATAAGCTGCGGCTTCAGCCATCACCCATTTCGGATAACTCACGTGGAATTGTATAGTAGAAGGAGTCTTTGTCTAATTTGACCTTGTTGTTATATTATACAGTTTCTTTTAACCTGTAATGTACTATCCGAAATAAATAAATTCATTCATTCATTCATTCAAAGTATGGGGAAACACATATAAAACAAACATATATCCACTCTTTATGCTTCAAAAGAGAGCTATTAGAATAATAAACAAAGCAGCTTACAGGGAACCAACAAACCCACTTTTTCTCAAACAAAAAACTCTCAAGTTGAAAGATCTGGTTGACTTTAAAACCGCAATAATAATGTTCAAAGTGAAGAATTTATCACTGCCCGCAAATATCCAAAAGTTGTTCCAAACAAGGGAGAAACGATATCACTTCAGAGGAACATGTATATTTCAAAAGCCTACAGTGAGAACAACCACCAAGCAACACTGTATTTCAGTGTAAGGAGTCAGATTATGGAACGATTTTGGACCTGAATTAAAATCATGTACAACGCTTGGACAATTTAAACAAAAACTAAAGGAAGAAATACTCCAAACATATTTACAAGACGACATGTAAACTCACATAAGGATTGACATATCCAGCCTGTGTTGTGTTGTAGCTTTTTTTTTTTTTTTTTTATTTTGTCTTAGATTTGTTTTGAATAGTAACCGCTTAACTTAGCTTAGCTTAGTTTTCTTTTTTTTTCTCTCAGTCACATTTTGTCTTAGCTTTGTTTTAAATTGTAATCGCTCTTGTCTTGTTTTCTCTTTTTTCTCTTTTGAATTCTTGGATGGAATATGGGTGGGCAATATAAGCTGCGGCTTCAGCCATCACCCATTTCGGATAACTCACGTGGAATTGTATAGAAAAAGGAGTCTTTGTCTAATTTGACCTTGTTGTTATATTATACAGTTTCTTTTAACCTGTACTGTACTATCCGAAATAAATAAATTCATTCATTCATACGTAACAATTCGCCAAAAGACGGAATGTTCACAGACACAAACATCTTGCTTGCACTCGACCTCCGTGGTACACCTAACAACCTTCTTAGGGAGTTATTATATGCAATGCGGATTTTGTTCCTAACAGCAACATTGCTATTAAACCATAAAGGCGAGCAGTACATTGAGGTACAGAAGGTCTTGAACAACATACATTTGACATCGGGGGAACATCTATGGAAATTTCTCAACAGTAAATTTGTTTGAGCATACAGTTTCCTGAGATGCCTGTTACAATCAACATTGGTCTTATCAGATTCAATCCACACACCTAGGTATTTGACTTTTTCAACAAAGTTCAAGCTATTACCACAAAGTGGCATAACAGGATTCAACGTATTGACACCCTTTGGTTTGAAAGCCATACACATAGATTTAGTACAGTTGAACAAGATGTCATTTTTTTCACCAAATTTTTCACATACCGAAAGGAGATGTTGCATCGCTGCAGTAGACAAACTTAACAAACAGAGGTCATCAGCGTAGAAAATGTGATTTAACAGTGCACCGTTAAAGGAGCCTCCCACATTAGTATTGTTCAACAGTACACTGAGATCATCAACATAGACATTAAACAACAAGGGTGACAGTATACCACCTTGTTTAACACCGTTGGTCACATGAAATTTGGATGAGGTGACATTGCCCCGTCTAACAACCATAGACTGCCTTCTGTACCAGTATAACAGGATGCTAACAATGTAAATAGGAATATCTCGATCGATCAATTTTCTGAACAAACACCAGTGGTTAATCCTGTCAAAAGCTTTGCTAGCATCTAGGAACGTAGCATAGACACTAGTGGAATGGCTTCTGAAGTAGTCAACAAATTCATGGAGTAGGTAAACAGCCTTGTCTGATCAAAGGGACTGCAGGACAGGCATGAGATATTTGCATTTGTGAGACACAGACAGGATGCATGAACACAATGCATGGGTGGCACATTAACCTCACAGCAGTGAAATGCATAAATGGCTGATTAGATTACAGCATGCAGCGGAAAAAACCCAGGAGTAGCGAGCTGTCTGTCTCTGTGTTTTGTGGGGGTTGAAACCAAACCGCCACAAAGGTGGTGGAAGAAATGTCAACAGTGGTAGATAATTCCCCCCATGGATTGACACCTTATCATGGTGGAGGGGGTTTGAGTGCCCGAATAAACCCAGAAGCTGTGCTGTCGGGGGCAACTTGCCCCTGGAAGGGTCTCCCAAGGCAAACTGGTCCGGGGTGAAGGGCCAGACTAAAGGTGCGTTCACACCAAACGTGAATGGGTGAATTTTTCACGCAGCACGATTACATTCTAACTCAATGTAAACATGCGAACAGACATGAATTCCCCTTCTGAGTGAGATGCAAACAGGTAAAGTTGCCTTTATAACTTCTGCAGCTGTGTTCAACCTGCTGTGGAAATTCCCAAAATAACATCATAATTAGGTTTACATTATCTGACGGAAGGCTTCCTTGAAAATGTTGTCCCTGCCTCCAAAACTTCACAAGATGATAGTGTCAGATAGTTATATTGTTATGAAGAAGCTCTTATTTGTGAAGTGCGGTGTAGTGGTGCCCACTCCCTTTTCTGCCATTACACTGCTACCCTATAAATAGCAGGGGGCATCAGGGTTCGGTCCAAGGACGGATAATTTTTTCCACACATAGGGAGTTGTTCAGAACTCCTTATAAGAACTCCTTATACAAAGATATCGAGTGATGATAGTCAAGTCAGTGGTGGTAATGCACCTGTAAGCTGGTTGCCAACCGCCAATCAAATCAAAAACAAGAAGAAGAAGGTTTGGCCTCTTTGCCGATGCCCCTGCCTAGTGGCTGTATTGTGTGTTACCAACCCCATAATAAGCTAAGTTCGCCTGTGCACCTGGCCTCGTCATGACAAGGTATTTCCAGACATAACAGATGGAGATTTCCCTTGCTAGCTTGCTAGCCTTGTTTAGCACATCCATGGCAGGAATCTGTGGCAAAGTGACACGACATCCCGATTCAGCTGAAGAACTCCTCCTGTTTCCAGGTGAGTGGCAGACTCATTTTAAAACTAGTTTACTCTGCAATGGGGATACTTTTACTCTGGTGACGGCAGACTCTCAAAGCTAGCATATTACCTCGGACACAAAGGCGCAATTTTGCGTGTACTCGCCTCTTTCCATTCACTTTCTATGGATTTGCGCTGCCCGTTCGCATTTGGTCTTAAGAGCGGTCCAGTGGATCTCCATGAAAAATGTGACATCAAGGATCCAGTGTAATCAAAGGAGGCACATGGGTCCACCCTCCAGTGGGCTCACCACCTACAGGAGGGATCATGGGGATCATGGTGCTATGTGAACCTGGTGGAAGTCTGGGCTGCTCTGCCTGAACTGATGCCCCCGCAACCTGGATTCCTAGATAAGTGGTGGAAGATGGATGGTAGATAATTTACTGGAATGTGTTGCAATAGAAATTCTTAAGGGAAAAAGAAAAATGTTATTACCCATTCGTCAAGATCACCCTCTCAGCCTTGCCAATGTTACCCAGAGGAAAGCGACGCAATATGTCTGGCATCAGGTCGGTCTCAGGAGTTGCCGGGAAAAGGGGCTCAACAGCCATACTGACCACCTGCGGAGCTCCACTCCGATATTTCTGTTAGGGTTGTTTCCCTTAGCCTTTTGCTATTCCTAGCACTGACAAGGCAGTGAGACTATTTAACCCATAGCTGGGAGCCTGTTGTTGGGCATCAGGGCATATCCACACACTGGTGAGCCTGGCATGCCGCAAGTCTAGGAGCAGACTTCCTCCGAGTCTGATGCAGTTTAGCTTGAGGCCGTGAGGTGCTCAATTCCCGTGTACCGTCGCGAGGAGGCACTGCATAGGGCTTGCTCGTACAGAGGCTGTGTACTAGCAGGGAAGACTTACGCACTCAGCTTCCTTTTCACTCTTACGAGCTAGCCAGTGGTGGAAGCTGAACGTGAGAGGCATAAAGCACAACACACATAGCAAACCACACTTAACACATCTACAGGCCACTTGTATCATTACTTCCATGTTATCACACCATCCATCCATCCATCCATTTTCTACCACTTTTCCAGAGTTCCGGGCCACGGAGGCAGCAGCTAAAGCATAGAGACCCAGACTTCCCTCTCCCCAGCCACCTGCTCCAGCTATTCAGAGAGGATACCAAGACATTCCCAGGCCAGCTGGGAGACATTCATTTAATGTATGTGGACTTTTGTAAGGGGGAGGGGAAATGTGTGTGTAGAATGTGGTGTGTGTGTGTGTGTGTGTGTGTGTGTGTGTGTGTGTGTGTGTGTGGCCCGTGGGGCTTGCCGTGCCCGCCCTGTGTGGTGACGTCAGCCAGGTTACGGCTAGAGTATATATAGTTCTGTGTTCCTTAATAAAGTGAGTTCGCTGCATGGCAAAAGATTGTCTCCAGACTTTGATTATCGACATAACAGGGAAGTCTTTCTGCACTTAGAAATAACTTTTAAATCACAACTTATCTTCATGAAAATGCAGTGAATACACGACCATGTGTGCAGGAATGTTGTT
Organism: Pholidichthys leucotaenia; assembly: GCA_020510985.1. Taxonomy (NCBI): domain Eukaryota; kingdom Metazoa; phylum Chordata; class Actinopteri; order Cichliformes; family Pholidichthyidae; genus Pholidichthys; species Pholidichthys leucotaenia. The sequence continues at coordinate 91,145,062 of CM035841.1, forward strand.
GGAGCTGATGTACAGTGAGGCAAAAAAGTATTTAGTCAGCCACCAATTGTGCAAGTTCTCCCACTTAAAAGATGAGAGAGGTCTCCAGTTTTCATCATAGGTATACCTCAACTATGAGAGACAAAATGAGAAAAAAAATCCAGAAAATCACATTGAAGGATTTTTAATGAATTAATTGGTAAATTCCACGGTAAAATAAGTATTTGGTCACCTACAAACAAGCAAGATTTCTGGCTCTCACAGACCTGTAACTTCTTCTTTAAGAGGCTCCTCTGTCCTCCACTCATTACCTGTATTAATGGCACCTGTTTGAACTTGTTATCAGTATAAAAGACACCTGTCCACAACCTCAAACAGTCAGACTCCAAACTCCACTATGGCCAAGACCAAAGAGCTGTCAAAGGACACTAGAAACAAAATTGTAGACCTGCACCAGGCTGGGAAGACTGCATCTGCAATAGGTAAGCAGCTTGGTGTGAAGAAATCAACTGTGGGAGCAATTATTAGAAAATGGAAGACATACAAGACCACTGATAATCTCCCTCGATCTGGAGCTCTACACAAGAGCTCACCCCGTGGGGTCAAAATGATCACGAGAACGGTGAGCAGAAATCCCAGAACCACACGGGGGGACCTAGTGAATGACCTGCAGAGAGCTGGGACCAAAGTAATAAAGGCTACATCAGTAACACACTAAGTCGCCAGGGACTCAAATCCTGCAGTGCCAGACATGTCTCCCTGCTTAAGCCAGTATATGTCCAGGCCTGTCTGAAGTTTGCTAGAGAGCATTTGGATGATCCAGAAGAGGATTGGGAGAATGTCATATGGTCAGATGAAACCAAAATAGAACTTTATTGTAAAAACTCAACTTGTCGTGTTTAGAGGAGAAAGAACACCATACCTACTGTGAAGTATGGGGGTGGAAACATCATGCTTTGGGGCTGTTTTTCTGCAAAGGGACCAGGACGACTGATCCGTGTAAAGGAAAGAATGAATGGGGCCATGTATCGTGAGATTTTGAGTGAAAACCTCCTTCCATCAGCAAGGGCATTGAAGATGAAACGTGGCTGGGTCTTTCAGCATGACAATGATCCCAAACACACTGCCCGGGCGACGAAGGAGTGGCTTTGTAAGAAGCATTTCAAGGTCCTGGAGTGGCCTAGCCAGTCTCCAGATCTCAACCCCATAGAAAATCTTTGGAGGGAGTTGAAAGTCCATGTTGCCCAGCGACAGCCCCAAAACATCACTGCTCTAGAGGAGATCTGCATGGAGGAATGGGCCAAAATACCAGCAACAGTGTGTGAAAACCTTGTGAAGACTTACAGAAAACGTTTGACCTCTGTCATTGCCAACAAAGGGTATATAACAAAGTATTGAGATGAATTTTTGTTATTGACCAAATACTTATTTTACCGAGGAATTTACCCATTAATTCATTAAAAATCCTTCAGTGTGATTTTCTGGATTTTTTTTTCTCATTTTGTCTCTCATAGTTGAGGTATACCTATGATGAAAATTGGAGACCTCTCTCATCTTTTAAGTGGGAGAACTTGCACAATTGGTGGCTGACTAAATACTTTTTTGCCCCACCGTATTTCCTTCTGACCGCTGCAATCCATTCCATCACACGCCTCTTTTTTTAGTTCAGAGACCCATTCTCTCCACTTTTCTTCCAAGTTGGGAAGTTAAAATAATTATACACAGTTATCAGTCTTTTTCCACACCAATCTTGAGAGCTGTTGTTGTATTTGATAGCGCAGCAAACCTTCCCCATTCTAACGTTCCATGGTATTTGGAGGAATATGTGATCGAAAGGACCACATTGGAAATAAGTTTTTTTACTTTCTTGTGTCATCCTGGATTTTATATGAGGTTTTATATGTACGTTGTGAAGAAAGGAGGCAGGCGAGACAACGAGCTGAACGACACAGTTACTTTATTCTTTCCCCAACATATTTTACAGCAAAAGAGATTCTCGGGTCTCTGTGCATTCCTCTTTTATAACTTTATTTCTATGCATCGAGATCCGAAATTTCCAACCATAACACGTTGTTTGAACAAAGAACTGTGTGGCACATTAACATAGCATAATGTTGGCACTGCTTCAACACTCTTCTACTCCCAGCAGCTCCTGCAATTACTCCTCTCCCTGGGGGACGCATAGTCCTTACTGTCCTGTCTGGTACCCCCCGGTGATATCTCCTCTTTCGGTCCATTGTTCCCTGGGTGAAGAAGTCCAACACCGTGCCCCCACACAGACACCCCCCCACCCCATCCTTTGGGCTTGAGCTGGCGCCCATAGCAGCTGTAGCGGGGGGTAGTCGATCCAGTTGAGCAGGGCGGGGTGAAATGGAGGGCACGTCAGTCTGTGGAGGGAAAAAGGGAGGGGGAGAAAACACATCAGTTTCGCGAGTGCAGGTTCCTGCCGAGGGATCACCGACTTGCGGAGCCACCAACGGTGGGCGTCCATGCTGGGGAGCTTGGGCCAAGACCACCTGCTCATCTGCCAACACAAAAGCAAGCTTCAGCCTGTCAATGCAGACGGTCTCTCTTCGTCTCCCCAAGTCTAACACAAAATGCTTCGCCCCAGGTTCCAACATCCTGAACAGTCCGTCATATGATGGGCGCAGCGGGGTACGGTGCGCATTGTGCCTGACAAAAACAAAATTGGCATTCTGCAAGCTTTTTGGGATGAATGTGTGGGGAAAACAATGGTGGACCTGGCCCGGTACACTCACAGCCTCCGTACTGTGTAAAAATTGCACGGGCGGATCAGTCTGAGGTGTGGGGTTTCCAGTAAAAACTCTCAGGGGATCCGCAGCGGCTGAGAAAAAACGAGTTCTGTTGGGGAGGCTGCCAAATCCTCCTTAGGTGCAGGGCATAACCCTAAAAGAACCCAGGGCAGGCGGTGGACCCAATTTGTGTCCGTGAGCGAAGCTCTGAGCGTTGCTTTAAGCGACCTATGAAAACGCTTGCATAACCCGTTAGCCTGGGGATTGTACACGGTAGTGCAGTGAATTTTGACCCCCAAGCTCTGGGCCATTGTGGACCAGAGTTCTGAAACAAATTGTGGACCCCTGTCAGACGTGATGTCCGATGGAGATCCGAAACGTGCAACCCAAGCTGACAAAAAAGCACCCGCCACTTCCGTGGACGTGGTTGAAGCCAGCGGGACCACTTCAGGCCAGTGCATGGTGCGGTCCACAACTGTCAAAAGGTGCGTGAAACCTTGCGAAAGTGGGAGGGGTCCCATCAAATCCACATGGACGTGGTCGAACCTCCTAGCCGGAATTTGGAATGGCTCGAGGGGGTCTCTGGTGTGCTTGTGCACTTTGGCCCGTTGGCACGTGACGCAAGCTGCAGCCCACTCTTTCACGTCCTTGCGCAAGCGCAGCCAGATGAATTTTGCCCCCACTAGCTTCACTGAAGCACGCACTCCCGGATTCGAAAGGGAGTGGACCGACTCAAAAACGCAATGGCGCCAAGAGCTAGGCGCCGGTGGAGACGTTGCAGAGCAAGTGAGGGCACCCTTCTTGCACCACCCTGCTCTCCAGCCTTAACCCAGTTGGCGCAGACTGGTGCATGCAAATGTCCGCGTCCCCGGCTTGCTCCGCAGCCATGGCGGGGAAATCTATTCCCATGTAAACCGGGGAGACTAACGTGCGCAACAGACAATCGGCTATGACGCTGCGCTTACTAGCTTGTTGAATGTCAGTAGTAAAATCTGAAATTGCGGCCAACTGCTGTTGGTGCTAGGCCGACCATGGTCCTGAGACCTTTGCCATTGCATACGTCAGTGGCTTATGGTCCACCAACTTAGTGAACTTGCTCCCCTTTAACCAAAATTGGAAATGGTGCATCGCCAGGTGGAGAGCCAGCAATTCTCTATTGAACGCGCTGTACTTGCGTTCGTTGTCACGCAAAGTGTGGCTGAAAAATGCGAGCAGCTGCCACAAACCTGAGCTGCACTGCTCCACTACTGCCCCATGGCAACATCAGACGCATCTGTTGTGAGCGCGATCCGTGCAGACGGGTCCGGGTGGGCTAACAATGTGGCATCCGCAAGTGCTGTTTTGGCATTAGTAAAAGCCTGGACTCACTCGGGAGTCCAGTTGATGGCTTCCGCGGGCTTCATTTTTTTAAGTGTGGCGTACTACAGCTGCATCAACTGGGCTGCTCGGGGAAGGAAACGGTTAAAAAAATTCACCCTTCCCAAAAACTCCTGCAGTGCCCCCACGGTCTGTGGATGCAGAAAAGTCAATCACTGGCACACCGAACTGGCACTTTGCCAGGTTAACTATCAGCCCGTGCGCTTCCAACCTCTTGAAAACTGTCCTGAGATGGGCGATGTGCTCCTCCTCAGATGCGCTGGCTACCAGAATGTCGTCTGAGTCGACAAAAACGAAGGACAAGTTGCGAAGCACTGCATCCATTATCCTCTGGAAGGTCTGCGCTGCGCCTTTTAATCTGAACGGCATGTGTAAAAACTCGACAAGGCCAAAAGGAGTTATTACCGCTGTTTTTAAGATAAGATAAGAAAAGATAAGCCTTTATTAGTCCCACAATGGGGAAATTCCAGGATTGCAACAGCACAGGGATAGCAACACTCAGAGCAACAAGCAGAAGGCAAGAGAAAAACAAGAACAGCGAGTACACATATGTCCATATAAATATAGATATATATACAGTATATATAGACACACAGTGCGGAGCATTGTGGCTAGATGGAATAAATATATAAATATATAAACACAGTGCAGAGCATTGTAGCTAGATGGAATAAATATATGAGTATATAAACACACAGTGCGGAGTATTGTAGCTAGATGGAATAAATATGTAAATATATAAACACGCAGTGCGGAGCATTGCAGCTAGATGGAATAAATATATGAATATATAAACACACACAGTGCGGAGCATTGTAGCTAGATGGAATAAATATGTAAATATATAAACACACACAGTGTGGAGCATTGTAGCTAGATGGAATGAAACAGCATAACCGTCTACTTAGTTATTCTACATGGTATAATTATGTACCCATACATATTCTCACCCTCCGTAGCGACCGGTATTTTCCTAGTTGTATACCGGAGGGGACCATTTGTGTAAGTCTATTGCATCTTTTGCATTCAATACTATTAGGTTGTCATGTCTTTTTGCTATCTCTGCGAGCAGCCCTGCTTAGGTTATACAGTCTGACAGCCGTAGGTAGGAAGGACCTGCGAAACCTCTCGGTTGTGCACCTAGGATGATGTAGTCTGCTGCTTAATGAGCTCCTCAGTGCAATCAGTATGTCCTGCATAGGGTGGAACTCGGACTCCAGCAGAGATGACAGTTTAGCCACCATCCTTCTCTCTCCCATCTCCTCCACTGGGTCAAGGCGCTGCCCCAGGACAGAGCTAGCTTTCTTGATCAGTTTGTTTAGTCTCTTCCTATTGGCTGCTGTAATGCCACTGCCCCAGCAGACCACTCCAAAAGTGATGGCTGATGCCACCACCGTGTCATAGAATGACTTCAGCAGCACCCCTTGTACACCAAAAGACCTGAGTCTCCTCAGTAGGAACAGCCTGCGCTGTCCCTTCTTGTAGAGTGCGTCAGTATTGTGTGACCAGTCTAGTTTATTGTTCATATGAACACCCAGGTACTTGTAGGATGTCACCATCTCGATGTCTGTTCCCTGTATATTTACTGGTGCTGTGAGGGATTGTCCTTGCCTGCGGCAGTCCGCCACCAGCTCCTTAGTTTTCCTCGCGTTGATCTGGAGGCAGTTCCGATGGCACCAGTCCACAAAGTCCTGGATAAGCCCTCTGTACTCAGCTTCATCTCCGTTGGAGATGAGGCCAACGATCGCAGAGTCGTCAGAGAACTTCTGTAGATGACAGTGTGTTGTGTTGTGTGAGAAGTCCGCAGTATAAAGGGTGAACAGGAAGGGAGCCAAAACCGTTCCCTGGGGAGCCTCCGTGCTACCGATGATCATGTCGGACACACAGTCCCGGGTTCTCACAAACTGTGGCCGGTTTGTGAGGTAGTCCAGGATCCATGATGACAGGTGCTGGTCCACCCTTGCACACAGCAGCTTGTCCTTCAAGATCATCGGTTGGATGGTGTTGAAAGCACTGGAGAAGTCAAAGAACATGATCCTCACCGCATTCCCGGGCTTCTCCAGGTGGGACAGAGAACGGTGAAGGAGGAAGATCACCGCATCCTCCACCCCAATGCCATGCTGGTAGGCGAACTGGAGTGGATCCATCGCTGGTCCCACCAGGGGGCGGAAGTGAGCAAGGAGCAGTCTCTCCAGGGTCTTCATCATGTGGGACGTCAGGGCCACTGGTGTTTAGCTGTTCAGATCTTTGGGGTGGGAAGTCTTTGGTACAGGCACCACACAAGATGTTTTCCGCAACTGTGGTACCTTCCCTTTTGTAAAGTCTTCCGTGCACACCAGGACCTGGTGGTAACCGCGGACCAGATCCACTTTGGAAAAAACACGCGCCCCAGCCAGGTGCATGGAAAAATCCTGGATGTGTGGAACAGGATAGTGATCGTGTTCCGTAGCGTTGTTCAAGAGCCGGAAATTGCCGCATGATCACCACGACCCGTCGGCTTTAGGCACCATGTGTAGCAGGGATGCCCACATGCTGTTGGAGCGCCTGACAATGCCCAACTACTCTAAGTTGGCAAACTCCTCTAGCACGCTGGCCAGTTTAGCTGCGTCCAAACGCCGAGGACGCGCAAACACCGGCAGGCCTTTTGTTGTTATAAAGTCCTTGATCCCATGTTTCGTTACCGTAGCTGAAAAAGTCGGGACCATGAGTGCTGGGAACTGTGTGAGCAAATGTTTGTACTTACCCCCTGGAGCTATAACGTTAGCCAGTGTTGTTGACCCAGCTCCCCGAGCTGTGCAGGGCAGTGAGGTAAAAGAGACAGTGTCCACAAATCTTCTATTAGCAACATCGACAAACAATCCATAAGCACATCGAAAATCTGCTCCTAAAATGGGGTCAGAACATGCAGCTATCACAAAGTCCCACTGAAAGTTGCGTCCGTGTAAGCATATCGTCAGTGTCCGCTCGTCAGATGTTCTGATGGCGGATCCATTGGCGACCGTGAGCTCAGGACCGCTGTGTCCTGCCGCCCTGTCTGCATTGACCAGCAGGATGAGGCTCTTTTGGGAGCCGGAGTCCACCAAAAACTGTCTCCCTGAACGTGTGTCCGTGACATAAAGCAGTCTGTTCCTGTCGCCATCGGTTGCAGCTGCCACTGAATTCCGAAGTGCCGTCTTCCCGGCTTCTTGAATTGGCATGACAACCGGCAGCGCTGGGCATTTGAGTCGAAATGGCAATGATAAAAACAGATTGCCCCCTTCCTTCGTCTTCTGGTGTCCATCCTGGCTATTACGAACGGCTCCTCGACCTTGCTGGAGTCCCTCATGGATGCCGATTCCACTGTCTGCACGCTGAGAGTTCTGGTCACCAAAAGGATGCGGTCCGCTTCCTGCACCAGAGCGTGGTAGTGCTTGACAACCAGCTGCGTCGAGCTGGCCAGGATCACCCTCACTGTAGCCGGTAGGTTCCTGAGTAACAAGTGGGCGAACAGGAACGATTAATTGTCCTTCCCCCTCGGTGCCAAAATGCTCTCCATGAGCTCCACTGCTGATTTGTCCCCTTATTCCGAACACGTTAGGAGCCTCTCTGCCCTCTCACTGACAGAAAGGGTGTAGCGCTGGAGAAGCACCCTCTTGAGTGCCTCATACTTTCCTTTGGCTGGCGGCTCCTGGAGCAGACTCGTCACCTGTCGCGTGGCGCGCGCATCCAGCACAGTGACCATGTAGTAATACCTGGAATCGTCCGTTGTTATCCTGCGGAGAGCGAACTGGGCTTCTATGTGCAAAAATCACGTGGTCGGGTTGTGATGCCAGAAGCCTGGGAGCTTGATTGGGATCACGCACGCGGCGCTGGTGCCCTCCCTCCAGGCAGTCTCCGGGGCGGCGCTCAGCTCACTTTCCATGGCACGTCTCGTGTCACCAATGTGGAGAAAGGAGGCAGGCGAGACAACGAGCTGGACGACACAGTTACTTTATTCTTTCCCCAACATATTTTACAGCAAAAGAGATTCTCGGGTCTCTGTGCATTCCTCTTTTATAACTTTACTTCCATGCATCGATACCCGAAACTTCCGACAATAACACATTGTTGTTTGAACAAAGAACTGTGCGGCAAATTAACATAACAACGCCGGCGCTGCTTCAACACTCTTCTACTCCCAGCAGCACCGGCAATTACTCCTCTCCCCGGGGGGTGCATAGTCCTTACTGTCCCATGTGGTACCCCCTGGTGACACCTCTTTCGGTCCATTGTTCCCTGGGTAGAGAAGTCCAACACCATGCCCCCACAATATTTACATTTCCTGTGTTTGAATCCGTTTCATTTTAATAAGGATGCGTGTCCACAGGGAAAGTGAAAATGCTCTCAGTCTGTTTTCCTCAGCACTTTTTATGCGCTTATTTAAAAAAAGCACTGGCTGGTGTCGCTGCCCGATTTGGAAGACAACCTAATTTGGAGTATGCATGCACAAGACACTCCCCCATCTCAGAACGCGGGCGACAGCAGCACAAGAGGGACAGTATTCTAAGGAAGTCCTACCTGATTTGGATATATGCGTATTCATGAGTTTGGACAGATGCCAGATTGGACTGTGCATGCGTGGAGTTTTTCCCCCCCAATGTTCCTTCTGCAATTGTGAGGATGAACGTATAGAACATGTTTTTGCAGACTGTACCCATGTCTTTACTTTTTGGTCTGATTTGCAGAAATTATTCTGAAAAATGTCATACTAACTAAATTTCACATTTTACTTATGTGTAACAGAAAGGTTTATAATCAATGTCATTGTTATTCTCGCAAAATATTACATTCACAAGATGAAATGGCTTGAAAGATAGCCCTCTTACTATAATTTTAAAGAATCTGATCTAAAAACAGATTTAGCCCCCATTAAAAAATAAAAATTTGATAGTTGAAAACTTGCTTCTTTTATTTAGCAGACCCCTACATCTGCCTTTTTTCTGTATTATTGTCAGTGACTCTCATCATGTCTTGTTATACAACCTTTAAATTGTATATTGGCATTCTTCAAATAAAATCTACGTAACAAAAACAACTTCGTTTATCAACATATTTATTAAAAAATTCAAAATCTTGAACTCTTTTATGTGTACCAGCAAAACATCTATAAATTCACAAAATCTCTGTGTGTTTGCGTGTGTGTCTGTCTGTCTATTCCACGCATATCTCTCAAACCTTTTGTCAGACTGGCCTCAGATTTTAAACATGGTTTCCTGAGGTTATGAGGGTGTGCATCCCCGAATATGGAGTAGCTCAGTCAAAATATGTAATTTTTTTTTTTAATTTAAGTTTTTGTAAAGGGTATACATGTCATTACAGCATTGCATTGTTTACATTTTCATCACATGTTCCCTTTTTTTTGTTTTTTGACAACATTGGAAGAATAGTTATTACAACACCCTTTTTTTAAGTGAAAGAAAAAGAGAATTAAAGAAAGAACAAAAAAAACAAACAAAAACAAAACAAGAAAAGACAAAAAAAAAACAAAACAAAAGAACAAAAAAAAATAAGTAAAATAAATAAAAATAAAAGAGCATCTGAGTAGAGTTGGAACAAAGAGAGGTGCCATTATTGAAATGGTATTTGTCAAAGATTAGATCAAATGGAAGACACATATGCGATCCAGGGTTGCCAAAAGTTCAAGAACCCATCCATGTCCTGTCTCAGTGCGAATGTCAACTTTTCCATCGAGTAAATGTCTTGAATCACATTAATCCAATCTTCAGGTGTAGGACAATCCTTCAACATCCATTTTTTAGTTAGAGCTTTTTTACTTGCCAATATTAAAACAGTGAATAAGTATTTTTCTCCTCGTCTTTCCAGTGAGTCCGGTAGTAAACCCAAATACAAAGTTACAAAAGAAAAGGGGACTGTAATTTTGAATATTTTCCCCAATATTGTCTGTACATTGGTCCAATATTGGTGGATAACTGGGCATGACCAAAACACATGAAAATGATTTGCAGTCTCTTCACCACAAAAGCGCCAACAATTCAACCCCTTATGAGTAAATTTGTTTTGTGCAGGTGTTCTGAAAAATCTTACCAAATTTTTCCATCCAAATTCTCTCCACTGCAGGGATGAGGTACTTTTCCATTGTTGTTTATTTAGCTTTTCCCATATTTCCAGTTGTAAAGTGAAATTCCCCTCTTTTTCCCATTTCTCTTTTATATATGATGTGTTGTCTCCTTTTAAGTCTTGAAGACCTTGGTATATTTTAGAAATGTATCTGATCCCTGGGATCCCTTTATATGCCATTAAGAAGACCTTCAGAACACCTGACTGGGCCCTTTCCAAATCCTCCTTTTTAAGTATATTGTTTATGTGGTGTCTAAACTGAAAGAACCTGTAAAGGTCTTGATTTATTAGACTTTGTTTTTTCAAATCTTCAAAACTTCTTAAAATTTGCCCTTTAAAAAAAATCGTAATAGTTTATCAGTCCGTTCTCTTTCCACTTTTTAAATCTAGTGTCTGTTTTATTAGGAGTAAAGTCTTGATCATAGGCAATCCATTGCAGAAATTGATAGGGTTCTTTAGTTTGATTCTCTCTAACTATCTTAAACCAAATTTTTAGCGGGGTCTCTATCCACGGGTTAGTGTTATTCAAAAGTTTAGGTAAGGCATTATTCCCTATTATCGCCTGTAGGGGGATGTCACTTGTTATTTGGTATTCCATCTCCTTCCATTGTGCAGTGTAGACTGGGTTACATATCTCTACTAAAATTTTAATTTGTGCGGCTTTAAAATAGTCCCTGATATTTGGCAGCACGAGCCCACCTTTGTCTTTGTTTAGCTGTAGGGTTCTATATCTGATTCTAGGTCTCTTGCCCTGCCATATGAATCTTGAGATCCTTCTGTCCAGTTCTTGCCATGTTTTTTTGGGAGGTTCTACCGGTATTGTTTGGAAGAGGTATAGAAGACGTGGAAGTATATTCATTTTGACTGCTTCAATTCTTTGTGCAGTACCCAAGAATGGTATCATATTCCATCTTGCTAGATCAGATTTTATTTTTGCCACCAGTGGATCATAGTTTAGTGTTATAATTTTGTTGAGTTGTTTCGGGATATTGACCCCCAGATATTTCATAGATTCCATCTCCCAGTTAGTTTTGAGTTTACTTAGTAAATATTGATTTGGGTCATAGTTGAATGTTAAAATTTGGGTTTTATGCATGTTTAGTTCGTACCCCGATAAATCTCCATACTCTGAAAAAACTGAGATTAGTTCTGGAAAAGAGGTGTCCGGCTGCCCCAGGTATATTAAAATGTCATCAGCAAAGAGTGCTATTTTATGTTCCTTCTGACCAAGTGTAATATCTTGAATTTTTTGATTCCGTCTTATCCATTGGCTCAGAGGTTCTATGAAGATTGCAAAGAGCAGTGGAGACAAGGGGCAGCCCTGACGACATCCTCTTTCCAGCTCAAAAGATGATGATAAATTACCGTTAATCCTTATTTTAGCTGTTGGTTTTTTATATAATGCCTGGATAGTTCTAATGAAGTTGTTATGAAAATTGAAACTGGATAAGATTCTATATAGGAAAGACCAGTCAACCGAATCGAATGCTTTTTCAGCATCTAATCCCAATATGGCTGCATTTAAGTTATATTTTTTTATATGATGAATTATGTGTAAAGTACGTCTAATGTTGTCTTGTGTCTGTCTTTGTCTTATAAAACCTGTTTGGTCTAAATGAATTAAGTCTGTCAGTATATTTTCTAACCTTTTGGCAAGGATAGGGGTAAAAATCTTATAGTCCTGATTTAATACACTGATTGGTCTGTAATTGGAGCAATTTAGTTTATCCTTTTCAGGTTTAGGTATGACTGCAATGACCCCTTCTCTCCAGGAGGGGGGGGATTTCCCCTGTGTGGAGGACATAGTTAAATGTTTTCAGGAGGAGAGGAGATAGTTGCTGTTTAAAGGTTTTGTACCACTCTGCTGAAAAGCCATCTGCTCCTGGGGATTTGTTAGCTTTAAGTTTCATAATTGCTTTTTCTAATTGTTTAGGTTGTATTTCTGACAGTAGTGTTTTATTTTGAGACTCAGTAAGTTGGGGAAGGTTTAATGTGTTTAGGAATGCTTCGGATGCATTTTTATGTTTTTTGAGGAGTACAAGTTCTTATAGTAGTTCTCGAAGCTTTTAAGAATATCCTGAATTCTGAATTTTATTTCCTTTGATACTGGGTCTCTGATTTTGTAGATTGCTCTCTCCGTTTGTTGTTTCCTCAATTTATAGGCTAATAATTTTGCCGATTTGGTGCCTGCTTCATAGTATTTTTGTTTCAGAAATGTAAGTTTCTTCTGGATTTCTATTGTGTAGATCTCATTTATTTGTTTTTTAATTTCCTTAATTTTGAGCGAGTCATTAGAATGAGTGTTGTCTTTGTGCTCTTTTTCTAGGTTCTTAAGTTCTGACTCTAATGTGGATAGTTTTTCTTGTCTCAGTTTCTTTTGGATTGCCAGTTTTGCAATAATCTTTCCCCTTATTACAGCTTTGCATGCGTCCCACAGTATTAAAGGGGATACTTCTCCATTATCGTTTTCTTCCAAATATCTGAGAATATCTGATTCCAAATCATCTTTCAGTGGTCCTTTCAGGACATTTGAATTTAACTTAGAGAATCAAAATTGGGAGCAGCTCATGTCAACATGTGAAGTAGATGATTGTTGTAATTTTATAACTGCAACAATCACAAAGTCTATAGAAAAATTTTCAAAGCAAATTAAAAGTAGACAACAGAAGATTAGCCTACCATGGTTAAATAATGAAATAAGAAAACTTATGAAGAGGCGAGACTATGCACTGAAAACATCACTAACCTCCAAACTACAAAATGATCACCTTGTGTACAAAAGTTTAAGAAATAAAGTGGTACATGAGCTGCGAAAATCAAAAATATCTTATTACAATAAACTGATAGATCATGCAAAGGGTAACAACAGTTCCCTATGGAGGCATTTAAATAACTTAACTAATAAAAAAAACGATCAGAAGGGGGTAAAGGAACTTAGAATCAATGGCAAGACCGTCAGTGACAAGGCTACTTTGGCAAATGAATTTAATTCACACTTTGTGGGCTCTGTGGAAGACTTAACAAAAATTTTTGTGCTGCCAAATGTGCTCAACAACACAAATTCCATACTTCCAACAGATACTTTTCACATCGATGAGGTAAATGAGAAGTTAATTGCTGGTATTGTTAAAACACTGTCAAACTCAAAAACTAATGATATCTACAATATGAGCACCTCCTTTCTCAAAATGCACAGCAAAATATTAATCAAACCACTGACTCATCTCATTAATCTCTCCATTAGGTCTAGTACATTTCCATCTGGCTGGAAAAAAGCTGTCGTCATACCAGTTCATAAATCAGGCAGTAAAGACGATATATGCAATTACCGCCCAATCTCTATCTTACCAGTCCTATCTAAGGTTCTTGAAAAAGTTGTAGCTACACAGCTGATAGACTACTTACAAGACAATCAACTTCTTCATCCACATCAATTTGGTTTTAGACCAGGATACTCAACAGAAACAGCAAATTGTTGCCTTATTGAAAACGTCAAACAGTCCTTGGACAGGGGTAATGTGGTAGGAGCTGTTTTTCTAGATCTCAAAAAGGCTTTCGATACTGTAAACCACAGTTTGCTTTTATCCAAAATGGTATCTTTTAACTTCTCCCCAAATACATTAGAATGGTTTGCATCTTATCTCCAGAATAGAGAACAGTGTGTAAAAGTTCACCAGGATAAATCCTCATTTTTAAACAACCGCATGGGTATCCCACAAGGGTCCATTCTTGGTCCTTTACTTTTCAGCATTTTTATTAATGACCTGCCGTTACACTGCTCAGCTGCAACATGCCAACTTTATGCAGATGATGCAGTTATTTACACAGCTGCCAAGACTCCAGCACAGGCTGCAGATGTACTGTCTACAAGTATGGTTGATGTCCAAGAGTGGCTCCTCAAGAACCATCTATTGCTGAACCTTCAGAAAACAGTCTCAATGTGCTTTTCAATCAAAAAATGTAACCTGCAACATTTTAAAGTTAATATACATGATCATGACATCAGTTTAGTTACAGAATTCAAATACCTTGGCATTGTACTAGATCCTCAACTCAAATTTAATCTTCATATAAAGAAAATTTCAAAAACAGTAAAAAAAAATCTGAACTGCTTTAAATTAATTAGATATTACATACCTTACGAAGCAGCTGCACTGTATATGCATTCTATGGTTTTTTCTCATATATCATACTGTTTGACAGTCTGGGCTCAAGCAGCCCCTTCCACAATAAGACATATAGGTTCATTATATAATCAAACCCTAAAAATCTTGGACAAAAAGCCCATTAGGTGGCATCACTGTAATGTTTTAAAAAAATACAACCTATTGAGTTTTGAGAGCTTCATTGACCTCTGTCTTCTGAAATTAACGTTCAAATGTTTTCATAAATCAGCACCCGAGCCACTTGCTGGTTTTGTCCAAAGACAGGACAGCAGCAGAGCCACCAGGAGTTCTGTTAACAATAACTGTAAAATATTCCACCGCAGAACCACATTTGGACAAACAGCTTTCTCTATAAAGGGCAGTCACATCTGGAACACAATGCCAAATGAAATTAAAATAATAACGGACTTTAAAACATTCACTAAAAATGTTAAAAACTGGCTGAAAAATAAACAAGAATGTACTCATGTATGAATTAATTGTCTGCAAAGTGAGAGTGAATGAAGGGAAGGAATAAATGTGTTTGTTTATAGTGAGTGACGGAGGGAGGAAGGCCTGAAATAGGCAAATGTGAGTTATGTTATATGTGTTAAATGTGAGTCAGGCTGTTATATTTGTGTATTTATAATATTTATAATATTTATGTTAAATGTGAGTCAGGCTGTTATATTTGTGTATTTATAATATTTATAATATTTATAATTGTGTATTTATAATTTTTCTGCATTGATGTATGTGGTTATTGTGTATATTTTTTATCTTGATTCTTTTTTCTAAAGCCCATCCAGGGACAAGAGTTGCAAATTAGCTAATAGCTATACACTCTATGTGCAACACATCAGATTGATTGTCTTTGATTAATTGTCTATGTTTATTGCACTGTCCCTGTCAAATAAACTAATCTACTACTACTACTAACCTCCAAGAAAATGTATTATTTGTGTATTTTTGGATACTTAAGTCCATATAGATCGGACTGTGGTCAGAGAGATCCATCAGTCCTATTTTACATGTTTTTACTCTTCCAATGTCTCTATTAAACATAAAAAAATAGTCAATCCTTGAGTATGATGAATGTGGTGCTGAGTAAAATGTATAATCTTTTACACTGGGGTTGAATTCCCTCCACACATCACAGATTCCCATTTCTTTTAGTAGCATCTGAGTTTTCTTACTTTGAGTGTTATTTTGATGTGGAAAATTACCTGATGCATCCCGGTATGGATTCAGTCTTAGGTTGAAGTCTCCACCACATATCACTAAACCTTGGGCTTTAGTTACCATTAGGTCAAATACATTTTTATAAAATTTCCAGTTAGCTCCTGGAGGTGCATATACATTCAGCAGGGTGATATCTTCTCCCTCTAGCCACCCAAGTACCAAACTGTATCTCCCTTCTTTATCTTTGTGTTCTGATTTTTTTTCAAATATAATTTTGGTTGAGATCAATGTCGCTACTCCCCTCCTCCTCCCTGACTTATATGAAGATGAAGAGATCATTTTAAACCCTTGTCTATTGAGTTTAGTGTGCTCCACGTCTGTTAGGTGGGTTTCTTGTAAAAATATTATTCCTGCTTTGTCTTTTTTCATTTTGCCTAGAATCTTGGATCTTTTAACAGGATTCAGGATCCCTTTTACATTATATGAGATTATTTTGGTTACACCCTGTTTCTCCATTGTGTTGTCTTATTTCGTATAACAGTGTGGTGGCCCTCTTTTATGCTACTCAGAAACTGAAAGAACATTAAGAACATAAAAAACATTAAGAACATAGTGTATAAAACTTTAAAACAAAAAACTGACAAAAGAACTTCCTGAGCTGAGGTCTTTTTAGAGACCCTGGAAGAGCCTTGATGGTGTGTAGGCTCTGAGGGAAATTCCTCAGATTCCGTTACGTGCTGAGGGCCCTCTCTTACCCCTGTAGTTGTCCCATGTTTTTAACGTGAATTTCAGATCCCAATCCGAACTTGTAATGATTTTTTTTTTTTTTATGTCTATACCCTATGAAGTTGTGTGCACCCTCCCACCACCATCACAGCAAACATTCACGTTAATACAGTATTTGTTAGTGTGGAGAGAACATGTGGATCATTGTCACATTTCTATTTTAACAAGTTTTTGTTTTTTTTTTTTTTTAAAAGACATTTGTTTCTAGTATTATGACTGTCCCATTAAGTGTTTTACCACATGCTGATTCTGCATCTCCTTTAATGTTTGTTACCTTGTAGGAGGGGGGTTGGATGTGCAGATTGACTAAAAAAAAATCGTTATTCCTTCCTGAAGACGGCCAGTTTTTCCTTGTAGCTCTGGCGCTGGGTTTCCCGCTGTTGGCCCGTGGATTTTGAGGATCTCTGTGTGGACCACATTTGAGCCTTGATTCTTTCGATCGGGTCTGCTGCGGGTTTAAACACCGTTACCGGGAGTCCTCTTCTCACCATATCCGAGGTTGCTTCTTCCGCCGAGTTATAGAGACATGTCTCTTCCCCGTAGAAAACCCTCAGCTTCGCCGGAAATGGTGTCTGAAAGCGCAGTTTTTTTCTCTCGTAGTACCTTTTTAGCGTCGTTGTATTCCCAACGCTTTTTAAGGACCTCCGGGGCGTAATCGTGTTCTACGAAAACTTTTCTCTCTTGGTGCTTAAATCCTTTTTTCTGCCAAGCCAGTCTTACAACCTCTTCTTTTATTTTGAAGTTGGAAAACCTCACCACCACCGCTCTTGGTGGCGCTTCCGCCGCCGGCCTAGGGGCTAATGTACGGTGCGCCCTTTCTATCTTCAAGTCGGTGGATTGGGGAATATCCAACTTTTCTCTCAATAAGGATTCCACGCATGCCGCCATTGTGGTGAAACCATCCTCAACTCCTTTCAGACCATGAATTCTTATGTTGTCTCTTCTTAGTCTGCCTTCTTGGTCGGTTAGCTTAGCCTCCAGTCTTGACTGTCTATTGTGTAGATTGAGCACGGCATCTTCCAGCCCTTTTATTCTTTTCTCTGCTTCCAAGATTCGTTCCTCGGCCTGGTCCACTCAGCTGTTCGTCCTTTTTATTTCTTCTTTGATTTCACGAAATTCAGCCCAACACTCTCGGCGAAATCGTCTTAATTCTTTATATACCATTTTTAAGCTAACCTTTTTGCTAGCTTCATTCAGCTCCTTGTCTTCTGAATGGAAATCTTCCGGATCGGATTCTTTGGCCGATGCGTGTGCTGGCCTGGTAAAAGTCGATTTCTTCTGTTTTCCTTTAGGCATGATGACTTTGTCTTTTGATTTTCACTCTTCCAAAAATCCGTTAAATCTGATTTTCAAGGTATTTTCCTGGATTGGGTCTGTGAGCTTCAGCGTTAAGCTGCTATCACCATGGTGTCCAGACCGGAAGTCAAAATATGTAATTTTTATCAATAAAAGTTTAGCCACCTCTGTGTCTTATGCCCAGACTTCTAGAAGTGTGGGCAGGGTTTGGTTTCGGATTGACTCCACCACAGTGCTCCGTGTGCAAAACAAGGAAGCGAAACATGACAAATTTGACTAGAAAAAGATAATACTTAAGATTTAATGTTTAAAAAATTATACCATAAAGTTGCTGTAATTGCATAGGTCTACTGGATAATTCGGCATGGAAAGCACGAGGTGCCACTGGGGAAAAGTGTGTGTGTGTGTGTGTGTGTGTGTGTGTGTCGGGGGGGGGGGGGCAAGCAGCTGAATCGCTGGCACTAACCTGCACTTATATAGCGCTTTTCTAGTCACAAACACCACTCAAAGCGCTTTCATTAATACTAACCCTCTATTCTAAGGGCCTATAGGAAACAGATATCTAGGGACAATTTAGAACAGCCAATTAACCTAACATGCATGTTTTTGGCATGTGGGAGGAAACCGGAGAAATCCCGGAGTAAACCCACGCAACACGGGGAGAACATGCAAACTCCACACAGATCACTGTTGGTCGGGGGCTGGGATCGAACCCACGATCCCACAATCCCCACAATCCCCCGGCCAAGGGTGAACTGTGCTGCCGCAGTGCTAACCACTGCGCCACCGTGCAGCCCACGAGTAATCTATGTGTGCAAAACAAGGTAGCAAAACACAACAAATTTGATCATTAAAAAACAAACTGCTTACAATAGAGCCGCAGCGGTCAGTCACATTGTTATTTACAAGTTATTTTCAGTAAAGTGAAAAAAAAAAAAGATAATGCATGGCGTATGCGTTTTCCTTGAGGCTGATTTATCATGGAAAACAGCTGAGCTCTGTGGTTCCAGTCATCAGCTGATTGGATCCACCATTTTTCTTTTTACCACAGGTTAAAAAAAAAAAAAAAAAAAAAAAAAAAAAACATAATGGGGGAAGACCCTACAACCTTTGCTCCACGACGTATCAACCATACGCTGGATAAATTTTCAGCATGGGACACATATTTTCTCCATTTTACAAAATTTTTCACTGGGTCTGAGGTGTGTGTGAAAAAAATGTGTTTTGGCTAAAGTTTAGAGGGTCAAAAATGTGATAGTTTAGGCGTAATAATAATAATAATAAATATTCTTCTCGCATCAATAACAAACAAACGCTTACAATAGAGTGACGGTGCTCAGTCTTTGTCAGTCATGCCCTCAAGGTTCAGGTCATTATTTGGCCTCAGTATCACCCCAGCGTGACGATATAAGCACCGCCTCAATCTTAGCATTAAAGTTTTACAAAACCTTTTAATAACAAAATATTGCTGAAATATAAAATGATGCACTACAATGGGTCTCAAATATTTGTAAATGTGTCCTGTTATAGTACTGCATGAGTTTATTGATGATACACAGAAGAAATTAAGTATTACACTGAACTCCATCACGGAACAGTGATATTGTAGCCACACTAGCCACACATGTGTCTTACTTAATGCCTTACAGTGTACTCCACATCTTAGATAGAACAGAGTGCAGAGTTTCCCTTGGAGATAACAGGAAGCTGTGAAAACGTAATCCTTTGTGTGCTGAGAGACTGCTTGGAAGAGCCTTTGTGGGCCAAAGTCTGTGAGGGAGGATGCTAAAGGATTTAAGAGGAAATGCATTGTTACTTTTGATCTGAATGAATGTGACTTGTGAACTGTGGGGGACTGGGGTATATATGGAACGAGTTTTTCTGAGATGTTCCCTTTTCTATTTGGCTGATGTTGGAGAATGTGAAATAAAGCTGCCTTGAGACAAACCTGCCTCATCAATTGCACATTCCCACGCTGGTGACCCAAGACGTAGCATGCAGCAAGAAGAGAATTCCCCGGGGCCAGCCTCACCAGGAGCCCCCAGCCAAGCGAATGCCACTATGGTCCATCTACCGGACTTTTGGCAGAGCAACCCGCGCTCCTGGTTCCACTCGGTTGAGGCACAGTTCAACCTCCGAGGGATATCGGTAGATGACACAAAATTCTACCATGTGGTCGCAAAACTTGATAACCACACAGCTCAGCATGTGGAGAGCCTTCTGGAGCAGCCGCCAGCCAGCGACAAATACGACGCGATGAAGGCTGCACTCATCCAGCACTACACTCTCTCGGTTGAGGAGAGAGCAAAGAGACTCCTGGCGCTGACCGAGTTGGGAGATGGCACGCCCGTTGACCTGATGGAGAAGATGCTGAGGTTGAAAGGCTCGGACGATGACCACTTCATCTTTACCCACCTCTTCCTCAGGACCCTACTGTCAGCGACGAGAGCGACCCTGGCCAGTTCGCCGTTGTTGGCCCAGCGGGACTACCGCGTGCTGGCCCGGGAGGCGCATCGAATTGTCAACGCCAGCAGACAGCGCGCGGCCACGGCTGCAGCAGCGGAACTCGGCGCGACGGCCGGAGATGGCAGGGGGCCAGGGGCAGCGGTAGCAGAACCACTGATGACGGCGGGGGCGGGGGCCAGGGAACGCGGAGGAGACACCCTTTGTTTCTACCACCGCCGCTTCGCAGAGAGGGCACGCAAATGTGTACCACCGTGCCAGTTCAAGCGTTCGGGAAATGCCAAGACCAGGGGTCGGTAGCAGCTGCGACCCTCGGGGAGGAGAACAAGCTGCTCTACTTGATGGACACACGCTCGGGGAGGCATTTCCTCGTGGACACAGGCTCCCAGTTGAGTTTCATCATACCTTCCTACGCGGACAGGCTGGCAGGTTCCAGAGGTCCCGGGGTGGCAGCAGCTAACGGCTTGGAGATTAAGACCTTTGGTGAGAGGACTCTACTTCTGTCTCTACACGGCCGTACATTTGAGTGGACTTTTGTTATAGCAGCAGTGAATTTCAATATGTTGGGGGCTGATTTTTTGTGCTCACATGGTTTGTTGGTTGATCTCGCTAACAGGCACCTGGTTAATGCACTTTCTTTTGATTCTATTCCCTGTACAGTGCGAGCGACCCGGCCAACAGCACAAGCCAACGTCACAGCTGCAAGCGGTAAGTTCCACACACTGCTCACTCAGTTCCCAGCACTCACGGTCCCCACATTTTCGGCAACCGCCGCTAAACACGGGGTGGAACATTTTATTACCACTACCGGACCGCCCATTTTTGCAAAAGCTCGGCGCTTGGACGCAGCTAAACTGGCCATAGCGCGCGAGGAGTTCGCCAACCTGGAGAGGTTGGGCATCATCAGGCGTTCGAACAGCCCATGGGCTTCCCCGCTACACATGGTCCCGAAGGCTGATGGCTCGTGGCGACCTTGCGGGGATTTCCGCAGGTTGAATAACGCCACAGCGCATGACCGCTACCCAATCCCGCATATCCAAGATTTTTCCGTTCATTTGGCAGGGGCGCATGTTTTTTCTAAGATAGATTTGGTCCGCGGCTACCACCAAGTCCCAGTGCGTGCTGAGGACATACCCAAAACAGCAGTAATAACTCTATTGGGCCTATTCGAGTTTTTGCGCATGCCATTTGGGCTTAAAGGGGCTGCACAGACGTTCCAACGCATGATGGACGCGGTGCTACGTGATCTCCCTTTCGTGTTCGTCTGCTTGGACGATATTTTGGTAGCCAGCGCGTCCGAAGACTAACACGAAAACCACCTAGCGGCAGTTTTCCGGAGGTTGGGGGATCACGGGTTAATAATCAACCCAGCGAAGTGTCAGTTCGGGGTGGCGCAGATTGATTTTTTAGGACACCGCATCTCCCCCGAAGGAGCAGTTCCGCTTCCTGACAAAGTGCGCACGGTAGCAAATTTCCCCCGGCCGCAGACGGTCAGGGCGTTACAGGAGTTTTTGGGAATGGTGAATTTTTATAACCATTTTCTCCCCCGCGCAGCGCAACTCATGCAATCGCTTTATGCCGCGCTCAAAAAACAGAAACCCGCGAATAAGGTCGAGTGGTCCCCGGAGCGGGAGCGAGCGTTCTCGGAGGTAAAAGCAGCCCTGGCAAATGCTGCGTTGTTGGCACACCCAGACCCAACGGCCCGCATAGCGCTCACTACTGACACGTCAGATGTGGCCATAGGGGAGGTCGTGGAGCAGCATGTAACCAGGGTTTGGCAGCCCCTCGCCTTTTTCAGCAGGACTTTGCGCGATAGTGAACGTAAATACAGCGTGTTCGACAGGGAGCTGCTGGCTCTCCATTTGGCCATCCGCCACTTTCAGTTCTGGCTGGAAGGACGCTGTTTCACCGCGTTCGTTGACCACAAGCCGCTAACATTCGCGATGGCCAAGGTTTCAGAACCATGGTCAGGCCGGCAGCAGAGACAACTGGCCGCGATCTCAGAGTTTACTACTGATATTCAGCACGTGGCGAGCAAACTGAATGTAGTGGCAGATTGCCTCTCGCATGCCGTGGCGGCCCCAGTCAGCGTAGGAATAGATTACGCAGCCATGGCCGTGGAGCAGGTTAGTGACGCGGATGTGCGTGCGCTCCAGTCTGGACCAACAGGGTTAAGGCTGGAGAGCAGGGTGCTGCAAGACGGTATGCCCCCCCTAATCTGCGATGTCTCCACGGGGCAACCGCGTCCCATGGTACCGGCCGCTTGGCGCCGCCGTGTTTTTGACTCGATTCATTCTTTGGCACACCCGGGAGTGCGCGCGTCGGTCAAAATGGTAGGAGAGAAATTTGTGTGACCGAGCCTTCGCAAACAAGTGAAAGAGTGGGCAGCAGCCTGCATGGCGTGCCAACGAGCCAAAGTACACAGACACACGAGAGCTCCCTTGCAGCCGTTTCACATCCCGGCTAAGAGGTTCGACCATGTTCATGTGGACCTCGTGGGCCCCCTTCCGCCGTCGCAGGGGTGCACACACCTTCTGACAATGGTGGACCGCACCACGCGCTGGCCGGAAGTGGTTCCGCTGGTGTCAGCCACGGCCGAGGAGGTGGCGTGCGCGTTTTTAACAGCATGGGTGGCGTGTTTTGGAGTCCCGTCGGACATTACGTCCGACAGAGGCCCTCAATTTGTGTCCGAACTTTGGTCGACAATGGCCCGCAACCTGGGTGTCACAATTCAACGCACAACTGCGTGCAATCCGCAGGCTAATGGGTTATGCGAACGTTTTCATAGGTCATTGAAAGCGGCTCTCAGGGCGTCACTGACGGGTGCAAATTGGGTAGACAAGCTACCGTGGATTTTATTGGGGTTACGTTCTGCGCCTAAAGAGGACTTAGAAGCCTCCCCGGCTGAACTCGTTTTTGCGCAACCACTTCGGCTGCCCGGGGAGTTTCTCCCAGATAACCCTGCGCCAGACAGCTCCCCGTCTCAGCTGTTGCAGAGTAGCATAGAATCAAGCACGCTGCCCGGCCCCGTTCACCACAGTTTTCTGCGCGTTTTTGTGCTTAAAACTTTGAAAAATGCCGAGTTTGTTTTTGTTAGACACAATGCGCATCGACCCCCACTGCGACCACCTTATGATGGACCGTTCAGAGTGTTGGAAACAGGGGACAAGCATTTTTTGCTAGATTTGGGGGATAGGAAAGAAAAAGTTGGCATAAACAGACTCAAACCCGCTTTTGTGGTGGCGGATGAGCAAGTGCTGTTGGCAAGGGCCCCGCGGTGAGGAAGACCCCCAAGGGGAGCTTCACAGAGTAATATTTCCCCAGAACACCCACAGGGACTGACAAAAGGTTTTCACCCCCAGAAAGCAGCTCCCCAGCATGACAGCGCCGCGGAGGCGTTGAATCCTGGTTACAGCAGATACGGCAGGAGACTGAAGCCCAAGCAGCATGTGGACTGATGTATATTGATTCTATCACGGCATGCATACTGTTATTCTCTTGTTCAATCTAAAACGTTTGGGGGGGGGGGTTGTAGCCACACTAGCCACACATGTGTCTTATTTAATGCCTTACAGTGTACTCCACATCTTAGATAGAACAGAGTGCAGAGTTTCCCTTGGAGATAACAGGAAGCTGTGAAAACGTAATCCTTTGTGTGCTGAGAGACTGCTTGGAAGAGCCTTTGTGGGCCAAAGTCTGTGAGGGAGGATGCTAAAGTATTTAAGAGGAAATGCACTGTTACTTTTGATCTTACGCCCATGCCGCTACAGGACTGAGTGGTGAACATGCTTCCATAAGTGAATCAATGTCCTTAGAAAACCAAGTGCTTCAGTTCCTTAATGATAAAGACATTAAGGTAGAAGCCAATGCGATCTCAGCCTGTTATGCTTTACCGAAGAAAGATAACAAAACAAAGAAATCAATTGTGATGCGCTTTGTGAACAGGAGGGTGAAAAATGACATACTGAGGCAGGCCAAAAAACTAAACAGACAACCTGGACAAGAAATTGTAGAATTTGGATTAAACTAAATGGAACACCTGAGCAAGCAAAAAGTATTATGATCAGAGATGCTACTGACTTAGATAAATACAGATGAACACTGACTATGAAACACAGAGTGAGGAAACTCAAACTCTAAAAATATGCCACTATGCTGAATATAAACCACAAGAGATGGAGAATGACATTGATCCTGATAACCACTTTTTCAATAATATTCATAACCACTGTGAATATTACACTGAAAAGCAATTCAAAAGTCAAGTGCAATTAGATGGTAAACTGTCAATAATACACTTCAGTAGCAGAAGTCTTAACAAAAACTTCTCACAGATTCAGGACTATTTAAAACAGCTAAACAGAAAATTCACAGCTATAGCAGTCTCTGAAACCTGGCTTAATGCAGACCAGGCTCCCCTGATGGCAATAGAGGGATATCAGATGTTTAACATTAACAGATCTCAAAAAAAGGGTGGTGGTGTTGCACTGTATATTGATGACCTATATAGATGTAAGCTTGTAAATGAAATGTCCTCAGCACTACCAGGGATTCTGGAATGTGTTACTGTTGAGATTGACCTAGACAAAACAAAAAATCTAATCATAAGCTGCATATACAGAACGCCGGGAACTTGCATTGAGACATTCAGAGATAAATTAGTCGAGCTGTACAATAATATTACTAGTAAGAAAATGGTAGCAATTTGTGGAGATTTCAATATTGATCTACTTAATCCACATCAACAAAATGTAGTCACAGAGTTCATGAACTCTATGTACAGCATGAGTCTATATCCCACAATAACACATCCCAGTAGAATCACAGCTCACTCTGCTACACTTATTGACAACCTGTTTGTCAATGTTCTCGACAAGAAAATAGAAAGTGGATTATTGATAAATGATATAAGCGACCACTTGCCAATCTTTGCACTTATCCATGGCCACACGGGGCCCAACCCAGAAAAAATCTCAAAATCGTTCAGACACAAATCACCAAACGCAATCAGTTCTTTTAAAGAGTTCTTTTAAAGAGCAAGACTGGACAGAAGTCTATGTATCAGATGTAAATGAAGCCTATGACACATTTATAAACATTGTAACCACTCTTTATGAAAAAAACTGCCCATTAGTTAAAAAAAAGCTTAAACACAAATTTACTGACAAACCATGGCTAACCAAAGGACTACAAAAGGCGTGTAAAAAGAAAAATTTATTATATAAAGCTTTCATAAAGAAAAGGACAAAAGAAGCAGAGCAGCGGTATAAAACATACAAAAATAAGTTAACATATATAATAAGATGTAGTAAAAGAGACTATTACAGTAAAGAACTGGAAAAAAGCAAAGACAATATTAAAAATACATGGACAATAATCAACAGTATCCTTGGAAATAAAAGCAGAAATACCAGCTACCCAACTAACATTCCAAAAAATAATAAATCGACTCCGAATGTGAATATAGCTTCACCTGCAGATGAATTTAATAATTTTTTTGTTAACATTGGACCTAAACTGGCCCGAGAAATACCCACTATGGTGCCAACAGGTGATTCAATATGCAATAACACTGCTGTAAAAGACACCATCTTCATAAAGAACACAGACGAAAGAGAGGTCATTGAAATTGTTAAATCGTTCAAAAGTAAAACATCTACTGACTGCGATGGTATTGATATGCTACTAGTCAAAACTGTTATCGAATGCATAGTGAAACCACTGACGTATATCTGTAACCTGTCTCTCCAATCAGGTATATTTCCCAATGCAATGAAAATAGCTAAAGTAATTCCGATTTACAAGACAGGCGACAGAGGGGAACTCTCCAACTACAGACCAATTTCACTATTACCGCAATTTTCCAAGATACTTGAAAAAATATTCTATGAGAGAATTGACAACTTCATACTGAAGAATGATTTATTGTGTGAGCAGCAATATGGGTTCAGACACAAAAGGACAACAGCATATGCCTTAATGGAATTTACAGAAAAAATATCAACAGCCATTGAAAATAAAGAGTATTCAGTTGGAGTATTCCTGGATCTTAAAAAAGCATTTGATACAGTAGATCACAATCTATTATTAAAGAAACTACAAAATTGTGGTATTAGAGGGGTAGCACTGTCCTGGTTAAGAAGTTACTTAAAGAATAGATATCAGTTTGTACGTGTTAACAACAAAAACTCAGAGCTACTGAAGGTCACCTGTGGAGTCCCACAGGGTTCAGTTTTGGGACCATTATTATTCAATATGTATATAAATGATATATGTAAAGTTTCAGAAAAAATGGACTTAATATTGTTTGCTGATGACACTAACCTGCTATGCAGTGGAAACAATTTGGAACAACTTCTGGATACACTCGGAAAGGAATTAGGAAAGCTGAAACTGTGGTTTGATTCAAACAAATTAACGCTCAATTTAAGCAAGACAAAATTAAGATAAGATAAGATAAGCCTTTATTAGTCCCACAACGGGGAAATTCCAGGATTGCAACAGCACAGGGATAGCAACACTCAGAGCAACAATCAGAAGGCAAGAAAAAAAACAAGCAAGCAAGAGCAGCTAATATACATATGTACGTATTACTATAAAATATATATATATACACACACACACAGACACACAGTGCAGAGCATTGTAGCTAGATGGAATAAATATGTAAATATATAAACACCCACAGTACGGAGCATTGCAGCTAGGTGGAATAAATATGCAAGTATATAAACACACACAGTGCGGAGCAATGTAGCTAGATGGAATAATATGTAGATATATAAATATATAAACACACCCAGTGCTGAGCATTGTAGCTAGATGGAATAAATATGTAAATATATAAACACACACAGTGCAGAGCATTGTTGCTAGATGGAATGAAACAGCATAACCGTCTACTTAGTTATCCTACATGGTATGATTATGTGCCCATACATATTCTCACCCTCCATAGCGACCGGTAAGTTCCTAGTTGTATGCCGGAGGGGACCATTGTGTAAGTCTATTGCATCTTTTGCATTCAAAAAACTATTAGTTTGTTACGTCTTTTTGCTATCTCTGCGAGCAGCCCTGCTTAGGTTGTACAGTCTGACAGCCGTTGGTAGGAAGGACCTACGAAACCTCTCGGTTGTGCAAAATTTATAGTCTTTAACAACCATCACAACTACCCAGTACCCAAACTCAGTGTAAATGGTGTAGAGATTGAAAGGGTATCCGAAACTAAATTCCTTGGAGTAATAATTGATAACAAACTGGGTTGGAAGCCACATATTAATTATATAAAAGGTAAAGTATCCAAATCAATTGCAATATTACACAGAGTGAAAAATTTGCTGAATCAACCCACACTATTCACCTTGTATCATTCATTAATACTCCCATACATGACATATTGTAATGAAGTATGGGGAAATACATATAAAACAAACATATATCCACTCTTTATGCTTCAAAAGAGAGCTATTAGAATAATCAACAAAGCAGCTTACAGGGAACCAACAAACCCACTTTTTCTTAAACAAAAAACTCTCAAGTTGAAAGATCTGATCGACTTTAAAACCGCAATAATAATGTTCAAAGTGAAGAATCTATCACTGCCCGCAAATATCCAAAAGTTGTTCCAAACAAGGGAGAAACGATAACACTTCAGAGGAACATGTATATTTCAAAAGCCTACAATGAGAACAACCACCAAGCAACACTGTATTTCAGTGCAAGGTGTCAGATTATGGAACGATTTTGGACCTGAATTAAAATCATGTACAAAGCTTGGACAATTTAAACAAAAACTAAAGGAAGAAATACTCCAAACATATTTACAAGACGACATGTAAACTCACATAAGGATTGACATTTCCAGCCTGTGTTGTGTTATAGCTTAGTTTTTCTTTTTTCTCTGTGACACTATGTCTTAGATTTGTTTTTGAATAGTAACCGCTTAACTTAGACTAGCTCAGTTTTCTTTTTCTCTCAGTCATATTTTGTCTTAGCCTTGTTTTAAATTGTAATCGCTCTTGTCTTGTTTTCTCTTTTTTCTCCTTTGAATTCTTGGATGGAATATGGGTGGGCAATATAAGCTGCGGCTTCAGCCATCACCCATTTCGGATAACTCACGTGGAATTGTATAGTAGAAGGAGTCTTTGTCTAATTTGACCTTGTTGTTATATTATACAGTTTCTTTTAACCTGTAATGTACTATCCGAAATAAACAAATTCATTCATTCATTCATTCATTCATTCATTCATCTGAATGAATGTGACTTGTGAACTGTGGGGGACTGGGGTATATATGGAACGAGTTTTTCTGAGATGTTCCCTTTTCTACTTGGCTGATGTTGGAGAATGTGTAATAAAGCTGCCTTGAGACAAACCTGCCTCATCAATTGCACATTCCCACAATATAAACTAAAATAATTATAATGGTGACTGAACAACTCCCATTCCCCAAAGTGCAAGATACACTATTATGAATATAAGTGATAAAAGATCACACAAATAAGCGATCTGACAAACAAATAAACAAGGAATCTGAAACAGTCGCTAATATTGGATGTCCCAGTTACATATGGAAACCAGCAGTAACATGGCGGCCTGGGGTTGGCCGGGGATTAGAGGGAGTTGGCAGCCCACCATTCCAGTGGTGACGCCAACCGGAGTATAAGAGCCACGGCAGGAGGTAGTATTTCCTCCTTCGCTGTGGACAGCTGAGACAGAGTGCTGCGGCCAACTGCTTTACCGTCTGTAAGTTATATAATAAAGTCTGTTCACTGTCCGCCGCCTGTCTCATTATTATATATAATTATGGACACAACATTTGGCGGCAAAATGAATGCGGTAATGGAGTGTGTTGCATTGAGTTTTCGGCCATTTCTGGAGGCCCCTGGCGAGCCGCCCGTGCCTTGGCCTAGGTGGTTTGTTGCGTTTAGCAACTGCTTGGTGGCCCTCAACCTCGGTGAGCTGGAGAAGCTGAGGGCTAAAGCGATATTGGTCCATTGTTTGGGCATGGAGGGACAGAGGATCCTCAAGACGTTAGGAGGTGCCGACGACACTGAGGAGGTAGCAGAGTTAATGCCGTGATATTTTCGCACGCCGGAGAACGTCATCGTCTGGCATATTCAGTTTCGACAGTGCCGCCAGCGGACGGGAGAGTCGGTGAAAAGGTTTGTGGTGGACCTACACCAACTGGTGGCTGAATGCAAGTTTGGAGCTCTGCAGAATGAAATGATTTGGAACCAGTTGGCGGAACATGTTTGCTGTCCAGCTGCCCGGTCGAAACTCTTAGCCTTCTCGGGTGAGTTGAAGTTGGCTGACGCCATTGAGATTGTGCAGCAGTGTGAGTCGGCTGATAATATAGTGAGGGACCTCAGTGGAGTGTCATGCTCTTCTGCAACTGAGCCTTGGGTTCAAGCACTGACAGCGGACCCCATTGATGAGGACAATGTCGAGGATGAGGAATATGCCTCCATTGCCAAGACAAGGTCCACCCCGGGCACGCCGAGATGTTACAGCTGTGGGTCCACTAATCACAGATATAAGTCCAGTGAATGTCCGGCGAGGGGCAAGCGCTGTGGGAAATGCTACTCACTACACCACTTTGCGTGGTCCTGCAGGAACTTTAGAAGTGGAGAACGTGGAAAGCAGGCAAACCCCTCCACAAGGGCTCCCACTGTTATCCATACGATGACGCCGGAGACAGACGGACGGGTCTACTGGACAATATTGCTGGATGGGGTCGGGGTATCAATGCTGGTGGACACGGGAGTGGAGGCTTCGGTACTTAATCTTCAGAGAGTGAGGAGTTTGTTTCCCCGACACCGCATCCAGGAGACATCGGTCCGGTTTTGTGGCTACGGAAGAAGTGAAATTGCTGGGGTGGGATCCATGGTGACGAAGGCGGAGTACAGGTCTCGGAGCATGGCGGACACCCAGGTGGTGGTGACGGCTTCAGGTGCTAACATTATGGGGTGTGACATGTTTTTCGGTTTGGGTTTTTCCATCGCCAGTGCCACCGATGAGGGGTGGCCGTGTGACTTGTGGCTTCGGCCGCTAGGGACAGTGGACAGTGATGTGATGAAGGATGCTGAGCGGGCTGGACTGGAAGAGGAAGGCGAACATAAACGTCAGGAAGCGCCTCCCTAGGTTGAACCTGAGGCCGGGACCCAAGTTACCCTTGGTGTGGGAGCTGGGCGGCACGGCGGGGCCCCCGGGTAGGATGGCAGCACCAGAACATCAGCGCTGAAGAGTTCCGGGGTTGGACCGATAAACCGCGGTGCACAAGATGAAGGCCTGGAAAAAGGGGCTCAGACTGGACTAGTAGTGGCCCTGGTTCTGAACGGGAGCCCCGCCCATGAGTTACAGACCTGCAGGGACCTAGAGCTCCTCTGGGTGTCTGGAATACGGTTTGCATCGGGGTCGAGGCTCAGTCAAAGGGGATCCATGAACGTCGTGGACGTACTTCAGAGGTGAGACGACTCCGTGTGAAAGAGACCCAAGGTGACGGCGGCCTGGGCGGGTCAGATGAGAAGTGGAGGCACCCTGGTGGGTCGTGTCGAACGAGGGTGAAGAAGGGAAGACACAGCCCGTCACTGATGTATGAGAGACATTCCAGCCGGGAACCACGAGATGGCAATCCCGGGTGGGGCCTGGCCACTGGATTTTGAAATGACTGTGGGCTGATCTGGGCTAAATGATGCCAAGTTTCCTTGCCATGAGTCATTATGTACATAGGTTATTTCTGCAGAGTCATGCCCCGGGGATGTCACCAGTTAAATTTTGCAATTTGGTAATAAAAAAAACGAAAAAAAGGAAAGCTAAGACAGTAAAATATGATTGAATTGTTTGTCTTAGGTGATGGCCGGTTTGTATCAATTGAGCCACGTAGGGGTAAAGCCCATTTTAGTGGTTGGTGTGCAACTGATGGGTGCTCGAGGGTTTGCCCTGCTAAACTGCTAAATTATCAAAGGTGCCCATGCGCACGCAGCGACCAGCAGCTTGGTGATATAGTGCGTGTGTGCGTGTGTGTGTTTTTTGTACTTTTTTACGTTTTTAGAAAATCCTCTGTGTCGTTTCTGCCCTGGAGCGTTGGTGGAATATATGGCGAACAGCTCCCTGGTATCTGCAACATGGATTTCCTGTCATATCTCGCACTACTGCTTTCTGTGCTGTGGCTCTTTGTCTCTGAGGTAAACGCGTTCGGCTCCATGGCGAGCAGAATAGCGGGCAGAATACAATATTCCAGGGACATGTTGCTGCGCTTTAACACAGCTGGTGCAGAGTCTCTGATTGCGCCCAGATTTCAGCTGCCGGACTTTATTTTGAGAGACGGACACAGCGGTGAAAAGAGAAGCGGCAGGAGGAAGCGTGGAAGACGTGGAGGTGTAAAATTGCGCCTTAGGAGACGTCAGTTTGGTAACATTCCTCTTCCTTCGATCATTTTTGGGAATGCACAGTCTGTGAGAAACAAGGTGGAGGAAATTCAAGGCAACGTACGTTACCAGAAGGATTTTAAGAACTGCTGCGTCATGGCTTTCACTGAATCTTGGCTTACTGCGCATGATCGAGACGCAGACCTGTGGATTGACGGCTTTGGAGCTCCGCTGCGCTCGGATCGGCAGGAAGAGGTAACGGGGAAACGTCAGGGGGGCGGAGTATGTTTATACATTAATAAGCAGTACTGCACATCTGTCACGGTCAGAGAGCGCATCTGTACACCCCATGTGGAGCTGCTGTCTGTGTCGCTTCGCCCCTTTTATTTGCCTCGAGAGTTTCCCCAACTTTTCATCACAGTTGTGTATATTCATCCGAGGGCAGACGCTGACTCCGCCTCCAGCACCATCTCTGATGTGATCCAGCGGCTGCAGTCAATTTCTCCAGAGGCGCCAAACTTCATTCTTGGGGATTTTAACCATGTTTCTTTAAAGAAGACACTTAAAAACTTTCATCAGTATGTCTCCTGCCCAACCAGGCGAAAAAAGACATTGGACCTGTGCTATGGATCCATAGAGAGGGCCTATAAATCACTCCCCCTTCCTCCTTTAGGATCATCAGATCACAACTGTGTTCATTTGCTGCCCACATATAAAACTGCTCTCAGAAGAGGCAAGGTGGAGATGAGAGACATTGATGTGTGGACAGAAGATTCAGAGCACAGCCTCCAGGAATGCTTTGACTGTACAGACTGGAAGATGTTCATAATGGCCTGCGGGGATGATTTGGACTCTCTGGCTGAGCTCACATGCTCATACATGGCTCACTGTCAAAATAAGTTTGTTCCACGTAAACGTGTCAAAATATATCCCAACAACAAACCATGGGTTACTAAATCAGTTAAATCCTGCTTACAGAGGAAAGCACTTGCCTTTAAACAGGGGTCTGTTTCTGCACTACAGGTTGCCACTAAGGAGCTAAAGGCCGAAATTTTAAGAGCAAAACAGAATTATAAATCAGAATTGGAAAGCAAGATGGCAGCAAATAAACTTGGTTCGGCCTGGGCCAGTATGAAAAAAATTGCAGGCCTTCAGAGCACAGAGCGCAGTAATCGTGTGTTTTTAGATGGTTTTAGTTCAGACACAGAGCTAGCTAATGCTCTTAATTGTTTTTATGGTCGTTTTGACTCCTTTGATTTTAGCACAGAAATCCAAGATTTGAAACAGAAACTCAAAGACAATCAGCACTTTAATATTGAGATGCAGGATGTTGAAAGGGAGTTCCGCGCTGTAAAAGTGAACAAAAGTCAGGGCCCTGATAATATATGTGGACGCCTGGTAAAGTCCTGTGCACATGAACTGAGTCCTATATTTCACTACATTTTCAATAAGTCCTTACAGACACAACATGTGCCTAAGATCTGGAAAGATGTCGTGGTTGTTCCCGTTCCAAAATCCAGCTGTCCTAAAACGGTAAATGACTTTAGACCAGTTGCTTTGACTTCAATTTTAATGAAAATTTTTGAAAAACTGGTCAGATGTGAGGTCCTAAAGCAGACTGAACATGCATTGGATCCTCTGCAGTTTGCCTATAGGCCTCACAGAGGAGTGGAGGATGCCACTGTCACTCTGTTTAACATGCTTTTTAAACATCTGGATTTTAATGGGACACACGCCAGGCTTTTATTTGTGGACTTTTCTTCTGCCTTTAATACAATCCAACCTCATATTTTAGTTGAAAGGCTCCTGCAACAATTTGATTTAAGCAATAATCTGGTGGGTTGGATTCTGGATTTCTTAACCAACAGGACGCAGAGAGTAAGGGTCAATGGTACATTGTCTGACCTAAAGTGCTCTTCTACTGGCTCTCCTCAGGGGTGTGTGTTGTCACCACTACTCTTCATCCTGTACACAAACATGTGTCGGAGCAGACATGACAACAGACACATTATAAAGTATGCTGATGACTCAGTCATTGTCAGTCTCCTCCAGGATGGTGAGAGTGGCCACGGCCCAGTAGTTGATGACTTTGTTCACTGGTGTGAGGATTCCTACCTGCAGCTGAATACAACAAAAACGAAAGATATGATTATTGACTTTAGGAGGAAAACTCCCAGGCACAAAGTCACCATACTAAAAGGCCAGACCACCGAATGTGTACAATCGTACAAATATCTTGGGACGATTATTGATAGTGGATTGAACTTTGAGGTGAACTGTGAAAGGGTGTGCAAAAAGGGTCAGCAAAATTTGCATTGTTTGAGGAAACTTGCACGCTTCCAAATTGACCGAACCATAATGACTATGTTCTATCGGGCTTTTATTGAATCTGTTTTATCCTTTTCTTTAATGTCATGGTTTGGTCAGATAAAACTGAAACAGAGGAAATCCTTGGATCAGGTAGTCAGATGGTCCAGTCGTTTGCTTGGTGAGTCACAGCTGAGCCTGACATCCCTGTACACCAGACAAGTACAGAGGATGGCCGACTCGATTTTAAATGATGACTCCCACCCTTTGCACTGCAACTTTCAGCTTCTTCCCTCCAGACGGAGGTTTGCTGTCCCAAAAAGTAGAACCCAGCGCTACAAAAACAGCTTTGTCCCTGCTGCTGTCAAAGAGTTGAACAAGCTATAAAAATTATATTGTACATATTTTATATTTACCTATTTTGTAAGATGTGTGCCTGTGTTTGTGTCTATGTTGAATGTAATTGTGGCTTGTAAATATGGATGTCACCAACTGCAAAACAAATCTACCTACGGGTACAAATAAAGTAACCTGAACCTGAACCTGAACCAATACTGTTTGTTTGCACTGTGTGCCCAGGTGAGGAGTGGGAGTGTTGGGGAGGGGGCTGCCAGTAGGGGAGGTTCATTCTGTGTTAGTCTGGTCTTTATTCAGGGTTTCCATATTGTTCTGGGATTATTTTCGTTTAGTGACATGGCCGTATTGTTTTAGTTGGACTTTGTAGACATGTGGTGGCAGAATAATCCACCTGGCCATGTAGGGTGGGCGCCGGCAGTCTACCCCCCCCCCCCCCGCCTCAGTTGTGAGAGTGGTTAGATTGTTTATTATTTCTGTACATTGCGTTTTCCCTGATAGTGTGTGAGTCGGGCGATAAATTTTGGGGGGCTAATTTGTGTGCTTGACGTTTTTTTTGGGAAGGGGGGGTGTTACATATGGAAACCAGCAGTAACATGGCGGCCTGGGGCTGGCTGGGGATTAGAGGGGGTTGCCAGCCCACCCTTCCAGTGGTGACACCAGCTGGAGTATAAGAGCCACGGCGGGAGGTAGTACTTCCTCCTTTGCCATGGACAGCTGAGACAGAGCGCTGTGGAACAACTGCTGTACCGTCTGTAAGTAATTTAATAAAGTCTGTTCGCTGTCCTCTGCCCGTCTCATTATTATATATAATTATGGACACAACAGTCCCATTCATTGTCAATGTTTAGGTATTCTGTAATTAACATTCACACAATCAAATAAATCTTAGTGCCATTTACTCCCTTTCATATTTGTCAAAGTCTAACATGTGATTGCCTACATATAAGCTACACCTCTCTGTATTCCACTTTCAAACACAGCCTACATTTGGGCTTGTAAAGCCTGATTGGGAAACCTGTTTCAGACAGGAATACTTGCATTCCACGGGCATGCACTAGTCTCATATTAATTTTTGTATTTTGATTGCTGTAGTTTTCATTTTTGATCGATTTTGTTATCGTGTCATCAGACCTGCGACTGTATGTCTTGGACACTCGGGTAAAGAGAGGCGCAGAGCTGTCAACTGATCACCACCTGGTGGTGAGTTGGATCCGATGGCAGGGGAGGATGCCATTCAGACCTGGTAGACCCAAACGTATAGTGAGGGTGTGCTGGGAACATCTGGCTGAGGCCCCTGTCCGGGAGGTTTTAAATTCCCACCTCTGGAAGAACTTTGACCACATTCCGAGGGAGTCTGGAGACATGGAGTCTGAAGGGGCAATTTTCTCCACCTCCATTGTTGAAGTGGCTGCCCAGAGCTTCAGCCGCAAGGATGTCGGTGCATCTCGTGGTGGCAACCCCCGAACCAAGTGGTGGACATCAGTGGTGAAGGGGGCCATTACGTCGAAGAAGGAGTCCTATCAAGCTTGGTTGGCTTGTGGGACTCAACAGCTGAGGTGTAAGGCAAGCCAAGCGGAGTGTGGCTCAGGTGGTTGCTGAAGCAAAAACTCGGGTGTGGGAGGAGTTCAGTGAGGCCATGGAACAAGACTTTCAGTCAGTGTCGAAGAGATTCTGGCAAACTGTCTGGCAGCTCAGGAGGGGGAAGTGGCTCCTTGTCCACACTGTGTATGGTGCCGATGGGGCGCTACTGACTTCGACTGGGGATATCGTCGGGCGGTGGAAGGAATACTTTGAGGATCTCCTCAATCCCACTGACACGCCTTCCACAGAGGAAGTAGGGCTTGTGGACAAGGGGGACGACTCGCCCATCGCAAGGGCTGAGGTCATCAAGGTGGTTAAAAATCTCTTTGGTGGCCGGGCCTCAGGGGTAGACAAGATTTGCCCCGAGTACCTCAAGGCCCTGGATGTTGTAGGGCTGTTATGATTGACACACCTCTGCAACATTGTGTGGAGGTCGGAGATGGTGCCTTTGGCATGGCAAACCAGGGTGGTGGCACCTCTCTTTAAAAAGGGGGACCGGAGGGTGTGCGCCAACTTTAGAGGGATCACACTCCTCAGCCTCCCTGGGAAGGGTTATGCCAAAGTACTGGAGAGGAGAGTCCAGCCATTGGTTGAACCTCAGATTCAGGAGGAGCAATGAGGTTTTCATCCTGGCCGTGGAACATTGGACCAGCTCTTTACCCTCTCGAGAATCGTCGAGGGTTTGTGAGAGTTTGCCCAACCAGTTTACATGTGTTTTGTGGACTTGGAGAAGGCATTCGACTGCATCCCTCGTGGTTTTTTTGTGGGGGTTCTTCGGGAGTATGGGGTACTGGGTTTGTTATTATGAGCTATCCGGTCTCTATACAACTGTTGTGAGAGTTTGGTTCATATTGCCCACACTCGGTCGTACTCATTCCCAGTGAGAGTTGGACTCCGCCAGGGCTGCCCTTTGTCACCGATCCTGTTCATAATTTTTATGGACAGGAATGGAGGGTGTCATGCTTGGTGACCACAGGATCTTATCTCTGTTGTTTGCAGATGATGTTGTCCTGTTGGCTTCATCCAGCAATGACGTACAGGTCTTACTGGGACAGTTTGCCACTGAGTGTGAAGTGGCTGGGATGAGAATTAGCACCTCCAAGTCCGAGTCCATGGTCCTCAGCTGGAAAAAGGTGGATTGTCCTCTCCGGGTTGGGGACAAGCTCCTGCCCCAAGTGGAGGAGTTTAAATATCTCAGGGTCTTATTCACGAGCAAGGGGAAAATGGAGCAAGAGATTGACAGACGGATCGAAGCAGCATCTGCAGTGAAGTGGACGTTGTACCGGTCTGTTGTGGTGAAGAGGGAGCTAAGCTCTAAGGCAAAGCTGCCAATTTACCAGTCAATCTACGTTCCTACCCTCACCTATGGTCATGGTTTTCTCCCACAGGCCAAAAACATGCAGGTTAGGTTAACTGGAGACTCTAAAATGGCCCTAGGTGTGAATGTGTGTGTGAATGGTTAAGGGATAGCGCCGTACCGTGGCTGCTTCATCCATCCAGGTGGATGCCCTCAATTTCCTCTCTGGGGATCAATAAAGTATACAAAATCAAAAAAAATCAAATCAAAATGAGCTTTGGGTAATGACCGAAAGAACGAGATTGTGGATGCAAGCAGCTGAAATGAGCTCCCTTCGTAGGATTGCTGGACTCACCTTCAGAGAGATGGTATGGGCATCTGATCAGGATGCCTCCTGGACGCCTCCCATTTGAGGTGTTTCTGGCATGTCCCACTGGGAGGAGACCCCAGCCCATTGGCCTAAGGTGCACAAGCACACTGCAGCCCATTCTTTCACATCCCTGCGTAAGTGAGGCCAGACAAATTTGGACCCCATAAGTTTAACCGAGGCTCACACGCTGGGATGTGAAAGGGAGTGGACTGACTCAAAAATGCGGCGGCACCAACAGCTCGGAACCACCAAGCGGGTGGTTGGTGGAGACGTCGCAGAGCAAGGGGGGAACCCTTCTTGTACCGCCCTGCTCTGCAGCTTTAATCCAGTAGCTGTGGACTGGAGCTCGCAAATGTCTGCGTCCCCAGATTGCTTGGCGGCCACTGCGGAAAAATCGATGCCCATGTATACTGAAGAGACCACCGCGCGTGACAGGCAGTCTGCCACCACGTTAAAGTTATTGGCTACATGTTGGATGTCGGTTGTGAACTCCGAAATTGCAGCCAAGTGCCATTGTTGCCAAGCTGACCACGGTTCTGAGACTTTGGACATTGCGTAGGTCAGCGGTTTGTGATCAACAAATGTGGTAAACTCGCGACCTTTGAGCCAGAACTGAAAATGACATGTAGCGAGGTGGAGAGCCAACAACTCTGTCAAAAGTGCTATACTTAGGCTTGCTGTCGCGCAAAGTATGGCTGAAAAAGGCGAGGGGCTGCCACGAACCGGAGACGTACTGCTACACCACGACCCCTACCAAGACATCCGAAGCATCTGTGGTGAGTGTAATTTGCACTGACGGAGCCGGGTGTGCCAGCAAAGCTGCATTGGTGAGTGCTGTTTTGCTGTCTGTGAAGGCCTGGACCCGATCGGGGTCCAGTCAATGCTATCTGCAGGTTTCATTTTTTTTCTTAGCATGCCGTACAGCAGCTGCAGCAGCTGGGCTGCGCAGGGGAGGAAGCGGTTGTAAAAACTGACCATCCCCAAAAGTTCCTGCAGCGCCCTCATGGTCTGCGGACATGGAAAATCCGACACTATGCGTACCTTGTCCGGCAGCGGGATCGTGCCCTCCGGCAAGATGCAATGGCTGAGGAAGTCGATTATCGGCAGCCCGAACTGACACTTCACTGGGTTAACAATCAGCCCATGTACTTGCAACCGTTGGGAAACTTGTTTGAGATGGGCAAGGTGCTCCTCCTCTGATGCGCTAGCCACCAAAATGTCGTCTTAAGTAGACAAAAATGAATGGCAAGTCACGGAGCACCACGTCCCAAATCAAATCAAATCAACCTTTATTGTCATATTGCTATACATACAACTGTAGTGCAGGCAAGATGAAATTGCATTTCTCTCAGCATCCATATCAGTAAAAGAACATGATTTAAGACACACTCACACATATCTTCACCTCCCCCACCCCACCACATCCATTCACACATCCCTGAGACATACTTGAAAAACTAACCAGAACTGTAATATACAAATAATATACATAATGTCCGTAGGTGCAGTAGTGTGTATGAGAGATTCCGGATCAACTGTTCAGCATCCTAACAGCTTGTGGAAGGAAGCTGTTGATCAGTCTGGTGGTTCTGCCTCTGATGCTCCGGAATCGTTTGCCAGATGGCAGAAGTTCAAAGTGTTTATGCAGAGCGTGAGAACGGTCCTTGACAATGTTCAGTGCTCTGCTCCTACAACGGTTCTGAAAAAGTTCTTGGACAGAGGGGAGGGAGACTCCAATTACCCTCTCAGCTCCCTTAACTATCCTCTGCAGGGCTTTTTTGTCTGACATACTGCAGCTGGAGTACCATGTAGCAATGCAGTACGTCAGAACACTCTCCACCACACCTCTGTAGAAGGTCCTGAGGATACAGATGGGGAGAGAGGCCTGTTTGAGTTTCCTCAAGAAGTGCAGTCTCTGCTGGGCCTGCTTCCTGATCCCCAGGGAATTCTTGCTCCAGGTCAGGTCCTGCGAGATCTGCACTCCGAGGAGCTTGATGTTCTCCACTCTCTTCACTAAATGGCCGCCGATGCTGAGGGGGATGTGTTCAGGCTGTGACCGCCGGAAGTTGATAATCATCTCCTTCATTTTGTCCACGTTCAGCACAGATTGTTCTCCCTGCACCAGCCCTCCAGGTCTCTCACTTCTTCCCTGTACATTGATTCCTCATCCCTCTGAATAAGTCCCACCACCGTGGTGTCGTCTGCAAACTTAATAATCTGGTTCCCCTTGTGTCTGGATACACAGTCATGTGTTAGAAGTGTAAACAACAGTGGACTGAGTACGCAGCCTTGAGGGGATCCGGTGGTCAGCGTGACAGAGTTGGAGATGTTGTTTTCAACCCGGACAGACTGAGGTCTCTCAGTCAGGAAATCCAGGATCCAGGGACATGTGGCGGTGTTCAGACCAAGAAGGAGTAATTTCTCCATCAGTCTCTGGGGAATAATGGTGTTGAATGCTGAACTGAAATCAATGTACAGGAGTCTGGCATAGGTGTCTTTCTGACCTAGGTGGGTGATGACAGAGTGCAGGGTGGTGACTATAGCATCCTCCGTGGAGCGGTTTGAAAGATATGCAAACTGGAGCGGGTCATGTGATGCAGGGAGGCAGGCTGTAATGTGTGGTTTGACAAGCCGTTCAAAACACTTCATCACAACTGGTGTCAGTGCAACAGGACAACAGTCATTCAGACAGGACACAGCTGGTTTCTTTGCCACCGGTACTATGATAGAGGTCTTGAAGCATCTGAGAACGATGGCCTGACTCAGGGAGATGTTATAAATGTCAGTCAGTACATCCGCCAACTCGCTCACGCAGTCTCAGAGCACACGTCCCGGGATGTTGTTCGGACCTGCAGTTTTACGTGGGTTGACCCTGGTTAGGGTCCTCCGTGTGTCCGCTGCGTTGATGGTAAAAGCTGGTTCGACCGATGGTGGGGATGGGCCAGCCCTCCCTCTGATTGTCGAGTTTGATGCTTCAAAATGTCCAAAGAAGTCATTGAGCCTGTCTGGAAGCGAAACGTCGTCATCATCGACCCCCTGTCTAGACTTATAGCCCGTCAGTGTCCGAACTCCCTGCCACATCTGCTTGGTGTTCCTAGTGTCACAGAGGTGTCCCTGGATTTTCTTCGCATAGGCGCGCTTCGCCGTCTTAATTCCCTTTGAGAGCGCAGACATGGCTGAGCGGAGGGCGATCCTGTCCT
The DNA here is from genome assembly GCA_020510985.1 of Pholidichthys leucotaenia. NCBI lineage: Eukaryota > Metazoa > Chordata > Actinopteri > Cichliformes > Pholidichthyidae > Pholidichthys > Pholidichthys leucotaenia. Next base: position 91,185,620 of record CM035841.1, read on the forward strand.
TCGCTCTGAAGGCTGCATCTCTGGCTGTAAGCAGCGAGCGCACCTGTGGGATCATGCAGGGCTTATGGTTTCCCCGCACAGTGATGGTCTTCACTGTAGTGACATCCTCTGTGCACTTCGCGATGTAGCTGGTGACCATTTCAGCATACTCCTCCACATCTGTCTTGTCTTCCTGGGAGGCTGCTATTTTGAAGACCTCCCAGTCTGTGTGCAGAAAACAGTCTTTCAGTGCAGAGGTTGCACTCTCTGACCAAATCCTGATTTGTTTCAGTACTGGCCTGCTGCGCTTCAGTAAGGGTTTGTAGGCAGGCACCAGCATCACGGATATGTGGTCAGAAAGGCCGAGGTGGGGGCGGGGTATCGTCTTATATGCATCTGTGTCCAACATAAGTCCAACATATTCTCTCCTCTGGTCTTAAAGTCTACACATTGTTTAAACTTGGGGAGCACAGTCTTTAAGCTGGTGTGGTTAAAATCCCCAGCAACCACCACAAAACTGTCCGGGTGTGAAGTTTGGATTTCGCTAATAGCATCGTGCAGTTCCCTGAGTGCCTTCTTAGCATTAGCGTTAGCGCTCGGCGCTATGTAAACAGCCGCTACAAACACGTTGCTGAATTCCCTTGGAAGATAATATGGCCGACAATTTACAATAAGGAACTCCGCCAATGGACAGCAGTGTTTAGATACTAATGTGACGTTAACGCACCAGTTCTTGTTAACATAGATGCATAGCCCACCCCCACGGCTCTTACCGGAGCTTGCCGTTTCTCTGCTCGGAACACTGACGTACCTTCTAGTTGAATGGCCTCGTCAGGGATGTTGTCGTGGAGCCATGTCTCCGTGAACGCAAGCACACAGCAGTCCCTCCACTCTCTCCGGGTTTCTCTCAGCAGACGCAGCTCATCCAGCTTGTTGTCGAGGGAGCGGACGTTAGAGAGAAGGAGCGACGGTACTGCTGGTCTGGAGGGGTTAGCTTTTAGCCTAGCATGGATCCCAACCCTTTTTCCATGCTTTTGCTTGCGTTCCCTCTGCTTACGCTTCCTCCTCTCCCGGGTAGCCTCCAGCAGGGACTCCGCCAGAATTCCATGCTGGCGTAGAATGTCCAGGTCACAACCGAGCGTCGCGATTCTTGCAGCGTGCAGTACCTTGATGTTTAATAAGGTCTCACGGTTGTAAGTTTTACAGAATGTACGTCTGGGATGATTAAAACTCTCAAACTTGCTGATGCCAAGATGGGCCGCTGCGTCTAGGCGCACCGCCATCTCACGAATTTATTTGGAAAGTTTGTGCTGCACCCTTTAACCTGAATGGCATGCACAAAAACTCGAAAAGACCGACAGGAGTTATTACTGCCGTTTTGGGGACATCCTCTGCACGCACCGGGACCTGGTGGTAACCACGGACCAGATCCACTTTTGAAAAAAATGCACGTCCCAGCCAGGTGCACAGAAAAATCCTGGATGTGCGGGATGAGATAACGGTTGTGTTCCGTGGCGTTGTTCAAGAGTCAGAAATCGCCACAGGGCTGCCACAACCCGTCGGACTTGGGCACCATGTGCAGCAGTGATGCCCAAGGACTGTTGGAGCGCCTAACGATGCCTCAGCATTGTAAGTCAGCGAACTCCTCGCAGAGCGATGGCTAGTTTAGCCGCGACTAGTTGGCAAGGGTGCACAAAAACCGGAGGACCTTTTGTGGTGATAAAATGCTCGACGCCGTGCTTGGTTACGGGAGCTGAAAAGGTGGGTACCGTGAGTGTTGGGAACTCGGAAAGCAAACACTGATACTGATCCCCTGGAGCTTGAACATTTGCATGTGTTGGTGGCTCAACTCCCTGAGCTATGCAGGGCAAGGAGGAAAAAGATACAGAGTCCACTAAACGTCTGTTGGCAACATCAAAAAGGAGACCGTAAGCACACAGCAAATCAGCACCTAAGATGGGGACCAAACATGCGGCTATCACAAAGTCCCACTGGTAATTGCATTCATGTAAACATACAGTCACCGTCCTTTCTCCAAATGCCTTGATGTGGGATCCACTGGCGGCCGTAAGAGCCAGGCCGCAGCCTTGTGCCAGCCTGTCTGCGCTGACCAGCAAAATGAAGCTCTTCTGGGAGCCAGAGTCTACCAAAAAATGTCTCCCAGAATGTGTGTCCATGATAAAAAGCAGCTTCTCCCTGTCGCCAGCAGTCACAGCTGCTACTGACCACTGGCTGTCCCATTTCCCAGCTTCTTGAAGTGGCACGGCGGCAGACAACATTGCACTTCCTTGCCAAAACAGCGGTGATAAAAATACAGCGTCCCAGTCCTGTGTTTTTGGGTGGCCGTCCCAGCCACCACCACCAGCTCTTCAACCTCGCTGGGCTCCGCTGGAGATCTCGGTCTCACTGTCTGAATGCTGAAAGCCTTGTTTGCCAGGATGATGTGGTCTGCCTCCTCTGCCAGTGCGCGGTAGTCCCTGGCCACCAGCAGCGGTGAGTTAGCGAGGATTGCTTGCACTGAAACCGGTAGATTTCTGAGGAATAGGTAGGCGAAAAGGAAAGATCCATTGTCCGTGCCCATCAGCGTGAGCATGCTCTCCACCAGGTTCACAGCCAATCTGTCTCCTTGCTCCAAGCAGGTGAGGAGCTTTTCTGTCCTCTCAGCGTCTGAAAGGGTATAATAGCGCAGCAGCAGTCGCTTGAGAGCGCTGTATTTTCCTTGGGCTGTCGGGACTCGGAGTAGACTCGTGGCTCGCGTATCCAGTGATGCCACCACATGATGGTACTTCGTGTCGTCTGCCTAGACTCCCCGGAGGGCAAACTGGGCTTCCACATGAATAAACCAAGCAGCTGGGTCGTAAAGCCAAATGTCCATGAGTCTGACTGCAATAGCACATGCAGCGGTGGGAGCCTCCAGCGGAAGTGTCTCTGCGGTGGTGCTCGGTCCATTTTCAATTTCACAGCTCTCAGTCACCAATGTGGAGGATGGAATCAGACGAGACACAAACTGACGACACAGAACTTTTTCTCCTCCAACAAACAGAAGAGACTGTCCTGGGTGGAGTGTCATCTTCTATTGTGTCACTACAACACAATAAAAAAACAACACCACACTGAGTTTCTTAATTCAAGTGTGCAACATTTGTATTTTTTTTCCTCAAACTTGTGACTTTGTTTTGCAAATTTGCAGCTTCATTGCACAAAAGTGTTCATTTTTTCCTTATAATTTTGTGACTGACTACTATAATACTTTTCGTATCCCTTCAATATTTACTTTTTCAAGTGCTTTACTTTCCTTGACCTTAGTTTGCCATTAAGGGATCAGGTCAAGTGAACCCCTGACCAAGTGAGCACCCCAAGTGGACCCTGGGATCCAGTCTATACATGTACAAGTACATTTTCAATCCAATGGTTTATAAACAGACTCGTATTTTCCAAAAGCCTTGTTCAGAACATTATAGTCCCACGTACCTATTCTGTGAATTTTCATCTGGGGGCAGCCAGCCATGATGAGCAGCAGCGGTGACGAAAAGTCTTTTGGAAGCAGAAACAGAGGAAAAACCTTCTCTGGGTCAGCTGAGTTGTCATCTTACATGTATATATTTGTTTACACTTGCTGGTGGTTTATCATACGGCTGGGTCTATCATAGGTTTATCATACGAAGAAAGACATCCAAGCTGGCAACATTTTGCAAAAACACATTTGAAATCTCCCAAATGCATGTGGGAAAATGTGTTCTGCTCCAGTGAAACCAAGGTTGAAGTTTTTGGCCCTCACCTTCGGTGTCACACAAGTCGGCACTTGATTTTTATTTACTAACAGTTTTGTTCTTGCCAGAACTTTCTGATACTTTTACCCTGTATCCATCACAGACACCAAGCACAGATATATCGCCGCACTGGCATTGAGATAAGCCATCCTTCTGCTCATATCGCCAGTGACTACTGACCCAGTGAGTGGAGGAGCGATTGTGAACAGTAGGAGTCAGCTGTGAACATTGGGCTGCCCCACGGTGCTAACACAAAGATCCAATATCCCATGAGAAATCAGGTGAAAATGACAGGGATGTCGAGCTGGAGTGAAGGGATGTGCAAGGAGAATAAGGTACAGACCTGTGCTACCATCCGTTATTATGGGAAATGTAAGATTGTGGGGATCCACTTCAGTATATTTACACTCAGAGATAAAAGACAAAAAGAAATTGTCATGGGGGGTTTGTGTGTGGATGTGGGGGTGGTGTGTTGGTGTGAACAGTGAGAGAATGGGAATTACAAAGGCTTTGATGTAAAGGCAGCAAACAGAGAAGGCTGACCGAGTGGTATGATTTAAGAGCAGAGGTGCCTGAGATCTGTTACTCTTTTGTTGCTTGTGTTTCTAGAGAAATTGAGAGAGAGAGTTGAATAAAGTATATGATCTGGACCTCTCTGCCTGATTATTTCTCTCTCCACAAGATCACTGCTTAACAAGACGAACAAATTAGCTGTTATGTCATGGTATGAGAGTGTCTTCACAGAGATTAGCATTATGTTGTTTACTGAAATGTGGCTAACAGAACTAGCAACAGACTGGAGGGTTTTCACTTAATTTGGGCAGATCGGACACCAGATAGCGGGAAGGACAGCGGTGGGGGGCTGATTATGTTTATGAACAACAGATGGTGTAATCCTGGTTACACCACGATTAGAGAACAACACTGCAGCAAGGACAGAGTTGCTAGCTGTTGGTATGCAACCGGCATACCTCCCCAGAGAGTTCTCACATGTCATCAGGATTATTATTTATGTATGTGGCGGTTCGGTTAACCCCCACAACAGATTAAGGACACTCAGCTCTCTTCTCTTGTTTTTTTCTGCTGCACTACTGATATGTAGATGTGCTTTGGTGTAACCCCCACAAACAGACTGGTCAAACACAGCGCTCGGCTAGAGCAAATAACAGAACAGTGAAATGTGTATTAATGTCTACAGGCAGACTCGTTTCATCTGGCTCACTTCTGTGATGTTAATGTTGCCTTTCATGCATTGTGCTCATGCGTCCTGTCCTCACTGTGACCTAGGGACTGAGATCAATATGTCTCTCAAATGCAAATGTCTTATGCCTGTTCTGTTATCTCTTTGATCATACCAACTGCTGGGGTATGCCCTTGATGTATTGTTGTAGTCGAGTATATATGCTGCAAGTCTGTAACGCAAACCTTCTCATTCTCTCATTCTCACTTCTGCAACTGCGGGACACACACACCGTGTGTCCTCTCTCCTCTTTGAGAGCTGGAGGAATGAGGCTTCAGCCTGCTCACACTATGGGGCTGGAGCCGAGTTCTGATGAAGGCGGATGATAATAAAGCTACTTAAAAATCCAACGCTGCCTTTATTTTATCATCCTCTTCACTGGTGACCCCGGAATGCACACGTTTTGTGCAAACACAACCTGCTGATCTGGACAGCTGCACTGGTGACCCGTTCTTCAGGATGAGATCTGCACGTCTGAGATCTGCTCATCCACGCTGGACCGGCCGCGCTCGCAGTTCCTCCACATGTGAGCGCAGGCGTCCTCCATGGCCGGCAGAGAACGCAACACGTGGACCTGAACGCACCACGGCTGAGCGCTGGCAAAGATCGTCTATTCCCTCCCACCGCTCCAACACATCTGCACGAGCCTGAGGGACAAAAGATCGTCTATTTCCTCTCACCGCTCCAACGCACCATGGCCAATCTGCAGCCACGGCTCAATCCGGATTTTATCGGCGCCGTCTGCGCCGATCCCCACCAAGATTCTGCACCCTGGTTCTCCTCTCCAGCTGGCCCACCCACGCACGAGCCCCGGCGCAAGCACCGGGGAGTTACGAGGACGGCGCATCACGCACGGGACAAATAACGGCTCCAGAGACCGCCATCGTCCTCCGCCGCTGCTCACAGAACCCTCAGGGCTGCTCGTTCACCTGAAGCAAGCACGTAGCTCGCCACTGGATTTTTTTTTTAATGGTCTCAGCCACGGCACATAAGGGATTTCAGCCGTCAGCTGTCCCGGGGGGCTTTAGGGTTGCTCCTGCACCTAAAGCCAACAAGCCGAGTCCCTCTGCTTCTTTTTTTCTTACAGCCACTACGCAGCCTCGCCGCTCCTGTTTTCTTCATGGCCACGAGAGGAGCCAGAGACTAATTTTTCTTCTTGTGGACCTCTGCACGTTCAATGGGACAGCCCTTCAACATCACGGACCCACAAGCAATTTTTGCGCGGCTCGGACGAGTTCACTGTCCCCCTGCCGGCACTTACCCCCCTCCTCCCTCCCCCTCCATCTGCAGTGAGCTTCTCCCACAGCTCGCTCCCTTAGAGGGATTATCGAGGTCTTGGCCCCCTGCCGTGCCCTCTGGGGGGGAGCGTGTGTGGCGGTTCGGTTAACCCCCACAACAGATTAAGGACACTCAGCTCTCTTCTCTTGGTTTTTTCTGCTGCACTACTGATATGTAGATGTGCTTTGGTGTAACCCCCACAAACAGACTGGTCAAACACAGCGCTCGGCTAGAGCAAATAACAGAGCAGTGAAATGTGTATTAATGTCTACAGGCAGACTCGTTTTGTCTGGCTCACTTCTGTGATGTTAATGTTGCCTTTCATGCATTGTGCTCATGCGTCCTGTCCTCACTGTGACCTAGGGACTGAGATCAATATGTCTCTCAAATGCAAATGTCTTATGCCTGTTCTGTTATCTCTTTGATCATACCAACTGCTGGGGTATGCCCTTGATGTATTGTTGTAGTCAAGTATATATACTGCAAGTCTGTAACGCAAACCTTCTCATTCTCTCATTCTCACTTCTGCAACTGCGGGACACACACACCGTGTGTCCTCTCTCCTCTTTGAGAGCTGGAGGAATGAGGCTTCAGCCTGCTCACACTATGGGGCTGGAGCCGAGTTCTGATGAAGGCGGATGATAATAAAGCTACTTAAAAATCCAACGCTGCCTTTATTTTATCATCCTCTTCAATGTACCCCCCTCTGCAAGCGCTGAGGCAGCATGTGACGTAATCCACTCAGTCACTGGCAGGCTGCAGACACAGCACCAAATGCTCTTCTGCTCATCTCTGGTGATTTTAACCATACTTCACTGTCTTCCGTTCTGCCCACTTTCACCGAGTATGTCACATTCCGTACCAGAGACAATAAAACACTGGATTTATTTTAAGCAAATACAAAGGAGGCTAAATTGTCCTTAGGTATGACTGTGAGAGTGAATGGTTGTCTGTCTCTCTGTGTTGGCCCTGTGATGGACTGGCGATCTGTCCAGGGTGTACCCTGCCTCTCACCCAAAGATGCTGGGATAGGCTCCAGCCCCCCCGCGACCCAAAAAGGATTAAGCGGAAGAAGATGAATGAATGAATGAATGAACAAAGGAGGCTTACACTACATCACCCCCCCACCCCGGAAGATCAGACCACAACTTGGTTCACCTCCTGCCTGTGTACAAGCCCCTGGTACACAGACAACCTCTTGTTACCTGCACTGTAAAAATATGGTCTGAGGAGGCGGAGAACACTCTGAAGGACTGTTTTGAATCCACTGTATGGGAGCAGCTTTATGATCCACATGGTGAGGACATCGATGGTGTCACATACACAATCACAGACTACATTAACTTTTGTGTGGATGACACCATACACACCAAGACCATACGGTGTTTCTCAAACAACAAAGCCTGGATCAACCCTGGATCAACAGTGAGCTGTGTGGAGTTTGCATGTTCTCCCCGTGTTGCATGGGTTTACTCCGGGATTTCTCCAGTTTCCTCCCGCATACCAAAAACATGTAGGTTTAGGGCGCTCGCGCACGCAGCGACCAGCAGCCGGTGGCTTGTCACCTGACTGCAAACCAAATCTACCTACGGGTACAAATAAGTAACAAAAAAAAAAACAAAAAAAAAAAACCCTGAGATAAAGTCACTGCTGAAGGAGAAGAAAAGGATCTTCAGGTTGGGAAACAAGGAGGAGCTGAAGTCCCTGCAGATGGAGCTAAGGAGGAAGATAAAAGAGGGGAAGGACAGCTACAGGAAGAAAATGGAGGACAAGATGCAACAGATTGTCTGAAGAAGCCTCAAAACCATCCGTAGGGACCAGAACACCTTCTCCCAGGCCATGGGGGTAGTGAGTAGGTGAACAACCTGAACCTGTTTTTCAACAGGTTTGACCAATCACCCTGTTCCGCGCCTGCCCACCAACCACTGCTGCCTCCGCCTTCATCTAGTCCCGCTGTCCACGGCCCTCCCCCCACCCCTCTCATACATCCCCTGCTGTTTTTGCCAAACAGACCCAACAGCGCCCCCTCCCAGCACACAACTCCCTGCCCAAACCTGACCCTTACTAAGACAAAGGTGAGACCTGAGCTGAGGAAGATCAAGGCAAGTCAGGCTGCAGGTCCGGACAGCATCATCTCGAGGCTCCTCAAGTTCTGCGCAAACCAGCTGTGTGAGATCATGGAGCACATCTTCAGCCTGAGCCTGAACTGAGGAGGGTACCACAGCTGTGAAAAACATCCTGTGTGGTACCCTTACCAAAGACCCCTCAGCCCAAGGACCTGAACAGCTACAGACCAGTGGCCCTTACATCACACTTAATGAAGACCCTGGAGAGACTGCTCCTTACCCACCTTCGCCCCCTGGTGGGACCAGTAATGGATCCTCTTCAGTTTGCTTACCAGGATGACATTGGGATGGAAGATGCAGCGATCTTCCTCCTACATGGTTCCCTGTCCCTCCTGGGGAAGCCTGGGAGCACCATGAGGATCATGTTCTTTAATTTCTCCAGTGCTTTAAACACCATCCAACCAGTGATCCTGAGGGACAAGCTGCTGTGTGCAGGGGTGGACCAGCACCTGTCATCATGGATCCTGGACTACCTCACACACCAACCACAGTTTGTGAGAACCCAGGACTGTGTGTCTGATACTATCATCTGCAGTACGGGAGCCTTCCAGGGAACCATTCTGGCTCCCTTCCTGTTCACCCTCTACACTGCTGACTTTTCACACAACACACTACACTGCCATCTACAGACATTCTCTGATGACTCGGCGATTGTCGCCCTCATCTTTGATTGGGATGATGCCAAGTACAGAGGACTTATCCAGGACTTTGTGGACTGGTGCCTACAGAACTGCCTCCAGATCAATGTGAGGAAAAGTAAGGAACTGGTGGTGGACTGTTGCAGGCGAGGACAACCCGTCACAATAAACATCCAGGGAACAGACACTGACATGGTGACATCTTACACCTGGGTGTTCACCTGAACAATAAACTGGACTCGTCACACAACACCAATGCGCTCTACAAGAAGGGGCAGCGCAGGCTGTTCCTCTTGAGGAGAGTCAAGTCCTTTGGAGTGCAAGGGGTGCTCCTGAAGACCTTCTACAATTCGGTGGTGGCATCAGCCATCACATTTGGAGTGGTCTTCTGGGGCAGCGGCATCACAGCAGCCAACAGGAAGAGACTGAAAAGGCTCATCAAAAAAAGCTAGCTCTATACTGGGGCGATTCCTCGACCCAGTGGAGGAGATAGGAGAGAGGAGGATGGTGGTTAAGCTGTCATCTCTGCTGGAGTCCAAGGCCTACCTCATGCAGGACACGCTGAATGCACTGAGGAGCTCATTTAGCGGTAGGCTGTGCCATCCTAGGTGCACGATGGAGAGGTTCCGCAGGTCCTTCCTTCCTATAGCTGTCAGACTTTCTAGCCTAACTAGGGCTGCTCATAGAGGTCGTATTAAATGTACTAAACGTAACAACTTTGAACAATAGAGACTGTTCCTTCCAATACACAATTAGGACGATAACAATCATTGCTGAGGGTGGCAACATCACTGTGATTCAAATGCGACAATGACCCAAAGCACATATTCAGATAATCAGAAGAATGGCTTCACCAGAAGAAGATTAAGGTTTTGGAATGGCCCAGCCAGAGTCCAGACCTGAATCCGATCAAACATCTGTGGGGTGATCTGAAGAGCGCTATGCACAGGAGATGTCCTCGCAATCTGACAAATTTGGAGCATTTTTGCAAAGAAGACTGGGGAAATATTGCTACATCAAGATGTGCCACGCTAATAAACTCCTACCCAAAAAGACTGAGTGCTGTAATAAAAGCCAAAGGTGGTGTAACAAAGTACTGGTTTAAGATTGTGCATATTTATGCAACCAGGTTATTCTTTTTATTTTTCTCCTTAAAAGATTTGTTTGTTTTTCAGTTGGGTAGCACATTTTATAGGTCACATTAATGGTGGGAAAAAGTTTTGAAATGATTTATCTTGGTCTCATTTTTTTTACATCAGAAAAACCTGGCATTTGAATAGGGGTGTGTAGACTTTTTATATCCACTGTACTTTTCAAAGTGCTCAGTATGAATGCATTTTTTTTTTCTGGGAAATTTGCAGCTTTTCTCATAATTTTTTTATTTTTTCTCATTAATTTACTGCATTTCATTCTGAATTTCCAACTTTTTTCTTGTAAATTTGCCACTTTTTGCCATGAATTTGCTACTTTTAGATGTGCAACAATTTTCCTCATATTCTTTTGTTACTTTTTGTATCTTAAAGGAATTTCATTATAACAACATTGGTCATTATAACAACATTAATCCTGCTTTAGGTATTATTTCAAACCAAAAATATGTTTATTCAGTAAAAATAACCCCCTAGAGTCAGTATACTGAATAATTTTATCCATTGCCGGACGTAAGTGACGTACAATCCTTGTTTCCGGCGTTACCACAGACGAGTAACGTGTTTACTGCGGATGAGTAAACGCGTTCAGCAGATGCTCAGTGGGTCAAGATCTGAATTGAAAATGGCGCAAAATCTGCATGGATATATACTGCACAAACCATCCTTGGAAATGGCCTTCATTGACGGCATGAGCCACAGGTACCTCCGGGGACCAGCAGCTGAAAGGGACCTGACGAACAGGCAAGTTCCCAGTCAAGTAACTTCAGAACACATTGAATAAATCTTGATATACTAGAATTTTACTTCATTAAATTATATTCGGGTAGATTTTCTTGTACATGGTTGTAAAAAAATTACATAAAATTCTGATGTTGAAACTTTGTTGGCTGCAATACTGCAGTCCAGTCGATCGCACAAAGCAACGACTGTGTGATTGCGAAACTGGTCATGGAGGAGGCAAGATGTCCCTGACCATGACTGACAGAGAGCAGTGACTTGAAACTCACGTATTTGAGAAGGAATCATGACCAAAATTACTGGACGGAACCATTAGTATCATATTTGATCCTTTGAAATAGCTTTGGATTAAAATTCACTACAGGTACCCTTTAAATCTTCTATTTTTTCTTAAAAAATATGGAATCTTGTTCTACAAAATTTGTTTTTGTTCTTCTCAATTTACATATTTTTTTCATAAATTTGCAACTTTTTCTAGAAAGTTAATTTTTTTTTTGTTTTGGTAAATTTTGAACCGTTTCTGGAAAACCTGCCAGAATGGAGTAAACTCATTAGAAGTAGCTGAAGTGTTCTGAGTTATAAAAAAGAAAATGCATAATTTTGATATGAAAACAGCTAGGCTAATGCTTAACAGCGTTATGATACCTGTTTTAAAGGGATTTTATAACAGAGCGGTGTGATGACGTAGCCGGCTGGTACCATCCTCACACCGACCTACATCAGGGAGGAGTCGGCCATCTTATGGGCTCTTTTGCTGGCTCGCTCTCATTAGGCACAGATAGGAGCTCAGTGCTTAGTCACATGTACTGTATTATTAACCTTTTCTGTCATAAAGTTCAGTTCAAGCACACCTCACTTGTCTGTGGTCATTCCCAGGTTTGTGGACATAATATTTGGCGATGAGAAGTAAACCATGGGGGTGTGCCTGAGGCCACTGAGACTCTTTTTGGAGCACCTGGGGGAGCCATCTGTTCCATGGCCACATTGGCTCGACGCTTTTGAAACATATGTAGCAGCATTGGATTTGGGAAAATTGAACAAAGGACGGAAAAGGGCACTATTGGTCCACAACCTGGGCATAGAAGGCCAGAGAATTTTTCATATGCTCGGACCAGCGGACTCGTTTGATGAAGCTGCAGAACTGTTGGCTAGCTACTTTGCTACACCCAACAACGTGGTGGCGTGGCACACAAAGTCTCGCTGACTGTGACAAAAGCTAGGCTCGTCGACCCCCTACGGGGTCGGTGTCACCATTGTTGGGCCCCGAAGGCTGGTCAGGACCACAGCGTGTGGTGAAGCTGGATGGCGTCGGTGTACCAATGTTAGCGGTCACTGCTGCCTCATGGTCCCTAGTAAAGGAGGCCACGATTAGGAGGCTCACTCCCAGGCGACCTGATGTGGTGGAACTACCGGACGATGAAGGCTTCATGACCAGCAGGAACATCACCCTCTCAGTGTAGCACAGCAAAAGGAAAATTCCAGCATTCCAGTTCCAGGTGACATGTCAGTTTGATAATGTTATGGGGTGGGATTTGTTCTGCGAACTGGGTTTCACCCTCATGGTCCCCGGGCAGACTGTCGACGGTCCAGGTCCATTATACCAAGACTTCACAGACGTGAGTGCAGCCGAAGAGCACAGCCCAGAAAGCAAATGTAGCGTAGAGAGTGGATACAGCACAGAGAGTGAAAACGATATGGCGAGAGAGCAGCAACCAGACTCGCCTCCGTTCCTCACCCAGCGTGAACTGCAGGGAGCCACTGTCGAGCTGCAGGAGAGGGAGCCCACCTTTATCAGGAAGGGCACTGACAAGAAACCTGACATCCTATGTGCAAAGGAGGAGTGCTGCCTGTGTGTGGGGGGGGGGGGGGGGTGGCAGCGGCTGGACTCACCTCAGATCCTTGTTCAGCAGGAGTCTACGGGAGCCACTGCGGAGATGTAGGTGAGGAAGCCCACACACACAGAGAATTCAGAGACAAACCACCCCGATACGGATGTTAACTGTGATGAGAGCAACACATTACCCCGACCTAAACCAGCACCAGACGAAAGTGAAAAAGAACTGGACTGCTTCAGAATCCTTGCTCAGCACCAGTCTACAGGAGCCACGGCTGAGCCCACAGGTGAAGAATTCATGATTGTAAATGACACAGGAGAGACGCCGGATGTTTTCAGGATCCACGACCAGCACTTGCCTCCAGGGACTGCTGCTGTAGTGTTGAGTGAAGAATCTGTGACCCAACAGGATGTAGCAGAACCACCACAGCCTGGTGGATGCCCTGCAGTAAATGAGAGTACCACACCGTTACATCCACAATGCAATATGTAGCCATACAGAGCACCACTCATGGTGATTAACTGGGTTCAGGCCCACAGAACCATGCGGCTGGGCTCACAGTCAGCCTTTACATTGTCACTATCACCAACACGTATGAAAATAGCAGCACAACTGAGAAAAGGATTGGGACTGCAGATAAGCCGTCCGCGAGAGGTGAGAAGAGTAGCTGCAGATCGGGATACGGCACTGGAGCCGTTCCAGCTGGTCTGGGATCAAGGCTGGGACGTTGCTGATGAGTGTGTCATGGCTCCAGAGGGATGACACCCAGGCCTGCTGAAATTGGCGCCACAAGGGGTGTATCCACCACGAGCCCACTACAAGGCCCCTCTAGCAGAACTGCCTTCCCAGTGGAAGACTGTGAGAAAAAAGTGACTGTTTAGTCAGAAGCGCAGCTGCCAAGACAAGTGGCAGAATAATCCACTCAGCCATGTCGGGTTGAGTGGCGGTCCACCCGCTAACCAAAGTTCAGGAAGTTTTTGTTGTTTTGAAAAAGAAGTAATCTACAGCAGGGGTGTCCAAACTTTTTTCACTGAGGGCCACATACATAAAAATATAGAAGGGGATGGGCCACTTACTAGAAATTATGTATATAGCCTTAACTTTAGTGTATTAAAGTTAGAAAAATCAATTAAAAGTGGACAAATATGTTATATTGTTGAATATAATTAAAGACAAAACTGCCTTCATCACAGCTTTCCATAAATGGATCTTTACTGATTTATTCAGAAAAAGCTTTGGTAGCTCATTCTCAGAACAGCAGCCTCAGATTTCTTCTTAGACAGATTTACAGTACAGAGAAAAAACAATGGCTTAGCAACACACCTATTAACGTTCGTTTGAAATGGTTATCAACATTAACAGACTGAACTGGACTTAATAACAGGAGTGCATATAATTTTAGTAAATTATTCTGGTGAGTATCAGCTGCGCTGGGTATGTAAATCGGTCCATCCAGCCGCGGTGCTGATCCGACGCCACTCGTGCCAAAAATCCGGACAAATGTCACTTGATCAAGGAGCAAATCTGCATCAGATGAGATCAGCTGACTTTGCGTGCACAGTGTGTGCGCTGTGCACAGCGGTGTGTACTCTGTGAGTTAACAAGAAAAACGCATATAAGAAAGTGGTGCGCAAAAGCAGGGTAGCGACAGAATTGATGCGCATTATTGATATTTGTCGCATGTGTACCTGCACATGCATGCTTATTAACACACGGGTACTGTGGAATATATTTTTACTCACCTAAAATGGGAACGGCTTTGCACTCAGTGGGAGCAGTGATGCTGCGCTTTGGACCGAAGGATGGCTGGCAGGTCTGGAGTAAACTTAGTGGTTGAGATGCGAAGGACATCATGGAGATGGCTGTCGGTCAATTTGGTTCTCATTCTGCTTTTGTTCAGTGTTAACAGAGAAAATGTTTGCTCACATATGTATGTTGAGCCAAATAGACTGATCATTCTTTTTGCGTGGCGTCTCATCAGAGGAAACTTGTCCTTTTCCAAGCTCCGATAGAACTTGGGGAGGGAAAGCTGCTGATGTTGATTCTTCAGAGAATCATCACACTGGATTTCGATGAGTTCTAATTGCAGATTCTCTTCCACTTCTTCGGCATCCACCAAGAAAGGAGTCACGAATAGCTTGATTTCTTTTTCAATGACAGAAAAATCCTGGAAGCGCTGTCTGAATTCTGTTTCGAGACATGTAATCACAGACACATATTCCCCTTTTTTAGCAGAAAGGTTGGCCTGTGGATAAGCAGTTCTGATCTTGGACAGTGTGGGGAAGTGCACAACGTTGAAGTTGCGCAGTTGTGTCTTAAAGAGATTGAGCTTCACACAAAATGCTTTCATGTGCGCATAAAGTTGTGGTACAAGCTGCTCTTTCCCTTGTAGGCTCTTGTTCAGGGTGGTTAAATGATCAGTAAGATCAACTAAAAATGCTAGGTCTACCAACCACAGAGGGTCATTCAGCTCATGAAGAGGTCGGTCCTTCTCTTTCAAAAACTGGTCAATTTCTGACCTCAGGGAGTAAAAACGCTTCAGCACGGCGCCACAGCTTAGCCAACGCACATCCAAGTAGTAGAGTAGATCCCCATATTCAGCATCCACATCAGAAAGGAAAGCCTGAAATTCTCTGTGGTACAGTCCTCTTGCTCGAATTATGTTGACAGTTTTCACAACTGTGTTCATTACATCTCCAAGATTGACTGTCTTGGCACAAAGGGCTTCTTGGTGAACAATACAGTGCATTTTAACAGCCTCACCTCCAGTCTCTTTCACCTTAGCGCACATCATAGATGCCATTCCTTTGTGTGCACCTGCCATAGCTGGAGCCCCGTCTGTTGTGACTCCACATAGCTTGTCCCATTTAAGTCCCATT
Organism: Pholidichthys leucotaenia; assembly: GCA_020510985.1. Taxonomy (NCBI): domain Eukaryota; kingdom Metazoa; phylum Chordata; class Actinopteri; order Cichliformes; family Pholidichthyidae; genus Pholidichthys; species Pholidichthys leucotaenia. Next base: position 91,201,254 of record CM035841.1, read on the forward strand.
TTGTCAATTGAGTCTGACACAGCTTCAAAAATAGTGTAACGTCGGGGCCATGTTAAGGGGGGCAGGAGTTTCCCAGCATGCTTTGACAGTTGAAAACGTTACTGTGTGTGTGTATTAAATGTTATTACTGAGTTATTATACTGCTGTGTAATTATAACTGCGTTATAATGACCCAGCAGTATTTCATAGGCAAGATTTATTATGTGTGTGTAACCGTGATTTAAACGGAGGTCTGGGAGAATGACCTCCCCTCCTGCCTGTGCTCAGAGTGTGTGTAAAATAAAGCCCGTTCATCACAACCATCTTGCTCCTCTTCTTTGTGTGAACCTTGCCTACGTCACACTGGTGTCAGAAGTGGGATGGAGCAGATGGAAGCCAGGATCAGAATGGAGATCCAGCAGCTGGAGCAATTCATTGCTCAGCTGATAACGGACGATGGGACCGAGACACCACCCCCGGGAGCCGGGAGCCGGGAGGAACGAAGCGGCGGCGGACCTGACGGGGCCAGCGCATCCCGCCTTCTGCCTTTTTCAAGACAGAGCGGGCAGAGCAGAGCAAACCAGCCCCGCATTCCGCCCTCTTCAGGACAGGACGGGCTGGCGATCCCACGGCGATCAGGAGTGACGATCGATCAGGAGGCGGCCGTCCCATCTGTTCGGCAGCGGGCCAAGATTCCCCGCTTCAACGGCGAGGCCACGTTGGATGACTACCTGACCCAGGTCGAGCTGACCGCTGCGCTGAACGGCTGGTCACCAGAGGAAACCGCCGTGCAGGTTGCGCTGGCCTTGGAGGGGAGAGCTCTCTGCACGCTCTCTGATCTCCGGCCCGAGGAGCGCTACAGCTGGCCAGCGCTACAAGGGGCGCTCCGGAGACGATTTGGGAGAACGGCGGACGCTGAGCACGCCCAGGAACAGCTGACCCACCGCCGCCGAAGCAACCAGGAAAGCCTAGGAGCCTATGCTGCAGACATACGGCTGCTAACCTGGCGCAGCTACCCAGATTTCGCACCGGAGGCGGTAGAGAAGCTCGCCCTCCGGAGCTTCATCCAAGGTCTCCGCCCGGCCCAGCTCCAGAGCCACGTACGGATCCATGCCGTGAGCGACTGGGAGACTGCGGTGGCAGAAGCAGAGCGGGTGGAGCCGCTGATGAATCGCACAATTGAAGCGCCAACGCACAGTCAAAGAACCTTCCAGGCCACGATGGAGAGCGAGGAGGAAGAGGAGGAATTACGGCAGACCATGGCGGCGCATCCACGGAGAAGATGGCCACGGCGGCGCGAGGAAGGGTGCTTCCGCTGCGGAGAGCCGGGACACATCTCACGATACTGCCCCGCACCCACCCCATGACAAACTGGCCCCTCGCTGGCGTTAAACTAGAGCGAGGTGGCGTGAATGGGGACAGGCCACCTCCCGCAGATGTTTCCCCCGAGAAGCCGGCACCACGCATGAGCCAAATTGGACACTCTCCAGGGATGTATCTACAGTGCAGCTTGGGGAAGATGTCGATCCGGGCCCTGATTGACACCGGCTCTACAATCTCCTTGGTTCGACCCGGTGTGCTGCCGGGCACGAACAAGACGGCCCCACGGGGGTGGGAACCCACCAAGAGCTGTGTCACCACGGCTACCGGTGAGTGCGCCAGACTGAGGGGGCGGAGAGTTCTGGTGGTGGGGGTGGCCGGTCAGAACATAAGACACCCGTTCTGGCTGGCTGACATCCAAGACCCCTGTATTATTGGACTAGACCTGCTCACAGCCTGGAACGCCAAGATCGACGCCGCCGGACCGTCCCTCCAGCTGGGAAACCGGACCATCACGCTCCACAGCAGAACCCAGGGAAGGAACACGGGGGCCTGCGCAATCAAGGGATCACCAAGACAGACCGGACCAGGCGGGCCACCGCGAGGACCGGACACGATGACGTCACCAGTGCGGGCAGAGAGAGCACGAGCACACACAGGGACAGCAAGGGGAGGGGTCAACGTATCAGCAGAGACGCAGCAGGCGGTCGAGGAACTACTTCAGTGGAGCTGCAGCGGGCTGGACCCGGAACAGAGACACCAGCTGCGGGAGCTATTGGACTGTTATATGGGTGTTTTCGCCGCGAAGGATGAGGAATGCGGCCGGACCGGTTTGGTACAGCACGAGATCGACACCGGTGAGGCCAGGCTGATTCGACTCCGCCCACGCCGGCTGCCCTTTTCAAGGCGGGCAGCAGCAGAACAAAAAGTGCGAGAAATGCTGGAGGCAGATGTTATTGAGCCCTCCAGCAGCCCCTGGGCGGCGCCTGTGGTGCTGGTCAAGAAGAAGGACGGGTCGTGGCGGTTCTGTGTGGATTACCGCCGCCTGAATGACGTCACCCGGAAGGATTCCTACCCCATGCCCCGCATCGATGACGCGCTGGACCACATCGCCGGCTCCAGCTGGTTCAGCTCGCTGGATCTACGCAGCGGCTATTGGCAGGTAGAACTGTCACCTGAGGCCCGCCAAAAAACAGCCTTCTCCATCGGGCAGGGACTGTACCAGTTTAAAGTGATGCCGTTTGGACTCTGCAACGCTCCGGCCACCTTTGAGCGCTTGATGGAGCGAGTGCTGGCTCACGTGCCCCGGAGTCGCTGCGTTGTTTACCTGGATGACCTACTGGTGCATGCAGCTGATTTCGACAGCGCCCTGTCAAATCTTCGAGAGGTGCTGGGTGCCATCCAACAGGCGGGGCTACAGTTACACCCTAGAAAATGCCACCTGTTCCGGCGGGAGACCACCTTCCTGGGCCACATCGTCAGCGCAGCGGGGGTCGCCACCAACCCAGAAAAAGTGGCAGTGGTGAGAGACTGGCCAGTGCCGCGGAATGTGGGAGAACTGAGGAGTTTTCTTGGATTGGCCTCCTATTATAGGAGGTTTGTGAAAGACTTCGTCACCATTGCCAGCCCGCTGCATCAGCTGACGCAGAAAGGACGCACGTTTCAGTGGAGTGAGAACTGTGCTGCTGCTTTCTCCCAGCTTCGCGCAGTGCTCATCAGAGCCCCCGTCCTGCAGTATCCTGACCCGAACCGCCCTTTCATCGTGGACACGGACGCCAGGAACCAGGGCATCGGGGCGGTGCTATCCCAGGAGGGAGAGCAGGGAGAGCAGGCAGTCGCTTTTTTCAGCCGCACTCTCAGCAGAGCCGAGAGGAACTACTGTGTGACTCGCAGAGAGCTGTTGGCTGTCATTTAAGGACTGCGTCATTTCTGCCCGTATGTGTACGGGGGGAGGTTCCAGCTCAGGACGGATCACGCTTCCCTGACCTGGTTATTAAACTTCAAAGAACCGGATGGACAGTTGGCGAGGTGGCTGGAGGCACTGCAGGATTATAATTTCCAGATTGTGCATTGGGCAGGCCGCCTCCACGCCAACGCTGACGCGCTGTCTCGGCGCCCCTGTGCGACAGAGGAGTGTCGTCACTGCCAACGGGCTGAAGATCGAGACCAAGCTGCCCCACGGGCTGCTGTTCTCCGGGCCGCTGCGAGCAGGAATAACGCAGCGACGCGCAGCCCCCCCTCGGATGATCAGGCAGCTCTCCCCAGCGATGACGTCACAGAGGTTCTTGGCACGCAGCAGCTGCAGAGCGAGCAGGACAGAGACCCGGTCATTTCTCGGGTTCGGCAGTGGCTGGACGCAGGACAGCGGCCCGCCTGGGAGGTTGTGTCACCGCTGGACCCAGAGACTAAGGCCCTACACTCCCAGTGGGCCAACCTCCGATGCCACGAGGGCATGGTGTATCGACAGTGGCAGACTCCAGCTGGGCAGCGGCACGTCTGGCAGCTGCTGGTTCCTCGTCGACTCCGGCCCAACGTACTCCAGCTGGTTCATGGGGCGGTAGGAGCGGGCCACTTCGGAGTGACAAAGACGCTGCAGCGCCTTTGAGCCCGGTTCTACTGGCCCGGTTGTCATCAGGACGTGGAGCTCCACGTTCACCGCTGCGACACGTGCACAGCTCAGAAAGGGCCAACTCAGCAATCCCACGCTCCCCTGCAGCAGTACCGGGTGGGAGCGCCGATGGAGCGAGTGGGAGTGGACATCCTGGGCCCTTTCCCGACCACGGACCGGGGGAACCGCTACGTGCTGGTCGCGATGGATTATTTCACTAAGTGGCCAGAGGCATACGCGGTCCCGGACCAAAGCGCCGCTACGACGGCATCGAAGCTGGTGGACGAAATGTTCTGTCAGTTTGGCACACCGGAGGAGCTACACAGTGATCAGGGTCGGAACTTCGAGGCGGAGGTCTTCGGAGAGGTCTGCAAGCGGCTGGGCATCCGGAAAACCCGGACCACCCCGCTGCATCCACAGAGCGACGGCCTGGTCGAACGATTCAACCGGACCCTCACCACCCAGCTCGCTATTCTAGTGGACCAGCGACAGCGAGACTGGGACCTGCATCTGCCTTTTGTTTTGTGGGCGTACCGGACGGCAGCTCAGGAATCTACTCGGTGCACCCCTGCGGCGCTCATATTTGGACGCGAGCTGCGCACACCAGTAGATTTGGTATTCGGTCCTCCCCCTGAGCCGGAGGTGGAGGGAAAAGCCGGATTGGATTATTTTTTTTGTTTGAAAGAACGTCTCCACACGGTGCACGAACTGGCTCGAGAGGCCCTGGCAGCGGCTCGGCAGAAGCGAGCGTATGACTCCCGCTGCCAGGGGAGGGACTTTGCACCGGGAGATCGAGTCTGGGTTTTCTGCCCTGAGAGGAAAAGAGGACGATCACCGAAGCTGGCGAGCCATTGGTCGGGACCGTGCGTGGTTCTGCAGAGACTGTCGGATGTGGTGTACAGGGTGAGGCTTAGGAAAAGGGACCGGGTTGTGGTCCTTCATCGTGACCGTCTCGCCCCGTATCAGCCATCTGCACCGCTGGAGGACGAACCGGAGCTTTCATCCCGACCAGATACCCCGACCGAGACTCAGATGGACACTAGGGGCCCTGTATGTGTTGGTAGCCGGCACCGAAGGCCGCCCCGACACCTGGATGAGTTTGTATTGGACTTTTAAACTGGACTTTAATTTTTCTGGGGACAGAAACCAGTCCAGGAGGGGGGCAGTGTAACGTCGGGGCCATGTTAAGGGGGGCAGGGGTTTCCCAGCATGCTTTGACAGTTGAAAACGTTATTGTGTGTATGTATTAAATGTTATTACTGAGTTATTATACTGCTGTGTAATTATAACTGCATTATAATGACCCAGCAGTATTTCATAGGCAAGATTTATTATGTGTGTGTAACCGTGATTTAAACGGAGGTCTGGGAGAATGACCTCCCCTCCTGCCTGTGCTCAGAGTGTGTGTAAAATAAAGCCCGTTCATCACAACCATCTTGCTCCACTTTCTTTGTGTGAACCTTGCCTACGTCACAATATCCATACCCGTAGTTTTGCCTTTTAGACTCTTAAGATCGAGCAGCTCCTCTGTAACTCCAAAGCTCTCGTCCACTCCCCGCAAAAAAATTAGCAGCTGTGCGGTGTCTGTGGCATCAGTGCTCTCATCGCATGCAATGGAGTAAAAATCAAAAGCACAAGCTTTATCAGACAGTTGCAGTTTAGTGTTGGCTGACAAGTCTTCAATGTGTTGCGCAACTGTATTTCTGGACATGCTGACGTTGTTGAATTCCTGCACTTTTTCCGGGCACATTATTTCGGCGACTTTAACGAGGCAGTGTTTTATCAAGTCTCCATCTGAAAAAGGCTTGCCATGTCTTGCGATGAGTTGGGCGACCTCATAGCTGGCTATTGTAGCCTTTTCCTGGACTTTTTGAGCACGAAAAAAATACTGTTGCTGACCCTGCAGGATAGCTATCATTTGCTTTACTTTCTGCTCTCGCTCAGCACCAGTGTAGGATGCATAGGCCTGATGTTTAGTTTCATAATGACGTCGTACATTATACTCTTTCATAACTGCCACAGTTTCAGTGCAGATCAAACAGACACACTTCCCCTTGAACTCTTTGAAGAAATATTCACTCTCCCACCGTGTCTGAAATTTTCTGCACTCACTTTCTACCTTTCGCTTCTTTGGTTCTGACATGTTGAGTAACTTGGGGTAAATTTATTCTGTGATTGTCCTTTTTGGTGGAGCAACTGCCTTGATCAACAGTAGCTCCCCCTGGTGTTAAAACTAAGAAGTGCAATACACTCAGGCAAAAATTGAAGTGTGGGCCATATTCTATTCTATTTAAAAAAATTCTTGCGGGCCAATTAAAAATGGACCGCGGGCCGCAGTTGGCCCGCGGGCCGTAGTTTGGACACCCCTGATCTACAGTTAGGCCCAAAAATATTTGGACAGTGACACAAATTTTGTTATTTTAGGTGTTTACGAAAACATATTCAGGATACAATTATATAATCGCTGTGGGCTTAAAGTGTAGACTCTCAGCTGTAATTTGAGAGTATTCACATCCAAATTGGAGCAAGGGTTTAGGAATTACAGCTCTTTAATACGTAGCCGCCTCTTTTTCAAGGGACCAAAAGTAATTGGACAATTGACTCAGAAGGCTGCAAAAAAAAAAAAAAAAAATAACAAGGTTGCCTCAGACTCGGCAAAAAAATTACAGAAACAAGTTAAAAATCCATTTGTAAAGCATATGATCAAAATATGGTGGGAAACCAAAAAATATTTAAACGAACCACACTTATTGTCACAATTTAGCCCAATATGGGGTAATCAATATTTTACACCAGGGACAGCGGATGCTGTATTTAAAGAATGGAATTTAAAAGGGATTCAAAAGATTCAAGACTTATATCTGTCATGTTCAGATAACATAATGTCTTTTGAAGAGCTGAGGATCAAATTTAATCTTAATAGAACACATTTTTTTAAATATCTTCAGCTTAGGAACTTTATTCGATCAAATCAAAATAATGCTCTCACTCAACCTATTTATTCATCCTTGGAAAAAATTTTGACGAAAGATAATAAGAGAAAGGGTATTATTTCAGAGTTTTATAACTCATTGACACTATCCTCAAGTGAAAACTCACAGAAAAGATTGAATTATTGGAAAGAAGACCTGCAAACTGAAATTTCAGAGGAACAATGGGAATTGGCTTGTACAGAAGCTCAAACCAAATCAATAAATGTACGTCTTAAATTGATACATTTTATATGGTTAATGCAGATGTATGTTACACCGGTGGAATTAAATAGATATAACAAAAACATACCAGATATGTGCACAAAATGTATGGAAAGTAAAGGAACTTTATTTCATTGTGTATGGGAATGTAGAAAAATTATAATGTTTTGGGAAGAGGTGAGGGTAACAATTGAAAAAATAAAAATTGTGGAAAAAGACTCATAGACCAGATGTGACCCAGATGTGACTCAGTGGTTAAAACAGATGTTAACAAACCTTCCACTAGAAAGAATAACATACATACTGAAATCAAAGGAAAATGTGTTTGAGAATATATGGAGACCATTCATTGATTATGTAAAGAATTTAAACATAACTTTTGAAGAAGAAGTTGAATGATGTGTGTGGACCTTGTAAATTCCAAACTGGTGAAGGTATAATATGTATACTTATGAAATGGATTGCCTAGACTAAACAGAGGAGCATTGTTGAAGACCTGTTCTTGTCAGTGGTTGTCGATGTTTTTAGTACATTTTTTTTTATTATTTTAGTGTTAGTGTTTGATTGTTTGTGTTATGTTTGTAAAAAAAAAAGGTTCAATAAAAAATATTGTGGAAAAAAAACAAGGTTGCATGGGCTCTTCCCTCGTTAACCTGTCATCAATTAAGCAGTTAAAAGGTCTGGAGTTGATTCCAGGTGTGACGTTTGCATTTGGAAGCTGTTGCTGTGAACACACAACATGCGGTCAAAGGAGCTCTCAATGGAGGTGAAACAGACCATCCTGAGGCTGAAAAAAAGAAGAAATCCATCAGAGAGATAGCAGAAATGTTAGGAGTGGCCAAATCAACAGTTTGGTACATTCTGAGAAAAAAAGAGTGCTCTGGTGAACTTGGGAACTCAAAAAGGCCTGGACGTCCACGGAAGACAACAGTGGTGGATGATCGCAGAATCCTTTCCATGGTGAAGAACAACCCCTTCACAACATCCACTCAAGTGAAGAACACTCTCCAGGAAGTAGGTGTATCAGTATCTAAGTCTACCATGAAGAGAAGACTTCATGAGAGTAAATACAAAGGATTCACCACAAGGTACAAACCATGAATCATCCTCAAAAATAGAAAGGCCAGAATTGACTTTGCCAAACTGGAACAGCATTCTTTGGACAGATGAGACTAAGATCAACCTGTACCAGAATGATGGGAAGAAGAAAGTTTGGAGAAGAATTGGAACAGCTCATGATCCAAAGCACTACATCTTCTGTAAAACATGGTGGAGGCAGTGTGATGGCATGGGCATGCATGGCTTCCAGTGGCACTGGGTCACTTGTGTTTATTTATTTATTTATTTAGCGAATGCAAAGTCCTTAAGCCAAGCAGTTGCCTCCTGGTTTGCTGTATGGAGGGTGTGTAATCCTCCTTCCAGTCTTTGGAGCGGGCAAACCTCTATGATGTGTTCCATTGTTTGCTCCTCTCCACATGCGCACAGTGGGCTAGGGCTACTGCCCCATCTGTGAAGGCTGGCCAAGCAGGGGCCATGTCCAGTCCTGAAGCGATTGAGTGTAGACCACTGTCTCCTTGGGAGGTTGGTGCCCGGGACCTGTTGGTTGGGGTTTATCACCAGCTGTTTGTTTGGGACCTCCTTGGTCTCCCATTCCTCTTGCCAAGCTGTCTGGATGGTAAAGTCAGCTGGGGGAGGGTTTTTCCAAATCGGCCGTCTGGATGAAAGTCGGGCAGTGGGTGGGGTGTAGATATCTGCATGGATTGGCAAGTGAGGAAACTTGTAACAATAAACTTGTGTTTACTGATGATGTGACAAAAGACAGAAGCAGCCGGATGAATTCTGAAGTGTATAGGGATATACTTTCTGCTCAGATTCAGCCAAATGCAGCAAAGTTGATTGGACGGCGCTTCACCAATGATCCAAAACATACTGCAAAAGCAACCCAGGAGTTTTTTAAAACAACGAAGTGGAATATTCTGCAATGGCCGAGTCAATCACCAGATCTCAACCCAATCGAGCATGCATTTCACTTGCTCAAGACAAAACTTAAGGCAGAAAGACCCACAAACAAGCAACAACTGAAGACAGCTGCAGTAAAGGCCTGGCAAAGCATCACAAAGGAGGAAACCCAGCGTTTGGTGATGTTCATGGGTTCCAGACTTCAGGCAGTCATTGCCTGCAAAGGATTCTCAACAAAATATTGAAAAGTAACATTTTACTTAGGGTTATGTTTATTTGTCCAATTACTTTTGAGCCCTTGAAATGAGGAGTGTTTGTATAAAAATAGCTACAATTCCTACATGTTTATTCATATATTTTTGTTCAACCCCTTGAATTAAACCTTGAAGTGTGCACTTCAATTCCGTTGTAGTTGTTTCATTTCAAATCCAATGTGGTGGCATGCAGAGCCCAAATCATGAAGATTGTGTCACTGTCCAAATATTTCTGGGCCTAACTGTATATATGGGTATTTTTGCAAAGTTTTGAGGTTTTACTTTTTCAATCTAACTTTGCGGGGTTTTAACTCGAATGTTGCGTACGTGATAACCTATTTACATATTTTTTAAAGCAATTTTTTGACGTATCACTGACTTTTTTCTTTGACTGAAGCATAACAGTGCACTTTAGAGGGAAAAAGGACTTCTTAATTGACAACCATTTTTTGAAGCTAAGTAGAACAAATGACTTTGCAAATGACAAAGTATAATGATTTAAATGACTCTGACTTTAAAAATGTAGTGTTTATATGACTTTACACTGTAGAATACATCTGATGCTACTCACCACATAATGGTGTGACAATATCACATTTCAGAAATGTGACCGTAATAAGGAATGTGTTTTCCCGATTCTCAGCCATGGCCAAGCTGGGCCTTGGGACTCCAGTCCACTCCACAATTTACCAATGAATGTATAAAAAGAGGCATTCCTTGTACAAAATTAAGCTAAATTCTAATTAGGCAAAATGTCCACCTTTCCACTGACTGAAGGAGTGTGACACAACCTTTCACAAGGATTCAACCTGTCTGTGTTCAACTGGATAAACTGATTTTAGTTATCAATGCTAAAGCATATCAAATCTGCACAGATAGCTATATTGTTTTTCCTAAATGGAATTTGTCAATTAGTTCAAGAGACATCACGAAAGAAACCATGATTAGTGAAACCTCATTTTGAAGGAGCTGTACTACTCACAAATTTTCATCTAAATTAACTGTGTGTAACACATAAAAGTGGTAACACGCTTCCTTCCTGTAAAAGATACTACCCATCAAGCAAATATCCTCTAACTTTGCTGCATGTGCGACTCCATTCATCAAAAAGGGGGTATCAAAGAAATTAATTAGCAAAAATAATTAGCAATCCTCAGGAAAATAGATAATACATAAAAATTATCAATAGATGATCAATAATGAAGAGAAAAATATAAATGAAACTGCTTGGTCATGAAATCACAACATTCAATTGGAGAAGTTAAAAATTACATCAATAAATTTCCAGATATTTAAGGGAATAGCTGTAGATTATTGTAAAGGAAATACAGTGATCCCTCGCTACTTCGCGCTTCACCTTTCGCACCCTCAGTGCATCGCGGATTTTTCAAAAATATTCATCAAAAATTCAAAATTGAGAAAAAATACATTAGAACATCACGTATCAACACGGAGAGCCCGCACAACTCAAAATTCACCTCTCTGATTCGCTGGCCAGCATCTTCCCCCTAAGAGGTCGCTCCCGACTCTAGATTTTGTTCTCGTGTTGACTCGGCTCGGGAATCTCGCGAGAGATGCACTCTCGCGAGATTCTTTTCATTCTCTCGCTCTTTCTCTCTCCCGAGAGAGAGAGAGTGAGAGAATGAACGTACGTATTATTTATATTATTTATACATTATTTTATGTATCAAAAAACTAACGAGATCAGCCTGGAATTCCACAAAGGGGGGTGACGCTACTTCGCGGTTTTTCACTTTTCGCGGTCGGTTCTGGAACCCATTAACCGCGATAAGTGAGGGATCACTGTATCATGTTTATAAGGAACAAGGTAAACTGATAAGGAAGAAAACCATGCAAATATATGAGAAAAGTTCCAAATGTCTAAGGAAAGTCCAACTTGTGCTGAATTTATGTTTACTGTGGGACTTGATTTAGAATCTACTACAAAGACAACACAGATTCTTACTTTTATTACCTCCACCAAGGAGGTTATGTTTTCATCGGCGTTGGTTTGTCTGTCTGTCTGTCTGTCTGTCTGTCTGTTAGCAAGATAACTCAAAAAGTTATGGACGGATTTTCATGAAATTTTCACAGATTGTCAGAAATGGGGTATCCTACAGATGATTAGATTTTGGTGGTGATCCGGATCACCGTCCACAAGAAAACCACCATTACGCAAAATGCCATTTTCGTGAATAACTACTGAACCACTATCCTATCATTGTCAATCCAATTGCTTGTTATATGTTTTCATGGTCAAGGAATCTGAAAACGTACACACAAACACTGTATGGGGGGAACTGTGGCACTTGGCGGAGGCCTGCGCTCTCCGAGTGCTTTTCTAGTTGAAACTGCTAAACAAAAAAAAAAAAAAAAATTGAGTGGGTAATGGCACAAGTCCCACTGTATCAAGTGTCCAGTGTCTTCAGGAACTCGGATATTGGCAGAAGTCTGTGATTCATTACCTTCGTAATGCTAAAATTCTAATCAGATGCAAAAAGACATATGATAACATAAACATACACTTCATAAAACTTTTGAAATTTAAAAGAACGTTTATAACTTAAAAAAGAACTCTGAAATAGCTAGACAAGCCAGGGCTCTCAGAAAACAGGGGAAAATACCGTCAACACGGACAAAGAACTGTAAGGTGTGGATAAAACTGCTTAGAACTCCAGAAGAAGCTAAAGTAATAATGATTAGAGAAATGGAGAAATTAGACAAATTTAAACCTTAGCTCTGATGCATGAATAACAGTGCAGTAAGATGATGAGTGGAGATTTTTGTGTTCTTTTTTCCTTGTGTGTTTCTACTTTTTTTTCCCCCTTTTGGTGTACATTGTTGACATAACTTATGATTAGTACTTTAACCAATCATCCTTCCTCATTTAATAATGGAAGTGTATTAGGGCAAATTGAAGCTGAAACCTTTGTCAATACTGAACAGCAACCACAAGACATTTTAGGAGATATTGACCCTGACAATAACTATTTTAATCATATTAACATTAAGTATGCTTATTATGATGAAATGAACTAGAGGTAAAATCTGTTGTTGAAAAGAGTAAAAATAAATTATCAACTGATTGTGATGGTATTGAAATGACACTAGTAAAAATAACTGTTGACAGCATATTAAAACCATTTACATATATTTGTAATCTATAATTTCAAACTGGCTCATTCCCGCAGAAAATGAAAATAGCAAAAGTAATACAATTATTCAAGCAAGGAAATAAACACCACTACACAAACTACAGACCAGTTCACTTCTCCCACAGTTTTCAAAGAGAAGACTTTTTTTTTTTTTAAATAAACACGATGTGTTTAATCAGAATCAATATGGATTTAGAGCAAAGAGTACAACATTGTTGGCGATAATGGAAGCAACAGAGGAAATAAATGCATTGGATCAAGGAAAATATGCAATTGGTGTACTTATAGATTTTAGAAAAGCATTTGATACAATAAATCATTCAATACTTCTTGATAAACAGCAAATGTATGGTATTAGGGGAGTGGCTCTGAATTTGGTTACAAGTTATTTATCTGAGAGACAACAGTTTGTGAAGATGGGAGAATATCTATCTGGGTGTATGAGAATTGCCTGTGGGGTCCCCTAGGGGTCAGTATTGGGCCCCAAATTATTTAACATATATAAATGATATATTCCAAGTTTCTAAATTATTAAAAATAATATTATTTGCTGATGATATTAATATATTTTATTCTGGAAATAATTATAATCAACTAATCCATACTCTAAATAATGAATTAAACAAGCTTAAAAAATGGATGGATTGTAATAAATTATCACTAAATAGAGATAAAACTAAGGTAATGATATTTGGTAATTGTAAAAATAAAGAAGATATACATATTCATATAGATAATGCAATTATTGAAAATGTTAAGGAGAATAAGTTTTTGGGTGTAATACTAGATGATAAAATTAGTTGGAAACCACACATCAGATACATACAAAACAAAGTTGCAAAAAATATTGCAATTATAAATAAAATTAAGCAGGTCCTAGATTACAAATCACTTCATATCTTGTATTGCTTATTAGTACTTCCATACTTGACCTATTGTATAGAGGTCTGAGGTAACAATTATAAAAGTACACTTAATTCATTGCTAATATTACAAAAAAGGGCAGTCCGTGTTATACACAAAGTTGGGTATCTTGAACATACTAATTTATTGTTTATACATTCAAAATTATTGAAATTACGGGATCTGGTTGATTATTATACAGCACAATTAATGTTTAAAGTCAGTAAAAACCTTTTGCCATACAATATACAAAATCTTTTCAGTGAGAGAGAAGGGAAATATAATTTATGGGGGAACACAAAATTTAAAATGCACTTAGTAAGATCTACTAGGAAGGGTTTTTGTGTGTCTGTGTGTGGGGTAAAATTGTGGAATGGGTTGGGGGAGAAACACAGGCAATGTTCAAACATCCATATATTTAAATCAACATATAAGGAAATGATTTTTGAGCAATATAAAAATAAAGGGCAGTAATATTACAATGTGTCTTCAATGAAGAAAGGTTCTTATTGTGTGTGTGTTATTGTGTTATGGTGATTGTGATGGTGTTGTCTGTGATTGTTTTTTTTTTTTTTTTTTTTGGTTACTTATTTGTACCCGTAGGTAGATTTGGTTTGCAGTCTGGTGACAAGCCACCGGCTGCTGGTCGCTGCGTGCGCGAGCGCCCTAAACCTACATGTTTTTGGTATGCGGGAGGAAACCGGAGAAATCCCGGAGTAAACCCGCGCAACACGGGGAGAACATGCAAACTCCACACAGCTCACTGTAGGTCGGGGGCTGGGATCGAACCCACGATCTCATGATCCCCGCGATCCCCCGGCCAAGAGTAAACTGTGCTGCCACAGTGCTAAACCACTGCGCCACCGTGCAGCCATGCACGGTGGCGTTGGTATGTGTTGAACATACCAGAAGTATTTATTTATTATTGTTACAATTACTGTTGGATGTTGGTATTGTTGTCAATTGTTGGTATTGTTGTCAATGTGGACAGTCCTTGTTGTGTCATTTCTGTTGCATAATTTGGCTATGGGGTGTATTATAATGAATGTGGTTGTGGGATGAATGACTAAGAGTGATGTTGTAATTTGTTGGGTATGGAAAAGGGGTGGGACTATATAAGCGTTGGCTTCTTCCCACTCCTTTTGAACATTTTATTTTTTGGCTTGATTTTTGTTTTAAATTCTTTTTTTCTTTTTGTAGGAATGTTCAAATAAATAAAATCAATCAACTTACTAAAATAGTTATAAAATCCATAAGTTCCATATTTTTAAGAAAATTATTATGAAGTATAGCTTAAATCTCAGAAAAAATGAACATCTTTATACAGTAAGAGCTAAAAGCTCAATCTGGCATTGACAATCATGTTGGTAGTTGGTTTGATAATATATTTGGCAAATGGGGAAAAACAATTCAAGGGGCCCTTATAAGTACTGTTATTAGTTTATTGATCTTTGTTTTCTGTGGATGTTGTTGTATTCCCATGATTAAACGACTTGTTGAAAGATCTATTTCAGCAGCATTCTGTTCCAAGAATCCTCCTCCATACCAAGGTGTCCAGGAAGCTGTCCATCTGCTCTCCTACTGCAAGGATGATGACAAAATTGTGCCATGATTGGACTTGGATGGGGGCCTGGAAGACGAAGAGGAAGTAGTTTAGGGCCTGCGATAATGTCTACAATGCACATTCACATGATGTTAGTTTTTGCTTTGCTGTGCCTTTGCCCTACAGGTTTCTTTTGTGACAAATGATTGATAGGATGTAGATGCGAATATGACAATAGCTTAGCTTTGAATATATTTTACACATATAGGATTGTTAGCTATATTGACTCACAATGTTTGTACCTCACCTGATGTCCACTCGAGAGATGGCGACCTGAAGGGGGCAGGTCCACGTGACTGCCGGAAGGGGGCATCACTCACATATAGAACCTTAGAAACATCACACACAGGGATTAGAGTAGGGTTGTGAGATGGGTTTATGCCCATCTCAACAGGGGGAGATGCAAAAACTGCGAGCTTATGTCACTAGATTAGTGAGGTGCCCAATTTGGACACCTCAACAGGGGGAATTGTTGGTAAAATTCTATGAAGCAAGTGTGCAATTGTATTTCTCAGAATGTCAGTCAAATATGCAGTAATGATCTTTCACCTACTTTATCTGCTTGCTCCACATGCTACACTGCGGTTTTTAGGTTACACCCTATGACCCACTTGTTGAAAACAGTTAGACTCACTTCTGCGTTCACCTAATGGAAAATTACTGATACAAATGAGGAAACCACTCCCCCTTGCATGAGGGAGTGGGGAAGTTTTATAAAAAGTGTAGGACCCATTTTTCCTGCTGCATTCTCTTCTGATATGTTCTAAGAGTTATGCTCCAGCGCTGTTTTTTTTTTCCTGTACCATATCTCAGCTTCAGTAAAATAAGTGAAATTGTACTTCATCTCTCAGTCTAGTTATTTGGCCTTCGTATAAAAGAACTGGAGGTTAAGATACATTAGGACGCAACATAACTCTTTATTATCAGTTTGTCCTAAAACATCTTTAAAAAGTCTTCAGTTGATCCAAAATGCTGCAGCAAGAGTTTTAACAGGTACTAGAAAGAGAGATCATATCTCTCCGATTCTGGCCTCCCTTCACTGGCTTCCCATAGAGTTTAGAATTAAGTTTAAAATCCTTCTTCTTACTTTTAAAGCTCTAAACAATCAGGCTCCTTTTTATTTAAAAGATCTGATACTACCCTACTATCCTAACAGAGCACTACGCTCCCAAAATTCTGGATTACTTGTAATACCTAGAATCTCCAAAAGTACAATGGGAGGCAGAGCCTTCAGTTATCAATCCAATCTGGATTCGGGAGTCAGACTCGATCTCTGTTTTTAAGAATAGGGTTAAAACGACCTTTTTGATATAGTCTACAATTAGGGAGGGATCATGTGTCTCTGAACCCTCCCTTAGTTATGCTGCTAATAGGTTTAGACAACCGGGGGATCTCCAATAATGCACTGGGCTTCACTATTTTCTTTACTCTCAATGATACATACATACATCCATCCATCCATACATACATACTTTTTTTTTTTTCTGGTCATTAACATCTGTTTGTTCTCTCCCATAGATTGAGTCCCCATCGTGCTGTTTCCTCTCTACATGTCTGTTCTTTTCATCTTCTCCATCCCCTCACCCCCCAGCCAGTCGCAGCAGATGACTGCCCCTCCCTAAGCCTGGTTCTGCTGGAGGTTTCTTCCTGTTAAAAGGGAGTTTTTCCTCTCCACCGTCACCAAGCACTTGCTAATTGCTGGGGTCTTTCTGTAACTGTGGTGGTTTCCCCTACAGTTGAAAGTGCTATGAGATGACTGTTGTTGTGAAATGGCACTATATAAATAAAGTTGAATTGAATTAAGCTGGTTGCCAACTGCCAATCAATCTAAAAGAAGAAGAAGAACCTGACTTGATGCGTGTCCAGGAATCATGGTTAAAACCTAGGCTGGTCTTTATTATACAGGGATATGTGGCAATCAGACAGGACAGAGAGGAGGGTGGAGGAAGGGGTTATGTCACTTTTGTGAAGGAAGGCATTCCCTATAGATGCCTGGATACTGATAATGATTTGGAGTGTGTGGCTGTTGAAGTGGGGGTAGGAAAGAAAAAGTTGGTACTTATAAACTATAATCCCTGCAAAAAAATGGAATGGAAGCTGCAGGAGATAGGAATCAATAGGGAATGTGTTAATTGGTGTGGAGATTTTAATGCTCACAGTGTTTTAGAGGGGAGAAACAACACTGATTACAATGGTCAAATAGTGGAAGAGTTGCTGCATGAGCAACATCTAGTGTGTATTAATCATGGTAGTACCACCAGGGTGGATGTGAATGGTGGCAAAGAATCTGTGATTGACTTGACACTGGTGACCAACTCTTTAGCACCATTATCTGACTGGTATGTCCATGACAAAGGTACAGTTGGCAGTGATCATTATCCGATATACAGTAAAGTAAATGTAACTATGATAAAATCCACAGTTAATGCGGGAGGTAAATGGATATTTGACAAAGCTAACTGGGGCAAGTTCAGGAGTGAATGTGACAGTCTTCTGCGTCATGCTAATACTGGCATGAGCATTGAAGTGGCTAACTTTAAAATCATACAGGTGTAGACGCTGGGCTAATCATCTCAGACTGGATGCAGATGGTAAACAGATGAGGGCAATAGGTATTGAGATGGGAGAGATTATAGTGATGTAGCAGGAAGGAGTAGCTGGGGGACAGTGGGGGGAGAATGGTTGAATGTATTGTGATGCGAGATTTCATGCAGATGGGAGATGGAGGGATGATATAAAAGGAGAGACCCTGGTGTATTGTGAAAATGCTTTTCTGTGTATGACTGAAGGAGCGTGAATAAAGTCGTCTGCTGCGCAAGTCTGGCTCCGTTATTTGCACTCTCCACACTGGTGACCCTTGACGAATTATGGAACACGAGGCAAGAACCCCGGAGTCGGCCCAGACGGGAAGCCCCAGCAACGCGGCGAGCATCCCAGAGACGGCCCGGACGGAAAGCCCCAACAACGCGTGCACTGTTTCAGTCAAACTACCGGACTTTTGGCTGCACAACCCACGGTCTTGGTTCCACCACACCGAGGCTCAGTTTGCCCTCCAGGGAATAACGGCAGACGACACCAGATATTACTATGTGGTTGCAGCGCTGGACGCTTGCACATCTCAGCAAGTAGCGAGCCTGCTCCAACAGCCTCCAGCCCACGATAAATACGGGGCTCTCAAGGCCGCGCTGACCTGGCGCTTCACGGTCTCGGATTGTGAGAGAGCAGAGAGGCTCCTGAGGTGCTCCGAGTTAGGAGATGGGTCAGCCGTCAAACTGATGGAGAAGATGTTGGCGTTGATGGGCATGGACGACGGGCATTTTCTGTTTGCCCACCTTTTCCTCCAGAACCTCCCAACAGAGGCAAGAGCGGTCCTGGCCAACTCGCCGTTGCTGGCCGCGTGTGAATACCGTGCGCTAGCCCAGGAGGCAGATCGGATCATCCTCACCACCAGAGCCCTCACAGTGAATGCGGCGGCATCGAAACCCAGCGAGACAACCAGCGGAGGCGAGGAGCCGGCGACAGTAGTGGCTGCGAGGGCCAGGAAGCGCCAGAGAGACACGCTCTGCTTCTACCACTGCCGCTTTGGAGAGAACGCATGCAAATGTGTGCCACCATGCCAATTCAAGCGTTCGGGAAACGCCAAGGCCGGCAGTTAGTAGCAGCTGCGACTGCCGGTGAAGAGAACAAGCTGCTCTATGTGGCGGACTTGCGCACGGGGAGACGGTTCCTCATAGACACCGGCTCCCAAAAGAGCCTCATCCTGCCGTCCTATGCCGACCGGCTAGCGGGAGCTAGCGGCCCCGAGCTGGTAGCCATAAACGGCTCGGACATTAGGACTTTTGGTGAGAGAACACTGACTTTATCCCTACACGGCCGTATGTATGAGTGGACTTTCATCATAGCGGTACTGAGTTTCCCAGTCTTGGGAGCTGATTTTCTGTGTGCACACGGGTTGCTAGTCGATGTTGCTAACAGACGCCTGGTTAATGCAATGTCTTTTGATTCTCTCCCCTGTACAGCTCGAGGGGCCAGGCCAATAACACTAGCCAACGTCACAGCTCCAGGCGGTAAGTTCCACACACTGCTCACTCAGTTCCCAGCACTCACGGTCCCAACGTTTTCGGCAGCCATCACTAAACACGGGGTGGAAAACTTTATCACCACCACTGGGCCGCCCGTTTTCGCATGACCTCGGTGCCCGGACACAGCTAAACTGGCCATAGCGCGCGAGGAGTTTGCCAACTGCACGGTGGCGCAGTGGTTTAGCACTGTGGCAGCACAGTTTTACCCTCGGCCGAGGGACCGCGGGGATCATGAGATCGTGGGTTCCATCCCAGCCCCCGACCAACAGTGAGCTGTGTGGAGTTTGCATGTTCTCCCCGTGTTGCGCGGGTTTACTCCGGGATTTCTCCGGTTTCCTCCCGCATACCAAAAACATGTAGGTTTAGGGCGCTCGCGCACACAGCAACCAGCAGCCGGTGGCTTGTCACCAGACTGCAAACCAAGTCTACCTACGGGTACAAATAAGTAACAAAAAAAAAAACAAAAAACAAAAAAAAAAACTTGGAAAGGGTGGGCATCATCAGGCGCTCAAACAGCCCATGGGCATCCCCGCTACACATGGTCCCTAAGGCCGAGGGATCGTGGCAACCGTGCGGAGATTTCCGCAGATTGAATAACGCCACAGCACATGACCGCTACCCGATTCCCCATATTCAGGATTTTTCCGTTCACCTCGCCGGGGCACACATTTTTTCGAAAATAGATCTGGTCTGTGGTTACCACCAGGTCCCGGTGAGCGTGAAGGACATACCCAAAACAGCGGTAATAACTCCGTTTGGCTTGTTTGAGTTTTTACGCATGCCCTTCAGATTAAAAGGCGCGGCACAGACATTCCAACGCATGATGGATGCGGTGTTGCGCGGTCTGCCGTTTGTATTTTTCTACCTGGATAATATCCTGGTGGCCAGCGTGTCCGAAGATGAACACGTAACCCACCTGGGGACGGTTTTCTGGAGGTTGGAAGAGTATGGGTTAATAATCAACCAGGCGAAATGCCAGTTCGGCGTGATGGGGATTGACTTTTTGGGGCACTGCGTCTCACCAGAGGGAGCGATACCCTTGCCCAGCAAGGTGCATGTCATGGCGAATTTTCCCCGGCCTCAGATGGTCAGGGCGCTGCAAGAGTTTTTGGGGATGGTTAACTTTTATAACCGGTTCCTCCCCCGCGCAGCTCAGCTCATGCAGTCACTGTACGCTGCGTTCAAGAAATGGAAACTGGCGGACAGAGTCGAATGGACTCTGAAGCGGGAGCAGGCGTTCTCTGAGGTTAAAACAGCTCTGGCAAATGCCGCACTGTTGGCGCACCCGGACCTGGTGGCCCGGATAGCGCTCACTACCGACGCCTCGGACGTGGCCATAGGGGCCGTCGTGGAGCAATGTGTCGCCGGTTTTTGGCAGCCGCTCGCTTTTTTCAGCAGGGTTTTGCACGACAGTGAGCGTAAATACAGCGCGTTCAACAGAGAGTTGCTGGCTCTCCACCTGGCCATACGCCACTTCCAGTTCTGGCTGGAAGGGCGCAGCTTCACTGCGTTCGTGGACCACAAGCCGCTAACATTTGTGATGGCCAAGGTTTTGGAACCATGGTCGGGGTGGCAGCAGAGACAGCTGGCCACGATCTCGGAGTTTACGACCGATATTCAGCATGTGTCAGGTAAAGTGAATGTGGTGGTGGACTGCCTCTCGCACGCAGTAGTGGCCCCAGTCTGCGTAGGGATAGATTATACAGCCATGGCCGCAGAGCAGATTGGCGATGCGGACGTGTGCGCGCTCCAGTCTGGACCAACAGGGTTAAGGCTGGAGAGCAGAGTACTGCAAGACGGCAGCCCCCCCGCTAATCTGCGACA
Organism: Pholidichthys leucotaenia; assembly: GCA_020510985.1. Taxonomy (NCBI): domain Eukaryota; kingdom Metazoa; phylum Chordata; class Actinopteri; order Cichliformes; family Pholidichthyidae; genus Pholidichthys; species Pholidichthys leucotaenia. The sequence continues at coordinate 91,222,135 of CM035841.1, forward strand.
TCTCCACGGGACGTCCGCGCCCGGTGGTCCCAGTTGCTTGGCGCCGCCAAGTGTTTCAGTCAATTCATGCTCTGGCGCACCCAGGAGTGCGCGTATCAGTCAAAATGGTGGGAGCAAAGTTCATTTGGCCAGGCCTGCGCAAACAAGTGAAAGAGTGGGCTGCAGCCTGCGTAGCGTGCCAATGAGCCAAAGTACACAGACACATGAAGGCCCCCTTGGAGCCGTTTCGTATTCCGGCTAAGAGGTTCGACCATGTTCATGTGGGCCTCGTGGGCCCCCTCCCGCCATTGCAGGGGTGCACGCACCTTCTGACAGTGGTGGACCGCACCACATGTTGGCCAGAAGCAGTCCCGCTGGCGGCAACCGCGTCTGCGGATGTGGCGCGCGCTTTTTCGACAACATGGGTGGCACATTTTGGCATCCCGTTGGACATCATGTCTGATAGGGGCCCTCAGTTTGTTTCCGACCTCTGGTCTGTGATGGCCCGTAGCCTGGGTGTCGCAATTCATCGCACAACCGCGTACAACCCACAGGCAAATGGGTTATGCGAGCGTTTCCATAGGTCGCTGAAAGCAGTGCTCAGGGCTTCGCTGACGGATGCAAATTGGGTAGACCGGTTGCCGTGGGTTTTGTTCGGGTTGCGTTCAGCACCAAAAGAGGATTTGGAGGCTTTCCCGGCGGAGCTTGTTTTTTCTCAGCCACTGCGGCTCCCCGGGGAATTTTTACCAGATAATCCCGCGCCGGACAACTGTCCGTCTCAGCGTTTGCAGCATAGGGCAGATACAGGCACGCTGCCAGGCCCGGCCCACCACTGTTTTCCACGCGCTTTTGTGCCAAAAACTTTGAAGAATGCGGCGTTCGTGTTTGTCAGGCACGATGCCCACCGCCCCCCATTGCACCCACCCTACAATGGCCCGTTCAGAGTGCTGGAACCAGGGGACAAACATTTTTTTTTAGACTTGGGGAGTCGTCGGGAGAAAATATGTATAGACAGACTTAAGCCCGCCTTTGTGGTGGTGGACGAGCAAGTGATGTTGGCTTGGGCCCCTCGGCATGGAAGACCCCCACGGAGAACTCCCCAGGTAAACGATTCATCAGAGCAGCCACACTGGCAAGTCGAATGCCCCCCCCCCCTCGCCATTGCCCACCCGCAGACAGACACACCCCCAGGAGCCCCTCACCGGTACAGCAGCGCCGCGGAGGCGGAGAACCCCCGTTACAGCAGATACGGGAGGAGACTGAAGCCAAAAGGACGTGAGGATTGAAACTTGGTCTGAGATTCGGGGGGGTGGGGTGTAGACGCTGGGATAATCATCTCAGACTGGATGCAGAGGGTAAACAGATGAGGACAATAGGTATTGAGATGGGAGAGATTATGGTGATGTAGCAGGAAGGAGTAGCTGGGGGACAGTGGGGGGAGAATGGTTGAATGTATTGTGATGCGAGATTTCATGCAGATGGGAGATGGAGGGATGATATAAAAGGAGAGACCCTGGTGTATTGTGAAAATGCTTTTCTGTGTATGACTGAAGGAGAGTGAATAAAGTCGTCTGCTGTGCAAGTCTGGCTCCGTTATTTGCACTCTACACACAGGGAATAAAAACTGGAGGGAATTCTATTCCCAAAACTACAGGAAGGTCAGGAAGGAAACTTGTCCAGTGGTGGAATGATGAATGCAAGATGGAAGTTAAGAATAGAAACAAAGCATTCAGACTGGTTAAAAGGACTCATAATTTTCAGATGATTCAGTATAAGCATACCAAAGCTCTGGTCAGGAAAACAATACAGCAGGCTAAGAGGACACACTGGAGGAACTTGTGTGGCTCAACTGGGAACACCACTCAGGTGGGAGAAGTGTGGGGAACGATTAAAGATGGGACGAGATAGGAGGGACTGGAATTACCCTGTTCTGAGTTCTGTGGCTAAGATGGCTATAACCAATAAAGAGAAAGCAGGAATAATGGTATCTACTTATGTGGTTGTTCACAGTTGTAATAATCTTACTGAAGAGGGGAAACTGGGGAGGGAAAAAAATTGAAAGGTGGGAATTTGGAGGCTCGAAGGAAAAAAGTCAGTAATGGCAGTGAATTTGATACCCCATTTACGATGGGAGAGCTGAAGAGGGCCTTGGCAAAAATGGGAAGGAGTGCTCCAGGGATGGATGAAGTTGGTTATGAAAAGATTAAACATCTGAGTTAAGAAGCGCTATCTAAGTTGTTATTATACAACAAGAAGTCTGGGAAAGGAGGTGAATCCCTGTGAGCTGGAAGGAAGCAGTCATAATCCCAATCAGAAAGCCTGGTAATGATCCAAGTAAGCCAAAAAATTATAAACCCATTGCTTTCACGTCTCATGTTTGTGTAACCCTTGCCTTATGTTAATTAGGTAAGGGAAATAATTAAGTGTAGACCAGTTGCTAGGTTCGTAAGGGTTACAATAGGGAATTAGAGTGAGTGTGGAATGAAATAGCTGGAGGCAAGAAATGAGCAATTCATGTCTGTATTAATAAATATAGAAGGAGCAAAATATACAAACAATGTACAAGTATACAAATATAACAACGGCCGGCATGAAATAAAACCCCAAAAGTGTCCTACTGAGCTCAGTGTTTGTTTGTCCTTTCGGGTTAGTCGTTTGACCAGTCAAGATATCTTGCATCTACAGACTCAGGTTTCCTTTCCTCTTTTAAAGCGGCTCCTTGGGTTGTTACCACCTCAACGTTGGGCACTGGAGAGAGGAAGGATGCTCTTCAATCAAGATCTTGGTTAGATCTCAGATCAATCTCAGTTCAGTCTTGGGTCAGGCTCGCCATCTCCATTCGGAGAGAATCCAGGATCCAGAAGGTTTTTGGTCGGCAACCAAAAAAAACCTAGCCTGCACGACAATAATGGTATTATTGTTTACAGCTAGAGTAATTCGTCTTCCAATCCCTTCTTATATAACACCATAGCTTAGTGTTTAAATTCTTCTCTCATATTACTATTATCACAATCCAGCAGTATAGTAATATGTTACATTTCACATCTTACATCTTACATGCATGTGTTCTTTTTTCTCACAATCGCTCTGGTAGCACATGAAATACCCTTTTTTTCATGTAACCAATTAAATGAATTCCTCTGTTCATCTCTATATCATTTAACCATGAAATTATGATTAATCCTCTCTAACCTTGTCTCTGTAAATCATGAAATGAAATACAATTAATTTATCACATAACCAGGGAATATACTGTCCCATCACTTCCAATATTCCCTTTTAAAATCAGTAAAACCCTGTGTGAGCTACTGGGTTTAGCATAACCTATGGATTTACATAGTAGACCAACACCATGTGCTTTTAGCATCAAACTACACATTGCATTTGACAGAAATAGTGCATAAGAACTAAAAGTACTTCAGCATACTGTTGGGAGCTGAAATCACATTTAGGAAAACCATACAGACACAAAGACAGCCTTTTCCATTGCTTTTAAACAGGAAACAATCCACTCGCGACTAGCATTAGCATAGCGCTAACATTAGCATAACATTAGCATGTATCTGACTCACCAAGATGAGGTTTCAGTGTGAATACAGCAAAGGACACAGCCACAATGCCCCTCACGCTCGTGCTCCCATCAACTTAGGATAATAAAGGTTGCAGATTAGCGTTTGGAGAGTGTTTAGATCCATTTATAGCATCTTTCTGAATTAAACTCACCAAGAAGAGGTATCTGTGTGAATCAGACCGCTTCACAACCTCCCTCATCCGCGTTCATATCGTGAAAGACTGAATTCCCAGTTCGCGCCGGCTGCCTCTACTCGGAAGGCGGGACTAATATCGCTCTTAACAAATGGAAAGACCCAGATCACCCAACGTGACCATGAACCGGAAATTCAAAAGTTGGATGACGAGGATCGTACTTCCTCTTCCCCAAGATAGTTGGTTTTCAAAATAAAATCACACACTTTCATTAATACAAATGAAATCTGAGAAAAAGGGTCATTTTCTCAGCTGGGTTACATTTGCAAATTAATGGAACGTATGATTAACGAGAGGCTGATGTATTTTCTGGAGAAGAGAGGTCTGGTGGCTCCATACCTGAGTGGGTTTAGAAGAGAAGAGGCAGGAGCACAATGGATGCTGCGGTGTGTTTGGAGGATGAAATTAGGAAAGCTCAGATAAATAGAAAATCTGTGGCTGCAGTATTCTTTGACACAGAAAAGGCATATGACATGTTATGAAGCAAAGGATTGCTGATAAAATTACATAGGATGGGAATAGAAGGAACTATGTTTAATTGGATTATGGATTTTCTTAGTGAGAGATCAGTTGAGATCAAAATAGGGTCCGAAGTGTCAGAGAAGCGAGTAGTATGGCACCCCCCAGGGGAGTGTTCTAAGTCCAACATTGTTTACAATAATGATTAAAGATTCCGCATAGCCTGGGTTGATTGTCATTGGCAGATGATGGGGCATTGTGGATGAGGGGGCAAATTTAGTACACTAGTACATACCCGTGCATGTCCATAGAAACCAAGTATAAGCAAGTATTTCTGCATGCCCGCAGAAAGCAGGTGTAAGCAAACACGTCAGCACTCATTCAGTGATGCCTGCCTTTGATCTTTGAGGGTGTCTTAGTTAGTCCTATCATCTGTGATGATGTCATAGTGAGTGCTGTCTTTGAAAATGTCCTAGGTCCTATGATCTTTGATGATGGCATAGCAATGATGTACTGCTTTGAATGGGTGTAAGATTTCCAGATTTGCACACAAACTGAATTTATTGAGTGATATTTTTTAAGATTTCCAGATTTACTGCTTCGAATGGGTGTGGTTTAAAGTGCTGTGTCCTTTTGTCTATATGACGGCATTGCGAGTCCGGATGTTCATATATTTTTAAGATTTCCAGATTTACTGCTTCGAATGGGTGTGGTTTAAAGAGCTGTGTCCTATTGTGTATATGGCGGCATGGTCCTTTATGACGGCATCGCGAGTCCTGATGTTCCCTGTACAGTATATGACATCATAAAGACATCAAGGACAGCATCATATCCTACGCTGTCAGTCAGGCATCACTGTATATGACATAAAGACATGAAGGTTCTGTAAATGAAATAGAAGATAGAAATCCAAACACAATCTTTTTGGGTGCAGTTACTGAAAAGGAAATTATCGAGACTGTGAGTAAATTTAAGAACAAAAAAATCAACGGACTGGAATGAAATTGACATGACAATAGTGAAAAAAGTAATTGAAGGAATTGTTAAGCCACTCACCCACATCTGTAACCTGTCATTTCAAACTGGTAAATTTCCAAACAAAATGAAAATAGCAAAAGTAATACCTCTATACAAAACAGGAGACAGTCATTGTTTCACAAATTACAGGCCAGTCGCTTTACTCTCACAATTCTCCAAAATACTTCCAATTCTCCAAAATACTTGAAAAAATCTTCACTAAGAGACTGGATGATTTCATTGAAAAACACAACCTCCTTACAGATAGCCAGTATGGTTTTAGAGCAGATAAATCTACATCTTTGGCACTGATCGAACTTATAGAAGAAATTACTAGTTGTATAGATAAAAAAAAAAAGGTTGCTGTAGGAGTATTTATAGATTTAAAGAAAGCTTTTGACACCATTGACCACAGAATACTACTAAGGAAACTGGAAAGGTATGGGATAAGAGGGGTAGGACTGAGTTGGGTGGAAAGTTATTTAAGTAACAGACAACAATTTGTACAAATTGGTGAGCACAAATCACCCTTCATGGACATCACTTGTGGTGTGCCCCAGGGGTCAGTTTTGGGACCCAAACTCTTTATTTTGTATATAAATGACATATGCCAAGTATCAAAAATTCTGAAATTTATTTTGTTTGCGGGTGACACAAATATCCTTTGCACTGGTGAGAATTTGCAGCAAGTTTTAGAGGTGGTCACAACTGAAATGAAAAAGTTAACGCAGTGGTTAAACAAAAATAAATTATCTCTAAGTCTAAAAAAACCCAAAGATTATGTTGTTTGGAAATTATAAAATAAATCATGAAATAATGGTAACGATAGATGATACCAGAATAGAAACAGTACAGGAAAATAAGTTTCTGGGGGTGACGGTAGACAATAAAATCTGCTGGAAACCTCACATCAGTCACATTCGGGCCAAGTTAGCAAAATGTATAGGCATACTGGGGAAGACAAGACACATCTTGGACTATAAATCGTTGGTCTTACTGTACAATTCACTGTTTCTACCTTATCTTAACTACTGTGTAGAAGTCTGAGGAAACACCTACAAGACCAACCTACAGTCAATATGCACATTACAAAAAAGAGCTATAAGGATAAATAATGTAGGATATAGAGACCATACCAATTCGTTATTTTTAAAGTCACGTCATAAAGTTAATCGATTTAGTTAAATTTAAGACAGCACAAGTAATGTACAGGGCAATTAATAATCAACTCCCAACTAATATACAAAAAATATTTAAAAAAAGAGACAATGATCATAATTTGAGAGGAGACATAAACTTTACAAAACCCAAGATACGAACAACCAAGAAAAGTATGTGCATATCTGTCTGTGGAGTGGATTTGTGGAACAGTCTGGAGCCAGAACTGAAACTATGTACAAACAGAATTCAATTCAAAAAGAGGTATAAACATTATTTGCTGGAAGGATATATGTTAGAAGGGTAGTATTTATTTGTACGATTCACTATGCTCACTCTGAGACATTATGGGACACTATGGAATGGTGGCTGGGAGAGCACTGTGTATATCTGTGTTGTTTGAGGCTGGTTTTGATGTATGGACATCAATGTATGTTAGGATGGATGGGTGTTAATGTTGATATGTAAAAAATACAGTAAATTGTTTACTTGGGGTCTTAAAGGTGGTAATCTGTATATAATTCACATGGGTGTATTTATGGAAAAGAGGAGATGGAATTAATAAGTGTTCACTTCTTCCTTCTCCCTTTCGAACACTGTATACTGTGACTTTATTGCATTTGTCATTTGTTTTGTTTTTGTAATACTTTTTTGTTCGAAATAAAGTTATCTATCTATCTATCTATCTAAGGCAGGCTTGATGTCCTATGATTTCGAGTCCTGATGTTCACTGTATATGACATCATAAAGACATCAAGGACAGCATCATATCATACGCTGTCAGGCAGGCATCACTGTATATGACATCATAAAGACATGAAGGCAGGCTTGATGTCCTATGACGCAGACATCATAGGGACATCATAGGCATCTCATAGGGTGTCCTATGATGTCCTATGGTCGTGACACACAGATAGACAAAGAGATATCTTGAATTTATAGAGTGATATGACGGCATCGCGAGTCCTACGATGCCTGAGTTCATAGGGGCATCGTAGGCCATCCTCTGAATGCCTGAGATCATAGGATCCTCATAGGTCATAGCAAGTGCTATGATTGTGAGTGATGTCTGCGGTTGATCACATAGTCAGAGACACCTGTCTATATGTCTCTATGATGTCATGTAGACATCAAATCTATATGACGGCATCGTGAGTCCTTTGATGTCAGAGATCATAGGATCATCGTGAGTGATGCCTGCCGTTGATCACATCGTGAACGACTCCTGTCAATATGTCTATATGACGTCATATAGACAAAGACACCTGTCTGTATGTCTATGTGACGTCATATAGACTCTACATGATGTCACCTGTCTATATGTCTATATGACGTCATATAGACATCTTTATGACAGCATCGTGAGTCCTATGATGGCTGAGATCATAGGATCATCGTAGGACATCAGGCAGACATCATAGGCCGTCCTATGATCATGACAGAAAGACAGACACAGATTTCTTGAATTTATAGTGATTTAAGTAAGGAGGGGATCTGCCAGGTAGAGAGCTGGGGAATAGATTGGGGATTTAAGTTTTCAGTATAAAAAAAGATTGTTTTTCACACAAAAGAAAATTGGGGAGGCCTTGACAAAGACAGATAATGGAAAATGAAGTTCGAGAGGCCAGTAGGGAATGGGATTTAACTGGGATTCTGGGAACAGATGGAGATGGAGAGGCAATAAGAATCACGAGAAGGGCTCTCTTCTCTTTTTTAAATAACACAGGATTAAGTCATAGAATTTAGAGGTTGGGCTCAGATGACATAATGTTACACACTCTTGTACAGTAGGTGGCGGTATGCACCTTTCAGAGGTGCCAGTAACCGAGAGAAGAAGAAGAAGAAGTGAAGGGAAAGCAGTAATCAAGAAAAAAGGAACTGAACTATGGCAAAAAAGATGGGATGAAGATCATAAAGGTATATCATTAACCACTTGCGCTCCGTTGTTCCGCGGGCGGGCAAGTCTCTGCGTCCTAGGACGCACGAGGGCACAGGAGTGCGCACTCGGACGCATAGTCCAGATTGTGGTGATGTAGGTGGTGATGGTGATGTAGTGGCGTCCAAGCGCCACTAAAAAAAAAAACTGCAGACACAGCCGCAAACAGATTAGTTCATCTGATTGACCTCTCATTCGACTAATAAGAGCCTTGAATTGGGTTTCTGAAACCTTGAAGAGCCAATGAATGAAAACCTAGGAAGGAGGACCCGCCTACTGTGAATGCAGGAGCCAATTGAAGCACAGAAATTCAGGCTGGGTGAAGAGAGATTTACTGCTGCAGCAGATGAAAACAAAGGACGCTGGACGAATCTGCTACAGTAGACCCCGCAGCATGGAGACGACCCACAAGTGGAACCTGCACTCATTCCAGCAGAATAGACGTTTAGGATTCTCTTCCGTCATCATAGACTGACGGAGGCCGACGACAAAGGTCGTAAATCATTCACCAAAACCGCAATATTGGAATTATGTTTTGATCGGGATCCACGAGCGGAGCAGCGTCGCGTTTGTCTGACAATGGGGAAGAGAAGTTCGCCAGGACTCTGCTGCTGTGAAGAGGTAAGTGTTATAAGCTAAATTATTATTTCTCCCTGAAAACTGTAATCCAAAAATGACTTTTGACCGATCGGTAAATTACAACTGTACTGCGCACGAAGTACGAAGTGTGTGCGCCGCAATAAACGGTTCATTTGCCGTGTTCGGACCGTGAATGCCCCCCCCCCCCCCCGCTGCAGAAGAGGAGCGGGGGGGGGGGGGTGTTCACGGTCTGAACGCCCCCCGGTCCGCGGGGGGAAGCATATGAGTCTATTCCTTCATGTAGCGATGGCCGTCTTCTGTAGCGAGGGGGGGGGACAACCCCCCCCACACACACACACAGTAGCGAGGGGGGGGGGCCGCTGTGAAAACATGCAAGGAGTGTAATCCATCATGTAGCGAGGGCCAAACTCCGTCTTTTGTAGCGGGGGGGGGGGGGGAACGACAACCTCCCCCCCCCCACACACACACACACACAGCCCTGAGTGTGACCTTTCATTAGAGCCTAAAATGAAGATTCTACATTGAATTATTCAAAAGTTACAGACGTTTTTCCAAACTGTGCCATTTGGCACAATTTGGCACAGTTCCAAAACGCCTGGGAACAGCCTGAGAACAAAGCTGTGTAAAATATTTATTTTTTGTGGTATTGTTACCAAATTTGGATCTCAGCTTGATAACACTTGGTTCTACATTTCTGTTGCATTTTCCAGCCGGATCAGACAGCTGTGTGTTATTTGCAAGCATTTGTATCCAAAAAAACAGTGTCCAAGTTTATTTTCTTCAAGTTCAGTATGTTTAGATGACTGTAACTCAGTGGCCAGAGCACGTAGAGAGATTATGTTTTTTTTCCCAAAAATTCAAAGTGTTTTCTTTTAAATGAGACCAATCCCATGAAGATGCTGCAAAGGGTTGAATAACAGCTTTCGATTTACTTTGGGCACGTTATTTTTTGGCATTTTTAGGAAAATTGCCCGGAGTGCAAGGGGTTAATTAAATTAAATCAAAATTAATTTGATTACAGATTACAAAATACAAAAATCTATTGCAATAAAAAATTTCATAACAACCAAAAGGAGGGAAGACATCATTATGGCAAGACTCAGACTGGATCACACAGGTTTAAACGGCACTTTATTCACCATGGGGAAAAGCGAAAGTGACAAATGTAGAGAATGTGGAGTAAAAGAAAATGTCGAGCACATCTTATTACACTGTCACAAATACGGAAATGAAAGGCAGATAATGGAAAATGAAGTTCGAGAGGCCGGTAGGGAATGGGATTTAACTGGGATTCTGGGAACAGATGGAGAGGCAATAAGAATCACGAGAAAGGCTCTTTTCCCTTTTTTAAATAACCTGGTAGGAATAGGGTCTAAAAGACAAGTTGAAGGCCTGGATGAGGAAATTTTGTCTAACTGTAAAAGGTCACTATTTATCGGTGGGAAGAATCTGATTGGTTTTATCTCTGATAGATGAAATTTTATTATTGAAAAAGTTCATAAAGTCCTGACTAGAAGCCAGGGTTTATCCTGGGTTTATCCTTTGGTCAGGTATAAATTTGGGAACCTTGATTAAACACAGCACGTTTATTTAATCACTTACAGACTCTAGCCTACAGAGATATGCTTTGTTTACATATTTCTTCATCAGGAGATGCCAGCAATATGCCATAGGAGCAATTGACTCCTATTAGGAGGTATAAAATGTGCAAGATTGCTGACATTGCCTGAGAAAAAAATTGTAGTAGACTCACAGTAACCCTGTGGTAGCCTGGTGAATGTGTACTTTTTGTTTTCAGATATGAATGCAAATCAAATGCATTACTAATGACTGCTACTGTGAAAAGTGGCATTTGGAGTTCTAGTTCATTCAACAATGTGTGTGAACTTGGTACACAATAAGCACAAAGTATTATAGCTTTGTTAATTCCCGCTGGTCCTGAATCATCAGGATGTTTCCCACAGGAATGAGGAGGCTGAGCATGACACTATAACATCTGCTGCTTTTTTAGCTCTTTATGGCCTGTTTAACACCTTTTTGAGCTTCTAGACGGAGAGGATATTGTGTGACTTTGATGTTATAGTGACATATTTTGCTTCCTTTTATAAAACCAACATCTGTTTCATCTTTTTTACTATAATGAATTTAGAATTTGCTTCATATTTGCTCATCTTCTTCTGTTAATGTTAAGATTGGACATGTGGGAGATTTCTGGGCGTCAATTGTACACAGCCTTTTGTGCTGTGGTTACCCAGTTCAGGGAAAATGCATACGTTTCTAATTTACAATATTCTATCTTAAGGTCAGATGTTGGCTTTCCATGGATGGTTATATTCCTCAACAGAGGTGACAAAATGTCCAACATTTTTCCCATCCATGTGTTTGGATCTGACCAGTGAGATGTGTGGAACCCCCATTGTTTAAAATCTCTCTTATCCTCAACAGATACAACAACGGATGTTCCCACACATCTCCTTGGTGACCAGTACAAGTTTTTTATGACCAATCTGGAGGATGGATTTGCAAAAATTGTTTGTTTATAATTTGGATCAGATCCATTCAATTGCCTACAGTACAGGAACATCTCAAAAAATTAGAATATCATGAAAAAGTTCAATATTTTTGGTCACTCATTTCAGAAAGTGAAACCCATATATAGATTCATTACACAGAGTGTGATATATTTCAAGTGTTTATTTTAATTTTGATGATTATGGCTTTCAGTCCATGAAAATCCCAAATTCACTTTCTCAAAAAATTAAAATATTACATAAAATTAATTTTAAAAAATAGTTTTTTAATAGAAATGTTGGCTGACTGAAAAGTATGTCCATGTACACACTTAATAGTTGGTCGGGGCTCCTTTTGGATTAATTACTGTATCAATGTGGCGTGGCATGGAGGTGATCAGTCTGTGGTACTGCTGAGGTGCTATGAAGATCCAGGTTGCTTTAATAGTGACCTTCAGCTCGTCTGCACTGTTGGGTCTGGTGTCTCTCATTGTCCTCTTGACAATACTCCATAGATTCTCTATGGGGTTTAAGATCAGGAGAGTTTGCTGGCCAATCAAACACAGTGATGCCATGGTCATTAAACCAGGTTTTGATACTTTTGGCAGTGTGTGTGCGTGTGTGTGTGTGTGGGGGGGGGGGCGCAAGTCCTGGTGGAAAATGAAATCAGCTTCTCCATAAAGCTTGTCAGCAGAGGGAAGCATGAAGTGCTCTAAAATTTCCTGGTAGACGACTGCGCTGACTTTGGTCTTGATAAAACACAGTGGACAAACAACAGCAGTGCAAATGTGAATGCACAACGTGGTTGCAAAGCCTATTGTTCACAAACTACGCCTTTTTTTTTTTTAAGAAACTGGTGCACCATCTAATTTAGCTGTGAACATGCAAGAATAATCTTACAACTTTAACTTAGTGTCCAATTCAATGCTGTTTCTCAAACAATCTCCATTCAGTAACTTTTAATCATGCTTTAAACACAACCTTTCAGCTCAACTTTGAAGAGCGGGTGAATTTCCCTCCTCCCCTTTTTTGCGAACAAAGACACACACATGCCTTTGTTCTTCACAGCTAGAAGTGAACTGGTTTTAGTTAAATCGCCTAAATATGTGTACTATGGGAAAAAGAGTAGACATTTACAGCCACACAATTATTTCTTAACCCACACATTTATCCTCTCAAGATTCACAGAATCCGCTTTCACGATATGGACAATATATACAGAGATTATTGTGTATTTGAGTGTGTGTGTGGCTTATATTAATCATATATTCCATACCTACATATGTATAGACATATTAGAATGTTTAGTGATTACATATGTGGAATGACCTCACGCCTATGAACAGGACAAGAGGTCTCGACCGCCAGCGAGGATCAAAGAGCAGACAGAGTCGCAGCGGTGGAGACCGGATCGATCTCCCTGACCACCCAGGGTCAGGTGGAGGAGACGGAGGACAATGGAGGGGGGATTATGTTAATGCGGGGTGTCAGCTTTGATATGCAATGTCTTTTGTTGAGTGTGGGTATAAGTATGAAGGTCTGACTGCATTCGACCTCTTATTCTGCTTCTGCACCGAGATGAGACATGTTAGGGAGGTGAAGCTGATATTAAACTTTGATTTATAAAGTCACATCGCTTCTTCATTTCTAACTCCCTACAATGGTGACCCTGACGTGAGGATGGAACAGAGACGTTCTCCCGCGATTAACTCATCAGAGGCGACCCAGGCAAGCACCGGCGCCCATGCAGACAGGGGAACTGATGGAAGACGTTCCCCCACGGCAGAAGCTACAGAGAGGGCTCAACCGAGCACCATCCCCAGCCCCGCCGTGAGAGCAGAAGAAAGGCGCTCTCACCCGGCGGACACATCAAGGACGGCCCACACAAGCGCCGTCACCATCAAGCTGCCAGAATTCTGGCAAGAAGACCCGAGCTCGTGGTTCCAGCAAGCTGAGGCTCAGTTTGCACTGGTGGGCATAACGGCGGACGAGACGAAGTTTTATCACATCGTCGCCAAACTCGACGCTGCCACGTCAAGATGCGCACGGAGCATAATCCAACAGCCGCCCGCCCATGACAAATACAGAGAACTTAAGGCGACCATCGTCGAGAACTTCGTCCCCTCAGCCGAGGAGAGAGCAGAGAAGATCCTGGCGATCTACGGCCACAGAGGATGCAGACCCAAGGCCCTTATGGAGGACATGCTGCAGCTCAAGGAAGAGGACAACGACAACTTCCTCTTCCAACACATCTTCCTCAGCACTCTGCCGCCACACATGAGAGGGACGCTGGTCAACATGCGGTGCAGCACCCAGCAGGACTTCCGCGCGCTGGCCCGAGAAGCGCAGCGGCTCATCAATGCCTGCGGGGAACAGATGGCCGCAGCAGCATCCGCAGATCTCAGCGCGGAAGCCCAGAGCAGCGGAGAACCACAGGCAACCGAGCAAAGCCTGCCCACCATGGCGGCAACACGACCAAGGCGCAGCAAGCGGAACGACATCTGCTATTACCACCACCGTTTCGCCGAGAGGGCATACAAATGCGTGCCCCCCTGCAAATTCAAAAAGTTCGGGAAACGCCAAAGCCGAGAACCGTTAACAGCCGCGGTTCTCGGCGAAAAAAATAAGCTACTTTATGTGACTGACGGACACACCGGGAGACAGTTCCTGATCGACACCGGAGCTCAGCTGAGTTTTATCACCCCTTCCCACGCAGACCGGGCCATGGGTCCCCGGGGAAATGGAGCGATGGCAGCCAACGGCTCGATCATTGACACCTTCGGTGAAAGGAACCTGCCTCTTTGCATCCACGGCCGCAACTATAGATGGACATTTATTGTAGCGGCGCTGAGTTTTAACTTGTTGGGCGCTGACTTTTTGTGTGCACATGGGTTGTTAGTCGATCTAGCAAATAGGCGCTTGGTTAATGCACTGTCATTTGCTTCTATCCCCTGCTCAGCTCGAGTTTCTCCACCACCCATGCAGGCCAGTGTCACAACAGCAGGAGGTAAGTTTGACCAACTCCTCACCCAATTTCCAGCACTCACAGTTCCAAAATTTTCAGCGACAGTAGCGAAACACGGGGTTGAACAGTTCATCCCCACAACAGGCCCACCCGTGTTCGCCAAAGCTCGGCGCTTAGACGCGACCAAGCTCGCCATAGCATGGGACGAGTTTGCCACCCTGGAAAAATTAGGCATTATTAGACGCTTGAAAAGCCCCTGGGCATCGCCACTCCACATGGTCCCGAAAACCGACGGTTCTTGGAGACCTTGCGGCGATTACCGCAGACTAAACAATGCGACAGCGCATGACCGCTACCCAATTCCTCACATCCAAGATTTTCCACTACATCTGGCGGGTGCGCGCATTTTTTCTAAAATAGACCTGGTCCGCGGCTATCACCAAGTCCCCGTTCGAGCAGAAGACATTCCTAAAACGGCTGTAATAACCCCTTTCGGTCTTTTTGAATTTTTGCGGATGCCGTTCGGCCTCAAAGGCGCTGCTCAAACCTTTCAGCGTATGATGGATGCGGTATTACGCGACCTCCCCTTCGTGTTCGTCTACCTCAACGATATGCTGGTAGCCAGCCCGTCAGAGGAAGAACACGAACAACACCTCACTACAGTTTTTCAGAGACTAGAAGAGCACGGGTTAATAACCCAGCCAAATGCAAATTCGGCGTGTCACAAATTGATTTTTTGGGACACAGAGTTTCACCGAAGGGGGCAGTCCCATTGCCAGGCAAAGTCCGCGCGGTAAAAAATTTTCCACGACCACAAACAGTCAAATCGCTGCAAGAATTTTTGGGAATGGTGAATTTTTACAACCGTTTCTTCCCCCGCGCAGCTTAACTCAAGCAGCCCCTGTATGCCGCGCTCAGAAAACAAAAGCCTTCCAACGCGGTCGAATGGACCCCGGAGCGCGAACACGCCTTCGCGGAAGTAAAAAGTGCTCTAGCGAATGCCACATTATTGGTTCACCCCGATCCCTCGGCCCGCATAGCGTTAACCACAGACGCTTCAGACCTGGCCATAGGGGCAGTCGTGGAGCAACATGTTGGCGGAACCTGGCAACCTTTAGCATTTTTTAGCAAATCTTTAAACCAAACCGAGCGTAAATACAGCACTTTTGACAGGGAGCTGCTAGCGCTTCATTTATCCATCTGCCACTTCCAGTTCTGGTTAGAAGGGCGGCGCTTCACGGCTTTTGTAGACCACAAACCGCTCACTTTTGCGATGGCTAAAATTTCAGAACCATGGTCAGGCAGGCAGCAAAGACAGCTAGCTGCAATTTCAGAGTTCACCACAGACATTCGACATGTGGCAGGCAAACTTAACGTGGTAGCAGACTGCCTCTCTCGCGCTGTAACATCGCCAGAGCACGAGGAGACAGATCATACTACCTCAGCTGCAGAACTCTTCGCCAACGCGGACGCGGCCCCAATTCACGTAGGGATAGATTACGCAGCCATGGCAGAGGAACAAAGCAGCGACGCGGATGTGTGCGCGCTCCTGTCTGGACCAACAGGGTTAACCACTTGCGCTCCGTTGTTCCGCGGGCAGGCAAGTCTCTGCGTCCTATGACGCACGAGGGCGCGCGAGAGCGCGCGAGAGCGCCCTCGTGCGCGCGTGGACGCATGACGCATGATGGTGGTGATGGTGATGTAGTAGCGTCCAAGCGCCACTCAAAAAAAAACTGCAGAGACAGCCGCGAACAGATTAGTTCATCTGATTGACCTCTCATTCGACTAATAAGAGCCTTGAATTGGGTTTCTGAAACCTTGAAGAGCCAATGAATGAAAATCTAGGAAGGAGGACCCGCCTACTGTGAATGCAGGAGCCAACTGAAGCACAGGAATTCAGGCAGGGTGAAGAGAGATTTACTGTTGCAACAGATGAAAACAAAGGACGCTGGACACAGACCCAGCAGCATGGAGAACACCCACAAGTGGGACCTGCACTCATTCCAGCAGAATAGACGGAGGCCGACGACAAAAGTCGTAAATCATTCGCCAAAACGGCAATAATGGAATTATGTTGATCGGGATCCACGAGCGGAGCAGCGTCGCGTTCGTCTGACACGTGGGAAGAGATGTTCGCCACGACTCTGCTGCTTTGAAGAGGTAAGGTGTTATAAGCTAAATTATTATTTATCCCTGAAAACTGTAATCCAAAAATGACTTTTGACCGATCGGTAAATTACAACTGTACTGCGCACGAATTACGAAGTGCGTGCGCCGCGATAAACGGTTCATTTGCCGTGTTCGGACCGTGAACGCCCCCCCCCCCCCCGCTGCAGAAGAGGAGCGGGGGGGGGGGCGTTCACGGTCCGAACGCCCCCCGGTCCGCGGGGGGGAAGCATATCAGTCTATTCCATCATGTTGCGATGGCCCTCTTCTGTAGCGAGGGGGGGGGGGCGTTCACGGTCTGTTCACGGTCCCCCCCCCCACACACACACACACACACACAGTAGTGGGGGGGGGGGGGGAGCCGCTGTGAAAACATGCAAGGAGTGTAATCCGTTAATCCGTCTGTAGCGAGGGCCGAAGTTGGTCCTTGGTAGCGGGGGGGGGGGGGAACGACCCCCCGCCCACACACACACACACAGACACAGCCCTGAGTGTGACCTTTCATTAGAGCCTAAAATGAAGATTCTACATTGAATTATTCAAAAGTTACAGACGTTTTTCCAAACTGTGCCATTTGGCACAGTTCCAAAACGCCTGGGAACAGCCTGAGAACAAAGCTGTGTAAAATATTCATTTTTTGTGGTATTGTTACCAAATTTGGATCTCAGCTGGATAACACTTGGTTCTACATTTCTGTTGCATTTTCCAGCCGGATCGGACAGCTGTGTGTTATTTACAAGCATTTGTATCAAAAAAAACACTGTGTCCAATTTTTTTTTCTTCAAGTTCAGTATGTTTAGATGACTGTAACTCAGTGGCCGGAGCACGTAGAGAGATTATGTTTTTTTTGCCAAAAAATTCAAAGTGTTTTCTTTTAAATGAGACCAACTCCATGAAGATGCTGCAAAGGGTTGAATAACAGCTTTCGATTTACTTTGGGCACGTTATTTTTTGGCATTTTTAGGAAAATTGCCCAGAGTGCAAGTGGTTAAAACTGGAGGAAAGGGGTTTACGTGACGGTGTACCCCCCCTAATCTGCGACGTTTCAACCGGCCGACCTCGCCCGGTAGTCCCAGCTGCATGGCGCCGCCGCATTTTCGACTCGGTTCACTCCCTCGTGCACCCAGGGGTGTGCGCCTCGGTTAAAATGGTCGCAGAAAAGTTTGTTTGGCCGGGCCTACGCAAAAATGTAAAGGAATGGGCAAAAACTTGCATGTCTTGTCAGCGTGCCAAAATACACAAACTCACAAAAGCTCCTCTAGAGCCTTTTCGAATCCCAGCCAGAAGGTCTGACCACGTTCATGTCGACCTCGTTGGACCACTACCTTCGTCTCAGGGTTTCACACACCTGTTAACGATGATAGACCGTACTACGTGCTGGCCTGAGGTGGTCCCTTTGGCGTCAACCACAGCTGCGGAAGTCACTCGCGTTTTTTTTAACAAACTGGGTGCCATGTTTCGGCGTCCCATCGGACATCACGTCCGATAGGGGGCCTCAATTTGTCTCAGAGCTTTGGTCAGCCATGGCCAGCAGCTTAGGGGCGACAATTCACCGCACCACCGCATATCACCCTCAGGCTAATGGGTTATGTGAGCGTTTTCACAGATCTTTAAAGGCCGCCCTCAGGGCCTCACTAACGGATACAGATTGGGTGAATAAACTTCCCTGGGTTTTATTAGGGTTGCGTTCTGCGCCTAAAGAGCATCTAGATGCCTCCCCAGCAGAATTAGTTTTTGCACAACCTCTCAGACTCCCAGGTGAGTTTTTACCAGAGAACCCAGAGCCCGGGCATCTTCCAGCCCTGAGGCCTTTAGGCAGCGCCGGACCGGACACTCTCCCCAGACCGGCACATCACTCTTTTCCACGGGTTTTTGTCCCCCAAGCTTTAAAAAACGCCGAGTTCGTTTTTGTTAGGCATGAAGCTTTAAAATTAACCCTCCGTCCACCATACGACGGACCATTCAGAGTGCTGGAACCTGGTGATAAGCATTTTGTGCTTGATTTAGGGGACAGAAAAGAAACAGTCAGCATTGACAGACTTAAACCTGCCTTCTTGTTGAGAGACGAACCTGCACGGGTGGCGAAAGCACCTCGGCGGGGTAGACCCCCCAAGAAAAAAAACTCAGCCCCCCCTGCAGAGGAAACAAATAACCACTCTCCTCCCCAAGCTGCAGATTCCTTACAGGAGGGTCCCACCACGACGCCAAAGCGGACCCACAGCAGATTCGGGAGAAGATTAAAACCCAGACGGCACAGGGACTGATACAAATTGACCAAGGGTTGTTAACTGTGTTATCAGATTGTGCCGTGACAGTTCTAAGGATGATTTGTGATATTACTATACTGTTGTTGTTACCACTGAATTCTCTACAGGAGCATGACTGCTGGGAAGATTTTTCCTCGTTTTCCCTGTCAAGAGGTTAACAGTATAATATGTCATAGAGATTATCTTAAACTGTAAACTTAATTTGATTGTCCTTTTCTTAGTCGTTTGGGGGGGGGCTGTGGCTTATATTAATCATATATTCCATACCTACATATGTATAGACATATTAGAATGTTTAGTGATTACATATGTGGAATGACCTCACGCCTATGAACAGGACAAAAGGTCTCAACCGCCAGCGAGGATCAAAGAGCAGACAGAGTCGCAGCGGTGGAGACCGGATCGATCTCCCTGACCACCCAGGGTCAGGTGGAGGAGACGGAGGACAATGGAGGGGGGATTATGTTAATGCAGGATGTCAGCTTTGATATGCAATGTCTTTTGTTGAGTGTGGGTATAAGTATGAAGGTCTGACTGCGCTCGACCTCTTATTCTGCTTCTGCACCGAGATGAGACATGCTAGGGAGGTGAAGCTGATATTAAACTTTGATTTATAAAGTCACATCGCTTCTTCATTTCTAACTCCCTACAGTGTGTGTTTTTTTCCCCTGCCGCTTAATAAAACCAATTTAACCCCATATAAGAGCCTATTTTCTCTGACTCCACGTCCAGAATTCAGAACAAGTGAAAACTTATTATGGAGATTAGTCCAACTAATTTTAACAAACTGGCCGACACAATTACTCACTACTTATTGATACTTAAGTTTCTTGTATTGTGTTGTGTATTCCTTATGATGACACAATTCACTATTTGTTTACTTGAGATTCTTGTGTTGTGTCATATATTACTTATAATCCTTATGGTGACACAATTCAATCACTATTTGTTTTTACTTAAGATTCTTGTGTTGTGTTCCCCATTTTAATTCATATATTACTCAATCATTGATTAAAATTGATATTCTTGTAATATATTGCTCCTCTATAAAAGTGGCTCTTTAATCCGTCCCTAACATGTGAATGCATGCATGCTTAAGATTCCCTGCGTGTTCTTACAATCATAAAAAATAGCAACAAAATCTAACATTGTCTTTATATTAAGGTTTTTCAACAGAATTTAAAAACAGGACCAAAGACTTACTTTGACTGAATGTTGCACTTTGACTGTCTGCAACACTCAGACACAGGCTTTGTCTCGTAATCATATCCACTCGTCCAAATAGTTGGAAAACTGCCCGCATCCTCCACCACGACTGTAAAAATTAATTTTTTCGACAGTTAGAATCTTTTCAGTTAACCAACCAGTAATCACAGAAGAAATACTATTTCTCAGCTTAACTTTATTGAAATGTGCAAGGAGTCACATGGCTACGGATCCTTCCAGCCTCCTCTGGTGGAAAAGACCAAACAAACAATCAAACAAAAGGAGTCCCTCCTACATATAACTTTTGAGTGGGTGGGTGGATCCCAACCATACATGTCCATTGTTTCAAACTATCCACTTGGATCCAGATGGCTCCACTCTTGCTCCTGCCTTTATGGCTTTATGACTTCCTCTGAGGTCCTTCTTCTTTAGTCTTACACATGCCCATATATGGAAACAAGAACACAGAGTTTTGCTGTGAAGCTTTTATGTGTGTGCATGTGTGCATAGTGTGTGTGTGTATAAGCAACTGGTGTTTATGTGTGAATGGTGAATGTGTGGATCTAAGAGATATGTGTATGCAAACACTTCGTGTAGTATCTAATTAACTAATCTTCACTATTTAATTATTATAACATGACGCACTTTTAAATTATAGAATCATTCTTTCATACTGACGCTGAGGGGGACTCCGGTAATCACTCCCTTGCATTCATTGGTTCCATTTCCTCCTACTATCACAGTTTTTACCACTTCGACCTTTCCCACAGTAGTCAGCTTTTTTGCCTTTTCTACTTGCCTCTCAGAGGTGCACCCAATGAGCAAATTACCATCACTTAACACTTTTGCATAATTAATCTCCCCTACCCGAGACCTGATTATTTTTGTCAGTTTAAGCGGGTCGTTTCTTTACTCCTCCTTCCCCATCAAATCTCACCACAACATTAAGGTATTAGGGCTCACGGTTCCTTGCTCCCCTGTCCTGCCCTCACTCTCCGATCCCTCTCCACTAGTTTCATTCTGTTTCTTTCTCTTACGCTCAGCTGACCTCCGTATCTAACCTCCTCTCCCTACCTGACACCATCCATTCCCCTCCTTGACATTCACCTCCTCGTCACTCAGATCCATGCTGTTACAGTTACGATCCTCTCCCCCACTGCCAGCCATGGTACTCCACCCACTCTGACAGGAGTAGCGAAAAAGATATTGCTGGCAGACCTATACAGGCCATCGGCCAATACCTCCTCACTCTCCTGCCTAGAGTTCCCTGCTTCCAAATCCACTGTCTGTAATCCAAAACCAGAGTTAAACAGTCCAAACAAACAAACAAACAATCAAAAAACAAAACCGTGCCTTTCCAAATTAACCACAAACAAATTGAATCTCCCGCCAACTGTCCTGAGTTGTTCACTTCCTCCTCCAACTTCCTCTACTTCTCCTAAGCGAACTCAACCACCGACACAAGCTAAGCTACATCCGGTCACGTGATCGAATGTTTTCGAAAAAAAAAACTTTTATTATTAACAGCACCTTCTATTTTTCTGTGACAAGTTTATATCAGCTTAATAACGAAGTGTTAAACGCTTCCAGAAAAACATGTAAAACAAAAAGTTATTTTGGTTTAGGCAGTGAAAGCGCTGTATAATATGAGAGTTGCGACACTCTTTGATCTCGTCGCTGCCCAGTCACGTGGTTCATGGAGCGCAAAATAGTTCCAAACAGGCAATAATAGATTTGTTGACATAAATTCATTATAAGGTGGTGGAAGAAATGTCAACAGTGGCAGATAATTCCCCCCATGGATTGCCACCATATCATGGTGGAGGGGTTTGAGTGCCTGAATGAACCCGGAAGCTATGTTGTCGGGGGCAACTTGCCCCTGGAAAGGTCTCCCAAGGCAAACTGGGCCTGGGTGAAGGGCCAGACTTAAGTGCGGTCCAGTGGATCTCCATGAAAAACATTACATCAAGGATCCAATGTACCCAAAGGAGGCACATGGGCCCACCTTCCAGTGAGCTCACCACCTGCAGGAGGGATCATGGGGATCATGGTGCTATGTGAACCAAGTGGAAGTCTGGGCTGCTCTGCCTGGACTGATGCCCCCGCGACCTGGATTCCCGGATAAGTGGTGGTAGATGGATGGCTGGATGGTAGATAATGTACTGGAATGTGTTGCAATAAAAAATTAAGGGGAAAAAAAAACAAAACTGTTATTGCCCATGCATTAAGATCACCCTCTCAGCCTCGCTCATGTTACCCAGAGGAAAGCGACGCAATATATCTGGCATTAGGTCAGTCACAGGAGTTACCAGGAAGAGGAGCTCAACAACTGTACTGACTGCCTGCAGGTCTCCACTCCAATATTTCTGTCAGGGTTGTTTCCCTTAGCCTTTTGCTATCCCTAACACTGACAAGGCAGTGAGACTATTTAACCCATAGCTAGGAGTCTGTTCTTGGGCATCAGGGCATATCCACACACTGGTGAGGCTGGCATGCCACAAGTCTAGAAGCAGACTTCCTCCGAGTCCTTTGCAGTTTAGCTTGAGGCCACGAGGTGCTCAATTCCCGTGTGTTGCCACGAGGGGGCAGTGCATAGGGCTTGCTTGTAAAGAGGCTGTGTACTGGCAGGGAGGTCTTACACACTCAGCTTCCAATTCACTCTTACGGGCTAGCCAGCGGTGGAAGCTGAAAGCCTGAGGCATAAGATAAGATAAGCCTTTATTAGTCCCACAATGGGGAAATTCCAGGATTGCAACAGCACTGGGATAGCAACACTCAGAGCAACAATCAGAAGGCAAGAAAAAACAAGAGCAGCTAGTATACATATGTACATATTACTATAAATATATATACACACACACACACACACACACACACACACACACACAGTGCAGAGCATTGTGGTTGGTGGATGTGCAGCAGAAAGTCTAAGCTCTCTCTCCGCGGATGCGGCGGGCCAGCTGGATGTCTTTGGGCATGATGGTGACCCTCTTGGCGTGGATGGCACACAGGTTGGTGTCCTCGAAGAGACCCACCAGGTAGGCCTCGCTGGCCTCTTGCAGAGCCATGACGGCGGAGCTCTGGAAGTGCAGGTCGGTCTTGAAGTCCTGAGCGATCTCCCTCACCAGGCGCTGGAAGGGCAGCTTACGGATGAGCAGCTCCGTGGAGTTCTGGTAGCGACGGATCTCTCTCAGAGCCACGGTACCGGGCCTGTAACGGTGAGGCTTCTTCACTCCGCCGGTGGCCGGAGCGCTTTTTCGAGCAGCCTTGGTGGCCAGCTGCTTCCTGGGGGGCTTTTCCTCCAGTAGATTTACGGGCGGTCTGCTTGGTTCTTGCCATTTCTTGCCATCGCTCTTTATTATTCTGTCTTATATTTCTTGCACGCCGCCTAAACTCCAGCCCGGCACCCGCGTCGTTTTCACTTCAGTTCCCCGGTATGTCGAGTTTCTCCGTTAGCACCGGGTGGCGGTTGAGTGCTAGCTAGCTCTTCCCTGCTGTATCGTCTCCTGCTGTAAACAGAGGCTCCGTCCGCCGACTCGGGAGACCTTTGGGGCGATCTGTGTGTCCGTGATATATATAGAGTGAAAGGTGTGCCGGATCAGTAAGTTATCACCGGATCAGAAAGAAGAGGGAAGACAAAAAGACTCAGAATTGAGCCGCTGTTGCAAAAGGCAGCCAACTCGTGTGGGGCCGGAACTGGAAAAAGCACAACACACATAACAAACCACACTTGACGCATCTACAGGCCACTTGTATCATTACTTTCATGTTATTACGTCATCCATTATATTACACCACAGATTATATATATACACACACACAGTTGTGGACAAAATTGTTGGTACCCCTCTGTTAATGAAAGAAAAACCCACAATGGTCACAGAAATAACTTGAACCTGACAAAAGTGGTAATAAATAACAATTCTATGAAAATTAACCAATGAAAATCAGACAATGCTTTTGAATTGTGGTTCAACAGATTTATTTTAAAAAACAAACTCATGAAACAGGCCTGGACAAAAATGATGGTACACCTAGAAAAGATTGAAAATAATGTGACCATAGGGACATGTTCAACCAAGATGTGTCCTCTAATTAACATCACAGGTGTCTACAAACTTGTAATCAGTCAGTCGGCCTATCTAAAGGGTGACAAGTAGTCACTGTGCTGTTTGGTGACATGGTGTGTACCACACTAAACATGGACCAGAGGAAGCAAAGGAGAGAGTTGTCTCAGGAGATTAGAAAGAAAATTATAGACAAGCATGTTAAAGGTAAAGGCTATAAGACCATCTCCAAGGAGCTTGATGTTCCTGTGACTACAGTTGCACATATTATTCAGAAATTTAAGATCCACGGGACTGTAGCCAACCTCCCTGGACGTGGCCGCAGGAGGAGATGGATAATACGAATGGTAACAAAAGAGCTCAGAACAACCTCTAAACACATTCATGGTGAACTCCAAGGTCAAGGTACATCAGTGTCAGATTGCACCATCCGTCGTCGTTTGAGTCAAAGTGGACTTCATGGGAGACGACCAAGGAGGACACCACTGTTGAAAACAAATCACAAAAAAGCCAAACTGGAATTTGCCAAACTGCATGTTGACAAGCCACAAAGCTTCCGGGAGAATGTCCTATGGACAGACAAGACAAAACTGGAACTTTTTGGCAAGGCACATCAGCTCTATGTCCACAGATGCAAAAATGAAGCATACCAAGAAAAGAACACTGTTCCTACTGTGAAACGTGGAGGAGGTTCTGTTATGTTCTGGGGCTACTTTGCTGCATCTGGCACAGGGTACCTTGAATCTGTGCAGGGTACAATGAAATCTCAAGACTATCAAGGTATTCTAGAGAGAAATGTGCTGCCCAGTGTCAGACAGCTTGGTCTCAGTCGCAGGTCATGGGTCTAGCAACAAGATAATGACCCAAAACACACAGCTAAAAACACCCAAGAATGGCTAAGAGCGAAACATTGGACTATTCTAAAGTGGCCTTCTATGAGCCCTGATCTAAATCTTATTGAACATCTGTGGAAGGAGCTGAAACATGCAGTCTGGAGAAGGCACCCTTCAAACCTGAGACAACTGGAGCAGTTTGCTCATGAGGAGTGGGCCAAAATACCTGCTGAGAGGTGCAGAAGTCTCATTGACAGTTACAAAAATAGTTTGATTCCAGCGATTGCCTCAAAAGGTTGTGCAACAAAATATTAAGTTAAGGGTACCATCATTTTTGTCCAGGCCTGCTTCATGAGTTTGTTTTTTTAAAAAATAATTCTCTTGAACCACAATTCAAAAGCATTGTCTGATTTTCATTGGTTAATTTTCATAGAATTTTTATTTATTACCACTTTTGTCAGATTCAAGTTATTTCTGTGACCATTGTGGGTTTTTCTTTCATTAACAGAGGGGTACCAACAATTTTGTCCATGTGTGTATATCCATCCATCCATCTTCTTTTCCGGAGGTCCGGGTCGCGGAGGCAGTAGTTCAAGCAGAGAAGCCCAGACTTCCCTCTCCCCGGCCACCTGCTCCAGCTCTTCAGAGAGGATACCAAGGCGTTCCCAGACCAGCTGGGAGACATAGTCTCTCCAGCGAGTCCTGGGTCTGCCCCGGGGTCTCCTCCCAGTGGGACGTGCCCGAAACACCTCAAGTGGGAAGGATCCAGGAGGCATCCTGATCAGAAGCTCAAACCACCTCATCTGGCTCCTTTCGATATGGAGGAGCAGTCGTTCTACTCTGAGCCTCTCCCGGATGACTGAGCTCCTCACTCTATCTCTAGTGTGTGTGCACGGTAAGGCGCACTTCACTCAGTAAACATCACTCAATTTATCAAAAGTCAGAATTCTTCTCGGTTGGCAACCTCTTCTTCACTCTACATCTTTGTACAAGGAGTTCTTATAAGGAGTTCTGAACAATCTTCTTCTTCTTCTTCAAACAGTGAGATTTCCATGTCTACATGAGGTCCATAACACTATCTGGTAATTCTTCTTCTTCTAGATTTGACTGGTGGTTGGCAACCAGCTTACAGGTGCATTACTGCCACTGACTTGATTATCGTCACTCTATATCTTTGTATCAGGCGTTCTGAACAACTCCTTATGTGTGAAAAAATTATCCGTCCTTGTCCGAGGTGTGGCCAAACTCAGGAGCTCTGCAGCAGCTTCTTTTTCCTTTTAGATTTGATTGGCGGTTGGCAACAAGCTTACAAGTGCATTACCGCCATGTACTTCACTCTATATCATCGCTCCATCTGGTCAGGAGCTGTAGTCCTATCATCACTGCTGTATCCAATCAAACCTCAACTCTATCTTCAGACATCACTCTTCTTCTGTACACATCTTGGCCACGGCTTTTTCTATCATTTCATATCATCCCTACTGAGTTCCCCCTGAAAGCGTCCTCCTCGCTTATGCTGTTTCCATCTTTCTTTTCATTCCTTCTGTGTCCCTTTGCTGTATTTTTCCCATGTCTTTCAAGCTATTTTTGTTGCTGGGTTTTGTTGACTGGCTTTTATGTTGTCTATTAAATCTCCTGCAAAGGCCTCGGCTTGTTTAGTTATGGATGTGAGGTGACTAAGGGTTTCATGGTGTTGGGTGACTTCTTCCATTGTCTTGTCATTTGAGCTTTTTAGGTATTGACCAAAGCTCATTATTGTCACCCTATAGACCTGGTTTATTTCAATTAGGCCCCGCCCTCCCTCTTTATATATCTTTATATATCCTATCTAAGCACTGATTTTTAAATTTTACCTTGTACAGGGTCAGGGTCTTCCTGGTCCTAAAGTCCAACTTGTCCAGTTCCCCCTGTGGCCAGTCTATCACCCCAAATCTGTCTATGACAACTAGTACTGCCAGCTGGTTTATCGCAGTAATCTTATTTTTAGGCATTAAGTTTGATTTACAGATTTTCCATCCACGTCATTCCTAGGCCCCATGATGCCTTACGTGATTTATGGTAGCATCGTCAGGTACTAGTTTAGAACGTATGGTTATCACTGAAACAAGACACTTTTCCTTGTTAAAAAACAATGACCTCTGTATCAAAAATGCAAGAACACAGCCTTTTCCACCTCAAAAACAGTAATATGATCATACCACTTCCCACTACTATCGAGGGATGGGAAGATGACATTAAAAAGTGGCGTCGCAGACAGTAGCTTTGTTTGTTGGCGCCGCTGCTATGCTAACACTGTAAACACATAAAAGCTCTGAGATATATCGTCTTCACCGCAATAAAGTCAGCTGCATTTTGTTAAAATATGTTGGACATAATAAAATTTACCTAAGAGCAGATGTACGCCACAACATCATGCTTGGCTGTCGTCTGTCACCGTGCTGTAGACACCACAACACCGTGCTTGGCTGTCATGGTATATACAGACAGCTGCAGCCATTCGTTGTACCCAGAAATTAAAATACTCATGCTGTTGCCATGCCATAAATACTTGTTATTTAACTTAACACATACAGACATTTTCTGACAATTGTTAAGAATTTTTTTTGACCTATATTTTGTGATAATTTAAAAATGAATGCATGCTGAAGTCCATATTGTTCCAAGGCAGTCTTTCTTAAATCTTTAAGCCTTAGGAAGTAAACTGTTACTATTTTTTATTTATTATTTCCCTTCATGCAGCCTTCATTCTGGTGACAGATATAACACAAACGCCAGATCTGTGACATTCAAACAAGTGAAAATATACTTGGTGGTGTTGTGTCTGTCCTGTGTCTGTACCACCAATCACATCAATGGTCCTCTTCCATTTTCAGTGCATCATCTACGCATTGCAGGGTGAGAAGCTTCCATTTACACAGTCTATGGCACAACCACGAACACCAGCAACAAGTACCAGAACTATGTATGCCAAAACATTCAAAAAATACAAAAACTACAAGTGCTGAAATTAGCTGCCACTTGAGGGCAAAGCACGTATGTGGACTATACATAAGATAAGATAAGATAAGCCTTTATTAGTCCCACAACGGGGAAATTCCAGGATTGCAACAGCACAGGGATAGCAACACTCAGAGCAACAATCAGAAGGCAAGAAAAAAAAAAAAAACAAGCAAGCAAGAGCAGCTAATATACATATGTACATATTACTATAAAATATATATATACACACACACACACACACAGACACACAGTGCAGAGCATTGTAGCTGGATGGAATAAATATATGAATATATGAACACACAGTGCAGAGCATTGTAGCTAGATGGAATAATATGTAGATATATAAAAACACAGTGCGGAGCATTGTAGCTAGATGGAATAAATATATAGATATATAAATCTTTTTTTTTTTTTTTTTTTTTTTTTTTTCCCTCTCGGCGCCACACCAGTCGGCTGCCTTTTGCAACAACGGCTCGATTCCGAGTTTTTTTTTTCCCTTCCTCTCTCTTTTGATCACTTTTTTTTTTCACCCCACTTATATCACGGACACACAGATCATCCCAAATGTCTCCTGAGCCGGTGGACGGAGCCACTGTTTATAGCAGGATACGATATAACAGGGAAGAGCTGCTAGCATTTAACCGCCACCCGGTCCCACTGGAAAAACTCGACATACCGAGAGAACTGAGGCGAAAACGCCGCGGCTGCCGGGCTGGAGTAAGGCGGAGGACAAAAAATATAAGGTACAGACCCTCCCTTCCATCTGTTGTCATGGGAAATGTACGGTCGATACTGGGAAAGTTAGATGAGCTAGCGGCTATCTCCCGTTATGATAGCACTTACCGGGAGTGCTCTCTCCTTTTGTTTACTGAGACGTGGCTAACTGAACTAGCAGCAGATGCTAACATTGAGCTGGAGGGTTTTCACACGATACGAGCTGACCGAACACCAGAGAGTGGCAAAACTAGGGGCGGTGGAGTGATCATGTATGTTAACAACAACTGGTGCAGACCGGGACATATCACTGTTAAACAACGACACTGCAGCAAAGACATTGAGTTGCTAGCTGTTAGCATGAGGCCTACATATCTCCCGAGAGAACACTCACACGTGATCTGCATTGTTGTTTATGCAAATCCGACGGCGAACGCTGGGACAGCGCGTGACGTCATCCATTCAGTAACCAGCAGGCTGCAGACAGAACACCCAGATGCTCTTCTCCTCATCTCAGGCGATTTCAACCACGTTTCACTGTCTCCCATTCTGCCCACTTTCACCCAGTATGTCACATGCCACACTAGAGACAATAAAACACTGGATTTGTTCTACGCAAACACTAAGGAGGCATACACCTCATCACAACTCCCCCCACTTGGGAGATCGGATCACAACTTGGTTCATCTCCGACCGGTGTACAAACCCCTAGTGCACAGACAACCTCCGGCCATGCACACTGTGGAGTTATGGTCTGAGGAGACAATGGACACTCTAAAGGACTGTTTTGAAGCCACTGCCTGGAAGCAGCTCTGCGATCTACATGGTGAGGACATCGATGGCCTCATTCACACCTTCACGGGCTACCTCAGCTTCTGTGTGGACAAATCCGTTCCCACCAAGACCATACGGCGTCACTCAAACAACAAACCCTGGATCAACCCTGAGATAAAAACACTTCTGAGAGAGAAGAAGAGGATCTTCAGGTCGGGGAACAGGGAGATGCTGAAGTCCGTACAGAGGGAGCTGAGGAGAAAGATCAGAGAAGGCAAGGACAGCTTCAGGAAGAAGATGGAGGACAAGCTGCAACAGAGCGACATCAGCGGGGTCTGGAGAAACCTCAAAACCATCTCGGGGCTCCAGAATACCTCCCCCCAGGCCACGGGGGGCAGGGAGTGGGCGAACAACCTGAATCTGTTTTTCAATAGATTTGACCAACCGCCCTCCCCCCTGTCTGCACAACAACCACTGCTGCCTCTAAGAAATCAAGTCCTGCTACCCACTCCCCACTCCACCGACACCCCCCCCACTCCCAACAAACAGCCCCCCATCCTGACCCTGACCAAGACCCAGGTGAGGACGGAGCTGAGGAAGATCAAGGCGAGGAAGGCGTCGGGACCGGACGGCATCAGCGCAAAGCTCCTCAAGTCCTGTGCAGACCAGCTGTGTGGGATTGTGACGTATATCTTCAACATGAGCCTGAAACTGGGGAGGGTACCACAGCTGTGGAAAACATCTTGTGTGGTACCTGTACCAAAAACTTCCCACCCCAAAGACCTGAACAGCTTCAGACCGGTGGCCTTGACGTCCCACTTGATGAAGACCCTGGAGAGACTGCTCCTTGCTCATCTCCGCCCCCTGGTGGAACCAGCGATGGATCCACTCCAGTTCGCCTACCAGCATGGCATTGGGGTGGAGGATGCGGTGATCTTCCTCCTTCACCGTTCTCTGTCCCACCTGGAGAAGCCCGGGAATATGGTGAGGATCATGTTCTTTGACTTCTCCAGTGCTTTCAACACCATCCAACCGATGATCCTGAAGGACAAGCTGCTGCGCGCAGGGGTGGACCAGCACCTGTCATCATGGATCCTGGACTACCTCACGAACCGGCCTCAGTTTGTGAGAACCCGGGACTGTGTTTCCGACACGATCATCAGTAGCACGGGGGCCCCCCAGGGAACGGTGCTGGCTCCCTTCTTGTTCACTCTTTATACTGCGGACTTCTCACACAACACAACACATTGCCATCTACAGAAGTTCTCTGATGACTCTGCGATCGTTGGTCTCATCTCCAGCGGAGATGAAGCTGAGTACAGAGGGCTTATCCAGGACTTTGTGGACTGGTGCCATCGGAACTGCCTCCAGATCAACGCGAGGAAAACTAAGGAGCTGGTGGTGGACTGCCGCAGGCATGGGCAGCCCCTCACAGCACCAGTAAATATACAGGGAACAGACATCGAGATGGTGACATCCTACAAGTACCTGGGTATTCATCTGAACAATAAACTAGACTGGTCACACAATACTGACGCACTCTACAAGAAGGGACAGCGCAGGCTGTTCCTGCTGAGGAGACTCAGGTCTTTTGGTGTACAAGGGGCGCTGCTGAAGTCATTCTATGACACGGTGGTGGCATCAGCCATCACTTTTGGAGTGGTCTGCTGGGGCAGTGGCATTACTGCAGCCGATAGGAAGAGACTGAACAAACTGATTAAGAAAGCTAGCTCTGTCCTGGGGCAACGCCTTGATCCGATGGAGGAGATAGGAGAGAGAAGGACGGTGGCTAAACTGTCATCTCTGCTGGAGTCCGAGTTCCACCCTATGCAGGACATACTGGATGCACTGAGGAGCTCATTTAGCAGCAGACTACATCATCCCAGGTGCACAACCGAGAGGTTTCGTAGGTCCTTCCTACCAACGGCTGTCAGACTGTACAACCTAAGCAGGGCTGCTCGCAGAGATAGCAAAAAGACGTAACAAACTAATAGTTTTTTTTTTTGTTTTTTTTTTTGCAAAAGATGCAATAGACTTACACAATGGTCCTCTCCGGCATACAACTAGGAACATACCGGTCGCTATGGAGGGTGAGAATATGTATGGGCACATAATCATACCATGTAGGATAACTAAATAGACGGTTATGCTGTTTCATCCCACCTAGCAACAATGCTCTGCACTGTGTGTGTTTATATATTTACATATTTATTCCATCTAGCTACAATGCTCTGCACTGGGTGTGTTTATATTTATATGTCTATATATTTATTCCATCTAGCTACAATGCTCCGCACTGTGTTTTTATATATCTACATATTATTCCATCTAGCTACATTGCTCCGCACTGTGTGTGTTTATATACTTGCATATTTATTCCACCTAGCTGCAATGCTCCATACTGTGGGTGTTTATATATTTACATATTTATTCCATCTAGCTACAATGCTCTGCACTGTGTGTTCATATATTCATATATTTATTCCATCCAGCTACAATGCTCTGCACTGTGTGTCTGTGTGTGTGTGTGTGTGTATATATATTTTATAGTAATATGTACATATGTATATTAGCTGCTCTTGCTTGCTTGTTTTTTCTTGCCTTCTGATTGTTGCTCTGAGTGTTGCTATCCCTGTGCTGTTGCAATCCTGGAATTTCCCCGTTGTGGGACTAATAAAGGCTTATCTTATCTTATCTTATCTTATATAAACACACCCAGTGCTGAGCATTGTAGCTAGATGGAATAAATATATAGATATATAAATATAAACACACCCAGTGCAGAGCATTGTAGCTAGATGGAATAAATATGTAAATATATAAACACACACAGTGCAGAGCATTGTTGCTAGGTGGGATGAAACAGCATAACCGTCTATTTAGTTATCCTACATGGTATGATTATGTGCCCATACATATTCTCACCCTCCATAGCGACCGGTATGTTCCTAGTTGTATGCCGGAGAGGACCATTGTGTAAGTCTATTGCATCTTTTGCATTCAAAAAAAAAAAAAAACTATTAGTTTGTTACGTCTTTTTGCTATCTCTGCGAGCAGCCCTGCTTAGGTTGTACAGTCTGACAGCCGTTGGTAGGAAGGACCTACGAAACCTCTCGGTTGTGCACCTGGGATGATGTAGTCTGCTGCTAAATGAGCTCCTCAGTGCATCCAGTATGTCCTGCATAGGGTGGAACTCGGACTCCAGCAGAGATGACAGTTTAGCCACCGTCCTTCTCTCTCCTATCTCCTCCATCGGATCAAGGCGTTGCCCCAGGACAGAGCTAGCTTTCTTAATCAGTTTGTTCAGTCCCTTCCTATCGGCTGCAGTAATGCCACTGCCCCAGCAGACCACTCCAAAAGTGATGGCTGATGCCACCACCGTGTCATAGAATGACTTCAGCAGCGCCCCTTGTACACCAAAAGACCTGAGTCTCCTCAGCAGGAACAGCCTGCGCTGTCCCTTCTTGTAGAGTGCGTCAGTATTGTGTGACCAGTCTAGTTTATTGTTCAGATGAATACCCAGGTACTTGTAGGATGTCACCATCTCGATGTCTGTTCCCTGTATATTTACTGGTGCTGTGAGGGGCTGCCCATGCCTGCGGCAGTCCACCACCAGCTCCTTAGTTTTCCTCGCGTTGATCTGGAGGCAGTTCCGATGGCACCAGTCCACAAAGTCCTGGATAAGCCCTCTGTACTCAGCTTCATCTCCGCTGGAGATGAGACCAACGATCGCAGAGTCATCAGAGAACTTCTGTAGATGGCAATGTGTTGTGTTGTGTGAGAAGTCCGCAGTATAAAGAGTGAACAGGAAGGGAGCCAGCACCGTTCCCTGGGGGGCCCCCGTGCTACTGATGATCGTGTCGGAAACACAGTCCCGGGTTCTCACAAACTGAGGCCGGTTCGTGAGGTAGTCCAGGATCCATGATGACAGGTGCTGGTCCACCCCTGCGCGCAGCAGCTTGTCCTTCAGGATCATCGGTTGGATGGTGTTGAAAGCACTGGAGAAGTCAAAGAACATGATCCTCACCATATTCCCGGGCTTCTCCAGGTGGGACAGAGAACGGTGAAGGAGGAAGATCACCGCATCCTCCACCCCAATGCCATGCTGGTAGGCGAACTGGAGTGGATCCATCGCTGGTTCCACCAGGGGGCGGAGATGAGCAAGGAGCAGTCTCTCCAGGGTCTTCATCAAGTGAGACGTCAAGGCCACCGGTCTGAAGCTGTTCAGGTCTTTGGGGTGGGAAGTTTTTGGTACAGGTACCACACAAGATGTTTTCCACAGCTGTGGTACCCTCCCCAGTTTCAGGCTCATGTTGAAGATATACGTCACAATCCCACACAGCTGGTCTGCACAGGACTTGAGGAGCTTTGCGCTGATGCCGTCCGGTCCCGACGCCTTCCTCGCCTTGATCTTCCTCAGCTCCGTCCTCACCTGGGTCTTGGTCAGGGTCAGGATGGGGGGCTGTGTGTTGGGAGTGGGGGGGGTGTCGGTGGAGTGGGGAGTGGGCAGCAGGACTTGATTTCTTAGTGGCAGCAGTGGTTGTTGTGCAGACAGGGGGGAGGGCGGTTGGTCAAATCTATTGAAAAACAGATTCAGGTTGTTCGCCCACTCCCTGCCCCCCGTGGCCTGGGGGGAGGTATTCTGGAGCCCCGAGATGGTTTTGAGGTTTCTCCAGACCCCGCTGATGTCGCTCTGTTGCAGCTTGTCCTCCATCTTCTTCCTGAAGCTGTCCTTGCCTTCTCTGATCTTTCTCCTCAGCTCCCTCTGTACGGACTTCAGCATCTCCCTGTTCCCCGACCTGAAGATCCTCTTCTTCTCTCTCAGAAGTGTTTTTATCTCAGGGTTGATCCAGGGTTTGTTGTTTGAGTGACGCCGTATGGTCTTGGTGGGAACGGATTTGTCCACACAGAAGCTGAGGTAGCCCGTGAAGGTGTGAATGAGGCCATCGATGTCCTCACCATGTGGATCGCAGAGCTGCTTCCAGGCAGTGGCTTCAAAACAGTCCTTTAGAGTGTCCATTGTCTCCTCAGACCATAACTCCACAGTGTGCATGGCCGGAGGTTGTCTGTGCACTAGGGGTTTGTACACCGGTCGGAGATGAACCAAGTTGTGATCCGATCTCCCAAGTGGGGGGAGTTGTGATGAGGTGTACGCCTCCTTAGTGTTTGCGTAGAACAAATCCAGTGTTAAATGAATTTGAAATGAATTTAAAATGAATTTAAATGAATTTAAAATGAATTTGAAAAACTTTTACAAATGCTATTTTAAATGCCCCTGCTACTCCACTCTTCATGACTGATTTCACATGACTTCAGCCGAAACCTGAAGCTCCGCCCATAATCGTTCCTACAGCGGCACCCCCAGGAATAAGGTGGATAGATGATGATGGTACCCTTTTTTTTTTTTTTTTTTTGTTTAGTATTTCCCTCAATTTCCTGTGTTCAATAGTTGTGTTTTCCTCTATGTCCAGATATTTATATGCCGATTCATCTGCAAGGTCTTTGATGTGCTTATGGCCATCTATTTGGATGTTCTCTGATGCCGTTTTCTTTTTTATTGTACATTTTGCACATTTGTCGAGTCCAAATTCCATACAGATGTCCTTTGAGAACATGTGAACGGTACCGACAAGTTCATTTAGTTTCTGTTCAGATTCTGCATAAAGCTTGAGGTCGTCCATGTAGAGCAAATGATTCACTCTCTTGTTCCCTTCTCACCCGTGTGAATTCTCATGTGACCTTTCAAAGTCCTACAGTGAGCAAAGTTCTGCCCACATATTGGACAAGAAAATGACTTCTCACCTGTGTGAATTCTCGTGTGAGTTTTCAAATGGCTACTTTGATTAAAACTCTGACCACATGTTTCACAAGAAAATGGCTTCTCACCTGTGTGAATTCTCATGTGACTTTTCAAATTGCTACGTTGATTAAAGCTCTGCCCACATGTTTCACAAGAAAATGGCTTCTCACCTGTGTGAATTCTCATGTGACTTGTCAAATGACTACGTTGATAAAAACTTTGCCCACATGTTTCACAAGAAAATGGCTTCTCACCTGTGTGAATTCTCATGTGACTTGTCAAATGGCAGCGTTGATAAAAACTCTGCCCACATGTTTCACAAGAAAATGGCTTCTCACCTGTGTGACTTCTCATGTGAGTTTTCAAATGGCTACGTTGATTAAAACTCTGTCCACATGTATCACAAGAAAATGGCTTCTCACCTGTGTGAACTGTCATGTGACTTTTCAAAGCCCAATGATGACCGACTCTAATCCCACATGTTTCACAAGAAAATGGCTTCTCACCTGTGTGAATTCTCATGTGAGTTTTCAAAGTACAACATTGATTAAAACTCTGTCCACATGTTTCACAAGAAAATGGCTTCTCACCTGTGTGAATTCTCATGTGAGTTTTCAAAGTATAACATTGATTAAAACTCTGCCCACATGTTTCACAAGAAAATGGCTTCTCACCTGTGTGAATTCTCATGTGAGTTTTCAAATTGCCACGTTGATTAAAACTCTGCCCACATGTTTCACAAGAAAATGGCTTCTCACCTGTGTGAATTCTCTCATGAATTGATAAATTACTCTTATGCCTGAATCTTTTCCCACACATGTTGCAAACATGTGACTTTACTATGTGAGGTTTCTTCTTCTGGGACTCATTTTTACAGTCGTTGTCATTAACAGACCATTTTAAAGACTTGTCACCCGTGTCAGTATCACACTGATTCTCTGACATGGAGGAGATGTCTACATTGTGACGTTCACTTCTGTTTCTGACAAGTCTCCTCTTTGCCTTTGGCTCTTCATGTTTACTTGATCCTGGGTTTACATTCTTACCTGCTTCCTGGTCTTGGCTCTCAGTGTCAACACAGTTGTGAGAGAGGAGTTGCTCACTGTTTGGTTCTGTTTTACTTTTGTCATTGTCCTCATCAGTAAGAGTCACCATGAAGGTATCAGTCTCTTGTTTCAGTCCAAAGTGTTCTTCCTCCTGACTGCTACAGAGTTCTCCTTCTTCCTCTTTAACCTGTGCAGCATCTTGCTCCTTCTGGTCCAGACTGGAGTTCCCCTCCTGATTCCAGAGCTGCTGGACAGTCAGAACCTTCTCCTCCTTACAGCCATGTAGCTGTGGAGCATCTGGAGGGACAAAGAGACACAGAAATGTTAGTAACAGAAAAAACAGAAAGAATAAACACTGACTGGCCAAAAAAGTCACCACCTGGTAACAAATAAAGTGGTGTGAGCAAGTGTTTGCCCCTTTCTGATTTCTCATTTTTTTGTATGTTTGTCACACTTAGATGTTTCAGATCATCAAACAAATTTAAGTATTAGGCAAAGGTAACATTATTAAGGGGGAAAAAAATCCAAACCTACATGGCCCTGTCTGAAAAACTGATTGACCCCTAAACCTAATAATTGCAGAATTGTTGTAATTCAGCCACATTGGAGGGTTTTCAAGCATGAACCACCTTTTTAAGGTCATGCCACAGCATCTCAAGCGGATTCAGGTCCAGACTTTGACTAGGCCAATCCAAAGTCTTCATTTTGTTTTTCTTAAGCCATTCAGAGGTGGACTTGCTGGTGTGTTTTGGATCATTGTCCTGCTGTAGAAACCAAGTGCGCTTCAGCTTGAGGTTTTGAACAGATGGCCAGACATTCTCCTTCAGGATTTTTGGGTAGACAGCAGAATTCATGGTTCCATTTACCACAGCAAGTCTTCCAGGTTCTGAAGTAGCAGAACAACCCCAGGCCATCACACTACCACCACCATATTTTACTGTTGGTAATGATGTTCCTTTTCTGAAATGATGCGTTACTTATACTCCAGATGTAGTGGGACACACACTTTCCAAAAAGTTCAACTTTTGTCTCATCAGTCCACAGAGTATTTTCCCAGAAGTCTTGGGGATCATCAAGATGTTTTCTGGCAAAACTGAGGCGAGCCTTTATGTTCCTTTTTATTCAGTAGTGGTTTTCGTCTTGGAACTCTGCCATGCAGGCCATTTTTGCCCAGTCTCTTTCTTATGGTGGAGTCATTAACACTGACCTTAACTGAGGAAAGTGAGGCCTGCAGTTCTTTGGATGTTGTTGTGGTGTCTTTTGTGACCTCTTGGATGAGTTGTTGCTGCGCTCTTGGGGCAATTTTGGTCGGCCGGCATCTCCTGGGAAGGTTCACCACTGTTCCATGTTTTTGCCAATTTGGGGTAATGGCTCTCATTGTGGTTTGCTGGAGTCCCAATATTTTAGAAATGGCTTTATAACCTTTTCAAGAATGACAGAGCTCAATTACTTTGTTTCTCATTTTTTTGGATGATGATTTTGTTGCATGATGTCTCGCTTTTGAGGGTCTTTTGGTCTACTTGATTTTGTCAGGCAGGTCCTATTTAAGTGATTTCTTGATTGAGAACAGGTGTGGCAGTAATCAGGCCTGGGTGTAGCTAGAGAAATTGAACTCAGCTATCCAAAGATGTGATAAATTACAGTTAATTTATATTTTAACAGGTGGGCAATCACTTTTTAACACAGGGCCATGTAGGTTTGGATTTTTTTGGCCCTTAATAATAAACACCTTCATTTAAAAACTGAGTTTTGTGTTTACTTGTGTTATCTTTGTCTAATATTTAAATTTGTTTGATGATCTGAAACATTTAAGTGTGACAAACATACAAAAAAAAAGAGATATCAGGAAGGGGACAAACACTTTTTCACACCACTGCAGTTTTTATCCTTGCATGTAATAATTACAACAGTGATCAATCTGTTTCAGAATAAACAAGTTATTTAAAGGAGACAAAATTATTTTTCCACATTCTAACATGGTTCCCTGAGGTGTAAAAAGGGATACAGGAGGAAAACTTTACTTTCTCAGTGCTTTTACACATGAATTTGTCTCTCTGGAGTGGCAATCAACAGAAAGACTCAAAAAAAAAAAAACCCAAAAAAAAAAAAAACCAACAAAAAACAGCCCTGTTGCTTTGATAGGGGCCCCCCATGATCTCACTAGGTCTCCTTCAGTGAACATTTCTCATTTGTCACCAGTTGTGACGTGATGGGTCCATCTTTGTCTTGGAACAACTGAAATTTAAGGCGTGTCTAACAAGTACTCATGTACTCGTGTTGTCAGGTTTAACTTGTGAAAACAGGGAGCTGTGGTAATACAGAGTTGAATTCATTCCTTGGAGTCAATATGGCTGAGCCGTGCTCAGCACATCAACAAACTGAAACCAGCTCAAGTATGTCAGATTTATGTCGTTACTGTAAATATTACTTTAATATTATTTTTTTTATTTTAGGACAGTTTCTCAAAGACTCAACCTGAACATTTTCTAACTTTTTACCCGTTTCATTCTCACACAGAGTCTGAGGTCAGAGAATCGTCATCACCGTTACTGTGACTTCCTGTTTTCAGTCGTCTCTTCTTTGGTTTAGGTTCTTCTTCTTTAGTTGATCCTGAGTCTACATGCCGGCTTCCTTGCTCATCTTGGATCTCAGTTCCAGCAGAGTTGTGAGAGAGGAGCTGCTCACTGTTTGGTTCTGCTTCACTCTGCTGCTTTTCCTCAGAAACAAGAGTCACCATGATGGTATTGACCTCCAGCTTCACTACCAGCTGTTCTCCCTCCTGACTGATGCAGAGTTCTTCCTCTTCCTCTTTAACCTGTGGAGGTTCTGGTTCCTCATGTTCCTCCTTAAGCTGTGGCGGTACTGGTTTCTCTTGGTCCAGAACCAAGTTCCTCTCCTGGTTCCAGAGCTGCTGGTCAGCCAGAACTTCCTCCGCTTTACGCTCATGTTTCTGTGGGAAGTCTGGAGGGACAAAGACAAAACAAAGAGTTTCACATTGCAAATACAGCTGCATTAATTGTCAAGGTGACCACCATCCTCCCTCCCCCTGCCCTGATAGAAGTATGATTTCAGGTTTGTTCAACTGGAAACAGCAAAAAAGAGGAAGAAAGTCTTCACAGCGCTTCACTTTGTCCACATTTTGTTATGCTACAGCCTTATTTCAAAAAGGATTAAATTAATTTTTTCCACAAAATTCTACACACAAAACCCCATAATGACAACATGAAAAAAGTTTTGAGATTTTTGCAAATTTATTAAAAATAAAAAACTTAGAAATCACATGTACATAAGTATTCACAGTCTTTGCTCAATACTTTGTTGATGCACCTTTGGCAGCAATGACAGACTCAAGTCTTTCTGAATATGATGCCATAAGCTTGGCACACCTGTCTTTAGGCAATTTCGTCCATTCCTCTTTGCAGCAGCTCTCAGCTCCATCAGGCTGGATGGGAAGCATCGGTGCACAGCCATTTTCAAATCTCTCCAGAGATGTTCAATTGGATTCAAGTCTGTACTCTGGCTGGGCCACCCAAGGACATTCACAGAGTTGTCCTGAAGCCACTCCTTTGATATCTTGGCTGTGTGCTTAGGGTTGTTGTCCTGCTGAAAGATGAACCGTCGCCCCATTCTGAGGTCAAGAGCCCTCTGGAGC
Source organism: Pholidichthys leucotaenia (assembly GCA_020510985.1). NCBI lineage: Eukaryota > Metazoa > Chordata > Actinopteri > Cichliformes > Pholidichthyidae > Pholidichthys > Pholidichthys leucotaenia. The sequence goes on from CM035841.1 coordinate 91,262,049, forward strand.
AGGTTTTCATCAAGGATGTCTCTGTACATTGTTGTATTCATCTGGTGGTGGCATCAGCCATCACTTTTGGAGTGGTCTGCTGGGGCAGTGGCATTACGGCAGCCGATAGGAAGAGACTGAACAAACTGACCAAGAAAGCTAGCTCTGTCCTGGGGCAGCGCCTTGACCCAGTGGAGGAGATAGGAGAGAGAAGGATGGTGGCTAAACTGTCATCTCTGCTGGAGTCCGAGTTCCACCCTATGCAGGACATACTGAATGCACTGAGGAGCTCATTTAGCAGCAGACTACATCATCCTAGGTGCACAACCGAGAGGTTTCGCAGGTCCTTCCTACCAACGGCTGTCAGACTGTACAACCTAAGCAGGGCTGCTCGCAGAGATAGCAAAAAGACGTGACAACCTAATAGTTTTGAATGCAAAAGACGCAATAGACTTATACAATGGTCCCCTCCGGCATACAACTAGGAAAATACCTGTCGCTATGGAGGGTGAGAATATGTATGGGTACATCATCATACCATGTAGGATAACTAAGTAGACGGTTGTGCTGTTTCATCCCATCCCAGGGCTGTCGCGATAACCGCAATTATGTAGGACTGCGCTATAGAAAAGCCTACCGCGGAGGATAACGAGCAAGTGCAACAACCGCGGTGTTCACTTTTTTTGTGTGTGCAGCTATATGTCGTTGTTCACTTATGTGCCCCCATTATTAAATAAATTGATAAATGTTAAGTGTATTTTTATTGCCAACAGCATGTTTGCACTTGGTACTGTGGAAGCTTCCACAGTGTGGGTGCTCGCAGCAGCACCGTGTGGGGCAGTCTCTCTCCAGACGGACTCCAGCAGGTAGTTAGTGGTGTGAGCGTTTGGACGAATTGCCAACTACAGCCATGACAGTGAGCAGTGAAAGGGCACAAAGCGTGTTATTTCCTTCTGTGCAGAGTGTTTATGATCCTGACAATTGAGCTCCGAGAGTGAAACAACAACTGCATAGTGCATTGCTTGTTTGAACGTGATTTTTCGGATAGCAGCAAAAATCCAAAAATCACGGAGACAAAAGCCATGCAGGGTCCTGTATGAAGGCTGTCCTGTTTAAATAAGCTGAATGTCGCTGGAGTCTCCAGTCCACACACCCCATAGTTGAAATCCTGGAGTTACCACCACTGCTTTATGAAAATGATCCTTTTTTTTTTTTTTTTTTTTTTACAGAATCAGCAGTTCAAACCTGTAGAAAGACCAGAGCTCCGCACAATTATCACACACAGACATAAAGTTGAGAGCGAAGCTGCAGTGAGTGTCTCACAGCTTCCATCATTTGCCACATAAGTTATGAACCCTGTTTAAATTACGAGACCACAGGGTCCTAAAAACATGTGCAATAATATCACATATTGTGCTGTTGAGCTATCCACTGTCACTGCAGGGGAAATTCCTCCACCGTGACAGCCCTATGAAGCGCTGTGAATACTTTCCGGATGCACTGTAGATGTGCTGATCAATGAATCAAGTTGAAATCAAGAGTGCACTAAAATGTATTTGACATGAAATGTAAGCATTTTTGAGTATCAGAAAGAAACAGAGTATGCTCTGTGACTGTGGGTGTGTTTAATAGCAATGACCCAATCCAAGAAGCCGGAGCTGAAGTGGAGTGATTGGGGTCCACCAATCAGAGGAAAGAAGAATATTCTGGAACACTGAAATGGAGCTATAAAACCAGGGAGTATGCTCTGTACGTTCATTCTGTGGAAAAAATCATGAACATAAACACTTGAAAGAAATGCTTATAACATGATAATAAAATAGAACAATGAGCAAAGTAAATATAAATAATAAAAATGATTAAGACTTAAAATGAATGCAAAACTAAGTTGATTCTCAATTGGATTAAACAATTATTTACTTCTCCAGTGTTTCACCATTCATTCAAATTCTATGGTAATACCAAGGAGCATATACAGTATGTGTAATTTTTTTTCACAATGCAACATTTTTAATTTAATTTTATTATTGATTTTTACACTATTATTTTATAAACTTACAAACTTTTTTCATCAAATGGAGGCACATGTGAATGCAGCGGCTAGACACTCTGGACTACTATGTTCGTTTTTGTGTCTTTTCTGCCTTTTTCTATGCTCCTTCTGTGACGGACTAATTACCTACAGTCGCCAGGAACTTACAGGCATCAGTCGCCAACTTACCTCCGACATCTCCAATGCCCATTCCAGTAATCTCCATCACATCCCTGAGGAGATCACTAGACCTTCAGGTGCTCCGTTATTCGTTATGGCCCACAAACAGTGTAGACGACGGGAAAGGAAGGAGAAAAGAGGCTGCAGGGCTGGCCTTCGTGCTCAGCTGCGCAAACTTCACTCCAAACCAACTTTACCTTCAATTTTCCTCACTAATGCCAGATCCCTCGCTAACAAAATGGACGAGCTGGGCTCGGAGATCGCCCATAATCACTATGTTGGGGACTGTTGTATTCTGAGTGTGACTGAATCATGGCTGAATGAGTGCATCCCGGCTACCACTGTGGAATTACCTGGCTGAACTACACACCGTTCAGACCGCAATGCTGATTCTGGTAAGGGAAGGGGAGAGGGCTCTGTGCTTATGTGCTTCAGACTTGATGTAATAACAGCAGAATAATTCATAGCCACTGTTCACCAGACTTGGAGGCCATGTCCTTCCTGTGTAGGCCATTTTATCTCCCTCACGAGCTAAGAACAGTAATTTTAACAGCCGTTTATGTTTCATTTGATGTTAACATTAGCTTAGCACTCAATCACCTCAAGCACATCGTCAGCGGGAAGCAAAGAGACCACCCAAATGCAGTCAACATTATTGCAAGGGATTTTAACATTCATCTTCTTCCACTTAATCCTGTTCGGGTCATGGGGGGGCTGGAGCCTATCCCAGCATCTTTGGGCGAGAGGCAGGGTACACCCTGGACAGATCGCCAGTCCATTGCAGGGCTAACACAGAGAGACAGACAACCATTCACTCTCACAGTCATACCTAAGGACAATTTAGAATCCCCAGTTTTGATGCCAATTAACCTAACTTGCATGTTTTTGGCATGTGGGAGGAAACCGGAGAAATCCCGGAGTAAACCCACGCAGACATGGGGAGAACATGCAAACTCCACACAGATCACTGTTAGTCAGGGGCTGGGATCGAACCCAGGATCCCCCGACCAAGGGTAAGTTGCTGTGCTGCCGCAGTGCTAACCACTCCGTCACTGCGCCGCCGGGATTCTAACAAAGCATGCTTAAAGACTGTACTCCCCAAATTCTACCAACATGTTAAGTGTCCCACAAGAGGGGAAAGGACACTGGATCATGTTTATAGCAACATTAAGCACGCCTATAGAGCCACACCCCTCCCCCACCTTGGACAATCAGACCACCTCTCCTTGTTACTGATTCCTGCCAACACCACCCTTGGGAAGATCCCCCCCCCCCCCACCAAACTAACAATTAAAACCTGGCATGAAAACGTTCTTCTCCAACTACAAGACTGCTTTGCCTGCACTAATTGGAGCATCTTTGAACAGCAGGAAATGGACTCTTCAACCGAATCTGTCCTTTTTTACATCAAATGCTGTGTAGAAATTGTGACAGTCAACAAACACATCCCGGTATTTCCAAACCGCAAACCCTGGATGACCAGTGAAGTCCATGCTCTGATCAGAGCCCGCAACTCCACCTTCAGACAGAGGGACAGCTCTCTGTACAGTACTGCCAGAACTAACCTGAGAAGAGGCGTAAAACTCACTAAAAATGCCTATAGGAGGAAGGTGGAGGGCTTCCTCCCAGACAACAACCCCCGACAAATGTGGAGAGGCATCCAGGCCCTCACCAACTACAGGGGCCAGGGCCTCAAACATCAGACAGCCGCCTCACTCTGGCAGAGGAGCTTTACAGATCCTTTGCCCTGTTTGAGCACACCTTCCCCCCAAACCCAATAAACTACATGAGGATGCTCTTTGTGGACTACAGCTCAGCTTTTAACACCATCATCCTGGATATCGTGATCAACAAACTGCACCTCCTCCAGACAGCCCCCCCCCCCAGCTCCTGGATAAAAAAACTTTCTCATCAACCACCCACAAACAGTCAGACTTGGCCCCCACCACTCCTACACACTGTCCCTGAGCACTGGCTCCCCCCAAAGCTGTGTACTAAGCCCTCTACTGTACTCCCTGTACACCTTTGACTGGATTCCAACCCAGCCAGCCACCATCATCATGAAATACGTGGATGACACCACCTTGGTTGGGCTCATCACCAACAATGATGAGAAGGCATACAGGGTAGACGTAGAGAATCTGCTGGTATGGTGCCAAGCGAACAACCTGAAACTGAATGTCCAAAAAACCAAAGAACTCATTCTGGACTTCAGGAAGAACAGACAGGACCACACCCCCCTCCTCAAAAATGATGAACACATGGAAAACGTCCCCCCATTCAGGTTCCTGGGCATCCACATCAGAATCAGAATCAGAAAGCTTTATTGCCAAGCATGTTTACATAAAAAACATAGCATCTCCTGACCTCTCCTGGACTGTCAACACCAAGGCCCTGGTGAAGAAAGTCCAGCAGCAGCTGCACTTCCTGAGGAAGAAAAACCTGGACCAGAAGCTGCTGCTGGCCTATCACTGCTCAGTGGCGCGCGTGCTCACCTACTGTCTGGGACTGTGGTATGCCGGCTCCACAGCCGAGAACAGGAAGGCTGTGCAGAGGGTCATCAACACCACCCAAAAAATTATCAGCAGACCTCTGCCCGTCCTGGAAGACATCTCCAGAACCTCCTGTCTCAGAAAGCCATCACAGGAGACCGCTCACATTCCGCCCACCACCTGTTCAACTTGCTTCCCTCTGGACAATGGTTTAGATCGATTAGGTCCCACACCTCCAGACTGACAAACAGTTTCTTCCCCTGGGCCAGCCGTAATGCAAACAGTCACAGGACCCACCCCCTTCCCTCTGAACACTCACATGCAAAGAACTGAGGACCTTTTAATTACCACTATAACTCACCTGTCTTTGCACTCCTCACTTTCATGTATATTGACCCATTCATGAAATCATTAATGTACAGTGCATCCGCTAAGTATTCACAGCACTTCCCTTTTTCCACATTTTGTGATGTTACAGCCTTATTCCAAAAGGGATTAAATTCATTTTATCCCTCAAAATTCTACACACAATACCCCATTAATGACAATGTGAAAAAGTTTTTTTTTTTTAATTTTTGCAAATTTATTAAAAGAAAACAACTCAGAAATCACATGTACATAAGTATTCACAGCCTTTGCTCAATACTTTGTTGATGCACATTTGGCAGCAATTACAGCTTCAAGTCTTTTTGAATATGATGCCACAAGTTTGTCACACCAATCTTTGGGCAGTTTTGCCCATTCCTCTTTGCAGCACCTCTCAAGCTCCATCAGGTTGGATGGGAAGCGTCGCTGCACAGCCATTTTCAGACCTCTCCAGGGATGTTTAATTGGATTCAAGTCTGGGCTCTGGCTGGGCCACTCAAGGACATTCACAGAGTTGTCCTGAAGCCATTTCTTTGATATCTTGGCTGTGTGCTTAGGGTCGTTGTCCTGCTGAAAGATGAACTGTCGCCCCAGTCTGAGGTCAAGAGCCCTCTGGAGCAGGTTTTCCCCCAGGATGTCTCTGTCCATTGTTGCATTATCTTTCCCTCTATCCTGACTAGTCTCCCAGTTCCTGCCGCTGAAAAACATCCCCACAGCATGATGCTGTTAACAACACTGGGGTGGTTATGAATGGTGCCTGGTTTCCTCCAAAAATGATGCCTGGCATTCACGCCAAAGAGTTCAATCTTTGTCTCATCAGACCAGAGAATTTTGTTTCTTATGGTCTGAGAGTCCTTCAGGTGCCTTTTCGCAAACTCCAGGTGGGCTGCCATGTGCCTTTTACTAAGGAGTGGCTTCCATCTTGAAACTCTACCATACAGGCCTGATTGGTGGATTGCTGCACAGATGGTTGTCCTTCTGGGAAGTTCTTCTCTCTCCACAGAGAAATGCTGGAGCTCTGACAGAGTGACCATCGGGTTCTTGGTCGCCTCCATGACTAAGGCCCTTCTCCCCCGATCGCTCAGTTTAGACGACCGGCCAGGTCTAGGAAGAGTCCTGATGGTTCTAACCTTCTTCCATTTGCAAATGATGGAGGCCACTGTGTTCACTGGGACCTTCAAAGCAGCAGATATTTTTCTGTATCCTTCCCAGATTTGTGCCTAGAGACAATCCTGTCTCGGAGGTCTGCAGACAATTCTCTTGACTTCATGCTTGGTTTGTGCTCTGACTTACAATGTCAACTGTGGGACGTTTATATAGACAGGTGTCTGCCTTTCCAAATCATGTCCTATCAACTGAAATTACCACAGGTGGACTCCAATTAAGCTGTAGAAACATCTCAAGGATGATCAGTGGAAACAGGATGCACCTGAGCTCAATTTTGAGCTTCATGACAAAGGCTGTGAATACTTATATACATGTGATTTCTTAGTTTTTATTTTTAATAAGTTTGCAAAAATCTCAAAAAAAAAAAAAAAAAACTTTTTCACATTGTCATTATGAGGTATTGTGTGTAGAATTTTGAGGAAAAAAATAATTTAATCCCTTTTGGAATAAGGCTGTAACGTAACAAAATGTGGAAAAAGTGAAGCGCTCTGAATACTTTCCAGATGCACTGCACATATTTTCCATAATCCTTGGGCCATTTTATTCTATTAAGTGTTCTGCATGCCACAGTGTTATGTACATAGTTCCACCCGTGAAGCCACTACCGTACCTGTGTATATGCCAAAGGACTACTTGTTAGTTATACTTTTATTTTTACTTCAGTCAGATGGTGAACTGTGTTTCCTGTAACTGTTTTATTTTCAATTTCTTCTCATTTACTTTACTGTGCAGTGGCCTGGTAGAGCACCCACAATTACGTTGTGCTGTACAACTGTACAATGACAATAAAGCCTATTCTATTAAATAGTGCTTATTTTGTTTATTTTTAAAATTTTATTCTGCTTGGTATCACCATAGAATTTGGATGAATGGTGTAATATTTCAGAAGTAATACTTCTTCTGTTGCCCCCGGCCCTGCTGAGCTCACTGTGCACGGGAGTGAGTGCTTGGCTGCGCAGTGTGCAGTGAGTCTTCGGCTCCGACATCTGATAGGCTGCCATAATCATGTGACACAGCAGACCATCTCTAAAATATGCCTGGGCTGGTTTTTCACCGGTTTTAACACATACATTTAATGCCTAAAACTCTCAGAAGTGAAAACAAATTGCACGTTTTGTATGAACATAGTGGTCGTGTGATATTTTAAAAAGTATCGACCAGCTGGTATTGAAGCATCGATACTTGGCTATCGATACGCCCATCCCTAGCTAGCAAGCAGCAGCTGCCAGCCGTCAGTGTTTTATAAGGCTATGCTTATAATACAGGTTTTAATGCTAAATTCCAATAAAAATATGATATTTTCCAAAGCAACTTCAGTCTGAACTGTGATGTCGCATTTCATCTGACTTTTTCCACCATTGAAGTGAGTCAGACGCTCCAGTTCTGTGGTGGAGGATGCAGCAAGCATGGCAGACACAGCTGATGTGTGCTCTCCTTTGAATTAATCTTCTTCCCTTTATCACTGGATTGTAAGTTTGTCGGCTCCGACTACACAACTTCAATTTTTTTTTTTTTTTTTTTTTTTTGGGGGGGGGGGGCTCAAACTGTCAGACAAGAAGGCCCATAGTAATGGCACATTTACTGGATGCGGCAAGTTATTTCCCTATAAAGAGCACACCATGAGTCCTGGTTGCTGTAATATCTAAAATGTAAAGTTAATTCCGACATAACTGTGGAGCGGAATGGCCAGATACGGGGACACGAGAGGGGAATCTGTGGTGGCTTCTCCTTCTTGTGCAGGACTGGTGTTATGCCGCTAGTATAAGCCATGCTGTTTCCTTATTGTAATAGCTAGGATTATTTGTTAACCTTATTTATACAGGTAATCCCACTGAAACACGGGGTCTCATTTTCAAGAGAGCTTGTATAATCATTCAGTTCTGCTGAAGCAGAGCTGATCACAGTGGTCAATGAATGAATGAAACTGGTCTCATTTATTTGCCTAATCATTTCTGAATGATCTTAACATTTTATTTTGCTGTGCTGCATCAAGGTGAAAAAGTTCTGTTCTCCTCAATCATTCAGGGCTCATATTTACTTGCATAAACACTATGCTGTGCCCGACGTCACGTTTTCTTCTGCGCATGCAGGTCACGTCATGAGTGTAGACCGTTCACACTGGAGTCTGATGGGGGTCGCATTTCACCCTGAGGCTGCCCAACAGTTCATGAACATAGCGCCCCCACTGCCACAGTCACAGTTCCGCGCCTGTCATGTGATGTTATATGATGTGGCCAAAAACTCCCCAGTTGATTTAAGTTGTACAAAGGATTCCACCTCACAAGGTGGCAGACACATACAGTGGGGCAAAAAAGTATTTAGTCAGCCACCAATTGTGCAAGTTCTTCCACTTAAAAGATGAGAGAGGTCTCCAATTTTCATCATAGGTATACCTCAACTATGAGAGACAAAATGAGAAAAAAAAATCCAGAAAATCACATTGAAGGATTTTTAAAGAGTTTATTTGAAAATTATGGTGGAAAATAAGTATTTGGTCACCTACAAACAAGCAAGATTTCTGGCTCTCACAGACCTGTAACTTCTTCTTTAAGAGGCTCCTCTGTCCTCCACTTGTTACTTGTATTAATGGCACCTGTTTGAACTCGTTATCAGTATAAAAGACACCTGTCCACAACCTCAAACAGTCAGACTCCAAACTCCACTATGGCCAAGACCAAAGAGCTGTCAAAGGACACCAGAAACAAAATTGTAGACCTGCACCAGGCTGGGAAGACTGAATCTGCAATAGGTAAGCAGCTTGGTGTGAAGAAATCAACTGTGGGAGCAATTATTAGAAAATGGAAGACATACAAGACCACTGATAATCTCCCTCCATCTGGGGCTCCACGCAAGATCTCACCCCATGGGGTCAAAATGATCACGAGAACGGTGAGCAAAAATCCCAGAACCACACGGGGGGACCTAGTGAATGACCTGCAGAGAGCTGGGACCAAAGTAACAAAGGCTACCATCAGTAACACACTATGCCATTAGGGACTCAAATCCTGCAGTGCCAGACGTGTCCCCCTGCTTAAGCCAGTACATGTCCAGGCCCGTCTGAAGTTTGCTAGAGAGCATTTGGATGATCCAGAAGAGGATTGGGAGAATGTCATATGGTCAGATGAAACCAAAATAGAACTTTTTGGTAAAAACTCAACTTGTCGTGTTTGGAGGAGAAAGAACACCATACCTACTGTGAAGGATGGCGGTGGAAACATCATGCTTTGGGGCTGTTTTTCTGCAAAGGGACCAGGATGACTGATCCGTGTAAAGGAAAGAATGAATGGGGCCATGTATCGTGAGATTTTGAGTGAAAACCTCCTTCCATCAGCAAGGGCATTGAAGATGAAACGTGGCTGGGTCTTTCAGCATGACAATGATCCCAAACACACCGCCCGGGCAACAAAGGAGTGGCTTCGTAAGAAGCATTTCAAGGTCCTAGAGTGGCCTAGCCAGTCTCCAGATCTCAACCCCATAGAAAATCTTTGGAGGGAGTTGAAAGTCTGTGTTGCCCAGCGACAGCCCCAAAACATCACTGCTCTAGAGGAGATCTGCATGGAGGAATGGGCCAAAATACCAACCACAGTGTGTGAAAACCTTGTGAAGACTGACAGAAAATGTTTGACCTCCGTCATTGCCAAGAAAGGGTATATAACAAAGTATTGAGATGAACTTTTGTTATTGACCAAATACTTATTGTCCACCATAATTTGCAAATAAATTCTTTAAAAATCCTTCCATGTGATTTTCTGGATTTTTTTTTTCTCATTTTGTCTCTCATAGCTGAGGTATACCTATAATGAAAATTGGAGACCTCTCTCATCTTTTAAGTGGTAGAACTTGCACAATTGGTGGCTGACTAAATACTTTTTTACCCCACTGTATAACGTACTGCTCTTACCTTGGAGGACTCATAATGGACATCAAACCATCCTGAAACCTCACTTCTCTACACCAGAGAAGAAGAGTTTTGTTAACAAATGGAGATCTAACTTGATCGCAAGACAGAGGAGGCATTTGCTCCCAAATTTGCCAACTATGTATGACTCTAAAAAGAGATTATTTAGCATATGAAGGTAAATGTCTACATTTTGTTATAACAGATGGTGGGCAAAGCTGGTTGATGTTCACCTGCTATCACCGCCTGCACTAGGTGACTTGGCAGAACAATCACGCCCGTTCCATGTCGTCATATACGATAAATAGCGGCGGAATAAAAGTGAAATTGAGGTGGAATAATCAAACCGTTTCTGGATGTGGGAGAGAAACCGAAAATGACAGACAGAAGACAAAATAATGACCAGGATGTCGCAAAAAGGATGAAGCGAGCCGCGTGGCCAGCGGTAAGTCTGACGAATGTCTTTGTTTGTTTACATTGTACTGATTTTCTGGTTCATATACTTTGAAGATAAGATAACAAAATGCCGAAAACAAACAGCGTAAGCCATTATCTCTTACCACTTTCAAGTTATAGCCTTGGAAATCTCTGACATCTGAACTGAATATTTTCTTGAAAAAAATCTCTACCACTAGGGGCTGGCTATGCAATGGAGCACCTGCCACAGTCACTAAACAGCAAATGCTCCTGTTCGTCTTGATTATCAGTGTATTCACGTACCTCCATCGCTTCCGCCATTTAAAACGTCTGCCACCATGCTCCTCTTCTGTGTTTGGATTGCAGCTGTTCAAAACAGTTTGGTGGCTCTTGGCTGCCGCCGACAGTACGGGCATGTGAACTGCAGATTATTTTCACTGTGCATGCGTGTACTCCAAAACTACTGGATGGATTTGGACGAAATTTTTACCAGAGGTGGTCCTTGGGCTAGAGAGGAACCCATAACATTTTGGTGATCTGAGAACGCACACTTCCACCAAGGCTCTGGCACTGAGGCATTAGCACCTTGGTGAATTCATTCTAACCATTTCTATCCAATTATTGATTCATCATTGAGTTATGATGAAATCATTTCTTTTTGATTTCATGACAAGTATGAGTTACATGATTGACTGCTATGCTTTCGCGAAAGTAAAATAAATTTTTACAGCATGTTGAAAGACAAAAGAAGGAAGTCAGTAACATTGTGTTATGTGTACATTTTCCTTTTACATCAGAATGGTTTGTGAGGGTAAGCCAATTATATTTTTATAGGTTACTTTTATGAAAGTTTTCATTTAAATAACAGGCTCCTTAAAATTTATATCCAAATCCAGAAATTATTGCCCAGATGTATCAAGTGCAATGGACAAAGAGGAAGTTGTCATGAATCGAGGGAATGCATAAGGTTTTTGGTTGTTCAGGTCATTCAGCCTAGGAATAATACATTGGAAGCAGGGGTTAGCTTACATGAAGAAGACAATAGTGCTGGGCAAATTCCTCCCTACTACTGGCAAATAGTGTTTGGAATTCTCTCAGAGTCAACATGTCTACAAGACTGGACACCTATCCTGTTGGATGGAGTGCCCGTAGCTTAACCTGTGTCACTAGAGGTAAGTCCAGGGCCAACATAATGCAAAACAGGTCATTTCAAGACTATATACATCAGGCATAAATAACGAATAATTCAGAGAAAACTCGAGTGATGCTCTATGAACAAGCTCGAGGTGTCGTGATTCTGTGCGCTTTTACGCAGCGCATGCAGAAGAGACGGAGCCACGAGCAGGTTACACTACAGACAATTTTATTAACAAAGTCCCAAAAATAGTGTAGACATACAAAAATGCTAGAGGAAGAATTACTATAGAACACGGCGAGGCGTGTGGGGAATACTACTGAGTGTAACATATAAAAGGCTAGAGAGTGAACTTACTATAGAGCACGACGAGGCGTGACAGAGAACACTGTCACGCCTTGTCAAAAAGCACGGCGAGACGTGCCACGTGATGAACACAATAATCCAGCAAAGAAAGACAGACAATGAACTACCTAAATACACACACTAATAACACAGTGATTGGGTGCACCTGAGCGAGGGAACGGGGCATAATCATAGAAGAGAGGAATCAGCTGAATGTCAAGAGAGGGGGCGTGGTCTGGCTGCCAGACTGACAGGCAACGCCCACACCAAGTGCAGACTAACGTGCTGCCTGACAGCCTGTCAGTCAGAGAACCAAAACACACAACTCAGAACCAGGCAGGAAATGAATAGCGAATAATACATGGCATAACAACTCAAACTAAATAGACAAGGAACAGTGGAGAACCATAAGAACTATAAAGACAGAACAATACACAAATAAACATGAAACCAAAACCCCATAAGACTGAGCCTGGGAGAATCCCGGCTTAGAACCAAATACACAACACACAGATAATAAGACACAGAGAAGAGTCATGGAACTGCCAGAAGGACAAACTGGCTCGGTTCATGACATGGGGTAACAGTGGGAAGGGAAAACTCCCTGACAGGGAGAAACATTTATCAGAACCAGGGTCAAGGAGGGGCAGCCACTGCTGTGACTGGATAGTAATGACTAAAAAAATATGAAGGAATCAATGTACAAATTTACACAAAAAAGTTGCAAAATTAAGAAAAACTACATGAATTTGGGAAGAAAAGGTTAGAAGTGCACAGGTGAAATTCTTGGAGAATAATGATTAAAAACCTAAAAATAAAACTAAAAGAAAAGCATTGACTAATTAAAAAAAAAAATCTCACAAAACAGGGCCATCACACATGCACACACGCAAAAATTCACAAGAGGAAAAGCATAAATTCTAGATAATTGTTAGATTTAAATACTAATCACAGTTGTGACTATTCTGTCAAACTCACATTAAGCCACAGTGTGGATCCACCTGGAGAAGTAGGCCTGGAACCGGAACGAATTTTGATGGACAATGAATTCTCTCAAAAATTATTGTGACAAACTATATTATTATTGACGTCATCCATCCATCCACCGTCTACCACTTAATCCTTTTCGAGTCGCCCAGCATCTTTTGGGCGAGAGGCAGGGTCCACCCTGGACAGATCGCCAGTCCATCACAGGGCCAAATATTATCATTGACATCAGGGAGACAATTTTACGTCCAGGATATAGCAATATATGACAACAGTCCATGTACAGTGGATATAAAAAGACAACACTCACAGGGTTTCCTCTGGTAACATTTCTGGGTGGTGGCCCTCACCAGAAAAATTACCGCCACGCAAATGAGGAGATATGAATTTCAGAAAAATATATGAAGCTATGACTTTCCGCAAGCGCACACACGAACAACGTGCGTAGTCGTCATCCGCGCGGAGTTTAGAAGTGCCCCGCGACTGCGAGCTTTCCAGTCAGTCACCAGACACTAGCGTGACTGTCTGACAGAAACATGAGTTTATTAAAGTACTTTAAACGCAGAAAAAAATCATAAGAGGTATGTAAGCACTGGAGGTATTTATCATGGTTTTAACCCAATGGAAATGGGAGCAATAATGGAAGTCGCTTAGCTAAGAGATGTGGTTAGAATTTCTCTGCAGCCGGCTTCGTATGAAGGGAAAGGCAAGGGGGACTGATGAATTGCTGAGGATATATTTCACCAGCCACTAAAATATTAAGTTATGTTCCCCATTATGTACCTGGCAAGTTCAGATGACCGAAATTCACCAAGTCAGTGACTTTAATCCGTCAGCAGCCTTCAGACAAACTGAACGTGCCAGCATTTGGATTTCAAAATAAGGGAGGTTTTTCTTGGAGGTTAGGAGATTTAAAAAAAAAAATAAATAAATAAATAAATATATAGAACTATTATAACAGAAATAACAGCATCCTTGGTCATTTAAGTTAATTTAAATCATTAATTACAATTTTATTAATTTTTTTCCTTTGTAATTACAGTTAAATTATTGTTCTGTTCTGACTGCAAAGTTATGGTCAAAAATATAAATTGTTATAAAGGAAAAGTTAAAAAAAAATTACCACAGTCTGTTTCAAATTTATTTAAAAAAACAGTAATTTTATTTAAAAAAAAAAAAAAACAGACAAAAATTATCCAAAAAATAATTCACAAATTTATAATAAAGTTTCAAATGTACAAGAAAAGCCAATTTTACAAGAGGAAATTTCAAATTTGAGGAAAACAGTTTCAAATTTAGATAAATTTACAGAGAAAAGTAGAAAACTATAAGAAGATTGTTATAAATTTTTGAGAAAAACCTCAAACCTTCAAGACTGAAGTCATTACTCAAGTTTTAAGTGGGTGCTATTTGTACCCTTAACTAGATAATTTTGGTTGTCTCCTTTAATTTACATGACACTTAATATTTTCTAACCTGTTTGTGTACCACCATAGACAGAGAGAGAAGCTGAAGCAGACAGAGCTCAGAAAGGGAAAGATTAGACAGAAGAGAGGAGCCAAGGAGAGGAAAGTGTTCAGGCAGAGGATCCAGGAGAGGTGAGAACAGAGGAAGGAGAGAAGGATGACACCAGTAAAAAGTCCAAACACAGGACATCTGGGTGGGACTCCAACTGGCCCAATATTCCAACATTCAAGCCTTGGTTGTACAATACTTCAAATTGTAAGTTCCATATGCAAAGAAATAAACAGTATAAAATTAACATATTCATACATATGTGTTTTCTGCCCCCCCCCCGGAAAAATATGTTGCCACTGCACCAAGGTCTTTAAGCCAGAGAAAACACTGATTCCCCTGCTCAAATGCCAGATTACTGTGATGTAAAAAAATGAGACCAAGAAAAATCATTTCAAAACTTTTGACTATTAATGTGATCAATAACCTGTACAACTCAAATGAAAAACAAACTGAAACAACCTGTTTGCATAAATATGCACACCCTCTTAAAACTGGGGATGTGGCTGTGATCAGAATTAACCAATCACATTCAAACTCATGTTAATGGGAGTCAGCACACACCTGCCACCATTTAAACTGCCTCTGATTAACTCCAAATAAAGTTCAGCTGTTCTATTAGGCTTTTCCTGACATTTTTGTAGTCACATCTTACAGCACAAGTCATGGTCCGCAGAGAGCTTCCAAAGCATCTGAGGGATCTCATTGTTCAAAGGTATCAGTTAGGAGAAGGATACTGACAGAAAAGTTTCATATTTCTAATTTCCTTTGTCTCAGAGTCTGTGTGAAAGTGCTAAAGATGCTGATGAAGCTGTATTGTGTTATCACTTTGTTTTAGTTCGGATGTGCTGTTCTGGTGTGACTGGTGCTGAGAGAGTGTGATGGTTCCTGAGAAAGAGCTAATCTGTATACCAAGTTCTGACCAGATGTACTGAACCAATCACCATGGATATTTTCTCCTCCACCTCTCGGATAACGGGGAGCTTAAAGGACTGAGCGATGTGTGTTTGAGTCAGAGTGATGCGCAAATAGGCTATGAGACTGTTTTTGTATTGTTCTCCAGTGGCCAGTGTACTTAAATTTGCTGAAACTTTGATCCTGCCTGATTCTTGACTAAAGGTTAAGAAGAATTTTTCCAACAGGTACAAAAGAATTTTGAAGGCATGAAATATACCATGGAACACAGTGAAGATAGTCATCATCAAGTGGAGAAAATATGGTACAAAAGTGACATTACCAAGAACTGGATGTCCC
Organism: Pholidichthys leucotaenia; assembly: GCA_020510985.1. Taxonomy (NCBI): domain Eukaryota; kingdom Metazoa; phylum Chordata; class Actinopteri; order Cichliformes; family Pholidichthyidae; genus Pholidichthys; species Pholidichthys leucotaenia. Next base: position 91,277,816 of record CM035841.1, read on the forward strand.
TCCAAAATTGATGAAAAGACGAGAAGAAAATTGGTCAAGGAAGCTGCCAATAGGCAGACAGTAGCATTGAAGGAGCTGCAGGAATTTCTGGCAAGTACTGGCTGTTTAGTAATGTGACAACAATCTCCCATCTAGGGTGGAAAGATGAAAGCCTCATCCTGAAGAAAAACATCCAAGCCTAGCTACATTTTGCAAAAACACATTTGAAATCTCCCAAACACATGTGGAGAATTGCTGCATGGTTCGATGAAACCAAGGGTGAACTTTTAGGCCATAATTTCAAATGGTATATCTGGGGCAAACACAACACTGCTCATCACCAAAAGGACACCATACCTACAATGAAGCATGGTGGTGGCAGCATCATGGTTTGGGGCTGTTTTTCTTCACCTGGAACTGGGGCCTTAGTCAAGGTGGTGGGAATTATGAACAGTTCCAAATACCAGCCAGTGCTGGCACAAAACCTCCAGGCTTCTGCTAGAAAGCTGAAGATGAAGAGGAACTTTATCTTTCAGCACGACAATCACCTAAAAGCAGACACCCAAATCAACAAAAGAATGGCTTCACCAGAAGAAGATTAAAGTTTTGGAATGGGCCAGCAAGAGTCCAGACCTGAATCCGATCGAACATCAGTGGGGTGATCTGAAGAGGGCTGTGCACAGGAGACGGCCTCACAATCTGACAGATTTCAGGTTCAGGTTCCTTTATTTGTACCCGTAGGTAGATTTGTTTTGCAGTCTGGTGACATCCATATTTACAAGCCCCAAATTACATTCAACATAGACACAGACACATAGATTTGGAGCATTTTTACAAAGAAGAGTGGGCAAATATTGCCACATCAAGATGTGTCATGCTGATAAGAGTCCTACCCAAAAAGACTGAGTGCTGTAATAAAAGCCAAAGGTGATGCAACGAAGTATTAGTTTAAGGGTGTGCATATTTACAGTATGCAACCAAGTTATTCCAAGTTTTTTCATTTTTATTTTTCTCCTTAAAAGATTTCAGTTTGTTTTTCAATTGGGTTGTACAGGTTATAGGTCACATTAATGGTGGAAAAAGTTTTGAAATCATTTATCTTGGTCTCATTTTTTTTACATCACAAAAACCTGGCATTTGAATCGGGCTGTGTAGACTTAATAGCCACTGTACTTTTCAAAGTGCTAAGTATGAATGCATTTGTTTCTGTAAAATTTGCAGCTTTTCTCATAAATTTCTAAATGTTTCTCATTAATTTCTTGCATTTTATTGTGAATTTCCAACTTTTTTCTTTTAAATTTGCCACTTTTTGCCATGAATTTGCTACTTTTAAAAGTGCAATTTCCCTCAAATCCTTTTGTTACTTTTTGCATCTGAAAGGAAACCTGTACTGGTCATTATAACAACATTATTTCTACTTTAGGTATTACTTATAAACCAAAAATGTGTTTATTCAGTAAAATTAACCCCCTACCGTCAGTATACTGAATAATTTTATCCCATGAAAATCACTCAGTCAAAACCAATGGGGAGCAGCCATCGCCGGCCAGAAATGATGTACAATCGTTTCTGCCTTTACCACCGACGAGTAAATGTGTTCAGCAGATGCTCAGTGGGTCGAGATCCGAGTTGAAAATGGCGCAAAATCTGCAGATATATACTGCACAAACCGTCCTTGGAAATGGCCTTCATTGACAGCATGGTCCAGGTACCTCCGGGGACCAGCAGCTGAAGGGAACCTGATGAACAGGCAAGTTCCCAGTAAAGAAACTTCACAACACGTTGAATAAATCTTGATAAATTAGAATTTTACTTCATTAAATTATATGCGGATAGATTTGCTTGTACATGATTGTAAAATATTACATAAAATTCTGATGTTGAAACTTTGTTGGCTGCAATACTGCAGCCCAGTCATTTGCACAAAGCAACGGCTACGTCACTACCGTGCTGAAACTGGCCATGGAGGAGGCAACATGTCCCTGACCATGACTGGCAGAGAGCAGTGACTTGAAACTCGCACGTATTTGAGAAGGAATCATGACCAAAATTACTGGACGGAACCACTAGTATTATATTTGATCCTTTGAAATAGCTTTGGATTAAAATTCACTACAGGTACCCTTTAAATCTGCTATTTTTCTTCAAAAATATGGGATCTTTTTCAACAAAATTTGTTTTTGTTCTTCTGAATTTACATATTTTTTCATAAATTTGAAACTTTTTCTAATAAGTTTGATTTTTTTTTTTTTGTTTTAGTAAATTTTGAACCAAAAGCCAGTTTAGAAAGCTTGGGATCAGTCCGCCAAGGTCTCCGCCTTTGACCGCCACCTAATCCACATAGCACTGGACCCCCATGGATCCCTCCTGCAGGCGGTGAGCCCACTGGAGGGTGGACCCATGTAACTCCCTCGGGCTGAGCCTGGCCGGGTCCCATGGGTGGAAACCCGGCCACCAGACGTTAGCCATCGAGCCCCTCCCCCAGGCCTGGCTCCAGGGTGGGGCCCCGGTAACCCCATACCGGGCGGGGTACACTGAATCCTTGATATAGAATTTATCATGAGAGTCTGTTGGATCGTTCTTAGTCTGGCCCTTCACCCTGGACCAGTTTGTCTTGAGTGACCCTACCAGAGGCAAACTGCCCCAGACAACATTGCTCCTGGGATCACTAGGGCACGGGCTGCACGGTGGCACAGTGGTTAGCACTGTGGCAGCACAGTTTACCCTTGGCCGGGGGATCGTGGGATCATGGGATCGTGGGTTCGATCCCAGCCCCCGACCAACAGTGATCTGTGTGGAGTTTGCATGTTCTCCCCGTGTATGCGTGGGTTTACCCCGGGATTTCTCCGGTTTCCTCCCACATGCCAAAAACATGCAGGTTAGGTTAATTGGAGACTCTAAAGTGGCCCTAGGTGTGAATGTGTGTGTGAATGGTTAAGGGATAGCGCCGTATCGTGGCTGCTTCATCCATCCAGGTGGTGGATGACCCTCAATTTCCCCTCTGGGGATCAATAAAGTATACTAAATCTAAAAAAAAAAATCTAAACCCCCCCACCACGATAAGGTGACGATCCATGAGGGGGATGCCTCCTGGACGCCTCCCACTTGAGGTGTTTCAGGCACGTCCCACTGGGAGGAGATCCCGGGGCACACCCAGGACTCGGTGGAGAGACTATGTCTCCCAGCTGGTCTGGGAACGCCTTGGTATCCTCTCTGAAGAGCTCGAGCAGGTGGCTGGGGAGAGGGAAGTCTGGGCTTCTCTGCTTGAACTGCTGCCTCCGCGACCCGGACCTCCGGAAAAGCGGTAGAAGATGGATGTATGGATGGATAAATTTTGAACTGTTTCTGGTAAACCTGCCAGAATGGAGTAAGCTCATTAGAAGTAGTTGAAGCGTTCTGAGTTCTAAAAAAGAAAATGCATAATTTTGATATGAAAGCAGCTAGGCTAATGCTTAACAGCGTTATGATACCCGTTATAAAGGGATTTTATAACAGAGAGCGGCGTGATGACGTAGCCGGCTGGTACCATCATCATTCCGACCTTCATAAGGGAGGAGTCGGCCATCTTATGGCCTCTTTTGCTGGCTCGCTCTCATTAGGCACAGATAGGAGCTCAGTGCTCAGTCATATGTACTGTATTATTAACCTTTTCTGTTATAAAGTTCAGTTCCAGTACAGCTCACTCGTCCGTGGTCATTCCCAGGTTTGTGGATATAACAACACAGACAAGGAATGAGACAATATCTTGTTCTTTTGTGTCAGACATTGAGTGATTTACCATACATTCACATGTAGATTTAGGTTACTTCTATGTGAAGCACCTTACTCAGAGGAGATGCACATACCTGTTGTGATGGAGATGGCAGTGGACTGTTATCGTGCACAATGACACCGCTGCAGACAGATGGCATTAATAGGAAATAGATGCCATATTGTAAACTGTGGACAGTTATGCATCTCAATGAACCTTTTTGGACCGATATGAACTCTGATTCCTTAGTAGAAATAATTGACTGATGTGCTATACAATGTTATCACATGTGGACTCTGAATTTGTGATGTAATTATATATGGGTTTCGTCATGTCGGGACGCCATTAGATTTTTGAGGGAAGAGTGTGGGAATGCAGAAATAGGCACTAATAGACACGCCCCTTTATTTTCTTGTTTTTGATAAGAGTTTGTATAAAATGGATACGTTTGTAATTATTTCTATTAGTTTTACAATTGATGCATTTGTCACTGCTTTTCTTGATTTTCCAGTTCATATATTCAGTGTTCACTGGGCATATTTTAAGTTGTTGTTACCTTTATTCATTGTTATGGCAGATGTAGTTGCATTTTTATGCCAATAGGTAGCAGTAGTAAACTATAAGGGAGTGTCGAAGAAGAGAGGGCAGACAGCTCTTGGCGCGAATGGAAGCGAGTGAACGGACCGAGTTGTGAAAAATGGACTGTGAATGAGTAATGTGTATGCTACACAATAAAAAAGAAACAACACCCTGAGTTTCTTATTTCAAGTGCGCAACATTTGTATTTTTTTCCTCATCAACTTGTGACTTTTTTTGCAAATTTGCAGCTTTGTTCCACACAACTGTACATTTTTCTCATTGTAAATTTGTGACTGACAACCAGTGTTGGGAGTAACGCATTAATTTTTAATGCGTTACTGTAACACCACTACTTTTGCAGTAGCGTGCTGTGTAACGAAATTACTGTTTAAAAATTCAGTAATGCGTCACAGTGACTGAAATTTGATCAGATGCGTTACTCGTTTTATTAATATGGATAGATATTTTTAGCACAAATCGACGATCATACAACTTGCAGTTGCGAGACACCCTCCTCATCAGCTGCCAACTGGAGATGAATACACAGTTTCAGTGGCTATTGACAGGACTACCATCCCCAGCGTCACCACCGACCTCAAGCCACTGGAGGTTGTCATGCCAAAGGCAAAGACAAGCAAATAAATATAAACTGACCCTACTGTAACTGACGTAGCCGTCACACAGTCTCCTCCGCGGGTCCGTTTCCTGTCCTGCCCCAGTTCACATCACAACCTGGTGAAGAAATGCCTTGGCGGTGGCGACTTCTCACATCGAGTCCTGATCACCTGTTGTCCGAGCAGTGAGTAGCCCCTAACAGCTCCTACCTCTGCGGTTAAACATGAATATATTTTGAGCAAGAAGCTCACATTTAATGTCCTCATTAAATGCAAGTTTTCTTACGCACAGAGGAAAAGTGACTGTGATTTGTTGCAGTAAGCGGTGAACTTGCATTTATCTGCGCTTTCTATTTTATTTTATCTCATTCATTTACATGCTGTTGTGATATGCAACTATTTCATGGAAGTAAATCATCTAAATATGCATTTTTAATGGGCTGGTCCTGGGCTGTCAGACATATGGCTCGTGGGCCAAAACCGACCCACCAGGGGGCTCAAAATTTTCTCTGTGAATTCACAGCTTTATTTCTAGTAAATTTCTGACTTTCTACTGATTACAATAGTTTGTGTAAATCTGAGACATTTTTTCTCTGTAAGATGAGACTTTTTTCATCAGTTTTTCTTCTTTTTTCTGATGAGAACAAGGGGCCCTTGATCTTGCTGTGCGTGCAAGATGATTTAAGTATGCATTGAAAAGTAATGTGAGTTACTTTTCCAAGTAACTAGTTACTTTAATCATGCAGTAACTCAAAAGTAACTCAGTAACTTTTGAAAAGAAGTAACAAACTAGTTAGTATTTCTTAGTAACTTGCCCAACACTGCTAACGACTAAAATACTTATAGTATGCCTTCAGTATTTACTTTTTCAACCTCTTTCCTTTCCTTGACCTTAGTTTGCCATTAAGGGATCAGGTCAAGTGGACCCCTGATTTACAAACAAACTCATAATTTCCTAAAGTCTCATTCAGAACATTATAGTCCCACATACCTATTCTGTGGATTTTCATCTGGGGGCAGCCAGCCGTGATGAGCTGCAGCAGTGGAGAAGAAAAGTCTTTTGGAAGTAGAAACGGAAGCAAAACCTTCTCTGGATCAGCTGAGTTGTCATCTTACACACGTGTGTGTATATACAGTATATATATATATATATATACATACACTGTATATATATATATACAGTATATACACACACACACACACACACACACACACACACACAGTGGGGCAAAAAAGTATTTAGTCAGCCACCAATTGTGCAAGTTCTCCCACTTAAAAGATGAGAGGGGTCTCCAATTTTCATCATAGGGCATACCTCAACTATGAGGGACAAAATGAGAAAAAAAATCCAGAAAATCACATTGAAGGATTTTTTTTTCCTTTTTTTTTTCTTTTTTCCCCCTTTTTTTCTTTCTTTCTTTTCTCTTTTTTTTCTTTTTTTCCCCTTTTTTTTCATTGAAGGATTTTTAAAGAATTTATTTGCAAATTATGGTGGAAAGTAAGTATTTGGTCACATACAAACAAGCAAGATTTCTGGCTCTCACAGACCTGTAACTTCTTCTTTAAGAGGCTCCTCTGTCCTCCACTCGTTACCTGTATTAATGGCACCTGTTTGAACTCATTATCAGTATAAAAGACACCTGTCCACAACCTCAAACAGTCAGACTCCAAACTCCACTATGGCCAAGACCAAAGAGCTGTCAAAGGACACCAGAAACAAAATTGCAGACCTGTACCAGGCTGGGAAGACTGAATCTGCAATAGGTAAGCAGCTTGGTGTGAAAAAAATCAACTGTGGGAGCAATTATTAGAAAATGGAAGACATACAAGACCACTGATAATCTCCCTCGATCTGGGGCTCCACGCAAGATCTCACCCCGTGGGGTCAAAATGATCATGAGAACGGTGAGCAAAAATCCCAGAACCACACAGGGGGACCTAGTGAATGACCTGCAGAGAGCTGGGACCAAAGTAACAAAGGCTACCATCAGTAACACACTACGCCGCCAGGGACTCAAATCCTGCAGTGCCAGACGTGTCCCCCTGCTTAAGCCAGTACATGTCCAGGCCCGTCTGAAGTTTGCTAGAGAGCATTTGGATGATCCAGATGAGGATTGGGAGAATGTCATATGGTCAGATGAAACCAAAATAGAACTTTATTGTAAAAACTCAACTTGTCGTGTTTGGAGGAGAAAGAACACCATACCTACTGTGAAGCATGGGAGTGGAAACATCATGCTTTGGGACTGTTTTTCTGCAAAGGGACCAGGACGACCGTGTAAAGGAAAGAATGAATGGGGCCATGTATCGTGAGATTTTGAGTGAAAACCTCCTTCCATCAGCAAGGGCATTGAAGATGAAACGTGGCTGGGTCTTTCAGCATGACAATGATCCCAAACACACCGCCCGGGCAACGAAGGAGTGGCTTCGTAAGAAGCATTTCAAGGTCCTGGAGTGGCCTAGCCAGTCTCCAGATCTCTACCCCATAGAAAATCTTTGGAAGGAGTTGAAAGTCCGCGTTGCCCAGCGACAGCCCCAAAACATCACTGCTCTAGAGGAGATCTGCATGGAGGAATGAGCCAAAATATCAGCAACAGTGTGTGAAAACCTTGTGAAGACTTACAGCAAACGTTTGACCTCTGTCATTGCCAAGAAAGGGTATATAACAAAGTATTGAGATGAACTTTTGTTATTGACCAAATACTTATTTTACCGAGGAATTTACCAATTAATTCATTAAAAATCCTTCAATGTGGGAGAACCTGCACAATTGGTGACTGACAATACTTTTTTGCCCCACTGTATGTATGTATGTATGTATGTGTGTATATATACTGTGTATATATATATATATATATATATATATATATATATATATATACACACACACATACATATACACACACATACATACATACATACATACGTGGATGACACAGAACTTTTTTCTTTCGCAAACAACATATATGAAAACAAGTTATTGTAAGTTTATTTTTTTTAATCTTCCCCCTTAAAAGATTTCAGTTTGTTTTTCAATTGGGCTGTACAGGTTATAGGTCACATTAATGGTGGAAAAAGTTTTGAAGTGATTTATCTTGGTCTCATTTCTTTTACATGACAAAAACCTGGCATTTGAACAGGGGTGTGTAGACTTGTTATATCCACTCTGTGTGTGTGTGTGTGTGTGTGTGTGTGTGTGTGTGTGTGTGTGTCCATCCATCCATCTTCTTCCGCTTAATCCTTTTCAGGTCACGGGGAGGCTGGAGCCTATCCCAGCATCTTTGAGCGCGAGGCAGGGTACACCCTGGACAGATCGCCAGTCCATCGCAGGACCAACACACAGAGACAGACGGCTATTCACTCTCACAGTCATACCAGGCGAGGATATGAGCCATCATCCAGCTCATGGCCTCGCCACATACATACATACATATACAAATATACAGACGTGGACAAAATTGTTGGTACCCCTCTGTTAATGAAAGAAAAATCCACAATGGTCACAGAAAGGGTTCTGCAGGTTCTGTGTGGACAACACTGTACCCACCAAGACCATACGGTGTTGCTTGAACAACAAACCCTGGATCAACCCTGAGATAAAAACACTTCTGAGAGAGAAGAAGAGGATCTTCAGGTCGAGGAATAGGGAGATGCTGAAGTCCGTACAGAGGGAGCTGAGGAGGAAGATCAGAGAAGGCAAGGACAGCTTCAGGAAGAAGGTGGAGGACAAGCTGCAACAGAGCGACATCGGCAGGCTCTGGAGAAATCTTAAAACCATCTCTGGGCTCCAGAATACCTCCCCCCAGGGCACAGGGGGCAGGGAATGGGCGAACAATCTGAACCTGTTTTTTAATAGGTTTGACCAGCCACCCTCCCCCCCGACTGCACAACAACCACTGCTGCCTCTAAAGACATCGAGTCCTGCTGCCCACACCCCACTCCACCAACACCTCCCACTCCCAACACAAAGCCCCCCAACATGACCCTCACTAAGACCCAGGTGAGGACAGAGCTGAGGAAGATCAAGGCGAGGAAGGCGTCGGGACCGGACGGCATCAGCGCAAAGGTCCTCAAGTCCTGTGCAGACCAGCTGTGTGGGATTGTGGAGTACATCTTCAACCTGAGCCTGAAGCTGGAGAGGGTACCACAGTTGTGGAAAACATCTTGTGTGGTACCTGTACCAAAGACTTCCCACCCCAAAGACCTGAACAGCTACAGACCAGTGGCCCTGACGTCTCACATGATGAAGACCCTGGAGAGACTGCTCCTTGCTCACCTCCGCCCCCTGGTGGGACCAGCGATGGATCCACTCCAGTTTGCCTACCAGCATGGCATTGGGGTGGAGGATGCGGTGATCTTCCTCCTTCACCGTTCTCTGTCCCACCTGGAGAAGCCCGGAAGTGCGGTGAGGATCATGTTCTTTGACTTCTCCAGTGCTTTCAACACCATCCAACCGATGATCCTGAAGGACAAGCTGCTGTGCGCAGGGGTGGACCAGCACCTGTCATCATGGATCCTGGACTACCTCACTAACCGGCCACAGTTTATGAGAACCCGGGATTGTGTGTCTGACACGATCATCGGTAGCACGGGGGCCCCCCAGGGAACGTTTTTGGCTCCCTTCCTGCTCACCCTTTATACTGCGGACTTCTCACACAACACAACACACTGCCATCTACAGAAGTTCTCTGACGACTCTGCGATTGTCGGCCTCATCTCCAACGGAGATGAAGCTGAGTACAGAGGACTTATCCAGGACTTCGTGGACTGGTGCCATCAGAACTGCCTCCAGATCAACACGAGGAAAACTAAGGAGCTGGTGGTGGACTGCCGCAGGCAAGGACAACCCCTCACAGCACCAGTAAATATACAGGGAACAGACATCGAGATGGTGACATCCTATAAGTATCTGGGTGTTCATCTGAACAATAAACTAGACTGGTCACACAATACCGATGCACTCTACAAGAAGGGACAGCGCAGGCTGTTCCTACTGAGGAGACTCAGGTCTTTTGGTGTACAAGGGGCGCTACTGAAGACATTCTACGACACGGTGGTGGCATCAACCATCACTTTTGGAGTGGTCTGCTGGGGCAGTGGCATTACAGCAGCCAATAGGAAGAGACTGAACAAACTGATCAAGAAAGCTAGCTCTGTCCTGGGGCAACGCCTTGACCCAGTGGAGGAGATAGGAGAGAGAAGGATGGTGACTAAACTGTAATCTCTGCTGGAGTCCGAGTCCCACCCTATGCAGGACATACTGAATGCACTGAGGAGCTCATTTAGCAGCAGACTACATCATCCTAGGTGCGCAACCGAGAGGTTTCACAGGTCCTTCCTACCTACGGCTGTCAGACTGTATAACCTAAGCAGGGCTGCTCGCAGAGATAGCAAAAACATCGTGACAACCTAATAGTACTGAATGCAAAAGACGCAATAGACTTACACAATGGTCCCCTCCAGTATACAACTAGGACAATATCAGTCGCTGTGGAGGGTGACAATATGTATGGGTACATATTCATACTATGTAGGATAACTAAGTAGATGGTTATGCTGTTTATTCCATCTAGCTATAATGCTCCGCACTGTGTGTATATATATTTTTATATTTATGTGCACATATGTATATTCGCTGCTCTTGTTCTTCTTGTCTTCTTGATTGCTGCTCTGAGTGTTGCTGTCCCTGTGCTGTTGCAATCCTGGAATTTCCCCATTGTGGGACTAATAAAGGCTTATCTTATCTTATCTTAGAAATAACTTGAATCTGATAAAAGTGGTAATAAATAAAAATTTAGTTTGTTTTTTAAAATAATTCTGTTGAACCACAATTCAAAAGCATTGTCTGATTTTCATTTGTTAATTTTCATAGAATTTTTATTTATTATCACTTTTGTCAGATTCAAGTTATTTCTGTGACCATTGTGGGTTTTTCTTTCATTAACAGAGGGGTACCAACAATTTTGTCCACGTATATATATATATACATATATACAGTATATATACATATTATATACATAGAACAGTAGTGCAGGCAAGATGAAATTGCGTTTCTCTCGGCATCCATATAAGTTAAAGAACATGATTTAAGACACACTCACACATATCTTCACCCCCACCCCACCACATCCATTTACACATCCCTGAGACATACTTGAAAAAAACTAACTAACAATAATACACAAATAATGTACATAATGTCCGTAGGTGCAGTAGTGTACACGAGAGATTCCGGATCAACTGTTCAGCATCCTAACAGCTTGTGGAAGGAAGCTGTTAATCAGTCTGGTGGTTCTGCCTCTGATGCTCCGGAAGGAGCGTACCAAAAACCCCTCACCCCACAGACCTGAACAGGGTCTTCACACCTAATGAAGACCCTGGAGAGGCTGTTCCTTGCCCACCTTCACGCCCTCGTGGGACCAGCAATGGATCCACTTCAGTTTGCCTACAAGCATGGCATCAGGGTGGAGGATGCAGTGATCTTCCTCCTACATCGTTCCCTGTCCCACCTGGGGAAGCCTGGCAGAACCGTCAGGATCATGTTCTTTGATTTCTCCAGTGCTTTAAACCCCATCCAACCAGTGATTCTGAGGATCAAGCTGCTGTGTGCAGGGGTGGACCAGCACCTGTCATCATGGATCTTGGACTACCTCACAAACCGACCACAATTTGTGAGAACCCAGGACTTGGTGTCTGACACCATCATCTGCACTACAGGGCCCCACCAGGAAACAGTTCTGGCTCTCTTCCTGTTCACCCTCAACACTGCTGACTATTCACACAACACACTACACTGCCTTCTACAGAAGTTCTATGACGACTCTGCGATCGCCACCCACATCTCTGATGGGGATGATGCGGAGTACAGAGGGCTTTCCCAGGACTTCATGGACTGGTGCCTATGGAACTGCCCCCAAATCAATGTGAGGAAAACTAAGGCACTGGTGGCGGACTGTTGCAGGCAAGGACAACCCCCACAGCACCAGTAAACGTCCAGGGAACAGACATTGAGATGGTGACATCTTACAAGTACCTGGGTGTTCACCTGAACAATAAACTGGACTGGTCACACAACACCAATGCGCTGAACAAGAGGGGGCAGTGCAGGCTGTTCCTCCTGAGGAGACTCAAGTCCTTTGGAGTGCAAGGGGCACTCCTGAAGACCTTCTGTGATTTGGTGGTGGCATCAGCCATCACATTTGGAGTGGTCTGCTGGGGCAGCAGCATCACAGCAGCAGACAGGAAGACTGAACAGGCTCATCAAGGAAATCTAGCTCTGTACTGGGGCGATGCCTCGACCCAGTGGAGGAGATAGAAGAGAGGAGGATGGTGGCTAAGCTGTCATCTCTGCTGGAGTCCAAGTCCCACCCCATGCAGGACACGCTGAACACAGTGAGGAGATCATTTAGCGGTAGGCTGTGCCATCCTAGGTGCACGATGGAGAGGTTCTGCAGGTCCTTCCTACCTATGGCTGTCAAGACTTTATAACCCAACCAGAGCCGCTCGTAGAGGTCGTATTAAATGTACTAAACTTAACAACTTTGGACAACAGAGACTGTTCCTTCCAATACACAACTAGGAAAATCACAGTCATTGCTGAGGGTGGCAACAACACTGTGATTCAAATACAAAATATACCGTCTGGGTACATATTAATATTCTGCAGGGTAATTTAACAAATCGTAATGCTGTTTATTCCATCTAGCTGCAATGCTCCTGCACTACGTATATATCTGTGTACATATGTATATTCATCTACTGCTTTGGCTAACCAGTTCTGATTATCTCATTAACTATTGTTCTGACTGCTGCTATCCCATTGCTGCTGTAATCCTGGAATTTCCTCATTGTGCAATCTGTCCAGGGTGTACCCTGCCTCTCGCCCAAAGATGCTAGGATAGGCTCCAGCCCCCTGCGACCCGAAAAGGATTAAGTGGAAGAAGATGGATGGATGGATGGATGGGACTAATAAAGGTTTATCTTATCTTATAATTCCAAAAGGTATATTTGGCACAAACACAACACTGCTCATCACTAAAAGAACACTATACTTACAGTGAAGCATGATGGTGGAAGCATCCTGCTTTTGGGCAGTTTTTCTTCAGTTGGAACTGGGGCCTTTGTCAAGGTGGAGGGAATTATGAGCAGTTCCAAATACCAGTCAGTGTTGGCACAAAACTAACTAACTAACTAACTAACCTGCACTTATATAGCGCTTTTCTAGTCACAAAGACCACTCAAAGCGCTTTCATTAATGCTAACCCTCTATTCTAAGGGCCTATAGGAAACAGATATCTAGGGACAATTTAGAACAGCCAATTAACCTAACATGCATGTTTTTGGCATGTGGAAAACCTTCAGGCTTCTGCTAGAAAGCTGAAGAGGAACTTCATCTTTCAGCATAACAATGACCCAAAGCGCACATCCAAATCAACAAAAGAATGGCTTCACCAGAAGAAGATTAAGGTTTTGGAATGGCGCAGCCACAGTCCAGACCTGAATCTGATCAAACATCTGTGGGGTGATCTGAAGGGTGCTGTGTACAGGACATGTCCTCACAATCTGACAGATTTCAAGTATTTTTACAAAGAAGAGTGGGCAAATATTGCCACATCAAGATGTGTCACGCTGATAAACTCCTGTCCAAAAAGACTGAGTGCTGTAATAAAAGCCAAAGGTCCCGCAACAAAGTATTAGTTTAAGGGTGTGCATATTTATGCAACCAGGTTATTCTAAGTTTTTTATTTTTTTATTTTTCTCCTTAAAAGATTTCAGTTCGTTTTTCAGTTGAGTTGCACAGGTTATAGGTCACATTAATGTTGGAAAGTTTTGAAATGATTTATCTTTGTGACTTTCTTTTACATCACAAAAGCCTGGCATTTGAACAGGGGTTGTAGCCACTGTGTGTGTGTAATTTTGTCTTGCTTTAAAACAGTTTTAGTTTTATGTACTTTGACTTTTTTTTTAATTAAACTGGTGTCCATGTAGGCAGCAAGGAAAGTTTATTTGTATCGCACATCTCGTGTACAAGACAATTCAAAGTACTTTACATAAAAAAACATTAAAGCATTACAGCAAGTTGCAAAAGGAATACTTAAGAATTAAAAAGCAAGCTCAGAAGTAAATTAAAGAAAAACAAAAGCAAGCTAAAATAGAGCACGAGTGAAATCAAAATTTACAGTGCATTGTAGGAGATTCACAATTATTCTACTGAAAGGCCGTGGAAAATAGGAGAGTTTTTAACCTGGGTTTAAAGCAACAGAGTTTCAGCAGCCCTGATGCTTTCTGGGAGTTTGTTCCATATGCAGCGTAGTACACCTCAACAGTGGGTGTAGACTGTGAAGGAGGAGCAAAAAAATTCTTGGTCACCAACGATTTTATTTATTTAGTATTCTTCTTTTAGATTTGATTGGCGGTTGGCAACCAGCTTACAGGTGCATTTCAACAACGAACTTCACTCTATCTGGTAAGGAGCTGGACTCGTTGTCCACTCTATATCTCGGCCCCCTTTGTTGTTGTTAATTCTTTTTTTCTGTGTTGAATCACATTTTGATACCAAAAATAAACCACAACAATATTTTGGCCAACAGTGATCAACAGTGATCTGTGTGGAGTTTGCATGATCTCCCCGTGTCTGCGTGGGTTTACTCCGGTTTCCTCCCACATGCCAAAAACATGCAAGTTAGGTTTATTGGCATCAAACTGGGGATTCTAAATTGTCCTTAGGTATGACTGTGAGAGTGAATGGTTTGTCTCTGTGTGTTGGCCCTGCGATGGGCTTCTTCCGCTTAATCCTTTTCGGGTAAGCGGAAGAAGATAGATGGATGGAAGCATTTATTTCCGCGGGTACGGAACTTCTCGGGTACGTTCAGTTGTGATTTGGATACGGAGTGAGTCAGGACGGAGTGTCCTGATACCGTTTCACATACCTGTTGTTGTTCGGAGCTTCATGAAATCCAACAGTTTCTTCTGACTTTCCACCTTTTCTTTGTCCTGTTGGAGGGTTTTTTCAGCCTCTCTGTGCGTTTCTTCTTCAGCAGCAGTTTGTCTCTCTCTGATAATATGAACACGTTGTTGCTTCACTAAATAAAACGCTGATCTGACTCCCTGCATGGTTTAAACCGAACCACTGAAACAAGCTAAGCTAACTCTTCTTCTTCTTTGGATTTTACGGCAGCTGCCATCCAATATGTTGCATTACTGCCTCCGACTGTCCTTTAAATCCCACGACCGCTCAAACTTTTAGATCCTACTAAATAGTCCTGTGTCCTTTAGGAAGGCCATTAACATTTTCCTGCCCTCCACCGATTCTGCAACTCTAATTACATCTTTTGCACTGCTCACCACCTTTCCCATCCTCTGGAACCTCGCCATAAAAATCCTTCTCTCCTCTATATATCTCCTGCAACCTACTGTCTCACTTTCTTCACACGGATCACAATGGCCTGGCGGGTGTTTCCCCTTTACAAAGAGAGAGAGCTCTTTAAATTGCTAAGACCAAGCCTTCGTCTGCTGAACACCATTTGCTCCTCCTCGACACCGCCCACTCGAGCAATATAACACGGAAGTGGAGCAAGCAGAGTTGTTGTTTTTTTGTTTTTTTTGTGAACAAAACAAATACAATCAAGGCACATTTTTACAGTGGGGTAAAAAAGTATTTAGTCAGCCACCAATTGTGCAAGTTCTCCCACTTAAAAGATGAGAGAGGTCTCCAATTTTCATCATAGGTATACCTCAACTATGCGAGACAAAATGAGAAAATCACATTGATTTTTAAAGAATTTATTTGCAAATTATGGTGGAAAATAAGTATTTGGTCAATAACAAAAGTTCATCTCAGTACTTTGTTATATACCCTTTGCTGGCAATGACAGAGGTCAAACGTTTTCTGTAAGTCTTCACAAGATTTTCACACACTGTTGCTGGTATTTTGGCCCATTCCTCCATGCAGATCTCCTCTAGAGCAGTGATGTTTTGGGGCTGTCGCTGGGCAACACGGACTTTCAACTCCCTCCAAAGATTTTCTATGGGGTTGAGATCTGGAGACTGGCTAGGCCACTCCAGGACCTTGAAATGCTTCTTACGAAGCCACTCCTTCATTGCCCGGGCGGTGTGTTTGGGATCATTGTCATGCTGAAAGACCCAGCCACGTTTCATCTTCAATGCCCTTGCTGATGGAAGGAGGTTTTCACTCAAAACCTCACAATACATGGCCCCATTCATTCTTTCCTTTACACGGATCAGTCGTCCTGGTCCCTCTGCAGAAAAACAGCCCCAAAGCACGATGTTTCCACCTCCATGCTTCACAGTAGGTAGGGTGTTCTTTGGATGCAACTCAGCATTCTTTCTCCTCCAAACACGACAAGTTGAGTTTTTACCAAAAAGTTCTATTATGGTTTCATCTGACCATATGACATTCTCCCAATCCTCTTCTGGATCATCCAAATGCTCTCTAGCAAACTTCAGATGGGCCTGGACATGTACTGGTTTAAGCAGGAGAACACGTCTGGCACTGCAGGATTTGAGTCCCTGGTGGCATAGTGTGTTACTGATGGTAGCCTTTGTTACTTTGGTCCCAGCTCTCTGCAGGTCATTCACTAGGTCCCCCCGTGTGGTTCTGGGATTTTTGCTCACCGTTCTCGTGATCATTTTGACCCCACGGGGTGAGATCTTGTGTGGAGCCCCAGATCGAGGGAGATTATCAGTGGTCTTGTATGTCTTCCATTTTCTAATAATTGCTCCCACAGTTGATTTCTTCACACCAAGCTGGTTACCTATTGCAGATTCAGTCTTCCCAGCCTGGTGCAGGTCTACAATTTCTGGTGTCCTTTGACAGCTCTTTGGTCTTGGCCATAGTGGAGTTTGGATTCTGACTGTTTGAGGTTGTGGACAGGTGTCTTTTATACTGATAACGAGTTCAAACAGGTGCCATTAATACAGGTAACGAGTGGAGGACAGAGCAGCCTCTTAAAGAAGAAGTCACAGGTCTGTGAGAGCCAGAAATCTTGCTTGTTTTTTTTTTTTTTGACTTATTTTGTACCCGTAGGTAGATTTGTTCTGCAGTCCGGTGACAAGCCACCAGCTGCCGGTCGCTGCGTGCACAAGCGCCCCTTAACTCCCTAACCTGCATGTTTTTGGCATGTGGGAGGAAACCGGAGAAATCCCGGAGTAAACCCACGCAAACACGGGGAGAACATGCAAACTCCACACAGATCACTGTTGGCCGGGGGCAGGGATCGAACCCACGATCCCCGCGATCCCCCGGCCGAGGGTAAACTGTGCTGCCGCAGTGCTAACCACTGCGCCACCGTGTTTGTAGGTGACCAAATACTTATTTTCCACCATAATTTGCAAATAAATTCTTTAAAAATCAGACAATGTGATTTTCTGGATTTTTTTTTTCTCATTTTGTCTCTCATAGTTGAGGTATATCTATGATAAAAATTGGAGACCTCTCATCTTTTAAGTGGGAGAACTTGCACAATTGGTGGCTGACTAAATACTTTTTTACCCCACTGTACGTTTTTGGTAACAGCAGCTTTGAAAACAGAGGAGAAAAAACAATAATAAAACTAATTACACGCTAACACTGTGAGGTTCTCAATCCATAAGCTTATATATACTCAATGAGGATAAAAGTTTTTGGGCCTTCTTTTACATTGAAAGACGTAGTGAGTTTAGAAGGTTTGAGGTCTTTTTTTTTTCCCACACATTAAAGTGTGGTACAGATTTCATAAATTTGCATTTGTGAATGAAATGTTTTGATAGTATCATCAAGATATTCAGTAAAAACTCTTGATCTTTATCAGCCAAAAATATGCCAAATTTAATACAGTGCATGGAAATAGTCTGTAAATGAATGTTACCAGACTAAAGCCAGCAGTGGAAGGAAGACCAAAATTCACGAACAGGCTCACATACAAAAAAGACATGCTCTACTGATTCAATGTCATTGCAGTAAGAGCAAGAATTGTTGTCCCAATCAAACCTTTGGTGTAAAAACTGATTAGACGGATAAATATCATTTAATAATTTGAATGTGACTTCTTTTGCTTTTGGCAGAACAGGGTATGATAAATATCTTTCTTATTTTTTCTGCTTCTGGAACAGTAAAATCTTGAAGAATGTATTTTCTTTTCAACTGATTCGGATAATAAATTGTATTTAAATTCTTGCGTATGAACCTGCTGGTAAACCAATCATCCCCCAGAGAAATTCCTGTTATGTCTGAATAATGGGAGACTGGAGTCGTCAATGCCAAGCAACAAACTGAACTTTATTGAGAGAATACAGAACTATCCACCTTATTCCTAGGCCCATGATGCCTTGTGGGAAATTATGGTTGCAACTTCCAGTACTAGTTTAGAACGTATGGTTGTCACTGAAACAGGACACTATTCCTGTCACAACTCGCTCCCGCCTGTCATCCGCTCCAGCCGTGCGCACACCTGTGCCTCATTAGGTTGCCTCTACTTAACCTGCTCTGCCCGCAGCCTCAGCCTGGAGCCGTCAGCTCATCTCCATGCTCAAGCTCTGCGTTTGCCTATTCCTCTCGGCCAACGCCGCAACTCGTCATCTTCACGTAAGGTTATCACTTACCTGTTCTCCAAAGATCTTCCCCTGTGCACAGGTGGATCCTCCTGGCGGCGGAAGTATCCCTTCATCGCCTCTCCTCGCAATCTCTCTCCGTCGAGCGCAGCAGGGCGCTGTCTCCCAGGCAGGAGCATCTCTTGCCAATGCCAGCCACCAATACGTCTGCAAGTAAGCCACATTATTACTTTCACCACTCCGCTGTGATAATTGCTCATCTAGGGGTGCTCATCAGGCTGCGTTGTTGGCACACCCAGACCCAACATAGCGGTGGTGAGCATAGCGCTCACCACTGACGCATCAGATGTGGCCATAGGGGTGGTCGTGGAGCAACATGTAGCCGGGGTTTGGCAGCCCCCCGCCTTTTTCAGCAGGACCTTGCGCGATAGCGAACGTAAATACAGCGCGTTCGACAGGGAGCTGTTGGCTCTCCATTTGGCCATCCGCCACTTCCAGTTCTGGCTAGAGGGACGCTCTTTCACCGCGTTCGTTGACCACAAACCGCTAACGTTCGTGATGGCCAAGGTTTCCGAACCGTGGTCAGGCCGGCAGCAGAGACAGCTGGCCGCGATATCAGAGTTAACCACTGATATTCAGCATGTGGCGGGCAAACTCAATGTAGTGGCAGATTGCCTCTCGCGCGCCGTGGCGGCCCCAGTCAGCGTAGGAGTAGATTACGCAGCCATGGCCGTGGAGCAGGTTAGTGACGCGGATGTGCGCGCGCTTCAGTCTGGACCAACAGGGTTAAGGCTGGAGAGCAGGGTGCTGCAAGACGGTATGCCCCCCCAATCTGCGATGTCGCCACTGGACGGCCACGTCCAGTAGTACCGGCCGCATGGCGCCGCTGCGTTTTTGACTCGATTCATTCTTTGGCGCACCCCGGGGTGTGCGCGTCGGTCAAAATGGTAGGAGAGAAATTTGTGTGGCCGAGCCTTCGCAAACAAGTTAAAGAGTGGGCAGCAGCCTGCACGGCGTGTCAAAGAGCCAAAGTACACAGGCACACAAGGACTCCTTTGGAGTCGTTTCACATTCCGGCCAAGAGGTTCAATCACGTTCATGTGGACCTCGTGGGCCCCCTCCCGCCGTCACAAGGGTACACACACCTTCTGACAATGGTGGACCGCACCACGCGCTGGCCTGAAGTTGTCCCGCTGGCATCAACCACAGCCGAGGAGGTGGCGTGCACGTTTTCAACAGCTTGGGTGGCGCACTTCGGCGTTCCGTCCGACAGAGGCCCTCAATTTGTGTCCGAGCTTTGGTCGACAATGGCCCGCAGCATGGGTGTCACAATTCACCGCACAACCGCGTACAATCCACAGGCTAACGGGTTATGCGAACGTTTTCATAGGTCATTGAAAGAAGCTCTCAGAGCGTCACTGACAGATGCAAATTGGGTAGACAAGTTACCGTGGGTGTTATTGGGGTTGCGTTCTGTGCCTAAAGAGGACTTAGAAGCCTCCCCAGTGGAGCTCGTGTTTGCACAGCCACTCCGGCTGCCCGGGGAGTTTCTCCCAGATAACCCTGCGCCAGACGCCTCCCCGTCTCAGCTGTTGCGGAGTAACATAGAATCAAGCACGCTGCCCGGCCCCGCGCACCACAGTTTTCTGTGTGTTTTTGTGCCTAAAACTTTAAAGAATGCAGAGTTTGTTTTTGTTAGACACGATACGCATCGAACCCCGCTGCGACCGCCTTATGACGGACCGTTCAGAGTGCTAGAAACAGGGGACAAGCAGTTTTTGCTAGATTTGGGGGGGGTAGGAAAGAGAAAGTTGGCATAAACAGACTCAAACCCGCTTTTGTGGTGGCAGACGAGCAAGTGCTGTTGGCAAGGGCCCCGCGGCGAGGTAGACCCCCGTGGGGGGCTTCACAGAGTAATGTTTCCCCAGAACACCCGCAGGGACTGATAAAAGGTTTCCACCCCCAGACGGCAAACCCCCAGCGTGACAGCACCGCAGAGACGTTGAATCCCAGCTACAGCAGATACGGCAGGAGACTGAAGCTTAGACAGCATGTGGACTGATGTGTATTGATACTATCACGGCATGCACGTTGTTATTCTCTTGTTTGTTCTAAAATGTTGGGGGGGCTTGTGTGGTGGACACACATATGTGACCTGCTTTGTGACTCACATTTTAGATCAGAACAAAGGCAGAGCTTCCTTGGAAATTACA
Organism: Pholidichthys leucotaenia; assembly: GCA_020510985.1. Lineage (NCBI taxonomy): Eukaryota > Metazoa > Chordata > Actinopteri > Cichliformes > Pholidichthyidae > Pholidichthys > Pholidichthys leucotaenia. Next base: position 91,298,500 of record CM035841.1, read on the forward strand.
GGAAGCTGCAAGGAGGTTAGCTTTGGTATGCAAGGCTTGAGACTGTGGGGGAGTAATTAAAGGATTAAAGAGGAGATGCATTGTTACTGTGAATTTTAATGCAACGTGGTCTGTGAGACATGAGCCTTGTGAACTGTAAGAGTCCTGGTATTTAAGGACGAGAGTTTCCTGTGTTGATCTCTTTCTTCTTTGAGATGTTGGTGATGTGAATAAAGCTGACTTGAGAGAGAACTCTGTCTCGTCATTCCCACATTCCCACAGGTTATTCCATATTGGGGTATTATGTGGTGTGAAGTTATGGTTGTTTAACAGGCTCCAATATTTACTGTTTGATCAAAGTCAGCAAGTTTCACTGGCAGTTTGCCGACCTTGCAACCACAGCGTAAAAGAAATTCTGTTCCACCAAATTTTTGGAATACAGTATCTGAAACACAGAACCAGAATGAATTCTTATTTTTCAGGAACAAATTGAGCCATTTCAATTTTAGAGCTCCATCCATGACCAAAAAGTCAATTACATCCAATCCACCATCTTCCAAACTCTTGACCACATCAGTCTTTCGAATCATCATCATCATAGCAGTCTGTTGTGGGCGACAATGACTGTTTCATTTAGGTCTGATCAGATTCCTCCACACAGCTCGGTCCTTAGCCTTCTGCTGCCAGGAACTCCTGTCTATGTCCAATTTCTTCAAGTTTCTTTTTACAGTGTCTTTAAATCTGAGCCTTGGTCTACCCTGATTGCGTTTGCCCTTGCATAACTGTGAGTAGAGTAACTGCCGAGGGAGACGCTGGTGGTCCATCCTCTCAACATGTCCGAGCCATCTCAGGTTCATTTGTATTAGCATGTCCTCCATTGATGGTAGACCAGCTCGTTTCAACACTTCTATGTTGGTTATCTTGTCTTTCCATGAGATGTTCATTATGGCTCGAAGGTGTCTCATCATGTACACGTGGAGTTTCTTCACCTGCACTCTGTAGACAGTCCAAGTTTCAGCACCGTACAATAGAGTAGCCAGTACTGTCGCTCTGTACACTTTGCATTTCACACGGATTGACACATGCCGATTGTTCCACAGTCTCTCCCTAAAGTTTCCAAACACAGCGCTCGCTCTTTCCATTCTGAGAGATAGTTCATCCTCCAGCCTAGCATTCTCTGAAACAGTACTCCCTAGGTACTTGAAAGTCTTGCACTTGACTAGTGGCTCTGTACCATTGCTGATCTCTTCTGGTAGTGATGTTGATAATTGGAACTTTGGTGGTTGATAAAGGCACTCCGTCTTCTTGATGTCGATTTGGAGGCTGAATTGGCTAGCTGCTCTTGCAAATTTCTCCACTAAAGATTGCATATCTTCCACGCTGTGTGCAACTAGAGCACTGTCATCTGCAAAGAGCATTTCTCTTACTATCTTTATCGATGTCTTACTCTTGGCTTTAAACTGTGCCATATTGAACAAGTCTGCTTCTTTCCTTGTTTGAATGTATACTCCTTCTGAAGTGTCTTTGAAGGCGACCTCAAGCATGGCTGCCAGATATAGCGAGAAGAGTGTAGGTGCCAGCACACACCCTTGTTTCACCCCGTTGCTTACTGAAAAGTCTTTAGATACTGAACCACTCATTGCCATGTTTGCTTGCATACCTGTATGGAGTGCCTCGATCAGGCTGACAAACTTCTCTGTATAACCATACTTCTTGAGTACCTGCAAAAGTCCTTGTCGCGAAACAGTATCGAAGGCTTTACTGAAGGCTATGAAGACTACATAAAGCGGCATATTCTGTTCAATACACTTTTCTTGAACCTGTTTCAAGCAGAAAATCATGTCCATTGTGCTTCTTCCACTTCGAAAGCCGCACTGGGTTTCCGGTAGTACATTCTGCGAGATGTGTTCACTGAGTCTGTTAAGTAGTACACGTGAGAGAATCTTACCAACAGTGGCTAGTAGTGATATACCTCAGTAATTTCCACAATTCTTCCTGTCACCTTTCTTGAACAAAGGCACAATACTTGCATCCTTCCAGTCTTGAGGTACTTTCTGGGCATCCCATATCTCTTGGATGAGCTTGTGCAGGCAGTTGGTCAGCTGAACACCACCAAATTTCCACACTTCTGCTGGAATTCCATCCATTCCTGGAGCTTTACTATCCTGTGTTGTCCTGATAGCTGCCATTAGTTCATCAAAATTTGGTGGTTCATCCAGACTTGATACAGCTGGTTGCTGCACTAGAGCTTCTTTAGCCTCTTCAGTGAGATCTCCAGGGTTGTTTAGTAGTTGGTCAAAGTGGTCTGTAAATTTGTCCAGGATCTTGTCTTTCTCCTGCAAAACCGTTTCACCATCCATAGCCTTTAGTTGGATCAATCCTCTTGATTTAGGGCCGTAGATTTCTCTCAGACCTGTGAAGAATGTTTTCATGTCCTTCCTGTCTGCTGCAGTTTGAAGTTTCTCCGCTTTTTCCATCCCATCAGTTGGACTTCATCTCTCTGGTGTACTTCTGTAGCTCACTCTGAGCCTTTGAGTATTTCTTCTTCTTCAACCTTGTGTTACACTGTAGGTTTTCCTGCCTAGCTGTATCCCTCGCTTCTAGTAGTTTCTTCAGGTGTTCATCATGCTCATCAAACCAATCTTGATGTTTCCTCTCAGGGTAGCCTAATACATCACTCGCAGTCTGATACACCGTATCCTTCAGTGTTGCCCAATTCTCTTCTATGTCATTCTCTGAGTTGTTACTGTCCCAGTCTTTCAAGTTTTCCTCCATTTCCTGTGTAAGCTCTTCCTGCTTCTTTTGGCCTTTCAGTGCACTAGTGTTTAGCTTCCGTGGTGGCTTTGCACCCATCCTGCAGTGCTGTTTTCGTCTGCAAATCCTTAATCTAGATCTCAGCATAACATGATCAGTGCCACAGTCCGCACCTCTCATTGCTCTGGTGTCCAATACATCCCTTCTGTCTCTCTGCCTGACTATGATGTAGTCTAATAAGTGCCAGTGCTTGGATCTTGGGTGCATCCATGTCTTCTTGTGTGTGTCCTTGTGCTTAAATAGATTTTTTTTTTTTTTAGATTTAGTATACTTTATTGATCCCCAGAGGGGAAATTGAGGGTCATCCACCACCTGGATGGATGAAGCTGCCACGATACGGCACTATCCCTTAACCATTCACACACACATTCACACCTAGGGCCACTTTAGAGTCTCCAATTAACCTAACCTGCATGTTTTTGGCATGTGGGAGGAAACCGGAGAAATCCCGGGGTAAACCCACGCATACACGGGGAGAACATGCAAACTCCACACAGATCACTGTTGGTCGGGGGCTGGGATCGAACCCACGATCCCACAATCCCCCAGCCAAGGGTAAACTGTGCTGCCGCAGTGCTAACCACTGCGCCACCGTGCAGCCCAAATAGAGTGTTGGTTATCACAAGGCTGTACTCTGAACATAGTGCAAGTAGAAGTTCTCCATTAGCATTGCACTTGCCTACTCCATGACTGCCTAGCACTCATTTCCATTTCTCAGTGTCCGAACCAACTCTGGCATGAAAATCTCCAACGAGTATCAGCCTGTCATCAGTCAGTACACGCCTGATAGTCTCACGTAAATCACTGTAGAACTCTTCCTTCACCTCCTCTGTGTTGGTCATTGTTGGGGCATATACACTGATGAGTGTGGCATACATCTTCCACTGTAGTGGGAGTCTCATAGTCATTATCCTGTCATTGATTGGCACCAGTTCCTCATCAAGCATTGCTGCTATCTCCTTTCTAACTGCAAAGCCCACTCCTGCTTCTCTCCTTTCTTGAGTTGATCTCCCACTCCAAAAGAAGATGTACCCATGGTCTTCCAAGTTGTCATATCCAGGCAATCTTGTTTCACTAAGTGCAGCTATGTCTACATTGTACCTGTTCATTTCCAGGGCCACAAGTGTGGTCTGTCTTTCTGGGTGCCGTGATGTTGTTCTGTCCAACAGAGTGCGTACATTCCATTCTGCTACATACAAGGTTGCTGTTTTCCTCTTCTTTTGTCTTCCTGCTCCTAGTTTACTTTTTGCTGCCTGTTGGAGTGTGAACAGATTAGCGCGGACCTTGTATGCCCGGGGGGCATCCGAGCTGCTATGAGTTGCTTTCTGATTGACCATTTCATGAAACTGTTTGCAAAGTATTTGAGTACTGCTAGCTTTTGCTGGACTAGCAGCACATTCTTGGCAGATAAAGGTAATATCAGTGGCAAGGACAAGCCAAGACAAACTGACTCCAGTATCTGTTGCAGTGACTGACCAGATGATAGGTTTGTTTATCTCTGCTCTTTGTGTAGTGCATGTCACAATGCACCGACTGGCACAGTCCACCACAGACCTTGTGACAGATGTGTTTATCTGCCAGGATGTCCAGTCTCACCCTGTGTAACTGGGAGTGGTCCACCACAGACCTGTGACAGATATTGTTTTTAGTTCTGCCAGGATGCCCTGTTTCACCCTCCACGCCCTGGGAAGGGCGGGGATGCCGGTTGAGTCGCCAATGGCCCGACCCTTGAGACAGGTAGTACCGGTTTTCATGGTTATCTGGTAGCAAGCAAGCCAATGCCTGACCTGACAAAAAAAAAAAAAAAAGATGTAAGTCTCAGTTAAAAGCTGCCAATTTCTGACCAAAAAGTGCAATTTTATGGGTAAAAAAGCTGCAACTTTAGCAAAAAGAAAAGAAAAAGGTGTAAATTTCCAACTGTTTACAACCTAAAAACGCTGTAGATCTAAGATTTGAGTAAAATGCTGTAAGTTTAAGCTTTTTTTTTTAAACTGCAAATTCAAGAGTAAGAAACGTTCTAAATTCATGAGGAAAAAGCTGCAAAATTATGAATAATAAAAAGCTGTAAATTTTCAAATAAGAAGCTGCACATTTCTGAGTAAAATCACCACGTACCCAAATCAGAAGCCGTGGATGAACAGAGAAGTGCGACTTCTGCTAAAAGCACGTAACAATGCCTTTAGATCTGGTGATGCACAGGCCTACAGTTCATCCAGGGCAGATCTGAAGAGGGGCATCAAGAAGGCCAAGCACAGCTACAAGCTGAAGGTGGAGGAACATTTTGGGGACTCTGACCCCCGACGTATGTGGCAGGGCATTCAAGCTATCTCTGATTATAAGCCCAGCAACTCCATACCTATAGCCATGACTGTGCCCTTTCTCAATGAGCTAAATAACTTCTATGCTCGTTTTGACAAGGACAACAATGAAAAGAACATCAATTTCCCACCCTCTGATGACCTCCACCACCTCACACTCACCCACACCGACGTCCGTAATGCACTGAGTCATGTCAACGTACGTAAGGCTGCTGGCCCTGATGGCATTCCTGGGCGTGTGCTGAGGGCATGCGCTGAGCAGCTGGCAGGGGTCTTCACAGACATCTTCAATCTGTCCCTGGCCCAGGCCGTGGTACCAGCGTGCTTCAAGACCACTTCAATAGTACCAGTGCTGAAACATTCAACACCATCGTGCCTAAATGACTATCGCCCTGTGGCACTGACGCCCATAGTCATGAAGTGCTTTGAGCGACTGGTCTTGGCACAGCTCAAAAAAGGCCTGCCCCCTACACTGGACCCTCATCAGTTTGCCTACCGGAGCAACAGGAGTACAGAGGATGCGGTTTCTACAGCGCTGCACTATGTACTCTCACACCTGGATGACAAGAACACCTACGCAAGAATGCTGTTTATTGACTTCAGCTCAGCATTCAACACAGTTATCCCCTCCAAGTTGCTCACCAAACTTGGGGACCTGGGAATCAGTACCTCCACCTGCAACTGGATCATGGATTTTCTGACCAACAGACCCCAGCATGTTAGGTCAGGCCCCAACCGTTCTTCCGTCATCACACTCAACACTGGTGTACCACAGGGCTGTGCGCTCAGCCCATTCCTCTACTCCCTCTACACCCATGACTGCAGGCCTATGTATGGATCCAATTCCATCATAAAGTTCGCAGATGACACCACGGTGATTGGACTCACCAGGGACAACGACGAGTCAGATTACAGGGCAGAGGTTGAGCACTTGGCTACTTGGTGCGCTGACAATAACCTGCTCCTTAACACCAGCAAAACCAAGGAGCTCATAGTGGACTACAGGAAGGAGAGGGAAGAGACACATGACCCCATCCATATCAATGGCATAGCTGCTGAACGTGTCCCCAGCTTCAAATTCCTGGGGACCCACATCTCGGAGGACCTGTCCTGGTCAGTTAACACCACCAGCCTGATCAAGAAGGCCCATCAGCGCCTCTTCTTCTTGAGGACATTGAAGAAGAACCATCTGTCAACTGACATCCTGGGCAACTTCTACCGCTGCGTGATAGAGAGCACCCTGACCAACTGTATCACACTCTGGTATGGGAGCTGCTCTGTAGCTGACCGCAAGGCGCTGCAGCGGGTGGTGAAAACCGCCCAACGCATCACAGGGACTCCACTTCCAGCTATAGAGGACGTCTACAGGAAAAGATGTCTGCGCCGGGCACGCAGCATTCTTAGGGACTCCAACCATCCTGCTCATGGACTGTTCCAGCTTCTCCCCTCCAGAAGACGTTTCAGAAGCCTTCGGACTAGAACCAGCAGGTTTAGGAACAGTTTCTTTCCAACAGCTGTCACGTTATTGAACTTAGTTCCCCGCTGACTCTCTTACAATCATCTTTTACCATCCTCACCTGTACATAACTGCATAACTACATAACTACATCTAACTTATTGCACATTATTTGCACATAACAGTACTTTTAACTTTCTGCACTGCTGCATATATTTGCATATATTTGCTTAAATTGCACATACTGTTAATTACCGTATATACTGCACTGCTGTCCTTTGCACTTCTGACTGGATGCTAAACTGTGTTTCGTTACCTTGTATTCATACATGTGTAATGACAATAAAGTTGAATCTAATCTAATCTAATCTAATCTAAAATGGCTCTAACTCTGCAGGAAAATCCTGCAAATTTATGAGAAAAATCCTCACATTTACAAAATAATGTTTCTAATTTACATGAAAAAGGATGTGATAAATTGGCATGTGTTGGCCATTTTTTTTTAAGACAGCCGTGAGGAGGAACTAAGCGGTTGTGTTCGGAGGTGTTAAATTCTGCAAATCTGCATTAATCAGCAGGGAAAAGGAGAAGAGGAATAGGTGATCCCCAGCAGCAGAAATAAACCAGTTAACCCAGGAAAAGTAAACACATGACACCCCATAACACCCAACAGATCACCCCCATGACATCAGTGGGAACAGCTGGGCCAGACTTCTCACCTCTGTCGATTTAACTTGTTCCCTTCTGAGGACAATTAAACAGAGCTGCTGCTGAGATGGAAACCAAAGGGTAAAAGGGTGACGTTGCTTTATCAGCAGCACTGATTCCACCCCCACCCCACTAACTGACCTGCTGGCCAGGAACTAACATCTCCTCAGGCCTGTTAACACAATTTTAACAACAAAAGGACATGCAAAAGAACGAAGATTCCCTTTGATTTAACAGGATAACAGCGTGAATTTTCTGGTCTGTGAATGAACAGCGCAGTCATGAGTTTTTCACGGAGTCACTTATTGAATTATAATGGTTAATCTAAGTCACAATTTCAGGAAACAAACTTCAGGGGAAACTTAAACCCATGACACATTGTTTTAAATTTTGCTGAGTTTTCTTTTTTTTCTGCTTCTCTTCCAGTCCTTATGGCCACTTTCTGATTGCTTTGAGTTTTTAAAACATCATTTTAAGAGTAATGTTAACTGACTTAAAGTACATTTCGAACTACACTCTATCATACAATATGCCATTTAACATACAATTTCATCTGATCGTATTTAGTTCTTAATTCAAACAAGCAGAGTATTTGCAACCAACTTAATTAAGACTTGAACAAAAACAATCAATCTGAATACAACTGGGAGCTTTTAAGAATAAAAATCTTTTGATTCCTTAATGAAGTTCTGCCTGCAGATCACCTGCACTCATACATTCCAAGTACCACTCATGAGACGGACCAGATTCCATACAAAATGTTAAAAATTTTGCTTTGGCTTCGTCTTTGAGGGGTTGCTGTTCCAGTTAAAAGTCTCAAGTGTTGAAGAGTCCAGCTTTGTATAAAACGGCCAAGTCAGCATACCACTAAAGGCTCAAAGTCGCTAAGATAATCCAGAGGTTAAACTGGCTGTTAATGTCATTTAAGCCCTTCATGGCGTCGATAACGTGTAACCGGCATTTCACTTTGAAATGGATGGCAGCGAGTTACTGCAAACGAGCAAGTTTAAAACACACCTAACACTAAAGTTAAGAGTGTTGCAAGAAGGAAAATAGTTACCTCCGCCAGGCCGCAGGCCAGGAGGTTATGTTTTTGCCGGGGTTTGTCTGTCTGTCTGTCTGTTGGTTAGCAAGATAACTCAAAAAGTTTTGGACGGATTTTGATGAAACTTTCAGGCGTTGTTGGAAATGGTACAAGGAAGAACTGATTAAATTTTGGGGATGATCCAGATCACCGTCTGGATCCAGGAATTTTTTAAAGGATTCTTTAACATTGTGAGATAGGGCCCGGAGGTAATGTGTAGTTCAGTGCTTCCGCCAGCAGGAAGCACTGAAATGCAGCGACTCAGGCAAGTGCTATCCCCAGATGCTATTGAAGCTCGTTGAGCTTGTGACAGAGCCGCTAAAATGCAGCATACACTGAATGACAGCCCACAGGCTGCTGCTTCTCGCCGTGCTAAAGACAGAGACAGTACACGGCAGCATAGACAGGATGAGGGGCTATCCCCAGATACTATTGAAGCTCGTCGAGCTTAGTTTTATTTTATTGATTTTTTCTTATTACCTCCGCCAGGAGGTTTTTTTTTTTTTTTTTAAAGAAGATTGGAGTTAATATTGTTCTATTCTACACTACATATATGTACATATTTTTAATTTCCTGGAAAGAAACGAAGTTAGAAAAATTATGTTAATGGTAGCTTTTCAATATCCAGAACTTAGTATTAGGAATAAATTTCATGAATGTGTTCTCCAACTAAAGACTTGTACATGTTGTATCTCTTGTTAAATTAAATAAATTGTATTTGTGTAGTTCAAATAACATTTTTTTTGTTTTCTTCACCAATCATATGACCTACAGAAACACATGATACAGAGAAAGAACAATAACAAAATTAGTGTAGAATATTTATGGTATAAATCACAATACTGGGGGGGACTGTTGCTCTTGGCGGAGGTCTGCGCTCTCCGAGTGCTTTTCTAGTTTAATATAAAACACAGCTGTCTTACCTTGGAATGTCCTTTACAAATGAAGATATTCAAATTGAAGTACGGAGGAAAAACGTAAAAACTGTCCAAAATATCCAGTAGATTCTCCAGAGGTGTTACAATATACAGTGGGGCAATAAAGTATTTAGTCAGCCACCAATTGTGCAAGTTCTCCCACTTAAAAGATGAGAGAGGTCTCCAATTTTCATCATAGGTATACTTCAACTATGAGAGACAAAATGAGAAAAAAAAATCCAGAAAATCACATTGAAGGATTTTTAATGAATTAATTGGTAAATTCCTCGGTAAAATAAGTATTTGGTCAATAACAAAAGTTCATCTCAATACTTTGTTATATACCCTTTGTTGGCAATGACAGAGGTCAAACGTTTTCTGTAAGTCTTCACAAGGTTTTCACACACTGTTGCTGGTATTTTGGTCCATTCCTCCATGCAGATCTCCTCGAGAGCAGTGATGTTTTGGGGCTGTCGCTGGGCAACACGGACTTTCAACTCCCTCCAAAGATTTTCTATGGACTTGAGATCTGGAGACTGGCTAGGCCACTCCAGGACCTTGAAATGCTTCTTCCAAAGCCACTCCTTCGTTGCCCGGGTGGTGTGTTTGGGATCATTGTTATGCTGAAAGACCCAGCCACGTTTCATCTTCAATGCCCTTGCTGATGGAAGGAGGTTTTCACTCAAAATCTCATGATACATGGCCCCATTCATTCTTTCCTTTACACAGATCAGTCGTCCTGGTCCCTTTGCAGAAAAACAGCCCCAAAGTATAATGTTTTCACCCCCATGCTTCACAGTAGGTATGGTGTTCTTTCTCCTCCAAACACGACAAGTTGAGTTTTTACCAAAAAGTTCTATTATGGTTTCATCTGACCATATGACATTCTCCCAATCCTCTTCTGGATCATCCAAATGCTCTCTAGCAAACTTCAGACGGGCCTGGACATGCACTGGCTCAAGCAGGGGGACACGTCTGGCACTGCAGGATTTGAGTCCCTGGCGGCATAGTGTGTTACTGATGGTAGCCTTTGTTACTTTGGTCCCAGCTCTCTACAAGTCATTCACTAGGTCCCCCCGTGTGGTTCTGGGATTTTTGCTCACCGTTCTCATGATCATTTTGACCCCACGGGGTGAGAACTTGCGTGGAGCCCCAGATGGAGGGAGATTATCAGTGGTCTTGTATGTCTTCCATTTTCTAATAATTGCTCCTACAGTTGATTTCTTCACACCAAGCTGCTTACCTATTGTAGATTCAGTCTTCCCAGCCTGGTGCAGGTCTACAATTTTGTTTCTGGTGTCCTTTGACAGCTCTTTGGTCTTGGCCATAGTGGAGTTTGGAGTCTGACTGTTTGAGGTTGTGGACAGGTGTCTTTAATACTGATAATGAGTTCAAACAGGTGCCATTAATACAGGTAAGGAGTGGAGGAAAGAGGAGCCTCTTAAAGAAGAAGTTACAGGTCTGTGAGAGCCAGAAATCTTGCTTGTTTGTAGGTGACCAAATACTTATTTTACCGAGGAATTTACCAATTAATTCATTAAAAATCCTTCAATGTGATTTTCTGGATTTTTTTTTCTCGTTTTGTCTCTCATAGTTGAGGTATACCCATGATGAAAATTGGAGACCTCTCTCATCTTTTAAGTGGGAGAACTTGCACAATTGGTGGCTGACTAAATACTTCTTTGCCTCACTGTATATGTATACTATATTGTGAAGGAATGAAAGGATGAGACATGAGAAGCCCAAATTGTGCACCAGAGGAAAAGTGGAAAAACACAGATCGTACTGCTTATGCAAAAGGCTGCAAACTAACAAAAAGTTACATGAAAATGGCACAAAATCACCCGAAAAAAAAAAAAACCCACCCGTTTAAGTACAGAAGGTCTGAAATCGTGTGAAAATGTTAGAAATGTTACAGAGTCAGAGCCGAGGGCTGAACTACTATTTACACGGTAAAAATGCCGAAATCAGGAGCAAATATACACAAACTCACTGCTCCTTTCACCTCCGTTCTTGAAGCAAATAAAAATAAAAACACTCCAAAAATCTCACAGTCACTACTAAAACTACTATTTACTATTCTGAACTATTATTTACACGGTAAAAACGCCAAAATCAAATCAAAAATAGACAAACTTCTGTTACCTGCACAGGGAAGATTTGGTCCGAGGAAAGACGCTTTACAATGGATACATTGTTCATTCACTCCACAGACTAATGGCCTTTATTCTTCCGGATAAAATTGAAATTTAGATTTTGATCAATCATATAATTCGGTCTGATGTATATAATACAGACGCAGGATAAATGACTCTAGAAAGACTTTGCATTTTAGATAACACCTGGCCAAAAAGAGTAGTTTCTCACTGAAGCAAAGAGTTCAGAATTGATTTACATTTGAGAATGTTTTTGTTAAAATTGTCCTCCCCCATGACGTCCTTACTTCTAGAAATAGTAATGCCCAAATATTTGATTTTCTGATTAACTCTTATGTTGTAAATTGACTGAGCTGTTTGGTCGTGGAGTGAGAATATTTCACATTTATTAATATTTAAGGTAACACCTGCAGCTTTGGAGAACTGATCAATGCATGTTAAGGCCAATGAAAAGTCACTTTTATCTTTAAAGAACAAGGTTGTATCGTCAGCGAACTGACTGATAAGTAAACGTGTCCCTGCAATATCAAATCCTTCCATTTCACTTGTTTTAATTCTAATTGCCAATAATTCTGCCACTAAACTAAATAATAAAGGCGACATGCTACAGCCTTGCCTTATACCCCTGTGCACATTGAATCTTGGACAAGCACCAAAATTTAATGAAACACAACTGTTGATGTCATTGTATGAAAAGTAAATGAGATCAATAAAGTACTGACCAAAGCCAAAATGGTGAAGCGTTTCCAATATAAATGCGTGCTCAACTGAATCGAATGTTTTATAAAAATCTCACAATACAATGAAACCCCTTTTCACAAATAAATGACCATAGTACAACAAATCTAAAACCAATCTAATGTTAGATTGGTAAACGAGATCAATAAAGTACTGACCAAAGCCAAAATGGTGAAGCGCTTCCAATATAAATGGGTGTTCAACTGAATCGAGTGTTTTATAAAAATCTAAAAATACAATGAAACCCCTTTTCACAAATAAACTAGAAAAGCACTCGGAGAGCGCAGACCTCCGCCAAGAGCAACAGTCCTCCCCAGTATTGTGATTTATACCATAAATATTCTACACTAATTTTGTTATTGTTCTTTCCCTGTATCATGTGTTTCTGTAGGTCATATGATTGGTGAAGAAAACAAAAAAAATGTTATTTGAACTACACAAATACAATTTATTTAATTTAACAAGAGATACAACATGTACAAGTCTTTAGTTGGAGAACACATTCATGAAATTTATTCCTAATAATAAGTTCTGGATATTGAAAAGCTACCATTAACATAATTTTTCTAACTTCGTTTCTTTCCAGGAAATTAAAAATATGTACATATATGTAGTGTAGAATAGAACAATATTAACTCCAATCTTCTTTAAAAAAAAAAAAAAAAAACCTCCTGGCGGAGGTAATAAGAAAAAATCAATAAAATAAAACTAAGCTCGACGAGCTTCAATAGTATCTGGGGATAGCCCCTCATCCTGTCTATGCTGCCGTGTACTGTCTCTGTCTTTAGCACGGCGAGAAGCAGCAGCCTGTGGGCTGTCATTCAGTGTATGCTGCATTTTAGCGGCTCTGTCACAAGCTCAACGAGCTTCAATAGCATCTGGGGATAGCACTTGCCTGAGTCGCTGCATTTCAGTGCTTCCTGCTGGCGGAAGCACTGAACTACACATTACCTCCGGGCCCTATCTCACAATGTTAAAGAATCCTTTAAAAATTTCCTGGATCCAGACGGTGATCCGGATCATCCCCAAAATTTAATCAGTTCTTCCTTGTACCATTTCCAACAACGCCTGAAAGTTTCATCGAAATACGTCCAAAACTTTTTGAGTTATCTTGCTAACCAACAGACAGACAGACAAACAGACAAACCCCGGCAAAAACATAACCTCCTGGCCTGCGGCCTGGCGGAGGTAATGACCATAGTACAACAAATCTAAAACCAATCTAATGTTGTTTTGAAAAAGTCGTCCCTGTAGAAAACCAGATTGTGTGTCTGCAGTTATCTGAGACAGCTCCTCTTTCATTCTTGCTGCAGTGCAGCCTGGCAGAAGCTTTTAATCACAGTTTAATAAAGTGATAGGCCTTAGATTGTCCAAGAATCTCGTCTTAACCCTGTTTTGGTGTAAGAGTTATCAGACCCTGCTTCATTGTTGGCATTAGTTCCTTCTTCTCAATACATTTTTGGATGGCATCAAACAAAAGCTGTCAAAGATCTTTCCATAAAAACTTGTAAAACTGCTGTGAGCCCATCTGACCCTGGCAATTTGTTGAGTGATCATTTTAGAACCAATTTATCCAACTCTTCAATTGTGATAGATGAGTCACAAATTTTTTTAAATCAATTTTAGGAATAAAATCTTTAACTTTGTCAAAAAAAAGTAAGAGTCTGTAAGAGAGAATGTAGATGTATAAAGTTCAGTGTAAAAATTAAAAACCTCTTCACTAATCAGTTTTTCTTCTTTCCTTTCTATGTTGTTAATTATGAGAGAGGTTATTGTTATGTCTGGTTTTGGAGCTGGAAGGACGAGGCCAGGTGTCAAACAGAACACACGTTTATTAATGACAGGCACAGGTGCAACAAACACAGCCGCCAGGCAGAGGAATTGGCCAAATGAGCTCCGGGAATGACAGTGACCATCCCGTGGATGTGTGGATTGGACCCTTCCTTTGGTAACATATTGTCACTTCCTGTGTTGCTGGTTCTCGGTGTGGATTGCTCTGTGGTTAGCTCTCCTCACTCTCCTGAGGATTATTGCCTTTAATTGTATTTTAATCACTTTTTCCCCATCTACCGTCACCTGTCACTTCTGTTAAACAAGCCTCTTGCACTGGTGTGCACACTCAGTGTCGCCTAATCACCGTCTTTAGCCTTCTGTTCACCGTTCATCGGTGTTTGTGTTAGCTTCGGGTTAGCCACTAGCTATGGCTACTAGCTACCCTTCTCCTTCTCCTCTGGTGTGCTGTCTGTGTCAGATGTTTAGCTACACCTCTGCTTCTTTAAGCGATAATGGTAAAGGTAATAAATGTTGTCTTTTTGAGGCGCTCAAGGCAAGGTTGTGCAATTTGGAATCCTGGCTCCGCTACATTGAAACACTGTTAGCGCCAGTTGATAATGACGGACTCCCCTTAGCTGCAGAGGAGCACTCCAGCATAGGGCCTGTTAACCGTCCCCCGGCTTCCACTTCTCCTGAGCAGCCTGGAGAGAATGGGTGGATGACGGTGAGAAGGAAGCATACTCGCAAGCCCCTGGTTCACCACCAACCTGTTAATGTTTCTAATCGCTTTCTCCCCGTTCAGCGATACACCCGCTAAGGAAAAAACTCTGATCATTGGCGACTCTATAGTCAGAAACGTGAATCTAGAGACTCCAGCGGCCATAGTCAAATTCATTCCCGGGGCCAGAGCAGGCAACATTGAGTCAAATTTGAAAATGTTGGCTAAAAGTAACTGTAAATACTCCACAATTGTTATCCATGCTGGCATTAATGACATCCGACTTCGGCAGTCGGAAGTCACATAACTTAGTGTGGAATCGGTGTGTAACTTTGCCAAAACAATGTCTGCCTCTGTAGTATTCTCTGGGCCCCTCCCCAATCTGACCAATGATGACATGTTTAGCTGCTTGTCATTCTTCAACCGCTGGCTGTCTGTGTGGTGTCCTTGCAAACGATGTGGGCTACATAGACAATTGGAACTCATTTTGGGGAAAACCTGGTCTTATTAGACGAGACAGTGTCAATCCCACTTTGGTTGGCGCATCTCTTTTATCTAACAATCTGGCATCATTTTTGTCCAAATTTCCAAAATCTTGACAACTCAGAGTTGGAACCAGGAAGTAGAGTCGCAGTCTTAACACGCCTCTCTGCAGCTCCTCTTCATCCGCCGCCCCTGTCTTCCCCATCAGAGAATCATTGTCTGCTCCCTCCAAAGTAAATAAAAATATAACATATAAGATCCCAAAGTGATTAAACAAAAAGTTGGTAAAACTCAAATTAAACAAGAAGCCTCTAAATTGAATGACTTGGCCTCTGCTCCTCCTCATAATTTAAAAATTAAATGTGGTTTGTTAAATATTAGGTCTCTAACTCCCAAGTCTCTGCTCATCCATGATCTGTTAATTGATCATCAGATTGATTTAATATCCCTTATTGGTTAGGGCTAGGGGATAATGTTGGTTTAAACTCCCTCTGGTTATTTAAACTGTCAAAATCCCAGAAATTCTGGTCGTGGAGGAGGAGTAGCAACAATTTACCATTCCAAATTACTAGTTAATGTAAAGCAAAAAACATGTTACAATTCCCTTGAGGGTCTGGTCCTCATTATTGTGCATTTTAGCAATTTTAGGTTAAACCCAATTTTATTTGCCATAGTTTATCATCCTCCCTCATCCTACTCATTGTTTTTATCCAAATTTGCCTAATTCTTAGCTGATTTAGTGTAGTAGTGGACTTTAATATACATTTAGATGTAGGTAGTGATTGCCTTTTTCTCAGAAACTAGGAAATTCTTCCCATTATCTCCACCACACGTTGGACCTTGTTCTGACACATGGCATAGAAATGGAAAATCTGGTAGTGTCTCCTCATAACCTTGTACTGTCAGATCATTCATTGTCTGTTCACCTTTGATTTGACTATTTCTGAGTATTTGGCTCCTAAAGAAAAATATTACTACAGTAGATGCCTCTCAGATGCTGTTACCAAATTTATGCAGACTGTTTCCTCTATGCCATGTGTCAACACAACGGAGATAAGCTATGGAGAGCTTGCTGCTTCTGTAATTGATAGCATAGTAGATAGTGTTACAGCTTCTCTGCATCAGACTCTAGATATGGTGGCCCCTTTTAAAAAAGAAAAAGTCTTTTCAGAGATTTCAAACACCTTGGTTCAACACAGAAACTCGTATTTACCTTTTGTTCTTATTAAAGACAAAAATAGAAAGGAGATGTTTTTACCCTCTTTACATGTTTCGACTGTTCACTGCAGTCTTCGTCAGAAGTGTCAGCTGATTGCTGCCAGGTGTCATTTTATCAGCTGACTTTCGTAGGCGGGGCCAGCCCAGCAGACCTGTCAGATCCACCGAGCCGGCCCTGCTTTCTGCCGTCCGGTGGTCTCTGGAGAATGTGGTCCCAGGTGTGGGAAAGCATAAAGGCCCCCTCATCCCGGTTCATGCTATCTTTTCCCCGATTCCTGATTTCTACGGCCTCCTTGGTCCAGCGTTTGTGTGTGTTGCTCTCCTTCTACAGAAACTTGTAGCTTTAAACAGAAGACTTGTCAATTAGAAAGAAAATGGCACTCAACTAAATTAGATGAAATCTATTTAGTTTGGAGAAATCATCTTCTAATTTATAAAAAAAAAATCTCTTAGGAAAGCTAGAGCAAGTTTTTATTCCACATTAATAGACAAGAACAAGAATAATCCAAGATTTTTTTCAGAACTGTAGCCAGGCTGATAAAGAGTCAGGACTCTGTCAATCCTAGCATTCCCTTAGAGCTTACTAGTCAGGACATTATGAACTTTTTCAATAATAACATTTCATCTATCAGAGATAAAATCAGTCAGATTCTCCCCACTGTTAACTTAAATACAGTAACTACAACTACTTCAAATGATATCTATTTGGATGAGTTTACTTCAGTTGACCTTTTAGAGTTAGATAAAATAATTTCCTCATCCAAGCCTTCAACTTGTGTTTTAGACCCTATTCCTACCAGGTTATTTAAAGAAATCTTCCCATTTATTGGTAGCTCTATCCTTCAGTTAATCAATTCTTCATTAACATTAGGCCATGTACCACAGGCTTTTAAAACTGCTGTAATTAACCCCTTGCACTCTGGTCAATTTCCCTAAAAACGCCTAAAAATAACATACCCAAAGTAAATCAAAAGCTGTTCTTCAACCCTTTGCAGCATCTTCATGGGGTTGGTCTCATTTAAAAGAAAACACTTTGAATTTTTTGGCAAAACAGTCATAATCTCTCTAAGTGCTCCTGCCACTGAGTAACAGTCATCTAAACATACTGAATCTGAAGAAAATAAAGTTCGCCTGGGTGTTTTTTTTAGACACAAATGCTTGCAAATAACACACAGCTGTCAGATACTGGCTGGAAAATGCAACAGAAATGTAGAACCAAGTGTTATCAAGCTGAGGTCAAAATTTTGTAACAATACCACAAAAAATGAATATATTACACAGCTTTTTTCTCAGGTTGTTCCCAGGCGTTTTTGAACTGTGCCAAATTGTGCCAAATGGCACAGTTTGGAAAAACGTCTGTAACTTTTGAATGCTGAAACATAGAAGCTCCATCTTGGGCTCTAATGAAAGGTGACACTCGGGGCTGTGTGTGTGTGTGGGGGGGGGTGTTTATTCATTCATGAATGAATGAATGAACAAACAAGCCCCCCACACACAAAGAAGCATGCCATGTAAAAAATGTGTGGCCTTTTTTTACAAGAAAAAAATAACCTACAGTGCAATAAAAATTATACTAAAATATCTGCAATGTAGAGGATAACAACTCCACACACACACACCCCCGCTACAGAGGAGCTCAGCGCACAAAAAACGGTCCGTCAACGGTCCGTCATGTGGCTATGACGCACCGTTGTAATTACCGATCGGTCAAAAGTCATTTTTATTACTATTTTCAGTGATGAAGAATAATTTAGCTTATAACACTTACCTGTCCACAACAGCAGTGTCGTTGACGAACATCTGTTCCTCATTGTCAGACGAACATGAAGCTGGTCCGCTTGTTACGGACTCGTGGTTCTGGTCACCCGACCCAGTCAAACCATGATTCCATTATTGCGGTTTTGCGCTTCCATGATTGCGGTTTTGGCGAACGATTTTTCAAAACAAATAAGAACAGTAGTAATAAAAAAAGACTGGCGAACGCTAC
Source organism: Pholidichthys leucotaenia (assembly GCA_020510985.1). NCBI lineage: Eukaryota > Metazoa > Chordata > Actinopteri > Cichliformes > Pholidichthyidae > Pholidichthys > Pholidichthys leucotaenia. The sequence continues at coordinate 91,316,849 of CM035841.1, forward strand.
TGTTACACACAGCTCTCAATGTGTGTCACCCAGCGGCTTACACAAAACAGATTTTACGCACGGGACGCACGCGTTTCAATCGTCGAACTTCTCTGCTTCAATTGGCTTGTTGTATTCGCGGTCGTTGGTAGGCAGGTCCTTCTTGCTAGGTTTTCAGTCATTGGTTCTTCAAGGTTTCAGAAACCCAATTCAAGGCTCTTATTAGTCGAATGAGAGGTCAATCAAATCTAAACCAATCAAAACACTCCTTTGGCTTTCTGTTTGCGGCTGTGTCTGTACTGGAAGAATGGAAATGCAGCATTTTTTTTTCAGTGCACACTGAGACGCACAGTGCGCACTGAGACATACTAGGACGCAGAGACGTGACCGCCCGCGGTATCCTGGAGTGCAAGAGGTTAAACCCTTACTCAAAAAGTCAACGGTGGATCTAGGAGTTTTAGCTAACTATAGACCAACCTCTAATCTGCCTTTCATTTCAAAAGTCTTACAAAGAGCTGTTGCTACGCAGTTATTTTTTCTGTTGAATTTTCTGTTGAATTTATTTATTTTTCGGATAGTACATTACAGGTTAAAAGAAACTGTATAATATAACAACAAGGTCAAATTAGACAAAGACTCCTTCTACTATACAATTCCACGTGAGTTATCCGAAATGGGTGATGGCTGAAGCCGCAGCTTATATTGCCCACCCATATTCCATCCAAGAATTCAAAGGAGAAAAAAGAGAAAACAGGACAAGAGCGATTACAATTTAAAACAAGGCTAAGACAAAATGTGACTGAGAGAAAAAAGAAAACTGAGCTAGTCTAAGTTAAGCGGTTACTATTCAAAAACAAATGTAAGACATAGTGTCACAGAGAAAAAAAGAAAAAAAGAAAAACTAAGCTACAACACAACACAGGCTGGAAATGTCAATCCTTATGTGAGTTTACATGTCGTCTTGTAAATATGTTTGGAGTATTTCTTCCTTTAGTTTTTGTTTAAATTGTCCAAGCTTTGTACATGATTTTAATTCAGGTCCAAAATCGTTCCATAATCTGACTCCTTGCACTGAAACACAGTGTTGCTTGGTGGTTGTTCTCACTGTAGGCTTTTGAAATATACATGTTCCTCTGAAGTGATATCGTTTCTCCCTTGTTTGGAACAACTTTTGGATATTTGCGGGCAGTGATAGATTCTTCACTTTGAACATTATTATTGCGGTTTTAAAGTCGATCAGATCTTTCAACTTGAGAGTTTTTTGTTTAAGAAAAAGTGGGTTTGTTGGTTCCCTGTAAGCTGCTTTGTTGATTATTCTAATAGCTCTCTTTTGAAGCATAAAGAGTGGATATATGTTTGTTTTATATGTATTTCCCCATACTTCATTACAATATGTCATGTATGGGAGTATTAATGAATGGTACAAGGTGTATAGTGTGGGTTGATTCAGCAAATTTTTCACTCTGTGTAATATTGCAATTGATTTGGATACTTTACCTTTTATATAATTAATATGTGGCTTCCAACACAGTTTGTTATCAATTATTACTCCAAGGAATTTAGTTTCGGATACCCTTTCAATCTCTACACCATTTACACTGAGTTTGGGTACTGGGTAGTTGTGATGGTTGTTAAAGACTATAAATTTTGTCTTGCTTAAATTGAGCGTTAATTTGTTTGAATCAAACCACAGTTTCAGCTTTCCTAATTCCTTTCCGAATTTGACCACTTGCAGGGAAATGGTTTATTTGAAGAGTTTCAATCTGGGTTTAGAATCCATCATAGTACTGAAACAGCCTTAGTGAAGGTCACTAATGACCTCCTAACTGCATCTGATAATGGACTTGTTTCTGTGCTTGTCCTTTTAGACTTTAGTGCAGCTTTTGATACTATTAATCATAATATTCTACCTGATAGATTAGAACACCATGTTAGACTTAATGGAACTTCGTTGCAGTGGTTTAGATCTTATTTATCTCATATGTTCCAGTTTGTTCATGTCAATAATGAGTTTTCTTCCAACTCAAAGCTCAATCATGGAGTTCCTTAGGGATCTGTGCTCGGCCCTATTCTTTTTAGTTTATATATGCTTCCATTAGGCAATGTTATTAGAAAGCACTGTATACATTTTCACTGTTATGCAGATGACACACAATTATACCTGTCAATGAAGCCAGATGATAGTAATCAATTAGCCAAGTTAGAGGCCCGTCTTAAGGATGACTGGTAATTTCCTGTTATTAAATTCAGATAAGACTGAAGTCATTCTAGTTGGTTAAAAAAAAAAAAAAAAAAAACCATTAGAAATACCTTTCCAAATCAAACTCTTAGTTTGCATGTGGTTACTCTTTCTCTTAATAGTACTGTGAGGAACCTCGGAGTTATTTTTGATCAAGATCTGTTTTTCAAATATTAAACTTGTTTCTAAGACTGTCTTCTATCGGTTGCATAATATTGCCAAAGTTAGGAGCATATTGTCTCAGAGTGATGCTGAGAAACTAATCCACGCTTTTGTGAGCTCTAGATTATACTGTATTATTGTAACTCTTTATTATCAGGTTGTCCTAAAACATCTTTAAAAAGTCTTCAGCTGATTCAAAATGCTGCAGCAAGAGTTTTAACAGGTACTAGAAAGAGAGATCATATCTCTCCGGTTCTGGCCTCCCTTCATTGGCTTCCCATAGAGTTTAGAATTAAGTTTAAAATCCTTCTCCTCATTTAAAAGCTCTAAATAATCAGGCCCCTTTTAATTTGAAAGATCTGATACTACCCCATTATCCTAACAGAGCACTACGCTCCCAAAATGCTGGATTACTTGTAATACCTAGAATCTCCAAAAGTACAATGGGAGGCAGAGCCTTCAGTTATCAAGCTCCTCTCCTGTGGAACCAGCTGCCAATCTGGATTCAGGAGACAGACTTGATCTCTGTTTTTAAGAATAGGATTAAAACCTTCCTTTTTGATATAGCCTATAATTAGGGAGGGATCATGTTCCCCTGAGCTGAATTGAATTGAATTGAAATCCAGCGTTGCTTCTTGTTGCAGGCGTCCCACTGTGTCGTCCAGTACCCTCGTCCAGGGCAGCTTGGGGTCTGGTAGTGGGGCCCTTCTATGGTGACCCTAAGCGAGACAAGACCTGCACACTTTCTAGGGTGCTGGGAAACTCTTCATCCCATACTGTGTCACCCTGCACTCTGCAGTGTGGAGAGAGTTATCTTACTGTAGTCCAGATCAGCAGGGTGCCCTCCGTCCTCGTGTTAGTTAGCAACAGTACTTCCACACCATCCAACTCTACCATGCAGCATGTGTACCCATTGGTGTTCAGGGCACAGAGTGGACAATCACCAGGGCGGGAGGCGTTGATTTCTTCTGCGGGCTCCCTCGCTCGAGCATGCAGCACACCCTTGCATAGTGGTTTAAGCGGCCACACCCGTTGCAGTGCTGTGCTCTTGCCGGGCAGACTCTTGCCTTGGAGTGGAACTTCGCGGACCCACAGCCCATACGCATATGCATGGGCTTCCCCCGGGGCAGACCTCAATGTCACAGCGTTGGCATCTCCAACATCTTCTTTCGTGCTCCCATCACTGTTCGGGTCTGCTACTCGTGTGGTAATGGGACATTTCAGCTGTTGCTGTAGTAGTAGTAGTAGATTAGTGACAAACACTCACTCACTTCCAGAGCCAGCCTGTCCACTGTCTCCAACTGAAGCACTACCTCAATGGCTGTGGCTAGTGCGAAGTCACCCAGTAAAGTGAGCAGCTCCATCTTCATTTCAGTGCTGTTGACATGCTCCGTCAGCTGGTCGCACCCAATCTCCATCTCCAACAGTCCAAACTGACACTCACTATCCCGTAGTTTCAAGTTGGCTCCGAACCGCTGAGTAGGCCCGCCCACCTGTTGACGGTGCTGCTGAAACTTGCTTACCGGGACAATGACGTTGTCCAGAGCGTGAACATGGGGCATCATCAGCTCGACCGTGTTGTCGAAGCCGTCAGAGTCATCGAGCGTGCTCAAAACCTGCTGTCCCTCCATTTCTAAACTGTGCACCAACAACATGTGCGCCTTCAATTTGTCTATCCTTCCTGGGTTCAGCGCCACCACGTAAGCCTGGAAGGCAGTGCACTGTCTCGGCCAGGGAACATGTGGGCCACCCTGGAGCTCCAGAAACGGCTGAACTCTAAACCCACACGCTTCCATACCTCCTTTTTTATCCTCACTGCCAAATGTTATGTCTGAGTTTGGAGCTGGAAGTTCAAGGCCAGGTGTCAAACAGAACACATGTTTATTAATGATAGATACAGGTGCAACACACACAGCAACCAGATCACAATCACAATCATAGGACTCACTATGACATCATAGGACTCGCTTTGACAAGATCATAGGACTTGCTTTGACACCAGGAAACCTCAAAGGCAGCCTTCACTGACGATCATAGAACTCGCTATAACATCATCAAAGATCACAGGCAGGAATCATTCATGGTCATAGGACATGCTATGACATCAAAGATCAAAGGTGAGGAAAACGTCACAAAGCTATGAGTAAGAAGTCACAAAGTTATGAGGAAAACATAATCAAGTCAGTGGCGGTAATGCACCATTGAGCAGGTTGCCAACCGCCAATCAAATCTAACAGAAGAAGAAGAAGAAGGCATCACTCATGGACCATTTGGTTGAGATGGCCAAGATATACATATACAGTGATGATATAGAGTGAAGTACGTGGCAATAATGCACCTGTAAGCTGGTAGCCAACTGCCAATCAAATCTAAAAGAAGAAGAAGGCGGCGGCATCACTCACGATCATAGGACTCCCTGTGACATCAAAAGTCATAGAACTCGTTATGACATCATCAGAGATCAAAGGAAGGCATCACTGATTGAGTGCTGACGTGCTGGCTGACACCTGCTTTCTACAGTCATGCAGAAATACTTGCTTATACTTGGTTTCTATGGGTATGCACTCTGTGTTTGCCTGTCAGTTCCGCACCTATCTCTCGAACCGTTCGTTGGACCGGGCTCAGATTTTATACGTGCTCTGCTGAGGTCACGAGGGTGTGCATCCCAAATTTAAGCCTCCCCAAATATGCGGAAGTAAGACACAGTCCAAGGACGGATAATTTTTTCACACATAAGGAATTGTTCAGAACTCCCTATAAAAAGATATAGAATGATGATCACTGGTCAACACCAAATATATTGTCTAAGTTCTTTTAGCTGATTTAGGACAATTTTGATGTGCTGAATCCAAAAATCACATTGGTTTTGCTCAATCAGGTTAACTTTTTGATAGAATAAAATTGAATTGATTGAGACTGACTCAATAATCAATAGGCGGTTTCCAAGTTTTGAGCCATTTATTCCACTTTGATCAGAGGAAGGAAAAAGTTACAGCATCAACCGTCTCAGAGCCTGCTCTCCCGTTCTCCCTAATATGCATTACAAGTCTGGGGCTCTTTATACCCTAAGCAAACAGTCCTTGACATTTATCAATAGGCTGGAGACAGCTCTAATCTATAGATGACTCCGGACATTCTGAACAGGCTTTGAGCTATAGATGACTCTGGACATTCTGAACAGGACAGGTTGGTATGATAAAGCAATAAAACCTGGGTCGTTACCTGCGTCATTATTTACAATCTTGCTCAGCCTAATCTCACAGTGAAAAACAGACATTCCTACAGTCTCTGAGACAATGGAATATCACAGAGAATCAGGCATTGGCTCATTATACGCACCAAATATAAATTAATATAAAACAATACAGAATTAAAATCATATAGAATAATATAATGAAACATGAAAATATCCTATCACTTTTTGAACTATGGTCACATGTTTTTTACATTTTTGTTTACATGTACGGGTATTTTTGCTTTATATGATGCAAATTTTTTTTATTTCTTGATATTCTCTGAATTTTGAACAATGATAATGTAACATTCAATTTACATGTACTTACCATTATCAATGTCTGCTATTCAATTTACAGTACTGCTGTACAACTGCTTTCAACTTAGTATAAAAACCTGACCTGATCGAGAGAAACGGATGTCATTTTCGGATTCAGGGGTGCAAAATTGTCTTAAATCAGTTGAAAAAACACAGACAACTTACAAAAATATTATTTTTGTTATGTTGTGTAATCAAGTCAGTGGCCACAGTTACACAGGCAAAATTTCTTCAATCTGATTACAATTCAGATCAGAATTGTACTGTTTACATGGATCCTGAAAAAGCTGATCTGATTAGGACGTGCGTTTCCATGTGTCACACGTTTGAACGGAATAAATCATTTTGACGTGCGCACGTCGACATTTCAAAAATAGTAGTAGAAGAAGCAACTTCCGGTGTTAGCAAGCCATGCTTCGTGTCGAAATTGACCTGTATTGTGTTATTCAGACTGTATTTTTGCTTCTGCTGGTCTCCGTAATGAAGCTACAAGTACATACTTCTGCATATGACGAACAGAGGGAGACAGCAGGACGATACAGACCAGTTTTGCTTTACTCCCGCTATGTCTTCCGCTAGCAGCTGCTAAGGCGGAAATACGTCACGTCGACGTGCGGCTGGTGTACAGACATGCGCAGTAAACATATTTTCTGCCCTACATTCGGAATAAGTGTTTTCATGCGCACCATTCCGATTAACAATCGGCATAACTCACCCCTCTCAACCAGAATGAAATTTTGATCCGAATGAGTGATTGGGTTAGAATATTCAGATTGCCGTGTTTACATGAAGCATTTTTATTCCGATCAAGCTTTTAATCCGGTTACTTGTGTCCATGTAAACATAGCCAGTGGCGGTAATGCACCTGTTAGCTGATTGCCAACCGCCAATCAAATCTAAAAGAAGAAGAAGTTTAGCAGGGGAAATCTTTAATGAACGCCCATATTGGGGCTATGGGCGTTAATTAAAGATTTCCCCTACCTATGACATGGCTATGACGTCACAGGACTTGCTATGACATCAACAAATATCAAAGGCAGGCATCACTGAACAAGTGGTGATGTCACAGATCAAAGGCATGTTTCACCATGGTTACTGTTGCCATGGTAACAGTTAACTTTTCTACGGGCATGCAGAAATGCTTGCTTGCATGCATGGGTATACACAGTCTATAATAATGCTTAAGAGCTTAGTTTCTGTACCTGTGTGATGGCAGTGTTTTTTTATTTTCAGGTCCAGTTTTGGATTCTTGCTTATTGAGTGATTTGCTCCCATCATCATGCAGCTTGTTTTTATTATATTCAGTGCCAGTTTATTTTCTTTCACCCGCTAATTTACACATTTTAACGCATTTAATACGTCGTTTAAGTCTCTTCTTGTGTGAGCAGAGTAGTATATCGTGGAATCATCTGCATACATCATAAAACTAGCTTTTTTAATGCCTCAGTGAAACAGAGAGTTATTTGGTAATGAGTTAATGCATGTGTGTGTCTGTCTGTGACCAGCTTTTCAGCTTGCCCAGTCAAAATTAAGTGCAACTTAAGGCTTCTATCATTGTATGACCATATTTTCTCGACTTTTGCCAGGATTTTGAAATAACACTTCGTTTTTTGAAATAAACACAATTTAACTCACCATTTCTGTCAATGCTGCAGCCAAAAAAAAAAAAAAAAAAAAGTATTGTAATAACTAACCGGGGCCAATAGAGGTCGGAGTGCCAGAGTTTTACAGCTATGCATGCAACCATGCCCAGGCACTGAGGACAGCTCCTGGTGCTTTCATGTACTACTAGTGGAAAGTCATTAATATACACTGTATACAGTAGAGGTCCAAGATAGCTTCCCTGTGGCAATCCACACGTTACAGTGATAGTAAGTTTTGCAAATATTGCATAAGTGTTGGTGGAAACTTGGAAAAAAAAAACACTTAAGATACCTGTCTGTGTACCCCTAGTACACAGACAACCTCCGGTCATGCGCACGGTGAAGTTATGGTCTGAGGAGGCAATGGACGCTCTAAAGGACTGTTTCGAAACCACTGACTGGGAGCAGCTCTGCGATCCACATGGTGAGGACATCAATGGCCTCACTCACACCATCACGGACTACATCAACTTCTGTGTGGACAATACCGTACCCACCAAGACCATACGGTGTTGCTCGAACAACAAACCCTGGATCAACCCTGAGATTAAAACACTTCTGAGAGAGAAGAAGAGGATCTTCAGGTCGGGGAACAGGGAGATGCTGAAGTCCGTACAGAGGGAGCTGAGGAGGAAGATCAGAGAAGGCAAGGACAGCTTCAGGAAGAAGATGGAGGACAAGCTGCAACAGAGCGACACTCGGCGGGGTCTGGAGAAACCTCAAAACCATCTCTGGGCTCCAGAATACCTCCTCCCAGGCCACGGGAGGCAGGGAGTGGGCGAACAATCTGAACCTGTTTTTTAATGAGTTTGATCAACTGCCCTCCCCCTGACTGCACACCAACCACTGCTGCCTCTAAAGTCATCGAGACCTGCTGTCCACACCCCACTCCACCAACACCCCCCCACTCCCAGCACACAGCCCCCCAACCTGACCCTCACTAAGACCCAGGTGAGGACGGAGCTGAGGAAGATCAAGGCGAGGAAGGCCTTGGGACCGGACGGCATCAGCGCGAAGCTCCTCAAGTCCTGCGCAGACCAGCTGTGTGGGATTGTGGAGCACATCTTCAACCTGAGCCTGAAGCTGGGGAGGGTACCACAGTTGTGGTAACTGTACCAAAGACTGCCCACCCCAAAGACCTGAACAGCTACAGACCAGTGGCCCTGACGTCTCACATGATGAAGACCCTGGAGAGACTGCTCCTTGCTCACCTCCGCCCCCTGGTGGGACCAGCGATGGATCCACTCCAGTTTGCCTACCAGCATGGCACTGGGATCAGAATCAGAATCAGAATCAGATTTATTGCCATTGTTCATGTAGTACACAAACTAGGAATTTGTCTCGGTGCAATGCTGCAACATTAAACATGATAAAATAAAAGAAATAAAAAACTATACATGCAATAAAATGTAGAATAAGAATGAGTAATACTAGTCAAAGCAGTTTTTAAATATATTAGCGAGCAGCAGATATTGTGGAGTACCACATAGTGCAGTTGGTAATGCAAAAAGAAAACAGTGATGATTGACATGAGTCTGGTTGAGCTGCTGTACATAGTGCACGAGAGTCAATAAGTCACTTATAGTGTTCAGCAGTCTGATGGCAGAGGGAAGAAGCTGTTCATGTGACGGGAGGTTTTAGTCTGAATGGACCGAAGTCTTCTACCTGAGGGGGAGGGGGGCAAACAGTAACGTGACCAGGGTGTGAAGGATCGGCTATGATCCGGCCTGCACGCCTCCGGGTCCTGGAGATGTACAGGTCCTGGAGAGATGTGAGCTTGCAGCCGATCACCTTCTCAGCAGCGCGCACAACGCGCTGCAGCCTTAAAGCCCCATTCCACCAGTATCGCCTGGGCTTTACTTTTTTTACTTGTTTCGGTTTTTCGCCATTTCCACCCAAGTCCTCACGGTTTAACCGTTACGATTTTCGTGCCTGTTCAGAGGCAGGGTACAGGGCGAGCGAAAAGCGAGGTGTGAATTGACGTCAATCGACTGCTAAACGCTGATTGGTCAGGGCGTAACGGCACCAAAACGCGTCCGTTTGTTTTCTGTTTGAAGCTACACGTCCGCCATTTGTAATTTCAGCGAGTAACCGTGGTGACTGGATTCAAAATTGTGTTCTCATATAACGATGTCCACGCGCAAGTTTATTCCATGAACAAACGAGGAGGTGCGGACTTTCTGTCCCTCGTAGCCGATGACTACATCCAGAGCGAGTTGGTGGGGCAACTTGCAATGAAAAAATATACCAGGAAGTGTCCGGCCCTGCTATTATTGGCAGAGAATTTTGGACTCGACACGGCGACGGAATTGGAAAACGGTGACGGTGAGTGTTGTTTTGTTATTGTCCGTCTTCTTGCCTTTCGGTCAAAAGCGCACTTTATTTTAGCAATAAAGAAAGTTGTTTGATTGTGGGCAATTGTGGTGATGGCTAGCCCCCTAATAGCTAGCTACCTCTGTACCTTGCTGCTACCTGGCATCAAGCTGCTGAATCGCGCTTTTATTTCAGTATTCACGTGAACAAAACGCTGACGTAAGCTTATTGTATTCTGGTTAAAAAGTTTTGTGTTTGCGGTACATGTTGCACTTTGTTTGTGAGCGTTATTGTGTGTTTTTTTCCTTCTATACACAGTTTTCAAATCCCTTGGGTCCGCCTCACTGGGACTGCCCCGGCATCTCCCAGTCAAGTGCTGGTAAGGCACAACAAACTGAAAATTACCACCCGGTTGTTTTTTATATGTGATTGTTTTCTATAGACGCATAACAAGGAATTTAAAATGTCTTTCTACGTTTTATAAAAATACTAGATTCAGGGGGTGTTCATAGCCACAGTGGCCCAGTGTTATAGGTGTGTTGGTGGTGAAATACTGTTGTATTTTCACAAAAAAAAGGAGCACATGTAGCAGACTTCAAATCAAAATGCTTGACTGAAATTCTTCAAGTCAGCTAACACTATTAACCCATTCTGATTTATGAGGCCACAGTACAAAGAAATTCTTTTAAAAATAACCCATTAAATCAAAATACTTTTTACAATTAATCCTTTTTGAAATGAAGGGGGGGCCTAACCACATCACCACAGAAGTTTCTTATAGTCCACTCTACTGAGGGCAACAACATGACAGTTGAGCTTAAATACAGCAACGGAGCATCCCACCACAGCTTTCAACAGTTTAATTCATAATATTTTTTCTGACATGTTTTGATCCGGTGTTATCTAAATACAATGACTTCTGTCTTTCATATAGGCAAGCTGAAAAGCAGCAACATTGCAGACCTTGCATCACTGATGGCCCAGATCATGCTGAGGAGATGCGGATCCATGAAAGGATGCTCGAACAGCGCGAAAGACACCTGCAGTTAGCCGCATTAAGAAGGGATGAGCTGACAGAGGACGGCTTCCTTCCACGGAGCCTTCCAAAACCATTTTGGGCAGTCTGCTCGAAGTACTGAAAGCTCCCCATTTGTTAACATGTTTTGGGAATATTTGTAATGTAATAAAATGTTAGTCTTTGGATAAAAGTGTGGTTTGTATATTATAACACTGGATGATAAAGGCGAATAATTACATACACATTCCATTGCCTCATATGACCCTAATCCTGCTGTCAGCCATAAAGGGTGTCAAGATTTTTAATGGTAATGTAATTGTTATTGTTAAATTTAATAAATATTACCACTGCTGTATCCATTGCTCTACATTGGGTACAGTTTTTAAGTAAAATTGTAAGCAGTTGCACAGGTGTAATTTACATTCAGCAGTAGACACTGATAAAGGTGAAAGTCGAATTGGGTAAAAGGTAAGTACATTGTGAATTGAATGTTATATCGGCATTCCAAATTCAGAGAATTCCAATAAATTATAAGCAGTCTAGTATAATATAAAGCAAAAATACCCATACATGTAAACCCAAATATAACATTTTCGATGTTGTAAACGTTGACATGTATATGATAAACCTATGCAATTGTGATTCAATAGATCCATAGTGATCTTTGGTTTGAAAAAGAAAATTATTATTTGGTGTTGGCAGTGTGACAATGTCAGTGTATTTAGTAGGATTAAAAAAAGTTTCATCATAAAATTTCTAGGTTCATTGGCAATTCCATCAAACCAAAAGTGAGTTGTCTAGCTGCAGCATATTTTTTTTTTTTGAGTCATTTCTACGTTGTTTTAGTGTGTAAATTAGCCACCACTGAACAGATAACCCTTATAAATAACAATAGATGGGAAAAATGATACACAATGGGCCTAGATTTGGATTGGCTTTTTTTATAATATCAATTATTTGGTAAGTTAAAGTTAACTGGAAGTATAACAAGTTTCCACATATAATTCCAAGGTCAATTGGCAATTCCATCAAATCAAAAGTGAGTTGTCTAGCTGCAGCATTTTCTTTGCAGTCATTTTCTACGTTGTTTTAGTGTGTAATTAGCCACCACTGAACAGATAACCCTTATAAATAACAATAGATTGTACAATGATACTCAAATGATACCCAATACAAAAAATGGGCCTAGATTTGGATTGGCTTTTTTATAATATTTTTAATTATTTTGTAAGTTAAAGTTAACTGGAAGTATAACAAGTTTCCACATATAATTCCAAGGTCAATTGGCAATTCCATCAAACCAAAAGTGCGTTGTATAGCTGCCGCTTTTTTTGGGAAGTCAGTTTATCATCAGTGTATCATTATTACACAATATACAAAATGGGTCTAGATTTGGATTGGCTTTTTTTATAATATTATAAATTATTTGGTAAGTTAAAGGGGTTTAGGATTAAGCTTCTGCATAATTTTAAATTACCCCGGTGTTTCAGCATTTAATTAACCGTCTGTTAACATTTAACCGTTTTGAACAACAGAGGCGACGTAGTTTAAAAGTGCACAACATTTTATTTAAAAAAAGACGTTTGACATATGTATGCACATGAACACTGAACAAATGAAATGATCTCTGAATGATCTCTGCTTCATATGCAGCTGCTTCAGATTCCTCCTGGGCAACTGCTATTCTCCTCTCCTGCTCCAACGTGTGTTGTCCTCAAATCCACGTCGTCTTCTCCTGTAAAATTCTCGTGTCTCGTTAAAGACATTCATTGTGTTAAAAACCGTGGAAATCCTCCGCTCGTAATCCGCTATTTTTTTCTGTGTTGTTGAGGAGTCAGTCTCGTCCTTTATACGTCAGCAGTGTAGCACCACCTCGATCCCGCCCACCCCAGCAATTCTCGGCTTTCCGCGGTTGTGATGGAGGCGCAGCCGCGGGAGAAACAAGTAAAAAAGAAAAGAAAAGAGTAGCGCAGAACTATATAGTGGAAATGTGGCTTTAGTCTGTCCCTGGCAGTGGCTCCTGCGTACCACACGGTTATAGACGTGGTGAGGATGGACTCGATGATGGCCGTGTAGAACTGCAGTAACTTCTTGGTGGGTAGCTTGAGCTTCCTCAGCTGCCGCAGGAAGAACATCCTCTGCTGGGCCTTTTGATGAGGGAGCTGATGGTCGGCTCCCACTGAGGTCCCGGTTGATGGTGGTTGCCCAGGAAGCGGGAAGGAATCTGCAGTGGTGATGGGAGAGCCTGTGAGGGTGAGGGGGGGGCAGAGGGGTTGTGACTTTCCTGAAGTCCACAATCATAAGATAAGATAAGCCTTTATTAGTCCCACAAAGGGGAAATTCCAGGATTGCAACAGCACAGGGATAGCAACACTCAGAGCAACAATCAGAAGGCAAGAAAAAACAAGCAAGCAAGAGCAGCTAATATACATATGTACATATTACTATAAAATATATATATACACACACACACACACACACAGACACACAGTGCAGAGCATTGTAGCTGGATGGAATAAATATATGAATATATGAACACACAGTGCAGAGCATTGTAGCTAGATGGAATAAATATGTAAATATATAAACACCCACAGTATGGAGCATTGCAGCTAGGTGGAATAAATATGCAAGTATATAAACACACACAGTGTGGAGCAATGTAGCTAGATGGAATAATATGTAGATATATAAAAACACAGTGCGGAGCATTGTAGCTAGATGGAATAAATATATAGATATATAAATATAAACACACCCAGTGCAGAGCATTGTAGCTAGATGGAATAAATATGTAAATATATAAACACACACAGTGCAGAGCATTGTTGCTAGGTGGGATGAAACAGCATAACCGTCTATTTAGTTATCCTACATGGTATGATTATGTGCCCATACATATTCTCACCCTCCATAGCGACCGGTATGTTCCTAGTTGTATGCCGGAGAGGACCATTGTGTAAGTCTATTGCATCTTTTGCATTCAAAAAAAAAAAAAAAACTATTAGTTTGTTACGTCTTTTTGCTATCTCTGCGAGCAGCCCTGCTTAGGTTGTACAGTCTGACAGCCGTTGGTAGGAAGGACCTACGAAACCTCTCGAAATCTACGAAATCATCTCCACTGTCTTCAGAGCGTTCAGCTGCAGGTTGTTGTGGCAGCACCAGGACGCCAGCTGGGCCACCTCTCTCCTGTAGACGGACTCGTCGCTGTTGGAGATGAGCCCGATGAGGGTGGTGTCGTCCGCAAACTTGATCAGCTTGACAGACTGGTGGCTGGAGGTGCAGGAGTTGGTATAAAGGGAGAAGAGTAGGGGGGGAAGTACACAGCCCTGGTGCTGATGCTAACAGAGTCTGAGACAGTCTTTCCCAGCCGCACATGCTGCCTCCGGTCTGTCAGGAAGTCGGTGATCCACCTGCAGAGGGAGTCAGGCACGTTGAGCAGGGACAGCTTGTCCCGGAGCAGAGTGGGGCGGATGGTGTTGAATGCAGAGCTGAAGTCCACAAACAGGATCCTGGCGTAGGTTCCCGGGGAGTCCAGGTGCTGCAGGATGGAGTGGAGGGCCAGGTTGACCGCATCGTCCACAGACCTGTTGGCTCTGTAGGCAAACTGCAGCGGGTCCAGGAGGGGAGTGGTGATGGACTTGAGGTGGGGCAGGACCAGGCGCTCAAAGGACTTCATGACTACAGAGGTGAGCGCTACAGGTCTGTAGTCGTTAAGTCCAGTGATCCGTGGCTTCTTGGGGACAGGGATGATGATGGAGGTTTTGAGGCAGGTCGGCACGTGGCATAACTTCAGGGAGGTGTTAAAAATGTCTGTGAAGACAGGAGTCAGCTCTTTCGCACAGTGTCTCAGGGTGGAGGGAGACACGCCGTCCGGACCGGGGGCCTTGCGTGGGTTCAGTCTGGAGAACTGTCTGTGCACGTCCTGCTCACTGATGACAAGGGCAGGGGGGGAGGAGGGGGGGCGCCTTTGATGAAGTAGGGACCGTGGAGGCAGTGGAGCTGGGGGGAGGGGGGGAGATGGACACAGCTGACGAGGTGTCAAAACGGGCATAATGTTGGGACAGTCTTTGACAAAGGGCTTTGTCATCCTGACCTTTAGAAGCCTGAGGCCGATAGTTGGTGATTTGCCTCAGTCCTCTCCACACAGAAGCAGAGTCATTAGCAGTGAACTGCTGCTGGAGTCTCTCAGAATACACAGATTTAGCTCTCCTCAGCTCTCTGTTAAACCGATATTTGACCTCCCTGTAGCAGTCCTTGTCTCCACTTTTCAACGCTGCTTCCTTCTCCTTCCTGATCTGTCTGAGCTTAGCAGTGAACCAGGGCTTGTCATTTGAGTACCTCACCCTGGTGCACGATGGAAGAATGGAGGGATGGAGGATGCAGTGATCTTCCTCCTTCACCGTTCCCTGTCCCAACTGGAGAAGCCCGGGAACGTGGTGAGGATCACGTTCTTTGACCTCTCCAGTGCTTTCAACACCATCCAACCGATGATCCTGAAGGACAAGCTGTTGTGCGCAGGGGTGGACCAGCACCTGTCATCATGGATCCTGGACTACCTCACTAACTGGCCACAGTTTGTGAGAATCCGGGATTGTGTGTCCGACACGATCATCGGTAGCACGGGGGCCCCCCAGGGAACGGTTTTGGCTCCCTTCCTGTTCATCCTTTATACTGCAGACTTCTCACACAACACAACACACTGCCATCTACAGAAGTTCTCTGACGATTCTGCAATCGTCGGCCTCATCTTCAATGGAGATGAAGCTGAGTACAGAGGACTTATCCAGGACTTCGTGGACTGGTGCCATCGGAACTGCCTTCAGATCAATGCGAGGAAAACTAAGTGTAACCCAGTGTTAAAAACATGACTGGAATTATGAATGTCGATACCGCTTTAAGAAAAAGGGGGGACATTCATTTCACAATGGGAGTAGATAGTTTAACGTGAATTAAATTATAAATGTCGATACCGCTTTTAGAAAAGAAAAACACCCATTTCACAATGGGAATACATAATTCGAATATGAATATTTAAATAAATATATATTCATAAATAGTTAGGAACATTTTCCAGAAGGTTCTGATAAAGTTCCTAGTATTGTGTGTTGATATTTTGAGTAACCAATGGCTGCGCCGTTGCTGGGTCACGCCAGCCAAATGGTTAAGTGCTCTCTCCCTGGGTCTGAGATGACTTGCATTTTTGGCTCAGTCACGCCAGACGCCGAAAGACACAGACCAGAGAGAGAGACAGTCCTTGGTGATATGGCGACGCTAGCGTGCTGGTAGCAGCCTTTGCCTGGATAAAACCCTTGAAATTGGTAAGCCTAAACCAAAATGAGAAATGAGACATTGCGGTATTGCCAAATTCTAATGCCCTGTCTATTAAATTTTAAGATTGGGATCCAAAGGTTGTCGACGCCGCTGAGCACAGGAACTCCATTGAAGCACGAGCCACTTGGCATGGTGAGTGCTATTTATTCATTGTGTATGTGGATGCTAACCACTAGCTTAAAAACGCTAGCCGCCGATGCTAAATTCGGCTAGTTTTTTCATCAGAAAAAGCTATTTTTCAAGGCTGTAACGGTTAGCAAAGGCCCCAGTTCCCTTGCCCTTGATTGCTACTTGATGAAAGTTATATCTGTGGTTTATGTGTGTTTAAAGTGCAAAATTGTGATAAATTGTTGTGCTAGATGTGATGTTAGCTTGGTGCAGCACACTGCACAAATGTCCTGTGATGTCAAGTGTTCCAAATGCACTTTACTCATCGTTATAGCACCATGTTGATGGGTTTGAATGGTAGATGTGTTTGTTTTATACACATTTGTTGATTTGGGGAAATTGACTTGGATTGTGGACTGAGCTCTTTGTGTTCTGACCCATTTTATAGGTCAGGTTCTTGTTGTTTTTTTTTTCCCTTTGGACTGGTTTGACCAGAGCGTGGATCTCCAGATCTGGATGGCGAGCCGAAGCCCGAATCCTAGAAACTGCTAAAGGTGACTCCACTAGTCACCTGGAAAGGACCAAAACAGGACTGTGGATTTTGTAAATATAAGTTTGAGTTTATGGATTATTTTTTTCTATTTTATCGCACTGTGTATTTATTTATGTGTACATAATTGTAAATAATATACATAGTTGCAAGTTCCATATACGGCTGTGTATGTGTCGTCTGTTGTTGCATCTCCCAGGCTCCTACGAACCCAGAGTCGGTCTGACCTAGCCCAATTATCCCTTTTCCCTCAGGTAGTAAAGTTAAGGTAAATACATTGCCATAACACAACACTACCAAAAGGGTACTACACCTAAAGTGAGTAGGGTGAGTGGGTGTTAGTAAGGGTTACACAAGGAGCTGGTGGTGGACTGCCGCAGGCAAGGACAACCCCTCACAGCACCAGTAAACATACAGGGAACAGACATTGAGATGGTGACATCCTACAAGTACCTGGGTGTTCATCTGAACAATAAACTAGACTGGTCACACAATACCGACACACTCTACAAGAAGGGACAGCGCAGGCTGTTCCTACTGAGGAGGCTCAGGTCTTTTGGTGTACAAGGGGTGCTCTTGAAGACATTCTACGACACGGTGGTGGCACCAGCCATCACTTTTGGAATGGTCTGCTGGAGCAGTGGCATTACAGCAGCCGATAGGAAGAGACTGAACAAACTAATCAAGAAAGCTAGCTCTGTCCTGGGGCAACGCCTTGACCCAGTGGAGGAGATAGGAGAGAGAAGGATGGTGGCTAAACTGTCATCTCTGCTGGAGTCCGAGTCCCACCCTATGCAGGACATACTGAACGCATTGAGGAGCTAATTTAGTAGCAGACTACATCATCCTAGGTGCGTGACCGAGAGGTTTCACAGGTCCTTCCTACCTACGGCTGTCAGACTGTATAACCTAAGCAGGGCTGCTCGCAGATATAGCAAAAAAAACGTGACGACCTAATAGTATTGAATGCAGAAGACGCAACAGACTTACCACAAATGGTGCCCTCCAGTATACAACTAGGACAATATAAGATAAACTTTATTGTCCTTCAAGGGGAAATTTGTCTTGGGCTTGTCACCCATGCTGCAACCACACAATCCACACATACACAATGGATGTAGTTGTAGAAGAGCTTGGAAATGAAGAGGCGATTTGATTTTTAAACAAAGTTTAATAATCAGCTCTCCTAACAAGTCTCATCTGGTGCAGAGTGGCAGAAGGAGAAAAGAGGCAGAATGTCTCCAGCTCACTGGCTTTATACTTGCACACAACAAAAGACATGCATAACAAAGGCTGACATCCCTCATTATCTTAATCCCCCCATTGTCTTGGTATTTCCTCTCCTCGCCTTAGGGGGTGAGGGTGGCTCCTCCGGTCTCCTCCGCCGTGTCTGGGAACATCTTTGTTCTTCACTCGGCGGTTGGGAGCCTTTGTCCTTTCAGAGGTGTGAAGTCCTTTACATATGTAATTGCTAAACATTTCCACATGCTTCAACATATGTAGGTTATGGAATATATGATTAATATAGACCACAGGCCCCCCAAACAACTAAGAAAGGACAATAGAAAGGTTCACAGTCTAAGATAATTACTATGACATACTAAGTGTCACATCTCTTGCCACGGGAGAAACTTTCCAGCAGCCATGCTCCTAAGAGAGTTCAGTGGTAATCATAACAGTGAAACGGCATGAAAAAATAAGCAGCAGTGCTGTGGTTTTGAGCAGGTTTTATTAATCATGTCGCCTTCACGGGATCCTCTCTCCGGTGCATAGTGGAGCAGCCCGGAGCGGGATCCCTAAGCTCTCAGAGAAAGAGAGGCGGACACAGTGTGTCCACCTGTTGCAGGATCAGAGTGAGAGAGTAAGAGAGAGAGATTGCGTTACAGAGTTGCACCTTAAATACTTGATCATAACAATACATCAAAAAGACATACCCCACAGTCTAGAATGATCAAAGGGACAACAGAACAGGCAGGAGGTATTTGCATTTGTAAGCCATACATCACAATGGGCAGATTAGCTAGACCTCGCTCTAAGTGCAAGACAAACAGGCTAACAAGCACATCTACATATTGATCTGAGTCTCTAGGTCACAGTAAGGACAGGACGCATGAGTACAAAGGATGAAAGGCATCGATTAACATCACATAGGTGAGACAGAAGAAACTCGTCTACCTGTAGACATTAATACACTAAAGCACATCTAAGATGCTCAGAAAAAGCACAGTAAGGACAAGCCATATGCACACTATACAGAATGGCGCATTACATCACAACACATGCATGTTTGCATCACAAATACATGAATGGCACATTGCTTCTCAGTAATGCAGCAGAAAAACAGAGAAAAGAGGGCTGAGTGTCCTTAGTCTGTTGTGGGGTTAAAACGAACCGCCACAACAGCATAGTAAAATCATAAGTCAGTCCTAAACTGTTGCAGCACAATTAAGCCCGTTTTCCACTAGCCCAACACACCTCGGTACGGCTCGATTCACTTCAGTACGGCTCGGAATGCTTCTGTCTCCATTAGCACGGTGTTGTGCTTGTGCTGTGATGGTTTGTGTTAGGAGGTTTTAGAAGCGGGGCGGCGGCAGATTCTCAGCGAGGCGGGGCCACACTCCTGTGATGTTACGCACCCGACTGAGTCCTTATTTACACGAGACAAAAAAGGATCCAAGGATTATTGCCTTGCT
This sequence comes from Pholidichthys leucotaenia, assembly GCA_020510985.1. NCBI lineage: Eukaryota > Metazoa > Chordata > Actinopteri > Cichliformes > Pholidichthyidae > Pholidichthys > Pholidichthys leucotaenia. Next base: position 91,336,441 of record CM035841.1, read on the forward strand.
CGCTCTGTGGTTTTATCTCACAATTAATTTTATCTCATAATTAAGCTGCAACAACACAAGTCACTTTTGTTTTGAATTAACTGCCAAATGACCTAGAAATAATGAGCTGAAACTTGTTTTTATTCGTATTAAATAATGAGATGGTGGCACACTGCCCAACACCAAATTGTACTATTTTTTACATCCTAGGGCATTTTGGATGTACTGAATTAAAAAAAATCATGTTTTTCACCTTCAGGTCAACGTTTGGAACAACAGTATTATTATTTTCCGTTTAGATGATGCTACACTCCTTCTAAAGTATTGTAAATCTCTGAATTTGGAATGCCGATAGAACATTCAATTTACATATACTTGTACCTACTTTGACTTGGTGCTAATTTTTTATGATATTTCAATAAAAAGAACAGAAAGCTTACAAAAAGATTTCTTTTTTGGTCTAGTTAAAAATTACATTACCTTTACAATGGTTGACCCCTGACAGGATGATCAGCATCATTTTGATGAGACTAGGCAATGGAATTTCTATGTAATTATACTGTTTTATAATTCAGTGTTATAACAGACAAACCACACTTTCCAAAACAATTCCATTTTATTATATACAAAATATTAAAAGAAAAAAAAACTTTGCAACACAACATGAAGGTTAATCGACATTTTATACACGCCGACCACTGAGTGCCTCTACATCAGCTTTCCAAACTGGGTCACAAAGACTCGGATGAATGAAGCCGACAGCTGTGGGTCAGGAAGGCTCGGTTGAATCTGTGCGGGCTGTCGCGGCGGACGCGTGGGATGATTCTACAAGGAAAATGCACACAATAAAATACAGCACGAAAGTGCAATATATACAGAAAAGACAATAGTTTTTAACAAGAATACATAAGCTTATTTCAGCGTATTGTTCACATGAATAATTAAAATAAAAGCTTTAGTCCGCAGTGTGCTGCAAGAAAGCAGCGATCCATCCACAAATGAACAACTTTTTTATTGCATAAATAAACTGAGCGTCTTACCGAATATATTTGCAAAAAAAAACGCACAATAAAAAAAAATTAAAACTCACCGTTAAAGGACTCCGATGTCGAGACCTCCCGGTATATTTTTTCATTCCGGGCGGCTCCGTCTAACTCGCGCTGAATACATTCGTCTGACAATGCAGTGAGCAGACACTGCAGCTCCTTATTGGTCCATGGAACACCCTTATTACGCGAAGCCATTTTTGATAGAGAATAAATGAAAATAGCACAGCAATACACTGAAAAGAAACCGCCAACAGTGGTTGCGTGCTGAGTAAAGGCGGTCGTGAAGATTCTTTTTTTTTTTTTTCAAAAACTTTATTGAGAAGGACGTGAAGATTTGGTAGATGAGGAGGAGGAGAGGGGCGGTTACAACCTGACCAATCAGCGCCGGTTACGACCTGACCAATCAGCGGCGACCAGTCTGTTAACGTCACAACACAGCACAGCTCAGCACTGCTGTACCCTGCCCTGGAGCGGGGCTGAGAATCGCGGCTGTTAAACCGTGTTGGGGCTTGTGGAAAAGCGTACAAACGTGCTGAGCCGTCCCATGTTGCGCTAAAGCCTGCTAGTGGAAAAGGCCCTTTAGTGAACAATTGTGGAGTGGTTTGCATCAGTCCCTGTGCTGTCTGGGTTTTAATCTTCTCCCAAAACTGCTGTAGGTTGGTTTAGGCGCCCTGCTGGGACCTTCTTGTGAGGAATCTGCAGTGTGGGAAGGAGAGTGGTTAATTGTTCCCTGCCGGGGGGCTGAGTCTTTTCTCTTGGGGGGTCTACCCCGCCGAGGTGCTTTCGCCAACTGTGCAGGCTCGTCTTTCAACAAGAAGGCAGGCTTAAGTCTGTCAATGCTGACTGTTTCTTTTCTATCCCCAAAATCAAGCACAAAGTGTTTATCACCATGTTCCAGCACTCTGAATGGCCCATCGTATGCTGGGCAGAAAGTTGGTTTTAAAGCTTCATGCCTAACAAAAACGAACTCAGCATTTTTTAAAGCTTGAGGGACAAAAACCCGTGGGAAGGAGTGATGAGCTGGACCGGGGAGAGAGTCCGGTCCGTTGCTGCCTAAAAACCTTGGGACTGGAAGGTGCCCTGGCTCTGGGTTCTCTGGTAAAAATTCACCTGGAAGCCTGAGAGGTTGTGCAAAGACTAATTCTGCAGGAGAGGCGTCTAGATCCTCTTTAGGTGCAGCACGCAACCCCAATAAAACCCAGGGAAGTTTATTTACCCAATTTGTGTCCGTTAGTGAGGCTCTGAGGGCAGCCTTTAAAGATCTGTGAAAACGCTCGCATAACCCATTAGCCTGAGGGTGATAAGCGGTGGTGCGATGAATTGTTGCCCCTAAGCTGTTGGACATGGCTGACCAGAGCTCTGAGACAAATTGAGGCCCCCTATCGGACGTGATGTCCGATGGGACGCCGAAACGTGCTACCCAGTTTGTCAAAAAAACGCGAGCGACTTCCTCCGCTGTGGTTACCGCTAGAGGGACTGCCTCTGGCCAGCGCGTGGTGCGGTCTATCATTGTTAGCAGGTGTGTGAAACCTTGGGAGGAAGGTAGTGGCCCCACGAGGTCGACATGAACGTGGTCGAACCTTCTAGCAGGGATTGGAAAAGGCTCCAGAGGGGCTTTTGTGTGTTTGTGTATTTTGGCGCGTTGACAAGAAATGCAAGTTTTTGCCCATTCTTTTACGTTTTTGCGCAGGCCGGGCCACACAAACTTTTCGGCGACCATTTTAACCGAGGCGCGCACACCTGGGTGCGCGAGGGAGTGAATTGCGTCGAAAATACGGCGGCGCCGTGTAGCTGGTACTAACGGGCGAAGTCGGTCGGTTGAAACATCGCATATTAGGCGGGGCACGCCGTCGCGTAAACCCTTTTTCTCCAGCCTTAACCCTGTTGGTCCAGACAGGAGTGCGCGCACGTCCGCGTCACCGCTTTGTTCCTCCGCCATGGCTGCATAATCTATCCCTGCATGGATAGGTGCTGCGTATGTGTCTGCGTTAGTGAAGAGTTCTGCTGCTGAGGCAGTATAATCTGTCTCCTCACGCTCTGGTGGTGTCACAGCGCGAGACAGACAGTCTGCTACTATGTTAAGTTTGCCTGCCATGTGTCGGATGTCTGTGGTGAACTCTGAAATCGCAGCTAGCTGTCTTTGTTGCCTGCCTGACCATGGTTCTGAAATTTTAGCCATAGCAAAGGTGAGCGGTTTATGGTCTACAAAAGCCGTGAAACTCCGCCCTTCTAACCAGAACTGGAAGTGGCGGATGGATAAATGAAGCGCTAGCAGCTCCCTGTCAAAAGTGCTGTATTTACGCTCAGTTTGGTTTAGCGATTTGCTAAAGAATGCTAAAGGTTGCCAGACCCCGTTGACAAGTTGTTCTACAACTGCCCCTATAGCTAAGTCCGAAGCGTCTGTGGTTAGCGCGATGCGGGCCAAGGGATCTGGGTGAACTAACAATGTGGCGTTAGCTCGGGCGCTTTTTACTTCCGCGAAAGCGCGTTCGCGCTCCGGGGTCCATTCGACTGCGTTGGAAGCTTTCTTTTTTTGAGCGCGTCATATAGGGGCTGCATGAGCTGAGCTGCGTGGGGGAGGAAGCGGTTGTAAAAATTAACCATCCCTAAAAATTCCTGTAGCAATTTGACCGTTTGTGGCCGTGGGAAACTTTTTATCGCGTGAACTTTGTCTGGAAGTGGAACTGCCCCCTTCGGAGAGACTTTGTGTCCTAAAAAATCAATTTGTGACACGCCGAATTTGCATTTGGCTGGATTGATTATTAGCCCGTGCTCTTCTAGCCTTTGAAAAACCGTAGTGAGGTGCTGCTCGTGTTCTTCCTCAGACGAGCTGGCTACCAGCATGTCGTCGAGGTAGACGAAGACAAAAGGAAGGTCGCGTAGGACCGCGTCCATCATTCGTTGAAAAGTTTGAGCAGCGCCTTTGAGGCCGAAAGGCATTCGCAGAAATTCAAAAAGGCCGAAAGGGGTTATTACCGCTGTTTTAGGAATGTCCTCTGCTCGGACTGGGACTTGGTGATAACCGCGGACTAAGTCTATTTTTGAAAAAATGCACGCACCCGCCAGATGTAGTGAAAAATCTTGAATGTGAGGAATTGGGTAACGGTCATGCGCTGTAGTGTTGTTTAATCTGCGGTAATCTCCGCACGGTCTCCAAGAACCGTCGGATTTCGGAACCATGTGAAGTGGTGAGGCCCAGGGGCTCTTCGAGCGTCTAACAATGCCCAATTTTTCAAGAGTTGTAAACTCGTCCTGTGCTATGTTGAGCTTGGCCGCGTCTAAGCGGCGAGCTTTGGCAAAAACGGGAGGTCCCGTTGTGGGAATGAAGTGTTCAACCCCGTGTTTAGCCACAGTGGCTGAGAATTTGGGAATTGTGAGTGCTGGAAATTGGGTGAGGAGTTGCTCAAACTTACCTCCTGCCGTGGTGACGTTGGCCTGCACAGGTGGTGGAGAAACTCCGGCTGAGCATGGAATAGAAGCAAAGGACAGTGCATTAACCAGGCGCCTATTTGCTAGATCCACTAATAACCCATGTGCACACAAAAAATCTGCACCTAATAAGTTAAAACTCACCGCCGCTACAACAAATGTCCATCTGTAGCTGCGGCCGTGGATGAGGAGGTGCAGGCTCTTTTCGCCGAACGTGTCAATGCTAGAGCCGTTGGCTGCCACGGCTCCGTTGCCCCGGGTGCCCGTGGCTCGATCTGCGTGGGAGGGCATGACGAAACTCAGCTGAGCTCCTGTGTCGATGAGGAACTGCTTGCCTGTGTGTCCATCCGTCACGTACAGCAGCTTATTCTTCTCGCCGAGAACCGCTGCCGTTAACGGCTCTCGGCTTTGGTGTTTCCCGAAATCGCAAATTTGCAGGGGGGGAACGCATTTGCGGGCCTTCTCGGTGAAGCGGTGGTGATAATAACAGACGTCGCTCTGTCTGTTACGTTTTGGCCGTGTCGCTGTCACCGTGGGCTGGGTCTGCTCAGTGGGTTGTGGCTCCTCGTGGCTCGGGGCGTCAGCTTTGAGGTCTGCGGATGCTGCTGTGGGTGTCAGCTCCTTGCAGGCGTTGACGAGCCGATGAGCTTCGTTGGCCAGTGCGCGGAAGTCTTGGTGGTTGTTGCATTTCATGCTGGCGAGTGTCCCTCTCGTGTGGCGGCAGCGTGCTGAGGAATATAAACTGGAAGAGGAAGTTGTCATTGTCCTCTTCTTTGAGCTGTAGCAAATCCTCCATGAGGGCCTTCGGTTTGCACCCTCTGTGGCCGTAGACCGCCAGGATCTTCTCGGCTCTCTCTTCCGCTGATGGGACGTAGTTCGCCACGATGGTTGCTTTGAGCGTCTCATATTTGTCCCGGGCCGGTGGCCGCCGGATCATGCTCCGCACACACTTCGAAGTGGCGGCGTCGAGTTTGGAGACGATATGGTAAAATTTGGTATCGTCAGCCGTGATGCCCGCCAGTGTAAACTGTGCTTCAGCCTGCTGAAACCAAGAGGCGGGGTCTTCTTGCCAGAAGTCTGGCAGCTTGACAGCGACGGCATTCGTGCATACCATCACTGCTGTGCCCGCCGGGTGAGAGTGCCTTGCCTCGGCTCTCACGGCGGTGCTGGTGCTCGGTTGAGCCCTCTCAATCTCTTCTGCCGGGGGGAACAGTTGTCCATCTGTTCCCTCGTCTGCGTGGTCGCTGGCGTCTGCCTGGGTCGCCACGGATGAGTCGATTGCGGGGGTATGCCTCAGGACCATACTCGCGTCAGGGGTCACCAGTGTAGAAGAGCTTGGAAATGAAGAGGCGATTTGATTTTTAAACAAAGTTTAACCACTTGCACTCCGGGCAATTTTCCTAAAAATGCCCAAAAATAACGTGCCCAAAGTAAATCGAAAGCTGTTATTCAACCCTTTGCAGCATCTTCATGGGGTTGGTCTCATTTAAAAGAAAACACTTTGAATTTTTTGGCAAAAAAAACATAATCTCTCTACGTGCTCCGGCCACTGAGTTACAGTCATCTAAACATACTGAACTTGAAGAAAAAAAAAATGGACACTGTTTTTTTGGATACAAATGCTTGTAAATAACACACAGCTGTCCGATCCGGCTGGAAAATGCAACAGAAATGTAGAACCAAGTGTTATCCAGCTGAGATCCAAATTTGGTAACAATACCACCAAAAATGAATATTTTACACAGCTTTGTTCTCAGGCTGTTCCCAGGCGTTATGGAACTGTGCCAAATTGTGCCAAATGGCACAGTTTGGAAAAACGTCTGTAACTTTTGAATAATTCAATGTAGAATCTTCATTTTAGGCTCTAATGAAAGTTCACACTCAGGGCTGTGTCTGTGTGTGTGTGTGTGGGCGGGGGGTCGTCCCCCCCCCCTCCGCTACCAAGGACCAAATTCGGCCCTCGCTACATGACGGAATACACTCTTTTTTTTTTTTTCCTTGCATGTTTTCACAGCGGCTCCCCCCCCCTCGCTACTGTGTGTGTGTGTGGGGGGGGGGGGGGGAACCGTGAACGGACCGTGAACGCCCCCCCCCCCCCTCGCTACAGAAGAGGGCCATCGCTACATGATGGAATAGACTGATATGCTTCCCCCCCGCGGACTGGGGAGCATTCGGACTGTGCCCCCCCCCGCTCCTCTTCTGCAGCGGGGGGGGGGGGGCGTTCATGGTCCGAACACGGCAAATGAACCGTTTATCGTGGCGCACGCACTTCGTATTTCGTGCGCAGTACAGTTGTAATTTACCGATCGGTCAAAAGTCATTTTTGGATTACAGTTTTCAGGGATAAATAATAATTTAGCTTATAACACCTTACCTCTTCAAAGCAGCAGAGTCGTGGCGAACAGCTCTTCCCACGTGTCAGACGAACGCGACGCTGCTCCGCTCGTGGATCCCGATCAACATAATTCCATTATTGCCGTTTTGGCGAATGATTTACGACTTTTGTCGTCGGCCTCCGTCTATTCTGCTGGAATGAGTGCAGGTCCCACTTGTGGGTGTTCTCCATGCTGCTGGGTGAGCCTGGGTCTGTAGGAGATTCGTACAGAGTCCTTCTGCAGCAGTAAATATCGCTTCACCCAGCCAGAATTTCTGTGCTTCAATTGGCTCCTGCGTTCACAGTAGGCGGGTCCTCCTTCCTAGATTTTCATTCATTGGTTCTTCAAGGTTTCAGAAACCCAATTCAAGGCTCTTATTAGTCGAATGAGAGGTCAATCAGATGAACTAATCTGTTCGCGGCTGTCTCTGCAGTTTTTTTTTTGAGTGGCGCTTGGACGCTACTACATCACCATCACCACCATCATGCGTCATGCGCACGAGTGCGCTCTCGCGCGCCCTCGTGCGTCATAGGACGCAGAGACTTGCCCGCCCGCGGAACAACGGAGCGCAAGTGGTTAATAATCAGCTCTCCTAACAAGTCTCATCTGGTGCAGAGTGGCAGAAGGAGAAAAGAGGCAGAATGTCTCCAGCTCACTGGCTTTATACTTGCACACAACAAAAGACATGCATAACAAAGGCTGACATCTCTCATTATCTTAATCCCCCCATTGTCTTGGTATTTCCTCTCCTCGCCTTAGGGGGTGAGGGTGGCTCCTCCGGTCTCCTCCGCCGTGTCTGGGCACGTCTTTGTTCTTCACTCGGCGGTTGGGAGCCTTTGTCCTTTCAGAGGTGTGAAGTCCTTTACATATGTAATTGCTAAACATTTCCACATGCTTCAACATATGTAGGTTATGGAATATATGATTAATATAGACCACAGTAGTACATAATAAACTAGAAAAGCACTCGGAGAGCGCAGACCTCCGCCAAGCGCCACAGTTCCCCCCATACAATGTTTGTGTGTACGTTTTCAGATTCCTTGACCATGAAAACATTTGACTAGCAATTGGATTGACAATGATAGGATTAGTGGTTCAGTAGTTATTGACGAAAATCGCATTTTCCGTAATGGCGGTTTTCTTCTGGACGGTGATGCGGATCACCACCAAAATCTAATCATCTGTAGGATACCCCATTTCTGACAATCTGTGAAAATTTCATGAAAATCCGTCCATAACTTTTTGAGTTATCTTGCTAACAAACAAACAAACAAACAGACAGACAAACCAACGCCGATGAAAACATAACCTCCTTGGTGGAGGTAATGAAATAAAACCCAATAAATAATACAAGTACATACATACATAAATATATAACAGCAGTCATTAAGAACAGGAGTTATAAGTGTCCCTGACCTATTTATCTGAGTTTAAAAGTTTTACTGACGTTGGGATAAATGAGTTCTTGTATCTATTGAACCTGCACTTGGGGACTCTGTATCTCCTCCCTGAGGGCAGCCGCACATATTCATTGTTTAGTACATGGCTCATGTCACTGATTATTTTTTGAGCTTGTCTACAGGCTGCCTGGTCGTGTAAGATCTGCATGGGTAAATACTCTTTAACTCCAATAATTTTCCATGCTGTATGAATTAAACGCAACACTCTGTTCTTTAGTTTCACAGAGAGGTTGCCAAACCAAGCTGTAATGCTGTATCTAATACAGCTCTCCAACACAGCCTGGTAAAATATTAGTATAATCCTTTTATCAACGCCATGTATTCTTAATCTACGCAAGAAAGATAAGATAAGCCTTTATTAGTCCCACAATGGGGAAATTCCAGGATTGCAACAGCACAGGGATAGCAAAACTCAGAGCAATAATTAAGAAGATACGAAAAATATAAATAAGAGCAGTGGATATACATACGTACACATAGATACATAAATATATATACAAAGTGCGGAGCATTGTAGCAAGATGGAATAAACAGCATAACCGTCTACTTAGTTATCCTACATAGTATGAATATGTACCCATACATATTGTCACCCTCCGTAGCGACTGATATTGTCCTAGTTGTATACTGGGGGGGACCATTTGTGTAAGTCTGTTGCGTCTTTTGCATTCCAATACTACTAGGCAGAAATGCAGCCGCTGTTGTAGTCTACTACAGAGGTAATCAATATGTGTGCTCCAGGTTAATGAATTGTCAATAAATACTCCCAAATATTTATAGGAACTAACCTGTGTTATAGTGTGGTTGTGGATGACCACAGGCCTGTGGTCACCAACTCCCGAGGGTCAAACACCATCTCCTTTGTTTTATCAGTATTCAAAATGAGATGACTGTCATCACACCAATTGACAAACCTCTGAATTTCTATAAAATAGCTTGACAGATCATGAGTCTTTTGAAGTAGTGATAAAATAGCAGTGTCATCAGAAAATTTAATAATTTGATTGCCTGGATAGACACTTCTGCACTCATCAGGGTACAAGGTGAACAAAAATGGTGAACTAACACAGCCTTGGGGAGCTCCTGTGCTGAGGGTTCTGGATTTCAGAATCAGAAAGCTTTATTGCCAAGCATGTTTACATAAAAAACAAACATACGAGGAATTTGACTTGACATTGGGCGCGCTGAATAAGCGCATCTCAATGACGCGGCAGCCATGGAGGCACCTGCCAGCAGTAGAGGATAAAGAAGGGAATGAAGGGAAAGGGAAGTGACACAATGGGCAGAGAGAAAAAAGCATTGTTAATCAAAATAAAGCTCATTTTATGACAAAAATTGTGATTACATAGAAAAAAACTCTCCAATGCACAATTAGCAGACAATATAGATCACACAAAAACAAAAGTTGAGAGAGACAGTGTGTGTGTATGTGTGTCAGTGTATATGTATCAGTCATGTGATGTTGTATGCAGTGTGTAGTGTGGGTGTGTCAGTTGCTAGTGAACAGCAGAGGGCGCCTCCTGGCAGTGGATGGATGTTATAATCATGTGATCTATAAGCAAGTCCAGAGTCTATCTCTCTCGTGCATGCAGATGGCAGAGTTTGAAGACACATGGTAACACTGTCCTTGAAGAGTTCAGTCTGCTGAAACGACAGCAATTGTTTGTCGATTGTTTGGGTTAGCAGAGCCGCCTCTTCTACCTTATCTTCATCGAGGAGGAATGTAAACAGGGCACCAAAAAAACAAGGTCAAGTCTGCACAGTGCACTCAGAGAATAGAATTTTCCTCTCTCATGTGATTCTGTGCTTTATAATTTCCATATACAGGCTTAAAAACATTCCCTGGAGAGCACTAGCGACTCGAGATGTATTCCACCATCTGAATCAATTACCATTCAGTTCACCATGCCGCCTCGTGCACTCCCCAACTGGTCGAATTTGGTGAAGGAGCTTGCCTGGGTCCGCATTTTGAACAGCTCTCCACCTTCCTCAATTTCTGAAACATCAGGAAACTCCAAAGCTAAAGTAGAAGTCCTGTGATCATAGCCAATAGATGTCTTCTGCATCTCCAGTCGAATCATACAGACGCATGAGTTCCCAATGTCCATGAGTCTTCCCCTTGGGTCCCCCCTGACCCGATCTTCTTTTAAAGTGGTGACAATCACATTTAAGCCGCTTTCCAGATCCATAATTTCCGTTTAGATTAAGATTCAGCCAGAAGAAGAGCGACTAAACACAGACAAAAACGCAACATTGCAAGCTGGGATCAGAAGGGAGAGGATTAGGAGGGAGAGGAGGGAGAAAAGCATCTGCTCTCTCTGAATGCCGGAAGATTTAGATAAAGTTCCATTTACACTAACTTGCTGTTTATGATAAGTTAAAAATGAGTGGTACCATTTAATAATGACAGGATGCACTTTAAAATCATTTAACCTCTTAATTAAAAGGTGTGGCTGCAGTGTGTTAAAAGCTGAACTAGAATCAACCAATAAAAGACGTGCATATGAGGTTGTCTCCTCCAAATGTTTAAACACAGAATGAGTTAAGGTTAGAATGGAATCCTCTGTACTTCTGTTATTTTTATAAGCAAACTGCAGAGGATCCAAAAGTCCTCCAAAATCAGTTTTCAGAATGTCAATGACAATCTTGTTGGATTTTTTTTCCCCTTGTTATATTATTCTGTTTCTTTTTAATCTTTACTTTTAATCTATCCGAAATAAAGATTCATTCATTCATTCATTCATTCATTCATTCATTCAAAAAATCTTCTCGAGGCACTTCATTACCAGTGAGGTCAGTGCAACAGGACGATAGTCATTATTCTCTTTGCAGCTTGCTTTTTTTGGTACAGGTGTGGCGGCATGAGATAATAAGCGGCGAGCTGGAGTTTTTAAGGGTGTTTATTATCATTCATCCCGCCATCATAGAACTCACCCCAGCCCTGTGCAGGTGGGCTGGAGCGGGTCCTCAGGCTCTCGTGAGGAGACACAGAATGCGTGTCGTCAGAAGCAGTGGTCAGAGAGAGAGAATGAGTTACAGAGCAATGCAGCTTTTACACCCAACTACAGACAATACATGAAAGGCATGGGACATTTGCATCACAGTAAGAGCAGGAAGCATGAACACAATGCATGAATGGCACATTAACATCACAGTACTGAGCAGGAAAGAGCCAGACGAAGCGAGGCTGCCTGTTGACATTAATACACACATTTCACTGTTATGTTAATTGCTCTAGCTGAGCGCTCTGCTTGTCCCAGTCTGTTGTGGGGGTGCCCCACACAGGAATTATAATAGAGCTTTTCCAAATTACTGGGACAGAACACGTATCTAAAGACTTCTGGTAGATGGGACTCCAGGCTTCTGCTAGCTCCTCACTACATGACTTCAGTAAGCGCCCAGAGATCCCATCTGGTCCAGATGCCTTCCTGGGGCACATACGCGAGAAAACTCTTTCCACAACATGCTGGTCAACTATAATTTTTGCACAGCCTGAAACTGATATAGCGTCTAGAGCAGCTTTTTGTTCATGAGAAAAATCTCTAGTCTCAAATCTGCAAAAGAAATTATTCAACTCGTTTTCCCTTTCTTCCTCATTCATTACATTACAGGTTTTGGATGGAGTCATCTTTGTCATAACTTTAACTGAGTCCCACAGTTTCCTAGAACTTTTTCCTAGGCATTCAGATTCAAATTTCTTCCTCGTCTCATCTCTAGCTGTTGTTAGTTTGTAATTAATTTCTTTCTGTATATTTTTCACACTTAACATGTCCCCATTCTTAAAAGCAGTCTTTTTCTGTACTATGCACCGTTTTAATTCCTTGGAAATATAAGACTTATTATTGGGGTACATAGTGATTACTTTCTGAGGTAAAACATTTTCTTTACAGAATTTTATGTACTCAGTTATGGTATCTGTGGCCTCCTCCAACTCCAAGTTACGGAAGAGTCCCCAGTCGGTACAAGAAAAACAACCTCTCAAACTTTCTATACCTTCATTGTCCCCTAGCGGCTGCCCCGGCCTTGGATGCGCTCTGCAGAGCGTGCCCAAATGCCAAGTCACGTTTCGTTACCTTGTATTCATACATGTGTAATGACAATAAAGTTGAATCTCATCTCATCTCATATGAAGATTGTCTTTGTCTGTGGTTTGCTGCTTTTAAGCAAAGATTTGTAAGCAGGAATCAGATGAACAGCATTATGGTCTGAGGACCCCAAGGGGGGCTTAACCCTTGCTATATAGGCATTTTTGACATTCCCATAGCATTTGTCCAGAATATTTTTCCCCCTTGTACTGCAGTTCACATATTGGCTGAAGCCAGGCAGTGCCGCACCCAGTTTGCAGTGATTAAAATCCCCTAGAATCAAACAAGGTGCTTCAGGAGTGTGTTCCAGTTGTCTGTGTACACAGTCCACAATAGCATTTGCCGTATTGAAAGCGTTTCCACTGGGCGGGATATAAACGGTGCATAATAAAGTGTTTCCAAATTCGCGGGGGAGATAAAAGGGTCTCAGGCTTAAGCACAGCAGTTCTATGTCCGGGGTACAAACCGATTCTCTTGTAGTGAACTGTGAGCACCATTTGTTCTTAACGTACACACAAATGCCTCCTCCTTTGATCTTACCAGAGAGCGCGTCCCTGTCCTGCTGCACTAGGGAGAAGCCTTCTACAGATAGGAGCGAGTCGGGTACGTCCTCCTGAAGCCATGATTCCGTGAAAACGAGCAGGCATGACTCCCGGTACTCGTATAGGAACCTGGCGTTGATTTTGAGTTCCATTTTGCTCACTAAAGAGCAAAATGGAGGAACATATTGTCCCACACATATTGTCACCCTCAGTCGCTATGGAGGGTGACAATATGTATGGGTACATATTCATACCATGTAGGGTAACTAAATAGACGGTTATGCTGTTTATTCCATCTAGCTACAATGCTCCGCACTGTGTACATATACAGTATTTATGTGTACATACACTACCGTTCAAAAGTTTGGGGTCACCCAGACAATTATTTTGTGTTTGCCATGAAAAGTCACACTTATTTACCACCATGAGTTGTAAAATGAATAGAAAATATAGTTAAGACATTGACAAGGTTAGAAATAATGATTTGTATTTGAAATAATAATTTTTTCCTTCAAACTTTGCTTTCGTCAAAGAATCCTCCATTTGCAGCATTTACAGCATTGCAGACCTAACATGATTGCACAAGGGTTTTCTAATCATCCATTAGCCTTCTGACGCAATGAGCAAACACATTGTACCATTAGAACACTGGAGTGATAGTTGCTGGAAATGGGCCTCTATACACCTATGTAGATATTGCACCAAAAACCAGACATTTGCAGCTAGAATAGTCATTTACCACATTAGCAATGTATAGAGTGTATTTCTGATTAGTTTAAAGTTATCTTCATTGAAAAAAAGTGCTTTTCTTTCAAAAATAAGGACATTTCTAAGTGACCCCAAACTTTTGAACGGTAGTGTATGTATATTCACTGCTCTTATTTTCTTATCTTCTAAATTATTGCTCTGAGTGTTGCTATCCCTGTGCTGTTGCAATCCTGGAATTTCCCCATTGTGGGACTAATAAAGGCTTATCTTATTAAAACAGCTAAAGAACAATAAAATAGAGATATTGTTAATAAAAGTTAAATCAAGTGATTGTGGCGACACAGATATGAAAACAGTGAAATACATCATTGAGGGAATTTCCAAACCACTAACTCACATCTTCAACTTATCATTCCAAACTGGACAATTACCTAATAAAATTAAAACTGCAAAAGTCATTCCATTATATAAATCTGGTGACAAGTAACACGTCACAGATTTCTCTTCTGACACAGGTGTCAAAAATTCTAGAAAAACTCTTCAGTGATGGATTAGAAAGGTTTATACAGTAGACCAGCACAAACTACTCTGACAGTCAATATGGATTTAGAGCAAACTTGTCTACATCATTAGCACTAATAGAACTCAGAAGAAATCATTAATTCCATAGATAAAAAGACATTTACAGTTGGGGTATTTCTTGATCTAAAAAAACCTTAAAATTTGTCACAATACAAGCACACATTTACTGTATGTACGTATGAAAGGCATTTCATTGTCTTTTCCTTTGTTCATCAGTTTACAATGCACTGTTGTTGTTTAACTGATTATTTAATGTTTAAAAAAGTATTCAATCAACTGATGACCTACTAAAATACACGAATGGAGGAAACGGCATCTACTACATTTAATTTTTATGGTGGGGAGACACTCAACAATACCCCCCTCATCAGAAATGCTCATGATGTCCATGCATCCAGCACATTAAAGATTAGAGGTCTGAGGGTCCAAAGCAGAATGAATAAGCAGATGATCTGATAACACTTTTTTTAAACAAAATTTATATTTACATTAAAGCCTCAGAAATTTAAAGAACAATTCATTCACACAAAGAAACAATCCTGAAAATAAAGATCTACAGACGTTACTGGACTACAGCACCTCAAATGTGAGTTCTCATGTGATAAACTCAAACATTGAAACACGAAATTCTCATAAGCTGTTTAAAATGACATTGACTAAATCTTTACCCACATGTTTCACAGAAAATGGCTTATCACTGTTTTATTTATTTACATCACATTTCACTTCAAGTGCAGTGGGCCCCAGCCAGGTGTCTACAGTTACACTTTAAGTCAGAAAGCTTTGTATCCAAGGGCTCTCTTCAAGATGGAGACTGTTCCTCTGATTGCTGAGATCTGTATTTCACAGATGCTAGGGCAGCCGGGAACCACCTGTAGATAGTCTTTCAGGTTCTTCTTCACCATCCCAGTTGCTCCCACCACCACAGGTATTGATGTTTTGCAAGTGACGTCATGCGTCACGTGATTTTTGTTGATACCGCCATATTGGACGGCAACTCGGGCGCTGTGTGAGTGCGTTTCAGCATGGCGTCACTTTCTCATCATTTCTAGTCAGTGATTCTTCAGTGTCAGACAGCGACTTGACCTGGGCACGTAAAGCATAAACTTCTTCTTGTAGTGATTGGCACTGCTTCTTGACATCGCAGATTAGGGGGGGGCATGCCGTCTTGCAGCACCCTGCTCTCCAGCCTTAACCCTGTTGGTCAAGACTGGAGCGCGCGCATGTCTGCATCGCTAATCTGCTCCGCGGCCATGGCTGTGTAATCTATCCCCACGCAGACCGGGGCCACCACAGCGCGCGAGAGGCAGTCCGCCACTACATTCACTTTACCAGGCACATGCTGAATATCGGTAGTAAACTCTGAGATCGCGGCCAGCTGTCTCTGCTGCTGGCCCGACCACAGTTCTGAAACCTTGGCCATCGCGAATGTTAGCGGCTTGTGGTCCACGAACACGGTGAAGCTGCGCCCTTCCAGCCAGAACTGGAAGTGGCGAATGGCCAGGTGGAGAGTCAGCAACTCTGTCGAACGCGCTGTATTTACGTTCGCTGTCGCGCAAAGTTCTGCTGAAAAAGGCGAGCGGCTGCCAAGCCCCAGCGACGCGCTGCTCCACGACAGCCCCTATGGCCACGTCTGAAGTGTCGGTGGTGAGCGCTATGCGGGCCGTCGGGTCTGGATGTGCCAGCAGTGCAGCGTTTGCCAGGGCTGCTTTAACTTCCGAGAGCGCCCGCTCTCGCTCCGGGGTCCATTCGACCCTATCCGCGGGTTTCTGATTTATAACCAGGAGTACAGGATTAAAACATGGAGTCATTCAGACTCATGCTTTACCATTTACCAGTGTTTACAATGATATAACATTACATCTATAGACACTGATACATCAGACATACCCGATATAAAATGTTGATTGCATAGCCATAGTAAGGCGACGGGGACCAATCTTTCCTCTTCAGCGCTGCCACCCACCTCCTGTGCCTGTCTTCGTCAGCTGGGAACCGGTAAAACTTCAAGTTGGATCCCTTTTTCTGGCGATTTGTACACCCAAAGGCACAGCAGTGAAACACCATAGTCTAATTCAATGCCAACATAAAATAAAACAAAGATGTAGGTTGAAATCAGGTAAATATATCGAGATCTGGTACACCGCTGAACAGCTGCTGAATGTGCCGTCCACTCGCTTTTGCCGTCCAATATGGCGGCGTAAACAAAACCGCGTGTAGGATGTGACGTCACAGCAAATCATCTATAATGTCTGCTTCCTGCAATTTCCAGGTGCTCCTTATGTCATTTTTGAGGTCTTGGTATTTTGTTATTTTTTTTCCTCTTTCTGCTCTGTTGAGGCCATAATCGTTTGGTACAGTTTACATCTATTAATTTGGCACTATTGTCCTTTTTGTTCAAGATAACAATGTCCGGTTTTATTGCTCCTCCTTCTATGTGTCTTCCAGTTCAGCAGGGATGGCAATTTTCTGCCGATCCGTGGATTTCCGCCGATTTTATCATCTATGTCATAATTTTGTACCTTTACCTTGTTCTCAATAAAGTTTGGAGAAAAAAAAAACATACGCGCTTGGCGCTTCCCCGAAGTCTCGCGATAACCCGGATGTACTCAAGCTACTGCTGTATTGTAAACAGCCCTGCGATTGGATAGTTGCAAACGATTGGACCAATCAAATGGCTCGTATGCTTTGTCAAAAATTCATTTCGGCTTGTTCTCAGGGATGTGATTTTTCCGGTAATTCACCGAATTCCGCTTTATTTTTATATTATATGTACGTTAAGTACGTTAGCGGCTTGTGGTTCACGAACGCAGTGAAAGTGTGCCCTTTCAGCCAGAACCGGAAGTGGCGTATGCCAGGTAGAGAGCCATTAACTCTCTGTCGAACACGCTGTATTACGCTCACTGTCGTGCAAAGACCTGCTTAAAAAAAAGGTGAGCGGCTGCCAAGAACCGGCAACGCATTGCTCCACGACGGCCGCTATGCCCATGTCCGAGGCGTCGATAATGAGCGCTGTTTTAACCTCAGAACGCCTGCTCCCGTTCAGGAGTCCAGTCGACTCTGTCCCCCGGTTTCTGTTTAGTGCAGCGTACAGCGGCTGTTTGAGCTGGGCTGCGCGGGGGGGGGGGGGAGGGGGGGTGGAATGAGCTGCTCAAGACTCAATGGAGATTGAAACTGGTGATCTGAAATGAATGCTGAAATTATAAAAAGTAATGGTATGTTGGAATTTTATTTCTATTATGGAATAGATAAAATTAACTGATTTTGATTTGATCAAGTGTTAAAGCATGTGATGGATAATGCTTGTTGGAATATTTACCTCCGCCAAGGAGGTTATGTTTTCATCGGCGTTGGTTTGTCTGTCTGTCTGTTTGTTAGCAAGGAAAAGTGATGGACGGATTGTCATGAAATTTTCAGGAAAGGTGTGCAATGGCACGGGAAACAGATGATTAGATTTTGGTGATGATCTGAGAGTGCATACCTCCATCAAGGGCTTTTTTGTATTTGTGCAGCAGGATTACACAAAAACTACTGGATGGATTTGGATAAAATTTTCACCAGAGGTGGTTCTTGGGCTAGAGAGGAACCCATTATATTTTGGTGATGATCTGAGAATGCATACCTCAGCCAAGGCTCTTTATCTTCTCACAGTGTGTTAGCAACAATACTCCAAAACTGATGGACAGACTTTGATGCAATTTTCACCACAAGTGGCTATAGGCCTACACACAAAACCCATTACATTTTGGAGTTGATCCATGACAAACGGAAGGAGCCTTGGCGGAGGGATGCGCTCTGAGTGCTTTTCTAGTTTAGGAAAGCTATCTTCTTGGAACATAAGTCAATATTATACAGTAATAAGTGGCATTCAGCTGTTTGTTTTATGTCATGTAAGCACAGTTCTGGTACTTAAAAATCATAAAAACCCAGGAGCTTCGGGGAGCGAAGTGACAGTAAAGGTGAAAATTGGCTCAAAGTTCAATGAGGTAACAGAAACACTCGGACAGTTTCTGAAGAAACCAGAAAAGGAGATGAAGTTCAAAGTTCAGAGACTGACACAGCTTGCTGCCAAAAGTAAGAAAGTTTCACATTAGAAGTGACTTGGTGACCAGTGTAAATAGTGTAAAAACCTCTAATAGAACTGTTAAATATGTTGGACTAAAGACAGTGAGACAACATTGAAGAAAAAGCAAGTTAACTTTTCATTAAATTTAATGATTTATCTAAGTCTAGTATTTAATTTTTTTAATCATTTTTTTCAGTCTAAATTACTTCTGTTTTACTGAAAACCTCCCAGCTTCAGGGGGGCTGCGCCCCCCCGCCCCCCCGTAAGTCAATCGACCAAATTAGATTTCAGCTGAAATCAGAATTTCCTGTTGCCATCCCTGTATTTTATGAATGCTATCTTCTTGGAACATAAGTCAATATTATACAGTAATAAGTGGCACTCAGCTGTTTGTTTTATGTCATATAAGCACAGTTCTGGTACTTAAAAATCATAAAAACCCAGTGTGGGGAGACTTGAATAACGAAACCGAATTGTCTTCCATTCCAGTTTATTCAAGAAATCATTCCACTGTCTGCTCTTATTCTTGAGCAGCGAACAAAGAGACTGAACACACCAAAGTTCTCTCATTTAAACATTCTCACATCAAACCATTTCCCTCGCGGGGGAAATCACACATCTATATCAAAGTCTCTTTATTCACATTCATTAGCCTTTTATTTACATAACTCCCCCTTCTCTCCTCTCGAGCCTCAGTGGTCAGGAAGTCTTCTGTCCCCTGTCCTCCGCAGGGGGTCCAGGCTCTGTGGCTCCGCACCGCAGGGGGCTGGCTCTCCTTCATCGTGAGGTTAAATCACATATGCAGTGTCCAACATATACATGTCTCACAACACAGCCATATAACCCCCCCCAAACGATGAAGAACAGACTAATTCCCAAAATTTAATAGCACCTTACTCACTACTGAATAATCAACACCAACATTCAGTCTGTGCGCCGCTTGGGCTTCAGCCGTCTGCCGAATCTGCTGTGCGTTGGCCCCGCCTTGCCTGCGGTGCGTTTCTGCTTCGGGTCTGTTGACTGAGGAAGAGAGTGGTTAATTGCCCTCTGCGGGGGCCTGCCTCGTCGAGGCGCCACCGCGACCGGTACAGACACGTCCTTCATGACAAAAGCAGGTTTTAGTCTGTCAATACTGACTGTCTCTTTTCTGTCTCCAAAATCTAGCACAAATTGCTTATCACCTGCCTCCAGCACTCGAAATGGCCCTTCGTAAGGTGGTTTGAGCGTTGCTTTAAGGGCTTCGCGCCTGACAAAAACGAAATCGGCATTTTTCAAAGCCTTGGGGACGAAAACTCGTGGAAAAGCGTGATGAACCGGACCCGGGAGCGTGTCTGCCCCCGTGCCGACTAACGGTCCCAGAGCAGAGAGAGGTGGGGGCTCTGGGTGCTCTGGTAAAAACTCGCCCGGCAGCCTCAGAGTTTGTGCGAATACCAGCTCCGCTGGGGAGGCGTCTAAGTCCTCTTTAGGCGCAGAACGCAACCCTAATAAAACCCATGGAAGTTTATTTACCCAATCTGCATCCGTGAGCGACGCTCTGAGTGCTGCCTTCAAAGACCTATGAAAACGCTCGCATAAACCATTAGCCTGAGGGTGGTAAGCCGTAGTGCGGTGAATTTTGGCTCCTAAGCCGTTGGCCATCGCTGACCACAGCTCAGAGATGAATTGCGGTCCTCTATCGGACGTAATGTCCGACGGAACCCCGAAGCGCGCCACCCAAGCCGTTAAAAAAAACGCGAGCCACCTCCGCGGCCGTGGTCGTCGCAAGTGGGACCACTTCCGGCCAACGTGTGGTGCGGTCCACCATTGTCAAAAGATACGTGAACCCCTGTGATGCCGGTAGGGGGCCCACAAGGTCGACGTGCACATGGTCGAACCTTCTGGCCGGAATGCGGAACGGTTCTAACGGGGCTCTTGTGTGCCTGTGAATTTTGGCCCGTTGACAGGAAATGCAGGTTTTTGCCCATTCCTTCACGTGCTTGCGCAGGCACGGCCAAACAAACTTTTCCGCCACTAGTTTCACCGACGCGCGCACCCCCGGGTGCGCCAGTGAGTGGACCGAGTCAAAAACACGGCGGCGCCACGTGGCCGGAACCACCGGACGCGGGCGCCCCGTCGACATGCCGCAGATCAGGGGGGGCATACCGGTTTGTAAACACTTGCTCTCCAGCCTCAACCCTGTTGGTCCAGACTGGAGCGCGCGCACGTCTGCGTCCGCCAACTGGTCCGCTGCCATGGCTGCGTAATCTATACCCACGTGCACCGGGGCTGCGCGCGCCACCGTGCCGCTCTCCTGCGGCGCGGTCACGGTGGCCCGTTCTGCCTCTGCGCGTGTTGGGGTCGTGAACGCGCGTGAGAGACAATCCGCTACTACATTGAATTTGCCCGCGACGTGCCTAATGTCAGTGGTAAATTCCGAGATTGCGGCCAGCTGCCTCTGCTGCCTGCCGGACCACGGATCTGAAATTTTGGCCATGGCGTATGTGAGCGGCTTGTGGTCCACATAAGCGGTGAAGCACCGTCCTTCCAGCCAGAACTGGAAATGACGAATAGCCAAATGCAGCGCCAACAGTTCTCTGTCAAACGCGCTGTATTTTCGTTCAGCCGCGCTTAAAGATTTGCTAAAGAAAGCCAAAAGCTGCCAAACTCCGGCTACCTGTTGCTCAATAACGGCCCCTATGGCTAAATCTGAAGCGTCTGTCGTCAGCGCGATACGTGCTGCAGGGTCTGGGTGGGCCAGGAGCGCAGCGTCAGCCAAGGCTTTTTTAACCTCTGTGAACGCGCGCTCCCGCTCCGGGGACCATTCGACCGCCTGGGTCGGCTTTTGTTTTTTGAGCGCGGCATATAACGGTTGCATGATTTGAGCTGCGTGGGGCAGGAATCGGTTATAAAAATTCACCATCCCCAAGAATTCCTGTAGTGATTTGACCGTTTGTGGACGGGGAAAATCCGCTACCGCGCGTACTTTCTCTGGTAACGGAACCGCTCCCTCCGGGGAGACGCGGTGACCCAAAAAATCGATCCGCTCGACGCCGAACTGGCACTTGGCTGGGTTAACTATTAAGCCGTGCTCTCCCAGCCTCCTAAAAACTGCTGTGAGGTGCGTTTCGTGTTCGTCCTCTGAAGTACTCGCGACCAAAATGTCGTCGAGGTACACAAACACGAAAGGGAGATCGCGTAACACGGCATCCATCATCCGCTGAAATGTTTGCGCCGCCCCTTTGAGACCAAACGGCATGCGTAAAAATTCGAAAAGTCCGAACGGGGTTATTACCGCTGTTTTAGGAATGTCCTCCGGTTGGACCGGGACTTGGTGATAGCCGCGAACTAGATCAATCTTTGAAAAAATGCGCGCCCCCGCCAGGTGCACCGAAAAATCCTGAATGTGCGGGATGGGATAACGATCGTGCGCCGTAGCGTTGTTTAGCCTGCGGTAATCCCCGCACGGTCTCCAGGAGCCATCGGCTTTCGGTACCATGTGCAGCGGCGAAGCCCACGGGCTCTTCGACCTACGAACGATGCCCAGCCTCTCCAGGCTGGTGAACTCCTCGCGCGCAATGGCGAGCTTAACTGCATCCAAGCGCCGAGCTTTTGCAAACACGGGAGGACCAGAAGTGGGGATAAAGTGTTTCACCCCGTGCTTCGCGACCGTCGCTGAAAAAGTGGGCACAGTGAGCGCTGGAAATTGGGTGAGGAGTGTGTGAAACTTACCACCTGCTGTAGCGACGTGGGTCTGTACTGGTGGCGGGGACACTCGAGCTGAACAGGGGAGAGAGTAAAAAGAGAGTGCATTTACCAGCCGTCTATTAGCAAGATCAACTAACAGATTGTGTGAACACAAAAAATCCGCGCCCAACATGTTGAAACTCACCGCCGCTATTACAAAAGTCCATTCATATGTGCGGCCATGTAAGCATAAAGGCAAGGTCCTTCTCTCGTAGGTGTTGATGTTCGAGCCATTTGCCGCTGTAGCTCCGTTACCGTGGGGTCCAGCCACCCGGTCCGCGTATGTTGGGGTGATGAAGCTCACTTGTGCTCCGGTGTCAATGAGGAACACTCGTCCGGAGCGCGCATCCGTGATGTAGAGCAGCTTGTTGCGTTCTCCGAGGGTCGAAGCTGCTAGCGACCCCCGGTCTTGCCGTTTCCCGAACTCCTGAAGATGCAGGGCGGCACACACCTGCGTGCCCTCTCTGCGAACCTCCGATGGTAAAAGCAGAGATCTTCTCCTCCGCTGTGTCGTGCCCGCGCTTCTGCCGCCGGGCTATTGGCTCCCCCACGTCGCGGTCGTGTTGCCGCCGTCGTCGGCCAGTCTGGTTCTGCCGCCTCTGGCTCCCCGCTGTCTCGGGTCGCTGCTGTGGTTGCTTGCCCGCCGCAGGCGTCCAGGATCCCATCTGCCTCCTGGGCCAGCTCCCGGAACTCCTCCAGGGTGTGACACTTTTTGCCGGCCAGCGTGCTTCTCGCATGCGCCGGGAGGTTGGAGAGGAAGATGAACTGAAAAATGAAATCATCGTTGTCCAAACCTCTCAGCTGTATCATCTCCTCCATCAGGGCGCTCGGCCTGTGTCCACCTTGGTCTAGCAAAGACAGGATCCTCCTCGCCCTCACTTCAGCCGAGGGGGTGAAAAACTTGATGAGGGTGGATTTCAGCTTGCCGTACCTGTCGGTCGCGGGTGGCTGCTCCACCAAGCTTTGCACGCACCGAGCTGTGCTGTTGTCCAGTTTAGCGATGACATGGTGGAACTTAGTGTCATCCACCGTTACTCCTGCGAGCGCGAACTGCGACTCTGCTTGCAGAAACCACGACCGTGGGTTATCCTGCCAGAAATCAGGCAGCTTAACGGCCACTGCGCTCGCCAGCTCTGAGCGCTGTGAGTCCGGGACCCTGAGAATTTCTTCGTTCATTCTCAACGTTGTCAGTCACCAATGTGGGGAGACTTGAATAACGAAACCGAATTGTCTTTCATTCCAGTTTATTCAAGAAATCATTCCACTGTCTGCTCTTATTCTTGAGCAGCGAACAAAGAGACTGAACACACCAAAGTTCTCTCATTTAAACATTCTCACATCAAACCATTTCCCTCGCGGGGGAAATCACACATCTATATCAAAGTCTCTTTATTCACATTCATTAGCCTTTTATTTACATAACTCCCCCTTCTCTCCTCTCGAGCCTCAGTGGTCAGGAAGTCTTCTGTCCCCTGTCCTCCGCAGGGGGTCCAGGCTCTGTGGCTCCGCACCGCAGGGGGCTGGCTCTCCTTCATCGTGAGGTTAAATCACATATGCAGTGTCCAACATATACATGTCTCACAACACAGCCATACCCAGGAGCTTCGGGGGGGGGGGGGGCTTTGCCCCCCTTGCCCCCCCACCGGGGCTCTGCCCCGGACCCCACTGGGGCACTGCGTTCCCCAGACCCCCTGCTAAATTTTCAGATAATTTCCCCAACCCCAAATCACATCACTGGTTCGTGTTGGAATTCTGAGCTTTCGGTATTGTTTTCAGCGGAATTATGAGATTTTTATCGAAGGATCAGGAGTCATCAGTGCTAGAAATAGACAAAAGTGTCAAAAATAAGTTCCAATGGAAATGGCTTGAGAGAAAAGTTACGGTAAAGGTGAAAATTGGCTCAAAGTTCGACGAGGTAACAGAAACACTCTGACAATTTCTGAAGAAACCAGAAAAGGAGATGAAGTTCAAAGTTCAGAGACTGACACAGCTTGCTGCCAAAAGGAAGAAAGTTTCACATTAGAAGTGACTTGGTGACCAGTGTAAATAGTGTAATAAACTCTTATTGAACTGTTAAATACGTATGTTGGACTAAAGACGGTGAGATAACATTGAAGAAAAAGTAAGTTAACTTTTCATTAAATTTAATGGTTTATCTAAGTCTAGTATTTCATTTTTTTAATCATTTTTTTCAGTCTAAATTACTTCTGTTTTACTGAAAACCTCCCAGCTTCAGGGGGACTGCGCCCCCCCCCCCCCCCAATAAGTCAATCGACCAAATTAGATTTCAGCTGAAATCAGAATTTCCTGTTGCCATCCCTGGTTCAGATTTCCTTGTCATAAAAGATGGTAATATCTCCTTTCGAGCTGCCTGGCTCTGGATCGTGCTCCCATACTGGTCCTTTTACTTCTATTTTAAATCCTTTGCATATTTTCCAGTGTATATAACAGCAGATCTTATTGTGACGAACAGTGTAGGGTCCATCGGCCATTAGGATCTGGCAGCTGGAGAGGTGGTGGCTTGCACTCTCCACTGCTGCATGACAGAATCAACATTTGTCACTCTGTGACAGTCCTGCCATTTTTTTTAAAGCCATTAGTCAAAAGTCCCTGGTCTTGTGCTCCAACCACTAGTCTCTCCTCATCATACCCCAGATCTCCATTCCTGATCCAGCGCAGCATCTCTTCCTTATCAATGTAATCCCTATTGAGTTCCTCCTGAAAGCGTCCTGCTCGCTTATGCCGTTTCCATGTTTCTTTTCTTTCCTCCTGTGTCCTTTTTCTGTATTTTTCCAATGTCTTTTGAGCTATTTTTGTTGCTGGGTTTTGTTGACTGGCTTTTATGTTGTCTATTAAATCTCCTGCAAAGGCCTCGGCTTGTTTTGTTATGGATGTGAAGTGACTAAGGGTTTCATGGTGTTGGGTGACTTTTTCCATTGTCACGTCATTTGAGCTTTTTAGGTATTGAACAAAGCTCATTATCGTCGGCCTATAGGCCTGGTTTATTTCAATTCGGTCCAGCACTCCCTCTTTACGGGGTATATATATCCTATCTGAGCACTGATTTTTATATTTTACCTTGTGCAGGGTCGGGGTCTTGCTGGTCCTAAAATCCAACTTGTCCAGTGTCCCCTGTGGCCAGTCTTATCACCCCAAATCCCTATGCGACAACTGGTACTAACAGCTGGTTTATCGCAGTGATCTTATTTTTAGGCATTAAGTTTGATTTAGAGATTTTCTAGCCACCTTATTCCTAGGCCTCATGATGCCTTGCGTGAATTATGGTAGCAACTTCCGGTACTAGTTTAGAACGTATGGTTGTTACTGAAACGGGACACTTTTCCTTGTTAAAAATCATTGACGTCAGCATCAAAAATGCGGGAACACGGCCTTTTCAACCTCAAAAACAGTAATATAATCATACCACTTCCTACGACTATCGAGGGATGGGAAGATGACCTAAAGAAGTAGCCTCACAGACAGTAGCTCCGTTTGTTAGCGCTGCTGCTATGCTAACGCTGTAAACAAATAAAAGCTCTTAGATATATCAATGTCTCAACCGCAGTAAAGTCGGCTGGATTTTGTTAAAATATGTTGGACAGAATCAAATTTACCTAAGAGCAGACGTACGCCACAACACCATGCTTGGCTGTCATGGTATATACAGACAGCTGCAGCCATTCGTTGTACCCAGAAATTAAAATACTCATGCTCTTGTCATGCCATAAATGCTTGTTATTTCACTTAACATGTACAGACATTTTCTGACAATTGTTCAGAATTTTATTGACCAATATTTTGTGATAATTTAAAACTTAATGCATGCTGAAGTCCATATCATTCCAAGGCAGTGCAACAAATGCAACCCCCCCCCCCCAAAAAAAACCCTGTTTGATAGCTTTCTTAAAATCTTTAAGCCTTAGGAAGTAAACTGTTACTATTTTTTATTTGTTATTTCCCTTCATGCAGCCTTCATTCTGGTGACAGATATAACACATACAGTAAACGCCAGATCTGTGACATTCATACAAGTGAAAATATACTTGGTGGTGTTGTGTCTGTCCTGTGTCGTTACCACCGATCACATGAACGGTCCTTTTCCATTTTCAGTGCATCATCTACACATTGCAGGGTGAGAAGCTTCCATTTATACAGTCTATGGCACACCAGCAACAAGTACCAGAACTATGCCAAAACATTCAAAAAATACAAGTGCTGAAATTAGCTGCCACTTGAGGGCAAAACACGTATGTGGACTATACATTAAAATGAATTTGAAAAACTTTTAAAAACACTATTTTAAAGGCCCTGCGACTCCACTCTTACTGACTGATTTAACATGACTTCAGCCGAAACCGGAGGCTCCGCCCATCATCGTTCCTACAGCGGCACCCCCAGGAATAAGGTGGATATATGATGTTGGTACTATCCATGCATCCATCTTCTTCCGCTTAATCCTTTTCGGGTCATGGAGGGGCTGGAGCCTATCCCAGCATTTTTGGGCGAGAGGCAGGGTACACCCTGGACGGATCGCCAGTCCATCGCAGGGCCAACACAGAGAGACAGACAACCACTCACTCTCACATCCATACCTAAGGACAATTTAGAATCCCCAGTTTGATGCCAATTAACCTAACTTGCATGTTTTTGGTCTGGCCATTCCAGGCCATACAGGTCTGGAATTTCCCCATTGTGGGACTAATAAAGGCTTATCTTATCTTATCTTTTGGCATGTGGGAGGAAACCAGAGAAATCCCGGAGTAAACCCACGCAGACACGGGGAGAACATGCAAACTCCACACAGATCACTGTTGGTCGGGGGCTGGGATCGAACCCAGGATCCCCCGGCCAAGGGTGAGTTGCTGTGCTGCCGCAGTGCTAACCACTCCACCAACACGCTGCCCAGATGTTGGTACTCCTTTTTTTTTTTTTTAATTTCCCTCATTTTCCTGTGTTCAATAGTTGTGTTTTCCTCTATGCTCAAATATTTGTATGTCGATTCACCTGCCAGGTCTTGGATGTGCTTATTGTCATCTATTTGGATGTTCTCTGATGCTGCTTTCTTTCCTTTTTATTAATGTACATGTACATTTGTCGAGTGCAAATTCCATACAGATGTCCTTTGAGAACATGTGGACGATAGTGACAAGTTGATTTAGTTTCTGTTCAGATTCTGCATAAAGCTTGAGGTCGTCCATGTAGAGCAGATGATTCACTCTTTTGTTCCCTTCACACCCGTGTGAATTCTCATGTGACCTTTCAAATTGCCACGTTGATTAAAACTCTGCCCACATGTTTCACAAGAAAATGGCTTCTCACCTGTGTGAATTCTCATGTGACTTTTCAAATTGCCACGTTGATTAAAACTCTGCCCACATGTTTCACAAGAAAATGGCTTCTCACCTGTGTGAATTCTCATGTGACTTTTCAAAGCACTACGTTGACTAACTCTAATCCCACATGTTTCACAAGAAAATGGCGTATCACCTGTGTGAATTCTCATGTGAGTTTTCAAAGCATCACGTCGATTAAAACTCTGCCCACATGTTTGACAAGAAAATGGCTTCTCACCTGTGTGAATTCTCATGTGAGTTTTCAGAGCATCACGTCGATTAAAACTCTGCCCACATGTTTTACAAGAAAATGGCTTCACATCTGTGTGAATTCTCATGTGGCCTTTCAAAGTACCACTTTGACTAAAACTCTGCCCACATGTTTTACAAGAAAATGGCTTCTCACCTGTGTGAATTCTCATGTGACTTTTCAAAGCCCAATGATGACCAACTCTAATCCCACATGTTTCACAAGAAAATGGCTTCTCACCTGTGTGAATTATCATGTGACTTTTCAAAGCCCAATGATGACCAACTCTAATCCCACATGTTTCACAAGAAAATGGCTTCTCACCTGTGTGAATTCTCATGTGAGTTTTCAAATTACCACGCTGATTAAAACTCTGCCCACATGTTTCACAAGAAAATGGCTTCTCACCTGTGTGAATTACCATGTGAGTTTTCAACGTACCACTTTGTCTAAAACTCTGCCCACATGTTTCACAAGAAAATGGCTTCTCACCTGTGTGAATTCTCTTGTGAGTTTTCAAAGCACCACTTTGTTTAAAACTCTGCTCACATGTTTCACAAGAAAATGGCTTCTCACCTGTGTGAATTCTCTTATGAACTGATAAATTACTCTTATTCCTCAATCTTTTCCCACACATGTTACAAACATGTGACTTTACTACGTGAGGTTTCTTCTTCTGGGACTCATTTTTACAGTCTTTGTCATTAACAGAACATTTTACAGACTTTTCACCTGTGTCAGCATCACACTGATTCTGTGACATGGAGGAGTTGTCTGCATTATGATGGTCACTTCTGTTTCTGTCAAGTCTCCTCTTTGGCTTTGGTTCTTCATGTTTACTTGATCCTGGGTTTACATTCTTACCTGCTTCCTGGTCTTGGCTCTCAGTGTCAGCAGAGTTGTGAGAGAGGAGCTGCTCACTGTTTTGTTCTGTTTCACTTTTGTCATTGCCCTCAGCAGTAAGAGTCAACATGAAGGTATCAGTCTCTTGTTTCAGTCCAAAGTGTTCTTCCCCCTGACTGCTACAGAGTTCTCCTTCTTCCTCTTTAACCTGTGCAGAATCTTGTTCCTCCTGGTCCAGACTGGAGTTCTCCTCCTGGTTCCAGAGCTGCTGAACAGTCAGAACTTCCTCCTCCTTACAGTCATGTAGCTGTGGAGCTTCTGGAGGGACAAAGAGACACAGAAATGCTGGTAATAGAAAAAACAAAGAATAAACACACTGACTGGCCAAAAAAGTCACCACCTGGTAACAAAGAAAGTGGTGTGAAAAAGTGTTTGCCCCCTCTCTGATTTCTCATTTTTTTGTATGTTTGTCACATTTAATTGTTTTTGATCATCAAACAATTTAAATATTTGACAAAGATAACACAAGTAAACACAAAATGCAGTTTTTAAAAGAAGGTGTTTATTATTAAGGGGAAAAAATCCAAACCTACATGACCCTGTGTGAAAAAGTGATTGCCCCCTAAACCTAATAACTAGTTGGGCCACCCTTTGCAGCAACAACTGCAATCAAGCGTTTGCGCTGACTGGCAGTGAGTCTTTTACAGTGCTGTAGAAGAATTGTGGCTCACTCATCTTTGCAGAATTGTTGTAATTCAGCCACATTGGAGGGTTTTCGAACATGAACTGCTTTTTTAAGGTCATGCCACAGCATCTCAATTGGATTCAGGTCAGGACTTTGACTAGGCCACTCCAAAGTCTTCATTTTGTTTTTCTTAAGCCATTCAGAGGTGGACTTGCTGGTGTGTTTTGGATCATTGTCCTGCTGCAGAAACCAAGTGCGCTTCAGCTTGAGGTCACAAACAGATGGCCGGACATTCTCCTTCAGGATTTTTTGGTAGAAAAAAGAATTCATGGTTCCATTTACCACACCAAGTCTTCCAGGTCCTGAAGTAGCAAAACAACCCCAGACCATCACACTACCACCAACATATTTTACTGTTTGTATGATGTTCCTTTTCTGAAATGCTGTCACTTTTATTCCGGATGTAATGGGACACACGCCTTCCAAAAAGTTCAACTTTTGTCTTGTCAGTCCACAGAGTATTTTCCCAGAAGTCTTGGGGATCATCAAGATGTTTTCTGGCAAAACTGAGATGAGCCTTTACGTTCTTTTTGCTAAGCAGTGGATTTTGTCTTGGAACTCAGCCATCCAGGCCATTTTTGCCCAGTCTCTTTCTTATAATGGAGTCATGAACACTGACCTTAACTGAGGCAAGTGAGGCCTGCAGTTCTTTGGATGCTGTTGTGGGGTCTTTTGTGACCTCTTGGATGAGTCGTCGCTGTGCTCTTGGGGTAATTTTGGTCGAGTGGCCACTCCTGGGAAGGTTCATCACTGTTCCATGTTTTTGCCAATTGTGGGTAATGGCTCTCACTGTGGTTCACTGCAGTCCCAATGCTTTAGAAATTGCTTTAAAACCTTTTCCAGACTGATAGATCTCAATTACTTTGTTTCTCATTTTTTTGGATCGCAGCATGATGTCTAGCTTTTGAGGATCTTTTAGTGTACAGTACTTCATTTTGTCAGGCAGGTCCTATTTAAGTGATTTCTTGATTGAGAACAGGTGTGGCAGTCATCAGACCTGGGTATAGCTAGAGAAACTGAACTGTTATCCAAAGATGTGACAAACCACAGTTAATTTATATTTTAACAGGTGGGCAATCACTTTTTCCACACAGGGCCATGTAGGTTTGGATTATTTTTTTTTTTTTTGCCTTAATAATGAACACCTTCATTTAAAAACTGCATTTTGTGCTTACTTCAGTTATCTTTGTCTAATGTTTAAATTTGTTTGATGATCTGAAACATTTAAGTGTGACAAACGTACAAAAAAAATGAGAAATCAGCAAGGGGGCAAACACTTTTTCACACCACTGTAGTTCTTATCCTTGCATGTGATAATTACAGCAGTGATAAATCTGTTTCAGAATAAACAAATCATTTAAAGGAGACAAAATTATTTCTCCACATGTTAACAGTTCCCTGAGGCCTAAAAAGGGACACAGGATGAAAACTTTACTTTCTCAGTGCTTTTTACACATGGATTTGTCTGTCTGGAGTGGCTATCAACAGAAGACTAACAAAAAAACAAACAAAAAAAAAAACACAGCCCTGTTGCTTTGATAGGGGCCCCCATGATCTCACTAGGGCTCCTTCAGTGAACATTTCTCATTTGTCACCAGTTGTGACGTGATGGTTCCATCTTTTACTTGTAACAACTGAAATTTAAGGCATGTCTAACAAGTACTCATGTTGTCAGGTTTTTACTTGCGAAGACAGGGGGCTGTGGTAATACAGAGTTGAAAGCATTCCTTGGAGTCAATATGACTGAGCCGTGCTCAGGACATCAACAAACTGAAACCAGTTCAAGTATGTCAGATTTATGTAGTTACTGTAAATATTACTTTAATATTATTATTTTAGGACATTTTCTCAAAGACTCAACCTGAACATTTTTGAACTTTTTACCTGTTTCATTCTCACAGAGAGTCTTTGAGGTCAGAGAATCGTCATCACTGTGACTGTCACTTCCTGTTTTCAGTCGTCTCTTCTTTGGTTTGGGTTCTTCTTCTTCTTTAGTCGATCCTGAGTCTACATGCTGGCTTCCTTGTTCATCTCGGATCTCAGTTCCAGCAGAGTTGTGAGAGAGGAGCTGCTCACTGTTTGGTTCTGCTTCACTCTGCTGCTTTTCCTCAGAAACAAGAGTCACCATAATGGTATTGACCTCCAGCTTCACTACCAGCTGTTCTCCCTCCTGACTGATGCAGAGTTCTTCCTCTTCCTCTTTAACCGGTGGAAATTCTGGTTCTTCACGTTCCTCCTTAAGCTGTGGTGGTTCTGATTTCTCCTGGTCCAGAACCAAGTTCCTCTCCTGGTTCCACAGCTGCTGGTCAGCCAGAACTTCCTCCTCTTTACACTCATGTTTCTGTGGGAAGTCTGAAGGGCCAAAGACAAAACAAAACAAGAGTTTCACATTGCAAATACAGCTGTATTAATTGTCAAGGTAACCACCATCCTCCCTCCCCCTGCTCTGATAGAAGTATGATTTCAGGCTCGTTCAACTGGAAACAGCAAAAAAGAGGGAGAAAGTCTTCACAGTGCTTCACTTTGTCCACATTTTGTGATGCTACAGCCTTATTCCAAAAGGGATTAAATTCATTTTTTTCCTCAAAATTCCTCACACAATACCCCATAATGACAACATGAAAAAAGTTTTGAGATTTTTGCAAATTTATTAAAAATAAAAAACTAATAAATCACATGTACATAAGTATTCACAGCCTTTGCTCAATACTTAAGTGCTTAACATGGTAAGTAACACAGCAAATAAAAATACAGGCACATAAAGCAGTAAAAGAACAAAGTAGACAGCAAAAGCACATAAAAATGCAATCAACACAGTTAATTAAAAAGCCAGGCTAAAAAGGTGGGTCTTTAGTTGCTTCTTAAAAACATCAATGGAAGGTGCAGATCTAAGTTCAAAAGGTAAGGAGTTCCAAAGTCTGGGAGCAACAGCAGCAAAGGCTCTATCACCTTTGGTTCTGAGCCTAGTGCTAGGAACTACCAGTAGATTCTGATTAGAAGACCTGAGAGACCTGCTGGGATGGTGTAGATGGACCAAGTCACTGGTATAACGAGATGCCTCATCATGAATGGCTTTGTAAGTAAGGACAAGAACTTTAAAATCAACTCTGTAATTTACAGGAAGCCAATGCAAGGAGGCCAAAACAGGAGTGACAGGACAGAATCTACTGGACCTAGTTAGTAATCTAGCAGCAGCGTTCTGGACTAACTGTAGGCGGTGTAAAGACGATTTACTAAGACGTGTGAAAAGAGCATTACAGTAGTCCAAACGTGAAGAAACAAGGGCATGAATAATAATTTCTAACTAACTGTAGGAAACCAATGACCTAATTTTGGAGATATTCCTAAGGTGGAAAAAACAACTCCGGGTCAGAGATTTGACATGCTGATCAAAACTCATCAATCGGTCAAAAATGACACCAAGATTTTTTATATTAGACCGTACATTAGAGCTAATTCATCTAATTTTTCAACACATAATACAATACGACAAAATAGGTTGGTCTGTGCAGTTCTAAGTCAAATGGGCTTTTTTTTCACGCGAATAGCCAAGGTTTTCATGAGTGCCACGTCACCAATTGTGTCAGTGGTTGGACCCCCCCCCCCCCGCCATGTTGTAACGTCATCAACAGAACACAGCACTTGGCTGCCCATTGTTCACACAGGATGGAAGTGGTAGAAGACATCGACGATGGTTCCAGCACATGTAGTCTGGAATTGGTTTGTGTTGTTCAATCTTCAAACGATTATAGTTCCGAAGGATGGGATGACAATGAAGAATCTGGGGGCATCAGACCGTATAGGTTTGAGCTGTGCCAAGCGGGTATCGTGCCTAGAAAGTCAGACTCGGAGAGTGACAGTGAAGAGGCACACATGCCAGCAGCAGCGACAAACACATGGCAGGGGAACACCGAGTGTTATGCTTTTGTTACAGATATTGCAACAAATCATTTGTTCATAAATATAATTTATTTAAACCCGATTTCTCAATAAAATTATAGCAGTGTTTTCTCTGTGGCTCAGGCATCGGGTTTATTATGTATTATATTTTGAGTTCTTGTTGTTTTTGTTTTGTACATGTGTTTCATGTGCGTTTTGACCCACTTTCTGGTGGGCACAGTTCAAGATTCGTTGGTCCAACCACGCGCTCTCTCTGACAGTCAGCTGTTCATGTTTTGTGTGCATCATCTGCCTGTCAGCCAGCCAGTATTGCCAACACTATCACAACGTGTTAGCCACTCCACACAGCCGTGGTTCTGTTGTGCCCCTTGAAGTGATGTTGGCCCTGGGGCGCAACCGTGGTTAACACGTTTCCTCTCCATGCTCGCTGGGCGATGTCAGCCCCGAACGCCAACTGTAAGTGTTTCTGTTTATTTTTGTACGTCTTCACCTTTTTGGGAACTGTTGTCATGATTCTTATGTTCAATACATGTGCTGTGGTGAATCCTGCGCATAAATCTATTCATCATGACCGTCCGTGTGCTCTTACGCAGGGCACGGAGAGGGAGGATGAAATAACGAGGATTTACGTGCAGGGCTCACCACAGCACATTTAATACAGAATGACAGACAATTCCCAAAAAGGTGAAGACGTACAAAAAACACAAACACACTTACTGATGGCATTCGGGGGCCGGCATCGCCCAGAGAACGAATGAGAGGAGGCGTGTTAGCCACAGGTGCGCCCCAGAACTGACATCGCTTCAAAGACGCACGAGAACCACGGTGAACATGGTGTGACTGACACATCGTAAGAGTGCTGAAAATACTGGCAGACTAACAGCAATGCCCCTTTTCCACTGGTACCCAGTCGGCCTTACTCTACTCTCTTCGCTTCTGTTTCCATTGCAGCTGGGTACGCCTGGGGTGGGTGGGATTTTTTTTATAGCAAGGCGGCACCACACTCCCGTGACGTAAAACACGCAACCCAAGCAAAACATAACATGGCGGCTGTACAAGGCGACTCCTCGGTCTCTGGCTTTTTGTCACCATAAAGGCCAAAAAGGACCACCAGAGAAGGTGACAGGCAGCGAGACAAAACACTCTGGAAAAGTACTGGAGTGTTTAGGAAGCCATAGCGTGGAAGACGTGAGGATACAGTGGGGCAAAAAAGTATTTAGTCAGCCAATTGTGCACGTTCTCCCACTTAAAAGATGAGAGAGGTCTCCAATTTTCATCATAGGTATACCTCAACTATGAGAGACAAAATGAGAAAAAAATCCAGAAAATCAAATTGAAGGATTTTTAAAGAATTTATTTGCAAATTATGGTGGAAAATAAGTATCTGGTCAATAACTTAAGTTCATCTCAATACTTTGTTATATACCCTTTGTTGGCAATGACAGAGGTCAAACGTTTTCTGTAAGTCTTCACAAAGTTTTCACACACTGTTGCTGGTATTTTGGCCCATTCCTCCATGCAGATCTCCTCTAGAGCAGTGATGTTTTGGGGCTGTCGCTGGGCAACACGAACTTTCAACTCCCTCCAAAGATTTTCTATGGGGTTGAGATCTGGAGACTGGCTAGGCCACTCCAGGACCTTGAAATGCTTCTTACGAAGCCACTCCTTCGTTGCCCGGGCAGTGTGTTTGGGATCATTGTCATGCTGAAAGACCCAGCCACGTTTCATCTTCAATGCCCTTGCTGATGGAAGGAGGTTTTCACTCAAAATCTAACGATACATGGCCCGAGATCTGGAGACTGGCTAGGCCACTCCAGGACCTTGAAATGCTTCTTATGAAGCCACTCCTTTGTTGCCCGGGCGGTGTGTTTGGGATCATTGTCATGCTGAAAGACCCAGCCACGTTTCATCTTCAATGCCCTTGCTGATGGAAGGAGGTTTTCACTCAAAATCTAACGATACATGGCCCCATTCATTCTTTCCTTTACACGGATCAGTCGTCCTGGTCCCTTTGCAGAAAAAACAGCCCCAAAGCATGATGTTTCCACCCCCATGCTTCACAGTAGGTATGGTGTTCTTTGGATGCAACTCAGCATTCTTTCTCCTCCAAACACGACAAGTTGAGTTTTTACCAAAAAGTTCTATTTTGGTTTCATCTGACCATATGACATTCTCCCAGTCCTCTTCTGGATCATCCAAATGCTCTCTAGCAAACTTCAGACGGGCCTGGATATGTAATGGCTTAAGCAGGGGGACACGTCTGGCACTGCAGGATTTGAGTCCCTGGCGGCGTAGTGTGTTACTGATGGTAGCCTTTGTTACTTTGGTCCCAGCTCTCTGCAGGTCATTCACTAGGTCCCCCCGTGTGGTTCTGGGATTTTTGCTCACCGTTCTCGTGATCATTTTGACCCCACGGGGTGAGATCTTGTGTGGAGCCCCAGATCGAGGGAGATTATCAGTGGTCTTGTATGTCTACCATTTTCTAATAATTGCTCCCACAGTTGATTTCTTCACACCAAGCTGCTTACCTATTGCAGATTCAGTCTTCCCAGCCTGGTGCAGGCCTACAATTTTGTTTCTGGTGTCCTTTGACAGCTCTTTGGTCTTGGCCATAGTGGAGTATGGAGTCTGACTGTTTGAGGTTGTGGACAGGTGTCTTTTATACTGATAACGAGTTCAAACAGGTGTCATTAATACAGGTAACGAGTGGAGGACAGAGAAGCCTCTTAAAGAAGTTACAGGTCTGTGAAAGCCAGAAATCTTGCTTGTTTGTAGGTGACCAAATACTTATTTTCCACCATAATTTGCAAATAAATTCTTTAAAAATCAGACAATGTGATTTTCTGGATTTTTTTTTCTCATTTTGTCTCTCATAGTTGAGATATACCTATGATGAAAATTGAAGACCTCTCTCATCTTTTAAGTGGGAGAACTTGCACAATTGGTGGCTGACTACTTTTTTTTTTTTTAGATTTAGTATACTTTATTGATCCCCAGAGGGGAAATTGAGGGTCATCCACCACCTGGAAGGATTTTTTGCCCCACTATACAAACTAGATCACATATGATGGTAAGCTAATGATTGCTAATGCTAGTTTGCTTTCAGTCCGCCGTACTACATTGTAATGTCTGCAAGTTATCGCTATTAGGTACTAAAATATGTATGCTGTGTGTGTGTTTCAGATGGCTCTGTTGTGGGAAAATTACCACTTTAAACTGTCGGTCTGGGCATTCAAGACAACCTCTCAATGATGTCACCCCAGCTTCACAAACGATCAGTGGTTATAGAGCTTAAGGATGTCTGTAGAAATGTTTAGCTTCCTGTGCAACAAATTGCTCTGATCTGCGTGAAAATCATGGACAGACTGTTGAGACATCATGTCATGTACCTGCTCCAGCAGCTCTCAGTCTGTGGTGGTGTCATGGCAAAAACTGTTCAGCTGCCAAAACTTGATCGCCAGGTTGTAGTTATGGGGTTATACAGGGTGTCCCAAAAAAATTGATATATTTGAGATGTCCATGTCAGAGTGACTACATGGTCAGGAGAAATGATACTTAATAGGATTTATTTTTGACATAAAATGTTTTATTCTACAAATTTCAAATGAAAAAACTGAAAAAAAAATCCAATCTGAGTCTTGCCATAATGATGTCTAACCAAAAGGAGGGAAGACATCATTATGGCAAGACTCAGATTGGATTTTTTTTTCAGTTTTTTCATTTGAAATTTATAGAATATTGTAGACAATTATGATGTATTTTAGGCAATTAAAATAATGCAGTCACAAGGTTACATGGAAAATACTTGATTTACTGGATACATGTAGATACTGTAGAAATATATATTCTCTGCATCAACAATGTACTACACATGTATTCTTGTAGTATTGCACTGGGAATTTTGACAATAAACCTTTGGAATTTTTGCCAATCATGTGCCAGGGAGGGCCAAGACCCTGCAGGTTCTCTCTTCTACCCAGTCTCTTCAGCAGGTGTTCTCACTGATCAGCAGTCAGTGGAAGAAATTCAGTGGAATCTGCTGTTGAAGACACTGGTTGGAGGTAAAGCCTGCAGGGTCTTGGCCCTCCATGGCACATGATTGGACACCCCCGCCCTAACCCATTATGAAAAAGTACAGATGCTAATATGGCCCAGAATTCCTCCATATACTGGTACTGTCACTAAAGTGTGCAGGGTCTTCTTCACTGGCACATCCAACAATACAGTCTTCAGTAAATAAAATAATTGTTTTGGTTACTTTCTTAAAAATTAGTCATTATTTTCAAAGTCACTGATAAATGGTTTGTACTGTTGAATCTTTTCCCACCGGTGCCTTAACAAACAAAATAGAAAAATCATGATGCAAACACATAAGTCATTAAATTGTTTATTACAATCAGCAGCATATTCCAGATTATTCAGAATGTGCAAAATTCAAACTGTAAAAAAAAAAACAACTTAGAATGGGTCACACACGCCGGCCATGCTGCCTCACTGAGAAGCAGCTGGGATGTGCCACTCAAGCTGGTCCCAGTTCAGCAGATCTTCTGCCTGCATCTCTGTAAATAGTGATGCAAGGTCTGGTTTGGGGTGTATCGTTTTCCTCTTGCCTAGACGAAAGAGAGAAATGGGGGGTGGATAATTAAAGCGTACCTGTGGTGGTCGTCTAAACGCATTCAACTTGAAAACATTGGGCAAAGTATTCGTTATTTGGTTAAATAATTATTTCCAGCCATATACCACCAGAGAAATATGCAAATACGACCGCAGGCATGGCCAGCCAATGAAAACTCTGCGCGCAGCCATGACACATGCGGATGTGACGTCATATCGTTGCCAATACTCCGCCTGTATGAGCGACTAGGGTGCTGTTGTGAGTGTTTTTATTCTATTATGGCTGAATTGTCGGACTCTGAAGAAGAATTCGTCCAACATGGCTACAGGTTTGAGCCAGAAAGGTCTTCTGAGGGTGAAAGTGACGAAGTGGTCCTCACACACAACGCAATTTCGTCTGAAAGGATTCGTCTGTGCCCTGTTCGGAGATTGCGCAATCACTTTTCCGCTAAGATCTTCTGACAAGGTGAGCTGGGTTTGGGTACACAAAAGAAGTGTTTATCT
Organism: Pholidichthys leucotaenia; assembly: GCA_020510985.1. NCBI lineage: Eukaryota > Metazoa > Chordata > Actinopteri > Cichliformes > Pholidichthyidae > Pholidichthys > Pholidichthys leucotaenia. The sequence goes on from CM035841.1 coordinate 91,374,628, forward strand.
TTGTTTTTTTGCTTATTATTGAGACATCCAAAGGCTTTACATTCTGCCATGTTGCGATATCCATATCGCATTGTATGTTTTTGTTGTAACAAGAGCGCCGAGTGTCTGCTGCTCTGCTCTGCTGCTCTCTCTCTCTCTGCTGCTCCCGCAGCGAGGGAGGAGCCGAATCTGCTGTCTGGCAGCCATTACGACCTCAGATCAGACGAGACAACCCGCTGAATTTAAGCATTTATTTATTTATTTTCTACTCGTTTTAGTTCTGCATTTAATATGAACCCTGAGTTTGAAATAAACGTTTGAATTTTAGTCCTCACACACAATGCAACGCGCCGAGTGTCTGCCGCTCTGTATATAGTTTTAGAATCATCTGCCGTCTGGCGGCCGATACGACCTCAGATCAGACGAGACGACCCGCTGAATTTAAGCATTTATTTATTTATTTTCTACTCGTTTTAGTTCTGCATTTAATATGAACCCTGAGTTTGAAATAAACGTTTGAATTTGAATTTGAATATCCCGAAAGCCACTGCTCATCCGGGCACTCCAGGCTCAGCCAATATTGATCCAGATCGCGGTGCCAACGATATTACGTCACAGGAAGCGTCCTGGCAGGCCATGTAGCCGCTAGTATGGCTGCACCCATGTTTTGCTGACATAGCTGAACCAGCACATCAGCAATGGATTTATATCAAATTGCTTTGAACATGAATTTCAACTTAAACTTGAACTAGAACGTGAGACAGGGGCTCAATATAATATCTTTTTTTTCATGACCACCACAGGTACCCTTTAATGCAAGTTTAAAACATATTTGGGAAATACCCTTGTTGCTAAAAGCCAGTGGTGGAATGTGACAAAGTGCTTTGTTGCTGTATTTAACCACAATTTCCATGTAGCTGTGCTTCAGTAAAATAGATTTTACAAGGGCTGGGTTACGTTTAAAATCATTTGTTTTTACTGTGGCCTCAGCAATCAGAATGAGTCGATACATTCACTTGAATGAAATCTAGTCCTTTAACTGAGGGTGTGCATCACCGAGTATGGAGTCGCTCAGTCAAAATATAGAATTTTTATCAATAAAAGTTAAGCCACCGCTCTGTCACCGCTGTGTCTCTTCTTGCCCTGGCTTCAAGTGTGGGTGGTGTTTTGTACTTGTATTGCTAAAATATAAAAGGAAGCACTACAATGGGTCTCAAATATTTGTAATGTGTCCTGCTATTATAATACTGCATGAGTTTATTGATGACAGACTATAAACTACACATGTAAACTAAAATATATTGATGACTGAACAACTCCCATTCCCCAAAGTGCAACATACAGTTATGAACATAACTCACAAAGGATCACACAAGTGATCTGACAAAAAAAATACATACATTAACAAGCGGTTTATTTTACAGTTGATGTGCCATTCATTTTCAATTATTCTGTAATTAATATTCACACAATCAAATAAATCTCAGTTTAGTCCCTTTTATATCAAGTGGAAATTGTGCTACTTTAGTTTTGGCACTTAATCTATAAAAGCAAAGCATTTCAGTACTTTCCACAGTGGCAAGGTCCATTGTGGGGTGGCTGCTTTTCCTTTCCTCTTGCCTAGACCAAAGACAGAATTGGATGGCGGTTAGTTAAAGCAAGCTCAACACATATACAGGTACATCTCAAAAAATTAGAATATCATGAAAACGTTCAATTTTTTTGTCACTCATTTCAGAAAGTGAAACCCATATATAGATTCATTACACAGACAGTGATATATTGCAAGTGTTTATTTCAATTTTGAGGATTATAACAGCACGGTGGCGGAGTTGTTAGCACTGTGGCAGCACAGCAACTCACAGCCCCCGACCAACTGTGAGTTGGTCGGGGGCTGGGATCAAACCCAGGATCCCCCGACCATCTGTGATCTCTGTGGAGTTTGCATGTTCTCCCCATGTCTGCGTGGGTTTACTCCGGGATTTCGCCGGTTTCCTCCCACACACCAAAAACATGCAAGTTAGGTTAATTGGCATCAAACTGGGGATTCTAAATTGTCCTTAGGTATGGACGTGAGAGTGAATGGTTGTCTGTCTGTCTGTGTTGGCTCTGTGATAGACTGGTGATCTGTCCAGGGTGTACCCTGCCTCTCGCCCAAAGATGCTGGGATAGGCTCCAGCCCCCCTGCGACCTGAAAAGGATTAAGTGGAAGAAGATGGATGGATGGATGGATGGACTATGGCTTACAGCCCATGAAAACCCCAAATTCAGTTTCTCAAAAAATTAGTAATTACATAAAATTAATTTTAAAAAAATAATTTTTAACCAACATATCAACAGCCAACATTTCTATTTAAAAACTATTTTTTAAAATTCATTTTATGTAATATTCTAATTTTTTTGAGAAACTGAATTTGGGGTTTTCATGGGCTGTAAGCCATAATCATCAAAATTAAAATAAATAAATGCTTGAAATATATTACTGTCTGTGTAATGAATCTATATAATATATGGGTTTCACTTTCTGAAATGAGTGACAAAAAAATATTGACGTTTTTCATGATATTCTAATTTTTTGAGATGTACCTGTATTAGGGAAACACACTTGTAAAAGTCAGTGGTGGGATGTGACAAAAATGCTTTGTTTCCTTGACAAGTGAGCACCCCAGGATCCACTCTGTACATGTACAAGTACATTTTCAATCCAGGAATTTCTGGTTGAACAGAAACAGCACGACAACACTGTTTTTTGGAAAATCCACAGAATAGGTATGTGGGTCTATTATGAGGCTTTAGAAAATTATATGAATCGCTTTATAAATCACTGGTTTGAAAATGCACTTGAATATGTTGACATTTTGGATCCTGGGGTCTTCTTGACCTGTATCCATATAAACAACATGCTGAGGGAGGCGGACCCCTGGCGACATGTGGAAACACATTCTTGAAAGAAATTACACACAACTTAATGTACAGCACCAAAGTGCAACACAAACACAAACCAGGACTTTAACCAGGATTAACATATTTTCATTGTTTTACTCTCACAAGCGAATACTTCAGACAAAGCAAGCATGAATCAGCAGAGTTGGCTACTAGCTAGCTAGCTACTAGCTAACACTCATTAGCCAGCACAGGATGGCGTTGTATTGCTCAAAAAAAGTGAGCTGACCACCAACAGGATAAATAAGCGAAAAGATGCACAATATCACAAATCACTCACCATCGATGGTTCTCTCACTTTCATCTTCAGCTTGTCTGTAGTCCGGTTCTATGCTGGGCTGCCATCTGTTTCGTTGTGGGGTCGCTCCTGTTGCTGTGGATACTATCTGCCAAGCACAGAAAACTCTGCACCTCTTTGTTGGACCACGGTGTAGATTTCTGTAAAACCTGCAAAGCCATCTCTATTAATATTGTGTTTACTCCGTGAACTTTTGCAAATGGCGGTTTGGAGTATCTTCAGAACACGGACGCTTTCATGACGTTACGCCCTGACCAATCAGTGGCCTGCAGTCTGTTGACGTTACATTTTTGGCCCTACTCAGCACGGTTGTACCCTGGTCTCGAATAGGTACTAAAAAAGTACCTGGTACCAGGTACCAGGCACTAATGGAAAAGGCTAGAAACCAAGCTGAGTAGAATAGAGTAAGGCCGAGTGGATACTAGTGGAAAAGGGGCTTAACAGCACAGATGACAATACTATGGACCAGCAGTGCGTGACTGGCAAACGGATGCTAAGTACACGCACTGCTGGTGATGGTGTGATGAGAAGCACCTGGGCAAAGACCGGGAAAGATGATCAGCAGGAGTTTGAATCAGCTGATGATAATGAGAGAGGGGATGTGGCCAGACCGGCGAGCATCAGCATGCGATCACAGAAAGTAGGTCAAAGCTGCATGTAAATCCATTAATACTTCCCCTCCTCGTGCGCTCCTCCTGTGTAAAAGGAGCGCACGAGGAGGCTTATGACAGCTGGAGCTGAAGCGTGTGATGTGGTCTTTCACGGCCTGCTGTTTATCTAAGCCTGCGACACAATGCAAAGACATAGCCATAAAATTAAAACAATAAACCAGAGAAACTGTGAGCTACAAAGCTGCTGTCATTCCAGTCAACAACACCGGCATCTGTTCTGTTGCTCATGTCATGATGGTGGCTGCCCTTCACCCGGTGGGCGGCACCACAGTCCAGTCAGCAGCTGCGTTTTTTGGAAAATAACTAGTTCATGTAGGCGCGGTTGTAAATATTATATTGACCATCGACAATGACTTTGGGTTTACACAACATGCTAAAAAATGTCAAAATCATGTCTTCAGACCTTTGATGAGCCAATGCTATTAACCATCTTAGGAATTAGATTATCAGGTGCTACAATAAGGACTTCAGTTTTGTCAGCATTAAGTTGTAAAAAGTTACTAGACATCCAGTCCTTAATTCCGGACAGACAACCATGAATAATTTTTAAATTGTCAACATGGTCAGGTTTAAAAGAAAAAAATAATTGTTAATCATCAGCATAGCAGTGATAAGTCACACCTTTAAATTTGCTGATGATAGAACCAAGTGACAGCATATACAGGGCAAATAAAAGTGCACCCAGAATTGAGCCCTGAGGCACCCCACAGGTTAAAGGAGCAGAGTCAGATGAATAAGAGCCAACAGCCATGGAAAAACTCCTACCAGAAAGGTAGGAGGAAAACCAATCTAGAGCTTTTCCAGAAATCCCTACCCAATCTCTAAGCCTTTGTAACAAAATACAATGGTCAATCATATCAAATGCTGCAGTAAGATCTAATAACACTAAAACAGAGCATTTGCCAGAGTCTGATGACATTAAAATATCATTCGACACCCTGAGAAGAGTGGTATCTGTTGAGTGTTTCTGACAAAAACCTGACTGAAATTTGTCGAAAATATTGTGTTCAATCAGAAAGTCGGTGAGCTGCTTGGCAACAACTTTTTCTAAAAGCTTAGAAATTGGCCTAAAGTTTTTAAAAACAGATGGATCAAGGTTACTGGTAGTTTTTTTAAAAAGTGGCTGTACAACTGCATGTTTAAAATACGAGGGGACACAACCACATTCAAGTGAACTGTTATTGATATTAACCAAAGATGTACCCACTGAGCCAATTACCTCTGTTAACATTGAGGTAGGCAAGATATCTGAAGGGCAGGAGGAGGATTTCATAGAGCCCTCCAACACTAACAAATCCACAAAAGAAATTGGGGAAAAATAACTTAAAATGGCCTGTCTATTGGGACAATCAAGGATTGGGGAAGAGGAATGAGTAAAACCAGCCCTAACAGCAGTAACCTTGCCAACAAAGAAAGAAAGAAACTTGTTACAGTCAATAATTGAATTTACAGGCGGAGCAAGACTGACAGGATTAACTATACTATTTATTGTGCTGAAGATCTTTGGATTGTTACTATAGGAGGAGATGATGTTGGAAAAATAAGAAGTCCTTGCCATTTTAATCATATTGTTAAATTCAATTAACAGTTCCTTAAGGTACAACTGATGCACCTCAAGTTTAGTGGACTTCCACAGTCTTTCCACCCTCCGACATTTACGTCTAAAACAACAGAGATCTTCATTTAACCAGGGGGATAAATTAACAGCACAGACAGTCCTGGTTTTAAAGGAAGCAACTACATCAAAGATGCTTGAACAGTGTGAGTTAAAAGAGCAGACCAAGCTCTCAGTGTCTTCATCAGAAGTTAAAACCACACTGCTGTCAAAGGCAGCAGAAAATTTCACAGCTGAAAATTGGTCAATCACGCGAAAGCATTTTACAAACTTGCCAGTGTAGCAGACTGATTTAAATTATAAATTAAAAAGAACACAAAAATGGTCTGACACAAGAAGCTCCTTAGTCTGAACATTGTTCACATCAAGACCAAGTGTAAAAACAAGATCAAGTGTATTTCCTTTGATATGTGTAGGGCCAGATAGACACAAAACAAAATTAAATGATTCAATAATACCCAAGAAATTAACTGCAAAACTGTCACTGGGATCGTTAATATGCAAATTAAAATCTCCAAGTAATAAAATCTGCTCAAATTTAATAATAGAAGTTAAAACATCACTAAACTCAGATAAAAGAAGAGGCATTAACTCCTGGAGGGCTGTAAATTAAAACAATAAAATGGGTCTGAGGAGCCGATTTTTAAAATCATCAGTTCAAACAATAAAATAGTTCCATGGCTCACCGTCCGTGTAACGAAGCGGCTCCAGTTCACGATGGCCGGACCACCACCGTGGCCTGTCAATCTCGGGGCACAGGAGAAAGTACAATCTGGTGGACAAAGTTCAATTAAGGAGGTAAATTCCTCACTTCTCTGCCAAGTCTCAAAAAGAAATAAAAAGTCCAGCCCTGCAGTAATGAATAAATCATTCAAAAAGAATGATTTATTTGCGATGGAAAGTGCATTAAGCAACACCAGGTGGATAGGCTCTGTTACAGCAGGAGTCTCGCCAGGAATGGAGGTCAGTGAAAGTTGGCGTAGGCACCCGCTGGGGATTTCCTGGCTTGAAGCAGGGAGAATGCCAGTTGGCACGGTAGAACAGGAAAAATAGGCCAGAGAAATGATGGCCTTACTCCGGGTACACCTGAGGGCCAGGATCCAGGAAAGAGGCCGGCTGCAAAATTAGGAGAAGACGAGGTGGAGTGAGCAAGACAGCGGAGCCGAGCAAGCCTTCTGGATTTCACCGCGGCACCTGCATGTCTTCCCCAAGGTTTGGATTGCTTTCGGCCGGTGTAACCACAGCGGGATTCCAGGTACCAACGGAAAGTTGGTACCTGGAAAACATCCCCACAATATGATGCTGCCACCATCATGTTTCACTGTAGGGATGGTTTTGGCCTGGTGATGAGCGGTGCCTGGTTTCCTCCAAACATGACACCTGGCATTCACGCCAAGGAGTTCAATATTTGTCTCATCAGCCCCAAGATTTTTTTTTCTCATGGTCTGATAGTCCTTCAGGTGCCTTTTGGCAAACTCCAGGCAGGCTGCCATGTGCTTTTTACTAAAGAGTGGCTTCCGTCTGGCCACTCTACCATACAGTCCTGATTGGTGGATTGTTGCAGAGATGGTTGTCCTTCTGGAAAGTTCTCCTCCTTCCACCGAGAAATGCTGGAGCTCTGACAGAGTGACCATCGGGTTCTTGGTCACCTCCCTGACAAAGGCCCTTCTCCCCAGTCGCTCAGTTTAGACAGTCGGCAAGCTCTAGGAAGAGTCCCGGTGGTTCCAAACTTCTTCCATTTACAGATGATGGAGGCCACTGTGCTCATTGGGACCTTTAAAGCAGCAGAAGTTTTTCTGTACCCATCCCAGATTTGTGCGTCAAGACAATCCTGTCTCGGAGGTCTACAGACAATTCCTCTGACTTCATGCTTGGTTTGTGCTCTGACATGCACTGGCAGCTGTGGGACCTTATATAGACAGGTGTGTGCCTTTCAAAATCATGTCCAGTCAATTGAATTTACCACAGACGGACTCCAGTAAAGCTGTAGAAACATCTCAAGGATGATCAGTGGAAACAGGATGCACCTGAGCTCAGTTTTGAGCTTCATGGCAAAGGCTGTGAATATTTATGTACATGTGATTTCTTAGTTTTTTATTTTAATTGCAAAAATCTAAAAAAAATAAAAAAAATTCACATCGTCACTATGGGATATTGTGTGTAGAATTTTGAGGAGAAAAAAAATGAATTTAATCCATTTTGGAATAAGGCTGTAACATAACAAAATGTGGACAAAGTGAAGTGCTCTGGCTGTCGTGATAACCACAATTATGTAGTACCGCGCGGTGGACAAGCCTACCATGGATGATAACGAGCAACCGCAAGAACCGCAGTGTTCAATTTTTTGCGTGTGGTTATATCTTGTTTTTCACTTATGTGCCCCCATTAATATATAAATTGATAAAAGTGTATTTTTATTACCAACAGCATGTTTGCACCTGGTACTGTGGAAGCTTCCACAGTGCGGGTGCTCGCGGCAGCACTGTGTGGGGCACTCTCTCTCCAGATGGACTCCAGCAGGTAGTTAGTGGCATGAGCGTGTGGACGAACTGCCAAATACAGCCATGACAGTGAGCACTGAAAGAGCACAAAGTGTGCTGTTTCCTTCTGAGCAGAGTGTTTATGATCCTGACAACTGAGCTCCGAGAGTGAAACAACTACTGCATAGTGCATTGCTTGTTTGAACGGGATTTTTCAGACGGCAGCAAATATCCAAAAATCACGGAGACAAGAGCCACGCAGGGTCCTGTAAGGAGGCTGTCCTGTTTAAATAAACTGAATGTTACTGCAGTCTCAAGCCCACACACCCCGTAGTTGAAATACTGGAGTTACAACCACTGCTTTATGAAAATGAATTTTTTAACAGAATCAACAGTTCATGCCTGTAGAAAGAACGGGGCTCTGCACAGTTGTCACACGCACATAAAGTGAGCGGAGCTGCAGTGAGTGTCTCACAGCTTCCATCATTTGCCACATAAGTTATGAACCCTGTTTAAATTACGAGACCACAGGGTCCTAAAAACATTTGCAATAATACCGCATATTGCGGTGTTGAGCTATCCACTGTCACTGCAGGGGAAATTCCTCCACCATGACAGCCCTATGAAGCGTTATGAATACTTTCCGGATGCACTGTAGATGTGCTGATTAATGAATCAAGTTGAAATGGAGAGTGCACTAAAATGTATTTGACATGAAATGTAAGCATTTTTGAGCATCAGAAAGATAATAGAGTATGCTCTGTGACTGTGTATGTGTGTTTAATAGCAATGACCCAATCCAAGAAGCCGGAGCCGAAGTGGAGTGATTGGGGTCCACCAATCAGAGGAAAGAAGAATATTCTGGAACACTGAAATGGAGCTATAAAACCAGGGAGTATGCTCTATACGTTCATTCTGTGGAGAGAGCCTCTACAATCAAGATCAGCTCTGGGAAGACTGAAGTGGACGCTGCAATCCCAAGACAGACTACCAGACACAGGATGATCCAACTTCTATTTACAGCAGAGGACTGTTATTTTTCCAGTCAGAAAGGAATCACCCAGACAAAACAGAAAGCAAGCTGTGGTTCACCATCTCTACAACAACCGGAGGATCGCTGCAGCCCATGAGCTGCACTGTAGACAAGAAGAAACAAGTTTCAACTCTACCGTCTACATGGAATCCAGAGGCCCGCTAAGGATTGCCTGGTTTGGCTACAAAGGAAACGCCTGCTGGAAGTTCCTCAATTGGATGGATGGCTCAAATTATGAAATTTCAGTGTTTCCTCTGGCTTAAAGACCTTGGCACGGTGGCATCATATTTTTCTGGGTGGCGGGGGGAGGGGGAAAAACACATGACACTATTCTAACCATAATATGCTAATTTTATACTATCCATCCATCTTCTTCCACTTAATCCTTTTCGGGTCATTGGGGGGGGGGGCGGTGGCTGGTGCCTATCCCAGCAATTCATTTCATTTTTAAATTTTGTATGCTAACTTCACCCTCCTCATGGAAAGTCACCTTATCGTGGTGGGGGGGTTTGCGTGCCCCAGTGATCCCAGGAGCTATGTTGTCCGGGGGCAATTTGCCTCTGATAGGGTCTCCCAAGACAAACTGGTCCTGGGTGAAGGGCCAGACTAAGAACGATCCAACAGACTCTCATGATAAATTGTATATCAAGGATTCAGTGTACCCCGCCCGGTATGGGGTTACCGGGGCCCCACCCTGGAGCCAGGCCTGGGGGAGGGGCTCGAAGGCTAGCGTCTGGTGGCCGGGTTTCCACCCATGGGACCCGGCCGGGCTCAGCCCGAAGGAGTTACATGGGTCCGCCCTCCAGTGGGTTCACCACCTGCAGGAGGGATCATGGGGGTCCGGTGCTATGTGGATTAGGTAGCGGTCAAAGGCGGAGACCTTGGCGGACTGATCCCAAGCTTTCTAAACTGGCTTTTGGTACGTGGAATGTCACCTCTCTGGTGGGGAAGGAGCCTGAGCTGGTGTACAAGGTTGAGCGATACCGGCTAGATATAGTCGGCCTCACCTCAACACACAGCTCCGGTTCCGGAACCAGTCTCCTGGAGAGGGGCTGGAGCTTGGCCTTTTCTGGAGTTGCCCCGGGCGAGAGGCGACGAGCAGGGGTGGGTATTCTTGTATCGCCCCACCTTGTTGCCTCTATATTGGAGTTTTCCCCGGTGGACGAAAGGGTTGCTTCCCTGCGCCTTCGGGTTGGGAAACGGGTCCTGACCATCATTTGTGCCTATGCACCAAATGATGTTTCAGAGTACCCACCCTTTTTGGAGTCTGTGACTGGGGTGCTGGAGGGTGCTCCTCCTGGAGACTCCATTGTCCTACTGGGGGACTTCAATGCGCACGTGGGCAACGACAATGAAACCTGGAGGGGGGTGATTGGGAGGAACGGCCTGCCCGATCTGAACCCGAGTGGTGTTCAGTTATTGGACTTCTGTGCTAACCACAGTCTGTCCATAACGAACACCATGTTCAAGCATAAGGGTGTCCATATGTGCACCTGGCACCAGGACACCCTAGGTCGCAGGTCGATGATCGATTTTGTTATTGTATCATCAGACCTGCGACCGTATGTCTTGGACACCCGAGTAAAGAGAGGTGCAGAGCTGTCAACTGATCACCACCTGGTGGTGAGTTGGATCCGATGGCAGGGGAGGAAGCCATTCAGACCTGGTAGACCCAAACGTATAGTGAGGGTGTGCTGGGAGCGTCTGGCTGAGGCCCCTGTCCGGGAGGTCTTCAACTCCCACCTCCGGAAGAACTTCAACCACATTCCGAGGGAGTCTGGAGACATGGAGTCTGAATGCCAGTTTACATGTGTTTTGTGGACTTGGAGAAGGCATTTGACCGCGTCCCTCGTGGATTTTTGTGGGGGGTGCTTCGGGAGTATGGGGTATCGGGCTTGTTGTTACGAGCTATTCGGTCTCTGTACGACCGTTGTGAGAGTTTGGTTCGTATTGCCAACACTCGGTCGGAGTCATTCCCAGTGAGAGTTGGACTCCGCCAGGGCTGCCCTTTGTCACCGATCCTGTTCATAATTTTTATGGACAGGATTTCTAGGCGCAGCCAGGGAATGGAGGGTGTCATGCTTGGTGACCACAGGATCTCATCTCTGTTGTTTGCAGATGATGTTGTCCTGTTGGCTTCATCCAGCAATGACCTACAGCTCTTGCTGGGACGGTTTGCCGCTGAGTGTGAAGCGGCTGGGATGAGAATCAGCACCTCCAAGTCCGAGTCCATGGTCCTCAGCCGGAAAAAGGTGGATTGTCCTCTCCGGGTTGGGGACAGGCTCCTGCCCCAAGTGGAGGAGTTTAAGTATCTTGGGGTCTTGTTCACGAGTGAGGGGAAAATGGAGCGAGAGATCGACAGACGGATTGGAGCAGCATCTGCAGTGATGCGGACGTTGTACCGGTCTGTTGTGGTGAAGAGGGAGCTTAGTTCTAAGGCAAAGCTGTCAATTTACCAGTCAATCTACGTTCCTACTCTCACCTATGGTCACGAGCTTTGGGTAATGACCGAAAGAACGAGATCGCGGATACAAGCGGCTGAAATGAGCTTTCTCCGTAGGGTTGCTGGACTCACCCTCAGAGATAGGGTGAGGAGCTCAGTCATCCGGGAGAGGCTCAGAGTAGAACCGCTGCTCCTCCACATTGAAAGGAGTCAGTTGAGGTGGTATGGGCATCTGATTAGGATGCCTCCTGGACGCCTCCCACCTGAGGTGTTTCAGGCACATCCCACTGGGAGGAGACCCCGGGGCAGACCCAGGACTCGGTGGAGAGACTATGTCTCCCAGCTGGTCTGGGAACGCCTTGGTATCCCCTCTGAAGAGCTGGAGCAGGTGGCTGGGGAGAGGGAAGTCTGGGCTTCTCTGCTTGAACTGCTGCCTCCGCGACCCGGACCTCCGGAAAAGCGGTAGAAGATGGATGGATGCTAACTTCACATATTGAACTTACCATTTGAAGTACTGTACAACCGAGGCTTCAATGTTGGAACTCTGAGCCAGTTCGGGTCCCACCCAGACGTCCTGTGTTTGGGCTCTTTAGTGGTGTCATCCTTCTCTCCTTCCTCTGCTCTTACCTCTCCTGGACCCTCTGCCTGACCACTTTCCTCTCCTTGGCTCCTCTCTTCTGTCTCATCTTTCCCTCTCTGAGCCCTGTCTAATTTAGGCTCTCTCTCCGTCTATGGTGGTATACAAACAGGTTAGAAAATACCAAGGGGCAGATTTACTAACGTGCTGCTCCATTGCAAAACCCTGTTTTGGTGTTACAAAACTACTGTTGAGATTTACTAAAGGGTGCAGAGCAAAATTTGCGGTAGAGAGGCGTGGACTGTGTTAATTTTGTGCCTGGCCTCACTGCATTTGTTGGAGCTGTCATGTCAACATGCAAATTTGAGGGAGGGGAGTATTTAAATGACTGGCGCAAGGTGATTTACTAAGGTTTGCGGTTGTCAGTCTGCTGCTAAATGCTCCAGGATTTAACATCCAAAAAAAGCTTGTCTTAATTCATCTGCGCCTGACATGATAGCGATTGTTGGTGCCGAGACACCAGCGAGAACCAAGGGCGCGTGGCAGAAGCTTCTCTCTGCCCGTGACGTTATTTGACATAAGAAAAGATTATCTGAATATCAATGGTCTGACAGAGACTGATGTGATGCTTAACTGGACATCAGCGGGCACTTTTTAAAAAAAAATATTATTTGTTTATACTCTTCACCACAATGGACAAGAACAATGTCCGCATCACTGCAGATGCTGCTCCGATCCGTCAATCTCTCGCTCCATTCTCCCATCACTCGTGAATAAGACCCCATCCATCCATCAATCTTCTACCACTTTTCTGGAGGTCCAGGTCACGGAGGCAGCAGTTCAAGCACAGAAGCCCAGACTTCCCTCTCCCCAGCCACCTGCTCCAGCTCTTCAGAGAGGATACCAAGGTGTTCCCAGACCAGCTGGGAGACATAGTCTCTCCAGGGAGTCCTGGATCTGCCACTGGGTCTCCTCCCAGGGGGACATGCCCCGAACACCTCGAGTGGGAGGCGTCCAGGAGGCATCCTAATCAGATGCCCATACCACCTCAACTGGTTCCTTTCAATGTGGAGGAGCAGTGGTTCTATTCTGAGCCTCTCCCGGATGACTGAGCTCCTCACCCTATCTCTGAGGGTGAGTCCAGCGATCCTACGAACAAAGCTCATTTCAGCCGCTTGTATCCGCAGTCTCGTTCTTTCAGTCATTACCCAAAGCTTGTGACCATAGATGAGGGTAGGAACGTAGACTGACTGGTAAATCGACAGTTTTGCCTTCCAGCTCAGCTCCCTCTTCACCACAACAGACTGGTACAACGTCCGCATCACTGCAGATGCTGCTCCGATCAGTCTGTCAATCTCTCACTCTATTCTCCCCTCACTCGTGAATAAGACCCCAAGATACTTAAACTCCTCCACTTGGAGCAGGAGCCTGTCCCCAACCAGGAGAGGACAATCCACCTTTTTCCGGCTGAGGACCATGGACTCGGACTTGGAGGTACTGATTCTCATCCCAGCCGCTTCACACTCAGCGGTAAACAGTCCCAGTAAGAACTGTAGGTCATTGCTGGATGAAGTCAGTAGGACAACATCATCTGCAAACAACAGAGATGAGATCCTGTGGTTACCAAGCATGACACCCTCCGTTCCCTGGCTGCACCTAGAAAGCCTGTCCATAAAAATTATGAACCGGATCGGTGACAAAGGGCAGCCCTGGTGGAGTCCAACTCTCACTGGGAATGAGTCTGATCAAGTGTTGGCAATACGAACCAAACTCACGCAACGGTCGTACAGAGACCGAATAGCTCATAATAACAAGCCCAATACCCCATAACCCCGAAGCACCCCCCACCAAAAAAACATGAGGGACGCGGTCGAATGCCTTCTCCAAGTCCACAAAACACATGCAAACTGGATGAGAAAACTCCCATGAACCCTCAAGGATTCTCGAGAGGGTAAAGAACTGGTCCGAAGTGCCACGGCCAGGACGAAAACCTCATTGCTCCTCCTGAATCCGAGGTTCAACCAACGGCCGGACTCTCCTCTCCAGTACCTTGGCATAGACCTTCCCAGGGAGGCTGAGGAGTGTGATCCCTCTAAAGCTGGAGCACACCCTCCGGTCCCCTTTTTTTGAAGAGAGGAACCACCACCTCACTTTGCCATGCCAAAGGCATTGCCCCTAACCACCATGCAATGTCTCAGAGGTGTGTCAACCATGACAGCCCTACAACATCCAGGGCCTTGAGGTACTCGGGGCGAATCTCGTCCACCCCCGGGGCTCGGCCTCCAGAGAGATTTTAACCACCTTAGTAACCTCAGCCCCTGTGATAGGTGAGTCGTCCCCCTCGTCCACAAGCCCTGCTTCCTCTGTGGACGGCGTATCAGTAGGATTGAGGAGCTCCTCAAAGTATTCCTTCCACCGCCCGACGATATCCCCAGTCGAAGTCAATAGCGCCCCAGCCGCACCATACACAGTGTGGACAGGGAGCTGCTTTCCCCTCCTGAGCCGCCGGACAGTTTGCCAGAATCTCTTCGAGGCCAACCGAAAGTCTTGTTCCATGGCTTCACCGAACTCCTCCCATACCCGAGTTTTTGCTTCAGCAACCACCCGAGTTGCACTCCGCTTGGCCTGCCGGTACACCTCAGCTGCTTCGGGAGTCCCACAAGCCAACCAAGCTTGATAGGACTCCTTCTTCAGCTTAATGGCCCCCCTCACCACTGGTGTCCACCACTTGGTTCAGGGGTTGCCACCACGAGATGCACCGATGACCTTGCGGCTGCAACTCTGGGCCGCCGCTTCAACAATGGAGGTGGAGAACATGGCATTCAGACTCCATGTCTTCAGACTCCCTCGGAATGTGGTTGAAGTTCTTCCAGAGGTGGGAGTTGAAGACTGCGCTGAAACCCCGGCCCAGAATTCAAAAGTGGACTGCTGTAACTGTTGAGGAGATGAAGGCGTTCATGGCACTCACGTTGTCCATGGGAATTGTGGAGAAGCGCGCATTGAAGGACTACTGGGCAGAGTTTTGGCCAACATTTACTCCTGGATTTGGCAGAGTGATGACATATGACAGGTTTGCAATCATCCTGTCTTGCTTTCATTTTGCAAACAATGACAACTGGGTTGCATATTGAGGGCCAGGGCATGATCGTCTTTTCAAGATCCGCCCGGTCATTGACTGTGTAGTGCCACGTTTTGCTGCCGCTTATGCTCCAGGCAAGGAACTCTCCCTGGATGAAATGACAATTGCATTCAAGGGGAGGTTGACCTTGAAACTTTATAACCCCAAAAAACAGACAAGTACAGCTACAAGGCATTTGTCTTGAGTGAAGCTAGCACAGGCTATGTGTTGCCGTGGTCACTGTACAATGGTCAAAATGGCGATGACTGACAATTTGGGTGCAACTCATCTTGTTGTGCGTCAGTTGATGGAGCCATACACTGGGAAGGGACATGAGGTCTACATGGACAGCTATTACACAAGGCCAGCCATCACTATGGAGCTCACAGCCAAGGACACTGGACTGTGTGGGACCATCAGCAGCAACAGGAGAGGTAATTCGTTTTTATTTTTATTCATTTTTTGTGTTATTTATGCCGATTTATTTATGCCAGTTTATTCATGCCATTATTTATTTATGCCATTACTACAGGTATGCCAAGGGATCTCAGACCAGCCTTGTTGCTGTTGAGAAGGGGAGATGACCCAATTTTCATGTGGCATGACAAACTGCTGGCCTGTGCGTGGCATGACACAAAGCGTGTCACCATGCTCTCATCCATCCATGCCAACACTTGTGTCCGGAAACGCATTCATACAAAGGGGAGTGTGACTGGTTTCCGTGACATAAACAAGCCTGTGTGTGTGGACAGCTATAACACCTACATGGGGGGAGTAGACAGAGCTGACAAATGAATGACAACATACCTCTTTCCACACAGGGCCAAGAAATGGTACAGCTACATTTTCAATGCACTCATGAGCATCTGCGTTGTGAACTCCCACATCCTGTACACTAGGTGTACTGCTGATCCACACAAGCCCCTGATGCTATTCATTCAGGAACTCATCATAAGTTTGCTTGAGGGGCACAAGAGGAGTGAGGGCAAGAGACCTGGAAGGCCTTCACAGCAAGCTTTGGAGACGCCACAGCGACTGACTGAACAGCACTTTATGGCCCAAAGTACTGGTTCACGTCCAGACTGTGCAGTCTGTTCGGATCGGAGCCGTCACCAAGGTCGTCGCCAGATGCACTTCAGGTGTGATCAGTGTGGGGTAGGCCTGTGTGCTGTGCCCTGCTTTGAACGTTACCACACACTGAAGAACTTCAAACTCTGCCACACTCACAGATGAGGGCAGATACTGTTACTGACAAAATGACCACAATCACCAAAAACAAAAAATTTGCTTTGTTGATTGTCATGGTAAAATTATATGCACATTTCTTGAACTTTTTTACCAATGTGTTACTAATGTGTGTTTTGATTATACTGACTTTGCCTGGTGTTTTGCACATTGGTAAGTAAAATTTGTGAAATCACAACTTTCTCTGTCATCTGCAACTTTTTTCTGGAAGGTACTGAATATTTCATTGGTGCAATATGGAAATTAGGTCCAATTATGCACAATGCATCGATGCAAGTTCACCTGGCAGACACTTAGATTCCTCTGCAACATTTTTGTAAGCGGGAATTTGCCTCTGTTTTGGTTCTCAAGCTATTGTCATTTGAAAATTTGAAGTCAAAACTCTGCGTTTTCCTGCCATATATTCTACACACACAAAGGGTCAAGTTGTTCATTGTTCATTGTTATGGCAGATATATTTGCATTTTTATGCCAATAGGTGGCAGTAGTCAACTATAAGCGAGTGTCGAAGAAGAGAGTGCAGACAGCCCTTGGCGCGAATGGAAGTGAGTGAACGGACCGAGTTGTGAAAAACGGACTGTGAATGAGTAATGTTTATGCTACACAATAAAAAAGAAACAACACACTGAGTTTCTTAATTCATGAGTGCAACATTTGTACTTTTTTCTTCATAAACTTCTGACTTTTTTTTGCAAATTTGCAGCTTTGCTCGACAAGAATGTACATTTTTTCCTTGTAAATTTGCGACTGACTACTAAAATACATATAGTATCCCTTCAATATTAACTTTTTCAACCTCTTTCTTTGACCTCAGTTTGCCATTAAGGGATCAGGTCAAGTGGAGCCCTGACCATGTGAGCACCCTAAGTAGAGCCTGGGATCCAATCTGTACATGTACAAGTGTATTTTCAATCCAGTGATTAGCAAACAGACTCATAATTTCCTAAAGCCTCATTCAGAACATTCTAGTCCCACATACGTATTGTGGATTTTAATCTGGGGGCAGCTAGCCGTGACGCGCAGCAGCGGTGGAGAAGAAAAGTCTTTTGGAAGAAGAAATGAAGGCAAAACCTTTTCTGGGTCAGCTGAAGTGTCATCTTGCATATATATATATTTTTACACTTGTTAGTGACCGGGTAAAGTCTTTTAAGCAGTTTTACACACGCACACACACACACACACACACACACACACACACACACACACGTACGTTCTTCTTCTTCTTCATGTTTACAGCCGCTCTTTCGTTGTTGTAGTGTCCGACTACTGCCGCCTATCTGGCTGGAGAACTCCCACCCATCATATTCTGTTAATCATATTCTGTGAATTATTCCTGTCTTTGAATGCATGTTTTAATATGTACTCATACTGGCTCGGACATCGCCCGGGATAACAAGGTCAGGAGTTCCTGGCAACGGAAGGTGAAGGACAGAGCTGCGTGGAGGAATCTGATCAGACCTAAAAGAAACAGTCATTGTCGCCCCCGACAGACTGCTATGATGATGATGAATGAAGCAAAAATTTCTACATTTTATATAGTGGGGGCACAGTTTGGGAGTTCTCTCACACCCAGAGCCAGGGGGAAGGGGAGAATAATGGACAGTAGGAGGAAGTCTCACCAGTGGGTATCAAACGGGACAGCAAAGACTATGTCCCCCTCCCGTGGGGAGAGGAGTAAATGCCAGAGAGAAGAAGTGCTTTTGTGCAGAACCCACGTGTATTATGTCAATGTGCTGCATTTCTCTTTGTTGACACAACAATGTACGAGTGTCGGAAGCTCTGGATCGCTACGTATGGCAATAAAGACAGAAAAGAGGAATGTTCAGAGACCCAGATAGCACAGTAGCTCAGCAGAGCTCCAAAGTGTGTTTTGTTTATATGTTGTCAGCGAAAGAATAAAGCTCTGTGTCATCAATTCAATTCAACTTTATTTATATAGCGCCATTTCACAACAACAGTCATCTCATAGCACTTTCAACTGTAGGGGAAACCCCCACAGTTGCAGAAAAAACCCAGCAATCAGGCGATCCACTGTGAGCAAGCGCTTGGCGACGGTGGAGAGGAAAAACTCCCTTTTAACAGGAAGAAACCTCTAGCAGAACCAGGCTCAGGGAGAGGCAGTCATCTGCTGCGACTGGCTGGGGGGTGAGGGGATAGAGAAGATGAAAAGAACAGACATGTAGAAAGCAAACAGCATGATGGGGACTCAATCTATGGGAGAGAACAAACAGATGTTAATGACCAGCAAAAAATAAATATTTCATTGAGAGTGAAGAAAGTAGTGAAGCCCAGTGCATTATTGGAGGTCTCCCGGCTATCTAAACTTATTAGCAGCATAACTAAGGGAGGGTTCAGAAACACATGATCCCTCCCTAATTGTAGGCTATATCAAAAAGGAAGGAATTAACCCTACTCTTAAAAACAGATTGAGTCTGACTCCCGAATCCAGATTGGCAGCTGGTTCCACAGGAGAGGAGCTTGATAACTGAAGGCTCTGCTTCCAATTGTACTTTTGGAGATTCTAGGTATTACAAGTAATCCTGCATTTTGGGAGCATAGTGGTCTGTTAGGATAATACGGTAGTATCAGATCTTTTAAATAAAAAGGGGCCTGATTGTTTAGAGCTTTGGAAGTAAGAAGAAGGATTTGAAACTTAATTCTAAACTCTATGGGAAGCCAATGAAGTGAGGCCAGAACCGGAGAGATAAGATCTCTCTTTCTAGTACCTGTTAAAACTCTTGCCGCAGCATTTTGGATCAACTGAAGACTTTTTAAAGATGTTTTAGGACAACCTGATAATAAAGAGTTACAATAATCTAATCTCGAGCTAACAAAAGCGTGGATCAGTTTCTCAGCATCACTCTGAGACAAGATGCTCCTAATCTTGGCAATATTACACAAATGATAGAAGGCAGTCTTAGAAACAAATTTAGTATGTGAATTGAAAGACAGATTTTGATCAAAAATAACTCCAAGGTTCCTCACAGAGCTATGAAGAGAAAGAGTAACCGCATCCAAACTAAAAGTTTGATTTGGAAAGGTATTTCTAAGGTTTTTTGGACCAACAAGAATGACTTCAGTCTTATCTGAATTTAATAGCAGGAAATTACAAGTCATCCAAGCTTTGATTTCCTTAAGACAGGCTTCCAACTTGGCTAATTGATTACTATCATCTGGCTTCATTGACAGATATAATTGTGTGTCATCTGCATAACAATGAAAATGTATACAGTGATTTCTAATAATGTTGCCTAACGGAAGCATATATAAACTAAAAAGAGTAGGGCCTAGCACAGATCCCTGTGGAACTCCATGACTGAGCTTTGAGTTGAAAGAAAACTCATCATTGACATGAACAAACTGGAACCTATCAGATAAATAAGATCTAAACCACTACAACGAAGTTCCATTGTCCAACATAGTGTTCTAATCTATCAAGTAGAATATTATGATCGATAGTATCAAAAGCTGCACTAAAGTCTAAAAGGACAAGAACAGAAATAAGTCCATTATCACATGCGATAAGGAGGTCATTAATGACCTTCACTAAGGCTGTTTCAGTACTATGATGGAGGCCAAAAAAATGCAGGGTAGGTTAATTGGAGACTCTAAAGTGGCCCTAGCTGTGAATGTGTGTGTGAATGGTTAAGGGATAGCACCGTACCGTGGCTGCTTCATCCATCCAGGTGGATGTCCTCAATTTCCCCTCTGGGGATCAATAAAGTATACAAAATCAAAAAATAATAATAATAATTCTAAACCCAGATTGAAACTCTTCAAGTAAACCATTTCTGTGCAGGTGGTCAAATAATTGTGTAGCAACAACTCTAAGATTTTTGAAATGAAAGGGAGATTAGAGATTGGTCTATAGTTAGCTAAAACTCCTGGATCCAGCACTGGCTTTTTGAGTAAAGGTTTAATTACAGCCGTTTTAAAAGCCTGCGGTACATGGCCTAAAGTTAATGAAGAATTGATTATTTGAAGAATAAAGCTACCAATAAATGGGAAGACTTCTTTAAATAACCTGGTAGGAATAGGGTCTAAAAGACAAGTTGAAGGATTGGATGAGGAAATTATTTTGTCTAACTCTAAAAGGTCGGTTGGAGTAAACTCATCCAAACAAATATCAATTGAAGTAGTTGTAGTAGTTACTGTATTTAAGTTAACGGTGGGAAGAATCTGATTGATTTTATCTCTGATAGATGAAATTTTATTATTGAAAAACTTCATAAAGTCCTGACTAGTAAGCTCTAAGAAAATGCTACGATTGACAGAGTCCTGACTCTTTGTCAGCCTGGCCACAGTGCTGAAAAGAAACCTAGGATTATTCTTGTTCTCTTCTATTAATGCAGAACAATAACTTGTTCTAGCTTTTCTAAGAGATTTTTTTTTTATAAATTAAAAGATGATTTCTCCAAGCTAAATAGATTTTATCTGAATTAGTTGAGTGCCATTTTCTTTCTAATTGACAAGTCTTCTGTTTTAAGCTACGAGTTTCTGTGTTGAACCAAGGGGTTAGAAATCTCTGATTAGACTTTTTCTTTTTTAAAGGGACCACCAAGTCTAGAGTCTGATGCAGAGAAGGTGTAACACTATCTACCAAGCTATCAATTACAGAAGGAGCAAGCTGTCTATAGCTTATTTCTGTTGTGCTGCCACATGGCATAGAGGAAACAATCTGCATAAATCTGGTAACAACATCATCTGAGAGGCATCTACTGTAGTAATATTTTTCTTTAGGAGCCAAATAGTCAGAAATAGTAAAATCAAAGGTTAACAGACAATGGTCTGACAGTACAGGGTTACGAAGAGACACTACCAGATTTTCTCTTTCTATGCCATATGTCAGAACAAGGTCCAACGTATGGTGGAGATAATGGGCAGAATGTCCTACTTTCTGAGAAAACCCCATCGAGTCCAATATTGAATTAAATGCCATATTAAGGCAATCACTATCTACATCTACATGTATATTAAAGCCCCCTACTATAATTATTCTATCTGATTTCAGCACTAAATCAGCCAAGAATTCGGCAAATTCAGATAAAAATTCTGAGTAGGTTGATGGAGGACGATGAACTATGGCAAATAAAATTGGGTTCAGCCTAAAATTGCTAAAATGCCCAATACTGAGGACCAGGCCCTCAAAGGAATTATAACATGTTTTTTGCTTAACATTAACTAGTAATTTAGAATGGTAAATTGTTGCTACTCCTCCTCTACGACCAGAACTTCTGGGATTTTGACAGTTTAAATAACAAGAGGGAGTTGATTAATTTAAACCAACATAATCCTCTTGTCCTAACCAAGTCTCTGTAAGAGATATTAAATCAATCTGATGATCAATTAACAGATCATGGACTAGCAGAGACTTGGGAGTTAGAGACCTAATATTTAACAAACCGCATTTAATTTTTAAATTATGAGGCGGAACAGAGGCCAAATCATTCAATTTGGAGGCTTCATGTTTAATTTGAGTTTTACCAACTTTTTGTTTAATCACTTTGGGATGCTTATACATTATATTTTTATTTACTTTGGAGGGAGCAGACAATGATTCTCTGATGGGGAAGACAGGGGCTAAGTTGAGGGGTGGTGGATGAAGAGGAGCTGCAGAGAGGCATGTAAGACTGTGACTCTGCTTCCTGGTCCAAACTCTGAGTTGTCAAAGTTTTGGAAATTTGGATAAAAATGATGCCAGATTGTTAGATAAAAGAGACGCACCATCCAAAGTGGGATGGATGCCGTCTTCTCTATTAAGACCAGGTTTTCCCCAAAGTGAGCTCCAATTGTCAATGTAGCCCATGTTGTTTGCAGGACACCACACAGACAGCGAGCGGTTGAAAGATAACAAGCGGCAAAACATGTCATCACTGGTCAGATTGGGGAGGGGCCCAGAGAATACTACAGAGGAAGACATTGTTTTGGCAAAGTCACACACCGATTCCATGTTAAGTTTTGAGACTTCCGACTGCCGGAGTCGGACGTCTTTAATGCCGGCGTGGATAACAATTGTGGAGTATTTACAGTTACTTTTAGCCAGCATTTTCAAATTTGACTAAATGTCGCCTGCTCTGGCCCCAGGAATGCATTTGACTATAGCCGCTGGAGTCTCTAGGTTCACGTTTCTGACTACAGAGGCGCCAATGATCAGAGTTTTTTCCTCAGCGGGTGTGTCGCTGAGCGGAGAAAAAGGATTAGAAACATGAACAGGTTGGTGGTGAACCGGGCTTTGCAGCTAGGCTTCCTTCTCACCATGACCCACCCAGTCTCCTCGCTGCTGAGGAGGACCGGAGGACCGCTAGCAGGCCCTATCCTAGGGAGCTCCGCTGCAGCTAAGGGACATCCGTCAAGATTAACTGGAGCAGACGGTGTTTCAATGCAGCAGAGCCGGGATTCCAAATCAGACATCCTCGCCTTGAGTGCCTCAAAAAGACAACATTTATTACATTTACCGTTATCACTAAAAAAGGCACGGGTGTAGCTAAACATCTGACAGAGAGAGCACACCAGAGAAGGAGGGGAAGGAGAGCTAGTATCCATAGCTAGTGGCTAACCCGAAGCTAACTCAAACACCGGTTAAAGGTGAACAGAAGGCTAAAGAGGGTCATTAGATGACACTGAGTTGCACTCAGTGTCTCTCGCACACAGGTGCAAGAGGCTTGATAAACAGAAGTGAGAGCTAACGGTAGATTGAAAAAAGTGATTAAAACACAATTAAAGGCAAAATCCTCAGGAGAATGAGGAGAGCTAACCAAAGAGCAAACCACAGACAGACAGCAACACAGGAAGTGACAATATGTTAATCCAGCTCGTTGTCTCGCCTGCATCCTTTTGCTACACTCGTGACCCTCGACATGCCATGGAGCACCTATTCCTCTCCCAACACTGGTGACCGAAGAGTGAGGGAGAGTGAGCTCGCCTGCATCCTTTTCTCCACATTAGAGACCTAAGGTGCCATGGAAGGCGAGCTGAGCACAATCCCGGACTCTGGCTTTACGACTTGACAGCGGAGTTTCAGCGCATAGAAGCCCAGTGTGTACTCCGCAGGTTAGAGAAGGATGACAAGAATACTACTAAGTGGTCGTTGCGCCAGACATGCGCGCCACGCAACAGGCGACAAGCCTGCTTCAGGAACCGACTGGCCGCAGCGGGAGCGAACCTGGCCATCTTGTCGTTGCGAGTGACTAAGGACTACCACGCACTGGCGCAGGAAATGGATCCACCATCTGGCTCAAACGCCCAGCGATGTGTGCCGCCATGCCCAGTCAAGAAGTCAAGAAATGGCACGGCCAGTAGCCATTAGCAGCTGCGACTCCTGGCGAAAGAAACAAGCTGTTTTGTGTCACAGACACATGTTGGGGAGATGGTTTCTAGTGGATTTCTGCACCCAGAAGAGCATCTTGCCAGTCAATGCTGCAGAGTGTCAGTGGGCATCGGTCCCAAGTTTACAGCTGCCAACGGATCCACCATCAGGACATGTCGCCCAAGGACACAACTGGGTTGACCACCTGTCCAGGGGCTCTTTAGGGCTGCGCCCCGCACCTAAAGAAGATCTGACCGCCTCTCCGACGGAACTTCTTTTTTTCCCCCTCAGCCACTGCGCATCCTCAGGGAATTGGGCCGACCGCCTTCCCCAGATCCTTTTGGGGCCAAGGAGGAATTGGAAGAATGCGTTTCTCTCAACCACTGCAGATCACCGGAGAGTTTTTACCAGAAAATCCTGCACCCGAGGCTGATCTGCCCACACAATTTTTGCGTGGCCTGGAGGCTTTTAACGTACCGGTCCGGCCCACCATTGTTTTCCCCACACATTCGTCCCTAAAAACCTGCAGAATGCCGGTTTTGCTTCCATCAAGCACAATGCGCACTGGACCCCACTGCGCCCACCGTACTACGGACCGTTCAATGTGCAGGAATCTGGGGCGAAGCATAAGGCGTTTTCCCATCCTCTCCCTTTCCCTCCACAGACTGACATGCCCTCCGATACACTTCACCAGTAGGACGGTTCTACTGGATCAGCAACCCCCCTCTAAAGCCGCTATGAGTGCCAGCTCGGGCCCAAAGGACCGGGGGGTCAGAACCCCTTCTGGGTGTTCAGGAGGGGAGGGGGCTGTGTGGGAGCACAGGTTGGGAATTCTCTCACACCCAGAGCAAGGGAGAAGGGGAGAATAATAGACAGTAGGAGGAGGTCTCACCGGGGGGTATCAAACGGACTATGTGCCCCCAAGGGGAGCACATAGTCTATCACATATTACTACCCTATTATCCTAACAGAGCACTACACCCCCAAAATGCTGGATTACTTGTAATACCTAGAATCTCCAAAAGTACAATGGGAGGCAGAGCCTTCAGTTAGCTCCTCTCCTGTGGAACCAGCTGCCAATCTGGATTTGGGAGTCAGACTTGATCTCTGTTTCTAAGAACAGGGTTAAAACCTTCATTTTTGATATAGCCTAACCCTTTGAGATCGCCTGATTGCTAGGGTCTGTCTGCAATTGTGGGGGTTTGCCCTACAGTTGAAAGTGCTATGAGATGACTGTTGTTGTGAAATGGCGCTATATAAATAAAGTTGAATTGAATTGAATTGAAGGGGAGAGAAGTATATGCCGGAGAGAAGAAGTGTGTTTGTGCAGAACCCGTGTGTATTATGTTAATGTGCTGCATTTCTCTTTGTTCACACAACAATGTACGAGGGTCAGAACCTCTGGATCGCTACATATGGCAATAAAGATAGAAAAGAGGACTGTACAGAGACTCAGATAGCGCAGTAGCTCAGCAGAGCTCTGAAGCGTGTTTTGTTTATATGTTGTTAGTGAAAGAATAAAGTTCTATGTCATCCAGCTCGTTGCCTCGCCTGCATCCTTTCGCTTAACTTATATATACGTATATATATACACTGTATATACACACACACAACGGATATAACAAGTCAAATCAAATCAAATCAAACTTTATTGTCATATTGCTGTACATACAACTGTAGTGCAGGCAAGATGAAATTGCGTTTCTCTCGGCATCCATATAAGAAGCAGCATGATTAAGACACACTCCCACATAGCTCCACCCCCCACCCCCCCATCCATTCACACATCCCTGAGACATACTTGGGGAAAAAGAATAACTAACTATAACTATGGACAAAATGTCCGTAGGTGCAGTAGTGTGTATTGAGAGATTCCGGGTCAGCTGTTCAGCATCCTGACAGCTTGTGGAAGGAAGCTGTTGATCAGTCTGGTGGTTCTGCCTCTGATGCTCCGGAATCGTTTACCAGATGGAAGAAGTTCAAAGTGTTTATGCAGAGGGTGAGAACGGTCCTTGACAATGTTCAGTGCCCTGCTCCTACAACGGTTCTGAAAAAGTTCTTGGACAGAGGGGAGGGAGACTCCAATTACCCTCTCCGCCCCCTTGACTATCCTCTACAGGGCTTTTTTGTCTGACATACTGCAGCTGGAGTACCATGTAGCAATGCAGTACGTCAGAACACTCTCCACCACACCTCTGTAGAAGGTCCTGAGGATGCAGATGGGGAGAGAGGCCTGTTTGAGTTTCCTCAAGAAGTGTAGTCTCTGCTGAGCCCGCTTCCTGATCTCCAAGGAATTCTTGCTCCAGGTCAGGTCCTGCGAGATCTGCACTCCGAGGAACTTGATGTTCTCTACTCTCTCCACTAAACGGCCGCCGATGCTGAGGGGGACGTGCTCAGGCTGTGACCGCCAGAAGTCGATAATCATCTCCTTCGTTTTGTCCACGTTGAGCACCAGATTGTTCTCCCTGCACCAGCCCTCCAGGTCTCTCACTTCTTTCCTGTACATTGATTCCTCATCCCTCTGAATAAGTCCCACCATCGTGGTGTCATCAGCAAACTTAATAATCTGGTTCCCCTCGTGTCTGGATACACAGTCATGTGTTAGAAGTGTAAACAACAGTGGACTGAGTACACAGCCTTGAGGGGATCCGGTACTCAGCGTGACAGAGTTGGAGATGTTGTTTCCAACCCGGACAGACTGAGGTCTCTCAGTCAGGAAATCCAGGATCCAGAGACATGTGGCGGTGTTCAGACAGAGAAGGAGTAATTTCTCCATCAGTCTCTGGGGAATAATGGTGTTGAATGCTGAACTGAAATCAATGTACAGGAGTCTGGCGTAGGTGTCTTTCTGGTCCAGGTGGGTGATGACAGAGTGTAGGGTGGTGACTATAGCATCCTCTGTGGAGCGGTTTGAACGATATGCAAACTGGAGCAGGTCGTGTGATGCAGGGAGGCAGGCTGTAATGTGTGGTTTGACAAGCCGTTCAAAACACCTCATCACAATTGGTGTCAGTGCAACAGGACGATAGTCATTCAAACAGGACACCACTGGTTTCTTTGCCACCGGTACAATGATAGAGGTCTTGAAGCATCTGGGAACGATGGCCTGACTCAGGGAGATGTTATAAATGTCAGTCAGGACATCCGCCAACTCGCTCGCGCAGTCTCGGAGCACATGTCCCGGAATGTTGTCTGGACCTGCAGCTTTGCGTGGGTTGACTCTGGTTAGGGTCCTCCATGTGTCCGCTGTGTTGATGGTAAAAGCTGGTCCGACCGATGGTGGGGGTGGGCCAGCCCTCCCTCTGACTGTCGAGTTTGATGCTTCAAAACGTGCAAAGAAGTCGTTAAGCCTGTCTGGAAGCGAAGCGTCGTCATCATCGACCCCCTGCCTAGACTTAAAGCCCGTCAGTGTCCGAACTCCCTGCCACATCTGCTTGGTGTTCCTAGTGTCACAGAGGTGTCCCTGGATTTTCTCCGCATAGGCGCGCTTTGCCGCCTTAATTCCCTTTGAAAGCGCAGACCTGGCTGAGCAGAGGGCAATCCTGTCCTTCGCTCTGAAGGCTGCATCTGTGGCTGTAAGCAGCGAGCACACCTCTGCAGTCATCCAGGGCTTATGATTACCCCGCATAGTGATGGTCTTCGCTGTAGTGAAATCCTCTGTGCACTTTGCGATGTAGCTGGTGACCGTATCAGCATACTCCTCCACATCTGTCTTGTCTTCCTGGGAGGCTGCTATTTTGAAGATCTTCCAGTCTGTGTGCAGAAAACAGTCTTGCAGTGCAGAGGTTGCACTCTCTGGCAAAATCCTGATTTGTTTCACTGCTGGCCTGCTGCGCTTCAATAAAGGTTTGTAGGCAGGCAGCAGCATCACGGACATGTGATCAGAATGGCTGAGATGGGGCGGGGTATCGCTTTATATGCATCTGTGTTTGTGTACACTAAGTCCAACATATTCTCTCCTCTGGTCTTAAAGTCTACACATTGTTTAAACTTGGGGAGCACAGTCTTTAGGCTGGTGTGGTTAAAATCCCCCGCAACCACCACAAAACTGTCCGGATGTGAAGTTTGGATTTCACTGATCGCATTGTGCAGTACCCTGAGTGCCTTCTTAGCATTAGCTTTAGCATTAGGGCTCAGCGCTATGTAAACACCAGCTACAAACACGTTACTGAATTCCCTCGGCAAATAATAAGGCCGACAATTAACAATAAGGAACTCCACCAACAGAGAGCAGTGTTTAGACACTAACGTGGCATTAACGCACCAGTTCTTGTTAACATAGATGCATAGCCCACCCACCCCCCGGCTCTTACCGGGGCTCGCCGTTTCCCTGTTGGCACGGAACATCGCCATGTCTTCCAGTTGAATGGCCTCGTCAGGAATGTTGTCGTGGAGCCATGTCTCGGTAAAAACAAACACACAGCAGTCCCTCCACTCTCTCCGGGTTTCTCTCAGCAGATGCAGTTCGTCCACCTTGTTTTTGAGGGCGCGGACGTTAGAGAGAAGAAGCGACGGTACTGCTGGTCTGGAGGGGTTAGCCTTTAGCCTAGCATGGATCCCGGCCCTTTTTCCTCGCTTTTGCCTGCATTCGCTCCGCTTCTGCTTCCTCCTCTCTCGGGTAGCTTCCAGCGGGGACTCCGCCAGAATTCCATGCTGGCGTAGAATGTCCAAATCACAACCGATCGCCGCGATTCTTGCAGCGTGCAGTACCTTGATGTTTAATAAGGTTTCACGGTTGTAAGTTTTACAGAATGTACGTCTGGGATGATTAAAACTCTCACACTCGCTGATGCCAAGAGGGGCCACTGCGTCTAGGCGAGCCGCCATCTTAATAAACTTAATAAACAAAGTCTACACACCCCTGTTCAAATGCCAGGTTTTTGTGATGTAAAAAAATGAGACCTTTGACTGCCACCTAATCCACATAGCACCGGACCCCCATGATCCCTCCTGCAGGTGGTGAGCCCACTGGAGGGCGGACCCATGTAACTCCTTCGGGCTGAGCCCGGCCGGGTCCCATGGGTAGAAACCCGACCACCAGACGCTAGCCTTCGAGCCCCTCCCCCAGGCCTGGCTCCAGGGTGGGGCCCCGGTAACCTCATACCGGGCGGGGTACACTGAATCCTTGATATACAATTTATCATGAGAGTCTGTTGGATCGTTCTTAGTCTGGCCCTTCACCCAGGACCAGTTTGTCTTGGGTGACCCGATCAGAGGCAAATTGCCCCGGACAACATAGCTCCCGGGATCACTGGGGCACGCAAACCCCCCCACCACGATAAGGTGACAATCCATGAGGGGGATCCATGGGGTATCGGGCTTGATGTTATGAGCTATTCGGTCTCTGTACGACCGTTGTGAGAGTTTGGTTCGTATTGCCAACACTCGGTCGGAGTCATTCCCAGTGAGAGTTGGACTCCGCCAGGGCTGCCCTTTGTCACCGATCCTGTTCATAATTTTTATGGACAGGATTTCTAGGCGCAGCCAGGGAACGGAGGGTGTCATGATTGGTGACCACAGGATTTCATCTCTGTTGTTTGCAGATGATGTTGTCCTGTTGGCTTCATCCAGCAATGACCTACAGCTCTTGCTGGGACGGTTTGCCGCCGAGTGTGAAGCGGCTGGGATGAGAATCAGCACCTCCAAGTCCGAGTCCATGGTCCTCAGCCGGAAAAAGGTGGATTGTCCTCTCTGGGTTGGGGACAGGCTCCTGCCCCAAGTGGAGGAGTTTAAGTATCTTGGGGTCTTGTTCACGAGTGAGGGGAAAATGGAGCGAGAGACTGACAGATGGATCGGAGCAGCATCTGCAGTGATGCGAACGTTGTACCGGTCTGTTGTGGTGAAGAGGGAGCTTAGTTCTAAGGCAAAGCTGTTGATTTACCAGTCAATCTACGTTCCTACTCTCACCTATGGTCACGAGCTTTGGGTAATGACCGAAAGAACAAGATCGCGGATACAAGCGGCTGAAATGAGCTTTCTCCGTAGGATTGGTGGACTCACCCTCAGAGATAGGGTGAGGAGCTCAGTCATCCGGGAGAGGCTCAGAGTAGAACCGCTGCTCCTCCACATTGAAAGGAGTCAATTGAGGTGGTATGGGCATCTGATTAGGACGCCTCCCACTTGAGGTGTTTCAGGCACGTCCCTCTGGGAGGAGACCCCCGGACAGACCCAGGACTCGGTGGAGAGACTATGTCTCCCAGCTGGTCTGGGAACACCTTGGTATCCTCTCTGGAGAGCTGGAGCAGGTGGCTGGGGAGAGGGAAGTCTGGGCTTCTCTGCTTGAACTGCTGCCTCCGCGACCCGGACCTCCGGAAAAGCGGTAGAAGATGGATGGATGGATGGAAAAAATGAGACTAAGATAAATAATTTCAAAACTTTTTCCACTATTAATGTGAACTATAACCTGTACAACCCAACTGAAAAACAAATTGAAATTTAAGGGGAAAGATTAAAAAAAATACAATAACCCGTTTGCATAAATATGCACACCCTTTTAAAACTGGGGATGTGGCTGTGATCAGAATTAACCAATCACGTTCAAACTCATGTTAATGGGAGTCAGCACACACCTACCACCATTTAAAGTGCCTCTGATTAACCCTAAATAAAGTTCAGCTGTTCTAGTAGGCTTTTCTTGACATTTTTGTCATCACATCTTACAGCACAAGCCATGGTCCACAGAGAGCTTCCAAAGCATCAGAGGGATCTCATTGTTCCAAGTTATCAGTCAGGAGAAGGGTACAAAAGAATCTCCAAGGCATTAAATATACCATGAAACACAGTGAAGACCGTCATCATCAAGTGGAGAAAATATGGTACAACAGTGATATTACCAATAACTAGACGTCCCTCAAAAATTGATGAAAAGATGAGAAGAAAACTCATCAGGGAGGCTGCCAAGAGGCCGACAGCAACACTGAAGGAGCTGCAGGAATTTCTGCCAAGTACTGGCTGTTTAGTACATGTGACAACAATCTTCCATCTTTCTCATACATCTGGGCTATGGGGTAGGGTAGCAAAATGGAAGTTTGATCTTACAAAGAAAAACATCCAAGCCTGTCTACATGTTGCAAAAAAACGTTTGAAATCTCCCGCGTGTAGGAAAATGTGTTATGGTCCAATGAAACTAAGGTTGAACTTTTTGGCAATTAACTTTTTTCCCCTCACTTCCGGTGTCACGAGTCGGCACTCGTTTTTTATTTACCATCAGTTTTTTTCTTGCCACAACTTTCTGATCCTTTAACTCTGCATCCATTACGGATGCCAAGCACACATATATCACAGCAATGGCATTGATATTTGCCATCTTTCTGCTCATATCGCCAATGACTTCTGACCCAGTGAGCTACTGTTTACAGTAGGAGTCAGCTGTGAGCATTGAGCTGTCCCACGGTGCTAAAGCAAAGATCCAATATCCCACGAGAAATCAGGCGAAAACAACGGGGATGTCTTTAGGGAGTGAAGCAACGTGCGAGGAGAATAAGGTACATACCAGTCCATCCGTAATTATGGGAAATGTGAGATTGCTGCTTAACAAGACAGACAAATTGGTAGCTATGTCCTGGTATGAGAGCGTCTTCAGAGAGTTTAGCATTATGTTGTTTACTGAAATGTGGCGAGCTGAATTAGCAACAGATGCTAACAACGGACTGGAGGGTTTTCACTTAATACGGGCAGATCGGACACAAGATAGCATGCAGAGCAGAGATGGGGGGCTGATTATGCTTATGAACAACAGATGGTGTAATCCTGGGCACACCATGATTAGAGAACAACACTGCAGCAAAGACATTGAGTTGCTAGCTGTTGGCAAGCGACCGGCATACCTTCCCAGAGAGTTCTCACATGTCATCGGTATTGTTATTTATGTACCCCCCCCTCTACAAGCACTGAGGCAGCACGTGACATAATCCACTCAGTCACTAGCAGGCTGCAGACGCAGAACCCAAATGCTCTCCTGCTCATCTCTGGTGATTTTAACCATACTTCACTGTCCTTCATTCTGCCCACTTTGGCCAGGATGTCACATTCCACATCAGAGACAATAAAACACTGGATTTATTTTATGCAAACACCAAGGAGGCTTACACTGCATCACTACTCCCCCCTTGGAAGATTGGACCACAACTTCATTCACCTCCTGCCTGTGTACAAGCCCCTGGTACACAGGCAACTTCCTGTTACCTGCAAAGTGAAGATATGGTCTGAGGAGGCGGAGGACGCTCTGAAGGACTGGTTTGAATCCACTGTATGGGAGCAGCTTTGTGATCCACATGGTGAGGATATCGACAGCCTCACACACACCATAACAGACTACATCAACTTCTGTGTGGACAACACCGTACCCACCAAGATCATACGGTGTTTCTCAAACAACAAACCCTGGATCAACCCTGAGATAAAGTCACTGCTGAAGGAGAAGAAAAGGATCGTCAGGTTGGGAAACAAGAAGGAGCTGAAGTCCGTACAGAGGGAGCTAAGGAGGAAATTCAGAGAGGGGAAGGACAGCTATAGGAAGAAGATGGAGGACAAGCTGCAACAGAGTGATGTCAGCGGTGTCTGGAGAAGCCTCAAAACCATCTCTGGACACCTGAATATCTCCTCCCAGGCCATGGGGGGCAGGGAGTGGGTGAACAACCTGAACCTGTTTTTCAACAGGTTTGACCACCGCCCTCTCCTCCGCCTGCCCATCAACCACTGC
The DNA here is from genome assembly GCA_020510985.1 of Pholidichthys leucotaenia. Lineage (NCBI taxonomy): Eukaryota > Metazoa > Chordata > Actinopteri > Cichliformes > Pholidichthyidae > Pholidichthys > Pholidichthys leucotaenia. The sequence continues at coordinate 91,407,037 of CM035841.1, forward strand.
TGCCTCCACCTTCATCTAGTCCCGCTGTCCACGGCTTCCCCACAACCACCTCATACATCCCCCGCTGCCCCCCCCCACAGACCCAACAGTCCCCCACCCCCCAGCACACAGCTCCCCTGCTCCGACCTGACCCTCACTAAGAACCTGGTGAGACTTGAGCTGAGGAAGATCAAGGCGAGGAAGGCTGTAGATCCGGATGGCATCAGCCTGAGGCTCTTCAAGTCCTGCGCAGACCAGCTTTGTGGGATCATGGAGCACATCTTCAGCCTGAGACTGGGCTGGGGAGGGTACCACAGATGTGGAAAACATCCTATGTGCTACCCATACCAAAGACCCCTCACCCCAAGGACCTGAACAGCTACAGCCCAGTGGCCCTTACATCACACCTAATGGAGACCCTGGAGAGGCGGCTCCTTGCCCACTTTCGCCACCTAGTGGGACCAGCGATGGATCCACTTCAGTTTGCCTAACAGCACGGCATTGGGGTGGAGGATGCAGCGATCTTCCTCCAACATTGTTCCCTGTCCCAAGTGGGACAGGGAAGCCTGGGAGCACCGTCAGGATCATGTTCTTTGATTTCTCCAGTGCTTTAAACATCATCCAACCAGTGATTCTGAGGGACAAGCTGCTGTGCAAAGGGGTGGGCAAGCACCTGTCATTATGGAACCTGGACTACCTTACAAACCGACCACAGTTTGTGAGAACCCAAGATTGTGTGTCTGACACCATCATCTGCAGTACGGGAACCCCCAAGGGATTAGTTCTGGCTCTCTTCCTGTTCACCCTCTACACTGCTGATTTTTCACACAACACACCACACTGCCATCTACAGAAGTTCTCAGATGACTCTGCGATAGTCGCCCACATCTCTGATGGGGATGATGCGGAGTACAGAGGACTTATCCAGGACTTCGGGGACTAGTGCCTATGGAACTGCCTCCAGATCAATGCAAGGAAAACTAAGGAACTAGTGGTTGACTGTTGCAGGTGAGGTCAACCCCCCACAGCACCAGTAAACATCCAGGGAACAGACATCGAGATGGTGACATCTTACAAGTACCTGGATGTTCACTTGAATAAACTGGACTGGTCACACAACACCAACGCGCTGAACAAGAGGGGCCAGTGAAGGATGTTCCTCCTGAGGAGACTCAAGTCCTTTGGAGTGCAAGGGGCACTCCTGGAGACCTTCTATAATTTGGTGGTGACATCAGCCATCACATTTGGAGTGGTCTGCTGGGGCAGCGGTATCACGGCAGCCGACAGGAGGAGAATGAACAGGTTCATCAAAAGAGCTCGCTCTGTACTGGGACGATGCCTCGACCCAGTGGAGGAGACAGGAGAGAGGAAGATGGTGGCTAAGCTGTCATCTCTGCTGGAGTCCGAGTCCCACCCCATGCAGGACATGCTGAACGGAGAGACAAACTCATTTAGCGGTAGGCTGTGCCATCCTAGATGCACAATGGAGAGGTTCCACAGGTCCTTCCTACGTATGGCTGTCAAGACTTTAAAACCTAACCAGAGCTGCTCGTAGAGGTCGTATTAAATGTACTAAACTTCACAACTTTGAACAACAGAGATTGTTTTTTCCAGTACACAACTAGGACAATCACAATCATTGCCGAGGGTTGCAACAACACTATGATTCAAATTCAACAACACTGCTTATCACCAAAAGAACACCATACCTACAGTGAAGCATGGTGGTGGAAGCATTACGCTTTTGGGCAGTTTTTCTTCAGCTGTAACTGGGGCCTTAGTCAAGGTGGAGGAAATTATGAGCAGTTCCAAATACCAGTCGGTGTTGGCACAAAACCTTCAGGCCTCTGCTAGAAAGCTGAAGAGGAACTTCATCTTTCAGCACAACAATGACCCAAAGCACACATCCAAATCAACAAAAGAATGGCTTCACCAGAAGAACATTAAGGTTTTGGAAGTGTCCAGACCTGAATCTGATCGAACATCTGTAGGGTGATGTGAAGAGGGCCGTGCACAGGGGATGTCCTCATAATCTGACAGATTTGGAGCGTTTTAACAAAGAAGAGTGGGCAAATATTGCCACATCAACATCTGCCATGTTGATAAACTCCTGCCCAAAAAGACTGAGCGCTGTAATAAAAGCCAAAGGTCCTGCAACAAAGTATCAGTTTAAGGGTGTGCATATTTATGCAGCCAGGTTATTGTAAGTTTTTTATTTTTCTCCTTAAAAGATTTCAGCTTGTTTTTCAACTGGGTTGTACAGGTTATAGGTCACATTCATGGTGGAAAAGGTTTTGAAATGATTTATATTTGTGTCATTTTTTTACATCACAAAAACCTGGCATTTGAACAGGAGTGTCTACTTTTTATAGCCACTGTGTGTATGTGCATAATTTGGTCTTGCTTTACAACAGTTTTAATTTTATGTACTTTGACTTTTTTTAAAAATTAAATTAAACTGGTGTCCATGTAGGTGGCAAGGCAAGTTTATTTGTATCACACATTTCGTGTACAAGACAACCCAAAATACTTCACACAAAAAACATTAAAGCATTACAGCAAGGTGCAAAAGGAATAGGATAAGCCTTTATTAGTCCCACAACGGGGAAATTCCAGGATTGCAACAGCACAGGGATAGCAACACTCAGAGCAACAATCAGAAGGCAAGAAAAAAAGCAAGCAAGAGCAGCTAATATACATATGTACATATTACTATAAATATATATATATATATATATATATATATATATATATATATACACACACAGACACACAGTGCAGAGCATTGTAGCTGGATGGAATAAATATATGAGTATATAAACACACAGTGCGGAGCATTGTTACTAGATGGAATAAATATGTAGATATATAAACACACAGTGCGGAGCAATGTAGCTAGATGGAATAATATGTAGCTATATAAACACCCAGTGCGGAGCATTGTAGCTAGATGGAATAAATATATAGATATATAAATATAAACACACCCAGTGCGGAGCATTGTAGCTAGATGGAATAAATATGTAAATATATAAACACACACAGTGCAGAGCATTGTTGCTAGATGGGATGAAACAGCACAACCGTCTACTTAGTTATCCTACATGGTATGATTATGTGCCCATACATATTCTCACCCTCCATAGCGACCGGTATTTTCCTAGTTGTATGCCGGAGGGGACCATTGTGTAAGTTTATTGCATCTTTTGCATTCAAAAAACTATTAGGTTGTTACGTCTTTTTGCTATCTCTGCGAGCAGCCCTGCTTAGGTTGTACAGTCTGACAGCCGTTGGTAGGAAGGACCTGCGAAACCTCTCGGTTGTGCACCTGGGATGATGTAGTCTGCTGCTAAATGAGCTCCTCAGTGCATTCAGTATGTCCTGCATAGGGTGGAACTCGGACTCCAGCAGAGATGACAGTTTAGCCACCGTCCTTCTCCCTCCTATCTCCTCCACCGGATCAAGGCGCTGCCCCAGGACAGAGCTAGCTTTCTTGATCAGTTTGTTCAGTCTCTTCCTATCGGCTGCAGTAATGCCACTGCCCCAGCAGACCACTCCAAAAGTGATGGCTGATGCCACCACCGTGTCATAGAATGTCTTCAGCAGCGCCCCTTGTACACCAAAAGACCTGAGTCTCCTCAGTAGGAACAGCCTGCACTGTCCCTTCTTGTAGAGTGCGTCGGTATTGTGTGACCAGTCTAGTTTATTGTTCAGATGAACACCCAGGTACTTGTAGGATGTCACCATCTCAATGTCTGTTCCCTGTATATTTACTGGTGCTGTGAGGGGTTGTCCATGCCTGCGGCAGTCCACCACCAGCTCCTTAGTTTTCCTCGCGTTGATCTGGAGGCAGTTCCGATGGCACCAGTCCACGAAGTCCTGGATAAGCCCTCTGTACTCAGCTTCATCTCCATTGGAGATGAGGCCAACGATCGCAGAGTCATCAGAGATCTTCTGTAGATGGCAGTGTGTTGTGTTGTGTGAGAAGTCCGCAGTATAAAGAGTGAACAGGAAGGGAGCCAACACCGTTCCTTGGGGGGCCCCCGTGCTACCGATGATCGTGTTGGACACACAGTCCCGGGTTCTCACAAACTGAGGCCGGTTCGTGAGGTAGTCCAGGATCCATGATGACAGGTGCTGGTCCACCCCTGCGCGCAGCAGCTTGTCCTTCAGGATCATCGGTTGGATGGTGTTGAAAGCACTGGAGAAGTCAAAGAACATGATCCTCACCACATTCCTGGGCTTCTCCAGGTGGGACAGAGAACGGTGAAGGAGGAAGATCACCGCATCCTCCACCCCAATGCCATGCTGGTAGGCGAACTGGAGTGGATCCATCGCTGGTTCCACCAGGGGGCGGAGGTGAGCAAGGAGCAGTCTCTCCAGGGTCTTCATCAAGTGGGACGTCAAGGCCACCGGTCTGTAGCTGTTCAGGTCTTTGGGGTGGGAAGTTTTTGGTACAGGTACCACACAAGATGTTTTCCACAGCTGTGGTACCCTCCCCAGCTTCAGGCTCAGGTTGAAGATGTGCTCCACAATCCCACACAGCTGGTCTGCACAGGACTTGAGGGGCTTTGCACTGATGCCGTCTGGTCCCGAGACCTTCCTCGCCTTGATCTTCCTCAGCCCCGTCCTCACCTGGGTCCTGGTCAGGGTCAGGATGGGGGGCTGTGTGTTGGGAGTGGGGGGGTGTTGGTGGAGTGGGGAGTGGGCAGCAGGACTTGATGTCTTTAGAGGCAGCAGTGGTTGTTGTGCAGTCAGGGAGGAGGGCAGTTGGTCAAACCTATTGAAAAACAGATTCAGATTGTTTGCCCACTCCCTGCCCCCCGTGGCCTGGGGGGAGGTATTCTGGAGCCCAGAGATGGTTTTGAGGTTTCTCCAGACCCCGCTGATGTCGCTCTGTTGCAGCTTGTCCTCCATCTTCTTCCTGAAGCTGTCCTTGCCTTCTCTGATCTTTCTCCTCAGCTCCCTCTGTACGGACTTCAGCATCTCCCTATTCCCCGACCTTAAGATCCTCTTCTTCTCTCTCAGAAGTGTTTTTATCTAACTAACCTGCACTTATATAGCGCTTTTCTAGTCACAAAGACCACTCAAAGCGCTTTCATTAATACTAACCCTCTATTCTGAGGGCCTATAGGAAACAAATATCTAGGGACAATTTAGAACAGCCAATTAACCTAACATGCATGTTTTTGGCATGTGGGAGGAAACCGGAGAAATCCCGGAGTAAACCCACGCAACACGGGGAGAACATGCAAACTCCACACAGATCACTGTTGGTCGGGGGCTGGGATCGAACCCACGATCCCACGATCCCCACAATCCCCCGGCCAAGGGTAAACTGTGCTGCCGCAGTGCTAACCACTGCGCCACCGTGCAGCCATCTCAGGGTTGATCCAGGGTTTGTTGTTTGAGCAACACCGTATGGTCTTGGTGGGAACGGATTTGTCCACACAGAAGCTGAGGTAGTCCGTGAAGGTGTGAGTGAGGCCTTCGATGTCCTCACCATGTGGATCGCAGAGCTGCTTCCAGGCGGTGGCTTCAAAACAGCCCTTTAGAGTGTCCATTGCCTCCTCAGACCATAACTTCACTGTGCGCATGGCCGGAGGTTGTCTGTGCACTAGGGGTTTGTCACCGGCCGAAGATGAACCAAGTTGAAGAATACATAACAATTAAAAAGCAAACTCAAAAGTAAATTAAAGAAAAACAAAAGCAAGCTAAAATAAAACACGACTGAAATAAAATTTACAGTGCATTGTAGGAGATTCACAATTGTTCTACTGAAAGTCCGTGGAAAATAGGAGAGTTTTTAACCTGGATTTAAAGCAGCTGAGAGTTTCAGCAGCCCTGATGCTTTCTGGGAGTTTGTTCCATATACGGCGTAGTACACCACAACAGTGGGTGTAGACTGTGAAGAAGGAGCAAAAAAATTCTTGGTCACCAACAATTTTATTTATTTAGTATTACGTTCTGAATATAGTGATATAGATCAGTGGGTGGCAGTGTCACCATTCTCCAGCCAAGTAGGCGGCAGTAGTGGCCGACACTGAAACAGCAAAGGTTTTGGTTCCGTTTCTGCTTCCAAAAGACTTTTCTTCTCCACCGCTGCTGCTCGTCACGGCTGGCTGCCCCCAGATGAAAATTCACAGAATAGGAATGTGGGACTAGAATGTTCTGAACGAAGCTTTAGGAAATTAGGAATCACTTTATAAATCACTGGATTGAAAATATACTTGTACATGTACAGACTGGATCCCGGGGTCCACTTGGGGTTCTCACTTGGTCAGGGGTCCACTTGACCTGTATTCGCTGTTAAAATGACCAACAATAAAATCACAGGAAGCAGATAAAACAGCTGCAGGAGTGTTGCATAAAAGTTCCATCAGGAAAGCATCCAATCCAGCCTCGTGGCTCTCTGCAGATTTTATGGACCAAAATCCTCCAAGAGTCTCTTTTCTAGCTTATCCCATTGTAGTTTCACATGGTTACTGGACACTCCGTTCCCTTGCCACTCCGTACCCAAATCACAACGTACCCTAGGCGTTCCATACCTGCGTAATTAAATACTTATAAAATCAAACTGTTGCTGTGGTTTATTAACATCAAAATGTGATTCAAAACAGAAGCTGACTTCATTAAAGCTGAAATTAAACTCTCAAAAATGTCATGACAATCAGTGGCATCAGAGCAGCAGCTGATTTTAAATAACGACGCATTAATGGCAGGGCAGGCAGACCCAGCTTTCCATTTTACATTCTTGTGCCACTTCTTCATAAAGAACGTCAAGTAGTTTCCCTACAGATGAGATTAGTTAGTGAAAATAAACTCAAACGGTACCAACGCAAAACATGAACCAGAGTGCACGAAGCCATCTTTGATCTTTGGGACCAGAATGAAGATGGGATACAAACAGCCTCCCAGTTGCTGAAGATCTGCGGGAAAATCTATGGACCAACCGAGGGAGCTGAACAATATTTTACATGGAGTGATCTGAGATCTTTGTTGTTGTTAATTCTTTTTTCTGTGTTGAATCGCATTTTGATCTAAAAAATAAACCACAACAACATTTTGGTTTGGTAAGTATTTAATTACGCAGGTACAGAACGTCCAGGGTACGTTCAGTTGTGATTTGGATACGGAGTGAGTTGGGACGGAGTGGCAAGGGTACGGAGTGTCCTGATACCGTTTCACATACCTGTTGTTGTTCGGGGCTCCATGAAATCCAACAGTTTCTTCTGACTTTCCACCTTTTCTTTGTCCTGTTGGAGGGTTTTTTCAGCCTCTCTGTACGTTTCTTCTTCAGCAGCAGTTTGTCTTGCTCTGATAATATGAACACGTTGTTGCTTCACTAAATAAAACGATGATCTGACTCCCTGCATGGTTTAAACCGAAACCACCGACACAAGCTAAGCTAACTCTTTTTCTTCTTTGTATTTTTACGCCAGCTGCCATCCAATATGTTGCTTTACTGCCCCCTACTGTCCTTTAAGTCCCACTACTTCTCAAACTTTTAGATCCTACTTTAGGAAGGCACTACAGACTGACTCCAGCAATATAACACGGAAGTGGCGCGAGCAGAGTTTTTTTTATTGAACTTTATTGAACAAAACAAATACAAACAATGAAGACATATTTTTACCTTTTTGGTAAGAGCAGGGTTGAAAAGCGAGGTCGAAAATAATAACACACAATAATAAAACTAATTACACACTAACACTGTGAGGTTGTCAGTCCACAAGCTTATTGTAACGTCGGGGTAACGTGTTAAGGGGGGCAGGGATTTCCCAGCATGCTTTGCCAGCTGAAAACGTTACTGTGTGTGTGTGTTATTACTGAGTTATTATACTGTTGTGTCATTATAACTGGGTTATAATGACCTAGCAGTGTTTATAGGCAGGATTAGGGCAAGATGTATCATGTGTTGTATAACCATGATTGAAACAGAGGTCTGGGAGGATGACCTCCCCTCCTGTCTGTGCTCAGGGATGTTGGGGTTGGGTGTGTATTGCTTCTCTTCTTTGTGGAACCCCACATACGTCACAATATACTCAAGAAGGATAAAAGTTCTGGGGCCTTCTGTTAAATCTCGAAATAACGGAGTCAGAAGCGAGACTGCATGCAACAAAGAACTCCCCTTTATTAACCAGAACAAGGGTTTATATCCAGAGGGGTTGTGCCAACCTCACGCCACCCTAGGGGGCGGGCACTGCCACACATACATCGTCACATACATCGTCACACTCATCGTCACTTCCTTGTGGTAACGTATCGTCACTTCCTGTTTTGCTGTCTGTCTGTGTGGTTTGCTCTCCTCACTCTCCTGAGCTTTTGGGTTAGCCACTAGCGATGGCTACTAGTGCTCCTTCCTCTCCTCCTCTGGTGTGCTCTCTCCGTCAGATGTTTAGCTACACCTCTGCCTCTTTTAGTGATAACGGTAAATGTAATAAATGTTGTCTTTTCGAGGCGCTCGAGGTGAGGTTGTCTGATTTGGAATCCCGGCTCCACTGCGCCAGTTACTCTTGACGGATGCCCCTTAGCTGCAGCGGAGCTAGCTAGCATAGCTAACCCCGTTAGCGGTCCTCCGGCTCTCCTCAGCAGCGAGGAGACTGGGTGGGTGACGGTGAGAAGGAAGCCTAGTCGCAAAGCCCCGGTACACCTCCAACCTGTTCACGTTTCTAATCGTTTTTCCCCGCTCAGCAACACACCTGCTGAGGAAAAAACTCTGATCATTGGCGACTCTGTAGTCAGAAACGTGAACCTAGAGGCTCCAGCGGCCATAGTCAAATGCATTCCTGGGGCCAGAGCAAGCGACATCGAGTCAAATTTGAAAATGCTGGCTAAAAGTAACTGTAAATACTCTACAATTGTTATTCACGCTGGCATTAATGACATCCGTCTCCGGCAGTCGGAAGTCACGAAACAATGTAGAATCGGTGTGTGACTTTGCAAAAACGATGTCTGCCACTGTAGTATTCTCTGGGCCCCTCCCCAATCTGACCAGTGATGACATGTTTAGCCGCTCGTCATCCTTGAACCACTGGCTGTCTGTGTGGTGTCCTGCAAATGACGTGGGCTACATTGACAATTGGAGCGCTTTTTGGGGAAAACCTGGTCTTATTAGATGAGATGGCGTCCATCCCACTTTGGATGGTGCGTCTCATTTGTCTAACAATCTGGCATCTTTTTTATCCAAATTTCCAAAACCTTGACTACTCAGAGTTGGGACCAGGAAGCAGAGTCGCAGTCTTACACGCCTCTCTGCAGCTCCTCTTCATCCGCCACCCCTCAACTTAGCCCCTGTCTTCCCCATCAGAGAATCATTGTCTGCTCCCTCCAAAGTAAATAAAAATATAATATATAAGCATCCCGAAGTGATTAAGCAAAATATTGGTAAAACTCAAATTACACATAAAGCCTCTAAATGGAATGATTTGGCCTCTGTTCCTCCTCATAATTTAAAAATTAAATGTGGTTTGTTAAATATTAGGTCTCTAACTCCCAAGTCTCTGTTAGTCCATGATCTGTTAATTGATCATCAGATTGATTTAATATCCCTTACAGAGACTTGGTTAGGGAAAGAGGATTATGTTGGTTTAAATGAATCAACTCCCTCTGGTTATTTAAACTGTCAAAATCCCAGAAGTTCTGGTCATGGAGGAGGAGTAGCAACAATTTACCATTCCAAATTACTAGTTAATGTAAAGCAAAAACATGTTATAATTCCTTTGAGGGCCTGGTCCTCAGTATTGGGCACTTTAGCAATTTTAGGTTAAACCCAATTTTATTTGCCATAGTTTATCGTCCCCCATCAACCTACTCAGAATTTTTATCCGAATTTGCTGATTTCTTAGCTGATTTAGTGCTGAAATCTGATAGAATAATTATAGTAGGGGACTTTAATATACATGTGGATGTAGATAGTGACTGCCTTAATGTGGCATTTAATTTAATATTAGACTCGATTGGGTTTTCTCAGAAAGTAGGAAATTCTACTCCTTACCTCCACCATACATTGGACCTTGTTCTGACATATGGCACAGAAATAGAAAATCTTGTAGTGTCTCCTCATAACCCTGTACTGTCAGACCATTGTCTGTTAAAAGGAACTCTGATTATATTGGCATGTTAGCTCCATTTGCTTTATTTTTATGTTACTAACATAACTATAATATAATTTTTTGAAAATAATTCCCAGTTTTATATATTTTTAAAAAACGTTATTATGATGTAAATCGCCATTTTTGTTTACGTCGCAATGCATTCTGGGTAGTGACGTAAAATGGTTGCAGCCGTTTTTTCTGTCTTATACAAGTCAAGAGGCGAAGCTCCTACCTACTGCCATTTGTCAGTGAAAATGCCACATTGCGCGGCTTTTGGATGTAATTTCCAATCGAAGGGAAATAAAGAGAGCGGGGTAAGCCTCCATAGCTTTCCTAAAGAGGGAAAGTGGAGGAAAAAGTGGGGCAGCAGCGGCTCAGCAGGTAGAGCAGGTCATCTAATAACCCGATGGTTGGCGGTTCGCATCACACTCTCCCCAGATATCCTGCCGTTGTGTCCCTGGGCAAGACACTTCACCCGCATTGCCTCCAGTGCCCATAACACTGGGCATGAATGTGTAAAAATGTTTAAATGCTCGGTGGTTGCCGGAGAGGCTGTTGGCGCGGATTGGCAGCCACATTTCGCTCACTCTCTCTGTGATCGCGCGTTGTAACGCATGCCTGATAAAACTGACAATTTTTTGTGTTTGAGCATTCTATTGTAAGTAAATCAACAATATATAAGTTTCACTCCGCTCCGCGAGTGTCTCTCCGCTCCGCGAGTGTCTCAAGCGTGCGCTCGAGGAACATTATTTTAAGGTGAAATAAAATGGCCTGTGCTTCTGTGTACCACTCGGGAGTAAGATAGTGGAGGAAGATACATCTCCCCTGCGTCCCAAAACCACAGTTAGGAGAGGAAAGGAAGGAACGGTCAACACAAGCGTGCGATCACAGACATGTCTCATGCGCGTGCTTTGAGCGATATTGTGCTATTATCACAGCGTGATTAATACATATGTCAGTTTTATCAGGCATGCGTTACAGCGCGCAATCACAGACAGACCATGGGGTTATTAGACGACCTGCTGAGCTGCTGCCGCCCCACTTTTTCCTCCACTTTCCCTCTTTAGGAAAGCTATGGAGGCTTACCCCGCTCTCTTTATTTCCCTTTGATTGGAAATTACATCCAAAAGCTGCGCAAAGTGGCATTTTCACTGACAAATGGCAGTAGTTCATAGCTTCGCTTCTTGGCTTGTATAAGACAGAAAAAACGGCTGCAACCATTCTACGTCACTACCCAGAATGCATTGCGACGTAAACAAAAATTGTAATAAAGTTTCTTAAAAATATATAAAACTGGGAATTATTTTCAAAAAAATTAAATTATAGTTATGTTACTAACATCAAAATAAAGCATATAGAGCTAACATGCCAATATAATCAGAGTTCCTTTTAACCTTTGATTTTACTATTTCTATTTGGCTCCTAAAGAAAAATATTATTACAGTAGATGCCTCTCAGATGATGCTGTTACCAAATTTATGCAGATTGTTTCCTCTATGCCATGTGTCAACACAACGGAAATAAGCTATAGACAGCTTGCTCCTTCTGTAATTGATAACATGGTGGATAGTGTTACAGCTTCTCTGCATCAGACTCTAGACTTGGTGGCCCCCTTAAAAAAGAAAAAGTCTAATCAGAGATTTCTAACTCCGTGGTTCAACACAGAAACTCGTAGCTTAAAACAGAAGACTCGTCAATTAGAAAGAAAATGGCGCTCCACTAATTTAGATGAAATCTATTTAGCTTGGAGAAATCATCTTTTAATTTATAAAAAATCTCCTAGAAAAGCTCGAGTGAGTTATTATTCTGCATTAATAGAAGAGAACAAGAATAATCCCAGGTTTCTTTTCAGCACTGTAGCCAGGTTGACAAAGAGTCAGGACTCTATCAATCGTAGCACTCCCTTAGAGCTTACTAGTCAGGACTTTATGAACTTTTTCAATAATAAAATTTCATCCATCAGAGATAAAATCAATCAGATTCTTCCCACAGTAAACTTAAATACTGTAACTACTACAACTCCTTCAATTGATGTCTGTCAGAATCAAAATCAGAATCAGAATGAGCTTTATTGCCAAGCACGTTTACAAGGAAACACAAGTAAACATACGAGGAATTTGACTTGACATTGGGCGCGCTAGATAAGCGCATCCCAATGACGCGGCAGCCATGCAAGGCGCCTGTCATACAGTGGGGGGTAAAGAGGGGGAGGGGGAAGGGGGGTAGGGAAACACAATGGGCAGAGAGAAAAAAGCATTGTTAATCAAAATAAAGCTCATTATATGACCAAAATTGTGATTACCTAGAAAAAAAACTCTCTAATGCACATATAAACTAGAAAAGCACTCGGAGAGCGCAGACCTCCGCCAAGCGGCACAGTTCCCCCCATAGAGTGTTTGTGTGTACGTTTTCAGATTCCCTGAGCATGAAAAGATATGAGTAGCAATTGGATTCACAATGATTATTTGTTTATTTGACATGGACAGTGCAATAAACAGACAATTAATGAATGACAATCAATGTGATAGTGATAGGATTAGTGGTTCAGTAGTGTAAAACGGGGCTATAAGGGACGGTGGGTTAATAAGGGACACTTTTGTGGGAAATGTTTTAAATGTAATTCTGCTTTTTTTATTTTGAGCAGGACGCTGAGTTGTGTTGTTATTGTCAAATATCCATGAATCCTTCATCAAATCTAGGCAGAAGCAAAATTAAAAAAGCAGAATTACATTTAGAAAAGTGTCCCATATTACCCCGCCGTCCCTTATAGCCCCGTTTTACGGTTGTAAAAGCATTGCCTCCTTGGCGGAGGTAATAAACTGAAGTGTTGGTGTGTCCATCTCCTCCACTGACGGATGCAGATTGGTTAGACAGGTTGCCGTGGGTTTCATATTATATTGGGGTTGCGCTCCGCGGCAAAACAGAATTTAGAGTCTTCCCGGCAGAGAGGTCGTTTTTACGCAGCGCCTATAGCTGGGCGGGGAATTTGTGGCAAATAATGGGGCGGCGGACAGGTGGCCGTGTGAGGTTTTGCAGCGTGGCGCAAAAGCAGGCACGCTGGCGGACCCAGGGCAGCAGTGTTTTCCGCGTGCTTTTGTGCCTAAAACGTTGAAGAACGCGGAGTTTGTGTTGGTCAGACACGACAACCAGCGCAATGTGCGCAGCGCCTATGGCTGGCACAGGCACGCTGAGGGTCCGAGGCCAGCAGTGTTTTCCGCATGCTTTTGTGGCTCAAACGTTGAAGAAGGCGGAGTTTGTGTTGGTCAGACACGACGCCCAGCGCCGTCCATTGCGCCTGCGCACATGTTGAAAATGGCCCTATGTCACAGTGTGGAAAAATGCTTTAAAAAAATTCCTGTATCCAGACGGTGAACCGGATCACCCCCAAAATTTAATCAGGTCTTCCTTGTACCATTTCCAACAACGCCTGAAAGTTTCATGCAAATCCGTCCAAGACTTTTTGAGTTATCTTGCTAACCAACAGACAAACAGACAGACAGACAAACAGACAGACAGACAAACACACAAACCCTGGCAAAAACATAACCTCCTCCTGGCCTTTTCGGCCTGGCGGAGGTAATTAGCAGACAATAGATCACACAAAACAAGAGTTGAGAGAGTCAGTGTATGTTTATATATCAGTGAATGTATCAGTCCTGTAATGTTGTATGCAGTGTAGTGTAGGTGTGTCAATCGCTAGTGAACAGCAGAGGGCGCCTCCTGGCAGTGGATGGATGTTAATCATGTGATCAATAAGCAAGTCCAAAATCACTCTCTCTTGCTTGCAGGTGGCGAGTTGAAGACACATGGTATACTGTCCTTGAGAGTCCAGTCTGTTGAAACAACAGCGATTGTGTCGATTGTTTGGGTTAGCCACTTCTTCAGCCTTATCCTTCATCGAGGAGGAATGTAAACAGGGGCACCAAAACACAAGGTCAAATCTGCACAGTGCACTCAGAGAATAGAATTTTTCTCTCTTCATTCTGTGCTTCAATTTCAAACAGGCTTGAATCATGCTTTAGAATCATTCTCTGGAGAGCACTCAGCGATCCCTAGATGTAATCCACCTACCGAAACATGGGTAAACATGTCCAAGAGAGTCCGTTCTCTCTTCAATGCATGTCAGGTGGTAAATTCCATGTTAATCCAATTTACTGCTGTCAGTCAGTGCCCCCCCCCCCCCCCAGCTGGACGAATTGTTGAATTTGTTGAGGGAGCTACGCCGGGGTCCGCATTTGATTAGCTCACCCAAATATAATTTCGATACACCAGGAACTCCAGGGCCAAACAGAAAATCCTGTGATCATTTCAATCATCAGTCGAATCACACAGACACATGAATTCCAATACCATGAGTCTTCGTTGGGTTCCCCCTGACCCGATCTTCTTCTTTTAAAGTGGTGACAATCACATATAAGCCGCTTTTCCAGATCCATAATTTCCATTTGGATTAAGATTCAGCCAGAAGAAGAGCGAAAGACACAGACATCGCAAGCAGGGAATATTAGAGGAGAGGAGAGGAGGAGAGGAAAGCGTCTGCTCTCTCTAAGAGCCGGAAGTGAAGAGGTTACTCCAGTGATGAGTTTACTCCAATTGACCTTTGTGAGTTAGACAAAATAGTTTCCTCATCCAAACCTTCAACTTGTCTTTTAGACCCTATTCCTACCAGGTTATTTAAAGAAGTCTTCCCACTTATTGGTAGCTTTATTCTTCATATAATCAATTCTTCATTAACTTTAGGCCATGTACCGCAGGCTTTTAAAACGGCTGTAATTAAACCCTTACTCAAAAAGCCAATGCTAGATCCAGGAGCTTTAGCTAACTATAGACCAATCTCTAATCTCCCTTTCATTTCAAAAATCTTAGAAAGAGTTGTTGCTACGCAATTATTTGACCACCTACAGGGAAATGGTTTACTTGAAGAGTTTCAATCTGGGTTTAGAATCCATCATAGTACTGAAACAGCCTTAGCGAAGGTCACTAACGACCTCCTCATCGCATCTGATAATGGACTGGTTTCTGTACTTGTCCTTTTAGACCTTAGTGCAGCTTTTGATACTATCGATCATAATATTCTACTTGATAGATTAGAACACTATGTTGGACTTAATGGAACTTCGTTGCAGTGGTTTAGATCTTATTTATCTGATAGGTTCCAGTTTGTTCATGTAAATAATGAGTTTTCTTTCAACTCAAAGCTTAGTCATGGAGTTCCACAGGGATCTGTGCTAGGCCCTACTCTTTTTAGTTTATATATGCTTCCGTTAGGCAACATTATTAGAAAGCACTGTATACATTTTCATTGTTATGCAGATGACACACAATTATACCTGTCAGTGAAGCCAGATGATAGTAATCAATTAGCCAAGTTAGAAGCCTGTCTTAAGGAAATCAAAGCTTGGATGACTTGTAATTTCCTGCTATTAAATTCAGATAAGACTGAAGTCATTCTTGTTGGTCCAAAAAACCTTAGAAATACCTTTCCAAATCAAACTTTCAGTTTGGATGCAGTTACTCTTTCTCTTAATAGCTCTGTGAGGAACCTTGGAATTATTTTTGATCAAGATCTGTCCTTCAATTCACATATTAAATTTGTTTCTAAGACTGCCTTCTATCATTTGCGTAATATTGACAAGATTAGGAGCATCTTGTCTCAGAGTGATGCTGAGAAACTGATCCATGCTTTTGTTAGCTCGAGATTAGATTATTGTAATTCTTTATTATCAGGCTGTCCTAAAACATCTTTAAAAAGTCTTCAGCTGATCCAAAATGCTGCAGCAAGAGTTTTAACAGGTACTAGAAAGAGAGATCATATCTCTCCGGTTCTGGCCTCCCTTCATTGGCTTCCCATAGAGTTTAGAATTAAGTTTAAAATCCTTCTTCTTACTTACAAAGCTCTAAACAATCAGGCTCCTTTTAATTTAAAAGATCTGATACTACCGTATTATCCTAACAGAGCACTACGCTCCCAAAATGCAGGATTACTTGTAATACCTAGAATCTCCAAAAGTACAATGGGAGGCAGAGCCTTCAGTTATCAAGCTCCTCTCCTGTGGAACCAGCTGCCAATCTGGATTCAGGAGTCAGACTCGATCTCTGTTTTTAAGAATAGGGCTAAAACCTACCTTTTTGATATAGCCTACAATTAGGGAGGGATCATGTGTTTCTGAACCCTCCCTTAGTTATGCTGCTAATAGGTTTAGTCAGCCGGGGGACCTCCAATAATGCACTGGGCCTCACTCCTTTCTTCACTCTCAATGAAATATTTTTTTTTTTGCTGGTCATTAACATCTGTTTGTTCTCTCCCATAGGTTGAGTCCACATCGTGCTGTTTGCTCTCTACATGTCTGTTCTTTTCATCTTCTCTGTCCCCTCACCCCCCAGCCAGTCACAGCAGATGACTGCCCCTCCCTGAGCCTGGTTCTGCTGGAGGTTTCTTCCTGTTAAAAGGGAGTTTTTCCTCTCCACCGTCGCCAAGTGCTTGCTCACAGGGGATCCCCTGATTGCTGGGGTCTTTCTGCAACTGTGGGGGTTCCCCCTACAGTTGATAGTGCTATGAGATGACTGTTGTTGTGAAATGGCGCTATATAAATAAAGTTGAATTGAATTGAATTGAACATACGCACACACAGACATCCAACATTCCCTCCCCCCTTAGAAAAATGGGAAACAAACACACACACACACACACACACACCATTAAAACCACCCAAATTTAAAGCCCGAATCACACTCTAAGAACAAGGGAATTAACATATTATAGCAAACCTATCACATTCACACAAAATAATTCACATGGACCTTGTCTTTTATAAAACACAAAATAATCCCATATTAATCACAGTCACTCACCCACATGCATATCAGCAAACAATATATATACATAAAACACACTTAATCAAATATGTACAGATATTTATACAAATAAAATATTCTCAGGTAACCCCAATGTCCCTGGGCAACCACCACCTTTTAATTAGCCATGGAGGGCCTGGGCACCCCCACGGCATATGTGTCCGTAGCCGTTTTCTCCCACAAGGGTCTATGCCTCCTCCCTGGCAAAGATGTCTTTAACTGGAGGCTCCAGACAGCCCCATGGCGTCTGCACACCCAGCCATCGTCTGCCCCCAGGGTCAAAGTCCCTCTTCTTGGCAAAAATGTCTTTAATAGCCATAAGGAGCTTCTTCCCACTCGGCTCGCCGTGCCATTCGGTGCACCGTTTCTTCGTGTCCAACGAGCTGCTCCTGACTGCCTCACGCACCGCTATCATGGCTCGAGACACTCTGGCCCCCAGTGGCTGCACCACGGAGAGAAACGAAGTCTGATCGGCGGCGTCACCCGCTGCCTCGGGCGCTTCTCCATACTGTCCAGCGTCCTCGTCCCAGGTGCATGGAGCGCCAGCACTGAGGCACTGCCCTGCCTCCATGGCGCACGGCTGCTGCTGCTCACTCCCGGAGTTGTCCGTTGCCTCGGTACTCACAGTCTCGTTCTCCCGCTGCTCAACTTCCAACAGCGGGGTTGTTCCATGCTGCACCTCCACTCTACTCTCTACATACACTGCTGCGTCTGAACCGTCAGAGCCGTGGTTCCACACCAGACTGGGCTCCACAGCTGGCCCACCGTCCTCAGTGACCGGGAACATTTCCATGACCTGTCCCGGCCCCTCCTCTTGGTAGCTCTCTCCTGGAGGGCACGGAGCGGGCACTCCGGTATCGGTGCTTTGCTGTGTTGTCAACGTACCCAGCTGCGGCTTCTGTCCCTCGGGGCCCTCGGTGACACTCCCGTCAGCGCTATCCTCTGGCTCGGGCATCTCGTCTCCATTCTCAGTACCCTCCTCCAGGACACACTGCTGCATTATTACCATACTCGGGTGTGGCTGCACTCCCTCTGGGCTCTCAGTACCGCTCTCGTTGGTTCCACCATCAGATTGTGGCTGGTTTCCCCCTGGGTTCTCAGCACCACTCTCATCGGCCATACTCCACGACATGGATGGCACTTCGCTGCTGCCGGCACCCTCGGTACAGGTGTCCCGCTGCATCGTCTCCGCGTCCTGTGGTTGTTGCTCTTACCACGGTTCTTCAGCCCGCATGGTCTCGCTCTCCTGTTGGGTATTCTCCACAACCAGCTGCTGCTTCCACTCACATAGCATGCAAACCTCCGCTCTGGGCGGGAAATTGCATGCGGTCGGCCCAATCCTAGTTTTAGCCAGTATCTCGTGTATGGCTCCAGTCTCCCAGTGCTCCAGCAACTCCAGCACTTGTTCCAGTGATGGCAGCTCCCTAGCCGATAACAGCGTCCTAGTCAGAAAATATCATTGGTGCCAAGGGCCAACTTGGCACCAATGCCAACACCATGCCAACACCATGCCGTCCTCCATCCCACACTTCCTAGCTAGTTTTCGGCGCCTCGACAAGAATGACTTATGGGACTGGCCCATCTGCTGTTTAAGGTTGAAGAACCTGAGCCTGGTCTTGGAGCGAGTGTACGCGTCTCCGCATGCATTACTCATTTTAAAATAATTCCAATTTACCTTGTCGCCATGTGTTACATCTAGAAATAAGGGAGTCAGAGGCAAGACTGCATGCAACATAGAACTCCCCTTTAATACACAGAACAAGGGTGTATATACAAAGGCGTTGTGCCAACCTCACGCCTCCCTAGGGGGCGGGCACTGCCACACATACGCACACACACACATCCAGCACCTTCTTATCCACTGAAAGACGTAGTGAGTGTAGGAGATTTATGAGGTCTTTTTTCCACACATTCAAGTGTGGTACAGATTTCATAAATTTGCATTTGTGAATGAAATGTTTTGCTACTATTGTGGAGATGAAATAACCAGACCGAACTTTCCGAGCAGATGAACTTTATTTCACTCTCCCATCTTCCAGAATCAGAACATTCAAATTGTGTAGCAGGGACCCTCTCTTTTATATCCCAAAACTCACACCTCCCTGCTACCTGAGGTCCTGCATTCACCATTCACTCTCCCCAGACAATTCCCCTTAACCCCCAGCCCTTTGATCTCCATGCTCTCTCAGTCTGAGAGGAAAACTACTGAACGCTACAGCATGGGTCCCCCACACCATCATCTAATTATTCACCGAAAAGTCTCAATCTTTATCAGCCAAAAATATGCCAAATTTTTTTTTTTGTAACTTAGATTTTTATTCATTTTTCATCATATATAATGCATTCAGATCACATTCTACATTTAAAAAACAAAGGGGTTAGGGTAGGGAAAAAAAAAAATAAATAAATAAATAAATAAAAGGGGGGGGGGCAAATGTTGGAGCATCAAGTTTTTAGTTTCCATCTCTTAATTCTTCTGGTTTTTTCAGTGTCTTTGGTTATTCTTTCAATTTCTGCCTCGTTGTTGCACTTTGTAGTGTGTCCATTTCCGCCATTTTTTCTCCCATATTCCTTCTTGCATTCTTCGTCGATATGTTAGTTTTTCCATCATACGTATGTCCTCAACAATGTCAGTCCATTGTTCTTGGTCAGGAAGAACTTCTGATCGCCATTTTTTTGTGATAGTTTTTTTTACATGCAATCAACAAGATTTTAACTAGATATCTGTCCTCAGCCTGTATAACATTGTCTTTTTTAAGATCACATAAGTACATCAGGTTACAGTTCATTGGTATATTATATCCTAATATCCTCTGTATTGTCACATGCATAGATTTCCAAAATGATGATATTTTGTAGCATTTCCAAAACATATGTGAGTGGTCTGCATTTTGAGCCCCACATCCCCTCCAGCATAAAGATTGGGTATTTGTATATTTTCCTTGAATCTGTGGTGTAATGAAAAAGCGAATCAGGTTTTTCCATCCAAATTCCCTCCATGCCCTTGAATTTGTTGATGTGTGTTGTGTTTTCCATATTTCCTGCCAGCTTTCTTCTGTTATGTTTAAATTGAGCTCTTTCTCCCATTTCTCCTTTATATAGTTACTTGTATGATTGTTTGTCATAAGTTTCTGATATAGTTTTGAAATAATTCTTATTTTATTTCCTGCATATGAGCTTAAAATAAGTTGTATAATCTCGTTCACATCTGTTTGGAGGTTATGCCTAATCTTCTTCATATAGTAATCTCTCATCTGCAGATATCTGAAAAATTCCGATCTTTCTAATTTAAATTTTCTCCTGATATTTACAAAGCTCCCGAGATCTTTTTTTCCGATATTGCCCCATGCTGTGATTCCCTTGTTCACCAGATTTTTGTATCCCCTATCTTGTTTTGCCGGTTCAAACTGACTGTCAAATGCTACCCATTTCAATAGTTTTATGTCTTCCCTTATATTATATTTTTGTACTATTTTATACCACAGTTCTAAAGTAAATTTAGTGATTGGGTCTATTTGTTTGATTTGCTTATATGCATCTTTATCCCCTATTATGCTTTGTACTGGGAGTCCCTCAATTTCCTTTTCCATTTCTTTCCATTTTGCCTCATATCCCTCGTCGCACCAACATATGATATATCTTATTTGTGCTGAGTAGTAATATTCCTTTAGACTCGGTAGGCCCATGCCTCCTTTCTCTTTTGGTAATAGGAGGGTTTTATATTTCACTCTTGGTTTTTTACCTCCCCAAACAAATCTCAATATCATCCTGTCCCACTTTGAGAATTGGGCATCTGGAATCTCTGTTGGTATAGCCTGGAAGAGGTAAAGTAATCTAGGTTGTATGCTGATTTTGACTGTCTCAATTTTTGAATTCAGATCCATATTTAAGATTGACCATCTATCAATATCTTTTTTTATTTCTTGTTCCAACCTATCATAGTTTGCTTTATATATTTTGCTTAGGTCTTTAGGTATGTTCACTCCAAGGTATTTTATTTCTTTTTGGTTCCAGTTTAGTTTGATCTTATCAGTTATCTGGTTTAGAGGGTTATAGTGGAATGTCAGTATTTGTGTTTTTGTTATGTTTATCTTGTATCCTGATAATTTTCCAAAATTTTCTATCAAGTTCATCATTTCCATTATTGATTTATCTGGTTGTTCAAGGTAAACTATAATATCGTCTGCAAATAGCCCAATCTTGTGTTCCGCCTCCTTTATTGTTACACCTTTTAATTTCTTATTTTGTCGTATTGCTTGAGCCAATGGTTCTATGAACAGAGCAAACAAGGTGGGCGATAAGCAGCATCCCTGCCTAGTTGATCTTTGTATATTTACTTTGTCTGTTAAGCTACCGTTTATCTTGATTCTTGCCACAGGTTCTTGATATAGCGTCCTTATGCATTGTACTGATTTTTCGTTAAATCCAAAGCGCTCCAGTACACTATATAGGAATTTCCAGTTAACCCTGTCAAATGCTTTTTCTGCGTCTAAACTCATTATTACTGCGCTTTTCTTTTCTTTATGTATTTGGTTAATTATATGTATTGTTCTCCTGATATTGTCATGTGTTTGGCGTCCCTCTATGAATCCAGTTTGATCATCTTCTATCAATTCCGTCAAGAATGTCTTTATTCGTTTACATATAATTGTTGTGTATATTTTATAATCTACATTTAATAAAGAGATTGGTCTATAGTTTCCGCATTGTTCTTTATCTTTCCCTGGTTTTAAAATAACTGAAATGATTGCTTCGTTCCATGATGGAGGTATTTTGTTGTTGTTCAGCGTCCAATTAAATGACTTTAGGAGTTGTGGCGTGAGTTCTTCTATAAACAGTTTATAAAACTCAGACGGGTATCCATCACTACCTGGTGATTTACCGTTTTTAAGTGACTTAATCACATCTCTGATCTCTTGTGTTGTTATTTCTGCTGTTAGTTTTTCATTTTGTTGATTTCCTACTGATGGCAAGTACAATGTGTCTAGAAATTTTTTGATATCTTTAGTATTTGTTTCTTCAGGTTGCGAGTATAGTTCTTGGTAGAAATTATGGAAAATTTCTTCGATGTTTTCTGGGTTAACTGTGGTTTTATTTGTGGTGGGTATGGCTGTGTTGTGAGACATGTATATGTTGGACACTGCATATGTGATTTAACCACGATGAAGGAGAGCCAGCCCCCTGCGGTGCGGAGCCACAGAGCCTGGACCCCCTGCGGAGGACAGGGGACAGAAGACTTCCTGACCACTGAGGCTCGGGAAGAGAGAAGGGGGAGTTATGTAAATAAAAGGCTAATGAATGTGAATAAAGAGATTTTGAGAGAGATGTGTGATTTCCCCCGCGAGGGAAATGGTTTGATGTCAGAATGTTTAAATGAGAGAACTTTGGTGTGTTCACGCTTTTTGTTCGCTGCTCAAGAATAAGAGCAGACAGTGGAATGATTTCTTGAATAAATTGGAATGAAAGACAATTCGGTTTCGTTATTCAAGTCTCCCCACATTGGTGACTGACGACGTTGAGAATGAACGAAGAAATTCTCAGGGTCCCGGACTCACAGCGCTCAGAGCTGGCGAGCGCAGTGGCCGTTAAGCTGCCTGATTTCTGGCAGGATAACCCACGGTCGTGGTTTCTGCAAGCAGAGTCGCAGTTCGCGCTCGCAGGAGTAACGGTGGATGACACTAAGTTCCACCATGTCATCGCTAAACTGGACAACAGCACAGCTCGGTGCGTGCAAAGCTTGGTGGAGCAGCCACCCGCGACCGACAGGTACGGCAAGCTGAAATCCACCCTCATCAAGTTTTTCACCCCCTCGGCTGAAGTGAGGGCGAGGAGGATCCTGTCTTTGCTAGACCAAGGTGGACACAGGCCCAGCGCCCTGATGGAGGAGATGATACAGCTGAGAGGTTTGGACAACGATGATTTCATTTTTCAGTTCATTTTCCTCTCCAACCTCCCGGCGCATGCGAGAAGCACGCTGGCCGGCAAAAAGTGTCACACCCTGGAGGAGTTCCGGGAGCTGGCCCAGGAGGCAGATGGGATCCTGGACGCCTGCGGCGGGCAAACAACCACAGCAGCGACCCGAGACAGCGGGGAGCCAGAGGCGGCAGAACCAGACTGGCCGACGACAGCGGCAACACGGCCGCGACGAGGGGGAGCCAATAGCCCGGCGGCAGAAGCGCGGGCACGACACAGCGGAGGAGAAGATCTCTGCTTTTACCATCGGAGGTTCGCAGAGAAGGCACGCAGGTGTGTGCCGCCCTGCATCTTCAGGAGTTCGGGAAACGGCAAGACCGGGGGTCGCTAGCAGCTTCGACCCTCGGAGAACGCAACAAGCTGCTCTACATCACGGATGCGCGCTCCGGACGAGTGTTCCTCATCGACACCGGAGCACAAGTGAGCTTCATCACCCCAACATACGCGGACTGGGTGGCTGGACCCCACGGTAACGGAGCTACAGCGGCAAAAGGCTCGAACATCAACACCTACGGGAGAAGGACCTTGCCTTTATGCTTACATGGCCGCACATATGAATGGACTTTTGTGATAGCGGCGGTGAGTTTCAACATGTTGGGCGCGGATTTTTTGTGTTCACACAATCTGTTAGTTGATCTTGCTAATAGACGGCTGGTAAATGCACTCTCTTTTTACTCTCTCCCCTGTTCAGCTCGAGTGTCCCCGCCACCAGTACAGACCCACGTCGCTACAGCAGGTGGTAAGTTTCACACACTCCTCACCCAATTTCCAGCGCTCACTGTGCCCACTTTTTCAGCGACGGTCGCGAAGCACGGGGTGAAACACTTTATCCCCACTTCTGGTCCTCCCGTGTTTGCAAAAGCTCGGCGCTTGGATGCAGTTAAGCTCGCCATTGCGCGCGAGGAGTTCGCCAGCCTGGAGAGGCTGGGCATCGTTCGTAGGTCGAAGAGCCCGTGGGCTTCGCCGCTGCACATGGTACCGAAAGCCGATGGCTCCTGGAGACCGTGCGGGGATTACCGCAGGCTAAACAACGCTACGGCGCACGATCGTTATCCCATCCCGCACATTCAGGATTTTTCGGTGCACCTGGCGGGGGCGCGCATTTTTTCAAAGATTGATCTAGTTCGCGGCTATCACCAAGTCCCGGTCCAACCGGAGGACATTCCTAAAACAGCGGTAATAACCCCGTTCGGACTTTTCGAATTTTTACGCATGCCGTTTGGTCTCAAAGGGGCGGCGCAAACATTTCAGCGGATGATGGATGCCGTGTTACGCGATCTCCCTTTCGTGTTTGTGTACCTCGACGACATTTTGGTCGCGAGTACTTCAGAGGACGAACACGAAACGCACCTCACAGCAGTTTTTAGGAGGCTGGGAGAGCACGGCTTAATAGTTAACCCAGCCAAGTGCCAGTTCGGCGTCGAGCGGATCGATTTTTTGGGTCACCGCGTCTCCCCGGAGGGAGCGGTTCCGTTACCAGAGAAAGTACGCGCGGTAGCGGATTTTCCCCGTCCACAAACGGTCAAATCACTACAGGAATTCTTGGGGATGGTGAATTTTTATAACCGATTCCTGCCCCACGCAGCTCAAATCATGCAACCGTTATATGCCGCGCTCAAAAAACAAAAACCGACCCAGGCGGTCGAATGGTCCCCGGAGCGGGAGTGCGCGTTCACAGAGGTTAAAAAAGCCTTGGCTGACGCTGCGCTCCTGGCCCACCCAGACCCTGCAGCACGTATCGCGCTGACGACAGACGCTTCAGATTTAGCCATAGGGGCCGTTATTGAGCAACAGGTAGCCGGAGTTTGGCAGCCTTTGGCTTTCTTTAGCAAATCTTTAAGCGCGGCTGAACGAAAATACAGCGCGTTTGACAGAGAACTGTTGGCGCTGCATTTGGCTATTCGTCATTTCCAGTTCTGGCTGGAAGGACGGTGCTTCACCGCTTATGTGGACCACAAGCCGCTCACATACGCCATGGCCAAAATTTCAGACCCGTGGTCCGGCAGGCAGCAGAGGCAGCTGGCCGCAATCTCGGAATTTACCACTGACATTAGGCACGTTGCGGGCAAATTCAATGTAGTAGCGGATTGTCTCTCACGCGCGTTCACGACCCCAACACGCGCAGAGGCAGAACGGGCCACCGTGACCGCGCCGCAGGAGAGCGGCACGGTGGCGCGCGCAGCCCCGGTGCACGTGGGTATAGATTACGCAGCCATGGCAGCGGACCAGGGGGCGGACGCAGACGTGCGCACGCTCCAGTCTGGACCAACAGGGTTGAGGCTGGAGAGCAAGTGTTTACAAACCGGTATGCCCCCCCTGATCTGCGACGTGTCGACGAGGCGCCCGTGTCCGGTGGTTCCGGCCACGTGGCGCCGCCGTGTTTTTGACTCGGTCCACTCACTGGCGCACCCGGGGGTGCGCGCGTCGGTGAAACTAGTGGCGGAAAAGTTTGTTTGGCCGTGCCTGCGCAAGCACGTGAAGGAATGGGCAAAAACCTGCATTTCCTGTCAACGGGCCAAAATTCACAGGCACACAAGAGCCCCGTTAGAACCGTTCCGCATTCCGGCCAGAAGGTTCGACCATGTGCACGTCGACCTTGTGGGCCCCCTACCGGCATCACAGGGGTTCACGTATCTTTTGACAATGGTGGACCGCACCACACGTTGGCCGGAAGTGGTCCCACTTGCGACGACCACGGCCACGGAGGTGGCTCGCGTTTTTTTAACGGCTTGGGTGGCGCGTTTCGGGGTTCCGTCGGACATTACGTCCGATAGACGACCGCAATTCATCTCTGAGCTGTGGTCAGCGATGGCCAACGGCTTAGGAGCCAAAATTCACCGCACTACGGCTTACCACCCTCAGGCCAATGGTTTATGCGAGCGTTTTCATAGGTCTTTGAAGGCAGCACTCAGAGCGTCGCTCACGGATGCAGATTGGGTGAATAAACTTCCATGGGTTTTATTAGGGTTGCGTTCTGCGCCTAAAGAGGACTTAGACGCCTCCCCAGCGGAGCTGGTATTCGCACAAACTCTGAGGCTGCCGGGCGAGTTTTTACCAGAGCCCCCAGAGCCCCCACCTCTCTCGGCTCTGGGACCGTTAGTCGGCACAGGGGCAGACACGCTCCCGGGTCCGGTTCATCACGCTTTTCCACGAGTTTTCGTCCCCAAGGCTTTGAAAAATGCCGATTTCGTTTTTGTCAGGCGCGAAGCCCTAAAAGCAACGCTCAAACCGCCTTACGAAGGGCCATTTCGAGTGCTGGAGGCAGGTGATAAGCAATTTGTGCTGGATTTTGGAGACAGAAAAGAGACAGTCAGTATTGACAGACTAAAACCTGCTTTTGTCATGAAGGACGTGTCTGTACCGGTCGCGGTGGCGCCTCGACGAGGCAGGCCCCCGCAGAAGGCAATTAACCACTCTCTTCCTCAGTCAACAGCGCCGAAGCAGAAACGCACCGCAGGCAAGGCGGGGCCAACGCACAGCAGATTCGGCAGACGGCTGAAGCCCAAGCGGCGCACAGACTGAATGTTGGTGTTGATTATTCAGTAGTGAGTAAGGTGCTATTTAATTTTAGGAATTAGTCTGTTCTTCATCGTTTGGGGGGGGTTATATGGCTGTGTTGTGAGACATGTATATGTTGGACACTGCATATGTGATTTAACCACGATGAAGGAGAGCCAGCCCCCTGCGGTGCGGAGCCACAGAGCCTGGACCCCCTGCGGAGGACAGGGGACAGAAGACTTCCTGACCACTGAGGCTCGGGAAGAGAGAAGGGGGAGTTATGTAAATAAAAGGCTAATGAATGTGAATAAAGAGATTTTGAGAGAGATGTGTGATTTCCCCCGCGAGGGAAATGGTTTGATGTCAGAATGTTTAAATGAGAGAACTTTGGTGTGTTCACGCTTTTTGTTCGCTGCTCAAGAATAAGAGCAGACAGTGGAATGATTTCTTGAATAAATTGGAATGAAAGACAATTCGGTTTCGTTATTCAAGTCTCCCCACAGTGGGGTCTTTAATCTTGTATACATTATTCATTGTTTGTTGTTTTCTTAACCGTTTTGCCAGCAGTTTTGTGGCTTTTGGCCCCGTTTCATAATATTTTTGCTTTAGATATCTATTTTTCCTTTCAATTTCATCCATTTGTGTTTCTTTTATCTTTGTTTTTTCTTCTTTAATTTCTTGATATATTTTTGGGTCATTTGTGCTTTGATGTTTACGTTCTAGTTCCCTCAGTCTCTCACATCTTTGTTCATACGCTTCCAGTTTAGTCTTATTTGCTTTTCCTGTTTCAACAATTAATTTACCCCTTAACACGGCTTTTAGTGTGTCCCATAGTATTGTTGGGTCCACTTCTTCATTGTCATTCTCTTGGATATATTCGTTTATGTTTATTTTTATTCTTTCTTTCATTTTCTCATCATTTAACAGTCCTACGTTAAGTTTCCATGTTGTTTGTCGTTTTCTATTGTTCAAATACTGTATATTTCCATGTATATAGGATTATGATCTGATATTTCTGCCCCTCCAATCCAACAATTTCTCACCCTGTGTCTGTCACCTTCATTCATAAGGAAGTAATCTATTCTAGAGTGTACTTTATGGACTGCTGAATAATGTGTATAGTCTTTTTCGAGTAGGTGCAGGTCCCTCCATATGTCTACCATACCCATTTCTGCCAGTGAGGTTCTTATGAACTTTGTTACATGTTTTTTTGTCTTCTTAACACTTGTGTCAACTTCATGATCCTTGACAGCATTTAAGTCTCCTCCACAAATTAGGACTCCTTCACTGTGTGTTGCTATGAGATCAAACAGATGTTGAAAAAAACCCTTGTCACTTTCTGGTGGGGCATAGATGTTCACTAATGTAATCTGCATACCATCTATTCTTCCCTTTATTATTACATACCTGCCTTCTTTATCCTGGATTTCCTGTTCACTTTCAAATTGTATTTTGTTTGAGATTAGTATCATAACCCCCCTTTTTGCTCCTCCCTTAAATGAACTGTAGTAGGAGTTCTTATAGCCAAATCTCTTTAGTTTCACATGTTCTGTCTTGCTCAAATGTGTCTCTTGCATAAATATAATTTCAGCTTTTTCCTTCTTGAATTTTCTTATTATTCTTTCCCTTTTAACAGGTGAGTTCAGACCATTCACGTTTAGTGTCATTATCTTAAGATTTTTACCCATATTCATGTTTTTCCATTTTTTTAACTTGTGCTCCTAGCTCCTTTAACAACAAAAATAACACATATTTATATAAAAACACATTAAAAAATCTCGACCTCCGTACTTTGGGCCTTTCTTCTGCCCACTGGTCCCTGTTGGTGGGTGGGGGGTTTGTCTTCACAGAGTGAAGGGCCCTCCCTAGACTTCTAATTACTATCAAAGTAATAGTCATAAGTCTAGAAATGTCCAACAAATATCACTTAAACCTCTCCTAGCCGTCTGTTTCTCTTTTACCTTGTCTTCTTGGCCTTCATTTCTTCTGTGCCTTTCTTAATCTTTGTTATGATCTAGGCTTTCAGTTGAAAGCCTTGTAGTCTTTCCTGGGCCCGCTGCTCTACGTCTCTCCCCCTTCTTCCGCCGTTCACTCGTCTCCACTCCGTCTGTCGTGGTGCGTTCAGGGCCGCCGCTGCTCCAGCCGTCTCCTTCGGCACGCTCACCTCAAGGCCCCGCTCCATCATATCCCGCGCTGCCTCTTCGGCCGTGTTGTAGGTTCTTGTGCCTTCCTCCCAATGAATCCTCATTTTCGTTAGCGGCGTTTGGAATCTAATTTTTTTCTCTTTCAGCGTTTTTTTAATATTGGCATATTTCTTCCGCTGCTGCACGATTTCTGTCGGGTAGTCATGGTCAAAAAATACCTGTTTGTCGCCGATTCGTATCTTTTTTTTCCATGCTTGCGTCAGGATTCTTTCCTTTATGTCATATTTCACAAAGTTTACCACAACTGACCTGGGTGGAGAGTTTGTTTTCGGGTTCTGTGCCGGTGCTCTGTGCGCCCGTTGAATCTGCAGATCCGTTTCTCCGGGTATTTCCAGTTCTTTTTTTAAGAACTGATCCATGAATTTTGTCATCGAGTTGCCTTCAATGCCCTCCGGAATTCCAAAGATGCGCATATTGCTTCGTCGGGATCTGCTCTCCAAGTCGTTTATTTTCTCCTGCATCCTCTGCGTTTGTGTCGTCAGGGTCTGTAGTTGTTCGTTTGCCTCGCTTTTCCAATCTTCTAGTTCCGAAATTCGGGTCTGCGCTTCTGTCATACACGCCCGCTGGGAGCGCAGCTCCTCCATGTTTTCCGTTAATTTACGCTCCATTTCTCTTCGGAGGTCCATGATTTCCTCCTTAATTTCTTTTTTCAGTTCCTCCTTAAGAGCCGCTAAATCCTGTTGTAGCTGTCGCTTGAATTCTCTTAACTCTTCACCCAAACTGGCGATGCCAGCGTTCATGTTGTCGAGTCTGGTGTCTTCCATTTTCTCTGCTGTAGACACCTCGTTTTTTTGGGCTTTGCGTACAGCGGTTTTTCCTGCGTTGTTGGAGAGGAATTCTTCAATTTTACCCTGTTTTTGTCCTTGTGCCCGGTTCCTTCGTGTTTTCATCCCTTAGTTTATTGATTCGTTTATGTCGAGTTGGCCATTTACCGATGATTTTTAATCCGGCTAGGGAGAGCTCTTTGTTTAAGTGTTATGTCTCTCCGCCATCTTACCGGAAGTCCAAAAATATGCCAAATTTAATACAGTGCATGGAAATAGTCTGGAAATGAATGTTACCAGACTGAAGTCAACAGTGGAAGGATGACCAATATTGACCAACAGGCTCACACGCAAAAAAGACATGCTCTACTGATTCAATGTCATTGCAGTAAGGGCAAGAATTGTTGTCCCAATTAAACCTTTGGTGTAAAAACTGTTTAGATGGATAAATACTGTATCATTTAATAATTTGAATGTGACTTCTTTTGCTTTTGGCAGAACAGGGTATGATAAACATCTTTTTCTTATTTTTTCTGCTTCAGGAACAGTAAAATCTTGAAGAATGTATTTTCTTTTCAACTCATTCAGATAATAATGCAACGTTGGGGCTGTGATTAGGGGGCGGGAGTTTCCCGGCATGCTTGCGTAACGGACGATTGAAATGCTGTCTCTGTATGTTCAAAGCGTTATTCATATGTGCCATTATAACTGTGTAATAAGACCAGCTGTGCTAGCGTTGTTTCCCTATATGTGCCAAATCATGTGTCTGTGTCACCATGAGCAAAATGAGGGCCTGTGTAAATGACCTCCCCTCTGTTCTGTGTTGTGAGCGTGTGTATAAATAAAGCTTGTTTCATCACAGCCCTCTCTCCTTATTGTGTGAACCCTTGCAACATCACACTAGTGTCAGGAGTGGGATCACTATCACTATCACAAGATGTGATAAATCACAGGTAATTTGTTTTAACTTGGGGGGGGGGGGAAATCACTTTTTCACACAGGGCCATGTAGGTTTGGATTTTTTTTTTAACCCTTAATAATAAGCACCTTCATTTAAAAACTGCATTTTATCTTCACTTGTGTTATCTTTGTGTAATATTTAAATTTGTTTGATAATCTGAAACATTTAAGTGTGACAAACATACAATAAAATAAGAAATCAGGAAGGGGTATACAATTTCACACAACTGTAACAAAATGTGGAAAAAGTGAAGCTCTAGGGCTGCCGCAATGACCGCAATTATGTAGTACCACGCTATGGACAAGCCTACTGCAGAGGAAAACAAGCAACCGCAATAACCGCGGTGTTGACTTTTTTTTGTGTGTGCAGCTATAACTCATTGTTCACTAATGTGCCTCCATCCATCCATCCATCCATCCATCTTCTACTGCTTTTCCGGAGGTCCGGGTCGCGGAGACAGCAGTTCAAGCAGAGAAGCCCAGACTTCCCTCTCCCCAGCCACCTGCTCCAGTTCTTCAGAGAGGATACCAAGGCGTTCCCAGACCAGCTGGGAGACATAGTCTCTCCACCGAGTCCTGGGTCTGCCCCGGGGTCTCCTCCCAGTGGGACGTGCCTGAAACACCTCAAGTGGGAGGCGTCCAGGAGGCATCCTAATCAGATGCCCATACCACCTCAACTGACTCCTTTCAATGTGGAGGAGCAGCGGTTCTACTCTGAGCCTCTCCCGGATGACTGAGCACCTCACCCTATCTCTGAGGGTGAGTCCAGCAATCCTACGGAGAAAGTTCATTTCAGCCGCTTGTATCCGCGATCTTGTTCTTTCGGTCATTACCCAAAGCTCGTAACCATAGGTGAGAGTAGGAACGTAGCTTGACTGGTAAATCGACAGCTTTGCCTTAGAACTCAGCTCCCTCTTCACCACAACAGACCGGTACAACGTCCGCATCACTGCAGATGCTGCTCCGATCGGTCTGTCAATCTCTCGCTCCATTTCCCCCTCAATCGTGAATAAGACCCCAAGATACTTAAACTCCTCCACTTGGGGCAGGAGCCTGTCCCCAACCCAGAGAGGAGGATCCACCTTTTTCCAGCTGAGGACTTGGAGGTACTGATTCTCATCCCAGCCGCTTCACACTCAGTGGCAAACCGTCCCAGCAAGAGCTGTAGGTTATTGCTGGATGAAGCCAACAGGACAACATCATCTGCAAACAACAGAGATGAGATCCCGTGGTCACCAAGCATGACACCCTCCATTCCCTGGCTGCACCTAGAAATCCTGTCCATAAAAATTATTAACAGGATCGGTGACAAAGGGCAGCCCTGGCGGAGTTCAACTCTCACTGGGACTGAGTCCGACCGAGTGATGGCAATACGAACCAAACTCTCACAACGGTCGTATAGAGACCAAATAGCTCGTAACAACAAGCCCGATACCCCATACTCCCAAAGCACCCCCCACAAAAAACCACGAAGGACGTGGTCAAATGCCTTCTCCAAGTCCACAAAACACATGTAAACTGGTTGGGGGAACTCCCACGAGCCCTCGAGAATTCTCGAGAGGGTAAAGAGCTGGTCCGATGTGACACGGCCAGGACGAAAACCCCATTGCTCCTCCTGAATCCGAGGTTCGACCAACAGCCGGACTCTCCTCTCCAGTACCTTGGCATAGACCTTCCCAGCTAGGCTAGGGAGTGTGATCCCTCTAAAGTTGGAGCACACCCTCTGGTCCCCTTTTTTGAAGAGAGAAACCACCACCCCGGTTTGCCATGCCAAAAGCACTGCCCCTGACCTCCACGCAATGTTGCAGAGGCGTGTCAACCATGACAGCCCTACAACATCAAGGGCCTTGAGGTACTCAGGGCGAATCTCGTCCACCCCCGGGACCCGGCCACCAAGGAGATTTTTAACCACCTTGGTGACCTCAGCCCCTGTGATAGGCGAGCCATCCCCCTCATCCACAAACCCTGCTTCCTCTGTGGAAGGCACATCAGTGGGATTGAGGAGATCCTCGAAGCATTCCTTCCACCGCCCAACGATATCCCCAGTCGAAGTCAACAGCGCCCCATCCGCACCATACACAGTGTGGACGGGGAGCTGCTTTCCCCTCCTGAGCCGCCGGACAGTTTGCCAGAATCTCTTCAAGGCCGACCGAAAGTCTTGTTCCATGGCCTCACCGAACTCCTCCCATATCCGGGATTTTGCTTCAGCAACCACCTGAGCTGCACTCTGCTTGGCCTGGCGATACACCTCAGCTGCTTCAGGAGTCCCACAAGCCAACCAAGCTTGATAGGACTCCTTCTTCAGCTAAATGGCCCCTCTCACCACTGGTGTCCACCACTTGGTTCGGGGGTTGCCACCACGAGATGCACCGACCACCTTGCGGCCGCAGCTCTGGACCGCTGCTTCAACAACAGAGGTGGAGAACATGGCCCATTCAGACTCCATGTCTCCAGACTCCCTCGGAATGTGGTTGAAGTTCTCCCGGAGGTGGGAGTTGAAGACATCCCAGACAGGGGCCTCAGCCAGACGTTCCCAGCACACCCTCACTATACGTTTGGGTCTACCAGGTCTGAATGGCTTCCTCCCCTGCCATCGGATCCAACTCACCACCAGGTGGTGATCAGTTGACAGCTCTGCACCTCTCTTTACCCGAGTGTCCAAGACATATGGTCGCAGGTCTAATGACACGATAACAAAATTTATCATCCACCTGCGACCTAGGGTGTCCTGGTGTCAGGTGCACATATGGACACCCTTATGCTTGAATATGGTGTTCGTTATGGACAAACTGTGGTTAGCACAGAAGGCCAATAACTGAACACCACTTGGGTTCAGATTGGGCAGGCCGTTCCTCCCAATCACCCCCTCCAGGTTTCACTGTCGTTGCCCACGTGTGCAGTGAAGTCCCCCAGCAGGACAATGGAGTCTCCAAGAGGAGCACACTCCAGCACCCCAGTCACAGACTCCAAAAAGGGTGGGTACTCTGAAACATCATTTGGTGCATAGACACAAATTATGGTCAGGACCTGTTTCCCAATCCGAAGGCGCAGGGAAGCAACCCTTTCATCCACCGGGGAAAACTCCAATATAGAGGCAGCAAGGTGGGGAGATACAATAATACCCACCCCTGCTCGTCGCCTCTCGCCCGGGGAAACTCCAGAAAAGGCCAAGCTCCAGCCCCTCTCCAGGAGACTGGTTCCAGAACCGGAGCTGTGTGTTGAGGTGAGGCCGACTATATCTAGCCGGTATCTCAGTCTATGTACAGTGGATATAAAAACCCAAATGAAAAACAAACTGAAATCTTTTAAGGAGAATAATAAAAAATAAAAAACTTAAAATAACCTGTTTGCATAAATTTGCACACCCTGTTATAACTGGGGATGTGGCTGTGTTCAGAATTAACCAATCACATTCAAACTCATGGTTAATGGGAGTCAGCACACACCTGCCACCATTTAAAGTTCTTCTGATGAAACCCAAATAAAGTTCAGCTGTTCTAGTAGGCTTTTCCTGACATTTTTGTCGTCACATCTTACAGCACAAGCCGTGGTCCGCAGAGAGCTTCCAAAGCATCGGAGGGATCTCATTCTTCAAAGGTATCAGTCAGGAGAAGAATAAAAAGGAATTTCCAAGGCATTAAATATACCATGGAACACAGTGAAGACAGTCATCAAGTGGAGAAAATATGGTACAACAGTGATATTATCAAGAATTGGATGTCCCTCCAAAACTTTTGAAAAGACGAGAAGAAAACTGGTCAGGGAAGCTGCCAAGAGGCAGACAGCAACATTGAAGGAGCTGCAGGAATTTCTGACAAGTACTGGCTGTTTAGTACATGTGACAACAATCTCCCATCGAGGGTGGCAATACGGATGCCATATCTTACAAAGAAAAACATCTAAGCCCATCTACATTTTGCAAAAACACATTTGAAATCTCCCACACACATGTGGAGAAATGTTTTATGGTTCAATGAAACCAAGGTTGAACTTTTTGGTCATAATTTCAAATTCGGTGCAAACATAAATTTTTATGGACAAGATTTCTAGGCACAGCCAGGGAATGGAGGGTGTCATGCTTGGTGACCACAGGATCTCATCTCTGTTGTTTGCAGATGATGTTGTCCTGCTAGCTTCATCCAGCAATGACCTACAGTTCTTGCTAGGATGGTTTGCCGCCGAGTGTGAAGCAGCTGGGATGAGAATCAACACCTCCAAGTCCGAGTCTATGGTCTCCAGGTTGGGGACAGGCTCCTGCCCCAAGTGGAGGAGTTCAAGTATCTTATTCACAAGTGAGGGGAGAATGGAGCGAGAGATTAATAGACGGATTGGAGCAGCATCTGCAGTGATGCGGATGTTGTACCGGTCCGCTGTGGTGAAGAGGGAGCTGAGTTTTAAGGCAAAGCTGTCGATTTACCAGTCAATCTACGTTCCTACTCTCACCTATGGTCACAAGCTTTGGGTAATGACCGAAAGAACGAGATTGCATATACAAGCGGCTGAAATAAGCTTTCTTTGTAGGATTGCTGGACTCACCCTCAGAGATATGGTAAGGAGCTCAGTCATCCGGGAGAGGCTCAGAGTAGAACCGCTGCTCCTCCACATTGAAAGGAGTCAGTTGAGATGATATGGGCATCTGATTAGGATGCCTCCTGGACGCCTCCCACTTGAGGTGTTTTGGGCACGTCCCACTGGGAGGAGACCCCGGGGCAGACCCAGGACTCGATGGAGAGACTATGTCTCCCAGCTGGTCTGGGAATGCCTTGGTATCCTCTCTGAAGAGCTGGAGCAGGTAGCTGGGGAGAGGGAAGTCTGGGCTTCTGTGCTTGAACTGCTGCCTCCGTGACCCGGACCTCCGGAAAAGCGGTAGAAGATGGATGGATGGACATTCGGCACAAACAACACTGCTCATCACCAAAAGAACACCATACCTACAGTGAAGCATGATGGTGGCAGCATCATGCTTTGGGGAGGTTTTTTTTTAGCTGGAACTGCAGCCTTAGTCAAGGTGGAGGGAATTATTAACAGTTCCAAATACCAGTCAGTATTGGCACAAAACCTTCAGGCTTCTGCTAGAAATCTGAAGATGATGAGGAACTTCATCTTTTAGCACGACAATGAATGAATGAATCTTTATTTCGGTTAGATTAGATTAAAACATTAAAAGAAAGGAACAGAATAATATAACAAAGGGAAAAAAAATCCAACAAGATCAAATTAAACAATAACTCCTCGGATTATACAATTCAACCCAAGTTATCCGAAATGGGTGATGGCTGAAGCCGCAGCTTATATTGCCCACCCATGTTAAATCTAAGAATTCAAAAGGAAAATAAAATAATAGTGATTACAAGTCAGAACAAAGCCAAGACAAAATGTGACAAAAAACTAAGCAACAGCACAACACAGACTGGATATGGTAATCCTTATGTGATTTTACACATAGTTTTGTATATATGTTTGGAGTATTTCTTCCTTTAGTTTTTGTTTAAATTGTCCAAGCATTGTACCTGATTTTAATTCAGGTCCAAAAGCGTTCCACAGTCTGACTCCTTGCACTGAAACACAGTGTTGCTTGGTGGTAGTTCTCACTGAAGGTTTTTGGAGTATACATGTTCCTCTGAAATGATATTGTTTCTCCCTTATTTGGAACAGCTTTTGGATATTTGCGGGCAGTGATAGATTCTTCACTTTAAACATTATTACTGCAGTTTTAAAATCAACCAGCTCTTTCAACTTGAGAGCTTTTAATTTAAGAAAAAGTGGGTTTGTTGGTTCCCTGTAAACAGCTTCGTTTATTATTCTAATAGCTCTCTTCTGAAGCATAAAGACTGGATATATGTTTGTTTTATATGAATTTCCCCATACTTCAGTACAATATGTCATGTATGGGAGTATTAATGAATGATACAAAGTATATAGTGTGGGTTGATTCAGCAAATATTTCACTCTGTAGTATTGATTTGGATATTTTACCTTTAATATAATTAATATGTGACTTCCAACACAGTTTATTTTCAATTATTACTCCAAGTAATTTAATTTCAGATACCCTTTCAATCTCTACACCATTTACACTGAGTTTAGATACTGAGTTGCTGTGATGGTTGTTAAAAACTATAAATTTTGTCTTACTTAAATTGAATGTTAATTTGTTTGAATCAAACCACAGTTTGAGCTTTCCTAATTCCTTTCCGAGTATATTCAAAAGTTGTTCCAAATTGCTTCCACTGCATAATAAATTAGTGTCATCTGTAAACAGTATTAAATCCATTTTTTCCAAAACTTTACATATACTGTATAATTTATATACATATTGAATAATGGCGCTACCAATACATACATACTGATAGCTGTTCTTTAACCTCTTGCACTCTGGTGTACCACAGGTGGACACGTCTCTGCATCCTAGAGTGTGTCTCAGTGCGCCACTGTGCGTCCTAGTGCGCACTGGAAAAAAAAAAGCTGCATTTCCGTTCTTCCACTACAGACACAGCCGCGAACAAAAGCCAAAGGAGTGCTTTGATTGGTTTAGATGTGATTGACCTCTCATTTGACTAATAAGAGCCTTGAATTGGGTTTCTGAAACCTTGAAGAACCAATGACTGAAAACCTAGCAAGAAGGACCCGCCTACCAACGGCTGCGAATACAGCCAGCCAATTGAAGCACAGAAGTTCGAAAGCATGCATCCCTTGCATAAAATCTGTTTTGTGTAAGGCTGGGTGACACACAGGCGTTTGCCAGTCTTTTTTTCTTACTACTGTTCTTATTTGTTTTGAAAAATCATTCGCCAAAACCGCAATCATGGAAGCGCAAAACCGCAATAATGGATTTATGGTTTGACCGGGTCGCCTGACCAGAACCATGAGTCTGTAACAAGCGGACCAGCGTCATGTTCATCTGACAATGAGGAAGAGAAGTTTGCCAGCGACACTGCTGTTGTGGACAGGTAAGTGTTATAAGCTAAATTATTCTTTATCCCTGAAAATTGTAATCAAAATGACTTTTGACTGCTCGGTACATTACAACTGTGCGTCATCGTAACATGAAGACCGCGGCGCACGGACTAGACCCGTCCGGACTAGACCCGTCCGGACCGTGAACGTCCCCCCCCCCCCCGCTACTCTTCTGTAGCGGATTGCTGATATTATTGCAGATATTTTAGTACAACTGTGCATAGTAGACCGCGGCGCACGGACCGTGTACCGCGGCGCACGGACTGGACACGGTTCGTGTGCTGCATCCGGACCGTGAACACCCCCCCCGCTACTCTTCTGTAGCGGATTGCAGATATATTGCATATATTTTAGTACAACTGTGCATAGTAGACCGCGGCGCACGGTCCCCGCGGTCTGTCATGTGGCGATGGAGGATGTCCGTCCTCTGTAGTGGGGGGGGGGGGTTTGTTATCCTCTACATTACAGATATTTTAGTATAATTTTTAGTGCACTGTAGGTTATTTTTTCTTGTAAAAAAAAAAAAAAGCCACACATTTTTTACGTGGCATGCTTCTTTGTGTGTGGGGACTTGTTTGTTCATTCATTCATTCATGAATGAATAAACAACCCCCCCTCACACACACACACACAGCCCTGAGTGTCACCTTTCATTAGAGCCCAAGATGAAGCTTCTATATTGAAGCATTCAAAAGTTACAGACGTTTTTCCAAACTGTGCCATTTGGCACAATTTGGCACAGTTCAAAAACGCCTGGGAACAACCTAAGAAAAAAGCTGTGTAATATATTCATTTTTTGTGGTATTGTTACAAAATTTTGACCTCAGCTGGATAACACTTGGTTCTACATTTCTGTTGCATTTTCCAGCCCCGATCTGACAGCTGTGTGTTATTTGCAAGCATTTGTATCCAAAAAAAACACCCAGGTGAAATTTATTTTCTTCAGGTTCAGTATGTTTAGATGACTGTTACTCAGTGGCAGGAGCACTTAGAGAGATTATGACTGTTGTGCCAAAAAATTCAAAGTGTTTTCTTTTAAATGAGACCAACCCCATGAAGATGCTGCAAAGGGTTGAAGAACAGCTTTTGATTTACTTTGGGTACGTTATTTTTTGGCGTTTTTAGGGAAATTGACCAGAGTGCTAGGGGTTAAGTAACTACATAACCAGGACAGTGCTACCCCACTAATACCATAATTTTGTATTAGCACCCAAAGCACACACCAAAATCAACAAAAGAATTGCTTCACCAGAAGAAGATTAAGGTTTTGGAATGGGCAAGCCCGAGTCCAGACCTGAATCCAATCGAACATCTGTAGGGTGATCTGAAGAGGGCTGCGCACAGGAGATGCCATCGCAATCTGACAGATATGGAGCATTTTTGCAAAGAAGAGTGGGGAACTATTGCTACATCAAGATGCGCCACGCTGATGAACTCCGACCCAAAAAGATCGAGTGCTGTAATAAAAGCCAAAGGTGCTGCAACAACATATTTGCTTAAGGGTGTGCAAATTGATGCAATAAAGTTATTCTCAGTTTTTTTATTTTTCTCCTTAAAAGATTTCAGTTTGTTTTTCAATTGGGTTGTACAGGTTATAGGTCACATTAATGGTGGAAAAAGTTTTGAAATGATTTATCTTGGTCTCATTTTTTACATCACAAAAACCTGGCATTTTAACAGGGGTGTCTAGACTTTTTATATCCACTGTACTTTTCAAAGTGCCAAGTATGAATACATTTTTTTC
The DNA here is from genome assembly GCA_020510985.1 of Pholidichthys leucotaenia. Classification (NCBI taxonomy): domain Eukaryota; kingdom Metazoa; phylum Chordata; class Actinopteri; order Cichliformes; family Pholidichthyidae; genus Pholidichthys; species Pholidichthys leucotaenia. The sequence continues at coordinate 91,446,068 of CM035841.1, forward strand.
TGGGAAATTTGTGGCTTTTCTCATAAATTTGTAAATGTTTCTCATTAATTTCCTGCAGTTTTTTTTCCCACAATATTTTTTATTGAACCTTTTTTACAAACATAACACAAACAATCAAACACTAACACTAAAGTAATTAAAAAAAAAATTGTACTAAAAACACCAACAACCACTAACAAAGGCAGGTCTTCAACAATGCTCCTCTGTTTCGTCTAAGCAATCCATTACATAAGTATACATATTATACATTCACCAGTTTGGAATTTACAAGGTCCACACACATCATTCACCTTCTTCTTCAAAAGTTATGTTTAAATTCTTTGCATAATCAATGAAAGGTCTCCATATATTCTCAAACACAATTTCCTTTGATTTCAGTATGTATGTTATTCTTTCTAGTGGAAGGTTTGTTAACATCTGTCTTAACCACTGAGTCACATCTGGTCTATGAGTCTTTTTCCACAGTAGTGCAATACATTTTTTGGCGTTAAGCAAACTGAGGTCTATGAATGCTCTTTCACTCTTATTAAAGTTATGCTTTTCTGGATACAGACCCAACAAAAACAATTTAGGATTCAATATGATTTGTTTTGAAATTATTTTTTCCAATTGTTACCCTTTGTGGCTCACATATTTTGACTGCATATGCATAGCACAGTGAGTGAGATGCTTAGGACTGCATGTGTATTTTGTGACCTCACATCTTTGAAGGAACAATACGTCTGGACCTCCTGGGGATAACAGCAGGAGGTGGAGGTGCCTTTGGCGAGGACTCAGAGGACTTCCTGACCTCCTGGGGTCAGATGGAGGACGAAGGGACTTGGGGGGAGAATTATTGTCGATGGGGGGTTTGATGACAATGTGATTCTGTTCTTTGATGTCCCAGGTATAAAAGTGGGGGTTTGGGGGAGTTCGGTCTCTTTTTTTGCTGTTGAGAGCATGCTGGAGATGTGAGATCGTCAATAAACCTGAATTGAGAGATAAATTCAGCCTCTTCATTTCACGCTCTCTACATTGGTGACCTAAGACGTGCAATGACACGAGACGATTCCCCCGAACCAGACTCGTCAGGGACCACTCGAGCAAGCGCGGTCTCGGTCAAGCTACCAGAGATCTGGCAGGACAACCCAGACTCGTGGTTCCTCCTGGCCGAAGCCCAGTTCGCACTCGGGGGAATAACAGCAGATGACACAAAATTCTACCACGTCATCGCCAAGCTCGACAACCGCACAGCTCGACACGTGCGGAGCCTGGTGCAGCAACCGCCCGCTGGCAACAAATACAGCGGGCTGAAAGCTGCCCTTATCCAGTGTTTCACGCCCTCAGCCGAGGAGAGAGCTAGGAGGCTTCTAGCTCTACACGACTTGGGAGGACGCAAGCCGGTCGACCTGATGGAGGACATGCTGCAGCTGAGAGGCACAGACAACGATGATTTCCTCTTCACGCACATCTTCCTGAGAACCCTTCCATCGCAGACGAGGGCGACCCTGGCAGGCACTCATTTCGTGACCCAGCGGGACTTCCGCGCGCTGGCCCGAGAAGCGCAGCGGATCCTCGACTCCAGCGAGGAGCATGCGGCCACCGCAGCAGCGGCAGACCTCGGCGCGGCGACCGGGAGCAGCGGTGGGCCAGAGGCGACGAAATCGATCCCACCAACAATGGCAGCAGCGAGGTCCCGACGCAGCGGAGGAGACGACTGCTGCTTCTACCATCGGCGTTTCGCAGAGAGGGCGCGCAAGTGTGTACCGCCGTGCCAGTTCAAGAGCTTAGCAGCATCGGCCCTCGGCGAGCGAAACAAGCTGCTCTACCTCACGGATGCACGCTCTGGGCGGCACTTCCTCGTGGACATGGGCGCCCAAGTGGGTTTCATCACCCCAACCTACGCTGACCGGCTGGCGGGTCCCCGTGGTGACGGGGCGACAGCGGCGAACGGCTCGAGCATTAAGACCTTCGGCGAAAGGACTCTGCTTCTGTCCTTGCACGGCCGCACTTATGAATGGACTTTTATTATAGCGGCGGTGAGTTTCAACATGCTAGGCGCTGATTTTCTGTGCTCACATGGGTTGTTAGTTGAACTTGCCAATAGGCGCCTGGTTAATGCACTCTCCTTTTATTCCATTGCTTGTGCAGCTCGAGTGTCCCCGCCACCAGTGTAGTAGTCTTAAGAATAAATATGTTCCTGCAGTAATGAACTTCCCAAAATGTCCGTGTTGTAAATATGTCAAGTGTTTCTGATGGGGCGATAATTAGTGTGACACATCTGGGAACTTCCTCACACGCTGGAAGCCTGGGAAGGGGTAAGTTGTGTGTAATTCCTCAGGGAACGAAATTGATTAATGTGATTGATTTACTGTAGTTTTCTTTAAGTTATTGTACTAATTTTGATTGTAAGATTTTCTGTTACATTTTCGTTTGCAATACCGATGTAAAATATTCAAAGTAGCGTCATAAATACCGATGATTGATGGCTAGTTAAGTAGGCGCTAACGAGTCCATTGTTCTGTAGGAATGCCAGCACTTGTCCCCATTCCCGTGTCATGTGTAAATTGTCTGCCCCAATCTGTTTCAGGTATGTTAAAATGTTAAATGTACTGTTGTAAAAAATAGAAAAAACGATCAGTCATGTAACTCTGTCATGTAATGCTGTCATGTATTTGGTGCTAAACTTTTTCTTTGCTTGTGGTATACTGTAACTATACGATCTAAAGTTATGTAGTCCAAGTAGCTGTAAGCTATGTTTCTCACACGCTGGAAGCCTGGGAAGGGGAATGCCAGCACTTGTCCCCATTCCCGTGTCATGTGTAAATTGTCTGCCCCAATCTGTTTCAGAAATAAACAGACTACTGACTGATCGAGATCCTGCCTGACGTCTACTTCTCTGCATCGGCCAAGATTTATTTTATTTTGTTATTTTAATGTAGCTGACTAGTTCGAGTCCGTTACATAAACTGGTGCCGTGACCTTTCAAGGATTCTTCTGATCAGCCACAGCTGATCTCCGGGGTCCAGCTGCCTGCTGAGTGGAGGTTCGCAAGGAGAGTCCAGTCTTCATCAACACAACGCATCCTTCAGTTATTTAAGGTTTTTGACAGAAGCTCATTCAGTATTATTTGGATTTGAATTTTATTTTATGTGTGTTATATCAGAGTAGCCTGTTTTGAAATTTCTATTTTGTGTTTATTACCATTTAATTGAGCTAGTTTTTAGTAATGGATGGTGATATGTCTCATAGCCTTTATTCTCACACCCCTGTAGCTGGGGCAGGTAGAAGCAGGGGTCTTTTTTTGTTGAGGGGTGGGGGAGTTAAACAGTTAACTTTCACTGACATGGTGGGAGAGGGTGGTACTATGCATACACACCCAGTGGGGGCTACTTATGTTGTACAGACACCACAGCCACATATCAGTGATGGGGAGGGGGATTTACCAGCACAGGCATGTGAGGTAGGGCCCACATCCTCCACGCCCATGTTTCCTCCTGGTAGCAATGACCCCTCAGCTGAGCTGCGTGATCTAATTACTGAATTAGGGAATCGAATTGGAGATTCCATAGCCAGTCGGCTGTTACCTTCTACTCAGCCTGTCACACAGTCATGTGACCCAGTCTCTCCAATGGCGCCAGACAGGCATGAACAATCTAGTAACATCAGTGGCACTCTTGATCTCACCAATGTCAATGTGGTAGTCAAGTCAGATGTTCGTGAGCCTGCTGTGTTCAGAGGGGAGGGGTCTGATAAATGCTCAGTACAGGAATGGATAGAGCTGATGGAAATGTATTTACGCAAAAAGAAATTCCCCACTTCGGATCAAGTTGATGAGATCCTGAGTCATCTGATGGGAAAGGCCAAGAAAATAGTTAAAGTGGGAATAAGGAGTAGCTTAACCCCAGACCATGCAGTCCAGCCAGATATGATCTATGATATCCTGCGGAAGTATTTCAGTGAGTCCCCTGCATCATGCTTACCGTTGGCTGATTTTTATGCCACTCAGCCCAGTGTGGGTGAGAATCCAGTGGATTATTGGGTGCGCTTGAATACAGCAGCAGAGCAGGCAGATCGTCTCCTGAAAAAGCAAGGCAGGAAATTGGAGAACATGAATGCTGAAATATCCATGATGTTTATTAGGAACTGCAATGATCCTGAGCTGTCCAGTGTATTTAAGAGTAAACCTATGAGCAAGTGGTCTTTGACAGAGGTGCAGGAAGCGATCGATGAGTATCAGAGGGAGTTCCTGTCCAAGAGGAAGCCAGTGGAAGTTAAACCATCTAAGGTGACCGCGGCTGTCGCTTACTCCATGCCAGACGTTAAGGAGGAAGTGAGTGTTCGTGAGCCTAGTGCGTCTAGCCCGTCCAGATTCAGCGAGTCCTCCAGTGCGGAGGGGGGTGCGTTTGAGCGTGTCCTGTGTATGCTGGAGAGGGTGCTGGAGAAGACAAACCAGGCCACAGCACCGGGTGTTGCGCAACCAGCCCAGTGGGTTCGAGTCACTCCCTGCCGCGTCTGTGGCGACAGCACCCACTCTACAAGATCGCACTGCATGAGAGAAAAGCGATGCCTTGCTTGCTTTGAAACTGGACATCAAAAAAAGGACTGCTCCAAGCGCAGGACAGCAATGCCCAATACCACTGCGCCTGTTCAGGGAAACTAGGCCACCCACATGTGGGAGGGGACGATGTGGGTGCATTTAGTCAGTCCCTCAGTTTTGAAGATGATGTGCAATCTACTTATGAAGAAAAATGCAAGTGTGCTCCTGCTGGAAATAAGATTGTTTATCAAAATGTGCACAAATTAGCAAATTCCGATAGTCTCTTTTATACTGACGTCTCAGTGAAGAACCAAGTTTTGTTGCATGCATTAATTGACAGTGGGTCCATGGCCTGCACAATGAATGAAGAGGCCGAACAGAAACTACGTAGTGTGGGCTTATGTGCTGAGAGCATTACTGCAGACACAGGCATGGTACTGGTGGGGTGTGGTGGGGTTCAAGTGAAGCCGAAGTGCATTTATCAGCTGGAGATGACTGTGTATGGACAGGATGTGAGTGTTCCCACACTGGTCGTGCCAGGTCAGTGTGACGAAATGATCCTGGGCTCCAACGTGATAAAGCACTTGATTCATCACCTCAAACAAAACTCCAGTTACTGGAAAGTGATTGAGAAGCCTGAATCAACGAATGACCCAGGGGTTGAACATTTTCTTAACATGTTATCTGGAATTAACAGATGGAGGGGGAATGTGATTCCTGACATGATAGGTACAGCCAAGCTGACACAAGCCGTAACACTGCTGCCACATCATGAACACCTTGTGTGGGGTAGGGTCCCAGCCAACTCACCTGTTTCAGCAGGGAGCGCTATTCTCGTTGACGCTCCAAGTTCCAACACACACAAGAAGGGTATCATGGTGGGGAGGGCTGTCGCTACAATGTCAGGGGACAGATGGGTACCTATTAAAGTGATCAATCCAAGTGACAAACAAATTACATTGAAGCGAAACACTAAGTTAGCTGATGTGTTCCCGTGTGTTGCGTTGGAAGACCTGGATGTACCCACTTCCAAAACCCCCCCAAATGACCTTCTGGTGAACAGCCAGAGCCTACATGATGCTGACTCATCCTCCTCTACCCCTGATTTCAGTGATGCTCTGAATCAACTCGGATTGAGTGACCTCGACATTGATTCATGTGATGTTACAGATTATTGGAAAGGCCAGTTGTTCGACTTGATACGGAAATATGAGAGCCTATTTTCTAGGAACAAGTTGGACTGCGGTGAGGCCACCGGTTTTGTTCATCGGATCCACCTGACTGATCCTCGGCCATTCAGACTCCCGTATCGACGTGTCCCACCTGGTCATTACCAAAAGCTGAGACAGGTGCTGTCTGAGATGGAGGAAAAAGAAATCATCCGTAAGTCTTCCAGTGAGTGGGCGTCACCTCTGGTACTCGTATGGAAGAAGAACGGTGATCTGAGGGTTTGTGTGGATTACAGATGGCTGAATTCCAGGACTATCAAAGATGCCCACCCATTGCCTCATCAGGCAGATTGCCTGGCTGCTCTTGGGGGGAGTGCATTCTTCAGCACCATGGACTTAACATCAGGATATTACAATATCCCCATGTGTGAAGAGGATAAGAAACTGACTGCCTTTACCACGCCCATGGGGCTGCATGAGTTCAATCGCATGCCTCAGGGGCTATGTAATGGGCCAGCCAGCTTTATACGCCTCATGACAAACATCTTTGGCGACCAGAATTTTTTGACTCTGTTGTGTTATTTAGATGACCTCTTGGTTTTCGCGCCGAACGAAGGTGAGGCACTGAAGCGGCTCGATGTAGTGTTCAGCAGGCTAAGTGCGCACGGATTAAAGCTTGCGCCCAAAAAGTGCCATTTTCTTCAGCGCAGTGTGAAGTTTCTGGGCCATGTCGTTGACGAGAGTGGAGTAGCGACTGATCCGGAGAAAGTACAAGCAATTGCTGCCATGACTGAACAAGCACTAATGCATGAAGATGGCGTGACCCCATCCCCAAGAAAAATAAAGTCCTTTTTGGGCATGGTCATGTATTATCAGCGCTTCATTCAGAATTGCTCTAGCATTGCTAAGCCTCTCTTTGCCCTCACTGCAACGCCAAAGAAGAGTAAAGGCCAGACAAGGCATGTGGCTTTTAAGAAACTCAAGCCGAGTGACTGGACAAGTGACCAACAGAAATCTTTTGAGCAACTGAAGTTGGCCCTACTCGAGTCAGTCGTCTTAGCTCATCCAGATTTCAGCCGTCCCTTTATCCTGTCCACTGATGCGTCATTAGATGGGTTAGGGGCAGTCATCTCTCAAGTCCCGGAAGGGGAGAACAAGGCCCGTCCGATTGCTTTCGCAAGCAAGTCTCTGACGCAATCCCAGACCAAGTACCCAGCGCATCGTCTGGAGTTCTTGGCCCTTAAGTGGGCAGTCTGTGATAAATTTAGTCATTGGTTAAAAGGGCATGAGTTCACTGTCTGGACGGATAATAATCCATTGACATATATACTGACTAAGCCGAAGTTGGACGCATGCGAACAGAGATGGGTTGCGAAGTTAGCCCCGTACAACTTCAGTATCAAGTATATTCCTGGCAAGAAAAACATTGTGGCGGACGCCCTCAGCAGGCAGCCTTTCGTTCAGGGCTGTGTCAGCAAGAGGCTTGTGTCTGAGCCATATGGAGCGCTGCTGGAAGAAGCACAGCTGATTAAGGACAATATGATACAGGAAGTCTTTAGACTGAGTGCCAACCACCAGGGGGTCAGTTGTCTCTCGCAAGTCTCCAGGCTGGAGCGTTCCTCACTCGACAGCGAAACAGTGAAGGCCGTGTTCGAGGGTCATGCTGAGTGGGAGATGGGATCAGCTGAGAGAGCCTCGTGTTGGCTTGTCCAGGACGTGCAGCAGCTGGCTGCCTGTGGTCAGAACCCCTTACCTGTGTTTTCCATTCAGGAGTTGCAAGGCCAGCAGCAGCAAGATGCCTGCCTCTCCAGAGTCATCTCTTTTGTGACACGCGGGAGACGACCGTCGCGAAGAGAAAGGCCTCACGAGACAGATGGCGTCTTGAGAATGTTGAAGCAGTGGGACAAACTCAAGATGTTAGATGGGCTACTGTACAGGGTGAGCAAAGATCCACTGACTGGCAAGAAAAGACACCAGTATGTTGTTCCAGCTTCATTGGTTCAGCGAGTGCTGCAAGGCATCCATGATGACGCAGGCCACCAGGGCCAGCAGAGAACTTTATACTTGGCAAGGCAGAGGTTCTTCTGGACTGACATGGAACGGGATGTCCGTGAATATGTGAAAACATGCAAGCGTTGTGTGGTCAGTAAGACTCCTGAACCGGAAGCCAGAGCGCCCCTCGAAAGCATTAAGACAACGAGCCCATTAGAACTTGTGTGCATTGATTTTTGGTCCGCGGAGGACAGCAGTGGGAAAAGTGTGGATGTGCTAGTGGTCACTGACCATTTTACTAAAATGGCCCATGCCTACCCCTGCCGTGACCAATCTGCAAAACAAGTTGCCCGCCAGCTCTGGGACAAATACTTTTGTGTGTATGGGTTCCCTGACAGAATTCACTCAGACCAGGGTGCCAATTTTGAAAGTGAGCTGATCAGGGAATTGTTGCAAGTTGCTGGGGTCAAAAAGTCCCGAACTACTGCCTATCACCCCATGGGGAATGGGAACGTTGAACGGTTCAATAGAACTTTGGGCAGCATGATAAGAACCCTTCCCCCTAGAGCAAAGCAGAAATGGCCGCAGATGCTACAGACTCTAGCGTTTGCTTACAACTGCACTGCACACGAATCCACCGGTTACGCGCCATTCTTTTTAATGTATGGCAGAGTGCCACGTCTACCGGTGGATGTCATGTTTCAGAATGCTGTAAGGGACTGCGACACTGTGGACTATGACCAGTATGTTGCTAGGATGAGACAAGATCTGAAGGAGGCTCTGTCAGCTGCTCAGGCCAACGCTCTTTCAAGCCAGGAACGTCAAGCAGACTTGTACAATAGGAGAACTAAAGGACGTGACATTGTGGAAGGTGATCGAGTCTTGTTGGCAAACAAGGGTGAACGGGGGCGCAGGAAATTAGCAGACAAGTGGGGGTCCACCCCGTATGTCGTCGTCTCTGCCGACCCTAGGTGCCATACTTACCGTGTCAGGAACACAACCAATGGGCAAGAAAGGATTGTTCACCGCAATCTGCTTCTCTTGGTCAACTTTCTGCCAATTGAAATGGACCGTGCTGCTCATGAAGTGACCCTGAGTGAGTCGTGTGAGTCAGGTGATGATCTTGAGTCACATGTTGCTGCATCAGAGATCGACAGGACTGCTTGGACAGCCAGTTGGGTGGCAAGGGCCTCTGCCTCCAATCAGCTACAAGAGGCTTCATGCACACAAGATTTTGACCTGCCCGTGCAGTTGAACACAGCGGAGACTGTTCAGTTGACCAATGATCTTTCAGAATTGCCCTGTCTATCTGCCAGTTTTTGTGGTGACCAAAGATCTGAAGTGTCCATGCCGCCTTCCAGCATTGGGAGTTCCCCTAGTAGTACAGTGGGCGCAGTGAGAACCAGGTTTGGGAGGGTAGTTAAACCAGTGAATCGGCTGATTCAGAACATGGCCCAACAGTATACTCAACGGTCAAACAGTTCAGTTCTTAGTTTGGCTAGGGCACTGATGCCGTAGGGGAAGACACACACACACACACACACCACATAGGCCTTCTGTCCAGTTGAAGAATGACAGATTTGTTCTTTTTCTTTGTTTTTTCTTCTCTTTATTTCCTTTTCTCCAATTCATGTGAAGTCAACTGGTGGTATTTAGTCTGGTATGATATGGGTAGTGTATACGGCACTCCTGTAGCAAGTACACTATGGGGGGGGTCTGCGCAGCCCTCCGTAGTCGCTTTCCCTTTGAATTGGGTGACATACATGTTGCAGTATACTGTGGGATATACTTATCCAGTGGTTTTTTGGTGGTTGACTTGTAGTGGTATTTTGGTGAAGTTCAGAGGGGAGTATGTAGTAGTCTTAAGAATAAATATGTTCCTGCAGTAATGAACTTCCCAAAATGTCCGTGTTGTAAATATGTCAAGTGTTTCTGATGGGGCGATAATTAGTGTGACACATCTGGGAACTTCCTCACACGCTGGAAGCCTGGGAAGGGGTAAGTTGTGTGTAATTCCTCAGGGAACGAAATTGATTAATGTGATTGATTTACTGTAGTTTTCTTTAAGTTATTGTACTAATTTTGATTGTAAGATTTTCTGTTACATTTTCGTTTGCAATACCGATGTAAAATATTCAAAGTAGCGTCATAAATACCGATGATTGATGGCTAGTTAAGTAGGCGCTAACGAGTCCATTGTTCTGTAGGAATGCCAGCACTTGTCCCCATTCCCGTGTCATGTGTAAATTGTCTGCCCCAATCTGTTTCAGGTATGTTAAAATGTTAAATGTACTGTTGTAAAAAATAGAAAAAACGATCAGTCATGTAACTCTGTCATGTAATGCTGTCATGTATTTGGTGCTAAACTTTTTCTTTGCTTGTGGTATACTGTAACTATACGATCTAAAGTTATGTAGTCCAAGTAGCTGTAAGCTATGTTTCTCACACGCTGGAAGCCTGGGAAGGGGAATGCCAGCACTTGTCCCCATTCCCGTGTCATGTGTAAATTGTCTGCCCCAATCTGTTTCAGAAATAAACAGACTACTGACTGATCGAGATCCTGCCTGACGTCTACTTCTCTGCATCGGCCAAGATTTATTTTATTTTGTTATTTTAATGTAGCTGACTAGTTCGAGTCCGTTACACCAGCACAGACCAACGTCGCCACAGCAGGCGGTAAGTTTCACACACTTCTCACCCAGTTTCCAGCACTCACAGTTCCCACCTTTTCGGCAACAGTTGCGAAACACGGGGTGGAGCACTTTATCACCACAACTGACCCCCCCATCTTCGCGAAAGATCGGTGCTTGGATGCAGCTAAACTGTCCATAGCGTGCAAGGAGTTCGCCAACCTGGAAAGGCTGAGCATCATCCGCCGTTCAAACAGCCCATGGGCCTCCCCACTGCATATGGTCCCTAAAGCTGACGGCTCGTGGAGACCTTGCGGTGATTTCTGCAGGTTAAACAATGCCACAGCGCACGACCGCTACCCAATCCCACACATTCAGGATTTTTCGGTGCATCTGGCGGGGGCGCGCATTTTTTCTAAAATAGACTTGGTCCGCGGTTATCATCAAGTCCCAGTGCGCGCTGAGGATATTCCCAAAACAGCGGTGATAACCCCGTTTGGACTTTTTGAGTTTTTACGGATGCCGTTTGGCCTCAAAGGCGCCGCGCAAACCTTCCAACGCATGATGGATGCTGTGTTACGCGATCTCCCTTTTGTGTTCGTCTACCTGGACGACATTTTGGTCGCCAGCACATCCGAAGAGGAACATGAAAAACACCTCACAGCAGTTTTTCGGAGGTTGGGAGAGCACGGGTTAATAATCAATCCAGCTAAGTGCCAGTTCGGGGTGGCGCAGATCGATTTTTTGGAGCACCGCGTCTCCCCAGAAGGGGCGGTTCCGCTACCGGACAAGGTGCGTGCAGTGGCAGATTTTCCCCGGCCACAAACGGTCAAAGTATTACAGGAGTTTTTAGGAATGGTGAATTTTTATAACCGTTTCCTCCCCCACGCAGCGCAGCTCATGCAACCACTATATGCCGCGCTTAAAAAGCAAAAACCCTCCAATGCAATCGAATGGTCCCCGGAGCGGGAGCGCGCATTCGCGGAGGTAAAAAAAGCCCTGGCAGACGCTGCGTTGTTAGCTCATCCAGACCCAACGGCCCGCATAGCGCTCACCACTGATGCGTCAGATTTGGCCATAGGGGCGGTTGTGGAGCAGCACTTTGCCGGGGTTTGGCAGCTGCTGGCCTTTTTCAGCAGATCCTTGCGCGAAGCCGAGCGAAAATACAGCGCGTTTGACAGGGAGCTGTTAGCGCTCCACTTAGCCATCCGCCACTTCCAATTCTGGCTGGAAGGTCGGCGTTTCACCGCGTTTGTCGACCACAAACCGCTCACTTTTGCGAAGGCCAAAATTTCGGAACCTTGGTCGGGCCAGCAGCAGAGGCAGCTGGCCGCAATTTCGGAATTTACTACTGATATTCAACACGTAGCGGGTAAACTCAATGTAGTGGCAGATTGCCTCTCTCGCGTGGTAACAGCACCAGTCCGCGCAGAGGTAGATTATACTACCGCAGCCGCAGAGTAAAATAGCAGCGCGGAAGCGCACGCGGCCCCAGTTCACGTGGGGATAGATTATGCGGCCATGGCAGCGGATCAGGGTAGAGATGCGGACGTGTGCGCGCTCCAGTCTGGACCAACAGGGTTAAGGCTGGAGAGCAGGAGCTTGCAAAACGGTATGCCCCCCCCCTAATCTGCGATGTCTCTACCGGGCGACCGCGCCCGGTGGTGCCGGCCGCTTGGCGCCGCCGCGTTTTTGACTCGGTTCACTCCCTGGCACACCCGGGGGTGCGCGCGTCTGTGAAAATGGTAGCAGAAAAGTTTGTTTGGCCGAGCCTGCGCAAGCACGTGAAAGAGTGGGCAAGAGCCTGCATGGCTTGCCAGCGGGCCAAAATTCACAAGCACACAAAAGCCCCCTTAGAGCCGTTTCACATCCTGGCCAAGAGATTTGATCATGTACATGTCAACCTCGTGGGCCCCCTACCGTCGTCGCAGGGGTTCACACATCTTTTGACAATGGTGGACCGAACCACGCGTTGGCCGGAAGTGGTCCCACTGGCATCGACCACGGCTGCAGAGGTGGCCCGCGCATTTTTGACGGCTTGGATAGCGCGTTTCGGGGTTCCGTCGGATATTACGTCCGACAGGGGACCTCAATTTGTGTCTGAGCTTTGGTCAGCGATGGCCCACAGCTTGGGTGCGACAATTCACCGCACTACCGCTTACCACCCCCAGGCTAATGGTTTATGCGAGCGTTTTCATAGATCATTGAAGGCAGCCCTCAGAGCGTCGCTTATGGATGCAAATTGAGTAAACAGACTACCATGGGTTTTATTGGGGTTGCGTTCTGCGCCTAAAGAGGACTTAAAGGCCTCCCCAGCGGAGTTGGTTTTTGCGCAGCCTCTCCGGCTGCCAGGCGAGTTTCTGCCAGATCATCCGGCGCCAGGGCGTCCCCCGGCTCAGTGGTCACTGATCGGCACGGGAGCGGACATGCTTCCGGGCCCCGTTCATCACACTTTTCCGCGTGTTTTTGTTCCCAAATCTTTAAAAAATGCCGAATTTGTTTTTGTCAGGCACGAGGCTCTGTGCCCAGCCCTGCGCCCACCTTACGATGGCCCATATAGAGTGCTGGAAACAGGTGATAAGCATTTTGTGCTAGATTTGGGGGACAGAAGGGAAACAATTAGTATAGACAGACTAAAGCCTGCTTTTGTGATGAACGACGAGTTTGTACGGGTGGCGAGGGCTCCTCGACGTGGCAGACCCCCCAAGAAGCATGTCCTGGGGCCCCCACAGGGATCAAATAACGGTTCTCATCCTCAGGTCGATGGGGGGTTTGATGACAATGTGATTCTGTTCTTTGATGTCCCAGGTATAAAAGTGGGGGTTTGGGGGAGTTCGGTCTCTTTTTTTTTGCTGTTGAGAGCATGCTGGAGATGTGAGATCGTCAATAAACCTGAATTGAGAGATAAATTCAGCCTCTTCATTTCACGCTCTCCACACCCTTACCTCTTCCCAAAACATTCTAATTTTTCTACATTCCCATAAACAAAGAAATAGGGTTCCTTTACTTTTCATACATTTTGTGCACGTATCTGGTATGTTGGAAGCACGGTGGCGCAGTGGTTAGCACAGTGGCAGCACAGCAAGAAGGTCATGGGATCGATTCCACCCTTGACCATCGTGGGTTCCATCCCACCCCCAGACCATCGGTGACCCTTCTGTGTGGAGTTTGCATGTTCTCCCCGTGTCTGCGTGGGTTTACTCCGGGCACTCCGGTTTCCTCCTACATGCCAAAAACATGCAAGTTAGGTTAATTGGCATCAAAACTGGGGATTCTAAATTGTCCTTAGGTATGGATGCGAGAGTGAATGGTTGTCTGTCTCTCTGTGTTGGCCCTGCGATGGACTGGCGATCTGTCCAGGGTGTACCCTGCCTCTCGCCCAAAGATGCTGGGATAGGCTCCAGCCCCCCCGCGACCCGAAAGGATTAAGCGGTAGAAGATGGATGGATGGATCTGGTATGTTTTTGTTATATCTATTTAACTCCACCGGTGTAACATACATCCGCATTAACCATTTAAAATGTATCAATTTAAGACGTACATTTATTGATTTGGTTTGAGCTTCTGTACAAGCCAATTCCCATTGTTCCTCTGAAATTTCAGTTTGCAGGTCTTCTTTCCAATAATTCAATATTTTCTGTGAGTTTTCACTTGAGAATAGTGTCAATGAGTTATAAAACTCTGAAATAATACCCCTTCTCTTACTATCTTTCGTCAAAATTTTTTCCAAGGATGAATAAGTAGGTCGGATGAGAGCATTATTTTGATTTGATCGAATAAAGTTCCTAAGCTGAAGATATTTTAAAAAAATGTGTTCTATTAAGATTAAATTTGATCCTCAGTTCTTCAAAAGACACTATGTTATCTGAACATGACAGATATAAGTCTTGAATCTTTTGAATCCCTTTTAAATTCCACACTTTAAATACAGCATCCGCTCTCCCTGGTTTAAAATATTGATTACCCCATATTGGGCTAAATTGTGACAGTAAGCGTGGTTCTTTTAAATATTTTGTGGTTTCACACCATATTTTGATCATATGCTTTACAAATGGATTTTTAACTTGTTTCTGTAATTTTTTTGCCAAGTCTGAGTATATGAATATGGGAAGAGGTAAAGGTAAATTGTATGATTCCATTTCAGTCCAGTGAGGGAGATCATTTGATGAAAAATAATATGTCATAGACCTCAGTTGTGCTGACCAGTAATACAACATAAAGTTTGGACATTTCAGACCTCCATGATCAAATGGTAAATATAGTAAGGACAGACGTAATCTAGCCTTCCTATTGTTCCATAAAAATTCCACTAACTTTTTTTTAATTCTTGAGAATAGATCTGAAGGTGGTGGTAAAGGAATGTATTGAAATAAATAAAGTATTTTGGGTAAAATATTACTTTTAAGTATATTGATTCTCCCGATCATCGACATTGGTAGTGACATCCATCTCTGAAGTAACTCATTAATGTCTGTCATTAAGGCTTCATAGTTGGTACTGGCGACTAATTCTAGCTTAGGCACAATTTGGATTCCTAAATATTTAAACTGATTTACAACATCGAATTGATTTACCTCAGGAGCTGGGTGATTTCTCTGGGTCTCATTTAGAATCAGAATCAGAATCAGCTTTATTGCCAAGTATATTTACAAGTAAACATACGAGGAATTTGACTTGACATTGGGCGCGCACGTTAGGCGCATCCAGTGACGCGGCAGCCATAAAGGCGCCTGTCATGCAGTGAGGGTAAAGAGGGGAATGGGGGGGAGGAAAACACAATCGGCAGAGAGAAAAAACATAGTTATCAGAATAACGCTCGTATAAGCTCATAAAGCTCAATGAGCCAAATTTTGATTACACAGAAAAAAAACCCTCTATGCACAATTAGCAGACAATAGATCACACATTAACAAAACAGGAGGGTTGAGAGAGTCAGTGTATGTATATTTGTGTCAGTTTACATGTATCAGTCATGTAATGTTGTATGCAAAGTGTAGTGTAGGTGTGTCATTGCTGGTGAACAGCAGAGGGCACCCTCTGGCAACGGATAGATGTTATTCAGTCATGTGTTCTTTAGTCCAGACACATGATAACGCTGTCCGGGAGCTCGGTCTGCTGAAACAACAACAATTGTCGAATGTTTGGGTTAACTCCCTTCAGCCTTATCTTCCCAGGAGGAATGAGTGAAGTCTTCAAGGGCGCCGAATCAAGGTCGAAAGGCGCAGTTCACTTAGAGTAAAAAATTTCATCTCTCAGCGATTGTGCATCACAATTTACAGGCTTTAAGTCATTCTCTGGAAAGCACTCAGCGACTCCAGATGTTATCCACCTACCGAAACATAGGTAACATGTCCAAGAGAGTCCATTCTCTCTTCAAAGCATGCCAGATGGTAAATTCCATGTTAATCCCATTTGCCGCTATCCATGCTCCCCCCAGCTGGAAATTGTTGTTGGGGGAGCTACGCCGGGGTCCGCATTGATTAGCTCTCCCAAATAATTTTGATACACCAGGAACTCCAAGGCCAAACAGAATCATGTGCTCATGCCAATCCTCAGTCGAGTCACGCAAGTTCCAATTCTTGGGCTCCCCCCTGGCCCGGTTCTTGTTGAGAAGTGGTGACAATAGCATTAAGCCACAATCCAATTTCCATAGTTTCCATTCGGGTCAATTCAGCAGAAGTAGAGCGAGAGCGACGCAGACACAGACAATAGCAAGCTGGGATTCAGTCAGTTGGGGAGGAAGGAGGAAGGAGCAGGAGAGAAAAGAGAAGCGACTGCTCTCTCTGAAGGGCAGGAAGAGAAGACAATATTAATTTAGCATTAATATTGAAGATTTAGTTTTATTTATTTTATATCCTGATATTTCCCCAAAATTCTTTATTAAATTCAACAAGGTCGGAATTGATTTTTTAAGATTCGACATAAACAAAATTATGTCATCGGCATACAGGGAGATTTTATGTTCTGTTGGTCCTACTTTAATTCCATATATTTGTGGATGTAAACGTACTGCCATCGCTAAAGGTTCAATTGCCATAGTAAACAGTAAAGGTGAAAGTGGACAGCCTTGTCGACATCCTCTATTGATATTTATTGATTTTGAAATATTGCTGTTTGTTAGGATTTCTGCTGTAGCATTATTGTATATTATCTGAACCCATTTTGTGAAATTATTTCCAATTCCAAACCTTTGTAAAACTTCAAAAAGAAAGGGCCATTCGACCCTATCAAAGGCCTTTTCGGCATCCAATGATAAGAGAGCTGTATCTGGTGCTTCTTTATTAGAATAGATAATATTAGTCTTCTTACATTATGGAAGCCTCGTCTTCCCTTTATAAAGCCATTCTGATCTCGGTTAATAATATTTGGTAATATTTCTTGTAGTCGTCTTGCTAAAATTTTACAGATTATCTTAAGGTCAGCATTTAATAGGCTTATTGGTCTCATATTTTCACATTTATTAGAGGGTTTACTTGGTTTTGGCAACAGTATAATTAAGGCATTATTCATGTATGGTGGTAAATTACTATTTTGAAATGCTTCTAAAACCATTTCCAAAAATGGTTTTATTAATTTATTCTTAAATTTTTTATAGAGGTCAACTGGAAGACCATCTGGTCCTGCACTTTTTCCTGATTTCATATTATCAATGGCTAGCCCAACTTCTTCTTGACTAATTTTAGACTCCAGTATCTCCCTGTTTTCATTTGGAATACACGGTATAGGTAATCCGTCCAAAAACCCATTTAGTTTTGTTAAGTCAGTTTCATTTTTTGTATTATATAATTTTTCATAATAATCTCTAAAGGCACTATTAATTTCTAAAGGATCTACAACTGGCTGTCCGTTACTTATAATACTAGTAATTGGTGTTTTAAATTCTAATTGTTTAATCTGCCATGCCAATAATTTTCCTGATTTTTCACCTTGTTCATAAAAAGATTGCTTCAATCTTAGAAGACTCGAGGCAGCTCTATTCGCTGATTTTTTGTCATATTCAGCTCTCAGAATCAGTAATTCGTTCTCTAACTTTGGGTCACTTCCTGCATACACTTTTTCTTGAAGAATTTTTATTTTATGTTCCAATTGGACTCTCTCCTCTCGAGTCTTCTTAGATTTTGAACCTGTATAACTAATAATATGCCCCCTAATAAAAGCTTTGAAAGCCTCCCACTTTATACATGCTGATGTTTGTGTAGCATTGATATCAAAGAACTCATCTATCTGTTTTTCTATGTACTTAACAAATTCCTCATCCTGAAGCCATTTATGCTGAAATTGCACCTACCTGGTTCCTTTGTCAATTTCTTACCTACATATATTAGACAGCAGGGTGCATGATCAGAGATCACAATATTATCATAGGAGCAGTTTTGAATCTTGGTTCCAAGGTTGTCATAGCCAGGAGCGGCACTGGGGTTAAGCTCCCAGTGCTCATAAAATGCTCCTTATGGCGTGCGTCTCGAAAAGCCTCTGACAACTAAGTCCAACTCCTAGCCTGCCCGTGTGGTTTAGTCTCTAAGCCCGGCGGAACTGCTTTTACTAATAGGAGAAGGGGCGAGGGTGGATCTCTAGCGCCTTAAAACCAGATGCTTCGGGTAGATGGTGGCTCGTCAACCTGGGAAGGTAGCCCATCTAGGGGAAGGTAAACCCTGATTTCAAACCTCCGCTGCCTTGCGGCATACCCGGTCACGGGAAAGGCTTCGGGAGTCAACCTTGAGGAAAAATCCGGAGTCGGAGCCCCTAAGGCAGTTCTATGTTGTGCTCCCTGTGAAAAAACACAGGGAATGACAGTTACCGGTTATAAGCCACCGCTCAATTGGCGTAGAGCGCGGCACCAGGGGTTGTTCCCGACGGTGGGAGGGATCATCGGATCTCACTGGACAGCTACCGCCCGCCTCAAGCTGGGCAGCCCCCAGCCAATAAGGTGTTGTCCCGCCACAGCTTGCTTTCCTCATTGGGTGCATGGGGATGAGGAGAAGTCCGAACAGCAGGCTGAGAACCTTCGCACCAGGCAAGACAATAAAACAAAAGAGACCAACTCTAAAACTGGGAACTTGGAACGTCCGCACTATGATGACAGGACTCGCTGCTAACCTCAAGGACATCAACGACACCAGGAAGACTGGTGCTCTTCAGCTCATCAATAATGAGCTGAAGAGACTGGGAGTGGATATCGCCACTCTCCAGGAAACACGGTTGGCTGACGCAGGCACACTGAGAGAGAAGGACTACACGTTCTACTGGCAGGGAAAGGGCAGTGACAAACACAGGGAACACGGAGTGGGCTTCGCAGTGAAGAACACCTTGCTGAAGATGGTGGAACCGGGCAGCACTGGCTCTGCACGACTCCTTACCCTCCGCCTGAACACCACTCAAGGCCCAGTCACCCTCGTCAGTGTGTATGCCCCAACACTGACAGCCACACCAGAGGCAAAAGACGAGTTCTACGAGAATCTCACAACAACTGTCAGGACCATCCCCAACTCTGAACAACTCATTCTCCTTGGAGACTTCAATGCCAGAGTGGGTGCTGACCACGACTCCTGGCCCTCCTGTCTTGGACCTTTTGGCGTGGGAAGAATGAACGACAACGGACAGCGGCTGCTCGAGTTCTGCACATATCACGATCTGTGCATCACAAACTCGTTCTTCAAGACCAAGCCCCAACACAAGGTTTCCTGGCAACATCCGCGCTCAAAGCACTGGCACCAGTTGGACTTGATCCTGACCAGGCGCACCTCACTGAAGAACGTGCTAATCACCCGTTCATTCCAGAGTGCAGATTGCGACACAGACCATTCATTGGTGTGTTGCAAGGTCAAGCTGCAGCTGAAGAAATTCCATCATGCTAGACAGCCTGGAAAGGCACAGATTGACACCAGCAAGATGGCTCAACTAGAACTTGTTGAGCAGTTTGCCTCCACCTTTGAGAAGGAACTTGGTGTACCACAAGAAGGAGAATCTGCAAAGCAGAAGTGGGAAGAGCTGCGAAACACCATCCACCGCACAGCCTTGGCTACCTTTGGGAGGAAGACCTCGAAGTCACAGGACTGGTTTGATGCCAAGTTGACCGAGATGACCCCCATCATTGAAGTCAAGCGCTCAGCACTTGCTGAGTACAAGAAGTACCCAAACGAGAAGAATCTCCAGATTCTCAGGGCTGCGAGAAGCAAAGTTCAGCAGACTGCTCGGCGCTGTGCCAACGAGTACTGGACTCAGCTCAGCCAAGACATTCAAACCACTGCCATAACAGGGAACATTCGTGGCATGTATGATGGCATCAAGAAAGCACTTGGTCCGGTTCAGAGCAAGATGGCCCCCCTCAAATCCTCCACCTGGGTGATGATCACAGAAAAGAACAAGCAGATGGAGAGATGGGTGGAACACTACTCCGACCTCTACTCCAGAGAGAACACCGTGACACCGTCAGCCCTTGATGCCGTCCACTGCCTGCCATCCATGGACGAACTTGACACCGAGCCAACCATCGACGAACTCAGTAAGGCCATTGATAGCTTGGCCGCTGGCAAGGCACCCGGCAACGACGGCATACCCCCCGACCTGATCAAGCACTGCAAGACCGCCCTACTGCTGCCATTGCATGACGTCCTCTGCCAGTGTTGGAAGGAAGGTGCCGTACCACAGGACATGAGGGACGCCAAGATCATCACCCTCTACAAAAACAAAGGGGAGAGAAGCGACTGCAACAACTACAGGGGCATCTCCCTCCTCAGCGTTGCTGGTAAAGTCTACGCATGAGTTGTTCTCGGTCGTCTACAGAAGCTTGCCGAACGTGTCTACCCCGAGTCTCAGTGTGGCTTCCGCGCTGCGCGATCGACGGTAGACATGATATTCTCCATCCGCCAACTCCAGGAGAAATGCAGAGAACAGAACATGCCCCTGTACGTCGCCTTCATCAACCTCACCAAAGCGTTCGATTTGGTCAGCAGAGAGGGCCTCTTCAAGATCCTGCCAAAGATAGGATGCCCACCAAAGTTGCAAAGCCTCATCGAATCGTTTCACACCAACATGCAGGGGATAGTGCAGCACGATGGCAACGTCTCAGAGCCATTCAACATACGCAGCGGAGTGAAACAGGGCTGTGTACTTGCGCCAACCCTCTTTGGGATTTTCTTTGCTATGCTCCTGAGGCATGCCTTCAGCACAGCAACAGAGGGAATCTACCTGCACACAAGATCTGACGGCAGGCTTTTCAACCTCGCCCGCCTGAAAGCCAGAACCAAAGTACGCGAGGCTCTAATCAGAGACATGCTGTTCACAGACGACGCTGCAGTCGCAACCCACACACAGCAGGAGCTTCAGACCCTGATGGACCGCTTCTCCCAGGCATGCAAGGCCTTTGGGCTTACCATCAGCCTGAAGAAGACTAACGTCTTGGCGCAAGGCACGGAAGCACCACCAACCATCACCATCGACGACTACGAGCTGGAGGTCGTGAATCAGTTCACGTACCTGGGGTCCACGATCAGCAACAACCTCTCCCTTGATACAGAGATCAACAAGAGGATTGGAAAATCAGCCTTCACACTCGCTCGCCTCACCACACGAGTGTGGGAGAATCCCAAACTCTCTGTCAAGACGAAGATGGCAGTGTACAACGCCTGCGTCATCAGCACACTGCTCTATGGGAGTGAGACATGGACAACATACGCCCGGCAGGAAAAGAGACTGAACTCCTTCCACTTGCGCTGCATTCGTCACATCCTGGACATATCCTGGCAGGACAAAGTGCCCAACACAGAAGTTCTGTCCCGCGCTGGCCTTCCCTCCATGTTCACTCTACTCAGGCAGCGCAGGCTCCGCTGGCTAGGCCACGTTCACCGTATGGAGGATGGCAGAATCCCCAAAGACGTCCTCTACGGAGAACTGGCAACTGGCAGGAGAGACGTTGGCCGCCCACAGCTGCGCTTTAGAGATGTCTGCAAGAGAGACATGAAGGAACTGGAGATCAACACAGAGCGCTGGGAGGACCTTGCAATGGACTGCTCCAAATGGAGAGGCGCCCTGACCAGACAGCTCAAGGCGGGTGAAGAGAGACTGACTGCTGCAGCAGAAGAAAAAAGGACCCGCAGGAAGAACCGGCACAGACCCAGCAGCACGGAGACCACCCACAAGTGCGACCTGTGTGACAGGGACTGCCATTCACACATCGGCCTGTTCAGCCACAGGCGGTGCTGTTCCAGCAGAGTAGACGTTTAGGATTCTCTTCCATGGTCATCATAGACCGACGGAGGCCGACGATAGTTTTGAATCTTGGACCTTAATTCTGTGGAGATCAAAAAATAGTCAGTACGTGAGAATGTCTTGTAGATATTAGAATAACAAGAATAGGCTTTAACTTGTGGTTTCATTTCTCTCCATATATCTAGCAATCTCAATTCTTTCATAAAATGATTAATGATCATCCTGCATCTATTGTGCGTAGTCTAGTCCTGTTGATCTATCTATACCGGGATTCAATGTACAATTAAAATCCCCTGCTATTATATGTTGCCCTGTAAGTGAAGATAAAATAAGGAATAAATTAGTAAAGAAATTTTGATCATCTATATTGGGACCGTATAAGTTCACCAAATTTATATTTTCTAATAACAAAGATCCCTGAATGATTAGAAATCTTCCAAATTTGTCTCCAATTACATTTTTCACTTGAAATGGGACTGATTTATGTATGAGAGTCATAACTCCCCTGGTTCGGGATGAAAATGATGAGGTGAATACACTTCCTTGCCATCTTCTCCTAATTCTTTTTACATCCTCCTCTATTAAATGAGTTTCTTGTAAAAACACAATTTTTGAACCCATGTCTTATTTTATTCATAACTTGAATAACTAGTTTTTTTAAATTTTGTAGACCTCTGCAATTCCATGAGGTTAAATTGAGATTAATGCTTTGGTCTATGATCAATAGGGAGTTTGAGATTACCTCGCAATGTAAACATGCTCACACAGAGAATCAAAAACATGAGTGGTTGAACATTCATCCTACAAACTACACACAAACAAATTCCCCCTTCCCACATTTGTGGTAATCCCCCCAAAATCAAAAAAAAATTCTGTCTCCCGCTATAGCCAGTGACTGCTCCACACCCTTGAGGATCAGTCAAACCACTCTTTCTTTCTCCTCTCAATCACCCTAACTCTACTGCTTTTAATGACGTAACATTAACTCTCTTCTGTAGTTTTCCAATTTAACTCCTAAATTTTATAGCAACTTTGTAC
Source organism: Pholidichthys leucotaenia (assembly GCA_020510985.1). Lineage (NCBI taxonomy): Eukaryota > Metazoa > Chordata > Actinopteri > Cichliformes > Pholidichthyidae > Pholidichthys > Pholidichthys leucotaenia. The sequence continues at coordinate 91,468,624 of CM035841.1, forward strand.
ATCATAGGTTTTTTTTTTTAATATATAATACAATCTATATTTTGTAAACTTGCTATATGCTTCAGATCAGTCAGATGCCTGTGCAAATGCTTAAATATTCTACCTTATATTTTGTTCAAGCTTCATGCTTAGCTCCCACCAGTCTCTTCTTGGATCTTCTTGATGAACTCCTGCGCCTCCTCAGGGGTCTTGAAGATGTGGGTTCTGCCCTTATACGTGACCAGCAGTCTTGCAGGATAAATCACTCCATGACGAATCCCAAGGTTGCGCAGCTGTTGTTTACCTTTTTAATTGATTTTTTGCCTATTCAAAATAAAGTATTCAATCAATTGATGACCTACTAAAATACTCGAATGGAGGGAATGACATCTACTACATTTGATTTTTATGGTGGGGAGGACACTCTATACCCTGACAACAATACCTCCCTCATCAAAAATGGTCATGATGTCCATGCATCCAGCACATTAAAGATTAGAGGTATGAGGGTCCAAAGCAGAGTGAATAAGCAGATGATCCGATAATACTTTTTTTTAAACAAAATTTATATTCACATTAAAGCCTCAGAAATTTAAAGAACAATTCATTCACACAAAAGAAACAATCCTGAAAATAAAGATCTACAGACGTTACTGGACTATAGCACCTCAACTGTGAGTTCTCATGTGATAAACTCAAACACTGAAACATGAAACACTGAGACTACAGCTCCTCACTTGTGTAAATTCTCATAAGCTGTCTAAAATGACCCATCATCATCATCATCATAGCACTCTGTTTGGTGCGGCAATGACGGTTTCATTTAGGTCTGATCAGATTCCTCCATGCAGCTCTGTCCTTCGCCTTCCGCTGCCAGGAACTCCTGACCTTGTTAACCCGGGTGACATCCAAGCCGGCATGAGTTGCTCTCTAACTATTTCATGAAACTGCTTGCAAAGTATTTGAGTACTGCTAGCTTTTGCTGGACTAGCGTCACATTCTTGGCAGATAGAGGTATTATCAGTGGCAAGGACACGCCAAGACAATCTGAATCCAGCATCTGTTGCAGTGACTGACCAGATGATAGGTTTGCTTATCTCTGCTCTTTGTGTCATGCATGTCACAATGCACCGAAAGGCAAAAATCCACCACAGACCTTGTGACAGATGTGTTTATCTGCCAGGATGTCCAGTCTCACCCCGTGTGACTGGGAGTGGTCCACCACAGACCTGACAGATATTGTTTTTAGTTCTGCTAGGATGCCCAGTTTCATGCTCCATGCCCCCTCAGAAGGGCAGGGTTGCCAGTTGAGTCGCCGACAGCCCGACCCATGAGACGGGTAGAACCGGTTTTCATGGTTATCCGGTAGCAAGCATATCAATGCCTGACCTGACTCTAAGGTCAGGTCAGGCATTGGTTGACTACAACCAATGACTACCAAATGACTACATTGACTAAATCTTGTAGTGAAAGGGTTTTATGGGTAATTTAATGTTGGTACACGTATTAGTGTAAATATGAATGTGAGTAGGAATGAAGACCTACTTTCATCACCCTCAGTTACTCATGAGAGCACCATCCACATTTTATAGAGGTGGAAACTCTTATGAACAAAGACTTAAGCTTAAGAATTTAGCAATTGGTAAGTTAAGCCTTAATAATTCTATTGAAAATATTTGATCAGTCTCATAATAAACCCTCATCTGAGTTTTTGTCTCTGATGATCAAGAAGATGGACATGAAATCAAACAATAACTCCCATACTGTATGTCTTTCAATGATTTATTAAGAAATGTCAGAATAGGTTAACATATGTGGATAACTTTAAAACAGAGAATTCACATGTATTATGGGCATCGTAGACTGTTACTGAGTTACTTAGGAATCAAGCATTTGTGGGACCACATGAAGCATAGTTTAATTTGTCAGTATACTGGAAATTGGAAAACCATGAAATAGCATTGTTAGGAAAAGTGGATGCCATTTTATGAAGAAAATGTTAATTAACTTTACAAAAATTTAGAAAATTTGTTTTACTCTGAAAAAGAACATAAATTAATGAAAGATGACATGCATTTTGAGATTCTGATGGGTGTTTGCATAAAATTAGGTTCAAAGAACTTAAACCAGGAATATTCTGAAGACAAGTGTAAATTACATAACAGACCGTCAGCCGCAGAAACTTTGCGTCCCCGTGGGTAGTAGGCAGTGCACTTTCTGTTTAACTGGACCAGGAGGGGTTATGTTGGGAGGCTGGCAGACAGACTCCTTATCACTGTTTTGGCCTCCTCCCGGGATCACAAAGCCTGTTCCAGCAAACTGGGCGAGGTCCTCTCTCATGTACTGAAGAAGGAATTGGTTTATTGTGCAAAGTCTCATCAGAAAGTCAAATTACATCACAAATTCATTTTTTCCGATGTTGGCGGTTTAAATGAGTTGGTTTAAGCTTTAAAAAAATTAAAATCTTTTTGCACAATGATTTAAAGAAAAGACGAATAAAATAAGAAAAATGAATTTAAAGAAAAGAAACAGGATTGACACAGAGCATGACAGGCTCTGGGCCCTTCTTAAAAGGATAGGAGAAAAACTGGAGAGCAGAAGGGGGCTTCTTACGGCTTGACCAATGCCCCAGAGCAGACTCAACAAAGAGCAATAAAACTTAAGTTTTCTCTAGTGTTGCAGTGTGGTCCCAAACTTCATGAGACCTGAGGTGGCCCAATTATATTTGAGCTTCTTCCAACAAGGATCATAAACTCGACCTAAAAAGGGAAATGCAATGAAGCTCTGAACTCTATCGGTCAGTTAAAGTGCAGCTATGGTCTCCTGAAGAATGAAGAGGGGAAGAGACATTTGATCTGAGAAGTGAGACCCCGCTTTAAGACACATGTTGCTGAATAAAGCATAAATTCATTAAACTTCAGTAACTAAGATATTCTAGTCAATAAAGGAGCATAAAATGCATCTACACCTACTGTAATTAATTTGTGATAATAAGCATGCAAACATTAATTTCTTCCTGAAAATAGCAGAACATATCACAATCATATCAAATCATATCAGTAAAAGCATTTGAAACCCATATTGTCCATTCCAGAGTTCAACCATGTCTTTGTTGGCAGATACTGTCTTAAGAGAAAGAATATGGATTAGTTCATTTGTCCATAAGGAATATATTCCACCACACAGACAAAGAAAGTTAAATACTCCTGATTTGTCCACCAGATGGCACTGTGAAACTGGTTGTTTACTGGAAAGTCTTGGCTTCCGAAGTCTTGATTATGTCAATCATAAAACGGTCAATTAGAACATTCCTTTGCCAAAGAGTTTTGGAGAAAGGGATTAACTTCCACTTCATGGCCGATGGATTGGGTTACAGCTCTGGTTCTTGGGTGAGAGAAGCAGTCTCAAAAGCCAGACTTTTGAGTTGAAACAATTTTTCTTCAGCATAGAATGATTTCAATAAATTGGAACTCAAGGTCACGCTACAATCTTTACCCACATGTTTCATTAAAAAAAGGCTTCTTACTGTTTTACTTATTTACATCACATTTCATTCCAAGTGCAGTGGGCCCCAGCCAGGGGTCTACGGTTACACTTTAAGTCAGAAAACTTTATATCCAAGGACTCTCTTCAAGATGGAGACTGTTCCTCTGATTGCTGAGATCTGTATTTCACAGATGCTAGGTCAGCAGTGAATCACTTGTAGATCGTCTTTCGGGTTCTTCTTCACCACCCCAGTTGCTTCCACCACCACAGGTATAATGTCTACTCCCTGCAATTTCCAGGTGCTCCTTAGGTCATTTTTGAGGTCTTGGTAATTTATTTTTTCCTCTTTCTGCTCTGTTGAGGCCGTAATTGTTTGGTACAGTTACATCTATTAATTTGGCAGCTTTGTCCTTTTTGTTCAAGATGATGTCCGGTTTTATTGCTCCTCCTATATGTCTTCCAGTTGGGATTTCCTTGTCATAAAAGATGGTTATATACCCGTTGGAACTGACTGGCTCAGGATCGTGCTCCCATACTGGTTCTTTTACTTCTATTTTAAATTCTTTGCATATTTTCAAGTGTATATAAGGGTAGATCTTGTTGTGGCGAGCAGTGTAGTGTCTGTCGGTCATTAGGATCTGACAGCCGGAGAGTAGGTGGCTTGCACTCTCCACTGCAGAATGACAAAATTGACATTTGTCACTCTGTGACAGTCCTGCCATGTTTTTTTTAAAAGCCATTGGTCAGAAGTCCCTGGTCTTGTGCTCTAACCACTAGTCTCTCCTCATCGTATCCCAGATCTCTGTTCCTGATCCAGCGCAATGTCTCTTCCCAATCAATATAATCCCTACTGAGTTCCCCCTGAAAGCGCCCTACTCGCTTATACCATTTCCATCTCTCTTTTCTTTCCTCCTGTGTCCTTTTGCTCTATTTTTCCCACGTCCTTCTAGCTATTTTTGTTGCTGGGTTTTGTTGGCTGGCTTTTATGTTGCTGAATAGGTCTCCTACAAAGGCCTCAGCTTGTTTAGTTATGGATGTGAAGTGACTCAGGGTTTCATGGTGTTGGGTGACTTTTTCCAATGTCTCGTCGTTGGCGCTTTTTAGGTATTGACCAATGCTTTTTATTGTCGCCCTGTAAGCCTGGTTTATTTCAATTAGTTCAGTTCCCCCTGTGGCCAATCTATCACCACAAATCCATAAGTGACAACTGGTACTGCTACTACTTAAGTTTGATTTACAGATTTTCTTTAGCTGATGTTGGTATTCGTTTTTGATTATTTCCCTCATTTTCCTGTGTTCAATAGTTGTGTTTTCTTTGATGCCCAGATATTTATACGTCGATTCCTCTGCCAGGTCTTTGATGTGCTTACTTCTCACTGTTTTATTTATTTGCATCACATTTCATTACAAGTGCAATGGGCCCCAGCCAGGGGTCTATAGTTACACTTTAAATCAAAAAGCTTTGTATCCGAGGGCTCTCTTCATCCTCTGATTGCTGAGATCTATATTTCACAGATACTAGCGCAGCCGGGGATCGCCTGTAGATATTTTTTCAGGTTCTTCTTCACCATCCCAGTTGCTCCCACCACCACAGGTATAATATCTGCTTCCTGCAGTTTCCAGGTGCTCCTTAGGTCATATTTGAGATCTTGATATTTTGTCATCTTTTCTCTTTCTGCTCTATTGAGGCCGTAGTCATTTGGTATGGTTACATCTATTAATTGGACAGTTTTGCCCTTTTTATCCAAGATAACAATGTCCGGTTTTATTGCTCCTCCTTCAATGTGTCTTCCAGTTGGGAATTTCTTGTCATAAAAGATAGTAATATCTCCATTGGAGCTGACTGGCTCGGGATCATGTTCCCATACTGGTCCTTTTACTTGTATTTTAAATTCTTTGCATATTTTCCAGTGTATGTAACGGCAGATCTTGTTGTGGCGAGCAGTGTAGTGTCCATCGGTCATGAGGACCTGGCAGCCGGAGAGTAGGTGGCTTACACTCTCCACCGCTGCATGACAAAATCGACATTTGTCACTCTGTGACAGTCCTGCCATTTTTTTAAAGCCACTGGTCCGAAGTCCCTGGTCTTATGCTCCCACGACTAGTCTCTCCTCGTTGTACCCCAGATCTCTGTTCCTGATCCAGCGCAATGTCTCTTCCCTATCAATATAATCCCTGTTGAGTTCCTCCTGAAAACGCCCTGCTTGCTTGTGTTGTTTCCATCTTTCTTTTCTTTCCTCCTGTGTCCTTTTGCTGTATTTTTCCTGAGTCTTTCTAGCTATTTTTGTTGCTGGGTGTTGTTGACTGGCTTTTATGTTATCTAATAAATCTCCTGCAAAGGCCTCAGCTTGTTTGGTTATGGATGTGTAATGACTAAGGGTTTCATGATGTTGGGTGACTTTTTCCATTATCTCGTCGTTGGCGCTTTTTAGGTATTGACCAATGCTTATTATTGTTGCCCTGTAGGCCTGGTTTATTTCAATTAGGCCCAGCCCTCCCTCTTTACGGGGCATATATCCTATCTAAACATTGATTTCTATATGTTACCTTGTGAAGGGTCAGGGTCTTCCTGGTCCGAACATCCAACTTATCCAGTTCCCCCTGTGGCCAGTCTATCACCCCAAATCCATATGTGACAACTGGTACTGCCAACTGGTTTATTGCAGTGATTTTATTTTTAGGTGTTAAGTTTGATTTACAGATTTTTTTTATCAGGCGATGTTGGTACTCTTTTTTGGTTATTTCCCTCATTTTCCTGTGTTCAATAGTTGTGCTTTCTTCTATGCCCAGGTATTTATATGCTGGTTCATCTGCCAGGTCTTTGATGTGCTTATTGTCATCTATTTGGATGTTCTCTGATGCTGTTTTCTTTCGTTTTTGATTGTACATTTTGCGCACTTGTCAAGTCCAAATTCCATGAAGATGTCTTTTGAGTACATGTGAACAGTATTGACAAGTTGATTTAGTTTCTGTTCAGATTCTGCATAGAGCTTCGTCCATGTAGAGCAGGTGATTCACTCTCTTGTTCCCTTTTCTTGTTCTGCCTTTGCTTAAATCATACTCGATGTCAAGGTCTGATAAGATTTTGCTTAAGGGATCAATACACAGACAGAAGAGCAATGGCGACAGGCTGTCCCCCTGAAATATTCTTCGCTGGATCCTGATGTCTGGGATTGTAATTTGCCCTTCTTTATGGTTAAGTGTAATTGTGGTTTTCCACTTAGCCATCTGGACCTCCAGAAAAGTTTTAACCTCTGGGCTGATGTTATACAGCTCCAGACAGTGTGTTATCCAGGAATGGGGGACGCTGTTGAATGCCTTCTTGTAGTCTATCCACGCCATGCTCAAGTTTCTCTCTTGCCTCTTGCAGTCTTCCAGGATGGTTTTGTTTATGAGCAGTTGTTCTTTGGCTCCCAGCTTATTATGCAACCTTTTTGCTGTGGTTGCAAGTAGTTTTCTATATCCAGATGTTCATAGATGGCCTCAGTAATGAGTCCTGTCAGCCGTTTGTATGTGGTGGGGAGGCAACAAATGGGTCTGTATTTATTGACTTGTTGGGTTTCAGGACTCTTGGGCAGGAGTGTGGTGTTTCCATATGTGAGTCACTCTGGTGCTTCTTCTTCTCCCCTAACAAGTCGGCTAAATGCCTCTGCGTAGTGTTTGTTCAGTGCTGTCGCTTTTTTGAGGCAGACATTTCCTGATTTTTTCTTGAGCAGTTTCTTCTGTGATTTTTAATGAGGGCATCTGTCGTTTTCCTTTATTTTTATCAGCAATGGTTTGAATCCATTGCTGATAAAATTTGAAATCTATTTGAATCGCCTATCACAGGGGCTGAGGTCGCCAAGGTGGTTAAAAATCTCCTTGGTGGCCGGGCCCCGGGGGTGGACGAGATTCGCCCTGAGTACCTCAAGGCCCTGGATGTTGTTAGGTTGTCATGGTTGACACGCCTCTGCAACATTGCATGGAGGTCGGGGGCAGTGCCTTTGGCATGGCAAACCGGGGTGGTGGTTCCTCTCTTCAAAAAAGGGGACCGGAGGGTGTGCTCCAACTTTAGAGGGATCACACTCCTCAGCCTCCCTGGGAAGGTCTATGCCAAGGTACTGGAGAGGAGAGTCCGGCCGTTGGTCGAACCTCGGATTCAGGAGGAGCAATGTGGTTTTCGTCCTGGCCGTGGCACATCGGACCAGCTCTTTACCCTCTTGAGAATTCTTGAGGGTTTGTGGGAGTTTGCCCAACCAGTTTACATGTGTTTTGTGGACTTGGAGAAGGCATTTGACCGCGTCCCTCGTGGATTTTTGTGGGGGGTGCTTCGGGAGTATGGGGTATTGGGCTTGTTGTTACGAGCTATTTGGTCTCTGTACGACCGTTGTGAGAGTTTGGTTCGTATTGCCAACACTCGGTCGGAGTCATTCCCAGTGAGAGTTGGACTCCGCCAGGGCTGCCCTTTGTCACCGATCCTGTTCATAATTTTTATGGACAGGATTTCTAGGCGCAGCCAGGGAATGGAGGGTGTCATGCTTGGTGAGCACAGGATCTCATCTCTGTTGTTTGCAGATGATGTTGTCCTGTTGGCTTCATCCAGCAATGACCTACAGCTCTTGCTGGGACGGTTTGCCGCTGAGTGTGAAGCGGCTGGGATGAGAATCAGCACCTCCAAGTCCGAGTCCATGGTCCTCAGCCGGAAAAAAGTGGATTGTCCTCTCCGGGTTGGGGACAGGCTCCTGCCCCAAGTGGAGGAGTTTAAGTATCTTGGGGTCTTGTTCACGAGTGAGGGGAAAATGGAGCGAGAGATCGACAGACGGATTGGAGCAGCATCTGCAGTGATGCGGACGTTGTACCGGTCTGTTGTGGTGAAGAGGGAGCTTAGTTCTAAGGCAAAGCTGTCGATTTACCAGTCAATCTACGTTCCTACTCTCACCTATGGTCACGAGCTTTGGGTAATGACCGAAAGAACGAGATCGCGGATACAAGCGGCTGAAATGAGCTTTCTCCGTAGGATTGCTGGACTCACCCTCAGAGATAGGGTGAGGAGCTCAGTCATCCGGGAGAGGCTCAGAGTAGAACCGCTGCTCCTCCACATTGAAAGGAGTCAGTTGAGGTGGTATGGGCATCTGATTAGGATGCCTCCTGGACGCCTCCCACTTGAGGTGTTTCAGGCACGTCCCTCTGGGAGGAGACCCCGGGGCAGACCCAGGACTCGGTGGAGAGACTATGTCTCCCAGCTGGTCTGGGAACGCCTTGGTATCCCCTCTGAAGAGCTGGAGCAGGTGGCTGGGGAGAGGGAAGTCTGGGCTTCTCTGCTTGAACTGCTGCCTCCGCGACCTGGACCTCCGGAAAAGCGGTAGAAGATGGATGGATGGATGGATGGATGGATGGTTTGAATCCAATTACCACTTTGATGGTGTACTGGGTCCTCAAACAGGTTTCTCCAGAACGTTTCCAGCTGGGTTTTTTCAGGAGGTGCCTCTACCTCTATGGTTTCATCTGTAAGTTTCCTGTAGACTTGTTTTGGGTTTTCTACAAATAATTTATTGATCAATTTTGAGTTCTCTCTCCTTTGCCTATTTCTAATTTGGGCTGCTAGGGCCTTGACTTGTGCCTGGTGCTCTGCTATTTTTCCTATAATTTGCCCTTTCCTAATGTTATATATTTTTATTGATTCTGTTGATTACACTTAGTAATTTAGTAGTGCAGTTTTGGTTCTGTATGTAATAAATCATTTGAGAAATTTCAGCCCTAAATCGATTAATTTTTCCTTGAAGTTTATTTTTCCAAATGGGTGTGGAGATTTTTGTCTTGGCGTTCATTTTTCTTTATACTCTGGAGCTAGCTTACTCTGCATATACCACGCTGTGCCAAAGTTTATGCAGTTCAACTCTGTCAGACTGACCCCCTGAGGTACAAGTTCACTTAGGCCTCTGTTGACCTTTTGTAGTAATAATTTGAATTCTTTGTTCTCTTTAAGCTTAATTAATTTAGGATGCTCTTTCATTGTCATTTTTTTTGTTTCTTCTATTTTGTTGGCCAGATCCTCTTCCATTTCAAGTTGATCTTGGCTCATTTGCCATTTGCCTCATTTGCCTGCTCATTTGTTGATCTTTGCTCATTTGTCATTACTGCCAACTGCAGTAATGCCACTGCTGGGGCAGTGGCATTACTGCAGCCGATAGGAAGAGACTGAACAAACTGATTAAGAAAGCTAGCTCTGTCCTGGGGCAGCGCCTTGATCCGATGGAGGAGATAGGAGAGAGAAGGACGGTGGCTAAACTGTCATCTCTGCTGGAGTCCGAGTTCCACCCTATGCAGGACATACTGAATGCACTGAGGAGCTCATTTAGCAGCAGACTACATCATCCCAGGTGCACAACCGAGAGGTTTCGTAGGTCCTTCCTACCAACGGCTGTCAGACTGTACAACCTAAGCAGGGCTGCTCGCAGAGATAGCAAAAAGACGTAACAAACTAATAGTTTTTTGAATGCAAAAGATGCAATAGACTTACACAATGGTCCCCTCCGGCATACAACTAGGAACATACCGGTCGCTATGGAGGGTGAGAATATGTATGGGCACATAATCATACCATGTAGGATAACTAAGTAGTCGGTTATGCTGTTTCATTCCATCTAGCAACAATGCTCTGCACTGTGTGTGTTTATATATTTACATATTTATTCCATCTAGCTACAATGCTCAGCACTGGGTGTGTTTATATATTTATATATCTACATATTATTCCATCTAGCTACATTGCTCCGCACTGTGTGTGTTTATATACTTGCATATTTATTCCACCTAGCTGCAATGCTCCGTACTGTGGGTGTTTATATATTTACATATTTATTCCATCTAGCTACAATGCTCTGCACTGTGTTCATATATTCATATATTTATTCCATCCAGCTACAATGCTCTGCACTGTGTGTCTGTGTGTGTGTGTATATATATATATTTTATAGTAATACGTACATATGTATATTAGCTGCTCTTGCTTGCTTGTTTTTTTTCTTGCCTTCTGATTGTTGCTCTGAGTGTTGCTATCCCTGTGCTGTTGCAATCCTGGAATTTCCCCGTTGTGGGACTAATAAAGGCTTATCTTATCTTATCTTATCTTATTTCTATTTGGGGGTTGATCTGCTTCCTTGTTGGTTCCTGGTCTGTATTTCCCCTTGTTGCTTCATCAAGATGTTCTGATTCTGAGCTCGGGGTTGCAGGGGAGTCACCTGGGTGGTCTGGTGGCACCTCTATAGGTGGTGTTTGATGGGATTGTTCCATCAGAGGTTCTTCAGGTAGTGGCAGCGGACACACAATTGGGCAGGTGTTGTTCTGTACCATTTTTTTCTATTTCTGTGTGCATGTGCTCTAGTTGTTGCTCTGTGAAGTACCTTTGGGTGAGGAAGTTGTGTCTCTGGGTTGTGAGTTTGGCATGGGGTATGCCAGTTTTATCCGGGTAGTGACGGAAGAAGATTCGTTGCCATTCATTGCATCGTTTCTGCTGGTTGCTACATTTCATCTTGGCGTACTCAGTTGCCCATATTAAAACCCATCTTTCCTCCATGCTCCACTGACTTTGCTTGTATTCTTGTGGTTCAAGTAGGTTGGCATCTTGATAGTCTTTTATTGCTTGGAGTTGAGCTTCAGACTTGATCTTTTCAATTTCCCCTGGTCCTAGATATTTTGAGACCTGAGAGACAATAGATGTTAATTTGGGAGTGGTGGCTTTCTTTTCTGGTGGAAGCTCCGAGTCTTTGATCTCTCACCTACGTGAATTCTCATGTGACTTTTCAAAGCACTACGCTGACTAACTCGAATCCCACATGTCTCACAAGAAAATGGCTTCTCACTGTTTTATTTATTTGCATCTCATTTCCTTACAAGTGCAATGGGCCCCAGCCAGGGGTCTATGATTACACTTTAAATTAAAAAGCTTTGTATCCAAGGGCTCTCTTTAAGATAGAGACTGTTCCTCTGATTGCTGAGATCTGTATTTCACAGATGCTAGGGCAGCCGGGTATTGCTTGTAGATATTTTTTCAAGTTCTTCTTAACCATCCCAGTTGCTCCCACCACCACAGGTATAATATCTGCATCCTGCAGATTCCAGGTGCTTCTTAGGTCGTTTTTGAGGTCTTGATATTTTGTTATTTTTTCTCTTTCTGCTCTGTTGAGGCCGTAGTCGTTTGGTATAGTTACATCGATTAATTGGGCAGTTTTGCCCTTTTTGTTCAAGATAACTATGTCCGGTTTTATTGCTCCTCCTTCAATGTGTCTTCCAGTTGGGATTTCCTTGTCATAAAAGATGGTAATATCTCCGTTGGAGCTAACTGGCTCTGGATCGTGCTCCCATACTGGTCCTTTTACTTCTATTTTGAATTCTTTGCATATTTTCCAGTGTATATAACGGCAGATCTTGTTGTGGCGAGCAGTGTAGTGTCCATCGGCCATGAGGACCTGGCAGCCGGAGAGCAGGTGGCTTACACTCTCCACCGCTACATGACAGAATCGACATTTGTCACTCTGTGACAATCCTGCCATTTTTTTAAAACCATTCGTTAGAAGTCCCTGGTCTTGTGCTCCAACCACTAGTCTCTCCTCGTCGTACCCCAGATCTCCATTCCTGATCCAGCGCAATGTCTCTTCCCTATCAATATAATCCCTATTGAGTTCCTCCTGGAAACGTCCTGCTCGCTTATGTTGTTTCCATCTTTCTTTTCTTTCCTCCTGTGTCCTTTTGCTGTATTTTTCTCTCGTCTTTCTAGCTATTTTTGTTGCTGGGTTTTGCTGACTGGCTTTCATGTTATCTAATAAATCTGCTGCAAAGGTCTCGGCTTGTTTAGTTATAGATGTGTTAATACTGAGGGTTTCGTGATGTTGGGTGACCTTTTCCATCGTCTCATCATTAGCGCTTTTTAGGTATTGACCAATGCTTATTATTGTTGCCCTGTAGGCCTGGTTCATTTCAATTAGGCCCAGCCCTCCCTCTTTACGTGGCATATATATCCTATCTAGGCATTGGTTTCTGTATGTTACCTTATGAAGGGTTAGGGTCTTCCTGGTCCGAACATCCAACTTATCCAGTTCCCCTTGTGGCCAGTCTATCACCCCAAATCCATATGTGGCAACTGGTACTGCCAACTGGTTTATTGCAGTGATCTTATTTTTAGGTGTTAAATTTGATTTACAGATTTTCTTTAGGCGATGTTGGTATTCTTTTTTGACCATTTCCCTCATTTTTCTGTGTTCAATAGTTGCGTTTTCTTCTATGCCCAGATATTTATATGCCGATTCCCCTGCCAGGTCTTTGATATGCTTATTGTCTTCTATTTGGATATTTTCTGATGCCGTTTTCTTTCCTTTTTTTATTGTACATTTTGCACACTTGTCAAGTCCAAATTCCATGGAGATGTCTTTTGAAAACATGTGAACGGTACTGACAAGTTGATTCAGTTTCTGTTCAGATTCTGCATAGAGCTTGAGGTCGTCCATGTAGAGTAGATGATTCACTCTCTTGCTCCCTTTTTTTGTTCTGCCTTTGCTTAAGTCATACCCGATGTCAAGGTCTGATAAGATTTTGCTTAAGGGGTCGACACAAAGACAGAAGAGCAGTGGCGAAAGGCTGTCCCCCTGAAATATTCCTCGCTGGATCCTGATGTCTGGAATTGTTATTTGTCCTTCTTTGTGGTTAAGTGTAATTGTAGTTTTCCACTTAGCCATCTGGACCTCCAGAAAAGTTTTAATCTCTGGGCTGATGTTATACAGCTCCAGACAGTGTATTATCCAGGAGTGGGGGATGCTGTCGAATGCCTTTTTGTAGTCGATCCACGCCACGCTTAAATTTCTCTCACGCCTCTTGCAGTCTTCCAGGATGGTTTTATTAATGAGTAGTTGTTCTTTGGCTCCCAGCTTATTTCTTATGCAGCCTTTTTGCTGTGGCTGCAAGTAGTTTTCTGAGTCCAGATGTTCATAAATGGCCTCAGTAATGATTCCTGTCAGCCATTTGTATGTGGTCGGGAGGCAACAGATGGGTCTGTATTTATTGACTTGTTGGGTTTCAAGACTCTTGGGCAGGAGTATGGTGTTTCCATATGTGAGCCACTCTGGTGCTTCTTCCTCTCCCCCAACAAGTCGGTTAAATGCCTCTGCGTAGTGTTTGTGTAGTGCTGTTATTTTTTTGAGCCAGAAGTTTGGTATTTTATCTATTCCAGGGGATTTGAAGTTAAGGTATTTCCTGATTTTTTCTTGAGCTGTTTCTTCTGTGATTTTTAATGAGGGCATCTGTTGTTTTCCTTTATTTTTCTCAGCAATGGTTTGAATCCAATTATTATTTTTATGTTGAACTGGGTCCTCAAACAGATTTCTCCAGAATGTTTCCAGTTGGGTTTTCTCAGGAGGTACCTCTACTTCAATAGTTTCATCTATCAACCTCCTGTAGACTTGCTTTGGGTTCTGTGCAAATAATTTATTTATCAGTTTTGAGTTCTCTCTCCGTTGCCTGTTTCTGATTTGAGCTGCTAGGGCCTTGACTTGCGCCTGGTGCTCTGCTATTTTTCCTATTATTTGCTCTTTCCTAATGTTGTATTTTTTTTGGATTCTGTTGATTACTCTCAGTAATTTAGTATTGCAGTTTTGGTTCTGTATGTAGTAAGTCATTTGAGAAATTTCTGCCCTAAATTGATTAATTTTTCCTTGAAGTTTATTTTTCCAAATGGGTGTAGAGATTTTTGTTTTGGTTTGACGTTCAGTTTTTTCTTTATGCTGTGGAGCTAGCTTACTCTGCACATACCACGCTGCACCAAAGTTTATGCAGTTAAGCTCTGTCAAACTGACCCCCTGAGGTACAAGGTCACATAGGCCTCTGTTGACCTTTTGCAGTAGTAATTTGAATTCTTTATTCTCTTTAAGCTTAATTAATTTAGGACGTTCTTTCATTGTCATTTTTTTTGTTTCTTCTATTTTGTTGGCAAGTTCCTCTTCCATTTCTAGTTGATGTTGGCTCATTTCTATTTGGGGGTTGATCTGTTTCCTTATTGGATCCTGGTCGACACTCCCCCTTGTTGCTTCATCAGGATGTTCTGATTCTGAGCCAGAAGTTGCAGGGGATTCGCCTGGGTGGCCTGGTGGCACCTCTGTAGGGTGTGTTTGACAAGGTTGTTCCAGAGGTTTTTCAGTTAGTGGTAATGGTAGTGGACACTCAACTGGGCAGATGTTATTCTGTGCCATTTTTCCTATTTCAGTGTGCATGTACTCCAATTGTTGCTCTGTGAAGTACCTTTGGGTGAGGAAGTTGTGTCTCTGGGTTGTGAGTTTGGCTCGGGGTACGCCAGCTTTATCCGGGCAGTGATGGAAAAAGATTCGCTGCCACTCATTGCATCGTTCCCGCTGGTTGCTGTGTTTCATCTTGGCGTACTCGGTTGCCCATATTAAAACCCATCTTTCCTCCATGCTCCACTGACTTTGTTTGTATTCTTGTTGTTCAAATAGGTTGGCATCTTGATAATCTTTTATTGCTTGGGCTTGAGCTTCATATTTGATCTTTTCTATTTCTTCTTGTTGTAAGTATTTTGAGACCTGAGAGACTATAGATGTTAATTTGGAGGTGGTGGTGGCTGCTTTCTTTTCTGGTGGTAGCTCGGATTCTCTGATCTTCTCCTCAAATACATGCTTTTTCCTTCTGCCCCACTTCTCATACCTTGAATAGGCGTAGCAGGACAGAATAACTTTCTTCTCATCAAGGGACCATTTTACAGTTTCTTCTTTTCTTGTATACCGTTTAGTCCTTTTTTGATCTTGTTGGGGCCCAGGACCAGATCTGTGCTGGTCTGATGGGGATCCCGGTTGAGTGTTTGTGACACTCGAAGACGAAGCTGCACCATCGCTCTCAACAGCCCGCCTAGTGCAGAAACGAGCTGAGGGGACCGTTTTATCCTGGTCAGTACCTTTCCAGCATCTTTTTCCTGTATTATTCATTTTTCATATTTGGTTCCTCATCGTCCACGGCTTCTTATTGGTTATTCGAAGCTACCCTCGCCATGATTACTCATATTGAGGGGGTACCCCCCATCCGCGACCCAGGGGACGCGCTGGCTAGCCTGAGGGAAAAGGCCCCACACTTCTCACCTGTGTGAATTCTCATGTGACTTTTCAAACCACTACGCTGACTAACTTTAATCTCACATGTTTCACAAGAAAATAGCTTCTCACCTGTGTGAATTCTCATGTGACTTTTCAAAGCACTATGCTGACTAACTCGAATCCCACATGTTTCACAAGAAAATGGCTTCTCATCTGTGTGAATTCTCATGTGAGTTTTCAAAGCCCAATGATGACCAAATCTAATCCCACATGTTTCACAAGAAAATGGCTTCTCACCTGTGTGAATTATCATGTGAGTTTTCAAATTACCACGTTGATTAAAACTTTGCCCACATGTTTCACAAGAAAATGGCTTCTCACCTGTGTGAATTCTCATGTGAGTTTTCAAAGCCCAATGATGACCAACTCTAATCCCACATGTTTCACAAGAAAATGGCTTCTCACCTGTGTGAATTATCATGTGAGTTTTCAAATTACCATGTTGATTAAAACTCTGCCCACATGTTTCACAAGAAAATGGCTTCTCACCTGTGTGAATTCTCATGTGAGTTTTCAAAGTACCACTTTGTTTAAAACTCTGCCCACATGTTTCACAAGAAAATGGCCGCTCACCTGTGTGAATTCTCATGTGAGTTTTCAAAGCACCACGGTGATTAAAATTCTGTCCACATGTTTCACAAAAAAATGGCTTCTCACCTGTGTGAATTCTCATGTGAGTTTTCAAAGCACCACTTTGTTTAAAACTCTGCCCACATGTTTCACAAGAAAATGGCTTCTCACCTGTGTGAATTCTTTCATGAACTGATAAATTACTCTTATTCATGAATCTTTTCCCACATGTGTTGCAAACATGTGACTTAACTATGTGAGGTTTCTTCTTGTGGGACTCATTTTTACAGTCATTGTCATTAACAAAACATTTTACAGACTTTTTACCTGTGTCAGTATCACACTGATTCTCTGACATGGAGGAGTTGCCTACATTGTGATGGTCACTTCTGTTTCTGTCAAGTCTCCGCTTTGGCTTTGGCACTTCATGTTTACTCAATCCTGGGTTTACATTCTTACCTGCTTCCTGGTCTTGGCTCTCAGTGTCAGCAGAGTTGTGAGAGAGGAGCTGCTCACTGTTTGGTTCTGTTTCACTGTTGTCATTGTCCTCACCAGTAAGAGTCAACATGAAGGTATCAGTCTCTTGTTTCAGTCCAAAGTGTTCTTTTTCCTGACTGCTAGAGAGTTCTTCATCTTCCTCTTTAATCTCTGCAGCATCTTGTTCCTCCTGGTCCAGACTGGAGTTCCTCTCCTGGCTCCAGAGCTGCTGGACAGTCAGAACCTCCTCCTCCTGACAGTCATGTAGCTGTGGAGCTTCTGGAGGGACAAAGAGACACAGAAATGCTGGTAATAGGAAAAAAACAGAAACAAACACACTCACTAGCCAAAAAAGTCACCACCTGGAAACAGATAAAGTGGTGTGAAAAAGTGTTTGCCCCCTTTCTGATTTCTCATTTTTTTGTATGTTTGTCACACTTAAATGTTTTCGATCATCAAACAAATTTAAATATTATACAAAGATAACACAAGTAAATGCAAAATGAAGTTTTTAAAAGAAGGTGTTCATTATAAAGGGAAAAAAAAATCCAAACCCACATGGCCCTGTGTGGAAAAAGTGATTGCCCCCAAAACTTAATAACTGGTTGGGCCACCCTAAGCAGCAACAACTGCAATCAAGCATTTGCGATGACTGGCAATGAGTCTTTTACAGTGCTGTGGAGGAATTTTGGCCCACTCATCTTTGCAGAATTGTTGTAATTCAGCCACAATGGAGGGTTTTCGAGCATGAACCGCCTTTTTTAAGGTTTTTGCCACAGCATCTCAATCGGATTCAGGCCAGGACTTTGACCAGGCCACTCCCAAGTCTTTATTTTGTTTTTCTTAAGCCATTCAGAGGTGGAATGGCATTCAGATCTTTGAAAGAATACTTCAAGGATCTCCTCAATCCCACTGATATGCCTTCCACAAAGGAAGCAGGGCTTGTGGATGAGGGGAACAACTTGCCTATCACAGAGGCTGAGGTCGCCAAGGTGGTGAAAAATGTCTTTGGTGGCCGGGCCCCGGGGGTGGACAAGATTCGCCCTGAGTACCTCAAGGTCCTGGATGTGGTAGGGCTGTCATGGTCGACACGCCTCTGCAACATTGCGTGGAGGTCGGGGGCAGTGGTTTCTCTTTTCAAAAAAGGGGACCAGAGGGTGTGCTTCAACTTTAGAGGGATCACACTCCTCAGCCTCCCTGAGAAGGTTTCTATGCCAAGGTACTGGAGAGGAGAGTCCGGCCGTTGGTTGAACCTCGGACTCAGGAGGAGCAATGTGGTTTTCGTCCTGGCCGTGGCACATCGGACCAGCTCTTTACCCTCTCGAGAATCCTCGAGGGTTCGTGGGAGTTCACCCAACCAGTTTACAGGTGTTCTGTGGACTTGGAGAAGGCATTAGACCACATCCCTCATGGATTTTTGTGGGGGGTGCTTGGGGAATATGGGGTATCGGGCTTGTTGTTATGAGCTATTCGGTCTCTGTACGACCGTTGTGAGAGCTTGGTTCATATTGCCAACACTCGGTCGGACTCATTCCCAGTCAGAGTTGGACCCCGCCAGGGCTGCACTTTGTCACCGATCCTGTTCATAATTTTTATGGACAGGATTTCTAGGTGCAGCAAGGGAACAGAGGGTGTCATGCTTGGTGATCACAGGACCTCATCTCTGTTGTTTGCAGATGATGTTGTCCTGCTGGCTTCATCCACCAATTACCTACAGGTCTTACTGGGACAGTTTGCCACTGAGTGTGAAGTGGCTGGGATGAGAATTAGCACCTCCAAGTCTGAGTCCATAGTCCTCAGCCGGAAAAAGGTGGATTGTCCTCTCCAGGTTGGGGACAGGCTCCTGCCCCAAGTGGAGGAGTTTCAGCATCTTGGGGTTTTATTCATGAGTGAGGGGAGAATGGAGCGAGAGATTGAAAGATGGATCGAAGCAGCATCTGCAGTGATGCAGACATTGTACTGGTCTGTTGTGGTGAAGAGGGAGCTAAGCTCTAAGGCAAAGCTGTCGATTTACCAGTCAATTTACGATCCAACCCTCACCTATGGTTATGAGCTTTGGGTGATGACCGAAAGAACGAGATCGTGGATACGAATGGCTGAAATGAGCTTTCTTCGTAGGATTGCTAGACTCGCCCTCAGAGATGGGGTGAGGAGCTCAGTTATCCAGGAGAGGCTCAGAGTAGAACCGCTGCTCCTCCACATTGAAAGGAACCAGTTGAGGTGGTATGGGCATCTGATTAGGATGCCTCCTGGACGCCTCCCACTTGAGGTGTTTCGGGCACGTCCCTCTGGGAGGAGAAACTAGGCCAGACCTAGGACACGCTGGAGAGACCATGTCTCCCAGCTGGTCTGGGAACGCCTTGGTATCCTCTCTGAAGAGCTGGAGCAGGTGGCTGGGAAGAGGGAAGTCTGGGCTTCTCTGCTTAAACTGCTGCCTCCACGACCCGGACCTCCGGAGAAGCGGTAGAAGATGGATGGATGGATGGCATTCAGAGGTGGACTTGGTGGTGTGTTTTGGATCATTGTCCTGCTGCAGAACCCAACTATGCTTCAGCTTGAGGTCACGAAAAGATGGCTGGACATTCTCCTTCAGGATTTTTTGGTAGACAGCAGAATTCATGGTTCCTTTTACCACACCAAGTCTTCCAGGTCCTGAAGCAGCAAAACAGCCCCAGACCATCACACTATCACCACCATATTTTACTGTTTGCATGATGTTCCTTTTCTGAAATGATGTGTTACTTTTATTCCGAATGTAATGGGACACACACCTTCTAAAAAATTCAGCTTTTGTCTCGTCAGTCCACAGAGTATTTTCCCAGAAGTCTTGGGGATCATCAAGATGTTTTCTGGCAAAACTGAGACGAGCCTTTACGTTCTTTTACTCAGCAGTGGTTTTCATCTTGGAACTTGGCCATGCAGGCCATTTTTGCCCAGTCTCTTTCTTATGGTGGAGTCATGAACACTGACCTTAACTGAGGCAAGTGAGGCCTGCAGTTCTTTGGATGTTGTTGTGGGGTCTTTTGTGACCTCTTGGATGAGTCGTCACTGCACTCTTGGGGTAATTTTGGTCGGTGGCCACTCCTGGGAAGCTTCATCACTGTTCCATGTTTTTGCCAATTGTGGGTAATGGCTCTCACTGTGGTTTGCTGGAGTCCCAATGCTTTAGAAACTGCTTTATAACCTTTTCCAGACAATGACTTTGTTTCTCATTTTTTTTGGATCAGAGCATGATGTCTAGCTTTTGAGGATCTTTTGGTCTACTTCATTTTGTGAGGCAGGTCGTATTTAAGTGATTTCTTGATTGAGAACAGGTGTGGCAGTAATCAGGCCTGGGTGTAGCTCGAGAAATTGAACTCAGCTATCCAAAGATGTGATAAACCACAGTTAATTTATATTTTAACAGGGGGGCAATCACTTTTTCACACAGGGCCATGTAGGTTTGGATTTATTTTTTTTTTTGCCTTAATAATAAACACCTTCATTTAAAAACTGCATTTTGTGTTTACTTGTGTTATCTTTATCTCATATTTAAATTTGTTTGATGATCTGAAACATTTAAGTGTGACAAACGTACAAAAAAAATGAGAAATCAGGAAGGGGGCAAACACTTTTTCAAACTACTGTAGTTCTTAGCCTTGCATGTGATAATTACAGCAGTGATGAATCTGTTTCAGAATAAACAAGTCATTCAAAGGAGACAAAATTATTTTTCCACATGCTAACACGGTTCCCTGAGGTCTAAAAAGGGACACAGGATGAAAGCTTTACTTTCTCCGTGCTTTTACACATGAATTTGTCTGTCTGGAGTGGCTATCAACAGAAAGACTAAAAAACCCCCAAAACAAAACCAAAAAAAAAAAAAAAAACCCAGCCCTGTTGCTTTGCTAGGGTCCACCATGATCTCACTTGGTCTCCTTCAGTGAACATTTCTCATTTGTCACTAGTTGTGACGTGATGGTTCCATCTTTTACTTGGAACAACTGAAATTTAAGGTGCGTCTAACAAGTACTCATGAACTCGTGTTGTCAGGTTTTCACTTGTGAAGACAGGGAGCTGTGGTAATACAGAGTTGAATTCATTCCTTGGAGTCAATATGGCTGAGCTGTGCTCAGCACATCAACAAACTGAAACCAGTTCAAGTATGTAAGATTTAAGTAGTTACTGTAAATATTACTTTAATATTATTTTATTTTAGGACATTTTCTCAAAGACTCAAACTAAACATTTTTAAACTTTTTACCTGTTTCATTCTCACAGAGAGTCTTTGAGGTCAGAGAATCGTCATCACCATTATTGTGACTTTCTGTTTTCAGTCGTCTCTTCTTTGGTTTGGGTTCTTCTTCTTCTTTAGTCGATCCTGAGTCTACATGCTGGCTTCCTTGCTCATCTTGGATCTCAGTTCCAGCAGAATTGTGAGAGAGGAGCTGCTCACTGTTTGGTTCTGCTTCACTCTGCTGCTTTTCCTCAGAAACAAGAGTCACCATAATGGTATTGACCTCCAGCTTCACTGCCAGCTGTTCTCCCTCCTGACTGATCCAGAGTTCTTCCTCTTCCTCTTTAACCTTTGGAAGTTCTGGTTCCTCATGTTCCTCCTTAAGCTGTGGGGGTTTTGGTTTCTCCTGGTCCAGAACGGAGTTCCTCTCCTGGTTCCACAGCTGCTGGTCAGCCAGAACTCCCTCCTCTTTACACTCATGTTTCTGTGGGAAGTCTGGAGGGACAAAGACAAAACAAAATGAGTTTCACATTGCAAATACAGCTGTATTAATTGTCAAGGTAACCACCATCATCCCTCCTCCTGCTCTGACAGAAGTATGATTTCAGGCTCGTTCAACTGGAAACAGCAAAAAAAAGAGGAAGAAAGTCTTCACAGTGCTTCACTTTGTCCACATTTTGTGATGTTACAGCCTTATTCCAAAAGGGATTAAATTCATTTTTTTTCCACAAAATTCTACACACAAAACCCCATAATGACAACATGAAAAAAGTTTTGAGATTTTTGTAAATTTATTAAAAATAAAAAAAAAAAAGAAATCACATGTACAGTATATAAGTATTCACAGCCTTTGCTCAATACTTTGTTGGCAGCAGTTACAGCCTCATGTCTTTTTTAATATGATGCCATAAGCTTGGCACAACTATCTTTGGGCAGTGTCACCCATTCCTCTTAGCAGCACCTCTCAGCTCCATCAGGTTTTGATGGGAAGCATTGGTGCAAAGCCATTTTCACATCTCTCCAGAGATGTTCAATCGGATTCAAATCTGGCTCTGGCTGGGCTACCCAAGGACATTCACAGAGTTGTCCTGAAGCCACTCTTGATATACTGGCTGTGTGCTGAGGGTTGTTGTCCTGCTGAAAGATAAACCATCGCCCCAGTCTGAGGTCAAGAGCGCTCTGGAGCAGGTTTTCATCCAGGATGTCTCTGTTCATTGTTACATTCATCTTTCCCTCTATCCTGACGAGTGTCCTAGTTCCTGCCACTGAAAAACATCAACACAGTATGATGCTGCCACCACCATGCTTCCCTGTAGGGATGGTATTGGCCTGGTGATGAGTGGTGCCTGGTTTCCTCTAAATACAATACCTGGCATTCACACCACAGAGTTCAATATTTGTCTCATCAGACCAGAGATTTTTTTTCTCATGGTCTGAGAGTCCTCCAGGTGCCTTTTGGCAAACTCCAGGCAGGCTGCCATGTGCTTTTCACAAAAGAATGGCTTCCGTCTGGCCACTCTACCATACAGGCCTGATTGGTGGATTGCTGCAGAGATGGTTGTCCTTCTGGAAAGTTCTCCTCTCTCCACCGAGAAATGCTGGAGCTCTGACAGTGACCATCAGGTTCAGGTTCAGGTTACTTTATTTGTACCCGTAGGTAGATTTGTTTTGCAGTCTGGTGACAACCATATTTACAAGCCACTAATTACATTCAACATAGACACAAACACAGGCACACATGAAGCTGACTATAAACATGATAAAAATACTCAAGGCTCCATCAAACAGGGTATAAAAAGACAAAGAGATGAGGGAGAAACCAGAGGTAAGAGAGTGGGGTCATATTAAAGTTAAAAGTTAAAAAGTAGTCAGAGGTTAAAAAACTCAAAGGTCTAAAACCCAATAAAATATTTAGAACCCAAGTGACATCATACAAAATAAGTAAATATAAAATATGTACAATATATTTTTATAGCTTGTTCAGCTGTTTGACAGCAGCAGGGACAAAGCTGTTTTTGTAGCGCTGGGTTTTACTTTTTGGGACAGCAAACCTCCGTCTAGAGGGAAGAAGCTGAAAGTTGCAGTGCAAAGGGTGGGAGTCATCATTTAAAATGGAGGCAGCCATCCTCTGTACTTGTCTGGTGTACAGGGATGTCAGGCTCAGCTGTGACTCCCCAAGCAAACGACTGGACCATCTAACTACCTGATCCAAGGATTTCCTCTGTTTCAGTTTTATCTGACCAAACCATGACACTAAAGAAAAGGATAAAACAGATTCAATAAAAGCCCGATAAAACATTGTCATTATGGTTCGGTCAATTTGGAAGCGTGCAAGTTTCCTCAAACAATGCAAATTTTGCTGACCCTTTTTGCACACCCTTTCACAGTTTACTTCAAAGTTTAAATTACTATCAATAATTGTCCCAAGATATTTGTACGATTGTACACATTCGGTGGTCTGGCCTTTTAGTATGGTGACTTTGTGCCTGGGAGTTTTCCTCCTAAAGTCAATAATCATATCTTTCGTTTTTGTTGTGTTCAGCTGCAGGTAGGAATCCTCACACCAGTGAACAAAATCATCAACTACTGGGCCGTGGCCACTCTCACCATCCTGGAGGAGACTGACAATGACTGAGTCATCAGCATACTTTATAATGTGTCTGTTGTCATGACTGCTCCGGCACATGTTTGTGTACAGGATGAAGAGTAGTGGTGACAACACACACCCCTGAGGAGAGCCAGTAGAAGAGCACTTTAGGTCAGACAATGTACCATTGACCCTTACTCTCTGCGTTCTGTTGGTTAAGAAATCCAGAATCCAACCCACCAGATTATTGCTCAAATCAAATTGTTGCAGGAGCCTTTCAACTAAAATATGAGGCTGGATTGTATTAAAGGCGGAAGAAAAGTCCACAAATAAAAGCCTGGCGTGTGTCCCATTAAAATCCAGATGTTTAAAAAGCATGTTAAACATAGTGACAGTGGCATCCTCCACTCCTCTGTGAGGCCTATAGGCAAACTGCAAAGGATCCAATGCATGTTCAGTCTGCCTTAGGACCTCACGTCTGACCAGTTTTTCAAAAATTTTCATTAAAATTGAAGTCAAAGCAACTGGTCTAAAGTCGTTTACCGTTTTAGGACAGCTGGATTTTGGAACGGGAACAACCACGGCATCTTTCCAGATCTTAGGCACATGTTGTGTCTGTAAGGACTTATTGAAAATATAATGAAATATAGGACTCAGTTCATGTGCACAGGACTTTACCAAGCGCCCACATATATTATCAGGGCCCTGACTTTTGTTCACTTTTACAGCGCAGAACACCCTTTTAACATCCTGCACCTCAATATTAAAGTGCTGATTGTCTTTGAGTTTCTGTTTCAAATCTTGGATTTCTGTACTGAAATCAAAGGAGTCAAAACGACCATAGAAACAATTAAGCGCATTAGCCAGCTCTGTGTCTGAATTAAAACCATCTAAAAACACATGATTACTGCGCTCTGTGCTCTGAAGGCCTGCAATAGTTTTCATACTGGCCCAGGCTGAACCAAGTTTATTTGCTGCATTGGGTTCTTGGTCTCCTCCCTGACTAAGGCCCTTCTCCCCCAATCGCACAGTTTAGACGGCTGGCAAGCTCTCGGAAGAGTTCTGGTGGTACCGAGCTTCTTCCATTTACAGATGATGGCGGCCACTGTGCTCATTGGGACCTTCAAAGCAGCAAAAGTTTTTCTGTACCCATCCCAGATTTGTGCCTTGAGACAATCCTGTCTCGGAGGTCTACAAACAATTCCTTTGACTTCATGCTTGGTTTGTCCTCTGACATGCACTGTCAACTGTGGGACCTTATATAGACAGGTGTGCGCCTTTCAAAATCATGTCCAATCAACTGAATTTACCACAGGTCGACTCCAGAAAAGCTGTAGAAACATCTCAAGGATGATCAGTGGAAACAGGATGCACCTGAGCTCAGTTTTGAGCTTCGTGGCAAAGGCTGTGAATATTTATGTACATGTGATTTCTTATTTTTTTTATTTTTAACATATTTGCAAAAATCTCAAAAAAACCCCAAACTTTTTTCACATTGTCATTATGGGGTATTGTGTGTAGAATTTTGAGAAAAAAATGAATTTAATCCATTTTGGAATAAGGCTGTAACATAACAAAATGTGCACAAAGTGAAGCGCTAGGGCTGTCACGATAACCGCAATTATGTAGTATCATGCTATGGACAAGTCGACCATGGAGGATAATGAGCAACCGCGACAACCACGATGTTCAATTTTTTGTGTGTGGCTATATCTCGTTTCTCACTTATATGCCCCTATTATTAAATAAATTGATAAATGTTAAGTGTATTTTTATGACTAACAGCATGTTTCCACCTGGTACTGTGGACGCTTCCACAGCGCGGGTGCTAGTAGCAGCACCGTGTGGGGCACTCTCTCTCCAGATGTACTCCAGCAGGTAGTTAGTGGCCTGAATGTTTGGACGAACTGCCAAATACAGCCATGACAGTGAGCACTGAAAGGGCACAAAGCGTGCTATTTCCTTCTGAGCAGAGTGTTTATGATCCTGACAATAGAGCTCCGAGTGAAACAACTACTGCATAGTGCATTGCTTGTTTGAACGTGATTTTTAAGACAGCAGCAAAAATCCAAAAATCACGGAGACAAGAGCCACACAGGGTCCTGTACAGAGGCTGTCCTGTTTAAATAAGCTGAATGTCACTCCAGTCTCCAGTCCACACACCCCATCGTTGAAATACTGGAGTTACCATCCATCCATCCATCTTCTACCACTTTTCCAGAGGTCCGGGTTGTGGAGGCAGCAGTTCAAGCAGAGAAGCCCAGACTTCCCTCTCCCCAGCAACCTGCTCCAGCTCTTCCGAGAGGATACCAAGGCATTCCCAGACCAACTGGGAAACGTAGTCTCTCTAGCGAGTCCTGGATCTCCCCCAGGGTCTCCTCCCAGAAGGACGTGCCCGAAACACCTCAAGAGGGGGGCATCCAGGAGGCATCCTCATGGATCGTCACCTTATCGTGGTGGGGGGTTTGCGTACCCTAGTGATCCCAGGAGCTATGTTGTCCGGGACAATTTGCCTCTGGTAGGGTCACCCAAGACAAACTGGTCCTGGGTGAAGGGCCAGACTAAGAATGATCCAACAGACTCTCATGATAAATACCAGAACAAGGATTCAGTGTACCCCACCTGGTATGGGGTTACCGGGGCCCCACCCTGGAGCTAGGCCTGGGGGAGGGGCTCGATGGCTAGCGTCTGGTGGCCGGGTTCCCATCCATGGGACTCGGCCGGGCTCAGCCCGAAGGAGTTACATGGGTTCACCCTCCAGTGGGCTCACCATCTGCAAGAGGGACCATGGGGGTCCGGTGCTATGTGGATCAGGTGGCGGTCAAAGGCGGAGACCTTGGCGGTCTGATCCCAGGTTTCATAAACTGGTTACTGGAGTTACCACCACTGCTTTACGAAAATTATCTCTTTTTTTTTTTTAACAGAATCAGCAGTTCATGCCTGTAGAAAGACCAGGGCTCTGCACAATTGTCACACACCCACATAAAGTAAGCAGAGCTGCAGTGAGTGTCTCACAGCTTCCATTGTTTGCCACATACAGTGGGGTAAAAAAGTATTTAGTCAGCCACCAATTGTGCACGTTCTCCCAATTAAAAGATGAGAGGGGTTGCCAATTTTCATCATAGGTATACCTCAACTATGAGAGACAAAATGAGAAAAAAAAAATCCAGAAAATCACATTGTCTGATTTTTAAAGAATTTATTTGCAAATTATGGTAGAAAAGTATTTGGTCAATAACAAAAGTTCATCTCAATACTTTGTTATATACCCTTTGTTGGCAATGACAGAGGTCAAACATTTTCTGTAAGTCTTCACAAGGTTTTCACACACTGTTGCTGGTATTTTGGCCCATTCCTCCATGCAGATCTCCTCTAGAGCAGTGATGTTTTGGGGCTGTCGCTGGGCAACACAGACTTTCAACTCCCTCCAAAGATTTTCTATGGCGTTGAGATCTGGAGACTGGCTAGGCCACTCCAGGACCTTGAAATGCTTCTTACGAAGCCACTCCTTCGTTGCCTGGGCGGTGTGTTTGGGATCATTGTCATGCTGAAAGACCCAGCCACGTTTCATCTTCAATGCCCTTGCTGATGGAAGGAGGTTTTCACTCAAAATCTCACGATACATGGCCCCATTCATTCTTTCCTTTACACGGATCAGTCGTCCTGGTCCCTTTGCAGAAAAACAGCCCCAAAGCATGATGTTTCCACCCCCATGCTTCACAGTAGGTATGGTGTTCTTTCTCCTCCAAACACGACAAGTTGAGTTTTTACCAAAAAGTTCTATTTTGGTTTCATCTGACCATATGACATTCTCCCAATCCTCTTCTGGATCATCCAAATGCTCTCTAGCAAACTTCAGACGGGCCTGGACATGTACTGGCTTAAGCAGGGGGACACGTCTGGCACTGCAGGATTTGAGTCCCTGGCGGCGTAGTGTGTTACTGATGGTAGCCTTTGTTACTTTGGTCCCAGCTCTCTGCAGGTCATTCACTAGGTCCCCCCGTGTGGTTCTGGGATTTTTGCTCACCGTTCTCGTGATCATTTTGACCCCACGGGGTGAGATCTTGCATGGAGCCCCAGATCGAGGGAGAGTATCAGTGGTCTTGTATGTCTTCCATTTTCTAATAATTGCTCCCACAGTTGATTTCTTCACACCAAGCTGCTTACCTATTGCAGATTCTGTCTTCCCAGCCTGGTGCAGGTCTACAATTTTGTTTCTGGTGTCCTTTGACAGCTCTTTGGTCTTGGCCATAGTGGAGTTTGGAGTCTGACTGTTTGAGGTTGTGGACAGGTGTCTTTTATACTGATAACGAGATCAAACAGGTGCCATTAATACAGGTAACGAGTGGAGGACAGAGGAGCCTCTTAAAGAAGAAGTTACAGGTCTGTGAGAGCCAGAAATCTTGTTTGTAGGTGACCAAATACTTATTTTACCGAGGAATTTACCAATTAGTCCGAGTCCGAGTTCCACCCTATGCAGGACATACTGGATGCACTGAGGAGCTCATTTAGCAGCAGACTACATCATCCCAGGTGCACAACCGAGAGGTTTCGTAGGTCCTTCCTACCAACGGCTGTCAGACTGTACAACCTAAGCAGGGCTGCTCGCAGAGATAGCAAAAAGACGTAACAAACTAATAGTTTTTTGTTTTTTTTTTGTTTTTTTGAATGCAAAAGATGCAATAGACTTACACAATGGTCCTCTCCGGCATACAACTAGGAACATACCGGTCGCTATGGAGGGTGAGAATATGTATGGGCACATAATCATACCATGTAGGATAACTAAATAGACGGTTATGCTGTTTCATCCCACCTAGCAACAATGCTCTGCACTGTGTGTGTTTATACAGTATATTTACATATTTATTCCATCTAGCTACAATGCTCTGCACTGGGTGTGTTTATATTTATATATCTATATATTTATTCCATCTAGCTACAATGCTCCGCACTGTGTTTTTATATATCTACATATTATTCCATCTAGCTACATTGCTCCGCACTGTGTGTGTTTATATACTTGCATATTTATTCCACCTAGCTGCAATGCTCCATACTGTGGGTGTTTATATATTTACATATTTATTCCATCTAGCTACAATGCTCTGCACTGTGTGTTCATATATTCATATATTTATTCCATCCAGCTACAATGCTCTGCACTGTGTGTCTGTGTGTGTGTATATATATATTTTATAGTAATATGTACATATGTATATTAGCTGCTCTTGCTTGCTTGTTTTTTCTTGCCTTCTGATTGTTGCTCTGAGTGTTGCTATCCCTGTGCTGTTGCAATCCTGGAATTTCCCCGTTGTGGGACTAATAAAGGCTTATCTTATCTTATCTTATCTTATCTTATTAATTCATTAAAAATCCTTCAATGTGATTTTCTGGATTTTTTTTTCTCATTTTGTCTCTCATAGTTGAGGTATACCTATGATGAAAATTGGAGACCTCTCTCATCTTTAAAGTGGGAGAACTTGCACAATTGATGGCTGACTAAATACTTTTTTGCCCCACTGTAAGTTATGAACTCTGTTTAAATTACGAGACTAGAGGGTCCTAAAAACAGTTGCAATAATACCGCATATTGCAGTGTTGAGCTATCCACCGTCACCGCAGGGGAAATTCCTCCACCATGACAGCCCTATGAAGCATTATGAATACTTTCCGGATGCACTGTAGACGTGATGGTTTATCAAGTTGAAATCAAGAGTGCACTAAAATGTATTTGACATCAAATGTAAGCATTTTTGAGCATCCAAAAGATAACAGAGTATGCTCTGTGACTCTGTGTGTGTGTGTTAAATAGCAATGACCCAATCCAAGAAGCTGGAGCCCAAGTGGAGTGATTGGGGTCAACCACTCAGAAGAAAGAATAATATCCCGGAACACTGAAATGGAGCTATAAAATCAGGGAGTATGCTCTGTACGTTCATTCTGTGGAGAGCCTCTACAATCAAGATCAGCTCTGGGAGGACTGAAGCGGACTCTACAACCCCAACACAGACTCTACCAGAAACAGGATGATCCAACTTCTATCTACAGCAGAGGACTGCTATTTTTCCAATCAGAAAGAAATCACCCAGAGAAAACAGGAAGCAAGCTGTGGTTCACCATCTCTACAACAACTGGAGGGCTGCTGCAGCCCACAAGCTGAGCTGCAGTGAAGACCAACTGGTGACAAGCAGAAACAAGTTTCAACTCTACCGTCTTCATGGAATCCAGAGGCCCGCCAAGGATTGCCTGGCTGGGCTACTAAGGAAACACCTGCTGGAAGTTCCTCAATGGCTAAAATCATGAAATTTCAGTGTTGCTCTGGCTTAAAGACCTTGGCGCGGTGGCATCATATTTGTCCAGGTGGCGGGGGGGGGGGCAGAAAACACATGACACTATTGTAACCAGAATATGTTAATTTTATACTATTTATTTCTTTTTTTAATTTTGCACACAAACTTCACGTATGGAACTTACCATTTGAAGTATTGTACAACTGAAGCTTTAATGTTGGAATATTGGGCCAGTTCGGGTCCCACCCAGACGTCCTATGTTTGGGCTTTTTAGTGGTGTTATCCTTCTCTCCTTCCTCTGCTCTCACCTCTCCTGGACCCTCTGCCTGAACACTTTCCTCTCCTTGGCTCCTCTCTTCTGTCTCATCTTTCCCTCTCTGAGCCCTGTCTAATTCAGGTTCTCTCTCCGTCAATGGTTTTATACAAACAGGTCAGAAAATACCAAGGGGCATATTTACTAATGTGCTGCTCCATCGCAAAACCCTGCTTTAGTGTTAAAAAACTACTGTTGAGATTTACTAAAGGGTGCAGAGCAAAATTTGCGGTAGAAAGGCGTGGACTGTGTTAATTTTGTGCCTGGCCTCACTGCATATGTATTTGTGGGAGTTGTCATGTCAACATGCAAATTTGAGGGAAGGGAGTATTTAAATGACTGGTGCAACATGATTTACAAAGGTTTGCGGTTGTCAGTCTGCTGCTAAATGCTCCAGGATTTAACACCCAAAAAAGCTTGTCTTAATTCATCTGCACCTGACATGACAGTGTCATGACGCTGAGCACGGGTCTGTACTGCGCTTGAGTCTTTGATTATTATTCTTTTTCTGTGTATATATTTAGTTCTGTTTATCTGTCGTTTGGTTTGACTTTTATTTTGACAGCACCGCGGCAGGACTTCCGCCTGTCAGTCTGTTCACGGCCTGTCACAGCTGTTTATGTTTGCATAATGTTTACTGATTGCATTCACTTGACACCTGTTTGTTCTTTCAGTTGAGTAGCATTATTTAAGCTGGCGAGTGAGGCTTGTTCCTCACTGCATCCTCGCCTAACTAATGCTGGAGTACTCACACCCAGCTCAAGTCTCTCTACAGCATAAGGTTTCGCCCTCGCTATTCTTATCTAAGTCTCTTTCCAGCATCAGGTTTCGCCCTCGCTAGATTCATATGCAAGTGTTTTTATTTTTTCATAGTGTCTCACTTTACCTCCCTGCGAGGTTGTGGAAAGTGTATGTGTTTTGCCCCTCGCGGCACATTATTATTTTTTTTTTTTTATGAATCAATAAGCAAACGCACTGCTGGCATTTGGTGCCTCATTCATGCCCTGAAAAGGGCAAACATAACAGATAGTGATCATTGGTGCCAAGACATCGGCGAGAACCAAGGGTGCATGGCAGAAGCTTCTCTCTGCCCGCAGCTTTATTTGACATGACAGAAAAACAGATTATTTGAATATCAATGGTCTGACAGAGATCGGTGTTATGCTTAACTGGACATCAGTGGGCAGTTTTTAAAAAAAACTTATTTGTTTATACTCTTCACCACAACAGACCGGTACAACGTCCGCATCACTGCAGATGCTGCTCTGATCCACCAATCTCTCACTCCATTCTCCCATCACTCGTGAATAAGACCCCGAGATACTTAAACTCCTCCACTTACAGTAGGAGCTTGTCCCCAACCAAGAGACGACAATCCACTTTTTTTCCGGCTGAGGACCATGGACTCGGATTTGGAGGTGCTAATTTTCATCCCAGCCACTTCACACTCAGCGGTAAACCATCCCAGTAAGACCTGTAGGTTATTGCTGGATGAAGCCAACAGGACAACATCATCTTCAAATAACAGAGATGAGATCCTGTGGTCACCAAGCATGATACCCTCCGTTCCCTGGCTGCGCCTAGAAATCCTGTCCATAAAAATTACGAACAGGATCGGTGACAAAGGGCAGCCCTGGAGGAATGACTGGGAATGAGTCCGACCCGAGTGTTGGCAATAAAAACCAAACTCACACAACGGTTGTATGGAGCCCAAATAGCTCATAATAACAAGCCCAATACCCCATACTCCTGAAGCACCCCCCACAAAAAACCACAAGGGACATGGTCAAATGCCTTCTCCAAGTCCACAAAACACCTGTAAACTGGTTGAGCAAACTCCCACAAACCCTCGAGGATTCTTAAGAGGGTAAAGAGCTGGTCCGATGTACCATGACCAGGACGAAAACCACATTGCTCTTCCTGAATCCGAGGTTCGACCAACAGTGAGACTCTCCTCTCCAGTACCTTGGAATAGACCTTCCAGGGAGGCTGAGGAGTGTGATCCCTCTAAAGTTGGAGCACACCCTCGGGTCACCTTTTAAAAGAGAGGAAGCACCACCCCGGTTTGCCATGCCAAAGGCACTGCCCCCGACCTCCACGCAATGTTGCAGAGGCGTGTCAACCATGACAGCCCTACAACATCCAGGGCCTTGAGGTACTCAGGGTGACTCTCGTCCACCCCCGAGGCCCGGCCATCAAAGAGATTTTTAACCATCTTGGCGACCTCAGCCCCTGTGATGGGCGAGTTGTCCCCCTCATCCGCAAGCCCTGCTTCCTCTGTGGAAGGCGTGTTAGTGGGATTGAAGAGATCCTCGAAGTATTCCTTCCACCGCCCGATGATATCCCCAGTCGAAGTCAGCAGCGCTCTATCCGCACCATACACAGTGTGGACAGAGAGCTGCTTCCCCCTCCTGAGCCGCCAGACAGTTTGCCAGAATCTCTTCGACGGCGACCGAAAGTCTTGTTCCATGGCCTCACCAAACTCCTTCCACACCCAAGTTTTTGCTTCAGCAACAACCTGAGCTGCACTCCACTTGGCCTGCTGGTGCACCTTAGCTGTATCGGGAGTCCCACAAGCCAACCGAGCTTGATAGGACTTCTTCAGCTTAATGGCCCCCAACACCACTGGTGTTCACCACTTGGTTTGGGGTTGCCACCACGAAACGCACCAAACAACCTTGCAGCCGCAGCTCTGGACAGCCACTTAAACAATGGAGGCGGAGAACATAGCCCATTCAGACTCCATGTCTCCAGAATCCCTCGGAATGTGGTGGAAGTTCTTCCGGAGGTGGGAGTTGAAAACCTCTCGGACAGAGGCCTCAGCCAGACATTCCCAGCACACCCTCACTATACATTTGGGTCTACCAGGTCTGAATGTGGTGAAAAAGGAGCTAAGCTTTAAGGCAAAGCTGTTGATTTACCGGTCAATCTACATCCCTACCCTCACCTATGGTTATGAGCTTTGTGTAATGACCGAAAGAACGAGCTTGTGGATCCAAGCGGCTGAAATGATTTTCCTTCATAGGATTGCTGGACTCATCCCTTAGAGATAGGGTGAGGAGCTCAGTCATCCGAGAGAGGCTCAGCGTTAAACCGCTGCTCCTCCACATCGAAAGGAGCCAGTTGAGGTGGCATGGGCATCTGATCAGGATGCCTCCTGGACACCTCCCACTTGAGGTGTTTCGGGCACATCCCACTGGGAGGAGACCCTGGGGTAGACCAAGCACTTGCTGGAGAGACTATATCTCCCAGCTGGTCTGGGAACACCTTGGTATCCTCTCTGAAGAGCTGGAGCAGGTGGCTGAGGAGACGTAAGTCTGGGCTTCTCTGCTTGAACTGCTGCCTCCGTGACCCGGACCTCTGGAAAAATGGTAGAAGATGGATGGATGGATGAATATTTGTTTATACTGTATATAGCCTACTACA
Organism: Pholidichthys leucotaenia; assembly: GCA_020510985.1. Lineage (NCBI taxonomy): Eukaryota > Metazoa > Chordata > Actinopteri > Cichliformes > Pholidichthyidae > Pholidichthys > Pholidichthys leucotaenia. Next base: position 91,502,099 of record CM035841.1, read on the forward strand.
TGAATTTGTATCCAAAAAATAGGAGACAATAGGAGCCCTTAGACCTGCAGTGGACATACAGATAGTGTTAGCCGATAATGACTTTTTTCCTTTTCTGCAGAGATTAGACTGGGATCTGGAGTTTTCCTCAGCTCTCCCTCGCTCTTGAAGCAAAATCTTCCACATTGCCAATTTTCTTCGTTTTTTCCCCCCTCTGTTCATATTTACAGCATTTCTTTTTGCTGTGCATAAAACGGTAATTCAGTTTCCTCTTCTCTCCATTTCTCTCTCCCAGTTCAGCACACACAATATAGGAGGAAAAAAACAACGCAATTATTAACAACAAGAGCGCATAGATCCATAGAAAAAGCCCCCAAAATTGCAACGCGGTAACTCAATGGCATTTATAAAAAAGTTGTGAACTGGGAGGCCTGTAGATTTTGTTGAAACAAAGTTATTCACATAACAAAACCTCAGAGTCTCAATCAGACCATCTTGATGGTTGTAGTGTTAATAAAATAAATATGATTGTTAAATAATCACTTTATTCATGAGTAGTCCTTTTTTTATTTAAGTTTTTGTAAAGGGTATACATGTCATTACAGCATTGTATTGTTTACATTTTCATCACATAGTCCCCCTTTTTTTGTTTTTTGACAACATTGGAAAAAAAATATTACAACACCCTTTTTTTAAGTGAAAGAAAAAGAGAAATTAAAAAAAGAACAAAAAAAATAAAACAAAAGAGCAGAAAAATAAAAGAGAATCTGAGTAGCGTTGGAACAAAGAGAGGTGCCATTATTGAAATGGTATTTGTCAAAGATTAGATCTGATGGAAGACACATATGCGTTCCAGGGTTGCCAAAAGTTCAAGAACCCATCCATGTCCTGTCTCAGTGCAAATGCCAACTTTTCCATCGAATAAATGTCCTGAATCACGTTAATCCAATCTTCAGGTGTAGGACAGTCTTTCAACATCCATTTTTTTGTTAGAGCTTTTTTACTTGCCAATATTAAAACAGTGAATAAGTATTTTTTCTCCTCGTCTTTCCAGTGATTCCGGTAGTAAATCCAAATACAAAGTTACAAAAGAAAAGGGAACTGTTATTTTGAATATTTTCCCCAATATTGTCTGTACATTAGTCCAATATTGGTGGATAACTGGGCATGACCAAAACACATGAAAATGATTTGCAGTCTTTTCACCACACAGGCGCCAGCAATCCAACCCTTTACGAGTAAATTTGTTTTGTGCAGGTGTTCTGAAAAATCTTGCCAAATTTTTCCATCCAAATTCTCTCCACAGCAGGGATGAGGTACTTTTCCACTGTTGTTTATTTAGTTTTTCCCCATATATCCAGTTGTAAAGTGAAATTCCCCTCTTTTTCCCATTTCTCTTTTATATATGATGTGTTGTCTCCTTTTAAGTCTTGAAGACCATGGTATATTTTAGAGATGTATCTGATCCCTGGGATCCCTTTATATGCCATTAAGAAGACCTTCAGAACACCCGACTGGGCCCTTTCCAAATCCTCCTTTTTAAGTATTTTGTTTATGTGGTGTCTAAGCTGAAAGAACCTGTAAAGGTCTTGATTTACTAGACCTTGTTTTTTCAAATCTTCAAAACTTCTTAAAGTTTGCCCTTTAAAAAAATCGTAATATTTTATCAGTCCGTTCTCTTTCCACTTTTTAAATCTAGTGTCTGTTTTATTAGGAGTAAAGTCCTGATCATTGGAAATCCATTGCAATAATTGATAGGGTTCTTTAGTTTGATTCTCTCTGACTATCTTAAACCAAATTTTTAGCGGGGTCTCTATCCACGGGTTCGTCGTCGGCCTCCGTCGGTCTATGATGACCATGGAAGAGAATCCTAAACGTCTACTCTGCTGGAACAGCACCGCCTGTGGCTGAACAGGCCGATGCGCGAATGACAGTCCCTGTCACACAGGTCGCACTTGTGGGTGGTCTCGGTGCTGCTGGGTCTGTGGCGGTACTTCCTGCGGGTCCTTTTTTCATCTGCTGCAGCAGTCAGTCTCTCTTCACCCGCCTTGAGCTGTCTGGTCAGGGTGCCTCTCCATTTGGAGCGGTCCGTTGCAAGGTCCTCCCAGCGCTCTGTGTTGATATCCAGGGCCTTCATGTCTCTCTTGCAGACGTCTCTAAAGCATTTATATATTTACATTTACATTGTTGCTAGTCTCTAAAGCATCTCTAAAGCACACCCATCCACGGGTTAGTGTTATTCAAAAGTTTAGGGAAGGCATTGTTCCCTATTATCACCTGTAGGGGAATGTCACTTGTTATTTGGTATTCCATCTCCTTCCATTGTGCAGTGTAGACTGGGTTACATATCTCTACTAAAGTTTTAATTTGTGCGTCTTTAAAATAGTTCCTGATATTTGGCAGCGCGAGCCCACCTTTGTCTTTGTTTAGCTGTAGGGCTCTACATCTGATTCTAGGTCTCTTGCCCTGCCATATGAATCTTGAGATCCTTCTGTCCAGTTCTTGCCATGTTTTTTTGGGAGGTTCTACCGGTATTGTTTGGAAAAGGTATAGAAGACGTGGAAGTATATTCATTTTGACTGCTTCAATTCTTTGTGCAGTACCCAAGAATGGTATCATATTCCATCTTGCTAGATCAGATTTTATTTTTGCCATCAGTGGATCATAGTTTAGTGTTATAATTTTGTTGAGTTGTTTCGGGATATTGACCCCCAGATATTTCATAGATTCCATCTCACAGTTAGTTTTGAGTTTGCTTAGTAAATACTGATTTGGGTCATAGTTGAATGTTAAAATTTGGGTTTTATGCATGTTTAATTCGTACCCCGATAACTCTCCATACTCTGAAAAAACTGAGATTAGTTCTGGAAAAGAGGTGTCCGGCTGCCCCAGGTATATTAAAATGTCATCAGCAAAGAGTGCTATTTTATGTTCCTTCTGACCAAGTGTTATACCTTGAATTTTTTGATTCTGTCTTATCCATTGGCTCAGAGGTTCTATGAAGATTGCAAAGAGCAGTGGAGACAAGGGGCAGCCCTGACGACATCCTCTTTTCAGTTCAAAAGATGATGATAATTTACCGTTAATCCTCATTTTAGCTGTTGGTTTTTTATATAATGCCTGGATAGTTCTAATGAAGTTGTTATGAAAATTGAAACTGGACAAGATTCTATATAGGAAAGACCAGTCAACCGAATCAAATGCTTTTTAAGCATCTAATCCCAATATGGCTGCATTTAAATTATATTTTTTTTATATGATGAATTATGTGTAAAGTGCGTCTAATGTCATCTTGTGTCTGTCTTTGTCTTATAAAACTTGTTTGGTCTAAATGAATTAAGTCTGTCAGTATATTTTCTAACCTTTTGGCAAGGATAGTGGTAAAAAGTTTATAGTCCTGATTTAACACACTGATTGGTCTGTAGTTGGAGCAGTCTAGTTTATCCTCATCAGGTTTAGGTATGACTGCAATGACCCCTTCTCTCCAGGAAGGGGGGATTTCCCCTGTGTGGAGGACATATTTAAATGTTTTCAGGAGGAGAGGAGATAGTTGCTGTTTAAAGGTTTTGTACCACTCTGCTGTATAGCCATCTGCTCCTGGGGATTTGTTAGCTTTAAGTTTCATAATTGCTTTTTCTAATTCTTTAGGTTGTATTTCTGACAGTAGTGTTTTATTTTGTGACTCAGTAAGTTGGGGAAGATTTAATGTATTTAGGAAGGCTTCGGATGCGTTTTTGTGTTTTTTGAGGGAGTACAAGTTCTTGTAGTAATTCTCGAAGCTTTTAAGAATTTCCTGAGTTCTAAATTTTATTTCCTTTGATACTGGGTATGGATTCAGTCTTAGATTGAAGTCTCCACCACATATCACTAAACCTTGGGCTTTAGTTATCATTAGGTCAAATACGTTTTTAAAAAATTTTCAGTTAGCCCCTGGAAGTGCATATACATTCAGCAGGGTGATATCTTCTCCCTCTAGCCGACCAAGTACCATACTAAAGCTCCCTTCTTTAAGATAAGATAAGATAAGATAAGCCTTTATTAGTCCCACAATGGGGAAATTCCAGGATTGCAACAGCACAGGGATAGCAACACTCAGAGCAACAATCAGAAGGCCAGAGAAAAACAAGAGCAGCGAGTATACATATGTACATATAAATATAAATATATATATATATATATAGACAGTGCGGAGCACTGTAGCTAGATGGAATAGATATATAAATATATAAACACAGTGCGGAGCATTGTAGCTGGATGGAATAAATATATGAGTATAAAAACACACAGTGCGGAGTATTGTAGCTAGATGGAATAAATATGTAGCTATATAAACACACACAGTGCGGAGCATTGTAGCTAGATGGAATAAATATGTAAATATATAAACACACACAGTGTGGAGCATTGTTTTTTTTTTCCACAATATCTTTATTGAACCTTTTTTTTTTTAAACAAACATGACACAAACAATCAAACACTAACACTAAAGTACTACAAAAAAAAAAAAAAATGCACTAAAAACACCAACAACCACCAACAAAATCAAGTCTTCAACAATGCTCCTCTGTTTAGTCTAGACAATCCATTACATAAGTATACATATTATGTTCACCAGTTTGGAATTTACAAGGTCCACACACATCATTCACCTTCTTCTTCAAGAGTTATGTTTAAATTTTTTACATGATCAATAAAAGGTCTCCATATATTCTCAAACACAATTTCCTTTGATTTCAGTATATATGTTATTCTTTCTAATGGAAGGTTTGTTAACATCTATCTTAACCACTGAGTCACATCTGGTCTATGAGTCTTCTTCCACAGTAGTGCAATACATTTTTTGGCATTAAGCAAACTGAGGTCTATGAATGTTCTTTCACTTTTATTAAAGTTATGCTTTTCTGGGTACAGACCCAACAAAAACAGTTTAGGATTCAAAATGATTTGTTTTGAGATTATTTTTTCAATTGTTACCCTCACCTCTTCCCAAAACATTCTTATTATTCTACATTCCCATACACAATGAAATAGGGTTCCTTTACTTTCCATGCATTTTGTGCATGTATCTGGTATATTTTTGTTATATCTATTTAACTCCTCCGGTGTAACATACATCCGCATTAACCATTTGAAATGTATCAATTTAAGACGTACATTTATTGATTTGGTTTGGGCTTCTGTACAAGCCAATTCCCATTGTTCCTCTGAAATTTCAATTTGCAGATCTTCTTTCCAGTAGTTTAATCTTTTCTGTGAATTTTCACTTGAGGATAGTGTCAATGAGTTATAAAACTCTGAAATAATACCCTTTCTTTTACTATCTTTCATCAACATTTTTTCCAAGGATGAATAAATAGGTCGAGTGAGAGCTTTATTTTGATTTGATCGAATAAAGTTTCTAAGTTGAAGATATTTAAAAAAATGTGTTCTATTAAGATTAAATTTGACCCTCAGCTCTTCAAAAGACATTATGTTATCTGCACATGGCAAATATAAATCTTGAATCTTTTGAATCCCTTTTAAATTCCATACTTTAAATACAGCGTCTGCTCTTCCTGGTTTAAAATATTGATTACCCCATATTGGGCTAAATGGTGACAATAACTGTGGTTCTTTTAAATAATTTTTAGCTTCATACCATATTTTGATCATATGCTTTACAAATGGATTTTTAACTTGTTTTTGTAATTTTTTTGCCGAATCTGAGTATATGAATATGGGAAGAGGTAAAGGTAAATTGTATGATTCCATTTCAGTCCAGTGAGGGAGATCATTTAATGAAAAATAATATGTCATAGACCTCAGTTGTGCCGACCAATAATACAACATAAAATTTGGACATTTCAGACCGCCACGATCAAATGGTAAATATAATAAAGACAGACGTAATCTAGCCCTCCTGTTGTTCCATATAAATTCCACTAACTTTTTTTTAATTCTTGAGAATAAATCTAAAGGTGGTGGTAAGGGAATGTATTGAAATAAATAAAGTATTTTAGGTAAAATATTACTTTTAAGTATATTGATTCTCCCGATCATCGACATTGGTAGTGACATCCATCTCTGAATTGACTCATTGATATCTGTCATTAAGGCTTCAGTGTGGAGCATTGTTGCTAGATGGAATAAATATGTAGATATATAAACACACAAAGTGTGGAGCATTGTTGCTAGATGGAATAAATATATAAATATATAAACACAGTGCGGAGCACTGTAGCTAGATGGAATAAATACGTAAATATATAAACACACAGCGTGGAGCATTGTTGCTAGATGGAATAAATATAAAAATATATAAACACACACAGTGCGGAGCATTGTAGCTAGATGGAATGAAACAGCATAACCGTCTACTTAGTTATCCTACATGGTATGACTATGCACCCATACATATTCTCACCCTCCATAGCGACCGGTATTTTCCTAGTTGTATACCGGAGGGGACCATTGTGTAAGTCTATTGCGTCTTTTGCATTCAATACTTTTAGACTGTCACGTCTTTTTGCTATCTCTGCGAGCAGCCCTGCTTAGGTTGTACAGTCTGACAGCCGTAGGTAGGAAGGACCTGCGAAACCTCTCGGTTGTGCACCTAGGATGATGTAGTCTGCTGCTAAATGAGCTCCTCAGTGCATTCAGTATGTCCTGCATAGGGTGGAACTTGGACTCCAGCAGAGATGACAGTTTAGCCACCATCCTTCTCTCTTCCATCTCCTCCACTGGGTCAAGGCGCTGCCCCAGGACAGAGCTAGCTTTCTTGATCAGTTTGTTCAGTCTCTTCCTATCGGCTGCTCCAGAAGTGATGGCTGATGCCACCACCGTGTCATAGAATGTCTTCAGCAGCGCCCCTTGTACACCAAAAGACCTGAGTCTCCTCAGTAGGAACAGCCTGCGCTGTCCCTTCTTGTAGAGTGCGTCAGTATTGTGTAACCAGTCTAGTTTATTGTTCAGATGAACACCCAGGTACTTCTAGGATGTCACCATCTCGATGTCTGTTCCCTGTACATTTACTGGTGCTGTGAGGGGTTGTCCTTGCCTGCGGCAGTCCACTACCAGCTCCTTAGTTTTCCTCGAGTTGATCTGGAGGCAGTTCCGATGGCACCAGTCCACAAAGTCCTGGATAAGCCCTCTGTACTCAGCTTCATCTCCGTTGGAGATGAGGCCAACGATTGCAGAGTCATCAGAGAACTTCTGTAGATGGCAGTGTGTTGTGTTGTGTGAGAAGTCCGCAGTATAAAGGGTGAACAGGAAGGGAGCCAAAACCGTTCCCTGGGGGGCCCCCGTGCTACCGATGATCGTGTCGGGCACACAGTCCCGGGTTCTCACAAACTGAGGCCGGTTTGTGAGGTAGTCCAGGATCCATGATGACAGGTGCTGGTCCACCCCTGCGCACAGCAGCTTGTCCTTCAGGATCATCAGTTGGATGGTGTTGAAAGCACTGGAGAAGTCAAAGAACATGATCCTCACCGCATTCCAGGGCTTCTCCAGGTAGGACAGAGAACAGTGAAGGAGGAAGATCACCGCATCCTCCACCCCAATGCTATGCTGGTAGGCGAACTGGAGTGGATCCATCGCTGGTCCCACCAGGGGGCGGAGGTGAGCAAGGAGCAGTCTCTCCAGGGTCTTCATGTGGGACGTCAGGGCCACTGGTCTGTAGCTGTTCAGATCTTTGGGGTGGGAAGTCTTTGGTACAGGTACCACACAAGATGTTTTCCCCAGTTGTGGTACCCTCCCCAGCTTCAGGCTCAGATTGAAGATGTACTCCACAATCCCACACAGCTGGTCTGCACAGGACTTGAGGAGCTTTGCGCTGATGCCGTCCGGTCCCGACGCCTTCCTCGCCTTGATCTTCCTCAGCTCCGTCCTCACCTGGGTCTTAGTGAGGGTCAGGTTGGGGGGCTGTGTGTTGGGAGTGGGGGGGTGTTGGTGGAGTGGGGAGTGGGCAGCAGGACTTGATGTCTTTAGAGGCAGCAGTGGTTGTTGTGCAGTCAGGGGGGAGGGCGGTTGGTCAAACCTATTGAAAAACAGATTCAGATTGTTCGCCCACTCCCTGCCCCCCGTGGCCTGGGGGGAGGCATTCTGGAGCCCAGAGATGGTTTTGAGGTTTCTCCAGACCCCGCTGATGTCGCTCTGTTGCAGCTTGTCCTCCATCTTCTTCCTGAAGCTGTTCTTGCCTTCTCTGATCTTTCTCCTCAGCTCCCTCTGTACGGACTTCAGCATCTCCCTATTCCCCGACCTGAAGATCCTCTTCTTCTCTCTCAGAAGTGTTTTTATCTCAGGTTTGATCCAGGGTTTGTTGTTTGAGCAACACCTTATGGTCTTGGTGGGAACGGTGTTGTCCACACAGAAGCTGATGTAGTCCATGATGGTGTTAGTGAGGCCATCGGTGTCCTCACCATGTGGATCGCAGAGCTGCTCCCAGGCGGTGGTTTCAAAACAGCCCTTTAGAGCGTCCATTGCCTCCTCAGACCATAACTTCACTGTGCGCATGGCCAGAGGTTGTCTGTGCACTAGGGGTTTGTACACCGGCCGGAGATGAACCAAGTTGTGATCCGATCTCCCGAGTGGGGGGAGTTGTGATGAGGTGTACGCCTCCTTAGTGTTTGCGTAGAATAAGTCCAGTGTTTTATTGTCTCTGGTGTGGCATGTGACATACTGGGTAAACGTGGGTAGAATGGGAGACAGTGAAACATGGTTGAAATCACCTGAGATGAGGAGAAGAGCATCTGGGTGTTCTGTCTGCAGCCTGCCAGTTACTGAGTGGATGACGTCACGCGCTGTCCCAGCGTTCGCCGTCGGATTTGCATAAATAACAATGCAGATCACGTGTGAGTATTCCCTCAGGAGATATGTAGGCCGCATGCTAACAGGTAGCAACTCGATGTCTTTGCTGCAGTGTTGTTGTTTAACAGTGATATGTCCCGGTCTGCACCAGTTGTTGTTAACATACACTACCGTTCAAAAGTTTGGGGTCACTTAGAAATTTCCTTATTTTTGAAAGAAAAGCACTTTTTTCAATGAAGATAACTTTAAACTAATCAGAAATACACTCTATACATTGCTAATGTGGTAAATGGCTATTCTAGCTGCAAATGTCTGGTTTTTGGTGCAATATCTACGTAGGTGTATAGCGGCCCATTTCCAGCAACTATCACTCCAGTGTTCTAATGGTACAATGTGTTTGCCCATTGCGTCAGAAGGCTAATGGATGATTAGAAAACCCTTGTGCAATCATGTTAGGTCTGCAATACTGTAATTGCTGCAAATGGAGGATTCTTTGACAAAAGCAAAGTTTGAAGGAAAAAATTATTATTTCAAATACAAATCATTATTTCTAACCTTGTCAATGTCTTGACTATATTTTCTATTCATTTTACAACTCATGGTGGTAAATAAGTGTGACTTTTCATGGAAAACACAAAATAATTGTCTGGGTGACCCCAAACCTTTGAACGGTAGTGTACATTATCACTCCACCGCCCCTTGCTTTGCCACTGTCTGATGTTCGGTCTGTCCGTATTGTGTGGAAACCCTCCAGTTCAATGTTAGCATCTGCTGCTAGTCCTGTTAGCCAAGACTCTGTGGATACAAACAGGCTACACTCCCGGTATATGCTATCGTAGCGGGAGATAGCCGCTAGCTCATCTACCTTTCCCAGTATCGATCGTACATTCCCCATAACAACGGATGGGAGGGTGGGTCTGTACCTTATACTTCTTGCCCGCCGCCTAACTCCAGCACGGCACCCACGTCGTTTTCGCCTCAGTTCTCTCGGTATGTCGAGTTTTTCCGTTAGCACCGGGTGGCGGTTGAGTGCTAGTAGCTCTTCCCTGCTGTACCGTCTCCTGCTATAAACATTGGCTCCGTCCACCGGCTCGGGAGACATTTGGGGCGATCTGTGTGTCATCTGTGTTTATCTTTGTGTTCTGAATTTTTTTCAAATATAATTTTGGTTGAGATCAATGTTGCTACCCCCCTCCTCCTCCCTGACTTATATGAAGATGAAGAGATCAGTTTAAATCCTTGTCTACTAAGTTTAGTGTGCTCCAAGTCTGTTAGGTGGGTTTCCTGTAAAAATATTATTCCTGCTTTGTCTTTTTTCATTTTGCCTAGAATCTTGGATCTTTTAACTGGATTCAGGATCCCCTTTACATTATATGAGATTATTTTGGTTACACCCTGTTTCTCCATTGTATTGTCGTATTTAGTATAACCATGTAGTGGCCCTCTTTTATGCTACTCAGAAACTGAAAGAACATTAAGAACATAAAAAACATGAAGAACATAGTATATAAAACTTTAAAACAAAAAAATGTCAAAAGATCTTCCTGAGCTGAGGTCTTTTTAGCGACCTTAGAAGAGCCTTGATGGTGCGTTGGCTCTGAGGGAAATTCCTCAAACTCTGTTACGTGTTGAGGGCCCTCTCTTACCCCTGTAAGTTGTCCCATGTTTTTAACATGAATTTCAGATCCCAATCCGAACTAGTAATGATTTTTTTTTTTATGCCTATACCCTATGAAATTGTGCGCAACCTCCCACCACCGTCACAGCAAACAATCACGTTAATACAGTATTTGTTAGTGTGGAGAGTTCATGTGGTTCATTGTCACATTTCTATTTTAACAAGTTTTTTTGTTTTTTTTTAAAGACTTACTTGTTTCTAATATTATGACTGTTCCATGAAATGTTTTACCACTTCATACTTGCTGATTCTGCATCTCCTTTAATGTTTGTTACCTTGTAGGAGGAGGGTTTGATGCGCAGGATGATTAAAAATAACTTATTCCCTCCTGAAAGCGTTCAGTTTTTCCTTATAGCCCTGGCGCTGGGTTTCCCGCTGCTGGCCCGTGGATTTTGAGGGTCTCTGTGTGCACCACGTTTGAGCCTTGATTCTTTCGATCGGGTCTGCTGCGGGTTTATACACTGTTACCGGGAGCCCTCTTCTCGCCATATCCCTGGTTGCTTCTTCCGCCGAGTTGTAGAGACACGTCTCTTCCCCGTAAAAAACCCGCAGCTTCGCTGGAAATGGAGTTTGAAAGCGCAGTTTCTTCTCTCTTAGTACCTTTTTAGCGTCGTCGTATTCCCGACGCTTTTTAAGGACCCCCAGGGCGTAGTCGTGCTCCACAAAAACTTTTCTTTCTTGGTGCATAAATCCTTTTTTCTGTCAAGCCAGTCTCAAAACCTCTTCTTTTGTTCTGAAGTTGGAAAACTTCACCACCACCGATCATGGGGGCGTTTCCACCGACGGCCTTGGGGCTAATGAACGGTGCGCCCTTTCTATCTTCAAGTCGGTGGATTGGGGAATTTCCAGCTTCTCTCTCAGTATGGTTTCCACGCATGCAGCCATTGTGGTGAAACCGTCCTCGACTCCTTCTTTCAGACCATGAATTCTTATGTTGTCCCTTCTTAGTCCTCCTTCCTGGTCGGTTAGCTTAGCCTCCAGTCTTGTCTGTCGTTTGAGTAATTCCAGCACGGTTTCTTCCAGCTCTTTTATTCTTACCTCTGCTTCCATGATTCGGTCCTCAGCCTGGTCCACTCTGTTGTTTGTCCTTTTTATTTCGTCTTTAATTTCACGAAATTCGGCTCAACACTCTTGGCGAAATTCTCTTAATTCTTGAAATATCGTTTTTAAGCTAACCATGTTGCTAGCCTCATTCTGCTCCTCTGTTTCTGAGTGGTTGTTGTCCTCCAGGTCAGATTCTCCGGCCGATGCACGTCTTGGCCTGGCAAATGTCAATCCCTTCTGTTTTCCTTTAGGCATAATGACTTTGTCTTTTGATTTTCACTCTTCCAAAAATCCGTTAAATCTGATTTTCAAGGTATTTTCACGGATGGGGTCTGGGAGCTTCAGCGTTGAGCTGCTATCACCATGGTGTCCAGACCGGAAGTCCCATGAGTAGTCCTTTTTTAAATGATACAAATGCTTCATTTATATACAGACGTGGACAAAATTGTTGGTACCCCTCTGTTAATGAAAGAAAAACCCACAGTGGTCACAGAAATAACTTGAATCTGACAAAAGTGGTAATAAATAAAAATTCTATGAAAATTAACCAATGAAAATCAGACAATGTTTTTGAATTGTGGTTCAACAGAATTATTTTAAAAAACAAACTCATGAAACAGGCCTGGACAAAAATGATGGTACCCCTAGAGAAGATTGAAAATAATGTGACCATAGGGACATGTTCAACCAAGATGTGTCCTCTAATTAACATCACAGATGTCTACAAACTTGTAATCAGTCAGTCGGCCTATTTAAAGGGTGACAAGTAGTCACTGTGCTGTTTGGTGACATGGTGTGTACCACACTAGATAGATAGATAGATACTTTATTTCGAACAAAAAAGTATAACAAAAACAAAACAAATGACAAATGCAATAAAGGAACAGTATACAGTGTTCGAAAGGGAGAAGGAAGAAGTGAACACTTATTAATTCCATCTCCTCTTTTCCATAAATACACCCATGTGAATTATATACAAATTACCACATTTAAGACCCCAAGTAAACAATTAACTGTGTTTTGTACATATCAACATTAACACCCATCCATCCTAGCATACATTGATGTCCATACATCAAAACCAGCCTCAAACAACACAGATATACACAGTGCTGTCCCACCCACCATTCCATAGTGTCCCATAGTGTCACTAAACATGGACCAGAGGAAGCAAAGGAGAGAGTTGTCTCAGGAGATTAGAAAGGAAAATTATAGACAAGCATGTTAAAGGTAAAGACAATAACACCGTCTCCAAGCAGCTTGATGTTCCTGTGACTACAGTTGCACACATTATTCAGAAATTTAAGATCCACGGGACTGTAGCCAACCTCCATGGACGTGGCCGCAGGAGGAAACTTGATGAAAAATGGAAGAGACGGATCATACAAATGGTAACAAAAGAGCCCAGAACAACCTCGAAACACATTCATGGTGAACTCCAAGGTCAAGGTACATCAGTGTCAGATCCCACCAGCCGTCGTTGTTTGAGCCAAAGTGGACTTCATGGGAGACGACCAAGGAGGACACCACTATTGAAAACAAATCATAACATCTTAACAGGACACGTTGCATGTTAACATAGGACCCCTTCTTTGATAGAGCCTTCACAATTCTTGCATCCATTGAGCTTATGAGGTTTTGGAGAGTTTCTGCTTGAATTTCTTTGCAAGATGTCAGAATAGCCTCCCACAGCTGTTGTTTTGATGTGAAATGCCTCCCACCCTCATAGATCTTTTGCTTGAGGATGCTCCAAAGGTTCTCAATAGGGTTGAGGTCAGAGGAGGATAGGGACCACACCATGAATTTCTCCCCTTTTATGCTTATAGCAGCCAGTGACACAGAGGTATTCTTTACAGCGTGAGATGGTACATTGTCATGCATAAAGATAATTTTGCTACAGAAGGCACGGTTCTTCTTTTTGTACCATGGAAGAAAGTGGTCAGTCAGAAACTCTACATAATTTGATGAGGTCATTTTTAAACCTTCAGGGACCCTAAAGGGGCGTACCAGGTCTCTCCCCATGATTCCGGTCCAAAACATGACTCCGCCATCTCCTTGCTGACGTTGCAGTCTTGGGACATGGTGGCCATCCACTACTCCATCCACTGGGCCATCCAGGGTTACACAGCACTTATCAGTAAGTAAGACTGTTTGAAAATTAGTCTTCATGTATTTCTGGACCCACTCCAACAGTTTCGGCTTGTGAGCATTGGTTAAGGGTGGCCAAATAGTAGGTTTATGCACATCTGCAAGCCCCTGGAGGATCCTACATCTTGAGGTTCGTGGGACTCAAGAGGCACCAGCAGCTTCAAATACCTGTTTGCTGCTTTGTAATGGCATTTTAGCAGCTACTCTCTTAATCTGATGAACCTGTCTATCAGAAACGTTCCTCATTATGCTAGTGGACAAAATTGTTGGTACCCCTCTGTTAATGAAAGAAAAACCCACAATGGTCACAGAAATAACTTGAATCTGACAAAAGGGGTAATAAATAAAAATTCTATGAAAATTAGCCAATGAAAATGAGACAATGTTTTTGAATTGTGGTTCAACAGAATTACTTTAACAAACAAACTCATGAAACAGGCCTGGAAAAAAATGATGGTACCCCTAGAAAAGATTGAAAATAATGTGACCATAGGGACATGTTCAACCAAGATGTGCCTTCTAATTAACTTCACAGGTGTCTACAAACTTGTAATCAGTCAGCCTATTTAAAGGGTGACAAGTAGTCACTGTGCTGTTTGGTGACGTGGTCTGTACCACACTAAACATGGTCCAGAGGAAGCAAAGGAGAGAGTTGTCTCAGGAGATTAGAAAGACAATTATAGACAAGCATGTTAAAGGTAAAGGCTATAAGACCATCTCCAAGCAGCTTGATGTTCCTGTGACTACAGTTGCACATATTATTCAGAAATTTAAGATCCACGGGACTGTAGCCAACCTCCCTGGACGTGGCCGCAGGAGGAGACGGATAATAAGAATGGGAACAAAAGAGCCCAGAACAACATCTAAACACATTCATGGTGAACTCCAAGGTCAAGGTACATCAGTGTCAGATCCCACCATCCATCTTTGTTTTAGCCAAAGTGGACTTCATAGGAGACGACCAAGGAGGACACCACTGTTGAAAACAAATCATAAAAAAGCCAGACTGGAATTTGCCAAACTGCATGCTGACAAGCCACAAAGCTTCTGGGAGAATGTCCTATGGACAGACAAGACAAAACTGGAACTTTTTGGCAAGGCACATCAGCTCTATATTCACAGACACAAAAATGAAACATACCAAGAAAAGAACACTGTCCCTACTGTGAAACGTGGAGGAGGTTCTGTTATCTTCTGGGGCTGCTTTGCTGCTTCTGGCACAGGGTATCTTGAATCTGTGCAGGGTACAATGAAATCTCAAGACTATCAATGTATTCTACAGAGAAATGTGCTGCCCAGTGTCAGACAGCTTGGTCTCAGTCGCAGGTCATGGGTCTTGCAACAGGATAATGACCCAAAACACACAGCTAAAAACACCCAAGAATGGCTAAGAGCAAAACATTGGACTATTCTAAAGTGGCCTTCTATGAGCCCTGATCTAAATCCTATTGAACATCTGTGGAAGGAGCTGAAACATGCAGTCTGGAGAAGGCACCCTTCAAACCTGAGACAACTGGAGCAGTTTGCTCATGAGGAGTGGGCCAAAATACCTGCTGAGAGGTGCAGAAGTCTCATTGACAGTTACAGAAATCGTTTGATTGCAGTGATTGCCTCAAAAGGTTGTGCAACAAAATATTAAGTTAAGGGTACCATCATTTTTGTCCAGGCCTGTTTCATGAGTTTGTTTTTTAAAATAATTCTGTTGAACCACAATTCAAAAGCATTGTCTGATTTTCATTGGTTAATTTTCATAGAATTTTTATTTATTACCACTTTTGTCAGATTCAAGTTATTTCTCTGACCATTGTGGGTTTTTCTTTCATTGACATCATTCATCTTTTCTATCCCCTCACCCCCCAGCCAGTCGCAGCAGATGACTGCCCCTCCCTGAGCCTGGTTCTGCTAGAGGTTTCTTCCTGTTAAATGGGAGTTTTTCCTCTCCACCTTTGCGAAGTGCTTGCTCACAGCGGATCATCTGATTGCTGGGGTCTTTCTGCAATTGTGGGGTTTTCCCTACATTTGTGTGCTATGAAATGACTGTTGTTGTGATCTAGCGCTATATAAATAAAGTTGAAATGGAATTAAATAAAGTTGAACCACACAGCAGGCCACAGACCAATATTGTTGCAGTATGTATGATAGACATCCGAGTGGCCCAGATCCAAGTTATGAAAAAAAAAACATTCCTTGCAAATCCATCCTCCAGACTGGTCATTAAAAATCTGTATTGGGCACCAAGGGGTTATGTGGGGGCATCTGTTGTGTTGTGCGATGGGGATAACAGACATTTTAAACACTGGGAGGCTCCACACATCCCATTGGTCAGACCCAAACACATGGACTGGAAGGGAAACAAACTCCTTATCCAAAGGTTCAAAATTCCTCAAACCTTGATACCTACTCACTGCCTTTGAACTAGGTGACCACAGTGCAGAAAGAAGTCCACATTGATGTTCTCAGCTCACCCATGTGATCACTTTTTACATAAACACAAGGAGAGGAACACACACTCTCACAAATCCCAAATTCTCTGTGGTCAACAGGAAAGGCAGATGTAGGGTAAATTAAAAAAAAAAATGCAGAGTTGGTCAAAATAAATACGAAATCACATTACAGACCATACCAAAGACAGTATCCTCTACGTCCTGAGGCCCAAGAAGGCATTAAACCAGTCATAGAGGAACTGAAAGCAGAAAGTGTCTGATAGAAAAATTCCATAATATCCACATTATTATTGTTATTAATAATGAATTATTATTCTTAAGAAGTATCATGCCTTTCCTATGCCATGTTTAATGTTTATATGTGCATTCCATGTAGGATAAGTTCATATATTCCTTTGTATTAGTCTTTCATATTATATGTCTGATATATTCTTGGCATGTTTCTGTGAGCAATTATTGGCCTTCAGTGATTCAGAGACTGAGAATCAGTACAAGGGTAAAGGATGATCTAAGCTACATTGATAATCTCTTTGACATGCCCTGCTTTACTTTGGGTCACAGGAATGCACATACACTCCTAGCTAGTGTAGATTAGATTGACACCCTGGTTCCAGAATGTCTGTGATGTTTCTTCATTTGCTCATCACCCAGGATAAGCTCTCATATGTCATACTGGCCTGTTTATCAGGACTGCCTTTCTCGCCCCCTTTCTCCATCTTACCCCTCTCCTTTCTCTTACCCATGAATACCAAATCTAAAGAGTGTACCTTCAGAGATTCGATGTGTGTGCGGAAGGCCATGCTTTGCAATCTCTCCCTCAAAAATGGCCATTTGAGGTTTAATTTGAACTGTAACTTTTCTTTTCATTTCTTTTATTTCTTTTTATAATAAATGTACCTAAATCCAATAGCAAGCCTGATTTTTGACTTTGAATAATTTAAGCTCAGAATTAGTCTGACATTTTGGCGCTCCGAACAGCGGATCCACATATCTCCATCTTTCCAGTGACTCTGCCTGATTTCAGCAAGTGCACAGCTGATGAAAGACCTTCCCAGGCTGGGTACAAGGCTCAGTGTTACTGCAGTGAAGGCATTTTGAACCGGGGCGCTGGAACTGACTGGGTGACGGATCTGAGAATCCTACAGGCGGCTTGGATGTAAGTACATTTGTTGTTGAGTTTATGGACACTGGGTTTGAGTCCCAGTGAGTTAAATATGCGTATGATGTGATATGGTTTTGGCCCGGACCGCTTTGACACCAAAGCCTGGTTAAGTTTCTCACTGCAACTAAGTCGCTGGTTCCCCCACCACGGTGAAATACCGGGGGGTGGAGGCAGGATTCGTTGCTCTCAAAACTTCGTGTCGGCAAAGGTGAAGGTTTGGAAGTTGCGTGCAAGTAATTGCTCAGGGAAGATTCGTACCTCTGCCATGATGGCTTTATTGCTCAATATCGGGCGGGAGCAGGATTTGTTGAAATCACTGGTTTCCCCGCTACGGTGAGCTCTCGGCATACCGTGGGAGGTCACATGATCGCTGAAGCTGTAATTGTTCAGGGAAGATTCGTACCTCTGCCACGGTGGCTTTATTGCTTAATATCGGGCGGGAGCAGGATTTGTTGAAATCACTGGTTTCCCCACTACGGTGAGCTCTCGGCATACCGTGGGGGGGTCACATGACCGCTGAAAAATACTGGTAAGTTTTTATTTTTAAAGTTTTGTTGTAGCGCTGGATAAAAGTTACTGCAGTTGGTCTGGTTTTGTTTCTGTGTCTCGTGAAATCTGCTCCGGTGTGAGAGAGACGGAGTTCTCTGTGAAGGCGGAAGGAGCAGGTTGCACAGAGCTGTAAAATTGTTGTTTGTGATTTTTTCTGGTATTTGTGGAGCATAAAAGAGATGGTTAATTAATGGTTATCCTCTTGAGGAATGTTTAAAATTATGGGTGTTTGAAAATAGTAATTTTGAGCATGAGGAGCTGACTCGTGTTTTCACGGCAGTGTAGAAAAAATAGAAGGGCCTTCACGCTGCAGTGAGAATGCGTGGTTGCCAGATGTGCACGTTCTCCGCTATGTTGCCAGTTTTGGAGATTAATTGAAGTAATTTTCGCGCTCCTTTGTATGTGGGTATAAATCTGAAGCTTTTCATTGTGTGTGTATGTTTTGTCTAGCTGTGACCTTGTGTGGATAACAGAGAGAGGAGAATTTCTGTGTGGGCCCTGTGTGTCTGTGTGTGTGTGTGCGGTTGCTTGGGGAAAAAAAAAAACAAAACACACAGGCAGTGTAGCTGCTGACCTGTGTGACAGAGGAGTGAAAGAGAAAAAAAAATCCATATGTTGGTAAATTTCTATGATGCCCTCGTCTGTCTTTTCTATGATGCCCTCGTCTGTCTGAGAATGTTGGTTAGTCTGCAACTATGTTTCTCCAACCTTCATCCCGCTTGCTTTGAGAATGTCAGTTATTCTGTAACTACGGTTTCATCCTTCATCCTGCTTGCTCCGCACGCCACACTGCCGCTTTTAGATTACACCCAAGGATTCACTCGCTGAAATCAGATAGCATCAGCTCGGCCCTCAGCTGAGTTGGCACATAGTAGAAGGACACTGACGCATGTGAGGGGAGCCCTCCCTCCTGCATGGGGGAGTGGCAGAGTTCTATAAAAAGCATAGGACCCACTGCTGAAGTAGTGCTCTGTCTTGACACGTCTTGAGAGTAGTGCTCCGGCGCTGTACCTTGTACTATATCTCAGCTTCAGTAAAATAAGTGAAATTATACTTCATCTCTCAGTCTGGTTATTTGGCCTTCGTATAAAAGAACTGGAGGTTAAGATACTTTTAGCGCAACAAATTAGTGTTTCTGCCCGGTTACGAGGCTAAATTTTAGTTTTGTAGACAACATGAGGAATTTTTTCTCTACAGTTTGGCGGCCGCAAATTATAAGAGGTAAGCAGAAACCTTTTTCAATAAACTTCTGCCTGTCCCTTTGGAGACAGACCTTTCTGTAGACATTAAATATTCACGTACGTGTGATTTTATTTGTGGAATGAACCTGAGATATGGTCTTGGATTTATGATATGTTGTTTTAAGGAATATTTACTGAGTTTGATAAGGAACTCTCCAAGCGGTTTAACCCCGTGGGATAAGTTATATGCGTTAATACTGTTCCTAAAAGGCAAGGTTGGAGACAGCTTGGGCAAGAGGTTGAAATCCCTGGGTGGACATAAGAAAAAGACAAAAAAAAAAAAAGAATACTATAGGGCTACCTAAAAAAAAAAAAGTACGGTGGACATAAGAAAAAGACAAAAAAAAAAAAAAATCCTGTAGGGCCACCGGAAAGGAAGATTTGCCCCGTTGAGCATTGCATAGTCTGGGTAAAAGGTTGAAATCCCAAGGTGGACATAAGAAAAAGACAAAAAAAAAAAAATCCTATAGGGCCAGCTAAAAAGGTAGGGCGGACATAAGAAAAAGACAAAAAAAAATCCTATAGGGCCACCGAAAAAAGAAGTGTTACCCGGCTGATGCATAACTTTGCCAAAAGGTTTTAACCCCTTGAAATCATTGTTTGATTTCAACAAGTATAGAGTTGGCACCCCTAACATATTTAGCTCAGACCAAAAGGTTTTAACTCCTAGAGAAATTGCAA
The DNA here is from genome assembly GCA_020510985.1 of Pholidichthys leucotaenia. Classification (NCBI taxonomy): domain Eukaryota; kingdom Metazoa; phylum Chordata; class Actinopteri; order Cichliformes; family Pholidichthyidae; genus Pholidichthys; species Pholidichthys leucotaenia. The sequence goes on from CM035841.1 coordinate 91,521,809, forward strand.
CGGGCGTGTCTCTGAAATACAGTTGATCTTACTGCAAAGAGTTTTAAAATTGCGGAAAAGTTGGTGTGAAAAAGTGGAAATAAATAAGATCATAACAAAAACTACATTTTATAAGATTTTGATATTAGACTATAGCATTTAAAGACGGTCAGATTAAAATGGCAACAGAACTGGATAACGATAAAATGGACAATGAGAAACAGTTATTTTATTTTGTGAGTGTTAGATAGAAGCTGCTGTGGTCAGGGTTGTTTTGTCTTTGTGTAATCTGCTCTGGTGTGGAAGAGAAAAAAGTGAATTCCCTGCAGAGGCGGGGGGAGCAGGCTGTGAAATTGTGATTTTTTTTTTCTTCCTCCTGGTATTTGTGGAGAGTAAAAGAGTTGGTTAATTAATTGTTATCCTTTTGAGAAATTATAGGTATTTGAAAATAGTAGCTTTGGGCACAAGGAGTCGACTAGAGTTGTGTGTGTATCACGGCAGTGTAGAAAAAAATGGAAGGACTTTCACGCTGCCAAGTATCTATGACCTTGTGGAGATAACGGAGAAAGAAGCAATTCTGTGTTTGTGTGTGGTTGCTTGAGAAAAAAAAAGAGAATGAAAAAACACAGGCTGGGTGGGTGCTGACCTGTGTGACAGGGGAGTGAAAGAGAAGTAATCTATATATGGGTATTTTTGCAAAGTTTTGGGGTTTTACTTTTTCAATCTAACTTTGAGGGTTTTTAACTAATGTTGCATATGTGATAAACTACGTATTTTTAAAGCAAATTTTTTGACGTATCACTGACCTTTTTTTGACTGAAGCAAAACAGTGCACTTTACAGGGAAAAAGGACACAGGACTAACGATTTCTCTGCTGTTGCCAAAACAACCAGCCTCTGCGTCCCGGCCCCTCGCAGCTGTCCATGCCTCCCTCGACGTGACCACAGGCACATAGAACACTAAGTTAAGTACAAATGCTTGCATCTTAATCAATGCTACCAGCATGACAACGATGAAATTAACTGAATATTACAATATTCACGGTGGCGCAGTGGTTAGCACTGCGGCAGCATAGTTTACCCTTGGCCGGGGGATTGTGGGGATCGTGGGTTCGATTCCAGCCCCCGACCAACAGTGATCTGTGTGGAGTTTGCATGTTCTCCCCGTGTCTGCGTGGGTTTACTCCGGGATTTCTCCGGTTTCCTCCCACATGCCAAAAACATGCAGGTTAGGTTAACTGGAGACTCTAAAGTGGCCCTAGGTGTGAGTGTGTGTGTGAATGGTTAAGGGATAGCGCCGTATCGTGGCTGCTTCATCCATCCAGGTGGTGAATGCCCTCAATTTCCCCTCTGGGGATCAATAAAGTATACTAAATCTAAAAAAAAAAAAAAATATCATGCTGTCACTTAATAATGCCTAATCACTGAAGGCTTTATGTATACCCTATATTACATGGTTCAAAAGAGATTGATAATTAATGTGATTGTGCATATGATTTGCCACAGACTACTGACTATCAAACAGGGGCCTTGGTAATTGTATGTCATATTGTTACTTTGTTTAAATAATACTATACTCACTTTTTAATAAATGACATATGCAATCTTATTTACATTTCGACCCTAGGCCTGACCATGTTAAAAAAAAAGGGGGGGAGAATGCGAGAGCAGGATCTGACACAGTCCATGCTGTGACTTTTTCCCTTCTAAAGAACATAGCAAGATGATGATGAAGGTTTTATTATCGGGAGATGGTAAATTTATGAACAGAAAAGACAGAAATAGCACAAGAATTCTGATAAAATGGAGAAAGGGAATTTAATTTCAATGGTAAACTGAGACTGATTAGCGAGTTGTGTCAGTCTGATATAGATAGGAATAGACAGAATCAGCCTTCAAAGGGGGGAAAAAAAAAACACACACACAGGCCACAGATCACGGTCCTGTGCCATAAATTCCTGAGAACAGAGATTAGGTTTACACCTGCAGTTACTAATTCTAAATGCTGCACTAGTCTAAGGCTTCTAATATATGACACTGTTTTGTTTGAACATAATCTTAAACTAAGTGATTACCCATGTCAACTAGTAAAACCTTTACTGATTCACAGAATATTTAGCGAATACTTGTTGTGAGTAGCAAGCTTACATTCAAATTGTGGAAGCTTTAGGTGTGATTTAAAGGTTGTTCTGCTATTCTTCATTCTTTGTTTTTCAACAGGAAAGGGAAAGCATTCACAAAATTTTTTAGCTTTCACCAGGAATTAGATTCCCCAAATTAACAAGGAATCATAACATCACCATTACCTTTCAATTTAATAAATCCTTGGTGACATATACAACATGTAATAAAATAATAAAAAAAACCACAATAATTCACTTGCGATTCTTAATATTAATAAACAACTGGGATAAACATTTAAGGGATACAAAACTAATGCTGATCGCTGGAACATAAGTAAAATCAATTTATGAGGTGATAAAATTTGCACTCCTGTTGATGTAAACACTGATGTGCACTTTGTCCTAAACTGACAAGCATTATTTGAAGCTAAGTAGAGCAAATGACATAAAACATAGCAATTTAAATTACTCTGACTTTAAATTGTAGTGTTCATATGACTTTACATTGCAGGATATGCTACTCACCACATAATGGTGTGACAATATCACATTTCAGAAATGTGACAGTAATAAGGAATGTGTTTTCCCGATGCTCAGCCGTGGCCAAGCTGGGCCTCGGGACTACAGTCCACCCCATAATTTACCTAGGAATGTATAAAATGAGGCATTCCTTGTACAAAATTAAGCCAAATTCTAATTAGGCAATATGCCCACCTTTCCATTGACTGAAGGAGTGTGACACAACTTTTCACAAGGATTCATTTACACAAATTCAACCTGACTGTGTTCAACTGGACAAACTGAACTTACTTATCAATGCTAAATCATATCAAATCTGCACAGACAGCTATTTTGTTTTTCTTAAGTGGAATTTGTAAATTAGTTCAAGAGACGTCACAAAAGAAGCCATGATTATTGAAACCTCATTTTGAAGGAGCTGTACTACTCACAAATTTTCATCTAAATTAACTGTGTGTAACACATACAGCTGTGGACAAAATTGTTGGTACCCCTCCGTTAATGAAAGAAAAACCCACAATGGTCAGAGAAATAACTTGAATCTGACGAAAGTGGTAATAAATAAAAATTCTATGAAAATTAACCAATGAAAATCAGACAATGCTTTTGAATTGTGGTTCAACAGAATTATTTAAAAAAAAAAAAAAAAAACTCATGAAACAGGCCTGGACAAAAATGATGGTACCCTCAACTTAATATTTTGTTGCACAACCTTTTGAGGCAATCACTGCAATCAAATTATTTCTGTAACTGTCAATGAGACTTCTGCACCTCTCAGCAGGTATTTTGGCCCACTCCTCATGAGCAAACTGCTCCAGTTGTCTCAGGTTTGAAGGGTGCCTTCTCCAGAGTGCATGTTTCAGCTCCTTCCACAGATGTTCAATAGGATTTAGATCAGGGCTCATAGAAGGCCACTTTAGAATAGTCCAATGTTTTGCTCTTAGCCATTCTTGGGTGTTTTTAGCTGTGTGTTTTGGGTCACTATCCTGTTGCAAGACCCATGACCTGTGACTGAGACCAAGCTGTCTGACAATGGGCAGCACATTTCTCTCTAGAATACCTTGATAGTCTTGAGATTTCATTGTACCCTGCACAGATTCAAGACACACTGTGCCAGAAGCAGCAAAGCAGCCCCAGAACATAACAAAACCTAATCCATGTTTCACAGTAGGGACATTGTTCTTTTCTTGGTATGCTTCATTTTTGCGTCTGTGAACATAGAGCTGATGTGCCTTGCCAAAAAGTTCCAGTTTTGTCTCGTCTGTCCATAGGACATTCTCCCAGAAGCTTTGTGGCTTGTCAACATGCAGTTTGGCAAATTCCAGTCTGGCTTTTTTATGATTTGTTTTCAACAGTGGTGTCCTCCTTGGTCGTCTCCCATGAAGTCCATTCTGGCTCAAACAACGACAGATGGTGCGATCTGACACTGATGTACCTTGACCTTGGAGTTCACCATGAATGTGTAGGGACATTGTTCTTTTCTTGGTATGCTTCATTTTTGCGTCTGTGAACATAGAGCTGATGTGCCTTGCCAAAAAGTTTTAGTTTTGTCTCGTCTGTCGATAGGACATTCTCCCAGAAGCTTTGTGGCTTGTCAGCATGCAGTTTGGCAAATTCCAGTCTGGCTTTTTTATGATTTGTTTTTAACAGTGGTGTCCTCCTTGGTCGTCTCCCATGAAGTCCACTTTGGCTCAAACAACGACGGATGGTGGGATCTGACACTGATGTACCTTGACCTTGGAGTTCACCATGAATGTGTTTAGAGGTTGTTTTGGGCTCTTTTGTTACCAATCGTATTATCCGTCTCTTCCATTTTTCCTCCTGCGGCCACGTCCAGGGAGGTTGGCTACAGTCCCGTGGATCTTAAATTTCTGAATAATATGTGCAACTGTAGTCACAGGAACATCAAGCTGCTTGGAGATGGTCTTATAGCCTTTACCTTCAACATGCTTGTCTATAATTTTCTTTCTAATCTCCTGAGACAACTCTCTCCTTTGCTTCCTCTGGTCCATGTTTAACGTGGTACACACCATGTCACCAAACAGCACAGTGACTACTTGTCCCCCTTTAAATAGGCCAACTGACTGGTTACAAGTTTGTAGACACCTGTGAAGTTAATTAGAGGACACATCTTGGTTGAACATGTCCTTATGGTCACATTATTTTCAATCTTTTCTAGGGGTACCATCATTTTTGTCCAGGCCTGTTTCATGAGTTTGTTTTTTAAAATAATTCTGTTGAACCACAATTCAAAAACATTGTCTGATTTTCATTGGTTAATTTTCATAGAATTTTTATTTATTACCATTTTTGTCAGATTTAAGTTATTTCTGTGACCACTGTGGGTTTTTCTTTCATTAACAGAGGGGTACCAACAATTTTGTCCACGTGTGTAAAAGTGGTAACACGCTTCCTTCTAGTAAAAGATACTACCCATCAAGCAAATACCCTGTAACTTTGCTGCATGTGTCTCCATGCACCAAAGGGAGGTACCAAAGAAATTAATTAGAAAAATCCTCAGAAAAATAGATAGTACATAAAAAATTATCAATAGATGATCAATAATGAAGAGAAAAATATAAATGAAACAGCATGGTAATGAAATCACAACATTTAATAGGAGAAGTTAAAAGTTACATCAATAAATTTTCAGATATTTAAGAAAAAATCTGTAATTATTATAAAAGAAATATCATGTTTATAAGAAACAAGGTAAACAGATAAGGAAGAAAACCATGCAAATTTATGAGAAAAGTTCCAAATGTCTAAGGAAAGTCCAACTTGTGCTGAATTTATGTATACTGTGGGACTTGATTTAGAATCTACTACAAAGACAATACAAATTCTTACATTTATTAAAATTGTTTCACAAAAAAAAATTGAGTGGGTACTGGCACAAGTCCCACTGTATAAAGTGTCCAGTGCCTCCAGGAACTCGGACATTGGAAGAAGTCTGTGATTCATTACCTTCGTAATGCTAAAATTCTAATCAGATGCAAAAAGATGCAAAAAGACATATGATAACATAAACATATACTTCATAAAACTTTCGAAATTTAAAAGAATGTTTATAACTTAACAAAAAAGAACTCCAAAATAGCTAGATAAGCCAGGGCTCTCAGAAAACAGGGGAAAATACAGTCGGCATGGACAAAGAACTGTAAGGTGTGGCTAAAACTGCTTGGAACTCCAGAAGAAGCTGAAGTAATAATGATTAGAGAAACAGAGGAATTAGACAAATTTAAACCTTAGTTCTGATGCACGAATAACAGTGCAGTAAGATTATGAGTGGAGATTTTTGTGTTCTTTTTTCCTATGTGTTTTTTTCTTTTTTCCTTTTGGTGTACATCGTTGACATAACTTAAGATTAGTACTTTAACCAATCATCCTTCCTCATTTAATAATGTAAGTGTATTAGGGCAAATTGAAGCTGAAACCTTTGTCAATACTAACCACAAGACATTTTAGGAGATATTGACCCAGACAATAACTATTTTAATCATATTAACAATAAGTGTGCTTATTATGATGAAATGAACTAGAGGTAAAATCTGTTGCTGATAAGAGTAAAAATAAATTATCTACTCATTGTGATGGTATTGATATGGCACTAGTAAAAAGAACTGTTGATGGCATGTTAAAACCATTTACATACATTTGTAATCTATCATTTCGAACTGGCTCATTCCCGCAGAAAATGAAAATAGCGAAAGTAATACCATTATTTAAGCAAGGAAATAAACACCATTACACAAACTACAGACCAGTATCACATCTCCCACAGTTTTTTCAAAGATTCTGGAAAACTTTTCAACAACAGATTGGAGGACTTTTAAATAAACACGATGCATTTAATCAGAATCAATATGGATTTAGAGCAAAAAGTACAACACCGTTGGCAATAATGGAAGCAACAGAGGAAATAATAAATGCATTGGATCAAGGAAAATATGCAATTGGTGTATTTATAGATTTTAGAAAAGCATTTGATACAATAAATCATTCAATACTTCTTGATAAACTGCAAATGTATGGTATTAGGGGAGTAGCTCTGAATTGGGTTACAAGTTACTTATCTGAGAGACAACAGTTTGTGAAGATGGGAAAATATCTGTCTGGGTGTATGGGAATTGCCTGTGGGGTCCCCCAGGGGTCAGTATTGAGCCCCAAATTATTTAACGTATATATAAATGATATATTCCAAGTTTCTAAATTATTGAAAATAATATTATTTGCTGATGATACTAATATATTTTATTCTGGAAATAATTATAATCAACTAATCCATACTCTAAATAATGAATTAAACAAGCTTAAAAAAATGGATGGATTGCAATAAATTATCACTAAATATAGATAAAACTAAGGTAATGATATTTGGTAATTGTAAAAATAAAGAAGATGTATATATTCATATAGATATAGCAATTACTGAAAATTCAATTCAATTCAATTCAATTCAACTTTATTTATATAGCGCCATTTCACAACAATAGTCATCTCATAGCACTATCAACTGTAGGGAGGACCCCCACAGTTGCAGAAAGACCCCAGCAATCAGGCGATCCCCTGTGAGCAAGCACTTGGCGACGGTGGAGAGGAAAAACTCCCTTTTAACAGGAAGAAACCTCCAGCAGAACCAGGCTCAGGGAGGGGCAGTCATCTGCTGCGACTGGCTGGGGGGTGAGGGGATAGAGAAGAAGAAAAGAACAGACATGTAGAGAGCAAACAGCACGATGGGGACTCAATCTATGGGAGAGAACAAACAAATGTTAATGACCAGCAAAAAAAAAAAAAAAAATTTCATAGAGTGAGGAAAGGAGTGAGGCCCAGTGCATTACTGGAGGTCCCCCGGCTGACTAAACCTATTAGCAGCATAACTAAGGGAGGGTTCAGAAAACACATGATCCCTCCCTAATTGTAGGCTATATCAAAAAGGTAGGTTTTAGCCCTATTCTTAAAAACAGAGATCGAGTCTGACTCCCGAATCCAGATTGGCAGCTGATTCCACAGGAGAGGAGCTTGATAACTGAAGGCTCTGCCTCCCATTGTACTTTTGGAGATTCTAGGTATTACAAGTAAACCTGCATTTTGGGAGCGTAGTGCTCTGTTAGGATGATACGGTAGTATCAGATCTTTTAAATAAAAAGGAGCCTGATTGTTTAGAGCTTTGTAAGTAAGAAGAAGGATTTTAAACTTAATTCTAAACTCTATGGGAAGCCAATGAAGGGAGGCCAGAACCGGAGAGATATGATCTCTCTTTCTAGTACCTGTTAAAACTCTTGCTGCAGCATTTTGGATCAGCTGAAGACTTTTTAAAGATGTTTTAGGACAGCCTGATAATAAAGAATTACAATAATCTAATCTCGAGCTAACAAAAGCGTGGATCAGCTTCTCAGCATCACTCTGAGACAAGATGCTCCTAATCTTGGCAATATTACGCAAATGATAGAAGGCAGTCTTAGAAACAAATTTAATATGTGAATTGAAGGACAAATCCTGATCAAAAATAAAATGTTAAGGAGATTAAGTTTTGGGGTGTAATACCAGGTGATAAAATTAGTTGGAAACCACACGTCAGATACCTACAATACAAAGTTGCAAAAAATATTGCAATTACAAATAAAATTAAACAACTCCTAGATTACAAATCACTTCATATCTTGTATTGCTCATTAGTACTTCCATACTTGACCTATTGTATAGAGGTCTGGGGTAACAATTATAAAAGTACACTTAATTCATTGCTAATATTACAAAAAAGGGCAGTCCATGTTAAACATAAAGTCGGGTATCTTGAACACACTAATTTATTGTTTATACAATCAAAGTTATTGAAATTATGGGATCTGGTTGATTATTATACAGCACAATTAATGTTTAAAGTCAGTAAAAACCTTTTGCCATACAATATACAAAATCTTTTCAGTGAGAGAGAAGGGAAATATAATTTATGGGGGAACACAAAATTTAAAATGCACTTAGTAAGATCTACTAGGAAGGGTTTTTGTGTGTCTGTGTGTGGGGTAAAATTGTGGAATGGGTTGGGGGAGAAACACAGGCAATGTCCAAACATCCATATATTTAAATCACCATATAGGAAATGATTTTTGAGGAATATAAAACTAAAGGGCAGTAATATTACAATGTGTTTACAATGAAGAAAGGTTGTTATTGTGTGTGTTATTGTGTTATGTTGATTGTGATGGTGATGTCTGTGATTGTGTTGAACATACCATAAGTATTTATTTATTATTATTACAATTATTGTTGGATGTTGGTATTGTTGTCAATGTGGACTGTCATTGCTGTGTCATTTCTGTTGCATAATTTGACTATGGGGTATATTATGATGAATGTGGTTGTGGGATGAATGATGACTAAGAGTGATGTTGTAATTTGTTGGGTATGGAAAAGGGGTGGGATATACAAGCATTGGCTTCTTCCCACTCCTTTTGAACATTTTATTTTTTGGCATAATTTTTGTTTTAAATTCTTTTTTTTTCTTTTTTGTCGGAATGTTCAAATGAATAAAATCAATCAATCAACTTACTAAAATAGTTAAAAAATCCATAAGTTGCATATTTTTAATAAAATTATTATAAAGTATAGCTTAAATCTCAGAAAAAATGAACATTTTTATAAGAGCTTTATCGGACGAACTAAAAGCTCAATCTGGCGTTGACAATCATGTAGGTAGTAGGTTTGATATTGTATTTGGCAAATAGGGAAAATAATTTAAGGGGTCCTTGTAAGCATTAGCATTAGTTTATTGATCTTTGTCTTCTGTGGATGTTGTTGTATTCCCATAATTAAACGACTTGTTGAAAGAACTATTTTAGCAGCTTTCTCTTGCAAGGATCCTCCTCCATACCAAGGTGTCCAAGAAGCTACCCACTTGCTTTCCGACTGCGAGGATGGCGATGAAGTTGTGCCACGACTGGACCTGGACAAGGACTTTGAAGACGCACCGGAAATAGTTTAGGGTCTGCAATAGGGTCTATAATGCACACCTACATGATGTTAGCATTTGCTTCGCTGTGCCTCTGCCCCACAGGTTTCTTTTGTGAGATATGATTCATGGGATGTAGATGCGTATAGGGGGATAGATTATCTTGATATATTTTACACATGTAGAATTGTTAGCCATATTGACCGACAATGTTTGCACCACACCTGATGTCCACCGGAGAGATGGCGACCTGAAGGGGGCAGGTCCACATGACTGCCGGAAGGGAACATCAGTTACATATAGAAACTTAGAAACACTACACTCAGGGGTTAGAGTAGGATTATGAGATGGCTTTATGCCCATCTCAACAAGGGGAGATGCAAAAACGCGAATATAAGTTGCTATTAAGTGAGTGAGGTGCCCATTAGGACACCTCAACAGGGGGAATTGTTGGTAAATTTCTATGATGCCCTTGTCTGAGAATGTTGGTTAGTCTGCAACTATGTTTCTCCAACCTTCATCCCACTTGTTTTGAGAAAGTCAGTTATTCTGAAACTATGGTTTCATCCTTCATCCTGCTTGCTTCGCACGCCACACTGCCGCCTTTAGATTACACCCAAAGATTCACTCGCTGAAATCAGATAGAATCAGCTCGGCCCTCAGCTGAGAAGGCACATAGTAGAAGGACACTGATGCACGTGAGGGGAGCCCTCCCTCTTGCGTGAGGGAGTGGCAGAGTTCTATAAAAAGCATTGGACCCACTGTTGAAGTAGCGCTCTCTCAATACGTCTTGAGAGTAGTGCTCTGGCGCTGTACCTTGTACTATATTTCAGCTTCAGTAAAATAAGTGAAATTATACTTCACCTCTCAGTCTGATTATTTGGCCTTCGTATAAAAGAACTGGTGGTTAAGATACTTTTAGCGCAACATATACAGTATATTGGTATTTTTGAAAAGCTTTGGGGTTTTTACAATTTCCTTTTGTGGGCTTTCCTTTTTTAATCTCAGTTTTGCAGGTTTTGACTTTAACGTTGCGTACGTGGTGAACTATTTACATATTTCTAAAGCTATTATTTTCATTTTCTCCAGTTTTTCTTTGGAAAATAAAAAACATTGAGCTTTTTTTTTTAATTTTTTGACATAGCACTGATTTTTATTGACTCAATTGCCTTGTCTCTCTGACTGAAGCATACGCAGGACTAAGGATCTCAAATGGGTTTTCCTTCCCTCTGTTCCCCGCTCTCGCCAAAAACCAGCCTCTGGAACCCAGCAAAACAACGTTGCCTCGCCACTGTCCACGCTCCTCTCGTCGACACCAAAGATGGCTAAACCCCTAAGTTAAGTACAATTGCATGCATCTTAACCACTTGCGCTCCGTTGTTCCGCGGGCGGGCAAGTCTCTGCGTCCTAGGGCGCACGAGAGCGCACTCGTGCGCACTCGGACGCATGACGCATGATAGAGATACTGATGGTGGTGATGTAGGTGGTATGGCCTCCAAGCGCCACTGAAAAAAAAAGCTGCAGACACAGCCGCGAACAGATTAGTTCATCTGATTGACCTCTCATTCGACTAATAAGAGCCTTGAATTGGGTTTCTGAAACCTTGAAGAACCAATGAATGAAAACCTAGGAAGGAGGACCCGCCTACTGTGAATGCAGGAGCCAATTGAAGCACAGAAGTTCGGGCTGGGTGAAAAGAGATTTACTGTTGCAGCTGATGGAAAAAAAAGGACGCTGGACGAACTTGTTACAGACCCAGCAGCATGGAGAACACCCACAAGTGGGACCTGCACTCATTCCAGCAGAATAGACGTTTAGGATTCTCTTCCGTCATCATAGACCGACGGAGACCGACGACAAAAGTCGTAAATCATTCACCAAAACCGCAATAATGGAATTATGTTTTGACCGGGATCCACGAGCGGACCAGCGTCGCGTTCGTCTGACAATGGGGAAGAGAAGTTCGCCAGGACTCTGCTGCTGTGAAGAGGTAAGGTGTTATAAGCTAAATTTATTATTTATCCCTGAAAATTGTAATCAAAAAATGACTTTTGACCGATCGGTAAATTACAACTATACGGCGCACGAAGTATGGAGTGCGTGCGCCGCGATAAACAGTTCATTTGCCGTGTTCGGACTGTGAACGCCCCCCCCCCCCCGCTGCAGAAGAGGAGCGGGGGGGGGCGTTCACAGTCCACACGCCCCCCGGTCCGCGGGGGGAAGCATATGAGTCTATTCCGTCATGTAGCGATGGCCGTCCTCTGTAGCGAGGGGGGGGGGACAACCCCCACACACACACACACACACACACACACACAGTAGCGAGGGGGGGGGGAAACTGCTGTGACAGCGTTGCTGTGGAAACATGCAACGAGTGTAATCCGTCATGTAGCGAGGGCCGAACTCAGTCCTTTGTAGCGTGGGGGGGGGCAACCCCCCCCCCCCCACACACACACACAGACACAGCCACAGCCCTGAATGTGACCTTTCATTAGAGGCCAAAATGAAGATTCTACATTGAATTATTCAAAAGTTACAGACGCTTTTCCAAGCTGTGCCATTTGGCACAATTTGGCACAGTTCCAAAACGCCTGGGAACTACCTGAGAACAAAGCTGTGTAAAATATTCATTTTTTGTGGTATTGTTACCAAATTTGGATCTCAGCTTGATAACACTTGGTTCTACATTTCTGTTGCATTTTCCAGCCGGATTGGACAGCTGTGTGTTATTTGCAAGCATTTGTATCCAAAAAAACACTGTGGCCAAATTTATTTTCTTCAAGTTCAGTATGTTTAGATGACTGTAACTCAGTGGCCGGAGCACATAGAGAGATTATGTTTTTTTTGCCAAAAAATTCAAAGTGTTTTCTTTTAAATGAGACCAACCCTATGAAGATGCTGCAAAGGTTTTAAGAACAGCTTTCGATTTACTTTGGGCACATTATTTTTTGGCATTTTTAGGAAAATTGCCCGGAGTGCAAGGGGTTAATCAATGCTACCAGCATGACAATGATGAAATTAAAGAAGTCCCAGAAGTTGGCCCTCTTGTGGCCTCTTGGTGATCCCCTTATGGGTTTTCTAGGTAAAAAGGCCAAATGGCCCCTCTCTGGGACTTCTGGTGTTAACTGAACATTACAATATCATGCTGTCATTTAATAATGCCTAATCACTGAAGGCTTTATGTAACCCTTATATTACATGATTCAAAGCATAGAAGAGGTTGATAATTATTGTGTTTGTGCATATGATTTACCAGAGACCAATGACTATCAAACAGAGGTCTTGGTAATTCTACATCATAATGTTGCTTTGTTTCAATAATACTAAACTCACTTTTTAATAAATGACTGTGTGCTTATTTACATTTTGATCCTTTCACTGACCATGTAAAAAAAAAAAAAAAGGAAAAGAAGAAGGCACAAGGTCTGAAGGATTGCAGGTTTTAGAGAGAAAAAAAAAAAAACAGATTGGAGTATCAACCCTTCTGACCTTGCAAGCATGTCCAGGCTCAGAAAGTCATTTTTCTTTCCTGTGCAATAAATTCCTGAACACAGAGTGCTGCTGTATGACCTCTGTCCCTCAGGAAAGAGATGAGGCCTGCACTTTGCAGTTACTCACGTGTGTAACTACACATTTTAATCTTTTAAGTTACACGCCACAATTGCTAACTCTAAATGCTGCAATGATTTAAGGCTTCTAATATATGACACTGTTTTATTTAAAAAGTGATCTTAAAGTAATGCTGACTCGTGCACATTGGTAAAGCACTTACTGATTCACTGAATATTTAGCGAATACTTGCTGTGAATAGCAAAATCCCATTACTCAAATTGTGGAAGCTTTAGGTGTAATTTAAAGGGTTTTTTTTTCTGTTATTCTCCATTCCTGTTCATGTTTTTGTTTTTCAACAGGAAAGGTAAAGTATTCACAAAATCTTTAGCTTTCACCAGGATTTAGATTTGCCAAATCAACAAGGTGAAAAGATAGGAATCATAACATCACCATTAGCTTTCAATGTAATAAATCCTTGGTGACATATGCAATATGTAACAAAATAATAAAATCAATAATTAATTTGTGTTTCTTAACATTAAACATTATAATAAACAGTGAGATAAACAATGAGAAACATTTAAGGGACACAAACTAATGATGATAACTGGAACATTAGCAAAATCAATTTATGGGGTGATAAAATTTGCACTCCTGTTGATATAAATCCTGACGTGTGGACGGGGGTAGCCTTAAGCCTTCCCCCAAAAAATTTTTTTACAGGATGACACCGAGATTTGATCTTTGTGGGAGATGTGAGGAGGCCAGACAGTATGTGACAGGCATCAACATGGCTCACTGACTGGGGCGCAGCAGCAGCATGATGGAGGAAGGACCTCACGGAGGACCTCACAGTTGACAAGCATTGCCGAATCTAAGTAGAACAAATGACATTGACAATGACATAATGCATATCAATTTCAATGACTTTGACTTTAACCTGCTGCACTTCGGTGTACCGTGGGAGGACACGTCTCTGCGTCCTAGGGCGCACGAGGGCGTCCTAGGACGCACTGAAAAAAAAAAAAAGCTGCATTTCCGTTCTTCCACTACAGACACAGCCGCGAACAGAAAGCCAAGGGAGTACTTTGATTGGTTTAGATGTGATTGACCTCTCATTCGACTAATAAGAGCCTTGAATTGGGTTTCTGAAACCTTGAAGAACCAATGACTGAAAACCTAGCAAGAAGGACCCGCCTACCAACGGCTGCGAATACAGCGAGCCAATTGAAGCACAGTAGTTCGAAAGCGTGCCTCCCTTGCAAAATCCGTTTTGTTTTTAGCCGCTGGGTGACACACACGCGTTTGCCAGTCTTTTTTTCTTACTACTGTTCTTATTTGTTTTGAAAAATCGTTCGCCAAAACCGCAATCATGGAAGCGCAAAACCGCAATAATGGAATTATGGTTTGACCGGGTCATGTGACCAGAACCATGAGTCTGTAACAAGCGGACCAGCATCATGCTCATCTGACAATGAGGAAGAGAAGTTCACCAGCGACACTGTTGTTGTGGACAGGTAAGTGTTATAAGCTAAATTATTCTTTATCCCTGAAAATTGTAATCAAAAATGACTTTTGACCGATCGGTAAATTACAACTGTGCGTAGTAGACCGCGGCACACGAACCGGACTCCGTGCACCACGTCTGGACCGTGAATGCCCCCCCCCCCGGCAACTCTTCTGTAGCGGATTGCAGATATTATTGCAGATATTTTAGTACAACTGTGCGTTGTAGACTGCGGCGCACCGGGCGATGTCCGTCCTCTGTAGCGGGGGGGGGGGGGGGGGGTGTTGTTATCTTCTACATTACAGATATTTTAGTATAATTTTTAGTGCACTGTAGGTTATTTTTTCTTGTAAAAAAAAAGCCACACATTTTTTTACGTGGCATGCTTCTTTGTGTGTGGGGGCTTGTTTGTTCATCCATTCATTCATTCATGAATGAATAAACAACCCCCCCCACACACACACACACAGCCCTGAGTGTCACTTTTCATTAGAGCCCAACATCAAGCTTCTATATTGAATCATTCAAAAGTTAGAGACATCTTTCCAAACTGTGCCATTTGGCACAATTTGGCACAGTTCAAAAACGCCTGGGAACAACCTGTGAAAAAAGCTGTGTAATATATTAATTTTTTGTGGTATTGTTACAAAATTTTGACCTCAGCTGGATAACACTTGGTTCTACATTTCTGTTGTATTTTCCAGCCCGGATCTGACAGCTGTGTGTTATTTGCAAGCATTTGTATCAAAAAAAAACACCCAGGCAAAATTTATTTTCTTCAAGTTCAGTATGTTTAGATGACTGTTACTCAGTGGCCGGAGCACTTAGAGAGATTATGACTGTTTTGCCAAAAAATTCAAAGTGTTTTCTTTTAAATGAGACCAACCCCATGAAGATATTGCAAAGGGTTGAAGAACAGCTTTTGATTTACTTTGGGTACGTTATTTTTTGGCGTTTTTGGGAAAATTGACCAGAGTGCAAGGGGTTAAAAATGTAGTGTTTATATGACTTCACACTGCAGGATACATCTGACACATTGCAATCTCACACCTTGCAATGATGCCAGTCACCACATAATGGTGTGACAGTATCACATTTCAGAAATGTGACAGTAATAAGGAATACTTGTGTTGTATGACAATGACTGCTATAGACCTGGTCTGTGCTCCCGGTGCTTGGCTTCGGCCAGGGCGGGCCTCGGGACTACAGTCCACACCACAATTTACCAAGGAATATATAAAATAAGACATTCTTTGTATAAAATTAAGCCAAATTCTAATTAGGCAATATGTCCACATATGTCCATTGACTTAAGGACTGTGACATAACCTTTCACAAGGATACCTTTACAAAAATTCCCCTGTCTGTGTTCAACTGGACAGACACATGTGGTCTTAGTGACTAACTCAGAATAGTTGCTATAAATGCTAAATCACATCAAATCTGCACAGACAGTTATATTACTTTTTCCTCAATGGAATTTGTAAATTAGGTCAAGAGACGACACAAAAGAAGCCATTGTGGCGGGTTGGTGTAACCCCCACAACAGACTGGAAAGACACAGCGGTCGGCTAGAGCAATTAACAGAACAGTAAAATGTGTGTATTAATGTCTACAGGCAGCCCCGCTTCTTCTGGCTCACTACTGTGATGTTAATGTGCCTTTCATGCATTGTGTTCATGCGTCCTGTCCTTACTGTGACCTAGAGACTGAGATCAATATGTAGATGTGCCTTGTAACCTCTTTGTCTTGCAGCTGGAGCAGAGGCCAGCAATCTGCCTATTGTGATGTATGTCTCTCAAATACATGCCTGTTCTGCAATCTCTTTGATCATACCAACTGCTGGGGAATGCTCTTTTATGTATTGTTGTAGTCGGGTATATACACTGCACTGTAACCCATGCTCATCCTCTCATTCACTCACTCTTCAGCTGCTGCTGCAGACACACACTTTGTGTCTCCTCCTCTGAGAGCCTGAGGATCCCGTTCCGGTCTGCTCATACTTGCACCGGAGCGGGGATCCTGTGAAGGCGGTATGATTTAATAAACCTGCTTAAAACCTTCACCAACGCCACTTTATTTCATGCCGCTTCACCATGACTATTGAAACCTCATTTTGAAGGAGCGACACTACTCACAAATTTTCATCTAAATTAACTGCGTGTAACACATAAAAAGTGGTAACATGCTTCCTTCTAGTAAAAACACACTACCCATCAAGCAAATACCCTGTAACTTTGATGCATGTGCGTCTCCAAGCATCGGGGGGGGGGGGGGGAGGGGGGAGTACCAAAGAAGTTAATTAGTAAAAAATAATTAGCAAAACCCTCAGAAAAATAGATAATACATAAAATTTATCAATAAATGATCAATAGTGTAGAGAAAAATATAGATGAAACCGTTTGGTAATGAAATCACAACATTCAATAGGCGAAGTTAAATTTACATCAATAGATTTTCAGGCATTTAAGAAAATCATGTGCTGAAAAATATTTACAAATTATTGTAAAAAGAAATATGTTTATAAGAAACAAGGTAAACTGATAAGGAAGAAGAAAACCATGCAAATTTATGAGAAAAGTTCCAAATGTCTAAGGAAAGTCCAATTTATGCTGAATTTAGGTTTACTGTGGACTCAATTTAGAATCTACTACTAAGACAATACAGATTCTTACTAATTAAGAGAACAATGCTTTAGGGAGCTCAAAGCAAAATAATTTGATCTTCCCTGCATAAACTTAGTCTTTTCAAAACCTATGCATGGATATCGTTGAGCTAAATAAGAGTGAAGGTAAAAATGTTCAGAAATTATTTACATAGTACTTATTGAATATACAAAGGCTTTCCCCTGCACTAATCTGAATACTGCTAAGGTGACACTGAAACCCTTCACTGAAACAATATCAATGTTTAAAAAATAGCTGAAATGATTTACTTAGATAATGGAAAACTTGTAATGGAAAACACTTTGTAAATCAAATCATGTCACATTTAGGTATATATATATATATTTAGGTACAGTTCCCAAATTATTAGTACCAAACATTAACCTAGGAAAGCTTAGCTTACCATCAACAATCTACAGGATTAGTATAATACACAAATAAGAAAAATAGGGAAATTGTGAATTGCAAACCCTATTATTGAAGCCAATTAACTTAAGTGATGAGGAAGGGTTTCTGGGTGATTACATGCAAAGAATGACAACTGACAGCGATGTTATCCATACTGCCCTTCCCAGGAGGGACCATGTGAAGAAGAAACCATGGGATGTGCACCCATCTTTTGGGCGAACCAGGGGATCTGGTCATCAAAGGAAACTGGACCAAAATTCCCTGGCAAGGACAGCACAAAGGTTATCCTGCTGACCTAAACAGCTGCGGAAAATGAAGGACGTGACACTTGGGTGCATCTAACGTTTTCCCCCACTTGAAACCCTCAGCAAGAGACTTTAATATACATTGTATACTTATTTAAAAAAAAAAGAAAAAAAGAAAAACAACAAATGACTGTTTAACTGTTTCTCTATGCAAGTGTCAGCTGATGGCGCTCTCTGGCGTCCAGCAACAACCTTTGCTATAGAAAAACAGGCTGTTTGTTTATCATGACGAGACAAAAATACAAGGGAAAGAAAAGTGCGGTTAGTGTTACCTTATCATCCTCATAGTAATACTTAATATTGGTTATTAAGTTGTTCCACTGCCTATACACTGTAGAGAATTGTTATGTTTACTCCTTAATAACACTAACAGTTGGACAAACTACCTTTTATTGCTAAAATGATGCAGCTACAACAGGCTGTTTGGTTTCTTAAGAGAGGCTATATACAGAAGTAACATAGCAAACTTCACTTTGAATCACACCTGTCACAACACTTGTCACTCCACTGATTAGAAACATGATGACACTCCTTTCTCTTCAAATGTAAGGTTAATTTCATCAGGGAACGCCTCTTTTTGAAGTGGTGATGTCCCTTTCCAGCAGATTAACACCCTCTAAGTGTGCAACGGCTTACAGTGTGTCTCTCCCCTGTACTGCCACCCTGCTTGACCAACGAAGCAAGCGTTATACCAAGGATCTACATCGTCAAAGGTCATTGAGTCACTGGGCGTATTTGCACCTGGCCAGGACACTGGGCAGGTTTGTGTACCCCGTTTTGGCAACTGACCATACCCTTATCATGTCGGCAGGGTAGGTGGGCAGGTGGGCAGGGTGGAGATGCTTTTCTATCACATGATGCCATTTTTGGAGCATGAATGCGATTTCAGATGGAAAGTATAGGAGTGAGGTTTTTTGTTCACTGATTCTTTGAGTGAAAGTGGATACGAATACCTTAGGGATTAAAACAATTATAGGCTACAATTATTTATAAAATTATAACAAAGGATAGAATGGTTCTTGATCGACTAATTGCCACCCGTAGGGGTGTGCGTCCTATTATAGGAGGTTATTGCTGTACTTCTATCCATGAAAATGATGCAAATGGTCATATCAATACTTCAGATACACATAGCTTCATTGCTTTGCGGGCAATGATAACAAAATTGGTTAAGTTAGTGTTTCTCTTCATGGAGAAGTCTCATCATGGACTTGATAATGATTTTTATAACTTCGGACTTTTCTTGTGTGAGTCCTTAATATGATGATGAGGCTGGTTATTGTAAGCTTACTGATATGTCTTCATACAACTGCTGCAGATGATGAGGATGGTGAAAGGGATAATACTAACCTAAGGAGTTTGAAGTTTGCAAAGTAATTTAAGGCTGTTTTGAGTATCTTCATATTATCTTCTACATTCTTATTTGACACAGTCTAAGACTAATTTTGATCATATTACACATGTTCACTCTTAATGACATATTCTACACACATTTTTAACCTGCAAAGACACATAACAACATGTAAATTCTTACACATATCCTTATTTCATTCGCTTTATTTTACTACCACTGATTATTTTTCTTTTAGTTATGATGCTTTATTAAGCATCAAGGGGGCATATGATAGAAAAATTCCATATTATCCACATTATTATTATTGATAATGTATTATTATTATTATTAAAACATATCATGCCTTTCCTATGCCAAGTTTAATATTTATATGTGCATTCCATGTAGGATAAGTTCATATATTCCTTTGTATTAGTCTTTCATATTATATGTCTGATACAGTATATTCTTGGCATGTTTCTGTGAGCAATTACTGGCCTTCAGTGATTCAGAGACTGAGAGTCAGTACGTGTAAAGGATGATCTAAGCTACATTGATAATCTCTTTGACATGCCCTGCTTTACTTTGGGTCACAGGAATGCACATAAACTCCTAGCTAGTGTAGATTAGATTGACACCCTGGTTCCAGAATGTCTGTGACATTTCTTCATTTGCTCATCACCCAGGATAAGCTCTCATATGTCATGCTGACCTGTTTATCAGGACTGCCTTTCTCTCCCCCTTACTCCATCTTACCCCTCTCCTTTCTCTTACCCATGAATACCAAATCTAAAGAGTGTACCTTCAGAGATTCAATGTGTGTGCGCAAGGCCATGCTTGGTAATCTCTCCTTCAAAATTGGCCATTTGAGGTTTACTTTGAACTGTAACTTTTCATTTCTTTTATTTCTTTTTATAATAAATGTAACTAAATCCAATGTCAAGCCTGATTTTTGACTTTGAATAATTTAAGCTCAGAATTATTCTAACAGTGTCATTGTACCATGCCCAAATTATCCATGTAACACACCTTTGTTTCCTGTAAAGAAGGCTGGACCATCTTCCAACTGGAGGATGGCCCAGGACCTTCAAGTGGTAAACAAAGCAGTCATCACAAGAGTTGTTCCTGTCCCAGACACACACACTTTGTTAAATGACCTACAACCACACGTGCAATATTTCACAGTCATAGACATCAGCAATGCTTTTTTCAGCATTCCAGTACATCCAGATTATCAGTTTTGGTTTGCATTCACATTTGAAAACAAAAGCTACACATTCACCAGGTTACCACAAGGTTACTGTGAATCACCAACCATCTTTTCACAGGCAATGTCAGCAAATTTGGCACAGTTTATTCATTTTAACGGAAGCCAGTTGCTCCTTTATGCTGATGACATTTTGCTGGCATCACCTGATGAAGAAACATGCAAATAAGACACCACTGTCTTACTGCAATTTTTAGTAGAACAAGGTCACAAAGTCAACAAGGAAAAATTACAGTTGTAGAAAAAAGAGGTCAAATATTTAGGGCACATTTTGTCAGCAGCAAGCAGACATGTTGATCCAGCTCAAAAACAAGGTATTTTGTCAGCACCAAAACTCATCACAAAAGGAGACATGATGTCATTTTTGGGTACTCTAAAATATTGTCGCTCTTGGATTGCAAACTATTCATTTTTTTTTTTTTTTTTTTTTGTTACTTATTTGTACCCGTAGGTAGATTTGGTTTGCAGTCTGGTGACAAGCCACCGGCTGCTGGTCGCTGCGTGCGCGAGCGCCCTAAACCTACATGTTTTTGGTATGCGGGAGGAAACCGGAGAAATCCCGGAGTAAACCCACGCAACACGGGGAGAACATGCAAACTCCACACAGCTCACTGTTGGTCGGGGGCTGGGATCGAACCCACGATCTCATGATCCCCGCGATCCCCCGGCCGAGGGTAAAACTGTGCTGCCACAGTGCTAAACCACTGCGCTACCGTGCAGCCCAGGTACAACCCTCATCTGATCTCATTTACAAAACACCCATGGCACAGGTGGACAGAACTTCATGGACACGTGAGGCAGAAGAGGCATTTGTTAAAATGAAAAACACTTTTGGTCAGCACTGACGTCCTGGCACTCCCCAATTACAAAAAAACCCCAAAAAACATTTGTGCAAATGGTTGATTGTAGAGAGGGGCACATGACATCAGTCCTCCTTCAGCCAAGTGGCACAAAAATGCGTCCGATAGCATATTCTTCCACTCAACTTAACCCTGTGGGGAGGGCAGTGTTGCCATGTGTGCAGGGTGTTATAGCTGCCTCAACAGCGGGGAAGGCCTCAGCAGGGCTTGTTCTTTTTCATCCCTTGACCCTAAAGGTCACACATGCAGTATCAGTCATCTTGTTACAAAGTAAAATATCAGTCCACTCACCATCCAGACATCTTGCATGCATGACAGTGTTATTATCACAGCCTCATCTAACCATTGAACACTGTGCGGTAACAAATCCAGCAAGCTTTTTGCCAATCTCAACACAAAGCGAACATCACAATTGTTTGGCAGAAATTGAGAGTGAAAAATTACCACGCCCTGACTTCTAGGACACATCTTTGGAAAACTCTGATCTTGCATTGTTTGCTGATGGCTCCTCCAAAAGTGACTGCACAGGTTCAGACTTGTCCGGTTTCGCAGTGGTCACCCATGACACCGTTTTACACAAAAACTTTAATTGCATTATTCGGCACAAGCAGCTGAATTAGTGGCTCTAACTGAGGCTTGTAAATTAGGCCAGGGCAAAGGACTCACAGTGCATACTGACAGTGAGTATGCCTTCTCTACCACCCATCACTTTGCACAACAGTGGGGAAAAAAAGGCATGATTACATCCACAGGAAAGCCAATCCATAACAAAGACCTTATCTTAAAACTGTTTGTGTAAAATTTCCCTCTAAATTAGCCATATGCAAATGTGCTGCACCCACCAATGGCACAGATCCAGTTTCCAAGGGCAACAGCTTTGCAGATCAAACAGCCAAAGCTGCTGCACTCAGCCATAATGGAAAGGACACATTACCAGGTCTTTTTTTGTTAACACTATCAGAAAACTTATCACATGACATTCTCACTGAGGCCCAGAAAACAGCACCACAAGCCGAAATTTATTGATGGATCCAAAAGGGTGCGATCTTGGACAACACCTCCAACCTTTACAAATGCAGCAACAATAAACCCATTTTACCATGCAAACTGTTTCAGCAGGCCTCTACTCTGCTACATGGGGTTTCCCATGTATCAGCGAGGGGTATGATCTCTATGATGAACCGATCCTTCACTGCTTATGGGTTTAGCCAACTTGCTACTCAATCTTGTAAGAAATGCCTAATCTGAGCAGAAAACAATGCTGAAGGGAACATAAGGCCTGAAAAAGGCACCTTCCCTGCATCATCAAATCAAAATCAACTTTATTGTCATATTGCTGTACATACAACTGTAGTGCAGGCAAGATGAAATTGCGTTTCTCTCGGCATCCATATAAATAGAAGGAGCATGATTTAAGACACACTCCCACATAGCTTCACCCCCCCCACCCCCACCCCCCCATCCATTCACACATCCCTGAGACATACTTGGGAAAAAAAACTAACTAACTATAATATACAAATAATATACAAAATGTCCGTAGGTGCAGTAGTGTGTATGAGAGATTCCGGGTCAACTGTTCAGCATCCTGACAGCTTGTGGAAGGAAGCTGTTGATCAGTCTGGTGGTTCTGCCTCTGATGCTCCGGAATCGTTTACCAGATGGAAGAAGTTCAAAGTGTTTATGCAGAGGGTGAGAACGGTCCTTGACAATGTTCAGTGCCCTGCTCCTACAACGGTTCTGAAAAAGTTCTTGGACAGAGGGGAGGGAGACTCCAATTACCCTCTCAGCCCCCTTGACCATCCTCTGCAGGGCTTTTTTGTCTGACATACTGCAGCTGGAGTACCATGTTGCTATGCAGTACGTCAGAACACTCTCCACCACACCTCTGTAGAAGGTCCTGAGGATGCAGATGGGGAGAGAGGCCTGTTTGAGTTTCCTCAAGAAGTGCAGTCTCTGCTGAGCCCGCTTCCTGATCCCCAAGGAATTCTTGCTCCAGGTCAGGTCCTGCGAGATCTGCACTCCGAGGAACTTGATGTTCTCCACTCTCTCCACTAAACGGCCACCGATGCTGAGGGGGACATGCTCAGGCTGTGACCGCCGGAAGTCGATAATCATCTCCTTCGTTTTGTCTACGTTGAGCACCAGATTGTTCTCCCTGCACCAGCCCTCCAGGTCTCTCACTTTTTCCCTGTACATCGATTCCTCATCCCTCTGAATAAGTCCCACCACCGTGGTGTTGTCTGCAAACTTAATAATCTGGTTCCCCTCGTGTCTGGATACACAGTCATGTGTTAGAAGTGTAAACAACAGTGGACTGAGTACACAGCCTTGAGGGGATCCGGTGCTCAGTGTGACAGAGTTGGAGATGTTGTTTCCAACCCAGACAGACTGAGGTCTCTCAGTCAGGAAATCCAGGATCCAGAGACATGTGGCGGTGTTCAGACTGAGAAGGAGTAATTTCTCCATCAGTCTCTGGGGAATAATGGTGTTGAATGCTGAACTGAAATCAATGTACAGGAGTCTGGCGTAGGTGTCTTTCTGGTCCAGGTGGGTGATGACAGAGTGTAGGGTGGTGACTATAGCATCCTCCGTGGAGCGGTTTGAACGATATGCAAACTGGAGCGGTCGTGTGATGCAGGGAGGCAGGCTATAATGTGTGGTTTGACAAGCCGTTCAAAACACTTCATCACAATTGGTGTCAGTGCAACAGGACGATAGTCATTCAAACAGGACACAACTGGTTTCTTTGCCCCCGGTACAATGATAGAGGTCTTGAAGCATCTGGGAACGATGGCCTGACTCAGGGAGATGCTATAAATGTCAGTCAGGACATCCGCCAACTCGCTCGCGCAGTCTCGGCGCACACGTCCCGGAATGTTGTCCGGACCTGCAGCTTTGCGTGGGTTGACTCTGGTTAGGGTCATCCATGTGTCCGCTGTGTTGATGGTAAAAGCTGGTCCGACCGATGGTGGGGGTGGGCCAGCCCTCCCTCTGATTGTCGAGTTTGATGCTTCAAAATGTGCAAAGAAGTCGTTAAGCCTGTCTGGAAGCGAAGCGTCGTCATCATCGACCCCCTGCCTAGACTTATAGCCCATCAGTGTCCGAACTCCCTGCCACATCTGCTTGGTGTTCCTAGTGTCACAGAGGTGTCCCTGGATTTTCTCTGCATAGGCGCGCTTTGCCGCCTTAGTTCCCTTTGAGACTGCAGACCTAGCTGAGCGGAGGGCGATCCTGTCCTTCGCTCTGAAGGCTGCATCTCTGGCTGTAAGCAGCGAGCGCACCTCTGCAGTCATCCAGGGCTTATGGTTACCCCGCATAGTGATGGTCTTCACTGTAGTGATATCCTCTGTGCACTTCGTGATGTAGCTGGTGACTGTATCAGCATACTCCTCCACATCTGTCTTGTCTTCCTGGGAGGCTGCTATTTTGAAGACCTCTTTCAGTGCAGAGGTTGCACTCTCTGGCCAAATTCTAATTTGTTTCACTGCTGGTCTGCTGCACTTCAATAAAGGTTTGGAGGCAGGCAGCAGCATCACGGACATGTGATCAGAAAGGCCGAGATGGGGGCGGGGTATCGCCTTATATGCATCTGTGTTTGTGTACACTAAGTCCAACATATTCTCTCCTCTGGTCTTAAAGTCTACACATTGTTTAAACTTGGGGAGCACAGTCTTTAAGCTGGTGTGGTTAAAATCCCCCGCAACCACCACAAAACTGTCCGGGTGTGAAGTTTGGATTTCAATAATCGCATTGTGCAGTACCCCGAGTGCTTTCTTAGCATTAGCTTTAGCATTAGGGCTCGGCGCTATGTAAACACCAGCTACAAACACGTTGCTGAATTCCCTCGGCAAATAATGTGGCCGACAATTTACAATAAGGAACTCCGCCAACGGAGAGCAGTGTTTAGACACTAACGTGGCATTGACGCACCAGTTCTTGTTAACATAGATGCATAGCCCCC
The DNA here is from genome assembly GCA_020510985.1 of Pholidichthys leucotaenia. NCBI lineage: Eukaryota > Metazoa > Chordata > Actinopteri > Cichliformes > Pholidichthyidae > Pholidichthys > Pholidichthys leucotaenia. The sequence continues at coordinate 91,547,243 of CM035841.1, forward strand.
CCCCCCCCCCCGGCTTTTACCGGAGCTCGCCATTTCCCTGTCAGCACGGAACATCGCCATATCTTCCAGTTGAATGGCCTTGTCAGGAATGTTGCCGTGGAGCCATGTCTCAGTGAAAACAAACATCTTATCCATTTCAAATATTTGCATGGACTTCAATGAATTAGATAAATGTGAAGGCAAACAATATTGCTTGGTTAGTTGTGACATGTTTACCAGATGGACAGAAGTCTTCCCTTGCACTCACCCAAACACTGCTACAGTGGCAAAAAAAAAAAAAAAAACCTGTTAGAAGAAATTGTGCCCAGATTTGGAATACCTGAAAAGACTTACTCAGATAATGGAACACATTTTGTTAATCAGATTATATCACACTTAGGCACAGAACTCAACATTAACTTGAAAAACCACTCTTACCATCCACAATCTGCAGGATTAATGGAATGCACAAATAGGACCATTAAAGAAAGGCTTAGAAAAGCAATGGCAGAAAGAGGACAAAATTGGATATATTGCCTACCGTTAGTTCTGTTTTACTTGAGAATAGTTCCCACCAAACGGGGGTTATCCCCATTTGAAATAATGTATTGCAAATCTTGCCTACTCCCACCATTAAGGCCATTCAATTCAGTTGATGAGGAGGTGTGCTGAGCAGATTACATGCGAAGAATTTTGACTGACAGAGATAGTGTTCATGCTGCTCTTTCCAGGAGGTGTGTGTGCAATTGTGGGTGATCAATGTTGTACTTTTATGCCTGGAAATGATGCTGATGGTCACGTGATTGCCTGAGCCATACAGAACCTGACCACTTTGCAGTTCTGCCATGGCCAAGGACAATGTTACTGATGAACATACTTGGTTAAGTTGGTTACTCTCTTCATGGATAAGTCTCATCATGAGCCTCTTAATGATTTTTGTAGTAATATTTCTGGTCTTTTCTTGTGTCATTCCCTGCATCCGTAGGATGACGATCAGACATATGCTTGTTAACTTAGTGATGTACCATGGAGCAGTTGCTGGGGATGATGTGGATGATGAACAAACTGTGTGACCTCAAGGTGTCTCTCCATGACCCAAGTATAGAGTAAAAGTATGACTGACATGCAGAAAACCGAAAGAAGTTGCATGATCATGATATGAAGTTGAAATGTACTACCTGTAATTACATTAATGAAGTTTGAAACATTATTTTTTACTTTTATTTTGTTTTTATATTACTCTTATTTCTGTTTTTACATTTTATTATTATTGTTTTGATTTTATCTTTTATGTTTGTTTTTATACTAGCTGCAATAACACATGTAGCGATGACACACATATATCCTTATTGTATCATTACTATTATTTTATTATTTTGATTTCACTGTTTTTACCATTAATTACTTTCAACATTAATTAATGAGTTTTATTGTTCCCATTCTCCTCCTAAAGGACTAAAACGTTAGCCGGTGCCTGGGGAAGCAGGGCCGATGGCGGACTTTACCCGTCACAAGCTAATTATGATCTGCTGCATGGAAATTTTTTTTTTTTTTTTTTGTTACTTATTTGTACCCGTAGGTAGACTTGGTTTGCAGTCTGGTGACAAGCCACCGGCTGCTGGTCGCTGCGTGCGCGAGCGCCCTAAACCTACATGTTTTTGGTGTGCGGGAGGAAACCGGAGAAATCCCGGAGTAAACCCGCGCAACACGGGGAGAACATGCAAACTCCACACAGCTCACTGTTGGTCGGGGGCTGGGATCGAACCCACGATCTCATGATCCCCGCGATCCCCCGGCCGAAGGTAAAACTGTGCCGCCACAGTGCTAAACCACTGCGCCACCGTGCAGCCCAATGCACTGGAGCTTAGCATAGCTGCCAGATGGAGTTTTAGATGCCATAAATTCAATACCATCAGTGTGTGAATGTGTGTGTGAATGGGTGGATAGCAGGATCTGTAAAGTGCTTTGGTCATCAAGAGATGAGAATAAAAGCGTTATATAAGTGAATGCCATTTACCATTTATACCATAAATTGTTCTTTTATGATGCCTTGCATGGCATCAAAGGGGGAAACTTGTAGAAAAGCTTTATATTTGTAATTTGCTTTGTCTCAGAGTCTGTGTCAAAGTGCTAAAGATGCTGATGCAGCTGTATTGTGTTATCAATTTGTTTTACATGTACCGTTCTGGTGTGACTGGTGCAGAGAGAGTGTGATGGTTCCTGAGAAAGAGATAATTTGTACAACAAGTTTTGACCAGATGTACTGAACCAATCACCACGGACATTTTCTCCTCCACCTCTCGGATAACAGAGGGTGTCAGGGACTGAATGATGTGTGTTTGAGTCAGAATTATGCGCGAATAAGCTCTGAGACTGTTTTTGTATTGTTCTCCACTGGCCAGCGTAAGTGCTGAAACTTTGATCCTGCCTGATTCTTGACTGAAGGTAAAGAAGAATTTTTTCAACAGGTACAAAAGAATTTCAAAGGTGTTAAATATACCATGGAACACAGTGAAGACAGTAATTATCAAGTGGAGAAAATATGGTACAGCAATGACATCAGGAGTTCCTGGCAATGGAAGGTGAAGGACAGAGCTGCGTGGAGGAATCTGATCAGACCTAAATGAAACAGTCATTGTCGCCCCCGACAGACTGCTATGATGATGATGAAGCAAAAATTTCTAAATTATATATATATATAATTTTTTTGTGGGGGCACAGTTTGGGAGTTCTCTCACACCCAGAGCCAGGGGGAGGGGGAGAATAATGGACAGTAGGAGGCGGTCTCACCAGGGAGTATCAAAGAGGACAGCAACAGGGATGGCAACAGGAAATTCTGATTTCAGCTGAAATCTAATTTGGTCGATTGACTTATGGGGGGGCTGGGGGGGCGCAGCCCCCCTGAAGCTGGGAGGTTTTCAGTAAAACAAGTAATTTAGACTGAAAAAAAATGATTAAAAAAAAATGAAATACTAGACTTAGATAAATCATTAAATTTAATGAAAAGTTAACTTACTTTTTCTTCAATGTCTCACTGTCTTTAGTCCAACATATTTAACAGTTCTATAAGAGTTTATTACACTATTTACACAGGTCACCAAGTCACTTCTAATGTGAAACTTTCTTCCTTTTGGCAGCAAGCTGTGTCAGTCTCTGAACTTTGAACTTCATCTCCTTTTCTGGTTTCTTCAGAAACTGAGTGTTTCAGTTACCTCGTCGAACTTTGAGCCAATTTTCACCTTTACCGTCACTTTTCTCTCAAGCCAATTCCATTGGAACTTATTTTTGACACTTTTGTCTGTTTCTAGCACTGATGACTCCTGATCCTTCGATAAAAATCTCATAATTCCGCTGAAAACAATACCGAAAGCTCAGAATTCCAACATGAACCAGGGATGTGATTTGGGGTTGGGGAAATTATCTGAAAATTTAGCAGGGGGTCTGGGGGACACAGTCCCCCAGCGGGGTCCAGGGTAGAGCCCCGGTGGGGGGGCAAGGGAGACGAAGCCCCCCGAAGCTCCTGGGTTTTTATGATTTTTAAGTACCAGAACTGTGCTTAAATGACATAAAACAAACAGCTGAATGCCACTTATTACTGTATAATATTGACTTATGTTCCAAGAAGATAGCATTCCTAAAATATTCCAACAAGCATTATCCATCACATGCTTTAACACCTGATCAAATCAAAATCTGTTAATTTTATCTATTCCATAATAGAAATAAAATTCCAACATACCATTACTTTTTGTAATTTCAGCATTCATTTCAGATCACCAGTTTCAATCTCCATTGAGTCTTGAGCAGTTCATTTTGCACAATCACTGATGCAGCCAAGTCTTAGAAATATTCAAAAGTTATGAGTCAATATCCACTGTGCACTGTCAATTTCAAACTGTTTGGAATCATAAAAGTAATGTAACTAAATTGTTTTGCTATTTTTTTCTCCTCAACATCAATATCAGGGCGCTGCGGGAGTTTTTGGGGATGGTTAACTTTGATAACCGTTTCCTCCCCCGCGCAGCCCAGCTCATACAGCCGTTGTACGCCGGAGTCAAGAAACGGAAATCGGCGGAAAGAGTCGACTGGACTTCTGAACGGGAGCAGGTGTTCTGAGGTTAAAACAGCGCTCACTACCGACGCCTCGGACATGGGCATAGCGGCCGTCGTGGAGCAATGCGTTGCCGGTTCTTGGCAGCTGCTCACCCTTTTTTTTTAGCAGGTCTTTGCACGACAGTGAGCGTAAATACAGCGTGTTCGACAGAGAGTTAATGGCTCTCCACCTGGCCATACGCCACTTCCAGTTTTGCCTGAAAGGGCGCACCTTCACTGCATTCGTGGACCACAAGCTGCTAACGTACTTAACGTACTTTATCTTCCTGGAAGATAAAATAAAGCGGAATTCGGCGAATTACCGGAAAAATCACATCCCTGAGAACAAGCCGCCATGAATTTTTGACAAAGCATACAACGAGCCATTTGATTGGTCCAATCGTTTGCAACTATCCAATCGCAGGGCTGTTTACAATACAGCAGTAGCTTGAGTACATCCGGGTTATCGCGGGAGACTTGACCCGGGGAAGCACCGAGCGCTTATGTAATCGTGTTGATTTTCGCTAAAATCGGTAACAATAAGGTACCTTACCCCCCCCCCCCCTAAAATTTTCTCAACGGATTTAGACTATTCACAGAAATGATCAATTTGAAAATAAATCGGAGGAAATCCGCAGATCGGCGGAAAATTGCCATCCCTGCAGCAAAGACTATGTGCCCCCCGGGGAGAGGAGTAAATGCCGGAGAGAAGAAGTGTGTTTGTGCAGAACCCGCATGTATTATGTCAATGTGCTGCATTTCTCTTTGCTCACACAACAATGTACGAGGGTCAGAGGCTCTGGGTCTCTATGTTTGGCAATCAAGATAGAAAAGAGGAATGTACAGAGACCCAGATAGTGCAGTAGCTCAGCTGAACTCCGAAGTGTGTTTTGTTTATATGTTTTTAGCGAAAGAATAAAGTTCTGTGTCATCCAGCTCGTTGCCTCGCCTGCATCCTTTCACTACACTGGTGACCCTCGACATGCCATGGAGCGCCTATTCCTCTCCCAATACTGGTGACCGAAGAGTGAGGGAAAGCAAGCTCCCCTGCATCTTTTTCTCCACATTGGAGACCCAAGGTGCCATGGAAAGTGAGCCAAGCACAATCCCGGACTCTGGCTTCACAACTTGACAGCGGAGTTTCAGTGCATAGAAGCCCAGTGCGTACTCCGCAGGTTAGAGGAGGATGACACAGAATACGACTAAGTGGTTGTTGTGCCAGACGCGCGTGCCATGCAACAGGCAACAAGCCTGCTTCAGGAACCGACCGGCCGCAGCGAGAGCAAACCTGGCCAACTTGCCGTTGCGAGTGACTAAGGACTACAGTGTACTGGCACCGGAAACAGATCCACCATCTGGCTCAAACACCCGGCGATGTGTGCCGCCATGCCCAGGCAAGAAGTCGGGAAACGGCACGGCCAGCAGCCATTAGCAGCTGCAACTGCTGGCAAAAGAAACAAGCTGTTTTGTGTCACAGACACACATTGGGGAGATGGGGGAATTGGAAGAACGTGTTTTTCTCAGCCGGTGTGGCTCACCGGAGAATTTTTAAAGAGAAAATCCCGCACTCGAGGCTGATCCGCCCACACAATTTTTGCGCAGCCTGGAGATTTTTAACGTACCGGGCCGGTCCACCATTGTTTTCCCTGCACCTTCGTCTCTAAAACCCTGCAGAATGAAGGTTTTGTTTCCATCAAGCACAATGCGCACCGGATCCCGCTGCGCCCATCGTACTACGGACCGTTCAATGTGCTGGAACCTGGGGTGAAGCATAAGGCATTTTCCCACCCTCCCCCTTTCCCTCCACAGACTGACATGCCCTCCGATACACTTCACCAGCAGGACTGTTCTACTGGATCGGCAACCCCCCGCTACAGTCGCTATGAGCGCCGGCTCGGGCCCAAAGGACCGGGGGGTCAGAACCCCTTATGTCAGAACCCCTTCTTCCAGCTTTCAGATAGAGCAGACGCTTTTCTCCTCCTCTCCTCTCCCTTCTCCTCCCTTGACTGATCCCAGCTTGCTGCATCCTGTCTGTGTCTGTGTCGCTCTTCTTCTGGCTAAATCTTGATCCAAACGGAAAAAAAATGGATTCGGTAAGCTGGGCTTTAAATACAATTGACACCGTCTTCTCAAATAGAAAATCGGGCCCGGGGGAGCCCAACTGTCCTGCAGGCACTTCAGTTGCAGGTTATGTGAGGGACACATACAATTGGAAACTTATGTGTCTGTGCGACCTTTCGATTGAAGATGTGGAAGACATCTACCTGTTTGGCTTCATGATCTCAGGATTTCTGCTGATTGGCTGTGGAGTGGTCCTGGTGTATCGAAAACTAAAGAAGATGGAAAGAGCTAATCAAAATGCTAACCCAGCAAAGCTCCTTCATCAATTTGACCAGTTGGGGAGGGCTCTGATTGCGGCTAATGGCGAACTGAACAAGAAGATTGGTTACATCTCGGAGTCGCTAGGAGCTCTCCAGGAAAGGATTTAAAGCCTGGAAATGTATACGGAAATTATGAAGCACAGAATCGCATGAGAGATGAAAATTCTACACTCTGAGTGAACTGTGCCTATTAGACCTTGATTCGGCGCCCTGAAGATGCATTCCTCCTGGACGAAGATAAGGCAGTAGAGAGTTTTGGCTTGCTTCTCCCTAACATAAACATCTGGTGTGCAGTAATCTGATCCTTCAAGGACAGCGTTATGTGACCAGCATGGATATTACCATCGAACATGCACTGACAGAATGAACTCTTGAGGACATGCTATCTATGTTTTGAGGACAATAAGACATAACATCTAAACGTTGCACCAGGGAGGATTTTTGCTGTACACCTGTAACTGATACACACACACTGCATACAACATTACATGACTGATACACATACACTGACACACACACACTCACACTGTCTCTCTCAACTTTGCTTGTTAATGTGTGAGCTGTATTGTCTGCTAATTGTGCATTTGAGGGTTTTTTTCTATGTAATCACAATTTTGCTCATACGAGCTTTATTTTGATAAACTATGTTTTTTTCTCTCTGCCCAATGTATCATCCCCTTCCCCCCCCATCCCCCTCTTTACCCTCACTGTATGACAGGCGCCTTGCATGGCTGCTGCGTCACTGGGAAGCGCTTATCGAGCGCACCCAATGTCAAGTCAAATTCCTTGTATGTTTACATGTAAACATGCTTGGCAATAAAGCTCATTCTGATTCTGATTCTGATTATGGGTGTTCGGGGGGGGGGGGCTGTGTGGGGGCACAGTTTGGGAGTGCTCTCGCACCCAGAGACAGGAGGAAGGGGAGAATAATGGACAGTAGGAGGAGGTCTCACCGGGGGGGTATCAAACGGGATAGCAAAGACTATGTGTCCCCAAGGGGAGAGGAGTAAATGCCGGAGAGAAGAAGTGTGATTGTGCAGAAGCCACATGCATTATGTTAATGTGCTGCATTTCTCTTTGTTCACACAACAATGTATGAGGGACGGAAGCTCTGGGTCTCTACGTATGGCAATAAAGTTAGAAAAGAGGAATGTACACAGACCCAGATGGCGCAGCAGCTCAGCAGAGCTCCGAAGTGTGTTTTGCTTATACAGTATGTTGTTAGCGAAAGAAAAAAGTTCTGTCATTCAGCTCGTTGCCTCACCTGCATCCTTTCGCTACAGGAATATTATACACACACACAAACACACACACACACAGAGTGGATATAACAAGTCTACACACCCCTGTTCAAATGCCAGGTTTTTGTGATGTAAAAAAATGAGACCAAGATAAATCATTTCAAAACATTTTCCACTATTAATGTGACCTATAGCCTGTACAACACAATTGAAAAACAAACTGAAATCTTTTAAGGGGAAATATTAAAAAAAAAAAAAAATATTTACAATAACCTGGTTGCATAAATATGCACACCCTCTTAAAACTGGGGATGTGGCTGTGATCAGAATTAACCAATCACATTCAAACTCATGTTAATGGGAGTCAGCACACACCTGACACCATTTAAAGTTCTTCTGATTAACCCCAAATAAAGTTCAGCTGTTCGAGTAGGCTTTTCTTGACATTTTTGCAGTCACATCTTACAGCACATGCCATGGTCCACAGAGAGCTTCCAAAGCATTGGAGGGATCTCATTCTTCAAAGGTATCAGTCAGAAGAAGGGTACAAAAGAATTTCCAAGGCATTAAATATACCATGGAACACAGTGAAGACAGTCATCAAGTGGAGAAAATATGGTACAACAGTGACATTACCAAGAATTGGACGTCCCTCCAAAACTTTTGAAAAGACGAGAAGAAAACTGGTCAGGGAAGCTGCCAAGAGGCCGACAGCAACATTGAAGGAGCTGCAGGAATTTCTGACAAGTACTGGCTGTTTAGTACATGTGACAACAATCTCCCATCGAGGGTGGCAAGACGGACGCCATATCTTACAAGAACAGCGTCATTATCAAGACGTCCCTCCAAGATTGATGAAAAGACGAGAAGAAAGCTGGTCAGGGAGACTGCCAAAAGGCCGACAGCAATATTGCAGGAGCTGCAGGAATTTCTGGGAAGTACTGGCTGTTTAGTACATGTGACAACAATCTGCCATCTTTTTCATATGTCTGGGCTATGGGGTAGGGGAGCAAAACGGAAGTTTTGCCTTACGAAGAAAACCATCCAAGCCCGGCTACATTTTGCAAAAATACATTTGAAATCTCCCGCATGTGGGAAAACGTGTTATGGTCCAATGAAACCAAGATTGAACTTTTTGGCCATGAACTTTTTTTTTCCCCCTCACTTCCGGTGCCACATGAGTCGGCACTCGTCTTTTTATTACCTCCGCCAAGGAGGTTATGTTTTCATCGGCATTGGTTTGTCTGTCTGTTTGTTTGTTTGTTAGCAAGATAACTCAAAAAGTTATGGACGGATTTTCATGAAATTTTCACAGATTGTCAGAAATGGGGTATCCTACAGATGATTACATTTTGGTGGTGATCCGGATCACCGTCCACAAGAAAACCGCCATTACGCAAAATGCCATTTTCGTCAATAACTACTGAACCACTAATCCTATCATTGTGAATCCAATTGCTAGTCATATGTTTTCACGGTCAAGGAATCTGAAAACGTACACACAAACACTGTATGGGGGGGAACTGTGGCGCTTGGCAGAGGTCTGTGGTCTCCAAGTGCTTTTCTAGTTTACCATCAGTTTTTTTTCTTGCCACAACTTTTTGATCCTTTAACTCCTCATCCATCACGGATGCCAAGCACACATATATCACAGCACTGGCGTTGATATTTGCCATCTTTCTGCTCATATTGCCAATGACTTCTGACCCAGTGAGTGGAAGAGCCATGGTTTATGGTAGGAGTCAGCTGTGAGCATTGAGCTGCACCACAGTGCTAACGCAAAGATCCGATATCCCACGAGGAATCAGGCGAAAACAACGGGGATGTCTAGTAGGAGTGGAGCGACGTGCGAGGAGAATAAGGTACATACCCGTCCATCCGTTATTACGGGAAATGTGAGATCGTTGCTTAACAAGATGGAAAAATTGGCGGCTATGTCCTGGTATGAAAGCGTCTTCACAGAGATTAGCATTATGCTGTTTACTGAAATGTGGCAAACAGAACTAGTAACAGATGCTAACAACGGACTGGAGGGTTTTCACTTAATACGGGCAGATCGGACACCAGATAGCAGGAAGAGCTGATTATGGGGGGCTGATAATGTTTATGAACAACAGATAAGCTAAGATGGGATACGATAAGATAAGCCTTTATTAGTCCCACAATGGGGAAATTCCAGGATTGCAACAGCACAAGGACAGCAATACTCAGAGCAACAATCAAGAAGACAAGAAAAACAGAAGCAGCGAATATACATATGAACACATCAATATATAAATATATATACACACAGTGCGGAGCATTGTAGCTAGATGGAATAAACAGCATAACCGTCTACTTAGTTATCCTGCATAGTATGAATATGTACCCATACATATTGTCACCCTCAGTAGCGACTGATATTGTCCTAGTTGTATACTGGAGGGGACCATTTGTGTAAGTCTATTGCGTCTTTTGCATTCAATACTATTAGGTCGTCATGTTTTTTTGCTAGCTCTGTGAGCAGCACTGCTTAGGTTATACAGTCTGACAGCCGTAGGTAGGAAGGACCTGCAAAACCTCTCGGTTGCGCACCTAGGATGATGTAGTCTGCTGCTAAATGAGCTCCTCAGTGCGTTCAGTATGTCCTGCATAGGGTGGGACTCGGACTCCAGCAGAGATGACAGTTTAGCCACCATCCTTCTCACTCCTATCTCCTCCACTGGGTCAAGGCGTTGCCCCAGAACAGAGCTAGCTTTCTTGATCAGTTTGTTCAGTCTCTTCCTATTGGCTGCTGTAATGCCACTGCCCCAGCAGACCACTCCAAAAGTGATGGCTGATGCCACCACCGTTTCGTAGAATGTCTTCAGCAGCGCCCCTTGTACACCAAAAGACCTGAGTCTCCTCAGTAGGAACAGCCTGCGCTGTCCCTTCTTGTAGAGTGCATCAGTATTGTGTGACCAGTCTAGTTTATTGTTCAGATGAACACCCAGGTACTTGTAGGATGTCACCATCTCAATGTCTGTTCCCTGGATGTTTACTGGTGCTGTGAGGGGTTGTCCTTGCCTGCGGCAGTCCACTACCAGCTCTTTAGTTTTCCTCGTGTTGATCTGGAGGCAGTTCCGATGGCAACAGTCCACAAAATCCTGGATAAGTCCTCTGTACTCAGCTTCATCTCCGTTGGAGATGAGGCCAACGATTGCAGAGTCGTCAGAGAACTTCTGTAGATGGCAGTGTGTTGTGTTGTGTGAGAAGTCCGTAGTATAAAGGATGAACAGGAAGGGAGCCAAAACTGTTCCCTGGGGGGCCCCCGTGCTGCCGATGATCGTGTCGGACACACAGTCCCGGGTTCTCACAAACGATGGCCGGTTAGTGAGGTAGTCCAGGATCCATGATGACAGGTGCTGGTCCACCCCTGCGCACAGCAGCTTGTCCTTCGGGATCATCGGTTGGATGGTGTTGAAAGCACTGGAGAAGTCAAAGAACGTGATCCTCACCGCATTCCCGGGCTTCTCCAGGTGGGACAGAGAACGGTGAAGGAGGAAGTTCACTGCATCCTCCACCCCAATGTCATGCTGGTAGGCGAACTGGAGTGGATCCATCGCTGGTCCCACCAGGGGGCGAAGGTGAGCAAGGAGTAGTCTCTCCAGGGTCTTCATCATGTGATACATCAGGGCCATTGGTCTGTAGCTGTTCAGGTCTTTGGGGTGGGAAGTCTTTGGTACAGGTACCACACAAGATGTTTTCCACAACTGTGGTACCCTCCCCAGCTTCAGGCTCAGGTTGAAGATGTGCTCTACAATCCCACACAGCTGGTCTGCACAGGACTTGAGAAGTTTTGCGCTGATGCTGTCCGGTCCCAAGGCCTTCCTCGCCTTGATCTTCCTCAGCTCCGTCCTCACCTGGGTCTTACTGAGGGTCATGTTGGGGGACTGTGTGCTGGGAGTGGGGAGGTGTTGGTGGAGTGGGGTGTGGGCAGCAGGACTCGATGTCTTTAGAGGCAGCAGTGGTTGTTGTGCAGTCAGGGGGGAGGGCGGTTGGTCAAACCTATTGAAAAACAGATTCAGATTGTTCGCCCACTCCCTGCCCCCCCCCCCCCCGTGGCCTGGGGGGAGGTATTCTGGAGCCCAGAGATGGTTTTAAGGTTTCTCCAGACCCCGCCGATGTCACTCTGTTGCAGCTTACCCTCCATCTTCTTCCTGAAGCCGTCCTTGCCTTCTCTGATCTTCCTCCTCAGCTCCCTCTGTATGGACTTCAGCATCTCCCTGTTCCCCGACCTGAAGATCCTCTTCTTCTCTCTCAAAAGTGTTTTTATCTCAGAGTTGATCCAGGGTTTGTTGTTCAAGCAACACTGTATGGCCTTGGTGGGTACGGTGTTGTCCACACAGAAGCTGATGTAGTCCGTGATGGTGTGAGTGAGGCCATCGATGTCCTCACCATGTGGATCGCAGAGCTGCTCCCAGGCAGTGGTTTCAAAACGGTCCTTTACAGCATCCATTGCCTCCTCCGACCATAGCTTCACCGTGCGCATGACCGGAGGTTGTCTGTGTACTAGGGGTTTGTAAACTGGCAGGAGATGAACCAAGTTGTGATCCCATCTCCCGAGTGGGGGGAGTGGTGATGAGGTGTATGCCTCCTTAGTGTTTGCATAGAATAAGTCCAGTGTTTTTTTGTCTCTAGTGTGGCATGTGACATACTGGGTGAACAATGATGTAATCCTGGGCACACCACAATTAGAGAACAACATTGCAGCAAGGACATTGAGTTGCTCACTGTTGGCATGTGACCGGCATAAATCCCCAGAGTGTTCTCACATGTCATTGGTATTGTTATTTATGTACCCCCCTCTGCAAGCGCTGAGGCAGCATGTGACGTAATCCCCTCAGTCACTAGCAGGCTGCAGATGCAGAACCCAAATGCTCTCCTGATCATCTCTGGTGATTTTAACCATACTTCACTGTCCTCCATTCTGCCCACTTTGATCCAGTATGTCACGTTCCACACCAGAGACAATAAAACACTGGATTTATTTTATGCAAACACCAAGAAGGCTTACATCGCATCACCACTTCCCCCTCGGAAGATCGGACCACACCTTCATTGACCTCCTTCCTGTGTACAAGCCCCTGGTACACAGGCAACCTCCTGTTACCTGCAAAGTGGAGATATGGTCTGAGGAGGTAGAGGATGCTCTGAATCCACTGTTTGGGAGCAGCTTTGTGATCCACATGGTGAGGACATCGACGGCCTCACACACACCATCACAGACTACATCAACTTCTGTGTGGACAACACCGTACTCACCAAGACCATACAGTGTTTCTCAAACAACAAACCCTGGATCAACCCTGAGATAAAGTCACTGCTCAAGGAGAAGAAAAGGATCTTCAGGTTGGGAAACAAGAAGGAGCTGAAGTCCGTACAGAGGGAGCTAAGGAGGAAAATCAGAGAGGGGAAGGACAGCTACAAGAAGAAGATGAAGGACAAGCTGCAACAGAGTGACGTCAGCAGTGTCTGGAGAAGCCTCAAAACCATCTCTGGACACCTGAATACCTCCTCCCAGGCCACGGGTGGTAGGGAGTGGGTGAACAACCTGAACCTGTTTTTCAACAGGTTTGACCAACTGCCCTCTCCTCCGTCTGCCCACCAACCACTGCTGCCTCCACCTTCATCTAGTCCCGCTGTCCACAGCTTCCCCACAACCACCTCATACATCCCCCACTGCTCCCCCCCCACAGACCCAACAGCCCCCCCTCCCAGCACACAGCTCCCCTGCTCCAACCTGACCCTCACTAAGAACCCGGTGAGACTTGAGCTGAGGAAGATCAAGGCGAGGAAGGCTGCAGGTCCGGACGGCATCAGCTCGAGGCTCCTCAAGTCCTGTGCAGACCAGCTGTGTTGGATCGTGGAGCACATCTTCAGTATGAGACTGACCTGGGGAGGGTACCACAGCTGTGGAAAATAGCCTGTGAGGTACCCATACCAAAGACCTCTCACCCCAAGGACCTGAATAGCTACAGCCCAGTGGCCCTTACATCACATCGAATGAAGACCCTGGAGAGGCTGCTCCTTGCCCACCTTTGCCCCCTGGTGGGACCAGCGATGGATCCACCTCAGTTTGCCTACCAGCATGGCATCGGGGTGGAGGACGCAGTGATCTTCCTCCGACATTGTTCCCTGCCTGGGACAGGGAAGTCTGGGTGCATCGTCAGGATCATGTTCTTTGATTTCTCCAGTGCTTTAAACACCATCCAACTAGTAATTCTGAGGGACAAGCTGCTGTGCGCAGGGGTGGAAAAGCACCTGTCATCATGGATCCTGGACTACCTTACAAACCGACCTCAGTTTGTGAGAACACAAGATTGTGTGTCTGACACCATCATCTGCAGCACGGGAGCCCCCAAGGAAATAGTTCTGGCTCTCTTCTTGTTCACCCTCTACACTGCTGACTTTTCACACAACACACCACACTGCCATCTACAGAAGTTATCCGGTGACTCTGCGATCGTCGCCCACATCTCTGATGGGGATGATGCGGAGTACAGAGGACTTATCCAGGACTTCGTGGACTAGCGCCTATGGAACTGCCTCCAGATCAATGCGAGGAAAACTAAGGAACTGGTGGTGGACTGTTGCAGGTGAGGACAACCCCCCACAGAACCAGTAAACCTCCAGGGAACAGACATCGAGATGGTGACATCTTACAAGTACCTGGGTGTTCACCTGAATAAACTCGACTGGTCACAAAACACCAACGCACTGAACAAGAGGGGGCAGTGAAGGATGTTCCTCCTGAGGAGACGCAAGTCCTTTGGGGTGCAAGGGGCACTCCTGAAGACCTATGATTTGGTGGTGGCATCAGAAATCACATTTGGAGTGGTCTGCTGGGGCAGCGGCATCATGGCAGCCGACAGGAAGAGACTGAACAGGTTCATCAAAAGAGCTAGCTCTGTACTGGGGTGATGCCTCGACCCAGTGGAGGAGATAGGAGAGAGGAGGATGGTGGCTAAGCTGTCATCTCTGCTGGAGTCCGAGTTCCACCCCATGCAGGGCACGCTGAATGCACTGAGGAGCTCATTTAGCGGTTGGCTGTGCCATCCTAGGTGCATGATGGAGAGTTTCTGCAGGTCCTTCCTACCTATGGCTGTCAAGACAAGGCAGTAGTGGCCGACACTGCAACAGCAAAGGTTTTGGCTCCGTTTCTGCTTCCAAAAGACCTCTTCTCCACCGCTGCTGCTCGTCACGGCTGGTTGCCCCCAGTTGAAAATTCACAAATAGCAATGTGGGACTAGATTGTTCTGAATGAAGCTTTAGAAAATTAGGAATCATTTTATAAATCACTGGATTGAAAATGTACTTGTACATGTACAGATTGGATCCCAGGCTCCACTTGGGATGTGTTATGTATGTAAATAGGCTGGTAACAGTAAGATGGCGGCCGGGTTGGACGGGGAATATACTGGAGTGGTTAACTACCAGTTTCCGGTGGTGACGCCGCTCCTAGTATAAAGGAGGTGGGCAGAAAGGGCCAGTCCTCTTTCGTCAGGAAGACACCTGGCCTGCAGGCGAGTGCCGTAAGCCTTATTTGTATGATAGTTTGTATTCTATTAAAGCTCCATAAACCGAGTTACCACTTACTCATTATTTGCCTAATTATGGATGCAACATTTGGCAACGAGGTAAAAGCGGTAGTGGAATGATCTGTTGCCAGTTTTTGGCCATTTTTGGAAGTCCCCGGTGAGCCACCCGTGCCATGGCCCCGGTGGTTTGCTGCTTTTACCAACTATTTGGTGGTTTTGAACCTCGGCGAGCTGGAGAAGCTTTGTGCGAGGGCTGACTTGGTCCACAATTTAGGCATGAAGGGGCAGAGGATACTGGAGAACCTTGAGGGGGCTGATAGCTTTGATGAAGTGGTAGAGCTAATGGCGCACTATTTTCGCACGCCGGAAAATGTCACGGTCTGACTCATCCAGTTTCAACAGCACCGGCAGTGGTCGGGACAGCCAGTTTAGAGATTCTTGGCGGACCTCTGAGAGCTGGCGAGGGAGTCCAAGTTCAGGCCCCTGGAGGACGAGATGATCTGGGATCAGCTGGCAGAGCACATCCGCTGCCCAGAGGCCCGGTCCAGGCTTTTAACACAACCAGGAGAGTTGATGTTGACTGCAGCTATCGAGCTCCCCCAACAGTTCAAGACAGCAGAGACCATCGTGAGGGGCCTTACTAGAGGGGCCACTCTGGGTAAGGATGAGTCTCGCGCTAAGGCACTGTTTTTGGACCCTGGTGACAAAGACAGCAGAGAGGAAGAGTATGCCTCCGTCGTAAAGGTCAGGCCCGCCATGTTGTTATGGCTGTGTGTCCCCTAGTCACCGCTATAAGTCCAGAGTGTGCCCGGCAAAAGGCAAGCATTGTGGGAAGTGTGGTTTGCTGAACCACTTTGCCAGGGCGTGCACAAACTTCAAACGCAGGGACCAGAGGAGTGAGCCAGGTCCCGAGCTTAAGACTCCGACAATAGTGCACACCATTTCCCTGGAGACTAGGAGATGGATCAGGCGTAGTGTCACGCTAGACGGCATTGAGGTTCCCCTGCTGGTGGACACAGGAGTGATTATCTCCATTTTAAACCTGGTGACCATGAAAAGTTTGTTTCCCCACCGACAAATCAGAAAGCAAGTACTACGGCTACAGATGGAACAGACTGGCCGTTTTTGGGTTTGTGGAGATGGAGGCCCAATATAAATCGGTTGTAGTGCCCCAGGCCCGCATTTATGTCACTGCTGCGGGAGTCAACATCATGGGGTGTAATATCTTTTACAGCCTGGGTTTCTCCACAGCCAACGTGTTGGGTAAGGAGTGGTCGGGATGAGGACTTTGGGGCCGACCAGCTCTGGTGGTGGATGGTGTGGAGGTGTGACACTCAGACTGGCTGGACAAAGAAGCAAGTGGAGAGCACGTTAGGCGCCACACGACGTCGCTCCGGGATGGACCTGATGCCAGTCATTATGCTGCCTTGGATGAGGGTGCTGAATGGTAGGCCGGGACCCCCGGGGTGGCCTCTAAGGACGATATGCCCACGCTGGAGGATGAGGGGGCGAGACCTGAGAGCACGGTGACCAAGCGCTCACAACGACGGCCCACAAAGAGGAAGTTGAACCGGACCCGCAAGTCGACCGGATTGGTGAAGGAGGCCAGTCGGAAATAGAGTGATCCAGAGAGGAAGAGGAGGGCTTCCCCGCAGGTTGGAGACAGAGTTCGGCCCAGGGTTGAGGCTCGAGTACATGAGGATCACAGTCCACGCGAGCGGCGTGATGACCGGAGGTAGCTCCAAGTGGAGGCTGCCCGGAGGGATAGGCATCGACGCGTGTCTGACCAGACCTGAGGACACCCAAGTGAGATGCGTCTGACGGTGGAGGAAAAGAGGCGGCGCAGCAGGAGTCCCGAGGTCAAAAGACAGAGGCGTCGAGAGAGAGACCCATCCAAGTACTGAGGGTGCTTTGTGTGTGTTTAATTTTTTTTTTTTTTTTTTCTTTCTTTGCCCAGGTCCTGATGTGTGTGATTTTACTACTGGTTTACTGCCCTGGTTTGAAAAAAAATAAATAAATAAATTTAAAAAAAAAATAAGAGTAAAAACGGGTAATGATACAAAGAGGGTGTTTTATGGGTGGAAATTTGTAAATTATGTGTCATATAGAAACTGTATTTTGTTAATGTGAGAATTTTATTGGACATGGTGAAAATGAATTGATAAATTGTTAATTTGATATATACTCAAATTTGGTTGGTGAGATGAGACTAGTGAGGTGTGTTTGGTTTGTTTGATTTTATTAATTGGTCATTTATAGTAGTTATGATACCCAACACGGATTATTGGGGGGGGGGGGGTCAGTAGTTCATGTGTGTGTTGTGATTTTGTATGTCGTGTTCATATGTAGGGCTGGGAACGATCCCTAATTTCCAGAATCGATTCTATTCCGATTCTTGAGATTCTGAATCGATTCGATTCCGATTTGATTCGATCCCGATTCGATCTGGGGAATTACCATTTTAATAGCCATTTTACTTCCCATGAAACAAAAATCTTTGAGACCTAATGCTGCAAATTGTACCAAGAATCTTCTAACTTTGTTAATACATAAATTATCACATATAGAACTGACCCAAAATCAGTAATGCACTTTTTATTATTTAACTTATCATTTCATAAAGTGCTCACAGGTGCTTTCTTTAGTGCAAAGGGTGTGTCGTGTCAAGTTCAGCACCCAGAGTAAGTAAACAAATTCAATGCATGAACCATGCATACATAATCTCACTGTATTTCAGTCCCTCCAGGATTTTGTCAGCTGTTTTTGTGATTGTTGTGGCCCAAAAAGCCTGAATTTGTGGGAGCTTTTCCAAAAAGTTATGGCACTTTTAGAGTTTCTTTGCACTCAAAGTTGTGTGAGGAAGTACAGATTTTAAAGCAGCTGCTTTTTCCATAGTTTACAGTGATGCTATTCTATGTAACACCACAAGAAAAGCACAGGATTGCCAAAAATTTCCTGTTTAACAGTGATTTATTTAGAATTAAATGCTCAGTAAAATTGTAAAAAAAAAAAAAAAAAAGACCAATATTGTGTTCTTGCTGAGAACTTAAAAAAAAGAAATAAAAGAATTTGTCATTACAACAACTAAATTGCATTGAATGCATGTTAGTGTGGAGAAAATTATGGCAGCACCTCCTTGAATCTTGAATTTGAAGGTCTTCTTCTGTGCTGAAATCCACATGAAGCAGGGATGCTCCTCCACTGACGACCTCTGACCTTCAGAAGGTCTCAGTGACAATGAAGCTTCCAGTCTTCACACATCTGAAGGCAGATAAAAAGAATAGATTTCACAGTAAAATTAACATTCATATTTTTAGATCGCCATAACACAGTAGGGTTTAATAATTTAGGGGTTTTTTTATATATTTTAACTACAAATTAACTTTCAATGTTTGAAAAGGGTTTCAATTCATTTCCTGAGAAGGTTTGTTCATTTCAATTTAGTTCTACTGAGTAAAAATAGCTTGTTGTACTGCAGTCTTTATTAATTTTATTGTGATTTATTCTCTTCACATCTCTTACTTAAGTGGCAGAAGTCCATAATCTCATAAAATATACCTTAATTCTGCATTTATTCACAGCGCTTAACCAACAGTTCTCTCTGTGTCCATAGTTTGTAAAAGAAACCACCATCATGCCAGATAAATTATTAATTGACGACACAAACGTTAAAACAAACAAATGATATTATACTTACAGTCTCAGCAGCTCCAAGTCTCCCTCTGCTTCATGGGTTTCAGTCTCCTTGCATTTTCCATTTATCAGTCGTCAACTTTACATTCCAACACAGCGCTGCACCGAGTAAAAGTCCGTTTATCCCCGCTTTATGAAAAATATTAAGAAGCTGTTGAGGACAGTCTTTACGGTGACTTTTGTTGCTAAATTAAGAGGCACGCACGTTAATAACTCCGCTCATGTAAACACGAAAGACGTGTGCACGCGCCGCAGGGAACACAGAAGTTTTATTTATGAAAAATATTAAGAAGCTGTTGAGGACAGTCTTTACGGTGACTTTTGCTGCTAAATTAAGAGACACGCATGTTATTAACTCCGCTCATGTAAACACGAAAGTAAAGACGTGTGCACGCGCGGCAGGGAACTCTTGCCAGATGAGAACCGTTTTAACACCACAGAAGAAGAACCAGCATATCCGTTAGCTTGCTAGCTCCGTTAGCGCATCGGTTGTTTATGGCTCTCGGCCGTTGTTCCTGGCTCACTGACCCGGTTTCGACCCGATTATACTCAGCAGACGTTCACAAACATAAAAATATTATATTAAAATATATTAATATTATATTAAAAGATCGATCCGCAGATTTTGTGGATCGATATCGGCTCAGTCAAACGTGGATCAATCCATATCGATATACTGATCTTTTGAACCCACCCCTATTCATATGGAGCTGTTTTACGGGATTATTTTGTTTAGAAACACGACTTTATTTTAACTGGGACTGTTCTAGCTTGGCAGCAGAATAAACCGCCTGGCCATGTAGGGGACGCTGGCAGTCTACCCGGCCTCCCAGCCTTAGTTGTGTGAATGGATAGGCAGTTTGTTTCTTTTTGTACATATTTTATGTTTAGAGAGTGAGTCAGGAAACAAATTTGGGTGGGTTACCTGTATGCCTGAAATTTTTTTGAAGGGGGGAAATGTTATGTATGTAAATAGGCTGGTAACATACTAGGATGGTTAACTACCGGTTTTCGGTGGTGACGCCACTCCTTGTATAAAGGAGGTGGGCGGAAGGGGCCAGTCCTCTTTCGTCAGGAAGACACCTGGCCTGCAGGCGAGTGCTGTAAGCCTTACTTGTATGATAGTTTGTATTCTAATAAAGCTCCATAAACCGTGTTCTCCCCGTGTCTGCGTGGGTTTACTCCGGGATTTCTCCAGTTTCCTCCCACATACCAAAAACATGCAAGTTAGGTTTATTGGCATCAAACTGGGATTCTAAATTGTCCTTAGGTATGACTGTGAGAATGAATGGTTGTGTGTCTCTCTGTGTTGGCCCTGCGATGGACTGGCGATGTACCCTGCCTCTCGCCCAAAGATGCTGGGATAGGCTCCAGCCCCCAACCACCACCCCCACCACCCCCGCGACCCAAAAAGGATTAAGCGGAAGAAGATGGATGGAAACCGAGTTACCACTTACTCATTATTTGCCTAATTATGGATGCAACAGGGTGCTCACTTGGTCAGGGGTCCACTTGACCTGTATCTGCTGTTAAAATGACCAACAGGAAAATCACAGCAAGCAGATAAAACAGCTGCAGGAGTGTTGCATAAAAGTTCCATCAAGACAGCCTCCAATCCAGCCTCGTGGCTCTCTGCAGATTTTATGGACCAAAATCCTCCAAGAGTCTCTTTTCTAGCTTATCCCATTGTAGTTTCACATGGTTACTGGACACTCCGTACCCTTGCCACTCCATCCCAAGTCACTCCGTACCCTAGGCGTTCTGTACCTGTGTAATTAAATACTTACCAAACTGTTGTTGTGGTTGATTAATATCAAAATGTGATTCAAAACAGAAGCTGACTTCATTAAGGCTGAAACTAAACTCTCAAAAATGTCATGACAATCAGTGGCATCAGAGCAGCATGTGGTCTATATTAATCATATATTCCATAACCTACATATGTTGAAGCATGTGAGAATGTTTGGTGATTACATATGTAAGGCGACTTCACACCTCAGAACAGGACAAAGACTCTCAACCGCCAGTGAAGAACAAAGACGTTCCCAGACACTGCGGTGGAGACCGGAGGAGCTGCCCTCACCCCCCAGGGCCATGAGGAGGAGTACAGAGACAATGGGGGGATTAAGATAATGAGGGATGTCAGCTTTTGATATGCATGTCTTTTGTTATGTGCAAGTATAAGTTCATAGAGCCGGAGTTGTTCGGTCTCTTTTTCCTTCTGCTGCTGCTGCACTAAGATGAGACTTGTTAGAGGAGCTGATAATAAACTTTGGTTTATATATCACATCGCCTCGTTCTTCCAAGCTCTTCTATACTGGTGACCCTGACGCGAGGATGGACCAGAGGCGTTCCCCCGCGATCGACTCATCTGTGGCGACCCAGGCAGACGCCAGCGCCCATGCAGACAGGGGAACAGATGGACGACGTTCCCCCACGGCAGAAGTGATAGAGAGGGCTCAACCGAGCACCAGCGCCGCTGTGAGAGCCGAAGCAAGGCACTCTCACCCTGCGGACACAGCAGTGACGGTCTACACAAACGCCGTCACCGTCAACCTGCCGGACTTCTGGCAGGAAGACCCCGCATCGTGGTTTCAGCAAGCTGAAGCCCAGTTTGCACTTGCGGGCATCACGGCTGACGATACAAAATTCTATCACATCATCGCCAAACTCAACGCCGCCACTTCGAGATGTGCGCGGAGTATAATCCGGCGGCCGCCGGCCCAGGACAAATATAAGATAAGATAAGCCTTTATTAGTCCCACAATGGGGAAATTCCAGGATTGCAACAGCACAGGGATAGCAACACTCAGAGCAACAATCAGAAGGCAAGAAAAAACAACATCTAGCAAACATACATATGAAGAACTGAAAGCGACCATCGTGGCAAATTACGTCCCCTCAGCCAAGAAGAGAGCCGAGAGGATCCTGGCGGTTTACGGCCACAGAGGATGCAAACCCAAGGCCCTCATGGAGGACTTGCTGCAACTTAAAGAAGAGGACAATGACAACTTCCTCTTCCATTTCATATTCCTCAGTACGCTGCCGCCACACATGAGAGGGACGCTGGCCAACATGCGATGCAGCACCCAGCAAGACTTCCGCACGCTGGCTCACGAAGCTCAACGGCTCGTCAACACCTGCAAGGAGCAGACACCCACAGCAGCATCCGCAGATGCCCGGAGCCACGAGGAGCCACAAATCACCGAGCAGAATCAGCCCGCGGTGACAGCGACACGGCCAGGACGCAACAGACGGAGCGACGTTTGTTATTACCACCACCGCTTCGCCGAGAAGGCTTACAAATGCATTCCCCCCTGCAAATTCACAATTTCCGGAAAACGCCGAAGCCGAGAGCCGTTAACAGCGGCGGTTCTCGGCGAAAAAAGCAAGCTTTTATATGTGACGGACGGGCACACCGGCAAGCGGTTTCTTATCGACACGGGAGCTCAACTAAGTTTTGTCATGCCCTCCCAAGCAGACCGGGCCATGGGCCCCCGGGGCAATGGAGCGGTGGCAGCCAACGGCTCCACCATCGACACTTTTGGCGAAAAGAGCCTGCACCTCTGCATCCACGGCCGCAACTACAGATGGACATTTGTTGTAGCGGCGGTGAGTTTTAACTTGTTGGGCACAGATTTTTTGTGTGAACATGGGTTATTAGTTGATCTAGCGAACAGGCGCTTGGTTAATGCACTGTCCTTTGCTTCTACTCCCTGCTCAGCCCGGCTTTCTCCACCACCTGTGCAGGCCAGCGTCACCACAGCAGGAGGTAAGTTTGATCAACTCCTCACCCAATTTCCAGCACTCTGAATGGCCCATCGTATGCTAGGCATGAAGCTTTAAAACCAACTTTCCGCCCAGCATACGATGGGCCATTCAGAGTGCTGGAACCTGGTGATAAACACTTTGTGCTTGATTTTGGGGATAGAAAAGAAACAGTCAGCATTGACAGACTTAAACCTGCCTTCTTGTTGAGAGACGAGCCTGCACAGTTGGCGAGAGCACCTCGGCGGGGTAGACCCCCCAAGAGAAAAGACTCAGCCCCCCTGCAGGGAACAAATAATCACTCTCCTCCCGAAGCTGCAGATTCCTTACAGGAAGGTCCCAGTAGGACGCCCAAGCGGACCCACAGCAGATTCGGGAGAAGATTAAAACCCAGACGGCACAGAGACTGATGCAAACTACTCAACAGTTGTTCACTAATTGTGCTGTAACAGTTTAGGACTGACTTGTGATTTTACTATGCTGTTATGATTACCACTGAACTCTCTTAGGAGCATGGCTGCTGGAAAGTTTCTTCTGTGGCAAGAGGTGTAGCAGTTAGTATGTCATAGTAATTATCTTAAACTGTGAATTTTTCTATTGTCCTTTTCTTAGTCGTTTGGGGGGGGCTGTGGTCTATATTAATCATATATTCCATAACCTACATATGTTGAAGCATGTGAGAATGTTTGGTGATTACATATGTAAGGCGACTTCACACCTCAGAACAGGACAAAGACTCTCAACCGCCAGTGAAGAACAAAGACGTTCCCAGACACTGCGGTGGAGACCGGAGGAGCTGCCCTCACCCCCCAGGGCCATGAGGAGGAGTACGGAGACAATGGGGGGATTAAGATAATGAGGGATGTCAGCTTTTGATATGCATGTCTTTTGTTATGTGCAAGTATAAGTTCATAGAGCCGGAGTTGTTCGGTCTCTTTTTCCTTCTTCTGCTGCTGCACTAAGATGAGACTTGTTAGAGGAGCTGATAATAAACTTTGGTTTATATATCACATCGCCTCGTTCTTCCAAGCTCTTCTACACAGCAGCTGATTTTAATTGACGCATTAATGGCAGGGCAGGCAGACCCAGCTTTCCATTTTACATTCTTGTGCCACTTCTTCATAAAGAAAGTGTAATGATCAGTGTTTACCACTAGGCGTCGCTGCTACCTTGTTACCGCTTGTTTGAATGATGCACTCAGTAGAATAAGAAACGGCCAACATGGGAGCCAATGTGAAAGTGTCTGTGTGAGCTGCCGCTAAAAAATAAAGTTACGTTGGTTCAACTGCAAGTCTCTTCTCTCCTCAACGAACACGAACACAACATGGTACCAGGAGTAAACTGCATGAACTGAGCGACCACGTGAGAAG
The DNA here is from genome assembly GCA_020510985.1 of Pholidichthys leucotaenia. Classification (NCBI taxonomy): domain Eukaryota; kingdom Metazoa; phylum Chordata; class Actinopteri; order Cichliformes; family Pholidichthyidae; genus Pholidichthys; species Pholidichthys leucotaenia. The sequence goes on from CM035841.1 coordinate 91,571,326, forward strand.
TCGTCATGGAGTTGAAGCCGCCGGAAAACCTGAAATTGTCAGGTAACGTGGATGAAAAATGGCGGGCATTCAAGCAGCAGTTCAACTTGTATGTCACGGCCATGGGACTGGACACGAAGCCGGACTCGAGAAAGGTAGCACTTTTGCTGAACTTAGCGGGGCCACAGGCCAATGAAGTGTACAACACATTCGTGTTCGGAATGGGTGAAGACCCAAATAAGCTGGATGTCGTGCTCGCTAAGTTTGATGCTCACTGCACTCCTAAGAAAAACGAGACATATGAAAGATACATGTTTAGATCTCATATGCAGCAACAGAGTGAGCCCTTTGACAGTTTTTTGACAGCTCTCCGTTTGAAAGCACAATCCTGCAATTTTGGGACATTGAAGGACTCAATGATCAGAGATCAAATTGTTTTTGGTGTTGAGGACAAAAAGTTAAGAGAGAGACTGCTTCGTGAGACGGAGTTGACGCTGGAGATGGCTGTTAAACTCTGCCAGGCAAGCGAACTGTCCCAGAAGCACATGAAAACGTTCTGCGGCATGCCAGGCGCCACACCTGCTCCATGACGAGCAGAATAGCGGGCAGAATACAATATTCCAGGGACGTGTTGCTGCGCTTTAACACAGCTGGTGCAGAGTCTCTGATTGCGCCCAGATTTCAGCTGCCGGACTTTATTTTGAGAGACGGACACAGCGGTGAAAAAAGAAGCGGCAGGAGAAAGCGTGGAAGACGTGGAGGTGTGAAATTGCGCCTTAGGAGACGTCAGTTTGGTAACATTCCTCTTCCTTCGATCATTTTTGGAAATGCACAGTCTGTGAGAAACAAGGTGGAGGAAATTCAAGGCAACGTACGTTACCAGAAGGATTTTAAGAACTGCTGCGTCATGGCTTTCACTGAATCTTGGCTTACTGCGCATGATCGAGACGCAGACCTGTGGATTGACGGCTTTGGAGCTCCGCTGCGCTCGGATCGGCAGGAAGAGGTAACGGGGAAACGTCAGGGGGGCGGAGTATGTTTATACATTAATAAGCAGTACTGCACATCGGTCACGGTCAGAGAGCGCATCTGTACACCCCATGTGGAGCTGCTGTCTGTGTCGCTTCGCCCCTTTTATTTGCCTCGAGAGTTTCCCCAACTTTTCATCACAACTGTGTACATTCATCCGAGGGCAGACGCTGACTCCGCCTCCAGCACCATCTCTGATGTGATCCAGCGGCTGCAGTCAATTTCTCCAGAGGCGCCAAACTTCATTCTTGGGGATTTTAACCATGTTTCTTTAAAGAAGACACTTAAAAACTTTCATCAGTATGTCTCCTGCCCAACCAGGCGAAAAAAGACATTGGACCTGTGCTATGGATCCATAGAGAGGGCCTATAAATCACTCCCCCTTCCTCCTTTAGGATCATCAGATCACAACTGTGTTCATTTGCTGCCCACATATAAAACTGCTCTCAGAAGAGGCAAGGTGGAGATGAGAGACATTGATGTGTGGACAGAAGATTCAGAGCACAGCCTCCAGGAATGCTTTGACTGTACAGACTGGAAGATGTTCATAATGGCCTGCGGGGATGATTTGGACTCTCTGGCTGAGCTCACATGCTCATACATGGCTTACTGTCAAAATAAGTTTGTTCCACGTAAACGTGTCAAAATACTGTATATCCCAACAACAAACCATGGGTTACTAAATCAGTTAAATCCTGCTTACAGAGGAAAGCACTTGCCTTTAAACAGGGGTCTGTTTCTGCGCTACAGGTTGCCACTAAGGAGCTAAAGGCCGAAATTTTAAGAGCAAAACAGAATTATAAATCAGAATTGGAAAGCAAGATGGCAGCAAATAAACTTGGTTCGGCCTGGGCCAGTATGAAAAAAATTGCAGGCCTTCAGAGCACAGAGCGCAGTAATCGTGTGTTTTTAGATGGTTTTAGTTCAGACACAGAGCTGGCTAATGCTCTTAATTGTTATTATGGTCGTTTTGACTCCTTTGATTTTAGCACAGAAATCCAAGATTTGAAACAGAAACTCAAAGACAATCAGCACTTTAATATTGAGATGCAGGATGTTGAAAGGGAGTTCCGCGCTGTAAAAGTGAACAAAAGTCAGGGCCCTGATAATATATGTGGACGCCTGGTAAAGTCCTGTGCACATGAACTGAGTCCTATATTTCACTACATTTTCAATAAGTCCTTACAGACACAACATGTGCCTAAGATCTGGAAAGATGCCGTGGTTGTTCCCGTTCCAAAATCCAGCTGTCCTAAAACGGTAAATGACTTTAGACCAGTTGCTTTGACTTCAATTTTAATGAAAATTTTTGAAAAACTGGTCAGATGTGAGGTCCTAAAGCAGACTGAACATGCATTGGATCCTCTGCAGTTTGCTTATAGGCCTCACAGAGGAGTGGAGGATGCCACTGTCACTATGTTTAACATGCTTTTTAAACATCTGGATTTTAATGGGACACACGCCAGGCTTTTATTTGTGGACTTTTCTTCCGCCTTTAATACAATCCAACCTCATATTTTAGTTGAAAGGCTCCTGCAACAATTTGATTTAAGCAATAATCTGGTGGGTTGGATTCTGGATTTCTTAACCAACAGGACGCAGAGAGTAAGGGTCAATGGCACATTGTCTGACCTAAAGTGCTCTTCTACTGGCTCTCCTCAGGGGTGTGTGTTGTCACCACTACTCTTCATCCTGTACACAAACATGTGTCGGAGCAGACATGACAACAGACACATTATAAAGTATGCTGATGACTCAGTCATTGTCAGTCTCCTCCAGGATGGTGAGAGTGGCCACGGCCCAGTAGTTGATGACTTTGTTCACTGGTGTGAGGATTCCTACCTGCAGCTGAATACAACAAAAACGAAAGATATGATTATTGACTTTAGGAGGAAAACTCCCAGGCACAAAGTCACCATACTAAAAGGCCAGACCACCGAATGTGTACAATCGTACAAATATCTTGGGACGATTATTGATAGTGGATTGAACTTTGAGGTGAACTGTGAAAGGGTGTGCAAAAAGGGTCAGCAAAATTTGCATTGTTTGAGGAAACTTGCACGCTTCCAAATTGACCGAACCATAATGACTATGTTTTATCGGGCTTTTATTGAATCTGTTTTATCCTTTTCTTTAATGTCATGGTTTGGTCAGATAAAACTGAAACAGAGGAAATCCTTGGATCAGGTAGTCAGATGGTCCAGTCGTTTGCTTGGTGAGTCACAGCTGAGCCTGACATCCCTGTACACCAGACAAGTACAGAGGATGGCCGACTCGATTTTAAATGATGACTCCCACCCTTTGCACTGCAACTTTCAGCTTCTTCCCTCCAGACGGAGGTTTGCTGTCCCAAAAAGTAGAACCCAGCGCTACAAAAACAGCTTTGTCCCTGCTGCTGTCAAAGAGTTGAACAAGCTATAAAAATTATATTGTACATATTTTATATTTACCTATTTTGTAAGATGTGTGCCTGTGTTTGTGTCTATGTTGAATGTAATTGTGGCTTGTAAATATGGATGTCACCAACTGCAAAACAAATCTACCTACGGGTACAAATAAAGTAACCTGAACCTGAACCTGAACCTGAACACCTCCGAGTGAAGGAGCAGCGGTCGGCGCCGTGTCATCTCAGAGCGGGAGGTGTCACTCACGGGCCGGGACTGCACAGCGGACCGAGGATCCCGCGTTCTTCTGCAAGCGTTGTGGATTACAGCACAAGCCAAAGCAATGCCCGGCGTTTGGTAAAGTATGCTCCAACTGCCATGGAAAGAATCATTTTGCAAAGCAATGCTTCACCAAAAGAAAGGAAGGAAAGAAAGGCAAAAATGTGAATGTAGTCGAAGACACAGACTTAAGTGACACTTTCTTTGTGGGCATCGTTGACTGTGAAAATGAAGAAGAAAAAGTCAACAGCATTACCGATGAGGACAAGTGGACCACTCCTCTGCTGGTTAACGGGACTATCGTCACTATGAGACTGGACACTGGTGCAAAAGCTAACCTCATTAGCATGTCTGATGTAAAGGAAGTGCAGGTTAAGCCACACATATACAGAAAGAAATCAGGGTTGAAAGATTACAATGGGCAACCCATACAGTGTTTTGGTACCTGTAAACTGAATGTTGTTGTTAAAGGTAAAGTGCACAATGTAAACTTTTCTGTTGTGAATGAGAAATGTGAATCACTGTTGGGTGATAAAAGCTGTGAAGAGCTAGGGTTAGTGAAAAGAGTGTACTGCATTGAATCAGATTCCAAGTGTGACACTAACGCTATTGTGCAAAACTTTTCTGATGTGTTCAAAGGTTTTGGCACACTGCCCTTTACATATAAAATACAGCTAAAAGAAGGCGCCCAACCAGTTGTGCACGCACCACGTAGGGTCCCAGCTCCACTGCGTGAAGCCCTCAAACGAGAACTGGACAGGATGACCAACATGGGCGTGATCAAAAAGGTGCAGGAGCCCACAGACTGGGTCAACTCGATGGTCGTCACAAGGAAAAAGAATGGTGAGTTGAGAATGTGCATGGACCCAAAAGATCTAAATGAGAACATTAAGCGTGAGTACTACCAAATCCCCACACGTGAGGAAATAGTCAGTGAGATGGCAGGAGCTAACTACTTCACAAAGCTCGACGCTTCTCAGGGTTTCTGGCAGTTAAAACTGGATGAGAGCAGCACTAAGTACTGTACTTTTAACACACCTTTCGGTAGATACTGTTTTCTTAGGCTGCCATTTGGAATAAAATCTGCACCAGAAATATTCCACAGAGCGATGGAACAGATCATTGAAGGCCTAGAGGGAGTCAGAGTTTACATAGATGACATTATTGTATGGGGCTCGACTCTCCAAGAGCACAACCAGAGACTTAACAAAGTGATGGAGCGCATTCAGAAGTACGGGCTGAAACTCAATAGAGCCAAGTGTGAGTTTGCAGTACAAGAGATTCTCTTCCTCGGAGACAAACTCACAGCTCAAGGCATACAACCAGATGGCGATAAAGTGAAAGCAATACTGAACATGCCAAGACCAACAGACAAAACGGGCATGTTACGTATCATGGGAATGGTAAATTTCATAGGCAAATTTATTCCCAACCTCACAGCAAAGACGTCATGCATCCGAGAGCTCTTACACAATGACTGTGACTTTAAATGGGCCGAAAAACATGAGCAAGAGTGGCAAAGACTTAAGCAAACTCTTACCAGAGCACCAGCATTAGCCTACTATGACCACCGGAAAAAGCTCAAAGTGTCAACTGACGCATCCAAAGATGGCATCGGAGCAGTGCTTCTACAGGCAGAGGGAGAGTACTGGAAACCAGTAGCCTATGCGTCAAGGGCTATGACAAAGTCTGAATGCAAATATGCCCAGATTCACTCGACCTATTTATTCATCCTTGGAAAAAATGATGATGAAAGATAGTAAAAGAAAGGGTATTATTTCAGAGTTTTATAACTCATTGACACTATCTTCAAGTGAAAATTCACTGAAAAGATTAAACTACTGGAAAGAAGATCTGCAAACTGAAATTTCAGAGGAACAATGGGAATTGGCTTGTACAGAAGCTCAAACCAAATCAATAAATGCACGCCTTAAATTGATACATTTCAAATGGTTAATGCGGATGTATGTTACACCGGAGGAGTTAAATAGATATAACAAAAATATACCAGATACATGCACAAAATGCATGGAAAGTAAAGGAACCCTATTTCATTGTTTATGGGAATGTAGATTAATAAGAATGTTTTGGGAAGAGGTGAGGGTAACAATTGAAAAAATAATCTCAAAACAAATCATATTGAATCCTAAACTGTTTTTGTTGGGTCTGTACCCAGAAAAGCATAATTTTAATAAAAGTGAAAGAACATTCATAGACCTCAGTTTGCTTAATGCCAAAAAATGTATTGCACTATTATGGAAAAAGACTCATAGACCAGATGTGACTCAGTGGTTAAGACAGATGTTAACAAACCTTCCATTAGAAAGAATAACATATATACTGAAATCAAAGGAAATTGTGTTTGAGAATATATGGAGACCTTTTATTGATTATGTAAAAAATTTAAACATAACTCTTGAAGAAGAAGGTGAATGATGTGTGTGGACCTTGTAAATTCCAAACTGGTGAACATAATATGTATACTTATGTATTGGATTGTCTAGACTAAACAGAGGAGCATTGTTGAAGACTTGATTTTGCTTGGTGGTTGTTGGTGTTTTTAGTGCATTTTTTTTTTTTGTAGTACTTTAGTGTTAGTGTTTGATTGTTTGTATCATGTTTGTTAAAAAAAAAAAAAGGTTCAATAAAGATATTGTGGAAAAAAAAAATATGCCCAGATTGAAAAGGAGTGTTTAGGCGTTTCCTACGGGCTGGAGCGGTTTCACAGTTATCTCTATGGATTGCCGTCTTTTACTGTGGAAACTGACCACCGCCCACTCGTCTCCATTATCAAGAAGAATCTTAACGAAATGTCCCCACGGATCCAACGCCTAATGATGAAAATGCAAAGGTACGATTTTGAACTGGTTTACACACCGGGAAAGCACCTGATACTCGCAGATGCCTTGTCCAGAGCACCTGCTGAAAAGTGTCTGAGTTCCACAGATGAGGATATTGAAAATCACATCAACATGGTGTCGTGTGCTCTGCCAGTATCTGACACAAAGTCGAAACAAATAGCTGAGGTGACATCACAGGACACCGAGCTACAGCGTGTCATTCAGAACATGGATGAGGGATGGCCTGCAGGATCTTGCCCTCGCTATTACCATGTCAGAGGAGATCTCAGTTTTGTTGATGGACTATTACTGAAGAAAGGAAGAATAGTCATCCCCGAGGCTCTAAGACCAGATTTGTTAAACAGGATACATGAAGGACACCTTGGGATTGAAAAATGTAAAAGGAGAGCAAGGGAGTCAGTGTACTGGCCTGGACTAAACAAAGACATCGAGACGCTTGTGAGTAGTTGTGAAACGTGCCAGAAACACCGAAGTAAACAAAGCAAAGAGCCAATGGTGATATCTGAAAGTCCTGCATCCCCTTGGCACAAAGTAGGGATAGACCTGTTTCACCTTAAAGGCAAAGACTACTTAGTAGTCATGGACTACTTTTCCAACTTTCCAGAAATGGCACTACTCTCAAGCACTACATCAGCCTGTGTGATCACTCATACCAAATCCATATTTGCTCGGCATGGCATCCCACACATTGTGGTGACAGATAATGGACCATGTTTCAGTAGCAGGGAATGGCAGCAGTTTGCAGAACAGTATGAATTTCGGCATGTGACGTCAAGCCCACACTATGCACAATCAAATGGACAAGCAGAAAAAGGCGTCCACATTCTGAAGCAACTGCTTAAGAAAGCTGCAGACAGCAACTCGGATCCATACTTGGCTCTACTCAGTTACCGCGCCTCTCCACTTCAGTGCGGACTGTCACCTGCTGAGCTACTAATGAACAGAAAGCTGCGTACAACGCTTCCCAGCTACCCAAATGCTACTTCACAAAGGAAAGATACAAAACTCAGAAACAAGCTTGAGAAGCAGAAACTGAAACAAAAGACATTCTATGACACTTCAGCCAAACCACTCTCTCCACTGGCCAACAACGACCCAGTTAGGATCGAGGATGCATCTGGCTGGAACACTAAAGGAGTTGTATTACAGGAAGTTGCTCCAAGATCATTCACAGTGAGAACCGAGGATGGACAGGTGCTCAGGCGCAATCGCCGCAGTCTCCTCAAGACTCCACAAGCACCTGGTGGGCCCAATAATGCTCACCCAGAATCTCCCACAACCACACCTCTTATGAACTGTGAAGCAAATGTTCCACCTGACAAAGATGAACCGAGAAGATCAAAACGAGAAATAAGGAAACCAGATAGGTTGGACTTATAAGAATTTAAGTAAAGTGTTAAAAAAAAAAAAAAAGCAAAAAGCAAAAAGCAAAGAATAAGAAAAATGTAACAGATGTTAATTTCTTTGGGCATGTTGATTCAGGGAGAACTGAAATTTGTGTTTTGTATTAGTCCATTCATACTGAATACATATACACTGTTTTGCATCAATGTTTATTAATGTTTATTCACCTCAAAGAAAGGGGGATCAGTGTTTACCACTAGGCATCGCTGCTACCTTGTTACCGCTTGTTTGAATGATGCACTCAGTAGAATAAGAAACGGCCAACATGGGAGCCGATGTGAAAGTGTCTGTGTGAGCTGCCGCTAAAAAATAAAGTTACGCTGGTTCATCTGCAAGTCTCTTCTCTCCTCAACGAACACGAACACAACAGAAAGTCAAGTAGTTTCCCTACAGATGAGATTAGTTAGTGAAAATAAACTCAAACGGTACCAACGCAAAACATGAACCAGAGTGCACAAAGCCATCTTTGATCTTTGGGACCAGAATGAAGATGGGATACAAACAGCCTCCCAGTTGCTGAAGATCTGCGGGAAAATCTATGGACCAACCGAGGGAGCTGAACAATATTTTACATGGAGTGATCTGAGATCTTTGCTGTTGTTAATTCTTTTTTCTGTGTTGAATCGCATTTTGATATAAAAAATAAACAACATCATCATCATTTTGGTTTGGTAAGTATTTCATTCTGCGGGTACGGAAGCGGATACGGAACTTCTCGGGTACGCTCAGTTGTGATTTGGGTACGGAGTGGCAAGGTTACGGAGTGTCCTGATACCGTTTCACATACCTGCTGTTGTTCGGAGCTTCATGAAATCCAAAAGTTTCTTCTGACTTTCCACCTTTTCTTTGTCCTGTTGGAGGGTTTTTTCAGCCTCTCTGTGCGTTTCTTCTTCAGCAGCAGTTTGTCTCTCTCTGATAATATGAACACGTTGTTGCTTCACTACATAAAACACTGACCTGACTCCTTGCATGGTTTAAACCGAACCACCGACACAAGCTAAGCTAACTCTTCTTCTTCTTTGGATTTTTACGGCAGCTGACATCCAATATGTTGCATTACTGCCTCCTACTGTCCTTTAAATCCCACTACCGCACAAACTTTTTAGATCCTACTAAATAGTCCTGTGGGTTTACTCCGGGATTTCTCCAGTTACCTCCCACATGCCAAAAACATGCAAGTTAGGTTAACTGGCATCAAACTGGGGATTCTAAATTGTCCTTAGGTATGACTGTGAGAGTGAATGGTTGTCTGTCTCTCTGTGTTGGCCCTGTGATGGACTGGCGATCTGTCCAGGGTGTACCCTGCCTCTCGCCCAAAGATGCTGGGATAGGCTCCAGCACCCCCCCGCGACCCGAAAAGGATTAAGCGGAAGAAGATGAATGAATGAATAAATAGTCCTGTGTCCTTTAGGAAGGCCAGTAACATTTTCCTGCCCTCCACCGACTCTGCAACTCTAATTACATCTTTTGCACTGCTCACCACCTTTCCCATCCTCTGGAACCTCGCCATAAAAATCCTTCTCTCCTCTATATATCTCCTGCAACATAACATCACATGCTCGACTGTCTCACTTTCTTCACACCGATCACAACGGCCTAGCGGGTGTTTCCCCTTTACAAAGAGAGAGCTCTTTAAATTGCTGCAACCAAGCCAAGCCTTCATCTGGGGCAACACAGTGGTGGAGTGGTTAGCACTGCGGCAGCACAGCAACTCACCCTTGGCTGGGGGATCCTGGGTTCGATCCCAGCCCCCGACCAACAGTGATCTGTGTGGAGTTTGCATGTTCTCCCCATGTCTGCATGGGTTTACTCCGGGATTTCTCCGGTTTCCTCCCACATGCCAAAAACATGCAAGTTAGGTTTATTGGCATCAAACTGGGGATTCTAAATTGTCCTTAGGTATGACTGTGAGAGTGAATGGTTGTCTGTCTCTCTGTGTTGGCCCTGCGATGGACTGGCGATCTGTCCAGGGTGTACCCTGCCTCTCACCCAAAGATGCTGGGATAGGCTCCAGCACCCCTGGGACCTGAAAAGGATTAAGTGGAAGAAGATGGATGGATGGAAGCCTTTATCTGCTTAACACCACTTGTTCCTCCTGATGTTATGCTTGACGCCGCCTGCAGGTGGGAGAAGTCTTGAGCAGCAATGAGCAGCATTGCTGAGCAGCAATATGGGTTCAGACACAAGAGGACAACTGCATATGCCCTAATGGAATTTACAGAAAAAATATCAACAGCCATTGAAAATAAAGAGTATTCAGTTGGAGTATTCCTAGATCTTAAAAAAGCATTTGATACAGTAGATCATAATTTATTATTAAAGAAACTACAAAATTATGGTATTAGAGGGGTAGCACTATCCTGGTTAAGTAGTTACTTAAAGAATAGATATCAGTATGTATGTGTTAGCAACAAAAACTCAGAGCTGCTGAAGGTCACCTGTGGAGTCCCACAGGGTTCAGTTTTGGGACCATTATTATTCAATATGTATATAAACGATTGTAATATAAATGTGTTTTTAATGTGTGCCCTGATTTGTTTCTCAGTTGTTTTTAATATGTTTTAACAATCCAGTTCTCTTTATCTTAAGGCACACCATGACCTGGACAATATGACCTGTTTCTAGAAACTGTTTTCCTTAGCACAGCAAGTTTTATTCACTCCTTAAATCACTGTTGCATGCTTATGAAACGAAGGCGTGACCTTTATTCCTTATATGTGTATTGGGAGAAATGTAGCAGGTGTTCCTGTATGTTTTGGGAATTGCCTGGGAACAGAAATTGGCCCTTCCTGTTCCCCACGCAATTCTATGATGGGAGGGGGGCTTGCTCGGAGCAGAGATGGCCACTCTGTTCTGTACCTAGCCTTCCTTTAAAAACAGGGGTTTTCCCTCAATACGTTGAGTCTGCCGTGAGTTTTCTTGCGCAAAAACGTCCGGCTGAGAAATCCCGCTCTTCCTGGCCGTGGGCTCCCGGTCACCTGTATCAAACGGTAAGAGCTTGTGAAATGACATGAAATGCATTGATCCTTGTGTGTGAAGGAAATGTGTGACATGCAATGATTTCTCTTTTGTGTATGGAGATATGGTCTGTGGGGAATAAAGAGATACAGTTTTATTCTAGCAGCCGTGTCTCAGTGTGAATACTTTGTCTCAGTGTACATTCTTTTCTATGTGCCGACTTCTCACGAACCTGTCTAAATATTTTCATAAAACATTTTGGCGTCACGAACAGGATTCGAAGAAAATAACAGAGGTTAAAGAGGAGCTGTGCATAGGAAAGTCATGTTTAAGAAAAAAATTAAACAGAGTGTAGTTGGGGGCTCTCCCAGCTGTTGTGCTGGTGATTGTGTTGGTAATTGTGCCGTTATCCCAGGCTGGGATGGCTTATGGAAGCAGGTTGGTGTGTGTTTAGCTGATGGAGGTGGCAGATTAGCGCCATGGGCAGATTTGGTAGGGGACAGGTCCCCTTCGGTGATGTCTGCGTGTCTACGGGGTATTGAAGTTGCTCCAAAAGCTCCGCTGAGCGGAATTCAGCAGCAGGTGCGGTGTTGTGTGAGTAGCCGTTCTTTCTCTCCCATCGGCAAGGGGAGAGGCGAGCAGCGCTACATGTAAAAAAATAAACCTCCTTTTCCTTTCTCTCTCTCTCTCTCTCTCTCTCTCTCTCTCTCTCTGTGTTCCTCGCTCTCCCAAAGGGGGCGGGTGAGGGATAATTCTCTCTCTCTCTCTCTCTCTCTCTCTCTCTCTGTTCCTCGCTCTCCCAAAGGGGGCGGGCGCGGGAAGTTCTCTCTCTCTCTCTCTCCTTTTGCCTGAGGGGCGGGGGAGAGGCAAAGTTTGGCCTTTAGAAAAAAACAGAAGGTGAATTTTCTTTGCTGGCAAGTGAAGAATGCAAGAGGCGGGGCTGCCTGCCTCACAAGGCTTGGGAGATGCTGAGTTGCATAAAGGAAATATAAAAACAATAGGAATCAACAGTGAACAAAGAGGACAGTTTGATCCAGTTTTTAATGGATTTGGAACAAAGCAGAAACTCTCCCAGAGGGTGAAATTTCTGGGAATCTGCTGGAATAAGGGAGAAAGGGAAATCACAGATAAAGCCCGAGAAAAGATAATGACTTTTGCCATCCCGCACACCAAAAAGGATGTGCAGCGGTTTATTGGGCTGTTTGGATATTGGAGGAGTCACATTCCTCATTTAGGGCAAATTTTGCAGCCTTTATATCAAGTGACAAGGAAAAAAGAGCAGTTTGAGTGGACAGAAAAACAGCAAGTGGCTTTTGACATGGCCAAAGAGGCCATACAGCAAGCTCTATCATTAGGAAAACTGCAATCTGGTCCAGTTGAGTTGCAGGTGTCAGCTCGGAATAATTATGCAAATTGGAGCTTATGGCAAAAACAAGGCAAACAACGGAAACCTTTGGGTTTCTGGTCAAGGAAGCTGCCGAGTGCAGGAATTTGTTACACGCCTTTTGAAAAACAACTATTGGCGTGTTATTGGAGTTTGGTGGAGACAGAGGCATTAACTGCAGGGCATGAGGTGCTCATGAGGCCATTGATACCTATTCTGACGTGGGTGATGAGTAACCCCACCACACATCGGATAGGTACCGCCCAGGAGAGTAGCATCATTAAGTGGAAATGGTACGTGTCTGAAAGAGTGAAATCTGGACAAAAAGGAGTTTTGGTCCTGCATGAACAGGTTGCTGATGTCCCAGAGGCAGATGAGTCTTGTTTTGAAGTTGAACAGCTGCAGGAGTCACCTGTGTTAACAGGGCCCCGCTATGATGAACTTACAGAAGAGCAGAAAAGCAGGGCGTGGTTTGTGGATGGCTCTTCTCAGTGGGTAGCGGGAAAACGAAGGTGGAAAGCTGGGGCTTTCAACCCTCACCTGGGGCAAATTTTGGAAGAAATGGGTGAGGGAAAAAGCAGCCAATGGGCCGAGTTGAAGGCCGTACACATGGTGATACAACATGCGAGTGTGTCAGGAGCATATATTTACTCTGACTCCTGGTCAGTGGTTAATGGGTTAACCACATGGATGCCTACATGGCAGTCCAATCAATGGCGGATTCAAAAGAAAGAGGTGTGGGGTAAAGAGTTGTGGGAGGAAATCTGGCAAAAGGTCCAAGGGGTCAATATCCATGTCACCCATGTCGATGCCCATACCCAAAATATGGACTCAGAAGCCCTCCACAATAGCTATATTGATGGAGTGGTCAGAGCAATGTCAGTGGAAAGGCAATCCACTGCGGATTTGGCCCGGTGGGCCCATGAAAAGAGTGGACATTGGGGAATTCAAGCTACCACCCAATGGGCCAGGGATAGAGGCATTGATTTGAAAACTGATAATGTAAAGACAGCCATTGAACAGTGTGAGGTCTGTCAGCATCATAGGAGAGGTGTCCCACAACACCTCACTGGACATATACAAAGGGGAAAGAGCCCAGGACAAATCTGGCAAATGGACTTTATTGGTCCCCTTCCAGAGTCACAACGATGTAAATATGTATGCACGGCTGTGGATACATTTTCGGGTGTGGTAGTGGCACACCCAGCCAAAGTGGCTAATCAGAAGGCCACGCTGGCCTGTGTGGAACTAATTGAAAAGTTCTATGGGCTACCTGTACAGATTCAAACTGACAATGGGACCCATTTCACCGGAAATCTGGTGAAAGATTGGGCCAAACACAATCATGTGGAATGGATTTATCACGTTCCATATCATCCCCAGGCTGCGGGTTTAATTGAAAGAATGAATGGGTTGTTGAAAGCCACCTTGAAAAAAGGAGGGACAAACAATAGTTTGGAAGGGTGGAAAAAACGCTTACCACAAGCGCTGAAACAGCTAAACAATAGACCTATTGCACCTGGTACAACACCACTGAATCGAATGATCACTGTCAATCTTGAACACTCTGAAGGACAAATTATTGAGATGTGGAAAATTAACCCAGAGGCAACACTACCAGTGCAAGCGACAAAAGGCTCGGCGGGATTAGATCTAAGAGCTATGGAAACTCTCACCTTAGTACCAGGAACACCCACTGTGGTAAAAACCGGACTAGGGTTGAAATGTCCGAATGGAATGTATGGTCACATATTGCCAAAGTCTGGATTATCCCTGAAAGGTTTAACGACTCTAGCAGGTGTGATTGACAGTGATTATCAAGGAGAACTGGGGGTGGTGTGCTTTGTACTGGGATCAGAGCCCATAACCCTGAATAAGGGGGATGAAGTGGCCCAATTGGTCATTATACCATGCCTAATGACTGACCCTGAAGAGATTGCTAAGCCGGCTGTGATGACGCAGAGGGGCGAAAAAGGCTTTGGTTCCACAGATAAATCTGGGGCCAAAGTATGGGTGAGGCAAGAAAATGGCCCTCCCCGCCCGGCTGAGATCATAGCTCAAGGGACGGATCAGGTGGTGACCATTTTGTATCCAGGAGAGGAAACCTGGATAAATGTACCAATATCAAAATGTTATCTAAGGGAGCACTAATTGTGTGTTTTCTCTTCTCCTAAGTATGTGCTTACTTTGCAGGAATGTTCGGGGGGAGACTGGTGATTGGGCACCCGCAACGTCATGGGTCTTCTTCAACACCCCCCACAAGCACCGAGGACATGGCTATGTCGTCTGCTGGGACATATGCCGCCCTGCCCTCGTTGTGATCCTGTGGATGAGTATCGCCGGTTGCTGGATCCAGATCCACGCCACACCAGGCCAAGAAATGTTTGAGGTGGACAAACCTGTCTCACTGAAATGGAGGGAAAGTCGGATCGGTGCCAATCGGAGTCAAGACGGCTTCTTTTGTTTATCAAACCAAAAGTGCAAGATACTGAACTTAACCAGCCACTGTCCTATTTACGTATGCCCCAAATGTATCGAATACCGATATGATGTGCCTGCGGTGGAGAAGGGGTGCATGGTTAACTTAACTGCCAATGTAACCATATGTGTGGCCAAAATGGTTAATGACTTACTGAAATGTGACACTACCTTAAATGGTACAAAGCTATCCATCAACATAACAGGAGATAAGGAAGTGTATTTGATGAATGGAACAGTCATAAAGGGTCGACGCATCCCCTTTGTGTACCTTATTCTGGTGGTCGACAAAAACCCAAAGCATACATCCCCGATGAATCTGGCACCCATACTGTCGACATGTACAACAGTAGCCACACAAACCAGCCATATCACCGTCAATTGGATGGTAAAGATATCACCCATTCCCAAATGTTCAAAAAGAAAGAAGAGAGCATGGTATGACACGTTGCTGGGAGGATTTGGCACAGTTTTGGGAATCTCCAACACCATTAACAATGAGGTAACCAGATCAATGTTGGCAGATACTGGACATCAAACGTCTTTAGGCATTCAACAAGTTGGATTTTGGATGCCTACGGTGGTGGGGCCTCAAATGGAGGCCGCCAATCTGTTTCAAAAACGTTTGACTTGGGATTTGACCATGTGGAATGCTACGAGTGAATTGATGACAAACATCACTCGCGCTTTCAATTGGACTGTGTGCAACATTCAAGTTTTGGATATCCGCATGCAGTTGGAACGTTTTACTCGCATTGTCACTACCAATCACGCTCGACAATGGCGAGACGTGTGGAACATCACTGAAGAATGGTGGTTAATTCCGCATCCTGAAAAAACCATCTGCAATAGCACGATGTGTAGCGGGCAATGGACTCAATTAAATGTTACAGAAGCTGTTGATGTGTGCAAATATCACGTGTTACCAGTAATTACTGCTACAGCATTTTGGTTTATTCAATTAAAAGGGGGATGGTTTGCTCCAGGGCAGAATAACACCTATGATTTATCAGAATGTGATTTGACTGACCAAGGATATGCATGCCTAAGTCGAGCAATATATACTGAACCATGCTTAACCATGACAGAGGCACTATGTGAATGGAGAACAGAAAAACCCCGTGACATGATGTGGCAAATAGGGCCCCATACTCTATGTGTAGCCACTTTAAACTCCCATCCAATGTTGCCTAGGGTACCTTTCACTGGGTGTCTGCATGGTGTTCACATGTGGCAATGGCATAATCGGACATATCGTCTTACCAACTTCTCTAGTGAGGCCCACCTGACCGCCCTGCAATGGCGGGTGCTGGAAGTTCCATGGCAGGTGTCCCTGGATCGATTCAGAGGCGCACTGAATGGATCCACGGAGATACAACAGCTCATTGGTGATCATATGTCTAATGTGCGTGCTGCAGTGATATCCACTGTGGTGGCCCAAGGAAAGGTATTGCATGCAGCCCATCAGATAGAGCAAGCTTCTGCTCATCACTGGTGGGATATATTCTCAGGCATGTCAGTCACTGCTCGCACAACACTGGTGCCTCCCCTAGCTATATTAGTTGCTGTTCTATGTGTCTTAACACTATGCAATTTCAGTGCTTTCTGCTATATTAGAAGAGTAAAACAGGTTTTAAGTAGAAGAATATATAATTCTCTGGCAAAATGAAAATAAAAGTTATCTTTCGAGATGGAGGATATGGTACCACATCTTGCAAAGTAGAGGTGAGTGCTGAACCCCCTGGTCACTGGATATGTTATAGTTATGCTGTAGGTCCGAGTAGTGAATGGAATTGGTACACTAGACATTTTACCACAAGAAATGAGTTATTATGGCATGTTGTAACATGCATTTGGGACATTAATTGGGTGGAATTAAATCACCACAATGATATTGGAATACCTTACGAGGATGAAAGTATTCCCCAAGAAGAAAGTAATTACCCAATGTTCTTCACCAACTGATAGAACAAATAAGGTCAAAGGGTGGAAAATGTGATATAAATATTTTTAATGTGTGCCCTGATTTGTTTTTCAGTTGGGGAAGAAAGCACTTAGTTGGGGAAGAAAGCAATTATCTTCACCAACTTAACAACTGATCACAAATAAGGTCAAAGGGTGGAATGTAATATAAATGTGTTTTTAATGTGTGCCCTGATTTGTTTCTCAGTTGTTTTTAATATGTTTTAACAATCCAGTTCTCTTTATCTTAAGGCACACCATGACCTGGACAATATGACCTGTTTCTAGAAACTGTTTTCCTTAGCACAGCAAGTTTTATTCACTCCTTAAATCACTGTTGCATGCTTATGAAACGAAGGCGTGACCTTTATTCCTTATATGTGTATTGGGAGAAATGTAGCAGGTGTTCCTGTATGTTTTGGGAATTGCCTGGGAACAGAAATTGGCCCTTCCTGTTCCCCACGCAATTCTATGATGGGAGGGGGGCTTGCTCGGAGCAGAGATGGCCACTCTGTTCTGTACCTAGCCTTCCTTTAAAAACAGGGGTTTTCCCTCAATACGTTGAGTCTGCCGTGAGTTTTCTTGCGCAAAAACGTCCGGCTGAGAAATCCCGCTCTTCCTGGCCGTGGGCTCCCGGTCACCTGTATCAAACGGTAAGAGCTTGTGAAATGACATGAAATGCATTGATCCTTGTGTGTGAAGGAAATGTGTGACATGCAATGATTTCTCTTTTGTGTATGGAGATATGGTCTGTGGGGAATAAAGAGATACAGTTTTATTCTAGCAGCCGTGTCTCAGTGTGAATACTTTGTCTCAGTGTACATTCTTTTCTATGTGCCGACTTCTCACGAACCTGTCTAAATATTTTCATAAAACAACGATATATGTAAAGTTTCAGAAAAAATGGACTTAATATTGTTTGCCGATGACACTAATCTGCTATGCAGTGGAAACAATTTGGAACAACTTCTGGATACACTCGGAAAGGAATTAGGAAAGCTTAAACTGTGGTTTGATTCAAACAAATTAACGCTCAATTTAAGTAAGACAAAATTTATAGTCTTTAACAACCATCACAACAACCCAGTACCCAAACTCAATGTAAATGGTGTAGAGATTGAAAGGGTATCTGAAACTAAATTCCTTGGAGTAATAATTGATAACAAACTGTGTTGGAAGTCACATATTAATTATTTTAAAGGTAAAGTATCCAAATCAATTGCAATATTACACAGAGTGAAATATTTGCTGAATCAACCCACACTATACACCTTGTATCATTCATTAATACTCCCATACATGACATATTGTAATGAAGTATGGGGAAATACATATAAAACAAACATATATCCACTCTTTATGCTTCAAAAGAGAGCTATTAGAATAATAAACAAAGCAGCTTACAGGGAACCAACAAACCCACTTTTTCTCAAACAAAAAACTCTCAAGTTGAAAGATCTGGTTGACTTTAAAACCGCAATAATAATGTGACGTTTGCAGGGGTTCACACAAAAAGACAATGGAGCAGATGGCTGTGATCAACCAGATTTATTTTACACACACCCCGACCCCCAACCTGCTTCTCAGCACAGACAGGAGCGGAGGTCATTCTCACAGACCTCTGTTTACATCACGGTTACACACACATGATACATCTTGCCCTAATCCTGCTAAACACTGCTGGGCCATTATAATGCAGTTATAATGACACAGCAGTATAACTCAGAAGTAACACATTTAACACACACACAGTAACGTTTCAAACTGGCAAAGCATGCTGGGAAATCCCTGGCTCCCTTAAAATGGCCCCGACGTTACACTGCCCCCCCCCTGGACTGGTTTCTGTCCCCAGAAAATTCAAAGTCCACTTTCAGAAATCCAACGCGAGTCAGCCCGGTGCCAGGGCGGCATGCACGGGCCATCTGAGTCTCGGTCAGAGCATCTGGTTGGGGTAGGGTTCCGGTTTGGCCATCAGCGGGCGGATGGACACATCTGACAGCCTCTGTAGGACCACGCACAGTCCCTTCCCTGGCAGCGGGAGTCCCAGGCCCGCTCCGGCCGACTCCCACCGCTGCCAGTTCTCCCAGGCGGCCGCTGGCCCGCATCCATGCGTCCAGCCTTTGCCGCGCCTGGAAAGTGGCCGCATCTTCGTCCTGCTCGCTCCGCTGCGTCGCTCCTGCGCCTCTGTGACGTCATCTGCCGGGGGAAGCATCTGCAGGAGGCGGCTTTTTTTCCCGTCCATGCCACCTCGCTCTAATTTAGCGTCGGCGAGGGGCCAGTTTGTCGTGCGCTGTGTGCGGGGCAGTACCATGCCATGTACCCTGGCTCTGTGCAGCGGAAGCCGTCCTTCCTCGCGTCGCCACGGCTGTCTCCTTCGTACACGCGCTGCTGTGATCTGCCGTAGCTCCTCCTCCACTCGCTCTCAGCACGGTGGTTTCCTCTGATGATCAGCGCGGCAGCCAGCTCAACCTGGGCCAGGTGGTCATCCAACAGGTTCTCGCCGTTGTAGCGGGGAATCTTGGCCCGCTGCTGAATGGATGAGACTGTCATCTCCCGGTCGATTGCCGCTCTTAGTCGCTCTGGAATCGCCAGCCCGTCCTGCCCTGAAAAGGGCGGGAAGCGGGGCTGGTTTGCTCTGCTCCGTCCATCGCGGCGAAGCTCTCCAGGGGCCGGCGTCTCAGCTCTACACTCCGTTCCCGGCTGAGCGATGAATCGCTCCGGCCGCTGTACCTCCACCTGGATCCTCATCTCGCTCCATATCCCACTTCTGACACCAGTGTGACGTTTGCAGGGGTTCACACAAAAAGACAATGGAGCAGATGGCTGTGATCAACCAGATTTATTTTACACACACCCCAACCCCCAACCTGCAACTTAGTACCCAGAGCAGTGGAGGTCATTCACACAGACCTCTGTTTACATCACGGTTACACACACATGATACATCTTGCCCTAATCCTGCTAAACACTGCTGGGCCATTATAATGCAGTTATAATGACACAGCAGTATAACTCAGAAGTAACACATTTAACACACACAGTAACGTTTCAAACTGGCAAAGCATGCTGGGAAATCCCTGGCTCCCTTAAAATGGCCCCGACGTTACACTAATGTTCAAAGTGAAAAATTTATCACTGCCCGCAAATATCCAAAAGTTGTTCCAAACAAGGGAGAAACGATATCACTTCAGAGGAACATGTAAATTTCAAAAGCCTACAGTGAGAACAACCACCAAGCAACACTGTATTTCAGTGCAAGGAGTCAGATTATGGAACGATTTTGGACCTGAATTAAAATCATGTACAACGCTTGGACAATTTAAACAAAAACTAAAGGAAGAAATACTCCAAACATATTTACAAGACGACATGTAAACTCACATAAGGATTGACATATCCAGCCTGTGTTGTGTTGTAGCTTAGTTTTGTTTTTTTTTTTGTTTTTTTCTCTGTGACATTTTGTCTTAGATTTGTTTTGAATAGTAACCGCTTAACTTAGCTTAGTTTTCTTTTTTTTTCTCTGTCACATTTTGTCTTAGCTTTGTTTTAAATTGTAATCGCTCTTGTCTTGTTTTCTCTTTTTTCTCTTTTGAATTCTTGGATGGAATATGGGTGGGCAATATAAGCTGCGGCTTCAGCCATCACCCATTTCGGATAACTCACGTGGAATTGTATAGAAGAAGGAGTCTTTGTCTAATTTGACCTTGTTGTTATATTATACAGTTTCTTTTAACCTGTACTGTACTATCCGAAATAAATTCATTCATTCATTCAAATCCTGTCCTCCCGGAAGTCCCGCCCCTCCATCAGCCAATAGATTCAAAGGAACTTCAGCCAATGATGTGAGGTTTTGACTCCACCCGCTGCAGGTGCCTTTCAGTGCACGAGAGAGCTTGATCTGCCACAAGGTAATTTATAAAATTTGCAGCATTACCACCTTAATTTAAAACAGAAACGTTTATGAGACCTAAGTAATGTTAGCGTCATTACCCAAATGAACCAAAATCTGTATTTTTGTTACAGCTATAAAAAGTGAATGTTAGCCTGTTAGCTACATTTCTGCTGATTAATCTATGAGCTTCAGCTCATAGATTTATTTTTAAAAAAATCCATCCATCCATCCATCTTCTACCGCTTTTCCGGAGGTCCGGGTCGCGGAGGCAGCAGTTCAAGCAGAGAAGCCCAGACTTCCCTCTCCCCAGCCACCTGCTCCAGCTCTTCAGAGGGGATACCAAGGCGTTCCCAGACTAGCTGGGAGACATAGTCTCTCCACCGAGTCCTGGGTCTGCCCCGGGGTCTCCTCCCAGTGGGACGTGCCTGAAACACCTCAAGTGGGAGGCGTCCAGGAGGCATCCTAATCAGATGCCCATACCACCTCAACTGACTCCTTTCAATGTGGAGGAGCAGCGGTTCTACTCTGAGCCTCTCCCGGATGACTGAGCTCCTCACCCTATCTCTGAGGGTGAGTCCAGCAATCCTACGGAGAAAGCTCATTTCAGCCGCTTGTATCCGCGATCTCGTTCTTTCGGTCATTACCCAAAGCTCGTGACCATAGGTGAGAGTAGGAACGTAGATTGACTGGTAAATCGACAGCTTTGCCTTAGAACTAAGCTCCCTCTTCACCACAACAGACCGGTACAACGTCCGCATCACTGCAGATGCTGCTCCAATCCGTCTGTCGATCTCTCGCTCCATTTTCCCTTCACTCGTGAACAAGACCCCAAGATACTTAAACTCCTCCACTTGGGGCAGGAGCCTGTCCCCAACCCAGAGAGGACAAAAAATCAATAAAATTAAAAAATCAATTAAAAAATAAAATAGATTTATTTTTAAAAACCAGTCTGCTGTCATAAAGGAGTTCAAACTGATAAATGGTTTGTAACTGGCTGCTAGAAAAATCAACAATCTTTTTCTGAACCTATCAGCTATATTTCTGTCAGAAATGCTAGTGCCATGTGTGGTTATATCTCGATACTAGCATGACAAGATCGATACTTTTGTTTGGGGATTTTTTTTTTTTTTGCCCTCTATGCTCAGCACCTTTGCTGCTTCTGTTTTGTCTAAGAGTAGATATGTCCAGACAAATGGCAGGAAAGAAGAATTTAAGTTTTGAAATATTCATTGCTCTCCAGCAATAATTTTGTGCAGTTTTTGCACTTTCAAATTCAGTTTATTACAGTATCTAAAATAAGCACTTTTTATCATAAACATGATTAACTAATAAATGCTAGAATGCAAAAAAAAAATGTAGGCATCTAGTTATGATGTTATCTTAACAATGAATGTATTTCTGGCAGAAATGTAATTACTGTTTATATGTAGCTAACCAGAATAAATGGTTTTCTCTCAGAAATCTCTATTAATGATATGTAGGTAACAATAAATGTATTTCTGGCAGAAATGCCAATTACTGTTCATATACTGTATTGTTATTTGGAAGAAATTAATTTCTGTCAGAAATTTCTATTGATGATGATATTTAGGTAATAAATGTATTTCTGGCAGAAATGTTAATTACTGTTCATATATAGCTAACCTGAATAAAAGTATTTCTGACAGAAATATCTATTGACGATAATATGTAGGTAACAATAAATGTATTTCTGGCAGAAATGTAATTACTGTTTATATGTAGCTAATCAGAATAAATGGATTTCTGTCAGAAATCTCTATTGATGATATGTAGGAAACAATAAATGTATTTCTGGCAGAAATGTCAATTACTGTGCATATATAGCTACCAATAATAACTGGATTTCTGTCAGAAATATCTATTGTTGATGATATGTAGGTAACAATAAATGTATTTCTGGCAGAAATGTTAGTTAATGTTCATATATAGCTACCAATAATAACTGGATTTCTGGCAGAAATATCTATTGCTGATTACATGTAGGTAACAATAAATGTATTTCTGGCAGAAATGCCAATTACTGTTCATATATTGTCATTTGGAAGAAATTAATTTGTCAGAAATTTCTATTGATGATGATATGTAGGTAACAATAAATGTATTTCTGGCAGAAATCTTAATTACTGTTCATATGTAGCTAACCTGAATAAAAGTATTTCTGGCAAAAATATCTATTGATGAAAATATGTAGGTAATAAATTTATTTCTGGCAGAAATGTCAATTACTGTTCAGTTATTGTTATTTTGAGTAAATGAGTTTCTGGCAGAAATATCTATTGTTGATGATATGTTGGTAACAATAAATGTATTTCTGGCAGAAATGTCAATTACTGTTCATGTGTAGCTAACACCAACAACTGGATTTCTCACAGAAATTTCTATTCATCATGATATGCCAGTAATAAATGCATTTCTGGCAGAAATCTTAATTACTGCTCATATGTAGCTAACCTGAATAAAAGTATTTCTGGCAGAAATATCTATTGATGATAATATATAGGTAACAACAAATGTATTTCTGGCAGAAATGTCAATTACTGCTCAAATATTGTTATTTTGAAAAAGAAATTTCTGTCAGAAATATCTTTTGTTGATGATATGTAGGTAACAATGAATGTATTTCTGGCAGAAATGTCAATTGCTGTTCATACATTCTTATTTTGAAAAAGAAACTTCTGGCACAAATATGTATTGAAGATAATATGTAGGTAGCAATAAATGCATTTATGGCAGAAATTTCAGTTACTTGGAGCTAAAAAGAATAAATATATTTCTGATAGAAATGTTTATTGATGATGATATGTAGGTTATAATAAATGCATTTCTGGAAGAAATGTCTGTTGCTGATGATATCTTGGTATTCAGTATAAATGGATTTCTGTCCAAAATGTCAATTATTCTTCAAAGGTAGTCAACAAGACTAAATGGATTTGTTTAAGAAATGTAATTTACTAATCAGATTAAACTATTTTTTCAGTCTGAAATGTACACTTTATAAGTAGCAATATCATCTGTATTTCTGTTAGACCTGTAAGGATAATACTTCTTTGTAGCTACCCATAGTGACTGCGTAGCAGAATATGTCAGCTCACAGATTACCTTCCTAGATTCTGTAAGAATCCATTATTTAATTCTACTAGTGTCAATTCATCATGCAGAAGTACCTATTAACTGTATTTTTGTCATATGTGAGTCATGAAAAATGGACACTTCCCCCTCCAGAAATTATTACAATTTTATAATTATCTTCTAGTTGAACTGTAGACCTATTCACCCTTACCCTGGATTTACACTGACTATGGATGCAGTATGTTACAGCTGTGATCCAGACTCCGCAGCAAATAGTTACCATTCTCGTCAATTTTCTAATCCCCACCTGCTCCGGACCACTGCGGAACAAATCTGGCTTGTCAGATTCAGTTCACTAATGAAATGACACAAGTCTATTTTTGACAGATGCCACATACAGTCCTCAAGGAAATCCCATGGTATCTTGCGGTATTTAATAGCCGTTTGAGCATTAAAAACGATTTAAGGATCGTGCCTTATTTTCTGAGGTCTACTCCTCCACCATTGTCAAAGAAGGTAAAAACTTGACTAACCGCTTCATAGAATTAAAATTAACAGGCTACTTACGTTTTATTTAGAGCCCAAAAACCCAGGTGGTGAGTCGCTGCATCACACTTCCTTGTTCTCATTACGTGATTGCGATTGGTTCATCTCGGTCACTTTTGGGTCTTTTTCGAGATCGTGGTTATTTTGTATAATTCTCGCATGATCTTGTATTTCAAACTCTGTTCTCATCCATGCCGCAGCAAAACACAAACAGATTTGGTAGGAACAGACACAAGGGGCCAGCCGCACTGCATCTGCAATGTACTACATCTGGAGTTAGTATAAATCCTAGGTAAGACTGACATTGCATCTCTCCTTGTTTCTAGAAAATGCAGAGAGGAACAAAAAGAAAGCGAACCGGAACAGCTACCACCAATACTGCCACCAGCAAAACCATCTCCGCCAGTGCCTCTGTCACAGCTACCACCACTAGTGCCATTAGCACAACAATCCCCACTCGTGTCAGTAGCACTACCACCAACGCAACCATTCCCACCAGTGCCTCTAGCACAGCTGCCACCATGAGGGCCAAAAGCACCACAGTCCCCACTAGTACTGGTAGCTTTACCACCAACACAGCCATCCACACTAGTGCCACAAACACTACTAAAACAACCAAAGTCACCTCCCACACTGCAGTCCTTACTCAGTTCACTCTATCCACCCAGCACACTTCATCTATCAGCATGGCAGTAGGGACTCCTGCACCCTTAACACCACAGATTTTCAAAAGAAGTTTGTAGTCTAGTCACTCGCCCACCCGATGGTAAAAAGAGAAGGTATGAGTTATTTCTTTTATACCAGAATTATTCACTGACACACATCTCTCTCTGTCTCGCTCTCGCTCTCTCTCTCTATTAGGGGTGTAACAGTACGTCTAAAATCATAGTTTAGTACGTCCCTTGGTTTTAAGGTCATGGTTCGGTTCATTTTTGGAACAGTAAGGAGACATAATGCAAAACATAAAACTGCTTATCTTTTGTATAAGTGGGAACAATTTTACTGACAAAAACTGAACTGTCACAGGTAAATTCTCCAATAAATAAAATATTCTCAAATGAACAAATTAAAAATGTATACAATAAATAAATTAACTTTTTAGGAAATGAACGATGCAGACATGTGCAACAATAGAAGTTTGAACATGTCATGATTTGCCCCTCAGGGCAGCGAGGAAAGACCCAGGCGCTCAACTGCAGTTTGTGATGTTTATTCAAGGAAAACACAAAGTCCAAAAGTGCACAAAAAAAAAAAAAAAACTTACAGCAAGGTGAACATGAAGACGGCGAGATGAAAAGACAGGAAAACGCACCAGAACAGGGTGAGGGTTCTGGTGGGGATGAGGAGGTGCTAGGTGAGGCTCTGACAAGGAGTGACGGCAAAGCCAGACTATAAATAGGGCAGGCAAGTGATCAAGACAAATGGCAGCAGGTGTGGAACACATGAGCGGGTAGGATGACCTAAATACTAGGCATGAAAAAACTGAGCAACACATACAAGATGATAACAAGGTGGGAGTGTCTGGAGAATAAGGTGGGGAGCTCATGTCAGATGGAAACAAAATATAAACACAATACTAAAGTAAGACCTGGATGAACAAAGGCGCCTAAAAAACTAACAGAATAACACTGAGAACTAAAATTACATAAACAGGCAACACTAAAATGCATAATCCATCCTGAAACAATACACAGCAATATAATCACACAAAACTGAGATACAAGAACTAACCAGGAATAAAGTGAGAGCATGAGCCTGGTGGAACACCACGCTCAGCCTCATGACAGAACAGCCTATTTTAAAAAGTTGCCATAGCTAAATAAAATAGTCACCCATGAAACATGAGTTGGAAACTTGAACTTAACAGCGATGGTTAGTGGGTGGGATCGACCCTGTGACCTTCTTGCTGTGCTGCCACAGTGCTAACCACTGCACCGCCTGACTATAATTAGTTAATATAATAATGGGATTTTAAATTATTAAAATGAGATTGATTTAAATAAGTGTGTTTTCTTTAAAGAATGGGACACATTTTGCAAATTTTGCCAGGGTGTGTAAACTTATGAGCACAATTACATACGTATGCGTGTGTGTGTTAGGAATCATCCCAAGGTAATAACAATAAGTAATAGCTGATATATTTGTGTGTGATGCACTCACAGCTCATTTGTGCCATAACAGTATGAATAAATGCATTACTTTTGTTTACATTTCAAACAAGTGTTTCATTACAATCTTTGTACACTTTTTGCAGCAGTTTTATTATGGATACTTTTCTTGATAGAACAATGTTTATGTGTGAAGCTTTCACTGATAGCCAAAAAGATGGTTTTGAATAGTACTATATTTTTATTGTCATCTATAATATCACAACAAATTCTAGATACACTGGATAAAACTTTAAGTTCATATTACCCATCCCTAGAGTTCAGGCTTTTCATGTGACTTGCTGCATTGTCCTTGATGTGCTGTATTGGACATATCTAATGTTATGTGATTTGTGTACACAGATGTAAAATCACAGTGGAAGAACTGTCCAGACGAGTTGGTGCCCCAGAGTGCACGTCCCTAGCAACATACCTACGGACTGACAATGCAAGGAGGGAACTGCAAGCCCAGTTGGACAAAGCTGGGATTAAGCCGACTCATCTCACAGCAAAGACATCATTTTCTCGTCTTTGTGAAGGCAAGCTACTGTAGATTCCTTCCAATTTTCAGAAATCATTAACAAGATATAGAGATGACACTTTTTAAATTAGTTTATTTATTTCAGTATTTTTGTTTTTTCCCCATTTCAGAAGAGGTCAGTGCCTTATGTGAGAGCTGTGTTACTGTGGTGCACGATCATCTTTCCTTTGATGGCCTGCACATGTTTCCGGAGGACACAGATGAGTTGGTGACTCTAGCAAGGTTGTCAGAGTTTAGGGAGGTTTCAAGCTGATTCTACATTATTCACAATTGTTGTTAGGAAGTATTCATCCTCCTTTGTAATGAATAATACCCTGCTTTACCATCTTAATGATGCAACCTAAGACTTAAAATTCCTGCAGGTGAGATTACATAAATGGCTAACATTTTATTGCATTTTCTCTGGCTCAGTTTTGAGTTAGTATGTAGTTAGAGGGTATGGAATATTATTTCTTTTCAAAACATCCACAACTAAAAATAGTTTTTTTTTCATTATATCTAGTGTAGAAGTTGTTGACATTTCTACGAAACAATAAATAGCAACTTTCCAAAAACATTAACAGAATAAAATTTACACATTACACTGACAAACGTAACATGACAAAATTTATCCTTTAAAGTTCACTTTATCTTGTGTCAAGTTTTCACACACAGTTTGTATGATGTTCATAAATGACAATTCTTTACTTCAAGTTTATGGCTATAAATAGTTTGAGGTGGACAGTTCTTCTCACAGTCAGTTTGTATTTCCAGGTCCCACCTGAGGGGAGCTATGGGGGCCTTAAAATCAAGAATGGAAGCCGTTGAGCTGGCGACCCATGGATTCATGTTGAAAATGCTCTACCTTGTGCTGGCAATTTTTGAAAAATGTTTAGATAACCAAACTAGTGTTAGACATTGAAAAGTCAGGACTGTGTTCCAGCATTGAACTTTGTTCTGTTTACTGATGCACAATGTTGTAGCTTTGGTACAAGCTTTTGCCTGCAGCACAGGCAGTTTGACAACCAATATGAATGTGTGTTTTGGAACCAAAGGTGAAACTTGTTCATCTGTAACATCACAACAGCCAGGAATTGCAATATGTATGTTTGTATGGTTAAGAGTTTAACTAAATAAAGTTCCATTTGGCATGAAGTTACAGTTTTATGTTTTAACAATATACATGTGAGCAATGGACATTTTTTACTAAGCTAAAACTCACAAAAGTCACAATTTAAAATGTTATGTGAATCTTTATCTATCAGAATCACATTCTTTGATTTCTCCAGTGCCTTTAACACCATCCAGCCACTGCTGCTGCATGAGAAGCTGCGGGTGATGGGGGTTGACAGCTCTGTGATCTCCTGGATTACTGACTACCTGACAGGCAGGCCACAGTTTTTTCAGCTGGGCAGTGTCTTGTCTGATGTGGTGGTTAGTGATAAAGGAGCTCCACAGGGGACTGTGCTCTCTCCTTTTCTCTTCACCTTATACACCACTGACTTTCAGTACAACACCGAGTCATGCCACCTGCAGAAATTCTCTGATGACTTGGCTGTTGTTGGGTGTATATAAGAGGGGGAGAGGAGGGGGAGTAGAAGGCACTGGTAGACAGATTTGTGGAGTGGACAGAGCAGAATCACCTGAGACTGAACGCCAGCAAGACCAGAGAGATGGTGATTGACTTCAGGAAGAAGAGGACACCTTCTCAGCCATTGCAGATTGGTGGGGGGGATGTGGAGGTAGTGGAGGACCACAAATATCTGGGTGTCATGATCAGCAACGGACTGGACTGGAAATCTAACACTGATGCTGTGTACAAGAAGGGGATGAGCAGACTCTACTTCCTAAGGAAGCTGAAATCCTTCAACATGTGCAACAGGATGCTGGAGCTTTTCTACCAGGCCATTGTTGCCAGCACCATCTTCTTTGCTGCTGTCTGTTGGGGTTGCAGTATCAGAGCCAGCAACACCAACAGACTTGACAAGATAACCAACAGGGCTGGCTCTGTGATTGGTCTCAGGCTGGAGACTTGACACTGTGGTGGAGAGGAGAACACTAAATACACTGTGATCCATCATGGACAATCCAGATCACCCCCTCCACCACACACTGGACAGACAGCAGAGCACTTTCTCCAGCAGACTAATACAGCTTTGCTGTCCAGTGGTCAGGTACGGGAAATCTTTCCTGCTACATGTCATCTAACTGTACAGTAACTCACTCTGATGTTGAATTCTGGTCATAACAATGCTGCCATACTGTGCCTTGCAATATGATTGGTACCTCATTGCACCCTGTGCCTTAAAATCCTTCTTTGTACAGTCAGTACGATCCATATATTCATAAGGATCATCTATTTAACACAGTAGCAGCCTGTGTAGTATAGTATATAAAGTTATCTAAATATTTTTACTTCCCTGGGTAACTCCTTTTTCTATTAAGCTGTATTTCTGTTGGTTTTGGTCGTCTACTGTCATCGTCGGCCTCCGTCGGTCTATGATGACCATGGAAGAGAATCCTAAACGTCTACTTTGCTGGAACAGCACCGCCTGTGGCTGAACAGGCCGATGCGCACCGGTGTTCTACCTTCCAGCCTTGGGCGTTGGTAGGATTCGAGCCTGGGCAGGAAGATATGGAGGACAAGATGTTACCCATGCAGCATGTCCCCCCTCTCCACGTCACTGATGAATCCAAAGGAACAGCAGGGCTGCTATAGTTTGGCACCAGCGCCGTCACAGGAGCTGCCAGAACGATGTTGAGCACAACAGAGAACTGCCTTAGGGGCTCCGACTCTGGATGTTTCCTCAGGGTTGACTCCCGAAGCCTTTTCCGTGACCGGGTGTGCCGCAAGGCAGCGGAGGTTTGAAATCAGGGTTTACCTTCCTCTAGATGGGCTACCTTCTCAAGTTGACGAGCCACCATCTACCCGAAGCATCTGGTTTTAAGGCGCCAGAGATCCGCCCTCGCCCCTTCTCCTATTAGTAAAAGCAGTTCCGCCGGGCTTAGAGACTAAACCACACGGGCAGGATAGGAGTTGGACTTAGTTGTCAGAGGCTTTTCGAGACGCACGCCGTAAGGAGCATTTTATGAGCACTGGGAGCTTAACCCCAGTACCGCTCCTGGTTATGACAACCTTGGAACCAAGGTCTACTGTGACATGTCTACTGTCATGCTGCTGTTACACACTGTAATTTCCCTGTTTGGGATCAATAAAGTACATCTATCTAAAAAGTAACTAATGTGCAGTTAGTTTTCTCCCTTTACAAACAACTTCTTTGCATTTTACAATTGAATTTAATATTAACCCAGTCAGTTTACATATATGATGGTATACAATTAATCAAAAAACATGAAATGAAACAAGTTTCATCACCATTCTCATTTACTGTGAGAATGTATCACCTACTCACATATAAGTAAACCAGGATCAATCTCCCATCGGCAACAATCACATTAGTCAGTCACATTTGTTTCCAAGATAAAACCTCTAGAAATTATGATAATGTTATGCACTTTTTGATAAACACAAGGCACCTTAAACATACCAACCACTGAATGCACACTAAAAACAGTTGACATTAACAGTCTTCACATTTATAGTCACGTTTCGGAACTCAGACACCATTCATGCAATTCTGCTCTCATATTTTTAACACATTTTGACTCTTCTAAAGTGACAGTTGTGCTTTCAAGTGATTCTCAGTGTCCTCTTGCAGACTACTGTCTTTTAGTAATATCTCAGAAAGTCTGATGCAGACACATATTTCTTTAAGGCTATTACAGAGACATGTGCAATGTTTACTCTGAACACTGACAACTCCAAAGTCTTTTTGGTGATGCACAATCAGATGTTTTCCATCCCATTCATAACTCCATCCATCCATCCATCTTCTTCCTCCTAATCCTTTTCGGGTCGCGGTGGGGCTGGAGCCTATCCCAGCATCTTTGGGCGAGAGGCAGGGTACACCCTTGACAGATCACCAGTCCATCGCAGGGCCAACACAGAGAGACAGACAACCATTCACTCTCATAGTCATACCTAAGGATAATTTAGAATCCACAGTTTGATGTCAATTAACCTAACTTGCATGTTTTTGGCATGTGGGAGGAAACCGGAGAAATCCCGGAGTAAACCCACGCAGACACGGGGAGAACATGCAAACTCCACACCGATCACTGTTGGTCGGTGGCTGGGATCGAACCCAGGATCTCCCAGCCAAGGGTGAGTTGCTGTGCTGCCGCAGTGCTAACCACTCCACCACCGCGCTGCCCTCCCATTCATAACTTTTTTGTTCAAAAAGAGACATGGCTGTCCTGTTCCTGAGTTCATTTATGTCAGTGTCCATTTCTTTGCATTTTTTCATGGCCAAGATAATATGCTTGCACAAATTACCTCTCAAGAACACTGTGCATTGGCACTGCATTGCAATGACATCGACATTGTAGTTTTTTCCTTCATCTGCTTCAGAGGGAACTGAACATTGACCAGCATCATTTAGAATGACTTTATTAAGAAACCCTTTACTCATCATCCTGGATGAAGCTTCCACTGTGTGGTGTGTGTTTGAGTCCTGGATTCTGTTGGCACTGTAGAGGTCATCCAGCTAGCTTTCAAGGAAGAAACACAAAGTTATAGTTCTTAAATTACAGAATATAATATTTTTTTTATCGGTTATTAGCAAACTGTAAATATAAAAATGTTACCTTTTTTCTCACAGAAGTGTGGTATGAAATAGCATTTAATCTGCAAAAAATTAGCTGTGGAATACTGGAAGGGAGTTGTGTTCTGCTGATAGCAATAGTTTACTCACATCGATTAACAGGCTAAATCTGAAAATTTTCACGTTATGCTGTTAAAAAATATGCTCCGTACTGTGGGTGTTTATATATTTATATATCTACATATTATTCCATCTAGCTACATTGCTCCGCACTGTGTGTGTTTATATACTTGCATATTTATTCCACCTAGCTGCAATGCTCCGTACTGTGGGTGTTTATATATTTACATATTTATTCCATCTAGCTACAATGCTCTGCACTGTGTGTTCATATATTCATATATTTATTCCATCCAGCTACAATGCTCTGCACTGTGTGTCTGTGTGTGTGTGTATATATATATATTTTATAGTAATAGGTACATATGTTTATTAGCTGCTCTTGCTTGCTTGTTTTTTTTTTTTCTTGCCTTCTGATTGTTGCTCTGAGTGTTGCTATCCCTGTGCTGTTGCAATCCTGGAATTTCCCCGTTGTGGGACTAATAAAGGCTTATCTTATCTTATCTTATCTTATCTTATCTTAAAATGATTTTAACTGTGGGGCGGTGTGGAGTAGCTGTAGCCACTTACTTGTGAGTAGCCAGAGCACTACAATGTGAGTACATGCTTAGAGACAGTGATCCAGGCTTTTAGAGCCTCATGCCATGACTACTGTAATGTGCTGTATGTCGGGATCAGTCAGGCTTCTGTTGCTCGCCTACAATTGGTGGCAAAGGCTGTCACTAGATTTTTAACTGGTACATGTAAGCAAGAGCACGTCACTCCGATTTTAGCTTCTCTTCACTGGCTCCCTGTCAGCCCCTCTATACCTCGCAAACCTGCTCCATCCTTACACCCTGTCACGTGCACCCAGGTCTGCTGACCAGTTGTGCCTAAGACACGGGGTGAGCTCAGAGGTGATCGTGCCTTTTCAGCTGTGGCTACAAAACTGTGGAATGAATTGCCATTAAACATTAATCTGACTCCTTCACTTACTGTTTTTACATCTTGTTTAAAAATGCACTTTTACTTCCTGACTTTTGACCCAAGGAGAGATGTTGACTTTTATTCTATTTGTTTTTGTTTTTCTTATTTTTGTTTTGTTTTGTGTACAGCTGTTTGGTCAGCTTGTTGTTTTAAAGTGTTTTTTAAATAAAACTGGGTTGGACTGGATAGTCCCAGTCTCACCTGCAATATACAGTCGAGTGCAAGTTCTCATTTTTGACTTGGTGACTGAAGTGGGTGAATCAACTCAAAAAGGGGGTCAGTTAAAAAAACCCTCAAATCTCATAAACTTACTACGGTTTTAAAAAAATAGTTTAATTTTTTTTTCACTGCTACAGTTTAGCTTGCAATGCCGAATGCATTTCTAAATTTGCAGCTGCTGTGTGTATTTGCAGCACATTTCTCTATTTGAGAGTGTTGTGATTTTTTGTATCATCTACTTGTTGTCATTTTGATGCTTTCTTAATTTGGTTTTCTTTTGTCTATTTAAGATAAGATAAGACAAGCCTTTATTAGTCCCACAATCGGGAAATTCCAGGATTGCAGCAGCAAAGGGATAGCAGCACTCAGAGCAATAGTTAATAAGAATAAGATATGAATTGGTTAGCCAAAGCAGTAAATAGATATACAGCACATATGTACACAGTTACTGTATATACACAGTGCAGGAGCATTGCAGCTAGATGGCATCAACAGCATTACAGTTAGTTAAATTACCTGGCAAAATATAAATATAGACCCAGACAGACCAGACATTTGCAGGTGTTTCCTTAACTTGCAACATGTTTGAGCTCTTGGGGCCAGTTCTGCGTTGCACCTGTACAGTGCATCACCGGTCAGTGACTGCCTGTACAGTCAGTGTTCAATACCAGTCCAACTGGTTATTTTAGATAATAACAATTCCCTCCTCAGCTGACACTGTTTTGAGTAGCTTCTCACTTCATTCACCTTTTAGTCCCCTACCTTGCCTCTCCATACTGGGAACACGCTTACTACCCTCCACTGCAGGTAAGACTGACTATTCATATGTACTTCGCACAGGAAGTGTGAAGTATTTGCAGTAAGTGCTGGATAAATAATACAAGCATGATAATTTAATTTAGTTTTAGTTTATTATATCCCACACTTTGTTCCATTTTAGTCAACTTAAAAAAGTGGATAATCAAATATGCTACAAATAGGGATGGGCATATATATACTGAAGTATTGATACTTTGATACCAGCTGCTCAGTACTTTTTAAATATCGCGATACCACCGTGTTAATACAAAATGTGCAATTTGTTTTCACGTCTAAAAGTTTAGGCATTAAATTTATGAGTGAAAACTGGTGAAAACCCAGCCCAGGCATGTTTTCGAGATGGTCTGCTGTGTCACATGATTATGGCAGCCTATCAGATGTCAGAGCCGAAGACTCACTGCGCACTGGCAGCCTCCAGCCAAGCAGTCACTACTAACTCCAGTACATAGCAGAGTGAGCTCAGCAGCGTCGTGGGCAGCAGAAGTATTATTTCTGAAATGTTGCACCATTCACTAAAATTCTATGGTGACACTAAGCAGCATAATTTTGAAAAACAAACAAAATAAGCACTATTTAAGTTTGTAAAATAAAATAAATAAATAATAAAATAAAAATAACATGGATCGTCACCTTATCGTGGTGGGGGGGTTTGCGTGCCCCAGTGATCCCAGGAGCTATGTTGTCCAGGGCAATTTGCCTCTGATAGGGTCACTCAAGACAAACTGGTCCTGGGTGAAGGGCCAGACTAAGAGCGATCCAACAGACTCTCATGATAAACTGTATATCAAGGATTCAGTGTACCCCGCCCGGTATGGGGTTACCGGGGCCCCACCCTGGAGCCAGGCCTGGGGGAGGGGCTCGAAGGCTAGCGTCTGGTGGCTGGGTTTCCACCCATGGGACCCGGCCGGTCTCAGCCCGAAGGAGTTACATGGGTCCGCCCTCCAGTGGGCTCACCACCTGCAGGAGGGATCATGGGGGTCCGGTGCTATGTGGATTAGGTGACGGTCAAAGGCGGAGACCTTGGCGGACTGATCCCAAGCTTTCTAAACTGGCTTTTGGTACGTGGAATGTCACCTCTCTGGTGGGGAAGGAGCCTGAGCTGGTATACGAGGTTGAGAGATACCGTCCAGATAAAGTCGGCCTCACCTCAACACACAGCTCCGGTTCCGGAACCAGTCTCCTGGAGAGGGGCTGGAGCTTGGCCTTTTCTGGAGTTGCCCCGGGCAAGAGGCGACGAGCAGGGGTGGGTATTCTTGTATCCCCCCACCTTGCTGCCTCTATATTGGAGTTTTCCCCGGTGGACGAAAGGGTTGCTTCCCTGCGCCTTCGGGTTGGGAAACGGGTCCTGACCATCATTTGTGCCTATGCATCAAATGATGTTTCAGAGTACCCACCCTTTTTGGAGTCTGTGACTGGGGTGCTGGAGGGTGCTCCTCTTGCAGACTCCATTGTCCTACTGGGGGACTTCAATGCGCACGTGGGCAACGACAGTGAAACCTGGAGGGGGGTGATTGGGAGGAACGGCCTGCCCGATCTGAACCTGAGTGGTGTTCAGTTATTGGACTTCTGTGCTAACCACAGTTTGTCCATAACAAACACCATGTTCAAGCATAAGGGTGTCCATATGTGCACCTGGCACCAGGACACCCTAGGTCGCAGGTTGATGATCGATTTTGTTATCGTGTCATCAGACCTGCGACCGTATGTCTTGGACACCCGGGTAAAGAGAGGTGCAGAGCTGTCAACTGATCACCACCTGGTGGTGAGTTGGATTCGATGGCAGGGGAGGAAGCCATTCAGACCTGGTAGACCCAAACGTATAGTGAGGGTGTGCTGGGAACGTCTGGCTTAGGCCCCTGTCCAGGAGGTCTTCAACTCCCACCTCCGGAAGAACTTCAACCACATTCCGAGGGAGTCTGGAGACATGGAGTCTGAATGGGCCATGTTCTCCACCTCTGTTGTTGAAGTGGTGGCCCAGAGCTGCGGCCGCAAGGTGGTCGGTGCATCTCGTGGTGGCAACCCCCGAACCAAGTGGTGGACACCAGTGGTGAGGGGGGCCATTAAGCTAAAGAAGGAGCCCTATCAAGCTTGGTTGGCTTGTGGGACTCCCGAAGCAGCTGAGGTATACCGGCAGGCCAAGCGGAGTGCGGTTGCTGAAGCAAAAACCCGGGTATGGGAGGAGTTCGGTGAGGCCATGGAACAAGACTTTCAGTCGGCCTCGAAGAGATTCTGGCAACCTGTCCAGCGGCTCAGGAGGGGAAAGCAGCTCCCTGTCCACACTGTGTATGGTGCGGATGGGACACTGTTGACTTCGACTGGGGATATCATCGGGCGGTGGAAGGAATGCTTCGAGGATCTCCTCAATCCCACTGATACACCTTCCACAGAGGAAGCAGGGTTTGGGGACGAGGGGGATGACTCGCCTATCACAGGGGCTGAGGTCGCCAAGGTGGTTAAAAATCTCCTTGGTGGCCGGGCCCCGGGGGTGGACGAGATTCGCCCTGAGTACCTCAAGGCCCTAGATGTTGTTGGGCTGTCATGGTTGACACGCCTCTGCAACATTGCGTGGAGGTCGGGGGCAGTGCCTTTGGCATGGCAAACCGGGGTGGTGCTTCCTCTCTTCAAGAAAGGGGACCGGAGGGTGTGCTCCAACTTTAGAGGGATCACGCTCCTCAGCCTCCCTGGGAAGGTCTATGCCAAGGTACTGGAGAGGACAGTCCGGCCGGTGGTTGAACCTCGGATTCAGGAGGAGCAGATTCAGACCAGATTCAGGAGTTTGCCCAACCAGTTTACATGTGTTTTGTGGACTTGGAGAAGACATTTGACCGCGTCCCTCATGGTTTTTTGTGGGGGGTGCTTCGGGAGTATGGGATATCGGGCTTGTTGTTATGAGGTATTCAGTCTCTGTACGACCGTTGTGAGAGTTTGGTTCGTATTGCCAACACTTGGTCGGAGTCATTCCCAGTGAGAGTTGGACTCCGCCAGGGCTGCCCTTTGTCACTGATCCTGTTCATAATTTTTATGGACAGGATTTCTAGGCGCAGCCAGGGAATGGAGGGTGTCATGCTTGGTGACCACAGGATCTCATCTCTGTTGTTTGCAGATGATGTTGTCCTGTTGGCTTCATCCAGCAATGACCTACAGCACTTGTTGGGACGGTTTGCCGCTGAGTGTGAAGCAGCTGGGATGAGAATCAGCACCTCCAAGTCCGAGTCCATGGTCCTCAGCCGAGAAAAGGTGGATTGTCCTCTCTGGGTTGGGGACAGGCTCCTGCCCCAAGTGGAGGAGTTTAAGTATCTTGGGGTCTTGTTCACGAGTGAGGGGAAAATGCAGTGAGAGATTGACAAACGGATTGGAGCAGCATCTGCAGTGATGCGGATGTTGTACTGGTCTGTTGTGGTGAAGAGGGAGCTTAGTTCTAAGGCAAAGCTGTCGATTTACCAGTCAATCTACGTTCCTACTCTCACCTATGGTCACGAGCTTTGGGTAATGACCAAAAGAACAAGATCGTGGATACAAGCGGCTGAAATGAGCTTTCTCCGTAGGATTGCTGGACTCACCCTCAGAGATAGGGTGAGGAGCTCAGTTATCCGGGAGAGGCTCAGAGTAGAACCGCTGCTCCTCCACATTGAAAGGAGTCAGTTGAGGTGGTATGGGCATCTGATTAGGATGCCTCCTGGATGTCTCCCACTTGAGGTGTTTCAGGCACGTCCCACTGGGAGGAGACCCCGGGGCAGACCCAGGACTCGGTGGAGAGACTATGTTTCCCGGCTGGTCTAGGAACGTCTTGGTAGCCTCTCTGAAGAGCTGGAGCAGGTGGCTGGGGAGAGGGAAGTCTGGGCTTCTCTGCTTGAACTGCTGCCTTCGCTACCCGGACCTCCGGAAAAGCGGTAGAAGATGGATGGATGGATGGATTATAAATTTGTGGATTATTTTGTGTCTAATTTTTGTCTGTTTTTTTTTTTTTAAATCAAATTAGGGTTGTTGTTTTTTTTTGTTTTTTTTTTAGATAAATTTGAAACAGACTATGGAATTTTTTTTTTTTTACTTTTTCCTTATAACAGTTTACATTTTTGACCATAACTTTGCAGTCAGAACAGAACAATGGTGGCTGGGGAGAGGGAAGTCTGGGCTTCTCTGCTTGACCTGCTGCCTCCGCGACCCGGACCTCCGGAAAAGCGGTAGAACATGGATGGATGGATGGATGGAAAAATAACGAAAAATGCATTGTGAAAAAAATTACACATATATGCTGTTTGGTATTACCATAGAATCTGGATGAATGGTGAAACATTTCAGAAGTAAAAAATCCTTGAATCCAGTTGGCTTGACTGAGCTTTCCTGCAGCACACTGGCCTGCCTGGATGACTGAGAATCTTCACCAAATTAAGAAACCAAGAGTGATCTGTGTGGAGTTTGCATGTTCTCCCTGTGTCTGCGCGGGTTTACTCCGGGATTTCTCCGGTTTCCTCCTACAAGCCAAAAACATGCAAGTTAGGTTAATTGGCATCAAACTGGGGATTCTAAATTGTCCTTAGGTATGACTGTAAGAGTAAATGGTTGTCTTTCGCTCTGTGTTGGCCCTGCGATGGACTGGCGATCTGTCCAGGGTGTACCCTGCCTCTCGCCCAAAGATGCTGGGATAGGCTCCAGCCCCCCCCCCCCCGCAACCCAGAAAGGATTAAGCGGAAGAAGATGGATGGATGGATGGATGGAATTAATTTTGCATTTATTTTAAGCCTTAATTATTTTTATTATAATTGAATTATATTTAATTTTATTTACTTTGCTTGCTGTTATGTTTCATTATCATTTTATAAGCATTTCTTTCAAGTATTTATGTTCATGAGTTTTATTCATATTTCATATTGCCCTTGCAATAAAGTTGGTAATGAAACTGCAATCATGTGATTTTCCTTTAATGAGCAAAAAGTATTGGAATCGAAGAAAAAGTTCCATAAATTAATGGTATTACATTGAAAGGAAAAATGGCGGTATCGCCCATCCCTTGATACAAACCTGTAGTAGCTCACAACTTTATCGTTCAACAGTAGAAAGCAGTTCGTCAGCCCGTCTGTTTGTATACCCTCGAAGAAACTGATACTTCATGCTCAAGAAGAACCTTAAATATAAAAGAGCACATTGGGTAATTTAGTGGAAGTAAAACTGACCTCAGAGATCACTGCATGTTTCCACTTTCATCATAATAACTAATAAACAGTGACAAGAAGAAATCTTTGCATTTTTCAGTTTTGGAAAGTATATTGTTTAATTCCAGACACCGACCTCTCTGCTAAGTTGTTTCACTGTTCTGATGAAAAACACGTCGTCCATAATTTGCCCACATCTCTGCATATGGAAACCACTGTGTTTGCAGGTATTTGGAGATGCTGTTACTGCCAGTTACTGCATCCAGCCTTATTGGGACCTCCTTGGTCCTCTTGACAAAGTCAGTTTCCTGTGTACCAAAGAAAATAAATGAATGAGTGCACACGCGCGCGCACACACACACACAAATCAGTCAGCCTCCTGTCATTTTACACATTGAATATTATCTTTATGAGGTTCATCCCCGGACTTTTTTAAAATATTTTTTAATAAAAACTTGAAATGTAAAGTACCTTGCAAAAGCGTCAGAACACCACCACATTTGTTGTTTTAGCAATTTTTTAATACAGTAGGTGTCCATATTTAATTCAGATACAATCACAAAGTATGGCAAATACGTATGTCAAAAAAAGAAAATCTATTCATGATCAAGTTTTTTCTTTCTGTGGAAGGGTCAACTTAGGATCATAATGAAGCTGCAAGGATTTTAGGAAGGTCCTGACTAGATTTCTTCTGGTCTCTCACATAAGACACTCAGAGGAACTACATCAGATTTTGAAAGTTTTATTATCCTTCCACTTTTATTTTTGTCCTTGACCTCTCTTGATTCTTTAAATTTCAAATGAAAGCGGTCCATCCATCCATCTTCTACCGCTTTTCCGGAGGTCCGGGTCGCGGAGGCAGCAGTTCAAGCAGAGAAGCCCAGACTTCCCTCTCCCCAGCCACCTGCTCCAGCTCTTCAGAGGGGATACCAAGGCGTTCCCAGACTAGCTGGGAGACATAGTCTCTCCACCGAGTCCTGGGTCTGCCCCGGGGTCTCCTCCCAGTGGGACGTGCCTGAAACACCTCAAGTGGGAGGCGTCCAGGAGGCATCCTAATCAGATGCCCATACCACCTCAACTGACTCCTTTCAATGTGGAGGAGCAGCGGTTCTACTCTGAGCCTCTCCCGGATGACTGAGCTCCTCACCCTATCTCTGAGGGTGAGTCCAGCAATCCTACGGAGAAAGCTCATTTCAGCCGCTTGTATCCGCGATCTCGTTCTTTCGGTCATTACCCAAAGCTCGTGACCATAGGTGAGAGTAGGAACATAGATTGACTGGTAAATCGACAGCTTTGCCTTAGAACTAAGCTCCCTCTTCACCACAACAGACCGGTACAACGTCCGCATCACTGCAGATGCTGCTCCAATCCGTCTGTCGATCTCTCGCTCCATTTTCCCCTCACTCGTGAACAAGACCCCAAGATACTTAAACTCCTCCACTTGGGGCAGGAGCCTGTCCCCAACCCGGAGAGGACAATCCACCTTTTTCCGGCTGAGGACCATGGACTCGGACTAGGAGGTGCTGATTCTCATCCCAGCCGCTTCACACTCAGCGGCAAACCGTCCCAGCAAGAGCTGTAGGTCATTGCTGGATGAAGCCAACAGGACAACATCATCTGCAAACAACAGAGATGAGATCCTGTGGTCACCAAGCATGACACCCTCCATTCCCTGGCTGCGCCTAGAAATCCTGTCCATAAAAATTATGAACAGGACCGGTGACAAAGGGCAGCCCTGGCGGAGTCCAACTCTCACTGGGAATGACTCCGACCGAGTGTTGGCAATGCGAACTAAACTCTCACAACGGTCGTACAGAGACCGAATAGCTCGTAACAACAAGCCCGATACCCCATACTCCCGAAGCACCCCCCACAAAAATCCACGAGGGACGCGGTCAAATGCCTTCTCCAAGTCCACAAAACACATGTAAACTGGTTGGGCAAACTCCCACGAACCCTCAAGAATTCTCGAGAGGGTAAAGAGCTGGTCCGATGTGCCACGGCCAGGACGAAAACCACATTGCTCCTCCTGAATCCGAGGTTCGACCAACGGCCGGACTCTCCTCTCCAGTACCTTGGCATAGACCTTCCCAGGGAGGCTGAGGAGTGTGATCCCTCTAAAGTTGGAGCACACCCTCCGGTCCCCTTTTTTGAAGAGAGGAACCACCACCCCGGTTTGCCATGCCAAAGGCACTGCCCCCGACCTCCACGCAATGTTGCAGAGGCGTGTCAACCATGACAACCCAACAACATCCAGGGCCTTGAGGTACTCGGGGCGAATCTCGTCCACCCCCGGGGCCCGGCCACCAAGGAGATTTTTAACCACCTTGGCGACCTCAGCCCCTGTGATAGGCGAGTCATCCCCCTCGTCCCCAAACCCTGCTTCCTCTGTGGAAGGCGTATCAGTGGGATTGAGGAGATCCTCGAAGTATTCCTTCCACCGCCCGACGATATCCCCAGTTGAAGTCAACAGTGTCCCATCCGCACCATACACAGTGTGGACGGGGAGCTGCTTTCCCCTCCTGAGCCGCCGAACAGTTTGCCAGAATCTCTTTGAAGCCGACCGAAAGTCTTGTTCCATGGCCTCACCGAACTCCTCCCATACCCGGGTTTTTGCTTCAGCAACCACCCGAGCTGCACTCCGCTTGGCCTGCCGGTACACCTCAGCTGCTTCGGGAGTCCCACAAGCCAACCAAGCTTGATAGGACTCCTTCTTCAGCTTAATGGCCCCCCTCACCACTGGTGTCCACCACTTGGTTCGGGGGTTGCCACCACGAGATGCACCGACCACCTTGCGGCAAAGCGGTCAACCAATCAAAAACTTTTATCATGTCAGCGATAAGCCAGGTGTATTATACGAGAGGATTTATGTAGCAAATTTAAGACTTGTAAAGTGCAACAGGAGATCACAGTAAACACTGGGTTTAGCTAAAGATGGCACTTTTAGTTAAAATTACATTTTTTAAGCTTGTAGCTATTTGATGTAGTTTCTGGTTGTGTAGTTTTTATATAAATATGGATGAAACTTTGTTAAAACAATGTTTTGGTCAACTTTGGAACAGTACTGTAATAGTATATTTTTATTATGAATCTTTCTTTATTTCGGATAGATTAAAAGTAAAGATTAAAAGAAAAGAACAGAAAAATATAACAAAGGGGGAAAAATCTAACAAGGTCAAATTAAACAATAACTCATCTGATTATACAGCTGAACATAAGTTATCCAAAATGGGTGATGGCTGAAGCCGCAGCTTATATTGCCCACCCATATTCCATCCAAGAATTCAGAAGAAAAACAAA
Source organism: Pholidichthys leucotaenia (assembly GCA_020510985.1). Taxonomy (NCBI): domain Eukaryota; kingdom Metazoa; phylum Chordata; class Actinopteri; order Cichliformes; family Pholidichthyidae; genus Pholidichthys; species Pholidichthys leucotaenia. The sequence goes on from CM035841.1 coordinate 91,613,477, forward strand.
ACCGGAATGATTACAATTCAGAACAAAACTAAGACAAAACGTGACAAACCCCCCCCCCCAAAAAACAGAAAAAAAAAAACTAAGCAACAGCACAACACAGACTGAATATGATAATTCTTATGTGATTTTACATGTCATCTTGTATATATGTTTGGAGTATTTCTTCATTTAGTTTTTGTTTAAATTGTCCAAGCGTTGTACATGATGTTAATTCAGGTCCAAAAGCGTTCCATAATCTGACTCCTTGCACTGAAACACAGTGTTGCTTGGTGGTAGTTCTCACTGAAGGTTTTTGAAATATACATGTTCCTCTGAAATGATATTGTTTCTGTTATGACCCGAGCGCCGGTTCTGATCGCGCTCGGGCTAAAGTTATGTCTCGCTGCCGGCCTTGACAGCTGCGGGCTGTATTCTGGCCTCACCGGGCTCTTATTGTGAAAGTGCTCGGTGGGGCTTCCGCCTGTCAACGGCCGGTCAGCTGATTGTCATTACCGTCGTTAGTGCTTGGCCCATTTAAGCCCGGCACTGGCGATGGTAGGACACAGGATTATCAGTCTATTCTGGTCAACGTTACGTCTGAGTGGCTTCATCCTGCCAAGTCCTGGGTCTGCGCCTCGTCTTTCCTGTGAGTGCCGCAGACCTTCATGTCAGGTCTGTTATCTTGTTATGTCACAGTTAGCTCGTAGCGGCTGGGTTAGCCCTACGAGCCCAAGCCTCTGTCGTGTGTTTGTTCGCCCTTATGGGTTCATAGTTATGCTTTGTCACGTCAGGAAATAAATTAACATCTTTGCCAAACTCCCTGGTGAACTCTGTGGTGTCTCTTGGTGATCCGCGAGGATCACCACATGACAGTATAATCCTACCAGGTCGTCCAAACGGGGGCGCCGCATTGAGACACCGTTTCACCGGGAGTTTGTGCCTTTAGTGGACTGTTGTTTCTCCTCGCTCGGGTGTCAACATCTGGGAGAATGCCGTCATCCAGGGGCCGCGGTCGGCGCATGGACCAGGAGATAGCGAGCACGCTGGAATACGCCGATGGGGCGCTCCTCGCCGCTACGTTTGACGACACCTCCAGTTATATGCGTTGGCATCTGGGCGTCGCTGAGGAATACCTGGACAGCCTTCCCCTCGACTACGACGATCATCCGGAGGTGATATCGAGGTGGGAGGAACTCGCCGCTCAGTGCAAGGTTCTTCGTGGGCTGGAGGAGGAAGAGAGCGGGAAGCAGAGGAGGAGGCATCCTTGCTCCCCGCGTTGGTGTTCTGTTCCCGTCCCGGAGCAGGTCCAGGAGTTCGTGCCGTCTGGGGGCCGACGAGGACGTCGGCGTAACGGCGTGGGCAATCCTCAGCGGAATCCCCGGCTGGACTCGCTGCCGGCGTATCCCGTCAGTGAATCCTCGAGAGCGGCCCCACCTCGTTGTCCTAGGGGGCCCTCTGTCGCCATCCAGCGGGGAGAAGGAGGAACGACGTCCCCCATAGCAGGAACCATCTCTGCCCCTGGAGGAAGGCAAGTGATCATTTGTTTGTCACATCTTAACAATGATCTGCCTTGTCTGACTCCTGGGGGCAGAGTTTGGGGTTCGCAGCCCCCCGAGCTCCCTCCACCTGCTGTGGATAAAATTATTAAACCTACTGCCTCTGTGTTCTCCCCCATGGAGCGGTCCGCGACGCCAGGCCAGCGTCGCCGGACGAAGAGGGCCCCTGCAGTGCTGGATAGCCTGCATCCGGCCCTGCAGTCACGTCGTGGAAGGAGGAGAGGAGCGGACTGCGGCCTGGAGCCTGAGCCGACGAGGAAGCGTCCCCGGGTCTCCTCGCCGGAGCGGTCCGAGTCAGTGGGTCGAGGGTTCCCTGCCTCCACGCCATACGGGTCGTCGGCATGGACAACAGCGTGGGAGGAACCTGAGGCTGCAGATGTCATCGTGCCAGCTGCGGAGCCCGACACAGCTGAGTCCAAGTCAGCTGACGAGAGTCGCCCTGAACCCGGACCATCGGAGTCCTGGGTGGCAACGGAACCCAAGTGCAGGCAAGTGCTCCCTCTTATGTCTCTGTCCTCTTTTGTTGAGCATTTTTGCCTGCCTCTCGGGGAGACGAGTGAGGAGCAGCCGTCTGCTGCGCCCGAGCTCGTCTCGCTGGGTTCCGTTGCTACCGGTGATACTGATCCCGGTTTTCCTGTCCCCGAGCTCTCTTTTAGTGTCGCCGGCAGGGAACAGGTCGGAGTCACCGAGGTGGAGGTCCCAGGTTCGGGGATGGAGTTCGTCAGCGGAGCTGCACCGGAGGCCCAATCGGGTCCCACCGCAGGGGCGGGTTCGGCCCAATCGGGGTCCGACGTGGGTTCGTCGGAGGCCCAATCGGGTCCCACCGCAGGAGCGGTTCTGGCCCAATCGGGGCCCAACGTGGGTGCAGCTTGGACCCAATCTGGGTCCAGCGGTGATGCAGTGCGAGCGTGGCCCATAGGTGGAGGAGGAGCTGCAGACCCTTCTTCGCGGAGCGGATTCTTGGCTTGCCCTGCTCATCGTTTCCCTGTGAGTCACCGCCCCTATTCATCATCGCCGGGGGCCATGGGGGTCCCTGTTCGCTCGCCCCGGTTCTCCCGAGTTTTGTTCTCGTCTGGGAGGCCGCTGCGGGTTGTTGATGCCCTGGACTGGTGGCTGAGGGACACGGGTCGGCCGCCGGAGGGACTGTTTCGCCGGTTCGGCGCCTCGGTTCGGCCACCCGACCTGTTATGTGTGCTACGGGGTGACCTGGTTCGGCCACCAGAGGACTTGTTTCTGGGGGCCTGGGACTGGAGTAGGCCACCTGATCATGTACTGTGTTTGTGGGACTATCAGGGGACCCATATGGTGCCTAGTCATGTCAAGTACGTTTAGCAATTTTTTTTTGTTGTTTCACGTAGTCAAGTCAAAGCAATTTTAGATTGCCTCATGTTTCTTCTTTTTTGAAGGCCACAGTCTAGTTATAGTCAAGTTAAAGCAATTTTAGATTGCCTCATGTTTCTTTTTTTTTTGAAAGCCATAGTTTATTTATAGTTAAGTCAAGTCAGAGCAATTTTAGATTGCTCCATGTGTGTTTGCTTGTATTTCTTGTTTTGTTTGTGTTTAGGTTGCCTCATGTGTTTTTGCAGGTCACAGTCTAGCCTTTGTAAAGTTATGTTAAGCATTTTTTAGATTGCTTCAGGTGCGTTTGCAGTAGCCCTGCTGGTTTACGTTTAGTCTGGGTAGAGCGAGTAATGCTCTATTTTTGTTTCATAGTCTGGTATGTGCGGGTAATGCTCTGTTTTTTGTTTTTTCTTGTTAGGTCTGGTATGAGCAGGTAATGTGTTCTTGTATTTAGTTTATTCTGAACCTGTAGTTCTGGTTTTTGTTTTCCTTTGTGCATTTTTTCTTGTTTGTCTTGTCATTGTCTTGTATGGGGTTTTTTTGTCTGGTCATTGTCCTGTATGGTGTTTTTTTTGTCTGGTCATTGCCTTGCATGGGTTTTGTCTTGTTCATGGGTTGGTTTCTCTCCCTCCGCACCTGTCCCCCAACCTCCCACCCTGGGGGGGGGGGGGGGTACAGGGTGGTTCCTTGGGGCGTTCAGAGTCCGCCCGTGGAGGGAGGGTACTGTTATGACCCGAGAGCCGGTTCTGATCGCGCTCGGGCTAAAGTTATGTCTCGCTGCCGGCCTTGACAGCTGCGGGCTGTATTCTGGCCTCACCGGGCTCTTATTGTGAAAGTGCTCGGTGGGGCTTCCGCCTGTCAACGGCCGGTCAGCTGATTGTCATTACCGTCGTTAGTGCTTGGCCCATTTAAGCCCGGCACTGGCGACGGTAGGACGCAGGATTATCAGTCTATTCTGGTCAACGTTACGTCTGAGTGGCTTCATCCTGCCAAGTCCTGGGTCTGCGCCTCGTCTTTCCTGTGAGTGCCGCAGACCTTCATGTCAGGTCTGTTATCTTGTTATGTCACAGTTAGCTCGTAGCGGCTGGGTTAGCCCTACGAGCCCAAGCCTCTGTCGTGTGTTTGTTCGCCCTTATGGGTTCATAGTTATGCTTTGTCACGTCAGGAAATAAATTAACATCTTTGCCAAACTCCCTGGTGAACTCTGTGGCGTCTCTTGGTGATCCGCGAGGATCACCACATGACAATTTCTCCCTTATTTGGAACAACTTTTGGATATTTGCGGGCAGTGATAGATTCTTCACTTTAAACATTATTACTGCAGTTTTAAAGTCAACCAAATCTTTCAACTTGAGAGCTTTTAATTTAAGAAAAAGTGGGTTTGTTGGTTCCCTGTAAGCAGCTTTGTTTATTATTCTAATAGTTCTCTTCTGAAGCATAAATATTGGATATATGTTTGTTTTATATGTATTTCCCCATACTTCAGTACAATATATCATGTATGGGAGTATTAATGAGTGATACAAAGTATATAGTGTGGGTTGATTCAGCAAATATTTCACTCTGTGTAGTATTGCGATTGATTTGGGTATTTTACCTTTAACATAATTAATATGTGACTTCCAACACAGTTTATTACAATTATTACTCCAAGAAATTTAATTTCAGATACCCTTTCAATCTCTACACCATTTACACTGAGTTTAGATACTGAGTTGTTGTGACGATTGTTAAAAATTATAAATTTTGGGACTTCCGGTCTGGACACCATGGTGATAGCAGCTTAACGCTGAAGCTCCCAGACCCGATCCAGGAAAATACCTTGAAAATCAGATTTAACGGATTTTTGGAAGAGTGAAAATCAAAAGACAAAGTCATCATGCCTAAAGGAAAACAGAAGAAATCGACATTTACCAGGCCAGGACACGCATCGGCCGGAGAATCTGATCCGGAGGATTTCCATTCAGAAGACGAGGAGCTGAATGAAGCTAGCAAAAAGGTTAGCTTAAAAATGGTACTTAAAGAATTAAGACGATTTCGCCGAGAGTGTTGGGCCGAATTTCGTGAAATCAAAGAAGAAATAAAAAGGACAAGCAGCAGAGTGGACCAGGCCGAGGACCGAATCTTGGAAGCAGAGGAAAGAATAAAAGGGCTGGAAGATACCGTGCTGGATCTACACAATAGACAGTCAAGAATGGAGGCTAAGCTAACGACCAAGAAGGAAGACTAAGAAGAGACAACATAAGAATTCATGGTCTGAAAGAAGGAGTCGAGGATGGTTTCACCACAATGGCGGCATGCGTGGAACCCTTACTGAGAGAGAAGTTGGATATTCCCCAAACCACTGACTTGAAGATAGAAAGGGCGCACCGTACATTAGCCCCAAGGCCGGCAGCGGAAGCGCCTCCACGATCGGTGGTGGTGAAGTTTTCCAACTCCAAAATAAAAGAAGAGGTTGTAAGACTGGCTTGGCAGAAAAAAGGATTGATGCACCAAGACAGAAACGTTTTCGTGGAACACGATTACGCCCCAGAGGTCCTTAAAAAGCATCGGGAATACAACGACGCTAAAAAGGTATTACGAGAGAAAAAACTGCACTTCCAGACACCATTTCCGGCGAAGCTGCGGGTTTTCTACGCGGACGAGACGTGTCTCTACAATTCGGCGGAAGAAGCAACCACGGATATGGCGAGAAGAGGGCTCCCGGTAACGGTGTATAAACCCGCAGCAGACCCGATCGAAAGAATCAAGGCTCAAACGTGGTCCACACAGAGACCCTCAAAATCCACGGGCCAGCAGCGGGAAACCCAGCGCCAGAGCTACAAGGAAAAACTGGCCGTTTACAGGAGGGAATAACGATATTTTTAGTCAATCTGCACATCCAACCCCCCTCCTACAAGGTAACAAACATTAAAGGAGATGCAGAATCTGCAAGTGGTAAAACATTTCATGGAACAGTCATAATATTAGAAACAAATAAGTCTTTAAAAAAAAAACAACAACTTGTTAAAATAGAAATGTGACAATGAACCACATGATCTCTCCACGCTAACAAATACTGTATTAACGTGAATGTTTGCTGTGATGGTGGTGTGAGGGTGCACACAATTTCATAGGGTATAGGCATAAAAAAAAAAAAAATCATTACAAGTTCAAATTGGGATCTGAAATTCACGTTAAAAACATGGGACAACTTACAGGGGTAAGAGAGGGCCCTCAGCACGTAACGGAATCTGAGGAATTTCCCTCAGAGCCTACACACCATCATGGCTCTTCTAAGGTCACTAAAAAGACCTCAGCTCAGGAAGTTCTTTTGTCAGTTTTTTGTTTTAAAGTTTTATATACTATGTTCTTAATGTTTTTTATGTTCTTAATGTTCTTTCAGTTTCTGAGTAGCATAAAAGAGGGCCACCACACTGTTATACTAAATAAGACAACACAATGGAGAAACGGGGTGTAACCAAAATAATCTCATACAATGTAAAAGGGATCCTGAATCCAGTTAAAAGATCCAAGATTCTAGGCAAAATGAAAAAAGACAAAGCAGGAATAATATTTTTACAAGAAACCCACCTAACAGACGTGGAGCACACTAAACTCAATAGACAAGGGTTTAAAATGATCTCTTCATCTTCACATAAGTCAGGGAGGAGGAGGGGAGTAGCGACATTGATCTCAACCAAAACTATATTTGAAAAAAAAAAAATCAGAACACAAAGATAAAGAAGGGAGATACAGTTTGGTACTTGGGCAGCTAGAGGGAGAAGATATCACCCTGTTGAATGTATATGCACCTCCAGGGGCTAACTGGAAATTTTATAAAAATGTATTTGACCTAATGATAACTAAAGCCCAAGGTTTAGTGATATGTGGTGGAGACTTCAATCTAAGACTGAATCCTTACTGGGATGCATCAGGTAATTCTCCACATCAAAATAACACTCAAAGTAGGAAAACTCGGATGCTACTAAAAGAAATGGGAATCTGTGATGTGTGGAGGGAATTCAACCCCAGTGTAAAAGATTATACATTTTACTCAGCACCACATTCATCATACTCAAGGATTGACTATTTTTTTATGTTTAATAGAGACATTGGAAGAGTAAAACATGTAAAATAGGACTGATGGATCTCTCTGACCACAGTCCGATCTACTGTATATGGACTTAAGTATCCAAAAATACACAAATAATACATTTTCTTGGAGGTTAAATTCAAATGTCCTGAAAGGACCACTGAAAGATGAATTGGAATCAGATATTCTCAGATATTTGGAAGAAAATGATAATGGAGAAGTATCCCCTTTAATACTGTGGGACGCATGCAAAGCTGTAATAAGGGGAAAGATTATTGCAAAACTGGCAATCCAAAAGAAACTGAGACAAGAAAAACTAACCACATTAGAGTCAGAACTTAAGAACCTAGAAAAAGAGCACAAAGACAACACTCATTCTAATGACTCGCTCAAAATTAAGGAAATTAAAAAACAAATAAATGAGATCTACACAATAGAAATCCAGAAGAAACTTACATTTCTGAAACAAAAATACTATGAAGCAGGCAGCAAATCGGCAAAATTACTAGCCTATAAATTGAGGAAACAACAAACAGAGAGCGCAATCTACAAAATCAGAGACCCAGTATCAAAGGAAATAAAATTTAGAATCCAGGATATTCTTAAAAGCTTCGAGAACTACTACAAGAACTTGTACTCCCTCAAAAAACGTAAAAATGCATCCAAAGCATTCCTAAACACATTAAACCTTCCCCAACTTACTGAGTCACAAAATAAAACACTACTGTCAGAAATACAACCTAAAGAATTAGAAAAAGCAATTATGAAACTTAAAGCTAACAAATCCTCAGGAGCAGATGGCTATACAGCAGAGTGGTACAAAACCTTTAAACAGCAACTATCTCCTCTCCTCCTGAAAACATTTAACTATGTCCTCCACACTGGGGAAATCCCCCTCTCCTGGAGAGAAGGGGTCATTGCAGTCATACCTAAACCTGAAAAGGATAAACTCGACTGCTCCAACTACAGACCAATCAGTGTGTTAAATCAGGACTATAAGCTTTTTACCACTATCCTTGCCAAAAGGTTAGAAAATATACTGACAGACTTAATTCATTTAGACCAAACAGGTTTTATAAGTCAAAGACAGACACAAGACAACATTAGACGCACTTTACACATAATTCATCATATAAAAAAATAATAACTTAAATGCAGCCATATTGGGATTAGATGCTGAAAAAGCATTTGATTCGGTTGACTGGTCTTTCCTATATAGAATCTTATCCAGTTTCAATTTTCATAACAACTTAATTAGAACTATCCAGGCATTATATAAAAAACCAACAGCTAAAATAAGGATTAACGGTAAATTATCATCATCTTTTGTTGACCAGTATCACTTAATCTTATCCTACACTTTATTACATGTATAGTTTATTTCTCTTATCTTATCATGTTTAATGTTGCAGCATTGTACCGAGACAAATTCCTAGTTTGTGAACTACATGAACAATGGCAATAAACCTGATTCTGATTCTGATTCTGATTCTGAGCTGGAAAGAGGATGTCGTCAGGGCTGCCCCTTGTCTCCACTGCTCTTTGCAATCTTCATAGAACCTCTCAGCCAATGGATAAGACAGAATCAAAAAATTCAAGGTATTACACTTGGTCAGAAGGAACATAAAATAGCACTCTTTGCTGATGACATTTTAATATACCTGGGGCAACCGGACACCTCTTTTTCAGAACTAATCTCAGTTTTTTCAGAGTATGGAGATTTATCGGGGTACAAATTAAACATGCATAAAACCCAAGTTTTAACATTCAACTATGACCCAAATCAATATTTACTAAGCAAACTCAAAACTAACTGGGAGATGGAATCTATGAAATATCTGGGGGTCAATATCCCGAAACAACTCAACAAAATTATAACACTAAACTATGATCCACTGGTGGCAAAAATAAAATCTGATCTAGCAAGATGGAATATGATACCATTCTTGGGTACTGCACAAAGAATTGAAGCAGTCAAAATGAATATATTTCCACGTCTTCTATACCTTTTCCAAACAATACCGGTAGAACCTCCCAAAAAAACATAGCAAGAACTGGACAGAAGGATCTCAAGATTCATATGGCAGGGCAAGAGACCTAGAATCAGATATAGAACCCTACAGCTAAACAAAGACAAAGGTGGGCTCGCGCTGCCAAATATCAGGAACTATTTTAAAGCCGCACAAATTAAAACTTTAGTAGAGATATGTAACCCAGTCTACACTGCACAATGGAAGGAGGTGGAATGCCAAACAACAAGTGACATCCCCCTACAGGTGATAATAGGGAACAATGCCTTACCTAAACTTTTGAATAACACTAACCCATGGATAGAGACCCCGCTAAAAATTTGGTTTAAGATAGTCAGAGAGAATCAAACTAAAGAACCCTATCGATTTCTGCAATGGATTGCCTATGATCAAGACTTTACTCCTAATAAAACAGACACCAGATTTAAAAAGTGGAAAGAGAACGGACTGATAAAATATTACGATTTTTTTAAAGGGCAAATTTTAAGAAGTTTTGAAGATTTGAAAAAACAAGGTCTAATAAATCAAGACCTTTACAGGTTCTTTCAGCTTAGACACCACATAAACAATATACTTAAAAAGGAGGATTTGGAAAGGGCCCAGTCAAGTGTTCTGAAGGTCTTCTTAATTCCATATAAAGGGATCCCAGGGATCAGATACATTTCTAAAATATACCAAGGTCTTCAAGACTTAAAAGGAGACAACCCATCATATATAAAAGAGAGATGGGAAAAAGAGGGGAATTTCACTTTACAACTGGAAATATGGGAAAAGCTAAATGAACAACAATGGAAAAGTACCTCATCCCTGCAGTGGAGAGAATTTGGATGGAAAAATTTGGTAAGATTTTTCAGAACACCTGCACAAAACAAATTTACTTGTAAGGGGTTGAATTGTTGGCGCTTGTGTGGTGAGGAGACTGCAAATCATTTTCATGTGTTTTGGTCATGTCCAGTTATCCACCAATATTGGACCAATGTACAGACAATATTGGGGAAAATATTCAAAATAACAGTCCCCTTTTCTTTTGTAACTTTGTATTTGGGTTTACTACCGGATTCACTGGAAAGACGAGGAGAAAAATACTTATTCACTGTTTTAATATTGGCAAGTAAAAAAGCCCTAACAAAAAAATGGATGTTGAAGGACTGTCCTACACCTGAAGATTGGACTAACGTGATCCAAGACATTTACTCGATGGAAAAGTTGACATTCGCACTGAGACAGGACATGGATGGGTTCTTGAACTTTTGGCAACCCTGGATCGCATATGTGTCTTCCATTAGAGCTAATCTTTGACAAATACCATTTCAATAATGGCACCGCTCTTTGTTCCAGCGCTACTCAGATGCCCTTTTATTTTTATTTATTTATTTTTATTTTTTATTATTTTTTTTTTGTTTTTTGCTCTTTTGTTTTTTTTGTTTTTTTTTGTTTTTTCTTGTTTTGTTTTTTGTTTGTTTTTTTTGTTCTTTCTTTAATTTCTCTTTTTCTTTCACTTAAAAAAAGGGGGTGTTGTAATAATTATTCTTCCAATGTTGTCAAAAAACAAAAAAAAGGGAACATGTGATGAAAATGTAAACAATGCAATGCTGTAATGACGTGTATACCCTTTACAAAAACTTAAATAAAAAAAAAGAGGTAGTTTTTTGGTGGAGGTGTGGACCGACTGGGGTGTGTGTCCATGTGCACACTCGGTGCTTGGTTGGGGCTCCTTTTGGATTGATTGCTGTGTCGGTGTGGTGTGGCATGGAGGTGGTCGGCCTGTGTTGCTGCTGGGGTGTTGTGGGGGTCCGAGTTGCTTTGGTGGTGGCCTTCGGCTCGTCTGCATTGTTGGGTCTGGTGTCTCTCGTCTTCCTCTTGGCGGTGCTCCGTGGATTCTCTGTGGGATTTGGGTCGGGAGGGTTTGCTGGCCAGTCGGGCACGGTGATGCCATGGTCATTTGGCCAGGTTTTGGTGCTTTTGGCGGTGTGTGTGTGTGTGTGGGGGGGGGGTGCCGGGTCCTGCTGGGGGGTGAGATTGGCTTCTCCGTGGGGCTTGTCAGTGGGGAGAGGCGTGGGGTGCTCTGGAATTTCCTGGCGGATGACTGCGCTGACTTTGGTCTTGGTGAAGCGCGATGGACAGACACCAGCAGATGACATAGTTCCTCAAATCATCACTGACTGTAGAAACTTCACACTAAACCTCAAGCAACTTAGATTCTGTGCCTCTTCACTCTTTCCCCAGACTCTGGGACTTTGATTTCCAAATAAAATGCAAAATTTACTTTTATCTGAAAAGAGGTCGTCTGCTGGTGTTGGTCCACTGTGTTTTGTCGGGACCGAGGTCGGTGCGGTCGTCTGCCGGGGGGTTGTGGAGCGCTTCGTGCTTCCCTCTGCTGACGGGCTTTGTGGAGGGGCTGGTTTCGTTTTCCGGCGGGGCTTGGCGCCCCCCCCCCCCGCACACACGCACACACACACTGCCGGGGGTGTCAGGGCCTGGTTTGGTGGCCATGGTATCGCTGTGTTTGGTTGGCCAGCGGACTCTCCTGACTTGGACCCCGTGGAGAGTCTGTGGAGTGTTGTCAGGAGGGGGATGGGGGACACCGGACCCGGCGGTGCGGACGAGCTGGGGGTCGCTGTCGGGGCGATCTGGACCTTCGTGGCACCTCGACGGTGCCGCGGGCTGGTCGCCTCCATGCCGCGCCACATTGATGCAGTGGTTGGTCTGGGGGGGGCCCTGACCGGGTGTTGGGTGTGTGCATGGACGTACTTTTCAGTCGACCAACATTTCTATTTAAAAACTATTTTTTAAAATTAATTTTATATAATATTCTAATTTTTTGAGAAACTGAATTTGGGGTTTTCATGGGCTGTAAGCCATAATCATCAAAATTAAAATAAATAAACACTTAAAATATAAAAAAAAATAAAATAAATAAATTATAAATTTTGTCTTACTTAAATTGGGCGTTAATTTGTTTGAATCAAACCACAGTTTAAGCTTTCCTAATTCCTTTCCGATTGTATCCAAAAGTTGTTCCAAACTGCTTCCACTGCATGATAAATTAGTGTCATCTGCAAACAATATTAAATCCATTTTTTTCGAAACTTTACGTACTGTATGTCATTTACATCCATCCATCCATCCATCCATCTTCTACCGCTTTTCCGGAGGTCCGGGTCGCGGAGGCAGCAGTTCAAGCAGAGAAGCCCAGACTTCCCTCTCCCCAGCCACCTGCTCCAGCTCTTCAGAGGGGATACCAAGGCGTTCCCAGACTAGCTGGGAGACATAGTCTCTCCACCGAGTCCTGGGTCTGCCCCGGGGTCTCCTCCCAGTGGGACGTGCCTGAAACACCTCAAGTGGGAGGCGTCCAGGAGGCATCCTAATCAGATGCCCATACCACCTCAACTGACTCCTTTCAATGTGGAGGAGCAGCGGTTCTACTCTGAGCCTCTCCCGAATGACTGAGCTCCTCACCCTATCTCTGAGGGTGAGTCCAGCAATCCTACGGAGAAAGCTCATTTCAGCCGCTTGTATCCGCGATCTCGTTCTTTCGGTCATTACCCAAAGCTCGTGACCATAGGTGAGAGTAGGAACGTAGATTGACTGGTAAATCGACAGCTTTGCCTTAGAACTAAGCTCCCTCTTCACCACAACAGACCGGTACAACGTCCGCATCACTGCAGATGCTGCTCCAATCCGTCTGTCGACCTCTCGCTCCATTTTCCCCTCACTCGTGAACAAGACCCCAAGATACTTAAACTCCTCCACTTGGGGCAGGAGCCTGTCCCCAACCCGGAGAGGACAATCCACCTTTTTCCGGCTGAGGACCATGGACTCGGACTTGGAGGTGCTGATTCTCATCCCAGCCGCTTCACACTCAGCGGCAAACCGTCCCAGCAAGAGCTGTAGGTCATTGCTGGATGAAGCCAACAGGACAACATCATCTGCAAACAACAGAGATGAGATCCTGTGGTCACCAAGCATGACGCCCTCCATTCCCTGGCTGCGCCTAGAAATCCTGTCCATAAAAATTATGAACAGGACCGGTGACAAAGGGCAGCCCTGGCGGAGTCCAACTCTCACTGGGAATGACTCCGACCGAGTGTTGGCAATGCGAACTAAACTCTCACAACGGTCGTACAGAGACCGAATAGCTCGTAACAACAAGCCCGATACCCCATACTCCCGAAGCACCCCCCACAAAAATCCACGAGGGACGCGGTCAAATGCCTTCTCCAAGTCCACAAAACACATGTAAACTGGTTGGGCAAACTCCCACGAACCCTCAAGAATTCTCGAGAGGGTAAAGAGCTGGTCCGATGTGCCACGGCCAGGACGAAAACCACATTGCTCCTCCTGAATCCGAGGTTCGACCAACGGCCGGACTCTCCTCTCCAGTACCTTGGCATAGACCTTCCCAGGGAGGCTGAGGAGTGTGATCCCTCTAAAGTTGGAGCACACCCTCCGGTCCCCTTTTTTGAAGAGAGGAACCACCACCCCGGTTTGCCATGCCAAAGGCACTGCCCCCGACCTCCACGCAATGTTGCAGAGGCGTGTCAACCATGACAACCCAACAACATCCAGGGCCTTGAGGTACTCAGGGCGAATCTCGTCCACCCCCGGGGCCCGGCCACCAAGGAGATTTTTAACCACCTTGGCGACCTCAGCCCCTGTGATAGGCGAGTCATCCCCCTCGTCCCCAAACCCTGCTTCCTCTGTGGAAGGCGTATCAGTGGGATTGAGGAGATCCTCGAAGTATTCCTTCCACCGCCCGACGATATCCCCAGTTGAAGTCAACAGTGTCCCATCCGCACCATACACAGTGTGGACGGGGAGCTGCTTTCCCCTCCTGAGCCGCCGAACAGTTTGCCAGAATCTCTTTGAAGCCGACCGAAAGTCTTGTTCCATGGCCTCACCGAACTCCTCCCATACCCGGGTTTTTGCTTCAGCAACCACCCGAGCTGCACTCCGCTTGGCCTGCCGGTACACCTCAGCTGCTTCGGGAGTCCCACAAGCCAACCAAGCTTGATAGGACTCCTTCTTCAGCTTAATGGCCCCCCTCACCACTGGTGTCCACCACTTGGTTCGGGGGTTGCCACCACGAGATGCACCGACCACCTTGCGGCCGCAGCTCTGGGCTGCCGCTTCAACAACAGAGGTGGAGAACATGGCCCATTCAGACTCCATGTCTCCAGACTCCCTCGGAATGTGGTTGAAGTTCTTCCGGAGGTGGGAGTTGAAGACCTCCCGGACAGGGGCCTCAGCCAGACGCTCCCAGCACACCCTCACTATACGTTTGGGTCTACCAGGTCTGAATGGCTTCCTCCCCTGCCATCGGATCCAACTCACCACCAGGTGGTGATCAGTTGACAGCTCTGCACCTCTCTTTACTCGGGTGTCCAAGACATACGGTCGCAGGTCTGATGATACGATAACAAAATCGATCATCGACCTGCGGCCTAGGGTGTCCTGGTGCCAGGTGCACATATGGACACCCTTATGCTTGAACATGGTGTTCGTTATAGACAGACTGTGGTTAGCACAGAAGTCCAATAACTGAACACCACTCGGGTTCAGATCGGGCAGGCCGTTCCTCCCAATCACCCCCCTCCAGGTTTCACTGTCGTTGCCCACGTGCGCATTGAAGTCCCCCAGTAGGACAATGGAGTCTCCAGGAGGAGCACCCTCCAGCACCCCAGTCACAGACTCCAAAAAGGGTGGGTACTCTGAAACATCATTTGGTGCATAGGCACAAATGATGGTCATTTACAGTGGGGCAAAAAAGTATTTAGTCAGCCACCAATTGTGCAAGTTCTCCCACTTAAAAGATGAGAGAGGTCGCCAATTTTCATCATAGGTATACCTCAACTATGAGAGACAAAATGAGAAAAAAAAAAATCCAGAAAATCACCTTGTCTGATTTTTAAAGAATTTATTTGCAAATTATGGAGGAAAATAAGTATTTGGTCAATAACAAAAGTTCATCTCAATACTTTGTTATATACCCTTTGTTGGCAATGACAGAGGTCAAACGTTTTCTGTAAGTCTTCACAAAGTTTTCACACACTGTTGCTGGTATTTTGGCCCATTCCTCCATGCAGATCTCCTCTAGAGCAGTGATGTTTTGGGGCTGTCGCTGGGCAACATGGACTTTCAACTCCCTCCAAAAGATTTTCTATGGGGTTGAGATCTGGAGACTGGCTAGGCCACTCCAGGACCTTGAAATGCTTCTTACGAAGCCACTCCTTCGCTGCCCAGGCGGTGTGTTTAGGATCATTGTCATGCTGAAAAACCCAGCCATGTTTCATCTTCAATGCCCTTGCTGATATAAGGAGGTTTTCACTTAAAATCTCACGATACATGGCCCCATTCATTCTTTCCTTTACACGGATCAGTCATCCTGGTCCCTTTGCAGAAAATCAGCCCCAAAGCATGATGTTTCCACTCCCATGCTTCACAGTAGGTATGGTGTTCTTTCTCCTCCAAACACGACAAGTTGAGTTTTTACTATAAAGTTCTATTTTGGTTTCATCTGACCATATGACATTCTCCCAATCCTCTTCTGGATCATCCAAATGCTCTCTAGCAAACTTCAGACGGGCCTGGACATGTACTGGCTTAAGCAGGGGGACACGTCTGGCACTGCAGGATTTGAGTCCCTGGCGGCGTAGTGTGTTACTGATGGTAGCCTTTGTTACTTTGGTCCCAGCTCTCTGCAGGTCATTCACTAGGTCCCCCCGTCGGGTTCTGGGATTTTTTGCTCACCGTTCTCGTGATCATTTTGACCCCACGAGGTGAGATCTTGCGTGGAGCCCCAGATGGAGGGAGATTATCAGTGGTCTTGTATGTCTTCCATTTTCTAATAATTGCTCCCACAGTTGATTTCTTCACACCAAGCTGTTTACCTATTGCAGATTCAGTCTTCCCAGCCTGGTGCAGGTCTACAATTTTGTTTCTGGTGTCCTTTGACAGCTCTTTGGTCTTGGCCATAGTGGAGTTTGGAGTCTGACTGTTTGAGGTTGTGGACAGGTGTCTTTTATACTGATAACGAGTTCAAACAGGTGCCATTAATACAGGTAATGAGTGGAGGACAGAGGAGCCTCTTAAAGAAGAAGTTACAGGTCTGTGAGAGCCAGAAATCTTCCTTGTTTGTAGGTGACCAAATACTTATTTTACCAAGGAATTTACCAATTAATTCATTAAAAATCCTTCAATGTGATTTTCTGGATGTCACCATGGGATGAGACGCCGTCTCGGCGCTCAGCCCATGTTTCCCCTCATCCATGCTTCTCATTGAGCAGCGTCTCAGCAGGCTCCCAGCTGGCAGCATTACGGGACGGCTGGGGCCAATTAATCCTCATCAGCTGGGCGCTGCCAATGAGAATAAATAGGAGCAGCCTCGATCACTCGGGGCTGCGACATAAGCACTGCTAGGCTGAAGCCCCTTCGTCTGGTGTCAGTCTCTACTCCTCTTACAGCATTCCTGTGATTGTTACCCGCTGTGAGTATGTATGCCTTGTTACCCCTACGTCCGGTACGAGCTCCCTGCTCCTGCGCTGTGCAACTTGTGAGTGTACCTCTGTACGAGTATCTGTGCTTTCCTCATCCCTCACCCCTTACCTTTAATAAAACATCACGACTCACTGGCTCGCCCTTGGCTCTTATTGCGTGGCTCCCTAGAGCTCCATGTGACAGTATGTCGCAGCCAGACGAGTTGCCGGCGGCCGTGAGTCGCTGTGGAATTGTACCTTTCTGTCCGGGTGTCAGCGCTGCTAGCATGCCGTTTCCCAGGAGTCACTCCCGACGCCAGGGCGACGAGCTGAGGTCCATCTCGGGGGCTGTCGACAGGACGCTCTTCACCCTGCACGACGCCTCCAACTCGAGACGCTGGCATCCGGGCCGTGCTGAGGATCTCCTGGACTGTCACCCTCATTCTTGGTTCCATCTCGAGGACAGTGCCAGGATAGACGCCACAGATACACAGCGAGAGAAGCTCCGCGGGTTGGATGGAAACCCCGGCAGGAAGCCGAAGTGGATGACGTTGCCCCCCGCTTCGGGATCCCGTTCCTGCTGCCATTCCAGCCCGGGAGTTCGCGCCAACCAGAGGGCTTCCCCCGACCTGCACAACGTCACTCGGGATTCCCTCCAAGGAGCCGCAGCTGACAGCAGTTACGTCTGGGGCCGAGCGGCTGTCGCGAGCTCCACTGTGCATCCTGTCACCATCTTCGGGCATGTGGCGGCGGCAGTGAGATTGGTAGAGAGGACTCCAGGGCTACGAAGCTTTCCTGTGCTCGATGCCTTCCTCGCCTCGATCTCCGATCAGGAGCGGCGATTCCTGGGTTCCCCCCTCGCTTCGTCCCCTGGGAATAGCCGTCATCACATCGCCGAGTCACCTCTGCACGAACCCCGTCCGGATCCAGTTCTGGGCTGCCGCCAGGACCTTTCCCCCCACGCAGCTGTCACCTCCTCGTCTCGTCAGAGTGGAGATTTCACAGCCTCGTTCCCTGAGCCTCGTTCCCCCGCTGTCACTTCAGGACATTCGGGCTGGCTCATCCCGGCTGTTTCCCCCTCCTCCTCGACGCGCTTCCCGACTCCTGTGTGTGCCTGGAATCTCGGCCTGGTGAGCTCTCTGCTGGAGACTACGCGAGCGATCCTCAGACGGTTTCCCAGGGGGCCCTCCGTTATCGCCGGGCGGGGAGAGGAAGAAGCAGTGTCCACCACAGCAGGCGATATCCAACCTCCAGGAGACAGGCAAGTCATAGTTTATTCACATCAGCTTAATGATTTGCTCTGTCACATTCCTGGAGGAGGAGTTCAAGGTTCGCAGCTCCCTGAACTCCCCCCACCTGCTGTAACCTGTGTTCCTAATCCTGCATCCTCTGTGTCTCTCTCCGCCGAGCGATCCCCGGCTCCGGGTCAACGTGGTGGGATAAGGAGAGGGCCTGCGGTTCCGCAGCTACGTTGCGGACGGAGGAGGAGGACTGACTGCTGCGTGGAGTTTGCGCCGACGACTAAGCGTCCCCGGGTCTCCACGGAGGAGCGGTTCGGTCCAGCGGGACGAGATTCTTCTGGCTTCACGCCGTGTGGATTGTCGGCGGGGTTACCGGAGCTGGAGGAACCTCAAGCTGCGCTGACCATCGTGCTGGCTGCGGGGCCCGATGCAGCTGAATGGGAGCCTGACAACGACCTCCTGACGACGGATCCTGGATCTTCGCAGTCCTGGACGGCGTCAGAACCCGAGATCAGGCGAGTGCTCTCCTTTCTTTTCTCCCTTTATATCTTTGAGCACTTTAGCCTGTCTCTAGGGGAGATGAGCCGGGTGCAGCTGCCCGCTGCGTCCGAGCTCGTCTCGCCGGGTTCTGGCGCTGCCGGTGATCCTGATCCCGGTTCTGTTTTCTCTCCTGAGCCTTCTTCCAGGGTCACCGGCGAGGAGTTGCCGTTCCTCGTGGTGCTGGAGGGTCCAGGTTCAACGTTGGAGGTCGGTTCTGGTGCGGTGTCCAATGTGGGTTCGCCCGAGACCCAATCGGGGTCCAACGTGGGTGCTGTTCCAGCGGTTTCCGACGTGAGTTCGCCTAAGGCCCAATCGGGGTCCGACGTGGGTGCTGCCCCAGTGTTGTCCAGGTCCGGTGAGGAGGTGGCCGTTTCCCTGCGGCCTGACGCTCGTCGCCCTCGTCATTGGCTCTCCCCTGAGCCTCTTCCACCGGGACCCGCTTTGACCCTTCGTCCGTCTCAACAGTCCTGGTGGTTGAGTGATGCGGGTCGACGGCCCGACCCGCAAGACTTTCGGTTCGGTGATCTGGTCCAACCGAATCAGAATCAGAATCAGAATAAACTTTATTGCCAAGCATGTAAAAAAACACACGAGGAACTTGACTTGACATTGGTGCGCATGCGCGCGACACAACGACACGGCAGCCATAAAGGCGCCTCATCAAACAGAGATAGATAAGAAAGGGAGGGGAAGGGAGGGAACGACACAAGGGGGGAGGAGAAAAAAAACTTCGTTATCAAAATACAGCTTATTTTTAAGCAGATTGTGATTACAATGAAAAAAAAATCTCTCAATAGCACAGAGCAACAACTCAGAATTCACGAGACACAAGAGAGCAGTGTACAGTATATCTTTAATCAGTTCATGAATCAATGTGTGTGCGGTGTTGAGCAGTGTTGATGATAATAAGAGAGACCCAAGGACCCTTGGCAGAAGATGTTTTGTCTGTCTGGCGCCCAGTCTTATCTGGCGCTGCAGCTGGCTGTCCAAGGCCTTGTGCTCATGATTTTGAAAAAAAAAAAAAAAAAAAAAAAACAGTCTGCAGACAGCCAGGAGGAATTTTCATGGGGAATAATACCCGATGATCTGTGTTTGCTTCTGGGTGGCCTGGCTCGGCTACCAGTGGACTGGGTTTCTGGGATCTGGGTCCGGAGTTCGCCGTCCGAACATTTCCCTTTCCCCGGTTCGCCAACTGGACAATGGGCGGGGAGACCTCCGGAGCCACCTCGGCCATTTTGGACTCTGCCTGCCATATTCCTCGGGTGTCGCTTTTCTTTTGTTATTATTAAGGTCACTCGGGTGTAATATTTTGTCCTTTTGGTGAATATATATTCGTAGTGCTGTGTATTGTTTTCCATTGTCCGTACTCAGCATTTTCCTTTTTGTGCCTTGTTTGTAGCTTTGTCTGTGCGTTATAGAGTTATGTGTTTTGTTTCCCACCAAACCATACTCTGTAATTGTCCGTTTGTCCCAGTCACCTTCACTCCTCTAGGTGACTGTGTGTGTATATATATATATACGGTGCTGTGTATTGTGGGTTTTTTTTTCTCCCCCCCTTCATTATCCGTACTCAGCGTTTTTTATCACTCTTGTCCTGTTCTTAGTTTTGTCTGTGCATTATGGAGTAGTGTTTGTTCTGTTATCCATACTCTGTAATTGCTTTATCCGTTTTTGTCATCCTTTTGGTGGGTTGTTATCTGTTCCCGTTGACATAATGCATGGCTCAGGAGACACACACGCAGGCTCAGGATAGATTTAAGAGCTTTATTAGCAACAAGGAAGTGTATGGCTGCGTGACTGTGGAATAAGAATGTATTGGTGGTGGCGTCTGCGTCAGGCACGGGGGCAGGAGGCCGTACAGCCGGACAACCCTGTGGGAGAGAGCAGAGGGAGAAGGGTAACGGGCACCACACCAATACAGGGAATGATGATGATAGCTGGCTTACTTGGTTATGACAGGTGGCTGGCGTCGACAAGGGCGAGGCCCGGAAGACAGCGACCTGCAGTACCTGTGGCAGCAGCGTAGAGCCAACGGCGAGATGAGGAAGTCCGCCGCCGGGAATGTCCACCTGTGCACAGGGGAAGGCTAGAGGAGAGAGGTAAGGGGAGCTTACCCAAGTTATCTTCACTAGTCGGTTTGAGATCCGTAGTAGCAAAGGGGCCGGAGTTGAGAGACGGCTTCAGGCCGAAGCCCAGGGCAGAGTGGATTAAATACCTCGCCGCTGACGAGGAGCAGGTGTGCGCGCGGCTGGCGCCGCTGATGAGCGGCAAGTCATGACAGTACTCCCCCTCTAGCAGCGCCTCCTGGCGATGGTTTTTCCGGGTGCGCTCGATAAAACTCAGAGATGAGTGACCGGTCCAACACCAGCGAGGAAGGCACCCACTGTCTCCACTTGGGTCTATAGCCCTCCCAATCCACCAGGTACTGCAATCCGCGACTCCGGCGTCGGGCGTCCAAGATCTCAGCGACGGTCCAGGCCGGATGGCCACCAATCATCCGGGGAGCGGGGTGCGCCGCAGGTGGAGGGCAGAGGGGGTCAGAGACCACCGGTTTAATTTTGGAGACGTGGAAGGTGGGATGGATGCGGAGGGAGGAGGGAATAGCCACACGCACAGCCACCGGGTTGATGATCCTGGTTATGGGATAAGGGCCGATGAACTGTTGGGCCAGCTTTCTCCTCTCACCCTTTAGGTTAACGTCCTGTGTGGATACCCAAACTTGCTGTCCCACCTGGTAGGCAGGTGCAGGTCTCCTATGTCGGTCCGCCGTGGACTTATTGCGCTCCACCGTGCGTAAAAGCGCATTGCGCGCCGTGGAACAAAGGGAGCGACACCGCCTAAGGTGTGCCTGGACAGAGGGAACAGCCAACTCGCCCTCCTGCGCGGGGAATAGAGGTGGATCATAGCCCAAGGATGCTTAAAGGGCGACATCCCGATGGCAGAGGAGCGAGAGGTGTTGTGGGCGTACTCCACCCAGGCGAGGTGAGAACTCCAGGACGTGGGTTTGGAAGAAGTGACGCAGCGGAGCGTAGCCTCCAGCTCCTGGTTAGTTCGTTCACACTGCCCGTTAGACTGGGGGTGATGGCTGGAGGAGAGGCTTACCTTGGCTCCCAGGGCGTTGCAAAAAGACCTCCAGACGTCCAAAGAGAACTGGGGGCCACGGTCGGAGACCACGTCGACCGGGATTCCATGCAGTCTGACCACGTGTTGGATGAGGAGGTCCGCCGTCTCCAAGGCTGAGGGAAGTCCACGTAGGGGCACAAAGTGAGCGGCCTTGGGAAAACGGTCAACAATGGTCAGAACTGTGTCAAAGTTATTGGAGACAGGGAGCCCGGTGACGAAGTCTAGGGCGATGTGCGACCAGGGCCTGCCAGGGACGGGCAGGGGCTGGAGCAGACCCGCAGGGGGAGCGTTACCTGACTTACTGGTAGCACAGACGGGGCAGGCCCGGGCGTAACGGGCGGCATCCTTCCACAGGCATGGCCACCAAAAGGATCGCTGGAGGAGGTCAATCATCCGTGAAGCTCCAGGATGGCAGGTGAGCTTAGAGGTGTGGAGCCAGTGTATAACGTCCCCTCGGACGGCAGATGGCACGAAGAGCCTCCCCTCCGGTCCGCCGCCAGGGTCCGGTTCTGACTCCTGCGCCCTCCGGATCTTGTCTTCTATGTCCCACAAAACAGCCCCCACGACGCACGACCTGGGCAGGATGGTGTGAACCGCGTCTTCTGTGGCCTCCGGGGCAAATTGCCTGGAGAGGGCGTCAGGCAGGCCGTTCTTGGAGCCAGGCCTATATGTGATGCTGAATTTAAACCTTGCAAAGAACAGGGACCAGCGCGCCTGGCGGGCGTTCAGATGCTTGGCAGATCTTAGATACTCCAGGTTCTTGTGGTCAGTTAGGACCACAAAAGGCAAGGCTGCCCCCTCCAGCCAGTGACGCCATTCTTGAAGGGCAAGCTTGATGGCAAGAAGCTCTCTGTCCCCCACGTCATAATTACGCTCCGCCAGGGACAGACGCCGAGAGAAGAAGGCGCAGGGTCGCTTGACTCCGTTGGCTGGGGACCGCTGGGACAACACTGCTGCCAACCCCCGTGTCCGAAGCGTCCACCTCCACAATACACTGCAGTGCGGGGTCGACCTGGCTGAGGACCCGGGAGGAGGAAAACTCCGTCTTTAGCGCCTGGAAGGCCGTAGCGGCCTCTTCAGTCCACCGGAATGGGGTCTTAGGAACGGTGAGGCGGGTCAGGGGCCCGACGATGGCTCCAAAATTCGGGACAAAGCGGCGGTAGAAATTGGCGAACCCGATGAATTGCTGAACCTGTTTCCGAGAGGTAGGTGTGGGCCAATCCACCACTGCTTTGATCTTCGCTGGGATCTTCACTATCTTCACTAGTCGGTTTGAGATCCGTAGTAGCAAAGGGGCCGAAGTTGAGAGACGGCTTCAGGCCGAAGCCTAGGGCAGAGTGGATTAAATTCCTCGCCGCTGACGAGGAGCAGGTGTGCACACGGCTGGCGCCGCTGATGAGCGGCGAGTCATGACACCCGTGTTCTGTATTCTCCCCATCTGTGCCCTGGTTTTTTTTTCTTGTGCGATGCGATGTAGAGTACCGTATTTGGTTTTTTTTTTTCTCTGTCCTGTTACTCTACATTGGTCCATTGGTGTTGTCCTTCCCTTTGCTTCTTCCCCTCCGGTCCTGCCTCCCTTCCACCCACCCTAGGTGGGAGGGGGCGGGGGGCTGGGATGTTACTGGTCGTTCAGGAGCCCGACCTTGAGGGGGAGGCTCTGTCACCATGGGATGAGACGCCGTCTCGGCGCTCAGCCCATGTTTCCCCTCATCCCTGCTTCTCATTGAGCAGCGTCTCAGCAGGCTCGCAGCTGGCAGCATTACGGGACGGCTGGGGCCAATTAATCCTCATCAGCTGGGCGCTGCCAATGAGAATAAATAGGAGCAGCCTCGATCACTCGGGGCTGCGACATAAGCACTGCTAGGCTGAAGCCCCTTCGTCTGGTGTCAGTCTCTACTCCTCTTACAGCATTCCTGTGATTGTTACCCGCTGTGAGTATGTATGCCTTGTTACCCCTACGTCCGGTACGAGCTCCCTGTTCCTGCGCTGTGCAACTCGTGAGTGTACCTCTGTACGAGTATCTGTGCTTTCCTCATCCCTCACCCCTTACCATTAATAAAACATCACGACTCACTGGCTCGCCCTTGGCTCTTATTGCGTGGCTCCCTAGAGCCCCGCATGACACTGGATTTTTTTTTCTCATTTTGTCTCTCATAGTTGAGGTATACCTATGATGAAAATTGGAGACCTCTCTCATCTTTTAAGTGGGAGAACTTGCACAATTGGTGGCTGACTAAATACTTTTTTGCCCCACTGTATATACATATTGAATAACAATGGCCCCAAAACTGAACCCTGTGGGACTCCGCAAGTAACCTTCAGGAACTGTGAGTTTTTGCTACCAACACATACATACTGATATCTGTTCTTTAAGTAACTACATAACCAGGACAGTGCTACCCCCGTAATACCATAATTTTGTAGTTTCTTTAATAATAATTTATGATCCACTGTGTCAAATGCTTTTTTAAGAGCCAGGAATACCCCAACTGAATACTCTTTATTTTCAATGGCAGTTGATATTTTTTCTATAAATTCCATTAGAGTAAATGTTGTTGTCCTCTTATGTCCGAACCCGTATTGCTGTTCACACAATAAATTATTCTTCATTATGAAGTTGTCACTTCTCTCACAAAATATTTTTTCAAGTATCTTGGAAAATTGTGGCAATAGTGAAATAGGTCTATAGTTTGAAAATTCCCCTCTGTCACCCGTCTTGTATATCGGAATTACTTTAGCTATTTTCATTGCATTGGGAAATATACCTGTTTGGAGAGACAGGTTACAGATATACTGTACGTCAGTGGCTTCATTAAGCATTCAATGATAGTTTTGACTAAAAGCATGTCAATGCCATCACAATCCATAGATGTTTTACTTTTAAACAATTTAACAATTTCAATGACCTCTCTCTCGTCTGTGTTCTTTTTGAAAATGGAGTCTTTTATAGTAATGTTTTTGTTTATTGTATCACCTGTAGGTGCTGTAATGGGTATTTCTCGAGCCAAATTAGGACCAATGTTAACAAAAAATTTATTAAATTCATCTGCAGATGAGACTGCATTCACACTCTGAGTCTTTTTTTTTTTTTTTTTGGAAAGATTGGTTGGGTAGCTTGTATTTCTGTTTTTATTTCCAAGAATATTGTTAAGTATTGTCCATGTATTTTTAATGTTATCTGTTTTTCTCCAGTTCTTTACTATTATAGTCTCTTTTACTACATCTCATTATATATTGTGACGTTTGCAGGGGTTCACACAAAAAGACAATGGAGCAGATGGCTGTGATCAACCAGATTTATTTTACACACACCCCGACCCCCAACCTGCAACTTAGTACCCAGAGCAGTGGAGGTCATTCCCACAGACCTCTGTTTACATCACGGTTACACACACATGATACATCTTGCCCTAATCCTGCTAAACACTGCTGGGCCATTATAATGCAGTTATAATGACACAGCAGTATAACTCAGAAGTAACACATTTAACACACACAGTAACGTTTCAAACTGGCAAAGCATGCTGGGAAATCCCTGGCTCCCTTAAAATGGCCCCGACGTTACACTGCCCCCCCCTGGACTGGTTTCTGTCCCCAGAAAATTCAAAGTCCACTTTCAGAAATCCAACGCGAGTCAGCCCGGTGCCAGGGCGGCATGCACGGGCCATCTGAGTCTCGGTCAGAGCATCTGGTTGGGGTAGGGTTCCGGTTTGGCCATCAGCGGGCGGATGGACACATCTGACAGCCTCTGTAGGACCACGCACAGTCCCTTCCCTGGCAGCGGGAGTCCCAGGCCCGCTCCGGCCGACTCCCACCGCTGCCAGTTCTCCCATGCGTCCAGCCTTTGCCTGGGACGCATGGGAGAAGTGGCCGCATCTTCGTCCTGCTCGCTCCGCTGCGTCGCTCCTGCGCCTCTGTGACGTCATCTGCCGGGGGAAGCATCTGCAGGAGGCGGCTTTTTTTCCCGTCCATGCCACCTCGCTCTAATTTAGCGTCGGCGAGGGGCCAGTTTGTCGTGCGCTGTGTGCGGGGCAGTACCATGCCATGTACCCTGGCTCTGTGCAGCGGAAGCCGTCCTTCCTCGCGTCGCCACGGCTGTCTCCTTCGTGCACGCGCTGCTGTGATGTGCCGTAGCTCCTCCTCCACTCGCTCTCAGCACGGTGGTTTCCTCTGATGATCAGCGCGGCAGCCAGCTCGACCTGGGCCAGGCGGTCATCCAACAGGTTCTCGCCGTTGTAGCGGGGAATCTTGGCCCGCTGCTGGATGGATGACACTGTCATCTCCCGGTCGATTGCCGCTCCTAGTCGCTCTGGAATCGCCAGCCCGTCCTGCCCTGAAAAGGGCGGGAAGCGGGGCTGGTTTGCTCTGCTCCGTCCATCGCGGCGAAGCTCTCCAGGGGCCGGCGTCTCAGCTCTACACTCCGTTCCCGGCTGAGCGATGAATCGCTCCGGCCGCTGTACCTCCGCCTGGATCCTCATCTCGCTCCATATCCCACTTCTGACACCAGTGTGACGTTTGCAGGGGTTCACACAAAAAAGACAATGGAGCAGATGGCTGTGATCAACCAGATTTATTTTACACACACCCCGACCCCCAACCTGCTTCTCAGCACAGACAGGAGCGGAGGTCATTCTCACAGACCTCTGTTTACATCACGGTTACACACACATGATACATCTTGCCCTAATCCTGCTAAACACTGCTGGGCCATTATAATGCAGTTATAATGACACAGCAGTATAACTCAGAAGTAACACATTTAACACACACAGTAACGTTTCAAACTGGCAAAGCATGCTGGGAAATCCCTGGCTCCCTTAAAATGGCCCCGACGTTACAATATATTAACTTATTTTTGTTTGTTTTATACCACTGCTCTGCTTCTTTTGTCCTTTTCTTTAGAAAAGCTTTATATAATGAATTTTTCTTTTTACATTTTTTTTGTAATCCTTTGGTTAACCATGGCTTGTCGACAAATTTCTGTTTCAGCTTTTTCTTTACTAATGGACAGTTTTTTTCATAGAGTGGTTACAATGTTCATGAATGTGTCATAGGATTCATTTACATCTGATACATAGACTTTTGCCCAGTCTTGCTTCAGCAGGTCTTCTTTAAAAGAGCTGATTACATTTTGTGATTTGTATCTGAAAGGTTTCAAAGTTTTTTCTGTACTGGCCCCCGTGTGGCCATGGATAAGTGCAAAGACTGGCAAATGGTCACTTATGTCATTTATCAATAATCCACTTCCTATTTTCTTATCAATAATATTAACAAACAGGTTATCAATAAGTGTAGCAGTGTGAACTGTGATTCTACTGGGATGTGTTATTGTGGGATATAGACTCATACTGCACATAGAATTCATGAACGCTGTAATTACATTTTGTTGAAATGGATTTAGTAAATCAATATTGAAGTCTCCACAGATTACAACCATTTTCTTACTAGTTATATTATTGTACAGCTCGACTAACTTATCTCTGAATGTCTCAATGCAAGTTCCTGGCGTTCTATATATACAACTTATAATTAGATTTTTTGCTTTATCTTGGTCAATCTCAACAGTAACACATTCTAGAATCCCTGGTAGTGCAAAGGACATTCGATTTCCAAGTTTACACCTATACAAGTCATCAGTATACAGTGCAACACCACCACTCCTTTTTTTTTTTGAGATCTATCAATATAAAACATCTGATATCCCTCTATTGTCATCAGAGAAGCCTGCTCTTCATTGAGCCAAGTTTTAGAGACTGCAATAGCTGTAAATTTTCTATCTAGCTGTTTTAAATAGTCCTGAATCTGTGGAAAGTTTTTAAGACTTCTGCTGTTGAAGTGTATTATAGATACTTTACTATCTATTTGCACTTGACTTTTAAATTGCTTTTCAGCATAATATTCACAGTGATTATGAATATTGTTGAAGAAGTGGTTATCAGGATCAATATCATTCTCCATTTCTTGTGGTTTATGTTCAGCATAATGACATATGAGTCTGGGGATGATTGATTTCTACTAAAGTCAGTCATAAGTTTTTTGTTTTGTTTTGTTTTTTTAAAGTAAACATTTGTCCTCACTGTGATTTACTTCCTTACATATATTTATCCAGGTCCTCCATATTTCTAATTACCAGCACTTTCGATTCCTCTGGTGTTCCATTCAGTTTTATGAAGGCTTTGCTAAATACTAGCATGTATTTAGCACAGTTTCTTTATCCAGTGAGACAGTTAAATCAAACCAAGCTGTATTTTTAAAGTGGGACATCAAAACAGCCATTTTAAACTATTTTAAAGAGGAATGCGGGGGGGGGGGGGGCGCCAAGGGCGCTAGGGCCCAGGACACAGACTCTATCCAGCCTCTGTACATGGTGTGTCTGTCCAACAGCTGAACTACAAGCAACCTTACAAAACAATTTATGCCTACATAGGATTTTATTTCCTATTCACTTTTGAACAAAATGAAACAGGAGAAATTTTTAAAGGTAGTTTGTGCTTTTAATATTTTTTGATGAAATACTCTTTCTTGTTCATGAATCATGGGCTGTCAGCAAGGTAAAACGGGGCTTGTCAAAGGCATGAATAAACTGACTGCTTCGATGCACAGAAGAAGTGGAATGTAGAAAAGGAGGTATGCAAGTACACAAACAGCAAAGATGTACAATCTGGCATTGCACCATCAGTGAGAAGAGACAAGAGTCATTAAAATGAGTGAATTATGTGAGGACAGGAAAGCACTGAAACTGCCAATATAGAACAAATGGCTAAACACACTGACACGACTCTCTAGATGCAGACAACCAAGATCTAGCCCCATGAAGTTTGGTTCCAGGCAGGTTTAGCATGGTAATCAAAGCAAAGGTAAAGAAGGCAATAACTTTTGATGGCACATAGGCATAGATGATTTTCACCATAAATAGTGCTAATCAGACAATTTATTTCAGCGATATTGAAGAAAACCTTCAAAAGCCCAGCCTCGTAGGGTGGGGCTTATAACTTAAAGTTATGGTTTTGTAGGTGGAGTTCAAATAGCAATGTTGAAGACATAACAAAGACAATATCTGTGCAAAGAAAAGAGTATGTGCTATTAATTACCAGATATTTACAGATGCACACTGTTTCAGCAGGATCATGGAGCTAATGACTTCATTGCGGAGTTGAGGTGTTTTATTGCAACCCTCCAATCGTAGCATCCAGCCATGAACAGCCTTTTCAAAAGGAAACAGAATGTTTTGTCAAAAGTATAGCCAGGAACAGTGTAAATAAAAAGAGACGGGTCACTGTGGACTGAATGAGAAGATCACTAACATTACAGGTTGCAGCAACAACTGAGCTACATAATGGACGTCTTCAGAAAAATACTAATGTAAATGCAGCCACTGTACATCCAAAGAAAATGAGTCAGTTGATGTTATGATCTGGACATTCTGTCCATGCGTTCTGTTATGTTTTTGAACTATTGGCACAATTCTCAGGGTTTCCTCTGGTAACATTTCTCCATGGCGGCTTGCCTCGCCAGAAATGGTACGGCCATGCCAAGCCAATATGATTTTATTAACTACTAACTAACTAACTAACCTGCACTTATATAGCGCTTTTCTAGTCACAAAGACCACTCAAAGCGCTTTCATTAATACTAACCCTCTATTCTAAGGGCCTATAGGAAACAGATATCTAGGGACAATTTAGAACAGCCAATTAACCTAACATGCATGTTTTTGGCATGTGGGAGGAAACCGGAGAAATCCCGGAGTAAACCCACGCAACACGGGGAGAACATGCAAACTCCACACAGATCACTGTTGGTCGGGGGCTGGGATCGAACCCACGATCCCACGATCCCCACAATCCCCCGGCCAAGGGTAAACTGTGCTGCCGCAGTGCTAACCACTGCGCCACCGTGCAGCCTTATTTTATTAAGAAAAATAAATGAAGCAATGACTTTCCGCAAGGGAGCACACGAACAACGCACATGGCCATCATCCGCACGGAGTTTAGAAGAGCCCCAACCATGCGAGTTCTCGACTCAGTCTGCAGGCAGTGTCTCGCTAAGCGTGACTGTCGACAAAAACATGAGTTTGTTTAGGTACTTTAAACATGAAAAAAAAATCAGAAGAGGTATGTATGTAAGCACTGGAGGCGTTTATCATGGTTTTAACCTGCTGTTAACGGGAGCAATAACGGAAGAGTTTCTTAGCTAAGACACGTGGTTAGAATTCATATGCAGCCGGCTTCATATGAAGGGAAAGGAGAGGAGGACTGATGAATTGCTGAGGATATATTTCACCAGCCACTACAATATTAAGTTATGATCTGTAGGAATTGCAGGAATGAAGAGACTGGCAATTTCTCTCTTTTCTCGCACCAGCAGGCATGCCGTTTTTATTCTCCAGCGGCAGTGACTAAAAGCAACAGCTAAAAACGCTAGCTCTATTTTCACTCTAAACTGAGGTCCTTCAGCAGCTGCCTAGAGAGGTGCCTGATGAGAAAGCCTGAGTGCACAACTATATCTGCCGAAACAGGTCATTCTGTACATGAACACATATTGTGGTGAATCATGTCTTTAGAGTCCGCTACAGTTCCCTATTATGTACCTGGCAGGTTAAGATGACCGAAATTCACGAAGTCATTGACTTTAATCCATCAGCAGCCTTCAGACAAGCTCAACGTGCCAACATTTGATTTCAAAATAAACGAGGTTTTTCCTGCTGTCTGGGTGGTGAGGAGATTTCTGAAAAGAAAAACTATAAATATATAGAAATATTATACCAGAAATAATGGCATCCTTGGTCATTTAAGTTAATTTATTTCATTAAATACAATTTTATTAATATTTTTTCTTTGTAATCAGAGTTAAATTATTGTTCTGTTCTAACTGCAAAGTTATGGTCAAAAATGTAAACTGTTATAAGGAAAAAAGTAAAAAAAAAATTCCACAGTCTGTTTCATATTTATCTAAAAAAAAAAACAAACAACCCTAATTTGATTTAAAAAAAACAGACAAAAATTAGACACAAAATAATCCACAAATTTATAATCCATCCATCCATCCATCTTCTACCACTTTTCCGGAGGTCCGGGTCGTGAAGGCAGCAGTTCAAGCAGAGAAGCCTAGACTTCCCTCTCCCCAGCCACCTGCTCCAGCTCTTCAGCGAGGGTACCAAGGCGTTCCCAGACCAGCTGGGAGACATAGTCTCTCCACCGAGTCCTGAGTCTGCCCCGGGGTTTCTTCCCAGTGGGATGTGCTCGAAACACCTCAAGTGGGAGGCATCCAGGAAGCATCCTAATCAGATGCCCATACCACCTCAACTGACTCCTTTCAATGTGGAGGAGCAGCGGTTCAACTCTGAGCCTCTCCCGGATGACTGAGCTCCTCACCCTATCTCTGAGGGTGAGTCCAGCAATCCTATGGAGAAAGCTCATTTCAGCCACTTGTATCGGCAATCTTGTTCTTTCGGTCATTACCCAAAGCTCGTGACCAAAGGTGAGAGTAGGAACGTAGATTGACTGGTAAATCGACAGCTTTGCCTTAGAACTAAGCTCCCTCTTCACCACAACAGACCGGTACAATGTCCGCATCACTGCAGATGCTGCTCCAATCCGTCTGTCAATCTCTCGCTCCATTCTCCCCTCACTTGTGAATAAGACCCCAAGATACTTGAAATCCTCCACTTGGGGCAGGAGCCTGTCCCCAACCCGGAGAGGACAATCCACCTTTTTCTGGCTGAGGACCATGGACTCAGACTTGGAGGTGCTGATTCTCATCCCAGCCGCTTCACACTCAGCGGCAAACCGTCCCAGCAAGAACTGTAGGTCATTGCTGGATGAAGTCAAGAGGACAACATCATCTGCAAACAACAGAGATGAGATCCTGTGGTCACCAAGCATGACACCCTCCATTCCCTGGCTGTGCCTAGAAATCCTGTTCATAAAAATTATGAACGGGATCGACAGCCTTGGCGGAGTCCAACTCTCACTGGGAATGAGTCCGATCGAGCGTTGGCAATACGAACCAAACTCTCACAACAGTCATACAGAGACCGAATAGCTCGTAACAACAACCCCGATACCCCATACTCCCGAAGCACCCCCCACAAAAAACCACGAGGGATGCAGTTGAATGCCTTCCCCAAGTCCACCAAACACATGTAAACTGGTTGGGCAAACTCCCACGAACCCTCGAGAATTCTCGAGAGGGTAAAGAGCTGGTCCGATGTGCCACAGCCAGGACGAAAACCACATTGCTCCTCCTGAATCCGAGGTTCGACCAACGGCCGGACTCTCCTCTCCAGTACCTTGGCATAGACTTTCCCAGGGAGGCTGAGGAGTGTGATCCCTCTAAAGTTGAAGCACACCCTCCAGTCCCCTTTTTTGAAAAGAGGATCCACCATCCTGGTTTGCCATGCCAAAGGCACTGCCCCCAACCTCCACGCAATGTTGCAGTGGCATGTCAACCATGACAGCCCTACAACATCTAGGGCCTTGAGGTACTCAGGGCGAATCTCGCCCACCCCCGGGGTCCAGCCACCAAGGAGATTTTTAACCACCTTGGCGACCTCAGCCCCTGTGATAGGCGAGTCATCCCCCTCGTCCATAAGCCCTGCTTCCTCTGTGGAAGGCGTATCAGTGGGATTGAGGAGATCCTCAAAGTATTCCTTCCACCGCCCGACGATATCCCTAGTCAAAGTCAACA
This sequence comes from Pholidichthys leucotaenia, assembly GCA_020510985.1. Lineage (NCBI taxonomy): Eukaryota > Metazoa > Chordata > Actinopteri > Cichliformes > Pholidichthyidae > Pholidichthys > Pholidichthys leucotaenia. The sequence continues at coordinate 91,645,526 of CM035841.1, forward strand.
GTGCCCCATCCGCACCATACACAGTGTGGACAGGGAGCTGCTTCCCCCTCCTGAGCCGCCGGACAGTTTGCCAGAATCTCTTCGAGGCCGACCGAAAGTCTTGTTCCATGGCCTCACTGAACTCCTCCCATACCCAAGTTTTTGCTTCAGCAACCACCCAAGTTGCACTCCGCTTGGCCTGCAGGTACACCTCAGCTGCTTCGGGAGTCCCACAAGCCAACCAAGCCTGATAGGACTCCTTCTTCAGCTTAATGGCCCCCCTCACCGCTGGTGTCCAGTTCGCGTATATCGCAAGTTCGCAAGTTCACTATATCGCATACCAGTTCGTGTATTGTTCAAATCGCTCCACAGAGGACACTATAGTCACCACCCTGCACTCTGTCATTACCCACCTGGATCAGAAAGACACCTATGCCAGACTCCTGTACATTGATTTCAGTTCAGCATTTAACACCATTATTTCCCAGAGACTGATGGAGAAATTATTCATTCTCGGTCTGAACACCGCCACATGTCTCTAGATCCTGGATTTCCTGACCAAGAGACCTCAGTCTGTCCGGGTTGGAAACAACATCTCCAACTCCATCACGCTGAGCACTTGATCCCCTCAAGGCTGTGTACTCAGTCCACTATTGTTTACACTTTTAACACATGACTGTGTATCCAGACACGAGGGGAACCAGATTATTAAGTTTGCGGATGACACTACAGTGGTGGGACTTATTCAGAGGGATGAGGGATCAATATACAGGGAAGAAGTTAGAGACCTGGAGGGCTGGTGCAGGGAGAACAATCTGGTGCTCAACGTGGACAAAACGAAGGAGATGATTATCGACTTCCGGCAGTCACGGCCTGAACGCGTCCATCTCTGCATCAGCAGCCGTTTGGTGGAGAGAGTGGAGAACATCAAGTTCCTTGGAGTAGAGATCTCGCAGGACCTGACCTGGAGCAAAAATTCCTTGGGGATCAGGAAGCAGGTCCAGCAGAGACTGCACTTCTTGAGGAAACTCAAACAGGCCTCTCTCCCCATCTGCATCCTCAGGACCTTCTACGGAGGTGCTCATCATGCTCATCAAACCAATCTTGATGTTTCTATTTTCATATTTCATATTTCATATTTTTTCATATTTCTCTTCTATGTCAACAACTCAGAGAATGACATAGAAGAGAAATGGGCAACACTGAAGGATATGGTGTATCAAACTGCGAGTGATGGATTAGGCTACCCTGAGAGGAAACATCAAGATTGGTTTGATGAGCATGATGAACACCTGAAGAAACTACTAGAAGCGAGGAATACAGCTAGGCAGGAAAACCTACAGTGTAACACAAGGTTGAAGAAGAAGAAATACTCAAAGGCTCAGAGTGAGCTACAGAAGTACACCAGAGAGATGAAGTCCAACTGGCTGGATGAAAAAGCGGAGAAACTTCAAACTGCAGCAGACAAGAAGGACATGACAACATTTTTCACAGGTTTGAGAGACGTCTACGGCCCTAAACCAAGAGGATTGACCACTTATAGCTGTAACAAAAATACAGATTTTGGTTCATTTGGGTAATGACGCTAACATTACTTAGTTCTCATAAACTTTTCTGTTTTATATTAAGGTGGTAATGCTGCAAATTTTATAAATTACCTTGAGGCAGATCAAGCTGTCTCGTGCACTGAAAGGTGCCTGCAGTTGGTGGAATCAAAACCCCACATCATTGGCTTAAGTTCTGTTTGCATCTATTGGCTGATGGAGGGGCGGGGCGGGACTTCCGGGAGGACAAGCTTTCTTCCAGAAAGAGTCCAGGGCAAACTTCTCCCACCTGCACACCGCCCACTCGAGCGATATAACATGGAAGTGTCACGAGAAGAGTTTTTTTTATTGAACTTTATTGAACAAAACAAATACAATCAAGGCACATTTTTACATTTTGGGCAGCACGGTGGAGGAGTGGTTAGCACTGCGGCAGCACAGCAACTCACCCTTGGCCGGGGGATCCTGGGTTCAATCCCATCCCCCGACCAACAGTGATCTGTGTGGAGTTTGCATGTTCTCCCCGTGTCTGCGTGGGTTTACTCCGGGATTTCTCCGGTTTCCTCCCACATGCCAAAAACATGCAAGTTAGGTGTAGAACGGCACCGAAGGCGTTATTTCACAAATGTTTTTAATTCAGCGATGCAGGAAGAAAGCAGGTGTACATGCCAGTAGTCCTGGCTGTGTGTGTGTGCCACGTACGTGACGTGACGACGTGATGACATCATTCTACATCCCCCTTCTTTAGTATAGAACTTTGGTACAAAGAGAACACTATTGACTCTTGGATTGGTATGAGAAAGCATGTCACATTCCTGTGAGAGTGAGTATACTGTGACGAATAAACAACTAGTAAAATAACTTTCAATGGCACCACATAACATACCTATCTTGAAAATAAACTAATGCCTGGCTTGCAAATAAAATAAATTCCCGTGACACAACATAACTGATCTAATTTGAAAATGAACTTATGCCTGGCTTGTAAATATGTCTATATTTCAACACGAAACTACAAAAACATCAGCTTCAGTAAATGTCACAATCAGTCTGTATTGTACTTGGGATTAGGCTTCAGGAGTCTACCAAACCTGGAACGGGCCAGGGGGGTCTCGGTGACTTGTGGGAGCGATGGCTCTCCGAGGAGGCCAGGCGTATGGTCAGTGTGCGCAGCAGGAAGCTTGGGAGGAGCGTGCACAGCGGCCTGCCTGGGGGAAGTGTGCATGGCCTCATGCCTGGGAGGAGATGCGGGTAGACTGGGCACAGTCTCACTGCTGGTCTTCTGTGTTGGTGAGTCTGCCGGTGAGGCTGGATCTGGTTCTGGTTCTGTTGGTGGTGGTTCTGTGACTGGCAGCAGGTGTCGCCGGTTCCGGCAGTATTCTTTTCCTCCTGATTCCACCACGTAAGACCGTGGCTCTGCTGCGATTCTTTTGATGATGCCAATTTTGTCATGTCCTTTCTCTGTTTGCAGGCATACTACTTGGGAGCTTTGGAGTGGGGGAAGTGGCCGGCTGCCACGATTGTAGAATCCTTTTTGTGCTTGCCTCTTCTTTGACAGGTGGGTGTGGATCGACTCTGGATTCTTGGACATTGGCTTAAGCAGGTGCCTGCTGATGGGAATATTTGTGCGTGTCTCTCTGGACATCAGTCTTTGTGCAGGTGAGCTCAGCGTGCCGTCTCGTGGGACATTTCTGATGCTCAGAAGATTGAGGAACAGGTCAGTACCGTCTCTTTTGGATGTTTCCAACAGTCGTTTTGCACTCCGTACGGCTCTCTCTGCCAGCCCGTTTGCTTGATGATACTCGGGGCTGCTGGTGACATGAGTGAAATCCCAGCTTTTCGCAAAGTCTTGGAACATCTGACTAGTGAATTGTGTTCCACAGTCTGACAGCAGCTTGTGGGGGACTCCGTGGACTGAGAAGTGACGTTTCAGCTTGTTAATTACACATTGTGATGTGATTTTCTTGACTGGATCCAGTTCATACCATCCTGAATAGGAGTCTACCAGGACCAGGTAGTGCTGGCTGTTCCATTCGAACAGATCTGTTGCCACTGTTGACCACGGGAGCTCTGGGACTGTGTGTGGTTGCATTGGCTCCTTTTGCTGATGTGGTTTAAGGGCATTGCAAGTGCTGCATGACTGTACAAAATTGTCAATGTCTCTCGTCATTGTGGTCCAATAGACTATGTTGCGTGCTCACCGCTTGGTGGCTTCAGCACCGGGGTGTCCTTTATGGAGCAGCAGGAGATATTCTTTGTGCAGCGTTTGTGGTATTGTTGCTCTTGTACCTTTCATGATTATTCCATCTTCCACACAGAGCTCATCACGGAACGGGAAGAATTCTTTCACTGTGTCGGGTACTTTGCTCAACCTATCTGGCCATCCATGCTTGATGATGTTGCTCAGGGCCTGGAGGGCGGTGTCTTTCGCTGTATGTGTGCGGAGTTCTTCCTGACGACTGGATGAGATGTGCTGCACCGTCATTACCTCGAAGTCCTCACGTTCAGTGGCATGTGAGGCTATGGCGTTGCTCGGTGCATGGGACAGCATGTCTGCCAAGTGCAATTCCTTTCCTTTCTTGTAAATTAGCGTGAGGTTGAACTTGTGCAGCTTCAGCATCATGCGTTGTAAACGCGCAGGCGCTGTGTGGAGAGGTTTCTTCAGGATGGAGACCAGGGGCTGATGGTCTGTCTCCACGATCACTGGTTTTCCGTATATGTAGTCATAGAATTTGAAACAGGTGAAAACGACAGCAAGCAGCTCTTTTTCAATTTGTGCATATTTTCTTTCTGTTTCAGTAAGAGTGCGAGAGGCATATGCGACAGGACTGCCATTCTGGAGACATGCACCACCAAGGCCATACTGCGAGGCGTCACATGTCAGAGTGACTGGTGTTTGTACGTCATAGTACCGGAGTACTGGAGGTGACGTCACACACTGTTTCAGAGTGTCAAATGCATTTTGTTGTTGTTCAGTCCAAGTCCATGCTGTGTCTTTATGCAGGAGCTGGTGGAGAGGTGCTGCAATGTTGCTGTGGTTTGGAATGAACTTGCCCAGGTAATTTATCGTACCCAGGAAGCGTTGTAGAGCAGCTTTGTCCTGGGGGGCCAGGATGTCAGTGATCGCTTGGATCTTTGCTGGATCGGGTTTCAACCCTTGTTCAGTGAAGACATGGCCCACGTAGCTGACTTCCTTTAGCTGGAATCTGCATTTTTGGGGGTTCAGCCTCAATTTCACGTTCCTTGCCCTGTTGAGCACTTTTTGAAGGTTCTCGTCGTGCTCTTTAAGATTTCTTCCACCGATTATGATGTCATCAACAATTATTGCGCAAGGGAGGCCGGCAAATATTTGCTCCATGGATCTCTGGAAGACCTCAGACGCTGCATTGATACCATATGGCATTCTCAGGTATCGATATCGCCCAAATGGAGTGGCGAAAGTGGTGAGTAATGATGACGTTTGGTCCAGTTTGACCTGCCAAAAGGAGCTCTTGGCATCAAGCACAGAAAACACGGTTGCGCCTGCCATTTGTGCAGCAACTTCCTCGACTGTGCGCATGGGATGATGGGGGCGCATAATTGCTTCATTTAGGTCTCTTGGGTCGATGCACACACGGATCTTGTCAGTGTCCTTTTTGTGTGTCGCTACCATTGAGGATACCCATTCAGTGGGTTCTGAAATGGGTGTGATGACTCCTTGCTGCACCATGTTTTCCAGTTCTGCTTTCACTTTGTCCATCATGGCAACTGGAATGCGGCGAGGGGGCCGGATGACGGGTGTCACATTCTGGTCCAGTTTCATGTGGTAGGTTACTGGGAGTGAACCTAGTTCGCCATTGAAAAGCTCAGCATAGTTATTAAACCACTTTTGAGAGGAGCTCGGTTCGGTCACGTTCACCTGGAAAACCTGGTCTTTCAGAGTCATCAGGTCCATCTTCATGCAGTCCGGGAGCCCTAGCAGTGGTTGCACTTTGCCGTTTACTACATGGAAACGCAGGTTGTAGGATCTTTGGTCACTGGTCTGGCACTTGAACAACACAGTCCCCTCAGTGTTTATCACCGTGCCTCCATAAGCGATGAGCCTGGCCTTGTTGTCTTTGTTTATTTTTTCGGTGTTTCTCACATACCTGAATGCATCCAGGGAGATTACGTTACACTTTGCGCCAGTGTCTACTTTCAGTTTGAGTGTCTTGCCATTGAGTTTTACATTGTAGTGTAGTTCTTCTTTCACATCATCAGTAGACAGTGTGTTTATCTTATTTGCGGCTGGTGACAGCCCGTTGATGTCGAATGATTCAGAGTCCTCGCCGTCACTGTCGGAGTCTGCTTGGGCTATTTGGTTGACAGGTTTGTACTGCTTGTTTCTTGCTGCCGATCTGCAGTAGTTTTTGAAATGGTTGGGCTTTTTGCAGTAATTGCATTGCTTCCCATATGCCAGACAGAGTTCCTTCTTCGCTGGATGTTCATGTCCACAGTTGGTACAGCTTATGTAGTCTGATTTGGGACTGTAATGTTCTTTGTACTGCTTGTGGCGAACTGTTTTTTGCATTCTGCGGTCTTGGCGTATTGCATCCACATTTGTTGAACTACGGGGTGTTGTTGCTAGAGTTTTAGTATGTTGTTCTGTTTGTTCATTGATTTGGCATATTTTGATGGCCTTTAGTAGTGTTAAATCGCTCTCTCTCAGTAGTATCTTCCTCACGCTATCGGAGCTGATACCAACAACCAGCCGGTCACGAATTAAGTCGTCATGCAATGCTCCAAAGTCACACGTTTTAGCCTTGTTTCGGAGTGCGCTTGCATAAGCCTCTATGGTCTCACCGGGTTTTTGGTTCCTTGTGTTGAATGCATGTCTCTCCATTGTGATGTTTGTCTGTGGACTGCAGAGGTATCTGAACTTTCTTTTTAGGCATTCTGGATCCTCCCGTGACTCTGCCGGACGGATCTCCTCCCCCTCGTTATTCCGTTGAGCTGGTGCATAGGTGAACGTGCGTTCCCTTTCAATAGCCTCGCTACCTGCCAAATTGAGGAGTATGTAGGCTTTGGTTCGGTCGGGCTTGTCGTTGTGGGCAGCCGCGATGAAAATGTCGTATTCTTGTTCGAACACTCGCCAGTTTTCTGCAATTTTGTCGTTGAACACAAGCGGGTCCGGATGGCGGAATCCATCAGCCATGCTAGCGTTAGCTGGGGGAGGCACACGTGTACCACAGAATACGCTTCTAACGTCTAACTAAATAATTAGTTGACTTACTGGGTCTATGTAGAGTTCGGCAGGAAAATTGGTTTCCGCTGCTTTACTTCTGACACCATGTAGAACGGCACCGAAGGCGTTATTTCACAAATGTTTTTAATTTAGCGATGCAGGAAGAAAGCAGGTGTACATGCCAGTAGTCCTGGCTGTGTGTGTGTGCCATGTACGTGACGTGACGACGTGATGACATCATTCTACATTAGGTTAATTGGCATCAAAACTGGGGATTCTAAATTGTCCTTAGGTATGACTGTGAGAGTGAATGGTTGTCTGTCTCTCTGTATTGGCCCTGCGATGGACTGGCAATCTGTCCAGGGTGTACCCTGCCTCTCGCCCAAAGATGCTGGGATAGGCTCCAGCCCCCCCGCGACCCGAAAAGGATTAAGCGGAAGAAGATGAATGAATGAATGAATGGTAACAGCAGCTTTGAAAAGCCAGTTAGAAAAAATAACACAATAATACAACTAATTCCATACTCTAACATTGTGAGGTTCTCAATCCACAAGCTTATATACAGTATACTCAACAAGGACAAAAGTTTTTGGGCCTTCTTATCCATTGAAAGATGTAGTGAGTTTCGAAGATTTATGAGGTCTTTTTTCCACACATTAAAGTGTGGTACAGAGTTCATAAATTTGCATTTGTGAATGAAATGTTTTGCTAGTATCATCAAAAATATTCACCTAAAACTCTTCGATCTTTATCAGACAAAAATATGTCAAATTTAATACAGTGCATGGAAATAGTCTATAAATGGGGGGGGGGGGTGTACTTATATAGAGCTTTTCTAGTCTCAGAGACCACTCAAACCTGAATGTTACCAGACTGAAGGATGACCAAAATTCACGAACAGGCTCACATGCAAAAAAGACATGCTCCACTGATTCAATGTCATTGCAGAAAGAGCAAGAATTGTTGTTCCAATTAAACCTTTGGTGTAAAAACTGATTAGATGGATAAATATCATTTAATAGTTTGAATGTGACTTCATTTGCTTTTGGCAGAACAGGGTATGTTAAATATCTTTTTCTTATTTTTTCTGCTTCAGGAAAAGTAAAATCTTGACGAATGTATTTTCTTTTCAACTGATTCAGATAATAATGTAACCTCGGGGCTGTGATTAGGGGGCAGGAGTTTCCCGGCATGCTTGCGCCACGGACAATTGAAATACTGTCTCTGTGTGTTCTTAGCGTTAGTCATGTGTGCCATTATAACTGAGCAATAAGACCAGTTGTGATTGTGTTGTTTCCCTATTTTTGCCAAATCATGTGTCTGTGTCACCATAAGCAAAATGAGGGCCTGTGTAAATGACCTCCCCTCCGTTCTGTGCTGTGAGCGTGTGTATAAATAAAGCCTGTTTCATCACAGCCATCTCTCCTTATTGTGTGAACCCTTGCAACATCACATAGGTGTCAGGAGTGGGATCACGGTGAAGATGGAAGGAACAATCAGGATGAAGATTTGGCAGCTCGAGCGGCTCATCGCTCAGCTGGAGATGAGAGCCGACACACTGACCCCCGGAGCTACTCGCTGTGATGAATGGAGCAGTGGACCCGACGGGGCAAGTATACCCCGCCTTCTGCCTTTCTCAAGGCAGGGCAGGCAAAGCAGCACAAACCGGCCCTGCTTCCCACTCTTTTCAGGGCAGGACGGGCCGGCGATTCCACTGCGACCAGGGGCGGCGATTGACCAAGAGGCGACCATCCCACCAGTCCGCCGACAGGCCAAACTCCCCCGCTTTGGCGGCAAAACCGTGCTGGACGACTATTTGGTCCAGGTCGAGCTGGCTGCTGTGCTGAACAGCTGCAGACTCCAAGAGACCGCCATGCAGGTCGCACTGGCCCTGGAGGGCATGGCTCTCTGCACGCTGTCTGACCTCCAACCTGAGGAACTTCGCAGCTGGCCAGCGCTACAAGGAGCGCTCCAGAGGTGGTTTGGGAGAGCGACCAACACTGAGCACACCCAAGAACAGTTGGCCAACTGCCAGCGAGGCAGCCGAGAGAGCCTGGGAGCCTATGCAGCGGACATACGGCTGCTGACGCGACGTGGCTACCCGGATTTTGAGCTAGGGGCGGTGGAGAAACTCGCCCTCCAGCACTTCATCCAGGGGTTCCGCCAGGCCCGGCTCCAGGACCACATCTGGATTCACGCCGCGAGCAGGTGGGAGACAGCTGTGGCAGAAACAGAGTGGGTGGGACCGATGATGGATTATGCAGCTGATGTGTCATCTCTGAGTCAGAGAGCTTTCCAGGCCACAGCTGAGAATGAGGAGGAAGAGGAGGAACTGGGCCGGACTGCAGCGGCGCGGCCAGTGAGAAGACGACAATTGTAGGAGCCAAACTGTGATTTTGTTTTGAATTGCTGTCATGTAATTGTTATTTCTGGTCGGTGGCACAGGAGGGAGTGTGGTTTTGCTTATTTCTTTCACCTGTGCACCTGCATGAATTTATTGGCTGATGGAGGGTGAAGCAGGCTCAGATATTTTCTGTTGACTGTTCATCTGTTCATTTGTTTGTTTTTATTTTATGTTTGTTAGTTTTGATGCACCTTTTTGGTTTAAAATTTTTGACTATGTTGTCTTAGTCCCGTTTGTCGGCCATGTATTTTAATAAACTGCAGAAATGATCTTTTTGGATTTGGCCTTGATTTTTTACAGATGTGTCAAGGAGACGAGACTAATTCAGCTTTCAAGCGGCTTTTGGTGGACTGAAGTCGCTACAGTTCTAGTCAACAGAAATTAGCCGCATCCAGGATGCGATCCCAATGGACCTTGTCCATTGATGTCGGAGTGTTTTTGAATGAATGGATATTGTTGGAATCGGCACTGTACACCCACCTTCATTTTTTTGGAAACCCACTGACTGCATCCACGGAAACGACCAGTTTAACAGCTGCACATCACAGCTGGCAGAAGCGGTAGGTCTGCTTGTGTTTTATCATTCTGTTTTAATGAGATGGAACATAGACTGTTTAAGGCTCCGCTTGTCCAGTGGGGGCTTTACATTTGGCTTGTGATGTGTGGGCTCAGTAGGAATGGTCAGTGGAGTTTTGGGCTGTTTTTGACTGCTTTGTGGCTGCAATTGCTGAAGTGAAAGTGATTCTCACCGATAAGTTGGAGATGTTGATTTGTTTCCTCCATACTGTGCATAGTGGAAAATAACAAAATGAGTGACATAAAAGGGATGAATGATGAAAAGCCGCAAAAGAGGTGTGTTAAAATTACAGCCAAGGCGTTAACTCAAAAAGTGGAAAACCTACAAAAGGAACGTCTTTCAATTGTGAGGAAAAATTCAAGGGCTCACACATAAAATTAAAGAGTTGATAAAAAACGATGAAAATGCAAAAGATGTTCATCTTAAATTGGTGAAATTGAAACAACTGCATAGGAATGCAAAAGCAGCACATGACTCAGTTATTGCTTTAATACCAGAGGAGGAACAAGAAACACAAAGTGAATGGTTTGGACGCAGAACACAACACACTGTGGATTTTACAGAGGATGTTCAACAATGGCTTTCTAAAACTAACAGGCCCTCTCTGCAAACTGTTACTGTGTTTGGTGACTTACCAGCTGCTGAAAAATCATACACTTGTCCTGCTTTACCTGAGGAGCCACCTGCTGAAGAGAATATAAATATTCTCCCTGATAGTCAGAGTATGGTTCCTTCATCCAATGTAATAAATGCACCATCTGACATACAGGATGAAATGCAACCTGGTGACAGTGTGTCAAATGTTGGTAGCAGAAGAAGAAAAAGAGGCTCCACTGGTACAGGCTCCAGAGCTTCAAGTACATCATCTGCACGCATAAAGGCAGAGGCTGAAGTTGCTGCTCTAACTGTGCACCAACAAATGCTTAAGGATAAGCATGTTTTAGAAGAGCAGGAGGAACAACTAAGGAGGAAAAAAGAGAAATTCAAGATGGAAATGGACATTGCTGCTACAATGGCTAAAATGAGAGTACTCAGAGCATCAAAGGGCTCCAGTGTGAAAAGTAATTTGTCCAAAATTTTGGACAAATTATTGTCAAGATTAGGAGCATCTTGTCTCAGAGTGATGCTGAGAAACTGATCCACGCTTTTGTTAGCTCGAGATTAGATTATTGTAACTCTTTATTATCAGGTTGTCCTAAAACATCTTTAAAAAGTCTTCAGCTGATCCAAAATAATGCAGCAAGAGTTTTAACAGGTACTAGAAAGAGAGATCATATCTCTCCGGTTCTGGCCTCCCTTCAATGGCTTCCCATAGAGTTTAGAATTAAGTTTAAAATCCTTCTTCTTACTTACAAAGCTCTAAACAATCAGGCTCCTTTTTATTTAAAAGATCTGATACTACTGTATTATCCTAACAGAGCACTATGCTCCCAAAATGCAGGATTACTTGTAATACCTAGAATCTCCAAAATTACAATGGGAGGCAGAGCCTTCAGTTATCAAGCTCCTCTCCTGTGGAACCAGCTGCCAATCTGGATTCGGGAGTCAGACTCAATCTCTGTTTTTAAGAATAGGGTTAAAACCTACCTTTTTGACTTAGCCTACAATTAGGGAGGGATCATGTGTTTCTGAACCCTCCCTTAGTTATGCTGCTAATAGGTTTAGTCAGCCGGGGGACCTCCAATAATGCACTGGGCTCACTCCTTTCCTCACTTTCAATGATTTTTTTTTTTTTTTTTTGCTGGTCATTAACATCTGTTTGTTCTCTCCCATAGATTGAGTCCCCATCATGCTGTTTGCTCTCTACATGTCTGTTCTTTTCATTTTCTCTGTCCCCTCACCCCCCAGCCAGTCGCAGCAGATGACTGCCCCTCCCTGAGCCTGGTTCTGCTGGAGGTTTCTTCCTGTTAAAAGGGAGTTTTTCCTCTCCACCGTCGCCAAGTGCTTGCTCACAGGGGATCGCCTGATTGCTGGGGTCTTTCTGCAACTGTGGGGGTCCCCCTACAGTTGAAAGTGCTATGAGATGACTGTTGTTGTGAAATGGCGCTATATAAGTAAAGTTGAATTGAATTGAATTGATGGTATAGAATCTTATTTTGACAAAAGTCAATGGGAAAAGAAAACTCTCAATGTCAAACCTGATTCTTTTGTCCCTCAGTTACCAACTATCACTTCACAAGATTTCCTAAATCCCAACATTGTCAGTTCACAAATGATGCCTTCTGGTAGAGTTGTAAATCAATATCCACAACTTACCACAGCCCCCACAATGTTTCAGACCAGTGATCAAACTCAAATGACATCCCTTGGTACACCTCCTGTTTCATACAATAATAGCAATGGTGATCAGAGTAATTTATTTTCCATAATGGAAAAACAAAATGAAATCACTGCTTTGTTAATTCAGCAACAGTGTGTATCTTCTATGCCCAAGCAAGAGATTCCACTTTTTGATGGTGATCCATTGCAATATCAAATGTTTGAAGTCTCTCTTTCGCTTCCGGCCTTCAGAGAGAGCAGACGCTTTTTCTCTTTTCTCCTCCTTCTCCCTCCTCTTCCCTCCCTACTGACTGAACCCCAGCTTGCTACTGTCTGTGTCTGCGTTGCTCTTCTACTGACTGATTCTTGATCCAACCGGAAAATTATGGATTTAGTAAGCTGGGCCTTGAACACAATTGACACCGTTTTTTCAACGAGGAAATCGGGCCCGGGGGAGCCCACCTGTCCTGCAGGTACTGCTGCTGCGGGCTATGTAAGAGACACACACAATTGGAAACTTATGTGTCTGTGTGACCTTTCAATTGAAGATGCGGAAGACATCTACCTATTTGGCTTCACGATCTCAGGACTTCTACTGATCGGCTTTGGGATAGTCCTGGTGTATCGAAAACTGAAGAAGATGGACAGAGCATATCAAAATGCTGACCCTAGGCTCTTTCATCAATTTGACCAGCTGGGGAGGACTCTGATAGCGGCTAATGGCGAACTGAATAGAAAGGTTGGTAACATCATGATGTCGCTGGGAGCTCTTCAGGAAATGATTTTAAAGCCTGGCAACGATGGAAATAATGGAGCACTAAGCGCATAAGAGATGAAATTTTTTCTCTGAGTGACTGTGCTTATTCGACCTTGTTTTCGGCGCCCCTCAGCTCCACTCCTCCAGGATGAAGCTAAGGCAGTAGAAATGTTGTGGCTGATTTCTCTCCTTCATAAACAATCTGGCGTACAGCAATCTGAACTCTCAAGGACAGCGCCATGTGACTGGCTCAGAAAATTCCCTCTGCCATGCACCAAGGACATGCTCTTCTAAGTTTCAGACACTAGACATAACATCTCTGCTGAGAGAGGATTTTTGCTGTCCACCAGTAACTGATAAACACCCACTTTGCATTCAACATACACAACTGATTCATTTACACTGATATACATATCCATTCACTGACTCTCTCTGCCTTTGTTTTTGTTTTTGTGAGGTTGATTGTCTGCTCTCTGCAATTGAGAGGTTTTTTTTTCTCATTGTAATCATAATCTGCTTACACAATTATAAGCTGTATTTTGATAACGAAGTTTTTTTTTCTCTCCGCCCATTGTGTCATTCCCTCTTCCTCTCCCCCCCCCCCTTATCTCTCACTGTTTGATGAGGCGCCTTGTTTACGGCTGCCGTGTCGTTGTGCTGCGCTTACACGCGCGCCAATGTCAAGTCAAATTCCTCGTGTGTTTTTGACATGCTTGGCAATAAAGCTTATTCTGATTCTGATTCTTCTTTTGACAATGCCATTGAAACTAAAATTACAAATCTCGCAGATTGTCTTGATTATCTTGAAGAGTATACGAGAGGTCAACCAAGAGAACTTGTCAGAAGTTGTTTGCATATGGCCTCGGATAGAGGATTCCATAAAGCTAAATCACTGTTGAAAGAGCATTTTGGGAATGAGGATAAGATTGCTGCAGCTTGTATGGCAAAAGCAACTTCATGGTCATCAATAAAACCTGATGACACAAACGCTCTTCAGGCGTACACTCTTTTTCTAAGAGGATGCTGTAATGCCATGAAAGACATTAATTACATGAATGAGTTTAACATGCCTGCTAACATGCTGTTGATTGTTAAAAAAAACTGCCCTACAGGCTGAGGGATAAATGGAGAACAATGGTCTGTGATTTTCAAGAGAACGATAAAAGAGCTGCGTTTAAAGACAATCAATTTTCTTGAAAAGCAAGTGGGGATTGCAACTGATCCAATATTTGGAGATATCTGGGACACTCCTGCTGTGAACAAAGAGTTAAAAAGACTTAAATCACAACCGAGCCAAAGGATAAAAGGAAGCACACTTGCCACCACTGTTGTAGGTGCAGAAAGGAAAAATGAAACTGGAACACAGAAAAATAAGACTTTGGTTAATGCTGTTAAGAAATGCTTGTTCTGTAGAGGTGGACATCATTTGGACGTGTGTTCACAACTGGAAATGAGGACACATAATGAGAAGATCGCTTTTCTGAAAGAAAATGGAGTTTGCTTTGGTTGTATGTGTACAGGGCATGTCAGCAAGGACTGTAGAAAGCGACTTACCTGCACCAAATGCAGTTTGAAGCATCCAAAAATGCTGCACATCCACCAAAAGAAAAGGGAAGTAGAAAAGGAGCACGTGAACAAAAGAACAAAAGAACAGCAAGTGAAAATGGAGTCATCACCTCAGTTCAGACAAGTGAACTCACTGGGGCCAGGGAAGAGAATTGTAAACTTTCAATAGTTCCTGTTCAAGTAAAGGCCAAGAAAGGAAATTTGATTTTAAATACATATGCATTTCTTGACCTAGGCAGTACTCCTTCATTCTGCACTGTTGGCTTGATGAAAAAACTAAATCTACGTGGAAAGAAGTCTAGTATCCTGTTGAGAACAATGGGTCAAAACAAGGTTGTGTTAACCAGCATGGTGTCTGGCTTCGAGGTGGCAAGATTAGATGATGATGAATTTTGTGAGCTTCCATCTGTATATACCCAAAGATCTATGCCTGTTCATAAGGGGAATACCCCATACCAAAATGATATCCATCATTGGTCTTATTTGTGGAAAGTCAACTTACCCGCTATTGACTCTGAGATTGAGCTGTTGATTGGTTCTGATGTACAAAGGGTTTTGGAACCATTGGATGTAATCTAGAGCATAGGAGATGGACCTTATGCAATTAGAACCAGGCTTGGATGGATAGTTAACAGACCTTTAGAAGAAAAGGAAGATGACTGCCAAGATCACAGAGTCGCAAGTGTTAACAGGATTTCCGTTATGAAACTTGAACAATTGTAGGAACAGCAATTTAAAGTTGACTTCCCAGAGGGTGTTAAGGAGGGCCACGAATTCTCAAAGGAAGACCATCAGTTCATAGATATTTTTCAGAATCTATAAAGTTAGTAGATGGACACTATTTTATTGGTCTACCTTTGAAACATCAAGAAATATGTGTGCCTATCACTCTTTTCACTCTAGTTACACCAACTTCATGTCAGATATGATTTCCAAAGGGTATGATGAGAAGGTACCAGATGATGTCCTAAAATGAAATGATGGAAAGAAATGGTACTTACCATATTATGGTGGCTTACATCCAAGGAAGAAAAAGCTCAGAGTGGTGTTTGATTGTGGAGCAACATTCCAGGGAGTTTCTCGAAACTCTAAGCACTTACAAGGACCAGATTTGACCAGCACATTGATAGGAGTCTTGGCTAGATTCCGTAAGGAACCCGTAGTCATTGCTGCAGATATTGAGGCAATTTTTTACGAAGTAAAGGTCCCAATTGGTGATCATGGCCTGTTGTAGTTCCTCTGGTGGCCTCAAGGAGACTACACGCAGAGCATAGTGGAATACCAAATGACTGTACATCTGTCCGGAGCAACGTCATCTCCAAGTTGTGCCAACTTTGCTTTGAGGAAGTGTGCTGAGGACAACATGGAGGAATTTAAATTGCAAACAGTAAATTGTTATGACCCGAGCGCCGGTTCTGATTGCGCTAGGGCTAAGTTATGTCTCGCTGCCGGCCTTGACAGCTGTGAGCTGTATTCTGGCCTCACCGGGCTCTTATTGTGAAAGTGCTCGGTGGGGTTTCCGCCTGTCAACGGTCGGTCAGCTGAGTGTCATTACCGTCGTTAGTGTTTCGCCATTTAAGCCCAGCACTGGCGACGGTAGGACGCAGCAGTGTCAGTCGTTCTACGTCTGAGCTACGGATGCCATGGACTATTATCTACCTCGTCTGCTTGTGGTTGACCGTCGATTCTCCGGCACCAGTAAGTGAGCTGTTAGCCTTACCCCTCCCGGTGAAAGTAGACCTCTGTGTGTCTCTGCCTCAGCAGCCTGTGTAGCCATTACTTAAACAGCCATTGCCTGTGTATGACCGTCTGCTCCTAAGGACTCGTAAGAGAGCTGTTTAGCCTTACGCCCCGGATGTGTGTAGACGTATGTGTCATTGCCCCTGCATCTTGTGTTGTTTACTTCTCACCGTAATAAACTCACTGAAAAACTCACTGGTGACTCTATGCGTCTTATGGTGGCACCGCGAGGGCCACCGCATGACAGTACACTGCTGCCAAAACAGCGTTTATGGTGACGCCAACCCGAGATGCTATTCACCAGTGGGTTTGAGTTTTTTGGACATTTGCTTTTTCCTGTCTGGGTACAGTGTATGTGAAGAATGCCGTCGCGGAGGAACCGCGTTTGGAGTCCGAGCCACAAGCTGACTGATGTGCTGGAAGTTGTGGATGAGCTGCTCATCTCCGCTTCCCTGTTTGATTATGACCACGGCATACACTGGTACCTGGACGCCGCCGAGGATATACTTTGTCATCTCTCTCCCCGCTACGCTGACCACTCGGAAGTCGACGCGAGGAGGGAGGACATCGCTGCGCAACGCGAAATATACCTGATGATGGAGGAGGAACGCGGCATGAAGCAGGAGAAGAGGCACTCCTGCTCTTTGCTTATGGATCCCGATCCTGTCCTCGATCCGTTCCGGGAGTTTGCACCGTCTGGGGGCCGGCGAAGGCGTCGGCGCTGCGGCCGGGTGCATCTTCGGCAAGCTCCTGCTCCGGATCCAGTTCCGGGCCGCCGGGATGACCCCCTCAACCAGCCGGCTGCTGTAAGTGAGCTGAGTCCTGTGCCGGTGGGCTCCGTCCAGGGGTCCGTTTCTACCACCCAGCGAGCGAGGGAAGGAGCAATGTCCGCTACAGCTGATACCATCCTCCACCCGGGAGACAGGCAAGTTCAAGTTCACTTTCCTATCGATCATAGTGATCTGTCTTGTCTGACTCCTGGGGGTGAAGCTCGGGGTTCGCAGCTCCCTGAGTTTCTTTCCCCAGCTGTAGCCATTTATATTAAACCTGCTGCCTCTGTGTCTCCTCCTGTGGAGCGGTCCTCGGCGTCAGTCCCTAGCCATTGAACGAGGGGGAGGCCTGCAGCTCTGGGAAGTATCCCGGCCCTGCAGCCTTGCTTTGGACAGAGAAGAACGGACTGCAGTGAGGAGCCAGAGCCGACGAGAGAGCGTCCCCAGGGTTCCTCAGGGATGCAGCCGGAGTCAGCAGGTCCAGGGTCCTCTGCCCCCACGCCATACGGGTTATTGGCGTGGACGTCAGCGCGTGAGGATCCAGCTGCAGAAACCATCAGGCCAGCTGTGGAACCCGACGCAGCCGAGTGGGAGCCCGACGACGAGCTTCTCCTTGAACCTGGATCGGCGAAGTCCTGGACGGCTCCAGAGCCCGAGTGCAAGCAAGTGCTCTTTCTTGTTTTCCTGTATGGTGTATTAGAGCATTTTTGCCTGCCTCATGGGGAGGCGAGTGAGGGGCAGCCGCCCGCTGCACCCGAGCTCGTCTCGCTGGGCTCTGGCGCTGCCGGTGGAACTGATCCCGGTCCTCTCCTGTTTTCTGAGCACCTCCACAGCGTTACCGGTCCGGAGCCAGTCAAGGTCACGGGACTGGGGGTTCCAGGTTCGGAGATGGAGGCCGTCGCCGGAGCAGTCCTGACCCAGCCGGGGTCCGACGCGTGGGCCGAGGTGACTCAGCCGGGGTCCGAAGCGTGGGCCGAGGTGACCCAGTCGGGGTCCAACGCGTGGGCCGAGGTGACCCAGTCGGGGTCCAACGTGGGTGCAGCGGTGACCCAATCGGGGCCCGTCCTGACCCAGTCGGGGTCCGACGCATGGGCGGAGGTGACCCAGTCGGGGTCCAACGTGGTGCAGCGGTGACCCAGTCGGGGCCGTCCTGACCCAGTCGGGGTCCGACGCATGGGCTGAGGTGACCCAGTCGGGGTCCAACGTGGGTGCAGCGGTGACCCAATCGGGGCCCGTCCTGACCCAGTCGGGGTCCGACGCATGGGCGGAGGTGACCCAGTCGGGGTCCAACGTGGGTGCAGCGATTACCCAATCGGGGTCCGACGAGGTTCAGTCGGGGTCCGACTCAGGTGTGGCTGTGACCCAATAGGGGTCCGACGAGGTCCAGTGGGGGTCCAGCGCAGGTGCAGCTGTGACCCAATCAGGATTCGAGGGGGTCCAAGTTTTTGGTTGTCCCCCTCTCAGGAGCCACCAGCTGGGGGCCGTGAGAGGGCTTTGTTTGATGGTCTGGCGCTCCCCTGTCTTGTCGTGTTCAGGTGAGCGGCTGCATGCAATCCCTCCACGGTTCCTGGTGGTTGTGGGATGCGGGTCGGCCACCTGAGGAACTGCTTGGAGCGTTCGGCGTCTTGGGTTGGCCACCCAATAAACTGTGTGTGTTACGGGGTGACCTGGTTCGGCCACCAGAGGACTTGTTTCTGGGGGCCTGGGACTGGGGCAGGCCACCTGATTATGTACTGTGCTTGCGGGACTAGCTGTGGACCCATACGGGGCCTGGTCATGTTAAGTACGTCTAGAGATTTTCTGTTGTTTCACGTAGTCACAGTTATAGTTGAGTCTAAGCAATTTTAGATTGTCTCTTGTTTTTTTTCTTGTAAACCGAAGTCACAGTCTTAGTCAAGTCTAGGCAATTTTAGATTGCCTCTGGTTTTTTTTCTTGTAAGCCGAAGTCACAGTCTTAGTCAAGTCTAGGCAATTTTTGATTGCCTCTTGTTTTTTTTTTGAGAGCCATAGTTGGTTTGATTGCCTCATGTTCTTTTTCTTTTGGAAAACCATAGTCATAGTCATAGCCAAGGCAAAGCAATTTTAGATTGCTCCCTGTGTGTTGGTATGTATTTCTTGTTTTGTTCGTGTTTTGATTGCCTCATGTTTCTTTTTTTTGAAGAACCATAGTTTAGTCATAGTCTAGTCATAGTCAAGTCAGAGTATTTTTCAGTTTGCCTCATGTTTTTTTTGAAAGCCACAGTCTTGCCATAGTCAGGTTATGTCATAGCAGTTTAGTTTAGTCAGGTAAAGCAATCTATATTGCCTTTTGTGTTTTGTAATCCATAGTTTGGTCTTGTTTTGCTAATTGTTTTTTCCTCCCCTCTTTTTTTTTGAGGGGCTATGGTCAAGTCTTGTCTTTGTTTTTGTTCTCCCCTCTTTCCTTGAGGGGCTATTGTATGGGGATTTTGTTCATTGTTTCCAGGTATTTACATGTTTTTTTTTTTTTTTTTCGTGTGTTTTTGTTTTTTCATGGTCACCGTGTTTAGCACGTATTTCTTTTCATCCATAGTTACAGTCATGTATGCCTTTTTTCCAGAGTCATGTGTTTGTATTTGGTTCCTTTGTTTCCATAGTTTTCGTATGTTTTTTTGGTCTGGTCATGGTCTTGTTCAGGGGTTGGTTTCTCTCCCTCCGCACCTGTCCCCCAACCTCCCACCCTGGGGGGGCAGGGGGGGCGGGGTGGTTCCCTGGGGCGTTCAGAGTCCGCCCGTGGAGGGAGGGTACTGTTATGACCCGAGCGCCGGTTCTGATCGCGTTCGGGCTAAGTTATGTCTCGCTGCTGGCCTTGACAGCTGCGAGCTGTATTCTGGCCTCACCGGGCTCTTATTGTGAAAGTTCTCGGTGGGGTTTCCGCCTGTCAACGGTCGGTCAGCTGAGTGTCATTACCGTCGTTAGTGTTTCGCCATTTAAGCCCAGCACTGGCGACGGTAGGATGCAGCAGTGTCAGTCGTTCTACGTCTGAGCTACGGATGCCATGGACTATTATCTACCTCGTCTGCTTGTGGTTGACCATCGCTTCTCCGGCACCAGTAAGTGAGCTGTTAGCCTTACCCCTCCCGGTGAAAGT
This sequence comes from Pholidichthys leucotaenia, assembly GCA_020510985.1. NCBI lineage: Eukaryota > Metazoa > Chordata > Actinopteri > Cichliformes > Pholidichthyidae > Pholidichthys > Pholidichthys leucotaenia. Next base: position 91,665,434 of record CM035841.1, read on the forward strand.
AGACCTCTGTGTGTCTCTGCCTCAGCAGCCTGTGTAGCCATTACTTAAACAGCCATTGCCTGTGTATGACCGTCTGCTCCTAAGGACTCGTAAGAGAGCTGTTTAGCCTTACGCCCCGGATGTGTGTAGACGTATGTGTCATTGCCCCTGCATCTTGTGTTGTTTACTTCTCACCGTAATAAACTCACTGAAAAACTCACTGGTGACTCTGTGCGTCTTATGGTGGCACCGCGAGGGCCACCGCATGACATAAATACCATCATGAACAACTTCTATGTAGATGATTGCCTCACTTCAGCTGCATCAGAGAGGGAGGTCATCTCTTTATCATGAGCTATGCTCACTGTTCTCCAGGGGAGGCTTTGTACTCACCAAATGGATGAGTAACAGTCACCATGTGTTGGCAGCTATACCTGAAGCAGATAGAGTGAAGGAAATTAATCTGGATCTAGATAATGACAATCTTCCTACTGAAAGAGTTTTGGGTGTACAATGGTGTGTACAGTCTGATGTCTTCAGATTTAAAATCATTTTGGTGGACCGACCTCGCACGAGGAGAGGGATTCTTCGAATAGTCAGTTCCGTATACGACCCACTGGGGATGTTGTCACCAGTCATCCTAACTGCAAAGAAAATCCTGCAAGACTTGTGTCGGCAGAGGATTGGTTGGGACTATATGGTACCAGTTGGGTTCAGAATCTTCATAAGATGGAGAACTTCAAGGTTGACAGATGCTATAAACCAAAGGCTTTTGGCACAGTTTCATCTACTCAGCTCCATCATTTTGCAGATGCCTGTGAGGATGGGTTTGGAACTGTCACTTATCTGTTGGTCAGTAACAAACATGATCAAACCCATTGTGGATTTGTGATGGGGAAAGCATGAGTGGCTCCATTTAAACCAGTGATTATTCCTCGAATGATGCTCACTGTGGCTGTGATGGCCAGTAGAATAGAAACAATGTTGAGAAATGAGTTGCACATGGAACCCTCAGAGATAGGGTGAGGAGCTCAGTCATCCGGGAGAGGCTCAGAGTAGAACCGCTGCTCCTCCACATTGAAAGGAGTCAGTTGAGGTGGTATGGGCATCTGATTAGGATGCCTCCTGGACGCCTCCCACTTGAGGTGTTTCAGGCACGTCCCACTGGGAGGAGACCCCGGGGCAGACCCAGGACTCGGTGGAGAGACTATGTCTCCCAGCTAGTCTGGGAACGCCTTGGTATCCCCTCTGAAGAGCTGGAGCAGGTGGCTGGGGAGAGGGAAGTCTGGGCTTCTCTGCTTGAACTGCTGCCTCCGCGACCCGGACCTCCGGAAAAGCGGTAGAAGATGGATGGATGGATGGATGGACATGGAACTTCTGGATTCTGTGTTTTGGACTGATAACACTTCAGTTCTTAAATACATCAACAAAAGCACAACTCGTTTCAGAACTTTTGTTGCCAACAGAGTTTGTGAAATCACCAAAGTTTCAAGTACATCTCAATGGAGATATGTTGACACAAACAATAATCCAGCAGACATGGCTTCAAGGGGTCTTACTGTTGAATCTTTTCTGAAGAGTGAAACATGGGTATTTGTAAGATAAGATAAGCCTTTATTAGTCCCACAATGGGGAAATTCCAGGGAAATTGTTCCTCAGTTTCTTCTCCATCCTCAGGAATACTGGCCTCAGTATCCTTACAGATTGAATGAACTGTCATCAAAGGACTCCAAAGTCAAAACTACAACTGTCAATGCTGTTCAGATTGTGTCTGAAGATAAAGATCCAATAACTCGTCTTACTCACTACTTTTCATCATGGATTTGCTTAAAAAGGGCAGAAGCATGGATGCTCAGGCTGAAGAAACTGCTTTTGGTCAAGAGTAAAAAGAAAAAACAGAATGACCTTGCCAAGCTTCACTTTTGTGAAACCTATCAAAAGGTTTTGTCACAAAAGGAGATTGCAAATGTTCAGATTGATAAAACCTATGGTCTCACAGTTGAAGAGCTGGCTGCTGCTGAAATGGAAATTATCCACTTTTGCTATGGATGAAAAATTGCAGAAGAAATCTCAAGCCTGAAAAGGGGACTCGACATTGAAAGATCCAGCCATATTCACAAACTGAATCCCATATTGGATAAGGGTGTATTGAGAGTTGGTGGATGGCTGAGTAGCTATGCCAGATGAGATGACGCATCCCATCATTCTCGCAAAATGCCTGCATATTTCTGACCTCATTCTACAACATGTCCATGAAGAGGTGGGTCATGGTGGTCGTAATCACATGCTATCGAGACTGCAGCAGAAGTACTGGATTCCTGGTGCCACAGTGTCAATAAGAAGGATTGTGTCTAAATGTGTCATCTGCAGGCGTATAAATGCTTATCCGCAACAACAGCAGATGGCAGATTTGCCTTTGGACAGAGTATCTCCTAATGAACCACCTTTCACTTATGTTGGAGTTGACTATTTTGGGCCTTTTGGAGTAAAACGTGGAAGAAGTGTGGTGAAGCGCTATGGTGTAATTTTCACATGTTTTGCTGTAAGAGCAATTCACACTGAGGTGGCAGCGACACTGGATACTGAATCCTTTACTCATGCCCTTTGACGTTTTGTAGCCAGAAGTGGTCAGGCTAAAGAGTTACAATTAGATAATTGCACCAATTTTGTTGGGACTCAGCGAGAGTTGAAAGAAGCAATTCAAGGTTGGAACCAAGGTCAAATTCACAATGCACTGCTTCAAAAGGGAATAAACTGGATTTTTCATCCCCCTACTGGCTCACATCACAGAGGAGTATGGGAAAGGTTAATTTGATCAGTGCAGAAGACTCTTAATTCCATTTTCAGTAAAGAAACTCTTGATGAAGAGGGACTTCACACAGTTTTATGTGAAGTTGAGGCTATTTTGAATAGTTGACCAATTACAAAGGCTTCTACAGATCCAAATGACCTTGAAGCTCTTACTCCAAACCACATTTTGCTTTTGAAGACTAATCCATCCTTACCACCTGGACAGTTTCAGAAGGAGGATACAGTATGTATGCTCGACACAGATGGAAGCAAGCGCAGTACATGTCTGATCTATTCTGGAAAAGATGGACCAAGGAATATCTTTCTCAGCTTCAGGAGCGTCAAAAATGGTTCAGTCTTAGCCGTAACTTTGTTCCAGGAGACATTGTTATCATCGTGGACAATTCAGCCCCATGGAATTTATCCATGGGGCTGACTCCGCCCCCGTGACCCGCGTAATTATGTTGTCAATCAAAAGTGTTTTGAAAACATGACCTGTGACCCCGTGTAATTAGGTTGTCAATCAGAAGTGTTTTGAAATTATGACCTTTGCCTGGAACTTCTCATCAGCCTTGACAGATTGTGTTTTTAATCTGTTGACCATATGTGGGTTAGGGTTAGGATGGGTTCATGATGACCAGCTTTGTAGTGTTTCAATTTGCAAAAAACACAGTCATCAGTGTCTCTAAAATGATTTAAAAACACAGCCAATACTTCTGTCTTAGCCAAAACAGATGGGCTGAAAGGTGACATGTTTTTGTTACTAGAAGTGTTTCAATTTGCGAAAAACACACACATCAGAGGCACCATGAAAACAAAAAAATCTGACCTCTGTCAACAAAGCACACACGCATGCACTAATGTCCTTGTGGAGCAGGACTCTGACTGATACAGTAGATTGGAGCAGCAACAGTATGGAGTTTAGGCTCCCAATATACCAGTCTTTTATCAGTCTGTATCTCTACCCTCACCTATAGCCTACCTATAGCCACAAAGTTAGCAGTGACCAAAAGAATTAAGATTCTGGCAGATTAGACATCTTTCAGGGGATAGGGCCTTTTTTTTTTTTTAACAGGGTCTGCTCCTGTGTCACATAAGCTTCTGACATCTGAGCACTGTCTGCAAAAGCCCCCCTACACACACACACAAACACTAACCTGAGCAAACAGGCCTATTTGATCTTAATACAAAAGCACACACCCACATTCGCACGGACTCTCACAGGGCTGCACCGTTCATTCAGAGAAATCTGAGGAGCAAGAACTCAGACTTAGACCTCACTGAAAATCTGAGGAATAGGGTCTAGTAGACAAGTTGAAGGCTCGGATGAGGAAATTATTTTATCTGACTCTTAAAGGTCTCTGTTAATAATTCTGATGGACAGAATTCACGTATGCAGCCAAGAAGTGTAATTTGTTTTGTGTGGAGTGTCTCTGCTTTTTTGCATTTTGGTAGAGTGGAGCAGGACTCTGACTGGTACGGTAGATTGGAGCAGCAGCTGCACTAATCCAAGTGATGTACCACTCCACTGTAGTAAATAAATAGTTAAGCATGGAGTTTAGGCCCCCAAATAGTTACTTTATTTTTCCAGAGAATATTAAAACAGTCTTTAGACTTTATAGTCTGTGTTCTCAGCTTCAATTGGCTACTTGTTTTTTCATGTGCTTTTCATTTGTGTATCTGTAACAAATGCAGCTATTGTGGGACACATATGTATCACTTTAGGCCTCACATCTCAGATTAGAACAAAGGACTGAGCCTCCTTAGAGATAACAGGAGGATGTGAAAGTTTAGCCTTTGGTATGCAAGAGACGGCCTTGGGGGATTTCCGGGTGTGCCGAAGACTATGAAAAGAATGTATAGGATCAAAGAGTAGATGCATTGTTATTTGTGATTGAAATGCAATGTGACTGTGAACTGGGAGGGTCCTGGTATATAAAGGGTGAATCTGTACTTTTCCTCTTTCTGCTTTGCTGATGTTGGAAGATGTGAATAAGCATGACTCGTGAGAAACTCTGCCTCGTCATTTTCACATTTCCACACTGGTGACCCTAAGACGTAGCATGCAACACGTAGAGAATTCCCCGGAGCCAGACGCATCGGGAGACCCCAGCCAAGCGTATGCCGCTACGGTCCAGCTACCGGACTTTTGGCAGGACAACCCGCGCTCCTGGTTCCACTTGGTCGAAGCACAGTTCGCCCTCCGGGGGATAACGGTAGGTGACACGAAGTTCTACCATGTGATTGCAAAGCTCGACAACCGCACGGCTCGGCATGTGGAGAGCCTATTGGAGCGGCCACCGGCCAACGACAAATACGGCGGGTTGAAGGCTGCGCTCATCCAGCGCTTCACTCTCTCAGTCGAGGAGAGAGCGGAGAGGCTCCTGGCTCTGAACGACTTGGGAGATGGCACGCCCATTGACCTGATGGAGAACATGCTGAGGTTGAGGGGCTCAGACGACGACGACTTCATCTTCACCCACATTTTCCTCAGGACCCTACCGTCAGCCACGAGAGCGGCCCTGGCCAGTTCGCCGTTGTTGGCCCAGCGGGACTTCCGCGCGCTGGCCCAGGAGGCGCATCGGATTCTCAACGCCAGCAAACAGCGCGCGGCCACCGCAGCAGCGACAGAGTTCGGCGTGGCGGCCGGAGATAGCGGGGGGCCAGAGACGGCGGTAGCAGAATCACCGATGACGGCGGCGGCGGGGGCCAAGGATCACGGAGGAGACACCCTCTGTTTCTACCATCGCTGCTTTGCAGAGAAGGCACGCAAATGTATACCACCGTGCCAATTCAAGTGCTCGGGAAACGCCAAGACCGGGGGTCGGTAGCAGCTGCGACCCTCGGGGAGGAGAACAAGCTGCTCTACTTGAAGGATGCACGCTCGGGGAGGCATTTCCTCATGGACACAGGCTCCCAATTGAGTTTCATCACACCTTCCTCCGCTGACCGGCTGGCAGTTTCCAGAGGTCCTGGGGTGGCAGCAGCGAACGGCTCGGAGAATAAGACCTTTGGTGAGAGGACTCTGCTTCTGTCTTTACACGGCCGTACATTTGAGTGGACTTTTGTCATAGCAGCAGTGAATTTCAATATGTTGGGGGATGATTTTCTGTGCTCACATGGTTTGTTGGTTGATCTCGCTAACAGGCGCCTGGTTAATGCACTTTCTTTCTATTCTATTCCCTGTACAGCCTGAGTGGCCCCGCCAACAGCACAAGCCAATGTCACAGCTGCAAGCGGTAAGTTCCACACATTGCTGACTCAGTTCCCAGCACTCACGGTCCCCACATTTTCAGCAGCCGTCGCTAAACACGGGGTGGAACATTTTACTACTACCACCGGCCCGCCCGTTTTTGCAAAAGCTCGGCGCTTGGATGCAGCTAAACTGACCATAGCGCGCGAGGAGTTCGCCAACCTGGAAAGGTTGGGCATCATCAGGCGTTCTAAAAGCCCATGGGCTTCCCCGCTTCACATGGTCCCGAAAGCTGACGGCTCGTGGCGACCTTGCGGAGATTTCCGCAGGTTGAACAACGCCACAGCGCACGACCGCTACCCAATCCCCCATATCCAAGATTTTTCCATTCATTTGGCGGGGCCGTGCGTTTTTTCTAAGATAGACTTGGTCGGCGGTTACCACCAAGTCCCAGTGCGCGCTGAGGACATAACCAAAACAGCGGTAATAACTCCGTTTGGTCTATTCGAGTTTTTGCGCATGCCATTTGGGCTTAAAGGTGCTGCGCAGACATTCCAACGCATGATGGACGCGGTGTTGCGCGATCTCCCCTTCGTATTCGTCTACCTGGACGACATCTTAGTAGCCAGCGCGTCCGAAGACGAACACGAAAACCACCTCACGGCAGTTTTCCAGAGGTTGGGAGAGCACGGTTTAATAATCAACCCAGCGAAGTATCAGTTCGGGGTGGCGCAGATTGATTTTTTGGGGCATCACGTCTCTCCAGAAGGAGCGGTTCCGCTACCTGACAAAGTGCGCGCGGTAACAAATTTTCCCCAGCCACCAACGGTCAGGGCGTTTCAGGAGTTTTTGGGAATGGTGAATTTTTATAATCGTTTCCTTCCCCGCGCAGCGCAGCTCATGCAACCACTGTACGCCGCGCTCAAAAAACAAAAACCTGCAAATAAAATCGAATGGTCCCCGGAGCGAGAGCGAGCGTTCTCGGAAGTCAAGGCAGCCCTGGCCAATGCTGCGTTGTTGGCGCATCCGGACCCAACGGCCCGCATAGTGCTCACTACTGACGCGTCAGATGTGGCTATAGGGGCGGTTGTGGAGCAGCATGTAGCCGGGGCTTGGCAGCCGCTCGCCTTTTTCAGCAGGACTTTGCGCGATAGTGAACGTAAATACAACGCGTTTGACAGGGAGTTGTTAGCTCTCCATTTGGCCATTCGTCACTTCCAGTTCTGGCTGGAAGGACGCCGTTTCACCGCGTTCGTTGACCACAAGCCGCTGACTTTCGCGATGGCCAAGGTTTCAGAACCGTGGTCAGGCCAACAGCAGAGACAGCTGGCCGCGATCTCAGAGTTTACTACCGATATTCAGCATGTGGCGGGTAAACTTAATGTAGTGGCAGACTGCCTCTCGCGGGCCGTGGCGGCCCCAGTCCGCGTAGGGATAGATTATGCAGCCATGGCCGCGGATCAGGCTAGTGACGCGGAAGTGCGCGCGCTCCAGTCTGGACCAACAGGGTTAAGGCTGGAGAACAGGGTGCTGCAAGACGGTATGCCTCCCCTAATCTGTGGCGTCTCCACTGGACGACCGCGTCCTGTGGTACCGGCCACATGGCGCCGCCGCGTTTTTGACTCGGTTCATTCTCTGGCTCACCCAGGAGTGCACGCGTCGGTCAAAATGGTAGGAGAGAAATTTGTATGGCCGAGCCTGCGCAAACAAGTTAAGGAGTGGGCAGCAGCCTGCATGGCGTGTCAACGAGCCAAGGTACACAAACACACGAGAGCTCCCTTGGAGCCGTTTCACATCCCGGCTAAGAGGTTCGACCATGTTCACATGGACCTCGTAGGCCCCTCCTGCCATCACAGGGGTGCACACACCTTCTGACAATGGTGGACCGCACCACGCGCTGGCCGGAAGTGGTTCCACTAACGTCAACCACAGCCGAGGAGGTGGCGCGCGCGTTTTTAACTGCATAGGTGGCGCATTTTGGAGTCCCATAGGACATTACGTCTGACAGAGGCCCTCAATTTGTTTCCGAACTTTGGTCAACAATGGCCCGCAGCCTGGGTGTCACAATTCACCGCACAACCGCGTACAATCCGCAGGCTAATGGGTTATGCGAGCGTTTTCATAGGTCATTGAAAGCGGCCATCAGGGCGTCACTGACGGATGCAAATTGGGTAGACAAGCTACCGTGGGTTTTATTGGGGTTGTGTTCTGCACCTAAAGAGGACTTAGAAGCCTCCCCGGCTGAGTTAGTTTTTGCACAGCCACTTCGGCTGCCCGGGGAGTTTCTCCCAGATAATCCTGCGCCAGATAGCTCCCCATCTCAGCTGTTGCAGCGTGGCACGGAATCGGGCACACTGCCTGGCCCCGTTCACCACAGTTTTCCGCGCATTTTTGTACCTAAGACTTTGAAAAACGCGGAGTTTGTTTTTGTCAGACACGATGCTCATCGCCCATTGCTGCGGCCACCTTATGATGGACCATTTAGAGTGCTGGAAACAGGGGACAAGCATTTTTTGCTAGATTTGGGGGGCAGAAAAGAAAAGATTGGCATTAACAGGCTCAAACCCGCCTTTGTTGTGGCGGACTAGGATGTGCTGTTGGCCAGGGCTCCTCGGCGCGGCAGACCTCCTCGGAAAAATTCCCCAGAACACCCACAGGGACTGACGAACAGTTTTCACCCCCAGACAGCAGCCCCTCAGCATGATGGCGCCGCAGAAGTGGTGAAGCCTACTTACAGCAGATACGGGAGGAGGCTGAGGCCCAAGCAGCACGTGGGTTGATGTGTAATGATTTTATCATGACATGCAGACTGTTATTCTGTTGTTCTATCTTAGATGTTTGGGGGGGGTCATGTGGGACACATATGTATCACTTTAGGCCTCACATCTCAGATTAGAACAAAGGACTGAGTCTCCTTGGAGATAACAGGAGGATGTGAAAGTTTAGCCTTTGGTATGCAAGAGACGGCCTTGGGGGATTTCCGGGTGTGTCGAAGACTATGAAAAGAATGTATAGGATCAAAGAGTAGATGCATTGTTACTTGTGATTAAAATGCAATGTGACTGTGAAATGGGAGGGTCCTGGTATATAAAGGACGAATGCTTCTGTGCTTTTCCTCTTTCTGCTTTGCTGATGTTGGAAGATGTGAATAAACCTGACTCGTGAGATAAACTCTGCCTCGTCATTTTCACATTTCCACACTATCAATGAAATGCTAGGATTGACAGAGTCCTGACTCTTTGTCAGCCTGGCTACAGTGCTGAAAAGAAACCTGGGATTATTCTTGTTCCCTTTTATTAATGCAGAATAATAACTTGTTCCTCCACACACAACCCCTCCCACACACACAAACACACCTCATTCACAATTGCCATTCACATTACAAAGCCCCCCCCACACACACACACACTGCACCGTCCCTTGAAACAGCTGTGTCAGGGGTGAAATGCATTGAGGTTAAAGAGAAACATGCCATCAGACACCCAAGTGGGTGAGCCCAGAGAGGATTTCAATGAATTAAACATAGGTAAAGATTACAATATCTACAAGTAATCACACAAAAGATCCAGATTATCTTTACCTGTGAATCAACAAATATCTTGTCAAGCTTTTATTGTGCTTATAACCGTTTCACTGTATGAATATTTGTTTAAAATCTGAACAGAGGTCCAAGGCTAAATCATGGGAGGAAAAAATAAGCCTTTGAATTATTAAATATAGTTTTGATGGTTATCCCAGAGATGTTCTTGTTATGAAATGACACAAGTGGATAATTTTACAAAGTTGACCATTTCAGGATACAGTGGGGGAAATAATTATTTGATCCCCTGCTGAATGTGTGTTTACCCCCTTACAAAGAAATGAACAGTCCATAATTTGTTGTAGTAGGTTTATTTTAACAGAGACAGAAGACCAAAAAAAAAAAAAAAAGCATCCAGAAAAAAGTATCAAATAAGGGTTATAAATTAATTTGCATTTGATCAAGGGAACTAAGTATTTGACCCCCAAAACATGACTTAGTACTTGGTGGAGAAACCCTTGTTGGCAAGCACAGAGGTCAGATGTTTCTTGTAGCTGGTCACCAGGTTTGCTCACATCTCAGGAGGGATTTTGGTCCACTCCTCTTTACAGATACTCTCCAAATCCTGAAGGTTTTGAGGTTGTTGCATGGCAACTCAAAGTTTCAGCTCCCTCAGCAGCACCATAACCGTGTCTCCTGGGTCAGAAGGCTGCTTGCATTTTTCAGCATCGGTCGGTCATTCATTTACAGATACTTTCCAAATCCTGAAGGTTTTGAAGCTGTTGCATGGCAACTCAAAGTTTCAGCTCCCTCAGCAGCACCATAACCGTGTTTCCTGGGTCAGAAGGCTACTTGCATTTTTCAGCATCGGTCGGCCATTCATTTACAGATACCCTCCAAATCCTGAAGGTTTTGAGGCTGTTGCATGGCAACTCAAAGTTTCAGCTCCCTCAGCAGCACCATAACCCTGTCTCCTGGGTCAGAAGGCTGCTTGCATTTTTCAGCATCGGTCGGTCATTCAAACAGTTTCATGTTATTTAAAAGTTTTTTTTCTGATAATTTAACACACCATTGAGTTTTTCCTGATGATCCAAACAATATTTTTTCTCTGACAACACCACATTTCACAAAGGACTAAGCTTCGCAATGTAGATTTCTTTTTTGATTTTGTACAAAAGCAAAACTTCCAACTTATGTCTATCACAGCACGCGGTTTAATTAAGTTGTCCGCATAGACAACGCAAATTTTTTGGTCAACCACCAAGCTCCAGAGTAGTTTCTAAAGAATCTGTGTCAACCTACACTTGTGCCTCGCCTCCACATCCTTCCCTTTCACCCTCTCTCTACATTGGTGACCTGATGTGAAATGGACTATCTCTCCCTTTCACCATGCTGTGGACTCCTTTTTCTCCACATTGGTGACCTGATGAGAGAGAATGACCGTCTATTCCCTCTCACCTCACTGTGGACTCCAAAGGAACAGAGAGCACCTGCATCCTCTTTATCCACACTGGAGCGCGTGCGCCCGTTCCTCTCTCCACGATGGCGACCTCAAGGGCCGGAGGGAGAGAGCGGTGCGGGGACCGAGGTGCACCAAGATAAGCAAGACGAGCACCGCACAGAAACAGCCTGAAAGGGGAAGATCGGCGCCATCTGCGTTGATTCCCACCAAGACCCGACCCTAACTTCACCTCCAGACAGTGGAGTTTCAGTGCACAGAAGCCCGATGCACACACCACAGGATTACGAGGACAGCGCAACTTCCAGCTATGTTGTCACTGCGCCAGAGCGCGCACCACGCAACAGGAACAAACTGGCTCCACAGACTAGTACATCGTCCCCCGCTGCTGCACATGCCCGAGGAACATGGCCAATCGCCATCCTTGGAACCTTTAGGGCTGCCCTCGCACCTAAAGTAGACATGCAGCCTCACACACAAGATGTGTTTGTTTCTCAGCCGCTGTGCACAACAGGAATTTAGCCGATTGCTTTCCCCGATGCCTTTAGGGCTGCTCCCGCACCTAAAGCAAGATTGCCACGTTCCCTGACACAGCTGCAGGTTTGTTTGTTTTTTGTTACACAGCCGCTACGCATACTCGGAGAATTGGGCCAATTGACTTCCCCAGATCCTCGCTGGACTGGGCCCGCACAAGGAGGAGTCAGAGACTTCAATTTTTTTTCCACAGCCGCTGCGGATCACCGCAACGTTTACCGGGAAAGTCCCTCACCCAAGGTTGATCTGCACGCAATTTTTGCACGGCCCAGACACTTTTGATGCCCCTGGCCGGTACTCCATTGCTTCCCACCCACCCACCCCCCGTCGCTACGCCCGCACCTCCACTCCAAAAGCTTGCTGATTTGCAGCTTTGTTCCATTACGCACTACGTGCACTGGACCCCGTGCACCCACAAACCATGGCCGTCACGTGTTGGAACTTGGAGCAGAGCAGATAGTGTTTTTCACCCCTCCCCCTTTCCCCCTATGGACTTACATGCCCTCTGACACGCCTCACCAGCAGGACAATTCGACTGGAGCAGCACCCCCCCCCCCCCCGCTGCAGCCTCCACGGGCATTGACTAGAGCCCAATGACAGGGGGGTCACAGCCCCTTCTGGGTGTTTGGGGGCGGGGGGGCTGTGTGGTGACACCAGCACACTGCGGATGGACATTATCTCACACCCAGAAGCAGACAGAGGGGCTGAACAATGGACTGAGGGAGGTAGCACCCGACAGGGGGAATTACACCAGACTTTCAGGTGCCTTCGCCACCTTCTGCTATAAGCTACAGAACAGGGAGGCAAATGTATTGTAGGAAGGTAACATGTGTTATGTTAATTGTGCCACACAGTACTTTTATATGTAACGTGTTATTATAATCTTGCCACTCATGGCCTTTGTCAGACCTTATGTAATATGCGCCAGCCTCAGTTTCTACGTGCAGGTCAATAAAGCTTTATAAGAGAGCGCAGAGAAACTGAGGCACGCCTTTCCAGACTAGGCTCTTCACGGCCCCAGCGTCCATGCTGGGGTCACAGGCTGTACATACAGTGGGGAAAAAAGTATTTAGTCAGCCACCAATTGTGCAAGTTCTCCCACTTAAAAGATGAGAGAGGTCTCCAATTTTCATCATAGGTATACCTCAACTATGAGAGACAAAATGAGGAAAAAAAAATCCAGAAAATCACATTGAAGGATTTTTAATGAATTAATTGGTAAATTCCTCGGTAAATTCCTCTTATTATTTTCTTGTCAGTTTTCTGTTATTTTGGTTGTGTGACACGAGCCTCCTTCCTCCTCTCCCAGACACACCCACCATTCACTCAGTTTGTTTTCCAGTTCCCAGCTGTGAGTGATTGCACCTGCTACTCTCACACTCCCTGCCCCCAGTCTGCTCTCCTTCTTCTTCTTTTAGATTTGATTGGCGGTTGGCAACCAGCTTACAGGTGCATTACTGCCACCTACTCTATCTTCAGACATCATTCTACTAGCACTTGATTCACAATATCCTGCTTTCCTATCAGCTGGGGCAGTTATACAATCAGCTCTTCTTCCAGCTCAGCGCTCACACCTGCGTCACATCTACCTCCATGTATTTAAGTACTGCTGCTTTCTTTCTCATTGTGTCTGCATTGTCATTTCTTCATGGTCTGCTTGCCGATAGCCTGTGAACCTCTTCTACCGTCAATTCCAGTGTTCGCAGAGCGATTCCAGCTCTGGAACGGTATTTGTAAGTTTTTTCCTTATTTGCATTTTTGTATGTCTTAAACAGTTTTTGGACTTTGGCTCTCCTTTGATAATAAATGTCACCAACAGTTCAGCATGTGAATCTGTCCCTCTCTGCCCCATGGGGCATTCAATACAGAATGCAGACACCATAATCAGATTCAGCTGCTGTTGGTGTACTTTTTGCTTTTTCCCTTTTTGCACTCTCCTTTTTTGTGGCCGGACTGAGTGGCTGTCGGTATGTTCCCAGTGTGCCATCCCAGCATGGATGAGCAGTGGGCAGCTGAGTTCAGCCGGGGCCACGTTGCTTAAGCTCTCACCTCCTGTGGCCCGAAGAAGGTTTTGGAGAGCATGGTAGCAGCAGTCAGGATTGTGGAGGCGCATCCCGGGTTAAGTAATTATCCCGAGTTCGCTGTGCTGCTGGCCACCATCTCCGCTCTCCAACAGCAATTTCCAGGGATGGCAATTGGATCGTCACCGGACCAAAGACGCTGCTTCCCGGCACAGAACCTTATTCCTCCTTGTGACATGGCTGGACCAAAGCGGATGGAGGAGAGTTACTGGGTCCAGTCGCTGCAACATCCCTGCCATTATTACCCAGCCACGGGCCGTTGGAGGAACTCCTTGGTCCCTCAGTCAGCAGCTCCATTATCGCTGTATCAGAGAGGAACAACAGCAGCTTAAGCCTTTAGTCTCCTCACAGACTGTTTCATCAGCTCTCCATCCTGGGGTTGTCGCAGCCGTTTCCCCTTCCTCCACGGTGCTTTCTCCGACTGCTGAGAGCTCAGCTGATTCTCACTCAGCTCCGGCCATCATCCAGTCTGCATGGGCAGCTCCTCCAGGTTTTCCAAAGGGGCCCATGATCACTGCAGTCATGGAAAAGGAAGAAGCTGGGATTGCTGCAGCAGGAACCATTGTGCCCTGGGAAAACAGGCAAGTGATTTTTCATTCTGTTTCTCCATCTGATGAATTACCTTGTCTGATTCCTGGGGCTGAGGCTCAGTTTATACAGTCCACTGGGTCCTCACCACCTGTTGCAGCAATTAACCACTCACCTGCCCTATCCTTGTCTCCTCCACTTATCCCTGAGCATCCACTGGCCCCAGAGCAGAACCGCTGGACGATGGAGGAGCCCAAGGCCCTGGAGGATCCAGTTCCAGGGCCAGCGGTGAGTCAGCCCCCAGCCGCCATGCAGGATGAGTCACCAACATGGAGTATATCGCCTGGGGGCTTTAGGACTGCTACCATCATCATGCCCGCTGCGGGGGCTGCTGCAGCAGAGTCAACAGCAAAGCTGGACCATTCAAGGGCCGAGCCCGAAGCAACGCCATCATCTGGATCATCGGAATCCTGGATGGCAGTGAGCTCGAGCTCAGACAAGTGCTCTCTTTTGTCTTCCTTCTCTCTGTTTTAGAGCAATCTTGCCTGGCTCTTGGTGAGGACAGCCAGGTGCAGCTACACCTGAGCTCACCTTGCCGGAGACCCTGACCCTGTCGCTCTGTCTTTGTTGTCTGAGCCTTCTCCCAGGGTTGCCGGAGATGATCCAGCACAACCAGAGGTCTCTGTGGGTCCAGCATCACCACCTGAGGTCGTCAGTGGTCCAGCTTCCCCCGTGGTGGAGGTTGTCCAGGGTTCAGCTACCCCAGCAGAGGTCGTCGCAGACGCTCTGTCTCAGCCGGGGACCCTCATAGGTGCTACGCCCTAGCTTCAGCCCGACATGGTTTCTGCATGCTGGTATGGGCCCGCCATGGGTGTTACGCCCCAGCCTGGGGACCACCATGGTTGCAGCGTTGGCCCAGCCCGGATCAACCGTGGGTGCAGCGTTGGCCCAGCCTGGGTCCACCGCGGGTGCTGCAGAGCTCGAGTCCGGAGCAACCGTGGGTGCTGCAGAGCTCCAGCCCAGAGCCACCGCAAGTGCAGCAGTGCTCCAGCCCGGAGCCACCGCGGGTGCAACCTTGTCCCAAGCTGGGACCACCGACGGTGCTGCCGGCCAGCCTGAGGATGCTGAGGCTGTTTCTCCGTTGCCAGATAATGTCGGGGTTCCTCTTCCTCCTCTGTCAGAATACGTCATGGTCCCCCTTCCTCCACCACCAGACGCCGTTGTGGTCCCTCTTCTTTGTTCCTGCTTCCTGCCATTGGGCCTTCCAGTGGGGGAGCAGCCTCCTGGAACACTCCTCTGGTCCTGGTGGCTTAAGAACTCTGGCTGGCTGCCCAAAAGACTGGGTTGCTGGGTCGAGTGGTCCATTTTCTCAGGCAGGCCACCCGACTCATTCTACCTGGCCATCCAGCTGGCCTGGGACTTCAGTAAGCCACTGGAACCCTGGAGCTCCGGGACCTTGGGGGCCTAGGTGTCAGACTACGTGCAGGTGCGGGTTATGAGCTGGTTTGTTTTTTTTCCTCCCCTAGCCATTTTCCCCCACTTCCCTCCCGGGGTAGGTTTTTGCTGTACTCAATCTTTGGGGGGGAAGAGGGGGTCTTTTTTGACGTTGCCTTGGGTTGTCTGGTTCCCACCCCTTGGGTGGGGGGGGGGGGGGGCTCTGTGATGAGTCTGAGTCCAGAGCTCAGACTCCCTTTAGAGTTTTGAGTGTTTTTCTGTCTGTTATTATTTTTTGATCAGTTTTCTGTCATTTTGGCTGTGTGTCACGAGCCTCCTTCCTCCCCTCCCAGGCACACCCACCATTCACTCAGTTTGATTTCCAGTTCCCAGCTGTGAGTGATAGCACCTGCTACTCTCCCATTCTCTTCCCCAAGTCTGCTCTCCTATCAGCTGGGAGCAGTTATGCAATCAGCTCTTCTGCTAGGTCAGCGCTCACAACTGTGTCTCATCTACCTCCATGTATTTAAGGACTGTTGTTTTGTTTCTCATTGTGTCTGCATTGTCATTTCTTCATGGTCTGCTTTCCGATAGCCCGTGAACCTCTTCTACGGTCAATTCCGGCATTCACAGAGCGATTCCAGCTCTGGAACAGTATTTGTAAGTTTCTCCTTATTTGCATTTTTGTATGTCGCACAGTTTTTGGACTTTGGTTCTCCTTTGTGAATAAATGTCACCAACAGTTCAGCATGTGAATCTGTCTGTCTCTGCCCCGCGGGGCGTTCATGACACAGGGTTATGAGGAGACACTACCAGATTTTCTATTTCTATGCTATATGTCAGAAAAAGGTCCAACGTGTGGTGGAGATAATGGGTAGAATTTCCTACTTTCTGAGAAATCCCTATCGAGTTTAATATTGAATTAAATGCCATATTAAGGCAATCACTACCTACATCTACATGTATATTAAAGTCCCCTACTAAAATTTTTCTGATTTCCGCACTAAATCTGCAAAGAATTTGGCAAATTTGGATAAAAACTCTGAGTAGGCTGAGGGAGGACAATAAACTATGGTAAATAAAATTGGGTTTAACCTAAAATTGCGAACATGCCCAATACTGAGGACCTGGGCCTCAAAGGAATTATAACATGTTTTTTTTCAATTCAATTCAACTTTATTTATATAGCGCCATTTCACAACAACAGTCATCTCATAGCACTATCAACTGTAGGGGGAACCCCCACAGTTGCAGAAAGACCCCAGCAATCAGGCGATCCCCTGTGAGCAAGCACTTGGCGACGGTGGAGAGGAAAAACTCCCTTTTAACAGGAAGAAACCTCCAGCAGAACTAGGATCAGGGAGGGGCAGTCATCTGCTGTGACTGGCTGGGGGGTGAGGGGACAGAGAAGATGAAAAGAACAGACATGTAGAGCGCAAACAGCACGATGGGGACTCAATCTATGGGAGAGAACAAACAGATGTTAATGACCAGCAAAAAAAAAAAAAAAAAAAAAAATTTCATTGAGAGTGAAGAAAGGAGTGAGGCCCAGTGCATTACTGGAGGTCCCCCGGCTGACTAAACCTATTAGCAGCATAACTAAGGGAGGGTTCAGAAACACATGATCCCTCCCTAATTGTAGGCTATATCAAAAAGGTAGGTTTTAGCCCTATTCTTAAAAACAGAGATCGAGTCTGACTCCCGAATCCAGATTGGCATCTGGTTCCACAGGAGAGGAGCCTGATAACTGAAGGCTCTGCCTCCCATTGTACTTTTGGAGATTCTAGGTATTACAAGTAATCCTGCATTTTGGGAGCATAGAGCTCTGTTAGGATAATACGGTAGTATCAGATCTTTTAAATAAAAAGGAGCCTGATTGTTTAGAGCTTTATAAGTAAGAAGAAGGATTTTAAACTTAATTCTAAACTCTATGGGAAGCCAATGAAGGGAGGCCAGAACTGGAGAGATATGATCTCTCTTTCTAGTACCTGTTAAAACTCTTGCTGCTGTAGAAGAGCTTGGAATAACAAGGCGATGTGACTTATAAACCAAAGTTTATTATCAGCTTCGCTCCTCTAACAAGTCTCATCTCAGTGCAGAAGCAGAAGTAGAATAGAGGAAGAACACATTCAGCTCTACATACTTATACCTACACATAACAAAAGACATGCATATCCAAGCTGACATCCCGCATTATCTTAATCCCCCTCCTTTGTCTTCGTATCCCTCCACCTGGCCCTGGGAGGTCAGGGCGATTGATCTGGTCTCCACCGCAGCGCCTCGGATGCTCTTTGATCTCCACTGACGGTTGAGACCTCTTTGTCCTGTTCTGAGGTGTGAAGTCGCTTTACATATGTAATCACCAAACATTCTCACATGCTTATACATATGTAGGTTATGGGATATATGATTAATATAGACCACAGCCCCCCCCCCAAACGACTAAGAAAAGGACAATAGAAAATTTCAGTTTAAGATAATTATTATGACATACTAACTGCTACACCTCTTGACAAGGAAGAAACTTTCCAGCAGCTATGCTCCTGTAGAGAATTCAGTGGTAATCATAACAGCGTAGTAATATCACAAGTCAGTCTTAAACTGTTACAGCACAATTAGTGAACAACTTTTGAGTAGTTTGCATCAGTCCCTGTGGCGTCTGGGTTTTAATCTTCTCCCGAATCTGCTGTGGGTCTGCTTGGGCGTCCTGGTGGGACCTTCCTGTAAGGAATCTGCAGCTTGGGGAGGAGAGTGATTATTTGTTCTCTGCAGGGGAGCTGAGTCTTTTCTCTTGGGGGGTCTACCCCGCCGAGGTGCTCTCGCCAACCGTGCAGGTCAGTTTCTCAACAAGAAGGCAGGTTTAAGTCTGTCAGTGCTGACTGTTTCTTTTCTGTCCCCTAAATCAAGCACAAAATGCTTATCACCAGGTTCCAGCACTCTGAAAGGTCCATCGTATGGTGGACGGAGGGTTGGTTTTAAAGCTTCATGCCTAACAAAAACGAATTCAGCGTTTTTTAAAGCTTGGGGGACATAAAACCCGTGGAAAAGAGTGATGTGCTGGTCCGGGGAAAGTGTCAGGACCGTTGCTGCCTAAAAGCCTCGGGGCTGGAAGATGCCCTGGCTCTGGGTTCTCTGGTAAAAATTCACCTGGGAGCCTGAGAGGTTGTGCAAAAACTAATTCTGCTGGGGAGGCGTCTAGATCCTCTTTAGGCGCAGCACGCAACCCCAATAAAACCCAGGGAAGTTTATTTACCCAATTTGTATCCGTTAGTGAGGCTCTGAGGGCGGCCTTTAAAGATCTGTGAAGACGCTCGCATAACCCATTAGCCTGAGGGTGATAAGCGGTGGTGCGATGAATTGTCACCCCTAAGCTGCTGGCCATGGCTGACCAAAGCTCCGAGATGAATTGAGGCCCCCTATCGGATGTGATGTCCGATGGGACGCCAAAACGTGCCACCCAGTTTGTCAAAAAAACGCGAGCGACTTCCGCCGCTGTGGTTGACGCCTCAGGCCAGCGCGTAGTACGGTCTATCATTGTTAACAGATGTGTGAAACCTTGGGAGGAAGGTAGTGGTCCCACGAGGTCGACATGAACGTGGTCGAACCTTCTAGCTGGGATTCGAAAAGGCTCTAGAGGGGCTTTTGTGTGTTTGTGTATTTTGGCGCGCTGACAAGACATGCAAGTTTTTGCCCATTCTTTTACGTTTTTGCGCAGGCCGGGCCACACAAACTTTTCGGCGACCATTTTAACTGAGGCGCGCACACCCAGGTGCGCGAGGGCGTGAATTGAGTCGAAAATACGGCGGCGCCATGCAGCTGGGACTACCGGGCAAGGACGGCCGGTTGAGATGTCGCATATTGGGGGGGGTACACCGTCGCGTAAACCCCTTTCCTCCAGCCTTAACCCTGTTGGTCGAGACAGGAGTGCGCGCACGTCTGCGTCACTACTTTGCTCCTCCGCCATGACTGCGTAATCTATCCCTACGTGGATTGGGGCCGCGTATGTGTCCGCGTTGGCGAAGAGTTCTGCGGCTGAGGTAGTATAATCTGTCTCCTCGTGCTCTGGCGATGTCACAGCGCGAGAGAGGCAGTCTGCTACCACGTTAAGTTTGCCTGCCACATGTCGAATGTCTGTGGTGAACTCTGAAATTGCAGCTAGCTGTCTTTGTTGCCTGCCTGACCATGGTTCTGAAATTTTAGCCATCGCAAAGGTGAGCGGTTTGTGGTCTACAAAAGCCATGAAACGCCGCCCCTCTAACCAGAACTGGAAGTGGCGGATGGATAAATGAAGCGCTAGCAGCTCCCTGTCAAAAGTGCTGTATTTACACTCAGTTTGGTTTAACGATTTGCCGAAAAATGCCAAAGGTTGCCAGGTTCCGCCAACGTGTTGTTCTACAACCGCCCCTATGGCCAGGTCTGAAGCGTCTGTGGTTAGCGCAATGCGGGCCGAGGGATCAGGATGAACCAACAATGTGGCGTTAGCTAGGGCACTTTTTACTTCCGCGAAGGCGCGTTCGCGCTCCGGGGTCCATTCGACTGCGTTGGAAGGCTTTTGTTTTCTGAGCGCGTCATATAGGGGCTGCATGAGTTGAGCTGCACGGGGGAAGAAGCGGTTGTAAAAATTAACCATTCCCAAAAATTCTTGCAGCGATTTGACCGTTTGTGGCCGTGGAAAACTTTTTACTGCGCGAACTTTGTGTGGCAGCACACCAGAATGTTTATGAAGAGAAGCACAATCTTCTGTTTTGTCTTAATCTAGGAGGAAAATAGTCAACAGGGCACAGAATTCAAGGTCTGATAACACAGATCACTCAGAGCATAGAATTTACAGCTCTTGCAATCCTGTGTTCATAATTTCCATACATAGGCTTTAAATCCATTCTTGGAGGGCACCAAAACGACTCCAGATGTTTCCCTTCTAAACATGGGAAGCATGTCCGGCAGAGTCCATCTCTCTACAGTGCATGCCAGATGGTAATTTCCATGTTAGTCTTGCCGTTAGTTAGTGCTCTCCCCCGTCTAGTCGAATTGTTGAAGAAGCAGCTACGCCGGGACCGCTTTGATTAGCTCTTCTAGTTAAATTTTCGATACACCAGGAAAGCTCCAGAGCCAATCAGCAGAAAAATCCTGTGATTGTGCCAAACCAGATAGATGTTTCCACATCATCAGTCGAATCATGCAGACACATGTGTTCCAATCCATGGGTCTCTCCATAGGGGCTCCCCCTGGCCCAAATTTATGTAAAAAGTTGTTAATTTTATTAAAGCCACTCACCAAATCCATTTTTTTCATTTGGATCAAGATTGAGCCAGAAGAACAGTGACGCAGACAAGACAGCAAGCTGGGATTCTCAGTTAGGGAGGGTGGAGGAGGGTGAAAGGGGGAGCAGAAGAAAAAGCGACCGTTCTCTCTGAAGGGCAGGAAGAATGTGACCTGTGATGCATGTGACTTGTGAACTGTGAGAGTCCTGGTATTTAAGGACGAGAGTTCCCTGTAATGTTCTCTTTCTTCGTTGAGATGTTGGTGAATGTGAATAAAGCTGCTTTGAGAGAAATCTGTCTCATCATTTTCACATTCCCACAGTGGATGCTTTTATACTCTTCCAATATTCATTTACATTCGGGCCAGTGATCCACCAAATAAGAATAAACCTTCAACAGCTAACAAGTTTCTTTTTCGCTGCCTTTGTCATAGAAACTTTAATTTGGTTTTAAATTTAGGTTATTCTGAATAATATGGATTGCTTTGAAGTTAATTTGGAAGCTTGATTTGGTTTTAAATCGGCTTAATAGATTCACGCTTCATTTTAATTTGGAGCTAAATTTACGAAAGAATGCAATTCTTATAGTTGACCACATGATGGAGGCAGTTCACTCTGCACTCAAGGAGGGGGAGAGACAGTGACATTGTTTGCAGCCGGTCTAACTGTCTCTGCTCCAGAATGGCACCCAGGATGACCCAAAATGGTGGTTTTCAAAATGGCGGTTGCAATGCTTAATCTGTGCATGTGCAGTTCTCATGCAAAGGGAAATGGGACGTGGCCGTTTTGGTCACGCGCGAATGTGAACGCGCACCGTGGCCTGCAAATTCGAACACGGCCTGTTGACCACCAACCACCTTTTTTTTTTCTTCCAGAAACTGGAGAGTTAGTCTCCCTTTAATTCCGTTTAATTCATGCAAGAATAATCTTACAATTTTAACTTTGTGTACAATTCAGTGCTGTTACCTCAAACAATTTCCTCTCAGTAACTCTTATCAGGCTGCGTGCCCAGTGTGATTTAGACTCGGATTTACTGCTACTCGCATGAGGAGAGGAGAAAAAAAACCAAAAACTGGTTAATTCATTTTATCCTGCCAGGAAATTTTGCCGATCAAGTTGAATTAACAAAAGACCGATAGGATTTCATCACGATTCCACTTCTTCAGGCCTGATCTTAATTAATTTGGCATATGATAACACTGGTCACCACCAAATTTATTGTCTAAGTTTTTTTTAGCTGATTTAGGACAATTTTGATGTGCCGAATCCAAAAATCACATTGGTTTTGCTCAATCAGGTCAACTATTTGAATTATGGCCACATGTTGTTTTATACTTTTTTGTTTACATGTACGGGTATTTTCGCTTTATTTGATGCAAAATTCTTTTTTATGTCTTGAAATTCTCTGAATGTTGAACAATGATGACGTAACATTCAATTTACATGTACTTACCTGTATATAAAGGTAAGTACATGCACAGAACTAAGAAAGTACAGGTTTTTACTTAAGATAAGATAAGCCTTTATTAGTCCCACAATGGGGAAATTCCAGGATTGCAACAGCACAGGCACAGCAACACTCAGAGCAACAATCAGAAGACAAGAAAAAACAAGAGCAGCGAGTATACATATGTACATATAAATATATAAACACACAGTGCGGAGCATTGTAGCTAGATGGAATAAATATATAAATATATAAACACACACAGTGCGGAGCATTGTAACTAGATGGAATAAATATATAAACACACACAGTGCGGAGCATTGTAGCTAGATGGAATAAATATATAAATATATAAACACACACAGTGCAGAGCGTTGTAGCTAGATGGAATGAACAGCATAACCGTCTACTAGTTATCCTACATGGTATGATTATGTACCCATACATATTGTCACCCTCCGTAGCGACCGGTATTTTCCTAGTTGTATACCGGAGGGGACCATTGTGTAAGTCTATTGCATCTTTTGCATTCACTACTATTAGGTTGTCACATTTTTTTGCTATCTCTGCGAGCAGCCCTGCTTAGGTTATACAGTCTGACAGCCATAGGTAGGAAGGACCTGCAAAACCTCTCGGTTGTGCACCTAGGATCATGTAGTCTGCTGCTAAATGAGCTCCTCAGTGCGTTCAGCCAACTTAGCACCTGATTGAGAGAAACAGATGTCATTTTCAGATTCAGCGGTGCAAAATTGTCTTAAATCAGTTGAAAAAATACAGACAACTTTTAAAAAAATTATTTTTGTAACCCTGTGTAATGCTTTTTTGAACTTTTAGCATGCTTAAAACACAACAAGAATGACTGTGATCAGGGTGGGCGAAGCGGGCCAAAATCCCTCCACCCCATCGTGATCAGCAAGAGACAGAAACACTGACTACAGACCCCTGGAGCCCAGGACACACACACACACACACACACATACACACACACACACACACACACACACACACACACACACACACACACACAGAGTAACTTCACTATTTTTTAAAGGGGATCAGATTTGACCAAAACACACACACAGCTTATGGATTAATATTCTTTCTTGTGTCCGTTTCTCATGTGCACACAGCATCACGTCGGGGCAACAAAATATTTGTAGAGGAAATTCGTGTTATAAGGTACAAAGATTATTTAAATTATACATATAAGTGTGTGTGTGGAAATGAAGGTTTGCTTCAGGTCCACACACACACTTACAAAAAAAAAAAAAAACTTGCTTGGGGGCACCAGTCCAAAACCTTGGACAATTTATTAACAACTAATCTTTATACCTTCCATCAAGCAGCCTCAAATATTCATGAATTCTCCTGCGTGACCCAAGGAACAGACACAAGAGACAAATCAAGGAGAAACTTTCATACACCGCTAACAGTTTTAATGATCAGACTCAGCTTAAATTACATCACATTCAACTTGTAACGGATTACTGAGCATAAAGAACATTGTCAAACATTGTGGAACCAGGTAAACCTTAACTGAATTTGTAACTGTGGTGAGAATGGAGACTGAAATAACTGTAACCAAAATATGAAGAAAATTGAACACAATTTTTATGAAGAAAATAATAAAAGCTGATTATATGGGGAAAAAAAGACATTCTGGGTTACTCTAAAAAGTAACGGAAGTTAATAAAAAGGAGGAATACTATTTCTCTTTAATTCTATAGCTTTGATCAGAGTTTATGAACTAGTTTTAAAAATGAGACAAATTATGATATACTTTAAGGCGATGAACATCGCATTAAGTCAGCAGATAAGACAAGGGATCTTGCTCACGTGATCAGGTGCGTCCGGGGGTTTCAGCTGGATCCAGGAGCTGAGGAGATAGCTAGATAGATAGATAGATAGATAGATAGATACTTTATTTTGAACAAAAAAGTATAACAAAAACAAAACAAATGACAAATGCAATAAAGTAACAGTATACAGTGTTCGAAAGGGAGAAGGAAGAAGTGAACACTAATTAATTCCATCTCCTCTTTTCCATAAACACATCCATGTGAATTATATACAAATTACCACCTTTAAGACCCCAAGTAAACAATTTACTGTATTTTTTACATATCAACATTAACACCCATCCATCCTAACATACATTGATGTCCATACATCAAAACCAGCCTCAAACAACACAGATATACACAGTGCTGTCCCACCCACCATTCCATAGTGTCCCAGAGTGAGCATAGTGAATCGTACATATAAATACTACCCTTCTAACATACATCCTTTCAGCAAATAATGTTTATACCTCTTTTTGAATTGATTTCTGTTTGCACATAGTTTCAGTTCCGGCTCCAGACTGTTCCACAAATCCATCCCACAGACAGATATGCACATACTTTTCTTGGTTGTTCGTATCTTGGGTTTTGTAAAGTTTATGTCTCCTCTCAAATTATGATCATTGTCTCTTTTTTTAAATATTTTTTGTATATTAGTTGGGAGTTGATTATTAATTGCCCTGTACATTACTTGTGCGGTCTTAAATTTAACTAAATCGATGAACTTTATGACATGTGACTTTAAAAACAACGAATTGGTATGGTCTCTATATCCTACATTGTTTATTATCCTTATAGCTCTTTTTTGTAATGTGCATATTGACTGTAGGTTGGTCTTGTAGGTGTTTCCCCAGACTTCTACACAGTAGTTAAGATAAGGTAAAAACAGTGAATTGTACAGTAAGACCAATGATTTATAGTCCAAGATGTGTCTTGTCTTCCCCAGTATGCCTATACATTTTGCCAACTTGGCCCGGATGTGACTGATGTGAGGTTTCCAGCAGATTTTATTGTCTAGCGTCACCCCCAGAAACTTATTTTCCTGTACTGTTTCTATTCTGGTATCATCTATCATTACCATTATTTCATGATTTATTTTATAATTTCCAAAGAACATAATCTTTGTTTTTTTTAGATTTAGAGATAATTTATTTTTGTTGAACCACTGCGTTAACTTTTTCATTTCAGTTGTGACCACCTCTAAAACCTGCTGCAAGTTCTCACCAGTGCAAAGGATATTTGTGTCATCCACAAACAAAATAAATTTCAGAATTTTTGATACTTGGCATATGTCATTTTTATACAAAATAAAGAGTTTGGCTCCCAAAACTGACCCCTGGGGCACACCACAAGTGATGTCCATGAAGGGTGATTTGTGCTCACCAATTTGTACAAATTGTTGTCTGTTACTTAACCCCTTGCACTCCGGTCAATTTCCCTAAAAACGCCAAAAAATAATGTGCCCAAAGTAAATCAAAAGCTGTTCTTCAACCCTTTGCAGCATCTTCATGGGGTTGGTCTCAATTAAAAGACAACACTTTGAATTTTTTGGCAAAAAAAACATGATCTCTCTAAGTGCTCCGGCCACTGAGTTACAGTCATCTAAACATAGTGAACTTGAAGAAAATAAATTTGGCCTGGGTGCTTTTTTGGATACAAATGCTTGCAAATAACACACAGCTTCAGATCCGGGCTGGAAAATGCGACAGAAATGTAGAACCAAGTGTTATCCAGCTGAGGTCCAAATTTTGTAACAATACCACAAAAAATGAATATATTACACAGCTTTTTCCTCAGGCTGTTCCCAGGCATTTTGGAACTGTGCCAAATTGTGCCAAATGGCACAGTTTGGAAAAACGTCTCTAACTTTTGAATGATTCAATATAGAAGCTTCATTTTGGGCTCTAATGAAAGGTCACACTCAGGGCTGTCTGTGTGTGTGTGTGTGTGTGTGTGTGTGTGTGTGGGGTTGTCCTCCCCCCCGCTTGCTACAGAGGATGGACTTCGGCCATCGCTACACAACGGATTAGCCTCATGTGGTGATGTGGGACAGCAGCGCAATCACCGCGGCTTCCCCCCCCCTCGCTGCAGAAGAATAGCGAGGGTGGGGGGGGCATTCACAGTCTGTACGCGGCAAACAACCCCTTGTACAGCGGCGCACGAACTGCGCCGCGAAGCACAGTTGTAATTTACCGATCGGTCAAAAGTCATTTTGGATTACAATTTTCAGGGATAAAAAATAATTTGGCTTATAACACCTTACCTCTTCACAGCCACATTGTCCTGGCCAACTTCTCTTCCTCATTGTCAGACGAACGCGACGCTGGTCTCGTGACCCAATCAAAACATAATTCCATTATTGCGGTTTTGTGCTTCCATGATTGCGGTTTTTGGCGAACGATTTTTCAAAACAAATAACAGTAGTAATTAAAAAAAGAGTGGCAAAGGCGTATGTGTCACTCAGCCTTCGTTGTCAGCCTCCGTCGGTCTATGATGACCATGGAATAAATCATAACGTCTCATAACGTCTAATCCTTTTTTGATCCGCTCCAGCAGTCAGTCTTCACCCAGCCTTAAAAAAAACAGCTTTTGAACTTCTCTGCTTCAATTGGCTCACTGCATTCACAGCAGGCGGGTCCTTCTGGCTAAGTTTTCAGTCATTGGTTCTTCAAGGTTTCAGAAACCCAATTCAAGGCTCTTATTAGTCAAATGAGAGGTCAATCAGATGAACTAATCTGTTCGTGGCTGTGTCTGCAGCTTTTATTTTCAGTGCGCGCTTGGACGCCAGTACATCACCATCACCACCTACATCACCATCTACACCATGCGTCCTAGAGCGCACGAGAGTGCCCTCGTGCGCTCTAGGACGCAGAGACTTGCCCGTCCGCGGTACAACGGAGCGCAAGAGGTTAAATAACTTTCCATCCAACTCAATCCTACCCCTCTTATCCCATACCTTTCCAGTTTCCTTAGTAGTATTCTGTGGTCAATGGTGTCAAAAGCTTTCTTTAAATCTATAAATACTCCTACAGCAACCTTTTTTTTAATCTATACAACTAGTAATTTCTTCTATAAGTTCGATCAGTGCCAAAGATGTAGATTTATCTGCTCTAAAACCATACTGGCTATCTGTAAGGAGGTTGTGTTTTTCAATGAAATCATCCAGTCTCTTAGTGAAGATTTTTTCAAGTATTTTGGAGAATTGTGAGAGTAAAGAGACTGGCCTGTAATTTGTGAAACAATGACTGTCTCCTGTTTTGTATAGAGGTATTACTTTCGCTATTTTCATTTTGTCTGGAAATTTACCAGTTTGAAATGACAGGTTACAGATGTGGGTGAGTGGCTTAACAATTCCTTCAATTACTTTTTTCACTATTGTCATGTCAATTTCATTCCAGTCCGTTGATTTTTTTGTTCTTAAATTTATTCACAGTCTCGATAATTTCCTTTTCAGTAACTGCACCCAAAAAGATTGTGTTTGGATTTCTATCTTCTATTTCATTTACAGAACCACTGTTGTTTGTTTCTGGTGTCACTATTGATTTTGCTAATTCAGGACCAACGTTTACAAAAAATTTATTGAAACCACTGACCACATCCTCCATATTATTTATCAAATTGCCATTTTCAATAAAATATTCTGGATAATTAGCATTCTTAGGTCGATTACTAATAATCCCATTGAGTACTTGCCATATTCCTCTTAAGTTATTTTTGTTATCCTCCAATATTCTGTTGTACTATTCTTTCTTACAGGTCCTCATTATAGTAGTAAGCTTATTTTTATATCTTTTATATTTGATCTCAGCTTCCACCATTCTGCATTTAATGAATTGTTTATATAATGTATTCTTCTTTTTACATGCATTTATTAACCCCTTGGTGACCCAAGGAATATTTTTTTTTTTTGTTGTCTGTCACTGTATTGTTTTATAGGACAGTTTTTATTGTACAATGATTGAAATATTTGTAAAAAATTATATGCTTTATTTATGTCATTTTCATCATAAACTATCTTCCAATCTTGTATTAATAATTCCATTGTCAGTGAATACATAGATTCTTCAGTTCTTATTCTTTTATATTTAATATTTTTGGTATACTTTTTCTTCCTATAATCACATTGATAGACAACAAAAATCGGCAGGTGGTCACTGATATCATTCAATAAGAGCCCACTCCTGATATTATTTTCCATAATGTTTGTGAATATGTTATCTATTAGTGTGGCACTGTGTGACGTGATTCTGCTAGGTCCGGTAATTGTTGGATGTAAACCCATACTGTACATTGTGTTGATAAATTCTTCTGTCAAACTATGTTGTTTTGAGTTCATCAGATCTATATTGAAATCCCCACAGATGAACATAACTTTATGAGTTAGTTTTGCATACATTTTTTCCATCCAGTCCTTAAATAAGTCAATGTTTGATCCAGGTGTTCTATATCCACAGCTCACTACTACATTCTTCACATTGTCTAGACAGATTTCTATTGTAATACATTCAAATAAATCATCCACAGTTACCGACAGATTTTAAACAACCTTGTATTTCAAGCTCTTGTCAACATAAATTGCAACTCCTCCTCCTTTTTTCACTTTTCTATTTATATAATTTAATTCATAGCCTTCCATGGTAAAATCCACTCCTTTCTCTTCACTGAGCCACGTCGCTGATATTGCCACAATATTGAATGGCTCTTTAAACTGATGTAAATAATCTTTAATGTTATTAAAGTTGGCATAGAGACTTCTGCTGTTGAAGTGGATCATAGAAATATTGAAATCAGATGTGACCATTGTGTTAAACTGTTCATCTGTGTAGTAACTACAGTTATTGATGGAGCTAAATAAATTATTAACAGGGTCTATGTTATATTATATGTCCTGTGGGTTGTGATCTGTATATTCAAAAACTTTCAGTTCCTGTTGTTCCTGTTTGTTGATCTTTTGTTTCATGTTGTTAAATGTCTTGTAGCAGATGAGTATAATCCTTCAGTGTCCTACAATTGTCTTTTGTTGCTGTGACTCCAGTTCATAACATTCATTGATATTTGTCCAGTTCCATAATATTACAGATGTTAATGACCTTGGCTTCTTCAGGCGATTCGTTTAATTTGATGTATATTTTACAGTTTGATGTCCAGGTGTTTTGAATCTTTTTCTGCTTTCTCAGGTATCTTGCTTTTCTGGCTATTTCTGCGTTTTCTTTTGTGAGGTGTTCGTTTATGTAAATGTTCGTTCCTTTCAGTTTCCTACCTTGTTTTAACAGCGCAGTCTTGTGTTTTCTGTTCACAAACCTCATGATCACAGCCGGTTTGTCGCCGTTTTTCCTGGGCAGAGGGTGGCAGGACTCTATGGTGTTGCAGTCCAGCTGAATTCCTTTGGACTGCAGGAAGGCCGCCACTTGTTGCTCCGTGGATTCATCTTCCAGCTCACCGAGCCTCCCTCCGCTGTCCGCGGCCACCGCTCGCGCGTACGATCGGGGTTTAATGTGGAGTCCCGTGATGATCACGTCGTTCACCCGAGTGTTCTGCTCCAGTTCTGACACTCTGCTCTCCAGATACGCCAGCCTCTTTTCCTTCTCAGCATTCTGGATCCGTAGCGCTTTCACCTCCTCGATCAGGTCCAGAATGTTTCTTTGCTGCAGCTTAATAGCAGAAATTTCTTCAGCCAAGAAGTCCAGCGCTTTTTTAATTTCGTCCACCTCCTCAGTCTGCTGAGCTTTCTTGGGGCCAATGATCCCGGCCGATGATCGTTGATTGTGATCGTAGGAAAAAAAAAAACACGTGGGAGAAATCCCTTTGTTCTCCCTGAGCGTGGGGGGCCTGATTGCTTCACCAGTCACTACAATATTAAGTTATGAGACTGGCAATTTCTCTTTTTTCGCATGAGCAGGTTTATTCTCCAGCGGTAGTAACAAAAAAAAAAAAAAAACAGCTCAAAACGCTAGCTCTAAACTGAGTTTTAAGCAAGAAACGAACTGGGAGCCTTTGATGTGATGATACTGGAAAGTATCTGCCAGCAGATATTTCTTCATAGAAGCCACCGCCAGGAGCTGAGATCTGACAACATTGTTAAGAGACTGCTGGCTGCTGCGTATGCCATGTGCAGGACAACACGAGAATTTTTCAACCGCTTTCCTGGGTCCAAATACTTTGGAGATCATTCAAAGTCTGATCAAAGTCACAGAATCGAAGAGACAAAAACAAAACAAATTATTTAAGCCATGAGATCTGAGTTCTTCCGATGTCGTGATTGGTGAAAGCAGCTTCCAGTGGAAGTAATAAAAAACACGATCAGTCCACTTTAAACACGGTGAGTTAAGAAACAATTAGAAAAAGCTTAACAAATTATAAAATAGAAAAAAAAATGTGAGAGAACAGAGTTTCACTCAATATAGAAAAGAGGAGCTCAAAGAAGAAAAAAAGGGAAAAAAAATCTTTCCTCAGACAAATACAGAAAAGAGAGAATTCAAAAGAGGCACATTGTGGAAGATGAAAACAGATGAGAAAGTGAGCTGAACGACACACAAACTTTATTCACCTCTCAACATAAAACACAGAAAACCTCTTGCGGGGTCTCTGGGTGCCTCCTTTTATACCACTTTATTCCTGCCCAATGAGACCCAGGGAGCCAAAGACAATATACACAGTACACAAAGCCTGTCTGGCACATTAACAATACAGGACACAAAACCCTGCTTATCACTAACTCTCCCAGTCTAGCAAACTCTGGTGTCTCCTGACTCTCCGGGGTGCAGCCAGTCCTTTCTGTTACATCTGAGACCCTCCGGCATCACTTCCTCCTTCAGTCCTCTATTCCATCCCCCCCCCCCCCGACTTCTGACTCTGGGTGGAGAACCCCCCACTCAGTGCCACCACACAGCCCCCCGGCACGTTAGCAGCCTCTGTTATTGTAAAAAAAATTGGGCGGGGGGGTTGGTCCCGGAGTGGGGTTTTCTGGTAGAAATTCCCCAGGGATCCGCAGCACATGAGAAAAAACGAGTTCCGATGGGGAGGCTGCCAAATCCTCCTTAGGCATGGAGCACAGCCCTAACAGCACCCAAGGCAGGCGGTCAACCCAATTTGCATCCGTAAGTGAAGCTCTGAGCGCTGTTTTAAGCGACCTATGAAAACATTCTCATAACCCGTTAGCCTGGGGGTTGTATGCAACGGCGCGTACCTCATCAGGCAGCGGAATTGCGCCCTCCACTGAAATGTGGTGACCCCAAAAAAAAAATCAATCACTGGCACAGCGAACTGGCACTTCATCGGTTTAACGATAAGCTTGTGTGGCTCCAACCTCTGGAACACTAGTTCAAGATGGGCGAGGTGCTCCTTCTTGGACGTGCTAGCCACCAAAATGTCATCTAAGTAGACAAAAATGAAAGGTAGGTCATGGAGCACCACATCCATCATTCTTTGGAAGGTTTTGCGCCATGCCCTTGAACCCAAACCGCATGCATAAAAACTCAAAAAGGCCAAAAGGAGTTATTATCACTGTTTTGGGCATGTCCTCCACATGCACCGGGACCTGGTGGTAACCGCGGACCAGATCCACTTTTGAAAAAACATGCGTCCCAGCCAGATGCACAGAAAAATCCTGGATGTGCGGGATGGGGACCGATCATGTTCCGTGGTGTTGTTCAAGCGCTGGAAATCACCGCATGGTTGCAACGACCCATCAGCCTTTGGCACCATGTGTATTGGGGATGCCCAGGGGCTGTTGCAGTGGCTAACGATGCGTAGTTGCTCTAAGTTTGCAAATTCCTCATGCGTGCTGGCCAGCTTAACCGTGTCCAGGCACCAAGGGCACACGACCACCGGTGGATGCTTTGTTGTTATGAAATGCTCGACCCCGTGTTTAGTTACTGTCACAGAAAAAGCCAGAATCGTGAGTACTGGGAACTGTGAAAGCAAATACTGGTACTTACCCCCTGGAGCTATAACGTTAGCATGTGTTGTTGGCCCAACTCTCCAAGCTGTGCAGGGAAAGGAGGAAAAAGAAACAGCATCCACTAAACGTCTGTTGGCAACATTGACGAACAATCTGTAAACACATAAAAAATCAGCGCCTAAAATGGGGACAGAACATGCAGCAACCACAAAGTCCCACTGGTTATTGCGTCCGCGTAAGCATACTGTCAACGTTCTTTTGCCAAACATCCTGATGTTGGATCCGTTGGTGGCCAAAAGCTCGGGGCCGCAGCTTTCTGCCGACCTGTCCATGCTGAACGGCAGAATGAAGCTTTTCTGGGAGCCAGAGTCCACCAAGAAACGTCTCCCCAAACATGTGTCTGTGATGAAAAACAGCTTGTTCCTGTCCCCAGCGGTCGCAGCTGCTACTGACTGCTGGCCGTGCCATTTTCCTGGCTTCTTGAATTGGCACGGTAGCAGACAGCGTTGGGCATTCGATCCAAACCGGGGGTGATAGAAACAGAGCGTCCTGTTCCTGCTTCTCTTGGCATCCGTCCCAGTCGGCCCCAATGGCTCCTCGACCTCGCTGGAGTCCTTCATGGTTGCTGGTGTTGTTGCATGCACGCTCAGAGCTCTGTTTGCCAGCATAATGCAGTCTGCTTCTTGTGCCAGGGTGCAGTAGTTCTTGGCCACCAGCAGCGGTGAGTTGGCCAGGATCGCCCTCGCTGTAGCAGATAGGTTCCTGAGGAATAGGTGGGCGAACAGGAAGGGTTCGTCGTCCTTCCCCCTCAGCCCTAACATGCTCTCCATCAGCCCCACAGCTAACCTGTCACCCAGTTGTAAGCGCATGAGGAATTTCTCTGCCCTCTCACTGTCCAACAGGGTATAGCGTTGAAGCAGCATCTGCCTGAACGCGTCATATTTTCCCTGGGCTGGTGGCTCATGGAAAAGGCTCATTACTTGTTGTGTGGCATGCACATCCAGCGCAGCGACCACATGATAATATTTGGTGTCATCCGTGGCGTACCCGCTGAGTGCGAATTGGGCTTCCACATGTAGAAACCAAGTGGTCGGATTGTGGAGCCTGAAGTCCGGGAGCTTGACTGTAACAGCACGTGCCGCACTGGTGTTCTCCCTCTGGGTTGTCTCTGTGGCGGTGCTCGGCTCATTCTCCATTGCATGTCTTAGGGTCACCAATATGGAAGATGAAAGCAGATGAGACAGTGAGCCGGACTACATGCAAACTTTATTCACCTCCCAACATAAAACAGAAAACATCTTGTGGGGTCTCTGGGCACCTCTTTTTATACTACTTTATTCCTGCCCAATGAGACCCAGGGAGCCAAAGACAATATACAC
Organism: Pholidichthys leucotaenia; assembly: GCA_020510985.1. Classification (NCBI taxonomy): domain Eukaryota; kingdom Metazoa; phylum Chordata; class Actinopteri; order Cichliformes; family Pholidichthyidae; genus Pholidichthys; species Pholidichthys leucotaenia. The sequence continues at coordinate 91,698,779 of CM035841.1, forward strand.
AATACACAAAGCCTGTCTGACACATTAACATTACAGGATACAAAACCCTGCTTATCACTCCCTGTCCCACTCTAGCGAATTCCGGTGTCTCCTGACTCCCCAGGGCACGGTCAGTCCTTTCTGTTACATCTAAGACCCCCCAGTGTCACTTCCTCCTTCAGTCCTCTATTCCATCTCGCCCCGACTTCCGACTCTGGGTGGAGAACCCCCCACTCAGTGCCACCACAACATCACTGAAAGAAACTAAAAAAACTTGGGCCTTTCACCCTTAAACTGAGTAGTTTATCATTGGAAAAACTTGACTGACACTAAGAAGAACCAGTTGTCTCCTATCGCAGGAGATTTGAATGGATTACGGTCCAATCGGAGAGAGATTCATTGTTTGTAACGGATCAATAGAATGAAAGGGGGCATCATCCAACCAAGACTGGCTGGTGATTGGCTGAGACCAGTACGATGACTTGCTTTGACTCCGAATGTAAAAATAATGACCTTATCTCACTCTCTTTTATATATATATATATATATGTATATATATATATATATACACATACATACACACTAAACAAACTTCAGTGATTCATGACTAATTTTCATTCTCGCTACATTAAACATGCATATTTATAACCTTGTCCTTCTAAAATTAACATGGATTGGAATAAGGTTCATTGAAGCATTTTCAAACATGCAATACTTTTAAACCAATGTTTAATGAAAAAAAAAAAAATCAAACCAGAATGGTATGTCAGATTCCCGCTTGATTTTCCAGGGTGTCCTGAAAAGGAAAATCTGAAAATTGAGAGTTTTTGTTGAAAGGAAGTCATTTCCATTCAGTAAACACAGTTCAGCGAGCAGAGGCAACAGCAAACATATTCCTGAGTTGTCCACCAGGGGGTACTGTGGGACTTTGGATTTTAACTAGATGCCTTGAGGAATTTTGTGGATAGGCCTGGATTGTTTCAAACAGCTCTTTGGAGATAAAACTGTCTGGCTGGGGAGGAAGTTCTTGAATTTATGATCGCAGTTTAAGCCATTCCTGGCACGAACAGGATTTTCATTGTCCCCGTTACCATGTTATGCGTTTTCAAGCTGTGGTGCTTAGGTGAAGAAAACAATTCATGACCAGAAATTTGGGTGAAACAATTTCTTCAAAGTGAAGAGTGATTTTATAGATTGGAACCAAAGGGGTTGATGCTACAGTACACACTAGATGTTGCTCATCCAGCAACTCTTCCACTATTTGACCATTGTAATCAGCCCATGATAAACATTGTGAGCATTAAAATCTCTACACCAAATAACACATTCCCTATTGATTCCCATCTCCTCTAGCTTCCTAAATTCCAGTTTTTTGCAAGGATTAAAGAAGTTTATAAGTACCAACTTTTTCTTTCCTACCCACACTTCAACAGCCACACACTCCAAATCATTATCAGTATCCAGGAATCTATAGGGAATGCCTTCCTTTACAAAAGTGACACAACCCCTTCCTACACCCTCCTCTCAATCTCACCTGATTGCCACATATCCCTGTATAACAAAGTCCACCCTAGGTTTTAACCATGATCCCTGGACACATATCAAGTCTTATTTTTCCTTATGGCTGTAGATAAACTGTTTGAAGTCCTGACCATTGGCAATTAAGCTCCTTGCATTCCATTGCAAGATTAACATTACTGTTGTGGTTAACCCTTTGAGTGTGTAGAATTTTTGGCAGGAAAACGCAGAGTTTGACCTCAAATTTTCAAATGACAATAGCCTCAGAACAGTAATAGTTAGAGGCAAAGTCCCGATTACAAAAACGTTGCAGAGGAACCCAAGTGTCTGCCAAGTGAACTTGCATCCATGCATATTGCATATCCATCCATCCATCCATCTTCTTCCGCTTAATCCTTTTCGGGTCACGGGGGGGCTGGAGCCTATTCCAGCATTTTTGGGTGAGAGGCAGGGTACACCCTGGACAGATCACCAGTCCATCGCAGGGCCAACACAGAGAGACAGACAACATTCACTCTCACAGTCATACCTAAGGACAATTTAGAATCCCCAGTTTGATGCTAATTAACCAAACTTGCATGTTTTTGGCATGTGGGAGGAAACCAGAGAAATCCCGGAGTAAACCCACGCAGATATGGGGAGAACATACAAACTCCACACTAATTGGACCTAATTTGCATATTTCAACAATCCAAATTTTATTATAACACTATAGCTTCAGAATTACAGTTAGATGCAATGTCCCAATTATAAAAGTGTTGCAGAGGTACCCAAGGGTCTGCCAGGTGAACTTGCACCCATGCATTGTGCATAATTGGACCTAATTTGAATATTGCAACAATGAAATGTTCAATACCTTCCAGAAAAAAAAGTCACAGATGACAGAGAAGGTTGTGATTTCAGAAATTTTATTTTCCAATGTGCATAATGTGCAAAGTCAGTATTATCAAAACACACATTAGTAACGCATTGGTAAAAAAGTACAAGAAATGTGACATATAATTTTACCATGATAATCAACAAAGCCAGTTTGTTATGTTTTTGATCATTTTGTCAGTATCTGCCCTCATCTGTCAAGGTTGCCAAAATTACTAAAAATTATTAAAAAAAAAAAAAATTGTTTCACACTGCCACCACACGGTCCTTTGCCCATTCATTGCCAAAATTACTAAAAATCATTAAAGAAAAAAAAAAATTCTGTTTCACACTATGTCACCACTAAAAATCATTCAAAAAACCCTAAAACAATCGCCACTGCACGTTGTTGACCTGCCACCGCGCACACGTGATGCACGTCGATACCCACCAGCTGTATGCTCTTGCCACCCAAATGTTGCCCACGGGCTGCTCTGGACCTTTTCACTCCGTGACCACGGTTTGGCAAAGCAGAACAATCTGCAGACAAGGCTCCTGTGCCATTTTGGGCACGGCTGGACACAGAAAACGCAGCTGCAGCGTTGCGCGCAAGATGGCCATCATTCAGTGCCAAATGTACTAAAAATAATCCCCAAAAAACAATTTCATGACACATTTGTGGCACACTATCTAAACTAAAATAAAGCAAACGAAACACAGTTTATGCAACAAATATGTACCTGTTTGTTTCGTCGGTCACAAGCTTCCAGAATTCCTCAGTCCAAAACAGCGACACAAAATCAGTGGCGGGCGCAGATGACAGGTCCTTCTCTCCACGATATCAAACTGGCTGTTCAAATGCTTTCAGCCACAGCTGATAAACTTCTTCATCTCCAAGAAGCTCCCAGCCATCAACGTCCAAACCTCCTGCCGCATCGCCACTATCCATTGTCCTGCCACCACGCACACGTGGCGCATATCGATGCGCACCGGCTGTGCCCTCTTGCCCAGCCAAACGTCACCCACGAGCTGCTCTGGACCTTTTCGTTCCGCGACCCTGGTTTAGCAAAGCAGAACAATCTGCAGACGACACTCCTGTGCCATTTTGGGCACGGCTGGACACAGAAAATGCAGCTGCAGCGTCGCGTGGAAGATGTCCATCTCCACTTTCGCCAGAACTGCTTGCACCATTGTCCAAAGGCACATAGTCAGAGCTGGACTCTAACTCAGATGACGAACTAGGTCTAAGCACTACCGACTGCACTATGTGGAACTCCACAATATCTGCTGCTTGTTAATATATTTAAAAATTGCATAGATTAGTATTAGTATCCAACAGACTCTCATGATAAATTGTATATCAAGGATTCAGTGTACCCCGCCCGGTATGGGGTTACCGGGGCCCCACCCTGGAGCCAGGCCTGGGGGAGGGGCTCGAAGGCTAGCGTCTGGTGGCCGGGTTTCCACCCATGGGACCCGGCCGGGCTCAGCCCGAAGGAGTTACATGGGTCCGCCCTCCAGTAGGTTCACCACCTGCAGGAGGGATCATGGAAGTCCGGTGCTATGTGGATTAGGTGGCAGTCAAAGGCGGAGACCTTGGCGGACTGATCCCAAGCTTTCTAAACTGGCTTTTGGTACGTGGAATGTCACCTCTCTGGTGGGGAAGGAGCCTGAGCTGGTGTACGAGATTGAGCGATACCGGCTAGATATAGTCGGCCTCACCTCAACACACAGCTCCGGTTCCGGAACCAGTCTCCTGGAGAGGGGCTGGAGCTTGGCCTTTTCTGGAGTTGCCCCGGGCGAGAGGCGACGAGCAGGGGTAGGTATTCTTGTATCGCCCCACCTTGCTGCCTCTATATTGGAGTTTTCCCCGGTGGACGAAAGGGTTGCTTCCCTGCGCCTTCGGGTTGGGAAACGGGTCCTGACCATCATTTGTGCCTATGCACCAAATGATGTTTCAGAGTACCCACCCTTTTTGGAGTCTGTGACTGGGGTGCTGGAGGGTGCTCCTCCTGGAGACTCCATTGTCCTACTGGGGGACTTCAATGCGCACGTGGGCAACGACAGTGAAACCTGGAGGGGGGTGATTGGGAGGAACGGCCTGCCCGATCTGAACCCGAGTGGTGTTCAGTTATTGGACTTCTGTGCTAACCACAGTCTGTCTATAACGAACACCATGTTCAAGCATAAGGGTGTCCATATGTGCACCTGGCACCAGGACACCCTAGGCCGCAGGTCGATGATCGATTTTGTTATCGTATCATCAGACCTGCGACCGTATGTCTTGGACACCCGAGTAAAGAGAGGTGCAGAGCTGTCAACTGATCACCACCTGGTGGTGAGTTGGATCCGATGGCAGGGGAGGAAGCCATTCAGACCTGGTAGACCCAAACGTATAGTGAGGGTGTGCTGGGAGCGTCTGGCTGAGGCCCCTGTCCGGGAGGTCTTCAACTCCCACCTCCGGAAGAACTTCAACCACATTCCGAGGGAGTCTGGAGACATGGAGTCTGAATGGGCCATGTTCTCCACCTCTGTTGTTGAAGCGGCAGCCCAGAGCTGCGGCCGCAAGGTGGTCGGTGCATCTCGTGGTGGCAACCCCCGAACCAAGTGGTGGACACCAGTGGTGAGGGGGGCCATTAAGCTGAAGAAGGAGTCCTATCAAGCTTGGTTGGCTTGTGGGACTCCCGAAGCAGCTGAGGTGTACCGGCAGGCCAAGCGGAGTGCAGCTCGGGTGGTTGCTGAAGCAAAAACCCGGGTATGGGAGGAGTTCGGTGAGGCCATGGAACAAGACTTTCGGTCGGCTTCAAAGAGATTCTGGCAAACTGTTCGGCGGCTCAGGAGGGGAAAGCAGCTCCCCGTCCACACTGTGTATGGTGCGGATGGGACACTGTTGACTTCAACTGGGGATATCGTCGGGCGGTGGAAGGAATACTTCGAGGATCTCCTCAATCCCACTGATACGCCTTCCACAGAGGAAGCAGGGTTTGGGGACGAGGGGGATGACTCGCCTATCACAGGGGCTGAGGTCGCCAAGGTGGTTAAAAATCTCCTTGGTGGCCGGGCCCCGGGGGTGGACGAGATTCGCCCCGAGTACCTCAAGGCCCTGGATGTTGTTGGGTTGTCATGGTTGACACGCCTCTGCAACATTGCGTGGAGGTCGGGGGCAGTGCCTTTGGCATGGCAAACCGGGGTGGTGGTTCCTCTCTTCAAAAAAGGGGACCGGAGGGTGTGCTCCAACTTTAGAGGGATCACACTCCTCAGCCTCCCTGGGAAGGTCTATGCCAAGGTACTGGAGAGGAGAGTCCGGCCGTTGGTCGAACCTCGGATTCAGGAGGAGCAATGTGGTTTTCGTCCTGGCCGTGGCACATCGGACCAGCTCTTTACCCTCTCGAGAATTCTTGAGGGTTCGTGGGAGTTTGCCCAACCAGTTTACATGTGTTTTGTGGACTTGGAGAAGGCATTTGACCGCGTCCCTCGTGGATTTTTGTGGGGGGTGCTTCGGGAGTATGGGGTATCGGGCTTGTTGTTACGAGCTATTCGGTCTCTGTACGACCGTTGTGAGAGTTTAGTTCGCATTGCCAACACTCGGTCGGAGTCATTCCCAGTGAGAGTTGGACTCCGCCAGGGCTGCCCTTTGTCACCGGTCCTGTTCATAATTTTTATGGACAGGATTTCTAGGCGCAGCCAGGGAATGGAGGGTGTCATGCTTGGTGACCACAGGATCTCATCTCTGTTGTTTGCAGATGATGTTGTCCTGTTGGCTTCATCCAGCAATGACCTACAGCTCTTGCTGGGACGGTTTGCCGCTGAGTGTGAAGCGGCTGGGATGAGAATCAGCACCTCCAAGTCCGAGTCCATGGTCCTCAGCCGGAAAAAGGTGGATTGTCCTCTCCGGGTTGGGGACAGGCTCCTGCCCCAAGTGGAGGAGTTTAAGTATCTTGGGGTCTTGTTCACGAGTGAGGGGAAAATGGAGCGAGAGATCGACAGACGGATTGGAGCAGCATCTGCAGTGATGCGGACGTTGTACCGGTCTGTTGTGGTGAAGAGGGAGCTTAGTTCTAAGGCAAAGCTGTCGATTTACCAGTCAATCTACGTTCCTACTCTCACCTATGGTCACGAGCTTTGGGTAATGACCGAAAGAACGAGATCGCGGATACAAGCGGCTGAAATGAGCTTTCTCCGTAGGATTGCTGGACTCACCCTCAGAGATAGGGTGAGGAGCTCAGTCATCCGGGAGAGGCTCAGAGTAGAACCGCTGCTCCTCCACATTGAAAGGAGTCAGTTGAGGTGGTATGGGCATCTGATTAGGATGCCTCCTGGACGCCTCCCACTTGAGGTGTTTCAGGCACGTCCCACTGGGAGGAGACCCCGGGGCAGACCCAGGACTCGGTGGAGAGACTATGTCTCCCAGCTAGTCTGGGAACGCCTTGGTATCCCCTCTGAAGAGCTGGAGCAGGTGGCTGGGGAGAGGGAAGTCTGGGCTTCTCTGCTTGAACTGCTGCCTCCGCGACCCGGACCTCCGGAAAAGCGGTAGAAGATGGATGGATGGATGGATAGATTAGTATTACTTATTCATATTCTACCTTTTATTGCATGCATAGTTTTTTATTTTTATCTTTAGTGCTACTCCATGTTGAATGTTGCAGCATTGCACCGAGACAAATTCCTAGTTTGTGTACTACATGAACAATGGCAATAAATCTCATTCTGATTCTGATTCTAAGCTCGTCCTCTGAACCAGGAGCAGCAAACACCAACACTAAAATCTCTTCAGCTGAGAGCGTCTTCCTCGCCATCCTGTCTCCTCAGTGTCAAACAGCAGAATGAAAGGGGGCAGTCTTCAAAGCTGATTTGACCTACTTATTGAATTGGACAGTTTCCAGTTCTTGGGGTAAGTGAAAAGCCACACATCTCGGCCACCAAGCTGTGTTAAAAGGTTTGTACATTTCACACTCTATTCAGCTGTACAGGCTTTGTTTGGATTGATCAGCTGACAGTCACAGTAGTGCAACACACATACTCAGAGGGTTAATCAATACATGGTGGCTCTTGACTGGACTGAATGCTCAACTCATCTCTGATTTCTTCCCACCTTACACCCCTCAGGTCCAAGTGACAGATAGCTGCTTTAACTATGATTAACTATGATTTGGATCCTTTCTGTTTTAGAATTAACACCCACGGTTGCATTAATAACTCCTGCAACGAATGTTAATTTTTTTTTCTCCTCAGCCATTTTAGTTTCTTCTACTTTCCAGGCACTTGCTATCCCCTGCTCTTTTCCAGAGCCCTGGTAAGAGGTCAGCCTCTCTTGTCCAGCTTTCTTCACTGACTTTGCATAAGACAGTTTCTCTCTAACTCTTATTTGTTGAACTACCACCTCTCTCTTCATGACTTCACACCCCCAATATGCAACACTGTGATCACCCCCACAATTACATCACTTTGGTTTAGCACTTGATTCACATTTGTGCCCTTCAGAGGTAAAGTGGGCTATCCCACAAAACCATTATTTTGAGAAAATGAGCTCTAAAGTTGAAATATTCTCAAAAAATCAGTGTGCCTATATCATTAAAAAGTTACCCCCTATAATTACCTTCAAGGTGTGACTTAAATATGAAAATATATTTAAATCACATAAACTTTAGAGCTCATTTTCTCAAAATAATGGTTTTGTGGGATAGCCCACTTTACCTCTGAAGGGCACATTTTACATACTCATGGTCTCCCCCGCACCTGGCACATCTGCTCTTGCCTTCTCACATTTTTGCAATGTGTCCAAATTCCTGGCGATTGAAACATCTCATGGGCTTGAGAATAACTCCCCTGAAATTATACTTAATAAAGCCAAAATACAGTTCTTTTGGGATAGTTTTGGACTCAAATTCAATCAGCACAGTTTTGGTTTCCATTTTCTAAGCTCCCCTCATCATTTGTTTTACAGAAATAACAGAGCTGTTACGCACTTTTAAATGATCAACTAGTTCTTTCATCCTGACGCTGAGGGGGACTCCAGTAATCACTCCCTTACAATCATTGGTTCTGTTTCCCCCTACTATAACAGTTCTTGCCATTTTGACCTTTCCCAAAATAGTCAGCTATTTTTCCCTTTTCTATTTGTGTCTCAGAAGTGCACCAAATGAGTAAATTACCATTGCTTAACACTTTTGCATAATTAATCTTCCCTACCCCAGACCTGATTATTTTTGTCAGTTTAAGTGGGTCAAGTTTCTTTACTCCTTCCCCATCAAATCTCACCACAACATTAAGGGATCGGGGCTCATGGTTCTGTTATGTCTTAATAACAGGAGACCGGAGCTGTGCTGAACCGAACAACTAACTGAACTTTATTAAGAAAAACAGGCACAATATACACACTGGCCGTAGCCTGCCTGACGTCACTACGTCGACTCCCTGACGTCGGCTACGGCAAGCCCCAAGGGCCGAATCCCCACACAACAACCCCCTCCCCCTTACAAAACGTGGAAGCACCATAGATAACACACACATATTCATTAGATGGAACCTCCCCTTTAACTTTAGCAAGAAAACCCCTTAGAACCCATGCAATATAGACGGTGTCAATTTTTTTTTTTTTTCTGTAAAACACACAGAATAACAAAACTTCTTAACTAAATGGGCATCTGGGTAGACTACCAGGGTACCCTCCCGGGTTGAGGCAGATTATTCTGCCACCCATTCCCAACACGCGTTAGCTAAAGCTACTTTCAGAACAAAGTTGTTGAGGTATCTAGGCCTCTCACGCATCCTAGCCGAGCACCCCACCAAAGGGGGACCTGCTTCAGGCTCCGTCGGCCGCACCTGCGAGTCCCCAACACTCTCATCAGATGAGTCCCAACCCACATCAGTCCACTCTGCCACAGTTCCTGGACCCTGTGCAGACAACGACTTCCTGAGTCGGCTGGAGTGCCATCGTGACCCGTCCGAGAACTTGAACGTGTCCTGGCCCTGCCGCCTCACGATCTGAAATGGCCCCGTCGAGAAAGGCTGCAATTTATGCGTGCAGTTGGGATGCTTAATCCAGAACCAGTCCGACACATTGAGTCCGTGGGCCTTCACCCTGTGCTTCCTGTCGAAACACCGTTTCATCTCCTGCTATTTGGCGACGACCCGGTCTCATGGAGGGTCTGTGTTTCCCAGAGAGGAGGTTGTGGGGCCCTCAGTTTGTCCAGGGGCAGGTGGAGTTCACGCCCAGCATGAGTTTCGCCAGAGAGCACCCTGTTGTAGCATGGGCCATTGCCCTGTAGTGGAGGAGTGTGCTCTGGAGGGTGTCAGGGAACGTGAAGCTGTACGCCAAATGGGGTCTCAGACTGTTTTTCAGAGTCTTGTTGAAACGCTCCATGCCCCCATTGGCTTGGGGGTGGTACAACATGGTTTTGATGTGTTCCACACCTCTAACACCCAAAAACTCCTCAAACCCCCCAGAGGTGAATTGTGGGCCATTGTCTGTAGTGATGGCATCCGGGACCCCTCATCTGGTGAACAGTGACGAGAGGAAACCGGTAACCACATCCGTCGTGACTGAATTAGTGGGCAACATCTCCGGCCATCTGAAGAACAGATTGTAGACTACTAGCAAAAAAACGGCTGTTCGGGGGTGCCGTATGCAGTTCACCACAGATGTCCAAAACCAGACTGAAAAACTTCTTTCCCACTGCCATCAGACTCCTGAACAGATAACTCCCAAAAGTCTGTAACACAGCTTTGCATATAGGAACTCACACACCGGCTGCTAAATTTGCACACTGCTATCCTGTACAGTGGATATAGTATCACCTGTCTGATGTCCATATCATCTCTGCTGATACTTATCATGCACAGTCTACTGGTACTATCATTACAGAAATAATTTGTAATTATACACTGGAGCCTTGGAGTTATTTTTGATCAGGATTTGTCCTTCAATTCACATATTAAATTTGTTTCTAAGACTGCCTTCTATCATTTGCGTAATATTGCCAAGATTAGGAGCATCTTGTCTCAGAGTGATGCTGAGAAGCTGATCCACGCTTTTGTTAGCTCGAGATTAGATTATTGTAATTCTTTATTATCAGGCTGTCCTAAAACATCTTTAAAAAGTCTTCAGCTGATCCAAAATGCTGCAGCAAGAGTTTTAACAGGTACTAGAAAGAGAGATCATATCTCTCCGGTTCTGGCCTCCCTTCATTGGCTTCCCATAGAGTTTAGAATTAAGTTTAAAATCCTTCTTCTTACTTACAAAGCTCTAAACAATCAGGCTCCTTTTTATTTAAAAGATCTGATACTACCGTATCATCCTAACAGAGCACTACGCTCCCAAAATGCAGGTTTACTTGTAATACCTAGAATCTCCAAAAGTACAATGGGAGGCAGAGCCTTCAGTTATCAAGCTCCTCTCCTGTGGAATCAGCTGCCAATCTGGATTCGGGAGTCAGACTCGATCTCTGTTTTTAAGAATAGGGCTAAAACCTACCTTTTTGATATAGCCTACAATTAGGGAGGGATCATGTGTTTCTGAACCCTCCCTTAGTTATGCTGCTAATAGGTTTAGTCAGCCGGGGGACCTCCAGTAATGCACTGGGCCTCACTCCTTTCCTCACTCTCTATGAAATATTTTTTTTTGCTGGTCATTAACATTTGTTTGTTCTCTCCCATAGATTGAGTCCCCATCGTGCTGTTTGCTCTCTACGTGTCTGTTCTTTTCTTCTTCTCTGTCCCCTCACCCCCCAGCCAGTCGCAGCAGATGACTGCCCCTCCCTGAGCCTGGTTCTGCTGGAGGTTTCTTCCTGTTAAAAGGGAGTTTTTCCTCTCCACCGTCGCCAAGTGCTTGCTCACAGGGGATCGCCTGATTGCTGGGGTCTTTCTGCAACTGTGGGGGTCCTCCCTACAGTCGATAGTGCTATGAGATGACTGTTGTTGTGAAATGGCGCTATATAAATAAAGTTGAATTGAATTGCTCGTTGCCCAATGCTCATTTGCACACTGTACATAAGTCTATGCCATCTCAGGTTCACATCAGGTTGCACAATGCTCATTTGCACACTGTACATAGGTTCAGGCCATCTCTGGTTCACATCATCTCTGATATCAATATCCCACAATCACTTTAGTCATCCAGTGAATTTTCAATTTCATTCTTTTACTGCCTATCTATTCAATTCAATTCAACTTTATTTTTTGTAACTTAGATTTTTATTCATTTTTCATCATATATAATGCATTCAGATCACATTCTACATTTAAAACACAAAGGGGTTAGGGTAGGGAAAAAGAAAAAAAATAAAAATAAAAAATAAAAAATAAAAAAAAATAAAAAAAAATAAAAGGGGGGGGACAAATGTTGGAGCATCAAGTTTTTAGTTTCCATCTCTTAATTCTTCTGGTTTTTTCAGTGTCTTTGGTTATTCTTTCAATTTCTGCCTCGTTGTTGCACTTTGTAGTGTGTCCATTTCCGCCATTTTTTCTCCCATATTCCTTCTTGCATTCTTCGTCGATATGTTAGTTTTTCCATCATACGTATGTCCTCAACAATGTCAGTCCATTGTTCTTGGTCAGGAAGAACTTCTGATCGCCATTTTTTTGTGATAGTTTTTTTACATGCAATCAACAAGATTTTAACTAGATATCTGTCCTCAGCCTGTATAACATTGTCTTTTTTAAGATCACATAAGTACATCAGGTTACAGTTCATTGGTATATTATATCCTAATATCCTCTGTATTGTCACATGCATAGATTTCCAAAATGATGATATTTTGTAGCATTTCCAAAACATATGTGAGTGGTCTGCATTTTGAGCCCCACATCCCCTCCAGCATAAAGATTGGGTATTTGTATATTTTCCTTGAATCTGTGGTGTAATGAAAAAGCGAATCAGGTTTTTCCATCCAAATTCCCTCCATGCCCTTGAATTTGTTGATGTGTGTTGTGTTTTCCATATTTCCTGCCAGCTTTCTTCTGTTATGTTTAAATTGAGCTCTTTCTCCCATTTCTCCTTTATATAGTTACTTGTATGATTGTTTGTCATAAGTTTCTGATATAGTTTTGAAATAATTCTTATTTTATTTCCTGCATATGAGCTTAAAATAAGTTGTATAATCTCGTTCACATCTGTTTGGAGGTTATGCCTAATCTTCTTCATATAGTAATCTCTCATCTGCAGATATCTGAAAAATTCTGATCTTTCTAATTTAAATTTTCTCCTGATATTTACAAAGCTCCCGAGATCTTTTTTTCCGATATTGCCCCATGCTGTGATTCCCTTGTTCACCAGATTTTTGTATCCCCTATCTTGTTTTGCCGGTTCAAACTGACTGTCAAATGCTACCCATTTCAATAGTTTTATGTCTTCCCTTATATTATATTTTTGTACTATTTTATACCACAGTTCTAAAGTAAATTTAGTGATTGGGTCTATTTGTTTGATTTGCTTATATGCATCTTTATCCCCTATTATGCTTTGTACTGGGAGTCCCTCAATTTCCTTTTCCATTTCTTTCCATTTTGCCTCATATCCCTCGTCGCACCAACATATGATATATCTTATTTGTGCTGAGTAGTAATATTCCTTTAGACTCGGTAGGCCCATGCCTCCTTTCTCTTTTGGTAATTGGAGGGTTTTATATTTCACTCTTGGTTTTTTACCTCCCCAAACAAATCTCGATATCATCCTGTCCCACTTTGAGAATTGGGCATCTGGAATCTCTGTTGGTATAGCCTGGAAGAGGTAAAGTAATCTAGGTTGTATGCTGATTTTGACTGTCTCAATTTTTGAATTCAGATCCATATTTAAGATTGACCATCTATCAATATCTTTTTTTATTTCTTGTTCCAACCTATCATAGTTTGCTTTATATATTTTGCTTAGGTCTTTAGGTATGTTCACCCCAAGGTATTTTATTTCTTTTTGGTTCCAGTTTAGTTTGATCTTATCAGTTATCTGGTTTAGAGGGTTATAGTGGAATGTCAGTATTTGTGTTTTTGTTATGTTTATCTTGTATCCTGATAATTTTCCAAAATTTTCTATCAAGTTCATCATTTCCATTATTGATTTATCTGGTTGTTCAAGGTAAACTATAATATCGTCTGCAAATAGCCCAATCTTGTGTTCCGCCCCCTTTATTGTTACACCTTTTAATTTCCTATTTTGTCGTATCGCTTGAGCCAATGGTTCTATGAACAGAGCAAACAAGGTAGGCGATAAGCAGCATCCCTGCCTAGTTGATCTTTGTATATTTACTTTGTCTGTTAAGCTACCGTTTATCTTGATTCTTGCCACATGTTTTTGATATAGCGTCCTTATGCATTGTACTGATTTTTCGTTAAATCCAAAGCGCTCCAGTACACTATATAGGAATTTCCAGTTAACCCTGTCAAATGCTTTTTCTGCGTCTAAACTCATTATTACTGCGCTTTTCTTTTCTTTATGTATTTGGTTAATTATATGTATTGTTCTCCTGATATTGTCATGTGTTTGGCGTCCCTCTATGAATCCAGTTTGATCATCTTCTATCAATTCCGTCAAGAATGTCTTTATTCGTTTACATATAATTGTTGTGTATATTTTATAATCTACATTTAATAAAGAGATTGGTCTATAGTTTCCGCATTGTTCTTTATCTTTCCCTGGTTTTAAAATAACTGAAATGATTGCTTCGTTCCATGATGGAGGTATTTTGTTGTTGTTCAGCGTCCAATTAAATGACTTTAGGAGTTGTGGCGTGAGTTCTTCTATAAACAGTTTATAAAACTCAGAAGAGTATCCATCACTACCTGGTGATTTACCGTTTTTAAGTGACTTAATCACATCTCTGATCTCTTGTGTTGTTATTTCTGCTGTTAGTTTTTCATTTTGTTGATTTCCTATTGATGGCAAGTCCAATGTGTCTAGAAATTTTTTGATATCTTTAGTATTTGTTTCTTCAGGTTGCGAGTATAGTTCTTGGTAGAAATTATGGAAAATTTCTTCGATGTTTTCTGGGTTAACTGTGGTTTTATTTGTGGTGGGGTCTTTAATCTTGTATACATTATTCATTGTTTGTTGTTTTCTTAACCGTTTTGCCAGCAGTTTTGTGTTTTTTTGGCCCCGTTTCATAATATTTTTGCTTTAGATATCTATTTTTCCTTTCAATTTCATCCATTTGTGTTTCTTTTATCTTTGTTTTTTCTTCTTTAATTTCTTGATATATTTTTGGATCATTTGTGCTTTGATGTTTATGTTCTAATTCCCTCAGTCTCTCACATCTTTGTTCATACGCTTCCAGTTTAGTCTTATTTGCTTTTCCTGTTTCAACAATTAATTTACCCCTTAACACGGCTTTTAGTGCGTCCCATAGTATTGTTGGGTCCACTTCTTCATTGTCATTCTCTTGGATATATTCGTTTATGTTTATTTTTATTCTTTCTTTCATTTTCTCATCATTTAACAGTCCTACGTTAAGTTTCCATGTTGTTTGTCGTTTTCTATTGTTTAAATATATTTCCATGTATATAGGATTATGATCTGATATTTCTGCCCCTCCAATCCAACAATTTCTCACCCTGTGTCTGTCACCTTCATTCATAAGGAAGTAATCTATTCTAGAGTGTACTTTATGGGCTGCTGAATAATGTGTATAGTCTTTTTCGAGTGGGTGTAGGTCCCTCCATATGTCTACCATACCCATTTCTGCCAGTGAGGTTCTTATGAACTTTGTTACATGTTTTTTTGTCTTCTTAACACTTGTTGTGTCAACTTCATGATCCATGACAGCATTTAAGTCTCCTCCACAAATTAGGACTCCTTCACTGTGTGTTGCTATGAGATCAAACAGATGTTGAAAAAAACCCTTGTCACTTTCTGGTGGGGCATAGATGTTCACTAATGTAATCTGCATACCATCTATTCTTCCCTTTATTATTACATACCTGCCTTCTTTATCCTGGATTTCCTGTTCACTTTCAAATTGTATTTTATTTGAGATTAGTATCATAACCCCCCTTTTTGCTCCTCCCTTAAATGAACTGTAGTAGGAGTTCTTATAGCCAAATCTCTTTAGTTTCACATGTTCTGTCTTGCTCAAATGTGTCTCTTGCATAAATATAATTTCAGCTTTTTCCTTCTTGAATTTTCTTATTATTCTTTCCCTTTTAACAGGTGAGTTCAGACCATTCACGTTTAGTGTCATTATCTTAAGATTTTTACCCATATTCATGTTTTTCCATTTTTTTAACTTGTGCTCCTAGCCCCTTTAACAACAAAAATAACACATATTTATATAAAAACACATTAAAAAATCTCGACCTCCGTACTTTGGGCCTTTCTTCTGCCCACTGGTCCCTGTTGGTGGGTGGGGGGTTTGTCTTCACAGAGTGAAGGGCCCTCCCTAGACTTCTAATTACTATCAAAGTAATAGTCATAAGTCTAGAAATGTCCAACAAATATCACTTAAACCTCTCCTAGCCGTCTGTTTCTCTTTTACCTTGTCTTCTTGGCCTTCATTTCTTCTGTGCCTTTCTTAATCTTTGTTATGATCTAGGCTTTCAGTTGAAAGCCTTGTAGCTTGTCCTGGGCCCGCTGCTCTACGTCTCTCCCCCTTCTTCCGCCGTTCACTCGTCTCCACTCCGTCTGTCGTGGTGCGTTCAGGGCCGCCACTGCTCCAGCCGTCTCCTTCGGCACGCTCACCTCAAGGCCCCGCTCCATCATATCCCGCGCTGCCTCTTCGGCCGTGTTGTAGGTTCTTGTGCCTTCCTCCCAATGAATCCTCATTTTCGTTAGCGGCGTTTGGAATCTAATTTTTTTCTCTTTCAGCGTTTTTTTAATATTGGCATATTTCTTCCGCTGCTGCACGATTTCTGTCGGGTAGTCATGGTCAAAAAATACCTGTTTGTCGCCGATTCGTATCTTTTTTTTCCATGCTTGCGTCAGGATCCTTTCCTTTATGTCATATTTCACAAAGTTTACCACAACTGACCTGGGTGGAGAGTTTGTTTTCGGGTTCTGTGCCGGTGTTCTGTGCGCCCGTTGAATCTGCAGATCCGTTTCTCCGGGTATTTCCAGTTCTTTTTTTAAGAACTGATCCATGAATTTTGTCATCGAGTTGCCTTCAATGCCCTCCGGAATTCCAAAGATGCGCATATTGCTTCGTCGGGATCTGCTCTCCAAGTCGTTTATTTTCTCCTGCATCCTCTGCGTTTGCGTCGTCAGGGTCTGTAGTTGTTCGTTTGCCTCGCTTTTCCAATCTTCTAGTTCCGAAATTCGGGTCTGCGCTTCTGTCATACACGCCCGCTGGGAGCGCAGCTCCTCCATGTTTTCCGTTAATTTACGCTCCATTTCTCTTCGGAGGTCCATGATTTCCTCCTTAATTTCTTTTTTCAGTTCCTCCTTAAGAGCCGCTAAATCCTGTTGTAGCTGTCGCTTGAATTCTCTTAACTCTTCACCCAAACTGGCGATGCCAGCGTTCATGTTGTCGAGTCTGGTGTCTTCCATTTTCTCTGCTGTAGACATCTTGCTTTTTTGGGCTTTGCGTACAGCGGTTTTTCCTGCGTTGTTGGAGAGGAATTCTTCAATTTTACCCTGTTTTTGTCCTTGTGCCCGGTTCCTTCGTGTTTTCATCCCTTAGTTTATTGATTCGTTTATGTCGAGTTGGCCATTTACCGATGATTTTTAATCCGGCTAGGGAGAGCTCTTTGTTTAAGTGTTATGTCTCTCCGCCATCTTCCCGGAAGTCCTCAATTCAACTTTATTTATATAGCGCCATTTCACAACAACAGTCATCTCATAGCACTTTCAACTGTAGGGGAAACCCCCACAATTGCAGAAAGACCCCAGCAATCAGGCGATCCCCTCTGAGCAAGCGCTTGGCAACGGTGGAGAGGAAAAACTCCCTTTTAACAGGAAGAAACCTCCAGCAGAACCAGGCTCAGGGAGGGGCAGTCATCTGCTGTGACTGGCCGGGGGGTGAGGGGATAGAGAAGATGAAAAGAACAGACATGTAGAGAGCAAACAGCACGATGGGGACTCAATCTATGGGAGAGAAGAAACAGATGTTAATGACCAGCAAAAACAAATATTTCATTGAGACTGAAGAAAGGAGTGAAGCCCAGTGCAATTAGTGGAGGTCCGCCGGCTGTCTAAACCTAATAACAGCATAACTAAAGGAGGGTTCAGAAATACATGATCCCTCCCTAATTGTAGGCTATATCAAAAAGGAAGGTTTTAACCCTATTCTTAAAAACAGAGATCGAGTCTGTCTCCCGAATCCCGATTGGCAGCTGGTTCCACAAGAGAGGAGCTTGACAACTGAACGCTCTGCCCCCCATTGTACTTTTGGAGATTCTAGGTATTACAAGTAATCCTGCATTTTGGGAACGTAGTGCTCTGTTAGGATAATAGGGTTGTATCAGATCTTTTAAATAAAAAGGGGCCTGATTGTTTAGAGCTTTGAAAGTGAGAAGAAGGATTTTAAACTTACTGTAATTCTAAACTCAGGGGGTGGACGAGATTCGCCCTGAGTACCTCAAGGCCCTGGATGTTGTTGGGTTGTCATGGTTGACACGCCTCTGCAACATTGCGTGGAGGTTGGGGGCAGTGCCTTTGGCATGGCAAACCGGGGTGGTGGTTCCTCTCTTCAAAAAAGGGGACCGGAGGGTGTGCTCCAACTTTAGAGGGATCACACTCCTCAGCCTCCCTGGGAAGGTCTATGCCAAGGTACTGGAGAGGAGAGTCCGGCCGTTGGTCGAACCTCGGATTCAGGAGGAGCAATGTGGTTTTCGTCCTGGCCGTGGGACATCGGACCAGCTCTTTACCCTCTTGAGAATTCTTGAGGGTTCGTGGGAGTGTGCCCAACCAGTTTACATGTGTTTTGTGGACTTGGAGAAGGCATTTGACCGCGTCCCTTGTGGATTTTTGTGTGGGGTGCTTCGGGAGTATGGGGTATCGGGCTTGTTGTTACGAGCTATTCGGTCTCTGTACGACCGTTGTGAGAGTTTGGTTCGTATTGCCAACATTCGGTCGGAGTCATTCCCAGTGAGAGTTGGACTCCGCCAGGGCTGCCCTTTGTCACCGATCCTGTTCATAATTTTTATGGACAGGATTTCTAGGCGCAGCCAGGGAATGGAGGGTGTCATGCTTGGTGACCACAGGATCTCATCTCTGTTGTTTGCAGATGATGTTGTCCTGTTGGCTTCATCCAGCAATGTCCTACAGCTCTTGCTGGGACGGTTTGCCGCTGAGTGTGAAGCGGCTGGGATGAGAATCAGCACCTCCAAGTCCGAGTCCATGGTCCTCAGCCGGAAAAAAGTGGATTGTCCTCTCCGGGTTGGGGACAGGCTCCTGCCCCAAGTGGAGGAGTTTAAGTATCTTGGGGTCTTGTTCACGAGTGAGGGGAAAATGGAGCGAGAGATCGACAGACGGATTGGAGCAGCATCTGCAGTGATGCGGACGTTGTACCAGTCTGTTGTGGTGAAGAGGGAGCTTAGTTCTAAGGCAAAGCTGTCGATTTACCAGTCAATCTACGTTCCTACTCTCACCTATGGTCACGAGCTTTGGGTAATGACCGAAAGAACGAGATCGCGGATACAAGCGGCTGAAATGAGCTTTCTCCGTAGGATTGCTGGACTCACCCTCAGAGATAGGGTGAGGAGCTCAGTCATCCGGGAGAGGCTCAGAGTAGAACCGCTGCTCCTCCACATTGAAAGGAGTCAGTTGAGGTGGTATGGGCATCTGATTAGGATGCCTCCTGGACGCCTCCCACTTGAGGTGTTTCAGGTACGTCCCACTGGGAGGAGACCCCGGGGCAGACCCAGGACTCGGTGGAGAGACTATGTCTCCCAGCTGGTCTGGGAACGCCTTGGTATCCCCTCTGAAGAGCTGGAGCAGGTGGCTGGGGAGAGGGAAGTCTGGGCTTCTCTGCTTGAACTGCTGCCTCCGCGACCCGGACCTCCGGAAAAGCGGTAGAAGATGGATGGATGGATGGATGGATGTAATTCTAAACTCTATGGGAAGCCAATGAAGGGAGGCCAGAACCAGAGAGATATGATCTCTCTTTCTAGTACCTGTTAAAACTCTTGCTGCAGCATTTTGGATCAACTGAAGACTTTTTAGAGATGTTTTAGGACAACCTGATAATAAAGAGTTACAGTAATCTAATCTAGAGCTAACAAAAGCATGGATCAGTTTCTCAGCATCACTCCGAGACAAGATGCTCCTAATCTTGGCAATATTACGCAAATGACAGAAGGCAGTCATAGAAACAAATTTAATATGTAAATTGAAAAACAGATCTTGATCAAAAATAACTCCAATTTTCCTCACAGAGCTATTAAGAGAAAGAGTAACTACATCCAAACTAAAAGTTTGATTTGGAAAGGTATTTCTAAGGTTTTTTGGACCAACAAAAATGACTTCAGTCTTATCTGAATTTAATAGCAGGAAATTACAAGTCATCCAAGCTTTGATTTTCTTAAGACAGGCTTCTAACTTGGCTAATTGATCACTATCAATAATATACTAATATAGTAATATACTAGTAATATACTATGTATATTACTATTACAGCTTCTTCCCCTCTGCCATCAGACTGCTGAACACTAAGTGACTTATTAGACTCTCGTGCACTATGTACAGCAGCTCAGCCGGTCTCATGATAATTATCACTGTTTTCCTTTGCACTACCGACTGCACTATGTGGAACTCCACAATATCTGCTGCTTGTTAATATATTTTAAATTGCATAGATTAGTATTACTCATTCATATTCTACATTTTATTGCATGCATAGTTTTTTATTTTTATCTTTAGTGCTATTCCATGTTTAATGTTGCAGCATTGCACCGAGACAAATTCCTAGTTTGTGTACTACATGAACAATGGCAATAAATATGATTCTGACTATCATCTGGCTTCATTGAAAGGTATAAGTGTGTGTCATCTGCATAACAATGAAAATGTATGCAGTGCTTTCTAATAATGTTGCCTAGCGGAAGCATATATAAACTAAAAAGAGTAAGGCCTAGTACAGATCCCTGTGGAACTCCATGACTGAGCTTTGAGTTGAAAGAAAACTCATTAGTGACATGAACAAACTGGAACCTATCAGATAAATAAGATCTAAACCACTGCAACCAAGTTCCATTAGGTCCAACATAGTGTTCTAATCTATCAAGTAGAATATTATGATCGATAGTATCAAAAGCTGCACTAAGGTCTAAAAGGACAAATACAGAAACAAGTCCGTTATCAGATGTGGTCAG
Organism: Pholidichthys leucotaenia; assembly: GCA_020510985.1. Lineage (NCBI taxonomy): Eukaryota > Metazoa > Chordata > Actinopteri > Cichliformes > Pholidichthyidae > Pholidichthys > Pholidichthys leucotaenia. The sequence goes on from CM035841.1 coordinate 91,719,362, forward strand.
GAGGTCATTAGTGACCTTCACTAAGGCTGTTTCAGTACATTGATGGATTCTAAACCCAGAGTGAAACTCTTCAAATAGACCATTTCCCTGCAAGTGGTCAAATAATTGCGTAGCAACAACTCTTTCCAAGATTTTTGAAATGAAAGGGAGATTAGAGATTGGCCTATAGTTAGCTAAAACTCCTGGATACAGCGTTGGCTTTTTGAGTAAGGGTTTAATTACAACAGTTTTAAAAGCCTGTGGTACATGGCCTAAAGTTAATGAAGAATTGATTATTTGAAGAATAAAGCAATCAATAAATGGGAAGACTTCTTTAAATAACCTGGTAGGAATAAGGTCTAAAAGACAAGTTGAAGGCTTGGATGAGGAAACTATTTTGTCTAACTCTAAAAGGTCAATTGGAGTAAACTGATCCAAACAGATGTCAGTTGAAGGAGTTGTAGTAGTTACTGTATTTAAGTTAACGGTGGGAAAAATCTGACTGATTTTATCTCTGATAGATGAAATTTTATTATTGAACTAGAAAAGCACTCATGGAGCACATACCTCCGCCAAGGCTCCTTCCGTTTCTCATGGATCACCTCCAAAATGTAATGGGTTTGTGTGTAGGCCTATAGCCACTTGTGGTGAAAATTGCATCAAAGTCTGTCCATCAGTTTTGGAGTATTGTTGCTAACACACTGTGAGAAGATAAGAGCCTTGGCTGAGGTATGCATTCTCAGATCATCACCAAAATATAATGGGTTCCTCTTTAGGCCAAGAACCACCTCTGGTGAAAATTTCATCCAAATCCATGCAGTAGTTTTTGTGTAATCCTGCTGCACAAATACAAACAAAGCCCTTGGTGGAGATATGCACTCTCAGATCATCACCAAAATCTAATCATCTGTTCCTTGTGCCATTACAGACCTTTCCTGAAAATTTCATCAAAATTCGTTCATAACTTTTTGAGTTATGTTGGTAACAGACAAACGCCGGTAAAAACATAACCTCCTTGGCGGAGGTAAAAAGTTCATAAAGTCCTGACTAGTAAGCTCTAAGGGAATGCTAGGATTGACAGAGTCCTGACTCTTTGTCAGCCTAGCTACAGTGCTGAAAAGAAACCTGGGATTATTCTTGTTCTCTTCTATTAATGCAGAATAATAACTTGTTCTAGCTTTTCTCAGAGATTTTTTTATAAATTAAAAGATGATTTCTCCAAGCTACATAGATTTTGTCTAAATTAGTGGAGCGCCATTTTCTTTCTAATTGATGAGTCTTTTGTTTTAAGCTACGAGTTTCTGTGTTGAACCAAGGAGTTAGAAATCTCTGATTAGACTTTTTCTTTTTTAAAGGTGCCACCATGTCTAGAGTCTAATGCAGAGAAGGTGTAACACTATCTACCATGCTATCAATTACAGAAGGAGCAAGCTGTCTATAGCTTATTTCCGTTGTGTTGACACATGTCAAAGAGGAAACAATCTGCATAAATTTGGTAACAGCATCATCTGAGAGGCATCTACTGTAGTAATATTTTTTCCTTGAGGAGGAAGAGAGGCCAAATCATTAAATTTAGAGGCTTCATGTTTAATTTGAGTTTTACCAGCATTTTGTTTAATCACTTTGGGATGCTTATACATTATATTTTTATTTACTTTGGAGGGAGCAGACAGTGATTCTCTGATGGGGAAGACAGGGGCTAAGTTGAGGGGTGGCGGATGAAGAAGAGCTGCAGAGAGACGTGAAAGACTGCGACTCTGCTTCCTGGTCCCAACTCTGAGTTGTTAAGGTTTTGGAAATTTGGATAAAAATGATGCCAGATTGTTAGATAAATGAGACGCACCATCCAAAGTGGGATGGACGCCATCTCATCTAATAAGACCAGGTTTTCCCCAATTCCAATTGTCAGTGTATCCCACATTGTTTGCAGGACACCACACAGACAGCCAGTGGTTGAAGGATGACAAGCGGTTAAACATGTCATCACTGGTCAGATTGGGGAGGGGCCCAGAGAATACTACAGAGGCAGGCATTGTTTTGGCAAAGTCACACACTGATTCCACGTTAAGTTTTGAGACTTCCGACTGCTGGAGTCAGACGTCATTAGATAGATAGATGTACTTTATTGATCCCAAACTGGGAAATTACAGTGTAACAGCAGCATGACAGTAGACAACCAAACAACAGAAACACACACATGACAGACAAAGGGATTACCCATGGAAAGTAAAACTAACACGACTATAAAACCTATATACATCATAGCTTAATATATGATGACCCGTATAAACACATGAATCATCCCATTTCACAAAGAAGGACCATCAGGAGCAGAGTGAAAATGTGAGGTACCAGTTAGTCTGTAAGGTGCAGTGTGGCAGCATAGCTATGACTAGAATACAACATCATAGTGAGTTATTGTACAGTGAAATTGCATGTGGCAGGAAAGATTTCCTGTACCTGGCCGTTCGACAGCGAAGCTGTAGTAGTCTACTGGAGAAAGTGCTTCACTGTCTATCTAGTGTGTGGTGGAGGGAGTGATCAGGATTGTCCATGATGGATCACAGTTTATTTAGTGTTCTCCTCTACACCACTGTCTCAAAGGTCTCCGGTCTGAGACCAATTACAGAGCCAGCCCTCTTGATAATCTTGTCAAGTCTGTTGGTATCTCTGGCCAGTCTGTTGGTATGTCTGGCCGTTAATGCCGGCGTGGATAACAATTGTGGAGTATTTACAGTTACTTTTAGCCAGCATTTTCAAATTTGACTCGATGTCGCCTGCTCTGGCCCCAGGAATGCATTTGACTATGGCCGCTGGACTCTCTAGGTTCACGTTTCTGACTACAGTCTCCAATGATCAGAGTTTTTTCCTCAGCGGGTGTGTTGCTGAGCGGGGAAAAGTGATTAGAAACATGTACAGGTTGGTGGTTAACCGGGGCTTTGCGGTCTGGCTTCCTTCTCACAGTCACCCACCCAGTCTCCTCGCTGCTGAGGAGTATTGGAGGACTGCTAACTGGCCGCCTTATGCTAGGGAGCTCCGCTGCAGCTAGGGGACGTCCGTCGTTATTAACTGGCGCAGACAGTGTTTCAATACAGCGGAGCTGGGATTCCAAATCAGACAACCTCGCCTTGAGCGCCTCAAAAATCCTGGAATTTCCCCATTGTGGGACTAATAAAGGCTTATCTTATCTTACCTTATCTTATCTTAAAAAGACAACATTTATTACATTTACCATTATCACTAAAAGAGGCAGAGGTGTAGCTAAACATCTGACAGAGAGAGCACACCAGAGGAGGAGAGGAAGGAGAGCTAGTAGCCATAGCGAGTGGCTAACCCGAAGCTAACAAAAACACAGATGAAAGGTGAACAGAAGGCTAAAGAGGGTGATTAGATGACACTGAGTGCGCACACAGGTGCAAGAGGCTTGATAAACAGAAGTAAGAGATGACTGTAGAAGGAAAAAAGTGATTAAAATACAATTAAAGGCAAAATCCTCGGGAGAATGAGGAGAGCAAACCACAGACAGCCAGCAACACAGGAAGTGATGATATGTTACCACAGAGACACCTCCCACCACAGGAAAACCTGATCTATCTGTGTGCTGGTGTGTGTGTTATTAGCATCCATTTGCATTAGGACTGAGTTACTGTGTTAGTGTGTCTTGACCTATTTGTTGTTTCTGAACCTTTAACTTGAAATTCGTTCGGAGAGCAAAGTAAGAATTTCATTGCTCAGGAAATGTAGCATTTCTTAACTGTGCACATGACAATAAAGCCTTTGAATCTTTGACTTGGATGTGCTTCAAAGGGCCCTCTGGGTATGGTAATGGTTGCAGAGGTGGGGGGGGGGTGTCGACCGGTCTTTCTGCTCCCAAAGCACGGGACACAGTTCTTTACTATAGTTTCAATGTCCTTATCGATACCAGGCCACCAAACTGAATCCCTGCAATGCTGCCTCACCCTGACCATGCCCAGGTGATCCTCGTGGAGCTTCGCCAGAACTTGTGATCTCAGAGACACTGGGAACAATGTGCAGTGTCCCCTTGCCACACACACCCCGTTCCAACAACTCAGTTCATCTCTGAACTGGTGAAAAGGTGCCAGATCGCCCTGTACTTTTGCGGGCCAACCCTCCCTGATGACTGAGCACAGTTGTGACAATGTGGGGTCCCGTTTCGACTCTGCCCGGACCTCCTGGAGGGATATCATGTCTGGGAGGGGTCTGTGCAGCGTTTTGACTAGGTCCGCCTCCATGGGATTGTTGTCGTCATCCAGTTGTACGGTGTTGGCCGTGGCACGGGACAGGAGGTCCAATGGTTGGATTTTGGGCATCACGCTTGGGTTGATAAGCGGGCAGTGGTGGAACGCTTTAATACATCCTAGGCCCACCAACAACGCCGGCCAGCGGACATGCCTGGGTCTGTGATGGAGAATCCTAGCTCACCCAGCAGATCGATTCCCAGCAAGTTGGCCCCCTGGCGCAAAACCTGGAAGGTAAACGCGGGAAAAATCCTTGACCCACATTTAACTGAGAAGCTGACCGTGCCCGCCATGTCAATTTTAGCATGACCGTATCCAAACATTTTCACTGCCCCTGCTTTGATGATTTTCCCGGAAAAAGTCTTTTCTTTGTGGTCATACTCAGTATGGATTTACTGGCTCCTGAGTCCACCACAAGTGGTTCATCAACCCAGTTTAGCTGCAAGATGTACCACTTTAACGACCCCTTCCTGGCACCCGCAACACACACCTGCGTCATGCTTTTGGGCTTTTAGTAGTGGTGGCACAGGCCCTGGCCCAGTGATTAGAACATGGCATTTTTTCCCTCTGGTGGGGCAGGTGTAGGAGCCTGCCCAGTGACGGGGGTAGCCGCAGCCGTCACACAGACCCCAAGCTCCCCTCCTGCTCGTGCCACGGTCTGCCACCTTTTGGGGGTCTTCCCCGAAGGGTTAGCTTTGTTGCTAGCGGCCTTACGTGGAGGGGAAACTCGTGTGGCTAGGCTCTCTTTAGCTACCACTTGTAGACCTAGCTGGGTGGTGAACTCTATCTGGCTGGTCAATTCATCCACTTTCTCCAGCGTGAAAATGTCCGCAGTTAGCGTTTGCTATTCTTTGAGCCACTCGTTGCTCGTACTGTGTGCTAACTTGTCCCGGACTTGCTCCTCCTCAATTGGCCCGAAGGCGCACTTTCTTGCTAGGCTACGGACTTGCATTATGAAATGTTGGGTGGACTCACCAGCTTGCTGTCAGCGGTCGAAGAATTTATATCTTCACGCCATGATGTTGGTATGGTCCATAAAGAAATTGTCCATTACGTCCAGACACTCCTTCAATGAGCCCTTGCCACCCAGCGTGAAAAATATTCGTTGGCCGTCCTCACCGTGACAGTGAACGAGTAGGCTCCTCCGTCTCTCTTCGACAGCGCCACCCAGGCCAGCCGCGGCAACATACACCTCGAACGCCTCCCGCCAGCGGCACCATGGTGTAGTTGGTACACCCGGAGACTGCAAGAATGGAGGTGGCAGTTTAATGCATGCTCCCATGGTTTATTCTCATCACCAAAATGTTATGGCTTAATAACGGGATGCAGGAGCCGTGTTGAACCGAGCAACAAACTGAACTTTATAAAGAAAAAATAGGCACAATATACACACTGGCCATAGCCCGCATGACGTCACCATGTCGACACCCTGGCGTCAGCTACGACGAGCCCCAAGGGCCAAATCCCCACACAACAGGTTCCTTGCTCCCCTGTCCTGCCCCCCACTCTCTGATCCCTCTCCGCTAGTTTCATCCTTTTTTCTTTCTCTTACGCTCAGCTGACCTCCGTGCCTTACCTCCTCTCCCTACCTGACACCATCCATTCCCTTCCTTGGCGTTCACCTCCTTGTAACTCAGATCCATGCTGTTGTAGTTAACATCCTCTCCTCCACTGACAGCCATGGTTCTCCACCCACTCTGGCAGGATTGGCGAAAAAGATATTGCTACCGGACCAATACAGGCCATGGGCCAATACCGACTCACTCGCCTCCCTAGAGTTCCTGCTTCCAAGTCCACTATCCATAATCCAAAACCACAGTCAAACAGACAAAAAAAAAACCCAAAACGAAACTGTGCTATTCCAAATTAACCGCAAACAAATTGAATCTCCCGTCAACTGTCTTGAGTTGTTCACTTCCTCCTCCAACTTCCTCTACTTCTCCTCAGCTAACTCACCCATGGACACAAGCTAAGCTACATCCAGTCACGTGATCAAATGTTTAGGAAAAAAAACTTTTATTATTAACAGAACCTTCTATTTTTCAGTGAAAAGTTTATGTTGGCCTATTAATGAAGTGTTAAATTGTTCCAGAAAAGCACATAAAACAAAAAAAAAAAGGTTTTTTTTTGGTTTAGGCAGTGACAGCGCCATATAGCATAAGACTTGCGACACTGATTTGTTGACATAAATTCTATATAAGGTGGTGGAAGAAATGTCAACAGTGGTAGATAATTTCCCCTGTGGATTGCCACCTTATCATGGTGGAGGGGTTTGAATGCCCGAATGAACACAGAAGTTATGTTGTCGGGGGCAACTTGACCCTGGAAGGGTCTCCTAAGGCAAATTGGTCCTGGGTGAAGTGCCAAAGGAGGGACTAAGAGCGGTCCAGTGGATCTCCATGAAAAACATTACATCAAGGATCCAGGATACCCAAAGGAGGCACATGGGTCCACCCTCGAGTGGACTCACCACCTGCAGGAGGGATCATGGGGATCATGGTGCTATGTGAACCAGGTGGAAGTCCAGGCTGCTCTGCCTGGACCGATGCCCCCATGACCTGGATTCCCGGATAAGTGGTGGAAGATGGATGGATGGGAAATAATTTACTGGAATGTGCTGCAATAAAAACTGTGAAAGGAAAAAAAAAATGTTATTACCCATGTATCAAGATCACCCTCTCATCCTTGCCGATGTTACCCAGAGGAAAGTGATGCAATATATCTGACATCAGGTCAGTCGCAGGAGTTGCCGGGAAGAGGGGCTCAACAGCCGTACTGACCGCCTGTGGGGCTCCGCTCCAATATTTCTGTCAGGGTTATTTCCCTTAGCCTTTTGCTATCCCGAGCACTCAGTGAGACTATTTAACCCATAGCTGGGAGTCTGCTCTTGGGCATCAGGGCATATCCACACACTGGTGAGACTAGCATGCCGCAAATCTGGGGGCAGACTTCCTCCGAGTACTATGCAGTTTAGCTTGAGGCTGCAAGGTGCTCAATTCCCAGGTGTTGCCGCGAGGAGGCAGTGCATCGGGCTTGCTTGTCGAGAGGCTGTGTACTGGCAGGGAAGACTTACGCACTCAGCTTCCTTTTCACGCTTACGAGCTAGCCAGTGGTGGAAGCTGAAAGCAAGAGGCAACAAAGCACAACACACATAGCAAACCGCACTTGATGCATCTACAGGCCACTTGTATCATTACTTCCATGTTATTACACCATCTGTTATATTACACCACAGATTGTAATATATATCCATCCATCCATCCATTTTGTACCGCTTTTCCAGAGGTCCGGGTCGCGGAGGCAGCAGCTCAAGCAGAGAAGCCCAGACTTCCTTCTCCCCAGCCACCTGGCTCCAGCTCTTCAGAGAGGATACCAAGCCATTCCCAGGACAGCTGGGAGACATTTAGTCTCTGCAGCATGTCCTGGGTCTGTCCCGGGGTCTCCTTCCAGTGGGACGCTCCCTCAACATGTCAAGAGGGAGGGAACCAGGAGGCATCCTGACCAGATGCCCAAATCACCTCAACTGCCTCCTTTCGATATGGAGAAGCAGCCGTTCTACTCTGAGCGTCTCCCTTATGACAGAGCTCCTCACCCCATCTCTAGACTGTGTGTTTGTGTGTGTGTGTATATATATATATCCATCCATCCATCTTCTTCCGCTTAATCCTTTTCGGGTCGCGGGGGGGCTGGAGCCTATCCCAGCATCTTTGGGCGAGAGGCAGGGTACACCCTGGACAGATCGCCAGTCCATCGCAGGGCCAATATATATATATATATATATATATATATACACACAATAATTACAAATAATATCAACTTACATCAACAGTGGTGTGAAAAAGTGTTTGACCCCTTCCTGATTTATCTAATTTTTGTGTATGTCACACTTAAATGTTTCAGATAATGAAACAAATTTAAATATTAGACAAAGATAAGACAAGTAAACACAAAATACAGTTTTTAATTGAAGGTGTTTTTTATTAAGGTTTAAAAAAAAATCAGGCTTTTTGGACCACAACAATCATAAAAACATCCCCCAAAATCTTGGAGGGGCTGAGTGATATTCCGACTTCTGCTCATAGTACATTAAATGCATTTCATGCTCCCAACAGCACGTTGATATTAAGCAATAAGCATAGTTGCCAAGTCCCGCTTACTATAAGCAACTTTGGCCTTTTTTTTTTTTTTTTTAAAAAGTCACTTGCAAATCAGTTGTGAGTTTTCTGCCTTTTTTTTTTTTAAACAATGTTGCTTATTTGGGCTTGCTTTCGTGACATCTCTTCCAGCTCCCCACAAAACATGAGCATGATAGTTTTTTTTACAAGACCCATCCACACCCTCTTTTCCTGGTTACTGCATGTGCCCCACTGATCTCTATAGAGAAACTCGATGGATCATTTCCTGCCAGAAGTGAAGCCACCTGGCCGCCATATTAGTACTTCAAAAACACTAGTACATCCAAATCGATGGCCGCTATGAAGTCTTCTTCTTCTTCTTCTTTTAGACATGACTGGTGACTGGCAGCCAGCCCACAGGTGCACCACCACCACGTTGTCATCATCATAGCAGTCTGTCGTGTGCGACAATGACTGTTTCATTTAGGTCTGATCAGATTCCTCTATGCAGCTCTGTCCTTAGTCTTCCACTACCAGGAACTCCTGTCTATATCAAGCTTCTTCAAGTTTCTTTTTACAGTGTCTTTAAATATGAGCTTTGGTCTACCCTGATTGTGTTTGCCCTCGCATAACCATGAGTAGAGTAACTGCCGAGGGAGACGCTGGTGGTCCATCCTCTCAACATGTCCGAGCCATCTCAGGTTCATCTGTATTAGCATGTCCTCCATTGATGGTAGACCAGCTCGTTTCAACACTTCTATGTTGGTTATCTTGTCTTTCCATGAGATGTTCACTATGGCTCTAAGGTGTCTCATCATGTACTCATGGAGTTTCTTTACCTGCACTCTGTAGACAGTCTAAGTTTCAGCACCATACAATAGAGTAGCCAGTACTGTCGCTCTGTACACTTTGCATTTCACACAGATAGACACATGTTGATTCTTCCACAGTCTCTCCCTCAAGTTTCCAAAACACAGCGCTCACTCTTCCCATTCTGAGAGATAGTTTATCCTCCAGCCTAGCATACCCTGAAACAGTACTTCCTAGATACTTTAAAGTCTTACACTTGACTAGTGGCTCTGTACCAATGCTGATCTCTTCTGGTAGTGGTGTTGATAACTGGAACTTTGGTGGTTGATAAAGGCACTCTGTCTTCTTGATGTTGATTTTGAGGCTGAATTGGTGAGCTGCGCTTGCAAATTTCTCCACTAAAGATTGCATATCTTCCACACTGTGTGCAACTAGAGCACTGTCGTCAGCAAAGAGCATTTCTCTTACTACCTTTATCGATGTCTTACTCTTGGCTTTAAACTGTGCCACACTGAACAAGTCTGCTTCTTTCCTTGTTTGAATGTATACTCCTTCTGAAGTGTCTTTGAAGGTCACCTCAAGCATGGCTGCCAGATATAGCGAGAAGAGTGTAGGCGCCAGCACACACCCTTGTTTCACCCCGTTGCTTACTGAAAAGTCTTTAGATACTGAACCACTTATTGCCACGTTTGCTTGCATATCTGTATAGAGTACCTCGATCAGGCTGACAAACTTCTCTGTACAACCATATTTCTTGAGTACCTGCCAAAGTCCTTGTCGTGAAACAGTATCCAAGGCTTTACTGAAGTCTATGAAGACTACATAACGCAGCATGTTCTGTTCGATACACTTTTCTTGAACCTGTTTCAAGCAGAAGATCATGTCCATTGTGCTTCTTCCACTTCTAAAGCTGCACTGGGTGTCTGGTAGTACATTCTGCGAGATGTGTTCATTGAGTCTGTTCAGTAGTACACGTGAGAGAATCTTACCAACAGAGGCTAGCAGTGATATACCTCGGTAATTTCCACAATCTTTCCTGTCACCTTTCTTGAACAAAGGCACAATACTTGCATCCTTCCAGTCTTGAGGTACTTTCTGGGCATCCCATATCTCTTGGATGAGCTTGTGCAGGCAGTTGGTCAGCTGAACACCACCAAATTTCCACACTTCTGCTGGAATTACATCCCTTCCTGGAGGTTTACCATCCTGTGTTTTCCTGATAGCTGCCATTAGTTCATCAAAATTTGGTGGTTCATCCAGACTTGATACAGCTGGTCACTGCACTAGAGCTTCTGTAGCCTCTTCAGTGAGATCTCCAGGGTTGTTTAGTAATTAGTCAAAGTGGTTTGCAAATCTGTCCAGGATCTTGTCTTTCTCCTGCAAAACTGTTTCACCATCCATAGCCTTTAGTTGGATCAATCCTCTTGGTTTAGGGCTGTAGATTTCTCTCAAACCTGTGAAGAATGTTTTCATGTCCTTCCTGTCTGCTGCAATTTGAAGTTCCTCCGTTTTTTCATCCAACCAGTTGGACTTCATCTTTCTGGTGTACTTCTGTAGCTCACTCTGAGCCTTTGAGTATTTCTTCTTCTTCGACCGTGTGTTACACTGTAGTTTTTCCTTCCGAGCTGTATTCCTCGTTTCTAGTAGTTTCTTCAGATGTTTATCATGCTCATCAAATCAATCTTGATGTTTTCTCTCAGGGTGGCCTAATACATCACTTGCAGTCTGATACACCGTATCTTTCAGTGTTGCCCATTTCTCTTCTATGTCATTCTCTGAGTTGTTGCTATCCCAGTCTTTCAAGTTTTTATCAATTTCCTGTGTAAGTTCTTCCTGCTTCTTTTGGCCTTTCAGTGCACTAGTGTTTAGCTTCCATTGTGGCTTCGCACCCATCCTGCAGTGCTGTTTTCATCTCCAAATCCTTAATCTAGATCTCAGCATAACATGATCAGTACCACAGTCTGCACCTCTCATTGCTCTGGTGTCCAATACATACCTTATGTCTCTCTGCCTTACTATGATGTAGTCTAACAAGTGCCAGTGCTTGGATCTTGGGTGCATCCATGTCTTCTTGTGTGTGTCCTTGTGCTTAGAGTGTTGGTTATCACAAGGTTGTACTCTGAACATAGTGCAAGTAGAAGTTCTCCATTAGCATTGCACTTGCCTACTCCATGACTGCCTAGCACTCCTTTCCATTTCTCAGTGTCCCAACCAACTCTGGCATTAAAATCTCCAACGAGTATCAGACTGTCATCAATTGGTACACACCTGATGGTCTCTAAATCACTGTAGAACTCTTCCTTTGCCTCCTCTGTGTTGGTCATTGTTGGGACATATACAATGATGAGTGTGGCATACATCTTCCGCTGTAGTGGGAGTCTCACAGTCATTATCCTGTCGTTGATTGGCACTGGTTCCTCATCAAGCATTGCTATCTCCTTTCTAACTGCAAAGCCCACTCCGGCTTCTCTCCTTTCTTGAGTTGATTTCCCACTCCAAAAGAAGATGTACCCATGGTCTTCCAAGCTGTCATATCCAGGAAATCTTGTTTCACTAAATGCAGCTATGTCTACATTGTACCTGTTCATTTCCAGGGCCAGAAGTGCGGTCTCTCTTTCTGGGCGCTGTGAGGTTATTCTGTCACACAAGGCTGCTGTTTTCCTCTTCTTTTGTCTTCCTGCTCCTAGCCTATTTTTCGATGCCTGTCGCAATGTGAACAGATCTTATAGGATAATTTTATGTACTTCTATATTATTTCATCTCTGTATTATTCTTTTATATATTATGTCTGTATTTTGGTGTGTTGAATGAGGCATTACTTGTCTCTTGTCCTTTCCATGTCTCAGAGTCTGAAATGTTTTTGTAAGTGGATGCCTGCTGAGATTAGGCCAGCAAGGTTGTAAATAATGACATAGATAATTACCCAGGTTTTATTGCTCTTGTCATACCAACCTGTCCTGCCCAGGATGTCAGAAATCAGCTATAGATTAAGGCACTTAAACTGTCTCTGGGGAGATGTCTGCAACAGCCGTCTCCAACATATTGATGAAGTCAAGGACTGTTTTTCCCCAAGTATAAAAACACCAGACTTGGAATGTATGTCAGAGAATGAGTGAGCAGACTCTGAGACAGTCATAGCTGTATCTCTTTCTTCCTCTGATCAGAGTTAAATAAATGGCTCATGACTTGGAAGCCGCCTAATGATTATTGATTTAGTCTCAATCAATTCAACTTTATTCCATCAAAATCAAATCAGCACGGACCTTATTAGCCCGGGCGACATCTGAGCTGGTATGAGTTGCTTTCTGACTGACCATTTGATGAAACTGCTTGCAAAGTATTTGAGTACTGCTAGCTTTTGCTGGACTAGCAGCACATTCTTGGCAGATAAAGGTATTATCAGTGGCAAGGACAAGCCAAGACAAACTGACTCCAGTATCTGTTGCAGTGACTGACCAGATGATAGGTTTGCTTATTTCTGCTCTTTGTGTAGTGCATGTCACGATGCACCGACTGGCACAGTCCACCACAGACAGTCCACCCCCTACAGTTGAAAGTGCTATGAGATGACTGTTGTTGTGAAATGGCGCTATATAAATAAAGTTGAATTGAATTGAATCTTGCAACAGATGTGTTTATCTGCCAGGATGTTCAGTCTCACGCCGTCTAACTGGGAATGGTCCACCACAGACCTGTGGCAGATATTGTTTTTAGTTTTGCCAGAATGCTGTTTCACCCTCCACACCCTCGGAAGGGTGGGGATGCCAGTTGAGTCGCCAATGGCCCGACCCATGAGACAGGCAGTACTGGTTTTCATGGTTATCCAGTAGCAAGCAAGCCAATGCCTGACCTGACCAAAAAAAAAAAAAAAAGTGGGGGGGGGGGGGGGGTGTAACTCTCTGTTAAAAGCTGCAAATTTCTGACCAAAAAAGTGGAATTTTATGGGTAAAAAGCTGCAACTTTAGCAAAAAGACAAAAAAGGTGTAAATTATCAACTGTTTATGACCTAAAATGCTGCAAATTTACAAACAAAAATGCTGCAAATAAAAGATTTGAGTAAAATGCTGCAAATTTAAGTGGGTTTTTTTTAAACTGGAAATTCAAGAGTAAGAAAAGTTCTAAATTCATGAGGAAAGAGCTGCAAAATTATGAATAATAAAAAGCTCCAAATATTCAAGTAAGAAGCTGCACATTTCTGAGTAAAATGGCTGTAGCTCTGCATGAAAATCCTGCAAATTTATGAGAAAAATCCTTACATTTACAACAGAATGTTTCTAATTTACATGAAAAAGGATGTGATAAATTGGCATGTGTTGGCCATTTTTAAGTGACAGCGGTAAGGAGGAACTCAACGGTGGTGTTTGGTGGTGTTAAATCCTGCAGATCTGCACTAATCAGTAGGGAAAAGGAGAAGAAAAAGAGGAATAGGTGATCCACAGCAGCAAAAATAATCCAATTAACCCAGGAGGAGTGAACACATGACACCCCATGACACCCAACAGATTGCACCCCCATAACATCAGTGGGAACAGCTGGGACAAACTTTACACCTCTGTTGATTTACATGTTCCCTTCTGAGGACAATTCAAACAGAGCTGCAGCTGAGATGGAAACCAAAGGGTTCAAGGGTGATGGGGCTTTAACAGCTGCACTGATACCCCCCCCCCCCCCCAACTGACCTGCTGGACTTCTTCTTCTTCTTCGTCAATCGCTAGATGGTCACACCAGCTGCCCTGACGAATGCTGCCGTTCTGCAGAGGTCCCCGAGGTCCCCGTGCAGCTTTTGGTTCAGCGATGTGGGGTCAGGCCACTTAGCTCGTCTGAGTGCAGCGTGGTCTGGGCAGTCTTGGAGGAGGTGTTCGCTGGTCATTTGGGCAGTACCACATGGGCATCTGTCCGATTGTCCAACTTTTAAGTTTCTGGTGCATGTGAGCATGCATTCTGTTATGTCCAGTTCGGAGTCTGAACAGAACGACTTGGTCAGCCCTGCTCAGACTATAGTAGTTGTCATCCTTGCAGAAGTTTGGGTGTTGCTGCTGCCACTTCTTGTGAGACAGGGCCTTAATAATGGTTTTCTCCTCACTGTAAGAGACCTGCCTGTCTTCCTGGTCTTGCTGCCCACCCTCCTTAGCAAGTCTGTCAGCCGTCTCATTTCCATAGATTCCACAGTGGGCAGGAATCCATTGGAGTGATACGTTCACCTGTGTTGCTAGTTGAGACAGAGTGAGGGCGAGTTCATTCAGTTCTTTGCGTCGGGGGTCCTGAAGTGCATCCAAGACAGAGAGGGCATCAGTGAAGATGATGACCCACTTGTGTGCCTTGTCTTGATGTTCCCTGACGTGGGCTGCTGCTGTTCTCAGGGCCTCTGCCTCAGCCCTGAAATTGGTGGCGTACTTTCCAGTCGCAATGGGAATGTGGGTCTCCTCATCAGCATACCTGATGTACACGCCGCCTCCACCATTCCTGGTTGCTTCCATGGCAGAGCCGTCTGTGTAGACGTGAGTCCACTGCTCTTTAGGGTAGGCAGACTGAATGAACTCCAGGGCCAGCGACTTCCTCTCTTGGTCTGACTGTGTTCCTTTCTTCCCAATGCCCGATATGTCTGTACGTATGGCTGGGAAGTTCTGTCGGTTCCAAGAGGGAACAGATGCTATGGGTGGCATTGGTGTGGGTATGTGGTCCATCAGTTCTGGGTCTCTCCTTTCAAGTGTCCTGCTCTGGTGGATGAAGCTCGATCTCTTAAGTCTCCCTTTTGTTGTCTTGTTCAGTCTGTCCTTCATGGGATGGTTTTCCAGTCTTTTGAATTTGGTGGCCTGGGTCAGTACCTTGACGTTTCTTCTGTCTTCCAGTGGTGCAAGGCCTGTTGTTGTCTCCAGCGCTTTGATAGGGGTACTGCACATGGCTGTTTGCTTTCGGCTTTAGGACTGTGACTAGGATTCTTCTTTGACTTGGCACAGAGGCGTCGTCTCTTCGAATTTAGTCTGCTGGTAGGATCATTAGCTTCCCCAGGCGAGCCTGGGTACTGGCGGAGGGCGCGACGAGAACGCTGATCCATTGCCCCCCTTGGGGCTTGGGCAACAGCAATTATAAAAACCCTGCTGACCACCGAAGGTTCAGAATCCACCTCAGTCAGAACACAAGTGCATAGAGAATGCAGAAAAACGGACTCCCACAAGGCTCAGTTCTAGCTCCAACTCTGTTCAACCTCTACATAAACGACCTGCCTACTACAAAATCCCGCAAATTCATCTATGCAGACGACATCTGTTTGGCATTCCAAGCACCAGACTTTGAACCACTGGAACGGGTGCTCACGGAAGATCTTGCCAAACTGGACCAGTTCTGCAAAATCTGGTGCCAAAAACCAAGCCCAGCAAAAACCGTCTCCAGTGTATTCCATCTCCACAATGCAAAAGCTGCCAGAGAACTAAACATCCACCTGAGCGGACTCAAGCTTAAGCATGCCCCAAATCCAACTTATCTTGGAGTGACCCTTGATAGGACCTTATCCTTCAAGGAACATCTAAAGGGGACGGCTGCTAAGGTGAAGGTACGAAACAACCTGCTCTGCAAGCTCGCTGATGCAAAATGGGGGGCGGCAGTCTCCACCCTGCGCACCTCAGCACTGGCCCTTTCATACTCTGTAGCAGAATATTGTGCTCCTATCTGGTCCAGGTCATCTTACACACACCATGTAGACACCCAGCTCAACTCAACCATGAGAACTATAACTGGAACAATCCGCTCAACACCACTCCCCTGGCTCTCTGTACTGTCAAACATAGCCCCTCCACACATCCGGCGAGCAGCATTAACTCAAAGGATGCTCCAAAAAGTTAAAGATTCTCCTCACTTACCAATCCATGCAGATATCTACACCCCACCCACTGCCCGACTTTCATCCAGACGTCCGATTTGGAAAAACCCTCCCCCAGCTGACTTTACCATCCAGACAGCTTGGCAAGAGGAATGGGAGACCAAGGAGGTCCCAAACAAACAGCTGGTGATAAACCCCAACCAACAGGTCCCGGGCACCAACCTCCCAAGGAGACAGTGGTCTACACTCAATCGCTTCAGGACTGGACATGGCCCCTGCTTGGCCAGCCTTCACAGATGGGGCAGTAGCCCTAGCCCACTGTGCGCATGTGGAGAGGAGCAAACAATGGAACACATCATAGAGGCTTGCCCGCTCCAAAGACTGGGAGGAGGATTACACACCCTCCATACAGCAAACCAGGAGGCAACTGCTTGGCTTAAGGACTTTGCATTCGCTAAATAAATAAATACTGCACATGGCTCCTGTCATCATTCGAATGGCTTGGTTTTGGAGTCTGTCCAGTTTTTCAGTGTTGCTTTTGGCAGCTGTTGAGGTTGCTGCCATGCCATACTCCAGAACAGGCCGAATCCTTCCCACATAGAGCTTCTTCAGGACACCCTGGTCTGCACCCCAGTCTGTTCCTGACAGTTTCTTCATTAGGGCCATCCTGACCTTTGCTCTTGCCTGGTTCTTGTGCAGCTGGTTCTTCCAAGTCAGTCTGCGATCCATGGTGATCCCGAGGTATGTGGGTGCATATTCAGCCTGGAGCTCATGGGAGTTGATCTGCAGTTTCACCTTCTGGGGTTGGGTGGATAGGGTGAAGACGGTGTATGTAGTCTTCCTCTCATTTAAGCTTACAAGCCATGACTTGGTCCATGCCTCGATCAGCCGGAGAACTTGCTGCACTCTGTAGTTTGCAGTCACGATGCTTTCCTCACTGCACCAGAGGGCTAGGTCATCGGCACAGATGGCACCTTGTACGTTCCTTGGCAAACTCTGGATGATGTCCTTAATGAATACAAGGAAGAGTGTTGGGGAGAGCACTCCTCCTTGTGGGACTCCTTCCCTCAACACCTTCTTCTTGCTGGAGTACTGTCTGACCTGGACTCTGGCTCTTCTGTTGTGCAGGTATTGGGCAATCCACTTGTACATGCGCCCAGCGATACCGCACTGGCGCAGTTTCAGCTTGAGGCCATCTTTCCATACCCTGTCAAACGCCTTTTCTAGGTCAATCCATACAGCGAGGGTGTGTTTTTTTTCTTGGAAGGCATCTTCTATGGATTGAGAGATGTATGTTATTTGGTCCTCTGTAGATCGGTTCTGCCTGAAGGCTGCTTGCTCTGGGCTGATGTGTTGTTTTCCTTCCAAGTGCCACATGAGTCTGGTGTTGATGAGACGCTCTAGCATTTTTCCTATGCAGCTTGAAAGGCTTATGGGGCGATAGCTTTCAGCCTTCAACTTATCTTTGCCTTTTTTGTGCACTGGAATCATCGTGGCTTCTCTCCAGATCTGAGGCACAGTCCCTGATCTCCAACTGTCGTTGAAAAGCTGCAGAAGTTTCTTCTTGGTTTTGGGGCCAAGGTTCAGCAACATTTCATTTGTGATCTTGTCAGACCCAGGGGCTTTTTTCAGCTTCAGTGTTGTCATTGCATCCTCCAGCTCCTTGAGAATGAATGGCGAGTTCATCACTGGTTCAATCTGTGCGTTCTGATGAATTTGCTGGGCTCCTCTGACAACCTTTCTTCTCTCTGGTGGAATCTGAAGATGGCTCGTCTTCACATACTGGTTGATGAAATGGTCTGCTGCTTTCTTGCCAGTCAGCAGTTCTTGATCTGCCTGTACTGTGATCGGCGAGCTTTTGCTGTTCTCGTCGTTGAGGGCTTGAGCCAGTTTCCAAAGCTTGTTGCTGTCCTTGTCCAAGTTGAGCTGCTCTGTCTTTTCTTGCCATCTTTTTCGAGCTTCCTGTATAAATGTCTGCCTGTGTTTTGCAGTGGCCGCCTTCAGGGCAATGTTGTTTTCTACTGTAGGATCTGCTTCTACTTTTTTCCTTGCCTCTGCCACACTGTCTTCAAGCTGCAGGAGCTCTTCTGTCCAGTAAGGCCTATAGTTCTTTCTGGCTCCCCGAGGTATAGATTCATTTGCAGCCTTCAGAATAGCATGGTTCAGCACCCTGACTTTCTTGTTGAGGTTCTGCTGCTTGTGACAGATCTCTGCAGTGGACTGGTGGACCGGTGTCCACCAGTGTTGAGAAGCGCACCCAGTTGGCCTTCTTGTAATTCCACCTGGGGAATGTCTTAGCTTTTTGTGGTTTGTAGCTGATGTCCAGTTGGATCTTCACAGGTTTATGGTCACTTCCCCCGAGATGGCCAAGTACTGTTCTTGTTGCCAGCCTGGCCATGTCGTTGGTGGCAAACGCAAGTAACACCACACCACCACCACCACCACGACCACGACCTGCTGGACAGGAACTAACAACTCCTCAGATTTGTTAACACAATTTTAACAACAAAAGAACATGCAAAAGAACCAAGATTCCCTTTGATTTAACAAGATAACAGCCTGAATATTCTGGTCTGTGAATGAACAGAGCAGCTATGAGTGTTTCACGGAGTCATTTATTGAATTATAATGGTTAATCTAAGTCACCAATTCAGAAACATAAACCACCGCCACGTACTTCACTCTATATCATCACTCTATCTGGTCAGGTGCTGTAGTCCGTATCACCATCTCATCTCATTCTTATTCTTTTTTAGACTTGATTGGGGGTTGATCCACCAGCCCATAATGTCTGTAAACTTAAAGATCCCCCACTTAACAAGTCCTCAACTGCTTCCCAATGTAGCCCCTTAATGCCAAGATATTTTTCTGATGCGTTCACAATGATTTTGATTTTTTCTGTTTTCTTGGAAGTCTGTGCAGTGCAGTTTATCACATCAACCACAGATAAGACAAAATTATTTTCCTTCAAAACCGGAGTTTCTTCCTTAATTCTACTGCATGCACTGCAAGTCTGCACACTTTCCCTGTTAGAGTCCACTCCCACTTTTGTAGCTGGCACCTTTTTCGCAGCTTCTGCATATGCTAATCCTTGGAAGACTTTTACAAGCTGAATTTCTGCTGCTCTTTTGCTGGCTTCACAACCTCGATATGCAGAGCTATGTTCACCACCACAGTTACAGCACTTTAATATGGCTCCTCTTTCACACTTTCCATGTTCATGTTCACCGGAGCATCTGGCACATTGTTGTCTACCTTTGCATATTGCTGCTACATGACCAAACTTTTGACATTTGAAACATCTGAGTGGAGGAGGAACGTAAAGTCTGACTTCATAGCTCATGTAGCGAATATACACCTTACTTGGCAGTCTTGTTTCATGGATTGTATACGTTTGGCAGTGTGTGTGTGTATGTGGGGGGGGGGGGGTGCCAAGTCCTGCTGGAAAATGAAATCAGCTTCTCCATAAAGCTTGCCAGCACAGGGAAGCATGAAGTGCTCTAAAATTTCCTGGTAGATGACTGCGCTGACTTTGGTCTTGATAAAACACAGTGGACCAACACCAGCATATTACATGGTTCCTGAAATCATCACTGACTGTGGAAACTTCACACTAAACCTCAAGCAACTTAGATTCTGTGCCTCTCCACTCTTTCTCCAGATTCTGAGACTTTGATTTCCAAATGAAATGCAAAATTTACTTTTATCTGAACGGAGGTCATCTGCTGGTGTTTGTCCACTGTGTTTTATCAAGCCCAAAGTTAGCGCAGTCATCTACCAGGAAATTTTAGAGCATTTCATGCGTCCCTCTGCTGACAAGCTTTATGGAGAGCCTGATTTCATTTTCCAGTAGGACTTCCATCGCACTGCCAAAAGTATTAAAATCTGGTTTAATGACCATGGCATCACTGTGTTTGACTGGCCAGCAAACTCATGACCATAAACCCCATAGAGCATCTATGGAGTATTGTCAAGAGGAAGATGAGAGACACCAGACCCAACAATGCAGATGAGCTGAAGGTCACTATCAAAGCAACCTGGACCTTCATAACATCTCAGCAGTGCCACAGGCTGATCACCTCCATGCCACGCCACATTGATACAGTAATTAATCCAAAAGGAGCCCTGACCAAGTATTGAGTGTGTACATGGACATACTTTTCAGTCGGCCAACATTTCTATTTAAAAACTATTTTTTAATATTAGTTTCATCTTCTACTGTAATTTTTTGAGAAACTGAATTTGGGGTTTTCATGGGCTGGAAGCCATAATTATCAAAACTAAAATAAACACTTGAAATATATCACTCTCTGTGTAATGAATCTATATAATATATGGGTTTTACTTTCTGAAATGAGTGACAAAAAATATTGAATTTTTTCATGATATTTATGGCGGATGATGAAATAAAGGCGGCGATGAGAGGTTTTAAGTAGGTTTATTAAATCATCTCGCCATCATAGGAACTCCGCTCCAGCCTTGTGTGAGCAGACTGGAGCGGGGTCCTCAGGCTCTCCAGCAAAGAGACACAGAGTGTGGGTGTCAGCAGCAGCAGTCAAAGAGAGAGTGAGCATGGATTTCAGTGAGCTTATATACCCAGTCATAGACAATACATGAAAGGCATGGTATCATCAAAGAGACTGCAGACAGGCATGAGACATTTGCATTTGAGAGACACAGTAAGGACAGGATGCATGAACACAATGCATGAATGGCACATTAACATCACAGTAGTGAAACAATGCATGAATGGCACAACACAGCAGTGAAGCGGAAAAAGCCAGAAGTAGCGGGCTGTCTGTAGACATTAATACACACATTGCGCGTGCCTGTCCCTAGTCTGTTGTGGGGGTTATCCAAAACCGCCACAATATTCTAATTTTTTAAGATGTACCTGTAATGATGTGATTGGTGCTGAATGTGGCAATACAGTCATGAATAAGCAGGCTAAACAACAGGGGGCTCAAGACACAGCCCCGAGGAGATCCTGTACTCACAGTTCTGATGTTTGAGATAGAACTGTCCACCTTGACTCGCTGCTGCCTTTGCATCAGGAAGTTGAGAATCCAGCCACACGTGCTAAGGTCCACCCCCAGCAACCGTAGTTTTTCCACCAACTGCCCTGGAATGATGGTATTAAATGCAGAAGAGAAGTCAGTGAAGAGGAGCCTAACATAGGTATTCCTCTCCTCCAGATGTGATAAGGTAAGGTGAAGTACAGAGGAGATGGTGTCTTCGGTTGAACGATTACTTGTATATATAAACTGCAGGGGGTCCAACTCTGGAGGGAGCTGGGCATGAATGTGCTGCAAAAGAAGCCGTTCAAAACATTTCATCACTATTGGTGTTGATGCCACAGGACAAAAATCATTAAGGCAGTCAGGGTTTGGTTTCTTTGGCACGGGGATTATGATGGCACTCTTCAGGCAGGTGGGCACAGCACCCTGAGAGAGGGAGGTGTTAAGGATGTCTGCAAAGACATCTTTCAGCTGTTCAGCACACTCCCTCACCACACACCCAGGAATGTTGTCAGGTCCTGCTGCTTTGCGTGAATCAACCCTGGCAAAGACTCTTCTAACCTAGGCGGCTGTCACCTGAAATGCCTGCTCAGTGGATGATGATGATCATAGAGGTGTCTGTACCTCATTATTATTGCTGCCATCTCCAACTTCAAAACGTGCATAAAAGTCACTGAGCCTGTATGGGAGTGTGTCATCCTGATGGCTGGCCTGTGGGGGAGGGGACTTATTTTCAGCAACTGTATTAGAAACCTTGCCACAACTGCCGTGAATCTTTGTTGTTCATAAAGTGGTTGTTTAGCTTCTGCCATACAGTCTCTTGGCCTCCCAGACGCCCCGGGACAGATTTTGTCATGCCAGCCTGTATGCAGCAGTGTCTTCTGACTTAAAAGCTGAATTCCGCACCCTCAGCAAGGAGCCCACTTCTCCATTCAGCCAGGGTTTCTGATTTGCTCTTTTCTTGATGCTTTTGATAACAGTTACGTCCTTAACTAATCTAATAGTTTCCTTAACTAATAACCAGTTTAAATCGCTGTGCATATTCCTTACATTGTAGAGAGAGAAATGAGCAGGCAAGGCAGTGAGCTGGATCAGAGCAGACTTTATTCTCTCTCTATCCATCAGTCAACAAGAAGCATAACCCAGGTCGATGGCATCTCTCTTTTATACCTTACATCCTCGCCTAGCGACTTGGGGGGTTCACATTACAATACATACAATTACAATCCCCTTTGTCACCCAGCCTGTTGGCGCATTATTATGCAGTCCGGTGGAGAACGCGTATTATCATTCAGTCCAGTGGAGAAGACGCATTCTCATGCGGTCCTATGGAGAAAACAACAGTCTGCCCTGCGAATCCGTTTAACAGCCTTTTAGCGTCTCCTCCTGTGCCATTCAGTCTGAGTGGAAAATGTAATGTCTTGCCCCCCCCCCCCCCGAAAACTCAGACTGGGCCTTAACCCCTCATGTCCTGTGGGTTTCAGCCGACGTCTGTAGTGGCTGTAATGGGGGAAGGGGGGGGTCGCTGGCTCCGAGGCGCTGCTGTGCCGGTGAGGCACTCCTGGAGGCGCGTCCATCTGCGGGGGAACAACGGGGGGTTGGAGGAAAAACACATCTTCACCATGCCATTGTGACTGAGCTGACGAGTCATTTACCTGGGGAGTTCTCAGTGGGGGTCGTCCGCGCCAAGGAGCTCGGGTCAACACCACCTGCTCATCTGCTAATAAGAAGGTGGGCTTAAGCCTGTCTATGCAGATTGCTTCTCTGTGTCCCCCCCAAGTCTAACAAAATGTTTATCCCCAGGTTCCAACACTCTGAACGGGACGTCGTGGGGCAGGCGCAACGGGGTCCGGTGGGCATCATCCCTGACAAAAAAGAACAATGCATCCTTCAAGGTCCTTGGCACAAAAGCGCGGGGAAAACAGTAGTGGGCCGGGCTGGGTACCGTCCCTGCCTCTGGGCTATGTAGTGAAGGCAGGGATGGATCGGTGTTTGGCGTGGGGTTGGCTGGCAAAAATTCTCCGGGGAGCCGCAGCGGCTGGGAAAAAACAAGCTCTGCTGGGGAGGCCGCCAAATCCTCCTTCGGTGCTGAACGCAACCCTAATAGAACCCACGGCAATTGGTCCATCCAATTTGCATCCGTAAGCGAAGCCCTGAGCGCTGCTTTAAGCAACCTATGGAAACACACGCATAACCTATTGGCCTGGGGGTTGTACCAGTCGTGCGATGAATGGTGACACCCAGGCTCCGGGCCATCGTGGACCAGAGGTCGGAAATGAGCTGTGGGCCCCAGTGGGACGTGATATCCGAAGGGTCGCTGAACTTCTGTGGACGCGGTGGAAGCTAGTGGCACCGCTTCAGGTCAGTGTGTGGTGCAGTCCATTACTGTCAGGAGGTGCGTAAACCCCTGCGATGGCAGGAGGGGGCCCAAAAGGTCCACATGAACGTGGTCGAACCTCCTAGCCGGGACATGGAACGGCTCAAGGGGGGCCTTTGTGTGCCTGTGCACCTTGGCTCGTTGGCACGCTATGCAGGCTGCAGCTCAATCTTTCACCTGTTTGTGCAGGCTCGGCCAGATGAACTTTGCTCCCACCATTTTGACTGATGCACACACTCCCGGGTGCGCCAGGGAGTGAACCACCTCGAAAACGCGGCGGTGCCAAGTACGTGGAACCACCGGACATGAGCGGCCTGTGGAGATGTCACAGATTGGGGGGGGGGGGCGTCTTGCAGTACTCTGCTCTCCAGCCTTAACCCTGTTGGTCCAGACTGGAGCGCGTAAACGTCCGCATCGCTGATCTGCTCGGTGGCCATGGCCGTGTAATCTATCCCTATGTAGACTGGGGCCACTAATGCACGCGAGAGGCAGTCTGCCACCACATTGAGTTTACTGGCCACATGCTGAATGTCGGTCGTAAATTCCGACATCGTGGCCAGCTGTCTCTGCTGCCGGGCCGACCACGGTTCCGAAACCTTGGCCACAGCGTACATTAGCGGCTTGTGGTCCACAAACGCAGCGAAGCTGCGCCCTTTCAGCCAGAACTGGAAGTGGCGTATGGCCAGGTGGAGAGCCAGTAACTCCCTGTCGAACGTGCTATATTTACGCTCATTGTCGTGCAAAGACCTGCTAAAAAAGGTGAACGACGGCCCCTATGGCCATGTCCGATGTGTCGGTAGTGAGTGCTATCCAAGCTGCCAGGTCCAGGTGCGCCAGTAATGCGGCGTTTGCTAGGGCTGTTTTGGCCCCGGAAAACGCCTGCTCTTGCTCAGGAGTCCAGTCAACTCTGTCCGCCGGTTTCCGTTTTTTAAGTGCGACGTACAACGGCTGCATGAGCTGGGCTGCGCGGGGGAGGAAACGGTTGTAAAAGTTCACCATCCCCAAAAGCTCCTGCAGCGCCCTGACTGTCTGAGGCCGGGGAAAATCTGCCACTGCGTGCACTTTGTCCAGTAAGGGTAAGGGTATTGCACCCTCCGGTGAGATGTGGTGGCCCAAAAAGTCGATTACCGTAACCCCGAAGTGGCACTTCACTGGGTTATTATTAACCCGTGCTCTTCCAGCCGCTGGAAAACCGTCCTGAGGTTGGCTACGTGTTCGTCCTCGGATGTGCTGGCCAGCAGGATGTTCTCCAGGTAGGCAAACACAAATAGCAGATCGCGCAGCACCACATCCATCATGCATTGGAATGTCTGCGCCGCGCCTTTTAACCTGAAAGGCATACGTAAGAACTCAAAAAGACCAAACGGGGTTATTAC
Source organism: Pholidichthys leucotaenia (assembly GCA_020510985.1). NCBI lineage: Eukaryota > Metazoa > Chordata > Actinopteri > Cichliformes > Pholidichthyidae > Pholidichthys > Pholidichthys leucotaenia. Next base: position 91,744,113 of record CM035841.1, read on the forward strand.
TGCCATTTTGGGTATGTCTTCCGCGTGCACCGGGACCTGGTGGTACCTGCGGACCAGGTCCACCTTGGAAAAAATGCGTGACTTGGTGAGGTGGGTGGAAAAATCCTGAATATGGGGTATTGGGTAGTGATCGTGTGCTGTGACATTGTTTAATCTGCGGAAATCTCCGCATGGTTGCCGCGATCCCTCGGCTTTAGGCACCATATGTAGCAGGGATGCCCATGGGCTGTTTCAGCGCCTGATGATGCCCAACCTTTCCAAGTTGGCGAACTCCTCGCACGCACTGGGCAGTTTAGCTGCGTCCAGGCACCGAGGTCCTGTGAAAACGGGCGGCCCCATGGTGGGAATGAAGTGCTCCACCCCGTGTTTAGTGACAGCCACCGAAAACGTCGGAACCGTGAGTGCTGGGAACTGGGTGAGTAGTGTGTAGAACTTACCCCCTGGAGCTGTGATGTTGGCTAGTGTTGTGGACCCGGCTCCTCTAGCTGTACAGGGCAGAGAATCAAAAGACATAGCGGTAATCAGGCATCTGTTAGCCACACTGACTAATAGTCCGTGTGCACACACAAAAATCTGCGCCCAAAATGGGGGAGTTACATGCCGCTATGACGAAGGTTCATTGGTATTGTCGAAGACCCTTTGACCTTGTACCTCAAGATTGAAGTTAGGCTCACCAGCTTGCAGTTCCTAGAGGAATTTTTCCTCATAGGAAGTTCTGTCAAGTGTGTGTGTGTGCTTGGTGACTTGAGGGTTAACCCAGCTGCACTGTCTTCATCTACCAGGCAACTTCCACTTACCTGTAAACAAGACCTCTGACTGAGTGACCTGTCCAGTCAGACCACTAGAATACCCCCTTGGTATTAACGACAGCCCCTCATGGTCTTGCTTTGCTCCTTTTAATCTGGGTGAATGTTGAAGATCAGGAAAATTGATCTATAGGGGGTCTGTTTTAAAAAACACTTGAAAGAGTAACCTTTAATTTAAAAAAAAACAAAAAACCGGAGTGGTGGCTCAGTTGGTAGAGCATCCGCCCCACACCCAGGAGGCAGGGGTTCAAATTCCTGCCGGGTCATGCCGAAGACCATATAAAAGTGGAACTTCCTGCCATCCAGCATGGTGCTCAGCAATAAATGGAATGGAGGAGGGAACTCTGTGGCGGCGCCTTGCATGGCAGCGGCCCTCTGATTCTGCACTTGGGGTGTGTGTGATTTACACTGTAGATAGGTAAAGCACAATCTCGTTCTACTGTACATGATTGGTTGTACGGTTGAATGACAATAAGGGTGATTTAATTTTTTTTTAAATTTAGTTTAAAAACTCAAATATGTTACACGTCTTGGAGAAAAATACCTTCTTGAAAAACCAGAAAAGATGGACACTGAATCAGTGATGTCACAAACTCCCATACTGTCTTTTAATATGCTGTAGTATTTATTGAAAGTCTGCAGAGCTCAGCCAGAAAGGTTATACTGTGGAGTGTGCAAATGAAGAGGCATATTCACTTCAGACGATTTATTACACACTCACATCTCACAAGCAACGAACAGACTGACTGGTCACATCAAGCATTCCTCTCTCTATATCAAGTCACACTTCACAAGGATCAAGGCACTTCCTCATCACAGCATGACATCTAAACTACACTTCATTCAACCCCCTCTCACCCACTTGGGCATTGTTTTCCCATGTGTATTCATCGCCTCTGTCTAAGGTGTGAAATAACCTGAGGCCCATACCCCCCCCCCCCCAAGCATCTTAGATAGAACAATAGAACATCAGTCCACATGCTGTTTCGGCTTCAGTCTCCTCCCATATCTGCTGTGACTGGGGTTTACTGTCTCCATGGCGCTGCTGTGCCGGTGGGAGGCTGCTGGGAGTGTGTCCGACTGCAGGTGAGTCGTGGAGGGGGGGGGGGGGGGTTCACTCTGTCCGTGTGGCTGCTCTGATGAATCGTTCCCCTGGGGAGGTCTCCGTGGGGGTCTTCCACGCCAAGGGGCCCTCGCCAACAGCACTTGCTCATCCGCCACTACAAAGGCTGGTTTGAGTCTGTCTATGCCAATTCTCTCCTGTCTACCCCCCAAGTCTAGCACAAAATGCTTATCCCCTGTTTCCAACACTCTGAACGGTCCATCATAGGGTGGGCGCAATGGAGGGCGGTGGACGTCGTGTCTGACGAACACGAACTCCGCGTTCTTCAGATTAAGGCACGAAGGCACGTGGAAAACTGTGGTGGGCAGGGCCCGGCAGCATGCCTGTGTTTGCGCTACGCTGCAAAAGCTGAGACGGGGAGCTGCCCGGTGCGGGATTGTCTGGTAGAAATTACCCTGGCAGCTGTAGGGGCTGCGCAAACATGAGCTCTGCCGAGGAAGCTTCCAAATCCTCTTTTGGCATGGAGCGCAACCCCAATAACACCCACGGCAGCCTGTCTACCCAATTTGCATCCGTCAGTGAAGCCCTGAGTGCTGCTTTCAGTGATCTATGAAAACGCTCACATAAACCATTGGCCTGTGGGTTGTACGTGGTTGTACGATGAATTGCAGCACCCAGGCTGCGGGCCATCGCGGACCAGAGGTCGGAAACAAACTGCGGGCCCCTGTCAGATGTAATGTCCGAGGGGACTCCAAAACGTGCCACCCATGTTGTTAAAAAAGCGCGTGCTACGTCCGCGGATGTGGTTGCTGCCAGCGGAACTGCTTCTGGCCAGCGCGTGGTGCGGTCCACCATTGTCAGGAGGTGCGTGCACCCCTGTGATGGTGGGAGGGGGCCCACAAGGTCCCCGTGATCGTGGTCGAACCTCTTAGCCGGTACCGGAAACGGCTCCAAGGGAGCCTTCGTGTGCCTGTGTACCTTGGCTCGTTGGCACTTCCACGCAGGCTGCAGCCCACTCTTTTACTTGTTTGCGTAGGCTCGGCCACACGAACTTCTCTCCCACCATTTTGACAGACGCGCGCACTCCTGGGTGCGCCAGAGTGTGAACCAACTCAAACATGCGGCGGCGCCATGTGACCGGGACTACCGGACGCGGGCGTCCCGTGGAGACGTCGCAGATTGGGGGTGGGGGGGGCCATCTTGCAGCACCCTGCTCTCCAGTCTTAACCCTGTTGGTCCAGACTGGAGCGCGCGCACGTCTGCATCACTAATCTGCTCCGCGGCCATGGCTGCGTAATCTATCCCCACATAGACTGGGGCCACCACGGCGTGTGAGATGCAGTCCGCCACCACATTCAGTTTACCCGACACATGCTGAATATCGGTAGTAAACTCTGAGACCGCGGCCAGCTGTCTCTGCTGCCGGCCCGATCACGGTTCTGAAACCTTGGCCATCGCGAATGTTAGTGGCTTGTGGTCTACGAACGCGGTGAAGTTGCGCCCTTCCAGCCAGAACTGGAAGTGGCGTATGGCCAGATGGAGAGCCAGCAACTCTCTGTCGAACGCGCTGTATTTACGTTCGCTGTCGTGCAAAGTTCTGCTGAAAAATGCGAGCGGCTGCCAAGCCCCGGCGACATGCTGTTCCACGACCGTCCCTACGGCCATGTCTGAAGTGTCGGTGGTGAGCGCTATCTGGGCCGTCGGGTCCGGATGTGCCAGCAGTGCGGCGTTTGCCAGGGATGCTTTAACTTCCGAGAACGCCCGCTCTCGCTCCGGGGTCCATTCGACCCCATCCGCGCGTTTCTGTCTCTTCAGCGCGGCGTACAATGGTTGCATGAGCCGTGCTGCGTGGGGAAGGAAACAGTTATAAAAATTCACCATCCCCAAAAATTTCTGCAGCGCCCTGACCGTCTGAGGCTGGGGAAAATCTGCCACGGCGCGCACTTTGTCGGGCAACGGGATTGCTCCTTCCGGAGAGACGTGGTGCCCCAAAAAAATCAATCTCCGTCACGCCGAACTGGCATTTCGCCGGGTTGATTATCAGCCCATGCTCCTCCAACCTCCAGAAAACTGTCCTGAGGGGGGTTTCGTGTTCGTCTTCAGACGTACTGGCTACCAGGATATCGTCCAGGTAGACGAACACGAACGGGAGATCGCACAGCACTGCATCCATCATGCGCTGGAACGTCTGTGCTGCACCTTTTAACCTGAATGGCATGCGCAGGAACTCGAATAAACCGAACGGAGTTATTACCACTGTTTTGGGTACGTCCTCCGCGTGCACTGGGACCTGGTGGTAACCGCGGACCAGGTCTATTTTAGAAAAAACGCGCACTCCGGCGAGGTGAACGGAAAAATCTGGTATGTGGGGAATTGGGTAGCGGTCGTGTGCTGTGGCGTTGTTCAACCTGCGGAAATCACCGCACGGTCGCCACGCTCCCTCAGCCTTAGGGACCATGTGTAGCGGGGATGCCCATGGGCTGTTTGATCGCCTGATGATGCCCATCCTTTCCAGGTTGGCAAACTCCTCGCGCGCTATGGCCAGTTTAGCTGCGTCCAAGCGCCGAGGTCTTGCAAAAACGGGCGGCCCGGTGGTGGTGATAAAGTGCTCCACCCCGTGTTTAGCAATGGCCGCTGAAAACGTCGGGACCGTGAGTGCTGGGAACTGAGTGAGCAGTGCGTGGAACTTACCGCCTGGAGTTGTGACGCTGGCTTGTGCTGTTGGCCGGGTCCCTCGAGCTATACAGGGGAGAGATTCAAAGGACAGTGCATTAACCAGGTGCCTGTTAGCAACATCCACAAGTAAACCATGTGCACACAGAAAATCAGCGCCCAGGAGCGGGCAACACAGTGCTGCTATGATAAAAGTCCACTCATACGAGCGGCCATGTAGAGATAAGGTCAGTGTTCTCTCACCGAACGTCTTAATCTCCGAGCCGTTTACTGCCACCATTCCGGGGCCGCTAGGTCCTGCCAGCTGGTCAGCATAGGACAGCAGGATGACGCTCTTCTGGGCTCCGGTGTCGACGAGGAAGCGCCTCCCCGAGCGCGAGTCCGTCACGTAGAGCAGCTTGTTCTCTTCACCGGCGGTCGCAGCTGCTACCGACTGCCGGCCTTGGCGTTTTCCCGAGCGCTTGAAGTGGCACTGTGGTGCACATCTGCGCGCGTTCCCTCCGAAGCGGCGGTGGTAGAAGCAGAGCATGTCTTTCTGGCGCTCCTTGGCCCCCGTTGCCGCCACCGTCGGTGGCTTCTCGCCTCCCCTGGTCGTCTCACTGGGCTTCGCTGCCGCCGTGTTGACTGTGATCCCCCTGGTGGTGAGGATGATCCGGTCTGCCTCCTGGGCTAGCGCACAGTAGTCTCGTGCGGCCAGCAATGGCGAATTGGCCAGAACCGCTCTTGCTTCTGCTGGCAGTTTCCGGAGGAAAAGGTGGGCAAACAGAAGGTGCCCGTCGTCCGTGCCCATCAACGCCAGCATCTTCTCCATCAGGTCTACGGCTGAACCATCTCCTAACTCAGTCCACGCCAGAAGCCTCTCCGCTCTCTCACATTCCGAGAGCGTGTATCGCCGGATGAGCGCAGCCTTGAGCGCCTCATATTTGCTGCTGGCTGGTGGCTGATCGAGCAGGCTCGCTACCTGCTGGGCTGTGCGGGAGTCCAGCACTGCTACCACATGGTAGAACTTGGTGTCATCTGCCGTTAACCCCCGGAGGGCGAACTGGGCCTTGGTGTGGTGGAACCAAGAGCGCGGGTTGTGCTGCCAGAAATCCGGTAGCTTGACTGAAACTGCACACGTGTTGCTGGGGGTTCCAGTCCTGGCTGTCTGCGGGTTGGCTTCTGCGTCTCTGGGGATTCCCAACCAAGCCGGCTCCGGGGTTCTTGCCTCGTGTTCCATAATGCGTCTTGGGTCACCAGTGTGGAGTGTGTAAATGAAGAGGCATATTCATTTCAGACGATTTATTACACACTCACATCTCACAAGCAAGGAACAGACTGACTGGTCACATCAAGCATTCCTCTCTCTATATCAAGTCACACTTCACAAGGATCAAGGCACTTCCTCATCACAGCACAACATCTACACTACACTTCATTCAACCCCCTCTCACCCACTTGGGCATTGTTCTCCCATGTGTATTCATTGTCTCTGTCTAAGGTGTGAAATAACCTTAGGCCCATACCACTTGTATAAAAACAGTCAATTAAATCAAAATAATAAAATTCAAAATCAACCCAATCTCAGAAAAAGGGGACTCAAAACCAAAAACCCAAACTGATTAAAAATCTTGATCTAAAGAGAAATAAAAATGTGTTTTGTAAATCAGTCCTTTCATCAAAAACTGAAACCGTTCAAAAAAAATATAAAAGTTCAAAATCACCATGATCAGTCAAGAAAATCAAAATTCAAAATTAATCAAAAACATGAAACATCTGAAAAAGTCCAAAATGAAAGAAACCCTTTGAATAATAAAACCTGGTAAAAACATCTAACTAATTTGGGGTTATATGTCTAAAAAGCCTTGCTGGGGAGACTGAAAAGGGTGATTAATGGCTGGTCGTCTTCTTCGATTGCTCCTCTTCTTGGGGAGAAGGGGAAGGAAGGTAGAGGCTTGGAAGCTGGAGGCCCGGCAGAGGACTCTTGAGGCTCCATCTTCTGTTCTTCATCAGTGGGGCCCGTGCTTTGTGAGGCCGCAGGCAGGAGAAGCCGTCAGCCGGGGAGGGGAAGAGGGGCCTCCACTTCCTCTTCTATTCTTCACCCAAGTGTTATTTTCTCCCTTCTTGCAGCAGAAGATTTAGAGTTGTTAAAAATTGAAGAGTTGAGATGGTATCTGATTCATTTTCTTGCAGCGGTCTTCCTTCTCTTCAATCTTCTGCCATGGGATGAATGGTGTCCTGGAGTCTGCCGAAAATGAACATTTCGGGGTTTTTGAACAGAGCTTTTATAACTTCTTTACACTCAATTGTGATTGGCTAGCAATCTCCCCAGACTTTTTGGCTTCTGTGATTGGCTTAATGCTAACTTTTATATAACAGTTACCTCATTGCACATGTCTCCCCCTGATCCCAGTAATCAGCCATATGCCACGCACTGCTCATGCACTGCTCACTCCTTACCCTCGTGGCTGTCTGGTTTTGCTTATCTCAGCACTCTGTCTCCCAAGTTCTGCTCATCTCATCATTTTCCATTACCAAAATAAATCAACTCTGCTGCCTTTAACAGTTTCAAGTCCTCTTTTTCTCACATGGTTTCCCGTCAACAGGCCTTGCAGAACATTTCACAGTCTGAACCCACATAAACCTTTCTTTGTGCAGTTAAAATGTACATATGATCACAGTTTGATGACACTTATTAAGAATGAGTATACATTTGTTTTACTGATTACACACAAGATACTACATTTCATAGCATATGCTTTCAATATTATTCTGCATTCAGTTCAATTCAATTCAACTTTATTTATATAGCGCCATTTCACAACAACAGTCATCTCATAGCACTATCAACTGTAGGGGGGAACCCCCACAGTTGCAGAAAGACCCCAGCAATCAGGTGATCCCCTGTGAGCAAGCACTTGGCGACGGTGGAGAGGAAAAACTCCCTTTTAACAGGAAGAAACCTCCAGCAGAACCAGGCTCAGGGAGGGGCAGTCATCTGCTGCGACTGGCTGGGGGGTGAGGGGACAGAGAAGATGAAAAGAACAGACATGTAGAGAGCAAACAGCACGATGGGGACTCAATCTATGGGAGAGAACAAACAAATGTTAATGACCAGCAAAAAAAAATATTTCATAGAGAGTGAGGAAAGGAGTGAGGCCCAGTGCATTACTGGAGGTCCCCCGGCTGACTAAACCTATTAGCAGCATAACTAAGGGAGGGTTCAGAAACACATGATCCCTCCCTAATTGTAGGCTATATCAAAAAGGTAGGTTTTAACCCTAATCTTAAAAACAGAGATCGAGTCTGACTCCCGAATCCAGATTGGCAGCTGATTCCACAGGAGAGGAGCTTGATAACTGAAGGCTCTGCCTCCCATTGTACTTTTGGAGATTCTAGGTATTACAAGTAGTCCTGCATTTTGGGAGCGTAGTGCTCTGTTAGGATAATACGGTAGTATCAGATCTTTTAAATAAAAAGGAGCCTGATTGTTTAGAGCTTTGTAAGTAAGAAGAAGGATTTTAAACTTAATTCTAAACTCTATGGGAAGCCAATGAAGGGAGGCCAGAACCGGAGAGATATGATCTCTCTTTCTAGTACCTGTTAAAACTCTTGCTGCAGCATTTTGGATCAGCTGAAGACTTTTTAAAGATGTTTTAGGACAACCTGATAATAAAGAATTACAATAATCTAATCTCGAGCTAACAAAAGCGTGGATCAGTTTCTCAGCATCACTCTGAGACAAGATGCTCCTAATCTTGGCAATATTACGCAAATGATAGAAGGCAGTCTTAGAAACAAATTTAATATGTGAATTGAAGGACAAATCCTGATCAAAAATAACTCCAAGGTTCCTCACAGAGCTATTAAGAGAAAGAGTAACTGCATCCAAACTGAAAGTTTGATTTGGAAAGGAATTTCTAAGGTTTTTTGGACCAACAAGAATGACTTCAGTCTTATCTGAATTTAATAGCAGGAAATTACAAGTCATCCAAGCTTTGATTTCCTTAAGACAGGCTTCTAACTTGGCTAATTGATTACTATCATCTGGCTTCATTGACAGGTATAATTGTGTGTCATCTGCATAACAATGAAAATGTATACAGTGCTTTCTAATAATGTTGCCTAACGGAAGCATATATAAACTAAAAAGAGTAGGGCCTAGCACAGATCCCTGTGGAACTCCATGACTAAGCTTTGAGTTGAAAGAAAACTCATTATTTACATGAACAAACTGGAACCTATCAGATAAATAAGATCTAAACCACTGCAACGAAGTTCCATTAAGTCCAACATAGTGTTCTAATCTATCAAGTAGAATATTATGATCGATAGTATCAAAAGCTGCACTAAGGTCTAAAAGGACAAGTACAGAAACTAGTCCATTATCAGATGCAATGAGGAGGTCGTTAGTGACCTTCGCTAAGGCTGTTTCAGTACTATGATGGATTCTAAACCCAGATTGAAACTCTTCAAGTAAACCATTTCCCTGCAGGTGGTCGAATAATTGCGTAGCAACAACTCTTTCTAAGATTTTTGAAATGAAAGGGAGATTAGAGATTGGTCTATAGTTAGCTAAAGCTCCTGGATCTAGCGTTGGCTTTTTGAGTAAGGGTTTAATTACAGCTGTTTTAAAAGCCTGCGGTACATGGCCTAAAGTTAATGAAGAATTGATTATATGAAGAATAAAGCTACCAATAAGTGGGAAGACTTCTTTAAATAACCTAGTAGGAATAGGGTCTAAAAGACAAGTTGAAGGTTTGGATGAGGAAACTATTTTGTCTAACTCACAAAGGTCGATTGGAGTAAACTTATCAAGACAGACATCAAAAGAAGGAGTTGTAGTAGTTACAGTATTTAAGTTAACTGTGGGAAGAATCTGATTGATTTTATCTCTGATGGATGAAATTTTATTATTGAAAAAGTTCATAAAGTCCTGACTAGTAAGCTCTAAGGGAATGCTAGGATTGACAGAGTCCTGACTCTTTGTCAACCTGGCTACAGTACTGAAAAGAAACCTGGGATTATTCTTGTTCTCTTCTATTAATGCAGAGTAATAACTTGTTCTAGCTTTTCTAAGAGATTTTTTATAAATTAAAAGATGATTTCTCCAAGCTAAATAGATTTCATCTAAATTAGTAGAGCGCCATTTTCTTTCTAATTGACGAGTCTTCTGTTTTAAGCTACGAGTTTCTGTGTTGAACCAAGGAGTTAGAAATCTCTGATTAGACTTTTTCTTTTTTAAGGGGGCCACCAAGTCTAGAGCCTGATGCAGAGAAGCTGAAACACTATCCACCATGTTATCAATTACAGAAGGAGCAAGCTGTCTATAGCTTATTTCCGTTGTGTTGACACACGGCATAGAGGAAACAATCTGCATAAATTTGGAAACAGCATCATCTGAGAGGCATCTACTGTAATAATATTTTTCTTTAGGAGCCAAATAGTCAGAAATGGTAAAATCAAAGGTTAACAGACAATGGTCTGACAGTACAGGGTTATGAGGAGACACTACAAGATTTTCTATTTCTATGCCATATGTCAGAACAAAGTCCAATGTATGGTGGAGGTAATGAGTAGAATTTCCTACTTTCTGAGAAAACCCAATCGAGTCTAATATTGAATTAAATGCCACATTAAGGCAGTCACTATCTACATCCACATGTATATTAAAGTCCCCTACTATAATTATTCTATCAGATTTCAGCACTAAATCAGCTAAGAAATCAGCAAATTCGGATAAAAATTCTGAGTAGGTTGATGGGGGACGATAAACTATGGCAAATAAAATTGGGTTTAACCTAAAATTGCTAAAGTGCCCAATACTGAGGACCAGGCCCTCAAAGGAATTATAACATGTTTTTTGCTTTACATTAACTAGTAATTTGGAATGGTAAATTGTTGCTACTCCTCCTCCACGACCAGAACTTCTGGGATTTTGACAGTTTAAATAACCAGAGGGAGTTGATTCATTTAAACCAACATAATCCTCTTGTCCTAACCAAGTCTCTGTAAGGGAAATTAAATCAATCTGATGATCAATTAACAGATCATGGACTAACAGAGACTTGGGAGTTAGAGACCTAATATTTAGTAAACCACATTTAATTTTTAAATTATGAGGAGGAACAGAGGCCAAATCATTCAATTTAGAGGCTTTATGTTTAATTTGAGTTTTACCAATGTTTTGCTTTATCACTTTGGGATGCTTATGCATGATATTTTTATTTACTTTGGAGGGAGCAGACAACGATTCTCTGATGGGGAAGACAGGGGCTAAGCTGAGGGGTGGCGGATGCAGAGAAGCTGCAGAGAGGCGTGTAAGACTGCGACTCTGCTTCCTGGTCCCAACTCTGAGTAGTCATGGTTTTGGAAATTTGGATAAAAAAGATGCCAGATTGTTAGATAAATGAGAAGCACCATCCAAAGTGGGATGAATGCTGTCTCGTCTCATAAGACCAGGTTTTCCCCAAAAAGAGCTCCAATTGTCAATGTAGCCCACGTCATTTTTAGGACACCACACAGACAGCCAGCGGTTCAAGGATGACGAGCGACTAAACATGTCATCACTGGTCAGATTGGGGAGGGGCCCAGAGAATACTACAGCGGCAGACATCGTTTTTGCAAAGTCACACACCGATTCTACATCAAGTTTGGTGACTTCCGACTGCCGGAGACGGATGTCATTAATGCCAGCGTGAATAACAATTGTGGAGTATTTACAGTTACTTTTAGCCAGCATTTTCAGATTTGACTCGATGTCGCCTGCTCTGGCCCCAGGAATGCATTTGACTATGACCGCTGGAGTCTCTAGGTTCACGTTTCTGACTACAGAGTCGCCAATGATCAGAGTTTTTTCCTCAGCAGGTGTGTCGCTGAGCGGGGAAAAACGATTAGAAACGTGAACAGGTTGGTGGTGAACCGGGGCTTTGCGACTAGGCTTCCTTCTCACCGTCACCCACCCAGTCTCCTCGCTGCTGAGGAGAGCCGGGGAACCGCTGACAGGGGGGCCTAAGCTAGCTAGCTCCGCTGCAGCTAATGGGCGTCCGTCGAGATTAACTGGCGCAGACGGTGTTTCAATGCAGCGGAGCCGGGATTCCAAATCAGACAACCTCGCCTCGAGCGCCTCAAAAAGACAACATTTATTACATTTACCGTTATCGCTAAAAGAGGCAGAGGTGTAGCTAAACATCTGACAGAGAGAGCACACCAGAGGAGAGGAAAGAGAGCTAGTAGCCATAGCTAATAGCTGGAGAGCAACCACACAGGCAGACAGCAAAACAGGAAGTGACGATACGTTACGTTACCACAAGGAAGTGACGATCCTCAGTCCCAGTGGGACTGACGATTCAGTTCTATGATACAACAGCCATGTCTGTTGCCGTCCTTTCTGACCACAGGAATGTGTGCTCTCTGATGATTTTGTGACCCTGGCTGACCTCCCTGTGATGTTTTCTGTATTCTTCGGACATTTGAAGCAGGATCCCCCATTTTCTTTTCATAGAGGGTAAATCGGTGTGATTGTGAGGATCTGCTGCTTTCAGCCTTTCTGCGGTTGTTGGGATCATGTCGTGGGGTACTCGAACAGTACAGTATGTATGGCCGTGCAAGGATATAGTGAGTGTCCTCTCACCAAAAGTCTTAATGTCTGAGCCGTTTGCGGCCGCCAGCTCAGGGCTGCTACTTCCCGCCAGCCGACCTGCGTAGGATGGCAGGATGAGGCTCTTTTGGGAGCCGGAGTCCATGAGGAACCGTCTCCCCAAGCGCGAGTCCGGCACATAGAGCAGCTTGTTTGTGTTACCAGCAGTCACAGCTGCTATCGACTGCTGGTCTTGGCGTTTCCCGAGTGCTTGAACTGGCACGGTGGCACGCATCAGCGTGTGCCTTCTCCAAAGCAGCGGTGGTAGAAGCATAGCGTGTCCCTCCGGTGCATCTTGGCCTCCGCTGCGGCCACCGTCGCTGGCTCCTCGCCCTCGCTGGCCATCTCGCTGGGTTCCGACACTGCTGCGTTCACAGCGAAGGTTCTGGTTGCCTGGATAATCCGATCTGCCTCTTGTGCCAGTGCCCGGTAGTCCCACATGGCCAGCAGCGGCGAATTGGTGAGGACCGCCCTGGCCGCTGTCAGGAGGTTCCCGAGGAAAAGGTGGGCAAAGAGGAACTGCCTGTCATCTGTGCCCATCAACGCCAACATCTTCTCCATTAATTCGACCGTCGACCCGTCTCCCAACTCTGAGCACGTCAGGAGCCTTTCCGCTCTCTCGCAGTCCGAGAGCATATAGCGCTAGGTCAGCGTCGTCTTGAGAGCATCATATTTGTCGTGGGCTGGGGGCCGATTGGAGCAGGCTCACCACCTGCTGTGCTGTGCATGCGTCCAGCGCTGCAACCACGTAGTAGTACTTGGTGTCATCCGCCGTCACTCCACGGAGCGCGAACTGAGCCTCGGTGTGGAGGAACCAAGACTTTGGGTCATGTAGCCAAAAGTCTGGGAGCTTGACCGAAATGGCGCACGTGGTGCTGGCGCCTCCAGTCCGGGTCGTCTCCGGGGTATTTGCCTCGAGTTCCATTATACGTCAAAGGTCACCAGTGTAGAGAGAGTAATGAGCAAGCGAGGCAGTAAGCTGGATCAAGAGTAGACTTTATTCTCTCTCTATCCATCAGTCAACAAGAACCATAACCCAGGTCGATGGCATCTCTCTTTTATACCTTACATACTCTCCTAGCGACCTGGGGGGTTCACATCACAATACATACAATTACAACCCCCTTTGTCACCCAGCCTGTTGGCGCAATGGTATGCAGTCCGGTGGAGAATGCGTATTATCATTCAGTCTGGTGGAGAAGACGCATTCTCATGCGGTCCTATGGAGAAAACCATAGTCTGCCCTGCATATCCGTTTAACAGCCTTTTAGTGTCTCCTCCTGTGCCATTCAGTCTGAGTGGAGAATGTAATGTCTAGGTCCCCCACAGTTCTATCATTGCATCTCAATGCAATACGTGCCACACGGTTTTGTAGAAGTTCTAGTTTCTTTAATGTTTCCATTGTTGCACTCAACCACACTACTGAACAATAGTCTGTTAGAAAAAATGAATGACCGAATTATTACTTTTGTCAGAAATGTTGCACTCCTTTTATTGCTGATATCACACCTCCCATTTTTGCAGTGATTTTTTCAATGTGTCTATTCCATGTTATTTTATTATCTATAATAATGTCTAAGAGCTTAGTTTCTTGCACCTGTGTGATGGCAGTGTCCTTTATTTTCAGGTCTAGTTTTGGATTCTTGCTTATTAAATGATTCGATCCTATCATCATGCAGCTTGTTTTTGTTTTTGTCAGTGCCAGCTGATTTTCTTTCACCCACTGATTTACCCATTTTAACTCATCATTGAATGTGTCGTTAAATTCTCTTGTTGTGTGAGCAGAGTAGCTTATTGTGGAATCGTTACATTAAAGAACTGCTTTTTATGCCTTGGTGAAAAAGAGAGGCATCTGGTAATCAGTTAACGTGTCTGTGTGTGTGTGGTTGTATCCATCTGTCTGTCTGTTACCAGCTTTGAAGATTAAGATTTGAAGATTAAGTGCAACTAAAGGCTTGTATCATTGTATGACCATATTTTCTCAACTTTAAATTTGCCAAAATTTAAAAATAACACTTTGTTTTTGAAATAAACAAAAATTTAACTCATCATTTCTGTCAGTGCTGTAGAGAAAAAAAGGCAGTAACTATCCCGGGCCAGTAGAGGTCAGAGTGCCACGGTTTTACAGCTGCCCATGCTACCATACCACAGGCACTGAGGCACAGCACCTTGGTGCTTTCATTTACGACTAGTGGCAAGTCATTTATCTACACTGTATACAGTAGCAGTCAGTAACAGCTTCCCTGTGGCAATCCACATGTTACAGTGATAGCAAGTTTTACAAATATTGTGTAAATGTTAGTGGAAACTTGGCAAAAAAACCCACCACAGATAATAATGACATTGATATTATAGATCTTAGTTCAATCTTTATTAAAACAGCCGAAGAACAATAAAATAGAGATATTGTTAATAAATGTTAAAACATCAAGTGATTGTGGCGACACAGACGTGAAAACAGTGGTTTGGAAATCCCCTCAATGACCTATTTCACTAACTCACATCTTCAACTTATTCCAAACTGGACAATTTCCTAATAAAATTAAAACTGCAAAAGTCATTCCATTATATAAATCTGGTGACAAGTAACACTTCACAGATTTCTCTTCTGACACAGTTGTCAAAAATTCTAGAAAAACTCTTCAGTGATGCATTAGAAAAGTTTATACAGTAGACCAACACAAACTACTCTGACAGTCAATATGGATTTAGAGCAAACTTGTCTACATCATTAGCATTAACAGAACTCAGAAGAAATCATTAATTCCATAGATGAAAAGTTTACAGTTGGGGTATTTCTTGATCTAAAAAACTTCTTAAAATTTGACACAATACAAGCACACATTTACCGTATGTACATATGAAAGGCATTTCAGTGTCTTTTTTCCTCTGTTCATCAGTTCACAATGCACTTGTGATGTTTACCATTTAAATTGATTATTTATATGTTCAAAAAAAGTATTCAATCAACTGATGACCTACTAAAATACACAAATGGAAGAAATGGCATCTACTGCTTCCAATTTTTATAGTGGGGAGGACACTCTATACCCTGACAATATCTCCCTCATCAGAAATGCTCATGATGTCCATGCATCCAGCACATTAAACATTAGAGGTCTGAGGGTCCAAAGCAGAGTGAATAAGCAGATGATCTGATAAGACTTTTTTTTTTTTTTTTTTACACAAAATTTATATTTACATTAAAGCCTCAAATTTAAAGAACAATTCATTCACACAAAAGAAACTTAATCTTGAAAATAAAGATCTACAGACGTTACTGGACTACAGCACCTCAGCTGTGAGTTCTTATGTGATAAACCAAAACACTGAAACACAAAACACTGAGGCTACAGCTTCTCACTTGTGTAAATTCTCATATGTTGTTTCAAACGACTACATTGACTAAATCTTTACACGTTTCACAAAAAAATAGCTTCTCACCATTTTATTCATTTACATCACATTTCATTACAAGTGCAATGGGCCCCAGCCAGGGGTCTACGGTTACACTTTAAGTCAGAAAGCTTTGTATCCAAGGGCTCCCTTCAAGATGGAGACTGTTCCTCTGATTGCTGAGATCTGTATTTCACAGATGCTAGGACAGCTGGGAATCACCTATAGGTAGTCTTTCAGGTTCTTCGTCACCATCCCAGTTGCTCCCACCACCAGAGGTATAATGTCTGCTTCCTGCAGTTTCCAGACGCTCCTTAGGTCATTTTTAAGGTATTGATATTTTTTCCTCTTTCTCCTCTGATGAGGCCGTAATTGTTTGGTACGGTTATCTATTAATTTGGCAGTCTTGTCCTTTTTGTTCAAGATAACAATGTCCAGTTTTATTGCTTCTCCTTTGATATGTCTTCCAGTTGGGATTTCCTTGTCATGAAAGATGGTAATATCTCTGTTAGAGCTGACTGGCTCTGGAGTGCACTCCGATACGGGTCCTTTTACTTCTATTTTAAATTCTTTGCATATTTTGTAGTGTAACAGAAGATCTTATTGTGATGAGCAGTGTCGGGTCCATCGGCCATTAGGATCTGGCAGCCAGAGAGTAGGTGGCTTCCACTCTCCACTGCTGCATGACAGAATTGACATTTGTCACTCTGTGACAGTCCTGCCATTTTTTTTTTAAAGCCATTAGTCAAAAGTCCCTGGTCTTGTGCTCCAACCACTAGTCTCTCCTCGTCGTGCCCCAGATCTCCGTTCCTGATCCAGCACAGCGTCTCTTCCTTGTATCAATGTAATCCCTACTGAGTTCCTTCTGAAAGCATCCTACTCGCTTATGCTGTTTCAATGTTTCTTTTCTTTCCTCCTGTATCCTTCAACTGTATTTTTCCTTTGTCTTTTGAGCTATTTTTGTTGCTGGGTTTTCTTGACTGGCTTTTATGTTGTCTAATAAGTCTCCTGCAAAGGCCTCAGCTTGTTTAGTTATGGATGTGAACATTTCATAATGTTAGGTGACTTTTTCCATTGTCTCATTGTTTGAGCTTTTTAGGTATTGACCAATGCTTATTATTGTCACCCTCTAGACCTGGTTTATTTCAATTAGGCCAAACCCTACCTCTTTACGGGGTATATATATCCTATCTAGGCATTGATTTTTATATGTTCCCTTGTGCAGGGTCAGGGTCTTCCTGGTCCTAAAGTCTAACTTGTCCAGTTCCCGCTATGGCCAGTCCATCACCCCAAATCCATATGTGACAACTGGTACTGCCAGCTGGTTTATCGCAGTGATCTTATTTTTCGGCATTAAATTTGATTTGCAGATTTTCTTTAGACGATGTTGGTATTCTTTTTTGATTGTTTCCCTCATTTTCCTGTGTTCAATAGTTGTGTTTTCCTCTATGCCCAAATATTTATATGCCGATTCATCTGCCAGGTCCTTGATGTGCTTATTGTCATCTACTGTATTTGGATGTTCTCTGACGCTGTTTTCTGTCCCTTTTTTTAAATTGTACATTTAGCGCATTTGTCAAGTACAAATTCCATGCATTTGTCCTTTGAGAACATGTGAACGGTAGTGACAAGTTAATTTAGTTTCTGTTCAGATTCTGCATAAAGCTTGAGGCCATCCATGTAGAGCAGATTATTCACTCTCTTGTTCCCTTTTCTTGGTCTGCCTTTGCTTAAATCATACCCGATATCAAGATCTGATAGGATTTTGCTTAAAGGGTCGATACACAGACAGAAGAGCAATGGCAAGAGGCTGTCCCCCTGGAATATTCCTCGTTGGATCCTGATGTCTGGAATTGTTATTTGCCCTTCTTTATAGTTAAGTGTAATTGTGGTTTTCCACTTAGCCATCTGGACCTCCAGAAAAGTTTTAACTTCTGGGTTGATGTGATACAGCTCCAGACAGTGTGTTATCCAGGAATGGGGGACCCCACCCACCCCCAGCACAGACTGTTCACACTTCTACCCTTAGGCCGGAGGTATACAAGTGTGAAATGCAGGACACCCAGACTGAAAAACTCCTTCTTTCCCACTGCCATCAGCCATCAGACTCCTGAATAGATAACAACTCCCAAAACTCTGTAACACAGGTTTGCATATAGGAACTTACACACCAGCTGTGAAATTTGCACACTGTTCACCTGTACAGTGGATATAGTATCACCCATCTGATGTCCATATCATCTCTGCTGCTACTCATCATGCAGTCTACTGGTACTATTGTTACAGAAATAATTTGTAATTATACGCTGCTCACTGCACAATGCTCATTTGCACACTGTACATATGTTCATGCCATCTAAGATTCACATCATCTCGGATATCAATATACCACTATCACTTTAGTCATCCAGTGAATTTTCAGTTTCATTCCTCTACTGCCTAACTGTGTGCTGGTGTGTGTGTCATTAGCATCCATTAGTATTAGGATTGAGTTACTGTGTTAGTGTGTCATGACCTATTAAAATTGTTGTTTCTGTACCTTTTACCTTGACATTCGCTCGGAGAGCAAAGTAAGAATTTCATTGCTCAGGAAATGTAGCATTTCTTAACTGTGCACATGATAATAAAGCCTTTGACTCTTCAATCTGTCGAATGCCTTTTTGTAGTCTATCCACGCCATGCTTAAGTTTCTCTCACGCTTCTTGCAGTCTTCCAGGATGGTTTTGTTAATAAGCAATCATTCTTTGGCTCCCAGTTTATTTCTTATGCAGCCTTTTTGCTGTGGTTGCAAGTAGTTTCCTATATCCAGATGTTCATAGATGGCCTCAGTAATGAGTCCTGTCAGCCATTTGTATGTAGTGGGGAGGCAACAGATGGGTCTGTATTTATTAACTTGTTGGGTTTCAGGGGTCTTGGGCAGGAGCATGGTATTTCCATCTGTGAGCCACTCTGGCACTTCTTCTTCTCCCCGAGAAGTCAGCTGAATGCCTCTGCATAGTGTTTGTGCAGTGCTGTCATCTTTTTGAGCCAGAAGTTTGGTATTTAACCCCTTGCACTCCGGTCAATTTCCCTAAAAACGCCAAAAAATAACGTGCCCAAAGTAAATCGAAAGCTGTTCTTCAACCCTTTGCAGCATCTTCATGGGGTTGGTCTCATTTAAAAGAAAACACTTTGAATTTTTTGGCAAAACAGTCATAATCTCTCTAAGTGCTCCGGCCATTGAGTTACAGTCATCTAAACATACTGAACTTGAAGAAAATAAATTCGCCTGGGTGTTTTTTTGGATACAAATGCTTGCAAATAACACAGCTTCAGATCTGGGCTGGAAAATGCAACAGAAATGTAGAACCAAGTGTTATCCAGCTGAGGTCCAAATTTTGTAACAATACCACAAAAAATGAATATATTACACAGCTTTTTCCTCAGGTTGTTCCCAGGCGTTTTGGAACTGTGCCAAATGGCACAGTTTGGAAAAACGTCTGTGACTTTTGAATGATTCAATGTAGAAGCTTCATTTTGGGCTCTAATAAAAGGTGACACTCAGGGCTGTGTCTGTGTGTGTGTGTGTGTGTGGGGGGGGGGGGTTGTCCCCCCCCCGCTACAGAGGACGGACATCGGCCATCGCTACATGATGGAATAGACTCATGTGGCGATGTGGCGACAGCGGCGCAGTCACCGCGTCTTCCCCCCCCTCGTTACAGAAGAATAGCGGGGGGGGGGGGCGGCGTTCACGGTCTGGACGTGGCGCACGACCCGTGTACCGTGGCGCACGAACTTCAGACTTCGTGCGCCGCACAGTTGTAATTTACCGATCGGTCAAAAGTCATTTTTGATTTCAATTTTCAGGGATAAAGAATAATTTAGCTTATAACACCTTACCTCTTCACAGCAGTGTCCTGGCGAACTTCTCTTCCTCACTGTCAGACGAACGCGACGCTGGTCCGCTCGTGGTTCTGGTCTCGCGACCCGATTGAAACATAATTCCATTATTGCGGTTTTTGGCTAACGATTTTTCAAAACAAATAACAGTAGTAATTAAAAAAAGACTGGCGAAGGCGTGTGTGTCACTCAGCCTTTGTCGTCGGCCTCCGTCGGTCTATGATGACCATGGAAGAAAAACATAACGTCTACTCTGCTGGAACAAAAACAAAATAAGCACCGCCTGTGGCCGAACATGCCGATGCGCGAATGGCAGTCGCTGTCACACAGGTTGCACTTGTGGGTGGTCTCCGTGCTGCTGGGTCTGTGATGGTTCTTCCTGCGGGTCCTTTTTTTTTTTTTTTTTTTTTTTTTAATCTGCTGCAGCACGTGCGCCCTCGCCCTCGTGCACTCTGGGACGCAGAGACTTGCCCGCCCGCAGTACAACGGAGTGCAAGAGGTTAATCTATTCCAGGGGATCTGAAGTTGAGATATTTCCTGATTTTCTCTTTAGCAGTTTCTTCTGTGATTTTTAATGATGGCATCTGTCGTTTTCCTTTATTTTTATCGTCAATAGTTTGAATCCAATTATTACTTTTATGTTGTACTGGGTCCTCAAATAGGGTTCTCCAGAATGTTTCCAACTGTATTTTTTCAGGAGGTACCTCTACTTCTATGGTTTCTTCTGCAAGCCTCCTATAGACTTGTTTTGGGTTTTCGGCCAATAGTTTATCAGTTTTCAGTTCTCTCTCTTTTGTCTGTTTCTAATTTGGGCTGCTAGTGCCTTGACTTGCACCTGGTGCTCTGCAAGTTTTCCTATAATTTGCTCTTTCCTAATGTTATAATTTTTTTTGGATTCTGTTGATTAATCTTAGTAATTTAGTAGTGTACTTTTGGTTATGTATATAGTTAGTCATTTGAGAGATTTAAGCCCTAAATCGATTAATTTTTACTTGAAGCTTCTTTTTCCAAATAGGTGTGGAGATTTTTGTTTTGGTTTGACGTTCCTTTTTTTCTTTATATTCTGGAGCTAGCTTACTCTGCATATACCACGCTGCTCCGAAGTTTATGCAGTTCAGCTCTGTCAGATTGACCCCTGGAGGTACAAGTACAGTTAGCCATCTGTTGTCCTTTTGCAGTAATAATTTGAATTCTTTGTTCTCTTTTAGCTTAATTAATTTAGGACGCTCTTTCATTGTCATTTTTTCTTTTTTTGTTTCTTCTATTTTGATGGCAAGATCCTCTTCTATTTCTAGTTGATCTTGGCTTAGTTCTATTTGGGGGCTGATCTGCTTCCTTAGTGGTGCCTGGCCTGCACCCCCCTTGTTGCTTTGTCAGGGTGTTCCAATTCTGAGCTAGAGGTTGCAGGGAAATCACCTGGGTGGTCTGGTGGCACCTCTATAGGTTGCGTTTGATAGGGTTGTTCCATCAGAGGTTTTTCCAGGTAGTGGCAGTGGACACTCAATTGGGCATATGTTGTTCTGTACATGTGCTCCATTTGTTGCTCTGTGAAGTACCTTTGGATGAGGAAGTTGTGTCTCTGGGTTGTAAGTTTGGCTTGTGGTACGCCAATTTTATCTGGGCAGTGATGGTAGAAGATTTGTTGCCATTCATTGCATCGTTCCTGCTGGTTACTGCATTTCGTTTTGGTGTACTCGGTTGTCCGTATTAAAACCCATTTTTCCTCCATGCTCCACTTACTTTGCTTGTATTCTTGTTGTTCAGATAAGTTGGTGTCTTGATAGTCTTATTGCTTGGGATTCAGCTTCAGACTTGATCTTTTCAATTTCCTCTGGTCCTAGGTATTTTGAGACCTGAGAGACAATTGATGTTATTTTGGAAGTGGTGGTGGCCGCTTTCTTTTCTGGTGGTAGCTCAGAGTCTCTGAGCTTTTCCTCAAATATTTACTTTTTTCTTCTGCCCCATTTCTCATACCTTGAATAGGCGAAACATTCTTCTTTACTTGTATACCTTTTTGTCTTTTTTTGATCTTGTTGGGGCCCAGGTCCAGATCTGTGCTGATGTGATGGGGATCCCAGCTGAGTGTTTGTGACACTCGAAGTTGAAGCTGCACCATTGCTCTCAACAGCCCACCTGGTGCAAGAGCGAGCTAAGGGGATCATTTTATCCTGGTCAGTACCTTTCCAGCATTTTTTTTCCTGTTTTATTCATTTTTCATATTGGGTTCCTCATCATCCACGGCTTCTTATTTGTTATTCGAAGCTGCCCTCGCCATGATCACTCATAGTGAGAGGGTGCCCCCATCCACGACCCGGGGGACGTGCTGACTAGCCTGACAGAAAAGGCCACAAGCTTCTCACTGGTATGAATTCTCATGTGACGTTTCAAATGACCACGTTGAATAAATCTTTGCCCACATGTTTCACAAGAAAATGGCTTCTCACCTGTGTGAATTCTCATGTGAGTTTTCAAGACACCAAATTCAATAAATCTTTGCCCACATGTTTCACAAAAAAATGGCTTCTCACCTGTGTGAATTCTCATGTGAGTTTTCAGAACACCACATTGACGAAATCTTTGCCCACATATTTCACAAGAAAATGGTTTCTCACTGTTTTATTTATTTGCATCTCATTTCCTTACAAGTGCAATGGGCCCCAGCCAGGGGTCTATGATTACACTTTAAATTAAAAAGCTTTGTATCCAAGGGCTCTCTTTAAGATAGAGACTGTTCCTCTGATTGCTGAGATCTGTATTTCACAGATGCTAGGGCAGCCGGGTATTGCTTGTAGATATTTTTTCAAGTTCTTCTTAACCATCCCAGTTGCTCCCACCACCACAGGTATAATATCTGCATCCTGCAGATTCCAGGTGCTCCTTAGATCGTTTTTGAGGTCTTGATATTTTGTTATTTTTTCTCTTTCTGCTCTGTTGAGGCCGTAGTCGTTTGGTATAGTTACATCGATTAATTGGGCAGTTTTGCCCTTTTTGTTCAAGATAACTATGTCCGGTTTTATTGCTCCTCCTTCAATGTGTCTTCCAGTTGGGATTTCCTTGTCATAAAAGATGGTAATATCTCCGTTGGAGCTAACTGGCTCTGGATCGTGCTCCCATACTGGTCCTTTTACTTCTATTTTGAATTCTTTGCATATTTTCCAGTGTATATAACGGCAGATCTTATTGTGGCGAGCAGTGTAGTGTCCATCAGCCATGAGGACCTGGCAGCCGGAGAGCAGGTGGCTTACACTCTCCACCGCTACATGACAGAATCGACATTTGTCACTCTGTGACAATCCTGCCATTTTTTTAAAACCATTGGTTAGAAGTCCCTGGTCTTGTGCTCCAATCACTAGTCTCTCCTCGTCGTACCCCAGATCTCCATTCCTGATCCAGCGCAATGTCTCTTCCCTATCAATATAATCCCTATTGAGTTCCTCCTGGAAACGTCCTGCTCGCTTATGTTGTTTCCATCTTTCTTTTCTTTCCTCCTGTGTCCTTTTACTGTATTTTTCTCTCGTCTTTCTAGCTATTTTTGTTGCTGGGTTTTGCTGACTGGCTTTCATGTTATCTAATAAATCTGCTGCAAAGGTCTCGGCTTGTTTAGTTATAGATGTGTTAATACTGAGGGTTTCATGATGTTGGGTGACCTTTTCCATCGTCTCATCATTAGCGCTTTTTAGGTATTGACCAATGCTTATTATTGTTGCCCTGTAGGCCTGGTTCATTTCAATTAGGCCCAGCCCTCCCTCTTTACGTGGCATATATATCCTATCTAGGCTTTGGTTTCTGTATGTTACCTTATGAAGGGTTAGGGTCTTCCTGGTCCGAACATCCAACTTATCCAGTTCCCCTTGTGGCCAGTCTATCACCCCAAATCCATATGTGGCAACTGGTACTGCCAACTGGTTTATTGCAGTGATCTTATTTTTAGGTGTTAAATTTGATTTACAGATTTTCTTTAGGCGATGTTGGTATTCTTTTTTGACCATTTCCCTCATTTTTCTGTGTTCAATAGTTGCGTTTTCTTCTATGCCCAGATATTTATATGCCGATTCCCCTGCCAGGTCTTTGATATGCTTATTGTCTTCTATTTGGATATTTTCTGATGCCGTTTTCTTTCCTTTTTTTATTGTACATTTTGCACACTTGTCAAGTCCAAATTCCATGCAGATGTCTTTTGAAAACATGTGAACGGTACTGACAAGTTGATTCAGTTTCTGTTCAGATTCTGCATAGAGCTTGAGGTCGTCCATGTAGAGTAGATGATTCACTCTCTTGCTCCCTTTTTTTGTTCTGCCTTTGCTTAGGTCATACCCGATGTCAAGGTCCGATAAGATTTTGCTTAAGGGGTCGACACAAAGACAGAAGAGCAGTGGCGAAAGGCTGTCCCCCTGAAATATTCCTCGCTGGATCCTGATGTCTGGAATTGTTATTTGTCCTTCTTTGTGGTTAAGTGTAATTGTAGTTTTCCACTTAGCCATCTGGACCTCCAGAAAAGTTTTAATCTCTGGGCTGATGTTATACAGCTCCAGACAGCGTATTATCCAGGAGTGGGGGATGCTGTCGAATGCCTTTTTGTAGTCGATCCACGCCACGCTTAAATTTCTCTCACGCCTCTTGCAGTCTTCCAGGATGGTTTTATTAATGAGTAGTTGTTCTTTGGCTCCCAGCTTATTTCTTATGCAGCCTTTTTGCTGTGGCTGCAAGTAGTTTTCTGAGTCCAGATGTTCATAAATGGCCTCAGTAATGATTCCTGTCAGCCATTTGTATGTGGTCGGGAGGCAACAGATGGGTCTGTATTTATTGACTTGTTGGGTTTCAAGACTCTTGGGCAGGAGTATGGTGTTTCCATATGTGAGCCACTCTGGTGCTTCTTCCTCTCCCCCAACAAGTCGGTTAAATGCCTCTGCGTAGTGTTTGTGTAGTGCTGTTATTTTTTTGAGCCAAAAGTTTGGTATTTTATCTATTCCAGGGGATTTGAAGTTAAGGTATTTCCTGATTTTTTCTTGAGCTGTTTCTTCTGTGATTTTTAGTGAGGGCATCTGTTGTTTTCCTTTATTTTTCTCAGCAATGGTTTGAATCCAATTATTATTTTTATGTTGAACTGGGTCCTCAAACAGATTTCTCCAGAATGTTTCCAGTTGGGTTTTCTCAGGAGGTACCTGTACTTCAATAGTTTCATCTATCAACCTCCTGTAGACTTGCTTTGGGTTCTGTGCAAATAATTTATTTATCAGTTTTGAGTTCTCTCTCCGTTGCCTGTTTCTGATTTGAGCTGCTAGGGCCTTGACTTGCGCCTGGTGCTCTGCTATTTTTCCTATTATTTGCTCTTTCCTAATGTTGTATTTTTTTTGGATTCTGTTGATTACTCTCAGTAATTTAGTATTGCAGTTTTGGTTCTGTATGTAGTAAGTCATTTGAGAAATTTCTGCCCTAAATTGATTAATTTTTCCTTGAAGTTTATTTTTCCAAATGGGTGTAGAGATTTTTGTTTTGGTTTGACGTTCAGTTTTTTCTTTATGCTGTGGAGCTAGCTTACTCTGCACATACCACGCTGCACCAAAGTTTATGCAGTTAAGCTCTGTCAAACTGACCCCCTGAGGTACAAGGTCACATAGGCCTCTGTTGACCTTTTGCAGTAGTAATTTGAATTCTTTATTCTCTTTTAGCTTAATTAATCTAGGACGTTCTTTCATTGTCATTTTTTTTGTTTCTTCTATTTTGTTGGCAAGTTCCTCTTCCATTTCTAGTTGATGTTGGTTCATTTCTATTTGGGGGTTGATCTGTTTCCTTATTGGATCCTGGTCTACACTCCCCCTTGTTGCTTCATCAGGATGTTCTGATTCTGAGCCCGAAGTTGCAGGGGATTCGCCTGGGTGGCCTGGTGGCACCTCTGTAGGGTGTGTTTGACAAGGTTGCTCCAGAGGTTTTTCAGTTAATGGTAATGGTAGCGGACACTCAACTGGGCAGATGTTATTCTGTGCCATTTTTCCTATTTCAGTGTGCATGTACTCCAATTGTTGCTCTGTGAAGTACCTTTGGGTGAGGAAGTTGTGTCTCTGGGTTGTGAGTTTGGCTCGGGGTACGCCAGCTTTATCCGGGCAGTGATGGAAAAAGATTCGCTGCCACTCATTGCATCGTTCCCGCTGGTTGCTGTGTTTCATCTTGGCGTACTCGGTTGCCCATATTAAAACCCATCTTTCCTCCATGCTCCACTGACTTTGTTTGTATTCTTGTTGTTCAAATAGGTTGGCATCTTGATAGTCTTTTATTGCTTGGGCTTGAGCTTCATATTTAATCTTTTCTATTTCTTCTTGTTGTAAGTATTTTGAGACCTGAGAGACTATAGATGTTAATTTGGAGATGGTGGTGGCTGCTTTCTTTTCTGGTGGTAGCTCGGATTCTCTGATCTTCTCCTCAAATACATGCTTTTTCCTTCTGCCCCACTTCTCATACCTTGAATAGGCGTAGCAGGACAGAATAACTTTCTTCTCATCAAGGGACCATTTTACAGTTTCTTCTTTTCTCGTATACCGTTTAGTCCTTTTTTGATCTTGTTGGGGCCCAGGACCAGATCTGTGCTGGTCTGATGGGGATCCCGGTTGAGTGTTTGTGACACTCGAAGACGAAGCTGCACCATCGCTCTCAACAGCCCGCCTAGTGCAGAAACGAGCTGAGGGGACCGTTTTATCCTGGTCAGTACCTTTCCAGCATCTTTTTCCTGTATTATTCATTTTTCATATTTGGTTCCTCATCGTCCACGGCTTCTTATTGGTTATTCGAAGCTACCCTCGCCATGATTACTCATATTGAGGGGGTACCCCCCATCCGCGACCCGGGGGACGCGCTGGCTAGCCTGAGGGAAAAGGCCACCAATTCACCTGTGTGAATTCTCATGTGACTTTTCAAATTACAACGTTGATTAAAACTCTGCCCACATATTTCACAAGAAAATGGCTTCTCACCTGTGTGCATTATCATATGAGTTTTCAAAGCATAAGGTCGTTTAAAACTCTGCCCACATGTTTCACAAGAAAATGGCTTTTCACCTGTATGAATTCTCATGTGAGTTTTCAGAACACCACATTCAATAAATGTTTGTCCACATGTTTCACAAGAAAATGGCCTCTCACCTGTGTGAATTTTCATGTGAGTTTTCAAAGTACCACGTCGATTAAAACTCTTCCCACATGTTTCACAAGAAAATGGCTTTTCACCTGTGTGGATTATCATGTGTCTTTTCAAAGCACCACTTTGATTAAAACTCTGCCCACATGTTTCACAACAAAAAGGCTTCTCACCTGTGTGAATTCTCATGTGAGTTTTCAAATCACCATGTTGAATAAATCTTTGCCCACATGTTTCACAAGAAAATGGCTTCTCGCCTGTGTGAATTCTCATGTGAGTTTTCAAAGCACAACATTCAATAAATCTTTGCCCACATGCTTCACAAGAAAATGGCTTCTCACCTGTGTGAATTGCCATGTGACGTTTCAAAGTACCACGCTGAATAAATCTTTGACCACATGTTTCACAAGAAAATGGCTTCTCACCTGTATGAATTCTCATGTGAGTTTTCAAAGCATGAGGTCGTTTAAAGCTCTGCCCACATGTTTCACAAGAAAATGGCTTCTCACCTGTGTGAATTATCATGTGAGTTTTCCAAGCACCACTTTGTCTAAAACTCTGCCCACATGTTTCACAAGAAAATGGCTTCTTACATGCGTGGATTCTCATGTGTCTTTTCAAAGCACCACTTTGATTAAAACTCTGCCCACATGTTTCACAAGAAAATGGCTTCTCACCTGTGTGGACTCTCTCATGAACTGATAAATTACTCTTATTCCTGAATCTTTTCCCACACAGGTTGCAAACATGTGACTTAACTATGTGAGGTTTCTTCTTCTGGGACTCATTTTTACAGTCTTTGCCATTAACAGAACATTTTACAGACTTTTCACCTGTGTCACTCTCACACTGATTCTCTGACATGGAGGAGTTGTCTACATTGTGACGGTAACTTCTGTTTCTGTCAAATCTCTTCTTTGGCTCTTCATGTTTACTTGATCCTGGGTTTACATTCTTACCTGCTTCCTGGTCTTGGCTCTCCGTGTCAGGACAATTGTGAAAGAGGAGCTGCTCACTGTTTGGTTCAGTTTCACTATTGTCATTGTCCTCATCAGTAAGAGTCACCATGAAGATATCGGTCTCTTGTTTCAATCCAAAGTGTTCTTCCTCCTGACTGCTACAGAGTTCTCCTTCTTCCTCTTTAACCTGTGCAGCATCTTGTTTCTCCTGGTCCAGACTGGAGTTCCTCTCCTGGTTCCAGAGCTGCTGGACAGTCAAAACCTCCTCCTCCTTACAGTTGTGTAGCTGTGGAACATCTGGAGGGATAAAGAGACACAAATATGCCATTAACAGAAAACCAGAAAGGATAAATACACTGACTGGCCAAAAAAGTCACCACCTGGTAACAAATAGTTCTTATCTTTGCATGTGATAATTACAGCAGTGATGAATCTGTTTCAGAATAAAGTTATTTAAAGGAGAATTAATTATTTTTCCACAGGCTTACATGGTTCCCTGAGGTCTAAAAAGGGACTCAGGATGAAAACTTTACTTTCTCAGTGCTTTTACACATGAATTTGTCTCTCTGGAGCGGCTATCAACAGAAAGACTCAAAAAAAAAAAAAAAAAACCCTGTTGCTTTGCTATGGTCCACCATGATCTCACTAGGTCTCCTTCAGTGAACATTTCTGATTTGTCACCAGTTGTGATGTGATGGTTCCATCTTTTACTTGGAACAACTGAAATGTAAGGCGTGTCTAACAAGTGCTAATGTACTTGTGTTGTCAGGTTTTCAGTTGTGAAGACAGGGAGCTGTGGTAATACAGAGTTGAATTCATTCATTGGAGTCAATATAGCTGAGCCGTGCTCAGCACATCAACAAACTGAAACCAGTTCAAGTACGTCAGATTTATGTAGTTACTGGAAATATTACTTTAATCTTATTTCATTTTAGGACAGTTTCTCAAAGACTCAACGTAAATATTTTCTAACTTTTTACCTGTTTCATTCTCACAGAGAGTCTTTGAGGTCAGAGAGTCATTATCACTGTTACTGTGACATCCTGTTTTCAGTCGTCTCTTCTTTGGTTTGGGTTTTTCTTCTTTAGTCGATCCTGAGTCTACATGCTGGCTCCCTTCCTCATCTTGGATCTCTGTTCCAAGAGAGTTGTGAGAGAGGAGCTGCTCACTGTTTGGTTCTGCTTCACTCTGCTGCTTTTCTTCAGAAACAAGAGTCACTATGATGGTATTGACCTCCAGCTTCACTGCCAGCTGTTCTCCCTCCTGACTGATGGGGAGTTCTTCCTGTTCCTCTTTAGCCTGTGGAGGTTCTGGTTCCTCATGTTCCTCCTTAAGCTGTGGTGGTTCTGGTTTCTCCTGGTCCAGAACCGAGTTCCTCTCCTGGTTCCGGAGCTGCTGGTCAGGAAGTACTTCCTCCTCTTTACAGTCATGTTTCTGTGGGAAGCCTGGAGGGATAAAGACAAAACAAAACAAGAGTTTCACATTGCAAATATACACAAGAAAAAAAGTATAAAATTCAATTCAGCTCTATTAATTGTTAAGGTAACCACCATCCTTCCTACCCCTGCTCTGATAGAAGTAGGATTTCAGGCTCGTTCAACTGGAAACAGCAAAAAAGAGGAACAAAGTATTCACAGTGCTTCACTTTGTCCACATTTTATGTCACAGCCTTATTCCAAAATGGATTAAATTCCATTTTTTCCACAAAATTCTACACACAGTACCCCATAATGGCAACGTGAAAAAAAGTTCATGAGATTTTTGCAAATTTATTAAAAATAAAAAACTAAGAAATGACATGTACATAAGTATTCACAGGCTTTGTTCAATACTTTTGTTGATGCACCTCTGGCAGCAATTACAGCCTCAAGTCTTTTTGACTATGATGCCACAAGCTTGGCACACCTATCTTTGGGCAGTTTGGCCCATTCCTCTTTGCAGCACCTCTCAAGCTCCATCAGGTTGCATGGTAAGCATCGGTGCTCAGCCATTTTCAGATCAGAACTTCCGTTCTGTCTCATCCAGCTCATTGTCTCGCCTGCATCCTTTCACTACACTGGTGACCCTCGACGTGCCATGGAGCGCCTATTCCTCTCCCAACACTGGTGACCCAAGAGTGAGGGAGAGCGAGCTCGCCTGCATCCTTTTCTCCACATTGCAAACCCAAGGCGCCAGGGAAAGCGAGCCGAGCACAATCCCGGACTCTAGCTTCACGACCCGACAGTGGAGTTTCAGCGCATAGAATCCCAGTGCGTACTCCGCGGGTTAGAGGAGGATGACAGAATACTACTAAGTGGTCACTGTGCTGGGCGCGCACGCCACACAGCAAGCCTGCTTCAGGAACCGACTGGCCACAGCAGGAGCAAACCTGGCCAACTCGCTGTTGTGAGTGACTAAGGACTACCGTGCACTGGCGCAGGAAACAGATCCACCATCTGGCTCAAACGCCCAACGATGTGTGCTGCTATGCCCAGTCAAGCAGTCAGGAAACGGCACGGCCAGCAGCCATTAGCAGCTGCGAATGCTGGCAAAAGAAACAAGCCATTTTGTGTCACAGACACACGTTGGGGAGATGGTTTCTGGTGGATTTCTGCACCCAGAAGAGCATCTTGCTTTTCAACGCTGCAGGGTGGCAGCGGGCAGCGGTCCCAAACTTACAGCTGCTAACGGATCCACCATCAGGACATGTCGCCCACGGACACAATTGGGTCAACCACCTGTCCAGAGTCCCTTTCGGGCTGCACCCTGCACCTAAAGAAGATCTGACAGCCTCCCCGACAGAACTTACATATTTTTTTTTCGTCAACCGCTGCGCATCCTCGGGGAATTGGGCCGACCAGCTTCCCTGGATCCTTTGGGGGCTGTGCTCCGCACCCAAGGAGGAATTGGCAGAATGTTTTTCTCAGCTGCTGCGGATCAACCGAGAGTTTTTAACCGGAAAATTCCGCACCTGGGGCTAATCCACCCACACAATTTTTGCGCAGCCCGGAGGTTTTTAACGTACTGGGCCGGCCCACCATTGTTTTCCCTGCACCTTCGTCCCTAAAAGCCTGCAGAATGCCGGTTTTGTTTCCGTCAAGCACGATGCGCACCGGACCCCGCTGCACCCACCGTACTCCAGACCGTTCAACGTGCTGGAACCTGGGGCAAAGCATAAGGTGCCCCACCCTTTCCCTCCACAGACTGACATGCCCGCCGATACACTTCACCAGCAGGACGGTTCTACTGGATCGGCAACCCCGCGCTACAGCTGCTATGAGCGCTGGCTCAGACCCAAAGGACCGGTGGGTCAAAACCAATGTTCCCCCTAATTTTTCATGTGTCTGAGCATACACACAAACTCCCTGAGAATTCCTTGGACCACTGTGAGCAACATCAGATGTGCACACTGTGGCCACACCAGTATCACTTGTCCAAGACCTGAGATCATAGCAAGTTGCATGGCTTATTAAAAGAATCAAATTACAGCAGTAATTTCCGTTAGATTACTTTTAATAAAAGGATTTGGCCCACTTAGAATGAAAAAGACAAAAATCTTGTTGTTCATGAGCTGTGTAGTATGTTGTATGTCAAGTGCCAGGGTCCTGCTGTGGTCTGGGTGGGGGTCCTGTTCTGGCCTGGGTGAGGGTCCTGCTGTGGTCTGGGTGGGGGTCCTGCAGCTGCTCTGGAAGAATTGAGACATGTACACCTTTCAGAAATAAAATTTTGTTCACATTAAAACATTCACATTTTGTACAATGACGTGTGCTGTAGCACAAGCATGTGATACAGTGTAAATTCCCGTAACTCTTTGTCTATAAAATATATAATTAGACAGTTTTTATTAGCATTTCTGCTACTCACAATCTAGTAACAGCATTTAATGATTATATCCATAAATGAAAATTCTTAATGACACTAGAATAAGCACAAATCCGATTGGGAACTTAAATTTCACCTTATTTTTCCCGTCTGTCCTTCTCACTTCTCCAATGGTTGTACACTTTGTCCAGGTTGATGGTCCCATCTGCTTCTTGCTTTGACTTTATGTGCATCAGCTGGTCCAAATGTGCCATTTCAAGACCATTTCTAGATGCTGTTTTGATGATTCATTAAACTAAAGCCTCTTTCACAATCTGCTCTGGATGCTTGAAATGTAGCACAAATATCCACATGCTGTGAGATCTCCTTTAGCTCCTCACATCTAAGTGCTGCAGCCACCGTATCTGAGAATGTGCTGATTGACCCTTGTTTACGTTTTTGCTTCATTATGTACTTAAATTCGACATATTCATTGTGCTTTCCTAGCATTACTGAGGCGCCATCGGAGGTCAGCATCACCATTCTCTGCATGTCCAGTCCATGCTTGGAGTAAAACTGAGTTATTGCCTCCACAATATCCTGAGCAGTGCATGCTGTCAGCTGGATGATGCCGGCGAACACAGTTTTATGCGTAGTTGACGTCATTTTCCTCCCTCGATTTAATATATACGACGAGCATTTTGTGCACTGTTATGTCTGTGCTCTCATCTACTATCGGGGTATGTCAGGGTGCATTTTTAACATTGCACATCGTCTCATTCTGCACCATCTCATATGTACTGATCCCCTTTCCCATCTTGCGTCTTCGTACAATTCCAACAGCGTTCAAATGACTTTTCAGCTGAATGTGACGCTTGAGGTAGTACAACTTCCATTCAGTCCACACTTTTCCCTCCGAAAACCCGCTTGTCATTTTGGCTTCACAGCACGTTTTGCAGAGCAGACCTTTCTCATTTGAAAAAGAAAAAATCTCACCCAGTTTCAGCACTTGTTCTTCTGTTTGCACATACTCCGACAGCCATTCCATCTTAAAAGAACTGCATTTCTTTTTTATTTTGGCTTGGTAAGTGGAT
Organism: Pholidichthys leucotaenia; assembly: GCA_020510985.1. NCBI lineage: Eukaryota > Metazoa > Chordata > Actinopteri > Cichliformes > Pholidichthyidae > Pholidichthys > Pholidichthys leucotaenia. Next base: position 91,776,509 of record CM035841.1, read on the forward strand.
GTGCCACTGGCCGTTCATTTCACCAAAATAAGCATTTGCATCTCTTAACTCCACGGCACTGTTAGCTAGCTAACCTGCAAAATACCGGCACATATGGGCAAGTACACATAAAGCCCTTCCATCCATCCATCCATCTTCTACCACTTTTCCGGAGGTCCGGGTCGCGGAGGCAGCAGTTCAAGCAGAGAAGCCAACGGCCGGACTCTCCTCTCCAGTACCTTGGCATAGACCTTCCCAGGGAGGCTGAGGAGTGTGATCCCTCTAAAGTTGGAGCACACCCTCCGGTCCCCTTTTTTGAAGAGAGGAACCACCACCCCGGTTTGCCATGCCAAGGGCACTGCCCCCGACCTCCACGCAATGTTGCAGAGGCGTGTCAACCATGACAACCCAACAACATCCAGGGCCTTGAGGTACTCAGGGCGAATCTCATCCACCCCCGGGGCCCGGCCACCAAGGAGATTTTTAACCACCTTGGCGACCTCAGCCCCTGTGATAGGCGAGTCATCCCCTCGTCCCCAAACCCTGCTTCCTCTGTGGAAGGCGTATCAGTGGGATTGAGGAGATCCTCGAAGTATTCCTTCCACAGCCCGACGATATCCCCAGACGAAGTCAACAGTGTCCCATCCGCACCATACACAGTGTGGACAGGGAGCTGCTTTCCCCTCCTGAGCCGCCGGACAGTTTGCCAGAATCTCTTTGAGGCCGACCGAAAGTCTTGTTCCATGGCCTCGCCAAACTCCTCCCATACCCGGGTTTTTGCTTCAGCAACCACCCGAGCTGCACTCCGCTTGGCCTGCTGGTACATCTCAGCTGCTTCGGGAGTCCCACAAGCCAACCAAGCTTGATAGGACTCCTTCTTCAGCTTAATGGCCCCCCTCACCACTGGTGTCCACCACTTGGTTCGGGGGTTGCCACCACGAGATGCACCGACCACCTTGCGGCCGCAGCTCTGGGCCGCCGCTTCAACAACAGAGGTGGAGAACATGGCCCATTCAGACTCCATATCTCCAGACTCCCTCGGAATGTGGTTGAAGTTCTTCCAGAGGTGGGAGTTGAAGACCTCCCGGACAGGGGCCTCAGCCAGACGCTCCCAGCACACCCTCACTATGCGTTTGGGTCTACCAGGTCTGAATGGCTTCCTCCCTTGCCATCGGATCCAACTCACCACCAGGTGGTGATCAGTTGACAGCTCTGCACCTCTCTTTACTCGGGTGTCCAAGACATACGGTCGCAGGTCTGATGATACGATAACAAAATCGATCATCGACCTGTGATCTAGGGTGTCCTGGTGCCAGGTGCACATATGGACACCCTTATGCTTGAACATGGTGTTCGTTAAGGACAGACTGTGGTTAGCACAGAAGTCCAATAACTGAACACCACTCAGGTTCAGATCGGGCAGGCCGTTCCTCCCAATCGCCCCCCTCCAGGTTTCACTGTCGTTGCCCACATGCGCATTGAGGTCCCCCAGTAGGACAATGGAGTCTGCAAGAGGAGCACCCTCCAGCACCCCAGTCACAGACTCCAAAAAGGGTGGGTACACTGAAACATCATTTGGTGCATAGGCACAAATGATGGTCAGGACCCGTTTCCCAACCCGAAGGCGCAGGGAAGCAACCCTTTTGTCCACCGGGGAAAACTCCAATATAGAGGCAGCAAGGTGGGGGAATACAAGAATACCCACCCCTGCTCGTCGCCTCTCGCCCGGGGCAACTCCAGAAAAGGCCAAGCTCCAGCCCCTCTCCAGGAGACTGGTTCCGGAACCGGAGCTGTGTGTTGAGGTGAGGCCGACTATATCTAGCCGGTATCTCTCAACCTCGTACACCAGCTCAGGCTCCTTCCCCACCAGAGAGGTGACATTCCACGTACCAAAAGCCAGTTTAGAAAGCTTGGGATCAGTCCGCCAAGGTCTCCGCCTTTGACCGCCACCTAATCCACATAGCACCGGACCCCCATGATCCCTCCTGCAGGTGGTGAGCCCACTGGAGGGCGGACCCATGTAATTCCTTCGGGCTGAGCCCGGCCGGGTCCCATGGGTGGAAACCCGGCCACCAGACGCTAGCCTTCGAGCCCCTCCCCCAGGCCTGGCTCCAGGGTGGGGCCCCGGTAACCCCATACCGGGCGAGGTACACTGAATCCTTGATATACAATTTATCATGAGAGTCTGTTGGATCGTTCTTAGTCTGGCCCGTCCCCCAGGACCAGTTTGTCTTGGGAGACCCTATCAGAGGCAAATTGCCCCAGACAACATAGCTCCTGGGATCACTGGGGCACGCAAACCCCCCCACCACGATAAGGTGACGATCCATGAAGGGGCACATAAAGCCCTATCAATGATCATTGGCTGGACAGTGTTAGTCATCTCAGTCAATCTCATGCATAATGACCGAGGCTATGACATTATTCATATTTCTTGGACAAAGAGAATATGTGGTGCAATTATCATAACACTTGTTGCATAAATCACATTATAGTCACCACGCATGAGCTTGTGCTGCAGGGGCGAAATCCTTTGTCTGGTTGGCTCTTCCTCTCCCCGGGAGGTGTCTAGCACTCACTTGATGCCTCCCGGAGACACTTCCTCCGTCAGGCAATTATTCTCTCCCTCCTCTTGCTGCTTCTGGGTGTGAGAGAGTGCCCACACGCTGTCTATTGTTCAGTGTTCACTACAATGTGTTTATTTTATTTACAGTTCAGGTTGGATTTTATTTTATGTGCCACATAGATTTTTTCAGTTCAATTCAGCTTTATTTATAAAGCGCCACATCACAACAGAAGTCATCTCATAGCGCTACAAAATGCAGAGAAAACCTCACAATTTCAGCAAGACCCAGATGATCAGAATCAGAATGAGATTTATTGCCATTGTTCATGTAGTACGCAAACTAGGAATTTGTCTCGATGCAATGCTGCAACATTAAACATGGAAAAAAAAAACAACAACTATGCATGCAATAAGATGTAGAATATGAATGAGTAATACTAATCTATGCAATTTTTAAATATATTAACAAGCAGCAGATATTGTGGAGTTCCACATAGTGCAGTCGGTAGTGCAAAAGAAAACAGTGATAATTATCATGAGTCCGGTTGAGCTGCTGTACGTAGTGCACGAGAGTCTAATAAGTCACTTAGTGTTCAGCAGTCTCATGGCAGAGGGGAAGAAGCTATTCATGTAGCGGGAGGTTTTAGTCTGAATGGACCGAAGTCTTCTGCCTGAGGGGAGGGGGGCAAACAGTGCGTGTCCAGGGTGTGAAGGGTCGGCTATGATCCGACCTGCACGCCTCCGGGTCCTGGAGATGTACAGGTCCTGGAGGGATGGGAGCTTGCAGCCGATCACCTTCTCAGCAGCACGCACAACGCGCTGCAGTCTTAGTCTGTCCCTGGCGGTGACTCCTGCGTACCACACGGTGATGGAGGTGGTGAGGATGGACTTGATGATGGCCGTGTAGAACTGCACCAACATCTTGGTGGGTAGCTTGAGCTTCCTCAGCTGCCGCAGGAAGAACATCCTCTGCTGGGCCTTTTTGATGAGGGAGCTGATGGTCGGCTCCCACTTGAGGTCCCGGGTGATGGTGGTGCCCAGGAAGCGGAAGGAGTCCGCAGTGGTGATGGGAGAGTCTGTGAGGGTAAGGGGGGGGGGGGCAGAGGGGCTGTGACTTTTCTGAATTCCACGATCATCTCCACTGTCTTCAGAGCGTTCAGCTGCAGGTTGTTGTGGCTGCACCAGGACGCCAGCTGGGCCACCTCTCTCCTGTAGACGGACTCGTCGCCGTTGGAGATGAGCCCGATGAGGGTGGTGTCGTCCGCAAACTTGATCAGCTTGACAGACTGGTGGCTGGAGGTGCAGGAGTTGGTGTACAGGGAGAAGAGCAGGGGGGAAGTACACAGCCCTGGGGTGATCCGGTGCTGATGCTAACAGAGTCTGAGACAGTCTTTCCCAGCCGCACATGCTGCCTCCGGTCCGTCAGGAAGTCGGTGATCCACCTGCAGAGGGAGTCAGGCACGTTGAGCAGGGACAGCTTGTCCTGGAGCAGAGCGGGGCGGATGGTATTGAATGCAGAGCTGAAGTCCACAAACAGGATCCTGGCATAGGTTCCTGGGGAGTCCAGGTGCTGCAGGATGGAGTGGAGGGCCAGGTTGACTGCGTCGTCCACAGACCTGTTGGCTCTGTAGGCAAACTGCAGCGCGTCCAGGAGGGGAGTGGTGATGGTCTTGAGGTGGGGCAGGACCAGGCGCTCAAAGGACTTCATGACTACAGAGGTGAGCGCTACAGGTCTGTAGTCGTTAAGTCCAGTGATCCGTGGCTTCTTGGGGACAGGGACGATGGTAGAGGTTTTGAGGCAGGCCGGCATGTGGCATGACTTCAGGGAGGTGTTAAAAATGTCTGTGAAGACAGGAGTCAGCTCCTCCGCACAGTGTCTCAGGGTGGAGGGAGACACGCCGTCCGGACCGGGGGCCTTGTGCGGGTTCAGTCTGGAGAACTGTCTGTGCACGTCCTGCTCACTGATGGCAAGGGCAGGGGGGGAGGGGGGGGGCGCCTTTGATGAAGTGGGGACCATGGAGGCAGTGGCGCTGGGGGGGAGGGGGGGAGTTGGACACAGCTGACGAGGTGTCAAAACGGGCATAGTGTTGGGACAGTCTTTGACAAAGGGCTTTGTCATCCTGTCCCTTAGAAGCCTGAGGCCGATAGTTGGTGATTTGCCTCAGTCCTCTCCACACAGAAGCAGAGTCGTTAGCAGTGAACTGTTGCTGGAGTCTCTCAGAATACACAGATTTAGCTCTCCTCAGCTCTCTGCTAAACCGGTATTTGACCTCCCTGTAGTAGTCCCTGTCTCCACTTTTCAACGCTGCTTCCTTCTCCTTCCTGATCTGTCTGAGCTTAGTTGTGAACCAGGGCTTGTCGTTAGAGTAACTCACCCTGGTGCGCGATGGAAGAATGCTCTCCTCACAAAAGTGGATATATGAGGTCACAGTGTCCGTGTACTCATCCAGATCATGCGTGGCTCCTTTAAACATGCCCCAGTCAGTTGTTTCCAAGCACGTGCTCAGCTCCTCCCCAGCTTCACTGGTCCATTTCCTCGTAGTGCTCACAACAGGTTTTGTGAGCTTCAGTCTCTGTCTGTATGTGGGAATCAGGTGGACCATCACGTGATCAGATAGTCCGAGCGCAGCGCGGGGAACAGCGTGATACGCGTCCTTAACTGTAGTGTAACAGTGATCCAGCGTGTTCTCTCCTCTGGTGGGGCATTTAATAAACTGTTTGTATCGGGGGAGTTCGTGGCTCAGGTTGCTCTGGTTAAAGTCGCCAACCACAATAACCAGAGAGTCCGGAAAAGTCCGCTCCGCTTGCTGAATGTGATCCGCAAGCGCACGCTGAGCCTCGCGCACGTCCGCGTCGGGCGGGACGTAAACAGCGGCCAGGATGAATGAAGCGAACTCACGCGGGGAATAAAATGGCTTGCAGTTGATGAATAAATATTCCAGAGCGGGAGAACAGTGTTGGGAGATCACAGTTACATCGGAGCACCAGCTGCTGTTGATGTAGAAGCAGACTCCTCCGCCTGTGGTCTTGTCGGAGAGCCACGAGTCTCGATCAGCACGAAACAGCTGAAATCCCTCGAGGAGGAGCGCGCTGTCCGGTGTCTTTTCCTTGAGCCAGGTCTCAGTAAAGTAGAGGGCACACGAGGTGGAGAGGTCCTTAAAACGCATCAGCAGTCTCAGTTCATCTACCTTGTTATAAAGAGAATTGACGTTGGACAGAAATATCCCAGGCAAAGCCATGCGCGTGCCTCTCCTGCGAAGCCACATGAGGGCGCCCGCTCGTCTTCCTCTCTTTCGCTGTCTCACTTTTTGGGCTAAAAAGTGAACCAGATCGGCGGCAGGAGCCAAAAAAACTGGGAGTAGGTCCGTGGGAGTGAAAGTCCTGATATTTAGTAGCTCTTCACAGGTGTAAGAGCAGGCAGACACACAATTGACAAACAAAAACAAACAAAGAAAAGCGCGAAAAGATCCCCCGTGAGCAAGCACTAAGCGATGGTGGAGAGGGAAAAACTCCCATTTAAAGGGTACCAATGGTCCTAAATGAAATAAAGATATTATATTGAGCCCGTCTCAATTTCTAGTTCAAGTTTTTCTTCTGAACAGAACGCCGGCAATGCAATATCAATCCATTGCCGATGTGCTTGTTCAGCTATGGCAGCAAAACATGCGCGCAGCCATACTGGCGGCTACATGGCCTGCCAGGACGCCTCCTGTGACGTAGTAACGTTGATACCGCGATCTGGATCAATATTGGCTGAGCCTGGAGTGCCCGGCTGAGCAGTGGCTGTTTTGATATCGCAAAATGGCGGAATGTAAAGCATTTGGATGTCTCAATAATAAGAGAAAAAACAAAAATAAACACTTCTTTTGTGTACCCAAACCGAGAGCGGTTCTGGCCAATTCGCCGTGGCTGGCCACGCAAGACTACCGTGCACTAGCCCAGGAGGCAGACCGGATCATCATCACCACCAGGGCAATCACAGTCAATGCGGCAGCGATGGAGCCCAGCGAGACGACCAGAGGAGGCGAGGAGCCACGCTCCGTAATATCCAGCTCGGATATTAAGTCCTTTGCTCGAGTGACCCAGCCAACAGCACAAGCCAACGTCACAGCTACAGGCGGTAAGTTCCACACACTGCTCACTCAGTTCCCAGCACTCACGGTCCCGACGTTTTCCGCGGCCATCGCTAAACACTGGGTGGAGCACTTTATCACCACCACCGGGCCGCCCATTTTTGCAAGACCTCGGCGCTTGGATGCAGCTAAACTGGCCATAGCACGCGAGGAGTTCGCCAACCTGGAAAGGTTGGGCATCATCAGGCGCTCGAACAGCCCATGGGCATCCCCGCTACACATGGTCCCTAAGGCTGAGGGATCGTGGCGACCGTGCGGTGATTTCCGCAGGTTGAACAACGCCACAGCGCACGACCGCAACCCGATTCCCCACATACAGGATTTTTCCGTTCACCTCGCCGGGGCACACACTCCACACTGGTCACTCACATCACTGCGAGAAATGGACTGTACAGTGAAACCTGTCCATCACTGGTACACGCTGAGTATTGACTTTTCAGTATCAACGCTGTGACGTCACATCGGCATGTGTCAGGGCGGCGCGCATAGTTTTCATTGACTGGCCATGCCGGTGGCTGTATTTGCATATATCTCTGGTGGTAGATGGCTGGCAACAATTATTTACCCAAATAACGAATACTTTGCCTAATGTTTTCAAGTTGAATGCGTTTTCACGACCACCACAGGTACGCTTTAACAGGAAGAAACCTCTAGCAGAACCAGGCTCAGGGAGGGGCAGTCATCTGCTGTGACTGGCTGGGGGTGAGGGGATACAGTTCAACATAAGTTATCCGAAATGGTTGATGGCTGAAGCCACAGCTTATATTGCCCACCCATATTCCATCCAAGAATTCAAAAGAAAAAACAAAACAAGAGCGATTACAATTCAGAACATAGCTAAGACAAAATGTGACAAAAAAACTAAGCTACAACACAACGCAGACTGGATATGAAAATCCTTATGGGATAGAGAGGATAAAGAGGACAGACATAAAGAACATAACAGTGAGATGCCAAGTATATTATTGGAGGTCACCCAGCAGTATGGATCTATTAACAGCAGAACAGAAGTGGGGTTAAGGGACACAAAATCCCTCCCTAATCGTAGGCTATATTAAAAAGGAAGGATTGTACCCTGTTCTTAAAAACTGAGACCGAGTCTGACTCCCGGACCCAGAGTGGTAATTGGTTCCATAGAGAAGGAGCTTGATAGCAGAAGGCTCTGCCTCTGAATGCACTTTTGGAGATTATGGGCATTACAAGTAATCCAGCATTTTGGGAGTGTAGTGCTCTATTAGGATGGTAAGGTAATATCAGAACTTTTATATATAAGGGGGCCTGATTATTATGAGCTTTTTAAGTGAGAAGAAGGATTTTAAACTTAATTCTAAACTCTATGGGAAGCCAGTGAAGGGAGGACAGAACTGGGGAGATATGATCCCTTTCTAGAGCCAGTTAAAACTCTTGCAGCAGCATTTTGGATCAACTGAAGATTTTTTAAGGATATTTTAGGACAACCTGACAATAAGGAGTTGCAATAATCTAATTGAGAGCTGACAAAGGCGTGGATCAGTCTCTCAGTATCGTTCAGAGACAAGATGCTCCTCATCTTGGCAATATTGCGCAGATGATAGAAGGCAGTCTTAGAAACAAATTTAATATGTGAATTAAAGGACAGATCTTCATCAAAAATAACTCCAAGGTTAATCACAGAACTATTCAGAGTGAGAGTGACGGCATCCAAATTAAGAGCATGATTTGGAAAGGAGTTTCTAAGGTGTTTTGGGCCAACAAGAACGACTTCAGACTTATCTGAGTTTAATAGCAGAAAATTACAATTCATCCAGGCTTTGATATCCTTAAGACAGGCATCTAACTTGGCTAATTGATTACAATCATCGGGCTTCATTGACAGGTATAGCTGTGTCGTCTGCGTAACAATGAAAATGTATACAGTGCTTTCTAATGATATTGCTAAACGGAAGCATATATAAACTAATAAAAAGAGTAGGGCCAAACACAGATCCCTGTGGAACTCTGTGACTGAGCTTAGAGTTGGAAGAAAATTCATCATTGATATGAACAAACTGAAATCTATCTTATCTATTGGACAAATAAGATCTAAACCACTGCAGCGGAGTTCCGCTCAGTCCAATATAGTGTTCTAATCTATCAAGTAGAATGGCATGATCGATAGTGTCAAAGGCTGCACTAAGATCTAAAACGACAACAGAAACAAGTCTATTATCAGATGCGATAAGAAGGTCATTAGTGACCTTCACTAAGGCAGTTTCAGTGCTGTGATGAGCTCTGAACCCAGATTGAAACTCCTCAAACAAACCAACTCCCTGCAAGTGGTCAAACAATTGCGCAGCAACAACTTTTTCCAAGATTTTTGAAATGAAAGGCAGATTAAGAGATTGGTTGGCAGTTAGCCAAAACTCATGGATCGAGCGTCGGCTTTTTGAGTAAAGGTTTAATTACAGCAGTTTTAAAAGCCAGTGGTACATAACCAAGAGTTAGAGAAGAATTAATTATATGAAGAATATGGCTACCAATAATTGGGAAATAACCTGGTAGGAATAGGATCCAAAAGGCAAGATGAAGGCTTAGATGAGGAGATTATTTTATCCAACTCTAAGAGGTCGATTGGAGTAAACTTATCTAAACAGCTATCAATTGAGGGAGTTGTAGTAGTTAATGTACTTAAGTTTACGGTAGGAAGAATCTGACTGATTTTATCTCTAATAGATAAAATTTTATGATTGAAAAAGTTCAGAAAGTCCTGATGAGAAAGTTCAGGGGGGATGCGAGGATTGACCGAGTCCTGACACTTTGTCAGCCTGGCTATAGTGTTGAAAAGAAACCTGGGGTTATTCATATTTGCTTCTATTAATGCAGAATAATAACTTGATCTAGCTTTTCTAAGAGATTTTTTATAAATTAAGAGATGATTTCTCCACGCTAAATAGAATTCCTCTAAATTAGTAGAACGCCATTTCCTTTCCAATTGACAAGTCTTCTGTTTTAAGCTACGAGTTTCTGAGTTAAACCAAGGGGTTAGAAATCTCTGGTTAGACTTTTTCTTTTTTAAAGGGGCTACCAAATCTAGAGTCCGATGCAGAGAGGCTGTAACAATATCTACCATGCAATCAATTACAAAAGGAGCAGGCTCTCCATCTTTTATTTCCGTTGTGTTGACCCATGGTATAGAGGAGACAATCTGCAAAAATTTGGCAACAATGTCATCTGAAAGACATCTGCTGTAGTAGTATTTTTCTTTAGGAGTCAAATCATCAAAAATAGTGAAATCAAAGGTTAACAGACAATGGTCTGACAGTACAAGATTATTAGGAGACACTACCAGATTTTCTATATCTATACCACAAGTCAAAACTAGGTCCAATGTATGGTGGAGATAATGGGTAGAATTTTCTACTTTCTGGGAAAACCCCATTGAGTCTAAAATTGAGTTGAATGCCTTATTAAGACAGTCACTCTAGTTCATCTGATTGACCTCTCATTCGACTAATAAGAGCCTTGAATTGGGTTTCTGAAACCTTGAAGAACCAATGACTGAAAACCTAGCAAGAAGGACCCGCCTACCAAAGCTGTGAATGCAGTGAGCCAATTGAAGCAGAGAAGTTCGTGAGCTGTTTTTTTTAAGGCTGGGTGAAGACAGACTGCTGCTGCAGAGAAAAAAAGGACCCGCAGGAAGAACCCCACAGACCCAGCAGCACGGAGACCATCCACAAGTGAAACCTCTGTGACAGCGACTGACATTCGCGCAACGGCATGTTCGGCCAGGCGGTGCTTGTTTTGTTTTGTTTTTGTCCCAGCAGAATAGACGTTAGGATTGCCTTCCATGGTCATCATAGACCGACGGAGGCCGAAGACGAAGGCTGAGTGACACATGCGTTTGCCAGTCTATTTTTAATTACTACTGTTATTTGTTTTGAAAAATCGTTCGCCAAAAACCGCAATCATGGAAGCGCAAAATCGCAATAATGGAATTATGTTTTCATCGGGTCGCGAGACCAGCGTCGCGTTCGTCTGACAATGAGGAAGAAGTTCGCCAGCTCTGCTTCTGCTGTGAAGAGGTAAGGTGTTCTAAGCTAAATTATCCTTTGTCCCTGAAAATTGTAATCAAAATGACTTTTGACCGATCGGTAAATTACAGCTGTGCGTCATCGCTGCATGACGGACCATGGCGCAACGGGCGAAGTCTTTCCTCTGTAGTGGGGGGGGGGGACAACCCCCCCCCCCCACACACACACACAGAGCCCTGAGTGTCACCTTTCATTAGAGCCCAAAAGGAAGCTTCTACATTGAAGCATTCAAAAGTTACAGACGTTTTTCCAAACTGTGCCATTTGGCACAATTTGGCACAGTTCCAAAACGCCTGGGAACAACCTGAGAAAAAAACTGTGTAATATATTCATTTTTTGTGGTATTGTTACAAAATTTTGACCTCAGCTGGATAACACTTGGTTCTACATTTCTGTTGCATTTTCCAGCCCGGATCTGAAGCTGTGTGTTATTTGCAAGCATTTGTATCCAAAAAAACACCCAGGCCAAATTTATTTTCTTCAAGTTCACTATGTTTAGATGACTGTAACTCAGTGGCCGGAGCACTTAGAGAGATTATGACTGTTTTGCCAAAAAATTCAAAGTGTTTTCTTTTAAATGAGACCAACCCCATGAAGATGCTGCAAAGGGTTGAAAAACAGCTTTGGATTTAATTTGGGCACGTTATTTTTTGGCGTTTTTAGGGAAATTGACCGGAGTGCAAGGGGTTAAATAACCAGAGGGAGTTGAATCATTCAAACCAATATAATCTTCTTGCCCAAGCCAAGCCTCTGTGAGGGATAAGAAATCGAACTGATGATCGATTAATAGATTATGGACTAACTGAGACTTGGGAGTTAGAGACCTAATATTTAATAAACCACATTTAATTTTAAAATTTTGGGGAGGAACAGAGGTCAAATTATTAAATTTAGAGACTTGAGGTTTGATTTGAATTTTACCAACATTTTGTTTAATCACTTTGGGATGTTTATGCATTCTATTTTATTAACTTTTTTTATTAACTTTGGGGGGAGCAGAGAAAGGTTCTTTAAGGGAGAAGACGGGGCAAAGTTGAGGGGTGGTGGATGAGGAGGAGCTGCAGAAAGACGTATTTATCAGGTTGTGTTGTATTTGTCTTGAGTTATAATATTTTGGGAAACAGGAGACAGACACAATCTCTGTAGGGTTATAAATCGAAGGGTGATCCAAACAGTGCAAATTATATGGATTAATGGGATTAATATGAGAAGTGGAAACAGAACCAAAAAGGGGCTTATTGGCAGACCCAGGAGCTTCAGAGTGAGTAAACACACCAAATTTCAGTCACTGTACCAAAAAACACTGAATGGAATAGAACAGATTGTCTCTTAAAACACGTGCACCAAGTCTATTTGGGTGGATGCCATCAGGCCTCATAAGTGATGGGCGGTTCCAAAACAAGTTAAAATTGTCTACAAAACCAATGTTAAAAATAGGACAAGTAAAACACAGCCAAGTATTAAGACTAAGAGTTCTGCTAAAATAATTGCAGCCTCGTCTGAGAGGTGCCAAAGGCCCAGAGATAAACGCACGCCTGCCACAGTTCATAAGAGTGGACAGAAGGCTCCTGAAGTCACTCTTTAAAATCTCAGACACTTCATCTGGGATGTTATTGCATCCAACATGTACTATGACAGTTTGAACGTGGGGGAATTCATTTAGCAGGTCAGGGATAAGGGCTTCAATATCAGAGACTCTAGCCCCAGGAAAAAAATCTAGTGGTACAGTACCTGCTTCTGACGTTCCTCACAATCAAGTCACCTATTACCAGCATTGTCGGGGGGGGGGGGTGTTTGTCAGTAGATTCTGACGTGGAGAATAACTGTCGAGGGTGTTGTTGTTGTGAAGGCGGGGTGATGCACTCTCTTCTATTTGGAGCTGGTGTGTAATTTGGCACACCTAGAGTTGTCTTCATCCGGGGTTTGCGGACCTGAGCCGCTGCTGAAGGAGAGGAAGGAGGAGGAGGGGGGGCCACGGGTGGACGGCCAGTGTCCAGGTGAGGAAAATCCTCCAGAGAAAGGATGTCGAATTTATTATCCAGGACCAGAGGAAGAGAAGAGGCGTGGCCCTGTCTGGGAGACTGACGATGATTGCCAGCTGGTCCATCAAAGTTCCAGGACGCACACTGAGTGTGAGAAGTATCGACCGGGGCTTTGGGCTTAGCCCCGAGACGAAGCCAGTGTCGACTGCTCTGGTCCTGGACATTTGAAGAAGCCAGAACCGGAGCAGGAATGGAAGTGGATGGAGAAGCGCTGACCTCCCCCAGGTAGGTAGCCGTCTCTGCCAACTGCAAATTGGTTGCCGGAGACGTTGTTTGCCTGAGTATAATGGTGTCAAGATGTTCCTCAGCCTCCCGAATCTTGCAGAGGTTGGCGAGTCTCACTTCCAGCTCAGAAACCTTACTAAGAAGGGACACACAACGGATACAGGTCGGGGATGGAGCCATGGCGTTCCAGGCGATGAGGTGGATTGCCAGCAGCCAGCCAAAAACAGCTAAAACAGCTAAAAACAAGTTAGCTAAAAACAGCTAAAAAGGCTAAAAACTGGTTAGCAGGTAGCCTAGCCCGGTAAAAACAGCCCAGCTGGGGGTCCGACCACCCGTGCGTCCCATCGGGCTTTTCAGCGAGGCAGTACCAAGCTAGCACCAAAAAGAAACTAATATCAACAAACAGAGATTAAAAACGAAATCAATAAAAACCAACAAAAGCCGACAAAATAGCACTCTGACACGAAGCGTGTGTGTCGCTGAGCGGGGAAAAATGATTAGAAACATGAACAGGTTGGTGGTGAGCAGAGAACGCGGGAGCAGTGCGCGATTGCATAAGCGTGCAGCTTAGAGGGAACATTGGTCAGAACCCCTTCTGGGTGTTCGGTGGGTGGGGGTGCTGTGTGGGGGCACAGTTTAGGAGTTCTCTCACACCCAGAGCCAGGGGGAAGGGGAGAATAATGGGCAGTAAGAGGAGGTCTCACCTGGGGGTATCAAACGGGACAGCAAAGACTCTGTGACCCCCCTGGGGAGAGGATTAAATGCCGGAGAGAAGAAGTGTGTTTGTGCAGAACCCGCACGTATTACGTTAATGTGCTGCATTTCTCTTTGTTCACACAACAATGTCCGTATGTATGGCAATAAAGAGAGAAAAGAGGAATGTACAGAGACCCAACTTGCGCAGCAGCTCAGCAGAGCTCCGAAGCCTGTTTTGCTTATATGTTGTTAGCAAACAAATAAAGTTCTGTGTCATCCAGCTCGTTGCCTCGCCTGCATCCTTTCGCTACACTACACACACACACACAGTGGATGTAACAAGTCAGGCTGCACGGTGGCGCAGTGGTTAGCACCGCGGCAGCACAGTTTACCCTCGGCCGGGGGATCGCGGGGATCATGAGATCGTGGGTTCGATCCCTGCCCCCGGCCAACAGTGATCTGTGTGGAGTTTGCATGTTCTCCCCGTGTTTGCGTGGGTTTACTCCGGGATTTCTCCGGTTTCCTCCCACATGCCAAAATATGCAGGTTAGGGAGTTAAGGGGCGCTTGCGCACGCAGCGACTGGCAGCTGGTGGCTCGTCACCGGACTGCAGAACAAATCTACCTACAGGTACAAAATAAGTCCAAAAAAAAAAAAAAAAAAAAAAAAAAAAAGTCTACACACCCGTTTAAATGCCAGGTTTTTGTGATGTAAAAAAATGACCAAGATAAATCATTTCAAAACTTTTTCCACCATTAATGTGATCTATAACCTAATTGGAAAAACAAACTGAAATCTTTTAAGGGGAAAAATTAAAAAAAAAAAATACTTACAATAACCCGTTTGCATAAATATGCACACCCTCTTAAAAATGGGGATGTGGCTGTGGTCAGAGTTAACCAATCACATTCAAACTCATGTTAATGGGAGTCAGCAAACACCTGCCACCATTTAAAGTGCCTCTGATTAACCCCAAATTAAGTTCAGCTGTTCTAACAGGCTTTTCCTGACATTTTTGTAGTCACATCTTACAGCACAAGCCATGGTCTGCAGAGAGTTTCCAAAGTATCAGTCAGGAGAAGGGTACAAAAGAATTTCCAAGGCATTAAATATAAGATAAGATAAGATAAGATAAGATAAGCCTTTATTAGTCCCACAACGGGGAAATTCCAGGATTGCAACAGCACAGGGATAGCAACACTCAGAGCAACAATCAGAAGGCAAGAAAAAAACAAGCAAGCAAGAGCAGCTAATATACATATGTACGTATTACTATAAAATATATATATATACACACACACACAGACACACAGTGCAGAGCATTGTAGCTAGATGGAATAAATATGTAAATATATAAACACCCACAGTACGGAGCATTGCAGCTAGGTGGAATAAATATGCAAGTATATAAACACACACAGTGCGGAGCAATGTAGCTAGATGGAATAATATGTAGATATATAAATATATAAACACACCCAGTGCTGAGCATTGTAGCTAGATGGAATAAATATGTAAATATATAAACACACACAGTGCAGAGCATTGTTGCTAGATGGAATGAAACAGCATAACCGTCTACTTAGTTATCCTACATGGTATGATTATGTGCCCATACATATTCTCACCCTCCATAGCGACCGGTATGTTCCTAGTTGTATGCCGGAGGGGACCATTGTGTAAGTCTATTGCATCTTTTGCATTCAAAAAACTATTAGTTTGTTACGACTTTTTGCTATCTCTGCGAGCAGCCCTGCTTAGGTTGTACAGTCTGACAGCCGTTGGTAGGAAGGACCTACGAAACCTCTCGGTTGTGCACCTGGGATGATGTAGTCTGCTGCTAAATGAGCTCCTCAGTGCATTCAGTATGTCCTGCATAGGGTGGAACTCGGACTCCAGCAGAGATGACAGTTTAGCCACCGTCCTTCTCTCTCCTATCTCCTCCATCGGATCAAGGCGCTGCCCCAGGACAGAGCTAGCTTTCTTAATCAGTTTGTTCAGTCTCTTCCTATCGGCTGCAGTAATGCCACTGCCCCAGCAGACCACTCCAAAAGTGATGGCTGATGCCACCACCGTGTCATAGAATGACTTCAGCAGCGCCCCTTGTACACCAAAAGACCTGAGTCTCCTCAGCAGGAACAGCCTGCGCTGTCCCTTCTTGTAGAGTGCATCAGTATTGTGTGACCAGTCTAGTTTATTGTTCAGATGAATACCCAGGTACTTATAGGATGTCACCATCTCGATGTCTGTTCCCTGTATATTTACTGGTACTGTGAGGGGCTGCCCATGCCTGCGGCAGTCCACCACCAGCTCCTTAGTTTTCCTCGCGTTGATCTGGAGGCAGTTCCGATGGCACCAGTCCACGAAGTCCTGGATAAGCCCTCTGTACTCAGCTTCATCTCCATTGGAGATGAGGCCAACGATCGCAGAGTCATCAGAGAACTTCTGTAGATGGCAGTGTGTTGTGTTGTGTGAGAAGTCCGCAGTATAAAGAGTGAACAGGAAGGGAGCCAGCACCGTTCCCTGGGGGGCCCCCGTGCTACTGATGATCGTGTCGGACACACAGTCCCGGGTTCTCACAAACTGAGGCCGGTTCGTGAGGTAGTCCAGGATCCATGATGACAGGTGCTGGTCCACCCCTGCGCGCAGCAGCTTGTCCTTCAGGATCATCGGTTGGATGGTGTTGAAAGCACTGGAGAAGTCAAAGAACATGATCCTCACCATATTCCCGGGCTTCTCCAGGTGGGACAGAGAACGGTGAAGGAGGAAGATCACCGCATCCTCCACCCCAATGCCATGCTGGTAGGCGAACTGGAGTGGATCCATCGCTGGTTCCACCAGGGGGCGGAGGTGAGCAAGGAGCAGTCTCTCCAGGGTCTTCATCAAGTGGGACGTCAAGGCCACCGGTCTGTAGCTGTTCAGGTCTTTGGGGTGGGAAGTTTTTGGTACAGGTACCACACAAGATGTTTTCCACAGCTGTGGTACCCTCCCCAGTTTCAGGCTCATGTTGAAGATATACGTCACAATCCCACACAGCTGGTCTGCACAGGACTTGAGGAGCTTTGCGCTGATGCCGTCCGGTCCCGGCGCCTTCCTCGCCTTGATCTTCCTCAGCTCCGTCCTCACCTGGGTCCTGGTCAGGGTCAGGATGGGGGGCTGTGTGTTGGGAGTGGGGGGGGTGTTGGTGGAGTGGGGAGTGGGCAGCAGGACTTGATTTCTTTAGAGGCAGCAGTGGTTGTTGTGCAGTCAGGGGGGAGGGCGGTTGGTCAAATCTATTGAAAAACAGATTCAGGTTGTCCGCCCACTCCCTGCCCCCTGTGGCCTGGGGGGAGGTATTCTGGAGCCCCGAGATGGTTTTGAGGTTTCTCCAGACCCCGCTGATGTCGCTCTGTTGCAGCTTGTCCTCCATCTTCTTCCTGAAGCTGTCCTTGCCTTCTCTGATCTTTCTCCTCAGCTCCCTCTGTACGGACTTCAGCATCTCCCTGTTCCCTGACCTGAAGATCCTCTTCTTCTCTCTCAGAAGTGTTTTTATCTCAGGGTTGATCCAGGGTTTGTTGTTTGAGTGACGCCGTATGGTCTTGGTGGGAACGGATTTGTCCACACAGAAGCTGAGGTAGCCCGTGAAGGTGTGAATGAGGCCATCGATGTCCTCACCATGTGGATCGCAGAGCTGCTTCCAGGCAGTGGCTTCAAAACAGCCCTTTAGGGTGTCCATTGTCTCCTCAGACCATAACTCCACAGTGTGCATGGCCGGAGGTTGTCTGTGCACTAGGGGTTTGTACACCGGCCGGAGATGAACCAAGTTGTGATCCGATCTCCCGAGTGGGGGGAGTTGTGATGAGGTGTACGCCTCCTTAGTGTTTGCGTAGAATAAATCCAGTGTTTTATTGTCTCTAGTGTGGCATGTGACATACTGGGTGAACGTGGGTAGAATGGGAGACAGTGAAACATGGTTGAAATCGCCTGAGATGAGGAGAAGAGCATCTGGGTGTTCTGTCTGCAGCCTGCTGGTTACTGAATGGATGACGTCACGTGCTGTCCCAGCGTTCGCCGTCGGATTTGCATAAACAACAATGCAGATCACGTGTGAGTGTTCTCTCGGGAGATATGTAGGCCTCATGCTAACAGCTAGCAACTCAATGTCTTTGCTGCAGTGTCGTTGTTTAACAGTGATATACCAAGTGATAACAAGTGATTTAACTTGTTATCACTTGTCACCAAGTGACAATCGATAATTGTCACTTGGTGACAATTATCACCAAGTGATTTAACAGTGATATACCAAGGAACACAGTGAAGACAGTCATCATCAAGTGGAGAAAATATGGCACAACAGTGAGATTACCAAGAACTGGACGTCCCTCCAAAATTGATGAAAAGAAGAGAAGAAAACTGGTCAGGAAGGCTGCCAAGAGGCCGACGGCAACATTGAAGGAGCTGCAGGAATTTCTGGCAAGAACTGGCTGTTTAGTACATGAGACAACAATCTGGCATCTTTCTCATACGTCTGGGCTATGGGGTAGGGGAGCAAAACCGAAGTTTTATCTTACGAAGAAAAACATCCAAGCCCGGCTACATTTTGCAAAAACACATTTGAAATCTCCCAAACACATGTGGGAAAATGTGTTAAGGTATAATGAAACCAAGGTTGAACTTTTTGGCCATGAACTTTTTTTCTCTCCTCATTTCAGGTGCCACATGAGTAGGCACTCGTTTTTTATTTACCATCAGTTTTTTTTCTTGCCACAACTTTTTGATCCTTTAACCCCGTATCCATCACAGATACCAAGCACACATGTATTGCGGCACTGACATTGATATTGGCCATCTTTCTGCTCATATCGCCAATGACTTCTGACCCAGTGAGTGGAGGAGCTAATGTTTCAAGTAAAGCTCAGCTCTGAGCATTGCGCTGCCCCACGGTGCTAACGCAAAGATCCGATATCCCACGAGAAATCAGGCGAAAACGACATGGATGTCTAGTGGGAGTGAAGCGACGTGCGAGGAGAATAAGGTACATACGGGTCATTCCAGCCGTTATGGGAAATGTGAGATCAGTGCTTAACAAAACGGACAAATTGGCGGCTATGTCCTGGTATGAAAGTACCTTCAGAGAGATTAGCATTATGTTGTTTACTGAAATGTGGCTAACTGAACTAGCAACAGATGCTAACAACGGACTGGAGGGCTTTCACTTAGTACGGGCAGATCGGACACCAGATAGTGGGAAAAGCAGAGGTGGGGGGCTGATTATGTTTATGAAAAACAGATGGTGTAATCCTGGGCACACCACGATTAGAGAACAACATTACAGCAAGGACACTGAGTTGCTTGTTGTTAGCATGCGACCAGCATACCTCCCCAGAGAGTTCTCACATGTCATCTGGATTGTTATTTATGCATCCTCCTCTGCAAGCGCTGAGGCAGCATGTGACGTAATCCCCTCAGTCACTACCAGGCTGCAGACACAGCACCCAAATGCTCTCCTGATCATCTCTGTTGATTTTAACCATACTTGACCGTCCTTCATTCTGCCCACTTTGACCCAGTATGCCACGTTCCACACCAGAGACAATAAAACACCGGATTTATTTTATGCAAATACCAAGGAGGTTTACACCGCATCACCACTCCCCCCTCAGAAGTTTGGACCACAACTTCGTTCACCTCCCGCCTGTGTACAAGCCCCTGGTACACAGGCAACTTCCTGTTACCTGCAAAGTGAAGACATGGTCTAAGGAGGCGGAGGATGCTCTGAAGGACTGGTTTGAATCCACTGTATGGGGGCAGCTTTGTGATCCACATGCTGAGGACCTCGACGGCCTCACACACACCATCACAGACTACATCAACTTCTGTGTCGACAACACCGTACTTACCAAGACCATACAGTGTTTCTCAAACAACAAACCCTGAATCAACCCTGATAAAAGGTCACTGCTGAAGGAGAAGAAAAGGATCTTCAGGTTGGGAAACAAGGAGGAGCTGAAGTCCCGACAGAGGGAGCTAAGGAGGAAGATCAGAGAGGGGAAGGACAGCTACAGGAAGAAGATGGAGGATAAGCTGCAACAGAGTGAAGTCACTGGTGTCTGGAGAAGCCTCAAAACCATCTTTGGGTACCAGAATACCTCCTCCTAGGCCACGGGGGGTAGGGAGTGGGTGAACAACCTGAACCTGTTTTTCAACAGGTTTGACCAACCGCCCTCTTCTCCGCCTGCCCACCAACCACTGCTGCCTCCACCTTCATCTAGTCCCGCTGTCCACGGCTTCCCCCCCAACCACCTCATACATCCCGTGCTGTTTCCCCCCCCACAGACCCAACAGCCCCCCCTCCCAGCACACAGCCCCCCTGCCCCAACCTGACCCTCACTAAGACCCAGGTGAGAACTGAGCTGAGGAAGATCAAGGCGAGGAAGGCTACAAGTCCGGATGGCATCAGCTCGAGGCTCCTCAAGTCCTGCGCAAACCAGCTGTGTGGGATCGTGGCACACATCTTCAGCATGAGACTGAGCTGGGGAGGGTACCACAGCTGTGGAAAACATCCTGTGTGGTACCCATACCAAAGACCCCTCATCCCAAGGACCTGAATAGCTACAGCCCAGTGGCCCTTACATCACACCTAATGAAGACCCTGGAGAGGCTGCTCCTTGCCCACCTTCGCCCCCCTTGTGGGACCAGCGATGGATCCACTTCAGTTTGCCTACCAGCATGGCATCGGGCTGCAGGATGCAATGATCTTCCTCTGACATCGTTCCCTGTCCCAGGTGGGACAGGGAAGCTGGGGAGCACCATCAGGATCTTGTTCTTTGATTTCTCCTGTGCTTTAAAAAACCATCCAACCAGTGATCCTGAAGGACAAGCTGCTGTGTGCAGGGGTGGACCAGCACCTGTCATCGTGGATCCTGGACTACCCCACAAACCGACCACAGTTTGTGAGAACCCAGGACTGTGTGTCTGACAAAATCATCTGCAGTACGGGGGACCCCCAGGAAACAGTTCTGGCTCTCTTCCTGTTCACCCTCTACACTGCTGACTTTTCACACAAAACACCACACTGCCATCTACAGAAGTCCTCTGATGTACAAAGGACTTCTCCAGGTCTTCGTGGACTCATGCCAATGGAACTTCCTCCAGATCAATGTGAGGGAAACTAAGGAACTGGTGGTGGACTGTTGCAGGTGAGGACAATCCCCCAAAGCACCAGTAAATCAAATCAAATCAAATCACCCTTATTGTCATTCAACCGTACAACCAATCATGTACAGCAGAACGAGATTGTGCTTTACCTATCTACTGTGTTAATCACACACACCTCAAGTGCAGAATCAGAGGGCCGCTGCCATGCAAGGCGCCGCCACAGAGTTCCCTCTGTGGATCCACGGAACATCCACGGAACAGACATTGAGATGGTGACATCTTACAAGTACCTAGGTGTTCACCTGAATAATAAACTGGAATGGTCACACAACACCAACGTGCTGAACAGGAGGGGGCAGCACAGGCTGTTCCTCCTGAGGAGACTCAAGTCCTTTGGAGTGCAAGGGGCACTCCTGAGGAGCTTCTATGATTTGGTGGTGGCATCAGCCATCACATTTGGAGTGGTCTGCTGGGGCAGCAGCATCACGGCAGCTGAAAGGAAGAGGCTGAACAGGCTTATCAAAAAAAACCTAGCTCTGCACTCGGGCGACGCCTTGACCCAGTGGAGGAGATGCAGAGGAGGATGGTGGCTAAGCGGTCATTTTGCGGTAGGCTGTGCCATCCTAGGTGCACGATGAAGAGGTTCTGCAGGTCCTTCCCACCTATGGCTGTCACACTTTATAACCTAACCAGAGCTGCTCGTAGAGGTTTTATCAAATGTACTAAACTTAACAACTCTCAACAATAGAGACTGCTCCTTCTAATACACAACTAGGACAATCACAATCATTGCTGAGGGTGGCAACAACACTGCGATTCAAATGTGAAATATACTGTCTGGGTACATACGTATTAATATTCTGCAGGGTAATTTAACAAACCGTAATGCTGTTTATTCCATCTAAATGCAATGCTCCTGCACTGTGTATATACAGTATATAGGCCCTTTTCCACTAGCCTCACTTAGCCCTACACCGCACCACTCAGCCCGCTTTAGGCGCTTTTCCATTAGCCCCAGCACCGGTTAGCAGGTACTTTTTTCGTACCTGATCCAGGGCAGGGTCTAACCGGGCTGAGTAGGGCTGAGTAGGGCTGTGATATGACTTTAAGAGACTGGTCGCCGCTGACTGGTCAGGTTGTAACGTCATGAAAGCGACTTTTTCTGCTGAATTTACTCCACGACCGCCATTTGTAATTGTTCAGCAGTGAACACAGTGCGCCCCTTTAATACGGTATATTATATTAATATACTGTATAATATACTTATATAATAATATACTCCTAATATTATATATTAGGAGGTGCGCAATTTTCTTTCTATATTAGGCGACGATCGCATCCAGCGCGAGTTGGACGGATCTACTCGAAATGCAGGTGTCCGAGCAGATGGCTTCCCAAGGGCACATCCGTACTGCCAAACAGTGTCGGGAGAAGCTGAAAAAGCTGAAAAGCGATTACCAAGCAGTGAAGGACCCCAATGCTCGAAGTTCAGCGGATGGAAGGAGTGGAAGTGGTTCGCTGAGAGACATTGGGCTCGACACGGTCACCGTCACGGTCACTGTCACGGTCATGGCCTTGGAAACCGTGGATGGTGAGTGTTTATTTGATATTGCGCATCTTTTCGCCACTTGATCCTTTCTGTGCCAAGCTCACTGTTTTTAAGAAATAGGAAGGTTGTTAGATTGTGGGTAATGGTTGTTACTGAGGCTTGCGTATTGTTTTGCAGCCAACTGCAGATTCACACTTGCTTTGTGTTAAGTATTAGCGCGAACAAAACGCTGAATTACGCTTATTGTATTCCGGTTAAAAACTTGAGAGTGTTGTGTACATGTTGCACTTTGGTGTTAAGTTTTAAATTGCGTGCATTTTCTTTCTAGAATCGCATTTCATATCACAGGGGTCCACCTCAGTGGAGATGACTGACACAGCGGACTCTCCTGGCGCTGCGTCTGCGTGTGCGTCTGGCTGAGCGCCAGCTGAATCGACTCCCATGTCAGCCACATCACCAGCTCCATCTGGATCACATTCAAGTGCCGGTAAGGCACAATAACCACGATTTTTTTTTTTGGTTGAAACAGGTCCAGCAGCGGAAACCAGGGTCGAAAATCCATCCATCCATCTTCTACTGCTTAATCCTTTACAGGTCGCGGGGGGGGCTGGAGCCTAACAAGTTATGTACCAAATTGATTAATGCAATTTCCTGTAGCTGCATATTAATTAATTGAAAATGTCTTTTTAAATGTACAAAAAGGTTATTCTTTGGTCTTCACTTATCGGTGTTCCACAACCATTTTTAGGTGTGGTGATTGGTGCTGTTGTAACTCCTGTTTTAGACAAAGTGCATGAACTGCCGCTGAAATCAACATGCTTCATTGAAATGCTTCGCGTCAGCTGACTGTATTAACCCATTCAGATTTCTGCGGCCACACTACAAGCAACTAGTTTAAACATTACCCATCCATCCATCCATATTCTTAATCTTAATCCTTTTTAGTTTTGCAGGGGGCAGCTGCAGCCGAAGACAGCACACTGCATGTTGCAAAATCTGCTCTACTGAGGGGCAGCAACATGACAGTTCAGCTTATATACAGCAATGAAGCATAATATAATAGTGACATTCCACCACAGACTTTCACCTGTGTAATTCCATAATATATGTAGTGATCCAGCTTTAACGACCATGCCTTTCTGTCTTTCCATCTAGGCATGACGAAAACAGACAACTCCCATCGCTGACCTTACATTAGCGATGGTCAACATGCATGACGAAGAGATGCGGCTCTTGGAACGGCAACATGACCAGCGGCAAGAATCAGGAGTACATGCAGCATTTGCGACAGGTGGCCACAGATGTGCGGGCAGATGCGCGTGAAGCTCTGGAGCAGGACGCTGCGTTACGAAGGGAAGAGCTCGCAGAGATGTCATCGCCCAGTCTGTTTTTTTGGTTGTAAATTTTGCTTCGGGAATAAAATTGTATTGTTTGCATCAAAAGTCTGGTTTATCTGTTATGACACCGTATGAGAAAAGCCAATAATTACATACACATTCCATTCTCTGTTCACTCCACATGCTGCTGTTCATCAGGTCAGGTGTATAGCCTTCTAATGGTAATTTAATTTTTAACAACACAACGAAACGTAATGTCTTGGTAGTTTTTTTTTTTTTTTTTAATTTTAAACAAATTTGCAATGCTAAATCCATTTCTCTTGAACGGGTACATTTTTTAGGTTATAAGCAGTTGTACAGGTGTGCTTTAACTTGTAGACACTGCTAAAGGTAAGTACGTGTAAGTTGAATGTTGCATCACCAGTCAAAATTTAATAAATTAAGAAGGAATCTAGCAAAAATTTGGCACTAATAACAGTAGACAAATCGGACAAGGATACACAACTGTGTTTTTGTTGCACACAACTGTTGTTACCAACAAGTGCAAAATTTATATTCCCTTTTCCCAAAAATTAAAAATCAATTTGTAAGTAAAAGTGGGAGACCTTTACATGGGAAAATATGACATGTATCAGCACATGATTTATAGTTCAATTTGCATTTCCACCTAAGCAAAAGTGGCTTGTCGAGCTGGATTTTTGTGAAGATGGCCTGTGCGGTGTTTCTGCATGTAATTACATACCTGTCAAGTGATACGGTTTCGCCGTATTTTAATAAGGGGAAAATGCAATTTTAGCAAATACAGGCGTATTGCCATTTCTGTACGCCAAAGAGAAAAATATACGGGAAAAAAAATTGAGAGTGTGGGGAGGAACACGTCGTGTGTGACCCCCACAGCGTACGGGGCTGTCAGAGCGCTCAGCGTGAGCAATTATCACAACAGAAGTGTGGACTCATCATTAGGCTGATGGCTTCGCACCTTCTTAACAGATAAGCGTTATGAACAAGAGGACAGGTAGATGGACCATGCACAACATTTTATTTACAAAAAACATTTTTGAAATATGTATGCACATAAATGTGGACAAAATAGACAAGTATTGCATCACAGCATCTCGTGTTATATTGTAACGTGCAGCTCGACATGGCGACGTCCCACCAGGAGGTTTGAACTCACGCCTCCTGCTCCGAAGTCCCGCACTCTACCTGTGTCGCCAATAGGGTCAACCCACTTGTCAAGCCAAGTAGGGTGCTTATATTGAGTTCGCTACAATATCACCACCCTGCTCCTCTGCTCTCTGTGCCGCTGCCACCACTGGTTCATCTACTGCATCATCCAATGTAGTGTCAAACGTCTCTCCATGACTCTCACACAGATTGTGCAGAGCACAACAAGTCAGTACCATAGATTTAACCAGTTTCATGTCACAGTCATTCCTCTCTCCTTCCTCCTTCCTTCTCCCCTCATCATCAGCCATTTTGTTTGTTGTGGAGGATTCCGTCGCATGTTTCATGTCACGAGGGTGTGGCGCCGCCTGCTGTTCAACAAATCCCACCCACAGCAGGTGTGCCAGCAGGTGCGCCAGCAGTAGTTGAAAAGCAACTGAGGCTGAACCGAACCGAAGTGAGTAGAGCCGGGTTTTCAAATCGGGGCTGAGCGGGGCTAGTGGAAAAGGGCCTTATGTCTGTATACATATGTACAGTGGGGTAAAAAAGTATTTAGTCAGCCACCAATTGTGCAAGTTCTCCCACTTAAAAGATGAGAGGTCTCCAATTTTCATCATAGGTATACCTCAACTATGAGAGACAAAATAAGAAAAAAAAAATCCCGAAAATCACATTTAAGGATTTTTAATGAATTAATTGGTAAATTCCTCGGTAAAATAAGTATTTGGTCAATAACAAAAGTTCATCTCAATACTTTGTTATGTAGCCTTTGTTGGCAATGACAGAGGTCAAATGTTTTCTGTAAGTTTTCACACACTGTTGCTGGTATTTTGGCTCATTCCTCCATGCAGATCTCCTCTAGAGCAGTGATGTTTTGGGGCTGTCGCTGGGCAACACAGACTTTCAACTCCCTCCAAAGATTTTCTATGGGGTTGAGATCTGGAGACTGGCTAGGCCACTCCAGGACCTTGAAATGCTTCTTACGAAGCCACTCCTTCGTTGCCCGGGCGGTGTGTTTGGGATCATTGTCATGCTGAAAGACCCAGCCACGTTTCATCTTCAATGCCCTTGCTGGTGGAAGGAGGTTTTCACTCAAAATCTCACGATACATGGCCCCATTCATTCTTTCCTTTACACGGATCAGTCATCCTGGTCTCTTTGCAGAAAAACAGCCCCAAAGTATGATGTTTCCACCCCCATGCTTCACAGTAGGTATGGTGTTCTTTCTCCTCCAAACACGACAAGTTGAGTTTTTACCAAAAAGTTCTATTTTGGTTTCATCTGACCATATGACATTCTCCCAATCCTCTTCTGGATCATCCAAATGCTCTCTAGCAAACTTCAGACGGGCCTGGACATGTACTGGCTTAAGCAGGGGGACACGTCTGGCACTGCAGGATTTGAGTCCCTGGCGGCGTAGTGTGTTTCTGATGTAGCCTTTGTTACTTTGGTCCCAGCTCTCTGCAGGTCATTCACTAGGTCCCCCCATGTGGTTCTGGGATTTTTGCTCACCGTTCTCATGATAATTTTGACACCACAGGGTGAGATCTTGCGTGGAGCCCCAGATCGAGGGAGATTATCAGTGGTCTTGTATGTCTTCCATTTTCTAATAATTGCTCCCATAGTTGATTTCTTCACACCAAGCTGCTTACCTATTGCAGATTCAGTCTTCCCAGCCTGGTGCAGGTCTACAATTTTGTTTCTGGTGTCCTTTGACAGCTCTTTGGTCTTGGCCATAGTGGAGTTTGGAGTCTGACTGTTTGAGGTTGTGGACAGGTGTCTTTTATACTGATAACGAGTTCAAACAGGTGCCATTAATACAGGTAACGAGTGGAGGACAGAGGAGCCTCTTAAAGAAGAATTTACAGGTCTGTGAGAGCCAGAAATCTTGCTTGTTTGTAGGTGACCAAATACTTATTTTACTGAGGAATTTACCAATTAATTCATTAAAAATCCTTCAATGTGATTTTCTGGATTTTTTTTCTCCTTTTGTCTCTCATAGTTGAGGTATACCTATGATGAAAATTGGAGACCTCTCTCATCTTTTAAGTGGGAGAACTTGCACAATTGGTGGCTGACTAAATACTTTTTTGCCCCACTGTATATTCATCTACTGCTTCGGCTAACCAGTCCTTAATATCTTATTCCCTATTGCTCTGAGTGCTGCTATCCCATTGCTGCGGTAATCCTCAAATTTCCCCATTGTGGGACTAATAAAGGCTTTTCTTATAATTCCAAAAGGTATATTTGGCACAAACAACACTGCTCATCACCAAAAGAACACCACACCTACAGTGAAGCATGCTGGTGGAAGCATCATGCTTTTGGGCACTTTTTCTTCAGCTGGAACTGGGGCCTTAGTCAAGGTGGAGGGAATTATAAGCAGTTCCAAATACCAGTCAATGTTGGCACAGAACCTTCAGGCTTCTGCTAGAAAGCTGAAGAGGAACTTAATCTTTCAGCATAACAATGACCCAAAGCATACATCAGAATCAGAATAGCTTTATTGCCAAGCATGTAAAAAACACACGAGGAATTTGACTTGACATTGGCACGCTATGTAGCATATCACAATGACACGGCAGCCGTTATACTAGGCGCCTAATCAAAAAGATGTGGGATAAGGGAAGGGAAGGAACGGGGAAAAAGACACAATGGGCGGAGAGAAAAAAACTTCATTATCAGAATAAAGCTGATAATTTTGATGATGTACATCTACATCAACAAAAGAATGGCTTCACCAGAAGAAGATTAAGGTTTTGGAATGGCCCAGCCAGAGTCCAGACCTGAATCCAATTGAACATTTGTGGAGTGATCTGAAGAGGGCTGTGCACAGGAGATGTCCTCGCAATCTGACAGATTTGGAGCATTTTTACAACAAAGAGTGGGCAAATATTGCCACATCAAGATGTGCCACGCTGATAAACTCCTACCCAAAAAGACTGAGTGTTGTAATAAAAGCCAAAGGTCCTGCAACAAAGTATTAGCTTCAGGGTGTGCATATTTATGCAACTAGGTTATTCTCAGCTTTTATTTTTTATTTTTAACCTTAAAAGATTTCAGTTTGTTTTTCAATTGGGTTGTACAGGTTATTGGTCACATTAATGGTGGAAAAAGTTTTGAAATGATTTATCTTTGAGTCATTTTTTTACATCACAAAAACATGGCATTTGAACAGGGGTGTGTACACTTTTTATATCCACTGTGTGTGTGTTTGTGTGTGTGTGTGTAATTTTGTCTTGCTTTATAACTGTTTTAGTTTTATGTACTTTGACTTTTTTTTTTTAAATTAAATTAAACTGGTGTCCATGTAGGCAGCAAGGCAAGTTTATTTGTATCGCACATTTCGTGTACAAGACAATTCAAAGTGCTTTACATAAAAAAAAAACTTTAAAGCATTACAGAAAGTTGCAAAAGGAATACATAAGAATAAAAAAGCTAACTCAGAAGTAAATTAAAGAAAAAACAAAAGCAAGCTAAAATAGAAAATAAGTGAAATAAAAATTTACAGTGCATTGAAGGAGATTAACAATTGTTCTCCTGAAAGGTCACAGCAAATAGAGTTTTAACCTGAATTTAAAGCAGCTGAGAGTTTCAGCAGCCCTGATGCTTTCTGCGAGTTTGTTCCATGTGTGGTGGAGTACACCTCAACAGTGGGTGTAAACTGTGAAGAAGGAGCAAAAAAAATTCTTGGTCACGAGCGATTTTATTTATTTAGCATTACTTATTGAATATACAGCCGTGGACAAAATTGTTGGTACCCCTCTGTTAATGAAAGAAAAACCCACAATGGTCACAGAACTAACTTGAATCTGACAAAAGTGGTAATAAATAAAAATATGAAAATTAACCAATGAAAATCAGACAGTGCTTTTGAATTGTGGTTCAACAGAATTACTTTAAAAAATAAACTCATGAAACAGGCCTGGACAAAAATGATGGTACCCCTAGAAAAGACTGAAAATAATGTGACCTTAGGGACATGTTCAACCAAGATGTGTCCTCTAATTAACATCACAGGTGTCTACAAACTTGTAATCAGTCAGTCGGCCTATTTAAAGGGTGACAAGTAGTCACTGTGCTGTTTGTTGACATGGTGTGTACCACACTAAACATGGACCAGAGGAAGCAAAGGAGAGAGTTGTCTCAGATTAGCAGCAGCCGATAGGAAGAGACTGAACAAACTAATCAAGAAAGCTAGCTCTGTCCTGGGGCAGTGCCTTGACCCAGTGGAGGAGATGGGAGAGAGAAGGATGGTGGCTAAACTGTCATCTCTGCTGGAGTCCGAGTTCCACCCTATGCAGGACATACTGAATGCACTGAGGAGCTCATTTAGCAGCAGACTACATCATCCTAGGTGCACAACCGAGAGGTTTCGCAGGTCCTTCCTACCAACGGCTGTCAGACTGTATAACCTAAGCAGGGCTGCTCGCAGAGATAGCAAAAAGACGTGACAACCTAATAGTATTGAATGCAAAAGACGCAATAGACTTACACAATGGTCCCCCTTCTGTATACAACTAGGAAAATACCGGTAGCTACGGAGGGTGACGATATGTATGGGTACATAATCATACCATGTAGGATAACTAAGTAGACGGTTATGCTGTTTCATTCCATCTAGCTGCAATGCTCCGCACTGTGTGTGTTTGTTTGTATATTTATATATTTATTCCATCTAGCGACAATGCTCCACACTGTGTGTTTATATATTTACATATTTATTCCATCTAGCTACAGTGCTCCGCACTGTGTGTGTTTATATATTTGCATGTTTGTTCCATCTAGCTGCAATGCTCTGCACTGTGTGTTTATATATGGGTGTTTTTATTTATTAGGGGTCCAATGTGTGACATTGGTGGCAAAATTTAAAATTGATCAAATCTGCACATGAAATTGACTAATCACTATCCAATTGTGTCAGGTTTATGAAACTATTAACTATTTTCGTAACGGCATTCGCGTTCAGGAACTCTTGAGGATGAGCGCTCACTTCAACTACTTGTAAATGGAGACGTAAACGGGACACTCGGGCTTTTGTTTCCCCGTGTGCCAATGCACTTTGCAATGGCACACGTTTTACACGAAACAACTTCAACACTTCCGGTATTTTTCACGCATCAAAACTCATCAACAGCTACATTTTCATGACATATTAAGATGTGATAACGTGTATACATACCTTCAAATTCTCCCTGTTTGTTGGATAAGACGTAAAATCACAAAATGCGTAAATGCGGGACACGGAAGTTTGGACCTTCGATAACTTCAATATAAAGTGACCATGGTTAATCCTCTCCACATGGGTTGAGCACATCCGGGGTAGAGAAAATAAAAGTGCTTTCCCAGGGCGCTCACCTCGCCAGACGGGGCTGCGCGTGGCCGACCAAGACCGAAGACGTAAATTTTTTAAAGGACACCATATTCGATGTGTCATAAATGTTTGAGATTTTATTGAAATATTCTACATCTGAGCTTCACAAAGACTGATCTCCTTTTTACGTGTATGGTTTGGGATTTGAAAGGTGCAAAGTGAAAAGCATCAGCACTTCCTGTTTTCTGGTTACTTTACCAAATAACTTGCATGTTGCTGCGTAAATTCGGGGACACAGAAATTTACGTCGTACGAGTAAATTTGCAGGGGTCGCCGTACAAAAACCATAGATACGATCACATTGGGGAATGTTTTATTTTGAATTTGCATTACAACTCTTATCTCTTGCATTTTGAGTAGAAAGAGTTACTCAGAGATCACGTTACAGTACTTTGAAATTGATGCGATTTTCATGTCACACAAAAATTGGGAAAAATGAGGGGACACGACCAATAGTTTCGATTCTAACGGCAAAATCAATGATTTTTTTTTAAAATTGCAATGCAAGTCTGAAACTCTTATGTTCCTTTGCATATTATAAAAACGAAACCGACATCTGCAAATTACAGAAAAAGAGAGAGCGCTTGAAAGTCAGATACCCCTGATATAGTGCACTGGACCCTCCCTCCCCAAAAAACCCACCCATATTTGCATGTTTGTTCCATCTAGCTACAATGCTCCACACTGTGTGTGTTTATATATTTACATGTTTGTTCCATCTAGCTACAATGCTCCGCACTGTGTGTGTTTATATATTTGCATGTTTGTTCCATCTAGCTGCAATGCTCCGCACTGTGTGTTTATATATTCATATATTTATTCCATCTAGCTACAATGCTCCGCACTGTGTGTTTATATATCTATATATTTATTCCATCTAGCTGCAATGCTCCGCATCGTGTGTCTATATATTTATGTTTATATGTACATATGTATACTCGCTGCTCTTGTTTTTTTGTTTTTTTTCTTGCCTTCTGATTGTTGCTCTGAGTGTTGCTATCCCTGTGCTGTTGCAATCCTGGAATTTCCCCATTGTGGGACTAATAAAGGCTTATCTTATCTTATTAAAAAGAAAATTATAGACAAGCATGCTAAAGGTAAAGGCTATAAGACCGTCTCCAAGCACCTTCATGTTCCTGTGACTACAGTTGCACATATTCTAGAGAAAATTAAGATCCACGGGACTATAGCCAACCTCCCTGGACGTGGCCGCAGGAGAAGACAGATAATACGAATGGTAACAAAAGAGCCCAGAACAACCTCTAAACACATTCATGGTGAACTCCAAGGTCAAGGTACATCAGTGTCAGATTGCACCATCCGTCGTCGTTTGAGCCAAAGTGGACTTCATGGGAGACGACCAAGGAGGACACCACTGTTGAAAGCAAATCATAAAAAAGCCACACTGGAATTTGCCAAACTGCATGTTGACAAGCCACAAAGCTTCTGGGAGAATGTCCTATGGACAGACAAGACAAAACTGGAACTTTTTGGCAAGGCACATCAGCTCCATGTTCACAGACGCAAAAATGAAGCATACCAAGAAAAGAACACTGTCCCTACTGTGAAACATGGAGGAGGTTCTGTTATGTTCTGGGGCTACTTTGCTGCATCTGGCACAGGGTGTCTTGAATCTGTGCAGGGTACAATGAAATCTCAAGACTATCAAGGTATTCTAGAGAGAAATGTGCTGCCCAGTGTCAGACAGCTTGGTCTCAGTCGCAGGTCATGGGTCTTGCAACAGGATAATGACCCAAAACACACAGCTAAAAACACCCAAGAATGGCTAAGAGTGAAACATTGGACTATTCCAAAGTGGCCTTCTATGAGCCCTGATCTAAATCCTACTGAACATCTGTGGAAGGAGCTGAAACATACCGTCTGGAGAAGGCACCCTTCAAACCTGAGACAACTGGAGCAGTTTGCTCATGAGGAGTGGGCCAAAATACCTGCTGAGAGGTGCAGAAGTCTCATTGACAGTTACAGAAATCGTTTGATTGCAGTGATTGTCTCAAAAGGTTGTGCAACAAAATATTAAGTTAAGGGTACCATCATTTTTGTCCAGGCCTGTTTCATGAGTTTGTTTTTTAAAATAATTCTGTTGAACCACAATTCAAAAGCATTGTCTGATTTCCATTGGTTAATTTTCATAGAATTTTTTTTATTACCACTTTTGTCAGATTCAAGTTATTTCTGTGACCATTGTGGGTTTTTCTTTCATTAACAGAGGGGTACCAACAATTTTGAACACAGCTGTAGTTATAGATCAGTGAGTGGGAGTGTAACCACTCTCCAGCCAAGTAGGTGGCAGTAGTTGCCGACACTGCAACAGCAAAGGTTTTGGGTCGTTTCTGCTTCCAAAAGACTTTTCTTCTCCACTGCTGCTGCTCGTCACGGCTGGTTGCCCCCAGATGAAAATTTACAGAATAGGAATGTGGGACCAGAATGTTTTCGGTGAAGCTTTAGGACATTAGCAATCACTTCATAAATCACTGGATTGAAAATGTACTTGTAGATCAGATCAAGATGGCCCCCATCGTTAGCGAACATCTTTGCTCGTTCCGCTCCCGAATGCGGACTTTTCTCCTTTTTTGTATAGTTGCTGTGCTTTCTACAGTGCATGGAGGTCATGCACTGCTAATATGCGACCAACAGACACGACTGGATATCGCCAAGTCAAGCAGCCATATGGAGTTTACTGGCTTTATACCACCCGACCTGCAATGCATCGTCTGCCCCCGCAGTGACCATCAGCACCCCCAGGAAGGCCCCAAAGCACCGAGCCCGTGTGAGCATGCTGACCCCAAGAGAGCGCGTTGGAAGTGGGGCCGAAGGCAAGGGAAGAGAGGAGGGCTACATGCGAGGCTAAAGGCTCACTCCAGCCGGCCACCGCTACCCAGTCTCTTAATGGCAAACGTTTGGTCTTTGGAAAATAAGCTAGACGAACTAAGAGCAAGGATTGAAGACCAGCAGGAGACGAGTTCTATGCCCCAATTTTCTGCGAGACCTGGCTTTCAGACAGAGTCCCGGCGAGTGCTATTCAGCTCCAGACACACTCAACATATCGGGCAGACAGAACAGGAGACTCTGGTAAGACGAGGGGAGGGTGTGTGTATGT
Source organism: Pholidichthys leucotaenia (assembly GCA_020510985.1). Lineage (NCBI taxonomy): Eukaryota > Metazoa > Chordata > Actinopteri > Cichliformes > Pholidichthyidae > Pholidichthys > Pholidichthys leucotaenia. The sequence goes on from CM035841.1 coordinate 91,809,881, forward strand.
GTATTTATAAACCACTCATGGTGTGGAGATGTACAAACCGTTTACAAGCACTGCTCGCCCGACATGGCGTTTTTACTGCTGAAATGCCGTCCCTATTATTTACCAAAGGAATTTACTGCTGTGTTTTTGGCCACTGTATGCATCTGTCCACAGAGCAACTACACAGTAGCGCTAAACAAACTCCACAACGTCATCAGTGCAGTAGAGACAAAACATCCTGATGCTGTTTTTATTGTTGCTGGAGACTTTAACCACTGCAATTTATGGACCATACTCCCCAAGTATTACCAGCATGTGAACATTCCCACCCACAATAAAAGCACATTGGATCATGTTTATTCCAACATATGTGGCGCCTACAGAGCGACACCCCATCCCCACTTCAGACAGTCCGCTCACATCTCATTGTTTATGTACCCAGCCTACAGACAAAAGTTGAAACAAACAAACCCTGTTATTAAGCAAATTAAGCGCTGGACTCCAGAGACCGACAGCACCCTGCAAGACTGTTTTGCCTGCACAGACTGGGATGTGTTTAAAGCTGCAGCCACCCAAGAGGACGCTTCTTTAAACATACAGGACTACGCTGAATATGTGACTGGGTACATCAGCACGTGCGCTGATACCATTGTACCCACCATACAGGTCAGGAAGTTCCCCAACCAGACGCCCTGGATCAACAGTTAGGTACGTCAGATGCTGCATGCTCACTCTTGTGCATTTAAATCAGGCTGTGAAGTCGAGTACAAAGCTGCAAAGTATGGACTGAGACAGGCTATAACAACAGCCAAGAGGCAGTACAGAGAAAGGCTGGACAGCCTCTACTCCACTCCTGACCCGGGGTGCATGTGACAAGGCCTGCAACACATCACAGACTACAAGAAGACCAACAGCAGCACCATTAGCTCTACAGACAGCCTGCCAGACGATCTCAATATCTTTTACACCCACTTTGAGACCACCAGCCACAGCACAGAGAAGAGACACACACTCACACACACCCCCACACACCCTCCCACCCACTAGAGTCTCACCAGGCCAGGTAAACAAAGCACTGAGGAATATCAACCCCCACAAGGCAGCAGGACCAGACAACATGCCTGGGCGGGCCATCAGAGCATGCGTTGCAGAGCTGACCGACGTTCTCAAAGCAATATTCAACCTCTCCCTCAAACAGAACATAGTCCCCTCCTGCTTCAAAACCACAACCATCATCCCCCTCCCCAAAAGGAGCCCGCCGACCTGTCTGAATGATTACAGACCGGTAACACTCATTCCAATCATCATGAAGTGGTTCGAGAGAGTGGTGCTGCCCCTCATTCAGGACAGCATACTGGGCACCCTGGACCCCCTGCAGTATGCCTACCGGCCCAACAGGTCCACCTCAGATGCTATCGCTGCAGCACTCCATTATTCTCTCTCCCACCTGGAAGATAAAGACTCCTACATTAGGATGCTCTTTGTCGACTACAGCTCTGCCTTCAACATGGTCATCCCCTACCAACTCACTGACAAAACTGTCTTCACTTGCCTGCACCCCACTCTCTGAGACTGGCTACTGGACTTTCTAACTGGCAGGCCCCAGTCTGTCAGGATGGGTAACAGGACTTCAGCCAGCATCATCACAAACACAGGTGTCCCACAGGGTTGTGTTTTCAGCCCCATCCTCTAAAGCCTCTTCACCCCTGACTGTGTTGCCTCCCACAAGGACAATATCATCCTCAAGTTTGCGGATGACATAGCAGTGATAGGACGCGTCACCAGTGATGACAAAGCATCCTACATGAGGGAGGTGGCCAACCTGGTGTCATGGTGTGAGGACAACAACTTCACCCTCAACACAGACAAGATGAAGGAGATGATAGTGGACATGAGAAAAGGGAGGAGGAGACTCCATCGGCCACTGTTCCTTCGGAAGCTTGAGGAGGAGAGGGTGAGCAGCTTTAAAAACCTGGGCATCCACATAAGCGAGGACCATAAGTGGACACACAACACCACAGAGTTGGTTAAGAGAGCTCAACAGTGACTGTACTTTTTGGGGATGCTGAAGAAGTTTAGCATGTCTTCCAGGATCCTCAACAATTTCTACAGCTGCATCATCGAGAGCATCCTGACCAACTGCATTACTGCATGGTACGGCAGCACCACTGCCATGGAGCACAAACGCCTGCAGAGAGTGGTGAAGACAGCGGAGAACAATATCAGGACTCCACTCCCCTCTCTGCAGAGCATCTACCACCGCAGAGTCCAAAAGAGAGCTGACGCCATCCTCCGGGACCCCACCCACCCCCAACACAGACTGTTCACACTTCTACCCTCAGTCCGGAGGAACAGAAGTGTGAAATGCGGGACAACCAGACTGAAAAACTCCTTTCCCACTGCCATCAGACTCCTGAACAGATAACAACTCCCAAAACTCCATAACACAGCTTCCCATATAGGAACTCCCACACCGGCTGCAAAATTTGCACTGTACAGTAGATACAGTATCACCCGTCTGATGTCCATATAATCTCTGCTGCTACTTATCATGCACAGCCTACTGGTACTGTGGTGACACCAGCACATGGCAGATGGACATTATCTCGCACCCAGAAGCAGACAGAGGGGCTGAACAATGGACTGAGGGGGGTAGCTCCCCACAGGAGTAATTACACCAGACTTTAAGGTGCCTTCGCCTCCTGCTGCTCTAGGCTACAGCACAGGGAGGCAAATGTATTGTAGGAAGGTAACGTGCGTTATGTTAATTGTGCCACACAGTGCTTTTGTATGCAACGTGCTATTATAATCTTGCCACTTATGGCCTTTGTCAGACCTCATTAATATGTGCCAGCCTCAGTTTATATGTGCAGGTCAAAAGCTTTATAAGAGAGCGCAGAGAAACTGAGGCATGCTTTTCCAGATTAGGCTCTTCACGGCCCCAGCGTCCACGTTGGGGTCACAGGCTGTACACATGATAGAGGGTTCAATAAAGAATCTGTCGATCTACGCTCGTGCCTCACCTCCACACCCTTCCCTTTCACCCTCTACATTGGTGACCTGACGTGAAATGGACCATCTCTCCCTTTCGCCATGCTGAGGACTCATTTTTCTCGACGTTGGTGACCTGACGAGAGAAAATGACCATCTACTCCCTATCACCGCGCTATGGACTCCGGAGGAACAGAGAGCGCCTGCATCCTCTCTGCATCTGCGCGTGCCTGTTCCTCTCTTCACGATGGCGACCTCAAGGGCCGGAGGAAGAGTGCGGCGTGGGGACCGAGACGCACCAGGGTCAGCAAGATGAGCACCGCACAGAAACAGCCTGAATGGGGAAGATTGGCACCGTCTGCGTTGATTCCCACCAAGCCCCGACCCTGACTTCAACTCTAGACAGCAGAGTTTCAGCACATAGAAGCCCCGTGCGCACACCGCAGGATTACGGGGACAGTGCAACTTCCAGCTATGTGGTCACTGCACCAGAGTGTGCGCCACGCACCAGGGACAAACCGGCTACGTAAACTTATACATCGTCCTCCGCCGCTGCACATTCCCAGGGTACACGGCCGATCGCCATCCTTGGAACCTTTAGGGCTGCCCTCGCACCTAAAGCAGCTGTGTAGCCCACATACAGGACTGGTATTCGTTTCTCAGCTGCTGCGCACCAATGGGGATGGAGCCGATTGCTTTCCCCGATGCCTTTAGGGCTGCTCCCGCCCCTAAAGCAAAACTGCCAAGTTCCCTGAAACAGCTTCAGTTTTTTCACAGCTGCTACGCAGAATTTGGAACGGAATTTGGCCGTTCGCCTTCCCCACATCCTCACAGGACTGAGCCCGCATGAGGAGTCAGAGACTGAATTTTTTTCACAGCTGCTGCGGATCACCGTAAGGTTTACCGGGAAAGTCCCTCACCCATGGCTGATCCGCACGCAATTTTTGCACAGCGCAGACATTTTTGACGTCCCAGGCTGGCACTTAATTGTTTCCCCCCACCTCCCCCTCGTCCTCCACACCGCGTTTTCTACACCTCTGTCCCAGAGACCTGCCGATCACCAGCTTTGTTCCTTCAGCACGACGTGCACCGGCACTGTGCGCCCACAATTCACGACCGTTCAACGTGTTGCAACTCGGAGTGGAGCAGACTGTGTTTTTCACCCCACGGACCGACATGCCCTCCGACACTCCTCTACAGCAGGACAGTTCTACCAGAGCGGCAACCCCTGCTGCAGCCTCCATGGGTGCCGACTTCAGCCCAAACGACCGGGGGGGGGGGGGGGGGGTCACAGCCCCTTCTGGGTGTTGGGGGGCGCTGTGTGGTGACACCACCACACGGCGGATGGACATTATCTCGCACCCAGAAGCAGATAGAGGGGCTGAACAATGGACTGAGCGAGGTAGCCCCCCACAGAAGTAATTACACCAGACTTTAAAGTGCTGATGACATGTTTTTGACATTTTTTAGCATGTTGTATAAACCCAAAAGTCATTGTCAATGATCAATGTAATATTTACAACAGTGCCTGCATAAACTAGTTATCATCAAAAAACCACAGCCGCTGACTGGATTGTGGTGCCGCCCACCCAATTAAGGGCGGAACCCCAATGACGTAATCGACAGAACCGATTCCAGTGTTGTTAACTAGAATGACAGCAGCTTTGTAGCTCACAGTTTCTCTGGTTTCTTGTTTTAATTTTACAGCTATGCCTTTGCATTGTGTCGCAGGCTTAGATAAACAGCAGGCAATGAAAGACCACATCACATGCTTCAGCTCCAACTGTCATAAGCCTCCTCGTGCGCTTTTATGCAGGAAGAGGGGAAGGATTAATGAATTTACGCGCAGCTTTGACCTACTTTCTCTGATTGCACGCCGGTGCACGCCGGTCCGGTCACGTCCCCTCTCTCATTATCAGCAGCTGATTCCCCTCCCACTGATCATGTTTCCCGGTCCTCGCCCAGGTGCTTCTCATCACACCATCACCAGCACTGCGTGTACTTCGCGGCCGTTTGCCAGTCATCTGTGCTGTTTGTCTGCCAGTATTTTCAGCACTCTCACGATGTGTTAGTCACTCCATGTTTGCTGTGGTTCTTGTGCATCCTTGAAGCAATGTCAGCCCTGCGTAAGAGCGCATGGAGAACCATGATGAATGGATTTACGTGCAGAATTCCCCACAGCACATGTATTGAACATAAGAATGATAACAACAGTTCCCAAAAAGGTGAAGACTTACAAAAATAAACAAACACTTACAGCTAACGTTCGGGGCTGACATCGCCCAGCGAACATGGAGAAGAGACACGTTAACCACGGTTGCACCCCAGGGCCGACATCGCTTCAAGGGGCACAGCAGAACCACGGCTGTGTGGAGTGGCTAACACGTTGTGATAGTGTTGGCAATATTGACTGGCTGACAACACGGCAGATGATGCACACAAAACATGAACAGCTGACTGTCAAAGAGAGAGGGTGCGTGTGTTCGGACTGGCGAATCTTGGACAGTGCCCACCTGACAGTGGCTCAAAATGCACATAAAACAAGTACAAAACAAAAACAACAAGAACTCAAAATATAATCCACAATAAACCTGATGCCTGAGCTACAGAGAATATACTGCAATGATTTTATTGAAAAAAATCGGGTTTAAATAAATTCTATTTTTGAACAAATAATTTGTTGCAATATCTGTAACAAAAGAATAGCATTGGTGTTCCCCTGCCGTGTGTTTGTCGCTGCTACTGCTGCTGGCATGTGTGCCTCTCCACTGTCACTCTCTGAGTGTCACTCACTTGGCACGATGCCCGCTTGGCACAGCTCAAACCTGATGCCCCCAGATTCTTCATTGTCATCCCATTCTTCGGAACTATAATCGTCTGAAGATTGGACAACACAAACCAATTCCAGACTACATGTGCTGGAACCATCGTCGATGTTTTCTGCTGCTTCCATCCTGTGTGTACAATGAGCAGCCAAGCGCTGTTCTGTGGATGACGTGACTACAGGACAGCAGGGTTTTCCAGCCACTGATGTAACTGGTGACGTGGCGCTCATGAAAACGTTGGATATTCGCGTGAAAAAAAGCCTGTTTGACTTAGAACTGCACAGGCCAACCTATTTTGTCATATTGTATTATGTGTTGAAAAATTAGAGGAAGCCAAAAACGTGTCATCAGCACTTTAAGGCGCCTTCGCCTCCTGCTGATTTAGGCTACAGCACAGGGAGGCAAATGTATTGTAGGAAGTTAACGTGTTATGTTAATCGTGCCACACAGTGCTTTTGTATATAACAGGTGTTATTATAATCTTGTAACTCATGGCCTTTGTCATACCTTATTAATATGTGCCAGCCTCAGTTTCTATGTGCAGGTCAACAAAACTTTATAAGAGAGCGCAGAGAAAGTGAGGCATGCTTTTCCAGACTAGGCTCTTCATGGCCCCAGCGTCCACGCTGGGGTCACAGGCTGTACACATGATAGAGAGCTCAATAAAGAATCTGTGTCGACCTACGCTCGTGCCTCGCCTCCACTTCCTTCCCTTTCACCCTCTACAGTACTATCGTTACAGAAATAATTTGTAATTATACACTGCTCGTTGCACAGTGTTCATTTGCACACTGTACACAGGTTCATGCCATCTCTGGTTCACATCATCTCTGATATGAATATACCACTATCACTTTAGTCATCCAATGAATTTTCAATTTCATTCCTCTACTGCCTAACTGCGTGTTGGTGTGTGTTTTATGAGCATCCATTAATATTAGGATTTAGTTACTGTGTCAGTGTGTCATGACCAAATAGAATTGTTGTTTCTGTACCTTTTAACTTGGCATTAGCTCGGAGAGCAAAGTAAGAATTTCATTGTTAAGGAAATGCAGCTTTTCTTAACTGTGCACATGATAATAAAGCCTTTGAATCTTTGAGCATGTACAGATTTGATCCTGGGGTCCACTTGGGGTGCTCAAATGGTCAGGCGTCCACTTGACCTGTATCCGCTGTTAAAATGACCAAAACTAAAATCACAGCAAGCAGATAAAACAGCTGCAGGAGTGTTGCATAAAAGTTCCATCAAGACAGCCTCCAATCCAGCCTCGTGGCTCTCTGCAGATTTTATGGACCAAAATCCTCCAAGAGTCTCTTTTCTAGTGTGTCTTATCCCATTGTAGTTTCACATGGTGACTGGACACTCCGTACCCAAATCACAACGTACCTTAGACGTTCCGTACCCACTTCTGTACCTGCGCAATTAAATACTTATCAAATCAAACTGTTGCTGTGGTTTATTAATATCAAAATGTGATTCAAAACAAGAAGCTGAATTCATTAAGGCTGAAATTAAACTCTCAAAAATGTCATGACAATCAGTGGCATCAGAGCAGCAGCTGATTTTAAATAACGACGCATTAATGGCAGGGCAGGCAGACCCAGCTTTCCATTTTACATTCTTGTGCCACTTCTTCATAAAGAAAGTCAAGTCGTTTCCCTACAGATGAGATTAGTTAGTGAAAATAAACTCAAACGGTACCAACGCAAAACATGAACCAGAGTGCACGAAGCCATCTTTGATCTTTGGGACCAGAATGAAGATGGGATACAAACAGCCTCCCAGTTGCTGAAGATCTGCGGGAAAATCTATGGACCAACCGAGGGAGCTGAACAATATTTTACATGGAGTGATCTGAGATCTTTGTTGTTCTATTTGTTGTTAATTCTTTTTTCTGTTTTGAATCGCATTTTGATATATAAAAAAAAAATAAACCACATCATTTTGGTTTGGTAAGTATTTAATTCCGCGGGTACGGAACTTCTCGGGTACGTTCAGTTGTGATTTGGGTACGGAGTGAGTTAGGACGGAGTGTCCTGATACCGTTTCACATACCTGCTGTTGTTCGGAGCTTCATGAAATCCAACAGTTTCTTCCGACTTTCCACCTTTTCTTTGTCCTGTTGGAGGGTTTTTTCAGCCTCTCTGTGCGTTTCTTCTTCAGCAGCAGTTTGTCTCTCTCTGATAATATGAACACGTTGTTGCTTCACTAAATAAAACGCTGATCTGACTCCCTGCATGGTTTAAACCGAAACCACCAACACAAGCTAAGCTAGCTCCTCTTCTTCTTTGGATTTTTACGGCAGCTGCCATCCAATATGTTGCATTACTGCCTCCTACTGTCCTTTAAATCCCACTACCGCACAAACTTTTTAGGTCCTACTAAATAGTCCTGTGTCCTTTAGGAAGACCAGTAACATTTCCCTGCCCTCCACCGATTCTGCAACTCTAATTACATCTTTTGCACTGCTCACCACCTTTCCCATCCTCTGGAACCTCGCCATAAAAATCCTTCTCTCCTCTATATATCTCCTGCAACTAGTGATGGGTCCATGAGGCGTCATGAGGCGTTTCGACACATTGCAAAACTGTATTGATACTGTGTTGATACTGTGTCACTGAATACTGACACCTGCTGGACCTTAAAAATCCCTACAGGCAACCTAGTTGACAGACTCAACTGACACTGATTTGATGACCTAGTATATACAATAATATACTGCTAAAAAAAAAATAAAACTGTCCACTTAGGAAGCAACACTGACAATCAGTTTCACATGCTGTTGTGTGATTTTGTTGTCAGCACATTCAACTATGTAAAGAAAAGTATTTTAATATTTCATTCAAATCTAGGATGTGTTATTTAGTGTTCCCTTTATTTTTTGGACCAGTCTATAATTTAAGTCATTGTATTTTATATTGTATTATTTCATATCTTCATTTTAATTTCAAATATCATTGATATTTTTAGATACAGTCAATAAATTTGTATCACCATTACAGGCCCGGTACCGTGGCTCTGAGAGAGATCAGTCGCTACCAGAAATCCACGGAGCTGCTCATCTGTAAGCTGCCCTTCCAGCGCCTGGTGAGGGAGATCGCTCAGGACTTCAAGACCAACCTGCGCTTCCAGAGCTCTGCCGTCATGGCTCTGCAGGAGGCCAGCGAGGCCTACCTGGTGGGTCTCTTCGAGGACACCAACCTGTGCGCCATCCATGCCAAGAGGGTCACCATCATGCCCAAAGACATCCAGCTGGCCCGCCGCATCCCCGGAGAGAGAGCTTAGACTTTCTGCTGCACATTCACCAACCACAATGCTCCGCACTGTGTGTCTACATATATATACAGTATATAATGTATATATATGTACATATGTATACGAGCTGCTCTTGTTTTTTCTTGCCTTCTGAGTGTTGCTATCCCTGTGCTGTTGCAATCCTGGAATTTCCCCATTGTGGGACTAATAAAGGCTTATCTTAAATAATGTGAACATGTATCATAACATGAAAATCTAAGTGAACATGTTGTGAATGAGGATGCTCGTGGACTGATTTTTTTTTGATTTTTTTATTTTTTTTAACAAAAAGTTCTTTTTACAAATTTTTATTAAAAAAAAAATAAGTTTTTCCAAAATTTTAAAATTCAGGCGGTTGCGCTTTTTGGACACAACTTCTCCAGCTGTTGAAAATACGCGCTCACATGACACAGATGAGGCTGGAGTGCAGAGAAATTCTAACGCCAGCTGGAAGAGGTTGGGATAGCTGGCCTTTTGATTGTCCCAGTATTTCAGAGGATCCTGGGACCTGGCAATATTGCCCTCTGCCAGGTATCTCTGCACCTCCTGGATGGCATCAGCTGTGGCGTTTTTGGTCTGCCTGCCCACTTCGATGTCCAAAGGTTGCCAAAGGTTATCTTAAAAAAAAAAAAAAAAAAACCCACCACACAACAAATTGGCATTTTAGTACATGATTTCCAAACAACAACAAATTATGCTGAATAACATGGCTGAAGTGGGTGCAGACAGCTGTTGTGAAGACGGTCCCGGCTGGGGCTCATTTGTGCGTCTGATTACAGACGCACATTCTGCCCGCAGTCTACTGATGGCGTCATTGCACTTGGAGGAACTGCGGAACCCGAGTGATTTAAATCTGGGGTCTAGAAGTGTGGCTAGGGTCAACACACTTAATGACTCCAGGTTGGAAGCAATGTCTGTGACTCGACGCTTCAGGTGTTCTTGTAGGTGTATGGCTGCCTGTGTGTGCAAGGTTGAAGCATTATGCTCTATCTTACACTAGAGCATTTTCATCATCAGGATGACCTTTGACCCTGACACTCGCCTCTCTTCAGACAACTCCACTGTAGCTTGATGGAAAGGAGCAAGCACAAGAAGTGTTTCTCCTATGATGGCATACTCATCAGCTGTAAGTGGAGTCAAATCGCTTTTTAGAGAGGCCAGAGATACTCACACTGGTTCCCTCTCATCATGTAGCCTTGACAACATTTCATATGTGCTGTTCCAGCGTGTTGGCACCTCACTGATAAGTTTCAGGCTTGGTCGTCCCATCTGTTGCTGCACTTGAGCAAGCTTCTCCTTGGCTGTAGTGCTTGATCTGAAGTATGTGACAATGTGCCTAGCTTTGTGTCTGATGGATGTAAGTGTGGGGATCTGATCACATGGTTTACTAACTAATAAATTTAGACTATGTGCAATGCAAATTGAGTGCCGAATTTGAAGCTGTCTAGTGGATGCAATCATGTTGGGTGCTGCGTCGGTCACAAGACACTTTACTTTATTGGTTATGGCCCAGTCCTCCATCATGCCCCTTTTGACTTGGGCCAAATTGTCAGCAGTGTGACTTTGTGGAAAGTATTGCACTCCCAACACAGACGTACCCAACTGCAAATTCTCATTAATGTAGTGACAGGTAAGAGCCAAGTAAGCCTCCATGTTCACAGATGTCCACATGTCAGCTGTTATACTCACTGCCACAGCTTGCTGTACTTCCTTTTTCACTCGTTCCCGTTCCTCCTCGTACTTTTTTGCCACCATTTGTTTGATGGGCTGAAAATTACACCAAGTCAAACCAAAAGCAAATCCATATATTTAAATTAAAGATTAAATAAATTGGATATATCAACTACTACTTTAGATAATTTCCACAAACCTTTCTGGTTGGCAAAACATGAGGGCTGAAGGGCCTGAACCAGTTCCCTGAACCCTTCACTCTCCACAATGCTGAGGGGCTGGCAGTCCTTCACGATGAAACTGAGTACAGCTTCATCCAGCATCTGCTTCCTGCAAGATTGATGGTTAAAAATGAAGTCAAAAATAAATTAATAGGAATTAATTATCAATAAAGCAACTGTGAGTAAGTAGTAGAAGGGCTGTATACCTGCGTCTATGCTGGGTGTATCCGGGACTTCATTTTCATGCCTGGCCCTATAATGTCTCAGCATTAAGGAGGCGCTCTTGTTGAAATATGACAACTCTGTCAAACAAATGCTGTAGCGGTTTAATTCAACCCCCCACAACACACAGACAGAACACAGAGACAGTCAGCTCGCACTCCTGGGTTTTTTCCGCTGCATGCTGCGTTTACAGCCGTGAAGTTAAAGTGTTCATGCATCTTGTCCTTACTGTGCTTCTTCTGAGCATCTTACATATGTAGATGTGTTTTGGTGTAAATCTCCACAAACAGACTGGTCAAACACAGCGCTCGGCTAGAGCAAATAACAGAACAGTGAAATGTGTATTAATGTCTACAGGCAGACTCGTTTATTCTGGCTCACCTCTGTAATGCTAATGTTGCCTTTCATGCAAATGTCTCATGCCTGTCCTGTTATCTCTTTGATCAGACCAACTGCTGTGAATGCTTTGATGTATTGTTGTAGTTGGGTGTATATATACTGCATTGTAACCATGCTCTCATCCTCTCTCAACCTCTGCTGCAGGACACAGACTTTGTGTCCGCCTCCTCTCCTTCTCTGAGAGCCGTGGGCTCGCTCTTGGCGTGCATGCACGGCGCTGGGAGCGGAGCTTGTGACGGCGGTATGATAATAAAACTCTACTTAAAACCTCCAACAATGCCGCATTATTTCATGCCGCTGCAATGCGACATTTAACCTGCAGAAAATATGAAGAGTAAACTAAGAGTCACTTTCAAATGAATTTGAATTCAGATAAATCAAGTGGAAACTCTGAGAGGAACAGGATGAAACAACAAGGAAATTAAAACAAAGAAAATAGTATTTTAAAAATAATATATTTTTTGGAAATACCTTATTTTCCGATATCAGATCAAAATGGTCCCACATGGTGGAAACCTCTCTTTTTCCTGGAGGCTGCTGCTCGTGCTCCATATTTCGTGATAAATTTGTACAAGGACCGTCCGCAACACATACGAGTCTTTGGGCAAATGCATCCCCGTTGACAGATGCGCTTCCTTATAAACGCGGGCGCGTCAGTGTTTCGACACCCTAGCATCACGTGACCGATACAGGTACTGTATCGGTCACGTGACTTTCTTAAAGCGAGACGCACCGACGCGCACCGAAACTGGGTTTCGCTCTATGAGCTCGACGCATGCGCCGACGCATCAGTGTTGCCGGACCCATCACTACCTGCAACATAACATCACATGCTCGACTGTCTCACTTTCTTCACACTGATCATAATGGCCTGTCGGGTGTTTCCCCATTACAGAGATAGAGCTCTTTAAATTGCTGTGACCAAGCCGTCATCTGCTGAACACCACTTGTTCCTCTTGATGTTATGCTTGACACCGCCCACTCCAGACAGTTTTTTTAATTGAACTTTACTGAATAAAACAAATACAAACAATCAAGGCACATTTTTACATTTTTGGTAACAGCAGCTTTGAAAAGAAACATAGAAAAAAATAACACACAATAATAAAACTGATTACACACTCTAACAATTCCATCCATCCATCCATCCATCTTCTTCTGCTTAATCCTTTTGGAGTCGCGGGGGGCTGCAATCCAAAAGCTTATATATACTCACAGTGTTTCCTCTGGCTTAAAGACCTTGGCATGGTGGCAATGTGGGGGTTTACACCAATGTGGCGGTTTGGTGTAAACCCCCACAGCAACATATTTTTCCCCCGGGGGGGGGGGCAGTAAACATACTGGACTATGTTAATTTTATACTATTTATTTCTTGGGCGGTGCGGTGGTTAGCACTGCGGCAGCACAGCAACTCACCCTTATCCATGGGATCCCTGGTTCGATCCCAGCCCCTGACCAACAGTGATCTGTGTGGAGTTTGCATGTTCTGCTGTTCATGTTCTGTTTTGCATGTGTGGAGTTTGCATGTTCTCCCTGTGTCTGCTTGGGTTTACTCCGGGAGTTCTCCGGTTTCCTCCCACAGGTCAAAAACAGGTTAGTGTGGGGAGACTTGAATAACGAAACCGAATTGCCTTTAATTTCAGTTTATTTCAAGTAACCATTCCACTGTCTGCTCTCATTCCTGAACAGCGAACAAAGAGAGTGAACACACCAAAGTTCTCTCATTTAAACATTCTCACATCAAACCATTTCCCTCGCGGGGGAAATCACACATCTATCTCAAAATCTCTTTATTCACATTCATTAGCCTTTTATTTACATAACTCCCCCTTCTCTCCTCTCGAGCCTCAGTGGTCAGGAAGTCTTCTGTCCCCTGTCCTCCGCAGGGGGTCCAGGCTCTGTGGCTCCGCACCGCAGGGGGCTGGCTCTCCTTCATCGTGGTTAAATCACATATGCAGTGTCCAACATATACATGTCTCACAACACAGCCATATAACCCCCCCCAAACAATGAAGAACAGACTAATTCCTAAAATTTAATAGCACCTTACTCACTACTGAATAATCAACACCAACATTCAGTCTGTGCGCCGCTTGGGCTTCAGCCGTCTGCCGAATCTGCTGTGAGTTGGCCCCGCCTTGCCTGCGGTGCGTTTCTGCTTCGGCTCTGTTGACTGAGGAAGAGAGTGATTAATTGCCCCCTGCGGGGGCCTGCCTCGTCGAGGCGCCACTGCGACCGGTACAGACACGTCCTTCATGACAAAAGCAGGTTTTAGTCTGTCAATACTGACTGTCTCTTTTCTGTCTCCAAAATCTAGCACAAATTGCTTATCACCTGCCTCCAGCACTCGAAATGGCCCTTCGTAAGGTGGTTTGAGCGTTGCTTTAAGGGCTTCGCGCCTGACAAAAACGAAATTGGCATTTTTCAAAGCCTTGGGGACGAAAACTCGTGGAAAAGCGTGATGAACCGGACCCGGGAGCGTGTCTGCCCCCGTGCCGACTAACAGTCCCAGAGCCGAGAGAGGTGGGGGCTCTGGGTGCTCTGGTAAAAACTCACCCGGCAGCCTCAGAGTTTGTGCGAATACCAGCTCCGCTGGGGAGGCGTCTAAGTCCTCTTTAGGCGCAGAACGCAACCCTAATAAAACCCATGGAAGTTTATTTACCCAATCTGCATCCGTGAGCGACGCTCTGAGTGCTGCCTTCAAAGACCTATGAAAACGCTCGCATAAACCATTGGCCTGAGGGTGGTAAGCCGTAGTGCGGTGAATTTTGGCTCCTAAGCCGTTGGCCATCGCTGACCACAGCTCAGAGATGAATTGCGGTCCTCTATCGGACGTAATGTCCGACGGAACCCTGAAGCGCGCCACCCAAGCCGTTAAAAAAACGCGAGCCACCTCCGCGGCCGTGGTCGTCGCAAGTGGGACCACTTCCGGCCAACGTGTGGTGCGGTCCACCATTGTCAAAAGATACGTGAACCCCTGTGATGCCGGTAGGGGGCCCACAAGGTCGACGTGCACATGGTCGAACCTTCTGGCCGGAATGCGGAACGGTTCTAACGGGGCTCTTGTGTGCCTGTGAATTTTGGCCCGTTGACAGGAAATGCAGGTTTTTGCCCATTCCTTCACGTGCTTGCGCAGGCACGGCCAACCAAACTTTTCCGCCACTAGTTTCACCGACGCGCGCACCCCCGGGTGCGCCAGTGAGTGGACCGAGTCAAAAACACGGCGGCGCCACGTGGCCGGAACCACCGGACGCGGGCGCCCCGTCGACATGTCGCAGATCAGGGGGGGCATACCGGTTTGTAAACACTTGCTCTCCAGCCTCAACCCTGTTGGTCCAGACTGGAGCGCGCGCACGTCTGCGTCCGCCCCCTGGTCCGCTGCCATGGCTGCGTAATCTATACCCACGTGCACCGGGGCTGCGCGCGCCACCGTGCCGCTCTCCTGCGGCGCGGTCACGGTGGCCCGTTCTGCCTCTGCGCGTGTTGGGGTCGTGAACGCGCGTGAGAGACAATCCGCTACTACATTGAATTTGCCCGCGACGTGCCTAATGTCAGTGGTAAATTCCGAGATTGCGGCCAGCTGCCTCTGCTGCCTGCCGGACCACGGATCTGAAATTTTGGCCATGGCGTATGTGAACGGCTTGTGGTCCACATAAGCGGTGAAGCACCGTCCTTCCAGCCAGAACTGGAAATGACGAATAGCCAAATGCAACGCCAACAGTTCTCTGTCAAACGCGCTGTATTTTCGTTCAGCCGCGCTTAAAGATTTGCTAAAGAAAGCCAAAGGCTGCCAAACTCCGGCTACCTGTTGCTCAATAACGGCCCCTATGGCTAAATCTGAAGCGTCTGTCGTCAGCGCGATACGTGCTGCAGGGTCTGGGTGGGCCAGGAGCGCAGCATCAGCCAAGGCTTTTTTAACCTCTGTGAACGCGCGCTCCCGCTCCGGGGACCATTCGACCGCCTGGGTCGGTTTTTGTTTTTTGAGCGCGGCATATAACGGTTGCATGATTTGAGCTGCGTGGGGCAGGAATCGGTTATAAAAATTCACCATCCCCAAGAATTCCTGTAGTGATTTGACCGTTTGTGGACGGGGAAAATCCGCTACCGCGCGTACTTTCTCTGGTAACGGAACCGCTCCCTCCGGGGAGACGCGGTGACCCAAAAAATCGATCCGCTCGACGCCGAACTGGCACTTGGCTGGGTTAACTATTAAGCCGTGCTCTCCCAGCCTCCTAAAAACTGCTGTGAGGTGCGTTTCGTGTTCGTCCTCTGAAGTACTCGCGACCAAAATGTCGTCGAGGTACACAAACACGAAAGGGAGATCGCGTAACACGGCATCCATCATCCGCTGAAATGTTTGCGCCGCCCCTTTGAGACCAAACGGCATGCGTAAAAATTCGAAAAGTCCGAACGGGGTTATTACCGCTGTTTTAGGAATGTCCTCCGGTTGGACCGGGACTTGGTGATAGCCGCGAACTAGATCAATCTTTGAAAAAATGCGCGCCCCCGCCAGGTGCACCGAAAAATCCTGAATGTGCGGGATGGGATAACGATCGTGCGCCGTAGCGTTGTTTAGCCTGCGGTAATCCCCGCACGGTCTCCAGGAGCCATCGGCTTTCGGTACCATGTTCAGCGGCGAAGCCCACGGGCTCTTCGACCTACAAACGATGCCCAGCCTCTCCAGGCTGGCGAACTCCTCGCGCGCAATGGCGAGCTTAACTGCATCCAAGCGCCGAGCTTTTGCAAGCACGGGAGGACCAGACGTGGGGATAAAGTGTTTCACCCCGTGCTTCGCGACCGTCGCTGAAAAAGTGGGCACAGTGAGCACTGGAAATTGGGTGAGGAGTGTGTGAAACTTACCACCTGCTGTAGCGACGTGGGTCTGTACTGGTGGCGGGGACACTCGAGCTGAACAGGGGAGAGAGTAAAAAGAGAGTGCATTTACCAGCCGTCTATTAGCAAGATCAACTAACAGATTGTGTGAACACAAAAAATCCGCGCCCAACATGTTGAAACTCACCGCCGCTATTACAAAAGTCCATTCATATGTGCGGCCATGTAAGCACAAAGGCAAGGTCCTTCTCCCGTAGGTGTTGATGTTCGAGCCACTTGCCGCTGTAGCTCCGCTACCGTGGGGTCCAGCCACCCGGTCTGCGTATGTTGGGGTGATGAAGCTCACTTGTGCTCCGGTGTCGATGAGGAACTCTCGTCCGGAGCGCGCATCCGTGATGTAGAGCAGCTTGTTGCGTTCTCCGAGGGTCGAAGCTGCTAGTGACCCCCGGTCTTGCCGTTTCCCGAACTCCTGAAGATGCAGGGCGGCACACACCTGCGTGCCTTCTCCGCGAACCTCCGATGGTAAAAGCAGAGATCTTCTCCTCCGCTGTGTCGTGCCCGCGCCTCTGCCGCCGGGCTATTGGCTTCACCTCGTCGCGGCCGTGTTGCCGCCGTCGTCGGCCAGTCTGGTTCTGCCGCCTCTGGCTCCCCGCTGTCTCGGGTCGCCGCTGTGGTTGCTTGCCCGCCGCAGGCGTCCAGGATCCCATCTGCCTCCTGGGCCAGCTCCCGGAACTCCTCCAGGGTGTGACACTTTTTGCCGGCCAGCGTGCTTCTCGCATGCGCCGGGAGGTTGGAGAGGAAGATGAACTGAAAAATGAAATCATCGTTGTCCAACCCTCTCAGCTGTATCATCTCCTCCATCAGGGCGCTCGGCCTGTGTCCACCTTGGTCTAGCAAAGACAGGATCCTCCTCGCCCTCACTTCAGCCGAGGGGGTGAAAAACTTGATGAGGGTGGATTTCAGCTTGCCGTACCTGTCGGTTGCGGGTGGCTGCTCCACCAAGCTTTGCACGCACCGAGCTGTGCTGTTGTCCAGTTTAGCGATGACATGGTGGAACTTAGTGTCATCCACCGTTACTCCTGCAAGCACGAACTGCGACTCTGCTTGCAGAAACCACGACCGTGGGTTATCCTGCCAGAAATCAGGCAGCTTAACGGCCACTGCGCTCGCCAGCTCTGAGCGCTGTGAGTCCGGGACCCTGAGAATTTCTTCGTTCATTCTCAACGTCGTCAGTCACCAATGTGGGGAGACTTGAATAACGAAACTGAATTGCCTTTAATTTCAGTTTATTTCAAGTAACCATTCCACTGTCTGCTCTCATTCCTGAGCAGCGAACAAAGAGAGTGAACACACCAAAGTTCTCTCATTTAAACATTCTCACATCAAACCATTTCCCTCGCGGGGGAAATCACACATCTATCTCAAAATCTCTTTATTCACATTCATTAGCCTTTTATTTACATAACTCCCCCTTCTCTCCTCTCGAGCCTCAGTGGTCAGGAAGTCTTCTGTCCCCTGTCCTCCGCAGGGGGTCCAGGCTCTGTGGCTCCGCACCGCAGGGGGCTGGCTCTCCTTCATCGTGGTTAAATCACATATGCAGTGTCCAACATATACATGTCTCACAACACAGCCATAGTTAGGTTAATTGGAGACTCTAAAGTGGCCCTAGGTGTGAATGTGTGTGTGAATGGTTAAGGGATAGCACCATACCGTGGCTGCTTCATCCATCCAGACGGATGCCCTCAATTTCCTCTCTGGGGATCAATAAAGTAAACAAATCAAAAAATCTTTTTAAATTTTACACAGTAATGTTGGATATGGAACTTACCATTTGAAGTATTGTACAACCGAGGCTTGAATATTGGGCCAGTTGGGGTCCCACCAAGACATCCTGTGTTTAGACTTTTTAGTGGTGTTATCCTTCTCTCCTTCCTCTGCCTGAACACTTCCCTCTCCTTGGCTCCTCTCTTCTGTCTCATCTTGCCCTCTCTGAGCTCTGTCTAATTCAGGTTTTCTCTCTGTCTATGGTGGTATACAAACAAGTTAGAAAATATCATGTCATGTTTTGTCCTGCAGGATTATTTTTGTCATGGTTTACATAAATGACAAAAATATGTGTATTTTTTGTATTTTTATTCTTGTGTTTCTTTTTTTTCCATTGAGAGAGTAGGGAAGGGAAAGAAACATTCATAATAGTAATGTACTCATGCATACTTAAATTATATGATCAGGTGGGTATAGTAACCAGAAATTCTACTCATGTAAAACAGTGCTTTGAAATTAATAATTAAAAGTAGACAACCAAAAATTTCTAGTTAAGGGTACATAGAGCACCCACTTAAAAACCTGAGTAATAACTTCAGACTTGAAGGTTTGAGGTTTTTCTCAAAAATTTATAACAATTTTCTTAGTTTTCTACTTTTCTCTGTAAATCTAAAGTTGAAACCATGTTCCTCAAATTTGTAATTTCCTCTTGTAAAACTGACTTTTCTTGTACATTTGAAACTTTATTATTAATTTGTGGATTATTTTATGACTAATTTTTGTCTGTTTTTTAAAATAAAATTATTTTTTTTTAGATAAATTTAAGATAAGATAAGCCTTTATTAGTCCCACAACGGGGAAATTCCAGGATTGCAACAGCACAGGGATAGCAACACTCAGAGCAACAATCAGAAGGCAAGAAAAAAAGCAAGAGCAGCTAATATACATATGTACATATTACTATAAATATATATATATACACACAGACACACAGTGCAGAGCATTGTAGCTGGATGGAATAAATATATGAGTATATAAACACACAGTGCGGAGCATTGTAGCTAGATGGAATAAATATGTAAATATATAAACACCCACAGTACGGAGCATTGCAGCTAGGTGGAATAAATATGTAAATATATAAACACACACAGTGCGGAGCAATGTAGCTAGATGGAATAATATGTAGATATATAAACACACAGTGTGGAGCATTGTAGCTAGATGGAATAAATATATAGATATATAAATATAAACACACCCAGTGTGGAGCATTGTAGCTAGATGGAATAAATATGTAAATATATAAACACACACAGTGCAGAGCATTGTTGCTAGATGGGATGAAACAGCACAACCGTCTACTTAGTTATCCTACATGGTATGATTATGTGCCCATACATATTCTCACCCTCCATAGCGACCGGTATTTTCCTAGTTGTATGCCGGAAGGGACCATTGTGTAAGTCTATTGCATCTTTTGCATTCAAAAAACTATTAGGTTGTTACGTCTTTTTGCTATCTCTGCGAGCAGCCCTGCTTAGGTTGTACAGTCTGACAGCCGCTGGTAGGAAGGACCTGTGAAACCTCTCGGTTGTGCACCTGGGATGATGTAGTCTGCTGCTAAATGAGCTCCTCAGTGCATTCAGTATGTCCTGCGTAGGGTGGAACTCGGACTCCAGCAGAGATGACAGTTTAGCCACCGTCCTTCTCTCTCCTATCTCCTCCACCTGGTCAAGGCGCTGCCCCAGGACAGAGCTAGCTTTCTTGATCAGTTTGTTCAGTCTCTTCCTATCAGCTGCAGTAATGCCGCTGCCCCAGCAGACCACTCCAAAAGTGATGGCTGATGCCACCACAGTGTCATAGAATGTCTTCAGCAGCGCCCCTTGTACACCAAAAGACCTGAGTCTCCTCAGTAGGAACAGCCTGCGCTGTCCCTTCTTGTACAGTGCGTCAGTATTGTGTGACCAGTCTAGTTTATTGTTCAGATGAACACCCAGGTACTTGTAGGATGTCACCATCTCAATATCTGTTCCCTGTATATTTACTGGTGCTGTGAGGGGTTGTCCATGCCTGCGGCAGTCCACCACCAGCTCCTTAGTTTTCCTCGCGTTGATCTGGAGGCAGTTCCGATGGCACCAGTCCACGAAGTCCTGGATAAGCCCTCTGTACTCAGCTTCATCTCCATTGGAGATGAGGCCAACGATCGCAGAGTCATCAGAGAACTTCTGTAGATGGCAGTGTGTTGTGTTGTGTGAGAAGTCCGCAGTATAAAGAGTGAACAGCAAGGGAGCCAACACCGTTCCCTGGGGGGCCCCTGTGCTACCAATGATTGTGTTGGACACAGTCCTGGGTTCTCACAAACTGAGGCCGGTTCGTGAGGTAGTCCAGGATCCATGATGACAGGTGCTGGTCCACCCCTGCGCGCAGTAGCTTGTCCTTCAGGATCATTGGTTGGATGGTGTTGAAAGCACTGGAGAAGTCAAAGAACATGATCCCCACCACATTCCCGGGCTTGTCCAGGTGGGACAGAGAACGGTGAAGGAGGAAGATCACCGCATCCTCCACCCCAATGCCATGCTGGTAGGCGAACTGGAGTGGATCCATCGCTGGTTCCACCAGGGGGCGGAGGTGAGCAAGGAGCAGTCTCTCCAGGGTCTTCATCAGGTGGAACGTCAAGGCCACCGGTCTGTAGCTGTTCAGGTCTTTGGGGTGGGAAGTTTTTGGTACAGGTACCACACAAGATGTTTTCCACAGCTGTGGTACCCTTCCCAGTTTCAGGCTCAGGTTGAAGATGTACGCCACAATCCCACACAGCTGGTCTGCACAGGACTTGAGGAGCTTTGCGCTGATGCCGTCTGGTCCCGTCGCCTTCCTCGCCTTGATCTTCCTCAGCTCCGTCCTCACCTGGGTCCTGGTTAGGGTCAGGATGGGGGGCTGTGTGTTGAAGTGGGGGCGTGTTGGTGGAGTGGGGAGTGGGCAGCAGGACTTGATGTCTTTAGAGGCAGCATTGGTTGTTGTTGTGCAGTCAGGGGGGAGGGCGGTTGGTCAGACCTATTGAAAAACAGATTCAGATTGTTCGCCCACTCCCTGCCCCCCGTGGCCTGGGGGGAGGTATTCTGGAGCCCAGAGATGGTTCTGAGGTTCCTCCAGACCCCGCTGATGTCGCTCTGTTGCAGCTTGTCCTCCATCTTCTTCCTGAAGCTGTCCTTGCCTTCTCTGATCTTTCTCCTCAGCTCCCTCTGTACGGACTTCAGCATCTCCCTATTCCCCAACCTGAAGATCCTCTTCTTCTCTCTCAGAAGTGTTTTTATCTCAGGGTTGATCCAGGGTTTGTTGTTTGAGCAACACCGTATGGTCTTGGTGGGAACGGATTTCTCCACACAGAAGCTGAGGTAGCCCGTGAAGGTGTGAGTGAGGCCATCAATGTCCTCACCCTGTGGATCGCAGAGCTGCTTCCAGGCGGTGGCTTCAAAACAGCCCTTTAGAGTGTCCATTGCCTCCTCAGACCATAACTTCACTGTGCGCATGGCTGGAGGTTGTCTGTGCACTAGGGGTTTGTACACCAGCCGGAGATGAACCAAGATGTGATCCGATCTCCCGAGTGGGGGGAGTTGTGATGAGGTGTACGCCTCCTTAGTGTTTGCGTAGAGTAAGTCCAGTGTTTTATTGTCTCTAGTGTGGCATGTGACATACTGGGTAAACGTGGGTAGAATGGGAGGTAGTGAAACATGGTTGAAGTCGCCTGAGATGAGGAGAAGAGCATCTGGGTGTTCTGTCTGCAGCCTGCTGGTTACTGAATGGATGACGTCACGCGCTGTCCCAGCGTTCGCCATTGGATTTGCATAAACAACAATGCAGATCACGTGTGAGTGTTCTCTCGGGAGATATGTAGGCCGCATGCTAACAGCTAGCAACTCAATGTCTTTGCTGCAGTGACGTTGTTTAACAGTGATATGTCCCGGTCTGCACCAGTTGTTGTTAACATACATTATCACTCCACCGCCCCTTGCTTTTGTAACGGATGCCAACTGACATAACGCACGGCTCAGGAGACACGCACACACAGGCTTAGAGTAGTTCAAAGAGTTTATTAACAGCAGGGGTGAATGAGTGTGTGTCTGCGGGATGCAGATGTGTTGGTGGTGGCGTCTGCTTCAGGCACAGAGGCAGATGACCGTTCGGCCGAGCAACCCTATGGAGAGAGCACAGGGAGAGGGTGACGGGCATACACCAACACAGGATGAATTATGGCAAGAGAGGATCTTACTTGAGTTGTCAGGATAGCTGGCACAGCAAGGGGAACGTAGCCCGGGAGACAGCCACCTGGAGAGCTCCGTGCAGCGGCGAAGGATGGGCGATGGAACGGAGATGTCCGCCGCCGGGGAATCCACCTGTGCACAGGGGAGCAGACTGGAGAAGGAGGTAAGGGTTCTTACCCAAAATAGCGATGCTGAAGAAAGGTATGCTCACGGCGGTGAGGAAACGAAGTCTGACGGCTTCAGGCCGAGCCTCCGGGCGAGGCGGCTTTTATCCCTCGCCGCTGATGAGGATCAGGTGTGTGAGCAGGTGGCGCCGCTGATGAACGGTGCGGCGTGACAGTACTCCCCCCTCTAGCAGCGCCTCCTGGCGATGGCTTATCCGGGTGCGCTCGGTGGAAGTCCGCGATGAGCGATGGGTCCAACACAAACGACGGGGGCACCCATTGTCGATGCTCGGGCCCATAGCCCTCCCAGTCCACCAAGTATTGCAACCCACGACCCCGGCGCCGGGAGTCCAGGATGGAGGAGACGGACCAGGCCGGGTGGCCACCAATCATCCGGGGCGCGGGTTGCGCTGCAGGAGGAGGGCAAAGGGGGTCGGTGACTGCCAGCTTCACCTTTGATACGTGGAAGGTGGAATGGATGCGGAGGGAGGGCGGAATAGCCACGCGCACAGCCACCGGGTTGATGATCCGGGTGATGGGGAAGGGACCCATGAAGCGCTGTGCCAGCTTCCTCCTCTCGCCTTTTAGGGTGACGTCCTGGGTGGAAACGTAGACAAGTTGCCCAACTCTGTACGCCGGGGCAGGTCTTCTACACCGGTCCGCCACGGTCTTGTTGCGCTCCGCTGTGCGTAAAAGCGCATGACGCGCGGCGGCCCAGGTGGAGCGGAACTGCCTCACGTGCGCCCTAACTGACGGAACAGTTACCTCGCTCTCCTGCGCTGGAAGCAGCGGGGGGTCGTAACCCAGGGACGCCTTGAAGGGGGACATCCCCGTTGCAGAAGAGCGGGCGGTGTTGTGGGCGTACTCCACCCAGGCGAGATGGTTGCTCCATGATGCCGGCTTGGATCTTGCAACACAGTGGAGCGCAGCCTCCAGCTCCTGATTGGTCCTCTCACACTGCCCGTTAGACTGGGGGTGATGGCCGGAGGAGAGGCTCACCTTGGCTCCGATGGCGTTACAAAAGGATTTCCAAACCTCGGATGAAAATTGGGGGCCCCGGTCCGAGACCACATCCACCGGGATCCCATGCAGCCTGACCACGTGTTGGACGAGGAGGCCCGCCGTCTCCAGGGCGGTAGGGAGACCTCGCAGGGGGATGAAGTGTGCCGCCTTGGAGAAACGGTCCACGATGGTCAGGATGGTGTCGAATGAGTTGGAAGCTGGGAGCCCGGTGACGAAATCCAGTGCGATGTGCGACCATGGCCTGCCAGGGACGGGCAGAGGCTGGAGCAGACCCGCTGGAGGGGCGTTTCCCGGCTTGCTGGTGGCACAAATTGGACAAGCCCGGGCGTAGCGGGCTGCATCCCTCCGCAGGCCCGGCCACCAAAAGGACCGTTGGAGGAGGCTGATCATCCGAGAGGTGCCGGGATGACAGGTGAGCCGGGAGGTGTGGAGCCAGTGGATGACCTCTCCTCGGACCGCAGACGGAACGAACAGTCTTCCCTCCGGTCCGCCGCCAGGATCAGGTTCCACCTCCTGTGCCTTCTGGATCTTGTCCACAATGTCCCAAGAGATAGCTCCCACGACGCACGACCTGGGCAGGATAGTGTGGGGCGTCTCCTCAGCCCCCGCGGGGGTGAACTGTCTAGAGAGGGCGTCAGGCAGGCCGTTCTTGGAGCCTGGCCTGAAGGTGATAGAAAACCGGAACCTGGCGAAGAATAGAGACCAGCGCGCCTGGCGGGCATTCAGGCGCTTGGCAGATCGTAGATACTCTAAATTCTTATGGTCCGTCAAGACCACAAACGGCAGGTCCGCCCCCTCTAACCAGTGGCGCCACTCCTGTAGGGCGAGTTTAATGGCCAGGAGCTCTCTGTCCCCCACATCATAGTTCCTCTCCGCCGGGGACAGGCGCCGGGAGAAGAAGGCGCACGGTCGCTTGGCGCCATCGTCCGGTGATTGCTGGGATAACACTGCTCCCACTCCCGTGTCCGATGCGTCCACCTCCACAATGCACTGCAGCGCGGGGTCGACCTGGCGAAGGACCCGGGGGGAGGAGAACTCCGCCTTCAGCGCCTTAAAGGCAGCATCGACCTCTTCGGTCCACCGGAACGGGACCTTCGGGGACGTGAGGCGGGTCAGTGGTCCGACGATCCCGCTGAAATTCGGGACAAAACGGCGGTAAAAATTGGCGAAGCCAACAAACTGTTGCACCTGCTTCCGAGATGCGGGAGTAGGCCACTCCACCACCGCCTTCACCTTCTCTGGGTCCGGGAGCACCTGGTCTTGGGCGATGATGAATCCCAGGAAGGATGTGGTCCTAGCGTAAAACTCGCACTTCTCAGCCTTCACGTACAAACGATTCTCCAGCAGTCTTTGAAGGACCCGCCTCACATGGATCCGGTGCTCGTCTCTGGACTGAGAGAAGATCAGAATGTCATCCAGGTAGACGAACACGAAGAGGCCGATGAAATCCCGGAGGACGTCATTGATGAGGCGCTGAAAGACGGCAGGAGCGTTGGTCAGCCCGAACGGCATGACGAGATACTCAAAGTGGCCGTTCGGGGTACGGAAAGCTGTTTTCCATTCATCTCCCTCCCGGATCCGGACGAGGTGGTAAGCGCTGCGGAGGTCCAGCTTGGTAAACCAGGTCGCCCCCTGGAGGGAGTGGAAGGCAGTGTCCATGAGGGGCAGGGTGTAACGGTCCCTCTCAGTGATGTCATTAAGAGCTCGGTAGTCAATACAGGGACGGAGGGAACCGTCCTTTTTCCCTACAAAGAAAAACCCCGCCCCCACGGGTGATGACGATGGGCGAATAATCCCAGCACTCAGTGATTCCTTCAGGTACGTATTCATAGTCTCCTTCTCCGGCGCCGACAGGCTGTAGAGCCGACCAGATGGCAGGGGAGCCCCCTGGCGGAGATTGATGGCACAGTCATATGGTCGATGCGGGGGAAGAGACATAGCTTTTGACTTGCTGAATACCATACCCAGGTCGTGAAAATCTGGGGACACCAGTGACAGGTCCGGGGGTGCTGTATCCGCCACAGGAGGAGCCGCGGACGGGAAGCAGGCAGCGGACTGAAGACAGGTGCCCATGCAGAAGGTACTCCACGCCGACACCCCAGCTGACCTCCAGTCCAGGACAGGATTGTGGAGGCATAGCCAGGGATACCCCAGGATGACGGGCGACACAGAGCTGGGCAGGACGTAGAAAACCATTTCCTCCCGGTGGTTCCCTGAGATGATGACTGGGACAGGAATGGTTTGATGGGTAACTCTCCCAAGGGAGGCACGGGAGAGATGGACCAGGGAGATGGGGTGTTTGAGCGCCTGACAGCGGATGCCCAATCGGGTTGCCAGGCCTTGTGAAATGAAGCTGCCCTCTGCGCCCGAATCCACCAGTGCGTGGGTGAGGTGCCCAGTGGAACTGTGGCAAAAACGGATGGACAGCTTTAATTGAGTGAGGGGACTTTGCCGATTGACGTCCGCGAGGCCCCCTACAGTGACTCGCGGACCCCACCGTTTGGCTTTTGTGGGCAAAGCTCTACCGTGTGTTGATTGTCTCCGCAATACATGCAGAGACCCAACTCACGGCGGCGCTGTCTCTCTGCCAAGGAGAGCTTTGCCCAGCCCGTCACCATAGGCTCCGACTCCTCGGGGCACGATGGTGGCGGCGCCGCCAGGGGGCGAGCTTGGGGCAGGCGTAGCGGAACTCCTCGAGGGCGAGAAGCAGACGGCTTCCGTCCTGAGGAGCGCTCGCGCAGCCTGTTGTCCAAGCTGATTGCTAATGAGGTTAGCTCCGCCAACGTTCCGGGGATATCCCGTCCAGCCAGTTCATCCCTCAGATCACTATTGAGGCTGCGGAGAAACAGGCCGCAGAGGGAGCGCTCCTCCCAGCCCAGTTCCTCCGCCGCTACCCGGTATTCGATGGCATAATCCGCGGCCGACCGGCTCCCCTGCTGGAGAGCGAGAAGCCGATCGACCTGGACCGCCTCGGAACGGGAGTGATCAAATACCTCCAGGAAGCGCCTCACGAACTCGGCATAGGTGAGGGTGGCATAACTGGGTCTCGCCATAATAGCGTAGGCCCAAGTTAAAGCACGCCCCTCCAGGAGGTTCCCTATGTAGCCGATCCGGCTGTGATCTGAGGGAAAGTCTCCGGGCACACGATCAAACACGGACTCGCACTGCATCACAAACCCCCGCGCTCCGCCGAGCTTTCCGCTAAAGCGGGCGGGGGTCGGAATTGGTGTGAGTCGGGCCGGTGCCACTGGAGCTGGCTGGACGGCCACCGGAACAGCAGGAGCTGCGCCACCCTGAGGAGCCGGGGGGAACGGCTGCTGGGGGTCCAGGCGGTCCAATCGGCCAGTGATAATTATCAATTGATTTAGGATCACCTGCTGTTGATAAGCTATTTGATCCACTCTAGCCTCGAGAGTGGTAAGCCGGTGTGCGAGCCCGCCGTCCGCCGAGCCGCTCTGCTGAAGCCGTACTGACATAACGCACGGCTCAGGAGACACGCACACACAGGCTTAGAGTAGTTCAAAGAGTTTATTAACAGCAGGGGTGAATGAGTGTGTGTCTGCGGGATGCAGATGTGTTGGTGGTGGCGTCTGCTTCAGGCACAGAGGCAGATGACCGTTCGGCCGAGCAACCCTATGGAGAGAGCACAGGGAGAGGGTGACGGGCATACACCAACACAGGATGAATTATGGCAAGAGAGGATCTTACTTGAGTTGTCAGGATAGCTGGCACAGCAAGGGGAACGTAGCCCGGGAGACAGCCACCTGGAGAGCTCCGTGCAGCGGCGAAGGATGGGCGATGGAACGGAGATGTCCGCCGCCGGGGAATCCACCTGTGCACAGGGGAGCAGACTGGAGAAGGAGGTAAGGGTTCTTACCCAAAATAGCGATGCTGAAGAAAGGTATGCTCACGGCGGTGAAGAAACGAAGTCTGACGGCTTCAGGCCGAGCCTCCGGGCGAGGCGGCTTTTATCCCTCGCCGCTGATGAGGATCAGGTGTGTGAGCAGGTGGCGCCGCTGATGAACGGCGCGGCGTGACACCAACTAGTACTGTTCGGCGTAGAACGTTAGTAAACCTCCCTCCCAAAGCCTCATACAGTATCGGTAGCGCTGAGCTACCGGTCGGACCTTTAGCTCAGCGCGATCGTGCTGTGTCTCCCATGCTCGAACTGTGTAGTTGACTGAGAGGTCGCGGGTTTGTGCCCCGAGTAGGGCGAACTGCGCAGGATGATCTCTGTCACAATGGTGCCGTGAACCCGGGATGGGAGTGAGGTTTAAGGGGGAGAGTGTAACGGATGCCAACTAGTACTGTTCGGCGTAGAACGTTAGTAAACCTCCCTCCCAAAGCCTCATACAGTATCGGTAGCGCTGAGCTACCGGTCGGACCTTTAGCTCAGCGCGATCGTGCTGTGTCTCCCATGCTCGAACTGTGTAGTTGACTGAGAGGTCGCGGGTTCGTGGGGCGAACTGCGCAGGATGATCTCTGTCACACTTTGCCACTGTCTGGTGTTCGGTCTATTTGAAACAGACTGTGGTAATTTTTTTTTTTTTTTACTTTTTCCTTATAACAATTTACATTTTTGACCATAACTTTGCAGTCAGAACAGAACAATAATTTAACTCTGATTACAAAGAAAAAAAATATTAATAAAATTGTATTTAATGAAATAAATTAACTTAAACACCAAGGATGCAGTTATTTCTGTTATAATATTTCTTTATATTTATAGTTTGTTTTTGATTTTTTTTAGAAATCTCCTCACCACCCAGACAGCAGGAATAACCTATGGAGCCCATAGTTATAACCTATGTGACTCACATGTGGCTGGCTGAATTCAGTCAAGAGAGACTTTGAGCTAGCCATGTGTATTGACTTCACACCTCAAGAGGAAGACATGTCTGCACCCCCTGGGGACTCAGGAGAGAGGAGAAGATTACCCGGCCTGACCTTTGGGGGTCGGAAAGGAGAACAGAAGGACTCTGGGTGTTCTATTAGAGATGAAAGGATGTAGCTGAGTATTGTGACTTTTGTGTGTGATGTATTGTTAGAGATGAATGTATAAATGTATGTGTGTGACTGCGTCCTGTCTCTTTTCACTCCGATCGAGAGAGGACGTAGGATGAGTGAGAATTAAAGCAGTTACTGGAAAAATCATCCAGTCTCCTCAATTCTTGACCCCTACAAACCTCCCTTATTTTGAAATCAAATGTTGGCACATTGAGTTTGTCTGAAGGCTGCTGACAGACTAAAGTCATTGACTTCGTGAATTTTGGTCATCTTAACCTACCAGGTACATAATAGGGAACTGTAGCGGACTCTAAAGACATAATTCACCACAATATGTGTTCATGTACAGAATGATCTGTTTAGACAGTTATAGTTGTGCGCTCAGGCTTTCTCATCAGGCACCTCTCTAGGCAGCCGCTGAAGGACCTCAGTTTAGAGTGAAAATAGAGCGAGCGTTTTTAGCTGTTGCCTTTTGTCACTGCTGCTGGAGAATAAAAACGGCACGCCTGCTCGTGCAAGAAAAGAAAGAAATTGCTACTCTCTTCATTCCTGCAATTCCTACAGAACATAACTTAATATTGTAGTGGCTGGTGAAATATATCCTCAGCAATTCATCAGTCCCCCTTGCCTTTCCCTTCATATGAAGCTGGCTGTATATGAATTCTAACCACGTCTCTTAGCGAAGCGACTCTTCCATTATTGCTGCTGTTTCCAGCGGGTTAAAACCATGATAAACGCCAGTGCTTACATACCTCTTATAAATTTTTTCCGCGTTTAAAGTACTTTAACAAACTCATGTCTCTGTCGAACAGTCGCTCTTAGCGAGACGCTGACTGACTGGAAAACTCGCGTGAGCGGTGCGCTTCTAAACTCCGCACGGATGATGGCTACGTGCATTGTTCGTGTGCACGCTTGCAGAAAGTCATTGCTTCATATATTTTTCTTAATAAATCCATATCTCCTTGGAGAGGCGGTAAAATTTCTGGCATGGCGGCCCGCCACCGAGAAATGCTACCAGAGGAAACCCTGTACTCAGTAAGGATAAAAGTTTTTGGGCCTTCTTATCCATTGAAAGATGTAGTGAGTTTAGAAGATTTATGAGGTCTTTTTTCCACACATTAAAGTGTGGTACAGATTTCAAAAATTTGCATTTGTGAATGAAATGTTTTGCTTGTATCATCAAAATATTTACTAAAAACTCTTGAACTTTATCAGCCTAAAAAATATGCCAAATTTAATACAGTACATGAATATGGAATAAGGCTTGAGCCAGCAGGAACTAAATTTGAATTTTAATTATTTGAATTTGAATAACTGAATTTGAACCTGAATTAATTAGTCTGAATAATTGCTTTTAAAATTTGAATCTGAATCGCCTAATTTGAAATTGAGTCTATTGGTTTGAATGTGTATTGCAATAAAATTGAAACTGTATTTCATTTGCTTGAAAAATTTTGCTCCCTAATTCATTATCAGAGTTCAGTTTCACTTCTTGTCATACAAATTCAGCTTTTTATTTCAGGTTTTTGTGCCACACATTCGGGACCTAGTGCTGTGTCCATAATTAATAAAGGGAGGAGCAGGGCGGAAGGCAGTTTATATCGTTTATTAACAAACTTACAAGCAGTACAGCAGTGGGCTACAGTTCTCCTGGTCCAGGTGTTTACGACGAAAGAGGACTTGCTTCTTCCACCCCTGGCCTTTATACCCCAGCTAATGTCACCACCGGAAGTGTGGCTCACCAGCCCCCTCTATTCCTCAGTAAATCCCAGGCCGCCTTATTACTACTGTTTTACAGAGGTAACATTCCCCCTTTCCCCCTTCAAAAAATCAAGCTCACAGATTAGCCCACCCAAATTTATTACCCGACCCACACTCTAACGGGGGTGGGGGGGGACAGTATGTACACAAAAAAATAAAACCTAGCCAGTCACACAACCAAGGCTGGGAGGCTGGGTAGACAACCAGCGCCCCCTACAAGGCCAGGTGGATTAATCTCCCGCCTCCTCATACCAGTCCACAAATAAAAAAAATATGAGCCATGTTTCTAAAAAAATAATCCCAGAACAGTTGTTAAAATGGTAAATGGCATTCACTTATATAGCGCTTTTATTCTCATCTCTTGATGACCAAAGCGCTTTACAGATCCTGCAATCCACCCATTCACACACACATTCACACACTGATGGTGGCATGCTGCCTAACATGGCGCTTCCTTAAGAACATCTATTTACAGCATACAATAAACAATAAACAAACCTAATACATAAATTGTCATGTCTCACTGGCAACCCCCCAGCACACCAACCCCCACACTTGGGCGCACATCATAAACGCACACTGTTGGGCACCGAAATCAATGATCAACAACTTTCAATTAGCATACCACAGGTCATGTTTCAGAGCATCCACTGGCCTCACTCCAACCGCTAAAGTAGGCTTTACCTCAGTAATAGTTTTTTTTCTTCTTTTCTTTATAGATACGTTGTGGTAACCCAGCATGCTGCGGACGGACATTATCTCACACTCATCAGGGCTGGAGGAAGGGGAGGACAATGGACATGCAGACAGAGAGCCCCAGGGGACAATCAGATGGGACTTTTATGTATGCGTCCTCGGAGAGGACATCCGGGTGCCAGCTGATATCATGCTAATGATGGGTATTAAATGACAATCACTACACTAATGTGCCACGCATTCTCTCTGTCTGTATAACGTATAAAAGAGCTTGTCACACATGCCTAAGCAGCGCAGTAGCTCACCGAGATACAAAGCGTGCTTCATTATGTTGGAGGAAATAAAACCTTGCACCCTTCCAGCTCGTCGCATCTCGCCTGTTCCATTACCCCCACATTGGTGACCCTGGACGTGCATGGTGCGTCTCTTGACTATGCCATTTTCTCCACATTGGTGACCTGACGGAGATGAACTGTCTCTCCCTTATGCCACACACCACATGGTGACCTTTTGATGTCCCGGGCCGGCACTCACTTATTCCCATCCACCCACTCCTCCTCCACATCGTTCTTCCCGCACCTCACTCCCTAAAGCCGGCCGATCGCCGGTTTGTTCCATTACGCAAGATGCGCACCGGCCACGTGCGCCCACAATCCACGGCCCTTCAACGTGCTGGAACTTGGGGCGGAGTACACTGTCTCCCCCCCCCCCCCCCCCACGGACTGACATGCCCTTTGACACTTGTCTACAGCAGGACAGTTCTACCGGAGCTGGAGCCCAAATGACCGGGGGGTCACAGCCCCTTCTGAGTGTTCTGGGGGGACCCTGTGTGGTGACCCAGCACGCTGCGGACGGACATTATCTCACACTCTTCAGGGCTGGAGGAAGGGGAGGACAATGGACATACGGACAGAAAGCCCCAGGGGGCAATCAGACTGGACTGTTATGTATGCGTCCTCGGAGAGGACATCCGTGTGCCAGCTGATGTCATGCTAATGATGGGTATTAAATGACAATCACTACGCTAATGTGCCATGCATTCTCTCTGTCTGTATAACATATAAAAGAGCTTGTTACACATGCCTAAGCAGCGCAGTAGCTCACCGAGCTACAAAGCGTGTTTCATGATGTTGGAGGAAATAAAACCTTGCACCCTTCCAGCTCATCACATCTCGCCTGTTCTATTACCTCCACAATGTATAATTCACACAATTTCACCAAATCCTTTTTTTTTAAATACCCAATTACAATTTTAGGATAAATTTCAGAAAAGCACACTCAGGGCACAGACTCAGGAACGACAAAACTATGTACACAATGACATGCGGCAGGAACATTTAACACACTCCAACTAAACAGCTCACAGTCATGTTACACAAGCAGTGGAATGACCCCCCACCCCCTCCGGATTACCATCCCATGGTTCCCAGCTAGAGCGTCTCCATCTCTTAGTCTCTGGTGACGGGCTGCATCGTCTCTTCTTCTCCACCACTCGACGCAGCTCGCTGGGGTGCCTCCACGTTCCATCTGACAGGACCAGATAGCCGTCACTCCTGGTAGTTTTCATCTTTCACCTGTAGCCGCTCCTGGTCATCGTACAGCCCATGACGCCTGTTGATCCCCCTCGACCAAGCTTCCACCCTAGGGCGAACTATGTCACCGATCCCCAGGGGAGCTCTAATAAGTATTTTCGGATCATCCTGTTGTGGGGGGGGCTTCCCATTTGGAGCTGGTCTTCCTTCCAGTCCAGCCTGAAGCCCTTTTCAAAGGCCTTCTTCTGGTGTGTTTTAAATGCGCACCTGTTGGTCTAACCCTGGTGCTGTTCTGCAGGAAACATCCATCCATCCATCTTCTTCCCCTTAATCCTTTTCGGGTCGCGGGGGAGCTGGAGCCTATCCCAGCATCTCTGGGCGAGAGGCAGGGTACACCCTGGACAGATCGCCAGTCCATCGCAGTGCCAACACAGAGAGACAGACAACCATTCACTCTCATAGTCATACCTAAGGACAATTTAGAATCCCCAGTTTGATGCCAATTTACCTAACTTGCATATTTTTGGCATATGGGAGGAAACCGGAGAAATCCCAGAGTAAATCCACGCAGACACGGGGAGAACATGCAAACTCCACACAGATCACTGTTGGTTGGGGGCTGGGATTGAACCTAGGATCCCCTGGCCGAGGGTGAGTTGCTGTGCTGTCGCAGTGCTAACCACTCCGCCACCGCGCTGCCCCAGCAGGAAACATGGGGATTTCTATTGTGTATCGCTGCTCACTTTATTTTATGTTATGTGCAAAATCATGATGGCCTCCTAACTCAGTCATGTGGTACGATGTCAACACAAACATCAGCAATACATGCCTTGAAACGCACTTTGCCAAATATTTCCTGGATAAGCTCAAAGCACCCTCGAAGCTCCGGAGCCTGCCATCCCATCACTACCCTACAGATGAGAGTAGTTTGTGAAAATAAACAAACAGTACAAATGCAAACCATATACCAGAGTGCACAAAGCCATCTTTGATCTTTGGGACCAGTATGAAGATGGGTTACAAACAGCCTTCCAGTTGCTTAAGGCTTACCGGAAAATCTATGGACCAACCGAGTGAACTGTACAATTATTTTTATGGTATGATCTGAAATTTTTATTATTCTATTTGATGTTGTTCATTCTTTTTTCTGTTTTGAATCACATTTTGATATCAAAAATAAACCACAATAACATTTTGGTTTGGTAAGTATGTACGGAACCCACGCTGGGATATTCATCTCAGACTGGAAGCAGAGGGGAGGTAAATAGTCCCTCTGCCGGTTGAGCGTGGGGGATTAAGCAGAGGAGGACATTACGTATTGTAATGGGAGAAGTTATGGTAATGCAGCAGGAAGGAGTAGCTGTGGGGACAGTAAGGGGTGGATGTGTTGAATGTATGATGATGCTTTTTCTGTGTATGAATGAAGTGAGAAAGGAAATAAAGTTTGTCTGCTGTGCAAGTCTAGTTCCTTTATTTGCACTCTCCACACTGTTGACCCTTGACGAATTATGGAACAGGAGGCAAGAACCCCGGAGTCGGCCCGGACGGGAAGCCCCAGCAACGCGGCAAGCATCCCAGAGACGGCCCAGACGGAAAGCCCTAGCAACGCGTGCACTGTTTCGATCAAACTACCGGACTTTTGGCTGCACGACCCGCGGTCTTGGTTCCACCACACCAAGGCTCAGTTTGCCCTCCGGGGAATAACGGCAGATGACACCAGATATTACTATGTGGTCGCAGCGCTGGACGCTCGCACGACTCAGCAAGTAGCGAGCCTGCTCCAACAGCATCAAGCCCACAATAAATACGGGACTCTCAAGGCTGTGCTGACCCGGCGCTACACACTTTTGGACTGTGAGAGAGCAGAGAGGCTCCTGAGGTGCTTCGAGTTAGGAGATGGGTCGGCGGTCGAACTGATGAAGAAGATGTTGGCGTTGATGGGTACGGATGACGGGCATTTTCTGTTTGCCCACCTTTTTCTCCAGAACCTCCCAACAGAGGCAAGAGCGGTCCTGGCCAACTCGCCGTTGCTGGCCGCACGCAACTTTCGTGCGCAAGCCCAGGAGGCAGATCGGATCATCCTCACCACCAGAGCCCTCACAGTGAACGCGGCGGCGTTGGAACCCAGCGAGACGACCAGCGGAGGCGAGGAGCCGGTGACGGTAGCGGCAGCGGGGGCCAGAAAGTGCCAGAGAGACACGCTCTGCTCCTACCACCGCCGTTTTGGAGAGAATGCATGTAGATGTGTGCCATCATGCCAATTCAAGCGTTCGGGAAACGCCAAGGCCGGCAGTCAGTAGCAGCTGCGACCGCTGGTGAAGAAAACAAGCTGCTCTACGTGACGGACTCGCGCTCGGGGAGACAGTTCCTCGTAGACACCGGTTCCCAAAAGAGCCTCTTCCTGCCGTCCTATGCTGACCAGCTAGCAGGAGCTAGCGGCCCCGAGCTGAGAGCCGCAAACAGCTCGGACATTAGGACTTTTGGTGAGAGGATACTGACTGTATCACTACACGGCCGTATGTACGAGTGGACATTTGTCATAGCGGCATGCAGTTTCCCAATCGTGGGAGCTGATTTTCTGTGTGCACCTGGGCTGCTAGTCGATGTTGCTAACAGACGCCTGGTTAATGCAATGTCTTTTGATTCTCTTCCCTGTACAGCTCGAGGGGCCGGGCCAACAACGCTAGCCAACGTCACAGCTCCAGGCAGTAAGTTCCACACGCTGCTCACTCAGTTCCCAGCACTCACGGTCCCGACGTTTTCGGCAGCCATCACTAAACATGGGGTGGAACACTTTATCACCACCACTGGGCCACCCATTTTCACACGACCTTGGTGCCTGGACGCAGCTAAACTGGCCATAGCGCATGAGGAGTTTGCCAACTTGGAAAGGTTGGGCATCATCAGGCACTCAAGCAGCCCATGGGCATCCCCACAACACATGGTCCCTAAGGCCGAGGGATCGTGGCGACCGTGCAGAGATTTCCGCAGACTGAATAACGCCACAGCGCATGACCGCTACCCGATTGCCCATATTCAGGATTTTTCCGTTTACCTCGCCAGGGCACGCATTTTTTTTAAAATAGACCTGGTCCGTGGTTACCACCAGGTCCCAGTGCACGCGGAAGACATACCCAAAACAGCAGTAATAACTCCGTTTGGCTTGTTTGAGTTTTTACGCATGCCCTTCAGATTAAAAGGTGTGGCACAGACATTCCAACACATGATGGAGGCGGTGTTGCGCGATCTGCCGTTTGTGTTTGTCTACCTGGATGACATCCTATTGGCCAGCGCGTCCAAGGATGAACATGTAACCCACCTCAGGACAGTTTTTCGGAGGTTGGAGGAGCACGAGTTAATAATCAACCCAGCGAAATGCTAGTTCGGCGTGATGGGGATTGATTTTTTGGGGCACCGCATCTCACCGGAGGGAGCAATGCCCTTGCCGGACAAGGTGCGCGCCGTGGCAAATTTTCCCCGGCCTCAGACGGTCAGGGCGCTGCAAGAGTTTTTGGGGATGGTTAACTTTTATAACCGGTTCCTCCCCCGCGCAGCTCAGCTTATGCAGTTATTGTACGCCGCGCTCAAGAAACGGAAACCGGCGGACAGAGTCAAATGGACTCCTGAGCCGGAGCAGGCATTCTCTGAGGTTAAAACAGCCCTGGCAAATGCCGCACTGTTGGCGCACCCAGACCCAGTGGCTCGGATAGCGGTCACTACCAACGCCTTGGACGTGGCCATAGGGGCTGTCGTGGAGCAACATGTCGCCGGTTCTTGGCAGCCACTTGCTTTTTTCAGCAGGGCTTTGCATGACAGTGAGCATAAATACAGCGCGTTCGACAGGGAGTTGCTGGCTCTCCACCTGGCCATATGCCACTTCCAGTTCTGGCTGGAAGGGTGCAGCTTCACTGTGTTCGTGGACCACAAGCCGCTAACGTACGCGATGGCCAAGGTTTTGGAACCATGGTCGGGCTGGCAGCACAACCGTGTACAACCCACAGGCCAATGGGTTATGTGAGCATTTCCATAGGTTGCGGAAAGCAGCGCTCAGGGCTTCGCTTACGGATGCAATTGGGTAGACCAGTTGCCGTGGGTTCTGTTAGGGTTGCATTCTGCACCAAAAGAGGATTTGGAGGCTTCCCCGGTGGAGCTTGTTTTTTCTCAGCCACTGTGGCTCCCCGGGGAATTTTTACAAGATAATCCCGTGCCGGACAACTACGCTACCGGGCCCGGCCCACCACTGTTTTCCACGCGCTTTTGTGCCAAAAACTTTGAAGAACGCGGCATTCGTGTTTGTCAGGCACGATGCCCACCGCCCCCCATTGTGCCCACCCTACGAATGCCCATTCAGAGTGCTGGAACCAGGGGACAAACATTTTTTGTTAGACTTGGGGGGTCGTCGGGAGAAAATATGTATAGACAGACTTAAGCCCGCCTTTGTGGTGGCAGACGAGCAAGTGATGTTGGCTCGGGCTCCTCAGCATGGAAGACCCCCACTGAGAACTCCCCAGGTAAAGGATTCATCAGAGCAGCTACACGGGCATGTCGAATGTCCCCCCCCCCTCGCCATTGCCCACCCGCAGACAGACACACCCCCAAGAGCCCCCCACTGGCACAGCAGCGCCGCGGAGTCGAAGAACCCTCGTTACAGCAGATATGAGAGGAGACTGAAGCCAAAAGGACGTGAGGGTTGAAACTCAGTCTGAGACTCTGGGGGGGGGGGGGTGTAGGGAACCCACGCTGGGATATTCATCTCAGTCTGGAAGCAGAAGGGAGGTAAATAGTACCTATTTACTAGTCACTATAGTCTCTATAGCTGGTTGAGCGTGGAGGATTAAGCAGAGGAGGGCATTACGTATTGTAATGGGAGAAGTTATGGTAATGCAGCAGGAAGGAGTAGCTGTGGGGACAGTAAGGGATGGATGTGTTGAATGTATGATGATGCTTTTTCTGTGTATGAATGAAGTGAGAGAGGAAATAAGGTTCGTCTGCCGTGCAAGTCTGGTTCCTTTATTTGCACTCTCCACAAGTATTTAATTATGCAGGTACAGAAGTGGGTACTGAACGTCTAGGGTACGTTCAGTTGTGATTTGGGGACGGAGTGAGTTGGGGCGTAGTGGCAAGGGTACAGAGTGTCCTGATACCGTTTTACATACCTGTTGTTGTTGTTCGAAGCTTCATGAAATTCAACAGTTTCTTCTGACTTTCCACCTTTTCTTTGTCCTGTTGGAGGGTTTTTTTTCCAGCCTCTCCGTGTATTTCTTCTTCAGCAGCAGTCTGTCTCTCAATATGAACACATTGTTGCTTCACTACATAAAACGCTGATCTGACTCCCTGCATGGTTTAAAACGAACCATCGACACAAACTAAGCTAACTCAACCACTAACACAAGCTAAGCTACATCCGGTCGCATGATCGATGTTTACGAAAAAAACTTTTATTATTAACAGCACCTTCTGTTTTTCTGTGACAAGTTTATGTTGGCCTCATAACAAAGTGTTAAAAGCTTCCATAAAAACATGCAAAACAAAATCTTTTTTTTTTTTGGTTTAGGAAGTGACAAGGCCATATAATATGAGAGCTGCGACACTATTTGATCTCATCGCTGCCTGGTAACTTGGTTCATGAAGCATCAAATAGTTCCAAACAGGCCATAATAGATTTGTTGATATACGTAAATTCACTATAAGATGGTGGAAGAAATGTCAACAGTGGTAGATACAGTGGTGTGAAAAAGTGTTTGTCCCCTTTCTGATTTCTCTTTTTTTTTGTATGTTTGTCACACTTAACTTTTGATTTGATTTGATTTGATTTTGCATACTTTATTGATCCCCAGAGGGAAAATTGAGGGTATCCACCTGGATGGATGAAGCACCCACGGTACGGCGCTATCCCTTTACCATTCACACACACATTCACACCTAGGGCCACTTTAGTCTCCAGTTAACCTAACTTGCATGTTTTTGGCTTGTGGGAGAAAACCGGAGAACTCCCGGAGTAAACCCACGCAGACACGGGGAGAACATGCAAACTCCACACAGATCACTGTTGGTCAGGGGCTGGGATGTTTCAGATCATCAAACAAATTTAAATGTTAGACAAAGATAACACAAGTAAACACAAAATGCAGTTTTTAAATGAAGGTGTTTATTATTAAGGGAAAAAAGATCCAGACCTACATGGTGTTATGTATGGGAATTGTACTTTGGGGCTTGCCGTAGCTCAGCCGTGGTTGGGGGGTGAGTGACACCAGGCCGGCTACAGCTGGTATATAAATAGAGATGTGAAGTTCAATAAAGTGTGTTCAGTATGCAATAGAGAAAGCTTTCTGTCTCCTATTATTCATACGCTGTATTTGGCAACGAGGAAAAATGGGCACATGCGTCAGGGAGCCACCTCCATTCCTTCAGTGCCAGGGTACACCGGCTATACCGTGGGCTCGCTGGAGGAACATGTTCAAGGTGTATGTGACGGCAGCCGGACTCGGTAGCATCAGCGAGGAGAGACGGAGGAGCCTGCTAATACATTTCCTCGGCATGGAAGGGCAGCGCATTTTCTTGGGGCTGTGTGGTGATGGCTCGCTGGAAGACGGGCTAACGCTAATGGACAATACCTTCGGTGATCACTTCACCATCACCGAATGGAGGTATGGATTCTTCGACCATCAACAGCGAGCGGGTGAGTCCACACAGTCTTTTATCATGCAGCTACACAGCTTAGAGAGGGAGTGTGCCTTTGGGCCTATTGCAGAGATGCTAGTGAGGGATAAGCTAGCTCACAACACCACACCACCGACAAGTGGCTGAGAAGTATACTAAGGCTAACCCGGGAGACGCTATCGCTAGAAGGCGTGTTGGACTTAGTTAAGCAAAGAGAGTCTGCAACCTTGCAGAAGCTAATAACCCCAGCTAGCGAGGAGTAGACTGCTTGTGGTTTCCCAGCGGGGACAACGGTTAGCATGCTAACTAGGCGTCAAAGATGAGCCAAGAAGAAGAGAAGGTGGGTAAAGGCACACAACAGGGCCCACATGTTATCTCTTAGCTCAGTGTTGGCGGAGCCCAGCGGCACCGGACGGAGTGTGTAGCACGCATGGGGAAGGGTCCACTAAAGTGGTATGTACTTCAGCTTGACAGGTTGATGTGCCCCTTATGGTGGATTTGGGGGCCAGGAGATCTATCTTGTGCTTGGCTACACTGAGGAGGCAGCTCCCTGCGAAGGCTATCGGCATGGGGGCAGTGAAGATGTTTGGGTATGGGCATGCGGAGATTGAGATGGTGGACACAGCTGAATTCTCAGTGACTTGTGGGTCAAAGACGGTGTCTAGATTCACCTTCCAGGTGGCGCACCAAGGAGTGGACCTATTGGGAATTGGCCTGTTGAGGGAGCTGGGTTTCTCCATAAGGGACCCAGAGGGCTTGACCGTGCTGACAGTGTACCCCGATTGGCACCTCCACTGGCCAGTGTTGTTTAGGGGCCTGGGTCGTATAGACGCTTTTCACCACCGCCCTCTCATCGACAAGTCCGTGACACTGAGGATTCAACCACTGCAACGACTCCCCCTCGTGCTGCGGGATGAGGTCTCGGCAGAGCTGTGAAAGCTGCTGGAGTCTGGCATTATTGAGAAAGTGGATGCCTCGTCGTGGATCTCCAACCTGGTGGTGGCCAAGAAGGGGGGGGGGGGGGATCAGGCCATGCATAGACCTTCTGATGATGAACAAGGTGGTGATTCTGGACAGGTACCCCCTCCCAAAATTGGAGGAACTCACGTCGACGGTCAGTGGGTTCCAGGTTTTCTCCGCCAAGGCTATCTGCAGGTGTCACTCCACCTGGATAGCAGGAACTTGACAGCATTTGTGACCCACATGGGGGTTTGTAGGTATACCTGGATGCCGTTTGGCCTGAGCTCTGCACCCAGTTGTTTTCAAAAGGTGATGTCAACAATGCTAGCTGGTCTCAAGGGCGTGGTGGCATACTTAGATGACATTGTGGTGCACGGCACGTCGCAGGAAGAACATGACGAGAGCCTGGAGAGGGACCTGGCAACGATCCAAGAACATGGTGTTACCCTGAATGGCGAGAAATGTATCTTCGCAGCGGACGCTATAGAGTTTGTGGGGTTTCAGCTGACCGGAAGAGGGCTCCAACCACTACATTCAAATATGGAGGCATTTCTGCGCATCCCGGAGCCTTCCATGCCGGCTCAGATCATGTCATTTCTGGGCATGGTCAACTTCTATGGATGGTTCATTCCCTGCTATTCGGAGACGATTGAGCCCCTCCGGGCTCTGTTGAAGCAGGATGCGCCGTGGGAATGGACTCCAGCTTGCTCGGTGGCAGGCACCAATTTGAAGCAGCAGCTCACCTCTCCACCAGTATTGGCCCATTTTGACCCCAATTAGGAGACCATCATGACCAGTGACACGTCCGGCTCGGCACTGGGGGCGGCCATGTCCAAGGTGCAGGGTGGCACGGAGCGCTCGGTGGTGTTCGCGTCAAGGTCCCTCTCAGTGGTGGAACAGAAATATGCCGTGGCTGAGAGGGAGGCACTGATCTGCATCTGGGCATGTGAGAGGTGGCACATTTACCTCCATGGGCACCACTTCACCCTACGGATGGACCACCAGGTGCTCACAACTTTGCTGGAGACGTCAGGGTCGGTTCACAGGCCACTGAGGATCCATAGGTGGTGTGAAAAGCTGAGGGCTTATAATTTCACCACCAAGTTCACCCCAGACAAAGATAACATCATGGCAGACCTCTTGTCTCATGCCACGGTTAATTTCTCCCTGCTGAATGACGGTGACAATGACTCAACTGAGGCAGACCTGATCCACGCACTGTACGGAGCCATCCAGAAGATAGTATCCCCTCAGGAACTCAGGGAGGAGTTTGAACGGGATCTGGTGCTGCCGAAATTATGCTTGCCACCGGTTCAAGGATGAACTGAGCTGCTGGAACAAGGTGTGCCTGGCCAGAGGACAATGGGCCCTGACCCCATCATCACTAAGGGCGCGTGTCCTGTCGATGCTGCACGAGGGTCATCTGGGGGTGTTCAGGGTAAAGCAACACAGTAGGGACTCTGTCTGGTAGCCAGGTATTGATAAGGACATTGAGGTGAAACACTGCGTGCAATGTCTGGAGAGGGGCAAGATTGGTGGACCACCTCCCCCTCCACTGTGACAGGTACCGTACCGGGAAGGACTTTGGAGGCACGTTGAGTTGGATATCTGTGTCGAACTTAATGCGGTCCCTTCGAATAGCCGGTTCCTGCTCGTGGCCAATGGTGTGTTCTCGAAGTGGCAGGAGGTGCTCCCAACCAACTCAGTCACGACAGAGGTAGTCACAGGGTTCCTGGCATCCCTGTTTGCTAGGTGGGGGACCCTGAACACGGTTATGATGGACAACAGCCCGCAGTTTATCTCCGGAGTGTTTGAGGAGTTT
The DNA here is from genome assembly GCA_020510985.1 of Pholidichthys leucotaenia. NCBI lineage: Eukaryota > Metazoa > Chordata > Actinopteri > Cichliformes > Pholidichthyidae > Pholidichthys > Pholidichthys leucotaenia. The sequence goes on from CM035841.1 coordinate 91,851,968, forward strand.
CTGAGTAGCAGAGGCATGGAACATGTGAAGATGGTGTTCTACCACCCTCAGGCCAACGGGGGCATGGAACGATTCAATAAGACATTGAAGAATGGACTGAGAGCCCATTTAGCAGATGATTTCACATTCTCGGAGGCCTGCAAAACACGTTGCTGCACTATAGAACATCTGTCTATGCCACGACGGGTTATTCCCCAGCGGCTCTCATACTGGAGCGTGAGTTGTCCTTGCCGGTGAACCGACTGAGATCGGCAACGACATGTTCTCAGGATGGCATGGAAGCAATGCGGGACCGGGTCATTAGACAGCAACACAAAATGAAACTGAGATTTGACAGGAAGCACAGGGCAAAGGACCATGGACTGAGGGAAGCGGACTGGGAATGGATCAAGCACCCTGTCCGCACCCACAAGCTGCAGCCACTGTGGATGGGGCCATGGCAGATCGCAAGGCGGTGGGGCCCGGACACATTTGAACTTGAGGACGGTTCTCGGTGGCACGCCAGTAGACTAAGGTCGCCCCCAGGGCAGAGGACTGACGTTGCAACTGGATACTGGGGGGTCCTGATGGATGAGGGTCCACGGGCGAGGCCGACGGTGCCAGGTGCAGGGTCCCCTCGTAGGGGACGACCGGCTAGAATTCGTTGGAGGCCTAGGTACCTGGAGGACTTTGTTACTCAGACTGTCATAGACAGACAGACAGACAGACAGACAGACAGACAGACAGATAGATAGATAGATAGATAGATAGATAGATAGATAGATAGATAGATAGATAGATAGATGGATGTACTTTATTGATCCCAAACTGGGAAATTACACTGTAACAGCAGCATGACAGTTGACAACCAAACAACAGAAACACACACGACAGACAAAGGGATTACCCATGGAAAGTCAAAACTAGCACGACTATAAAGCTTATATACATCATAGCTGAATATATGATGACCCATATAAACACATTAATCATCCCATTGCACAAAGAAGAACTATCAGGAGCAGAGTGAAAATGTGATGTACCAGTTAGTCTGTAAGGTGCAGTGTGGCAGCATAGCTATGCCAGAATACAACATCATAGTGAGTTATTGTACAGTGAAATTGCATGTGGCAGGAAAGATTTCCTGTACCTGGCCGTTCGACAACGAAGCTGTAGTAGTCTACTGGAGAAAGTGCTTCGCTGTCTATCTAGTGTGTGGTGGAGGGGGTGATCAGGATTGTCCATGATGGATCACAGTTTATTTAGTGTTCTCCTCTCCATCACTGTCTCAAAGGTCTCCGGTCTGAGACCAATTACAGAGCCAGCCCTCTTGATAATCTTGTCAAGTATGTTGGTATCTCTGGCCCTGATACTGCTACCCCAACAGACAGCAGCAAAGAAGATGGCGCTGGCGACAACGGTCTGGTAGAAAAGCTCCAGCATCCTGCTGCACATGTTGAAGGATCTCAGCTTCCTATATTTGTAGTTCTCAACCACTCCCACATCCCCCCCCCCCCAATCTGCAGTGGCTGAGAAGGAGCCTTCCTCTTCCTGAAGTCAATCACCATCTCTCTGGTCTTGCTGACATTCAACCTCAGGTGATTCTGCTCCGTCCACTCCACAAATCTGTCTACCAGTGCCCTGTACTCCCCCTCCTCTCCTCCTCTTATACACCCCACAACAGCTGAATCATCAGATAATTTTTGCAGGTGGCATGACTCAGTGTTGTACTGAAAGTCAGTGGTGTATAAGGTAAAAAGAAAAGGAGAGAGCACAGTCCCCTGTGGAGCTCCCATATCACTAGCCACCACTCCAGACAAGACACTGCCCAGCCGGACAAACTGTGGTCTGCCTGTCAGGTAGTCAGTAATCAAGGAGATCACAAAGCTGTCAACCCCCATCACCCGCAGCTTCTCACCCAGCAGCAGTGGCTGGATGGTGTTAAAGGCACTGGAGAAATAAAAAAAAAAGTGATTCTCACAGTATCTCCTCCATCATCCAGGTGCAGATGGGCTCGTTGCAGCAGGTAGATGACAGCATCTTCAACTCCTAAATGGGGCTGATATGCAAACTGCAGAGGGTCCAGCCACGTCTTCACCTGCGGCCTCAGGTGGGCTAAGACCAGTCTCTCCACAACCTTCATCACATGAAATGTGAGGGCAACTGGTCGGTAGTCATTCACATCCGATGGAGATGACTTCTTGAGGACAGGAACCAGGCAGGATGTCTTCCACAGCACCAGTACTCTCTCCAGACTCAGGCTCAGGTTGTACAGGTGTTTCAGTACCGGAGCTAGTTGGTTGGCACAGGTCCTCAGGGTCCTTGCGGAGATGCCATCAGGGCCCAAAGCCTTCCGCTGACGGAGTCTCTCCAGCTGTTTCTCCACCTGATCTGTAGTGTAGTGATTAGTGCAGCTTTTGATACTATTGATCATAATATTCTACTTGATAGATTAGAACACTATGTTGGACTTAATGGAACTTCGTTGCAGTGGTTTAGATCTTATTTATCTGATAGGTTCCAGTTTGTTCATGTAAATGATGAGTTTTCTCTCAGCTCAAAGCTTAGTCATGGAGTTCCACAGGGATCTGTGCTTGGCCCTACTCTTTTTAGTTTATATATGCTTCCGTTAGGCAACATTATTAGAAAGCACTGTATACATTTTCACTGTTATGCAGATGACACACAATTATACCTGTCAATGAAGCCAGATGATACTAATCAATTAGCCAAGTTAGAAGCCTGTCTTAAGGAAATCAAAGTTTGGATGACTTGTAATTTCCTGCTATTAAATTCAGATAAGACTGAAGTCATTCTTGTTGGTCCAAAAAACCTTAGAAATTCCTTTCCAAATCAAACTTTCAGTTTGGATGCAGTTACTCTTTCTCTTAATAGCTCTGTGAGGAACCTTGGAGTTATTTTTGATCAGGATTTGTCCTTCAATTCACATATTAAATTTGTTTCTAAGACTGCCTTCTATCATTTGCGTAATATTGCCAAGATTAGGAGCATCTTGTCTCAGAGTGATGCTGAGAAGCTGATCCACGCTTTTGTTAGCTCGAGATTAGATTATTGTAATTCTTTATTATCAGGTTGTCCTAAAACATCTTTAAAAAGTCTTCAGCTGATCCAAAATGCTGCAGCAAGAGTTTTAACAGGTACTAGAAAGAGAGATCATATCTCTCCGGTTCTGGCCTCCCTTCATTGGCTTCCCATAGAGTTTAGAATTAAGTTTAAAATCCTTCTTCTTACTTACAAAGCTCTAAACAATCAGGCTCCTTTTTATTTAAAAGATCTGATACTACCGTATCATCCTAACAGAGCACTACGCTCCCAAAATGCAGGTTTACTTGTAATACCTAGAATCTCCAAAAGTACAATGGGAGGCAGAGCCTTCAGTTATCAAGCTCCTCTCCTGTGGAATCAGCTGCCAATCTGGATTCGGGAGTCAGACTCGATCTCTGTTTTTAAGAATAGGGCTAAAACCTACCTTTTTGATATAGCCTACAATTAGGGAGGGATCATGTGTTTTCTGAACCCTCCCTTAGTTATGCTGCTAATAGGTTTAGTCAGCCGGGGGACCTCCAGTAATGCACTGGGCCTCACTCCTTTCCTCACTCTCTATGAAATATTTTTTTTTTGCTGGTCATTAACATTTGTTTGTTCTCTCCCATAGATTGAGTCCCCATCGTGCTGTTTGCTCTCTACATGTCTGTTCTTTTCTTCTTCTCTATCCCCTCACCCCCCAGCCAGTCGCAGCAGATGACTGCCCCTCCCTGAGCCTGGTTCTGCTGGAGGTTTCTTCCTGTTAAAAGGGAGTTTTTCCTCTCCACCGTCGCCAAGTGCTTGCTCACAGGGGATCGCCTGATTGCTGGGGTCTTTCTGCAACTGTGGGGGTCCTCCCTACAGTTGATAGTGCTATGAGATGACTGTTGTTGTGAAATGGCGCTATATAAATAAAGTTGAATTGAATTGAATTGAATTGAATCTGTAGTCACCATGAAGTGAGGGAGGGTCCTGGTGCCCCTAAGGAGGAGGAGGGGGGGAGATGGAGAGAGGTTCTGCACGGGAGGGTGGGTGGGGAGGGGTGCGTGGGGGTCTGGTTGTGTTGCTCAGGTGACAGACTGTGAGTTGAAACTATTAAAAAACAGATTCAGTTCCTCAGCTCTCTCCTGGCTCCCAGATGGTTGCCAGACTCTCCCCTTGCACCCAGTTATTTCTTTCATTCCCTCCCACACATCTTTAGTGTTGTTTTGCCTGAGTTTCTCTTCCAACTTCCTTCTATAATTGTCCTTGCACCTCCTCAGCATCTCTCTCAGCTCATGCTGCACTCCCCTCAGCTTCTCCTTGTCTCCAGCCCTAAAAGCTCTCTTCTTTTTGTTCAGAAGTGCTTTCAGGTCACTGATGACCCATGGTCTGTTGTTGGAGAAGCAGTGTACAGTCTGAGCTGGCATGGTCATGTCTTCACAGAATCTAATGTATTCTGTGATGCAGTCAGTCATATTGTCTATGTCCACCCCACGTGGTTCGCAGAATACACTCCAATCTGTCATCTCGAAGCAGTCCTGCAGTGCCAAAGCAGCCTCCTGTGTCCACCTCCTCACAGTCCATGTATAAGCAGGCTGCCTTTGCACAAGGAGGACATACTTGGGTGTTAACATGACCATGCAGTGATCTGATTTACCAATGGGGGGTAGAGCTGTGGCACTATATGCATCTCTGACATTGGCATATAGTAAATCCAGTGTTTTGTTCTCTCTGGCGGGACAGTCAACAAACTGGTTAAAGTTTGGTAGTGTTTTTCCCAGTGAGACATGGTTAAAATCACCTGTGATGGCCATGAATGCATCAATGTTTGACACCGGTTGGGTCTAGCAGCAGAGTAATCTGCTCCAACTAGACGGGGTGTTCTGGCAGTCTACCCAGATGCCTGTGGAATTCTTCTGTATATAGTTATGCATGTACATAGGTTTAAAAAAAAAGAATAAATAAATAAAGAAGAAATGGTGTTGTTTGTGTGCTGGGTTCTGTGTTGTTGGTTTATTGAAATGGGGTGGGGTCTGGAACTTTGTGGGGGAGGGGGAGGGAGAATGCTATGTATGGGAATTGTACTTTGGGGCTTGCCGTAGCTCAGCCAGGGTTGGGGGTGACTGACGTCAGACAGGCTACAGCTGGGATATAAATAGAGATGTGAAGTTCAATAAAGTGTGTTCAGTGTGCAAGAGAGAAAGCTCGCCGTCTCCTATTATTCAGATGCTACACATGGCCCTGTGTGAAAAAATGATTGCCCCCTAAACCTAAAAACTGGTTGGGCAACCCTTAGCAGCAACAGCTGCAATCAAGCGTTTGCAAAAACTGCCAATAAATCTTTTACAGTGCTGTAGAGTAATTTTGGCCCACTCATATTTGCAGAATATTTGTATTTCAGCCACATTGGAGGGTTTTCGAGCATGAACCGCCTTTTTAAGGCCATGCCACAGCATCTCAGTCGGATTCAAGTCAGGACATTGACTAAGCCACTCCAAAGTCTTCATTTTGTTTTTCTTAAGCCATTCAGAGGTGGACTTGCTGGTGTGTTTTGGATCATTGTTCTGCTGAAGAATTAAAGTGTGCTTCAGCTTGAGGTCACGGACAGATGGCCAGACATTTTCCTTTATAATTTTTTGGTAGACAACAGAATTCATGGTTCCATTTACCCCAGCAAGTCTTCCAGGTCCAGAAGCAGCAAAACAGCCCCAGACAATAACACTACCACCACCATATTTTATTGTTGGTATGATGTTCCTTTTCTGAAATGCTGTGTTACTTTTATGCCAGATGTAATGGGCAATCCCCCTCATGGATCGTCACCTGATTATGGTGATGGCGTTTGCGTGCCCTAGTGATCCCAGGAGCTATCTTGTCCAGGGCAATTTGCCTCTGGTAGGGTCACCCAAGATAAGTTGGTCCTGGGTGAAGGGACAGACTAAGAACGATCCAACAGACTCTCATGATGAATGCTAGAACAAGGATTCGGTGTATCCCACCCAGTATGGGGGCTCCAGGGTGGGGTTATCCACCCTGGAGCCCCAGGATCGATCATCATTGATTGATGATCGATTTTATCGTGTCATCAGACCTGCGACCTTAGACAGACAGACAGACAGATAGACAGGCAGGCAGGCAGATATAATGATCCCAAACGAGGAAATTACAGTGTAACAGCAGCATGACAGTAGACAACCAAACGACAGAAACACAAGCATGACAGACAAAAGGATTACCTATGGACAGTAAAACTAACACTACTATAAAAACCTATATACGTCATAGCTTAATACAGTGGGGTAAAAAAGTATTTAGTCAGCCACCAATTGTGCAAGTTCTCCCGCTTAAAAGATGAGAGAGGTCTCCAATTTTCATCATAGGTATACCTCAACTATGAGAGACAAAATAAGAAAAAAAAAATCCAGAAAATCACATTGAAGGATTTTTAATGAATTAATTGGTAAATTCCTTGGTAAAATAAGTATTTGGTCAATAACAAAAGTTCATCTCAATACTTTATAAACCCTTTGTTGGCAGTGACAGAGGTCAAACGTTTTCTGTAAGTTTTCACACACTTGCTGGTATTTTGGCCCATTCCTCCATGCAGATCTCCTCTAGAGCAGTGGTGTTTTGGGGCTGTCGCTGGGCAACACAGACTTTCAACTCCCTCCAAAGATTTTCAATGGGGTTGAGATCTGGAGACTGGCTAGGCCACTCCAGGACCTTGAAATGCTTCTTACGAAGCCACTCCTTCGTTGCCCGGGCGGTGTTTTTGGGATCATTGTCATGCTGAAAGACCCAGTCACGTTTCATCTTCAATGCCCTTGCTGGTGGAAGGAGGTTTTCACTCAAAATTTCACGATACATGGCCCCATTCATTCTTTCCTTTACACGGATCAGTCGTCCTGGTTCCTTTGCCGAAAAACAGCCCCAAAGTATGATGTTTCCACCCCCATGCTTCACAGTAGGTATGGTGTTCTTTCTCCTCCAAACACGACAAGTTGAGTTTTTACCAAAAAGTTCTATTTTGGTTTCATCTGACCATATGACATTCTCCCAATCCTCTTCTGGATCATCCAAATGCTCTCTAGCAAACTTCAGAGGGGCCTGGACATGTACTGGCTTAAGCAGGGGGACACGTCTGGCACTGCAGGATTTGAGTCCCTGGCGGCGTAGTGTGTTTCTGATGGTAGCCTTTGTTACTTTGGTCCCAGCTCTCTGCAGGTCATTCACTAGGTCCCCCCATGTGGTTCTGGGATTTTTGCTCACCGTTCTCGTGATCATTTTGACCCCATGGGGTGAGATCTTGCGTGGAGCCCCAGATCGAGGGAGATTATCAGTGGTCTTGTATGTCTTCCATTTTCCAATAATTGCTCCCACAGTTGATTTCTTCACACCAAGCTGCTTACCTATTGCAGACTCAGTCTTCCCAGCCTGGTGCAGATCTATAATTTTGTTTCTGGTGTCCTTTGACAGCTCTTTGGTCTTGGCCATAGTGGAGTTTGGAGTCTGACTGTTTGAGGTTGTGGACAGGTGTCTTTTATATTGATAACGAGTTCAAACAGGTGCCATTAATACAGGTAACGAGTGGAGGACAGAGGAGCCTCTTAAAGAAGAAGTTACAGGTCTGTGAGAGCCAGAAATCTTGCTTGTTTGTAGGTGACCAAATACTTATTTTACTGAGGAATTTACCAATTAATTCATTAAAAATCCTTCAATGTGATTTTCTGGATTTTTTTTTCTCATTTTGTCTCTCATAGTTGAGGTATACCTATGATGAAAATTGGAGACCTCTCTCATCTTTTAAGTGGGAGAACTTGCACAATTGGTGGCTGATTAAATACTTTTTTGCCCCACTGTATATGATGACCCATATAAACACATTAATCATACCCGCTGCACAATGCAGGACTATCAGGAGCAGAGTGAAATGTGAGGTACCAGTTAGACTGTAAGGTGCAGTATGGCAGCATAGTTATGACCAGAATACAACATCATAGTGAGTTATTGTACAGTGAAATGGCATGTGGCAGGAAAGATTTTCTGTACTTGGCCATTCGACAGTGAAGCTGTAGTAGTCTACTGGAGAAAGTGTTCCACTGTCTGTCCAGTGTGTGGTGGAGGGGGTGATCAGGATTGTCCATGATGGATCGTAGTTTATTTAGTGTCCTCCTCTCCACCACTGTCTCAAAGGTTTCAGGCCTGAGACCAATTATGGAGCCAGTCCTCTTGAAAATCTTGCAAAGTCTGTTGGTGTCGTTGGCCCTGATACTGCTACCCCAACAGACAGCCGCCAACAAGATGACACTGGTGACAACGGTCTGGTAGAAAAGCTCCAGCATCCTGCTACATACGTTGAAGGATCTCAGCTTCCTCAGGAAATAGAGTCTGCTCATCCCCTTCTTGTGCGCAACATCGGTGTTGGATCTCCAGTCCAACCTGTTGCTGATCCTGACACCCAGATATTTGTAGTCCTCAACCACCCCCGCATCCTCCCCCCAATCTGCAATGGCTAAGACGGCGTCCTCTTCTTCCTGAAGTCAATCACCATCTCTCTGGTCTTGCTGACATTCAACCTCAGGTGATTCTGCTCCGTCCACTCCACAAATCTGTCTACCAGTGCCCTGTACTCCCCCTCCTCTCCCCCTCTTATACACCCCACAACAGCTGAGTCGTCAGAGAATTTCTGCAGGTGACATGACTCAGTGTTGTACTGAAAGTCAGTGGTGTATAAGGTGAAGAGAAAAGGAGAGAGCATAGTGCCCTGTGGAGCTCCCGTATCACTAACCACCTCACCAGACAAGACACTAGCCAGCTGGACAAACTGTGGCCTGCCTGTCAGGTAGTCAGTAATCCAGGAGATCACAGAGCTGTCGACCACCATCACTCGCAGCTTCTCACTCAGCACCAGTGGCTGGATGGTGTTAAAGGCACTGGAGAAATTTAAAAAAGTGATTCTCACAGTGTCTCTTTCACCATCCAGGTGCAGATGGGCTTGTTACAGCAGGAAGATGACAGTGTCTTCAATTCCTAAATGGGGCTGAAATGCAAACTGCAGAGGGTCCAGCCACGTCTTCACCTGTGACCTCAGGTGGGCTAAGACCAGTCTCTCCAGGACCTTCATCACATGAGATATTAGGGCAACTGGTTGATTGTCATTCAGGTCCGATGGAGATGACTTCATGGGGACAGGAACCAGGCAGGACATCTTCCACAGCACCAGTACTCTCTCCAGACTGAGGATCAGGTTGTACAGGTGTTTCAGTACCGCAGCTAACTGGTTGGCACAGGTCCTCAGGATCCTGGCAGAGATGCCATCAGGACCTGCTGCCTTCGGCTGACTGAGTCTCTCCAACTGTTTCTTAGCCTGGTCTGTAGTTACAGTGATGTGAGGGAGGGTCCTGTTGTCCCCCGAGGAGGAGTACGGGGGTGAGGGGGGAGATGGAGAGAGGTGCTGCACAGGAGGGTGGGTGGAGAAGGGTGTGTGGGGGTCTGGCTGTGTTGTTGGGGTGGCAGACTGTGAGTTGAACCTATTAAAAAACAGATTCAGTTTAAGATTAAGTTCTCTCTTGGCATCCGGATGTCTGCTTGACTCTCACCTTGCACCTAGTTATTTATTTCCTTCCCACACACACATCTGTCCAGGTGAAAATCTCCTGTCCAGGAGGTTTTCATCTCCCACCTCCGGAAGAACTCTGACCACATTTTGAGGGAGTCTGGAGACATGGAGTCTTAATGGGCCATGTTCTCCACCTCCATTGTTGAAGCGGTTGCCCAGAGCTACGGCCACAAGGTCGTCCGTGCATCTCGTGGTGGCAACCCCCGAACCAAGTGGTGGACACCAGTGGTGATGTGGGCCATTAAGCTGAAGAAGGAGTCCTATCAAGTTTGGTTGGCTTGTGGGACTCCCGAAGCAGCTGAGGTGTATCGGCAAGCAAAGCGCAGTGCTGAAGTGAGTGGTTGCTGAAGCAAAAACTCGGGTGGGGGAGGAGTTCAGTGAGGCCATGGAACAACACTTTGTCTGAGCTTTGCCAGGAGGAAGAAGCCCTGTTTGGGGAGGAGAGCACTTCCTAAGGGAAGGCTCGGCCGCATGAGGGCCTGCTTGGAGGAGAGGCCCCGGCCGAAGGAGAGCCCTGTCAGGACAGCTGGCCAGATGAGAGCTCTGCTGGACAAGAGGAGGCTGCTGGTACCAGGAAAATCAACCCCTGGTTCACCACAAACCTGTTCATGTTTCTAATCGCTTTTCCCCGCTCAGCGGCACACCCGCTGAGGAAAAAACTCTGATCATTGGTGACTCTATAGTCAGAAACGTGAACCTAGAGACTCCAGCAGCCATAGTCAAATGCATTCCTGGGGCCAGAGCAAGCAACATCGAGTCAAATTTGAAAATGCTGGCTAAAAGTAATTGTAAATACTCTACAATTGCTATTCTCACCGACATTAATGACATCCGACTCCGGCAGTTGGAAGTCAAAAAACAGTGTGTCATCGGTGTGTAACTTTTCCAAAACAATGTCTACCTCTGTAGTATTCTCTGGGCCCCTCTCCAATCTGACCAGTGATGACATGTTTAGCCACATGTCATCCTTCAACCGGTGGCTGTCTGTGTGGTGTCCTGCAAACAATGTGGCCTACATGGATAATTGGAACTCATTTTGGGGGAAAACCTGGTCTTATTAGACGAGACGGTATACATCCCACTTTGGATGGTGCGTCTGTTTTATCTAACAATCTGGCATCATTTTTATCCAAATTTCCAAAACCTTGACAACTCAGAGTTGGGACCAGGAAGCAGAGTCACAGTCTTCCACGCCTCTCTGCAGCTCCTCTTCATCCGCTACCCCTCAACTTAGCCCCTGTCTTCCCCATTAGAGAATCATTGTCTGCTCCCTCCAAAGTAAGTAAAAATATAATGTATAAGTATCCCAAAGTGATTGAACAAAATATTTGTACAACTCAAATTAAACATGAACCCTCTGAATTTAATGACTTGGTTTCTGTTCCTCCTTGTAATTTAAAAAATTAAATGTGGCTTGCTAAATAATAGGTCTCTAACTCCCAAGTCTCTGCTAGTCCATGATCTGTTAATTGATCATCAGACTGATTTAATATCCCTTACAGAGACTTGGTTTGGGCAAGAAGATTATGTTGGTTTAAATGAATCAACTCCCTCTGGTTAATTTACCATTCCATATTACAAGTTAATGTAAAGCAAAAAACATGTAATAATTCCTTTGAGGGCCTGGTCCTTAGTATTGGGCATTTTATCAATTTTAGGTTAAACCCAATTTATTTGCCATAGTTTATCGTCCTGCTTCAGCCTACTCAGAGTTTTTATCCAAATTTGCTGAATTCTTAGCAGATTTAGTGCTAAAATCAGATAGAATAATTATAGTAGGGTATGGCTCATGTATTCATGCCTACATATGTATAAGCACAAGGGGATGTTTAAGATTGCATATGTGGACTGACCTCACGTCTTAGAGGAGGACAATAGGTCTGGACCGCCTGTAGAGAACAGCAGGGAGACGGAGACACGGCGGTAAGGACCTGAAAAGACTTCCTGACCCCCTGGGGGCCAGGTGGAGGACTGAAGGACATTGAGGGGGAGTCATGGTCAATAGGGGGATTTGACAAGGATGTGTGATTTGGCTTTTGATGTTGTATGTATAAATAAGGTGGCTCTGACTGAGTTCAGCCTCTGCTGTTTCTGAGAGATATGTTGGGGATGTGACTACAACATTAAAACCTGAATTATGAAACAATTCAGCTTCTTCATTTCACGCTCCCCACATTGGTGACCAGATACGTGAATATGGATGAAAGAAGGTCCCCCGTTGCAGACTCGTCGGAGGCGGCCCAAGCGAGCGCCGTCGCCATCAAACTACCAGAATTCTGGCAGAACGACCCGGACTCGTGGTTCCTCCAGGCCGAGGCGCAGTTTGCGCTCGCAGGAATAACGGCAGATGACACTAAGTTCTACCACGTCATCGCCAAGCTCGACGCCCGCACAGCGCGATGCGTGCGGAGCGTGGTACAGCAGCCACCCGCCGATGACAAATACGGTGAGTTAAAGGCTACCCTCACCTAGTGTTTCGCGCCCTCAGCCGAAGAGAGGGCTAAGAGGCTACTGGCTATGTACGGCCAAGGAGGGCGCAGACCGATCACCCTGATGGAAGACATGCTTCAGTTGAGGGAATCAGACAACGACAGCTTCCTCTTCAAGCACATCTTCCTCAGCAACCTCCCGACGCACATGAGAGGGACCCTATCCAGCATGCGTTGTGAGACCCAGCGGGACTTCCGTGCGCTGGCCCGGGAAGCGCAGCGGCTCCTCAACTCCTGCGGTGAGCAGACGGCCACAGCAGCAGCGGCGGACCTCGGTGCGGCGATCCGGGGCAACGAAGAGCCGGATACAGCGGAGCCGAACCCACCCACCATGGCAGCGGCGCAGCCACGACGCAGCAGAGGAGATGGCCTCTGTTATTATCACCGACGTTTCGCAGAGAAGGCACACAGGTGTGTGCCACCGTGCAGTTACAAGAGCTCGGGAAACTCCAAAGCCGGGATCCGTTAGCAGCTTCGGCTCTCGGCGAGACCAATAAGCTGCTCTACATCACTGAAGAGAGCTCCGGGCGGCATTTCCTCATAGACACCGGAGCTCAGGTGAGCTTCATCACCCCGACCTACGTTGACCGGGTGGCTGCCCCGCGGCGATGGGGCAACGGCGGCGAACGGCTCGAGCATCAACACCTATGGAGAAAGGACTTTGTCTCTGTCCTTACACGGCCGCACTTATGAGTGGACTTTTATCATAGCGGCGGTGTGTTTCAACATGTTAGGTGCTGATTTCTTGTGCTCACATGGGTTGTTAGTTGATCTTGCCAACAGACGACTTGTAAATGCACTGTCTTTTTATTCTATTCCTTGTGCAGCTCGAGTGTCCCCGCCACCCGTGCAGGCCAACGTTACCACAGCAGGCGGTAAGTTTGACACACTCCTCACCCAGTTTCCAGCACTCACAGTTCCCAAATTTTCGGCAACAGTGGCGAAACATGGGGTGGAGCCAAATGGCCAGAGGCGTATGCGGTCCCTGATCAGAGCGCCGCCACCACAGCATCAAAGCTGGTGGACGAGATGTTTTGTCAGTTCAGTGCACCAGAGGAGCTGCACAGCAATCAGGGACAGAACTTCTAGGCAGAGGTCTTTGTGGAGGTCTGTAGGCGGTTGGGCATCCGGAAGACCTGGACTACCCCACTGCATCCACAGAGCGACAGCCTGGATGAACGTTTCAATTGGACTCTAACCACCCAGCTCTCCGTCCTAGTGGACCAGCGACAGCAAGACTGGGACCTGCATCTGCCCTTTGTTCTGTGGGCGTACCGGACGGCATATCAGGAATCCACCCGGTGCACCCCTGCGGCGCTGATGTTTGGATGCGGGCTGCGCACACCGGTGGATTTGATGTCCCCCCCACCCCCACCCCGGAGCCGGAGGTGGAGGGCAAACCAGGGTTGGATCATTTGTTTTGCTTGAGAGAACATCTCCACACGGTGCACAAACTGGTTCAGGAAGCCCTTGCAGCGGCGGGGAGTCAGCAGAAGCGGGCATACGACTCCCGCTGCTAGGGGAGGGACTTTATACAGGGGATTGAGTCTGGGTTTTCTGCCTGGAGCGCAAAAAGGGACTGTCGCCAAAACTGGCAAGCCATTGGTTAGGACCATGCGTGGTCCTACAGAGACTGTTGGATGTAGTGTACAGGGTGAGGCTGCAGAAAAGGAAACGAGTCGTGGTGCTTCACCATGACTGTCTTGCCCCGTACCAGCCATCTGCCCCGTGGGTGGACAAGCCGGAGGCTTCATCCCGACTAGATACCCCGACCAAGGCGCGAATGGACAATAGCAGGCCTTTGCGTGCTGGCCGACAACAGCGGCCGCCCCGACACCTGGACAGATTTGTGTTTGACTTTTGAGTTGGACTTTATTATTCTGGGGACAGAAACCAGTCTGGGGGGGGACAGTGTAACGCCGGGGCTGTGATAATGGGCAGGAGTTTCCCGGCATGCTTGTGCCGTGGAAGATTCAAAATACTGTATCCGTGTGTTAAAAGTGTTATTCGTGTGTGCCATTATAACTGGGTAGTAAGACCAGTTGTGATCACATTGTTTCCCTATATGTGCCAAATCATGTGTCTGTGTCACCATGAGCGAAATGAGGGCCTGTGTAAATGGCCTCCCCTCCCTCTGTTGTGTTTTGAGCGTATGTATAAATAAAGGCTGTTTCGTCACAGTCATCTCTCCTTGTGTGAACCCTTGCAACATCACACTAAACTGTATTTAAATTCTTGCATATGAACCAGCTGGTAAACCGATCATCCCCCAGACAAATTCCTGTTATGCCTGAATAACGGGAGGCTAGAGTCATCTATGCCAAGCAACGAACTGAACTTCATCGAGAGAACACAGAACTATCCACCTTATTCCTAGGCCATATGTCGCCTTGTGTGAATTATGGTAGCAACTTCCAGTACTAGTTTAGTATGTATGTCACTGAAACAGGACACTTTTCCTTGTTATAAAACAAGGACTTCGGCAGTCAATGCGGGAACACCGCCTTTCGTACTTCAAAAACAGTAATGTAATCATACCACTTCCAACGACTATGGAGGGATGAGAAGATGACCTTAAAAAGCAGCCTAACAGACAGCAGCTCCGTTTGTTAGCACCGCTGCTAAGATGCTAATGTTGTAAACAAATAAAAACTCTGAGATATATCAATGTCTCCACTGCAATAAAGTCTGCTGCATTTTGTTAAAATATGTTGGACATAATCAAATTTCCCTCAGAGCAGATGTAGAGTCTAGTCAGAGTCACAAAGAACCACAACACCGTGCTTGAGCATTTTAAATTCAGGGTAAAACGTCAGATCTGTGACATTCATACAAGTGAAAACATACCTGGTGTTGCTGTGTCTGTACCACCAATCACACGACCAATCCTTTAGTTTTCAGTGTCATGATCTACTCATTGCTGTTGAAGCCACAGATTTAGCTGTGCTTATCTGTGAGGAACCTCACACCACAAACAGCAGTTACAGAACTATGCAAAAACATTCAAAAATACAAAAACTACAAGTGCTGAAATTAGCTGCCACTTGAGTACAAAACACGTATGTGGACTATCCGTAATATGGAGCCCCCTAAGGGTCACGGTGAGATTTTATTTGGGGTGGTTACTTTTGTGTTCCCTCACAACACTATTGCATTACCTTGCAATAATTTTGCGTGCCCTCGCAAAATGCTGCACAGCAACATCCCAGTGATCAGTCATGCTCTAGCCCGGGGGTCATTCCATTCTGTCAGGATTTGGAGATCTGAGGTGCAGGTTATAACCCCATTTTAGGTAAGTGTAACATATTAACTAAAAGAATGATAGTCCACATCTTATTATTGTCATTTTCATTGTACAATGAGCCGTAAAAATAACATACTTTGACATGGTTTTCAGAAACACCCAAAAGCAGACACAGGCAAAGCAACAATAATGATCTTTTATTGAATGAAAGTGAAGGTGTGTTTGTGCGTGCGTATGGCGTTGTGTAGTGGGAGCAGGAGCGTAAATGGCAGGACAGATCTGGCAACCCTGAAATGACAGCAGAGATAGAGGGATTAGACTCAGGCTGGCAGGTAATGATGTTAATAGAGATTTTACAGTCTTATGGCAGCGGAGAGTTAATCTGGCTCTGAAGAGATGATTATCCAATGCCGGTCCCGCGTCCTGCTGTGGTGCCGTGGTGCAGGTGCTGAATATTTACAGTGCAGCTTGAGAGGAGTGTGTGACATGCGCTCCAGCTCACCAGTTTGTGAGAAGAGAAAGTTGTTGTTCCCAGCCGAGGTCCGGTCTGCCGCCAGGAGGAAGGAGAGGTCCACCTGGAGGGTGGTCCACCTGTGCACAGGGAACAAGGGAAGAGAAGGCAGGTGCAGAGGAAAACTCGGTGAGAGCTTACGTAGAGTTGGGGATTAGGAAGTCATTGAAAGAGATGAAACTTTTGAGGCGTAGAGCTGTGGAGGAAGACTGTAGGGAGGAGTTCTTCCTGGGAATGAGTGTAGACATCTCCGTGCTGCCTTCTGGGCAGCGCTCCTTATAAAGAGCGCCTGATGAGGAGACGCAGGTGTGCCTGCAGCTGTGAGAGATAATTAGGGCACAGGCACACACAGCGCGGATCACCACAGTACCCCCCACCCCCACCCCTCGGGACGCCTTTCGGCAGTCGTTCTAACCTGTCCGGGTACATCCGGAGGAACTCCCTGATGAGTTGAGGGTCCAACACAAATGAGGGACGCACCCAGGACCAACCATCAGGTCCATTCCCCTCCCAGTCCACCAGATATTTCAGACCACTCCCCCTGCGGCGGACATCCAAGATGCGGTTGACCTTGTGCGCATGACCACCATCGATCATCATGGGCGGGGGTGGAGATTTGGGCGGGGGACACAGCGGGCTGGACTCGAACGACTTGACCTGAGAGACATGGAATGTAGGACAGATGTGCATAGAGGGGGGAAGAGCCAGGCAAACAGCAACAGAGTTGATGATGTCAGTAATACTATAAGGCCCAATGAAACGCTGAGACAACTTCTTGGTCTCGCCCTTCAGATTAATGTTTTTAGTGGAAAGCCATACCTGCTGCCTGACTCAGTAGGAGGGAGCCTGGGTCCTGTGACGGTTGGTGATCTCTGAATTGTGGGCTGCAGTGCATTGCAGAGCAGCCTTGGTGGACCTCCAGAGTCGCCAACAATGCCTGATGTGGGCCTGGACCAAAGGAACGGCGATCTCCTCCTCCTCCGGGAACAGTGGGGGATTGTACCCTAATGAAACCTCAAAAGGGGAGAGACCAGTGGCAGAAGAGACAGCAGTATTATGAGCATACTCAACCCAGGGTAGGTACGTGCTCCAGGATGCTGGGTTGGAGGCCGTGATGCACCTCAGGGCTGCCTCCAAATCCTGATTAGTGTGTTCACATTGGCCATTACTTTGCGGATGGTATCCTGAAGACAAGCTCACCGTAGCCTCCATAGCCTTGCAGAGGGACCGTCAAACCTGAGACAAATTGACGTCCACAATCTGAGACAATGTCCGTCGGGATGCCAAGAAGCCGGACCACGTGCATGACCAACAGATCCACTGTGTCCTTGGCCGCTGGCAGGTTCTGCAAAGGAATAATGTGAGCCACCTTGGAGAACCTGTCCACAATAGTAAGGCTAGTGTGGTCTGCAGAGGGGGACAGACCGGTCACAAAATCCAGCACGACGTGGGAGCAGGGTCGGCCGGGGATGGGGAGAGGATGCATCAGGCCTGCTGGTGGGGAAGAGGATGACTTGCAGGTTGCACACTGGGGGCAGGCTCGAATGAATTCACCCCCATCCTTCCGCAGAGAGGGCCACCAGAAGGACCTCTGTAGCTGGGCTACCGTGCACGCTACCCCAGGATGGCACATAATCCTAGAGGAGTGCAACCAGTCAATTACCTCCCCTCGAACAGCAGAGGGCACGTACATCCATCCTGCTGGCCCTCCACCCAGGTCGGGCTCTGTCTCCTGTGCTCTCCTAACCCTCTCCTTAATGTCCCAGGAAAGCACGCCTATGATGCAGGAAGGAACAATACGGTGGACTATCGTCTCAGCAGCTTCAGGGGCAAACTGTCTCGAGAGTGCATCAGACTTGGTATTCTTCAAACCTGGGCGGTAGGTGATGGTGAAGTTAAATCTCCCAAAGAACAGGGACCAGAGGGCTTGTCTAGCATTTAACTGTTTGGCGGTCTGGAGGTACTCCAAGTTCTTATGATCTGTCCAAACAACGAATGGCTGTGATGTGCCCTGTAGCCAGTGGCGCCACTCCTCAAAGGCCAGCTTCATTGCTAACAGCTCCCTGTCTCCCACGTCATAGTTTCCCTCCGCAGGAGACAGCGGACGGGAGAAGAAGGCACAGGGGCAGACCTTGTCGTCGGCAGGAGAGCACTGGGATAACACCACCCCCCCTCCAAAATCCAAGGCATCCACTTCCACCAAGCACTGCAGAGAGGGGTCAACCTGGGCCAGGATGGGGGAAGGGGGGGAGGGGTGGAGAACTTCTCCTTCATCTCAGAAAATAGCGCCTCTGCCTCCTCCGTCCAGCGGAATGGCACCTTCATGGAGGTCAGGCGAGTGAGGGGTGAAGCAATAATGCTGTAATTCTGGACAAAACGGCGATAGAAGTTAGCAAAACCCAAAAATTGTTGAAGTTGCTTACGGGAAGAGGGAACAGGCCACTCCACCACCGCCTTTACCATTTCAGGGTCAGCAATGATCTTCTTATGCGAGATGACGAATCCCAGGAAAGTGGTGAATGAGATATGAAATTCGCATTTCTCGGCTTTGACAAATAGCTGATTTTCCAGTAGGCACTGCAGGACCCGTCTGACATGGATGCCATGTTCCTCCAAAGAGCGAGAGAAGATGAGGATATCATCAAGGTACACAAACACAAATGAATCCAGAAAATACCTCAGAACATCATTAATAAGCCACTGGAAAACAGCAGGAGCATTGGTTCACCCAAAAGGCATAACTAAATACTCAAAATGGCCGCTAGGGGTGCGAAAACCAGTCTTCTATTCATCTCCCTCCTTGATACGGACCAGGTGATAAGCGTTCCGCAGATCTAATTTGGTGAACACCCTTGCTCCCTGGAGGGAATCAAAAGTCATATTGATAAGGGGAAGGGTTTACTTGTCCTTTACAGTAATGTTGTTAAGCTCCCGAAAATCAATACATGGCCTGAGTGAACCGTCTTTTTTACCCACAAAGAAGAACCCCCCCCAACTGCTGAGGAGGATGGTCTGATGATGCCTGAACTCAGGGACTCCTTGATGTATTTGTCCATAGCCTAACGTTCCGGGGCAGAGAGGCTGTTGAGCCGACTCGAAGGCAAAGGAGCCCCCGGCAGGAGGTTAATGGCACAATCATATGGCTGGTGGGGGAGGGGGCGTGACAGCGCCTTGGCTTTTCTAAACACCGCTGCCAGGTCATGGTACTCCGCGGGCACAGACGAGACATCTGGAGGAGGCGAGTCCTGAGGACAAAGGGGCACAGAGGGAAAGCAGGCAGCAGATTGTAAACATGCACCCAGACAAAATGTACTCCATGATAAGATCTTTCCTGTCCACTAGTCAATAGAGGGATTTTGTAGGCTTAACCAAGGAAACCCCAAGATGACAGGGGAAGCAGTGGAGGAAAGCACAAAAAACCTCATCTGCTCATGATGGTTATCAGAGACCAGCACAGAGACGGGGGCAGTCTGCTTCGTAATGATGGCAAGGGGCATCTTAGAGAGGGCGATCAGCTTGAGAGGCCTCTCTAGGTTGTGACAGGGAAGCCCCAGCTGGGTTGCCAGACCCTCCGAAATGAAGCTTTGCTCCGCACCATAGTCAATGAGGGCATGTGAGGATATTTCAGTGTGTGCATCCTGAAAATGAATGGGTAACATGAGGTGTGTAAGGGTCTTATTACCACCGTCCATTAATCCCCCTACTGTAACTAACGGACTCCCCCTTTTACCTGATTAGGGCAAGACGCAACCTCGTGCTCAGCGCTGCCACAATATAAACACAGCCCTAGGTCATGGCGGCGTTGTTGTTCCACCGGGGGCAATTTGGACCGGCCAGTAAGCATGGGTTCGTCTTCCCCAGGGGACTCCGAGGTAGGGAGGGCCTGCAGGGAGAGAGAGAGACTGCAGGGAGCGGCGAGATTGAGTGCCCAAGCGATGCTCACTAGCCCATTCCCTTAACCTGTTGTCAATAGCAATAGCTAGCGTAATGAGCTTGTTAAGCTTAACGGGTCTTCCCACCCGGGCCAACTCATCCCTCAAGCTGGGGCTAAGGCTCTGGACAAAAATACTACACAGTGAGGCATCATCCCACCCAACCTCAGCAGCTACTACCCGGAAATCTACCGAGTAATCAGCTACCGACCATCTCCTGTCTCAAATTAAGGAGGCGAGAGATGAGAACACAATCCCGATCTGAGTGGTCAAAAACTTCTGAAAATTCAGCCATAAACCGGTCATATGTGTAGTTAGCATAATCGGGTCGGGACATAATGGCGGTAGCCCACGCCAAAGCCCGTCCCTCCAACAAATTCACCAAATAACTAATTTGACTATGGTGAGAGGGAAAATCCCCTGGCACACACTGAAAAACCAAGCTACATTGTAACAAGAAACCCTGTGCTTCCCCTAACTTACCACTAAAACGGGTGGGAGTGGGGACGGGAGTTAACTGGGCATGAGGAGGCGGAGACAGAGGAGCCGATCGACCAGGCCAGATCCCGAGAAGCAGGTGGAGGAGTCTGCAGTGGGGAGAACTGGTGGAGTCGTGATTTTATGTGTGTGAGTTGAGTTAAGATCACCTGTTGCTGGTGTGTTAATTGATCCAAACGAGCATTCATGGTGTTAAGTGTGTGTGTGCCAAAGCACTGTCTGCTGGGGTTTCTTGACGGAGACGTACTGACATGGTTTTCAGAAACACCCAGAAGCAGACACGGGCTCAGCAACAGTAATGATCGTTTATTGAATGAAAGTGAAGGTGTGTGTGTGAGTATGGTGTTGTGTGAGTGTTGTGTAGTGGGAGCAGGAGCGTTAACGGCAGGACAGATCTGGCAACCCTGAAATGATAGCAGAGATAGAGGGATTAGACTCAGGCTGGCAGGTAATGATGTTAATAGAGATGTTAAAGTTTTACGGCAGCAGAGAGTTAATCTGGCTCTGAAGAGATGATTATCCAATGTTGGTCCAGCGTCCCGCTGTGGTGTCGTGGTGCAGGTGCTGAATATTTACAGTGCAGCTTAAGAGAGGAATGTGTGACATGTGCTCCAGCTCACCAGTTTGTGAGAAGAGGAAGTTGTTGTTCCCAGCCAAGGTCCGGTCCGCCGCCAGGAGGAAGGAGAGATCCGCCTGTGCACAGGGAACAAGGGAAGAGAAGGCAGGTGCAGAGGAAAACTCGGTGAGAGCTTATGTAGAGTTGGGGAGAAGGAACTCCCGTGAGACGAGAAGCCGTTGAAAGAGATGAAACTCTCGAGGCATAGAGCCATGGAGGAAGACTGTAGGGAGGAGTTCTTCCTGGGAATGAGTGTAGACGTCTCCGTGCTGCCTTCTGGGCAGCGTTCCTTATAAAGGGCGCCTGATGAGGAGACGCAGGTGTGCCTGCAGCTGTGAGAGATAATTAGGGCACAGGTGCACACAGCGCGGATCACCACATACTTTAGCTGACAAGCTGGTAAGCTAATAAGCTATAGGGGTCATAGCTATAGCTCCCATGGAGCTGATTTACTGTTGACAAGTTTGAGCATCATGCTGCTGTGTTTGAGTAAAATACTTCAGCGGTTGACAGAGAACATAAACAAGAGAACTGCATGTCGGACAGGTTCCAAGATTGTACTATAGTGGTACCAACTTTACTGCTGCAGCAATAACGGAGCCTTTATCCGAATCAAGCACAAGATGTAATCATGAATGGAAATAGCCTTATTTTATAAGAGCCTTGCATTTGATTGTATTCACTTTATCTTGAATTAATTGTCTTTGATCAGCCATGAATTTTACCTGTACTGTAATTAATGTATTGTAACGTTGGGGGTGTGTTAGGGGGGCAGGGATTCTCCCGGCATGCTTTGGCAGCGGAGGATTCAAAGGGTGTTATCATTCGTGTGTTCTAAAGTGTTATTGCTGTGTCATTATAACTGCGTTATAATGACACAGCAGTGTTGTAAGAAGAGTCAGAGCAGTGACTGATCATGTGTTTGTGTCACCCTAAGTGAGACGGAGGTCTGTGTGAGTGACCTCCCCTCCTGTCTGTGTTGAGAAAGTGTGTTTAAATAAAGCCCGTTCTTGTCACAATCATCTCTACTTTCTTGTGTGAACCCTCACAACATCACAGTATCAATGTAATTAATTCATTATGTAATTAACTTAATTATATGACATTTGCAATTTTATACAATACATTATGATGCATACACCAAAACTTTGTTTTATAATAAATTTCTCGAGAGGTTTGTCCACTCTCCCTGCACTGATATTTAATTGCATAAGAACATTAATCTGCGTTAAAAAACATCATTAAAATTCTCAAAGATGAGGACAGCTTGAAAAGTTCAAAGCTGTTTTTTTTTCCCACAAAAGTTCTCCAAAGATTGTGGCTGTACAGACACCAACCATTATCATAACTTAGTCCTTTTTTACTTTTCCAAATGAACAATGTAGTTTTTATGATTGTGTGCGCTCAGTAGTTTGGGAATGTGACTGTAAATATCACTTTAATCTTGTGTACATTATATCCCAATAGTACAAAAAGTAATGATTGTGTGTGGATAAACTGTCACATTCTAAACTAACAACTACTTTTACTGTAGAAATGGAGAATGATTTAGAGGACTTCCTGTGGTCAAGACATGTGGCAGAAGAGGATATAAACAGGATGAAAAGGGATAAGGTCATTTTTTCAAGCATTCTTGAATATCCCCTCCCAAATTTATAACTGATTCAGCCTACATCAGTGGTCCCCAACCATGCGCCATGGAGGCCCAAAACCCTGCAGGTTTTACCTCCAACCAGAGTCTTCAACAGGTGAGTTTCTTCCCACTGACTGCTGATGAGTGGAAACACCTGCTGAAGAAGCTGGAGGAACAGAAAACCTGCAGAGTCTTGGGCCTCCATGGAACAGGGTTGGGGACCACTGGTCTACATAGAATATGTTTGCAAAATACTAGCTTTAACCCCACTATGGTGCCCTTGAGCAAGGCCCTTAACCCCAGCTGCTCCAGTGGAGCTGCTCAGTGGTCACAGGTCAGTCTGTGGTTGTACTGGGCAGCTTCCTGGTGTGAATGTGTAACTGTGTGAGTGTGAAGAGGATGTTCTTGAAAAAGAGAGGTTGCCTCTCAGTGGAGCTACCTTGTATAAATAAAGGTTAAATAAAATAAATACAGTTTTGCCCTGTGATTGGCTGTTGGGACTGAGGTCATATTCACCATAGTTGTAGTCTGCTCAGTGTTCCTACCTAGAATACATCTGTTGCAGGCAATGCAGACCCACCCAGGCTGTGGGGGAAAATGACATATGATGACATATGGCATTCACTCTATCAAAGGTTGATGTACCAAAAAGTAATATTGGAAAGCATTATATTAAGGTGAAAAAACTTATGACTGACTTGAGTAGACATCAATTATACCCGGTTGGAGGAAGTCATTTGACACAGAGTGAGGAAATGCAAACTCTGAAAATATGCCATTATGCTGAACATAAACTACAAGAGATGGAGAATGATGATGATCATTGTGAATATTACACTGAAAAGCAATTCAAAAGTCAAGTGCAACTAGATGGTAAACTATCAATAATACACTTCAGCAGCAGAAGTCTTAACAAAAACTTTCCACAGATTCAGGACTATTTAAAACAGCTAGACAGAAAATTTACAGCCATCGCAGTCTCTGAAACTTGGCTTAATGAAGAGCAGGGTCCCCTGATGGCAATAGAGGGATATCAGATGTTTCATATTAACAGATCTCAAAAAAAGGGTGGTGGTGTTGCATTATACTGTATATTGATGACCTGTATAGGTGTAAGCTTGTAAATGGAATGTCCTTTGCACTACCAAGGATTTTAGAATGTGTTACTGTTGAGATTGACCAAGATAAACAAAAAATCTAATTATAAGTTGCATATATAGAACACCGGGAACTTGCATTGAGACATTCAGAGATAAATTAGTCGAGCTGTACAATAATATTACTAGTAAGAAAATGATAGTAATTTGTGGAGATTTCAATATTGATTTACTAAATCCATATCAACAAAATGTAATTACAGAGTTCATGAATTCTATGTACAGTATGAGTCTATATCCCACAATAACACATCCCAGTAGAATCACAGTTCACACTGCTACACTTATTGATAACCTGTTTGTTAATATTATTGATAAGAAAATAGAAAGTAGATTATTGATAAATGATATAAGTGACCATTTGCCAACCTTTGCACTTATCCATGGCCACACGGAGGCCAATACAGAAAAAAATTTAAAATCGTTCAGATACAAATCACAAAATGCAATCAGTTCTTTTAAAGAAGACTTGCTGAAGCAGGACTGGACAAAAGTCTATGTATCAGATGTAAATGAAGCCTATGACACATTTATGAACATTGTAACCACTCTTTATGAAAAAAATTGTCCATTACTAAAGAAAAAGCTTAAACATAAATTTGTCGATAAGCCATGGTTAACCAAAGGATTACAAAAGGCGTGTAAAAAGAAAAATTTATTATATAAAGCTTTTCTAAAGAAAAGGACAAAAGAAGCAGAGCAGCGGTATAAAACATACAAAAATAAGTTAACATATATAATGAGATGTAGTAAAAGAGACTATTACAGTAAAGAACTGGAGAAAAACAGAGGCAATATTAAAAATACATGGACAACACTTAACAATATTCTTGGAAATAAAAACAGAAATACAAGCTACCCAACCAATTTTTCAAAAAAATAATACAACGACTCAGAGTGTGAATGCAGCTTCACCTGCAGATGAATTTAATAACTTTTTTGTTAACATTGGTCCTAATTTGGTTCGAGAAATACCCATTACGGCACCTATGGGTGATACAATAAGCAAAAACACTGCTATAAAAGACTCCATTTTCATAAAGAACACAGACAAGAGAGAGATCATTGAAATTGTTAAATCGTTTAAAAGTAAGACATCTACGGACTGTGATGGTATTGACATGCTCTTAGTCAAAACTATTATCGAATGCTTCGTGAAACCACTGACGTATATTTGTAACCTGTCTCTCCAAACAGGTATATTTCCCAATGCAATGAAAATAGCTAAAGTAATTCTGATATACAAGATGAGTGACAGAGGGGAACTTTCAAACTATAGACCAATTTCACTATTGCCGCAATTTTCCAAGATACTTGAAAAAATATTCTATGAGAGAGCTGACAACTTCATAATGAAGAATAATTTATTGTGTGAGCAGCAATATGGGTTCAGACACAAGAGGACAACTGCATTTGTTCTAATGGAATTTATAGAAAAAATATCAACTGCCGTTGAAAATAAAGAGTATTCAGTTGGGGTATTCCTGGATCTTAAAAAAGCATTTGATACAGTGGATCACAATTTATTATTAAAGAAACTACAAAATTGTGGTATTAGGGGGGTAGCACTGTCCTGGTTAAGTAGTTACTTAAAGAATAGATATCAGTATGTATGTGTTGGTAACAAAAACTCACAGTTACTGAAGGTTACTTGTGGAGTCCCACAGGGTTCAGTTTTGGGGCCATTGTTATTCAGTATGTATATAAATGATATATGTAAAGTCTCGGAAAAAATGGATTTAATATTGTTTGCCGATGACACTAATCTATTATGCAGTGGAAGCAATTTGGAACAACTTTTGGATACACTCAGAAAGGAATTAGGAAAGCTTAAACTGTGGTTTGATTCAAACAAATTAACACTCAATTTAAGTAAGACAAAATTTATAGTTTTTAACAACCATCACAACAACTTAGTATCTAAACTCAGTGTAAATGGTATAGAGATTGAAAGGGTATCTGAAACTAAATTTCTTGGAGTAATAATTGATAATAAACTGTGTTGGAAGTCACATATTAATTATATTAAAGGTAAAATATCTAAATCAATCGCAATACTAAACAGAGCGAAATATTTGCTGAATCAACCCACATTATATACTTTGTATCATTCATTTATACTCCCATACATGACATATTGTACTGAAGTATGGGGAAATACATATAAAACAAACATATATCCAGTCTTTATGCTTCAGAAGAGAGCTATTAGAATAATAAACAAAGCTGCTTACAGGGAACCAACAAACCCACTTTTTCTTAAATTAAAAGCTCTCAAGTTGAAAGATCTGGTTGACTTTAAAACTGCAGTAATTGTAGAGGAGCTTGAAATAACGAGGCGATGTGATTCATAAACCAAAGTTTATTATCAGCTCCTCTAACAAGTCTCATCTAGGTTCAGCAGCAGAAGAAGTAAGAGAGCGAACACCTTCGGCTCTACGAACTTATACTCGCACATAACAAAAGACATGCATATCAAAAGCTGACATCCCTCATTATCTTAATCCCCCCATTGTCTTCGTACTCCTCCTCCTGGCCCTGGGGGGTCAGGGCAGCCCATCTGGTCTCCACTGCAGTGCCTTGGATGCTCTTTAATCTTCACTGGCGGTTGAGACTCTTTGTCCTGTTCTGAGGTGTGAAGTCGCCTTACATATGTAATCACCAAACACTCTCACATGCTTAAACATATGTGGTTATGGAATATATGATTAATATAGACCACAGTAATAATGTTTTTTTTATTTAAGTTTTTGTAAAGGGTATACATGTCAATACAGCATTGCATTGTTTACATTTTCATCACATGTTCCCTTTTTTTTGTTTTTTGACAACAATGGAAAAATAATTGTTACAACACCCTTTTTTTAAGTGAAAGAAAAAGAGAAATTAAAAAAAGAACAAAAAAACAAAAAACAATCAAAAAAACAAAACAAAAACAAAAACAAGAAAAAAAACAAAAACAAAAACAAAACAAAAGAGCAAAAAAATAAAAGAGTATCTGAGTAGCATTGGAACAAAGAGAGGTGCCATTATTGAAATGGTATTTGTCAAAGATTAGATCTAATGGAAGACACATATGTGTTCCAGGGTTGCCAAAAGTTCAAGAACCCATCCATGTCCTGTCTCAGTGCAAATGTCAACTTTTCCATGGAATAAATCTCCTGAATCACGTTAATCCAATCTTCAGGTGTAGGACAGTCTTTCAACATCCATTTTTTTTGTTAGAGCTTTTTTACTTGCCAATATTAAAACAGTGAATAAGTATTTTTCTCCTCGTCTTTCCAGTGATTCCGGTATTAAAACCAAATACAAAGTTACAAAAGAAAAGGGAACTGTTACTTTGAATATTTTCCCTAATATTGTCTGTACATTGGTCCAATATTGGTGGATAACTGGGCATGACCAAAACACATGAAAATGATTTGCAGTCTTTTCACCACACAAGCGCCAACAATTCAACCCTTTACGTGTAAATTTGTTTAGTGCAGGTGTTATGAAAAATCTTACCAAATTTTTCCATCCAAATTCTCTCCACAGCAGGGATGAAGTACTTTTCCATTGTTGTTTATTTAGCTTTTCCCATATTTCCAGTTGTAAAGTGAAATTCCCCTCTTTTTCCCATCTCTCTTTTATATATGATGTGTTGTCTCCTTTTAAGTCTTGAAGACCTTGGTATATTTTAGAAATGTATCTGATCCCTGGGATCCCTTTATATGCCATTAAGAAGACCTTCAGAACACCTGACTGGGCCCTTTCCAAATCCTCCTTTTTAAGTATTTTGTTTAAGTGGTGTCTAAGCTGAAAGAACCTGTAAAGGTCTTGATTTATTAGACCTTGTTTTTTCAAATCTTTAAAACTTCTTAAAGTTTGCCCTTTAAAAAAATCGTAATATTTTATCAGTCCGTTCTCTTTCCACTTTTTAAATCTAGTGTCTGTTTTATTAGGAGTAAAGTCTTGATCATAGGCAATCCATTGCAATAATCGATAGGGTTCTTTAGTTTGATTCTCTCTGACTATCTTAAACCAAATTTTTAGCGGGGTCTCTATCCACGGGTTAGTGTTATTCAAAAGTTTAGGTAAGGCATTGTTCCCTATTATCGCCTGTAGGGGAATGCCACTTGTTATTTGGCATTCCATCTCCTTCCATTGTGCAGTGTAGACTGGGTTACATATCTCTACTAAAGTTTTAATTTGTACATCTTTAAAATAGTCCCTGATATTTGGCAGCGCGAGCCCACCTTTGTCTTTGTTTAGCTGTAGGGTTCTATATCTGATTCTCGGTCTCTTGCCCTGCCATGTGAATCTTGAGATCCTTCTGTCCAGTTCTTGCCATGTTTTTTTGGGAGGTTCTACCAGTATTGTTTGGAAAAGGTATAGAAGACGTGGAAGTATATTCATTACCTCCACCAAGGAGGTTATGTGATCATCGGCGTTGGTTTGTCTGTTTGTTTGTTTGTCTGTCTGTTTGTTTGTTTGTTTGTTTGTTAGCAAGATAACTAAAAAAGTTATGGACGGATTTTCATGAAATTTTCACAGATTGTCAGAAATGGGGTATCCTACAGATGGTTACATTTTGGTGGTGCTCCGGATCACCGTCCACAAGAAAACCGCCATTACGCAAAATGCCATTTTCGTCAATAACTACTGAACCACTAATCCTATCATTCTGAATCCAATTGCTAGTCATATGTTTTCATGGTCAATGAATCTGAAAACGTACACACAAACACTGTATGGGGGGAACTGTGGCGCTAAACCGCCATTACAGAAAATACCATTTTTGTCAATAACTACTGAACCACTAAACCTATCATTGTGAATCCAATTGCTAGTCATGTGTTTTCATGGTCAAGGATTCTGAAAACTTACACACAAACACTGTATGGGGGGAACTGTGGTGCTTGGCGGAGGTCTGCACTCTCCGAGTGCTTTTCTAGTTTTGACTGCTTCACTTCTTTGCGCAGTACCCAAGAATGGTATCATATTCCATCTTGCTAGATCAGATTTTATTTTTGCCATCAGTGGATCATAGTTTAGTGTTATAATTACCTCCGCCAAGGAGGTTATGTGATCATCGGCGTTGGTTTGTCTGTCTGTTTGTTTGTTTGTTTGTTAGCAAGATAACTCAAAAAGTTATGGACGGATTTTCATGAAATTTTCACAGATTGTCAGAAATGGGGTATCCTACAGATGATTACATTTTGGTGGTCATCCGAGTAACCGTCCACAAGAAAACCGCCATTACGCAAAATGTCATTTTTGTCAATAACTACTGAACCACTAATCCTATCATTGTGAATCCAATTGCTAGTCATATGTTTTCATGGTCAAGGAATTCAATTTTCAATTCAACTTTATTAATATAGCGCCATTTCACAACAACAGTCATCTCATAGCACTATCAACTGTAGGGGGAAACCCCACAGTTGCAGAAAGACCCCAGGAATCAGGCGATCCCCTGTGAGCAAGCACTTGGCGACGGTGGAGAGGAAAAACTCCCTTTTAACAGGAAGAAACCTCCAGCAGAACCAGGCTCAGGGATGGGCAGTCATCTGCTGCGACTGGCTGGGGGGTGAGGGGACAGAGAAGATGAAAAGAACAGACATGTATCAGAATCAGAATCAGAATGAGATTTATTGCCATTGTTCATGTAGTACACAAACTAGGAATTTGTCTTGGTGCAATGCTGCAACATTAAACATGGAGTAACACTGAAGATAAAAAAAAAACTATGCATGCAATAAAAGGCAGAATAAGAATAAGTAATACTAATCCATGCAGTTTTTAAATATATTAACAAGCAGCAGATATTGTGGAGTTCCACATAGTGCAGTCGGTAGTGCAAAAAGAAAACAAGTGATAGTTGTCATGAGTCCGGTTGAGCTGCTGTACATAGTGCACGAGAGTCTAATAAGTCACTTAGTGTTCAGCAGTCTGATGGCAGAGGGGAAGAAGCTGTTCATGTAGCGGGAGGTTTTAGTCTGAATGGACCGAAGTCTTCTGCCTGAGGGGAGGGGGGCAAACAGTGCGTGTCCAGGGTGTGAAGGGTCGGCTATGATCCGACCTGCACGCCTCCGGGTCCTGGAGATGTACAGCTCCTGGAGGGATGGGAGCTTGCAGCCGATCACCTTCTCAGCAGCGCGCACAATGCGCTGCAGTCTTAGTCTGTCCCTGGCGGTGGCTCCTGCGTACCACACGGTGATGGAGGTGGTGAGGATGGACTCGATGATGGCCATGTAGAACTGCACCAACATTTTGGTGGGCAGCTTGAGCATCCTCAGCTGCCGTAGGAAGAGATGTAGAGAGCAAACAGCACGATGGGGACTCAATCTATGGGAGAGAACAAACAGATGTTAATGACCAGCAAAAAAAAATATTTCATTGAGAGTGAAGAAAGGAGTGAGGCCCAATGCATTACTGGAGGTCCCCCGGCTGACTAAACCTATTAGCAGCATAACTATGGGAGGGTTCAGAAACACATGATCCCTCCCTAATTGTAGGCTATATCAAAAAGGTAGGTTTTAGCCCTATTCTTAAAAACAGAGATTGAGTCTGACTCCCGAATCCAGATTGGCAGCTGGTTCCACAGGAGAGGAGCTTGATAACTGAAGGCTGTGCCTCCCATTGTACTTTTGGAGATTCTAGGTATTACAAGTAATCCTGCATTTTGGGAGCGTAGAGCTCTGTTAGGATAATACGGTAGTATCAGATCTTTTAAATAAAAAGGAGCCTGATTGTTTAGAGCTTTGTAAGTAAGAAGAAGGATTTTAAACTTAATTCTAAACTCTATGGGAAGCCAATGAAGGGAGGCCAGAACCGGAGAGATATGATCTCTCTTTCTAGTACCTGTTAAAACTCTTGCTGCAGCATTTTGGATCAGCTGAAGACTTTTTAAAGATGTTTTAGGACAGCCTGATAATAAAGAATTACAATAATCTAATCTCGAGCTAACAAAAGTGTGGATCAGTTTCTCAGCATCACTCTGAGACAAGATGCTCCTAATCTTGGCAATATTATGCAAATGATAGAAGGCAGTCTTAGAAACAAATTTAATATGTGAATTGAGGGACAGATCTTGATCAAAAATAATTCCAAGGTTCCTCACAGAGCTATTAAGAGAAAGAGTAACCGCATCCAAACTGAAAGTTTGATTTGGAAAGGTATTTCTTTTTTTTTTATTTAAGTTTTTGTAAAGGGTATACAGGTCATTACAGCATTGCATTGTTTACATTTTCATCACATGTTCCCTTATTTTTTGCTATTTGACAACATTGGTAGGATAGTTATTACAACACCCCCTTTTTTTTAAAGTGAAAGAAAAAGTGAAATTAAGGAGAATTAAATAAAAAAACAAAAACAAAAAACGAATAAACAAACAAACAGAACAGCAAAAAACAAACAAACAGAAAATTAAGTAATTAAAAGTAAAAGAGCAACTGAGTAGCACTGGAACAAAGAGCGGGACCATTATTGAAATGGTATTTGTCAAAGATTAGATCTAATGGAAGACACATATGCGATCCAGGGTTGCCAAAAGTTCATGAACCCATCCATGTCCTGTCTCAGTGCGAATGTCAACTTTTCCATTGAGTAAATGTCTTGAATCACGTTAATCCAATCTTCAGGTGTAGGACAGTCCTGCAGCATCCATTTTTTAGTTAGGGCTTTTTTACTTGCCAATATTAAAACATTGAATAAGTATTTATCTCCTCGTCTTTCCAGTGAGTCCGGTAGTAAACCCAAATACAAAGTTACAAAAGAAAAGGGAACTGTTATTTTGAATATTTTCCCCAATATTGTCTGTCCAATATTGGTGGATAACTGGGCATGACCAAAACACATGAAAATGATTTGCAGTCTTTTCACCACACAAGCGCCAACAGTTCAACCCCTTTTGGGTAAATTTGTTTTGTGCAGGTGTTCTGAAAAATCTTACCAAGTTTTTCCATCCAAATTCTCTCCACTGCAGGGATGAGGTACTTTTCCATTGCTGTCTATTTAGCTTTTCCCATATTTCCAATTGTAAAGTGAAATTCCCCTCTTTTTCCCATCTCTCTTTTATATATGATGTGTTGTCTCCTTTTAAGTCTTGAAGGCCTTGGTATATTTTAGAGATGTATCTGATCCCTGGGATCCCTTTATATGCCATTAAGAAGACCTTCAGAACACCTGACTGGGCCCTTTCCAAATCCTCCTTTTTAAGTATATTGTTTATGTGGTGTCTAAGCTGAAAGAACCTGTAAAGATCTTGATTTATTAGACCTTGTTTTTTCAAATCTTCAAAACTTCTTAAAGTTTGCCCCTTAAAAAAATCGTAATATTTTATCAGCCCTTTCTCTTTCCACTCTTTAAATCTAGTGTCTGTTTTATTGGGGGTAAAGTCTTGATCATAGGCAATCCATTGCAGAAGTTGATAGGGCTCTTTGGCTTGATTCTCTCTGACTATCTTAAACCAAATTTTTAGCGGGGTCTCTATCCACGGGTTAGTGTTATTCAAGAGTTTAGTTAAGGCATTGTTCTCTATTATCGCCTGTAGGGGGATGTCACTTGTTATTTGGCATTCCATCTCCTTCCATTGTGCAGTGTAGACTGGGTTACATATCTCTACTAAAGTTTTAATTTGTGCAGCTATAAAATAGTCCCTGATATTTGGCAGCCCGAGCCCACCTTTGTCTTTGTTTAGCTGTAGGGTTCTATATCTGATTCTAGGTCTCTTACCCTGCCATATGAATCTTGAGATCCTTCTGTCCAGCTCCTGCCATGTTTTATTGGGAGGTTCTACCGGTATTGTTTGGAAAAGGTATAGAAGACGTGGAAGTATATTCATTTTGACTGCTTCAATTCTTTGTGCAGTACCTAAGAATGGTATCATATTCCATCTTGCTAGGTCAGATTTTATTTTTGTCACCAGTGGATCATAGTTTAGTGTTATAATTTTGTCGAGTTGTTTCAGGATATTGACCCCCAGATATTTCATAGATTCCAACTCCCAGTTAGTTTTGAGTTCACTTAGTGAAAAATGATTTGGGTCATAGTTGAATGTTAAAACTTGGGTTTTATGCATGTTTAATTTGTACCCCGATAAATCTCCATAGTCTGAAAAAACTGAGATTAGTTCTGGTAAAGAGATGTCCGGCTGCCCCAGGTATATTAAAATGTCATCAGCAAAGAGTGCTATTTTATGTTCCTTCTGACCAAGTGTAATACCTTGAATTTCTTGATTTGGTCTTATCCATTGGCTCAGAGGTTCTATGAAGATTGCAAAGAGCAGTGGAGACAGGGGGCAGCCTTGACGACATCCTCTTTCCAGCTCAAAAGATGATGATACATTACCGTTAATCCTTATTTTAGTTGTTGGTTTTTTATATAATGCCTGTATAGTTCTAATGAAGTTGTTATGAAAATTGAAACTGGATAAGATTCTATATAGGAAAGACCAGTCAACCGAATCAAATGCTTTTTCAGCATCTAATCCCAATATGACTGCATTTAAGTTATATTTTTTTATATGATGAATTATGTGTAAAGTGCGTCGAATGTTGTCTTGTGTCTGTCTTTGTCTTATAAAACCTGTTTGGTCTAAGTGAATTAAGTCTGTCAGTATGTTTTCTAACCTTTTGGCAAGGATAGTGGTAAAAAGCTTATAGTCCTGATTTAATACACTGGTTGGTCTGTAGTTGGAGCATTTTAGTTTATCCTTTTCAGGTTTAGGTATAACTGCAATGACCCCTTCTCTCCAGGAGGGGGGGATTTCCCCTGTGTGGAGGACACAGTTAAATGTTTTCAGGAGGAGAGGAGATAGTTGCTGTTTAAAGGTTTTGTACCATTCTGCTGTATAGCCATCTGCTCCTGGGGATTTGTTAGCTTTAAGTTTCATAATTGCTTTTTCCAATTCTTTAGGTTGTATTTCTGACAGTAGGGTTTTATTTTGTGATTCCGTAAGTTGGGGAAGGTTTAATGTGTTTAGGAATGTCTCGGATGCGTTTTTATGTTTTTTGTGGGAGTATAAGTTCTTGTAGTAATTCTTGAAGCTTTTAAGAATATCCTGAATTCTGAATTTTATTTCCTTTGATACTGGGTCTCTGATTTTGTAGATTGCTCTTTCTGTTTGTTGTTTCCTCAATTTATAGGCTAGTAATTTTGCCGATTTACTGCCTGCTTCATAGTGTTTTTGTTTCAGAAATGTAAGTTTCTTCTGGATTTCTATTGTGTAGATCTCATTTATTTGATTTTTAATTTCTTTAATCTTGAGCGAGCCATTAGAATGAGTGTTGTCTTTGTGTTCTTTTTCTAGGTTCTTGAGTTCTGACTCTAGTGTGATTAATTTTTCTTGTCTCAGTTTCTTTTGGGTTGCCAGTTTTGCAATAATTTTTCCCCCTATTACAGCTTTGCACGCATCCCACAGTATTAAAGGGGATACTTCTCCATTATCGTTTTCTTCCAAATATCTGAGAATATCTGATTCCAATTCATCTTTCAGTGGTCCTTTCAGGACATTTGAATTCAACCTCCAGGAAAATGTATTATTTGTGTATTTTTGGATGTTTAAGTCCATATAGATCGGACTGTGGTCAGAGAGATCCATCAGTCCTATTTTACATGTTTTTACTCTTCCAATGTCTCTATTAAACATAAAAAAGTAATCAATCCTTGAGTAAGATGAATGTGGCGTTGAATAAAAAGTATAATCTTTTACAATGGGGTTGAATTCCCTCCATACGTCACAGATTCCCATTTCTTTTAGTAGCATCCGAGTATTCCTATTTTGGGTGTTATTTTGATGTGAAGAATTACCTGTTGCATCCCAGTATGGATTCAGTCTTAGATTGAAGTCTCCACCACACATCACTAAACCTTGGGCTTTAGTTATCATTAGGTCGAATACGTTTTTATAAAATTTCCATTTAGCCCCTGGTGGTGCATATACATTCAGCAGGGTGATATCTTCTCCCTCTAGCCGCCCAGTTACCAAACTGTACCTCCCTTCTTTATCTTTGTGTTCTGATTTTTTTTCAAATGTAATTTTGGTTGATATCAATGTCGCTACTCCCCTCCTCCTCCCTGATTTATATGAAGATGAAGAGATCATTTTAAACCCTTGTCTATTGAGTTTAGTGTGTTCCACGTCTGTTAGGTGGGTTTCTTGTAAAAATATTATTTCTGCTTTGTCTTTTTTCATTTTGCGTAGAATCTTGGATCTTTTAACTGGATTCAGGATCCCTTTTACATTATATGAGGCTATTTTGGTTACACCCTGTTTCTCCATTGTATTTTCTTATTTAGTATAACAGTGTGGTGGCCCTCTTTTTTGCTACTCAGAAACTGAAAGAACATTAAGAACATAAAAAACATTAAGAACATAGTGTACGAAACTTTAAAACAAAAAACTGTCAAAAAAACTTCCTGAGCTGGGGTCTCTTTAAAGACCCTGTAAGAGCCCTGATGGAGTGTAGGCTCTGAGGGAAATTCCTCAAACTCTGTTACGTGTTGAGGGCCCTCTCTTACCCCTGTAAGTTGTCCCATGTTTTTAACGTGAATTTCAGATCCCAATCCGAATTTGTAATGATTTTTTTTTTTTTATGCCTATACCCTATGAGATTGTGTGCACCCTCCCACCCCCATCACAGCAAACATTCACTCTAATACAGTATTTGTTAGTGTGGGGAGAACATGTGGGTCATTGTTACGTTTCTATTTTAACATGATTTTTTTTTTTCCCCTTTAAATTAAGAACACATTTTTTTTCTAATGCTAAAACTGCTCCATGAAAGGTTTTACCACATGCTGATTCTGCATCTCCTTTAATGTTTGTTACCTTGTAGGAGGGGGGGTGGAAGTGCAGAGTGACTGAAAAGAAAAAAAAAAGACAAAAAGGTCGCTATTCCTTCCTGGAACTGGAAAGATTATCTTTGTAGCTCTGGGGCTGGGTTTCCCGTTGCTGGCCCGTGGATTTTGAAGGTCTTTGAGTGGACCACGTTTGAGCTCTGATTTTGTCGCTCAGATTCGCTGCGGGTTTAAACACCGTTACTGGGAGTCCTCTTCTTGCCATGTCAGTTGTTGCTTCTTCCGCTGAATTGTAGAGACATGACTCTTCACCGTAAAAGACCCTTAACTTCGCCGGAAATGGCGTCTGAAAGCATAGATTCTGTTCCCGTAGAACCTTTTTGGCGTCGTTATATTCCCGTCGCTTTTTAAGAACCTCAGGGGCGTAATCGTGCTCCACGAAGACTTTTCTCTCATGATGCATAAATCCTTTTTTCTGCCAAGCCCGTCTTACAACGTCTTGTTTTATTTTGAAATTGGCGAATCTCACCACCACAGAACGTGGGGGCGCTTCCGGCGCTGGCTTAGCGGCTAATGTACGATGGGCCTTTTCTATCTTCAAATCGGTGGTTTGTGGAATATCCAACTTCTCTCTCAATAAGGATTCCACGCATTCCGCCATTGTGTTGAAACTATCTTCAGCTCCTTCTTTCAGACCGTGAATTCTGATGTTATCTCGTCTCTGTCTTCCTTCTTGGTCGGTTAGCTTAGCCTCCAGCCTTGACTGTTTTCTGTGTAAATCCAGCACAGAATCTTCAAGCACTTTTACTCTTTCTTCAGCTTCCAAGATTCGGTTTTCGGCCTGGTCCATTCTGCTGTTCGTCCTTTTTAGATCCTCTCTGAATTCAAGAAATTCGGCCCAAAATCGTCGTAATTCGTCAAATAGCGATTTCAAGCTAATCCTTTTGTTAGCTAGGCCCAGGTCCTCGTCTTCTGAACGGAGGTCCTCCGGTTCAGATTCTGTGGTCGCTGTGCGTCCTGACCTGGGGAATGTCAGTTTCCTCTGCTTTTGGTTAGGCATGGTGTTATTGTCTTTTGATTTTTAATCTTCCAAAAATCCGTTAGGTCTGATTTTGAAGATGTTTTCCTTGGATTGGGGTCTGGGAGTTTCAGCGTTAGGTTGCTATCACCATGGCGTCCAGACCGGAAGTCTGGAAAGATATTTCTAAGGTTTTTTCGACCAACAAGAATGACTTCAGTCTTATCTGAATTTAATAGCAGGAAATTACAAGTCATCCGAGCTTTGATTTCCTTAAGACAGGCTTCTAACTTGGCTAATTGATTACTATCATCTGGCTTCATTGACAGGTATAATTGTGTGTCATCTGCATAACAATGAAAATGTATACAGTGCTTTCTAATAATGTTGCCTAACGGAAGCATATATAAACTAAAAAGAGTAGGGCATAGCACAGATCCCTGTGGAACTCCATGACTAAGCTTTGAGTTGAAAGAAAACTCATTATATACATGAACAAACTGGAACCTATCAGATAAATAAGATCTAAACCACTGCAACGAAGTTCCATTAAGTCCAACATAGTGTTCTAATCTATCAAGTAGAATATTATGATCGATAGTATCAAAAGCTGCACTAAGGTCTAAAAGGACAAGTACAGAAACTAGTCCATTATCAGATGCGATGAGGAGGTCGTTAGTGACCTTCGCTAAGGCTGTTTCAGTACTATGATGGATTCTAAACCCAGATTGAAACTCTTCAAGTAAACCATTTCCCTGCAGGTGGTCAAATAATTGCGTAGCAACAACTCTTTCTAAGATTTTTGAAATGAAAGGGAGATTAGAGATTGGTCTATAGTTAGCTAAAGCTCCTGGATCTAGTGTTGGCTTTTTGAGTAAGGGTTTAATTACAGCCATTTTAAAAGCCTGCGGTACATGGCCTAAAGTTAATGAAGAATTGATTATATGAATATATCATCGGTTTGATCCGGGATGATGATGAGTCTGCATACAGGCGGGAGGTGGTGCAGCTGATCCTCTGGTGCAGCCAGAACCATCTTGAACTTAACCCAGCCAAAACGGTGGAGATGACTGTGGATTTCAGGCGACACCCCCCTTCATTCCCCCCACTCACCATCCTCAACAGCACAGTGTCCACTGTGGACTCCTTCAAGTTTCTGGGTACCACAATCTCCCGGAACCTGAAGTGGTCCTCCCATATAGACACTGTCCGGAAAAAGGCCCAGCAGAGGTTGTTTTTTCTGCGTCAGCTCAAGAAGTTTGATTTGCCTCAGGAGCTGCTGGTTGTCTTCTACACCGCCATCATCCAATCTGTCCTCTGCTTTTCCATCACTGTCTGGTTTGGATCTGCCACTAAACAGGACAAGACCAGACTGCAGCGGATCATTAAGTCTGCGGAGAGGATCATTGGTACTGACCTACCCTCCATTGAGAACTTATATCGGTCCATAACCAGGAAACGGGCGGGAAACATCTGTGCTGACCCGTCACACCCCGGCCACAAACTGTTTGAACTTCTATCTTCTGGTCGTCGTTACAGATCACTGAAGGTCAAAACCACCCGTCACAGGAACAGTTTCTTTCCTCAAGCCATCACTCTGATGAACTCCTAACATTCACCTAGTCCTACCTGTTGCTGTACTCATGACTTTTCATCCATTATTACATTGCACATAACTCTCACACTGCTTTTTACTTCATTCACATTATATCACTGAATCTGAGTTCACATTGAAATACTGTGTGACTGTATATTTTTTCATATATTTCTGCAAAGTGTGGTTAGTCTGAGTAAATAACTGCATATATTCCTGTATATATTTGCATCCTTTTATAGAAACGTGGACAGACTGTAATTTACTGTACATACTCTGTTGTCATTGAATCCTTATTTAAATCCTCCACCTGAACAATGAGAGCAAGTTTTTAGCCAAAGTCAAATTCCTTGTATGTGTTGTGCATACTTGGCCAATAAAGCTGATTCTGATTCTGATTCTGATTCTGATGAAGAATAAAGCTACCAATAAGTGGGAAGACTTCTTTAAATAACCTGGTAGGAATAGGGTCTAAAAGACAAGTTGAAGGTTTGGATGAGGAAACTATTTTGTCTAACTCACAAAGGTCGATTGGAGTAAACTCATCAAGACAGACATCAATTGAAGGAGTTGTAGTAGTTACAGTATTTAAGTTAACTGTGGGAAGAATCTGATTGATTTTATCTTTGATGGATGAAATTTTATTGTTGAAAAAGTTCATAAAGTCCTGACTAGTAAGCTCTAAGGGAATGCTAGGATTGACAGAGTCCTGACTCTTTGTCAACCTGGCTACAGTGCTGAAAAGAAAGCTGGGATTATTCTTGTTCTCTTTTATTAATGCAGAATAATAACTCGTTCTAGCTTTTCTAAGAGATTTTTTATAAATTAAAAGATGATTTCTCCAAGCTAAATAGATTTCATCTAAATTAGTGGAGCGCCATTTTCTTTCTAATTGATGAGTCTTCTGTTTTAAGCTACGAGTTTCTGTGTTGAACCAAGGAGTTAAAAATCTCTGATTAGACTTTCTTTTTTAAGGGGGCCAACTTGTCTAGAGTCTGATGCAGAGAAGCTGTAACACTATCCACCATGTTATCAATTACAGAAGGAGCAAGCTGTCTATAGCTTATTTCCGTTGTGTTGACACATGGCATAGAGGAAACAATCTGCATAAATTTAGTAACAGCATCATCTGAGAGGCATCTACTGTAATAATATTTTTCTTTAGGAGCCAAATAGTCAGAAATAGTAAAATCAAAGGTTAACAGACAATGGTCTGACAGTACAGGGTTATGAGGAGACACTACAAGATTTTCTATTTCTATGCCATATGTCAGAACAAGGTCCAATGTATGGTGGAGGTAATGAGTAGAATTTCCTACTTTCTGAGAAAACCCAATCAAGTCTAATATTGAATTAAATGCAACATTAAGGCAGTCACTATCTGCATCCACATGTATATTAAAGTCCCCTACTATAATTATTCTATCAGATTTCAGCACTAAATCAGCTAAGAAATCAGCAAATTCGGATAAAAATTCTGAGTAGGTTGATGGGGGACGATAAACTATGGCAAATAAAACTGGATTTAACCTAAAATTGCTAAAGTGCCCAATACTGAGGACTAGGCCCTCAAAGGAATTATAACATGTTTTTTGCTTTACATTAACTAGTAATTTGGAATGGTAAATTGTTGCTACTCCTCCTCCACGACCAGAACTTCTGGGATTTTGACAGTTTAAATAACCAGAGGGAGTTGATTCATTTAAACCAACATAATCCTCTTGCCCTAACCAAGTCTCTGTAAGGGATATTAAATCAATCTGATGATCAATTAACAGATCATGGACTAACAGAGACTTGGGAGTTAGAGACCTAATATTTAATAAACCACATTTAATTTTTAAATTATGAGGAGGAACAGAGGCCAAATCATTCAATTTAGAGGCTTTATGTTTAATTTGAGTTTTACCAATATTTTGCTTAATCACTTTGGGATGCTTATATATTATATTTTTATTTACTTTGGAGGGAGCAGACAATGATTCTCTGATGGGGAAGACAGGGGCTAAGTTGAAGGGTGGCGGATGAAGAGGAGCTGCAGAGAGGCGTGTAAGACTGCGACTCTGCTTCCTGGTCCCAACACTGAGTAGTCAAGGTTTTGGAAATTTGGATAAAAAAGATGCCAGATTGTTAGATAAATGAGACGCACCATCCAAAGTGGGATGAATGCTGTCTCGTCTCATAAGACCAGGTTTTCCCCAAAAAGAGCTCCAATTGTCAATGTAGCCCACGTCATTTGCAGGACACCACACAGACAGCCAGCAGTTGAAGGATGACGAGCGGCTAAACATGTCATCACTGGTCAGATTGGGGAGGGGCCCAGAGAAAACTACAGAGGCAGACATTGTTTTTGCAAAGTCCCACACCGATTCTACATTAAGTTTCGTGACTTCCGACTGCCGGAGACGGATGTCATTAATGCCAGCGTGAATAACATTTGTGGAGTATTTACAGTTACTTTTAGCCAGCATTTTCAAATTTGACTCGATGTCGCCTGCTCTGGCCCCAGGAATGCATTTGACTATGGCCGCTGGAGTCTCTAGGTTCACGTTTCTGACTACAGAGTCGCCAGTGATCAGAGTTTTTTCCTCAGCAGGTGTGTCACTGAGCGGGGAAAAACGATTAGAAACGTGAACAGGTTGGAGGTGTACCGGGGCTTTGCGACTAGGCTTCCTTCTCACCGTCACCCACCCAGTCTCCTCGCTGCTGAGGAGAGCCGGAGGACTGCTAACAGGGTCAGCTACGCTAGCTAGCTCCGCTGCAGCTAAGGGGCGTCCGTCAAGAGTAACTGGCGCAGACGGTGTTTCAATGCAGTGGAGCTGGGATTCCAAATCAGACAACCTCGCCTCGAGCTCCTCAAAAAGACAACATTTATTACATTTACCGTTATCACTAAAAGAGGCAGAGGTGTAGCTAAACATCTGACAGAGAGAGCACACCAGAGGAGGAGAGGAAGGGGAGCTAGTAGCCATCGCTAGTGGCTAACCCAAAAGCTCAGGAGAGTGAGGAGAGCAAACCACACAGACAGACAGCAAAACAGGAAGTGACGATACGTTACCAAAAGGAAGTGATGATCTATCCAGAAACGTACACACAAACACTGTATGGGGGGAACTGTGGCGCTAAACCGCCATTACGGAAAATGCCATTTTCGTCAATAACTACTGAACCACTAATCCTATCATTGTGAATCCAATTGCTAGTCATATGTTTTCATGGTCAAGGAATCTGAAAACCAACACACAAACACTGTATGGGGGGAACTGTGGCGCTTGGCGGAGGTCTGCGCTGTCCGAGTGCTTTTCTAGTTTTGTTGAGTTGTTTCGGGATATTGACCCCCAGATATTTCACAGATTCCATCTCCCAGTTAGTTTTGAATTTGCTTAGTAAATATTGATTTGGGTCATAGTTGAACGTTAAAATTTGGGTTTTATGCATGTTTAATTCGTACCCCGATAAATCTCCATACTCTGAAAAAACTGAGATTAGTTCTGGAAAAGAGGTGTCCGGCTGCCCCAGGTATATTAAAATGTCATCAGCAAAGAGTGCTATTTTATGTTCCTTCTGACCAAGTGTAATACCTTGAATTTTTTGATTCTGTCTTATCCATTGGCTCAGAGGTTCTATGAAGATTGCAAAGAGCAGTGGAGGCAAGGGGCAGCCCTGACGACATCCTCTTTCCAGTTCAAAAGATGATGATAATTTACCGTTAATCTTTATTTTAGCTGTTGGGTTTTTTTATATAATGTCATGTGCGGCGATCCTCGCGGATCACCATAAGACGCCAAGAGTCCACTGGTGAGTTTTGCAAGCTGTTTATTCACAGGACAGGACAAGACGAAACATAGGCTATGAGCCGCTAAGGGCAAACATACTATGAGATACAGGGGCTTGTAGGGCTAACCCAGCCACTACGAGCTAAACTATGACAAGACAAGAATATTAACGAACCTGACATGAAGGTCTGACGACGAATGAAGACGATTAGTTGACTTAGGTTGACTTAGGTTGACTTATGCTCCCGCAGTCTAACTGCCATCAGTGCCCGCCTTATAAAGGCGAACACTAACAGCTGTCAAGGCCGGCAGCGAGCTGTGCGTGGCCCGAGCGCGGACAGAACCCAGCGCTCGGGTCGTAACAGTACCCTCCCTCCAAAGGCGGGCTCAGAACGCCCACGGACCACCCTGCCCCCCCCCCCCCCATGGTAGGTGGCTGGGGGTAGGACCAGAGGGAGAGAGACCAAACCCAGAAACCGTGCAATAACAAAGTCAAAACCTGGCAAGAAAAACAACTAAACACAGGACAATGACAAGAGATATCAAATAATCAGATTAAATTAAATATTCAACTAACAATTACAGAAAATAGCACAGGATATCATGGAGAAAAAAACAAAAAAAAACAAAAAAAAAAAACAGAATTACTGGGTCAGAATAACTAAATACAGGACAGAAAGAGAAAATTAAATCTTTGCCCACAGGTTTCACAAGAAAATGGCTTCTCAGCTGTGAAATGCTCAAGTGAAAACTTCAAATCACCAAATACAGGAAAACAGAACAATTATTGACTCATACTTAACTAAACGCAAAAAAAAAATTAAAAAAAATAGAGAAATAACCACTA
Organism: Pholidichthys leucotaenia; assembly: GCA_020510985.1. Lineage (NCBI taxonomy): Eukaryota > Metazoa > Chordata > Actinopteri > Cichliformes > Pholidichthyidae > Pholidichthys > Pholidichthys leucotaenia. The sequence goes on from CM035841.1 coordinate 91,894,692, forward strand.
CCCCCCCCCCCCCCCCCCCGACAGTTTATGCCGACCGGTGGAGACCAGGTGCCATAGGAACAGTTCAGGAGGTCTCCCCGAGTCCAACGGCCGACGGGTGGTTATGGGAGGTGGGACATGACCGGGCGGCTCACCACAGTCCAAAGCCCAGCACGTCCACTCCTCTGGTGGCCGAACCAGGTTGCCCGGCAAAACACATAGCAAGTCGGGTGGTCGACCTGGGGCACCAAACCGGCGAAGCAGTTCCTCAGGCGGCCGACCTGCATCCCTCAGCCACCAGTCCTGGGGGAAAACAGCCCGCGGCAGCCTCCCTGACGAGGACAAAACTTGGGAGAGCCGGGGCGAGCGAACAGGGACCCCCACGGCCCCTGGCGATGATGCACAGGGGCGGTGACTTTGTAGAGGGACTAGAAGGCAAGGATGAGTCCGTAATCCGTCCAACGGTGAAGGGTCTGCAGCTCCTCCACCATCCGTGGGCCACCCCGGCGCTGTACCTCCGCTGGGGCCCGATTGGGTTATAGCTGCACCCGCGTCGGACCCCGATTGGTTCAGAACCACTTCGGTGACCTGCTCAGAACGAGCCGACGCTGCACCCACGATGGACCCCGATTGGGTCATAGCTGCACCCGCGTCGGGCCTCGATTGGGTCAGAGCCACTTCGGTGACGAGCTCAGACTGAGCCCAGGCTGCACCCGCGATGGACCCCGATTGGATCAGGGCCGCACCAGTAACGACCTCCAACTCCAAACCCGGAACCTCCGGCACAGCGACTGGAACCTGCTCTGCACCGGCGACCTTGGGGGACGGCTCAGAAGAAAAAAAAAAACATGATCAGGATCACCGGCAGTGCCAGAACCCAGCGAGACAAGCTCGGATGCAGTGGACGGCTGCACCCGGCTCACCTCCCCAAGAGACAGGCAAAAATGCTCAAAGACATAGAGGAGAAAGACAAAACAGAGCACTTGCCTGATCTCGGGTTCTGATGCCGTCCAGGACTCCGACGATCCAGGCTCAGATGGGAGGAGATCGTCTTCTGGCTCCCACTCAGCTGCGTTGGGCTCCGCAGCTGGCATGATGTCGTCTGCAGCCTGAGGTTCCTCCCACTCTGAAGTCCACGCCAATGACCCGTTAGGCGTGGGGGCAGGGGACACTTGACCCACTGGCTCGGACCGCTCAGGTGAGGAGACCCGGGGATGCTCTATCGTCGGCTCAGGCTCTGGGCCGCAGTCCGCTGCTCTCCTCCATCCACGATGTGGTTGCAGGGCCGGATCCAGGCTTTCCAGCACTGCAGGCCCCCTCTTCACCTGACGACGGTGGCCTGGCGTCACGGGCTGCTCAACAGGGGGGTACACAGAGGCAGCAGGTTTAGTTATAGTCTCTACAGCAGGTGGAAGGAGCTCGGGGGGCTGCGAACCCCGAACTCCACCCCCAGGAGTCAGACAAGGCAGGTTACAATCAAGATGTAATAAATTAACTTGCACTTGCCTTTCTCCCGGAGGAGAGATGGTGCCTGCTGTAGGGGACGCTGTTCCTCCTTCTCCCCGCTGGATGGCGACAGAGGGCCCCCTGGAAAGATGAGGTGGAGCCGCTCTCAGAGGTTCGCTGACAGGCTTCACCGGCAGCGGGTCCAGCCGGAGATTCTGCTGAGGTCCATTGTGGAGGTGACGGTGGTTTCTGGCAGAGGGCGAGGCGAAGGTAAGGTCCGGGAATCACCGCTCCTATGCCGAAACCGAGGCGAGGAGGTCGGCAAACTCCGGGAAGTCGCTTAATCTGGGATTCCTCTTCACCAGTCTGACTGCCGCCGTCACATGTTCCATAACCAGAGAGGGATGTGTTGCTGAACGAGCAGCGGCCACGTGGTCCCAGTTGGAAGCAGCTGCGAGCTGGAGCTTCTCCAGGGGATTCCCGAATGAAGAAGCTCTCTGGTGGGGATCACCCCTGGGCAGAGCGAACTCCTGGACCGGAGTAGAGGCAGGAATGGGATCCGGACATGAGGAGCAGGGATGCCTCCTCTTCAGCTTCCTGCCGGGATTTCCCACCAGCCCACGGAGTATCTTGAGCTGCACGGCGAGTTCAGCCCTCCTCATCCTAACCTCTGGGTGGACGTCGTAGTGGAGAGGAAGGTCATCCAGCAGAACCTCAGCGTAGTCCAGGTGCCAGAGCATGTCATAACGGTTGTCGTCAAAGGTAGTGGCCAAGAGCAACCCATCAACATACTCCAGGGCGCTTGCTAGCTCCTTGCCCAGGCGCCGACCGCGGCTCCTGGATGACGGCATTCTCCCAGGAATTGACATTTGACACCCAGACAGGAAGAACAACAGTCCAATAACTGCAAAAACTCACGGTGAAAAAAGGTGTCTCAGTATGGCGTCTCAGTTTAGGCGTCTGGCATCTCTGTTTAGACGTTGGGCGTCTCTGTTTAGACGTCTGGCAGGAGCATACTGTCATGTGCTGCGACCCTCACGGATCACCATAAGACGTCAAGAGTCCACCGGTGAGTTTTGCAAGATATTTATTCACAGGACAGGACAAGACGAGACATAGGCTATGAGCCTCTAAGGGCAAACATACTACGAGGTACAGGGGCTCGTAGGGCTAACCCAGCCACTACTGTCACCATGGGGTGAGACGCCGGCTCGGCGCTCAGCCCATGCTCCTTTTATCCCTGCCTCTCATTGGGCAGTGCCTCAGCTGGTTCCCAGCTGTCAGTGTCACGGGACAGCTGGGGCCAATTAATCCTCATCAGCTGGGGCGCTGTTAATGAGTATAAAGAGGAGCAGCTTCGATCATTCGGGGCTGCGACATAAGCACTGCTAGGCTGAAGCCCCTTCGTCTGGTGTCAGCCTCAACTCCCCTTGCAGCATTCCGGTGTTTGTATCCCGCTGTGAGTATGCACGTCTTGTTACCCCCATGTCCGGTACGAGCTACCTACCCCTGCGCTGTGCAGCCTGAGAATGTACGTCTGTATGAGTGTCTGTGCTCTCCTCATCCCTTATCCCTTACCCAGAATAAAACATCTCGACTCACTGGCTTGTCCCTGGCTCTGATTGCCCGGCTCCCTAGAGCTGGATATGACAGTATGTCGCAGCCAGAAGAGTTGCCGGCGGCCGTGAGTCGCCGTGGAAATGTACCTTTCTGTCCGGGTGTCAGCGCTGCTAGCATGCCGTTTCCCAGGAGTCACTTCCGGCGCCAGGGCGACGAGCTGAGGTCCATCTCGGAGGCTGTCGACGGGACGTTCTTCACCCTGCACGACGCCTCCAACGCGAGACGCTGGCATCCGGGCCGTGCTGAGGAACTCCTGGACTGTCACCCTCACTCTCTGTACCATCTGGAGGACAGTGCCAGGATAGACGCTGCAGGTACACAGCGAGAGAAGCTCCACGGGGTGGATGGAAATCCCGGCAGGGAGTCGAAGTGGGCGACGTCTTTCCCCGCTTCGGAGTCCCGTTCCTGCCGCCATTCCAGTCCGGGAGTTCGCGCCAACCAGAGGACTTCCCCCGACCTGCGCCACGTCACTCGGGATTCCCTTCAAGGAGCCGCAGCTGACAGCAGTTATGTCCGGGGTCGAGTGGCTGTCGCGAGCTCTACTGTGTTCCCTGTCACCACCTTCAGGCATGTGGCGGCGGCAGTGAGATTGATGGTGAGGACTTCAGGGCTACGAAGCTTTCCCGTGCTCGACGCCTTCCTCGTCTCGATCTCCGATCTGGAGCGGCGAATCCTGGGTTTCCCCCTCGCTTCGTCCCCTGGGAGTAGTCGTCATCACATCGCCGAGTCACCTCTGCACGAACCTCGTCCGGATCCAGTTCTGGGTCATCGTCAGGACCGTTCCTCCCACGCAGCTGTCATCCCTTCGCCTCGTCAGTGTGGAGATTCTACAGCCTCGTCCCCTGAGCCTCGTTCCCCCGCTGTCATTCCTGGACATTCGGGCTGGCTCACCCCGGCTGTTTCCCCCTCCTCCTCGACGCGCTTCCTGACCGCTGTGTGTGCCTGGAATCCCGGCCTGGTGAGCTCTCTGCTGGAGACAACGCGAGCGATCCTCAGACGAATTCCCGGGGGGTCCTCCGTTATCGCCGGGCGGGGAGAGGAAGAAGCAGATTCCACTACAGCAGGCGATACTCAACCTCCAGGGGGCAGGCAAGTCATTGTTTTTTCACACCTGCTTAATGATTTGCTCTGTCACATCCCTGGAGGAGAAGTTCAGGGTTCGCAGCTCCCTGAACTCTCCCCACCTGCTGTAACCTGTATTCCTAATCCCGCATCCTCTGTGTCTCTCTCCGCCGAGCGGTCCCCGGCTCCGGGTCAACGTGGTGGGATATGGAGAGGGCCTGTGGTTCCGCTGCTACATTGCGGACGGAGGAGGGGGACTGACTGCTGCGTGGAGTCTACGCTGACGACTGAGCGTCCCTGGGTCTCCACGGAGGAGCGGTTCGGTCCAGCGGGACGAGATTCTTCTGGCTTCACGCCGAGTGGGTCGTCGGCGGGGTTACCTGAGCTGGAGGGATCTCAAGCTGCGCTGACCATTGTGCTGGCTGCGGGGCCCGACGCGGCTAGATGGGAGCCTGACAACGACCTCCTGACGACGGATCCTGGATCTTCGCAGTCCTGGACGGCGTCAGAACCCGAGATCAGGCGAGTGCTCTCCTTTCTTTTCTCTCTTTTTATCTTTGAGCACTTCAGCCTATCTCCAGGGGAGACGAGCAGGGTGCAGCCGCCCGCTGTGTCTGAGCTCGTCTCGCCGGGTTCTGGCGCTGCCGGTGATCCTGATCCCGGTTCTGTTTTCTCTTCTGAGCCTTCTTCCAGGGTCACCGGCGAGGAGTTGCTGTTCCTCGTGGTGCTGGAGGGTCCGGGTTCAACGTTGGAGGTCGGTTCTGGTGCAGTGTCCAACGTGGGTTCGCCCGAGACCCAATCGGGGTCCAACGTGGGTTCGCCTGAGGCCCGATCGGGGTCCGACGTGGGTGCTGCCCCAGTGTTGTCCAGGTCCGGTGAGGAGGTGGCCGTTTCCCTGAGGCCCGCCGCCCTCGTCATCGGCTCTCCCCTGAGCCTCTTCCACCGGGATCCGCTCTGACCCTTCGTCCGTCTCAACGGTCCTGGTGGTTGAGTGATGCGGGTCGACGACCCGACCCGCAAAACTTTCGGTTCGGCGATCTGGTTTCCCCCCACTGGTCTGTGTTTGCCTTTGGGCGGCCTGGTTCGGCAGCCGTTGGACTGGATTCCTGGGATCTGGGCCCAGAGTTCGCCGTCCAAACATTTCTCTTCCCCGGGTTGCCAACTGGACAATGGGCGGGGAGATTACCAGAACAATTCCGGCCGTTTTGGACTCTGCCTGCCGTCTCCTCGGGTGTCCTTTACTTCTTTTATTATTATTGAAGTCACTCGGGTGTAGTTTCTTTGTCCATTAGGGGAATATATGTTTTTGTGCTGTGTGTTGTTTTTTTTAACCATACTCAGCATTTTTATCGTATTGTTATCCTGTTACCCTGTCACCTTTTTTTCCTCTTGGTGACTCACCTTATGTATCGCGCTGTGTATTGCATTTTCTTATCTTTACTCAGCGTTTTCATTCATCCTTACCTTAGCCTTGGCCTCGTCGGTGCATCATGGAGTATGCGTGTGGTTTCCTGTTCAACCATACTCTGTGATCACCCCATTCTGTCTTATTATCCTCGTGGGGGGCCTTCCCTAGCCCCGACTTTAACATTGACTGTGTTTGTTATTGTTTGAAGTAATGTGTTTCATTCCCACTTAACCGTACTTCATTATTACCCATTTGTCCTTGTCACCTCTGTTTCTTTAGGTGATCTTTTATATATTCAGTGCTGTGTGTTTTGTTTTCTTTAGTATCCATGCACAGCGTTTTTCATCATTTTTTGTCCTGACCTTTGTCTTGTTGGTGCATTATGGAGTAGTGTGTTTTGTTCCCCTTAACTATACTCTGTGATTGCTTTATTCATTCCTGCCACCTTTTTGGTGGGTTTTTGGTTTTCTTTTTTTTTGCCCCGATCTATACGTTATTTGTATGCTGTCTGTAGTCATATTTGGTATTTTCCCTACCTGTGTCCTAACTCAGTTTTCTCCCTAACTGTGCTCTGGGTTAATCCTTTTCCCTGTGTTGTAGGGTATTGTATTTGGGGTTTTTTTTTCTCTGCCCTGCTGCCCTACATTGGTCTATTGTTTTTTTTGTCCTTCCCTTTGCATCTTCCCCTCCGGTCCTGCCTCCCTTCCGCCCACCCTAGGTGGGGAGGGGGGGGGGCTGGGATGTTCCTGGTCGTTCGGGAGCCCGACCGTGAGGGGGAGGCTCTGTCACCATGGGGTGAGACGCCGGCTCGGCGCTCAGCCCATGCTCCTTTTATCCCTGCCTCTCATTGGGCAGTGCCTCAGCTGGTTCCCAGCTGTCAGTGTCACGGGACAGCTGGGGCCAATTAATCCTCATCAGCTGGGGCGCTGTTAATGAGTATAAAGAGGAGCAGCTTCGATCATTCGGGGCTGCGACATAAGCACTGCTAGGCTGAAGCCCCTTCGTCTGGTGTCAGCCTCAACTCCCCTTGCAGCATTCCGGTGTTTGTATCCCGCTGTGAGTATGCACGTCTTGTTACCCCCATGTCCGGTACGAGCTACCTACCCCTGCGCTGTGCAGCCTGAGAATGTACGTCTGTATGAGTGTCTGTGCTCTCCTCATCCCTTATCCCTTACCCAGAATAAAACATCTCGACTCACTGGCTTGTCCCTGGCTCTGATTGCCCGGCTCCCTAGAGCCGGATATGACAACTACGAGCTTAACTATGACAAGACAAGAATATTAACGAACCTGACATGAAGGTCTTACGACGACTGAAGATGATTAGTTGACTTAGGTTGACTTATGCTCCCGCAGTCTAACTGCCGTCAGTGCCCGCCTTATAAAGGCAAACACTAACGAGCAGTGATGACAGACAGCTGACCGCCCTTGATAGGCGGAAGCCCCACCAAGCGCCTTCACAATAAGAGCCCGGTGAGGCCAGAATACAACCCACAGCTGTCAAGGCCGGCAGCAAGCTGTGCGTGGCCCGAGCGCGGACAGAACCCAGCGCTCGGGTCATAACAGTAATGCCTGGATAGTTCTAATGAAGTTGTTAGGAAAATTGAAACTGGATAAGATTCTATATAGGAAAGACCAGTCAACCGAATAAAATGCTTTTTCAGCATCTAATGCCAATATGGCTGCATTTAAATTATATTTTTTTATATGATGAATTATGTGTAAAGTGCGTCTAATGTTATGTTGTGTCTGTCTTTGTCTTATAAAACCTGTTTGGTTTAAATGAATTAAGTCTGTCAGTATATTTTCTAACCTTTTGGCAAGGATAGTGGTAAAAAGCTTATAGTCCTGATTTAACACACTGATTGGTCTGTAGTTGGAGCAGTCTAGTTTATCCTTTTCAGGTTTAGGTATGACTGCAATGACCCCTTCTCTCCAGGAGGGGGGATTTCCCCTGTGTGGAGGACATAGTTAAATGTTTTCAGGAGGAGAGGAGATAGTTGCTGTTTAAAGGTTTTGTACCACTCTGCTGAATAGCCATCTGCTCCTGGGGATTTGTTAGCTTTAAGTTTCATAATTGCTTTTTCTAATTCTTTAGGTTGTATTTCTGACAGTAGTGTTTTATTTTGTGACTCAGTAAGTTGGGGAAGATTTAATGTATTTAGGAAGGCTTCGGATGCGTTTTTGTGTTTTTTGCGGGAGTACAAGTTCTTGTAGTAATTCTCGAAGCTTTTAAGAATTTCCTGAATTCTAAATTTTATTTCCTTTGATACTGGGTCTCTGATTTTGTAGATTGCTCTTTCTGTTTGTTGTTTCCTCAATTTATAGGCTAGTAATTTTGCCGATTTACTGCCTGCTTCATAGTATTTTTGTTTCAGAAATGTAAGTTTCTTCTGGATTTCAATTGTGTAGATCTCATTTATTTGATTTTTAATTTCCTTAATCTTGAGCGAGTCATTAGAATGAGTGTTGCCTTTGTGTTCTTTTTCTAGGTTCTTAAGTTCTGACTCTAATGTGATTAGTTTTTCTTGTCTCAGTTTCTTTTGGATTGCCAGTTTTGCAATAATCTTTCCCCTTATTACAACTTTGCATGCATCCCACAGTATTAAAGGGGATACTTCTCCATTATCGTTTTCTTCCAAATATCTGAGAATATCTGATTCCAATTCATCTTTCAGTGGTCCTTTCAGGACATTTGAATTCAACCTCCAAGAAAATGTATTATTTGTGTACTTTTGGATACTTAAGTCCATATAGATCGGACTGTGGTCAGAGAGATCCATCAGTCCTATTTTACATGTTTTTACTCTTCCAATGTCTCTATTAAACATAAAAAAGTAATCAATCCTTGAGTAAGATGAATGTGGCGCTGATTAAAATGTATAGTCTTTTACACTGGGGTTGAATTCCCTCCACACATCACAGATTCCCATTTCTTTTAGTAGCATCCGAGTTTTCCTACTTTGAGTGTTATTTTGATGTAGAGAATTACCTGATGCATCCCAGTATGGATTCAGTCCTAGACTGAAGTCTCCACCACATATCACTAAACCTTGGGCTTTAGTTATCATTAGGTCAAATACATTTTTATAAAATTTCCAGTTAGCCCCTGGAGGTGCATATACATTCAGCAGGGTGATATCTTCTCCCTCCAGCCACCCAATTACCAAACTGTATCTCCCTTCTTTATCTTTGTGTTCTGATTTTTTTTCAAATGTAATTTTGGTTGATATCAATGTTGCTACTCCCCTCCTCCTCCCTGACTTATATGAAGATGAAGAGATCATTTTAAACCCTTGTCTATTGAGTTTATTGTGTTCCACGTCTGTTAGGTGGGTTTCTTGTAAAAATATTATTCCTGCTTTGTCTTTTTTCATTTTGCCTAGATTCTTGGATCTCTTAACTGGACCCAGGATCCCTTTTACATTGTATGAGATTATTTTGGTTACACCCCATTTCTCCATTGTATTGTCTTATTTAGTATAACAGTGTGGTGGCCCTCTTTTATGCTACTCAGAAACTGAAAGAACATTAAGAACATAAAAAACATTAAGAACATAGTGTATAAAACTTTAAAACAAAAAACTGTCACAAGAACTTCCTGAGCTGAGGTCTTTTTAAAGACCCTAGAAGAGTCTTGATGGAGTGTTGGCTCTGAGGGAAATTCCTCAAACTCTGTTACGTGTTGAGGGCCCTCTCTTACCCCTGTAAGTTGTCCCATGTTTTTAACGTGAATTTCAGATCCCAATCCGAACTTGTTTTTTAAATTTTTAAAAAAATTTTTTTTATGCCTATACCCTATGAAATTGTGTGCACCCTCCCACCCCCATCACAGCAAACATTCATGCTAATACAGTATTTGTTAGTGTGGGGAGAACATGTGGATCATTGTCACATTTCTATTTTAACAATTTTTTTTTTTATATTAAAAAGACTTATTTGTTTCTAATACTGTTACTGCTCCATGAAATGTTTTACCACATGCTGATTCTGCCTCTCCTTTAATGTTTGTTACCTTGTAGGAGGGGGGTTGGGTGTGCCGATTGACTAAAAAAAAAGAAAAAAAAAGGTCGCTATTCCCTCCTGAAAACGGCAAGCTTATCCTTGTAGCTCTGGCGCTGGGTTTCCCGTTGCTGGCCCATGGATTTTGAAGGTCTCTGTGTGGACCACGATTGAGCCTTGATCCTATCGCTCGGGTCTGCTGCGGGTTTAAACACCGTTACCGGGAGCCCTCTTCTCGCCATGTCAATTGTTGCTTCTTCCGCCGAATTATAGAGACATGTCTCTTCACCGTAGAAGACCCTTAACTTCGCAGGAAATGGTGTCTGAAAGCGCAGTTTTTTCTCTCGTAGCACCTTTTTTGCGTCGTTGTATTCCCGGCGCTTTTTAAGAACCTCCGGGGCGTAATCGTGTTCCACGAAGACTTTTCTCTCTTGGTACATAAATCCTTTTTTCTGCCAAGCCAGTCTTACAACCTCTTGTTTTATTTTGAAATTGGAAAATCTCACCACCACCGAACGTGGGGGCGCTTCCGCCACTGGCTTAGCGGCTAATGTACGATGTGCCCTTTCTATCTTCAGGTTGATGGTTTGGGGGATATCCAGCTTCTCTCTCAGTAAAGATTCCACGCATTCTGCCATTGGGTTGAAACCATCTTTGGCTCCTTCTTTCAGACCGTGAATTCTTATGTTGTCTCTTCTCAGTCTTCCTTCTTGGTCGGTTAGCTTAGCCTGTATTGTTGACTGTTTTTTGCGTAGATCCAGCACGGAATCTTCAAGCACTTTTATTCTTTCTTCTGCTTCCAAGATTCGGTTCTCGGCCTGGTCCACTCTGCTGTTTGTCCTTTTTAATTCCTCTCTGAATTCACGAAATTCGGCCCAAACCTCTAGGCGGAATCGTCGTAATTCTTGAAATAACGATTTCAAGCTAACCTTCTTGTTAGCTACATTCAGCTCCTCGTCTTCTGAACGGAAATCTTCCGGTTCAGATTCTTCGGCCGATGCGTGTCCTGGCTTGGAAAATGTCGATTTCTTCTGTTTTCCTTTAGGCATGGTGATTTTGTCTTTTGATTTTCACTCTTCCAAAAATCCGATAAGTCTGATTTTCAAGATATTTTCCTGGATTAGGTCTGGGAGCTTCAGCGTTAAGCTGCAATCAACATGGTGTCTAGACCGGAAGCCCCATGACCAGCTACTTCTACCCCAAAAGTTTCATAAGCTCGTGTTTAAAGAGCTCCATGAAAACATGGGCCATTTAGGAGTAGAGAGAGTGATGAACTTGATAAGGGAGCGCTTTTATTGGGCTCATATGCAAAGGGATGTTGAGCACTACATCACTAAAGTTTGCAGTTGTTTGAAGAATAAATGTCCCAACAAGATAACAAGGGCACCACTGACTAACATTGTCACCACGTATCCTTTCAAACTGGGGTTCGTTGATTTCCTGCACTTGGAGAGGTGCAAAGGAGGATAGGAGGATATCCTGGTTCTAATGGACCACTTCACTCGTTTTGCCCAGGCTTATCCTTGTCGCAACAAAGCTGCCTACACCGCTGCTGAGAAGATATTTGGGGATTTTGCCCTCAAATTTGGCTTCCCCACACGTCTCCATCATGATCAGGGTAGAAAGTTCCAAAATAAACTCTTTGCAAAACTCCAGGAGTACAGTGGTGTGCAGGGGTCCCGAATAACGCCCTACCATCCCCAAGGGAATGGGCAGGTGGAACGATTCAATCGTACACTGTTGGCAATGCTCAGAAATTTGCCCGAAGCAGCCAAGGAAGACTGGAAGTCCTATCTGGCAAAAGTGGTTCATGCCTATAATTGCACATGCAGTGAGGCTACGGGGTACGCGCCATATTTTCTGCTATTTGGCCGTAGTCCAAAGTTGCCCATTGATCTAATGTTTGGCCTCACAACAAGAGAGCAGAGTGTTTCTCAGCAGGACTATGCTGAAAAGTGGAGAGCTACAATGGCTGAAGCTTACAAACTTGCCTCTAAAACAGCAAACAAAGAAGGGATGAGAAGTAAAGCCCTTAATGATAAAAAGGTTCACGGTGCCGAGTTGCCCCCTGGATCCAGAGTACTGGTCCGAAACTTGACTGAAAAAGGTGGGCCAGGAAAATTAAGATCATTCTGGGAAGACAAGGTGTATGTAGTGACCCAAAAGAAGTACCCAGACAGTCCAGTGTATGAAATCAGACCTGAAAATGGCAAGGGGCGCACTTGGGTCATGCACAGAAACCTTTTGCCACCCTGTGACTTTCTTTCCATGGAAACAGTGGAGCATGCCTCTAATAAAACAAGAGAAAGAGAGTCTAAAAGGCAAAGGAATGTGGACAGACAAAACAGCATGGACGATGAAGATGAAGAGGGCTGGAGTGCCATAATCGGATTACGAGCTGGAAAGGATCAAAATCACCGTCCACTGAGAGCCGATGCACCGGAGTTCTACCCGCACAGTGACACTACTCCGGAGGATGAGGACCAGGACACAGATGACGTCACACAGGTGCAGCTGGCACCAGAGGTCAACAATCCGGTGGTCCCAGATCCAGCTGAGGCAGACCAGGACCAGGGTGATGTGTTGTCGGAGTCCATTTCCAGTGACCAGGAGGGACCTGTCGAGATCCCTGCTAAAACGCATCCTTCAAGAATGAGAAAACAGACGTTGATATTTACTTATGATAAGTTAGGCCAACCTTGCACTTCATCTGTTTAAAACAAATATAAAGTGTGTAGAAGCTAGAGATAACCATTGTTCAGACATGAATGTTTTGGAAAGTAAATGAGTAGTGACTAAACTCATCACCAAGTTACTTTTATGGTTGATTTTTTTTTTTTTTTTTAAAAGGATTTTCAGTGTGTTACTAAGGTACAGGCATCACATAAAGGTTTATTTGGTAGGCTATGACTAGACTGAGTACCCTTACTCTCAGGAAAGATGCAGATACCCACCATGATGGAAGGAGCGATTGATGGCCATCATGCACAAAGACCTCTTCTGCGAATGTATTGCATGGAACAGGAGATACATGCTGTACTATGGACTATTACCAGTTTGCATCTTTATGGACTTTAAAGAACTCTGACTCCTGTTTAGTAATATCCTACTTACATGAGATACATGGTTACCAAATGTGGACTGTGAAAGAGAAAAAAAAAGAGTTTTGGGAAAGTTGTTTGTAATGTCGGGTCGACATTAAATTTTCGAGGGGGTGAGTGTAGGAAAAACTCAATTTTGGACAACCTCTAGAAAACCCCAGAAAACATTCTTGATAAGATGCTGATGGCTAATACAAGCATTTCTAATAAATGTGTCTGAAAGACTGTAATTTAGATGTTGATGGTAAAGATGAGCATTTATAGGAAATGTAACTAAAGGACTGTAATTTGAACTGTTTTAATTTAAACTGTTTGTCTGTAGAAGCAGTAGCGCTTTTGCGCCACAGGTGGCGCTCGGTAGTGATGAGACGCTGTTAAGTGTTAGAGCGCGAGAGAAGAAGAGTGGAGAATGTTCTAGAGTGTGAAGGGAAAATGGTGAAGAGTGATGTGGCTGTTATCGGGTGATGTCCCGTGTCAGAGTGCCGTGCCGGGTGTTTGTAAAAGAAAGTCAAAAAACCGCTGAAAAGTCCACCACTTGGCCTCTACTTCGCCCTCCGGGTGTAACAGAGGGACTCAAGGAAAGAGGAGGGGGAAATTTTAGGCTTTGTGGCTATATAAAATCAAAACTACTACTTTGATGTTTATTTGAATTCTATGTATGGTCCTTTCCTAACGTATTTCTGGATTTTTAACAGGATGAGCTGGATGACACTGCACAGGTGTGGAACACACACCCCATCAGACCATCAGAAACATCAATGTCCCCAATAGTCAGCCCAGTGGCATGTATGCTTTACCTGAACTCTACAGGACAGGAGAGTTCCTTTGCCCTGTTGAAGATGAGCATGTTCAGCAATGCAAAACTGAATGTGCCTTTTGTCTAACCATACCATGTGATCCAGATGTTTATGAACTGTGCAATGTTGTTATGAAAGAGTCCCATCTGATTCCACCGACAGATCCACATCAAGCTGTGAATTTGTACATACATCTCAGAGAGGCCATTCTTGCATCTCTGTAAAGCCTTGCACATTCAATGTATGGGAGAAATTAATGTAACGATTCAGTTGACTCAGACATTAAAATAGGGCTGATCAAACCAGTTCCAGTACAAAATCAGTTTACATTTTTCACTGCTGTCATCTCCCATGAACTGAGATTTATTCAGCATATAAAGAGTGGGTTCTTTATCAAAATGTTGCCATGCTATAGGTTAGTTTATTATTGTGGTGTATTGATCAAAATGCCACATAAATAAACCGCAGCAGAGGTGCTTTAAAGTGACACATATGAAAAGTGAACCTGAATATGTAACATTTAGAATCCTTTTTGATCCAGCATTTGTGTTGGTTGTCTTCTGATCTAATTGGATCTGATCCAATTGGAACAGAAGACAACGAACACAAATGCTGGATCAAAGAAGCAACTGAAATCAGGAATCAAGCCCATAACACCATGAACTGAGATGATGGAGCCTTCATGCTCTTGCACACTTGGGACTCTCACCTCCACAGACCATCGCACAGCGGGGGGCGTGACCGACCTGGCAAATCTGTCAGGTAGGTCACGCCTATGGAAAGGATAAAACAGCTGATGTGACAAGTCGCGGATGTCAGATGACGCTTTCTGAAGACTGCAGACGACAGTTGAAACATGTCAAAGGTATGAGACCCCTTTTCTTTGTCTTAATAGAAGAACAATATCAGAGTTATCATTAAGAAAAAAATTAACCTGTTTGACATAAGATAACACTTGCTGCTGTCTGCTGGTCATTAGATAAATGTATATCTAAAACTCCTTAGCATTCCAGCAAGTTTCCAGCCAATGTGAAATGTTCCTCCGGTGGAACACTGGAATTTTAGAGGTTAAAGCCCTCTGGCATTGCTTTACATTGCCAGACACAGGGACTATGTCCATATATAATTTGGTTTAAAAATAGGGCACCAAATTGTCAGTCTGAAAAATAAGTGCAAAATTAATTTTATTACAGTATACCTACACATTAACTACCATTTTCCCAAGAACTATATTGAATTTAAAATGAACAAATTCTTCAACTTTTTCAGCTTTGTAGAAAATTTTTAAAACTTTGAATAAAGGTATTTTATCCGGTGTGTTAAACATTATCTAAACCCCTAAGAGTTTACATATTACTGTATAAAATGCACATACTTTTTGAAGGTCAACATTAAAAATATTAAAATGTATCCCGCAATAAAATTTCACTCTAAAGTACAATTTTGATAGTGACTTGATAACATGGAGTAACTCATTACTGCCCACCTAAGAGGAAGAAAGTGTCTACTAAAAAGCTGACTTTATCTTTTGAATGCTTAACAAAGCATTATGTTTGAAGAAAATACAACAATCTGAAAACACATTCCTACTATTATAATCCAAATAATATCATATAGAAACCGACAGTAATAACTATTTGCTGAAACACAAAGGAAGAACAATGATTTCAGTAAAATAAAATAAATACATACACTACTGTTCAAAAGTTTGGGGTCACCCAGACAATTACTTTGTGTTTTCCATGAAAAGTCACACTTATTTACCACCATGAGTTGTAAAATGAATAGAAAATATAGTCAAGACATTGACAAGGTTAGAAATAATGATTTGTATTTGAAATAATAATTTTTTCCTTCAAACTTTGCTTTCATCAAAGAATCCTCCATTTGCAGCAATTACAGCATTGCAGACCTAACATGATTGCACAAGAGTTTTCTAATCATCCATTAGCCTTCTGACGCAATGAGCAAACACATTGTACCATTAGAACAATGGAGTGATAGTTGCTGGAAATGGGCTTCTATACACCTATGTAGATATTGCACCAAAAACCAGACATTTGCAGCTATAATAGTCATTTACCACATTAGCAATGCGTAGAATGTATTTCTGATTAATTTAAAGTTATCTTCATTGAAAAAAAGTGCTTTTCTTTCAAAAATAAGGAAATTTTTAAGTGACCCCAAACTTTTGAACGGTAG
Source organism: Pholidichthys leucotaenia (assembly GCA_020510985.1). Classification (NCBI taxonomy): domain Eukaryota; kingdom Metazoa; phylum Chordata; class Actinopteri; order Cichliformes; family Pholidichthyidae; genus Pholidichthys; species Pholidichthys leucotaenia. The sequence continues at coordinate 91,910,309 of CM035841.1, forward strand.
TGTAAAAAATGAGTACAGATGCAATCAGTTCTGGTAAGTAAATTTATTAACGTTTGAACAAGCTCACAGACAGTTCATAACTAATAACACAGCTGTTGATATTTTAACACAACTGAACAAAATTTAAAAATGGAAATCAATTCAAATCAATAACAGAAGTAACTTAAAGACTGTGACCAAGTGTTTTGTTTAAAGAAGAGAAAAAAAAAAAGCTTGAGTAAATGTAGTTGAGTAAACTGAACTAGTTTCTAACCACTCAAAAAAGATGTTGCTTTTAGATGTAATTTTTAATCAAAAAAATGCAAAAACAAAAACAGTTTCATGTTCATTCTTAAACACAACAATACTAAAGATTTTACTTAGGAATAACTCCAACCTGTATTTGTAACTTTTTTATATAACTGATTTTTAGTCACCACTTTCATGTGTCTTACCAGACGTAGATGATCACCTAATTAGAACCTTCTTAAGTAGACTTGTGTTGGAACTCAACAAATACTCAAATTGAATGGCTGCTATACATTTAGAGATGATAATTTAGGAAAAATTTTGTAGTAGTCCGTTGTTTTTTTTCCAGAGCTGTAGTGATAGTGCAAAGAGAATGTTAGAAAATAGTAGCTGGTGGGAATGGTTTTTGGTTTTTTGGACTCTTACAAATACAGCATATCAGCTTTATGATGCAGACATAGCTGTACATTTCTCAGGCTGCAAGAAAAGCAATCAATTATGTATTTGGGTTCTTGTATTATGGCTTTGTGTGCCATTGTTTCGATGGCTACCTTTAAGGTTTGCTCAGAAGGGAGGGAATGTGAACCCATTCGTGAGAACAAGTCAAGCAAATCCTCCTTTTCTGTCTCGTCTAGTGTGCCCTGAAGTGCCTTGTCAACAGTAATCCACTCACCATCAGATCAGTAATTAATTCAATTCAATTCAATTCAACTTTATTTATATAGCGCCATTTCACAACAACAGTCATCTCATAGCACTATCAACCGTAGGGGGGACCCCCACAGTTGCAGAAAGACCCCAGCAATCAGGCGATCCCCTGTGAGCAAGCACTTGGCGACGGTGGAGAGGAAAAACTCCCTTTTAACAGGAAGAAACCTCCAGCAGAACCAGGCTCAGAGAGGGGCAGTCATCTGCTGCGACTGGCTGGGGGGTGAGGGGATAGAGAAGAAGAAAAGAACAGACATGTAGAGAGCAAACAGCACGATGGGGACTCAATCTATGGGAGAGAACAAACAAATGTTAATGACCAGCAAAAAAAAAAATATTTCATAGAGAGTGAGGAAAGGAGTGAGGCCCAGTGCATTACTGGAGGTCCCCCGGCTGACTAAACCTATTAGCAGCATAACTAAGGGAGGGTTCAGAAACACATGATCCCTCCCTAATTGTAGGCTATATCAAAAAGGTAGGTTTTAGCCCTATTCTTAAAAACAGAGATCGAGTCTGACTCCCGAATCCAGATTGGCAGCTGATTCCACAGGAGAGGAGCTTGATAACTGAAGGCTCTGCCTCCCATTGTACTTTTGGAGATTCTAGGTATTACAAGTAATCCTGCATTTTGGGAGCCTGATTGTTTAAAGCTTTGTAAGTAAGAAGAAGGATTTTAAACTTAATTCTAAACTCTATGGGAAGCCAATGAAGGGAGGCCAGAACCGGAGAGATATGATCTCTCTTTCTAGTACCTGTTAAAACTCTTGCTGCAGCATTTTGGATCAGCTGAAGACTTTTTAAAGATGTTTTAGGACAGCCTGATAATAAAGAATTACAATAATCTAATCTCGAGCTAACAAAAGCGTTAATTAGAATTATCTAATTTAATTAGAGAAAGATGACATAAGCAATGCAGTATCAACTGAATTTTTATTTATTTAGCGAATGCAAAGTCCTTAAGCCAAGCAGTTGCCTCCTGGTTTGCTGTATGGAGGGTGTGTAATCCTCCTTCCAGTCTTTGGAGCGGGCAAGCCTCTATGATGTGTTCCATAGTTTGCTCCTCTCCACATGTGCACAGTGGGCTAGGGCTACTGCCCCATCTGTGAAGGCTGGCCAAGCAGGGGCCATGTCCAGTCCTGAAGCGATTGAGTGTAGACCACTGTCTCCTTGGGAGGTTGGTGCCCGGGACCTGTTGGTTGGGGTTTATCACCAGCTGTTTGTTTGGGACCTCCCTGGTCTCCCATTCCTCTTGCCAAGCTGTCTGGATGGTAAAGTCAGCTGGGGGAGGGTTTTTCCAAATCGGCCGTCTGGATGAAAGTCGGGCAGTGGGTGGGGTGTAGATATCTGCATGGATTGGTAAGTGAGGAAAATCTTTAACTTTTTGGAGCATCCTTTGAGTTAATGCTGCTCGCCGGATGTGTGGAGGGGCTATGTTTGACAGTACAGAGAGCCAGGGGAGTGGTGTTGAGCGGATTGTTCCAGTTTATCAACTGAATCAATGCCATGGATGCAGGCCAAAACAAACACCTTTGACAGTCTTACAGGAATCATACCATGATCCATGACTCCCTTTGCCCAAATCCTTCCAAGTGCTTGCCACTGGGCATCTGAAAAATCAGGTCTGAGTCTTGGTACTCTTCCATCTTCCCCTTCGCAGTTTTCCAGGAAATGTTCCCAGAAAGCTGTGTAAACTTCTCTAGAAACACCACTGTCATCAATGGCCATCTCATTTCTGAACTCCCATCTTTAATTCCATGCTGATTACATTTTTGTCAGAGAAAACTTTCAGGAGATTCTTCACAATCATAACTCAGCAAAGGTGTACATACCTGGTCTCTTTGGAATTTTGTGGTCCCTCAAGAGAAGAAGGTGGCAGAGAAAGGATTCCACCTGCTGCAGGCACACTGACCACTGCAGTATCAATCTTGGGAGCCTAAACATTAAAAAATACAACACATACAAAATGTGATGAGTATACAAATAATGCATAACCTGAAGACATTACAGTTTCTGGTGGGAGCATTTTTCCTCATACAGAAGAGCCAGAGTATTCTATTTCATGTGTTGATGTACGGGGGTTATACTTTTGTGACAGTGTACAGGTTAGAATGTATCTGTCAGGCTAACAGGTGGGAAAAGTTATCTCGAGATTTTGCAGGTTTATGGAGAGCTGGAATGAATTCTCCCTTAAAAAGTAGAAGGACTGACTGTTAAAACTGATGTTTAACTGCCAGACCATCATTGTTTGGAAGGATTTTACTTTGAAATAAAACAGTGGCTGGATTGATGTTGACATTGCAGGACATTCAAAATCCATAATATAATGTGTTATTTTTTCCAAGATTGTGATGGTAATATACATGCATTCAAGAACTTCTGCATTATGACCATTACTTAATGTTAAGTATAAATTTATTACCTAAATATTTGAGGCTCAGTCTTTTAACAAAGCTGTCATGGCCCAAAAAAAGAAAAAAAAAAGAAAAGAAAAGGAACATTATATTTTAACTGCCAAGTTGGTGGAGTTGCAGCATTAGATTTAGGGAGATTGAAAGAGAGAACACAGATGATGCCACCATCAACTACTTCAGTGCATTTCTAAAAGACAAAACTTGACTTCAAGCTATAAGAAATAATTTAAACACTTACCTGTAAGGCATCAGCACCATTTTCCTCCAACTGGTATTCTGTCCATGGAAGTGTAGTGACCCGTGCTGGGTGCCTCTGTTCACTAATAACATTCCCAGCTGCGCCTGCTTTCACACCTGCTCTCCTCAATTAGGCACCCTTTATCAGGAGTGGATTCTTGCTTTCCGGCACAGAGACGTCTATGCTCCTTGGGTGAACTTCTCCGCAAATTGTTCCCCAGAACAGTGACCTTCTATTGCAAATAATGTATTGGTTATTCCATATTGGGGTATTATGTGGTGCTGTAGAGGATGTGCTCAAGGATGAGGCTGAGTTTATTTCTCAGGTTCAGCTTTATTATCAGAACACATACTCTAACAATCTCCAAGCAAGAAAGAGACAGATCAAAATCACATTGCTCTTTTTAACCCCCAGAACATCGAAACTCAAGTCACATGGTGTCTAAGCAAACATACAGTCACATGGTACTAAATCCCAGCCACAATGTAACCCTTTGATCTTCCACCATTGTCCCCTAGCCTTCGATGGTCTGGGAATACCTTCAGGGTGTCTCTCTGAGACAAAGGCCAAATCTCACACCTCCTCGATCTCTTCCGCAGACTTAGTCCTTTTTGTCCCTCGAGACGTGAAGCACACAATAAACATTCAGCAATACATTTGTGGAAAATATGTACCCAACATATGTGCCACATGACACCCCCCCCAAACGTCTAATCTGGGACAAACATAATCAGAGATGCATGACATAAAAAGAAAACATCACCACATATCAAATATCAATCTACCAGTTGCCTAGGTCTAAACCTCCTGCCGTATCTGCTGTAAGCTGGCCTTGCTGCCTCTGCAGCGTCTTCCTGCACCTGTGGATTAGAACTGTTAGGCAAACTCTGTGGGGGTTCTGGATAATGCCTTCTCAGGGGTCTGCCGCGGCAGGGGGCCTTCACCAGCTGCACTTGTTCATCCGCCAAAACAAAAGCAGGTTTGAGTCCGTTTATGCAAATCAACTCCTTCCTGTCTCCCAAATCTAGCAAAAAATGTTTCTCTCCTGTTTCCAGCACTCTGAAAAGTCCATCATAAGGTGGCCATAAATTTGGGCGATGAGCATCATGTCTAACAAAAACAAACTGCATTTTTTAAAGCCTTTGGCACAAAAAGGCGTGGGAAACTGTGATGAACCGGGCCAGGAAGTGTGCATGATCCTGTGTCGCTCTGCAACAGCTGAGCGGGGGGGCAATTTGGCGCAGGGTTGTCGGGGAGAAATTCACCAGGCAAACGGAGAGGTTGTGTAAAAACTAACTCAGCTGGGGAGGCCTGCAAATCCTCCTTAGGTGCAGAACGCAACCCTAATAAGACCCACAGAAGTTTGTCAACCCAATTTGTATCCGTAAGCGACGCTCTGAGGGCTGCTTTCAATGACCTATGAAAACGTTCACATAAACCGTTAGCCTGGGGATTATACGCGGTAGTGCGGTGGATCTTCACCCCTAGGCTGCGGGCCATCGATGACCAGAGTTCGGAAACAAATTGAGAACCCCTGTCGGACGTTATGTCCGACGGAACTCCGAAACGCGCAACCCAAGCTGTTAAAAACGCGCGCGCAACTTCTTCCCCTGTGGTTGATGCCAGAGGAACCGCTTCTGGCCAATGCGTGGTGCGATCCACCATCGTCAAAAGGTGTGTGCACCCCGTGACGACGGAAGGGGGCCCACCAAGTCGACATGCACATGATCAAAGCGCTTGGCCGAAATGTGAAAAGACTCCAAAGGAGCTCTAGTGTGCTTGTGTATTTTGGCTCGCTGACACGCTACGCAGGCTGCTGCCCATTCCTTGACCTGTTTGCGAAACCCCGGCCAAACAGATTTCTCCCCCACCATCTTGATCGTTGCATGCACCCCGGGGTGCGCCAGAGAATAGACCGAGTCAAAAACGCGGCGGCGCCATGCAGCTGGTACCACGGGACGCGGCCGCCCCGTGGAGACATCGTAGATAAGGGGGGGCATACCAATTTGCTGCACCCTGTGCTCCAGCCTTAACCCTGTTGGTCCAGACTGGAGCGTGCGCACATCCGCATCGCTAACCTGCTCCGCGGCCATGGCTGCATAATCTAAACCTACGCTGACCGGGGCTGCGCGCGCTTCCGCGCCGCTACCCTGGCCCGCAGCCACGGCTGCAGAGTCTGCCCCCATGGGGTCTGGCGCCACCACAGCACGCGAGAGACAATCTGCCACTACATTATGTTTACCTGCGACGTGCTGGATATCGGTGGTGAACTCCGATATCGCGGCCAGCTGTCTTTGCTGCCGGCCTGACCAAGGTTCCGAAATCTTGGCCATCGCAAACGTTAGTGGCTTGTGGTCCACAAACGCGGTGAAACGGCGCCCCTCCAGCCAGAACTGGAAATGGCGGATGGCCAAGTGTAGGGCCAATAACTCCTTGTCGAACGTGCTGTATTTTCGCTCGCTGTCGCGCAGGGTTTTGCTGAAGAACGCGAGCGGCTGCCAGGTCCCTGCTACAAACTGTTCAACGACCGCCCCCACCGCTAAATCAGAAGCATCAGTGGTGAGCGCCATGCGGGCCGTTGGAACTGGATGTGCCAATAAAACCGCGTTCGCCAGGGCTGATTTGACTTGGGAGAATGCGCGCTCCCGCTCCGGAGACCATTCAATTTTACTTGTGGGTTTTTGCTTCTTTAGTGCAGCATACAATGGTTGCATGAGCTGCGCTGCGCTTGGGAGGAAACGGTTATAAAAATTAACCATTCCCAAAAACTCCTGTAACGCTTTGACCGTTTGAGGTTGGGGAAAATCTATTATTGCGCGTACTTTATCGGGCAGAGGAACAGCTCCTTCTGGTGAAACGTGATGCCCCAAAAAATCAATTTGCACCACCCCAAATTGACACTTCACTGGGTTAATTATTAACCCGTGCTCTGCCAGCCTCCGAAAAACCTCTGTGAGGTGGCTTTCGTGTTCGTCTTTGGACGTGCTGGCTACCAAAATATCATCCAAGTAGACGAACACGAAAGGGAGGTCGCGTAGGACCGCGTCCATCATACGCTGTAACGTCTGCGCGGCACCCTTAAGTCCAAAAGGCATGCGCAAAAACTCAAAAAGCCCAAAAGGAGTTATTACCACAGTTTTGGGTATATCCTGAGCGCACACAGGGACCTGGTGGTATCCACGCACCAATTCTATTTTAGAAAAAATGCGCGCCCCCGCCAAATGAACCGAAAAATCTTGGATGTGCAGAATCGGGTAGAGGTCGTGCGCTGAGGCGTTATTCAACCTGCGGAAATCACCGCAAGGTCGCCACGAACCATCAGCCTTTGGGACCATGTGTAGCGGTGAAGGCCAGGGGCTTTTAGAACGTCTAATGATGCCCAGTTTTTCCAAGTTGGCGAACTCCTCGCGCGCTATGGCCAGCTTAGCCGAGTCCAAGCGCCGAGCTTTTGCAAAAACGGGGGGCCCGGTGGTAGTGATAAAATGTTCCACCCCATGTTTAGCCACTGTTGCTGAAAACGTTGGGACTGTGAGTGCTGGGAACTGAGTGAGCAGTGCGTGAAACTTACCACCTGCAGCTGCGACGTTGGCCTGTGCAGTTGGCGAGGCCACCCGGGCTGTGCAGGGAATAGAATGGAAAGACAGTGCATTAACCAGACGTCTATTAGCAAGATCAACCAATAAACCATGTGAGCATAAAAAATCAGCACCTAACATGTTGAAACTGACTGCCGCTATGACGAAAGTCCACTCGAATGTTCAGCCGTGTAGAGACAGAAGCAGAGTCTTCTCCCCGAAGGTCTTAATCGCCGAGCCGTTCGCCGCCAACACCAAGGGACCACTGGAAGGTGCCAGCCGATCAGCGTAGGAAGGCATGATGAAACTCAACTGGGAGCCTGTGGCCACCAGGAAGTGCCTCCCTGATCGCGCGTTCCTCAGGTAGAGCAGCTTATTCTTCTCGCCGAGAGCCGCAGCTGCTACCGACTCCCGGTCTTGGCGTTTCCCGAGCGCTTGAACTGGCACGGTGGAATGCACTTGTGTGCCCTCTCGGTGAAACGGCGATGGTAAAAGCAGAGGACGTCGTCCGCTCCGCGTCTCCTGGCCTCCGCCGCTGCCGTCGTCAGCGAGTCTGGTGTTGCAGCCTCTGGCCCCCTGTCATCTCCGGGTGTTGCCCTCAGCTCTGCTGCTGCAGTCATGGCCGTGTGTCACCTATGGGTGTCGATGAGTCGCTGCGCCTCCTGGCCCAGCTCGTGGTAGTCTCGGTGGGCCAGCAGCTGTGAACTGGCCAGGGTAACTCTCACCGCTGACGGTAGTGTCCTGAGGAAAAGGTGGGCGAAAATAAAGCCATCATCTTCGGAGTCTCTCAAACTCAGCATCTTCGCCATCAGGTCTGCGGGTCTGTCAACTTCGCCCTCAGTCAGCGCCAGGAGCTTCTCTGCTTGCTCTCCCAGCGAGGGGGTGAAGGAACGGATGAGAGCCGCTTTCAATGCGCCGTACTTGTCGTCGTCTGGCGGGTGGTTAATCAGGTTCTCTACCCGCTGGGCTGTGTGGCTGTCCAGCTTCGCAACCACATGGTAGAATTTCGTGGAGTCTGCTGAAATTCCCCGAAGATGGAACTGTGCCTCGACTGCGTTAAACCAGGAGCGCGGGCTATGCTGCCAGAAATCAGGTAGCTGAACTGTGGTAGCTGCATTAGCCTGGCTGGCTCCTGATGAGTCCAGTGCAGAAGAATCGTCACCAGCCATAATTCGTCGTAGGGTCACCAGTGTAGAGGATGTGCTCAAGGATGAGGCTGAGTTTATTTCTCAGGTTCAGCTTTATTATCAGAACACATACTCTAACAATCTCCAAGCAAGAAAGAGACAGATCAAAATCACATCATTCTGTTTAACCCCCAGAACATCGAAACTCAAGTCACATGGTGTCTATGCAAACATACAGTCACATGGTACTAAATCCCAGCCACAATGTAACCCTTTGATCTTCCACCATTGTCCCCTAGCCTTCGATGGTCTGGGAATCCCTCCAGGGTGTCTCTCTGAGACAAAGGCCAAATCTCACACCTCCTCAATCTCTTCCGCAGACTCAGTTCTTTTTGTCCCTCGAGACGTGAAGCACACAATAAACATTCAGCAATACATTTGTGGAAAATATGTACCCAACATATGTGCCACAGTGTGAAGTTATGGTTGTTTAACAGGCTCCAATATTTACTGTTTGATGAAAGTCAGCAAGTTTCACTGGCAGTTTGTCGACCTTGCAATCACAGCGTAAAAGAAATTCTGTTCCACCAAATTTTTGGAATACATCATTTGAAACACAGAACCGGAATGAATTCTTATTTTTCAGGAACAAATTGAGCCATTTCAATTTTAGAGCTCCATCCATGACCAAAAAGTCAATTACATTCAATCTACCATCTTCCAAACTCTTGACCATATCGGCCTTCCTAAAATAATGGCATTTGTTCTTCAGATAAAATTGGAATTTAGATTATTGATCAATCGTATAATTCGGTCTGATGTATATAATACAGACGCAGGATAATGACTCTAGAAAGACTCTTCATTTTAGATAATAACAGCCAGCAAAATATAGTAGTGTCTCGCTGAAGCAAAGAGTTCAGAATTGATTTACATTTGAGAGTGTTTTTGTTAAAAGTTTCCTCCTCCATGACATCCTTACTTCTAGAAATAGTAATGCCCAAATATTTGATTTTCTGATTAACTCTTATGTTGCAAATCGACTGAGCTGTTTGGTCGTGGAGTGAGAATATTTCACATTTATTAATATTTAAGGTAACACCTGCAGCTTTGGAGAACTGATCAATGCATGTTAAGGCCAATGGAAACACTTATCTTTTAAGAAAAAGGTTGTATCGTCCACAAACTGATAAGTAAACGTGTCCCTGCAATCTCAATCCCTTCCATTTCAATTGTTTTAATTCTATCCATCCATCCATCAATCCATCCATCCATCCATCTTCTACCACTTTTCCGGAGGTCCGGGTCGTGGAGGCAGCAGTTCAAGCAGATAAGCCCAGACTTCCCGCTCCCAGGCCAGCTGGGAGACATAATCTCTCTAGCGAGTCCTGTGTCTGCCCCGGGATCTCCTCCCAGTGGGACGTGCCCGAAACACCTCAAGTGGGAGGCGTCCAGGAGGCATCCTGATCAGATGCCCATACCACCTCAGCTGGCTCCTTCCAATGTGGAGGAGCAGCGGTTCTACTCTGAGCCTCGCCCGGATGACTGAGCTACTCACCCTATCTCTGAGGGTGAGTCCAACGATCCTACAAAGAAAGCTCATTTAAGCCACTTGTATCCGCGATGTTGTTCTTTCGGTCATTACCCAAAGCTCGTGACCATAGGTGAGGGTAGGAACGTAGATTGACTGGTAAATCGATAGCTTTTCCTTAGAGCTCAGCTCCATCTTCACCACAACAGACCGGTACAACGTCCACATCACTGCAGATGCTGCTTCGATCCGTCTGTCAATCTCTCGCTCCATTCTCCCCTCACTTGTGAATAAGACCCCAAGATACTTAAACTCCTCCACTTGGGGCAGGAGCCTGTCCCCAACCCGGAGAGGACAATCCACCTTTTTTCGGCTGAAGACCATGGACTCGGACTTGGAGGTGCTGATTCTCATCCCAGCTGCTTCACACTCAGCGGCAAACCATCCCAGCAAGAACTGTAGGTCATTGCTGGATGAAGCCAACAGGACAACATCATCTGCAAACAACAGAGATGAGATCCTGTGGTCACCTAGCATGACACCCTCAGTTCCCTGGCTGCGCCTAGAAATCCTGTCCATAAAAATTATGAACAGGATCGGTGACAAAGGGCAGCCCTGGCGGAATCCAACTCTCACTGGGAATGTATTGGCAATACTAACCAAACTCTCACAACGGTCGTACAGAGACCGAATAGATTATAACAACAAGTCCGATACCCCATACTCCCAAAGCACCCTCCACAAAAAAACACAAGGGACGTGGTTGAATGCCTTCTCCAAGTCCACAAAATACATGTAAATTGGTTGGGCAAACTCCCACTAACCCTCGAGGATTCTCGAGAGGGTAAAGAGCTGGTCCGATGTGCCACAGCCAGGACAAAAACAACATTGCTCCTCCTGAATCCGAGCTTCGATCAACGGCCAGACTCTTCTCTCCAGTACCTTGGCATAGACCTTCTAGGGAGGCTGAAGAGTGTGATCCCTCTAAAGTCAGAGCACACCCTCCGTTCCCCTTTTTTGAAGAGAGGAACCACCACCCCTGTTTGCCATGCCAAAGGCACTGCCCCAACCTCCACGCAGTGTTGCAGAGGCGTGTCAACCATGACAGCCCTACAACATCCAGGGCCTTGAGGTACTCAGGGCGAATCTCGTCCACCCCTGGGGCCCGGCCAACAATGAGGTTTTTTTACCACCTTGGTGACCTCAGCCCCTGTGATAAGCGAGTCATCCCCCTCGTCCACAAGCCCTGCTTCCTCCGTGGAAGGCATATCAGTGGGATTGAGGAGATCCTCGAAGTATTCCTTCCACTGCCCAATGATATCCCCATTCAAAGTCAACAGCGCCCCATCCACACCATACATAGTGTGGACAGGGAGCTGCTTACCCTCCTGAGCCACCGGACAGTTTTCCAGAATCACTTCGAGGCTGACCGAAAGTCTTGTTCCATGGCCTCACCAAACTCCTCCCATACCCAAGTTTGTTTCAGCAACCACCCGAGCTGCACTCCGCTTGGCTTGCCGGTACACCTCAGCTGCTTTGGAAGTCCAACAAGCCAACCAAGCCTGATAGGACTCCTTCTTCAGCTTAATGTCCCCTCTCAAAACTGGTGTCCACCACGAGATGTCCCAGCGACCTTGTGGCCACAGCTCTGGGCCTCTGCTTCAGCACTGGAGGTGGAGAACATGACCCATTCAGACTCCATGTCTCCAGACTCCCTCGGAATGAGGTTGAAGTTCTTCTGGAGGTGGGAGTTGAAGATTTCCAGGACAGGGGCCTCAGCCAGACATTCTCCGCACACCCTCCCTATATGTTTGGGTCTACCAGGTCTGAATGGCATCCTCCCCTGCCATTGTGTTGATCAGTTGACAGCTCTGAACCTCTCTTTACCAGAGTGTCCAAGACATATGGTCGCAGGTCTTATGATACGATAACAAAATCGATCATCGACCTGCGACCAAGGGTGTCCTGGTGCCAGGTGCACATATGGGCACCCTTATGCTTGAACATGGTGCTATGTGGATCAGGTGGTGGTCAAAGGCGGAGACCTTGGCTGTCTGATCCCAAGCTTTCTAAACTGGCTTTTGGGAAGTGGAATAACACCTCTCTGGTGGGGAAGGAGCCTTAGCTGGTGCATGAGGTTTAGAGATACCGGCTAGATATAGTGTGTCAAGTGGCCCTCACTCTTGTGAGGTTTGACCAGCAGTTTCCCCCACTTGAACGGGATGCTTGCTTCAGAAGATAGAACTGGAAATCACTCAGTGACCAAGACTCAGCTTTTCCTTTTCTTTCCTTTTATTTTTGTAAAGTCATCAAGGCCAAGCACAGGCCAAGCACAGCCAAGCACAGGCCAAGTACAGGTGAAAAACCTTTAAATACAACACAAACAGAGGGTCAAGGAGAATGTAACCCAAGAACCCATAATAAATCAACATAACCCAAAATCAAATACTCAGTTTTTAAATTACTAAAACCCAATCTTGAAACAAATAGAAAATACTCACATCTAAAGCACCTCAAATACTAAACACATCTTAAAACACTGTTCAATAATGATTTTTAACCTTACAACATTAACAGCGTTTAACTTTTAAACTCTTAAAATACACTTCATTTTAACTATACTTTTAAACCCACATGATTTTATAAATATATGACATTTTAACTTACATTTCAAACACACAATTTTTTAACACATCACATTTGTCACGCCGCGCCATTCATCAGCGGCGCCACCTGCTCACGCACCTGCTACTCGTCAGCGGCGAAGGATAAAAGCCGCCTCGCCCTGAGCGTCGGCCTGAAGCCGTAGACTTCATTCCCCTTTCATGGGCTTCTACCACATTCTCTTCAGCATCCTCGTCACCGGTAAGAAAATCGCTTACCTCATCTCTCCAGTCTGCTCCCCTGTGCACAGGTGGATTCCTCGGCGGCGGACAATCCCGTCCCTCGTCTCTCCTCGCTGCTGCACCGAGCCCTGCAGGTGGCTGTCTCCCGGGCTTCCATCCTTGAAGCGCCAGTCATCTGTCCCAACAAGTAAGCTTCTCTCCCTCGCCTATTCTCCTCCTGTGTTGGTGTGTGCTCATCACCCTGTGTCTGATTTCTCCCATAGGGTTGCCGGCTGAACGGTCTCCTGCCTCTGGGTCCGAAGCAGACGCCACCACCAACACATTAACATTCCGCAGACACGCACCCAAACATCCCTGTTGTTAATAAACAGTTTGAACTACTCTGAGCCTGTGTGTGTGCGTCTCCTGAGCCGAACGTTATGTCAGTACGGCTTCAGCAGAGCGGCTCGGCAGACGGCGTGCTCGCACACCGGTTTACCATCCTCGAGGCTCGGGTAGATCAGATTGTTTATCAGCAACAGGTGGTTCTTAATCAATTATTAGAATTAACTAACCGATTGAACCGCTTGGACCCCCAACAGCCGTTCCTCCCGACTCGCCAGGGTGGCGCGGCTCCTGCTGTCCCAGCGGCCGTCCAGCCGGCTCCAGTGGCACCGGTTCGGCTCACGCCGATTCCGACCCCCGCCCGCTTTAGCGGTAAGCTCGGCGGAGCGCGGGGGTTCATTATGCAGTGTGAGTCCGTGTTCCACCGTGTGCCCGGAGATTTTCCCTCGGATCACAGCCGAATTGGTTACATAGGGAATCTTCTGGAGGGGCGTGCGTTAACTTGGACCTACGCCGTAATGGCGAGGCCCAGTTATGCCACCCTCACCTATGACCAATTCGTGAGGCGCTTTCTGGAGGTCTTTGACCATTCTCAAACCGAAACGGTCCAGGTCGATCGGCTTCTCGCTCTCCAGCAGGGAGGCCGGTCGGCAGCGGACCACTCGGTCGACTTCCGGGTAGCGGCGGAGGAATTGGGCTGGGAGGAACGCTCCCTCTGTGGCCTGTTCCTCCGCAGCCTCAATAGTGATCTGAGGGATGAACTGGCTGGTCGGGATATCCCTGGGACGCTAGCGGAGCTGACATCCTTAGCGATAAGTTTGGATAACAGGCTGCGCGAGCGCTCCTCGGGGCGGAGGTCCTCTTCTTCTCGCCCTCGTGGAGCCTCGCCGCACCTGTTCCAAGCTCGCCCCCTGGCGGCGCCGCCAGCATCGCGCCCCGAGGAGTCGGAGCCGATGGTGACGGGCTGGACTAAACTTTCCCCTGTGGAGAAACAACGCCGCCGTGAGTTGGGCCTCTGCATGTATTGCGGAGGCGACCAACACACCGTGGAGCGTTGTCCACGGAAAGCCAGTCGGTGGGGTCCGCGAGTCACTGTTGGAAGCCTCGCGGATGTCAATCGGTTAGGATCACTCACTCAATTGAAGCTGCCCATCCGTTTCTGCCATAACCCCACTGGGCACCTCACCCACGCACTGGTGGATTCGGGCGCAGAAGGCAGCTTCATTTCACAAAGCCTGGCAACCCGATTGGGCATCCGCTGCCAGGCACTCAACACTCCCATCTCCCTAGTCCACCTCTCCCGTGCCACCCTCGGGAGAGTGACACATCAAACTGTCCCCCTACCGGTCATCATCTCGGGAAACCACCGGGAGGAGATGACCTTTTACGTCCTTCCCAACTCTGTGTCGCCCGTCATCCTGGGGTATCCCTGGCTCCGCCTTCACAATCCGGTCCTGGATTGGAAATCTGCTGGGATATCGGCATGGAGTACGTTCTGTATGGGCACCTGCCTTCAGTCCGCTGCCTGCTCTCCGTCCGCTCCTCCCCCTGCGACGGACGCTGCACCCCCGGACCTGTCTCTGGTGCCCCCAGAATTTCACGACCTGGGTATGGTGTTCAGCAAAGCGAAAGCTATGTCTCTCCCCCCTCATCGGCCCTATGACTGCGCCATCAACCTCCGCCAGGGGGCTCCCTTACCTTCTGGTCGCCTTTACAGCCTGTCTGCGCCGGAGAAGGAGACGATGAACGCCTACCTGAAGGAGTCATTAAGTGCTGGGATTATCCGCCCATCATCGTCACCCGTGGGGGCAGGGTTCTTCTTCGTGGGAAAGAAGGATGGGTCCCTCCGCCCTTGTATCGACTACCGGGCCCTCAATAATATCACGGAGAAGGACCGTTACACCCTGCCTCTCATGGACACTGCTTTCCACTCCCTCCAGGGGGCGACCTGGTTCACCAAGCTGGACCTACGCAGCGCTTACCACCTCGTCCGGATCCGGGAGGGAGATGAGTGGAAAACGGCCTTCCGTACCCCGAACGGCCACTTTGAATACCTGGTGATGCCGTTCGGGTTGACCAACGCTCCTGCAGTCTTCCAGCGCCTCATTAATGACGTCCTCCGGGACTTCATTGGCCTTTTCGTGTTCGTCTACCTGGACGATATTCTCATCTTCTCCAAGTCCAGGGATGAGCACCAGGTCCACGTGAGGCGGGTCCTCCAAAGGCTGCTGGAGAATCGTCTGTACGTTAAGGCAGAAAAGTGTGAATTTTACGCCAGGAGTACGTCCTTCCTGGGGTTCATCATCGCCCACGATAAGGTGCTCCCCGACCCAGAGAAGGTAAAGGCGGTGGTGGAATGGCCCACACCTGCATCCCGGAAACAGGTGCAGCAATTTGTTGGCTTCGCCAATTTCTACCGCCGCTTTGTCCCCAACTTCAGTGCCATCGTTGGACCTCTGACCCGCCTCACGTCCCCGAAGGTCCCTTTCCGGTGGACCGAAGAGGTCGCTGCCGCCTTTGAGGCGCTGAAGGCGGAATTCTCCTCCTCCCGGGTCCTTCGCCAGGTCGACCCCGCGCTGCAGTGCATTGTAGAGGTAGACGCTTCAGACACGTGAGTAGGAGCAGTGCTGTCCCAGCGGTCACCGGACGATGGCGCCAAGCGACCGTGCGCCTTCTTCTCCCGGCGCTTGTCCCCGGCGGAGAGAAACTACGATGTGGGGGACAGAGAGCTCTTGGCCATCAAGCTGGCCCTGCAGGAGTGGCGCCACTGGTTGGAGGGGGCGAACCTGCCATTTGTGGTCCTCACGGACCACAAGAACTTGGAATACTTACGATCTGCCAAGCGCCTGAATGCCCGCCAGGCGCGCTGGTCCCTGTTCTTCGCCAGGTTCCAATTTTCCATCACCTTCAGGCCTGGCTCTACGAACGTCCTGCCTGACGCCCTCTCCAGGCAGTTCGCCCCCGTGGAGTCGGAGGAGGCGCCCCACTCCATCCTGCCCAGGTCGTGCGTCGTGGGAGCCATCTCGTGGGACATCGAGAACAAGATCCGGAAGGCACAGGAGGTGGAACCTGACCCTGGCGGCGGACCGGAGGGGAGGCTGTTCGTGCCATCCGCGGTCCGAGGAGAGGTCATCCACTGGCTCCACACCTCCAAGCTCACCTGTCACCCTGGCACCTCCCGGATGATAGATCTCCTCCAACGGTCCTTTTGGTGGCCAGGCCTGCGGAGGGATGCAGCCCGCTACGCCCGGGCTTGCCCAATCTGTGCCACCTGCAAGTCGGGAAATGCCCCTCCAGCGGGTCTGCTCCAGCCCCTGCCCGTCCCTGGCAGGCCCTGGTCGCACATCGCACTGGATTTCGTCACCGGACTCCCTGTCTCCAACTCCTATGACACCATCCTGACCATCGTGGACCGCTTCTCCAAGGCCGTGCACTTCGTCCCCCTGCGAGGCCTCCCTACTGCCCTGGAGACGGCGGACCTCCTCGTCCAACACGTGGTCAGGCTGCATGGGATTCCGGTGGACGTGGTCTCGGACCGGGGCCCCCAGTTTTCATCTGAGGTTTGGAGGTCTTTCTGCAACGCCATCGGAGCCAAGGTGAGCCTCTCCTCCGGCCATCACCCCCAATCCAACGGGCAGTGTGAGAGGACCAACCAGGAGCTGGAGGCTGCGCTCCGCTGTGTGTCCAGATCCAAACCCACGTCCTGGAGCAACCATCTTGCCTGGGTTGAATATGCCCACAACACCGCTCGCTCTTCTGCTACAGGGATGTCCCCCTTCAAAGCGTCCCTGGGTTACGACCCCCCGCTGTTTCCGGAGCAGGAGAGTGAAGTAACTGTCCCGTCAGTTAGGGCCCATCTCAGGCAGTTCCGCTCCACCTGGGCTGCCGCGCGCCATGCGCTATTACACACAGCGGAGCGCAACAGGACTGTGGCGGACCGGCGTAGAAGACCTGCCCCGGCGTACAGAGTTGGGCAGCTTGTTTACATTTCCACCCAGGACGTCACTCTAAAAGGCGAGAGGAGAAAGCTGGCACAGCGCTTCATGGGTCCCTACCCCATCACCCGGATCATCAACCCGGTGGCTGTGCGCGTGGCTATTCCCCCCTCCCTCCGCATTCATCCTACTTTCCACGTGTCGAAGGTGAAACTGGCAGTTTCTGACCCCCTTTGCCCTCCTCCTGCAGCGCAACCCGCGCCCCGGATGATTGGTGGCCATCCGGCCTGATCCGCCTCCTCCATCCTGGACTCCCGGCGCCGGGGTCGTGGGTTGCAATACTTGGTGGACTGGGAGGGCTATGGGCCCGAGCATCGACAGTGGGTGCCCCCGTCGTTTGTGTTGGACCCATCGCTCATCGCGGACTTCCACCGAGCGCACCCGGATAAGCCATCGCCAGGAGGCGCTGCTAGAGGGGGGAGTACTGTCACGCCGCGCCATTCATCAGCGGCGCCACCTGCTCATGCACCTGCTACTCGTCAGCGGCGAAGGATAAAAGCCGCCTCGCCCTGAGCGTCGGCCTGAAGCCGTAGACTTCATTCCCCTTTCATGGGCTTCTACCACATTCTCTTCAGCATCCTCGTCACCGGTAAGAAAATCGCTTACCTCATCTCTCCAGTCTGCTCCCCTGTGCACAGGTGGATTCCTCGGCGGCGGACAATCCCGTCCCTCGTCTCTCCTCGCTGCTGCACCGAGCCCTGCAGGTGGCTGTCTCCCGGGCTTCCATCCTTGAAGCGCCAGTCATCTGTCCCAACAAGTAAGCTTCTCTCCCTCGCCTATTCTCCTCCTGTGTTGGTGTGTGCTCATCACCCTGTGTCTGATTTCTCCCATAGGGTTGCCGGCTGAACGGTCTCCTGCCTCTGGGTCCGAAGCAGACGCCACCACCAACACATTAACATTCCGCAGACACGCACCCAAACATCCCTGTTGTTAATAAACAGTTTGAACTACTCTGAGCCTGTGTGTGTGCGTCTCCTGAGCCGAACGTTATGTCAACATTTAACCTAAACTTAATCAAATTACTTTTCAAATGCAGCTGCAAAGACATATCACAAATGGATGCTCACCGGCTCCTTCTTCCTTGCTTGAAACAAGCTTTAGTCCTGCAGTCTTTTCCAAAGTCCAAAGTCTCCAACCATTTCTCTCACACACTGCTTACTCTCCACTGCCCTGTGAGTAACTGCCTCCAAACTCTCTTAATCACCAGATCACTCCCACCTGGTGCAATCAACCAACTGCTCTCAGGCTGGGAAGCACACCCAGATCTAAAGCACTCAGGCAGAGAGGGTGTGGCCTGCAGCTCAGCTCAACATAGTGATATAGTCGGCCTCACCTCAACACACAGCTCCAGTTCCAGAAACAGTCTCCTGAAGAGGGGCTGGAGCTTGGCCTACTCTGGAGTTGGCCCGGGTGAGAGGCGACGAGCAGGGGTGGGTATTCTCGTATCCACCGACCTTGCTGCCTCTATATTGGAGTTTTCCCCAATGGATGAAAGGGTTGTTTCCCTGCACCTTTGGTTTGGGAAACGGGTCCTGACCATCATTTGTGCCTATGCACCAAATGATGGTTTAGAGTACCCACCCTTTTTGGAGTCTCTGACTGGGGTGCTAGAGAGTGCTCCTCTTGGAGACTCCATTCTACTACTGGGGGACTTCAATGTACACGTGGGCAATGACAGTGAAACCTTGAAGGGGGTGATTGGGAGGAACGGCCTGCCCGATCTGAACCCAAGTGGTGTTCAGTTATTGGACTTCTGTGCTAACCACAGTTTGTCCATAATGAACACGAACACCATGTTTTAATTCTAATTGCCAGTAATTCTGCCACCAAAATAAATAATAATGGTGAAATGCTACAACCTTGCCTTATACCCCTGTGCACGTTGAATTTTGGACAAGTACCAACTGTTGATGTCATTGTATAATAAGTAAATGAGATCAACAAAGTACTGACCAAAGCCAAAATGGTGAAGTGTTTCCAATATAAATGGGTGTTCGACTGAATCGAATGCTTTATAAAAAATCTAAAAATACAATGAAACCCATTTTCACACACGTTTATTAATGACAGGCACAGGTGCAACACACAGCTGCCAGGCAGAGGAATTGGCCAAGAGGCCGTCCCTCCTGCCTGCAGCCCTTTTATAGTCATGGGTGGTGGCAGGACCGGAAGGCGGAGTTACCACCCCGTGCCACACACAAATAAGATCACAGAATATGAAACATATAAATAACTTTATAATATTGCCCCCCCCCTTACAAAAGTCAAACACACACACACACACAATTTAGACCCACCCCAATTTAGGACCCAAATCTTGCACTAACATAACGTAAAATAATGGACACAAATTGGCCTAACACAATCAGACCTAAAACAACTAAAACAGGTGGGGGGGACAGGTGGACTGCTGTCCCACCACACACGGCAAAGTGGATTATTCTGCCGCTTGTCCTGAATAAAAAGAGAGTCCATCTACAAACAAAAAAACACTGTGTCTCCTGAACTAAAATAAAATGCACAAAATGATCCCAAACTACAGTATATATACAATAATAAAACAAACAATACAAGTACATGCACAACAAAAGACTATATACACACAGCTAGGGGAAGATGACCCTGTGGGCCCCCCTGGACCGTCCTCTTTCCAGTCCGCCCCTGGAGGTGGCTCACCTCCCAGGCCACAGCTGGTCGCCTCGGCCCCGGTGCACCTCCTCTTCCTCACCATCGGATGCTCCACTCGTCAAGGTCCACCACTCTCAGTCATCTCCTGGGCATGCCACAGCTTGCTCGGGTGCCTCCATGAGCCATCCAACAGCTGGAGACAAGCAGCCCTCCGTCTGGCCATGACGCGCAGCCATCCCTGGTACTCCTCCACCTGCCCTGCGGCCCGTACCTGCCATGATCTCACCACCTCCCAAGCCCAACTCTAGTCCGTGACTCCCAGAGGGGTTTTGCTCGGCTCGCAGTGTTTCTGCTTGGCACTAGGACCTTATGTGCCATTCTGTCTTGCCCCGACCTCTCCGAAATCCGCTGCGGTCCTTGCGGATGTGGCCCCAAGTTCGCCGGCCCACTTTAGCTGAGCTCTGGGAATGACAAGGACCATCCTCTCGCGTTGCTTGTTGTTGCAGGTGCCCCTCCTGCGGTGACCCTGAGCGAGACAAGGCCTGCCTACTTTCCAGGGTGCTGGGAAACTCTTCATCCCACACTGCATCATCCTGCACTCTGCAGTGTGGAGAGAATTGTCTCACTGTAGTCCAGTTCAGGAGGGTGCCGTCCGCTCCCTTGTCGGTTAGCAACCGTACTTCCACACCATCCAACTCTACCATGCAGAATGTGTACCCATCGGTGTTCGGGGCACCAAGTGGACAACTGTCAGGGTGGGAGGGGTCGATTTCTTCTGCGGGCTTCCTTGCTCAAACATGCAGCACACCCTCGCATAGTGGTTTAAGCGGCCACACCTGTTGCTGCGCTGCGCTCATACTGAGCAGTCTCTTGCCTTGGAGCGGAACTTCGCGTATCCACAGCCCATACGCACACGCATGGGCTTTCCCTGGGGAAGATCTCAATGTCAAAGCGTTGGCATCTCCCGCATCTTCTTTCACGCTCCCATCGCTGTTCAGGTCTGGTACTCATGTGATAATGGAACATTTCAGCTGTCACTGTGACAAACGCTCACTCAGTTCCAGAGGAAGCCTGTCCGCTGTCTCCAACTGAAGCACTAACTCAATGGCTGTGGCTAGTGTCAAGTCACCCAGTAAAGTGAGCAGCTCCATCTTCATTTCAGTGCTGTTAACATGCTCCGTCAGCTGGTCGCGCCCCATCTCCATCTCCAACGGTCCGAACTGAAACTCGCTATCCCATAGTTTCAAGTTGGCTCTGAACTGCTGAGTAGGCCCACCCACCTGTTGATGGTGCTGCTGAAACTTGCTTTCCAAGATGATGACGTTGTCCAGGGTGTGAATATGGTGCCCCTTCAGCTCAACCATGTCATCGAAGCAGTAAGAGTCATCAAACATGCTCAAAACCTGTTGTCCCTCTATTTCTAAATTGTGCACCAGCAACATGTGCGCCTTCAATTTGTCCATCCTTCCCGGGTTCGGCGTTACTATGTAAGCCGGGAAGACAGTGCATCGTCTCGGCCAGGGAACATGTGGCCCACCTGGGAGCTCCAGAAATGGCTGAACTCTAAACCCACATGCTTCCATACCTGCTTTTTTTTAATCCTCATTGCCAAATGTTATGTCTGAGTTTGGAGATGGAAGGATGAGGCCAGGTGTTAAATAGAACACACTTTTATTAATGATAGGCACAGGTGCAACACACACAGCTGCCAGGCAGAGGAATTGGCCAAGAGGCTATCCCTCCAGCCACAGCCCTTTTATAGTCATGGGTGGTGGCATGACCACCACCCAAGCCACCACTCCATGCCACACACAAATAAGAACACGGAATATGAACCATATAAATAACTATTTAAATTCAATTCAAATTCAAATTCAAACGTTTATTTCAAACTCAGGGTTCATATTAAATGCAGAACTAAAACGAGTAGAAAATAAATAAATAAATAAAAGTATATACAGATCAGCAGACACTCTGTGCTCTTGTAACAACAATAACATACAATATTGGACTCAGTATAAAATAGAACGTCACCACTTCCAAATGCTGGAGTGAAGTGTGAGTGACAAGTTGACAATTGCTGATATAAGATGATTGTTACATGCCAGCAACCTTCTCATAAAACTGTGAACATTCTTTCGTAACAACTCGCCAAAAGACGGAATGTTCAAGGACACAAACATCTTGCTTGCACTCGACCTACGTGGTATATCTAACAACCTTCTTAGGGAGTTATTATATGCAATGCGGATTTTGTTCCTAACAGCAACATTGCTATTAAACCATAAAGGCGAGCAGTACATTGAGGTACAGAAGGTCTTGAACAGCATACATTTAACATCAGGAGAACATCTATGAAAATTTCGCAACAGTAAATTTGTTTGAGCATAGAGTTTCCTGAGTTGCCTGTTACAATCAACATTGGTCTTGTCAGATTCAATCCACACACCTAGGTATTTGACTTTTTCAACAAAGTTCAAGCTATTACCACAAAGTGGCATAACAGGATTCATTGACACCCTTCGGTTTGAAAGCCATACACATAGATTTAGTACAGTTGAACAAGATGTCATTTTTTTCACCAAATTTTTCACATTCCGAAAGGAGGTGTTGCATCGCTGCAGTAGACAAACTTAACAAACAGAAATCATCAGCATAGAAAATGTGATTTAACAGTGCACCTTTAATGGAGCCGCCCACATTAGTATTGTTCAACAGTACACTGAGATCATCAACATAGACATTAAACAACGTGTGACAGTATACCACCTTGTTTAACACCGTTGGTCACATGAAATTTGGATGAGGTAACATTGCCCCACCTAACAACCATAGACTGCCTTCTTTACCAGTATAGCAGGATGCTAACAATGTAAATAGGAATACCTCGATCGATCAGTTTTCTAAACAAGCACCAGTGGTTAATCCTGTCAAAAGCTTTGCTAGCATCTAGGAACGTAGCATAGACACTAGTGGATTGGCTTCTGAAGTAGTCAACAAATTCATGGAGTAGGTAAACAGCCTTGTCAGTTGAAAGAGCTGACTTGAAACCAAACTGGTTGTCGTTTGTCCATAGATAATCCTCAGTTCTGTTCAGAATTAAACCCTCTAACAATTTAGATATAACATTTGCAATAGCTATAGGTCTGTAGTTGTTCATATCAGACAGACTGGCACACTTGTTTTTCACCAAGGGAATAATAACAGAGTCCATCAACATATCTGGCATGTAACCATGAACAAACATACAGTTAAAACACAATGACAACAGAATACACAAATTGAAATCAGCATTGATGAGGCATTCATTGGTGAGACAGTCAGGGCCAGCTGATTTGCCTTTCTTGAGAACTTTGATCAGTGAAGCAACTTCAACAGGAGTAACAGCAGAAATATCGGAGGTATCAAACATGTCATTATACAGGCGAATATCGTGCATAACAGAATCCTTCATTGAAACATTCTTGACTGAGTTGAAAATAGCTTCATATTGACATTTCCACTTTTCAGCAATATTAACATCACCAGTCACACCATCAATAGTGTTTGATCTAACAGACCGGTGGGAGCTCATAGCCTTCATTTGTTTACAGAATTCTACCATGTTCAGTTCACTCGTATGACTAGCTAACTGGTCACATTTGATACTTTCTTCATTGCACCTACATGCTCGTAGAGCATATTTGAACCTAGCCCTACAACTTTTCATGTTATCAAATATTGGACCAGAACGTGGTTTGCTATTACTCCTCCACCACAAAAAAGTATCCCGAGCAGCTGTGTGAGCCTCGCTAACAACATCATTCCAGCCTGGGACGTTATATTGGGTGGCCACACTGTGACTGGGAATGCATTCACTCACACAATAATTTAAAGCATCAACAATATCACTGTAAAACCTGTCGATATCATCCCTGTGTGCCGCACAGTTACGGTCGTGACACCTGATGGCGTCCGTAGGAGCACGGATGTTACAGAGTTTCCTACGAGTAAGTTTCTTATATCTGGACAGGTCTGATGCTGTGGCATCACGCCATTTGTATGTCCTACTGCCCGTTGTGGCTGAGGGAGCACCCCGGGGGCCACTTACAGCACTAGATACCTCAATATCCATAGATAAAGGAACATGATCGGAACTCACATAATCATACAGAACTTTGATATTGGACACGTTATCATGGCCTGAGGATGTAGTCACACAGTGATCAAGCCATGATGTGGAGCCATGAGCCATGCTAACATGAGTAAAGGTATCACCTGGTAAGATAATCCTGTCCGAGATGTGTAAAGAGTATCTCTCACAAAAAGACACCAGTTCATTTCCAAAACAACTTGAACGTGATGTATTAGCGTTGAAGTCACCAAGTGTATACACATATGGAGTTGGAAAATCCTCAGTGATGCGTTTAACAAGACTCATGCAGTGCAAGTATTCATCCAAGTTTTCAACACTGTCACAGGGGAAGTATACACACAATATAAGACAGTGAAAGTCACCCAGGTTGACTTCAATACCTGTAACTCTTATGCACTCGTAAGTTTTCACAACACAACTGTTCGCAAGTGACTTCCGCCATAGGATACCAACGCCGCCATAGGGGCGACCTAAGATAACACATTCTTCCGTATCCATAAAAGAAACACCTTGTCCTATAAAGTCACCATGTAATCTGCTCAGAATAGACAATTCGTGTTCGAACAACCAGTGTTCCTGCAGCAACACAATGTCATGGTTATCACATAAACTGGAGATCATTAGTTGAAGTTTTTACATTCTGGCAGTTGAATGAACATATTCTTAGGTTGGTCCTACTACTGAATGAATATGATGACAAACACACTAATGACAATCACATGTAGTTCAGTTCCTATCAAAAAACTGTCGATAATATAAACCAGATGGCCACACATTTTTTTCAAGCAACTTCTTGCTGCAACTGGCAGGACATGTAATTTTAAAAGAGGCATAACCATCATGCTTGGTTTCTAGTTGCTCAATCTTGAGATTGTCATTTAATTTAACATAAGTTTTGATATAGGAGCGTACATGATGGGGTCTGGTGGTGGGGTCGAGTCGACTGATGAAGACTTGGTGCTTCTTATGACCTTGACCTTGACCCTGATGTCCGCCAGACCTCCTACCAGACTTCAGTACAACGCGTAGCTGTGAGTGGGGGCGTGTCTTGTTGACAACCTGTAGCTGGTTCGTGGTCTGCTTGGCAGTCGATTGGTTGTCAGACGATTGGAGTGCATTGGTGTAGGACCTCTTCTTCTTCTTGGAACGGCGACTCTCAACTTCCTCGAACTCGAGTTCTTCGGCAACTACAGCAACTTTGGCAACTTTGGCAACCCCAGCAGGGCTGCTGTCGACAGCGTCATCAGTACAGGCCTCTGCAGAGTTGGTGGCCACGTCCGCATTCTCACCGTCAGCCATGGCAGTGGGTGGTGGACCGCGGGCTGCATTGGAGACCGAGGCGTGGTCGACAGCTGCTACCAGGATTTCCTCATTACTGGTGATGCTGACAACACTCTGAGTACTGCCAGCCTCATCCTCACCTTCCTCGACCAGGACGTCAGCTGGAGGAGGTGTGTCGCCGAGTTTGGACTTCATTGCCTCCACGTCGTCCTGGATAGCAGATATCGTTTTGAACACAGTAGCAATGCTCTCTCCAAGGGTCATCACACGGCACACATCATTAGACAGCCTTGCAAGGTCGAATGACTCCAACGAAGCTGGTGGCAAATTCCTGAGGCTCTGGGCAACGTATTGTGGCACTTGCTGACCAACCTCATTCAGCTTGTGGTATATGTCGGTGATGTTGTCTCTCTTCCGGTTGTGGCCGATCCTCTTCTTCGTCCGTGATGTTCCCTCTGGGCACTGCTCGAACAGCAACTTCTTTGCTCCTTCAACCTGGTTCTCATCGTAGAAGTCGCCAACCCATTTCACAAGATAGTCCATCGTGTAGAGGATGTGCTCAAGGATGAGGCTGAGTTTATTTCTCAGGTTCAGCTTTATTAACAGAACACATGCTCTAACAATCTCTAAGCAAGAAAAGAGACAGATCAACATCACATCGCTCTTTTATCACCAGAACATCGAAACTCCAGTCACATGGTGTCTAAGCAAACATACAGTCACATGGTACTTAATCCCAGTCTCAATGTAACCCTTTGATCTTCCACCATTGTTCCTTAGCCTTCGATGGTCTGGAAATCCTTCCAAGGCACCTCTCTGAGACAAAGGCCAAATCTCACACCTTCTCGATATCTCCTGCAGACTCAGTCCTTTTGTCCCTCGAGACGTGAAGCACACAATAAACATACAGCAATACAATTGTGGAAAATATGTACCCAACATATGTGCCACAATCGAGACATTATCCATCTTGTTCTGCATAAAACACAGCAACTCACAGACGGACATCTGACGTGGGAATGCTGTAGTTGGCCCATGCAGGGGAGGGTCGTCACCAGCCATATCTGGCGTTAGTCCATTTAGTCCAGAAGACATTTCTGACAGTTATCTAACAAAATGCTGACACGTAGTTAGCTCACCAACAAAAGTTTAGCAAGTTAGCTTTGAAGCCCAACAGGAGTAACGTTCAGCGAGGCTGACCATTAGATTGGCGGGGCTAACGTTAGCTTAGCGTTAGCATTAGCTTAGCGTTAGCGTGATAGAGTCTATAATTACGCTGTTGTGTGTATTAATACACATGCGCTCTTGGTTCCATCTCACTGCGGCTCAGTTCGCCCTCCGGGGAATAACGGCAGACGACACCAGTATCTACTTCAACTCACACAAATGTCCATTCGCCCGTCTTAGTGGTTACCTTCTCACTGCAGCTGTTTATCTGGGATAGCAGCGGAGGCGAAGAGCAGTCTTTAGAAAGCAGAAACAGGGCCAGAGCCGCCAGAACCTTCACTGGGTCAGCGCTGTTGTCGTACGAATATTCCCCACATTTGTTGGTGGCCAACAAAAGTCATTATTTTTAACGGTTCTACTCAAATTCTCAGCTCGTTTCAGGCATCACAGCTGCACCGGAAGCTGCCTAAAAAAAAAAAAAAAAACAAAAAACAAAAACATTTAAAGCTTTATTACATGGTTGCTTTTTTATAAACTGCAAAAATAAGACATGTTCATTTCACCCTCCTCAATCCATCTTGCTCTAGATCTTACAGCACCTTTTGCCCTATTAATATACATGTCATCCAGTTTAGACTGTAAGAACGTATATTCCTCCATTTCCTGGGCATGTAAATTAGTCTTGCCACTGTACTTATTTATTTCCTGAAATAAAAACACTTCCTCCTGCTTATTATTTTTGGCTAGATCCCTACTAAATTTTATTGAGTAACCTAATTTTATATTTTAAAAAGTCTGAAATGGTCATGAAAAGTTAGAGTGACAAAATAATAATTTTGTAGGTAATTTCCCATTATGCTCTACACATATTCTGTTTGTGTTCTTATGAAAAAATATGTTCAGAGTCTTTGTTTGCATTCTTATGAACAAATTTTTTGAAAGTATTAAACCATAATCTGAAGTGTTAAACAACCGAAATATGATAGACAGGAACTGGACGTAACCATAGAGCTCTCTCTTTCTCTTTGTATCCTGTTAAGTGAGGTCTCTTGCATTAGTTACACACCCAAATCAACATTCACACACACACATTTCATGATACATCTTAGGGGATAGTTAACGTGAATAGCGGATGGCATGTTCACATCAGAGTTAAACTGGCCAATCGGCCAATCAGACGGTTGCGTACAAGTCCATCCCACTGTACGGGGCGTGCCCGGCCCAAGAAGATAAGTGTACGTCACTCCCGGAAGTCGGGGCTCAGTCTGACTGTGTTCCTGCGAGAGCTATGTCCCATTGGGCCCAGTGCTGCTTGTTTTACATATGACCTCTGAATAAATGTTGCATCTCTGAACTGAAGATTTCTCTGGCTTATTCTTGGAGCTTTCAACCAAAGAATTGGGGTTTTATCAATTGTGGTGTCGTGACCCGGATTGAATTATTCTGAGACGAGTCCGGAGTGAGGCTCACCGGAGCAGATCGGAAGGATCCTTTTTCAGACAACTGTGGTGCCTGAACAAAAAGGTAAGCAGAAAACCTTCTCATACGAGAATTTCTGCAATTTGGGCATACGAAATTTAGAATTGTCTGATTAAGGGGTATATCCAAGCTCCAGATTTTATAACATGGGGAATTAAAATTTAAACTCCAGAGAAATTGCTTTTTGATGAAAATCGGTGGTAACATGTAAAGTCTAAACAAACAGTTTCATGCGAGGGAAAGTGCATGTGTCCTAATATCAGTCTGAATTAGGGCAATCAGGATGTACAATTCACAGAAGTGAATAGTCCTCCAAATTTTGAAGTATTTTGGAATCAGTCTGAACCAAAACAAATACAAGACTAGGGAACCAAGGTGGTCAACAACCATCTGTGTTTGTCTCCCAAATTAAAGAGAACCAGGGTTAGGAGCCTGATGCCGGGGGGAGCCATTAAAAGTGTTCGATCCAATGCCACTAGGGAGAGAAGCCACATAGGTGGAGTATTCTGGGAGCAGTCTGACCCGGAATAAATACTGTACAAGACTTAGGGGACAGCGGCTGTTTCCTTCTTCCAAATTAAAAATAACCAGGATAAGCCTGATGCCGGGGGAAATTTAAGTGTTCGACCCAATGCCATTAAGGAACGATGCCATGTGGGTGAAGTATTTCAGATGCAGTCTGATCCGAAATAATTACGAGACTTAGAGAACAGTAGTGATCAGTAATCACCAGTGTTCGTCTCCCAAATTAAGGAAACCGGGATTAGCTCAGTGCCATGGGGAAATGTAAAGAGGTTGACCCGTTGCTGTGTGAGAGAATTTTTTTTCATGAGGACACAGGGACAAGTTTGTTATTTTTCATGAAATGTGGGGTGGTTCATCACTCAGTTGATATTTTACTGTATTCCTGTGTGTGTATCAAGCAGTCGAGACTGATTGAGAATTCCGCACAGTAAGGCAGATCTTAAGTGATTTTATGAGGACCGGGGGTGGAGTAGATTAGTGGGAGTGAAAGCAGATATGGTACCACTGTTGTTCTGAGTTAAAACGTGTGTTAAGACTAGCGTCAAGTCCTAGCTAACAGGCGCACAGAAAGCTAGCTTCTGTGTAGGAGCTTCCTGTTGGTGTCTAGACACACGGACAATACATCACTTAGTAACAACAAAGGGGTATGAATAATACCTGTATGAAATGTCACAAGGAACAATGGAACAATGGCAGTCCTGTAAACTTGGCTCCCTGGGGTCGGTATTATCTCAGACAATGGCCAAATAGTTCGCAAAAGTGCCAGACGCTGATCAAAGGAAAGGAAGAGAGAGATCTGTCAGATGGGTGAAACAAATGCAGGAAAGAGGAATGTTTGAAGGGTGTGAAAGTAATCCCCCAAAACAAGGGGACCTCACTATGTTTATGAAGCAAGCAAGGGGGAGTCATGACCAGGCAGATAGTAAATACTGGAAGGCCAGTATATTTCAAAGAGGGAAAGCAGAAAAGGAGTTAAAAAGGGCAGGAGAATTTCTGGCAGATTGTCAATATTTTTTGGGAGAAATTAAGTTTACCCTATAGATGATGTTCCCTGTGCAGAGTTCACCTCAAATGTCAGTTCAAGCCAATGCTTCTCCAGTGACAACAATAACCCCCATTACAAAGGCAGAACTACAGCCTAAGACTATTGGACCACCTGCTGACTGGAGAAGTAACAGCCCCCCCTCAATGCGGGGCACAAGCCTTATCAGAGAGGTGCCAAAATCACATACATCAAACTCCTGTCTCGGCACAGGTGCCAATTGAATCTACTCAATCAACACCCACGATAATGGCCCCCTTGGTGGTGATCAAAAATGGACTGTTACAAACAGCCCTGGTCCAGGAAGGGCCAGAACATACTGAGCAAACTAAAGTATTTTTTAGAAAAAGCAGTGGAATGTGCTGTAAACACCTCTGCCATAGCCATCACATACAGACAGGCATACTGATAGCCTCATATGCAGTAGTACAAGAAACCCCGGAGGGCCTGGATATGAAGCAGGCACAGATTATCCCACAACCAGCATCAGCACAAATGAAAGAATTGGTGGCACTGGTAGAAGCATGTAGATTAGCAAAAGGGAAAACGGCAACAGTATACACAGACTCAGCATACACAGTACAAGCTGTACATGTCGACATGTGTCACTGGAGAAGAAAAGGGTTTGTGACCTCAGCTGGCACACCAGTAAAACATCTGGATCAATTATTGAGATTATATTATGCACTATTAGAACCCAAACAAGTTGCGATTGTCAAGTGCAGAGGACACCGAAAAGGAAATGGCATAATAGTGAGAGGAAATAATACAGCAGATATGACAGCTAAGGCAGTTGTAGGGTATAATGCAAAGAAGCAAATGAATCAGAGGGCAGTAGATAGACTGCACAGAGAGCTGTGTATACACAATATCAAGGAAATACAAGAAGCTTCAGCCCCTACAGAAAAGCAAGCTTGGAGGGAAAAGGGAGCCATGAAGGATCCTACAGGGCTCTAGAGGAATCATGAGGGTAAAATAGTAGCACCGGCTGGGCTACTAAACTTGCTGTGTCAGGAAGCCCACAGCAGGGGTCATTGTGCAAGCTCCAAGGTGAATACTCTCATCTCACAGTATTGGTGGCATCCCTTTTTAATGGACATTTGTAAATATTGTGTACAGTTGTGTGAAATTTGTGAATGTTATAATCCCAAGATTTCATTGAAAACAGGATTGGGAAGTTTCCCAGTCCCAGGGGCTCCATGGAAGGAGACAGTCATTGACTTCACAGACATGGGGGTGGATCATAGAGCAAAGGGTAAAAGGTATTTGCTCATTTGTGTCGACCCCTTCTCAAGGTGGGTAGAAGCCACCCCCAGCAAAACAGAGAAGGGGAAGGAAGTAATCAGGTGGCTCACAAGAGAAATCATCCCGAGATTTGGGATACCTGAAGTGATAAGATCAGACAATGGTACCCATTTCTCTAACGAGGACCTACAACAGGTCGAAAGAATGTTTGGGATCAAACATAAGTTTGGAGCTGTTTACCACCCTTCTTCACAGGGGTTGGCAGAAAGGGCAAATAGGACAATTAAAGAGGGTTTGGCCAAAGTCTATGCAGATACAAAACTAGCCTGGGTTGAAGCGCTACCTATTGTATTGTTCAACCTCAGGTCCACCCCAAATGCCACACTGAATGTCAGCCCGCATGAGATCTTGACAGGAAGGAAGATGCCTTGCCCATTTACTACTGCACCCACTGACTCACCACCTGTGCTATTGCAACATGAGAACCTGAGTGAGTATGTCAACCGGCTGAATAACACTGCCACGAGTATCTCTCAACAGGTTGCCAAGATTCTTACTAAGGAGCAGGGCCATGACACATCACCTGTGGAGGTGGGCGATTGGGTTTTGAGGAAGGTACACAAGCTCAGCTGGTCCTCCCCTAGATAGAAGGGACCCTATAAGGTGGCCGAGGTGACATCACACTGTGTAAAGGTGTGCTTGACGAAAGACAGGTTGAGTAATTGGATCCATAAGACTCATTGCACACCATCACTTTCTCCGTCCAAACATGGGACATAGAGGGGTCGGTAGCCTCGTGGGATTGCAGTATGGGCAGCCTTGAAGATTGCGCTGCAGAAGCGGTTGTATGCTTCATCTACAGTGATGGTGTGGAGTGGGATGGTAACAACGCTCCGGTCCAGAGTTTCACTGAATTTCTTCCAGTTGGCTTTGCGGAAGTTCCAGCGCATCTTCCTTGGGCTGTATATGACTGGAAGTTGTAGGCCAATGTGTACAAGCAGGGGCCGGTGTTGGCTGTGTGGAAAATCATCAAGAATGAGGATCTGTGTAGGATATGGCTCCCCATTCAAAGAGCTGACCCAACACAGGTCAGGAGAATAGTCCTTCTTCCACCTAGCAGAGTGGAAGGTTCCTCTTTGTTTGGGGTCGTATATCAAAGCGAGGTCATTTCTGGATGCCCAGTCTGAAAGTGCCTTCCCATCACTGTCCACTGCTGGGTACCCCCAGTCAGGGTGATGGCTGTTAAAGTCCCCCACATAGATGGCAGGGTGGGGTAGGGTGGGTAAGACCTGCAGATCCCAGTTGGCATTAGGGGGCTTGTACACATTGACAATATGGAAGCCACCAATGATTATGGTGTCTGAGAAATGTGTTGTTATCAGGTGATTTGCTTCAACTATGTCAGAACGCACATAGGTGGCACGTCCATGTTTAGCATGTAGAACATAGCACAGGAGGTCAAAGCCTTTGATGGTGAAGCGGCCAGCTTCCTCTGTGCCAATATGAGTCTCTTGGAGGCAGATTACATCAATCGAATGTTGGAAGGCGAGGACTTCGATAAGGCTTCGCTTGGCTGCAGATAGGCCTTCAACGTTTAGTTGTAATATGCGAAGGGCCGATCCTACCACAAAGTGCTCTTGGGGCTGTTTGCTTTCGGCTTTAGGACTGTGACTAGGATTCTTCTTTGACTTGGCACAGAGGCGTCGTCTCTTCGAATTTAGTCTGCTGGTAGGATCATTAGCTTCCCCAGGCGAGCCCGGGTACTGGCGGAGGGCGCGACGAGAACGCTGATCCATTGCCCCCCGGACTCCCACAAGGCTCAGTTCTAGCTCCAACTCTGTTCAACCTCTACATAAACGACCTGCCTACTACAAAATCCCGCAAATTCACCTATGCAGACGACATCTGTTTGGCATTCCAAGCACCAGACTTTGAACCACTGGAACGGGTGCTCACGGAAGATCTTGCCAAACTGGACCAGTTCTGCAAAATCTGGCGCCTAAAACCAAGCCCAGCAAAAACCGTCTCCAGTGTATTCCATCTCCACAATGCAAAAGCTGCCAGAGAACTAAACATCCACCTGAGCGGACTCAAGCTTAAGCATGCCCCAAATCCAACTTATCTTGGAGTGACCCTTGATAGGACCTTATCCTTCAAGGAACATCTAAAGGGGACGGCTGCTAAGGTGAAGGTACGAAACAACCTGCTCTGCAAGCTCGCTGGTGCAAAATGGGGGGCGGCAGTCTCCACCCTGCGCACCTCAGCACTGGCCCTTTCATACTCTGTAGCAGAATATTGTGCCCCTGTCTGGTCCAGGTCATCTTACACACACCATGTAGACACCCAGCTCAACACAACCATGAGAACTATAACTGGAACAATCTGCTCAACACCACTCCCCTGGCTCTCTGTACTGTCAAACATAGCCCCTCCACACATCCGGCGAGCAGCATTAACTCAAAGGATGCTCCAAAAAGTTAAAGATTCTCCTCACTTACCAATCCATGCAGATATCTACACCCCACCCACTGCCCGACTTCCATCCAGACGGCCGATTGGGAAAAACCCTCCCCCAGCTGACTTCACCATCCAGACAGCTTGGCAAGAGGAATGGGAGACCAAGGAGGTCCCAAACAAACAGCTGGTGATAAACCCCAACCAACAGGTCCCGGGCACCAACCTCCCAAGGAGACAGTGGTCTACACTCAATCGCTTCAGGACTGGACATGGCCCCTGCTTGGCCAGCCTTTACAGATGGGGCAGTAGCCCTAGCCCACTGTGCGCATGTGGAGAGGAGCAAACAATGGAACACATCATAGAGGCTTGCCCGCTCCAAAGACTGGAAGGAGGATTACACACCCTCCATACAGCAAACCAGGAGGCAACTGCTTGGCTTAAGGACTTTGCATTCGCTAAATAAAATTGCACACCATCCAGAGATCCAACAGACAGGGCACTGACAGCCATAAGGACAGACTTAGACAGGACACGAGGTGAAGATGATGAAACTTCACCCGAACTCAGAGAACTTGAGACAGGGAAAAAGAGGGGGCAAAGACAAATGACCAACTTTGTATAAAACAGCCTACCTGTTGGGAAGGATGGAAATGTAGTTGGACGTGTGGGGTCATAGTGTTGACAATCTTTACCATTTTGGCTACAGGTTCCTCTATATGGTTACAGTATCGACAAATAGGAGGACGCCAACTTGACAAAAGAACCACAGCACCAACGTTGACTTTCCGACAAGGTAACACATCTACCATCCGAATTGACTTTTGTGACATAGTTGACTGTGAGGGATGGGCAGATCAGAGACAGTTACAAAGGGCAGACAAATACATTTGTATTATTTTTAAAGAATCTAATGGGTGGGGTGACAACTGTTGAGAATGGGAATGGGTAGGATGGAACACTGGACCCCAGTCCTGGGGGTACACCCCATGGGAAGCACAACGACGAGTCTGTAATGAACAAAATCTCTTACAATGAATATCACTGTTAAAAGGGACACCCCCCGGAAAATGTAATCCTGGAAAGTGCAACCCCATTTTTATTACATTAAAAAAAAATCCATGTGTTTCAGATGCAGGTAATTTTGCATTAGGAGCTTGGGTGACTGGGACAGACCCATTGGGAACATTCAACCTACAAATTAAGGGAGACCCGAGTAACAATAAGAATGATGACTGGCAGAAGATTAAGGGCAGACATGGGAAAGAGAAAAAGATTACCGTCCTAACCCCACAGGAGATGTCTGTTAATAAAACGATAGAAATTGAGACTGGGTTTGCACAGAAGAATTATTGGTTAGATTGGATAAGTAGTACTGCTCAATCTGTAACAAAAGATGATTGTATTGCCTGTTCCTCTTCCCATCCGGCGCTTCTAACTGTACTGTCATTATTCTCCTACAATGAAACCTGCTGTATGATGAATTTGCACATGGCCGAACATCCTAAGTGTAAATATTTAGAAACTCTGTACCCAGTGGCGTCACAAGGAACAAATCCACCTATCTTTAGTCCCGCAGAAAACAACTACACTTGCATTACAAAATGCAATCTCACTGGACATTCAGTAGGACCCTTACCACATGACTGGTGTGCGGAATTAATTAATGCCACAGCATGGCCAAATGCCACCAAAATTAATTATGTCCGCTCAGATGTTTATTGGTTCTGTGGAGGTTACAAGTTAAGGAACGCCCTTCCCCATGACTGGTCAGGCACTTGCACCAGAGTGTAATAGCACTCTTAATAGCACCCGTTAAGGTAATTTCCGCATCAGTATCTGATATACAGTATCAAACTATGGCAGCAAGCCAACTTTGATCCACTGTCAAACCCCAGACGAAATAGAGTTGGTAGAAGTGCATCTAACCCTTTTGACCTTTATGCAGGCTCTCCTACATACATTGATGCTGTAGGGATACCCAGAGGTGTTCCCGACCAATATAAATTAGTAGATCAAGTGGCATCTGGGTTTGAGGTATTGTTACCCTACATCGGGCAAATAATCACTGCTAGTAAGAATGTAGATCGTATTAATTATATCCATTTCAACGTGCAAAGGCTCAACAATATGACTAGAGATGCTGTTACTGGTCTGCATGAACAGTTGGCTGCAACTTCCCTAATGACTTATCAGAATAGGATGGCATTAGATTTCCTATTGGCTGAAAAGGGTGGTGAATGCTCTATGTTTGCACATGTTTGCTGCATTTTTATCCCCAACAACACAGCTCCAGACGGGTCTATAACGCGTGCCTTATCAGGTCTAAAAATCCTGTCCAAGGAATTGGCAGACCACTCAGGTATTAACGATCCACGAGGAAATTGGCTAGACTGAACATTTGGTAAATGGAAAACCCTGGTCACTTCGACATTTATGTCACTGGTAGCAGCAGTGACTATTCTCACCTTATGTGGATGCTGCTGCATACCCTGTATTTGCTACTTACAGTATGTCTAAAATGCATCACCACCGCAATTAATGAAAAATTCCCTGCTCCACCTGGCTATCTGATGGTGCAGTGCCAAGAGGAGGTAGTCCCATTGGTTTCCCTCTCTGAGCCTGGAGAAAGAGGAGCTGACGATCCCAAGATGGAGGATGATGACGAAGAAGAGTGTTGCGCTATTGCGGATTATTTGTAAACACAATGTGCTACTGATAATACATGAATCCTACATAGCTTATCACACACACATGGGGTGTGAGACTTATAGTATTCTTGCGTTATTAAGATAAGGTAAGCCTTTATTAGTCCCACAATGGAGAAATTCCAGGATTGCAACAGCACAGGGACAGCAACACTCAGAGCAACAATCAGAAGGCAAGAAAAAACAAGAGCAGCTAGTATACATATATATATATATATACAGTATACTGTATATATATATATATATATATATATATATATATATATATATATATATATATATATATACAGTATATATACACTACCGTTCAAAAGTTTGGTGTCACTTAGAAATTTCCTTATTTTTGAAAGAAAAGCACTGTTTTTTTCAATGAAGATAACTTTAAACTAATCAGAAATACACTCTAATATCTAATGCGGTGAGCCAACTCGATGTCTTTGGGCATGATGGTGACCCTCTTGGAGTGGATGGCGCACAGGTTGGTGTCCTCGAAGAGACCCAACAGGTAGGCCTCACTGGCCTCCTGCAGAGCCATGACGGCGGAGCTCTGGAAGCGCAGGTCGGTCTTGAAGTCCTGAGCGATCTCCCTCACTAGGCGCTGGAAGGGCAGCTTACGGATGAGCAGCTCCGTGGATTTCTGGTAGCAACGGATCTCTCTCAGAGCCACGGTTACCGGGCCTGTAACGGTGAGGCTTCTTCACTCCGCCGGTGGCTGGAGCGCTTTTCCGAGCAGCCTTGGTGGCTAGCTGCTTCCTGGGGGCTTTTCCTCCAGTAGATTTACGGGAGGTCTGCTTGGGTCTTGCCATCGCTCTTTATTATTCTGTCTTATATTTCTTGCACGCCGCCTAAACTCCAGCCCGGCACCCGCGTCATTTTCGCTTCAGTTCCCCAGTATGTCGAGTTTCTCCGTTAGCACCGGGTGGCGGTTGAGTGCTAGCTAGCGCTTCCCTGCTGTATAGTCTCCTGCTGTAAACAGTGGCTCCGTCCGCCGACTCGGGAGACCTTTGGGGCGATCTGTGGGTCCGTGATATATATAGAGTGAAAGGTGTAGAAAGAAGAAGGAAGATTAAAAAAAAAAAAAGGCAGTTGCAAAAGGCAGCCAACTCGTGTGGCGCCGTTATTATCCATATCATGCTAATTGCAGTTAGGTAGTAAGGATAATTGTGAAGGTTAGAAGCTCTAGAGGCCCGAATACAACATGCATGGATAAGGATATCTCCTGACATTGAATGATTTTGTTTGCCACCTACTTACACTGACACGTTGTACATAAAGCTTATTTGCATGTACATATTGTTACATCATCTATCATTCCAGCACAATAAAGACCAGCCTACACATATCTGCCCAACACATAGGTCTCATTACCCAGCTCACTCATCACAACAAATCCACTGCTAAACACATAGGTCTCATTACCCAGCTCACTTGTCATAACACAACCACTGCTTGTAGTTCGTAATGAAGACCAGCTTGCACATAGACGACAAACATACACTCATAGACTAATGGGAGATAACTTACACCAGTAATACAACAGTACACTGTCAACTACGGATGTAGTGAATAAGGATGAAACGGTACAGGCTCCAGCCATTGCAGTGAATACTCCTCAGGCCATTATTGATCCTGTCCTGGCCGAGCCCTTTGTGTTGGCACTTCAGCAAAGGTGTAGGGTGCGGAAGAGGTGCATACAGGTGCTGCACGGTGGCGCAGTGGTTTAGCACTGTGGCAGCACAGTTTTACCCTCGGCCGGGGGATCGCGGGGATCATGAGATCGTGGGTTCGATCCCAGCCCCCGACCAACAGTGAGCTGTGTGGAGTTTGCATGTTCTCCCCGTGTTGTGCGGGTTTACTCCGGGATTTCTCCGGTTTCCTCTCGCATACCAAAAACATGTAGGTTTAGGGCGCTCGCGCACGCAGCGACCAGCAGCCGGTGGCTTGTCACCAGACTGCAAACCAAATCTACCTACGGGTACAAATAAGTAACAAAAAAAAAAAAAATACAGGGGAGGCATCAGACCATCATGCCCACCTGGAGACATGTGCAAGCAACGTAGAAAAGGAGGTTGTTGAGCTAGTGACTGTACGGCTTCAGCCCCTAGAAAAGGGAGCGACTGGAACCCATGCACAACCATCCCTCCTCCAGCACCCGGGTTGTAGTCAGATCAGCCACACGGAGGAGACAGCACTTTCTGATCCAACGCTACCTCTCACAGTGGGAGACAAGGCCTATGCAGCTAGGTTGGGCACAGGGGCTCGATTTTCATCAACACCAGCTTCTCTACCTCTGTCCACTGATTATACACCGGTGGTTGGCATCTCTGGGACAGTATCACTGAAGTGCTCACTGGCTGGACTGGATGTTATCCACTCTCTTCTGTATCCACCAGACTGTCCTATAAACCACATGGAAGAGATGTGCCTCTGAGAGTGAGGGCACACATCTGTTTTGCTTCTATTGGTACTGTTGTGTGTCTACGAGATGGGACTGTGCTCCACAGCTGCAGATACAGGAAGCAGATGCAGAGGAAGATTAGACCTCTTTTGCAACTGTGTGATGGCTGCAGTTGAATGATGTGAGCCCTGGCAAAGGTCAACTGGTGGACAAAATGTTTCATGGGCTCCATGGATTGACCCTGTAGCGATATTTAATAAAATATAGTGTAATAAGGTACAGAAATTATTTATTTTATTTAATAGTGGGTATGCGAGGGGGCAGAGTCAACAGTCACCCCAACACTCACTAAATAAAATAGAAAAGCACTCATAAAAAGGGGGCACCAGTTCTAAAAGAATGAATTGTTGATTAATTAATTTCCATACCTTCAATTACTTAATGAATCAGTCTCAAAATTTAGTGAGCTCTTTTACTGCCGTGACCCAGAAAACATATATGCAAAGGAAAAACACTTCAACTTCTCTTGTTTACAATTTTATTAAATGAAACTCATTCAGGTTACATGACATGGTATTCAAATGATGAATAAACAGATTCAAATGATAAACAGGTGCTCAGTATCACATCAGCTGTTAGTGGATTCCTGAGCATAAAATCTATAGTTAAACCTTTGTGGAACCAATAGGAAACCAGATTTTATGTTTCAACTGTAATGCAATGGAAGGCTGAAGTATCTAACAAAATTAGAACGCAATTTTACGGGGAAAAATTCCATAAACTGATTATCTAAAAAGGAACTTCTGAATTAATCTACAAAAATGAAAGGTGGTTACTTAAAAATGAAAAAGAATTTTCCTTCAGTTTATAGCTTTGTCCTACGACTGAGGGACTAATTGTACCATGAATTATTGGTTTTGTTCAATTGTAATTGATATTTTAGGACATTTCGTTTAAACCCAGCAGATAGGAAAATGGGAGTCTCACTTACGAACAGCTGTAGGTCCAGGTGTTCAGCAGTGGTCAGGGCCAGCTGGTGGTATAAGTTTGGGAAGGTTCAGCAGCTCTTCCAGACAGCGTTCGGAACACTGGGGGAAAGTGACTGCTGGTCGGCTTTCAGCTCATTCACAGCTGTGAGAAGCGTAGACTCGGCTGGGGGCTCCCATAGGGCGTGCGGCTAGGAACCGGCAGCAGAGTAAAGGCTGGCCCCGGAGCAGGCGTGGAGTCCTTTGGCAACCAGCCCGAATTTATGATGTCTCCGGCCCGCAGAACAAAACCAAAGACTGAAGGAAGAATGTTTTAGTCAGTTTAACCCACAAGCTCCTAGTTTTTTTACGGGGTCAGATGTGGATGAGGCAGGAAAAGAAATGTCCAAAAATCTCTATCAGTTCACTTTAAAACAGGAAAATTAAAAATCCACTTTAACTGCATGAAAAGTCAAAATGGTCCAAGAAAAACATTCAAATAGAATAAGAATGGCTTCTGAGGTGAAGAAAAAAAGGATTTGAGAGTTTAACTCTCTTTAAAGATGAGCTCATAGAAAAAGGTGATTTCTCCTCAGTCAATCAGAAAACAAGTAAAACTTATCAAAAGATGATTTAGGAAAGTTAACACAGGATTTGACAAGGTTCACACACACAAAAGACTTCTTAAAACTCAGAACAATTTAGACAAAAGAAAACCGCAAGGAAGTACAAAGAACAGAAAAACTCAGAAGAACTCAGAAGAAGTCTCTAGAAGAAGCGAAAACAAAAACTTGAGTAAACAGGGTGGCTCTGACGCATTTAACTGAAGTGCCCTGCTGGGTCATAAAATGGGACTGGCCGCAAGGCGGACCAATCATCTTCCATAAAGAGGAGTTTGAATGGGCTTTTGTCCAATGAGGGAACATTCCTTTGTTTGTGAACAGCTAATCAAATGCAAGGACGTTATCCAGCAGAGAGGCAGCCTGGTGATTGGTTATCACAAGAGGGAAGATGGACAGAGATTGATAAAACATTCAGTTCTTATGGAATTATATAGTCAATATAAAGTCTAACTAATTCAAGTGATTCAAGGGTAATATTCAGTGACCATGCATTTATACCATTACTAATAATTTTAACATTCATTTGAATAACTCTCATGAAAATAAAACATTCCTTAGACATGCACTCACATTTAAATCAAGGATTAATGAAGCATGGCAAACCATTACTGGTGATTATCTTCACAGTGTCCTTAGAATCCTGGGAAATGTGAACTGGAAGAAAAGCTTAATGTTTAGTCAGAATTAACAGTCAGATTGCACAATGAAGCATATTCTGTAGATGTCCACTAGGAGGTACTGTTGAGCTGTAGATAATTTTTAGGTCTTTGGAATGTGAGCAGGGGGGCCTAGAGGGTTCTGGGATATTCTAAAAGAAGGAGGGGGCCATATATCTGCCAGCTTAAGAAGTTTATGACTTAAGCATATCAGTTCCTGGTATGAACGGATACTATCAGCATGAACTGTCCAGTTGGGATTTGACTCCAAGAGTTTATGGTCCACTTAAGCCTTTAAAAGCAAATCCTTATCAGGTTTCTCTACAAAAGTGAAATTGTTTACACTGGGGTCCTGTTGAAGACACACAGCATTCTTGACCAGACCTTGAGTGAGAGCTGCTTTAAAATGAAGAAAAGTGAAATTTCTTTAAAATGAAGAAAAGTGATCTCCTGGATTGGCCTGAGGAAAAGTTCATGCTATAGCCCTGTTTGACCTTATGACCCCCACATGATCCACTCCACCATACAAAGAACTATTCACATGATGATCAGTGGAAGACTTCAGTGGGGGTACAGGACTTGGTGAGCAAGGACAATTATGTGGATTCACAAGGAGTCGCTGCTGCAGTTCATCTGGACAAAGACGTGTTGCCTCGGTATGTCGGTATGTCCTCTTGGACATTGCTGCACCATGCTGGGGGTGTCTGCAGGGGAGGAGGCAAGGGTGCTAGGACCAATGGCGAAAACCCATCTTGGATTGACTGACTGGGTTGACACACAATGTAGGGACCTACCTTATTCACCATCTGCTGATCGCTAGCGTATCTCACACTATATATGGTTGACATGATAAAATCATGTCAAAAGGGGGGAATGAAAGGGCCATGAAAAGTTAGTGACAAAATAATAATTCTGTAGGTGATTTCCCATTATGCTCTACACATATTCTGTTTGTGTTCTTATGAACAAATATGTTGAAAGTATTAAACCATCATCTGAAGTGTAACAACCGAAATCTGATAGCCAGGAACTGGATGTACAGTAACCATAGAGCTCTCGCTTTCTCTCTGTATCCTATTAAGTGAGGTCTCTTGCAGTAGTTACACACCAAAATCAACACTCACGCACACACATTTCATAATACATCTTAGGGAATAGCTAACGTGAATAGCGGATGGCATGCTCACGTCAGAATTAAACTGGCCAATCAGACAGTTGCGTGCAAGTCCATCCCATTGTACGGGGCGTGCCCAGCCCAAGAAGATAAGTGTACGTCACTCCTGGAAGTCGGGGCTCAGTCTGACTGTGTTCCTGCGAGAGCTACGTCCCACTGAGCCCAATGCTGCTTGCTTTACATGTGACCTCTGAATAAATGTTGCATCTCTGATCTGAAGAATTCTCCGCCTTATTCTTGGAGCTTTCAACCAAAGAATTAGGGTTTTAACAAGTCCCATCTTCTACAAGTGTTGTTTAACTCTTCCCTCCTTGAAATGTCTGTAATTGTACTTTTAATCCTTTCACAATAATCCAGATTTTTTTAAAAATTAGTATTAAATTTTCAAAAAACTCTTGTTTCTCTTTTGTCCTTCAATCAGTTTTAGTTTCAGTTCAATAGTACAATGGTCTGTCAAAGGTGCTTTGGAGTTTTCAGCCTTTATTATCAAATCAGACAGATTGGGTAACCAGCCAATAATCCAACCTGGATTTGCAGGTATTATTAAGTTTATGCTTCTTACCAGGATTCCTTATTCTCCAAATCTCAGTCAAAGAATTAATAGGCATACAATCTTGAATTTTTGGGTTTTAGTTGTACGTGCTGAATTTAGAGGGCCACCTGTCCTCTCACTCATCAGGTGTGATGCTCCAATCTCCTCCAAAAACGACCAAGCCTGTTTGATAGAAATTTTTTAGTTCAAAAACAATATCTGTAATAGCTTCAAGAAGTGTTTTATTCTGGGCATTAATTTTGTGACCGTTTTAATGACAATAAAAATATGTGATGTGGAGAAAGGAAGGAGGCGAGGCAACGAGCTGGACAACACAAACTTTATTCTTTCTCCAACATATCAGTACAGCAAAAGAGCTCCCGGGGCTCTGTGT
This sequence comes from Pholidichthys leucotaenia, assembly GCA_020510985.1. NCBI lineage: Eukaryota > Metazoa > Chordata > Actinopteri > Cichliformes > Pholidichthyidae > Pholidichthys > Pholidichthys leucotaenia. Next base: position 91,952,698 of record CM035841.1, read on the forward strand.
ATGTCCTTTTATACTTTTATTTCCATGCATTGAGACCCGGAACTTCCAACCATAATATATTGTTTGGAACAAAGACCTGTCTGGCATATGATCATAACATCACACCGGCATCGCTTCTCACACACTTCTTCTTCCACTGGCTCCAGCGTTCTCGCCTCTCCCCGGGGGGTGAATAGACCTTACTCTCCCGACTGAGACCCCCCCCCCCCGGTGACACTAACTCTTTAAGTCCATTGTTCACCCTTTCTCCCATTGCCTTCTCTGGGTGGAGAATCCCCACACCATGCCCCCACAGTGACTATTTTTAAGACTACAGCCAGCCTTTAACCTTCCTCGTCTCTTTTATGAGTAATAACTTCACCTGGAAATCTGTTCAAACAAATGGCTACGCCAGCTGATCTATTAGTGCCATGTGAGAATAGAATGCAATCGCCCCATTGATTGGTCCAAAAGTTTACATCTGTGTCAGAAGAATGAGTTTCCTGTAGTAGAATACACTGTGGATTCCGCCCTTTCAAAAATACAAATAAAGCTTTCCTCTTAACAATGTCTTTGAGACCCCTCAGGTTAAGTGAATAAAGTAAAGTGCTGGACATAAATAACAACCAACAATTGTAAAGAACTTACACTCACTAGTGTTAATTGTGGTGTCTTTTAGAAAAAAAAAACAATGATTATATCCCATGTTGTAAAGCGACACTGTGGAGGAACAAATAAGTTCAGGTGAGATGCTACGAGCTGGAAGGTTTCAGAGTTTTATTCCTCCATCATCATGAGGCACACTGTAGCGCTGTGTGCTGTGCTGTGTGTGCTGTGTGTGTGTGCGTCCTGTGTGAGGCATGTAAAGTAAGCTCTTTTATACAGACAAGAGAGAATGCATGGCACATTTGCATATTGATATACATATCAGTCAATACATATCAATCGCGTGATTAACTGGCACCGGACTTCCTCTCCTTAATCTGGGGATGTATAATAATAGTAATTGTTCTGATTGTCCCCTAAGGGCTCTCTGTCCGTATGCAAATTGTCGTCTGCTTAGTGCAGGCTGGCGGAGTGTGAAGATTGAATGTCCATGTAGATTGTGGTGGGTCACCACAACACTGTTGTTTTACTGAGGATGACCTCCCGACTTGCCTTTTTCAGCCAATACGTCGTCTGTCTATGTATCCATGAGCCTACCCGAAGAACGCTCAATTACCTTCTCGGAGAGCCTGCTCAATCTGTGGCCACAGCTTCTGCCTTGCTTGTCTGTCATCCAATGTCAACATTTCGGCCAGCTGGATGCCTCTCTCCCTGCACACTGGTGAATCTTTGCTTCGCTGCCATATTTCCTCCTTTACAAGCCTCCGGAGAAATAGGACCACCACGTGCCGATTCCTGTTTTCCTCTGTTATGTCGATAATAGAAGCCAAGGATGAGACTGAGTGTTGAACTGAACACAGCTTTATTGGAGACTCACTCTCACAGTACATGAATGTTCGTCAGGCTGAAAGGAGGCCAAGAGACTGCCCCTCTCCCTGACAGCCCTCTTATACCCCGGGCGGCAGTGGAACCGGAAAGGTAGAGCCACCACCCGTGCCACACCATAACATGACCCCAAACACCAACACAACCCCCCCCCCCTTGAAAAATGATACAAAACACACATACAATCGAGACCCTCCCCAATTTGGAACCTGAATCACGTGCTAAAAAAAACTAAATGGAAATACCAAAACCATCTATCACAGTCACTCAAAACAACTAAACTAGGGGGAAACAGGTGGACTACTGTCCCATCCCCACACAGCAAGACAGAATATTTTGCCATCTGGGCTAAATATAACAGTTAATATAAAACTAAAATACTTCTGCGTTCCTAAAATAATATGAAACAAAAAATAATTCAATTCACGGAACTAAATACACATCAGTTGTCCCCCTTTTCCATCACCATGGATCATATACATTGTTCAGAAAACCGTCGGACAGTTCTACTCCAGTGCACCTTCTCTTCTTCACTCCTGGGGATGTCCCACGTCCAGGTCCAAACTCCTCTTTCTTCTCCTGGGTGCACCGCAGCTCACTGGGATACCTCCATGAGCCATCAGATAACTGAATGCAGGTATCCGCTCAAACAGCCACCACCTGCAGCTGCCCCTGGTCATCCGCTCTCCGACGTTCGGCCCGAACACCTCTCGACTGGGCCTCCTCCCTGGGTTGAACTGCATTCGTGAGCTCCAGAAAGGCCCCATTCAGCTTCCAGTGTCTCTGTTTGGCATGTCATTCTACCGTGCCAGCCGGTCCTGCACTCTCTTTCATTTTTGCTGCCGGCGTCGCCGTTGTGACCCCCTGCTCTCTGGCTACTTCCATCCGAATTCCGGGAGCAGAATGGGCCCTCCAATCAGCACCACCTGCTGTTACGGGTGTCCCACCGCGCCGCCCAGTTCCCTCAACTAGGGTTACTTGGGCGCTGGCACTGGGACCCTCCCACGATAGCCCTGGGTGGAATTGGTCCTGCTCATTGTCCAAATTACTAGGCAGAGGTTTGTCCTACACAGCTCTGTCCATTGTCCACGCAACCAGCCGGTCCCACAAACCACAGCCTGACCGCTCTTCTCCAACCTGATACTGTGAGAAGGAAGTCTTCACAGCTGCCCAATCCAACACGGATCTCACCACTCCCATGTTAACCAGTGACAGCACTGTCACTCCGTCCAGTTCAACCATACAGTGAGAACAGCCGTTGGCACTTGGGAATACACTGTGAACAGTGGGAGGCGAAACGGTAAGATCCTTCATGAGTCTCGGATCCCCTCACTCGAACCTGTCACATGCCCTGGTGAAATGATGCAAGAGTCCACACGTGCCGCAGTGTCTTCTTCTTGCCGAACACTCTCTAGCCTTAAAACGGTGCTTGGTGGACCCACAATCCAAACACCTGGACGATCCCTTGGTGGACCTTTTCTTTGCGGCATTGGCGTGCTCCTCCTCATCCTCCATGCCATTGTTGCTGTCCTGGTCCACTGCCTGTGCCATCGACTGTGGTTCAGAATGGCGATGTACCGCTCTCTCACAGAGCTCCCGTGATAGCTTGTCTGCCGCATCAAACTGTTGAGCTAACTCAATGGACATGGCTAACGCAAGCTCGCCCGAGTGTGTGAGGAGCTTTGACCTTGTCGCCAGGCCAACAGTATGTTCCGCCGACTGTTTGCAGACCATGTCTTCTTCCAACACTCCAAACTGACAGTCCTTGGCCCGCTGATGTAGGTCTGCTATATACCGCTGCACTGACTCGCCAGTCCGAAACTGGATCCTCCAGTCGATGACGTTTTCTGGGGCGCAAAAATGTCATGCCATTAGCTCAACCACTTCTTCCAAGCTACCACCCTCACCTAAGTACTAAGGACACGTTGTCTTTCCATTCCCAAATTGTGAATCAACAGTGCCTGTGCCCGCAACTTCTCCAGTCTTCCAAGGTCCAGTGCTACTAAATAATTTTGAAATGCGGCAAACAACCTCGCCCAAGGGACGGGTGGCTCACCAGAAAGCTCCAAAAATGGCTGAATTGGCACTGTGGGTTCAACATGACACTCCTTCTGGTGCAAGGCTATCTAAAAATTAAAAGTTAATAATACCATGATTGTGGAGCGGAATGGCCAGATCAATACAATGCTTTGACTAAACAACGACCATGAAAAAAACCACCCAAATAACAAAATAAATCATTTTTGATTTACTGACAAAATGGCAATGCTGATGCAACAATTCCAGTCAAATGGGTCATTCTCCTGAGTATAATAATGTTGGGTGTTTTGTACTTATAATATAAATGTGTCCTGTTATCGCCTCATGGATCGTCACTTTATCGTGGTCGGGGGTTTGCATGCCCTAGTGATCCCAGGAGCTATGTTGTCCAGGGGAATTTGCCTCTGGTAGGGTCACCCAAGACAAACTGGTCCTGGGTGAAGGGCCAGACTAAGAATGATCCAATAGACTTTCATGATGAATGCTAAAACAAGGATTCAGTGTCCCCCGCCCGGTATGGGGTTACCGGGGCCCCACCCTGTAGCAAGGCCTGGGGGAGGGGCTTGATGGCTAGCGTCTTGTGGCCGGGTTTCTGCCCTTGGAACCCAGCTGGGTCCCTGCTTCACCCACGACAGACTCCGGCTGGAGCTCTGCAGCACCCACGGCGGGCTCCAGCTGGAGCTCTGCAGCACCTGCGATGGGCTCCGGCTGGAGCTCTGCAGCACCCATGGCGGGCTCCAACTGGAGCTCTGCAGCACCCGTGGTGGAGCAGCTGACAGCAGGGGTAGCTGGAACCGGTAGCGTTGGAGCCCGGCAGCATTGGAGCCCGGCGGGGTGAGATCAGGTGCGGCTGCCGGCAGCACCTGAATCCCCCCCACCGAGAGCCAGGCAAGTTTGCTCTGATACAACAGAAAGAGAAACAAACAAGAGCACTTGCCTGGGCTCGAGCTCCACCGCCGTGCAGAACTCCGTCGATCCTGATGATGGCGTCCTGGGCCCAGCCTTGAGGCGATTCAGCGTCGGTTTCCACTCTGCTGTGGCAACCCCCGCAGCAGCCATGATGGTCTCGGCGGTCCTGGTCTCCTCTAGCGAGGCCTCCAACACAAGTAACTCTCCTGGCGTGGAGTCTGGAGGTGGAGTTCCATGTTGCGCTGAGTCCGAGGAAACTGAAGCCAGGGGATGCTCCTTCGTTGGCACAAGCTTCAGATCGGCCACAGCGCTCTCGCTCAGGTCGTGGAGACACTGCAGGGCTGGGGTGGAGTCTTCCAGTGCCGTGGGCTCCCACGTCACCCGACAATCGAGCTCCAGGGCTGGCGGACACTCGGAAGGAGGTGATGGAGACACAGAGGGAATAGGAGAGTTCATAGAAAAAGCAGCAGGGAGAGAGAGCTCAGGTGACTGCCTAGCCTGGGGCCCTCTCCCGGGGGACAGACAAGGTTTATCATTATTAGCCGAAGTAGAATGAAAACACACTTGCCTGGCCTCCCGGGTCCGGGTGTTAACTGCTGCAGGTGGCATGCTGTCATCCCTATCCATGCCCATGGTTCCTCTGGACTCCTCGGAGGTTGATGGAGGAGCCGGCTCGAATAACACAGGAGTGGGCATGTCAGGAGAGGCACTCACGGTTCCTTCAGTGGCTGGGGAGGATGACCCAATGACGGAGGCTGTGGCTGAAGCAGAGGAGGCGCCAGCTGGCCTGACAGCTGGCACAGAGGGGGGGCTTCGCTGGAACAGTGGTCGGGCATAACATCCAGGATCTGGCTGCCAGTGAGGTGAAGGGTTTCTTCTGGTGCTTAGACTCAGGATTACATTTATGCCGTGAGGTTGGCTCCTCTGAGACCTCTGGCTCCTCCTGCATTTGGTGACTCTTTCCCGGGACTGACAGAGAATTAAAGGGAACAGAGAACAGAGATTGAGGAGCCGTGACAGCAGCAGCATGGGGAGCTCCAGCGGATTGCAAAATCTGGAACTCCTCCACAGGAATCTGGCTAATCACCTCAGGAGACTGAGCAAGAGAACGGAGAAGGACTTGCCTGAGCTCCTGACTGGCGATGACGTCCGCTGCTGCCTCAGTGCCCTGCTTCGTCTTCCCGGGAGTAAGACGGGACATCTGGCGGGAAGAGGAGGATTCCGGCTTGGGAGGTGAACAGCGGGCTCTGGACCTCCGGGAGCGCTTCGTGGAATGCAGTGGTTGCGCTCTGAAGGTCCCTCTAGTCACCTCCTTCAATTGCTGTCATGACTCATAGATCAGGGTGAGGAACGGCACCATCCCCAGGTATTTCCATAGACCAAGGCACGTCTGGACCACCCAGACAGCGATGTCCAATAGACAAAAATTGACATCCAGGGAGTTGGTGGCATGAGCCCGGGAAACAAAATCCACAGCTCGATCGGCCACTGCGCACTCCTCGGGGCTCAGTCCATAAACTGAAAAGTCCATGGTCTAGGCAGGGGGAAAAACACAGAAGAGGGGAAAAAGAAAAATGCACACGCACAAGCTCTCCGCTGGGCTTTACACAGGCCGGATCATTCTGTTATGATTCCCTGTGCGCTTTTACGCAGCGCATGGAGGAAGGAATTAAAACCCATTCGCTGGAGATAGTTATGCGTTTTATTAACGAAAGACAGACAAACAAACAGTTCAAAATAACATAACAGTTCAGGATAACTTAGGAGTCCTCCAGGATGCTCTACAGTCTTGGGTGAGTATAACCGTGAAAATATCCCAAAGCGCAACAGACTGACTGCAATGGGGGAATGCACACAGTTTATACTCATGGTACTGGAGCAGTCCGAGTAAGTCCAAGTGTAGCGCAGTGAACACAAACAACAAATACGGATAATCATGCATCCCAGTGCGATGCGGTACCAAGGCATAGGCAGGGCATCTAGACATGAGAGGCAGATAACATACACTGAGGGGAACAGCAATGGTGTAGCTCCAAACACATACAATGATCCGATGATCTCTCCTAACAAGCAAAGGGCAAAAATAGCGCCAAGCCTAATCAGGAAAGAGATCGCCGGTGTGAGTGATAAGTGGGTGTGTACATGTGTGTAAGAGAGTGCATGGAAGGAAACATATATATGTGTGTGTGCATGTGCGTGAACCAGAGAGTAACAGTGATAATGAGATACAGCTGATACCACTGACAGGAGGCGGAGGCGTGGCTGAGCTGTCAGGGAGCCAGGTGGACCCAAAAGGCTCCCTGAGAGCACCTGATGGAAAATAGACAGCAACAAGACCCAAAAGGGTGAACAGCCACTGCATCACAGAACTAGGCCTAAACACCAGCCCAGTTCATGACAGATTCACCAATCACTTCCGGTTCCTGTCAACCTGTCAACCTGCTGTCAGAGCCTGTCAGTCGGTGGATTTCGGTGGATTTCTGTGTTTTGGTGCTCAGTTTTTGACTACTTTTTTTTGGCTTCTGGGAACTGAATTTGGATTACGAACTGGACATCCTAGTTTCCACCCCTGCCTGATTTAAGACGCCAATAGCGGCATCTACGGACTGGGAAATGAGAGCGGAGCGGAGCAGCCCACCATTCAGCTAGCTAAACAGCTGTTCAATAGCTGTTTAGTCAACATACATTGTCCGGGATCATGGGTCCTAAGAAAGCTCAGCAGACTGAGGAGGTGGACGATATTGAAAGATCACTCAAATTCTTGGTCGAAGAGATTTCTGCTGTTAAGCTGCAGCAAAAAAACATTCTGGGCCTCGTCAAGGAGGTGAAAGCGCTGCGGATCCAGAACGCCGAGAAGGACAAGAGGCTGGTGTATCTGGAGAGCAGAGTGTCGGACCTGGAGCAGTACACCCGGGTGAACAACGTGATCATCACAGGGCTCTACATTAAACCCTGATCATATACTTGAGCAGTGACTGCAGACAGTGGAGGGAGGCTTGATGCGCTGGAAGCCGAATCCACTTTTTTTTTTTTTTTGTACTTATTTTGTACCCGTAGGTAGATTTGTTTTGCAGTCTGGTTACAAGCCACCAGCTGCCAGTTGCAGCGTGTGCAAGCGCCCCGTATCCCTAACCTGTGTGTTTTTAGCATGTGGGAGGAAACCGGAGAAATCCCAGAGTAAACCCACGCAACACAGGGAGAACATGCAAACTCCACACAGATCACTGTTGGTCGGGGGCAGGGATCGAACCCACAATCTCACGATCCCCACGATCCCCTGTCCGAGGGTAAACTGTGCTGCCACAGTGCTAACCACTGCGCAACCGTGCAGCCACAGAGCAACAAGTGGCGGCCTTCCTGCAGTCCTCAGGAATCCAGCTGTACTGTAACACCATTGAGGCCTGCCACCCTCTGCCCAGGAAAAACAGCAACAAACCAGCTGTCATCATGAGGTTTGTCAACAGAAAACACAAGACTGCGCTGCTAAAACAAGGGAGGAAACTGAAAGGAACGAACATTTACATGAACGAGCACCTCACAAAAGAAAACACAGAAATAGCCAGAAAAGCAAGATACATGAGAAAGCAAAAAAAGATTCAAAACACCTGGACATCAAACTGTAAAATATACATCAAATTAAATGGATCACCTGAAGAAGCCAAGGTTATTAACATCTGAAATATTATGGAACTGGACAAATACCAATGAACATTATGAACTGGAGTCGACAGCAACAAATGATAACTGTAAGACACTGAAGGATCACATTCATCTGCATCAGGACATTTAATAACATGAAACAAAAGATCAACAAACAGGAACAACAGGAACTGAAAGTTTTTGAATATACGGATCACAACCCACAGGACGTAGAATATAACATAGACCCTGATAATAATTTATTTAGCTCCATCAATAATAACTGTAGTTACTACATGGACGAACAGTTTAATACAATGGTCACATCTGATTTCAATATTTCTATGATCCACTTCAACAGCAGAAGTCTCTATGCCAACTTTAATAACATTAAAGATTATTTACATCAGTTTAAAGAGCCATTCAATATTGTGACAATATCAGAGACGTGGCTCAGTGAAGAGAAAAGAGTGGATTTTACCATGGATGGCTATGAATTAAATTATATAAATAGAAAAGTGAAAAAAGGAGGAAGAGTTGCAATTTATGTTGACAAGAGCTTGCAATACAAGGTTGTTGAAAATTTGTCAGTAACTGTGGATGATTTATTTGAATGTATTACAATAGAAATCTGTCTGGACAATATGAAGAATATGGTAGTGAGGTTTGTATATAGAACACCTGCATCAAACATTGATTTATTTTAGGACTGGATGGAAAAAATGTATGCAAAACTAACTCAAAGTTATGTTCATCTGTGGGGATTTCAATATAGATCTTATGAATTCAAAACAACATAGTTTGACAGAAGAATTTATCAACACAATGTACAGTATGGGCTTACATCCAACAATTACCAGACCTAGCAGAATCACGTCACACAGTGCCACACTAATAGATAACATATTCACAAACATTATGGAAAATAATATCATGAGTGGGCTTTTATTGAATGATGTCAGTGACCACCTGCCAATTTTTGTCGTCTATCAACGTGATTATAGGAAGAAAAAGTATACCAAAAATATTAAATATAAAAGAATAAGAACTGAAGAATCTATGTATTTACTGGCAAAGGAATTATTAATGCAAGACTAGAAGATAGTTTGTGAGGAAAATGATATAAATAAAGCATATGATAAATTTTTACAAATATTTCAGTCATTGTACAATAAAAACTGTCCTATAAAACAATACAGTGACAGACAACAAAAGAAAAATATTCCTTGGGTCACCGAGGGGTTACTAAATGCGTGTAAAAAGAAGAATACATTATATAAACAATTCATTAAGTGCAGAACGGTAGAGGCTGAGATCAAATATAAAAGATACAGTGGGGCAAAAAAGTATTTAGTCAGTCACCAATTGTGCAAGTTCTCCCACTTAAAAGATGAGAGAGGTCTCCAATTTTTGTCATAGGTATACCTCAACTATGAGAGACAAAATGAGAAAAAAAAAATCCAGAAAATCACATTGAAGGATTTTTAATGGATTAATTGGTAAATTCCTTGGTAAAATAAGTATTTGGTCACCTACAAACAAGCAAGATTTCTGGCTCTCACAGACCTGTAACTTCTTCTTTAAGAGGCTTCTCTGTCCTCCACTTGTTACCTGTATTAATGGCACCTGTTTCAACTCGTTATCAGTATAAAAGACACCTGTCCACAACCTCAAACAGTCAGACTCCAAACTCCACTATGGCCAAGACCAAAGAGCTGTCAAAGGACACCAGAAACAAAATTGTAGACCTGCACCAGGCTGGGAAGACTGAATCTGCAATAGGTAAGCAGCTTGGTGTGAAGAAATCAACTGTGGGAGCAATTATTAGAAAATGGAAGACATACAAGACCACTGAGAATCTCCCTCAATCTGGGGCTCCACGCAAGATCTCACCCCGTGGGGTCAAAATGATCACGAGAATGGTGAGCAAAAATCCCAGAACCACACGGGGGGACCTAGTGAATGACCTGCAGAGAGCTGGGACCAAAGTAACAAAGGCTACATCAGTAACACACTACGCCACCAGGGACTCAAATCCTGCAGTGCCAGACGTGTCCCCCTGCTTAATCCAGTACATGTCCAGGCCCGTCTGAAGTTTGCTAGAGAGCATTTGGATGATCCAGAAGAGGATTGGGAGAATGTCATATGGTCAGATGAAACCAAAATAGAACTTTTTGGTAAAAACTCAACTTGTCGTGTTTGGAGGAGAAAGAACACCATACCTACTGTGAAGCATGGGGGTGAAAACATTATACTTTGGGGCTGTTTTTCTGCAAAGGGACCAGGATGACTGATCCGTGTAAAGGAAAGAATGAATGGGGCCATGTATCGTGAGATTTTGAATGAAAACCTCCTTCCATCAGCAAGGGCATTGAAGATGAAACGTGGCTGGGTCTTTCAGCATGACAATGATCCCAAACACACTGCCCGGGCAACGAAGGAGTGGCTTCGTAAGAAGCATTTCAAGGTCCTGGAGTGGCCTAGCCAGTCTCCAGATCTCAACGCCATAGAAAATCTTTGGAGGGAGTTGAAAGTCCATGTTGTCCAGCGACAGCCCCAAAACATCACTGCTCTAGAGGAGATCTGCATGGAGGAATGGGCCAAAATACCAGCAACAGTGTGTGAAAACCTTGTGAAGACTTACAGAAAACGTTTGACCTCTGTCATTGCCAACAAAGGGTATATAACAAAGTATTGAGATGAACTTTTGTTATTTACCAAATACTTATTTTACCGAGGAATTTACCAATTAATTCATTAAAAATCCTTCAATGTGATTTTCTTTTTTTTTTTTATTTAAGTTTTTGTAAAGGGTATACAGGTCGTTACAGCAATGCAGTGTTTACATTTTCATCACATGTTCCCTTATTTTCTGATATCTGACAACATTGGAAGATTAATTCTTACAACACCCCTTTTTTTTTTTTTTTTTAAAGTGAAAGAAAAAGTGAAATTAAAGAGAAAAAAAAACAAACAAATAACAAAAAAAAAAAAACAAACCAGTAAAATACAAACAAAAAGAAAAAGTAAGTAAATAAAGATAAAAGAGCATCTGAGTAGCGTTGGAACAAAGAGCGGAACCATTATTGAAATGGTATTTGTCAAAGATTAGATCTAATGGAAGACACATATGCGGTCCAGGGTTGCCAAAAGTTCATGAACACATCCATGTCCTGTCTCAGTGCGAATGTCAACTTTTCCATCGAGTAAATGTCTTGGATCACGTTAGTCCAATCTTCAGGTGTAGGACAGTCCTTCAACATCCATTTTTTAGTTAGAGCTTTTTTGCTTGGCAATATTAAAACATTGAATAAGTATTTTTCTCCTCGTCTTTCCAGTGAGTCCGGTAGTAAACCCAAATACAAAGTTACAAAAGAAAAGGGAACTGTAATTTTGAATATTTTCCCCAATATTGTCTGTACCTTGGTCCAATATTGGTGGATAACTGGGCATGACCAAAACACATGAAAATGATTTGCAGTCTTTTCACCACACAAGCGCCAACAGTTCAATCCCTTATGGGTAAATTTGTTTTGTGCAGGTGTTCTGAAAAATCTTGCCAAGTTTTTCCATCCAAATTCTCTCCACTGCAGGGATGAGGTACTTTTCCATTGCTGTTTATTTAGCTTTTCCCATATTTCCAGTTGTAAAGTGAAATTCCCCTCTTTTTCCCATCTCTCTTTTATATAAGATGTGTTGTCTCCTTTTAAGTCTTGAAGACCTTGGTATATTTTAGAAATGTATCTGATCCCTGGGATCCCTTTATATGCCATTAAGAAGACCTTCAAGACCTAGGGCAGACCTTCAGACCTTCAAGGCCTAGGGCTCTTTAGTTTGATTCTCTCTGACTATCTTAAACCAAATTTTTAGCGGGGTCTCTATCCACGGGTTAGTGTTATTCAAAAGCTTAGGTAAGACATTGTTCCCTATTATCGCCTGTAGGGGGATGTCACTTGTTATTTGGCATTCGATCTCCTTCCATTGTGCAGTGTAGACTGGGTTACATATCTCTACTAAAGTTTTAATTTGTGCGGCTTTAAAGTAGTCCCTGATATTTGGCAGCGCGAGCCCACCTTTGTCTTTGTTTAGCTGTAGGGTTCTATATCTGATTCTAGGTCTCTTGCCCTGCCATATGAATCTTGAGATCCTTCTGTCCAGCTCCTGCCATGTTTTTTTGGGAGGTTCTACCGGTATTGTTTGGAAAAGGTATAGAAGACGTGGAAGTATATTCATTTTGACTGCTTCAATTCTTTGTGCAGTACCCAAGAATGGTATCATATTCCATCTTGCTAGGTCAGATTTTATTTTTGTCACCAGTGGATCATAGTTTAGTGATATAATTTTGTTGAGTTGTTTCGGGATATTGACCCCCAGATATTTCATAGATTCCGACTCCCAGTTAGTTTTGAGTTTGCTTAGTGAATAATGATTTGGGTCATAGTTGAATGTTAAAACTTGGGTTTTATGCATATTTAATTTGTACCCCGATAAATCTCCATACTCTGAAAAAACTGAGGTTAGTTCTGGTAAAGAAGTGTCCGGCTGCCCTAGGTATATTAAAATGTCATCAGCAAAGAGTGCTATTTTATGTTCCTTCTGACCAAGTGTAATACCTTGAATTTTTTGGTTTTGTCTTATCCATTGGCTCAGAGGTTCTATGAAGATTGCAAAGAGCAGTGGAGACAGGGGGCAGCCCTGACGACATCCTCTTTCCAGTTCAAAAGATGATGATAAATTACCGTTAATCCTTATTTTAGCTGTTGGTTTTTTATATAATGCCTGTATAGTTCTAATGAAGTTGTTATGAAAATTGAAACTGGATAAGATTCTATATAGAAAAGACCAGTCAACCGAATCGAATGCTTTTTCAGCATCTAATCCCAATATGACTGCATTTAAGTTATATTTTTTTATATGATGAATTATGTGTAAAGTGCGTCGAATGTTGTCTTGTGTCTGTCTTTGTCTTATAAAACCTGTTTGGTCTAAATGAATTAGGTCTGTCAGTATATTTTCTAACCTTTTGGCAAGGATAATGGTAAAAAGCTTATAGTCCTGATTTAGTACACTGATTGGTCTGTAGTTGGAGCACTCTAGTTTATCCTTTTCAGGTTTAGGTATAACTGCAATGACCCCTTCTCTCCAGGAGGGGGGGATTTCCCCTGTGTGGAGGACATAATTAAATGTTTTCAGGAGGAGAGGAGATAGTTGCTGTTTAAAGGTTTTGTACCACTCTGCTGTATAGCCATCTGCTCCTGGGGATTTGTTAGCTTTAAGTTTCATAATTGCTTTTTCCAATTCTTTAGGATGTATTTCTGACAGTAGTGTTTTATTTTGTGACTCCGTAAGTTGGGGAAGGTTTAATGTGTTTAGGAATGCCTCGGATGCGTTTTTATGTTTTTTGTGGGAGTATAAGTTCTTATAGTAATTCTCGAAGTTTTTAAGAATATCCTGAATTCTGAATTTTATTTCCTTTGATACTGGGTCTCTGATTTTGTAGATTGCTCTTTCTGTTTGATGTTTCCTCAATTTATAGGCTAGCAATTTTGCCGATTTACTGCCTGCTTCATAGTATTTTTGTTTCAGAAATGTAAGTTTCTTCTGGATTTCTATTGTGTAGATCTCATTTATTTGGTTTTTAATTTCCTTAATCTTGAGCGAGTCAGTAGAATGAGTGTTGCCTTTGTGTTCTTTTTCTAGGTTCCTAAGTTCTGACTCTAATGTGGATAGTTTTTCTTGTCTTAGTTTCTTTTGGGTTGCCAGTTTTGCAATAATCTTTCCTCTTATTACAGCTTTACATGCATCCCACAGTATTAAAGGGGATACTTCTCCATTATCGTTATCTTCCAAATATCTGAGAATATCTGATTCCAATTCATCTTTCAATGGTCCTTTCAGGACATTTGAATTTAACCTCCAAGAAAATGTATTATTTGTGTATTTTTGGATATTTAAGTCCATGTAGATCGGACTGTGGTCGGAGAGATCCATCAGTCCTATTTTACATGTTTTTACTCTTCCAATGTCTCTATTAAACATAAAAAAATAGTCAATCCTTGAGTAAGATGAATGTGGAGTTGAGTAAAATGTATAGTCTTTTACACTGGGGTTGAGTTCCCTCCACACGTCACAGATTCCCAATTCTTTTAGTAGCATCCGAGTCTTCCTGTTTTGGGTGTTATTTTGATGTGGGGAATTACCAGAAGCATCCCAGTATGGATTCAGTCTAAGATTGAAGTCCCCACCACATACCACTAAACCTTGAGCTTTAGTTATCATTAGGTCGAATACATTTTTATAAAATTTCCAGTTAGCCCCTGGGGGAGCATACACATTCAGCAGGGTGATATCTTCTCCCTCTAGCCGCCCAGTTACCAAACTGTATCTCCCTTCTTTATCTTTGTGTTCTGATTTTTTTTCAAATGTAATTTTGGTTGATATCAATGTCGCTACTCCCCTCCTCCTCCCTGATTTATATGAAGATGAAGAGATCATTTTAAACCCTTGTCTACTGAGTTTATTGTGTTCCACGTCTGTTAGGTGGGTTTCTTGTAAAAGTATTATTCCTGCTTTGTCTTTTTTCATTTTGCCTAGAATCTTGGATCTTTTAACTGGATTCAGGATTCCTTTTACATTATAAGAAATTATTTTGGTTACACCCTGTTTCTCCATTGTGTTGTTTTGTTTAGTATAACTGTGTGGTGGCCCTCTTTTGTGCTACTCAGAAACTGAAAGAACATTAAAAACAAGAAAAACATTAAGAACATAGTGTATAAAACTTTAAAACAAAAAGCTGTCATAAGAACTTCCTGAGCTGAGGTCTTTTTAAAGACCCTGTAAGAGCCTTGATGGAGTGAAGGCTCTGAGGGAAATTCCTCAAACTCTGTTACGTGTTGAGGGCCCTCTCTTACCACTGAAAGTAGTCCCATGCTTTTAACGTGAGTTTCAGAACCCAATCCAAACTTGTAATGATTTTTTTTTTTCCTTTTATGCCTAAACCCTGTGAAATTGTGTGCACCCTCCCACCCCCATCACATCAAACATTCACGCAAAAACAGTATTTGTTAGTATGAGGAGAACATGTGGATTATTGTCACATTTCTATTTTAACAAGTTTTTTTTTTTTTTTTTATTACAAAGACTTATTTGTTTCAAATAATATGATTGTTCCATGAAATGTTTTACCACATGCTGAATATGCATCTCCTTTAATGTTTGTTACCTTGTATGAGGGGGGTTGGATGTGCGGATTGATTCAAGAGAAAAAAAAAAAAAAAAAAAAAAGGTCGCTATTCCAACCTGAAAACGGATAGTTTATCCGCGACGCTCTGGTGCTGGGTTTCCCGCTGCTGGTCCGTGGATTTTGAAGGTCTTTGTGTTGTCCATGTTTGCGCTTTGATCTTCTCACTCGGGTCTGCTGGGGGTTTATATACCGTTATCGGGAGGCCTCTTTTCGCCATGTCAGCTGTTGCTTCTTCCGCCGAATTATAGAGACACGTTTCATCGCCGTAGAAGACCCTTAACTTCGCAGGGAATGGTGTCTGAAAGCGCAATTTCTTCTCTCTTAACACCTTTTTCGCGTCATTGTATTCCCTGCGCTTTTTAAGGACCTCCGGGGCGTAATCGTGTTCCACGTAGACTTTTCTCTCCTGGTGCATAAATCCTTTTTTCTGCCAGGCCAGTCTTACAACCTCTTGTTTTATTTTGAAATTGGAAAATCTTACCAACACCGAACGTGGGGGCGCTTCCGCCACCGGCCTAGCGGCTAATGAACGATGTGCCTTTTCTATCTTCAAGTCGGTGGTTTGTGGAATATCCAATTTCTCTCTTAGTAAGGATTCCACGCATTCTGCCATTGAGTTAAAACCATTTTCGGTTCCTTCTATCAGACCATGAATTCTTATGTTGTCTCTTCTTTGTTTTCCTTCTTGGTCGGTTGGCTTAGCCTCTATAGCTGCTTGTCTTTTGCGTAGGTCTAGCACAGAATCTTCGAGCACTTTTATTCGATCCTCTGTTTCCAAGATTCGGTTCTCGGCCTGGTCCACTCTGCTGTTTGTCCTTTTCAATTCTTCTCTGAATTCCCGAAATTCGGCCGTAACATCTCGGCGAAATCGTCGTAGCTCCTCAAATAGTGATTTCAGGCTAACCCTTTTGTTAGCTATCACCAGTTCCTCGTCTTCTGAACGGAGATCTTCCAGTTCGGATTCTCCGGCCGATACGTGTCCTGGCCTGGAGAATTTCAGTTTCTTCTGTTTTCCTTTAGACATGATGATTTTGTCTTTTGATTTTCACTCCTCCAAAAATCCATTAAGTTTGATTTTCAAGGTGTTATCCTGAATTGGGTCTGAGAACTTCAGTGTTAAGCTGCAGTCGCCATGGCGTCCAGACCGGAAGTCTCAATGTGATTTTCTGGATTTTTTTTTTCTCATTTTGTCTCTCATAGTTGAGGTATACCTATGATGAAAATTGGAGACCTCTCTCATCTTTTAAGTGGGAGAACTTGCACAATTGGTGGCTGACTAAATACTTTTTTACCCCACTGTATAAAAACAAGCTTACTAATATAATGAGGACTTGTAAGAAAGAATTCTACAACAGAATATTAGAGGATAATAAAAATAACTTAAGAGGAATGTGGCAAGTACTCAATGGGACTATTAGTAACCGATCAAAGAATGCTAATTATCCAGAATATTTTTGACATAATTATCAGACCCAGGGAACACACGCTCAGGCTCAAGTGAATACAATTAACCTTTATTTATTCCCAGTGAGTGTGTGAGTGTGTGTATGTGTTGTATGTGTAGTGTAAGAGGAGGTGAAGAATAATGCTGATGTTGTGACCTGGGGAGAGCAGAATGCCGTTCAGCCTGGCAACCCTATAATGACACAGAGCACAGGAGTTAGCACAGTCCACCAATAACAGAGCGTGGTAATGACTGGGGCTTACTTTGCAGATGGACATTGGATGCTCAGGTTGGCCCAGCGGCTACAGCCAGGGAGACAGCGTTCACGACCCACACCAGGATTTGGCTGGTGGCCCTATTGGAGAGATGGAGACTAGAACCGCCGCCAAGAGAGGAAGATGCCGCCGCCGGGGGAATCCACCTGTGCACAGGGGAAGACGACTAACAAGGTGAGTAAACAACAGGCTTACTTGAGGCGAGGAGACGATTCTGGTCTAGGATGAAGAGGCCAGGAAATTGGCTGCTGACGAGAGACGTATTCTGTAGGCAGAATGACAGACGGCTCCGTGCCGGATCTCAGGCAGAGCAGGCTATAAAGCCCGTGGGAGATTGGGAGCAGGTGTGCGTGCAGCTGTAGCAGATAATGGCCCAGAGGGAGCCATGACAATTTTATTGAAAATGACAATTTGATAAATAATATGGAGGATGTGGTCAGTGGTTTCAATAAATTTTTTGTAAACGTTGGTCCTGAATTAGCAAAATCAATAGTGACACCAGAAACAAACAATTTCTGTAAATGAAATAGAAGATAGAAATCCAAACACAATCTTTTTGGGTGCAGTTCATCATCATCGTCATCATCATAGCAGTCTGTCGTGAGCGACAATGACCGTTTCATTTAGGTCTGATCAGATTTCTCCACACAGCTCTGTCCTTAGCCTTCTGCTGCTAGGAACTCCTGTCTATGTCCAATTTCTTCAAGTTTCTTTTTACAGTGTCTTTAAATCTGAGCCTTGGTCTACCCTGATTGCGTTTGCCCTCGCATAACTGTGAGTAGAGTAACTGCCGAGGGAGACGCTGGTGGTCCATCCTCTCAACATGTCCGAGCCATCTCAGGTTCATCTGTATTAGCATGTCCTCCATTGATGGTAGACCAGATCGTTTCAACACTTCTATGTTGGTTATCTTGTCTTTCCATGAGATGTTCATTATGGCTCGAAGATGTCTGGGTGCAGTTACTTAAAAGGAGATTATCGAGACTGTGAGTAAATTTAAGAACAAAAAATCAACTGACTGGAATGAAATTGACATGACAACAGTGAAAAAAGTAATTGAAGGAATTGTTAAACCACTCACCCACATCTGTAACCTGTCATTTCAAACTGGTAAATTTCCAAACAAAATGAAAATAGCAAAAGTAATACCACTATACAAAACAGGAGACAGTCATTATTTCACAAATTACAGGCCGGTCTCTTTACTCTCTCAATTCTCCAAAACACTTGAAAAAATGTTCACTAAGAGACTGGATGATTTCATTGAAAAACACAACCTCCGTACATGCAGCCAGTATGGTTTTAGAGCAGACAAATCTACATCTTTGGCACTGATCGAACTTATAGAAGAAATTACTAGTTGTATAGATAAAAAAAGTTTGCTGTAGGAGTATTTATAGATTTAAAGAAAGCTTTTGACACCATCAACCACAGAATTTTACTGAGGAAATTGGAAAGGCATGGGATAAGAGGGGTCGGACTGAGTTGGGTGGAAAGTTATTTAAGGAACAGACAACAATTTGTACAAATTGGTGAGCACAAATCATCCTTCATGAACATCTCTTGTGGTGTGCCCCAGGGGTCAGTTTTGGGACCCAAACTCTTTATCTTATATATAAATAACATATGCCAAGTATCAAAAATTTTGAAATTTATTTTGTTTGAAAATGACACAAATATCCTTTGCACTGGTGAGATTTTGCAGCAGGTTTTAGAGGTGGTCACAACTGAAATGAAAAGGTTAACGCAGTGGTTCAACAAAAATAAATTATCTCTAAATCTGAAAAAAACAAAAAACAAAACAAAGATTATGTTGCTTGGAAATTATAAAATAAATCATGAAATAATGGTAACGATAGATGATACCAGAATAGAAACAGTACAGGAAAATAAGTTTCTGGGGGTGATGCTAGACAATAAAATCTGCTGGAAACTTCACATCCATCACATCCGGGCCAAGTTGGCAAAATGTATAGGGATACTGGGGAAAACAAGACACATCTTGGACTATAAATCATTGTTCTTACTGTACAATTCACTGTTTCTACCATATCTTAACTACTGTGCAGAGGTCTGTACATTACAAAAAAAAAAAAAAGCTATAAGGATAATAAATAATGTTGGATGTAGAGACCATACCAACTCATTGTTTTTAAAGTCACATGTCATAAGGTTCATGGATTTAGTTAAATTTAAGACAGCACAAGTAATGTACAGGGCAATTGAATGAATGAATGAATGAATGAATGAATCTTTATTTTTTTTCCAGATAGATTAAAAGTAGAGATTAAAAAAGAAACACAATAATATAACAAAGGGGGAAAGAAAATCCAACAAGGTCAAATTAGACAATAACTCCTCTGATTATACAGTTCAACATAAGTTATCCGAAATGGGTGATGGCTGAAGCCGCAGCTTATATTGCCCACCCATATTCCATCAAAGAATTCAAAAGAAAAACAAAACACAAAGAGGACTGTGATGACTCTGATTGATCTCCTGTTTAATTGGAATATGATGCAAATGACGAGCATGTAGAAAATCGAGAGAAGTTACATGTTTCTGATGAATAAAGGCATCCCTAAATAAAATACAAAAGGTGATAAAATGATAAACAGGAGGGAATTGTCAGAAAATTGTATATACATGTTATCATTTTATATCCATTTTATATAATCAAGTGTATATTGTACGCATATTATCATCTTTTATAAAAGACATAAGTTCATTGCACACTGTTTCATTTTTGGATAATGAGAAGACTTACTGAGTGTCCTTCACGTGTAAGACTAAGATGTGCTTAGTTTGAGAAGTAAAACTGTCTCACTAGATAAAACTGTGTATTTGATAAGGGGTCTGGGAATAAGGGAAAATTAATCTTGTTCTCCTATGAAATGCTGTGACTATGATTAACTTGGAGTCTAGACTTTACACCTGCAAGGTCATGCTGTTCTCCTTTTGGGCTGATGTTTGCATATTCCTGTTATGACTGTATATGGTATAAAAGCCTTTGAATTGTTGGAAATGTTTAGTGCTGAATTTTCTGTAAAAGGTATGCACTCCTTGCTTGCAAGTAAAAAACTCATATGAGAAATAATATTCTGTGTCATGAATCTTTATTGAGGTAACAAACTAATATACGATCACTCTGAGTTTTCAGATTCTGACATAACTAAACAAGAGCGATTACAATTCAGAACATAGCTAAGACAAAATGTGACAAAAAAAACTAAGCAACAACACAACGCAGACTGGATATGACAATCCTTATGTGATTTTACATGTCATCTTGTATATATGTTTGGAATATTTTTTACTTTAGTTTTTGTCCAAAATCGTTCCATAATCTGACTCTTTGCACTGAAACACAGTGTTGCTTGGTGGTAGTTCTCACTGAAGGTTTTTGAAATATACATGTTCCTCTGAAATGATATTGTTTCTCCCTTATTTGGAACAACTTTTGGATATTTGCGTGCAGTGATATATTCTTCACTTTAAACATTATTACTGCAGTTTTAAAGTCAACCAGATCTTTCAACTTGAGAGCTTTTAATTTAAGAAAACGTGGGTTTGTTGGTTCCCTGTAAGCAGCTTTGTTTATTATTCTAATAGCTCTCTTCTGAAGCATAAAGACTGGATATATGTTTGTTTTATGTGTATTTTCCCATACTTCAGTACAATATGTCATGTATGGGAGTATTAATGAATGATACAAGGTATATAGTGTGGGTTGATTCAGCAAATATTTCACTCTGTGTAGTATTGCAGTTGATTTGGATATTTTACCTTTAATATAATTAATATGTGACTTCCAACACAGTTTATTATCAATTATTACTCCAAGAAATTTAGTTTCGGATACCATTTCAACCTCTACACCATTTACACTGAGTTTAGATACTAAGTTGTTGTGATGGTAGTTAAAAACTATAAATTTTGTCTTACTTAAATTGAGCTGTTGTGGGTACGGGCTCTGGTAATATTAAAACAGTTCGGACTAAGACGGTGAGTGTGTTTGCTACCCGTTTTCATCGTGATTTGGAAGCTGACACTTTATCTGCATATCTTAAAGATAAGCTTGGACGAGAAGTTTTCTGTCAGAAAATCCTCACTGGGAACGGCAGGGTTGGCTCATTTAAAGTAACGGCGGAATGCTCTGAGGTGGGGGACATGTACCAGCCAGAGCTCTGGCCAGAGGGCGCATTGGTGTGGCGATATTATGAGCCCCGGGGGGCTGGGAGGGCTGGAGCTAGTGGAGCGGCTGCTGTGGAGAATATGCGGGCACCCACGCATGATGGTGATCTTTCTTAACTCTTCCTCCTTTTTTGATGGGTATTAAGGTCATGTCTTACAACTGTCGTGGTCTTAAATTGGGGCAAAGTGCTGGGGAGAAAGCTCACCGGTTAGTTATTGACAATTTATTGAACAATTGTGATATTTTGTGCCTTCAGGAGACGTTTCTTTCAGAACAAGACTTGGAACGTTTGAACTGTCTTAACCCTGATTTCCATGGTGCTGGGGAGTCTACATCTGACCTCAGCAAGGGGATTATCAGGGGGAGGATACCTGGAGGTGTGGCTGTCCTCTGGAGAAAGTGTCACGCCGCGCCGCTCATCAGCGGCGCCACCTGCTCGCACACCTGTCAACCATCAGCGGCGGGGAATATAAGCCGCCTCGCCCTGAGCTTCGGCCTGGAGCCGTTAGACTTCATCTCCCTTCCATGAGAAGCAATTACTCTTTCTTCAGCACCACGCTAAGCGGTAAGAAGATCACTTACCTCATCTTTCCAGTCTGCTCCCCTGTGCACAGGTGGATTCCTCGGCGGCGGACAATTCCGTCCTTCGTCCCTCCTCGCTGCTGCACCGAGTCCTGCAGGTGGCTGTCTCCCGGGGTCCCGTCTTTGAAGTGCCAGTCATCTGTCCCATACAAGTAAGCTTCTCTCCCTCGCCTATTCTCCTCCTGTGTTGGTGTGTGCCCATCACCCTGTGTCTGTTCTCTCCCATAGGGTTGCCGGCTGAACGGTCTCCTACCTCTGTGCCCGAAGCAGACGCCACCACCAACACATTAACATTCCGCAGACACACACCCATACATCCCTGTTGTTAATAAACAGTTTGAACTACTCTGAGCCTGTGTGTGTGCGTCTCCTGAGCCGAACGTTATGTCAGTACGGCTCCAGCAGAGCGGCTCGGCAGACGGCGGGCTCGCACACCGGTTTACCACCCTCGAGGCTCGAGTGGATCAAGTTGTTTATCAGCAACAGGTGATCCTAAATCAATTAGTAAATTTAACTAACCGATTGAACCGCCTGGACCCCCAACAGCCGTTCCCCCCGGCTCGCCAGGGTGGCGCGGCTCCTGCTGTTCCAGCGGCCGTCCAGCTGGCTCCTGTGGCACCGGTTCGGCTCACACCGATTCCGACCCCCGCCCGCTTTAGCGGTAAGCTCGGTGGAGCGTGGGGGTTCATTATGCAGTGGAGATTTTCCCTCGGATCACAGCCGAATTGGTTACATAGGGAATCTTCTGGAGGGGCGTGCGTTAACTTGGACCTACGCCGTAATGGCGAGGCCCAGTTATGCCACCCTCACCTACGACCAATTCGTGAGGCGCTTTCTGGAGGTCTTTGACCATTCTCAAACTGAGATGGTCCAGGTCGATCGGCTTCTTGCTCTCCAGCAGGGAAGCCGGTCGGCCGCGGACTACGCGGTCGACTTCCGGGTAGCGGCGGAGGAATTGGGCTGGGAGGAACGCTCCCTCTGCGGCCTGTTCCTCCGCAGCCTCAATGATGATCTGAGGGATGAACTGGCTGGACGGGATATCCCTGAAACGCTAGCGGAGCTAACTTCCCTAGCCATCAGCTTGGACAACAGGCTGCGCGAGCGCTCCTCAGGACGGAAGTCGTCTACTTCGCGCCCTCGGGGAGCCTCGCTGCGCCTGCCCCAAGCTCGCCCCCTGGCGGCGCCGCCACCATCGTGCCCCGAGGAGTCGGAGCCGATGGTGACGGGCTGGACAAAGCTCTCCCCGGCAGAGAGACAACGCCGCCGTGAGTTGAATCTCTGCATGTATTGCGGAGACAGTCAACACACGGTGGAGCTTTGTCCACAAAAAGCCAAACGGCGGGGTCCGCGAGTCATTGTAGGGGGCCTCGCGGATGTCAATCGGTTAGATCCACTCACTCAATTGAAGCTGCCCATCCGTTTCTGCCACAACCCCACTGGGCATCTCACCCACGCACTGGTGGATTCGGGCGCAGAAGGCAGCTTCATTTCACAGAGCCTGGCAACCTGTTTGGGCATCCGCTGTCAGGCACTGAGGAATCCCATCTCCCTAGTCAACCTCTCCTGTGCCTCCCTTGGGAGAGTGTCACACCAAACCATCCCTGTACCGGTCATCATCTCGGGAAACCACCGGGAGGAGATGACCTTCTACGTCCTTCCCAACTCTGTGTCGCCCGTCATCCTGGGGTATCCCTGGCTTCGTCTTCATAACCGGGTCCTGGATTGGAGATCAGCTGGGGTATCGGCATGGAGTACATTCTGCATGGGCACCTGCTTTCAATCCGCTGCCTGCTCTCCGTCCGGTCCTCCCCC
Source organism: Pholidichthys leucotaenia (assembly GCA_020510985.1). Lineage (NCBI taxonomy): Eukaryota > Metazoa > Chordata > Actinopteri > Cichliformes > Pholidichthyidae > Pholidichthys > Pholidichthys leucotaenia. The sequence continues at coordinate 91,976,307 of CM035841.1, forward strand.
TGCGACGGACGCTGCACCCCCGGACCTGTCTCTGGTGCCTCCGGAATTTCACGACCTGGGTATGGTGTTCAGCAAGACGAAAGCTACGTCTCTCCCCCCTCATCGGCCCTATGACTGTGCCATCAACTTCCGCCAGGGGGCTCCCTTACCTTCTGGTCGGCTTTACAGCCTGTCAGCGCCGGAGAAGGAGACGATGAACGCATACCTGAAGGAGTCATTAAGTGCTGGGATAATCCGCCCATCATCGTCACCCGTGGGGGCAGGGTTCTTCTTCGTGGGAAAAAAGAATGGGTCCCTCCGCCCTTGTATCGACTACCGGGCCCTCAACGATATCACGGAGAAGGACCGTTATACCCTGCCCCTCATGGACACTGCCTTCCACTCCCTCCAGGGGGCGACCTGGTTCACCAAGCTGGATCTACGCAGCGCTTACCACCTCGTCCGGATCCGGGAGGGAGATGAGTGGAAGACAGCCTTCCATACCCCGAACGGCCACTTTGAATACCTGGTAATGCCGTTCGGGTTGACCAACGCTCCTGACGTCTTTCAGCGCCTCATAAATGACGTCCTCCGGGACTTCATCGGCCTTTTCGTGTTCGTCTACCTGGACGATATTCTCATCTTCTCCAAGTCCAGGGACGAGCACCAGGTCCACGTGAGGCGGGTCCTCCAAAGATTGCTGGAGAATCGTCTGTACGTGAAGGCAGAAAAATGTGAATTTTACGCCAGGACTACGTCCTTCCTGGGGTTCATCATCGCCCACGACAAGGTGCTCCCAGACCCAGAGAAGGTGAAAGTGGGGGTGGAATGGCCTACACCTGCATCCCGGAAGCAGGTGCAACAGTTCGTTGGCTTCGCCAATTTCTACCGCCGCTTTGTCCCCAACTTCAGCTCCATCGTTGGACCACTGACCCGCCTCACGTCCCCGAAGGTCCCGTTCCGGTGGACCAAAGAGGTCGCTGCCGCCTTTAAGGCGCTGAAGGCGGAGTTCTCCTCCTCCCGGGTCCTTCGCCAGGTCGACCCCGCGCTGCAGTGCATCGTAGAGGTAGACGCCTCGGACACGGGAATGGGGGCAGTGCTGTCCCAGCGGTTGCCGGACGATGGCGCCAAACGGCCCTGCGCCTTCTTCTCCCGGCGCTTGTCCCCGGCGGAGAGGAACTACGATGTGGGGGACAGAGAGCTCTTGGCCATCAAACTCGCCCTGCAGGAGTGGCGCCACTGGCTAGAGGGGGCAAACCTGCCGTTCGTGGTCCTCACGGACCACAAGAACTTAGAATATCTACGATCTGCCAAGCGCCTGAACGCCCGCCAGGCGCGTTGGTCTTTGTTCTTCACCAGGTTCCAATTTTCAATCACCTTCAGGCCTGGCTCTAAGAACGGCCTGCCTGATGCCCTCTCTAGGCAGTTCACTCCCGTGGAGTCGGAGGAGACGCCCCACTCCATCCTGCCCAGGTCGTGTGTCGTGGGAGCCATCTCGTGGGACATCAAGAGCAAGATCCGGAAGGCACAGGAGGTGGAACCTGACCCTGGCAGCGGACCTGAGGGGAGGCTGTTCGTGCCATCCGCGGTCCGAGGAGAGGTCATCCACTGGCTACACACCTCCAAGCTCACCTGTCACCCTGGCACCTCCCGGATGATAGACCTCCTCCAACGGTCCTTTTGGTGGCCAGGCCTGCGGAGGGATGCAGCCCGCTACGCCCGGGCTTGCCCAATCTGTGCCACCTGCAAGTCGGGAAATGCCCCTCCAGCGGGTCTGCTCCAGCCCCTGCCCGTCCCTGGCAGGCCCTGGTCGCACATCGCGTTGGATTTTGTCACCGGACTCCCCGTCTCCAACTCCTATGACACCATCCTGACCATCGTGGACCGCTTCTCCAAGGCCGTGCACTTCGTCCCCCTGCGAGGCCTCCCTACTGCCCTGGAGACGGCGGACCTCCTCGTCCAACATGTGGTCAGGCTGCACGGGATTCCGGTGGACGTGGTCTCGGACCGGGGCCCCCAATTTTCATCTGAGGTTTGGAGGTCATTCTGCAACGCCATCGGAGCCAAGGTGAGCCTCTCCTCCGGCCATCACCCCCAATCCAATGGGCAGTGTGAGCGGACCAATCAGGAACTGAAGGCTGCGCTCCGCTGTGTGACCAGATCCAAACCCACGTCCTGGAGCAACCATCTTGCCTGGGTTGAATATGCTCATAATACCGCTTGCTCTTCTGCTACAGGGATGTCTCCCTTCAAGGCGTCCCTGGGTTACGACCCCCCGCTGTTTCCGGAGCAGGAGAGTGAGGTGACTGTCCCCTCAGTTAAAGCACATCTCAGGCAGTTCCGCTCCACCTGGGCTGCCGCGCGCAGTGCGCTTTTACGCACAGCGGAGCGCAACAGGACTGTGGCGGACCGGCATAGAAGACCTGCCCCGGCGTATAGAGTTGGGCAACGTGTCTACGTTTCCACCCAGGACGTCACTCTAAAAGGCGAGAGGAGAAAGCTGGCACAGCGCTTCATGGGTCCCTACCCCATCACCCGGATCATCAACCCGGTGGCTGTGCGCGTGGCTATTTCCCCCTCCCTCCGCATCCATCCCACCTTCCACGTGTCAAAGGTGAAGCTGGCAGTCACCGACCCCCTTTGCCCTCCTCCTGCGGCGCAACCCGTGCCCCGGATGATTGGTGGCCATCCTGCCTGGTCCGTCTCCTCCATCCTAGACTCCCGGCGCCGGGGTCGCGGGTTGCAGTACTTGGTGGACTGGGAGGGCTATGGGCCCGAGCATCGACAGTGGGTGCCCCCGTCGTTCGTGTTGGACCCATCGCTCATCGCCGACTTCCACCGAGCGCACCCTGAGAAGCCATCGCCAGGAGGCGCTGCTAGAGGGGGGAGTACTGTCACGCCGCGCCGCTCATCAGCGGCGCCACCTGCTCGCACACCTGTCAACCATCAGCGGCGGGGAATATAAGCCGCCTCGCCCTGAGCTTCGGCCTGGAGCCGTTAGACTTCATCTCCCTTCCATGAGAAGCAATTACTCTTTCTTCAGCACCACGCTAAGCGGTAAGAAGATCACTTACCTCATCTTTCCAGTCTGCTCCCCAGTGCACAGGTGGATTCCTCGGTGGCGGACAATTCCGTCCTTCGTCCCTCCTCGCTGCTGCACCGAGTCCTGCAGGTGGCTGTCTCCCGGGGTCCCGTCCTTGAAGTGCCAGTCATCTGTCCCATACAAGTAAGCTTCTCTCCCTCGCCTATTCTCCTCCTGTGTTGGTGTGTGCCCATCACCCTGTGTCTGTTCTCTCCCATAGGGTTGCCGGCTGAACGGTCTCCTGCCTCTGTGCCCGAAGCAGACGCCACCACCAACACATTAACATTCCGCAGACACACACCCATACATCCCTGTTGTTAATAAACAGTTTGAACTACTCTGAGCCTGTGTGTGTGCGTCTCCTGAGCCGAACGTTATGTCAGAAAGAAGCTGGACTCCTTGATAAAAGTGGTCCGACTTGGTGTAGATTGGTGTACAGTTTAATTGTAATGATAAGGAATTCCTTATTATTAATGTATATACGCCATTTGAGTGTCAACAGAATGAGGATGAATATTTAAATAAGCTTGCCTTTATTAATTCTTATATGCAAGACTATAATAATACTTGTATTTTTATTATGGGGGACTTGAATGCAGACATATCTGACACTGACTCCTTATTTGCAAAACATATGTATCATTTTTGTTATGAGAACAACTTAATCTTGTCAAGTAAGGTACTAATGCCTCCTGATAGTTATACCTATATAAGTGAGGCTTGGCACACTACATCCTGGCTAGATCATTGCATCAGCACTGGTGATGCACATGCTTCTTTGGGTGGCATGAGTATTTATTATGGGTTAGCAATGTCTGATCATATACCGTTTGAGATGATAATTAATGTTGACTGTCTACCTGCACTTTGTCAAAATGTCAGTCAGGATGAGGTGGGAAAATTAGACTGGGACACTCTTTCTGAGGAAGAAATTGTAGAATATTGTGTTCGTACAGATAAATCCTTGAATAAAATATGTCTTCCTAGAGATGCTGTAATGTGCAGCGATGTGAACTGTAGCATTGTTGAGCATAAGAAAGACCTTTGTAGTTTGTACAATGCTATAGTTAACTCCCTGTATAAGGACAGTAAGCCTTATTATAAGAAAATACGTAAAACACATAATGTTAGACCTGGCTGGAATGAGGCCGTAGCTGTGCCTTATTCTGAAGCTCGGGAAGCATATAAAGCATGGGTGGTGGCTGGGAGACCCAGAGAAGGGCCAGAATTTGAGATGAAGAAATGTACAAATGCAAAGTTTAAGTATGCTATTCGTCATATTTCTAAAAATGAGCAGCTAATGAGAAGTAATTCCTTGGCCAAGAAATTGTTAGATAAGAATGTCACAGATTTTTGGAAGGAGCTTAGACAGATTAGTAACAGTAAAACGTCTTTGCCCTGTACTTTGGAAGGCATTTCAGGTACAGAAAATATTGTGGATCTATGGCGGCAACACTTTTGCTCATTATTTAATTCAACTAAGGATGAAACTTATAAGGTAGGGAAAGTAGAAAGGGACGATTCGCTCCTGATTGACACTCATGCAGTGACCAAAGCCATTAGAGAGCTATCAGATAACAAAGCAAGTGGTTTAGACTGTATTTCTGCTGAGCATCTTAAATATGCTAGCTCAAGAATTGCTCCTCTTCTTGCAATCTGTTTCACCAGCTTCATGATTCATGGGATGTTACCAGAATCTTTATTGTCTGTTGTGTTGGTACCAGTCATTAAAGATAAAGCTGGCAAGCTGTGTAGCCTGGATAATTACAGGCCCATAACTACAGCCAATATAATATCTAAAGTACTGGAAAAAATCATGTTTGAAAAATTAAATGTATTCATCAAATCTACTGATCATCAATTTGGATTCAAACCCCATCATGGAACAGATCTGTGCATATATGCTTTAAAAGAAATTATAAATAAGTACAGAAATCAAAATTCTTCAGTTTTTCTGTGTTTTATTGACGCCTCCAAGGCGTTTGATTGTGTTAATCACAGGATATTGTTTAGGAAAATGATTGACAGGGGGGTTCCCAAGTACTTAGTACGTTTCCTGATTTACTGGTACGCACATCAGAAGATGCTGGTGAAATGGGGGAAGAGTCATTCATCCCCATTTGGTGTGAGCAGTGGTGTCAGACAGGGCAGTATACTGTCCCCTATTCTATTTAATCTTTACATGGATGAGTTGTCAAAGCAATTGAATGCCTGTAAAACTGGGTGTTTAATAGGGAATAAGTTAGTGAATCATTTTATTTATGCTGATGATCTAGTTATTCTCAGTCCAAGTAGTGCTGGTCTTCAGGAGTTATTAAGAATGTGTAGTGCTTATGGAGAGGAAAATGTGTGCTGATTTGCCGCACTAAAGAAGATTTGTTAATGAAATTCCCGGTCTTTGAATTGGCAGGCAGGGAATTAATTGTCAGGGATAAAATTAAATATCTGGGACATTTTATTAATGATAGAATGACTGATGATGATGATATTTTCAGACAACGCTGCAAAATCTACATGCAAGCAAATATTCTTGCATGCAGATTTGGTTTTTGTTCGGATGAGGTGAAACTGGTTCTTTTTAAAACCTATTGTACACCTTTATACACTGCTCATTTATGGATAAATTATAGGAAACAAAGTATGCAGAAATTACAGGTTGCTTACAATGATGCCTAAAGAATTTTACTTAAAAAGCCTCGATGGTGCAGTGCTTCCGAGTTATTTGTCTCATCACGTGTAAATACTCTGCATGCAGTAATAAGGAATCTTATGTATAAATTCATCTGTCGGCTTGATGTATCTAGAAATGAAATCATTCAAGTCATGTCTAGCATTAAGCTCAGTTCTATTCACTGTCAGTCACAGTTTAGAAGGCACTGGTACAGTTGTCTTTTTAAGTCTTTTTAAAGTCTGTACTGTCTTTGTACTTCTCTTAGCAGTTGTGTTTTTTGTAACTTTTTGATTGTTTCAACTGTCTTGTTTTTTTTTTACTTTTTTTGATGGACCTTTGATGGACCTTGAGTCTGGAATAAAGTCTTTGATTGATTGATTGATTGAGCGTTAATTTGTTTGAATCAAACCACAGTTTAAGCTTTCCTAATTCCTTTCCGAGTGTATCCAAAAGTTGTTCCAAATTGCTTCCACTGCATAATAAATTAGTGTCATCAGCAAACAATATTAAATCAATTTTTTCCGAAACTTTACATATATCATTTATATACATATTGAATAACAATGGCTCCAAAACTGAACCCTGTGGGACTCCACAAGTAGCCTTCAGTAACTGTGAGTTTTTGTTACCAACACATACACTACCGTTCAAAAGTTTGGGGTCACTTAGAAATTTCCTTATTTTTGAAAGAAAAGCACTTTTTTTCAATGAAGATAACTTTAAACTAATCAGAAATACACTCTATATATTGCTAATGTGGTAAATGACTATTCTAGCTGCAAATGTCTGGTTTTTGGTGCAATATCTACATAGGTGTATAGAGGCCCATTTCCAGCAACTATCACTCCAGTGTTCTAATAGTACAATGTGTTTGCTCATTGCGTCAGAAGGCTAATGGATTATTAGAAAACCCTTGGGCAATCATGTTAGGTCTGCAATGCTGTAATTGCTGCAAATGGAGGATTCTTTGACGAAAGCAAAGTTTGAAGGAAAAAAATATTATTTCAAATACAAATCATTATTTCTAACCTTGTCAATGTCTTGACTATATTTTCTATTCATTTTACAACTCATGGTGGTAAATAAGTGTGACTTTTCATGGAAAACACAAAATAATTGTCTGGGTGACTCCAAACTTTTGAACGGTAGTGTACATACTGATATCTGTTCTTTAAGTAACTACACAACCAGGACAGTGCTACCCCCCTAATACCACAATTTTGTAGTTTCTTTAATAATAAATTATGATCCACTGTATCAAATGCTTTTTTAAGATCCAGGAATACCCCAAATTAATACTCTTTATTTTCAATGGCAGTTGATATTTTTTCTATAAATTCCATTAGAGCAAATGCAGTTGTCCTCTTGTGTCTGAACCCATATTGCTGCTCACACAATAAATTGTTCTTCAGTATGAAGTTGTCAATTCTCTCATCAGAATATTTTTTCAAGTATCTTGGAAAATTACAGCAATTAATAATCAACTCCCAACTAATATACAAAAAATATTCAAAAAAAGAGACAATGATTATAATTTGAGAGGAGACTTAAACTTCACAAAACCAAAGGTACGGACAACTAAGAAAAGTATGTGCATATCTGTCTGAGGGGTGGATTTGTGGAACAGTCTGGAGCTGGAACTGAAACTATGTACAAACAGAAATCAATTCAAAAATAGGTATAAACATTATTTGCTGAAAGAATATATTGTGGAAGATGTGAAAATGACGAGGCAGTGTTCTTTCTCAGAGTCAGCTTTATTCACATCTCCATCATTTCAAAGCAGAAGAAAAAAGAGAATGAAACAGTCAACTCTCGTCCTTAAATATCAGGGACTTCACACCTCATGGATCACATGTCACACAGACCACCTTGCATAATAAAGACAGTCACAATGCATTCCACCACCTTGCATAATAAAGACAGTCACAATGCATTTCACTCCATTATATCACTTCCACTGTCTCTCATGCATCCTTTAATCGACCCCCCACAGTCTCCAGCCTTGCATAACAAGGCTAAGATTCCTGCCTTTGTTCTGGCCTAAAATGCGAGTCACAGAACTGGTCCAACAGGTCCACTGAGTGTTCACCACACAAGCCCCCCCAGCATTTTAGAAACACAGAACAACCAGAAGATAACCACATGCATGTCGTGATAGCATCAATACACATCAGTCCACATGCTGGATAGGCTTCAGCCTCCTGCCGAATCTGCTGTAGCTGGGGTTCACCGTCTCTGCGGCATTGTCACGCTGGGGGTTTGCCGTCTGGGGGCGGAAACCCTTTGTCAGTCTCTGCGGGTGTTCTGGGGAAACATTACTTTGGGAACCATTACCGTGTGAAACCCTCCGTGATGGTCTACCTCGCCGCAGGGCCTTTGCCAACAGCACTTCCTCATCTGCCACCACAAAAGCGGGTTTAAAAAAGCGGGTTTAAAAAAGCGGGTTTTAAAAAACTTCCTCATCTGCCACCACAAAAGCGGGTCTATGCCAATTTTCTCTTTCCTACCCCCCAAATCTAGCAAAAACTGCTTGTCCCCTGTTTCTAGCACTCTGAATGGTCCGTCGTAAGGTGGTCGAAGTGGGGTTCGATGCGCATCGTGTCTAACAAAAACAAACTCTGCGTTCTTCAAAGTTTTAGGCACAAAAACGCATGGAAAACTGTGGTGCGCGGGGCCGGGCAGCGTGCTTGATTCTATGTTACTCCGCAACAGCTGAGACGGGGAGACGTTTGGCGAAGGGTTATCTGGGAGAAACTCCCCAGGCAGCCGGAGTGGCTGCGCAAACACGAGCTCCGCTGGTGAGGCTTCTAAGTCCTCTTTAGGTGCCGAACGCAACCCCAATAACACCCATGGTAACTTGTCAACCCAATTTGAATCCGTCAGTGACGCTCTGAGAGCCGCTTTCAATGACCTATGAAAACGTTCGCATAACCCGTTAGCCTGCGGATTGTACGCGGTTGTGCGGTGAATTGTGACACCCAGGCTGTGGGCCATTGTTGACCAAAGCTCGGAAACAAATTGCGGGCCTCTGTCGGATGTAATGTCCGACAGAACACCGAAGCGCGCCACCCAAGCTGTTAAAAACGTGCGCGCCACTTCCTCGGCCGTGGTTGATGCCAGCGGGACCACTTCAGGCCAGCGCGTGGTGCGGTCCACCATTGTCAGAAGATGTGTGCACCCCTGTGACAGCGGGAGGGGTCCAACGAGGTCCACATGAACGTGATCAAACCTCTTGGCCGGAATGTGAAACTGTTCTAAAGGAGCCCTCGTGTGCCTGTGTACTTTGGCTCATTGACACACCGTGCAGGCTGCTGCCCACTCTTTGACCTGTTTACGGAGGCTCGGCCATACAAATTTCTCTCCCACCATTTTGACCGACGCGCGCACTCCAGGGTGCGCCAAAGAATGAACCAAGTCAAAAACGCGCCGGCGCCACGCGGCCGGTACTACTAGACGCGGCCGTCCAGTGGAGACATCGCCGATTAGGGGGGCATACCCTCTTGCAGCACCCTGCTCTCCAGCCTTAACCCTGTTGGTCCAGACTGGAGCGCGCGCACGTCCACGTCATTAACCTGCTCCGCGGCCATGGCTGCATAATCTACCCCTACGCTGACTGGAGCCGCCACGGCGCGCGAGAGGCAATCTGCCACTACATTGAGTTTGCCCGCCACATGCTGAATATCAGTGGTAAACTCTGATATCGCGGCCAGCTGTCTCTGCTGCCGGCCTGACCAAGGTTCTGAAACCTTGGCCATTGTGAATGTTAGTGGCTTGTGGTCAATGAACGCGGTGAAGGGGCTTCCTTCCAGCCAGAACTGGAAGTGGCGAATGGCCAAGTGGCGAGCTAACAACTCCCTGTCGAGCGCGCTGTATTTACGTTCACTATCACGCAAAGTCCTGCTAAAAAAGGCGAGCGGCTGCCAAGCTCCGGCTACATGCTGCTCCACGACCGCCCCTATAGCCACATCTGACGCGTCAGTAGTGAGCGCTATGCGGGCCGTTGGGTCCGGATGCGCCAACAACGCAGCATTGGCCAGGGCTGCCTTGACTTCTGAGAACGCTCGCTCTCGCTCCGGGGACCATTCGATCTTATTCGCGGGTTTTTGTTTTTTGAGCGCGGCGTACAGTGGTTGCATGAGCTATGCTGCACGGGGGAGGAAACGGTTATAAAAATTCACCATTCCCAAAAACTCCTGTAAGGCCTTGACCGTTTGTGGCTGGGGAAAATTTGTTACCGCGCGCACTTTGTCAGGCAGCGGAACCACTCCTTCTGGAGAGACGCGATGCCCCAAAAAATCAATCTGCGTCACCCCAAACTGACACTTCGCTGGGCTGATTATCAAACCGTGCTCTCCCAACCTCCGGAAAACTGCTGTGAGGAGGTTTTCGTGTTCATCTTCGGACGCGCTGGCTACTAAGATGTCGTCCAGGTAGACGAATACGAAAGGGAGATCGCGCAACACCACGTCCATCATGCGTTGGAACGTCTGCGCAGCGCCTTTAAGCCCAAATGGCATGCGCAAAAACTCGAAAAGACCAAACGGAGTTATTACCGCTGTTTTGGGTATGTCCTCAGCGCGCACTGGGACTTGGTGGTAACCGTGGACCAAGTCTATCTTAGAAAAAACGCGCGCCCCCGCCAAATGAACGGAAAAATCTTGGATATGCGGGATTGGGTAGCGGTCGTGCGCTGTGGCGTTGTTCAACCTGCGGAAATCACGGCAAGGTCACCACGAGCCATCAGCTTTCGGGACCATGTGAAGCGGGGAAGCCTATGGGCTGTTCGAACGCCTGATGATGCCCAACCTTTCCAGGTTGGCGAACTCCTCGCGCGCTATGGTCAGTTTAGCTGCGTCCAAGCGCCGAGCTTTTGCAAATACGGGCGGTCCAGTGGTAGTAATAAAATGTTCCACCCCGTGTTTAGCGACGGCTGCTGAAAATGTGGGGACCGTGAGTGCTGGGAACTGAGTGTGCAGTGTGTGGAACTTACCGCTTGCAGCTGTGACGTTGGCTTGTGCTGTTGGCGGGGCCACTCGGGCTGTACAGGGAATAGAATCAAAAGAAAGTGCATTAACCAGGCGCCTGTTAGCGAGATCAACCAACAAACCATGTGAACACAGAAAATCAGCCCCCAACATATTGAAATTCACTGCTGCTATGACAAAAGTCCACTCAAATGTACGGCCATGTAGAGACAGAAGCAGAGTCCTCTCACCAAAGGTCTTAATTTCCGAGTCGTTCACTGCTGCTACCCCGGGACCTCTGGAACCTGCCAGCCGGTCAGCGTAGGAAGGTGTGATGAAACTCAACTGGGAGCCTGCGTCCATGAGGGAATGCCTCCCGGAGCGTGCGTCCTTCAAGTAGAGCAGCTTGTTCTCCTCCACGAGGGCCGCAGCTGCTACCGACCCCCGGTCTTGGCGTTTCCTGAGCGCTTGAACTGGCATGGTGGTATACATTTGCGTGCCTTCTCTGCAAAGCGGCGATGGTAGAAACAGAGGGTGTCTCCTCCGCGATCCTTGGCCGCCGCCGCCGCCGTCGTCGGTGATTCTGCTACCGCCGTCTCTGGCTCTCTGCCATCTCCGGTCGCCACGCCGAACTCCGTCGCTGCTGCGGTGGTCGCGCGCTGTTTGCTGGCGTTGAGAATCCGATGCGCCTCCTGGGCCAGCGCGCGGAAGTCCCGCTGGGCCAACAACGGCGAACTGGCCAGGGCCGCTCTCGTGGCTGATGGTAGGGTCCTGAGGAAAATGTGGGTGAAGATGAAATGGTCGTCGTCTGAGCCCTTCAACCTCAGCATGTTCTCCATCAGGTCAATGGGCATGCAATCTCCCAAGTCGTTCAGCGCCAGGAGTCTCTCTGCTCTCTCCTTGACTGAGAGAGTGAAGCGCTGGATGAGTGCAGCCTTCAACGCGCCGTATTTGTCGCTGGCTGGTGGCTGCTCCAGTAGGCTCTCCACATGCCGAGCCGTGCGGTTATCGAGCTTTGCAACCACATGGTAGAACTTTGTGTCATCAACCGTTATCCTCCGGAGGGCGAACTGTGCCTCAACCAAGTGGAACCAGGAGCGCGGGTTGTCCTGCCAAAAGTCCGGTAGCTGGACCGTAGCGGCATACGCTTGGCTGGGGGCTCCCGATGAGTCTGGCCCCGGGAAATTCTCCTCTTGTTGCATGCTACGTCTTAGGGTCACCAGTGTGGAAGATGTGAAAATGACGAGGCAGTGTTCTTTCTCAGAGTCAGCTTTATTCACATCTCCATCATTTCAAAGCAGAAGAAAAAAGAGAATGAAACAGTCAACTCTCGTCCTTAAATATCAGGGACTTCACACCTCATAGATCACGTCACACAGACCACCTTGCATAATAAAGACAGTCACAATGCATTTCCCCACCTTGCATAATAAAGACAGTCACAATGCATTTCACTCCATTATATCACTTCCACTGTCTCTCATGCATCCTTTAATCGACCCCCCACAGTCTCCAGCCTTGCATAACAAGGCTAAGATTCCTGCCTTTGTTCTGGCCTAAAATGCGAGTCACAGAACTGGTCCAACAGGTCCATTGAGTGTTCACCACAATATGTTAGAGGGGTAGTATTTATATGTACGATTCACTATGCTCACTCTGGGACACTATGGAATGGTAGGTGGGACACTACTGTGTATATCTGTGTTGTTTGGGGCTGGGTTTTGATGTATGGACTGTATGTATGTTGGGATGGATGGGTATCAATGTTGATATGTACAAAATATAGTTAATTGTCTACTTGGGATCTTAAATGAGGTAATTTGTATATATTTCACATGGGTTGTATTTAGGGAAAAGAGGAATTGGAGTAAATAAGTGTTCACTTCTTCCTTCTCCCTTTCGATCACTGTATACTGTCACTTTTATTGCACTTGTCATTTGTTTTGGGTTTTTTTACTTTTTTGTTTGAAATAAAGTATGTATCTATCTATCTATTACACTTAGCCGTGCCGAGTCTGATGGCAGTCTACCCACGGACACTAGTTCCAGGTTTGTTTGAAGTTTAAAAAAAATGTGTTGAATGTTAACAATGTGGACTGATATGGGGTTTCTAATACACCAAATTGGGGAGGGTTTGAATTTTGTGTGTTTTTTATTTTGCAAAGTGGGAGGAGAATGTGATGTTGGGGTTTGGTAGAATATGCGGTGTGATGACGCAGCTGGCTGGTGATGTCATCACACCGGCATATATATATGGGAGAGCCTATGGCAAGTCTCTTTTACCTCACTACCCTGTACAGCTCAGGGAGCTGGGTCAACAACACTGGCTAACGCTATAGCTCCAGGGGGTAAATACCAGCATTTACTTGCACAGTTCCTAGCATTCACGGTCCCAACTTTTTCGGCTATGGTAACCAAACACAGGGTCCAACATTTTATAACTGTCGCAGAGTCAGTAAAAGCATTCCTACTTGGCTTTCCAAGTGGGTTGACCCTATTGGCGACACAGGTAGAGTGCTGAACTCTGAGGCTGCGTGTCCACCAAACGCGTTTTTTCCACTCTGGGCGGCTATTTTCCATTCATTCTCTATGTAGTCCAGCGTTTACAGTGCTGCGCACCCACGGCGCTCAAACGCACTCGGCAGTGGCCGTTTTTTGTCGCAGCACTCAGAGCGCTCAGAGTTGAAAAAAGTTCAACTTTTCAGAGACTGCAGCTGAGCTTGTCAATGTCAGACCTAAGCAACCAATCAGAACTGCTGTGTGGGCGAGACATAGGACGCCAGTACTAGTGCGGCGGCATGAAATAAATTAAAGCGTTGTTGAAGGTTTTAAGTAGAGTTTATTATCATACTGCCGTCACGGGCTCCGCTCCCGGCGCCGTGCATGCGCGCCGGGAGCGAGCCCAAACGGCTCTCAGAGAAGAGGGACACCACGTCTGTGTCCAGCAGCAGCAGTTGCAGAAGTGGGAATGAGAGGGTGTGTTACAGAACCTGTGCAGTATTTATACCAAACTCAAACAATACATCAAAGCAGATTCACAGCAGTTGGTCTGATCAAAGGGACTGCAGAACAGGCATGAGACATTTACATTTGTAAGACCTACATAACAATAGGCAGATGCAGCCTCTGCTCCGGCTTGCAGGACAAAGAGGTTACAAGGCACATCTACATATTGATCTCAGCCTCTAGGTCACAGTAAGGACAGGACGCATGAACACTATAAATGAATGGCACATTGCATCACAATACATGAATGGCACATTGCATCACGATACATGCATGGCACATTTCATCTCAGTAGTGCAGCGGGAAAAACCCAGGAGTACGAGCTGACTGTCTCTGTGTTCTGTCTCTGTGTTGTCGGGGGTTGAATCAACCCGCTACACTAGTCTGTACTCAGACTCCTACTTTCTGTGTCATCATATTTTACATCCAGAGCTGCTAGAAAACGTTTCTTGTCTGTTGTCATTTAGAAACTGCCATTAAAAAATCTGTAGAAAGCCTGACAATAGGAAAAACAGGAGTGGTGAGCTGAGAGTGACAAGCTGTAGCTGGGATACAGGGCACAGACCTTTTTTCCCCCAGAGCACTGCTCACTAACGCTGGAAAAAAAAGTGCTCAGGGTGGTCGGGCAACAAAAAAACGCATTTGGTGGACACGCAGCCTGAAGACAGAGGTCATGAGTTCAAATCCCCCAGTTGGACATTGCCACTTGGGGCTTGGTAATTGCCCATCCACTCGGTTACATAACCACAAAAGGCCCACCGGTGTTCACATGACCTCGGCACCTGGACGTAGCTAAACTGGCCAGCGCGCGCGAGGAGTTTGCCCACTTGGAGCAGCTGGGCATAGTCAGGCGCTCCAACAGCCCGTGGGCATCCCTGCTACACATGGTGTCTAAGGCTGAAGGGTCGTGGTGACTGTGTGGCAATTTCCAACGCTTGAACAATGCCACGGAACATGATTGGTATCCCATCACGCACATCCAGGATTTTTCTTTTCGCCTGCTCGGGACGTGTGTTTTTTCAAAAGTGGATCTGGTCCACGGTTATCATCAGGTCCCGGTGCACGCTGAGGATGTTCCCAAAACAGAGGTAATAACTCCTTTTGGCCTATTTGAGTTTTTACGCATGCCATTCGGGTTAACCTGTTGAACTCTGTTCAACTTTCCTAAAAACGCCTAAAAATAACATGCCCAAAGTAAATCAAAAGCTGTTCTTCAACCCTTTGCAGCATCTTCATGGGGTTGGTCTCATTAAAAAGAAAACACTCTGAATTTTTTGGCAAAATAGTCATAATCTCTCTAAGTGCTCCTGCCACTGAGTAACAATCATCTAAACATACTGAATTTGAAGAAAATAAAGTTTGCCTGGGTGTTTTTTTTAGATATAAATGCTTGCAAATAACATACAGCTGTGTGAAACTTGCTGGAAAACTACAGAAATGTAGAACCAAGTGTTTTCAAGCTTAGGTCAAAATTTTGTAACAATACCACAAAAAAATGAATATATTACACAGCTTTTTTCTCAGGTTGTAACAAGGCATTCTTGATCTGTGCCAAACTGTGCCACAGTTTGGAAAGCTATGTTCTAGAGTTCACTATCTCAGCAGTTTGCATAGTAAAACCAAGGGGTAACAACCCAGACATACATAGCACAGTTCCTGTTTTTTTTTTTACAGGCAAAAATAGCCTACAGTGTAAGAAAAATTATGCGAAAAATTAATACATTTCACTAAAGTATACACAAAAACAACCCTCTCCCCCCTCCAATTTTTCCAGAGTTCACTATCTCACCAGTTTACACAGATACAGGTCAACTGGACCCCTGACCAAGTGCGCACCCCAAGTGGACCACGGAATCCAATCTGTACGTGTACAGGTACATTCTCCATCCAGTGATTTATACATGCTGCCCCAGATGAAAACCAGTCTGTGGGACTATAATGTTCTGAATGAGGCTTTAGAAAATTATGAATCACTTTGTAAATCACTGGATTGAAAATGTACAGATTGAATACCGGTGACTCATCATGAAGCGAATGTGCGTGATGCAGAGGTTTGTGGCACCACAGGGGTCCTGCATCTCCGTCTTCAGCCATGGACGTTTGTTGGGGGTCCCTCCCCTAGACCAACTGTCTTCCATGGCTGGGCTGTCGAGAGCTTGGTCCACCCTGTAGAAAGATTGCCTGCCAAGGCTTTCTGAGACCCTTCTTCCCGTGCAACCGTCTGTCCTCCTCCGCTTTAACAGCCGTTGGGAGTTCGTTCTCCTCTCCGCCTGTTCCGCCGTTGGGACATTTGGTGCTGTAACAAAACTTGGGTTTTACGTGAGTGATTTGTTTCATGCTGCACAACCCCCAACCTGGAGGACCAGGGCGCACTCTTTAGTCAGAATCAGAATCAGATTTATTGCCAAGCACATTTACAAGTAAACAAGTAAACATACGAGGAATTTGACTTGACATTGGGCGCGCACGAAAGGCGCATCCCAATGACGCGGCAGCCATGACAAAGCGCCTGTCATACGGGGGGGGGGGGGGTAAAGAGGGGGGGAGGGTAGGGAAAAACACAATAGGCAGAGAGAAAAAAGCATTGCTGATCAAAATAAAGCTCATTTTATGACCAAAATTTTGATTACAAGAAAAAAACTCTCAAATGCACAATTAGCAGACAATAGATCACACAATGACAAAGCAGTAATTGAGAGAGTCAGTGTATGTATATTTGTGTCAGTTTACGTGTATCAGTCATTCATGTAATGTTGAATGCAGTGTAATGTAGGTGTGTCATTGCTAGTGAACAGCAGAGGGCACCCTCTGGCAACGGATAGATATTATTCAGTCATGTGTTCTATAGTCCAGACACATGATAACGCTGTCCTTGGAGCTCTGTCTGCTGAAACAACAACAATTGTCGAATGTTTGGGTTAGCCACTTCTTCAGCCTTATCTTCTTCGAGGAGGAATGTAAACAGGGGCACCAAAACACAAGGTCAAATCTGCACAGTGCACTCAGAGAATAGAATTTCCCTCTCTTCGATTCTGTGCTTCATAATTTCATACAGGCTTGAATCATGCTTTAGATCATTCTCTGGAGAGCACTCAGCGATCCCCAGATGTTATCCACCTACCGAAACATAGGTAAACACGTCCAAGAGAGTCCGTTCTCTCTTCAATGCATGCCAGTTGGTAAATTCCATGTTAATCCTATTTTCCGCTGACAGTCAGTGCTCCCCCCAGCTGGACGAATTGTTGAATTTGTTGAGGGAGCTATGCCGGGGTCCGCATTTGATTAGCTCACCCAAATATAATTTCGATACACCAGGAACTCCAGGGCCAAACAGAAAAATCCTGTGATCATTTCAATCTTCAGTCGAATCACACAGACACATGAATTCCAATGCCATGAGTCTTCCTTGGGTTCCCCCTGACCCAATCTTCTTCTTTTAAAGTGGTGACAATCGCATATAAGCCGCTTTTCCAGATCCATAATTTCCATTTGGATTAAGATTCAGCCAGAAGAAGAGCGAAAGACAGACATCACAAGCAGGGAATAGTAGAGGAGAGGAGAGGAGAGGAAAAGCGTCTGCTCTCTCTAGAAGCCGGAAGTGAAGTCTGGCCTCTACCCCACGTGGACCTGTTCGACATGGTTGAACCTTCTGGGAGCACTAGGCTCCCGTCGATATAGCTCCGGAGGTTGCTGAGGCACGCAAGCCGCTGCACCCCGACAAGGTATGTGCACCATTGGCAGCTCCATTGACATTCCCATTGCGACTGGAAAGTAATCCACCAATTTCAGGGCTGAGGCAGAGGCCCTGAGAACAGCAGCGGCCCACATCAGGGAACATCAAGACAAGGCACACAAGCGGGTCGTCATCTTCACTGATGCCCTCTCTGTCTTGGATGCACTTCAGGACGCAAAGAACTGAATGAACTCACCCTCACTCTGTCTCAACTAGCAACACAGGCAAACGTATCACTCCAGTGGATTCCTGCCCACTGTGGAATCTGTGGAAATGAGACGGCTGACAGACTTGCTAAGGAGGGTGGGCAGCAAGACCAGGAAGACAGGCAGGTCTCTTACAGTGAGAAAACCATTATTAAGGCCCTGTCTCACAAGAAGTGGCAGCAGCAACACCCAAACTTCTGCAAGGATGACAACTACTACAGTCTGAACAGGGCTGACCAAGTCGTTCTGTTCAGACTCCGAACTGGACATAACAGAATGCATGCTCACATGCACCAGAAACTTAAAGTTGGACAATCGGACAGATGCCCAAGTGGTACTGCCCAAATGACCAGCGAACACCTCCTCCAAGACTGCCCAGACCACGCTGCACTCAGACGAGCTACGTGGCCTGACCCCACATCGCTGAACCAAAAGCTGCACGGGGCCCTCGGGGACCTCCACAGGATGGCAGCATTCGTCAGGGCAGCTGGTGTGACCATCTAGCGATCGACGAAGAACGAAGAAGAAGAATACCGGTGTCCACCTGGGGTGCTCACAATAGTGTGCTCACATGGTCAGGGCTCCATTTCACCAGATCACCTTTACACAGTAAAACAAAGACATAATAATCCAGACATACACAGCACTGTTCCTTTTTTTTTTTTTACAGGAAAAAATAGCCTACAGTGAAATAAAAATTATACTAAAAAATCATTACATTTTTCTGCAATATACACAGTAACAAATAACCCCCCCACAGTGCACACAAAAACGTCGCCATGCGGGACCCTTGTAATTACCGCGATTGGTCAAAAGTTATTTTTATTACTATTTTTATCGATAAAGAATACAGTGATCCCTCGCTACTTCGCGTTTCACCTTTCGCGCCCTCAGTGCATCGCGGATTTTTCAAAAATATTCATCAAAAATTCAAAATTGAGAAAAAATGGCACGAAAGTTGCCCGGGCGCTAGCAGAAGGCAGGGAGACTACATTAGAACATCAGGTATCAACACGGAGAGCCCGCACAACTCAAAATCCACCTCTCTGACCACCGCTCCACTCCTCTCCGCCCACCTCTTCACCGCTCGGGAATCTCGCAAGCTGACTGGCCGAGACATTTTACCCAGCTTCTCTCCCTGCCGAGCGCCCATACCCAGCGAAGGAAGACCGCATTCATTGTTCTTTATCGCTCGTGTTGCTTAGTGGCACTTTTCGCTGTTCTCTTGTGCCTTTTTGTGCAAAATAGTGCTTGTGACGCCCTTGGGGGGGGGGACGCTACTTCGCGGTTTTTCACTTTTCGCGGTCGGTTCTGGTCCCCATTAAACGCGATAAGTGAGGGATCACTGTAATTTAGATTATAAGACTTACCTGTCCACAACCGCACTGTCGCTGGTATTGTCCACTGGCATGTGACGATCATCAGCTATTTCACTGATCAATGGAAACCTCCGTTGTTTACTGATTCATCGTCTAGTCACCCGACCCGGTGTGTGCCCTTTCGGTTTATTTTGTGAACCATTTTTCAAAACAAGTAGAATAATGGTTAATCTTACCCTGACCCTTCTGCACAGTATCACAAAGGACTACGCGTCATACAGCGGCGGAGTCAAAAGAGATTTTAGGCACGAGAACGCATGGTATTTTACCGGAAATATAAACACTGAACTAGGCATGTAGGATGTCACTGAAGTCAGAAATTGATTGGCTAAATGACACATCCATCATCAGATTACTCAGCTTCAACTGGCTCGTTGTACTCGCGGTCGTTGATGGGCAGATACTTCTTGCTAGGTTTACGATCATTGGTTATTCAAGGTTTAAAAACCCAAATCAAGGCTCTTGTTGGTCGAATGAGATGTCAATCTCATTCTAAACCAATCAAACACTCCTTTGGCTTTCTGTTTACAGCTGTGTCTGTACTGGAAGACCGGAAATACAGCTTTTTTTTTCAGTGCGCACTGAGACGCACTAAGACGCACAGACGTGACCACCTGCGGAATCTCCCGAGTTCAACCGGTTAAAGAATGCTGCGCAAACCTTTCAGAGAATGATGGATGCAATGCTCCGTGACCTATCTTTCATTTTTGTCCACTTAGATAAAATTCTAGTGGCTAGCACGTCCGAGGAGGAGCACTTTGCCAATCTCAAAATGATCTTCCAGAGGTTGGAAGTGCACAGGCTTATAGTTAAACCGGCAAAGTGCCAGTTTGGTGTGCCTGTGATTTATTTTTTGGGCCACTGCATTTCGCTGCAGGGTGCAATTCCTGATAAGGTGCGTGCCGTGTCGGATTTTCCACATCCACAGACCGTGAGGGCCCTACAGGAGTTTTGGGGAATGGTCAACTTTTATAACAGTTTCCTCCCCTGGGCAGCCCAGCTGCTGCAGCCGTTGTATGCCGCGCTTAAGAAAAAGAAGCCCGTGGAAAACATAGACAAGACCCCTGAGCGAGTCCAGGCTTTTGCAAATGCCAAAACAGCGCTCGCTGACGCCACTTTGCTAGCCTACCCTGCCCCGTCAGCGCGAATAGCGCTCACCACGGACGCATCTGACGTTGCCATAGGGGCAGTGGTGCAGCAGTATGTCTCCGGTTCGTGGCAGCTGCTTGCATTTTTCAGTCGTACGTTATGCGACAACGAACATAAATACAGTACGTTTGACAGAGAATTGTTGGCCCTCCACCTGGTGATGCATCATTTCCAGTTTTGGCTAAAAGGGCCCGAGTTCACCGCGTTCATGGACCATAAACCGCTAACGTACGCGATGTCCAAGGTCTTAGAACCATGGTCAGCCCGGCAGCAACGGAATTTGGCTGCGATCTCGGAGTTCACGACCAACATTCAACACGTTGCTGGTAAGCTCAACATTGTGGCCGAATGCCTATCGCACGCGTTAGTCTCCCCGGTCTACATGGAAATAGATTTCCCTACTATGGCCACGGAAAAAACCGGGGACGTGGACATTTGCATACTCCAGTCCACACCCATTGGGTAAAACCTGGAGAACAGGGTGGTGCAGGAAGGGTGCCCTCGCTTGCTCTGCGACGTTTCCACTGGTCGCCCCCGCCCGGAAGTTCCGAGCTCTTGGTGCTGCCACATTTTTGAGTCGGTCCACTCCCTTTCGCATCCCAGCGTGCGCACCTCGGTTAAACTGGTGGGGGCGAAATTTGTCTGGCCGCACTTGTGTAAGGATGTGAAAGCGTGGGCTGCAGCATGCGTTGCATGCCAGCGGGCCAAAGTGCACAAGCACACCAGAGCCCCCCTTGAGCTGTTCCAAATCCCAGCCAGGAGGTTCGACCACATCCACGTGGATTTGGTGGGACCCCTCCTGCCGTCGCAAGGTTTCACACACCTTTTGACAATCGTGGACCGCACCACGCGTTGGCTTGAAGTGGTCCCACTGGCTTCCACCACGCCCGCGGAAGTGGCTCGCGCTTTTTTGTTAGCTTGGGTTGCACGGTTTGGATCCCTGTTGGACATCACGACAGGGGTCAGCAGTTCATTCCAGAACTCTGATCCGCAATGGCCCAGAGCCTGGGGGTCAAAATCCACTGTGCTACCGCGTACAATGCCCAGGCCAACGGGTTATGCAAACGTTTTTATAGGTAGCTTAAGGCGGCGCTCAGAGATTCGCTCACGGACGCAAATTGGGTCAACCGCCTGCCCTGGGTTCTTTTAGGGTTGTGCTCCGCGCCTAGGGAGGATTTGGCAACTTCCCCTGCAGAACTTGTTTGTTCAAAGGCGCTGCAGATCCCTGTGGAATTTTTACTGGAAAACCCCTCGCCCGGGGCCAATCCGCCCGCACAATTTTTGCACAGTACGGAGGCTGTTAATGTGCCAGGCCTGGCCCACCATTATTTTCCCCACACCTTCGTCCCAAAAAGCTTACAGAACGCCAGTTTTGTTTTTGTCAGGCATGATGCACACCGGACTCCGCTGCGCCCATCTATGACGGACCGTTCAGGGTGCTGGAGACTGGGGCAAAGTATTTTGTGTTAGACTTGGGGGGGTGGTGCTGTAGGGAGACCATCTGCATTGACAGGCTGAAGGCCGCTTTTATGTTGGCAGACGAGCAAGTGGTGTTGGCCCAAGCTCCCCGGCGCAGACGCCCACCATTGGTGGCGGTGTAAGTTTGTGTTCCCATGGTAGAGAGCTGTGCTCGTGAAGCTGACATGTCTTCCCACCCACCTTTTTTCCCTCCACAGGCTAATGTGCCCACCTGAACACCTCGCCAGCAGGGTGCTTTGACCAGACCGGCAACACCCCCCCCGCCCCCGCTACAGACGCTATGGGCGCAGGCTCAAGCCCAAAGGACGAGGGGGTGAGTGTCCTTTCTGGTTGTTTGGGGGGGCTGTGTGGGGGTTTGAGTCAAGAGAGGAAGAGAGGTGGTTATTATGTTAATGTGCCATGCATGTTTTTGTGCTGAAATTATTGTGTTTGGACTCCCTGGGTCTCATGCTGCAGGAATGAAGGTTATGAAAAGGAGGCACAGAGTGGCCCAGTAAGAGTATTTCCTGTACTTGATGTTGGAAGAAGAATAAAGTTCATGTGTTGACCAGCTCGGTTCCTCATCTGCTTTCTTCTTCCACAATACCACTGTTGTTTCTCCGTGTAGGTGATGTCTTGCGCTTTTGACGTCGTAAATCAAGACTGGACTGATGATCCGTGACTTTAGTCTACCATGTTGTGCCTCTGTGGCAACACAAAGATGGAGTGTCCTCTCCATGGCGCAATGCCTGGGCATTGAATATGGAGACCCTGGGTTGCTCATGCATCAAGATCATCCACTCAGCCTTGCCGATGTTACCCAGAGGAAAGCGATGCAATATGTCTGGCATCGGGTCAGTCGCAGGAGTTGCCGGGAAGATGGGCTCAACAGCCATACTTACTACCTGCGGGGCTCCACTCCGATATTTCTGTCAGGGTTATTTCCCTTAGCCTTTTGCAATCCCTATCACTGACAAGGCAGTCAGACTATTTAACCCATAGACTATTTAACCCATAGCTGGGAGTCTGTTCTTGGGCATCAGGGCATATCCACATACTGGTGAGACTGGCATGCTGCAAGTCCGGGGGCAGACTTCCTCTGAGTCCTATGCAGTTTAGCTTGAGGCCGCGTGGTGCTCAATTTCCGTGTGTCTCCATGAGGAGGCACTGCACAGGACTTGCTTGTAGAGAGGCTGTGTACTGGCAGAGAAGACTTATACACTCAGTTTTTTTTCCCCACTCTTACGAGTTAGCCAGTGGTGGAAGCTGAAAGTGAGAGGCATAAAGCACAATACACACAGTAAACCACACTTGACTCATCTACAGGCCACTTGGATCATGACTTCCATTTTATTACACCATCCATTATATCACGCCAGAGATTGTAAAACACACACACACACACACACACACACACACACACACACACACACACACACAGTGGTGTGAAAAAGTGTTTGCCCCCTTCCTGATTTCTCATTTTTTGTATGTTTGTCACAATTAAAGGTTTCAGATCATCAAACAAATTTAAATATTATATAAAGATAACACAAGTAAACACAAAATGCAGTCTTCAAATGAAGGTGTTTATTGTTAAGGGGAAAAATATCCAAACATACATGGTCCTGCGTGAAAAAGTGATTGCCACCTAAACCTAATAACTAGTTGGGCCACCCTTAACAGCAACAGCAGCAATCAAGCATTTTCCATAACTGGCAATGAGCCCCAGACCATCACACTACCACCACCATATTTTACTGTTAGTATGATGGTCCTTTTCTGAAATGCTGTGTTACTTTTACACCTGATGTAATGTGACACACACCTTCTAAAAAGTTCAACTTTTGTCTTGTCAGTCCACAGAGTATTTGCCCAAAAGTCTTGGGGATCATCAAGATGTTTTCTTGCAAAACTGAGATAAGCCTTTATGTTCTTTTTGCTCAGCAGGGGTTTATCGTTTTGGAACTCTACCATGCAGGCCATTTTTGCCTAGTTTCTTTCTTATGGTGGAGTCATGAACACTGACTTTAACTGAGGCAAGTGAGGCTTGCAGTTCTTTGGATGTTGTTGTGGGTTTTTTTGTGACCTCTTGAATGAGTCGTTGGGGTAATTTTGGTCAGCCGGCCACTCCTGGGAAGGTTCACCGCTGCTCCACGTTTTTTCCATTTGTGGATAATGGCTCTCACTGTGGTTCACTGGCAGTAATCAGGCCTTGGTGTGGCTAGAGAAATTGAAGTCAGCTTTCCAAAGATGTGATAAACTACAGTTAATTTGTGTTTTAACTGGGGAGGGGGTCACTTTTTCCACATAGTACCATGTAGGTTTGGATTTTTTTACCCTTAATAATAAACACCTTCATTTAAAAACTGTATTTTGTGTTTACTTGTTTTACCTTTGTCTTGTGGGACCTTGGGGGAGTCAGATTATTTAGCATCTCAGACAGAGACAGTGAATAAGCATGGGAGAACAATGCCCAGGGAGTTCCTGGGGATATAGCAGCAAGGAGTAAGGGACATAGGGGGGTGAATGCAGTGTAATGTAAATGTCATGCTGTGTGATGAGAAAATGCCATGTAAACGTGTGAAGAGGGAGTTGGGTAAAGAGGGGAGATCGTGCTGAAATGATTCAGTCTGTTCTGTGCTTGAGAGATGTGAGTGTGTAATAAATCCGTCTGTCCATAAACCTGCCTCTTTATTCACGCACTCCACACTGGTGATCCTAGACGTATTATGGAACACGAGGCAAGAACCCCGGAGCCAGCCCGGTTGGGAGCCCCAGCGACGCAGCAGCCATCCCACAGACAGCCCGGACTGGAACCCCCTGCAACTCATGCGTGGTTTCAGCCAAGCTACCGGACTTTTGGCAGCACAACCCACGCTCTTGGTTCCACCACACTGAGGCCCAGTTCGCCCTCTGGGGAGTAACGGCAGACGACACCAAGTTCTACCATGTGGTAGCAGCGCTGGACGCTCGCACAGCCCAGCAGGTAGCGAGCCTGCTCGATCAGCCTCCAGCCTGCAACAAATACGAGGCTCTCAAGGCTGCGCTTACCCGGCGCTACACGCTCTCGGAATGTGAGAGAGCGGAGAGGCTCCTGAGGCGGACCGAGTTAGGAGATGGTTCGGCCGTCGACCTGATGGAGAAGATGCTGGCGTTAATGGGCACGGACGACGGGCACTTTCTGTTTGCCCACCTTTTCCTCCGGAACCTTCCAACTGAGGCGAGAGCGGTTCTGGCCAATTCGCCGTTGCTGGCCGCGCGTGACTACCGTGCGCTAGCCCAGGAGGCAGTCCAGATCATCCTCACCACCAGGGCGATCACAGTCAATGCAGCGGCGGCAGAGCCCAGCGAGACGACGAGAGGAGGCGAGGAGCCACCGACGGTAGCGGCAGTGGGAGCCAAGGAGAGCCAGAGAGACACACTCTGCTTTTACCACCGCCGCTTCGGAGAGAACACGCGCAGATGTGCGCCACCGTGCCAGTTCAAGCGCTCGGGAAATGCCAAGGCCGGCAGTCGGTAGCAGCTGCAACTGCCGGTGAAGAGAACAAGCTGCTCTATGTGACGGACTCACGCTTGGGGAGACGCTTCTTCGTCGACACCGGAGTCCAGAAGAGCATCATCCTGCCGTCCTACGCTGACCGGCTGGCAGGACCTAGCGGCCCCCGACTTGTGGCAGTAAACGGCTCGGAGATTAAGACGTCTGGTGAGAGAACACTGGCCCTTTCTCTACACGGCCGCTCGTATGAGTGGACTTTTGTCATAGCAGCACTGAGTTTCCCGGTCCTGGGAGCTGATTTTCTGTGTGCGCATGGTTTACTTGTGGATGTTGCTAACAGGCGCCTGGTTAATGCACTGTCCTTTGATTCTCTCCCCTGTATAGCTCGAGGGACCCGTCCAACAGCACAAGCCAGCATCACAGCTCCAGGCGGTAAGTTCCACACACTGCTCACTCAGTTCCCAGCACTCACGGTCCCGACGTTTTCTGCGGCCATCGCCAAACACGGGGTGGAGCACTTTATCACCACCACCGGGCCGCCCGTTTTCGCAAGACCTCCGTGCTTGGACGCAGCTAAACTGGCCATAGCGCACGAGGAGTTTGCCAACCTGGAAAGGTTGGGCATCATCAGGCGATCGAACAGCCCATGGGCATCCCCGCTACACATGGTCCCTAAGCCCGAGGGGTCGTGGCAACCGTGCGGTGATTTCCGCAGGTTGAACAACGCCACAGCACACGACCGCTACCCGATTCCCCACATACAGGATTTTTCCATTTACCTCGCCGGAGCACGCATTTTTTCCAAAATAGACCGGGTCCGCGGTTATCACCAGGTCCCAGTGCGCGCGGAGGACGTACCCAAAACAGCGGTAATAACAGCGTTCGGCTTATTCGAGTTCCTATGCATGCCATTCGGGTTAAAAGGAGCGGCACAGACATTCCAGCACATGATGGATGCAGTGCTGCGCGATCTCCCGTTCGTGTTCGTCTACCTGGACGATATCCTGGTAGCTAGTGTGTCCAAAGACGAACACATAATCCACCTCAGGACGGTTTTCCGGAGGTGGGAGGAGCATGGGTTAATAATCAACCTGGCGAAATGCCAGTTCGGCGTGACGGAGATTGATTTTTTGGGGCACCGCTTCTCTCCAGAAGGAGTGATCCCGTTGCCCGACAAAATGCGCGCCGTGGTGAATTTTCCCCGGCCTCAGACGGTCAGGGCGCTACAAGAATTTTTGGGGATGGTGAACTTTTATAACCGTTTCCTTCCCCGCGCGGCGCAGCTCATGCAACCATTGTACGCCGCCAAGAGACAGAAACCCGCGGATGGAGTCGAATGGACCCTGGAGCGAGAGCGGGCGTTCTCGGAGGTGAAAGTAGCCCTGGCAAACGCCGCACTGCTGGCACATCCGGACCTGGCGGCCCGGATAGCGCTCACTACCGACACTTCAGACATGGCCATAGGGGCCATCGTGGAGCAGCGCGTCGCCGGGGCTTGGCAGCCGCTTGCCTTTTTCAGCAGGACTTTGTGCGACAGTGAACGTAAATACAGCGCGTTCGGCAAAGAGTTGCTGGCTCTCCACCTGGCCATACGCCACTTCCAGTTCTGGTTGGAGGGGCGCAGCTTCACCGCGTTCGTGGACCACAAGCCGCTAACGTTCGCGATGGCCAAGGTTTCAGAACCGTGGTCGGGCCGGCAGCAGAGACAGCTGGCCGCGATCTCAGAGTTTACTACCGATATTCAGCATGTGTCGGGTAAACTGAATGTGGTGGCGGACTGCCTCACACGCGCCGTGGTGGCCCCGGCCTATGTGGGGATAGATTACGCAGCCATGGCCGCGGAGCAGATTAGCGATGCGGACGTGCGCGCACTCCAGTCTGGACCAACAGGGTTAAGGCTGGAGAGCAGGGTGCTGCAAGTCGGCATGCCCCCCCCTAATCTGCGATGTCTCCACGGGACGCCTACGTCCGGTGGTCCCGGTCGTGTGGCGCCGCCACGTGTTTGAGTCGGTTCACACTCTGGCGCACCCAGGAGTGCGCGCGTTGGTCAAAATGGTGGGAGAGAAGTTCGTGTGGCCGAGCCTGCGCAAACAAGTAAAAGGGTGGGCTGCGGCCTGTGCGGCGTGCCAATGAGCCAAGGTACACAGACACATGAAGGCTCCCTTGGAGCCATTTCGGGTACCGGCTAAGAGGTTCGACCATGTTCATGTGGACCTCGTGGGCCCCCTCCCACCATCACAGGGGTGCACGCACCTCCTGACAGTGGTGGACTGCACCACACGCTGGCCAGAAGCAGTCCCGCTGGCGGCAACCATGTCCGCGGATGTGGCACACGCTTTTTTAACAGCATGGGTGGTGCGTTTTGGAGTCCCGTCGTTCATTACGTCCGACAGGGGCCCTCAATTTGTTTCCGACCTCTGGTCCGCGATGGCCCGCAGCCTGGGTGTTGCAATTCATCGCACAACCGTGTACAACCCACAGGCTAATGGGTTATGCAAGCGTTTTCATAGATCACTGAAAGCAGCACTCAGGGCTTCACTGACGGATGCAAATTGGGTAGACAGATTGCCGTGGGTTTTATTGGGGTTGCGCTCCATGCCAAAAGAGGATTTGGAAGCTTCCCCTGCATAGCTTGTTTTTGCGCAGCCCCTACGGCTGCCTGGGGAATTTCTGCCAGATAATCCCACGCCGGACAGCTGCCCGTCTCAGCTTTTGCAGCGTAGTGCAGACACAGGCATGCTGCCGGGCCCGGTCCACCACTGTTTTCCACGTGCTTTCATGCCTAAAACTTTGAAGAATGCGGCGTTCGTGTTCGTCAGACACGACGCCCACCGCCCGCCATTGCGCCCACCCTATGATGGCCCGTTCAGAGTGCTGGAAACAGGGGATAAGCATTTTTTGCTAGACTTGGGGGGTCGGCGAGAGAAAATTTGCATAGACAGACTCAAACCCGCCTTTGTAGCGGCGGACGAGCAGGTGCTGTTGGCTCGGGCCCCTTGGCGTGGAAGACCCCCACGGAGAGCTCCCCAGGGAAACGATTCACCAGGGCAGCCACACGTGTTCCGGCCTCGGATTATGAGCTGCATTTTGGTGTGCAATAACTGATGTTTGACACATCTTTAATGTCCTTGCTTTTGACTTTAATTGCATCAAACACCGTAAAGACTGAAACATATCAAACACAAGAAACATTATTTTAGCTGTGGACTCAAAATTCTAGTATTACAGAAATTAAATCATACTGCATACACACAAATGTAAACATTTATGATCTCAAATTGATAGATTTTTTAGGTTTACCGAGTTGTTGCAAGAAAGCTACCAGCAAAAATTATGCAGCATTTACTGTAAACAAATACAACAGATTATCAAATCCACATTTAAAATTGAATGGTTTGTGCACATCAGATTTTCATATTAGAAACACACACAAAAGTTTCTATTCTTTGGACATGTGCATATTCAAACAACCATCATTAAACTTCAACAGAGTTAAACATTTCACTAACCACTTTGCCGGGTCGCAGCCTTCCGAGGGCAGAAATTCCTTGCAGGTGCTCACATTTTGTCTGCAATTAATAGCCCGGAATAAATACCTTGTAAATTGGTATTTCAGCTAATTTAAAGTCAAGATGTCAATTCAAAAACATAACAATAAAATTGACTAGAACTAGGCATCCAGTAAATAATGAAGGTTTGCCAGATTTGCACTTCTAAAAGCTACCAAAGCCATGCAGGCCGGAAGTTGTAGCAGTGACTGACCAGAATAATACTGCATTTACTTCAAGTCAAAAATACATCCCTATTCACAAAATGAAGCTTCAAAAATTACTTTTTCACAACTATTACAGTTTTTTGCACATGCATGGAGACTAGGTGAAAAGTTACATAGGCATGGATTATTACTGACAGTCACATGGTCTAGTCACACTTCAACAAACTTCAAAAATATCATCATCTCTCAAACAATCCACAAAATATCGGGTAGATAATTGGCTATGAGGGATTATTTCATCATTATGACAGTTTCACCCTACCTGGGCTGAGGTAAACCGCTGGATGGCTTGGATTTTGTTTTAGCCAGCCATGCTCAATGTGTCCGTTGCCATATGCTGCTGGACAGGAAGTCTCAAATCGTCTACTTCCTGTTGTGAATAATACTTACACTTCATGCATTTTTGATGGCAAATTATTTCAATAATTCTTAAATCTCAAAGGACAAATTTCCAAACCTGGGTTTTAAAAGAAAATATGGAGGGAATAAATAAATAAAAGGCAGGGAGTTCCCAAGGGATTCCCCAGAGGTCAAAGGTCATTTCCGGGTTGGGGGTTCCCCCAGACACAAAGCAAACAACCCTCGACTGGCACACAGAGCCAGGCTGTGAGTATATATACCTGCCAAAACAAATCTTTGGGAGGCATTGCTGTACAACCAAAGGGCAAATACTAGAAAGGATGTCACTGTTGACATACTGTATATAGCGGGGAAATTACAACAGTCACAAGAATTGCCATGTTTCTCACATGGATCAAACAAACACAGCTGCTGCCGTTACACTCCCACCAAAATCTTTATGATGGAAGACTATAAAGTCATGCCAACATAAAGATTTTCACAATGTCACCTAATCTTTAACCGGCAGAAAGAGCACAACCTTTTGCACTGGTCTTTCCAGTTCTCCCACCGTTCAATTATGACAGGCTCGACGGGTTCGTCCCAGGATTTCTTTTGCTTGCACAGTTCTTGCAGGATCTTTTTCCCTTGCAACACCACAGGGCTAACAAATCCATTTGGGTCATAGACTGACATGACTGTAGAGAGGATGCCTCTTCTTGTGTTGGGTTTATCCTGTAGTGTTATCTTGAACCTGAAGCAGTCATTTTGAACATCCCATCTTGTTCCAAGTGTGCGCTCAACCGGGAGAGGTTCCAGTTCCAAGTTTGTTTCGGAGACGGTAGTGGCTCTTTCTGAAGGTGGTATAGATTCCAGGACGTCTATGCTGTTCGACAGGAACTTATGGAGTCTAACGTTGCCCTTTTTGCATATTTCAGTGGCCTGGCAGATTAGCTCCTTCGCTTCATCTTTGGTGTCGCTGAAATCTTGGTCGAGAACCTTCAGGATCTCACAGGGTGGTGGCACTATCAATTCTTTGGCGACAATCCTATGGCATACACCATTGTTGCCTTGTTCATAACAAGGGCCTCCAATAATGCTCCATCCCAAGTCCGTTTTCACAGCAAAGGCTTCTTCGGGATTTCTGGAGACTATCTCCACCGGTCTGAGTGCTTGTGGGCAGGAGTATCCAATGAGCAGTCCCACTTCACAGTCTTGAATAGGAGGAATGAAGGGGGTTATTCGAGCCAAATGAGGCATCATACTTGCCGCTACCTTTGAAGGAATGTGCTCCCTGTTGTGAGGGATGTGGTCTCTTGTGTAGCACGACTTGACTCGGACTTCGACAGTCGAGTCGTATCCTCTCAGTTTGATGTCTGAGAACTTCTTACAATAGACCACCGATGAAGATGTCATAGTTGTTATCTTCATTCTTGTTATTTCATGTGGCGTGCACAGCTTGGCTGCCAGATCCTCTGTGATATAGGAGCTGTCGCTTTGGGAATCAATCAGTGCATAAACCAATACTTCTTGCAAGCCAGCTTGGCCTGTTTTGACCCAAACAGGTACGATCATTGAAGTATAACTCTTCATGTAATCTTGGTTGGTTTTGTTTGAAATAGATTCAAATGTGTTTTCATCTTTGTCGGCTTCTGACTCTGTAAGCTTTGTGTCTGCTTTCTTCTTGTCTAAGTGCAGCAGAGTTTGGTGTTTGCCTTTGCACGTGTTGCAGGACACTTTAACTAGACACTTCTTTGATGTGTGGCCACGTCTGAGACATTTGAAGCAAAGGGCCTTGCTTTGAATGCTTTGTATTTTGTCATCATAAGGCAACTCTTTGAAAGCATTGCACTTGTAGATGAGGTGATCTTTGTCGCAGTAGGTGCAAACTGGAGAATTTTTGGCTCCACTTTTAGGGGTTTCTTTTTCAGCACTGGTGTTGGTGTTGGTGGCATGAGTAACGCCAGGTGCTCGTTTTGTCTTTGCCCTAAACTCGTTTCCTCTATTCGCGGTTGGCAACTTGTCTTGGTTTTGAGCGACCACGCATATAGGGTTGTTAGCCACTCTGGCTTCTCTGGCTACGAAGTCAACAAATTCTTGAAACGAAGGGTAGCCCTTTCCAACATCTATGTCTTCTGTAACACGCCGTGTCCACCTAGTGTTGCAGTACTCGGGTAACTTGGTTGCTGTTTCCTGGATTTGGACGCAATCGTTCAAAACTTCAAGACCTTTCACGTAGGGGATAGCTTCTTTGAGAGTGCTCAGGAAATTGCTGAAATTTTGAAGACCTTTCTTATCTTTGCCTGTTACTTTGGGCCAGTCTCTCAACTTGTTTCTCAAGGAGAGTTGAACGGTGAAGGGGTGTCCGAACCGCTCTTCCAACGTGGCCCATGCACGGTTGTAGGCAGCTTCATCACTTCCGAAAAAACAACCTTCTACTGCCGCTCTGGCTTCTCCTGCAAGGTACTGCTGCAGATAATACAGCTTGTCTGATGGTGGAATTCCCTTGTTCTCAACAAGTGTCACAAAACTTTTGCGAAAGTTGATGAAC
Source organism: Pholidichthys leucotaenia (assembly GCA_020510985.1). Lineage (NCBI taxonomy): Eukaryota > Metazoa > Chordata > Actinopteri > Cichliformes > Pholidichthyidae > Pholidichthys > Pholidichthys leucotaenia. The sequence goes on from CM035841.1 coordinate 92,008,098, forward strand.
TTGAGTGGGTCACCATCAAACACAGGAGGTGTGGGGACAGGCAGCCTTGATCTGCTGACGCTATCTGAGAATGTTTGGGCGATGAAGGCCAACTGTGACTCTACTTGGCTCGCGCAATCTTCAGCTTTTGGTGATCTGGCCTCAGGAGAAAAAGCAGGTGCCTCTGGATTCAGATAACCTTTACTAGGCTTGTCACTGCAACAAGAGATGTCATCTGACCTTTGGACTCTTTCCTCTTCCTCTGCTATTTCTAATTGTTCATGACAACTTTCCAAGGCCACCTTGTATTTCCTTATCTTTGCGTGAAGTTCTGCACACTTTCGCTTAGCGCTCAATTCAGCCAGCTTCCTGGCCTTTTCTGAGGCATTACTTGATCCTGTTGAAGAGCCTGTTGAAGATTCTGAAATCTGTGCACTTACAGATACCTTTGACTGAATGGAGACTTTAGACTTGGCAGAAATATCAGACTCATAGTCTAACTTGCTTCCAAAGAGAGACCTGGAATAATTCATTCCCCAAGTAGTCTTGAGAAGGCTTTTTCTCTCCTTGTCTGCCATCATTGGATTCTCTCCAATTTGTTTCAGGGCTTTCGCCATGTCTGAGCACATTTGCTTAGCGCTGTCGACTTTGCGCCGCATCTCTTTGTCTGGCGGGCACAAATCTCGACAGGCTTCATATGTAGCTGTCATTTCTTTGTCCAGGCGAATCAGGTCTTCCAAGTCATCTTCAGTTGTGTCCAAGACCTCATCCTTGTATGCATAAAAAAGAGCGAACACAGCCTTCTTTACTTTACTGTATGTTCACATAAACTTTTTTTTTGCTCCGTCTACCTGTGCTTCTTGTTCTTCCTTTTTACTGATGACAGCATCTAAAGTCGCTACTTTGTCATTGAGGCTGTCGTATTCAGCAAAAATCTCTGGTGAGACAGACTTATCCTCTCCCTCTGCTTTCACTAACCGCCTGACTTCTTTCAGTCTCTTCATGCATGTCTCTCGTCTTTGCTTCAGCTCATGAAGTGGGACATGCCTGAATTTTGTTTGTGCAGTGTTCTGGTTAGTCTTGCCAGTGGCGCCATCTTCTGGATCACTTGCATCTTCTTTTTCTTGGATTCCAGCCACCGCATTCTCTCCTTCTGGTTGCTTCTTGTCACCATTATTCTTTTCTTGTTCACTGATTGTAGCCAACTCCATTTCAAGAGTTTCTATTGCACCATGTACTGTTTCTGCATCAGTGTTGAGTTGAGCTCGCTCTTCCTCAGACAAGGTTTCAACTGCCAAGTCAGCATTTATGGCTTGTAATTGCTCTTTGGTAGCTGTGATCTGCCCTCGCAATTCTTGCTCAGTTGCATTTTTGGCAGCTGCAGCCATTTTGTTGCAGTACAGTGTTTATGGAAAATAGTGAGGAAATGGGACAAAAAATGAAATGGTAATTTATATTACCTCTTTGAATAAAGTGAGTTTCGATTGCCGGCAGTATTACATACACTGTCAGCTGTTTCAGTGAGTTGGTGAACTCTTTGTGACAGCATATGCCACCCGACAGTCGTTTTGGCAATCTAATGACCGTAAAAAAAATGTTTAGTAAATCTGGATGGTCTGACAGACAATGCTAGCCAGGCTTAGTAATTGGGATTTTCACCAACCAGATTTCTTGAGTGAAAATCTGGAGATAAAAAATATTATGCAAACCTGAAACACAATGTGTTTTTTATGTTTACCTCGAAATTTCCACTCAAAATAACTGAATGGAAACTATACTTGAATTAGGGAATTCTTATCTTTGGGGTATATGATTCCCTAAATACTTTGAACTTGTACTTGATTTGATTAATTCAAAATTGAATTAAATTTGAGGAATCTTGAAATATACTTATATCATTGAATTGAAGCTCAACCAGCCCTTACCTCAGCCCTTGATCTTACTTGTTCTTACTAGCCTGATTTAAATTGATGTTCAAAAACACTGATTGAAATACGCTAGCAACAGGATGTGCACAAGCAGTACATGTACAATGAAAACAGAATAATGCAAACACTTCTCTCAACATCAGCACAAAATAAACACAGTATTCAGTGACTAATAAACTTGACTTTGCACTTGAGAAACACAAACTTGACTTGACTTGACTTAAAATGTGTCCTCAAGGTTCAATCACTGGATACATGTCCTTCACTTACAGGCTGTAGCAGAAAAGTGAATGTCTCTTACTTAATTGTCATATACTAGCACTAGCACACTGGTGAGTGGTACCGACAGGATGTCACCATCACGATCTCGATGACACGGCACGACCCAACCTCTTGAATCTGCAGCGTTCTTTGCTTGCACACCCATGCTCGTCCACGATGACTTGGTACAGGCGAGTATGAGGTAGTGTCTTTACTGTTCCGGCCCCGGATTATGAGCTGCATTTTGGTGTGCAATAACTGATGTTTGACACATCTTTAATGTCCTTGCTTTTGACTTTAATTGCATCAAACACCGTAAAGACTGAAACATATCAAACACAAGAAACATTATTTTAGCTGTGGACTCAGAATTCTAGTATTACAGAAATTAAATCATACTGCATACACACAAATGTAAACATTTATGATCTCAAATTGATAGATTTTTTAGGTTTACTGAGTTGTTGCAAGAAAGCTACCAGCAAAAATTATGCAGCATTTACTGTAAACAAATACAACAGATTATCAAATCCACATTTAAAATTGTATGGTTTGTGCACATCAGATTTTCATATTAGAAACACACACAAAAGTTTCTATTCTTTGGACATGTGCATATTCAAACAACCATCATTAAACTTCAACAGAGTTAAACATTTCACTAACCACTTTGCCGGGTCGCAGCCTTCCGAGGGCAGAAATTCCTTGCAGGCTCTCACATTTTGTCTGCAATTAATAGCCCGGAATAAATACCTTGTAAATTGGTATTTCAGCTAATTTAAAGTCAAGATGTCAATTCAAAAACATAACAATAAAATTGACTAGAACTAGGCATCCAGTAAATAATGAAGGTTTGCCAGATTTGCACTTCTAAAAGCTACCAAAGCCATGCAGGCCGGAAGTTGTAGCAGTGACTGACCAGAATAATACTGCATTTACTTCAAGTCAAAAATACATCCCTATTCACAAAATGAAGCTTCAAAAATTACTTTTTCACAACTATTACAGTTTTTTGCACATGCATGGAGACTAGGTGAAAAGTTACATAGGCATGGATTATTACTGACAGTCACATGGTCTAGTCACACTTCAACAAACTTCAAAAATATCATCATCTCTCAAACAATCCACAAAATATCGGGTAGATAATTGGCTATGAGGGATTATTTCATCATTATGACAGTTTCACCCTACCTGGGCTGAGGTAAACCGCTGGATGGCTTGGATTTTGTTTTAGCCAGCCATGCTCAATGTGTCTGTTGCCATATGCTGCTGGACAGGAAGTCTCAAATCGTCTACTTCCTGTTGTGAATAATACTTACACTTCATGCATTTTTGATGGCAAATTATTTCAATAATTCTTAAATCTCAAAGGACAAATTTCCAAACCTGGGTTTTAAAAGAAAATATGGAGGGAATAAATAAATAAAAGGCAGGGAGTTCCCAAGGGATTCCCCAGAGGTCAAAGGTCATTTCCGGGTTGGGGGTTCCCCCAGACACAAAGCAAACAACCCTCGACTGGCACACAGAGCCAGGCTGTGAGTATATATACCTGCCAAAACAAATCTTTGGGAGGCATTGCTGTACAACCAAAGGGCAAATACTAGAAAGGATGTCACTGTTGACATACAGTATATAGCGGGGAAATTACAACAGTCACAAGAATTGCCATGTTTCTCACATGGATCAAACAAACACAGCTGCTGCCGTTACAACACGGACAAACCGAAGTCCCCCTCGCCACGGCCCACCCGCAGTCAGACACACTCCCAGCAGCCCCCCACCGGCACAGCAGCGCCACGGAGGCGGTAAACCCCAGGTACAGCAGATACGGGAGGAGACTGAAGCCAACAGAGCGTGTGGACTGATGTTCTATCTAAGATGCTGGGGGGGGGCGGTGTGGGACCTTGGGGGAGTCAGATTATTTAGCATCTCAGACAGAGACAGTGAATAAGCATGGGAGAACAATGCCCAGGGAGTTCCTGGGGATATAGCAGGAAGGAGTAAGGGACATAGGGGGGTGAATGCAGTGTAATGTAAATGTCATGCTGTGTGATGAGAAAATGCCATGTAAGCGTGTGAAGAGGGAGTTGGGTAAAGAGGGGAGATCGTGCTGAAATGATTCAGTCTGTTCTGTGCCTGAGAGATGTGAGTGTGTAATAAATCCGTCTGTCCATAAACCTGCCTCTTTATTCACACACTCCACAGTCTAACATTTAAATTTGTTTGATGATCTAAAACATTTACAAACATACAAACAAAATGAGAAATCAGGAAGGGGGCAAACACTTTTTCACACCGCTGTATATATCCATTAATCCATTTTCGATCGCATTTCTGGAGGTAATCTAATCTAGTCTGTGTTTTTATATATCTACATATTATTCCATCTAGCTACATTGCTCCGCACTGTGTGTGTTTATATACTTACATATTTATTCCACCTAGCTGCAATGCTCCGTACTGTGGGTGTTTATATATTCATATATTTATTCCATCCAGCTACAATGCTCTGCACTGTGTGTCTGTGTGTGTGTATATATATATTTTATAGTAATATGTACATATGTATATTAGCTGCTCTTGCTTGCTTGTTTTTTTTCTTGCCTTCTGATTGTTGCTCTGAGTGTTGCTATCCCTGTGCTGCTGCAATCCTGGAATTTCCCCGTTGTGGGACTAATAAAGGCTTATTTTATCTTATCTTAATAACCAGAGGGTTGGTGGTTCGAACCCCGCTCTCCCTAGACATTCTGCTGTTGTGTCCCTGGGCAAGACACATTACCCACCTTGCCTCCAGTGTCCATGATGCTGGACATGAATGTGCATAAATGTTCGGTAGTGCTCAGAGAGGTCGTTGGTGTGGATTGGCAGCCGATTGTGGAATGGCAGCAGTAGCTTACCACTACTATAGTCTGTGGAGTGAATGAAAAATGTATCCATTGTAAAGTGTCTTTGAGTTTCAATGAAAAGTGCAATATAAATCTGATGCATTATTACCTTATAGTAATTCTACTAGTATATTACAAGGTGGGGCTGAAAAGTTCAAAGGCTGACTAAGAAGGACTTATGCTACAGTAATGAAACTAGTCATGCATTAAATTCAACCTTTTCAGATACACTCACACTGTTGAACATGTTGAAAAATAAACTGCATTTTGTCAAATTTCACCACTGCCTCATGGTCTGCCAATGAACTTTTCAGCCCCTCCTCGTATATCATACTTACATTATATTTCCACACCAACCAAACCTAATAATGTATATATAAACTATTCAACAACACTTAGAACCATTCCTGTTGTATTATAATATACCCCACCATGTAGCCATTATATGGTGTATACATATAGTATATAAATAATGGTACTAGTACATACCCATGCATACCCGTCCATGCCCATAGAAACCAAGTATAAGCAAGTATTTTCCCATGCCCGTTGCTGAAGGGTCTCCTCTCTCAGACGGCTGTGTTGTTCACAGTCATGCCTGCGGCGTACTGCTCAAACCTGAGGTGTTTCATCTTAACGGCATCTTTTCTGACGTGCAGCCATTATCCTCACTCTACTGCTCTCCATCTGGTGGGTCTTCTTCATTGAGACCACTGGTTGAGGAATAGGGGTGTTGTAATTTCAGTTCATGGACAGGATCATGAAAATAGATGAGCAATAAGTGGCTTTCAACCCTGTTCATTAAGACCTGTGCATGCCTGTAGAAACCAAGAAACTGGAGCACCCGGAGAAAATCAGCACTTTGCTTGGCATCTTACACATTTGTAGTGTAGACTGCCATTCTTCAAGGTTACACATTTTTACTGTGTCAGCATCTCTTTAAAAACAACATTGGTCAGAAAGTGACGCTTTTGCTTAGTTTCTTCATCTTGAGCAAGAATACGATACAAAGACTGCTTGATCTGTCAACTCTGCTCGCGGCAACATAGAATTGGCCATGGCTGAAGAAATCGCTTGTGCAGAAAACACCAACGTACTGTAAAGACTGGCCCTGTGACTTATTCACAGAATCTCGGCTGTCATTTTCACGGGATCTTTCCTGACATGCAGCAGTTCTCCTCACTGTATTGCTCTCCATTTATGTAGAATCTGGTTTAAATTAGTGTGTCCTATTCTTAATTGGGTGATGAGTATCTCTTTTTCCTGTTTCTGGCAACTCCCATTCCACAGTTAACATGCTTTTTTTTTTTTTTAATCGGGTGTTGAGCATCTCTTCTTTGGTGAGTGATGGTCTATATGACATCATAAAGACATCAAGGCAGGCATCATAAGTGACAGTCTATATGACATCATAAAGACACCAAGTAAGGCATCACAGGACATATCACTGGAAATGCACTGCTTCAAATGGGCATGGTGTAAAGTAGTGTCACATAGACATTCTTCAGAGATCATAGGAACATCAGCCCTGTGGTTTATCTGATGTCATATAGACATCAGGTAGATGGTCCTATGATCGCTGGCATCATAGGAACATCATGCAGACATCATCGGAACGTCATAGGCGGCCTATGATTGTGACACACTGACAAACTGACAGGAGATTTCTTGAATTTATAGAGTGATAATATGGTATATTACAATGGGGCAAAAAAGTATTTAGTCAGCCACCAATTGTGCAAGTTCTCCCACTTAAAAAGATGAGAGAGGTCTCCAATTTTCATCATAGGTATACCTCAACTATGAGAGACAAAATGAGAAAAAAAAAATCCAGAAAATCGCATTGTCTGATTTTTAAAGAATTTATTTGCAAATTATGGTGGAAAATAAGTATTTGGTCACATACAAACAAGCAAGATTTCTGGCTCTCACAGACATGTAACTTCTTCTTTCAGAGACTCCTCTGTCCTCCACTCATTACCTGTATTAATGGCACCTGTTTGAACTCGTTATCAGTATAAAAGATACCTGTCCACAACCACAAACAGTCAGACTCCAAACTCCACTATGGCCAAGACCAAAGAGCTGTCAAAGGACACCAGAAACAAAATTGTAGACCTGCACCAGGCTGGGAAGACTGAATCTGCAATAGGTAAGCAGCTTGGTGTGAAGAAATCAACTGTGGGAGCAATTATTAGAAAATGGAAGACATACAAGACCACTGATAATCTCCCTCGATCTGGGGCTCCACGCAAGATCTCACCCCGTGAGGTCAAAATGATCACGAGAACGGTGAGCAAAAATCCCAGAGCCACACAGGGGGATCTAGTGAATGACCTGCAGAGAGCTGGGACCAAAGTAACAAAGGCTACCATCAGTAACACACTACGCCACCAGGGACTCAAATCCTGTAGTGCCAGATGTGTCCCCCTGCTTAAGCCAGTACATGTCCAGGCCCGTCTGAAGTTTGCTAGAGAGCATTTGGATGATCCAGAAGAGGATTGGGAGAATGTCATATGGTCAGATGAAACCAAAATAGAACTTGTTTGTAAAAACTCAACTTGTCGTGTTTGGAGGAGAAAGAATGCTGAGTTGCATCCAAAGAACACCATACCTACAGTGAAGCATGGGGGTGGAAACATCATGCTTTGGGGCTGTTTTTCTGCAAAGGGACCAGGATGACTGATCCGTGTAAAGGAAAGAATGAATGGGGCCATGTATCGTGAGATTTTGAGTGAAAACCTCCTTCCATCAGCAAGGGCATTGAAGATGAAATGTGGCTGGGCCTTTCAGCATGACAATGATCCCAAACACACCTCCTGGGCAACGAAGTAGTGGCTTCGTAAGAAGCATTTCAAGGTCCTGGAGTGGCCTAGCCAGTCTCCAGATCTCATCCCCATAGAAAATCTTTAGAGGGAGTTGAAAGTCCGTGTTGCCCAGCAACAGCCCCAAAACATCACTGCTCTAGAGGAGATCTGCATGAAGGAATGGGCCAAAATACCAGCAACAGTGTGTGAAAACCTTGTGAAGACTTACAGAAAACGTTTGACCTCTGTCATTGCCAACAAAGGGTATATAACAAAGTATTGAGATTAATTTTTGTTATTGACCAAATACTTATTTTTCACCATAATTTGCAAATAAATTCTTTAAAAATCAGACAATGTGATTTTCTGGATTTTTTTTTTCTCATTTTGTCTCTCATAGTTGAGGTACAGTGGGGCAAAAAAGTATTTAGTCAGCCACCAATTGTGCAAGTTCTCCCACTTAAAAGATGAGAGAGGTCTCCAATTTTCATCATAGGTATACCTCAACTATGAGAGACAAAATGAGAAAAAAAAAATCCAGAAAATCACATTGTCTGATTTTTAAAGAATTTATTTGCAAATTATGGTGTTAAATAAGTATTCGGTCACCTACAAACAAGCAAGATTTCTGGCTCTCACAGACCTGTAACTTCTTCTTTAAGAGGCTCCTCTGTCCTCCACTCGTTACCTGTATTAATGGCACCTGTTTGAACTCATTATCAGTATAAAAGACACCTGTCCACAACCTCAAACAGTCAGACTCCAAACTCCACTATGGCCAAGAACAAAGAGCTGTCAAAGGACACCAGAAAAAAAATTGTAGACCTGCACCAGGCTGGGAAGACTGAATCTGCAATAGGTAAGCAGCTTGGTGTGAAAAAATCAACTGTGGGAGCAATTATAAGAAAATGGAAAACATACAAGACCACTGATAATCTCCCTCGATCTGGGGCTCCATGCAAGATCTCACCCCGTGGGGTCAAAATGATCACGAAAACAGTGAGCAAAAATCCCAGAACCACACGGGGGGACCTAGTGAATGACCTGCAGAGAGCTGGGACCAAAGTAACAAAGGCTACCGTCGGTAACACACTACGCCGCCAGGGACTCAAATCCTGCAGTGCCAGATGTGTCCACCTGTTTAAACCAGTACATGTCCAGGCCTGTCTGAAGTTTGCTAGAGAGCATTTGGATGATCCAGAAGAGGATTGGGAGAATGTCATATGGTCAGATGAAACCAATATAGAACTTTTTGGTAAAAACTCAACTTGTCGTGTTTGGAGGAGAAAGAACACCATACCTACTGTGAAGCATGGGGGTGGAAACATCGTGCTTTGGGGCTGTTTTTCTGCAAAGGGACCAGGACGACTGATCCGTGTAAAGGAAAGAATGAATGGGGCCATGTATCGTGAGATTTTGAGTGAAAACCTCCTTCCATCAGCAAGGGCATTGAAGATGAAACGTGGCTGGGTCTTTCAGCATGACAATGATCCCAAACACACCGCCCGGACAACAAAGGAGTGGCTTCGTAAGAAGCATTTCAAGGTCCTGGAGTGGCCTAGCCAGTCTCCAGATCTCAACCCCATAGAAAATCTTTGGAGGGAGTTGAAAGTCCGTGTTGCCCAGCTACAGCCCCACAACATCACTGCTCTAGAGGAGATCTGCATGGAGGAATGGGCCAAAATACCAGCAACAGTGTGTGAAAACCTTGTGAAGACTTACAGAAAACGTTTGACCTCTGTCATTGCCAACAAAGGGTATATAACAAAGTACTGAGATGAACTTTTGTTATTGACCAAATACTTATTTTACCGAGAAATTTACCAATTAATTTATTAAAAATCCTTCAATGTGATTTTCTGGATTTTTTTTTTCTCATTTTGTCTCTCATAGTTGAGGTATACCTATGATGAAAATTGGAGACCTCTCTCATCTTTTAAGTGGGAGAACTTGCACAATTGGTGGCTGACTAAATACTTTTTTACCCCACTGTATATGACGATACAAAGCCATTGATAATACATGTGATGGTAATGACTACAGTAATTATAATTTTAGTAGATATTGCTTTAATAATGATCTGAACTGAACTCCACTGTTAGTTTTTAGTATGCAATTCAGCAGATGATTCCACTCATACATTCCTCTGTACAGTATTGTTCTTTTGATAGCATTTTTTTGACTTTTGGTAAAGAAAAATTATCTGCAGCTGCGTGCCTTGTGTTGCAACTGTGCCTTTAATGTTTCCATTGTTGCACTTGACCACACTACTGAAATATAGTCTGTTAGAAAAAATTGACTGGATTATTACTTTTTTCAGAAATGTTGCACTTCTTTTGATTGCTGATATCACACCTCCCATTTTTGCAGTGATTTTTCAAATGTGTCTATTTCATGTTATTTTATTATCTATAATAATGCAAAAGAGCTTAGTTTCTTGTACCTGTGTGATGGCAGTGTCTTATTTTCAGGTCTAGTTTTGGATTCTTGTTTATTGAATGATTCAATCCCATCATCATGCAGCTTGTTATTGTTATATTCAGTACCAGCTGATTCTCTTTCACCCACTGATTTACACATTTTAATTCATTTAATATGTCGTTTAATTCTCTTGTGTGAGCAGAGTAGTATATCATGGAATCATCTGCATACATCATAGAACTAGCTTTTTTTATGCCTTGGTGAAACAGAGGCATACAGTAATCAGTTAATCCGTCTGTGTGTGTGGTTGTATCTGTCCGTCTTTCTGTCTGTTACCAGCTTTTCAGCTCGCCAAGTCAAAATTTAGTGCAACTAAAGGCTTGTATCATTGTATGACCATATTTTCTCAACTTTAAACTTGCCAAAATTTCAAAATAACACTGTTTTTGAAATAAACATAAATTTAACTAATCATTTCGGTCAATGCCGTTGTGGGGAAAAAAAGGTAAATAACTATCCTGGGCCAGTAGAGGTCAGAGTGCCACTATTTTACAGCCGCCCCTGCCACCATGCCACAGACACAGAGGCACAGCACCTTGGTGCTTTCATTTACTAGTAGTGGCAAGTCATTTATATACACTGTATACAGTAGCGGTCCGAGACTGCTTCCCTGCTGCAATCCACACATTACAGTCATACTAAGTTTTACAAATATTGTGTGTTTGTGGAAACTTGGCAAAAAAAACCACCACAGATAATGACATTGAAATAAAGCTTAGTTCAATCTTTATTAAAAAAAAAAGCTTAAGAACAATAAAATAGAGAAACTGTTCATAAATGTTAAAACAAAACATCAAGTGATTGTGGTGACACAGATATGAAAACAGTGAAATAGGCCACTGAAGGAATTTCCAAACCACTAACTCACATCGTCAACTTATCATTCCAAACTGGACAATTTCCTAATAAAATTAAAACTGCAAAAGTCATTCCATTATATAAATCTGGTGACAAGTAACACTTCACAGATTTCTTTTCTGACACAGTTGTCAAAAATTCTAGAAAAACTCTTCAGCGATGGATTAGAAAAGTTTATACAGTAGACCAGCAGAAACTACTCTGACAGTCAATATGGATTTAGAGTAAACTTATCTAGATCATTAGCATTAACAGAACTCAGAGAAGAAATCATTAATTCCATAGATATAAAGTTTACAGTTGGGGTATTTCTTGATCTAAAAAATCTTCTTAAAATTTGATACAGTACAAGCACACATTTACTGTATGTACGTATGAAAGACATTTCAGTATCTTTTTTTCCTTTGTTCATCAGTTCACAATGCACTTTTGCTGTTAACCATTTTAATTGATTATTTACATGTTCAAAATAAAGTATTCAATCAACTGATGACCTACTAAAATACACGAATGGAGGCAATGGCATCTACTACATCTAATTTTATGGTGGTGGGGGGACACTCTATACCCTGACAACAATACCCCCCTCATCAGAAATGCTCATGATGTCCATGCATCCAGCACACTAAAGACTAGAGGTCTGAGGGTCCAAAGCAGAGTGAATAAGCAGATGATCTGATAAGAGACTTGTTTTTTCTTTACACAATTTATATTTACATTAAACCCTCAGAAATTTAAAGAACAATTCATTCACACAAAAGAAACTTAATCCTGAAAATAAAGCTCTACAGACGATACTGGACTACAGCACCTCAACTGTGAGTTCTCATGTGATAAACCAAAACACTGAAACACGAAACACTGAGACTACAGCTTCTCACTTGTGTAAATTCTCATGTTGTTTCAAACAACTACATTGATTAAATCTTTGCCCATGTTTCACAAAAAATCGCTTCTCACTGTTTTATTTATTTACATCACATTTCATTACAAGTGCAATGGACCCCAGCCAGGTGTCTACAGTTACACTTTAAGTCAGAAAGCTTTGTATCCAAGGGCTGTCTTCAAGATGGAGACTGTTCCTCTGATTGCTGAGATCTGTATTTCACAGATGCTAGGGCAGCTGACAATCGCCTGTAGATAGTCTTTCAGGTTCTTCTTCACCACCCCAGTTGTTCCCACCACCACAGGTATAATAACTGCTTCCTGCAATTTCCAGGTGCTCCTTAGGTCATTTTTGAGGTCTTGATATTTTGTTATTTTTTCCCTCTTTCTGCTCTGTTGAGGCCATCATCGTTTGGTACAGTTATCTATTAATTTGGCAGTCTTGTCCTTTTTGTTCAAGATAACCATGTCCGGTTTTATTGCTCCTCCTTCAATATGTCTTCCAGTTGGGATTTCCTTGTCATAAAAGATGGCAATATTTCCGTTAGAGCTGATTGGCTCTGGATCGTGCTCCCATACTAGTCCTTGAACTTCTATTTTAAATTCTTTGCATATTTTCCAGTGTATATAACGGCAGACCTTATTGTGACGAGCAGTGTAGTGTCCATCGGCCATTAGGATCTGGTAGCCGGAGAGTAGGTGGCTTGCACTCTCCACCCCTGCATGACAGAATTGACATTGTCACTCTGTGACAGTCCTGCCATTTTTTTTTTAAAAGTCATTGGTCAAAAGTCCCTGGTCTTGTGCTCCAAGCACTAGTCTCTCCTCATCGTACCCCAGAGCTCCGTTCCTGATCCAGCAGTGTCTCTTCCTTATCAATGTAATCCGTACTGAGTTCCTCCTGAAAGCGTCCTGCTCACTTACACTGTTTCCATGTTTCTTTTCTTTCCTCCTGAGTCCTTTTACTGTATTTTCCCGTGTCTTTCCAGCTATTTTTGTTCCTGGGTTTTGTTGACTGGCTTTTATGTTGTCTAATAAGTCTCCTGCAAAGGCCTCAGCTTGTTTAGTTATAGATGAAGGGTGACTAAGGGTTTCATGGTGTAGGGCAACTTTTTCCATTGTCTCGTCGTTGGCGCTTTTTAGGTATTGACCAATGCTTATTATTGTTGCTCTGTTGACCTGGTTTATTTCAATTAGGCCCAACCCTCCCTCTTTACGGGGTATATATATCCGATCTAAGTATTGATTTTTATATGTTTCCTTGTGCAGGGTCAGGGTCTTCCTGGTCCTAACATCCAGCTTGTCCAGTTGCCCCTGTGTCCAGTCCATCACCCCAAATCCATATGTGACAACTGGTACTGCCAGCTGATTTATCGCAGTGATCCTATTTTTAGGCATTAAGTTTGATTTACAGATTTTCTTAAGACGATGTTGGTATTCTTTTTTGACCGTTTCCCTCATTTTCCTGTGTTCAATAGTTGTGTTCTCCTCTATGCCAAAATATTTACTGTATATGCCGATTCATCTGCCAGGTCTTTTATGTGCTTATTGTCATTCATTTTATGTGCTTATTGTCATTCAGTTCAATTCAGCTTTATTTATACAGCGCCACATCACAACAGAAGCTGTCTCCTGGCACCACAGTGCAGAAAAAAAAACAACCACACAGTCTCAGAAAAACCCAGCAATTAGACGATCCCCTATGAGCAAGCACTTAGCGACAGTGGAGAGGAAAAACTCCCATTTGGCAGGAAGAAACCTCTAGCAGAACCAGGCTCAGGGAGGGGCAGTCAACTGCTGCGACTGGCTGGGGGTGAGGGGGTAGAGAGGATGGAGAGGACAGACATAAAGAACATAACAGTAAGATGCCAAGTACATTATTGGAGGTCAACCAGCAGTATGGATCAAATAACAACAGAACAAAAGTGGGGTTAAGAGACACAAAATCCCTCCTTAAAGGTAAGCTACTGTATATTAAAAAGGAAGGATTTTACCCTGTTCTTAAAAACAGAGACCGAGTCTGACTCCCGGACCCAGAGTGGTAACTGGTTCCACAGAGAAGGAGCTTGGTAGCAGAAGGCTCTGTCTCCCACTGTACTTTTGGAGATTCTGGGCACCACAAGTAAGCCAGCATTTTGGGAACGTAATGCTCTATTAGGATCATCATCTGTTTGGATGTTCTCTGATGCTATTTTCTTCCCCTTTTTTTATTGTACATTTTGCACATTTGTCGAGTCCAAATTCCATGCAGATGTCCTTTGAGAACATGTGAACGGTAGTGACAAGTTGATTTAGTTTCTGTTCAGATTCTGGATAAAGCTTGAGGTCATCCATGTAGAGCAGATGATTCACTCTCTTGTTCCCCTTTCTTGTTCTGCCTTTGCTTAAATCATACCCAATATCAAGATCTGATAGGATTTTGCTTAAGGGGTCAATACACAGACAGAAGAGTTATGGTGATAGGCTGTCCCCCTGGAATATTCCTCGTTGGATCCTGGTGTCTGGGATTGTTATTTGCCCCTCTTTATGGTTAAGTGTAATTGTGGTTTTCCACTTAGCCATCTGGACCTCCAGAAAAGTTTTAACTTCTGGGTTGATGTTATACAGCTCCAGACAATTTTTTTTTTTTTTTTTTTGTTACTTATTTGTACCCGTAGGTAGATTTGTTTTGCAGTCTGGTGACAAGCCACCAGCTGCCGGTCGCTGCGTGCGCAAGCGCCCCTTAACTCCCTAACCTGCATGTTTTTGGCGTGTGGGAGGAAACCGGAGAAATCCCGGAGTAAACCCACGCAAACACGGGGAGAACATGCAAACTCCACACAGATCACTGTTGGTCGGGGGCTGGGATCGAACCCACGATCCCCGCGCTCCCCCGGCCGAGGGTAAAACTGTGCTGCCACAGTGCTAACCACTGCGCCACCGTGCAGCCCAGGAATGGGGGACGCTGTTGAATGCCTTTTTGTAATCTATCCACGCCATGCTTAAGTTTCTTTCACGCTTCTTGCAGTCTTCCAGGATGGTTTTGTTAATGAGCAGTTGTTCTTTGGCTCCAAGCTTATTTCTTATGCAGCCTTTTTGCTGTGTTTGCAAGTAGTTTCCTGTATCCAAATGTTCATAGATTGCCTCAGTAATGAGTCCTGTCAGCCATTTGAATGTAGTGAGGAGGCAACAGATGATCTGTATTTATTAACTTGTTGGGTTTCAGGGCTCTTGGGCAGGAGTATGGCATTTCCATATGTGAGCCTCTCTGGTGCTTCTTCTTCTCCCCTAACAAGTCGGTTGAATGCCTCTGCATAGTGTTTGTGCAGTGCTGTCATCTTTTTGAGCCAGAAGTTTGGCATTTTATCTATTCCAGGGGATTTGAAGTTGAGATATTTACCAATTTTTTTTCTTGAGCAGTTTTTTCTGTGATTTTTAATGAGGGCAACTGTCGTTTTCCTTTATTTTTATCGGTAATAGTTTGAATCCAATTATTACCTTTATGTTGTACTGGGTCCTCAAATAGGGTTCTCCAGAATGCTTTCAGCTGTATTTTTTTAGGAGGTACCTCTACTTCTATGGTTTCTTCTGCAAGCCTCCTATAGACTTGTTTTGGGTTTTCTGTGAATAGTTTAATCATCAGTTTTGAGTTCTCTCTCTTTTGTCTGTTTCTAATTTGGGCTGCTAGGGCCTTGACTTGCGCCTGGTGCTCTGCTATTTTTGGTATAATTTGCTCTTTCCTAATGTTTTTTTTTTTTTGGATTCTGTTGATTACTCTTAGTAATTTGGTAGGTGCAGTTTTGGTTATGTATATAGTTAGTCATTTGAGAGATTTCAGCCCTAAATGGATTAATTTTTCCTTGAAGTTTCTTTTTCCAAATGGGTGTGGAGATTTTTGTTTTGGTTCGACGTTCATTTTTTTCTTTATATTCTGGAGCTAGCTTGCTCTGCATATACCATGCTGCTCCCAAGTTTATGCAGTTCAGCTCTGTCAGATTGACCCCTGGAGGTACAAGGACAGTTAGCCATCTTGACCTTTTACAGTAATAATTTGAATTCTTTATTCTCGTTTAGCTTAATTAACATAGGACGCTTTTTCATTGTCATTTTTTTTCTTCTATTTTGTTGGCAAGATCCTCTTCTATTTCTAGTTGTTCTTGGCTTAGTTGTATTTGGGGGTTGATCTGCTTCCTTAGTGGTGCCTGGCCTGTACTCTCCCTTGTTGCTTCATCAGGGTGTTCTAATTCTGAGCTAGAGGTTGCAGGGAAATCAAATGGGTGGTTTGGTGGCACCTCTATAGGTTGCGTTTGATCGGGTTGTTCCATCAGAGGTTTTTCAGGTAGTGGCAGTGGACACTCAATTGGGCTTACAGTTAGGCCCAAAAACATTTGGACAGCGACACAAGTTTTGTTATATTAGCTGTTTACAAAAACATATTCGGGATACAATTATATAATCAATATGGGCTTAAAGTGCACACTAGATCCTCAACTCATATTTAATCTTCATATAAAGAAAATTTCAAAAACAGTTAAAAAAAATCTGAACTGCTTTAAATTAATTAGATATTACATACCTTACGAACCTGCTGTACTGTATATGCATTCTATGGTTTTTTCTCATATATCATACTGTTTGACAATCTGGGCTCAAGCAGCACCTTCCACAATAAGACATATAGGTTCATTATATAATCAAACCCTAAAAATCTTGGACAAAAAGCCCATTAGGTGGCATCACTGTAATATTTAAAAAAAATACAACCTATTGAGTTTTGAGAGTTTCATTGACCTCTGTTTACTGAAATTAACTTTCAAATGTTTCCATAAATCAGCACCTGAGCCACTTGCCGGTTTCATCCAAAGACAGGACAGCAGCAGAGCCACCAGGAGTTCTGTTAACAATAACTGTAAAATATTCCACCGCAGAACCACATTTGGACAAACAGCTTTCTCTATAAAGGGCAGTCACATCTGGAACACAATGCCAAATGAAATTAAAATAATAACGGACTTTAAAACATTCACTAAAAAGGTTAAAAACTGGCTGAAAAATAAACAAGAATGTACCCATGTATGAAATGATTGTCTGCAGGGTGAGAGTGAATGAAGGGAAGGAATGAATGTGTTTGTTTATAGTGAGTGACGAAGGGAGGGAGGCCTGAAATAGGCAAATGTGTGTCAGGTTGTTATATTTGTGTATTTATAATATTTATAATATTTATAATTGTGTATTTATAATGTATTTATGTTTTTTGCATTGATGTATGTGGTTATTGTGTATTCCTTTTCTTTCCTTTTTTTTTTTTTTACTTGTTTCTCCTTTCTAAAGTCCATCCAGGGACAAGAGTTGCAAATTAGCTAATAGCTATACACTCTGTGCAACACATCAGATTGATTGTCATTGATTAATTGTCTATGTTTATTGCACTGTCCCTGTCAAATAAACAAATCTATCTATCTATCTATCTAATTTCAGAGTATTCACATCCAAATTGAAGCAAGGGTTTAGGAATTACAGCTCTTTAATGCATAGCCACCTCTTTTTCAAGGGACCAAAAGTAATTGGACAATTGACTCAGAAGGCTGCAAAAAAAATTAACAAGGCTGCATGGCTCTTCTCTTGTTAACCTGTCATCAATTAAGCGGTTAAAAGGTCTGGAGTTGATTCCAGGTGTGGCGTTTGCATTTGGAAGCTGTTGCTGTGAACACACAACATGTGGTCAAAGGAGCTCTCAATGGAGGTGAAACAGACCATTCTGAGGCTGAAAAAAAAAAAGAAGAAATCCATCAGAGAGATAGCAGAAATGTTAGGAGTGGCCAAATCAACAGTTTGGTACATTCTGAGAAAAAAAGAGTGCACTGGTGAGCTTAAAAAGGCCTGGATGTCCGATTGCAGAATCCTTTCCATGGTGAAGAACAACCCCTTCACAACATCCATTCAAGTGAAGAACACTCTCCAGGAAGTAGGTGTATCAGTATCTAAGTCTAGCATAAAGAGAAGACTTCATGAGAGTAGATACAAAGGATTCACCACAAGATGCAAACCATTAATCAGCCTCAAAAATAGAAAGGCCAGAATTGACTTTGCCAAAAAACACCTGAAGAAGCCAGCCCAGTTCTGGAACAGCATTCTTTGGACAGATGAGACTAAGATCAACCTGTACCAGAATGATGGGAAGAAGAAAGTTTGGAAAAGAATTGGAACAGCTCATGATCCAAAGCACACTACATCTTCTGTAAAACATGGTGGAGGCAGTGTGATGCATGGGCATGCATGGCTTCCAATGGCACTGGGTCACTTGTGTTTATTGATGATGTGACAAAAGACAGAAGCAGCCGGATGAATTCTGAAGTGTATAGGGATATACTTTCTGCTCAGATTCAGCTAAATGCAGCAAAGTTGATTGGACGGCGCTTCACAGTACAGATGGACAATGATCCAAAACATACTGCAAAAGCAACCCAGGAGTTTTTTAAAGCAAAGAAGTGGAATATTCTGCAATGGCCGAGTCAATCACCAGCTCTCAACCCAATCGGGCATGCATTTCACTTGCTCAAGACAAAACTTAAGGCAGAAAGACCCATAAACAAGCAACAACTGAAGACAGCTGCAGTAAAGGCCTGGCAAAGCCTCACAAAGGAGGAAACCCAGTGTTTGGTGATGTCCATGGGTTCCAGACTTCAGGCAGTCATTGCCTGCAAAGGATTCTCAACAAAATATTGAAAAGTAACATTTTACTGAGGGTTATGTTTATCTGTGGGGGGCTCAAGCAGCCCCTTCCACAATAAGACATATAGGTTCATTATATAATCAAACCCTAAAAATCTTGGACAAAAAGCCCATTAGGTGGCATCACTGTAATGTTTTAAAAAAATACAACCTATTGAGTTTTGAGAGCTTCATTGACCTCTGTCTTCTGAAATTAACGTTCAAATGTTTCCATAAATCAGCACCCGAGCCACTTGCTGGTTTCGTCCAAAGACAGGACAGCAGCAGAGCCACCAGGAGTTCTGTTAACAATAACTGTAAAATATTCCACCGCAGAACCACATTTGGACAAACAGCTTTCTCTATAAAGGGCAGTCACATCTGGAACACAATGCCAAATGAAATTAAAATAATAACGGACTTTAAAACATTCACTAAAAATGTTAAAAACTGGCTGAAAAATAAACAAGAATGTACTCATGTATGAATTAATTGTCTGCAAAGTGAGAGTGAATGAAGGGAAGGAATAAATGTGTTTGTTTATAGTGAGTGACGGAGGGAGGAAGGCCTGAAATAGGCAAATGTGAGTTATGTTATATGTGTTAAATGTGAGTCAGGCTGTTATATTTGTGTATTTATAATATTTATAATATTTATGTTAAATGTGAGTCAGGCTGTTACATTTGTGTATTTATAATATTTATAATATTTATAATTGTGTATTTATAATTTTTCTGCATTGATGTATGTGGTTATTGTGTATATTTTTTATCTTGATTCTTTTTTCTAAAGCCCATCCAGGGACAAGAGTTGCAAATTAGCTAATAGCTATACACTCTATGTGCAACACATCAGATTGATTGTCTTTGATTAATTGTCTATGTTGATTGCACTGTCCCTGTCAAATAAACTAATCTACTACTACAACTGTCCAATTACTTTTGAGCCCATGAAATGAGGAGCGTTTGAATAAAAATAGCTACAGTTCCTACATATTTAATCATATATTTTTGTTCAACCCCTTGAATTAAACCTTAAAGTCTGCACTTCAATTCTGTTGTAGTTGTTTCATTTCAAATCCAATGTGGTGGCATGCAGAGCCCAAATCATGAAGATTGTGTCACTGTCCAAATATTTCTGGGCCTAACTGTATGTTGTTCTGTGCCATTTTCCCTATTTCTGTGTGCATGTACTCCAGTTGCTGCTCTGTGAAGTACCTTTGAGTGAGGAAGTTGTGTCTCTGGGTTGTAAGTTTGGCTTGGGGTACACCAATTTTATCCGGGCAGTGATGGCAGAAGATTTGTTGCCATTCATTGCATTGTTCCCGCTGGTTGCTGCATTTCATTTTGGAGTGCTCTGTTGTTCATATTAAAACCCATTTTTCCTCCATGCTCCACTGACTTTGCTTGGATTCTTGTTGTTCAGATAGGTTGGCGTCTTGATAGTCTTTTATTGCTTGGGATTCAGCTTCAGACTCGATCTTTTCAATTTCCTCTTGTCCTAGGTATTTTGAGACCTGAGAGACAATAGATGTTAATTTGGAAGTGGTGGTGGCCGCTTTCTTTTCTGGTGGTAGCTCGGAGTCGCTGATCTTTTCCTCAAATATATGCTTTTTTCTCCTGCCCCACTTCTCATACCAAGGCCAAGCATGCTAGAATAATTTCCTTCTCCTCAAGGGACCATTTTACAGTTTCTTCTTTTCTTGTATACCTTTTAGTCCTTTTTTGATCTTGCTGGGGCCCAGGTCCAGATCTGTGCAGGCCTGATGGGGATCCTGGCTGAGTGTCTGTTACACTTGAAGATGAAGCTGCACCATCACTGTCAACAGCCCGCCTGGTGCAAGAACGAGCTGAGGGGGGACCATTTTATCCTGGTCAGTACCTTTCCAGAATCTTTTTCCCGTTTTATTCATTTTTCATATTGGGTTCCTCATTGTCCACAGCTTCTTATTGGTTATTCAAAGCTGCCCTCGCCATGATTACTCATAGTGAGGGGGTGCCCCCATCCACGACCCGGGGGATGTGCTGGCTAGCCTGAGGAAAAAGGCCACAAGGCTTCTTACTGTTTGATTTATTTATATCTCATTTCATTACAAGTGTAATGGGCCCCAACCAGGGGTCTATGGTTACACTTTAAATCACAAAGCTTTATATCCGAGGGCTCTCTTCAAGATAGAGACTGTTCCTCTTAATGCCGAGATCTGTATTTTACAGATGCTAGGACAGCCGGGTATCGCCTGTAGATATTTTTTTAGGTTTTTCTTCACCATCCCAGTTGCTCCCACCACCACAGGTATTATATCTGCTTCCTGCAGATTCCAGGTGCTCCTTAGGTCATTTTTGAGGTCTTGATATTTTGTTATTTTTTCTCTTTCTGCTCTGTTGAGGCCGTAGTCGTTCGGTATGGTTACATCTATTATTTTGGCAGTTTTGTCCTTTTTGTTCAAGATAACTATGTCCGGTTTTATTGCTCCTCCTTCAATGTGTCTTCCAGTTGGGATTTCCTTGTCATAATAGATGGTGGTATCTCCGTTGGTGCTGACTGGCTCTGGATCGTGTTCCCATACTGGTCCTTTTACTTCTATTTTTAACTCTTTGCATATTTTCCAGTGTATGTAACAGCAGATCTTGTTGTGGCGAGCAGTGTAGTGTCCATCGGCCATAAGGACCTGGCAACCGGAGAGAAGGTGGCTTGCACTCGCCACCGCTACATGACAGAATCGACATTTGTCACTCTGTGACAATCCTGCCATTTTTTTAAAGCCATTGGTTTGAAGTCCCTGGTCTTGTGCTCCAACCACTAGTCTCTCCTCGTCGTACCCCAGATCTCCATTCCTGATCCAGCGCAATGTCTCTTCCCTATCGATGTACTCCCTGTTGAGTTCCTCCTGGAAACGTCCTGCTCGCTTATGTTGTTTCCATCTTTCTTTTCTTTCCTCCTGTGTCCTTTTGCTGTATTTTTCCCTCGTCTTTCTAGCTATTTTTGTTGCTGGGTTTTGCTGACTGGCTTTCATGTTATCTAATAAATCTTCTGCAAAGGTCTCGGCTTGTTTAGTTATGGATGTGTTAATACTGAGGGTTTCATGATGTTGGGTGACCTTTTCCACCTTCTCATCATTGGTGCTTTTTAGATATTGACCAATGCTTATTATTGTTGCCCTGTAGGCCTGGTTTATTTCAATTAGGCCCAGCCCTCCCTCTTTACGTGGCATATATATCCTATCTAGGCATTGGTTTCTGTATGTTACCTTATGAAGGGTTAGGGTCTTCCTGGTCCGAACATCCAACTTGTCCAGTTCCCCCTGTGGCCAGTCTATCACCCCAAATCCATATGTGGCAACTGGTACTGCCAACTGGTTTATTGCAGTGATCTTATTTTTAGGTGTTAAATTTGATTTACAGATTTTCTTTAGGCGATGTTGGTATTCTTTTTTGACCATTTCCCTCATTTTTCTGTGTTCAATAGTTGTGTTTTCTTCTATACCCAGATATTTATATGCTGATTCCCCTGCCAGGTCTTTGATATGCTTACTGTCTTCTATTTGGATGTTTTCTGATGCTGTTTTCTTTCCTTTTTTTATTGTACATTTTGCACACTTGTCAAGTCCAAATTCCATGCAGATGTCTTTTGAAAACATGTGAACGGTACTGACAAGTTGATTCAGTTTCTGTTCAGATTCTGCGTAGAGCTTGAGGTCGTCCATGTAGAGCAGATGATTCACTCTCTTGCTCCCTTTTCTTGTTCTGCCTTTGCTTAAGTCATACCCGATGTCAAGGTGAATGAATTGAATGAATGAATTTATTTATTTCGGATAATACAGTACAGGTTAAAGAAACTGTATAATATAACAACAAGGTCAAATTAGACAAAGACTCCTTCTACTAAACAATTCCACGTGAGTTATCCGAAATGGGTGATGGCTGAAGCCGCAGCTTATATTGCCCACCCATATTCCATCCAAGAATTCAAAGAAAAAAGAGTAAACAAGACAAGAGTGATTACAATTTAGAACAAAGCTAAGACAAAGTGTGACTGAGAGAAAAAAAAAAAAAAAGAAAACTAAGCTGAGCTAAGTTAAGCAGTTACTATTCAAGACAAATCTAAGACAGAATGTCACAGAGAGAGAAAAAAAAAAAACTAAGCTACAACACAACACAGGCTGGATATGTCAATCCTTATGTGAGTTTACATGTCGTCTTGTAAATATGTTTGGAGTATTTCTTCCTTTAGTTTTTGTTTAAATTGTCCAAGCGTTGTACATGATTTTAATTCAGGTCCATAATTGTTCCATAATCTGACTCCTTGCACTGAAATACAGTGTTGCTTGGTGGTTGTTCTCACTGTAGGCTTTTGAAATATACATGTTCCTCTGAAGTGATATCGTTTCTCCCTTGTTTGGAACAACTTTTGGATATTTGCAGGCAGTGATAAATTCTTCACTTTGAACATTATTATTGCGGTTTTAAAGTCAACCAGATCTTTCAACTTGAGAGTTTTTTGTTTAAGAAAAAGTGGGTTTGTTGGTTCCCTGTAAGCTGCTTTGTTTATTATTCTAATAGCTCTCTTTTGAAGCATAAAGAGTGGATATATGTTTGTTTTATATGTATTTCCCCATACTTCATTACAATATGTCATGTATGGGAGTATTAATGAATGATACAAGGTGTATAGTGTGGGTTGATTCAGCAAATATTTCACTCTGTGTAATATTGCAATTGATTTGGAGACTTTACCTTTAATATAATTAATATGTGACTTCCAACACAGTTTGTTATCAATTATTACTCCAAGGAATTTGGTTTCAGATACCCTTTCAATCTCTACACCATTTACACTGAGTTTGGGTACTGGATTGTTGTGATGGTTGTTAAAGACTATAAATTTTGTCTTACTTAAATTGAGCGTTAATTTGTTTGAATCAAACCACAGTTTAAGCTTTCCTAATTCCTTCCCGAGTGTATCCAGAAGTTGTTCCAAATTGTTTCCACTGCATAGCAGATTAGTGTCATCGGCAAACAATATTGAGTCCATTTTTTCTGAGACTTAACATATATCGTTTATATACATATTGAATAATAATGGTCCCAAAACTGAACCCTGTGGGACTCCACAGGTGACCTTCAGCAACTCTGAGTTTTTGTTGCTAACACATACATACTGATATCTATTCTTTAAGTAACTACTTAACCAGGACAGTGCTACACCTCTAATACCAGAATTTTGTAGTTTCTTTAATAATAAATTATGATCTACTGTATCAAATGCTTTTTTAAGATCTAGGAATACTCCAACTGAATACTCTTTATTTTCAATGGCTGTTGATATTTTTTCTGTAAATTCCATTAGGGCATATGCAGTTGTCCTCTTGTGTCTGAACCCATATTGCTGCTCACATAATAAATCATTCTTCAGTATGAAGTTGTCAATTCTCTCATAGAATATTTTTTCAAGTATCTTGGAAAATTGTGGTAATAGTGAAATTGGTCTATAGTTTGAGAGTTCCCCTCTGTCGCCCATCTTGTATATCGGAATTACTTTAGCTATTTTCATTGCATTGGGAAATATACCTGATTGGAGAGACAGGTTGCAGATATACGTCAGTGGTTTTACTATGCATTCGATAACAGTTTTGACTAGTAGCATGTCGATACCATCACAGTCAGTAGATGTTTTACTTTTGAACGATTTAACAATTTCAATGACCTCTCTTTCGTCTGTGTTCTTTATGAAGATGGAGTCTTTTACAGCAGTGTTATTGCATATTGTATCACCTGTTGGCACCGTAGTGGGTATTTCTCGGGCCAGTTTGGGTCCAATGTTAACAAAAAAATTATTAAATTCATCTGCAGGTGAAGCGATATTCAACTCTGAGTCGTTTTATTATTTTTTGGAATATTAGTTGGGTAGCTTGTATTTCTGCTTTTATTTCCAAGGATACTGTTGAGTATTGTCCATGTATTTTTAATATTGTCTCTGTTTTTCTCCAGTTCTTTACTGTAATAGTCTCTTTTACTACATCTTATTATATATGTTAACTTATTTTTGTATGTTTTATACCGCTGCTCTGCTTCTTTTGTTCTTTTCTTTAGGAAAGCTTTATATAATGAATTTTTCTTTTTACACGCCTTTTGTAGTCCTTTGGTTAACCATGGCTTATTAGCAAATTTGTGTTTAAGCTTTTTTATTACTAATGGGCAGTTTTTTTCATAAAGAGTGGTTACAATGTTTATAAATGTGTCATAGGCTTCATTTACATCTGATACATAGACTTCTGTCCAGTCTTGCTTCAGCAAGTCCTCTTTAAGAGAACTGATTGCATTTGGTGATTTGTGTCTGAACGATTTTGAAGTTTTTTCTGCGTTGGGCCCCGTGTGGCCATGGATAAGTGCAAAGGTTGGCAAGTGGTCACTTATATCATTTATCAATAATCCACTTTCTATTTTCTTATCGAAAACATTGACAAACAGGTTGTCAATAAGTGTAGCAGAGTGAACTGTGATTCTACTGGGATGTGTTATTGTGGGATATAGACTCATACTGTACATAGAGTTCATGAACTCTGTAACTACATTTTGTTGATGAGGATTCAGTAAGTCAATATTGAAATCTCCACCAATTGCTACCATTTTCTTACTAGTAATCTTATTGTACAGCTCGACTAATTTATCTCTGAATGTCTCAATGCAAGTTCCCGGTGTTCTATATATGCAGCTTATGATTAGATTTTTTGTTTTGTCTAGGTCAATCTCAACAGTAACACATTCCAAAATCCCTGGTAGTGCTAAGGACATTTCATTTACAAGCTTACACCTGTACAGGTCATCAATATACAGTGCAACACCACCACCCTGTTTTTGAGTTCTGTTAATATAAAACATCTGATATCCCTCTATTGCCATCAGGGGAGCCTGCTCTTTGTTAAGCCAAGTTTCAGAGACTGCAATAGCTGTGAATTTTCTGTCTAGCTGTTTTAAATAGTCCTGAATCTGTGGAAAGTTTTTGTTAAGACTTCTGCTATTGAAGTGTATTATTGACAGTTTACCATCTAATTGCATTTGACTTTTGAATTGTTTTTCAGTGTAATATTCACAGTGGTTATGAATATTGTTTGATAAGACTTTGCTTAAGGGGTCAATACACAGACAGAAGAGCAGTGGCGAGAGGCTGTCCCCCTGGAATATTCCTCGCTGGATCCTGATGTCTGGGATTGTTATTTGTCCTTCTTTGTGGTTAAGCGTAATTGTGGTTTTCCACTTAACCATCTGGACCTCCAGAAAAGTTTTAATCTCTGGGCTGATGTTATACAGCTCCAGACAGCGTATTATCCAGGAGTGGGGGATGCTGTCGAATGCCTTTTTGTAGTCGATCCACGCCATGCTTAAATTTCTCTCACGCCTCTTGCAGTCTTCCAGGATGGTTTTATTAATGAGCAGTTGTTCTTTGGCTCCCAGCTTATTTCTTATACAGCCTTTTTGCTGTGGTTGCAAGTAGTTTTCTGCATCCAGATGTTCATAAATGGCCTCAGTAATGATTCCTGTCAGCCATTTGTATGTGGTCGGGAGGCAACAGATGGGTCTGTATTTACTGACTTGTTGGGTTTCAAAACTCTTGGGCAGGAGTATGGTGTTTCCATATGTGAGCCACTCTGGTGCTTCTTCCTCTCCCCTAACAAGTCGGTTAAATGCCTCTGCGTAGTGTTTGTGTAGTGCTGTTATCTTTTTGAGCCAGAAGTTTGGTATTTTATCTATTCCAGGGGATTTGAAGTTAAGGTATTTCCTGATTTTTTCTTGAGCTGTTTCTTCTGTGATTTTTAATGAGGGCATCTGTTGTTTTCCTTTATTTTTCTTAGCAATGGTTTGAATCCAATTATTATTTTTATGTTGAACTGGGTCCTCAAACAGATTTCTCCAGAACGTTTCCAGTTGGGTTTTTTCAGGAGGTACCTCTACTTCGATAGTTTCATCTATAAACCTCCTGTAGACTTGTTTTGGGTTCTGTGCAAATAATTTATTTATCAGTTTTGAGTTCTCTCTCCGTTGCCTGTTTCTGATTTGGGCTGCTAGGGCCTTGACTTGCGCCTGGTGCTCTGCTATTTTTCCTATTATTTGCTCTTTCCAAATGTTATATTTTTCTTGGATTCTGTTGATTACTCTCAGTAATTTAGTAGTGCAGTTTTGGTTCTGTATGTAATAAGTCATTTGAGAAATTTCTGCCCTAAATCGATTAATTTTTCCTTGAAGTTTATTTTTCCAAATGGGTGTGGAGATTTTTGTTTTGGTTCGACATTCAGTTTTTTCTTTATGCTGTGGAGCTAGCTTACTCTGCACATACCACGCTGCACCAAAGTTTATGCAGTTAAGCTCTGTCAGACTAACCCCCTGAGGTACAAGTTCACATAGGCCTCTGTTGACCTTTTGCAGTAGTAATTTGAATTCTTTATTCTCTTTAAGCTTAATTAATTTAGGACGTTCTTTCATTGTCATTTTTTTTGTTTCTTCTATTTTGTTGGCAAGTTCCTCTTCCATTTCTAGTTGATGTTGGCTCATTTCTATTTGGGGGTTGATCTGTTTCCTTATTGGATCCTGGTCTACACTCCCCCTTGTTGCTTCATCAGGATGTTCTGATTCTGAGCCAGAAGTTGCAGGGGATTCACCTGGGTGGCCTGGTGGCACCTCTGTAGGGCATGTTTGACAAGGTTGTTCCAGAGGTTTTTCAATTAGTGGTAGTGGTAGTGGACACTCAACTGGGCAGATGTTATTCTGTGCCATTTTTTCTATTTTGGTGTGCATGTACTCCAATTGTTGCTCTGTGAAGTACCTTTGGGTGAGGAAGTTGTGTCTCTGGGTTGTGAGTTTGGCTCTGGGTACGCCAGTTTTATCCGGGCAGTGATGGAAAAAGATTCGCTGCCACTCATTGCATCGTTCCCGCTGGTTGCTGTATTTCATCTTGGCGTACTCGGTTGCCCATATTAAAACCCATCTTTCCTCCATGCTCCACTGACTTTGTTTGTATTCTTGTTGTTCAAATAGGTTGGCATCTTGATAATCTTTTATTGCTTGGGCTTGAGCTTCATATTTGATCTTTTCTATTTCTTCTTATCCTAAGTATTTTGAGACCTGAGAGACCTGAGAGACTTCTTACTGTTTTATTTATTTGCATCTCATTTCCTTACAAGTGCAATGGGCACCAACCAGGGGTCTATGATTACACTTTAAATCAAAAAGCTTTGTATCCAAGGGCTCTCTTTAAGATAGAGACTGTTCCTCTGATTGCTGAGATCTGTATTTCACAGATGCTAGGGCAGCCGGGTATTGCTTGTAGATATGTTTTCAAGTTCTTCTTAACCATCCCAGTTGCTCCCACCACCACAGGTATAATATCTGCATCCTGCAGATTCCAGGTGCTCCTTAGGTCATTTTTGAGGTCTTGATATTTTGTTATTTTTTCTCTTTCTGCTCTGTTGAGGCCGTAGTCGTTTGGTATGGTTACATCGATTAATTTGGCAGTTTTGTCCTTTTTGTTCAAGATAACTATGTCCGGTTTTATTGCTCCTCCTTCAATGTGTCTTCCCGTTGGGATTTCCTTGTCATAAAAGATGGTAATATCTCCGTTGGAATCAGAATCAGAATCAGAATCAGAATCAGGTTTATTGCCATTGTTCATGTAGTACACAAACTAGGAATTTGTCTCGGTGCAATGCTGCAACATTAAACATGATAAGATAAAAGAAATAAACTATACATGCAATAAGTGTATAATAAGAGTAAGTGATACTGGTCAGCAGTTAAAATATATTAGCGAGCAGCAGATACTGTGGAGAACTATATAGTGCAGTCGGTAATGCAGGAAGAAAACAGTGATGATTGACATGAGTCTGGTTGAGCTGCTGTACATAGTGCACGAGAGTCAATAAGTCACTTAGTGTTCAGCAGTCTGATGGCAGAGGGGAAGAAGCTGTTCATGTGACGGGAAGTTTTAGTCTGGATGGACCGAAGTCTTCTACCAGAGGGGAGGGGGGCAAACAGTACGTGACCAGGGTGTGAGGGATCGGCTATGATCCGGCCAGCACGCCTCCGGGTCCTGGAGATGTACAGATCCTGGAGAGATGGGAGCTTGCAGCCGATCACCTTCTCAGCAGTGCGCCCGACGCGCTGCAGCCTTAGTCTGTCCCTGGCAGTGGCTCCTGCGTACCACACGGTTATGGAGGTGGTGAGGATGGACTCGATGATGGCTGTGTAGAACTGCACTAACATCTTGGTGGGTAGCTTGAGCTTCCTCAGCTGCCACAGGAAGAACATCCTCTGCTGGGCTTTTTTGATGAGTGAGCTGATGGTCGGCTCCCATTTGAGGTCCCTGGTGATGGTAGTGCCTAGGAAGCGGAAGGAATCAGCAGTGGTGATGGGAGAGCCTGAGAGGGTGAGGGGGGGCAGAGGGGTAGTGACTTTCCTGAAGTCTACAATCATCTCCACTGTCTTCAGAGCGTTCAGCTGCAGGTTGTTATTGTTGCACCAGGACGCCAGCTGGGCCACCTCTCTCCTGTAGGCGGACTCGTCGCCGTTGGAGATGAGCCCGATGAGGGTGGTGTCGTCCGCAAACTTGATCAACTTGACAGACTGGTGGCTGGAGGTGCAGGAGTTGGTGTAAAGGGAGAAGAGTAGGGGGGAAAGTACACAGCCCTGGGGTGATCCGGTGCTGATGCTAGTAGAGTCTGAGACAGTCTTTCCCAGCCGCACATGCTGCCTCCGGTCCGTCAGGAAGTCGGTGATCCACCTGCAGAGGGAGTCAGGCACGTTGAGCAGGGACAGCTTGTCCCGGAGCAGAGCGGGGCGGATGGTGTTGAATGCGGAGCTGAAGTCCACAAACAGGATCCTGGCGTAGGTTCCCGGGGAGTCCAGGTGCTGCAGGATGGAGTGGAGGGCCAGGTTGACTGCGTCGTCTACAGACCTGTTGGCTCGGTAGGCAAACTGCAGCGGGTCCAGGAGAGGGGTGGTGATGGACTTGAGGTGGGGCAGGACCAGGCGCTCAAAGGACTTTATGACTACAGAGGTGAGCGCTACAGGTCTGTAGTCATTAAGTCCAGTGATCCGTGGCTTCTTGGGGACAGGGATGATGGTGGAGGATTTGAGGCAGGACGGCACGTGGCATAACTTAAGGGAGGTGTTAAAAATGTCTGTGAAGACAGGAGCCAGCTGTTTCGCACAGTGTCTCAGGGTGGAGGGAGACACGCCGTCCGGGCCAGGGGCCTTGCGCGGGTTCAGTCCGGAGAACTGTTTGAGCACATCCTGCTCACTGATGATAAGGGCAGGGGGGGAGGGAGGGGTGCCTTTAATGAAGTAGGGATTGTGGAGGCTGTGGAGCTGGAGGGAGGGGGGGAGTTGGACACAGATGACGAGGTGTCAAAACGGGCATAGTGTTGGGACAGTCTTTGACAAAGGGCTTTGTCATCCTGACCTTTAGGAGCCTGAGGCCGATAGTTGGTGATTTGCCTCAGTCCTCTCCACACGGAAGCCGAATCATTAGCAGTGAACTGCTGCTGGAGTCTCTCTGAATACACAGATTTAGCCCTCTTCAGCTCTCTGTTAAACCGGTATTTAACCTCCCTGTAGCAGTCCCTGTCTCCACTTTTCAGCGCTGCTTCCTTCTCCTTCCTGATCTGTCTGAGCTTAGCTGTGAACCAGGGTTTGTCATTAGAGTAACTCACCCTGGTGCGCGATGGAAGAATGATCTCTTCACAAAAGTGGATATATGAGTTCACGGTGTCCGTGTACTCATCCAGATCATGCGTGGCTCCTTTAAACATGCCCCAGTCAGATATTTCCATGCACGTTTCCAGCTTCTCCTCAGCTTCACTGGTCCGTATCTTCGTAGTGCTCACAACAGGCTTAGTGAGCTTCAATCTCTGTCTGTATGTGGGAATGAGGTGAACCATCACGTGATCAGATAATCCCAGCGCAGCGCGAGGAACAGCGCGATATGCGTCTTTCACTGTGGTGTAACAGTGATCCAGTGTGTTTAATCCTCTGGTGGGGCATTTAATAAACTGTTTGTAGCGGGGGAGATCGTGGCTCAGATTGCACTGATTAAAGTCGCCAGCCACAATAATCAGCGAGTCTGGGAAACTCCGCTCTGTGTGTTGAATGTGATCCGCGAGCATGCGCTGAGCTTCGCGCGTGTCCGCGTTGGGAGGGGCGTACACAGCGATCAGTATAAAAGAAGCAAACTCCCGCGGGGAATAAAAAGGCTTGCAGTTGATAACAAGAAATTCCAGGGCGGGAGAACAGTGTTTGGAAATTACCGTTACATCAGAGCACCAGCTGCAGTTGATGTAGAAGCAGACTCCGCCTCCTGTGGTCTTGCCGGAAAGCTCTGTGTCACGATCAGCACGGAAGAGCTGGAAGCCGTCGAGGCGCAGCGCGCTGTCCGGTATATTTTCCCGGAGCCAGGTCTCAGTAAAGCAGAGGGCAGCTGAGGAGGCGAGGTCCCTAAAACGCATCAGCAGTCTCAGTTCATCTACCTTGTTAGAGAGAGAGTTGGTATTGGACAGAAATATGCCAGGCAGCGCCGTTCGCGAGCCTCTCCTGCAAAGCCGCACGAGAGCGCCCGCTCGTCTACCTCTCTTCCGCCGTCTCTCTTTCCGAGCCAGGCAATGAACCAGATCGGCGGCAGGGGCTAAAAAAACTGGGAGGAGGTCCGTGGGGGTGAAAGTCCTGATATTTAGAAGGAGCTAACTGGCTCTGGATCGTGCTCCCATACTGGTCCTTTTACTTCTATTTTGAATTCTTTGCATATTTTCCAGTGTATATAACGGCAGATCTTGTTGTGGCGAGCAGTGTAGTGTCCATCGGCCATGAGGACCTGGCAGCCGGAGAGTAGGTGGCTTACACTCTCCACCGCTACATGACAGAATCGACATTTGTCACTCTGTGACAATCCTGCCATTTTTTTAAAACCATTGGTTAGAAGTCCCTGGTCTTGTGCTCCAACCACTAGTCTCTCCTTGTCGTACCCCAGATCTCCATTCCTGATCCAGCGCAATGTCTCTTCCCTATCAATATAATCCCTATTGAGTTCCTCCTGGAAACGTCCTGCTCGCTTATGTTGTTTCCATCTTTCTTTTCTTTCCTCCTGTGTCCTTTTGCTGTATTTTTCTCTCGTCTTTCTAGCTATTTTTGTTGCTGGGTTTTGCTGACTGGCTTTCATGTTATCTCATAAATCTTCTGCAAAGGTCTCGGCTTGTTTAGTTATGGATGTGTTAATACTGAGGGTTTCATGATGTTGGGTGACCTTTTCCATCGTCTCATCATTAGCGCTTTTTAGGTATTGACCAATGCTTATTATTGCTGCCCTGTAGGCCTGGTTCATTTCAATTAGGCCCAGCCCTCCCTCTTTACGTGGCATATATATCCTATCTAGGCATTGGTTTCTGTATGTTACCTTATGAAGGGTTAGGGTCTTCCTGGTCCGAACATCCAACTTGTCCAGTTCCCCCTGTGGCCAGTCTATCACCCCAGATCCATATGTGGCAACTGGTACTGCCAACTGGTTTATTGCAGTGATCTTATTTTTAGGTGTTAAATTTGATTTACAGATTTTCTTTAGGCGATGTTGGTATTCTTTTTTGACCATTTCCCTCATTTTTCTGTGTTCAATAGTTGTGTTTTCTTCTATGCCCAGATATTTCTATGCCGATTCCCCTGCCAGGTCTTTGATATGCTTATTGTCTTCTATTTGGATATTTTCTGATGCTGTTTTCTTTCCTTTTTTTATTGTACATTTTGCACACTTGTCAAGTCCAAATTCCATGGAGATGTCTTTTGAAAACATGTGAACGGTACTGACAAGTTGATTCAGTTTCTATTCAGATTCTGCGTAGAGCTTGAGGTCGTCCATGTAGAGCAGATGATTCACTCTCTTGCTCCCTTTTCTTGTTCTGCCTTTACTTAAGTCATACCCGATGTCAAGGTCTGATAAGATTTTGCTTAAGGGGTCAATACACAGACAGAAGAGCAGTGGCGAAAGGCTGTCCCCCTGGAATATTCCTCGCTGGATCCTGATGTCTGGGATTGTTATTTGTCCTTCTTTGTGGTTAAGCGTAATTGTGGTTTTCCACTTAGCCATCTGGACCTCCAGAAAAATTTTAATCTCTGGCCTGATGTTATACAGCTCCAGACAGCGTATTATCCAGGAGTGGGGGATGCTGTCGAATGCCTTTTTGTAGTCGATCCACGCCATGCTTAAGTTTCTCTCACGCCTCTTTGGCGTGCCCTGAGAGACTTCTTACCTGTGTGAACTGTCATGTGACGTTTTAAATGACCACGTTGAATAAATCTTTGCCCACATGTTTCACAAGAAAATGGCTTCTCACCTGTGTGAATTCTCATATGAATTTTCAAATCACAACGTTGATTAAAACTCTGCCCACATGTTTCACAAGAAAATGGCTTCTCACCTGTGTGAATTCGCATGTGAGTTTTCAAACCACCATATTCAGTAAATCTTTGCCCACATGTTTCACAAAAAAATGGCTTCTCACCTGTGTGAATTCTCATGTGAGTTTTCAAAGCACAACGTTGATTAAAACTCTGCCCACATGTTTCACAAGAAAATGGCTTCTCACTGTTTTATTTATTTGCATCTCATTTCCTTACAAGTGCAATGGGCCCCAGCCAGGGGTCTATGATTACACTTTAAATTAAAAAGCTTTGTATCCAAGGGCTCTCTTTAAGATAGAGACTGTTCCTCTGATTGCTGAGATCTGTATTTCACAGATGCTAGGGCAGCCGGGTATTGCTTGTAGATATTTTTTCAAGTTCTTCTTAACCATCCCAGTTGCTCCCACCACCACAGGTATAATATCTGCATCCTGCAGATTCCAGGTGCTCCTTAGATCGTTTTTGAGGTCTTGATATTTTGTTATTTTTTCTCTTTCTGCTCTGTTGAGGCCGTAGTCGTTTGGTATAGTTACATCGATTAATTGGGCAGTTTTGCCCTTTTTGTTCAAGATAACTATGTCCGGTTTTATTGCTCCTCCTTCAATGTGTCTTCCAGTTGGGATTTCCTTGTCATAAAAGATGGTAATATCTCCGTTGGAGCTAACTGGCTCTGGATCGTGCTCCCATACTGGTCCTTTTACTTCTATTTTGAATTCTTTGCATATTTTCCAGTGTATATAACGGCAGATCTTATTGTGGCGAGCAGTGTAGTGTCCATCAGCCATGAGGACCTGGCAGCCGGAGAGCAGGTGGCTTACACTCTCCACCGCTACATGACAGAATCGACATTTGTCACTCTGTGACAATCCTGCCATTTTTTTAAAACCATTGGTTAGAAGTCCCTGGTCTTGTGCTCCAATCACTAGTCTCTCCTCGTCGTACCCCAGATCTCCATTCCTGATCCAGCGCAATGTCTCTTCCCTATCAATATAATCCCTATTGAGTTCCTCCTGGAAACGTCCTGCTCGCTTATGTTGTTTCCATCTTTCTTTTCTTTCCTCCTGTGTCCTTTTACTGTATTTTTCTCTCGTCTTTCTAGCTATTTTTGTTGCTGGGTTTTGCTGACTGGCTTTCATGTTATCTAATAAATCTGCTGCAAAGGTCTCGGCTTGTTTAGTTATAGATGTGTTAATACTGAGGGTTTCATGATGTTGGGTGACCTTTTCCATCGTCTCATCATTAGCGCTTTTTAGGTATTGACCAATGCTTATTATTGTTGCCCTGTAGGCCTGGTTCATTTCAATTAGGCCCAGCCCTCCCTCTTTACGTGGCATATATATCCTATCTAGGCTTTGGTTTCTGTATGTTACCTTATGAAGGGTTAGGGTCTTCCTGGTCCGAACATCCAACTTATCCAGTTCCCCTTGTGGCCAGTCTATCACCCCAAATCCATATGTGGCAACTGGTACTGCCAACTGGTTTATTGCAGTGATCTTATTTTTAGGTGTTAAATTTGATTTACAGATTTTCTTTAGGCGATGTTGGTATTCTTTTTTGACCATTTCCCTCATTTTTCTGTGTTCAATAGTTGCGTTTTCTTCTATGCCCAGATATTTATATGCCGATTCCCCTGCCAGGTCTTTGATATGCTTATTGTCTTCTATTTGGATATTTTCTGATGCCGTTTTCTTTCCTTTTTTTATTGTACATTTTGCACACTTGTCAAGTCCAAATTCCATGCAGATGTCTTTTGAAAACATGTGAACGGTACTGACAAGTTGATTCAGTTTCTGTTCAGATTCTGCATAGAGCTTGAGGTCGTCCATGTAGAGTAGATGATTCACTCTCTTGCTCCCTTTTTTTGTTCTGCCTTTGCTTAGGTCATACCCGATGTCAAGGTCCGATAAGATTTTGCTTAAGGGGTCGACACAAAGACAGAAGAGCAGTGGCGAAAGGCTGTCCCCCTGAAATATTCCTCGCTGGATCCTGATGTCTGGAATTGTTATTTGTCCTTCTTTGTGGTTAAGTGTAATTGTAGTTTTCCACTTAGCCATCTGGACCTCCAGAAAAGTTTTAATCTCTGGGCTGATGTTATACAGCTCCAGACAGCGTATTATCCAGGAGTGGGGGATGCTGTCGAATGCCTTTTTGTAGTCGATCCACGCCACGCTTAAATTTCTCTCACGCCTCTTGCAGTCTTCCAGGATGGTTTTATTAATGAGTAGTTGTTCTTTGGCTCCCAGCTTATTTCTTATGCAGCCTTTTTGCTGTGGCTGCAAGTAGTTTTCTGAGTCCAGATGTTCATAAATGGCCTCAGTAATGATTCCTGTCAGCCATTTGTATGTGGTCGGGAGGCAACAGATGGGTCTGTATTTATTGACTTGTTGGGTTTCAAGACTCTTGGGCAGGAGTATGGTGTTTCCATATGTGAGCCACTCTGGTGCTTCTTCCTCTCCCCCAACAAGTCGGTTAAATGCCTCTGCGTAGTGTTTGTGTAGTGCTGTTATTTTTTTGAGCCAAAAGTTTGGTATTTTATCTATTCCAGGGGATTTGAAGTTAAGGTATTTCCTGATTTTTTCTTGAGCTGTTTCTTCTGTGATTTTTAGTGAGGGCATCTGTTGTTTTCCTTTATTTTTCTCAGCAATGGTTTGAATCCAATTATTATTTTTATGTTGAACTGGGTCCTCAAACAGATTTCTCCAGAATGTTTCCAGTTGGGTTTTCTCAGGAGGTACCTGTACTTCAATAGTTTCATCTATCAACCTCCTGTAGACTTGCTTTGGGTTCTGTGCAAATAATTTATTTATCAGTTTTGAGTTCTCTCTCACCTGTGTGGATTCTCATGTGTCTTTTCAAAGCCCAACGTTGATTAAAACTCTGTCCACATGTTTCACAAGAAAATGGCTTCTCACCTGTGTGAACTGTCATGTGACGTTTCAAATCACCACGTTGAATAAATCTTTGCCCACATGTTTCACAAGAAAATGGCTTCTCACCTGTGTGAAGTGTCATGTGACGTTTCAAATGACCATGTTGAATAAATCTTTGCCCACATGTTTCACAAGCAAATGGCTTCTCACCTGTGTGAATTGTCATGTGACTTTTCAAATGACTACGCTGAATAAATCTTTGCCCACATGTTTCACAAGAAAATGGCTTCTCACCTGTGTGAATTATCATATGAGTTTTCAAAGTATGACGCTGTTTAAAACTTTGCCCACATGTTTCACAAGAAAATGGCTTCACACCTGTGTGAACCGCCAAGTGACGTTTCAAAGAACTATGTCGAATAAATCTTTGCCCACATGTTTCACAAGAAAATGGCTTCTCACCTGTGTGAACTGTCACGTGACTTTTCAAATGACCACGTTGAATAAATCTTTGCCCACATGTTTCACAAGAAAATGGCTTCTCACCTGTGTGAATTCTCTCATGGACTGATAACTTACTCTTATTCCTGAATCTTTTCCAACACATGTTGCAAACATGTGACTTAACTATGTGAGGTTTCTTCTTCTGGGACTCATTTTTACAGTCGTTGTCATTAACAGAACATTTTAAAGACTTGTCACCTGTGTCAGTATCACACTGATTCTCTGACATGGAGGAGATGTCTACATTGTGACGGTCACTTCTGTTTCTGACAAGTCTCCTCTTTGCCTTTGGCTCTTCATGTTTACTTGATCCTGGGTTTACATTCTTACCTGCTTCCTGGTCTTGGCTCTCAGTGTCAACACAGTTGTGAGAGAGGAGCTGCTCACTGTTTGGTTCTGTTTTACTTTTGTCATTGTCCTCATCAGTAAGAGTCACCATGAAGGTATCGGTCTCTTGTTTCAGTCCAAAGTGTTCTTCCTCCTGACTGATACAGAGTTCTCCTTCTTCCTCTTTAACCTGTGCAGCATCTTGTTCCTCCTGGTCCAGACTGAAGTTCTTCTCCTGGTTACAGAGCTGCTGGACAGTCAGAACCTCCTTCTCCTTACAGTTGTGTAGCTGTGGAACATCTAGTGGGACAAAGAGAGACAAATATGTTCGTAACAGAAGAACCTGAAGGAATAAATACACTGACTGGCCAAAAAAGTCACCACCTGGTAACAAATAGTTCTTATCCTTGTATGTCATAATTACAGCAGTGATTAATCTGTTTCAGAATAAACAAGTTATTTAAAAGAGAATTAATTATTTTTCCACATGCTAACATGGTTCCCTGAGGTCTAAAAAGGGACACAGGAGGAAAACTTTACTTTCTCAGTGCTTTTACACATGAATTTGTCTCTCTGAAGTGGCTATCAACAAAAAGACTAAAAACACACAGCCCTGTTGCTTTGCTAGGGTCTACCATGATCTCACTAGGTCTCTGTCAATGAACATTTCTGATTTGTCACCAGTTATGACGTCATGGGTCCATCTTTCACTTGGAACAACTGAAATTTAAGGTGTGCCTAACAAGTACTCATGTACGTGGTAATACAGAGTTGAATTCATTCCTTGGAATCAATATGGCTGAGCGTGCTCAGCACATCAACAAACTGAAACCAGTTCAAGTATGTCAGATTTATGTAGTTACTGGAAATATTACTTTAATATTATTATTTTATTTTAGAATAGTTTCTCAATGACTCAACCTGAACATTTTCTAACTTTTTACCGGTTTCATTCTCACAGAGAGTCTTTGAGGTCAGAGAATCATCATCACCGCGATTGTGACTTCCTGTTTTCAGTCGTCTCTTCTTTGGTTTGGGTTCTTCTTCTTCTTTAGTCGATCCTGAGTCTACATCCCGGATACCTTCCTCATCTTGGATCTCAGTTCCAGCAGAGTTGTGAGAGAGGAGCTGCTCACTGTTTAGTTTTGCTTCATTCTGCCGCTTTTCCTCAGAAACAAGAGTCACCATGATGGCACTGGCCTCCACCTTCACTACCAGCTGTTCTCCCTCCTGACTGATGCAGAGTTCTTCCTCTTCCTCTTTAACCTGTGGAGGTTCTGGTTCCTCATGTTCCTCCTTAAGCTGTGGTGGTTCTGGTTTCTCCTGGTCCAGAACAGAGTTCCTCTCCTGGTTCCAGAGCTGCTGGTCAGCCAGAACTTCCTCCTCTTTACAATCATGTGTCTGTGGGAAGTCTGGAGGGACAAAGACAAAACAAAACAAGAGTTTCACATTGAGAAAAAAGTATAAAATTCAATACAGCTGTATTAATTGTCAAGGTGACCACCATCCCCCCTGCCCCTGCTCTGATAGAAGTATGATTTCAGGCTTGCTCAACTGGAAACAGCAAAAAAAGAGGAAAAAAGTATTCAAAGCGCTTCATTTTGTCCACATTGTGTTATGTTTCAGTCTTATTCCAAAATGGATTAAATTCCACTTCTTCCTCAAGGTTCTACACACAACACCCCATAATGACAACGTTAACAAAAGTTTTTGAGATTTTTGCAAATTTATTAAAAATAAAAAACTAAGAAATCACATGTACATAAGCATTTACAGCCTTTGCGCAATACTTTGTTGATGCACCTTTGGCAGCAATTACAGCCTCAAGTCTTTTTGAATATGATGCCACAAGCTTGGCACACCTATCTTTGGGCAGTTTTGCCTATTCCTCCTTGTAGCATCTCTCAAGCTCCATCACGTTGGATGAGAAGCGTCGGTGCTCAGCCATTTTCAAATCTCTCCAGAGATCTTCAATTGGATTCAAGTCTGGGCTCTGGCTGGGCCACTCAAGGACATTCACAGAGTTGTCCTGAAGCCACTCCTTTGATATCTTGGCTGTGTGCTTAGGGCTGTTGTCCTGCTGAAAGATGAACCGTCGCCCCTGTCTGAGGTCAAGAGCGCTCTGGAGCAGGTTTTCATCCAGGATGTCTCTGTACATTGCTGCATTCATCTTTCCCTCTATCCTGACTAGTCTCCCTGTTCTTGCTGCTGAAAAACATCCCCACAGTATGATGCTGCCACAACCATGCTTCACTGTCGGGATGGTATTGGCCTGGTGCCTGGCGGTGCCTGGTTTCCTCCAAACATGACCTCTGGCATTCATGCCAAATAGTTTAATCTTTGTCTCATCAGACCAGACAATTTTGTTTCTCATGGTCTGAGAGTCCTTCAAGTGAATTTTAGTGAACTCCAGGCAAGCTGTCATGTGCCTTTTACTAAGGAGTGGCTTCCATCTGGACATTCTACTATACAGGCCTAATTGATGGATTGCTGCAGAGATGGCTGTCCTTCTGGAAGGTTCTCCTCTCTCCACAGAGGAACCCTGGAGCTCTGACAGAGGGATCATCAGGTTCTTGGTCACCTCCCTGACTAAGGCCCTTTCTCCCCTGATCGGTCAGTTTAGACGGCCGGTCAGCTCAAGGAAGAGTCGTGGTGGTTCTGAACTGATTCCATTGACGGATGATAAGAGGCATCTGTGCTCATTGGGACCTTCAATGCAGCAGAAATTTTTCTGTACTCTTCCCCAGATTTGCGCCTCAAGACAATCCTGTCTTGGAGGTCTACAGACAATTCCTTTGACTTCATGCTTGGTTTGTGCTCTAACGTGCACTGTCAACTGTGGGACCTCATATAGGCAGGTGTGTGCCTTTTCAAATCATGTCCAATCAAATGAATTTACCACAGGTGGACTCCAATTAAGGTGTTGAAACATCTCAAGGATGATCAGTGGAAACAGGATGAGCCTGAACTCAATTTTGAGGTACATGGCAAAGGCTGTGAATACTTATGTACATGTGATTTCTTTGGGTTTTTTTTTATTTTCCATCCATCCATCCATCCATCTTCTACCGCTTTTCCGGAGGTCCGGGTCGCGGAGGCAGCAGTTCAAGCAGAGAAGCCCAGACTTCCCTCTCCCCAGCCACCTGCTCCAGCTCTTCAGAGGGGATACCAAGGCGTTCCCAGACCAGCTGGGAGACATAGTCTCTCCACCAAGTCCTGGGTCTGCCCCGGGGTCTCCTCCCAGTGGGACGTGCCTGAAACACCTCAAGTGGGAGGCGTCCAGGAGGCATCCTAATCAGATGCCCATACCACCTCAACTGACTCCTTTCAATGTGGAGGAGCAGCGGTTCTACTTTGAGCCTCTCCCGGATTACTGAGCTCCTCACCCTATCTCTGAGGGTGAGTCCAGCAATCCTACGGAGAAAGCTCAAAAAAAACCCCTCATGGATCGTCACCTTATCGTGGTGGGGGGGTTTGCATGCCCCAGTGATCCCAGGAGCTATGTTGTCCAGGGCAATTTGCCTCTGATAGGGTCTCCCAAAGACAAACTGGTCCTGGGTGAAGGGCCAGACTAAGAACGATCCAACAGACTCTCATGATAAATTGTATATCAAGGATTCAGTGTACCCCACCCGGTATGGGGTTACCGGGGCCCCACCCTGGAGCCAGGCCTGTGGGAGGGGCTCAAAGGCTAT
Organism: Pholidichthys leucotaenia; assembly: GCA_020510985.1. Taxonomy (NCBI): domain Eukaryota; kingdom Metazoa; phylum Chordata; class Actinopteri; order Cichliformes; family Pholidichthyidae; genus Pholidichthys; species Pholidichthys leucotaenia. The sequence goes on from CM035841.1 coordinate 92,048,703, forward strand.
CGTCTGGTGGCCGGGTTTCCACCCATGGGACCCGGCCGGGCTCAGCCCGAAGGAATTACATGGGTCCGCCCTCCAGTGGGCTCACCACCTGCAGGAGGGATCATGGGGGTCCGGTGCTATGTGGATTAGGTGGCGGTCAAAGGCGGAGACCTTGGCGGACTGATCCCAAGCTTGGGATCTTTTTTTTATTTTTAATTTTTAAAAAATTTGCAAAAAATCTAATTTTTTTTCACATCCACATTTTGTTACAGTGGTGTGAAATTGTTTGCCCCTTCCTGACTTCTCATTTTTTTGTATGTTTGTCATACTTAAATGTTTCAAATCATCCAAAAAAAATTAAATATTAGACAAAAATAACACAAACACAAAATGCTATTTTTAAATGAAGATGTTTAGTATTAAGGGGGGAAAAATTCCAAATCTACATGGCCTTGTGTAAAAAAAGTGATTGACCCCTAAACCCAACAACGGGTTGGGTCACCCTGAGCAGCAACAACAGCAATCAAGAGTTTGCGATAACTGGCAAAGAGTCTTTTACAGCGCTGTGGAGGAATTCTGGCCCACTTAGTTTTGAAGAATTGTTGTAATTTAGCCACAGTGGAGGGTTTTCAAGCATGAACCGCCTTTTAAAGGTCATGCCACAGCATCTCAATTGGATTCAGGCCAGGACTTTGACAAGACCACTCCAAAGTTTTTATTTTGTTTTTCCTAAGCCATTCAGAGGTGGACTTGCTGGTGTGTTTTGGATCATTGTCCTGCTGCAGAACTCAAGTGCGTTTCAGCTTGAGGTCACCAACAGTTGGCCAGACATTCTCCTTTAGCATTTTTTGGAAGACAACAGAATTCATGGTTCCATTTATCACAGCAAGTCTTCCAGGTCCTGAAGCAGCAGAACAGCCTCAGACCATCACACTTCCACCACCATATTTTACTGTTGGTATGATGTTCCTTTTCTGAGATGCTGTGTGACTTTTACGCTGGATGTAATGGGACACACACCTTCTAAAAAATTCAACTTTTGTCTCATCAGTCCTCAAAGTATTTGCCCAAAAGTCTTGGGGATCATCAAGATGTCTTCTGGCAAAACTGAGATGAGATTGGGCTGCACGGTGGCGCAGTGGTTAGCACTGCGGCAGCACAGTTTACCCTTGGCCGGGGGATTGTGGGGATCGTGGGATCGTGGGTTCGATCCCAGCCCCCGACCAACAGTGATCTGTGTGGAGTTTGCATGTTCTCCCCGTGTTGCGTGGGTTTACTCCGGGATTTCTCCGGTTTCCTCCCACATGCCAAAAACATGCATGTTAGGTTAATTGGCTGTTCTAAATTGTCCCTAGATATCTGTTTCCTATAGGCCCTTAGAATAGAGGGTTAGTATTAATGAAAGCGCTTTGAGTGGTCTTTGTGACTAGAAAAGCGCTATATAAGTGCAGGTTAGTTAGTTAGTTAGTTAGATAAGCCTTTATGTTCATTTTGCTCAGCAGTGGTTTGCATTTTGGAACTCTGCCATGCAGGCCATTTTTGCCCAGTCTCTTTCTTATGGTGGAGTCATGAACACTGACCTTAACTGAGGTAAGTGAAGCCTGCAGTTCTTTGGATGTTGTTGTGGGGTCTTTTGTGACCTCTTGGATGAGTCATCGCTGCGGTCTTGGGGTCAGTTTGGTCAGACGGCCACTCCTGGGAAGGTTCACCACTGTTCCATGTTGTTGCCATTTGTGGGTAATAGCTCTCACTGTGGTTTGCTGGAGTCCCAAAGCTTTAGAAATGGCTTTCAAACCTTTTCCAGAATGATAGATCTCAATTACTTTGTTTCTCATTTGTTCCAGAATTTCTTTCGATCGGAGCATGATGTCTGGCTTTTGAGGATCTTTTGGTCTACTTCACTTTGTCAGGCAGGTTTTATTTAAGTGATTTCTTGATTGAAAACAGGTGTGGCAGTCATCAGGCCTGGGTATGGCTAAAGCAATTAAACTCAGTTTAACGGGGGGGGGGGTAATCACTTTTCCACACAGGGCATGTCGGTTTGCATTTTTTTTTTACCCTTAATAATAACCATCTTCATTTAAAAACTGCATTTTGTGTTTACTTGTGTTATCTTTGTCTAAAATTTGTTTGATGAGCTGAAATATTTAATTGTGACAAACATACAAAAAAAATGACAAATCAGGAAGGGGCAAACAATTTCACACCACTGTAACAAAATGTGGAAAAAGTGAAGCGCTAGGGCTGTCGTGATAACTGCAATTATGTAGTACCGGGCTATGGACAAGCCTCCCGCAGAGGATAACAAGCAACCACAACAACCACGGTGTTTACTTTTTTTTTGTGTGTGGCTATATCTCGTTGTTCACTTATGTGCCCCTATTATTAAATAAATTGTTAAATGTTAAGTGTATTTTTTATTGCCAACAGCATGTTTGCACCTGGTACTGTGGATGCTTCCACAGCGCGGGTGCTTGCAGCAGCACCGTGTGGGGCACTCTCTCTCCAGACGGACTCCAGCGGGCAGTAAGTGGCGCGATGTTTGGACGAATTGCTACAGCCGTGGACAAAATTATTGGTACCCCTCTGTTAATGAACGAAAAACCCACAATGGTCACAGAAATAACTTGAATCTGACAAAAGTGGTATAAATAAAAATTCTATGAAAATTGACCAATGAAAATCACACAATGCTTTTGAACTGTGGTTCAACAGAATTATTTTAAAAAACAAACTCATGAAACAGGCCTGGACAAAAATGATGGTACCCCTAGAAAAGATTGAAAATAATGTGACCATAGGGACATGTTCAACCAAGATGTGTCCTCTAATTAACATCACAGGTATCTACAAACTTGTAATCAGTCAGTCGGCCTATTTACAGGGTGACAAGTAGTCACTGTGCTGTTTGGTGACATGGTGTGTACCACACTAAACATGGACCAGAGGAAGCAAAGGAGAGAGTTGTCTCAGGAGATTAGAAAGAAAATTATAGACAAGCATGTTAAAGGTAAAGGCTATAAGACCATCTCCAAGCAGCTTGATGTTCCTGTGACTACAGTTGCACATATTATTCAGAAATCTAAGATCCACGGGACTGTAGCCAACCTCCCTGGACGTGGCCGCAGGAGGAAACTTGATGAAAAATGGAAGAGACGGATAATACGAATGGTAACAAAAGAGCCCAGAACAACCTCTAAACACATTCATGGTGAACTCCAAGGTCAAGGTACATCAGTGTCAGATCGCACCATCCATCGATGTTTGAGCCAAAATGGACTTCATGGAGAAGACCAAGGAGGAAACCACTACTGAAAACAAATCATAAAAAAGCCAGACTGGAATTTGCCAAACTGCATGTTGACAAGCCACAAAGCTTCTGGGACAATGTCCTGTGGACAGACGAGACAAAACTGGAACTTTTTGGCAAGGCATCAGCGCTATGTTCACAGACGCAAAAATGAAGCATACCAACAAAAGAACACTGTCCCTACCGTGAAACATGGAGGAGGTTCTGTTATGTTCTGGGGCTGCTTTGCTGCATCTGACACAGGGTGTCTTGAATCTGTGCAGGGTACAATGAAATCTCAAGACTATCAAGGTATTCTAGAGAAATGTGCTGCCCAGTGTCAGACAGCTTGGTCTCAGTCGCAGGTCATGGGCCTTGCAACAGGAAAATGACCCAAAACACACAGCTAAAAACACCCAAGAATGGCTAAGAGTGAAACATTGGACTATTCTAAAGTGGCCTTCTATGAGCTCTGATCTAAATCCTATTGAACATCTGTGGAAGGAGCTGAAACATGCCGTCTGGAGAAGGAACCCTTCAAACCTGAGACAACTGGAGCAGTTTGCTCATGAGGAGTGGGCCAAAATACCTGCTGAGAGGTGCAGAAGTCTCACTGACAGTTACAGAAATCGTTTGATTGCAGTGAATGCCTCAAAATGTTGTGCAACAAAATATTAAGTTAAGGGTACCATCATTTTTGTCCAGGCCTGTTTCATGAGTTTGTTTTTTAAAATAATTCTGTTGAACCACAATTCAAAAGCACTGTGTGATTTTCATTGGTTAATTTTCATAGAATTTTTATTTATTACCACTTTTGTCAGATTCAAGTTATTTCTGTGACCATTGTGTGTTTTTCTTTCATTAACAGAGGGGTACCAACAATTCTGTCCACGGCTGTAAATACAGCCATGACAGTGAGCACTGAAAGGGCACCAAGCGTGTTATTTCCTTCTGAGCAGAGTGTTTATGATCCTGACAATTGAGCTCCGAGAGCAAAACAGCTACTTCATAGTGCATTGCTTGTTTGAACATGATTTTTCGGACAGTGGCGAAAATTCAAAAATCCCGGCAACAAGAGCCATGCAGGGTCCTGTATGGAGGCTATCCTGTTTGAATAAGCTGAATGTTGCTGCAGTCTCCAGTCCACACACCCCATAGTTGAAATACTGGAGTTACTGCCACTACTTTATGAAAATGATCATTTTTTTTTTAACAGAATCAGCAGTTCATGCCTGTAGAAAGACCAGAGCTCCATACAATCATCACACATGCACATAAAGTTGACGGCAGAGCTGCAATGAGTTTCTCACAGCTTCGATTGTTTGCCACAAAAGTTGTGAACCCTGTTAAAATAACGAGACCACAGGGGCCTAAAAACATTTGCAATAATACCGCATATTGTGGTGTTGAGCTATCTACCATCACCGCAGGCCAAATTCTTCCACCGTGACAGCCCTATGAAGCGCTGTGAATAATTTCCGGATGCACTGTAGATGTGATGATTAATGAATCAAGTTGAAATCAAGAGTGTACTAAAATGTATTTGAAATGAAATGTAAGCATTTTTGAGCATCAGAAAGATAACAGAAAATGCTCTGTCACTGTGTGTGTTTAATAGCAACAACCCAATCCAAGAAGCCAAAGCCAAAGTGGAGTGATTAGAGTCCACCAATCAGAGGAAAGAAGAATATGCTGGAACATTGGAACAGAGCTATAAAACCAGGGAGTATGCTCTGTACTTCATTCTGTGGAGAGCCTCTACAATCAAGATCAGCTCTGGGAGGACTGAAGCGGACTTTGCAACCCCAAGACAGACTCTACCACAAACAGCTAGCTTACATCTACAGCAGAGGACTGCTATTTTTCCAGTCAGAAAGAAATCACCCAGAGAAAACAGGAAGTAAGCTGTGGTTCACCATCTCTACAACAACCAGAGGGCCACTGCAGCCCACGAGCTGGTCTAGAGGGAGGACCAACTGCTGAGAAGACAGCAGTTGCAACTCTACCATTTACATGGAATCCAGAGGCCCGCCAAGGATTGCCTGGTTCAGCTACGAAGGAAACACCTTGTAGAAGTTCCTCAATTGGACGGATGGCTAAAATTAGGACATTTCAGCGTTTCCTCTGGCTTAAAGACCTTGGTGTGGTGGCATCAGATTCTTCCGGGGGGGGGGGGTAAATATTTCCACAACCACCCCATTGTAACCGAAATATGTTAATTTTATACTATTTATTTCTTTTTTTAAATTTTGCACAGAAACTTTGAATATGGAACTTACCATTTGAAGTATTGCACTATGGCGATGTATATTGGTGATATAGCAATGTATATTGTGGTTGTGTCAGCAGACAGCGTCTCAGTCAGGATGCAGTGGTTAGACACAAGAGAACAATAGGCAGGGACCTCATGAGGAGTTGGCAGGAAGAGAGAGCTGGGGGTTTAAGGAAAATGTATGGTGGAGGTGAAATGTCATGCAGATGTGAGATGATCTGTGGAGTTTTAAGGGATGAAACCTGGTTTGGCTATTCAGTGCTTTCTGTGTATGATGATGTAAGAGTGTGAATAAACTTCGTCTGATCGTAACTTGGCCTCATCATTTCCACACTCTCCACACTGGTGACCCTGGATGTATTATGGAACACAAGGCAAGAACCCTGGAGTCGGCCCGGACGGGAAGCCCCAGCAACACGGCAGGCATCCCACAGACGGCCCGGACGGGAACCCCCAGCAACGTGTGTGCTGTTGCAGCCAAGCTACCGGACTTTTGGCAGCACAACCCGCGCTCTTGGTTCCACCACATCAAGGCCCAGTTCGCCCTCCGGGGAATAATGACAGACGACACCAAGTTTTTCCATGTGGTTGCAGCGCTGGACGCTCGCACAGCTCAGCAGGTAGCGAGCCTGCTCGACCAGCCCCCAGCCCACGGCAGATATGAGGCTCTCAAAGCTGCGCTGATTCGGCGCTACACGCTCTCGGACTGTGAGAGAGCAGAGAGGCTCCTGAGGCGTTCCGAGTTAGGAGATGGTTCGGCCGTCGATCTAATGGAGAAGATGTTGGCATTAATGGGCACGGACGACGGGCATTTTCTGTTTGCTCACCTTTTCCTCTGGAACCTTCCAACAGAGGCGAGAGCGGTCCTGGGCAATTCGCCGCTGCTGGCTGCGCGTGACTACCGTGCGCTAGCCCAGGAGGCAGACCGGATCATCCTCACCACCAGAGCACTCACGGTGAACGCAGCGGCGTCGGAACCCAGCGAGACAACCAGAGGAGGCGAGGAGCCACCGACGGTAGCTGCAGCGGGGTCCAAGGAGTGCCAGGGAGACACGCTCTGCTTCTACCACCGCCGTTTTGGAGGGAACGCACGCAGATGTACGCCACCATGCAAATTCAAGCGCTCGGGAAATGCCAGAGCCGGCAGTCGGTAGCAGCTGCGACCGCCGGCGAAGAGAACAAGCTGCTCTACGTGACAGACTCGCGCTCAGGGAGGCGTTTCCTTGTAGACACCAGAGACCAGAAGAGCATCATCCTGCCGACCTACGCTGACCGGCTGGCAGGACCCAGCGGCCCCGGGCTGGTAGCAGTAAACGGCTCGGACATTAAGACCTTTGGTGAGAGAACACTGGCTTTATCTCTACACAGCCACACATACGAGTGGACTTTTGTCATAGCAGCACTGAGTTTCCCGATCCTGGGAGCTGATTTTCTGTGTGTGCATGGTTTACTTGTGGATGTTGCTAACAGGCGACTGGTTAATGCACTGCCCTTTGACTCTCTCCCCTGTACAGCTCGAGGGGCCGGGCCAGTAACACAAGCCAAAGTCACAGCTCCAGGCGGTAAGTTCCACACACAGCTCACTCAGTTCCCAGCACTCACGGTCCCGACGTTTTCAGCGGCCATTGCTAAACACGGGGTGGAGCACTTTATCACCACGACCGGGCCACCTGTTTTCGCACGACCTCGGCACTTGGACACAGCTAAACTGGCCATAGCGTGCGAAGAGTTTGCCAACCTGGAAAGGTTGGGCATCATCAGGCGATCGAACAGCCCATGGGCATCCCCGCTACACATGGTTCCTAAGGCTGAGGGATCGTGCCGACCGTGCGGCGATTTCCACAGGTTGAATAACGCCACAGCACACGACCGCTACCCAATTCCCCACATTCAGGATTTTTCCGTTCACCTCGCCGGAGCGCGCATTTTTTCTAAAATAGACCTGGTCCGCGGTTACCACCAGGTCCCAGTGCGCGAGGAGGACATACCCAAAACAGCGGTAATAACTCCGTTCGGCTTGTTCGAGTTTCTGCGCATGCCTTTCGGATTAAAAGGAGCGGCACAGACGTTCCAGCGCATGATGGACGCGGTGCTGCGCGATCTCCCACTTGTGTTTGTCTCCCTGGATGATATCCTGGTAGCCAGCGCGTCCAAAGACGAACACGTAACCCACCTCAGGACGGTTTTCCAGAGGTTGGAGGAACACAGGTTAATAATCAACCTGGCGAAGTGCCAGTTCGGCGTGACGGGGATTGATTTTTTGGGGCACGGCGTCTCACCGGAGGGAGCGATACCCTTGCCCGACAAAGTGTGCGCTGTGGCGAACTTCCCCCGGCCTCAGATGGTCAAGGCGCTGCAGGAATTTTGGGGGATGGTTAACTTTTATAACCATTTCCTCCCCTGTGCAGCTCAGCTCATGCAGCCACTATTTTATTTAGCGAATGCAAAGTCCTTAAGCCAAGCAGTTGCCTCCTGGTTTGCTGTATGGAGGGTGTGTAATCCTCCTTCCAGTCTTTGGAGCGGGCAAGCCTCTATGATGTGTTCCATTGTTTGCTCCTCTCCACATGCGCACAGTGGGCTAGGGCTACTGCCCCATCTGTAAAGGCTGGCCAAGCAGGGGCCATGTCCAGTCCTGAAGCGATTGAGTGTAGACCACTGTCTCCTTGGGAGGTTGGTGCCCGGGACCTGTTGGTTGGGGTTTATCACCAGCTGTTTGTTTGGGACCTCCTTGGTCTCCCATTCCTCTTGCCAAGCTGTCTGGATGGTAAAGTCAGCTGGGGGAGGGTTTTTCCAAATCGGCCGTCTGGATGAAAGTCGGGCAGTGGGTGGAGTGTAGATATCTGCATGGATTGGTAAGTGAGGAGAATCTTTAACTTTTTGGAGCATCCTTTGAGTTAATGCTGCTCGTCGGATGTGTGGAGGGGCTATGTTTGACAGTACAGAGAGCCAGGGGAGTGGTGTTGAGCGGATTGTTCCAGTTATAGTTCTCATGGTTGTGTTGAGCTGGGTGTCTACATGGTGTGTGTAAGATGACCTGGACCAGACAGGGGCACAATATTCTGCTACAGAGTATGAAAGGGCCAGTGCTGAGGTGCGCAGGGTGGAGACTGCCGCCCCCCATTTTGCACCAGCGAGCTTGCAGAGCAGGTTGTTTCGTACCTTCACCTTAGCAGCCGTCCCCTTTAGATGTTCCTTGAAGGATAAGGTCCTATCAAGGGTCACTCCAAGATAAGTTGGATTTGGGGCATGCTTAAGCTTGAGTCCGCTCAGGTGGATGTTTAGTTCTCTGGCAGCTTTTGCATTGTGGAGATGGAATACACTGGAGACGGTTTTTGCTGGGCTTGGTTTTAGGCGCCAGATTTTGCAGAACTGGTCCAGTTTGGCAAGATCTTCCGTGAGCACCCGTTCCAGTGGTTCAAAGTCTGGTGCTTGGAATGCCAAACAGATGTCGTCTGCATAGGTGAATTTGCGGGATTTTGTAGTAGGCAGGTCGTTTATGTAGAGGTTGAACAGAGTTGGAGCTAGAACTGAGCCTTGTGGGAGTCCGTTTTTCTGCATTCTCCATGCACTTGTCTTCTGACTGAGGTGGACTCTGAACCTTCGGTTGGTCAGCAGGGTTTTTATAATTTCTGTTGCCCAAGCAGGGATCGCCTTTATAAGTTTCAGGAGGAGGCCTTTGTGCCAGACCGTATCATAGGCGGCTGTAAGGTCGAGAAACACAGCCCCTGTCTTCAGTCTGCTCTCGAAGCCATTTTCGATGAAGGTGGTTAGGGCCAGTACTTGTTCTCCTGTACTGCGGTCCTTGCGGAAACCTGCTTGATCCACACTTAGAATATCCTCTACCTCTGGGGAAATGCGTTGCAGAATTAGGCGCTCCATGATTTTGTAAGGAACGCTGAGTAGGGAGATTGGGCGGTAGCTTGCTGGTAATTTGTGGTCTTTGCCAGGTTTTGGGATGGCAATGACCTTTGCTGTCCGCCATTTCTTTGGGATCGAGTTTGTTTGTGTGATCCTTGTGTAGAATTGTGTCAACCAGGTTAGGGCTCGGGGGCCAAGATTTTTCATGAATTCTGGGAAGATGTTATCGTATCCTGCTGCCTTTCCACATTTCAGGCTCTGTAGGACTTTCTCCAGTTCAGCAGCCTCGAAGGGTTCAGGGTTCGTTTCCTCTACAGGCATTTTTTGGTGTTTTTTTAGCTCAGTTGTAACTGCTCTTTTGGTGTCTTTGTCTTGGGGTGCTTTGGCGATAGTCAGTAGGTGGGATGCAACTTGGTTGGGTGTGACGGATGCTCGGCTTTGGCTAGGGGGCTTCTGTGCAGCTCCTAGGCGACGGATGAGGCTCCAACATTTCCTGCTAGAGTGGGTAAAGCTCCGGTCAGCAACTGTCTCCTCCCATTTCTTTCGCCGAGCTGTATTTAGCGATTCAATGAGATGGTCTGCTATCTCTGGGTCCCCTGATGTTTGATAGGATTGTAGGAGGGCAGCACTTTCTCCGTCCAAACATGGGACATAGAGGGGTCGGTAGCCTCGTGGGATTGCAGTATGGGCAGCCTTGAAGATTGCGCTGCAGAAGCGGTTGTATGCTTCATCTACAGTGATGGTGTGGAGTGGGATGGTAACAACGCTCCGGTCCAGAGTTTCACTGAATTTCTTCCAGTTGGCTTTGCGGAAGTTCCAGCGCATCTTCCTTGGGCTGTATATGACTGGAAGTTGTAGGCCAATGTGTACAAGCAGGGGCCGGTGTTGGCTGTGTGGAAAATCATCAAGAATGAGGATCTGTGTAGGATATGGCTCCCCATTCAAAGAGCTGACCCAACACAGGTCAGGAGAATAGTCCTTCTTCCACCTAGCAGAGTGGAAGGTTCCTCTTTGTTTGGGGTCGTATATCAAAGCGAGGTCATTTCTGGATGCCCAGTCTGAAAGTGCCTTCCCATCACTGTCCACTGCTGGGTACCCCCAGTCAGGGTGATGGCTGTTAAAGTCCCCCACATAGATGGCAGGGTGGGGTAGGGTGGGTAAGACCTGCAGATCCCAGTTGGCATTAGGGGGCTTGTACACATTGACAATATGGAAGCCACCAATGATTATGGTGTCTGAGAAATGTGTTGTTATCAGGTGATTTGCTTCAACTATGTCAGAACGCACATAGGTGGCACGTCCATGTTTAGCATGTAGAACATAGCACAGGAGGTCAAAGCCTTTGATGGTGAAGCGGCCAGCTTCCTCTGTGCCAATATGAGTCTCTTGGAGGCAGATTACATCAATCGAATGTTGGAAGGCGAGGACTTCAATAAGGCTTCGCTTGGCTGCAGATAGGCCTTCAACGTTTAGTTGTAATATGCGAAGGGCCGATCCTACCACAAAGTGCTCTTGGGGCTGTTTGCTTTCGGCTTTAGGACTGTGACTAGGATTCTTCTTTGACTTGGCACAGAGGCGTCGTCTCTTCGAATTTAGTCTGCTGGTAGGATCATTAGCTTCCCCAGGCGAGCCCGGGTACTGGCGGAGGGCGCGACGAGAACGCTGATCCATTGCCCCCCCATGCAGCCACTGTACGCCGCGCTCAAGAGACGGAAACCCGCGGATGGAGTCAAATGGACTCAAGAGCGAGAGCAGGCGTTCTCTGAGGTGAAAGCAGCCCTGGCAAACACTGCACTGTTGGCGCACCCAGACCCGGCGGCCCGGATAGCGCTCACTACCGATGCCTCGGACGTGGCCATAGGGGCCGTCGTGGAGCAACGTGTCGCCGGTTCTTGGCAGCCGCTCGCTTTTTTCAGCAGGGCTTTGCGCGACAGTGAGCGTAAATACAGTGCGTTCGACAGAGAGTTGCTGGCTCTCCACCTGGCCATACACCACTTCCAGTTCTGGCTGGAAGGGTGCAGCTTCACCGCGTTCGTGGACCACAAGCCGCTGACGTTCGCGATGGCCAAGGTTTCGGAACCATGGTCGGGCCGGCAGCAGAGACAGCTGGCCGCGATCTCGGCGTTTACGACCGATATTCAACATGTGTCGGGTAAACTGAATGTGGTGGCAGACTGCCTCTCACGTGCGGTAGTGGCCCCGGTCTGTGTAGGGCTAGATTATACAGCCATGGCCGCAGAGCAGATTAGCGATACGAACGTGCGCGCACTCCAGTCTGGACCAACAGGGTTAAGGCTGGAGAGCAGAGTGCTGCAAGACGGCAGCCCCCCCCCTAATCTGCGACATCTCCACGGGACGCCTGCGCCCGGTGGTCCCGGTTGCGTGGCGCCGCTGCATGTTTGAGTCAGTTCACGCTTTGGCACACCCAGGAGTGTGCGCGTCAGTCAAAATGGTGGGAGCGAAATTCGTGTGGGCTGCAGCCTGCGTAGCATGCCAACGAGCCAAAGTGCACAGACACACCAAGGCTCCTTTGGAGCCATTTAGGATACCGGCTAAAAGATTCGACCATGTTCACGTGGACCTTGTGGGCCCCCTCCCACTGTCGCAGGGGTGCACGCACCTTCTGACAGTGGTGGACCGCACCACACGCTGGCCAGAAGCAGTCCCGCTGGCGGCAACCACGTCTGCGGATGTGGCGCGCGCTTTTTTGACAGCATGGGTGGCGCGTTTTGGAATCCTGTCGGACATCACATCCGATAGGGGCCCTCAGTTTGTTTCCGAACTTTGGTCCGCGATGGCCCGCAGCCTGGGTGTTGCAATTCACAGCACAACCTCGTACAACCCACAGGCAAATGGGTTATGCGAGCGTTTTCACAGGTCACTGAAAGCAGCACTCAGGGCTTCGTTGATGGATGCAAATTGGGTTGACCGGTTACCGTGGGTTTTATTGGGGTTGCGTTCCGCACCAAAAGAGGATTTGTAGGCTACCCCGGCTGAGCTTGTTTTTTATCAGCCACTGCAGCTGCCCGAGGAATTTTTTGCCAGATAATCCCGCGCCAGACAGCTGCACATCTCAGCGTTTGCAGCGTAGTGCAGACACAAGCACGCTGCCTGGCCCGGCCCACCTCTGTTTCCCACGCGCTTTTGTGCCAAAAACTTTGAAGAACGCGGCGTTCCTATTTGTCAGACACGATGCCCACCGCCTGCCATTGCGCCCACCGTATGATGACCCGTTCAGAGTGCTGGAAACAGGGGACAAGCATTTTTTGTTTTACTTGGGGGGGCATCGGGAGAAAATATGCATAGACAGACTTAAGCCCGCCTTTGTAGTGGCGGACAAGCAAGTGCTGCTGGCTTGGACCCCTCGGCGTGGAAAACCCCCACTGAGAGCTCCCCAGGCAAACGATTCACCAGGACAGCCACACGGGCAGAACAAAGTCCCACCCCCCTCCCCTTGGCCCACCCGCAGTCAGACACAAGTCCAGCAGCCCCCCGACGGTACAGAGACCCCCGTTACAGCAGATATGGGAGGAGACTGAAGCCCAAAAGACGTGCCGACTGAAACTCTGTCTGGGGGGGTGATTATGGCGATGCATATTGGTGATACAGCAATGTATATTGTGGCTGTGTCAGCAGACAGCGTCTCAGTCAGGAGGCAGCGGTTAGACACAAGAGAACAATAGGCAGGGATCTCATGGGGAGTTGGCAGGAAGAGAGAGCTGGGGGTTGAAGGAAAATGCATGGTGGAGGTGAAATGTCATACAGATGTGAGATGATCTGTGGAGTTTTAAGGGATGAAACCTGGTTAGGCTATTCAGTGCTTTCTGTGTTTGATGATGTGAGAGTGTGAATATATTTGGTCTGATCGTAACTTGGCCTCATCATTTCCACACCTTCCACAGTACAACCGAGGCTTGAATGTTGGAACACTGGGCCAGTTCGGGTCCCACCCAGACGTCCTGTGTTTGGACCTTTTAGTCAGGGATGAGAATCCTCCGCGGATCCACGGAATTCCGCGGATTTGATCATGTCTAGGGTCATTCTCGTGAATCGTCTAAATTCGAGGAGAAAATTTAAGGGGGGGGGGGGTGAGGTATGTTATGAGCGGCGAGTCGTATTTTTGATCGGCTGCTAAAATCCACCGCGCAGAACGCGCTACCCAGCGAGATCAGTAATGTAATGTAACAAGGCCACTGATTGGTTGATACTTATTGAAGCAACCAATCGGCGATTTTGTTAGATTTCCTTTGTCATATCCAACACATGGAGCGAAATGCAAATGGCGGACAGTTCAATCAGTTCAATCAACCGAGTTTTCCCGATTTTGTGAAAATGGTGAACCTAAAACTCACGAAAGACAACAAAGCAAGAATTTTAGAAATCTACAAAGGGGACTTCCGGTTATGGCGGCCACGTAGGAAGACGTGTTTCGCCCTGCTCTGCTCCTAAAGATAAAAAGTCGGCAAATAACTCTCTCATTTGGAACAAAGCCTATCCCAGCGTTTGGGCGGGGATATGCCAGTAAAGCCTAAGGCTGGGAAATCAGGTGGGGGAAAAACTGAACCGCCGAAACAGTCCAAATTAACGGACTTTCACGTTCGTGACGAAGCAGAAAAATCTCCAGATATGGCGGAGCAAGCTAGTGGCGGAGCGGTGACTGCTGGCGACGGCACAGGTGCGGTGCTCGCTGCCAGTAGCTCAATGAGAGCAGACTTTTCCGCTAAATTTGATGGGATTATAGCAGCGATAGAAGGAATGAGAAAGGAATTAAGCAACTGTATGGAACGAGTAACGCAGGTGGAGCTCCGAATTTCCAGTGTTGAGGATGACGTCACCAGCCTACAATTAAAGGTGCGCACATTGGAATTAAAAAATAAACGTCTGGAAGATAATGTCCTGGACTTAGAATCCCGGTCGAGACGGAACAACCTGAGGCTGGTGGGCCTCCCGGAAGGAACCGAGGGTTGGGATCCATGTTCCTTTTTGGAAAAGTGGATTCCAGAAGCGCTGAACAACGCGGAGCTGCAGTCATCAGTCGTTTTAGAGAGCGCCCATCGAATTGGCCCACCGAGAGATAATAAGGCACCACCGAGGACGCTGATTATGAAGTTCCTCAGCTACAGAGACAAGATGACGATCTCCAACGCGGCGCGAGCCAAAGAAGAAATTAAATACCAGGATCAACAGGTGCGGTTCTACCCAGATTTGGCCACAGGAATCCAACAATTAAGGACATAGTTTGACCCCGCCCATAAAGTGCTGCGCAGCCTCGGGATTCGTCATGGAGTGATTCATCCTGCAAGATTGCTGGTCACATATAAGGGCAGAACCCACACCTTCAAGACCCCTGAGGAGGCGCAGGAGCTCATCAAGCAGATCCAAGAGGAGACTGGTGGGAGCTAAGCATGAAGCATGAACAAAATATAAGGTAGAATATTTAAGCATTTGCACAGGCATCTGACTGATCTGAAGCATATAGCAAGTTTACAAAATATAGATTGTATTATATATTAAAAAAAACAAAAACAAAAAAAAACTATGATGTACAAAGTTGCTATAAAATTTTGGAGTTAAGTTGGAAAACTACAGAAGACAGTTAATGTTACATCATTAAAAGCAGTAGAGTCGGGGTGATTGAGAGGATAAAGAAGGAGTGGCTTTGGCTGGTCCTCGCGGGTGTGGGGCAGTCAATGGCTATAGTGGGAGACCGATTTTTTTTTTTGATTTTGGGGGGATTACCACGAATGTGTTCAACCACTCATGTTTTTGCTTCTCTGTATGAGCATGTTTACATTGCGAGGTAATCTCAAACTCCTTATTGATCATAGACCAAAGCGTTAATCTTAATTTAACTTCATGGAATTGCAGAGGTCTACAAAATTTAAAAAAACTTAAACAAGTTATGAATAAAATAAAACACATAGGTTCAAAAATTGTGTTTTTACAAGAAACTCATCTAATAGAGGAGGATGTAAAAAGAATTAGGAGAAGATGGCAAGGAAGTGTATTCACCTCATCATTTTCATCCCGAGCCAGGGGAGTTATGACTCTCACACATAAATCAATCCCATTTCAAGGGAAAATGTAATTGGAGACAAATTTGGAAGATATCTAATCATTCAAGGATCTTTGTTATTAGAAAATATAAATCTGGTGAACTTATACGGTCCCAATATAGATGATCAAAATTTTTTTGCTAATTTATTTCTTATTTTATCATCACTTACAGGGCAACATATAATAGCAGGGGATTTTAATTGTACATTGAATCCTGGTATAGATAGATCAACAGGACTGGACTGTACGCACAATGGGTGCAGGATGATCATTAATCATTTTATGAAAAAATTGAGATTGCTAGATATATGGAGAGAAATGAAACCACAAGTTAAAGCCTACTCTTGTTATTCTAATATTTGATATCAATACTACACAAACATCAGCATGTATAAAGTGGGAGGCTTTCAAAGCTTTTATTAGGGGGCATATTATTAGTTATACAGGTTCAAAATCTAAGAAGACTCGAGAGGAGAGAGTCCAATTGGAACATAAAATAAAAATTCTTCAAGGAAAAGTGTATGCAGGAAGTGACCCAAAGTTAGAGAATGAATTACTGATTCTGAGAGCTGAATATGACAAAAAATCAGCAAATAGAGCTGCCTTGAGTCTTCTAAGATTGAAGCAATCTTTTTATGAACAAGGTGAAAAATCAGGAAAATTATTGGCATGGCAGATTAAACAATTAGAATTTAAAACACCAATTACCAGTATTATAAGTAACGGACAGGCAGTTGTAGATCCTTTAGAAATTAATAGTGCCTTTAGAGATTACTATGAAAAATTATATGATACAAAAAAATGAAACTGACTTAACAAAACTAAATGGGTTTTTGGACGGATTATCTATACCGTGTATTCCTAATGAAAACAGGGAGATACTGGAGTCTAAAATTAGTCAAGAAGAAGTTGGGCTTGCCATTGATAATATGAAATCAGGAAAAAGTGCAGGACCAGATGGTCTTCCAGTTGACCTCTATAAAAATTTAAGAATAAATTAATAAAACCCTTTTTGGAAATGGTTTTAGAAGCATTTCAAAATAGTAATTTACCACCATACATGAATAATGCCTTAATTATACTGTTGCCAAAACCAGGAAAACCCTCTAATAAATGTGAAAATATGAGACCAATAAGCCTATTAAATGCTGACCTTAAGATGATCTGTAAAATTTTAGCAAGACGACTACAAGAAATTTTACCAAATATTATTAACCGAGATCAGAATGGCTTTATAAAGGGAAGACAAGGCTTCCATAATGTAAGAAGACTATTTAATATTATCTATTCTAATAAAGAAGCACCGGATACAGCTCTCCTATCATTGGACGCCGAAAAGGCCTTTGATAGGGTCGAATGGCCCTTCCTTTTTGAAGTCTTACAAAGGTTTGAACTTGGAAATAATTTCATAAAATGGGTACAGATAATATACTATAATGCTACAGCAGAAATCCTAACAAACAGCAATATCTCAAAATCAATAAAAATCAATAGAGGATGTCGACAAGGCTGTCCACTTTCACCTTTACTGTTTACTATGGCAATTGAACCTTTAGCGATGGCAGTACGTTTACATCCACAAATATATGGAATTAAAGTAGGACCAACAGAACATAAAATCTCCCTGTATGCCGATGACATAATTTTGTTTATGTCGAATCTTAAAAAATCAATTCCGACCTTGTTGAATTTAATAAAGAATTTTTGGGAAATATCAGGATATAAAATAAATAAAACAAAATCTTCAATATTAATGCTAAATGAGACCCAGAGAAATCACCCAGCTCCTGAGGTAAATCAATTCAATGTTGTAAATCAGTGTAAATATTTAGGAATTCAAATTGTGCCTAAGCTAGAATTAGTCGCCAGTGCCAATTACAGTTACTTCAGAGATGGATGTCACTACCAATGTCGATGATTGGGAGAATCAATATACTTAAAAGTAATATCTTACCCAAAATACTTTATTTATTTCAATACATTCCTTTACCACCACCTTCAGATCTATTTTCAAGAATTAAAAAAAAGTTAGTGGAATTTATATGGAACAATAGGAAGGCTAGATTACGTCTGTCCTTACTATATTTACCATTTGATCGTGGAGGTCTGAAATGTCCAAACTTTATGTTGTATTACTGGTCAGCACAACTGAGGTCTATGACATATTATTTTTCATCAAATGATCTCCCTCACTGGACTGAAATGGAATCATACAATTTACCTTTACCTCTTCCCATATTCATATACTCAGATTCGGCAAAAAAATTACAGAAACAAGTTAAAAATCCATTTGTAAAGCATATGATCAAAATATGGTGTGAAACCAAAAAATATTTAAAAGAACCACACTTATTGTCACAATTTAGCCCAATATGGGGTAATCAATATTTTAAACCAGGGAGAGCGGATGCTGTATTTAAAGTATGGAATTTAAAAGGGATTCAAAAGATTCAAGACTTATATCTGTCATGTTCAGATAACATAATGTCTTTTGAAGAACTGAGGATCAAATTTAATCTTAACAGAACACATTTTTTTAAAATATCTTCAGCTTAGGAACTTTATTCGATCAAATCAAAATAATGCTCTCACCCGACCTACTCATTCATCCTTGGAAAAAATTTTGACGAAAGATAGTAAGAGAAAGGGTATTATTTCAGAGTTTTATAACTCATTGACACTATCCTCAAGTGAAAACTCACAGAAAAGATTGAATTATTGGAAAGAAGACCTGCAAACTGAAATTTCAGAGGAACAATGGGAATTGGCTTGTACAGAAGCTCAAACCAAATCAATAAATGTACGTCTTAAATTGATACATTTTAAATGGTTAATGCGGATGTATGTTACACCGGTGGAGTTAAATAGATATAACAAAAACATACCAGATACGTGCACAAAATGTATGGAAAGTAAAGGAACCTTATTTCATTGTTTATGGGAATATAGAAAAATTAGAATGTTTTGGGAAGAGGTGAGGGTAACAATTGAAAAAATAATTTCAAAACAAATCATATTGAATCCTAAATTGTTTTTGTTGGGTCTGCATCCAGAAAAGCATAACTTTAATAAAAGTGAAAGAACATTCATAGACCTCAGTTTGCTTAACGCCAAAAAATGTATTGCACTATTGTGGAAAAAGACTCATAGACCAGATGTGACTCAGTGGTTAAGACAGATGTTAACAAACCTTCCACTAGAAAGAATAACATACATACTGAAATCAAAGGAAATTGTGTTTGAGAATATATGGAGACCTTTCATTGATTATGTAAAGAATTTAAACATAATTTTTGAAGAAGAAGGTGAATGATGTGTGTGGACCTTGTAAATTCCAAACTGGTGAATGTATAATATGTATACTTATGTAATGGATTGCCTAGACTAAACAGAGGAGCATTGTTGAAGACCTGTTCTTGTTAGTGGTTGTCGGTGTTTTTAGTACATTTTTTTTAATTACTTTAGTGTTAGTGTTTGATTGTTTGTGTTATGTTTGTTAAAAAAAAAGGTTCAATAAAAAATATTGTGGAAAAAAGAAATCTACAAAGGGATAAGGAACAAGTTTCGTTGGGAATGGCTCGAAAAAACTGTGTCAATGACTGTAAAGATCTGTAAAAATACCCGGCTTCATAGCGAAATGCGAAGTACCAGGGAAAGCCCAGTGTGTTTATTGCAACGATTTCTTGAGTTATGGATCTCGTGGTTGTGTTGCCTTAGTTGAACACTGTTCAAAACAGAAACATCTCAAAATTGTGGCTACAAGGAGATCGAACTACTCGCTTGGTGCTGCATTCAAAACGATCGATGGACACGGTCAAATTCAGATGCCAGTCAAAGTTCATCACAATCGGCCCCGATTACAGCAATTAGTGATCGGAAGACACATTCCGAGGCAAGATTTTTTTCTCGTTATAAGTAATGTACTTGAGAATTTTCGTGTAATGAATTTGTTACGAAATAGCATGTGTAAGCTGTGATGTCATGCCTGGTTTGAAACACTAATTGCATTTGAATGCTGATTATCGATTGTTAATAGATAAATGTTATTACATATTTTCTCACAATTTGAAATGCAATCTAAGAATTTTGAATATAATTTATCATTTTTTGTTTCACTAGCAGGAGTTACATAATGCATGTGTAAGTTTTTTTTGTCATGGGTGGTGATGGGTTGCCTTTCCTAAGATATCTTTGCTTTTATTAGTAAACATAATTTCTTTATGGTCATTGCATAAAAATATTAAACATCTTTTAGGTTTTACTTACTTTCTTAGATTATCTTTCAAATATTAAAATATACTAATATGCAACTTTTTTTATATTCCTAGTAACACTAACAAATGCACACATTAATAAATCAAAATGTTTGCAGAATGTCAGTATATTTTAATAAATGGTGATGGACTTGGTGATGGAATTTTGTTAATATTTATAATTTATTTTACTTGGTTAAATTATTTTGTCTGTTCTAGAACTATGTAAATGTAATTCTGTGTCAGTTCTAAACATATTAAATAGTAGTAAAATATAATTTAGTATTATTACATCAACATACCATTCAGATATCATAAATTTACACATGTGATGTAACAGCAGATTAAAAAGGTAAACTGTAAATGCATTTGTACTTACTTCTAACTTTAAATATAAGACCACATTTGAGCATTCTAAAACACCAGATTTCGTTAGCTTCTGGGGGGCACTGCCCCCCAGACCTCCCGCCAAGGCTCCGCCTTGGATCCGGCTTGGGGGCCTGCGTCCCTGGCTAAGTTTCCTCTTTTTTTCCCAAACCCCATTCTCATCCCTGTTTAGTGGTGTCATCCTTCTCTCCTTCCTCTGCTCCCACCTCTCCTGGACCTTCTGCCTGAGCACGTTCCTCTCCTTGGCTCCTCTCTTCTGTCTCATCTTTCCCTCTCTGAGCTTTGCCTAATTCAGGTTCTTTCTCTGTCTGTGGTGGTATACAAACAGGTTTGAAAATACCAAGGGGCAGATTTACTAATGTACTCTGCCATTACAAAACCGGTTTTGGCATTAAAAAAAAAAACAAAAAACTACTGTTGAGATTTACTATAGGGCAAAGGGGAAAATTTGTAGTGGAAAGGTATGGACTATGTTAATTTTGTGCCTGGCTTCAATGCATATGTATTTGTGGGAGTTGTCATGTCAACACACAAATTTGAGGGAGGGGAGTATTTAAATGACTGGCGCAAGTTGATTTACTAAGGTTTGCGGTTGTCAGTCTGCTGCTAAATGCGCCAGGATTTAACGTCCAAAAAAGCTCGTCTTAATTCATCTGCGCCTGACATGATAGTGGTCATTGGTGCCAAGACACCGGTGAGAGCCAAGGGCACGTGGCAGGAGCTTCTCTCAGCCCATGACTTTGTTTGACATGAGAGAAGAACAGATTATATGAATATCAACGGTCTGAAAGAGAACGGTGTTATGCTGAACTGGACATCAGCTGGCAGTTTTTTTTGTTAAATTTCATTTGTTTATACTGTAAAAAGCCTACTACATGAATTTGTATCCATAAAATAGGATACAATAGGAGCCCTTATACATGAAGTGGACATGCAGATGGTGTCAGGTGATAACGACTCTTTTCTGCGGAGATTAGACTGAGATCTGGAGTTTTCCTCAGCTCTCTCTCGCTCTTGAAGAAAAATCTTCCACATTGCCAATTTCATTCCTCCCCCCGCCCATCCATATTTCTATATTTACAGTATTTCTTTTTGCTGTTCATAAAACAGTAATTCAGTTCCTTCTTCTCTCCATTTTTTTCTCCCAGTTCAGAATACACAATATAGGAGGAAAACAACAATGAGACTATTAACAAAAAGAGCGCACAGATCCATAGAAACATCCCCCGAAATTGCAACACCATAACTCAATGGTATTTATAAAAAGTTGTGAACTGGTAGATTTTGTTCAAACAAAGTTATTCCAACTAGGCCACCACCGCCTAGTTGGCAGAGCATCCGCCCCACACCTGGAAGGCTGGGGTTCAAATCCTGGCCGGGTCATGCCGAAGACCATATAAAAGTGGAACTTTCTGCCATCAAGCTTGGTGCTCAGCAATAATGGAACGGAGGAGGGAAATTTGTGGCAGCGCCTTGCATAGCAGCGACCCCTCTGATTCTAGATGTGATTAACATTGTAGATTAGAGAAACGTAATTTCGTTCTACTGCACATGATTGGCTGTATGGATTGAACGACAATAAAGTTGGCTTTACCTTTATTCACATAATAAAACCTCAGAGTCTCAATCAGACCATCTTGATGGTTCTAGTGTTAATAAAATGAACACATTGGTTAAATAATCAATGTATTCATGAGTAGTCCTTAATTAAATTAGATACAAATGCTTCATTTATACATATTAAACAAAATAGTTTTCCATGTTAAATGAAAATCTAAATTTTGAAATATGATGAACAAAAATAAGCAATTTTAATGGGGTTTGCACTTAAACAAAAAAAAAAAAAAAGCTTTATATACTATACTGCTCCTAACTGGCTGTGCCTGTGTCAATGACCTGCTTCATCATTTTGTGGTGCTCTTTGTGGATGGGTGGGCATTACTGAAATGAAGTGACTGCATCTGTGTTCATAATTTTGCATCAGTAGACCACTGGCAAAAATTGGCCACTCCCTGAGGCACTGTGTCTAATTTGCACACTCGTTAATTTACACTGCCTTCGTAAATCTGCCCACAAGTGTCTTGTTTTGTCCTGCAGGACTTTTTTGTCATGGTGTATGTAAATAACAAAAATATATGTATTTTTTGTATTTTTAATCTAGTGTTTCTTTTGTTTTGTTTTTTTTTTTCAATTGAGAGAGTAGGGAACGGAAAAAAACCCTTCATAATCATAATTTACTCATGCATACTTAAATTATATGATCAGAGGTGGGTAAAGAAGCAAGAAATTCTACTCATGTAAAAGCAGTGCTTTGAAATTAAGAGTTAAAAGTAGGCAACCAAAAATTTCTAGTTGAGTCATGCTGCATTTCCCCTCTAGTCCGCTTTCGTCCACGTGCGCCTTGGATGAGCCTGGTATGCAGGCGGCACTGTTCATGCTCACTTTTTTCATCTACCCAGGCCAAGCGGTTGACGCATGCGCACAACCAACATATCTAGTTTCACTCCCACCCAATTGGTAGCACCAATGCTGATGTGCCAAGATTTTCACCAATGAAGAAACGCTGCTTGCTTTCTGCTGCTTGACTTACCGGTTTTCACTCCTTTTCCACGAAGATGCTGCTGCTGCTCAAGTATTTGTGTATGATTCATGTATGCTTATTCTCATCTTCCGCTTCCTTGTTGTCTTCTTCTTTGTCTGTTTGTCTTGGTATGCTGTGTCGATATCGCCACCTCGTGAATGGGACGTTAAGTCTTACACCTGCGCTTTTCAACACATTCAGGTCGTGGGCAGGCGGCGCGGTCACAAAGTTTGGGCTGCACGCAGTCGTCCGCGGTTGAGCACAGTGGACACTAGCGGAGTGGAGACAATGACATAAATTTCGTCACACGAGGTTTCCGGTTACACGTGCGCGGACAGCAGAGGTGCAGCATGAATCCAGCTTTAAGGGTACAAAGAGCGCCCACTTAAAAACTTGAGTAATGACTTCAGTCTTGAAGGTTTGAGGTTTTTCTCCAAAATTTGTAACAATTTTCTTATCGTTCTCCACTTTTCTCTATAAATTTATCTAAATTTGAAACCATTTTCTTCAAATTTGTAATTTCTTCTTGTAAAATTCACTTTTTTTGTACATTTGAGACTTTGTTATAAATATGTGGATTATTTTATGGTGAATTGTTGTCTATTTTTTAAAATAAAATGACTTTTTTTATATAAATAAATCTGCAACAGACGTGGTAATTTTTTTTTTTACTTTTTCCTTATAACAATTCACATTTTTGACCATAATTTTGCAGTCAAAACAGAATGATAATTTAACTCTGATTTCAAAGAAAAAAATATTAATAAAATTGTATTTAATGAAATAAATCAACTTAAATGACCAAAGTTGCAGTTATTTCTGTTATAATATTTCTATATATTTATAGTTTTTTTTTAAGTAATCTCCTCACCACCCAGCCAGCAGGAAAAACCTCCCTTGTTTTGAAATCCAAACGTTGGCACCTTTAGTTTGTCTGAAGGCTGTAGTTTGTCTGAAGTCACTGACTTTGTGAATTTTGGTCATCTAAACTTGCCAGGTACATAATAATAAATATAAATCAATTAATATTAACTAAGGTGAAGGTAAAAACATCTCCTTTTCACTCTTGTCCGAAATAAGAAAAATAAAAAAACTAATAATTAAAAAGAAGACAAAATGAACCTACTCAAGCTACTAGCCACACCTGTTAGCTAAGCGACTCTTCCATTGTTGCTCCTGTTACCAGCAGGTTAAAGCCATGATAAATGCCTCCACTGCTTACATACCTCTTCTGTTTTTTTTCCACATTCAAAGTATTTCAATAAGCTCATGTTTCTCTTGGACAGTGACACTAGTGAGACACTCTGCCTGCCGACTGGAGCAGTCACGTGGGCGGGGAGCTTCTGAACTCCACGCGGATGACGGTCACATGCGTTGTTCGTGTGCATGCTTGTGGACTGTCATTCCTACTTGGACAGTATGAAAAATGAATAAAAATCATGAACATTAACACTTGAAAGAAATGCTAATAAAATGCTAATAAAATAGAACAATGAGCAAAGTAAATAAAAATAAAACAATTTATTTTTCAATTATAATAAAAATGATTAAGACTTAAAATGAATGCCAAATTAATGCAATTTCTTAATTTGGTGAAGATTCTCAACTGGATTCAAGTATTTTTTACTTCTGAAATGTTTCACTATTCATCCAAATTCTACGGAAATACCAAGCAGCATATACATGTGTAATTTTTTCACAATGCAATGTTTTGTTTTGTTTTTTTAATTTTATTATTCATTTATTTTATTTTAACACTATTATTTTACAAACTCACAAACTTTTTTCATCAAGATGGAGGCACGTGTGAACGCAGCAGCTAGACACTCTGGACTACTGCGTTCATTTTTGTGTCTTTTCTGCCTTTTTCTTTGCTCCTTCTGTGATGGCTACCGTTGCATTCCAAATAACCGTACATATACGGGTATTTATTTCGCCCAAAAATACAGCCCTATACGGTCTTATTTGGGTCTATACGCTTATTGGGATATGCCCTATGTCACCCTATACGGTTTTATTTGGGTCTATACGCTTATAGCTAAACAGCTTTGACATGAAGGACATTTTTTCGAGATTTATTCAAAGCTTTACCGATTGAAGTGTGGCACTCGTATGTATATATTTTTTCAAGTGTGTGTGTACTAAGCAGCAGGCCCGCAGCCACTAAATCACTCCTCGTAATTGGCTGAAAAAGCTGTCGGAGGCACTTCCTTTATTTCCGTATTATCTCGGCTGTGTTCGGGATACACGTGCCGGTTGTTTACAAAACAGTCTACATGTCGTCATGCCATGTGCCCGGGGCCATGCGCAGAGCAGCAGACGATGGCTTCTGAAGTGTCTGACCTGGTGTCTGACGCTTTTGATTTAAAGTTGAAGAAATACTCTATGAAACAGAAAGAGGAGTTGGGAAAGCAAATTGAACTGTTTAAAGGTAGGTTCATGTTAATGTTTAGCTTAGATTTGAACCAAAACAACTTGAACATCTGTGGATGTGTTTGTGTACAGTACAGTATGTGGGCTTTGCAAGGCACCACCCCACGATTTGGCGGGAATACATAGCATGTGTGTACTGGTAGTTTATCAAGCTCAAAGAAAGGTTGTGTTCTGTCAATTTACTAATATGAATAAATAATCCTTTTCCTAGAAATCTACTGTAAACCATGGTGGGGTCAGCTGGATCCATTACAAATAATTTGCATTCCCATACTAGTAGTAGCAGTATCCCCCCCCCCCTTCCAATGCAAACCACTGAATACAAATGTGAAGAAGCAAATATCAGATACATACACATACAGTAGACCCTACTTATTGCTACTGCATTTTTAGTTTAAGAAAAGAAACACCAATTGGAAAAAAAATTACACCCAAAGTTACTGGATTATTATTATTTTTAACCCCGCCGACAGAGGGGTTATTGTTTTCACCTGTGTCTGTGTGTGTATCTGTCTGTCTGTCTGTCTGTCTGGAAAAATAGACGCCCTGCTCAATGTACTAGTACTTTAATAGGCAAACAATTTCCAATGGCTTATAACTTGTGAACAAGACCTGATGGTTATTATTAAACACTAATAGGAAACCATGTGGGCTTTCAAAATATGCCTTTCAATTTGACTTTGGGTGGCCTTGAGTTCCATCCATCCATCCATCCATCCATCTTCTACCGCTTTTCCGGAGGTCCGGGTCGCGGAGGCAGCAGCCCAAGCAGAGAAGCCCAGACCTCCCTCTCCCCAGCCACCTGCTCCAGCTCTTCAGAGGGGACACCAAGGCGTTCCCAGACTAGCTGGGAGACATAGTCTCTCCACCGAGTCCTGGGTCTGCCCCGGGGTCTCCTCCCAGTGGGACGTGCCTGAAACACCTCAAGTGGGAGACGTCCAGGAGGCATCCTAATCAGATGCCCATACCACCTCAACTGACTCCTTTCAATGTGGAGGAGCAGCGGTTCCACTCTGAGCCTCTCCCGGATGACTGAGCTCCTCACCCTATCTCTGAGGGTGAGTCCAGCAATCCTACGGAGAAAGCTCATTTCAGCCGCTTGTATCCGCGATCTCGTTCTTTCGGTCATTACCCAAAGCTCGTGACCATAGGTGAGAGTAGGAACGTAGATTGACTGGTAAATCGACAGCTTTGCCTTAGAACTAAGCTCCCTCTTCACCACAACAGACCGGTACAATGTCCGCATCACTGCAGATGCTGCTCCAATCCGTCTGTCGATCTCTCGCTCCATTTTCCCCTCACTCGTGAACAAGACCCCAAGATACTTAAACTCCTCCACTTGGGGCAGGAGCCTGTCCCCAACCCGGAGAGGACAATCCACCTTTTTCCGGCTGAGGACCATGGACTCGGACTTGGAGGTGCTGATTCTCATCCCAGCCGCTTCACACTCAGCGGCAAACCGTCCCAGCAAGAGCTGTAGGTCATTGCTGGATGAAGCCAACAGGACAACATCATCTGCAAACAACAGAGATGAGATCCTGTGGTTACCAAGCATGACACCCTCCATTCCCTGGCTGCGCCTAGAAATCCTGTCCATAAAAATTATGAACAGGACCGGTGACAAAGGGCAGCCCTGGCGGAGTCCAACTCTCACTGGGAATGACTCCGACCGAGTGTTGGCAATACGAACTAAACTCTCACAACGGTCGTACAGAGACCGAATAGCTCGTAACAACAAGCCCGATACCCCATACTCCCGAAGCACCCCCCACAAAAATCCACGAGGGACGCGGTCAAATGCCTTCTCCAAGTCCACAAAACACATGTAAACTGGTTGGGCAAACTCCCACGAACCCTCAAGAATTCTCGAGAGGGTAAAGAGCTGGTCCGATGTGCCACGGCCAGGACGAAAACCACATTGCTCCTCCTGAATCCGAGGTTCGACCAACGGCCGGACTCTCCTCTCCAGTACCTTGGCATAGACCTTCCCAGGGAGGCTGAGGAGTGTGATCCCTCTAAAGTTGGAGCACACCCTCCGGTCCCCTTTTTTGAAGAGAGGAACCACCACCCCGGTTTGCCATGCCAAAGGCACTGCCCCCGACCTCCACGCAATGTTGCAGAGGCGTGTCAACCATGACAACCCAACAACATCCAGGGCCTTGAGGTATTCGGGGCGAATCTCGTCCACCCCCGGGGCCCGGCCACCAAGGAGATTTTTAACCACCTTGGCGACCTCAGCCCCTGTGATAGGCGAGTCATCCCCCTTGTCCCCAAACCCTGCTTCCTCTGTGGAAGGCGTATCAGCGGGATTGAGGAGATCCTCGAAGTATTCCTTCCACCGCCCGACGATATCCCCAGTTGAAGTCAACAGTGTCCCATCCGCACCATACACAGTGTGGACGGGGAGCTGCTTTCCCCTCCTGAGCCGCCGAACAGTTTGCCAGAATCTCTTTGAAGCCGACCGAAAGTCTTGTTCCATGGCCTCACCGAACTCCTCCCATACCCGGGTTTTTGCTTCAGCAACCACCCGAGCTGCACTCCGCTTGGCCTGCCGGTACACCTCAGCTGCTTCGGGAGTCCCACAAGCCAACCAAGCTTGATAGGACTCCTTCTTCAGCTTAATGGCCCCCCTCACCACTGGTGTCCACCACTTGGTTCGGGGGTTGCCACCACGAGATGCACCGACCACCTTGCGGCCGCAGCTCTGGGCCGCCGCTTCAACAACAGAGGTGGAGAACATGGCCCATTCAGACTCCATGTCTCCAGACTCCCTCGGAATGTGGTTGAAGTTCTTCCGGAGGTGGGAGTTGAAGACCTCCCGGACAGGGGCCTCAGCCAGACGCTCCCAGCACACCCTCACTATACGTTTGGGTCTACCAGGTCTGAATGGCTTCCTCCCCTGCCATCGGATCCAACTCACCACCAGGTGGTGATCAGTTGACAGCTCTGCACCTCTCTTTACTCGGGTGTCCAAGACATACGGTCGCAGGTCTGATGATACGATAACAAAATCGATCATCGACCTGCGGCCTAGGGTGTCCTGGTGCCAGGTGCACATATGGACACCCTTATGCTTGAACATGGTGTTCGTTATGGACAGACTGTGGTTAGCACAGAAGTCCAATAACTGAACACCACTCGGGTTCAGATCGGGCAGGCCGTTCCTCCCAATCACCCCCCTCCAGGTTTCACTGTCGTTGCCCACGTGCGCATTGAAGTCCCCCAGTAGGACAATGGAGTCTCCAGGAGGAGCACCCTCCAGCACCCCAGTCACAGACTCCAAAAAGGGTGGGTACTCTGAAACATCATTTGGTGCATAGGCACAAATGATGGTCAGGACCCGTTTCCCAACCCGAAGGCGCAGGGAAGCAACCCTTTCGTCCACCGGGGAAAACTCCAATATAGAGGCAGCAAGGTGGGGCGATACAAGAATACCTACCCCTGCTCGTCGCCTCTCGCCCGGGGCAACTCCAGAAAAGGCCAAGCTCCAGCCCCTCTCCAGGAGACTGGTTCCGGAACCGGAGCTGTGTGTTGAGGTGAGGCCGACTATATCTAGCCGGTATCGCTCAATCTCGTACACCAGCTCAGGCTCCTTCCCCACCAGAGAGGTGACATTCCACGTACCAAAAGCCAGTTTAGAAAGCTTGGGATCAGTCCGCCAAGGTCTCCGCCTTTGACTGCCACCTAATCCACATAGCACCGGACTTCCATGATCCCTCCTGCAGGTGGTGAACCTACTGGAGGGCGGACCCATGTAACTCCTTCGGGCTGAGCCCGGCCGGGTCCCATGGGTGGAAACCTGGCCACCAGACGCTAGCCTTCGAGCCCCTCCCCCAGGCCTGGCTCCAGGGTGGGGCCCCGGTAACCCCATACCGGGCGGGGTACACTGAATCCTTGATATACAATTTATCATGAGAGTCTGTTGGACCTTGAGTTCTATTAATTTATTGATGCATTTATAGCTCGGTCTTCTCTATAAACGCACATAGTCGCACATGCATGCACGTACACACACCAATATTAAAAATATTTTTTGGGCACTTTGTTCTTATTTTTTAATATTGACTGTCATTTTAATTAAAACATTCAAAAGGCCTTCTTTCCTTCTTCATTGTAGCTGAATACGAAGCCGAAGTGGCTAACAGTCCATTAGTATGGGATACAAGAAAGAAGCAACATGTGCGGCGTGTCCCAAAGGAAGGTTATATATCGAAGGCAGTTCGCTCAGCGTTCCCATCTCTTCGGCATGCAAAGTCAACTGACAAACATTTCAAAATGGTCGTGTCAATGGCCAATAGATGCTGGCTAACCTATCAAAAGAAAAAAGATCTTGGCATTGATGGGGAAGAGCCTGACAATAAAAGGTTTCGTGCTGCAGGAGGGGGACGCAAAGCTATTGCCCCAGAAGTACGAGAAGCTGCTTTCCAATGGTTTGTTGATGTAAGGGGAACATTGAAAGGTCGACTGCCCAGAAAATTGTTCCGCCTGAAATGTCAGGAACTTTTTGAACAATGGAAGGAGGCTCAAAAAGATGCTGGTTCCTGTACTCTAGAATTTTCAGATAGGTGGATCAACTTCTGGATGAGAGAATATTGTGTGAGTTTGAATAAGCCCAGCAAGCGCTTTGCTCTAGCTCAACCTGAAAGGGTTACCCGCATCATAGAATTCCTGAAGAACATCTGGAGAGTGCGAAGATACTTCAACAAAAAGTTTGGAAAGGAGCCTATCATCATCAACGGGGATCAAATGCCGTTACACAGGAATGAGACATCCACCCAGAAAACAATGACTCTAACTGGTCAGGACACTTATGTAAAAGAAAATTATATGCTGTCAAGAGAAAGAGTCACCGTCTTCACACAGGTATCAAGTGACACTCAGATGTCAATGCCAACACCTGAGTTTGTCTTCAAGGGAAAAGGCACACGGACCCATCTTAATCCTCCTGAAGGAATGCATGTCCAGTGGGCTCCAAAAGGGTCGTACCACCTTGAAACAATGCTGGGTACCATTGGCCACCTGAAGAACAGAGCAAATATCTTCACCCACAAAGATTATGCCATCACACTCTTGGAGTCCAAGATGGCGCCCACAGCGGTCGACATGGTGCTTCGCTGCGCTCTTTGTTTGTTTTTGTTTGTCAATTGTGTGTCTGCTTGCACTTATACCCGTGAAGAACTTCTAAATATCAGGACTTTCACCCCCACGGACCTCCTCCCAGTTTTTTTAGCCCCTGCCGCCGATCTGGTTCATTGCCTGGCTCGGAAAGTGAGACGGCGGAAGAGAGGTAGACGAGCGGGCGCTCTCGTGCGGCTTCGCAGGAGAGGCTCGCGAACGGCGCTGCCTGGCATATTTCTGTCCAATACCAACTCTCTCTCTAACAAGGTAGATGAACTGAGACTGCTGATGCGTTTTAGGGACCTCGCCTCCTCAGCTGCCCTCTGCTTTACTGAGACCTGGCTCCGGGAAAATATACCGGACAGCGCGCTGCGCCTCGACGGCTTCCAGCTCTTCCGTGCTGATCGTGACACAGAGCTTTCTGGCAAGACCACAGGAGGCGGAGTCTGCTTCTACATCAACTGCAGCTGGTGCTCTGATGTAACGGTAATTTCCAAACACTGTTCTCCCGCCCTGGAATTTCTTGTTATCAACTGCAAGCCTTTTTATTCCCCGCGGGAGTTTGCTTCTTTTATACTGATCGCTGTGTACGCCCCTCCCGACGCGGACACGCGCGAAGCTCAGCGCGTGCTCGCGGATCACATTCAACACACAGAGCGGAGTTTCCCAGACTCGCTGATTATTGTGGCTGGCGACTTTAATCAGTGCAATCTGAGCCACGATCTCCCCCGCTACAAACAGTTTATTAAATGCCCCACCAGAGGATTAAACACACTGGATCACTGTTACACCACAGTGAAAGACACATATCGCGCTGTTCCTCGCGCTGCGCTGGGATTATCTGATCACGTGATGGTTCACCTCATTCCCACATACAGACAGAGATTGAAGCTCACTAAACCTGTTGTGAGCACTACGAAGATACGGACCAGTGAAGCTGAGGAGAAGCTGGAAACGTGCATGGAAATATCTGACTGGGGCATGTTTAAAGGAGCCACGCATGATCTGGATGAGTACACGGACACTGTGAACTCATATATCCACTTTTGTGAAGAGATCATTCTTCCATCGCGCACCAGGGTGAGTTACTCTAATGACAAACCCTGGTTCACAGCTAAGCTCAGACAGATCAGGAAGGAGAAGGAAGCAGCGCTGAAAAGTGGAGACAGGGACTGCTACAGGGAGGTTAAATACCGGTTTAACAGAGAGCTGAAGAGGGCTAAATCTGTGTATTCAGAGAGACTCCAGCAGCAGTTCACTGCTAATGATTCGGCTTCCGTGTGGAGAGGACTGAGGCAAATCACCAACTATCGGCCTCAGGCTCCTAAAGGTCAGGATGACAAAGCCCTTTGTCAAAGACTGTCCCAACACTATGCCCGTTTTGACACCTCGTCATCTGTGTCCAACTCCCCCCCTCCCTCCAGCTCCACAGCCTCCACAATCCCTACTTCATTAAAGGCACCCCCCCTCCTCCCCCCCTGCCCTTATCATCAGTGAGCAGGATGTGCTCAAACAGTTCTCCAGACTGAACCCGCGCAAGGCCCCCGGCCCGGACGGCGTGACTCCCTCCACCCTGAGACACTGTGCGAAACAGCTGGCTCCTGTCTTCACAGACATTTTTAACACCTCCCTTAAGTTATGCCACGTGCCGTCCTGCCTCAAATCCTCCACCATCATCCCTGTCCCCAAGAAGCCACGGATCACTGGACTTAATGACTACAGACCTGTAGCGCTCACCTCTGTAGTCATGAAGTCCTTTGAGCGCCTGGTCCTGCCCCACCTCAAGTCCATCACCACCCCTCTCCTGGACCCGCTGCAGTTTGCCTACCGAGCCAACAGGTCTGTAGACGACGCAGTCAACCTGGCCCTCCACTCCATCCTGCAGCACCTGGACTCCCCGGGAACCTACGCCAGGATCCTGTTTGTGGACTTCAGCTCCGCATTCAACACCATCCGCCCCGCTCTGCTCCGGGACAAGCTGTCCCTGCTCAACGTGCCTGACTCCCTCTGCAGGTGGATCACCGACTTCCTGACGGACCGGAGGCAGCATGTGCGGCTGGGAAAGACTGTCTCAGACTCTACTAGCATCAGCACCGGATCACCCCAGGGCTGTGTACTTTCCTCCCTACTCTTCTCCCTTTACACCAACTCCTGCACCTCCAGCCACCAGTCTGTCAAGTTGATCAAGTTTGCGGACGACACCACCCTCATCGGGCTCATCTCCAACGGCGACGAGTCCGCCTACAGGAGAGAGGTGGCCCAGCTGGTGTCCTGGTGCAACAATAACAACCTGCAGCTGAACGCTCTGAAGACAGTGGAGATGATTGTAGACTTCAGGAAAGTCACTACCCCTCTGCCCCCCCTCACCCTCTCAGGCTCTCCCATCACCACTGCTGATTCCTTCCGCTTCCTAGGCACTACCATCACCAGGGACCTCAAATGGGAGCCGACCATCAGCTCACTCATCAAAAAAGCCCAGCAGAGGATGTTCTTCCTGCGGCAGCTGAGGAAGCTCAAGCTACCCACCAAGATGTTAGTGCAGTTCTACACAGCCATCATCGAGTCCATCCTCACCACCTCCATAACCGTGTGGTACGCAGGAGCCACTGCCAGGGACAGACTAAGGCTGCAGCGCATCGTGCGCACTGCTGAGAAGGTGATTGGCTGCAAGCTCCCATCTCTCCAGGATATGTACATCTCCAGGACCCGGAGGCGTGCTGGCCGGATCATAGCCGATCCCTCACACCCTGGTCACGTACTGTTTGCCCCCCTCCCCTCTGGTAGAAGACTTCGGTCCATCCAGACTAAAACCTCCCGTCACATGAACAGCTTCTTCCCCTCTGCCATCAGACTGCTGAACACTAAGTGACTTATTGACTCTCGTGCACTATGTACAGCAGCTCAACCAGACTCATGTCAATCATCACTGTTTTCTTCCTGCATTACCGACTGCACTATATAGTTCTCCACAGTATCTGCTGCTCGCCAATATATTTTAACTGCTGACCAGTATCACTTACTATTATTCTACACTTTATTGCATGTATAGTTTATTTCTTTTATCTTATCATGTTTAATGTTGCAGCATTGCACCGAGACAAATTCCTAGTTTGTGTACTACATGAACAATGGCAATAAACCTGATTCTGATTCTGATCTATGTATTAGATGATTACTCTGTTCATGTCACCCAAGAGGTTAGACAGGCATTCCTAAACCGAGGCTACATCCTGGTGTGCATCAGTGGTGGTATCACGGGTGATATTCAAGTGAATGACACATATATCCACCACCCTCTGAAAAAAGAGTACAGAGAGAGAGAAGCGAAGTTGATACTAGACCAACTTGCATCTAACCCGAATAAAATCCCCAATCCAAGCCGGGACGAAATGATGTTGATGCTAAATGAAAGCTGGAAAGCACTTCAAGTAGATGCACCCGCTGCATTGAAGAACAATTTCATCACCAATTGCCTAGATGGATCAGAAGATTATTTGGTTCGCGACAAGCTCTTCTCCATTGTTGGCAAGCAGATGGTTGCTTTCAGACAAGAATTACTTGAGCAGCCAGTTCCTGCTTCTCTGGCGGAACTCACAAGATCCATAACCCCACCAAAAGGGGGAGGTTTTTTTTCCGGTTCCGGTTCCGCCGGACCGGTGGCGCCACACGAGTAGGCTGCCCGTTGCAACAGCCTTTTTTTTTTTTATCTTCCTTCTTCTTTCTACACCTTTCACTCTGTATATATATATCACGGACGCACGGATCGCCCCGGGGGTCTCCCGGGTCGGCGGACGGAGCCACGGTTTGCAGCGGGAGACGTTACAGCGGGGAGGAGCTAGTGCTAGCTAGCACTTGGCCGCCGCCCGGTGCTAATGGGAAACTCAACATACCGGGAGCTGTAGCGAAAACGACGCGGGTGCCGGGCTGGAGTTTAGGCGGCGTGCAAGAAATATAAGACAGAATAATAAAGAGTGATGGCAAGAACCAAGCAGACCGCCCGTAAAATCTACTGGAGGAAGAAGCCCCCCCAGGAGACAGCTAGCCACCAGGGCTGCTCGGAGAGGGGCTCCGGCCACCGGCAGAGTGAAGAGGCCTCGCCGTCACAGGCCCGTGGCTCTGAGAGAGATCCGTCGCTACCAGAAATCCACGGAGCTGCTCATCCGTAAGCTGCCCGTCCAGCGCCTGGTGAGGGAGATCGCTCAGGACTTCAAGACCGTCCTGCATTTCCTGAGCTTCGCCGTCATGGCTCTGCAGGAGACCAGCGAGGCCCACCTGGTGGTCTCTTCTTTGCTAAGGGGGTCACCATCATGCCCAAAGACTTCCAGCTGGCCCGCTGCATCCGCGGAGAGAGAGCTTAGACTTTCTGCTGCACATTCACCAACCAACCATAATGCTCTGCACTGTGTGTCTATATATATACATTTATAGTAATATGGACATATGTTTACTAGATGTTGTTTTTTCTTGCCTTCTGATTGTTGCTCTGAGTGTTGCTATCCCTGTGCTGTTGCAATCCTGGAATTTCCCCATTGTGGGACTAATAAAGGCTTATCTTATCTTATCTTATCTTAAAAGGTGTGAAAATAAAAGATAGCCCCACAGTGCCAGCTGATGAGGGTAGAGAATTGATGGATTGTGAGGGAGAAGAAATAGAAGAAGAAGAATTTGAAATGGAGTTGGCATCCAATGAGAACGAAGCTGATGATGTTAACACCTGTTGTCCTCTTGCTGAAGAAAATCAGCCACCCATCACAAATGTTTGTACAAATACTGGAACAGAAAAATCAAATCCTGGTATTGTACATGTAGTATCGATGCAAGATACAAGTAGTGAAAGCATCAACATGGATGCACAATTCCTTGATGAGTTGAAACTTGTGCTGGAAAAGCACAAAACATCTACTTTGTTTCTGCCATACTATTGCCAAATGAAAGCAGTGTATGCCAGGGCCAGGACGAGTTTGAAGAAAAGGCTGGTGACTCATCACATGGCACTTCAAAGCAGCAGCAGCAAAGACAACACTGACAGTCCTACAAGTGACACATGTACTAGTAGTGTCCTTTTAAAGCATCTCATGCTTTGATATTACTTATAAATTAGACAATGGCTTCCATAATTTTCAGTCAAGTAGTAAATCTATTGGTAACTTGTTTTATGTTAGATGCTTTCTAATGCAAAATGGCATTCCTATTGTATAAACCTATATACTAAATTGGTAAATAGTATAACTTGATATTCTATGTCAGATTAAATGTGTCTTTACTTAATGTCTTCTTTAACTGCTTTGTAGCTATTAATGCTTCCAATGATAATGGTGGTGGTTCTAGTGACGATATTAGTGATAGTGTCATTACTGCTAGCATTGCAACACATGAGGCAGAGCTTTTAGAAAGTGCACAACAGCTAAGCCTTTTTGAAGAAGCTGTAATGAAAAAGGACTTGGCGATCCGAGGTCACACACCAGCAGATGGGAATAGTTTTTTCTGGGCCATCAGTGACCAATTGGAACTGATGTCAGGAGAAACACATACCCACTCGAAAATCCGCAGTATGCTGATTGACCATACGGTATACAATCTTTGTCACAGGTACAGTATGTGATTACAACTAAAATTTAATAAACTGGTACAGTACTAGTACAGTATGTAGGTAATATCATTTTGAATGAAAAGTGTTTCACTGACCAGAGTTTTGTAATAGCCCCAAATATTTCTTTCAGGCAGTGCTTGATGAGCGGGTGCGTCCATTTCTCACCAGTCCCTTGGATGACTATTTGGCAAATATGGCACAAAATGGTTTCTATGCTGATAATGTGGCTGTGCAGATGACTGCAGAGTTGCTGAAGGTTGGGATCAGGGTGGTCAATTTCCCTGATGGCAATGAGCACAGCATTGGGAGTGGGACTCACACACTCATTGTTGGGTATATGAGTGAGGCGGCACATTATGTCAGTCTTCAAGCAATCCCAACACCGAGGTAAAAAGCTATTCTATAATGATAGTATTTTATAACATCCGTGACATCTTCCCAGAATAAGGTTGTGACCCAGAAAGATTGAGAAATTAGAAATGATTTAAGGATAAAAATGATGTTGAAGCAATTTTTGGCGCTGGTTCTCTGTAGCATTTTTTTCATTTTTATCACTTTCAGATGATTATAAAGTCTTTGAACTTACTTTGCTGGGGAATCATGTTTTATCAGATTGATCCTTCTGAATTATAAAAAGGATTTCTTTTTTTTCAGGGCTTTCAAAATTGATGACACAGTGGCAGTGTATCTTCAACTAAAGAACATCAAACAGCTCTATATAGCCAAGGTGCGTAACAAGACAAAATCATTAATATGTAAATGGACCAAAGTATATTTACATTATTGTGTAACCACTGAAGCTTTCCATCTGTTTTGTTAAAATGCATTTTCTATTTTCTATTTAAGGTTTTGGAATTTGATGGTCAACAAGTCCATCTACGATTCATGGAGAAGACCATGGGCAGAGACAGCACAGGTGTGTTCTACACGTGGCCATCAGATGGGGATGATGAGTCTTGGGAGGACATTACACAAGTCTTGTGTGTCTGCAGCAATCCAGTGTATGTTCCACAAGGCACCTCAAGGCGACATATACTATTCCGTGTCAGAGATGAAGATATCCAGAAAGCAGAAGATATCATCCATAAATTGTAGCTCATTTCTAGGCATGAAGCAAAACATAGAATACTAGTATTGAACAACATACTAGTATATAGACAGATACTGACTGAAAATGCAGCTGACCATAAATTGTGTACATGTGTATTATGGTGGCTAGTTCAATTCATTCAATTCAAACAGATGCCAGTACAGATGCTTGTACTGCATACTGCATTAGTGCAAAGATGTATCTTCATCTACCATTACTGATACATTCACTGGTAACATTTACTGGTAACATACATGTATCTGAACTAGAAGTACAATAAGGAAACAAAGAAGTTTAATAATATGTCTGTATGTGAACCCTACTACCCTATTAATCAACAATAAAATCATTATATGTTATATTGTTTAATTATAAAGTAAATATATATATTTGTAAACTAAATCCTCATATTTTTGGCAGGTAGCAAGTATTAGTAAGCTGATTTGCAATATTATGAATATACTGGTACATTTGTTGTATTTTTTTTTTCAAATGTTTAAACTTGACCATTAAATTTGGTAAATTTTAAATTGCTATTAATGTTCCTCTGATAAATTGTTCATACAATATTTTCAAAAGAAATAAAACCAATTCAGAAGGTGGTTTCTTTTAATTTTGTAGATATTTCAATATCTCAGGCATAATTATGAACATTATTTAACTTTGTATGTATTGTGCATCCCTATACTATTATTGCGCACCTATACTTTTATTGAAATTTTAACAAATTTCCAGCCTATACTATTATTACGCCCTATACTCTTACTAAAATTTTCAGTTTTTTTCCACCCTATACTATTATTCCGACCTATACTCTTATTTGGAGTGCAACTGTAATTACCTACAATTGCCAGAAACTTACCTCCAACATCTCCCGTGCTCATTCCAGTAATTTCCACCACATCCCTGACGAGATTGCTGGACCTTCGAGCACGCCGTGGTTTGTTATGGCCTACAAACGGCGTAGACGAAGGGAGAGGAAGCAGAAATGAGGCTGCAGGGCTGGCCTTCGTGCTCAGCTGCGCAAACTTCACTCCAAACCACCGTTACCTTCAATTTTCCTCACCAACGCCAGATCTTTCGTCAAAAAAAATGGACAAGCTGCGCACAGAGATCGCCCATAATAGCTACATCCGGGCCTGTTGTATTCTGATTGCGACCGAGTCATGGCTGAATGAACGCATCCCGGCTACCACTGTGGAATTTACCTGGCTGAATGACACACCGTTCAGACCACAACGCTGATTCTGGTCGGGGGGGTGTCTGTGCTTACGTGCTTCACACTTGACGTAATAACAGCAGAATAATTCATTCATTTTATCTCCCCCGCGAGCTAACGGCAGTAATTTTAACAGCTGTTTTTATTATGTCCATAACTCACACACTTAAGAATCAGGCTGGAGGTGCAGTAGAACGTAACTTTTGTGGTGGAAATTTACTGTCTATGCATTAATCTACTGTTCATGCATTAATCTGTTGAGTAACCAGGGATCATATGTTTTATAAGTGTGTCCCAATATATGAATTGTGTGTGTGTGCTTCAACATATGAATTGTTCTTGTATCCATATATGAACTGTTTTTATACACTGCCCATTGTAACCATATTGGGGGGGGGGGGGAAACTGCATCGTGTCTGGAGTTCAATCAGAATCAGAATCAGATTTATTGCCATTGTTCATGTAGTACACAAACTAGGAATTTGTCTCTGTGCAATGCTGCAACATTAAACATGATAAAATAAAATAAATAAACTATACATGCAATAAAGTGTAGAATAAGAGTGAGTAATACTAGTCAGCAGTTTAAATATATTAGCGAGCAGCAGATAATGTGGAGAACCATATAGTGCAGTCGGTAATGCAGGAAGAAAACAGTGATGATTGACATGAGTCTGGTTGAGCTGCTGTACATAGTGCACGAGAGTCAATAAGTCACTTAGTGTTCAGCAGTCTAATGGCAGAGGGGAAGAAGCTGTTCATGTGACGGGAGGTTTTAGTCTGGATGGACCGAAGTCTTCTACCTGAGGGGAGAGGGGCAAACAGTACGTGACCAGGGTGTGAGGGATCGGCTATGATCCGGCCAGCACGCCTCCGGGTCCTGGAGATGTACATATCCTGGAGAGATGGGAGCTTGCAGCCGATCACCTTCTCAGCAGTGCGCACGATGCGCTGCAGCCTTAGTCTGTCCCTGGCAGTGGCTCCTGCGTACCACACGGTTATGGAGGTGGTGAGGATGGACTCGATGATGGCTGTGTAGAACTGCACTAACATCTTGGTGGGTAGCTTGAGCTTCCTCAGCTGCCGCAGGAAGAACATCCTCTGCTGGGCCTTTTTGATGAGGGAGCTGATGGTCGGCTCCCACTTGAGGTCCCTGGTGATGGTGGTGCCTAGGAAGCGGAAGGAATCAGCAGTGGTGATGGGAGAGCCTGTGAGGGTGGGGGGGGGGGGGCAGAGGGGTTGTGACTTTCCTGAAGTCCACAATCATCTCCACTGTCTTCAGAGCATTCAGCTGCAGGTTGTTGTTGTTGCACCAGGACGCCAGCTGGGCCACCTCTCTCCTGTAGGTGGACTCGTCGCCATTGGAGATGAGCCCGATGAGGGTGGTGTCGTCTGCAAACTTGACAAATCCTCCTCTAATGTGCTTGTGTCTTATCAAATATTCCAAAGACTTCACTGAAGGTCATAAAAAGGCTGTGCTTTTCTCTCTGGAGGAGAGAGCTGACTTTTTTTTTTCCCCTGCTCTCACTCCTCTCATTGCTGGCAGCAATAAAAGGCTATTTAACCTGCAGATCCATCTGATTATTTATTCCAGGACCTTAAAGGTGTTTAGATAAAATTCGGTTACATCACTGGTGTCAGAAGTGGGATTATTGAGCACCGATTTCCAGCAGCTGACGTGGATTGATCACCCTGAACGGAGTTCAGCTCTTTCCGCCTTCCAGGCGATGTGAGCGCGTCGCATGATGGGGTCGTGACACATGATCCCGAATAACCGTCTCAAACCTCCAGATTATAGTAAGTAGATCTTAAATTTTATGTTTTATAAGATTATTGATAGAATATCAATCGTGTAATTCACCAACATAGGCAGATATCTGTGAAAATTTTGGAGTCCGGTGGGATGATCTCATGGCAGGAACTGAACTGAAGACAGTGTACAGTAACTGTCATAGACAGTTTTGGGGACATAGTCTTGAATTGCACAGTGAGATGCGTTGGGGAACACCTGGAGACGCCTGGGGTGACCAGCAGTCAAGATAAGGATGCACTAGCAGGTACTTAAGATGTTTTGTAGTGACTGGCGGTCGTATTGGTCGAAATGGGGTCTTGCAAGGCCAAGCCCAGACAGGATCCGTCCGGCGTGGTGGGACCAAAAGTGAAATACATGACTGATAACTATGGTCCTGAGAGTGTTGAGTTTTTGGAAAAATGGATCTGCAGGGCTGAATTTCCTCTTGGGGGGTCATTCTCTGTTGAGGTTATGACCACCTTGAGGGATAAAATAAATGGTGAAATTCAGAAGGTACAAACAAGGAAGAAGCAGAGTAAGAAAGACCGAGAAAAGCTGACACAGTTACAGTTAGAAAAGAGCGCGGTCGAGATGTGGCTGGCGGAGGCAAAGACATGTAGGGTTAAGCAAGAACAGAATAGGAAGGAGATTGAACGGAGGAAGAAAGAGAAAATACACACACCGCACAAAAACAATTATTACACTCTGCTGGGGACCCTGTACCCCCACCCTACGAACGTGATGACCCGTTCCACCCCAACCCCACCCTATTAACCCTTTCACTGCCACATTGTATCAGAATCAGAATCAGAATCAGAATAAGTTTTATTGCCAAGCATGTTTTTACACATACGAGGAATGTGACTTGACATTAGGGGCGCTCGATAGGCGCTTCCTAATGACGTGGCAGCCATGCAAGGCACCTGTCATAAGTGGGGGGTAAAGAGGGGAGGGGGGGATGACACATTAGGCAGAGAGAAAAAACATAGTTTATCAAAATAAAGCTCGTATGAGCAAAATTGTGATCACATAGAAAAAAACCCTCTAATGCACATTTAGCAGACAATACAGATCACACATTAACAAAGCAGCAAGTTGAGAGAGACAGTGTGTGTGTGTGTGTATATCAGTGTATGTGTCAGTCATGTAATGTTGTATGCAGTGTGTGTATCATCTACTGGTAAACAGCAAAAATCCTCCCTGAGCAACGTTTAGATGTTATGTCTTAGTGGCTAAGCATAGATAGCATGTCCACAAGAGTTCATTCTCTCAGTGCATGTCCGATGGTAAATTCCATGCTAGTCACATGACGCTGTCCTTGAGAGTTCAGATTACTGCACCCAGTTGTTTGGGTTAGGGAGAAACTCTCTTCTGCCTTATCTTCCTCCAGGAGGAATGAAATCTTCATGGCGCCAAATCAAGGTCTAATAGGCACAGTTCACTTAGAGCAGGGGTGCTCACACTTTTTCAGCATGCGAGCTACTTATAAAACAACCAAGTCAAAATGATCTACCCACTACAAAAATGCAAAACATATAATTATTTTCAAATGTATTAAGGATTCTTTGTATGTACAATGTATGTTGATGTACCTTGCATAACTGAATAAGCCAATATTGCACAACACACATAATAAATAACTATTAACATTTTTTGTAATTACCTGAGTTTACTTTGATGACTTGCACTGAATTGAATCAGCCAGGGATGCACAGTCCGGACAGTAGCTGCTGACAGCCAGCCTCAAGCACATTTCCAAATGTTCATCAGTCATGGTGGAACGGTATTTGGACTTAATGATCTTCATGTAGGAAAAGGCTGACTCACATAAATAAGTGGAGCCGAATAATGCAGTCAAGGAGGTAGCACATTTCCTCATGTTGGGGTACTTTTCCTCTGTGAGTAAGTTCCAGTAAGTTATCACTTCCGCCCTCCCAAGAGAGTAGACGCTTTTTCCTCCTCTCCTGCTCTGACCTTTTTTTTCCTTCCCCCCCAACTACTGGATCCCAGCTTGCTGTTGTCTGTCTGCGTCTAACTGCGACCGTCGAAAGAAAGAAATTATGGAGTTAATAAGCTGGGCTTTGAACACAATTGACACTATTTTTTAAACAAGGAAAAGTGCTCCGGGGGAAGCTGTCTGCCCCGCAGGTACGGCTCCAGCGGGCTATTTACGTGACACAAGTAATTGGAAAATCTTGTGTCTCACTAATCTCTCTATCGAAGATATTGAAGATTTGTATGTCTTCGTGGTAATGGTGATCGGGATCTTTCTGATTGGAACTGGGATTGTCCTGGTGTACCGCAAATTGCTAAAGATGGATACAACCTATCAAAATGCTGGCCAGGCGAGGTGCATCTGTCAAATTGAAAAATTGGAGAAGACCCTGATAGCGACAAATGGAGAACTGTCTCGGAAGGTGGATTACATCATGGTCTCGCTTAGGTCTTTCCACGATGGATTTAAAGCCCCGCAATGAAGGATTAAGTACTGAATCTACAGAAGAAATAAAAAGCCTTCTCTGTGATCAGTCCGATTTGGCTCAATTTCCCCATGAAAATTCCTCCTGGCTGTCTGCAGTCTGTGTTTTCAAAATCATCGAGCATAAGGCCTTGGACAGCCATCTGGACTCTGCCAAGATAAGGACTCGGCGCCAGCCAGACAAAACATCTCCTGCCAGTGTCCTTGTTGTCTCTCTTATTATCATCAACACTGCTCAACATCGCACACACATTGATCCATGAACTGAATAAAGATACACACACTGCTCTCTTGTGTCTTGTTAATCCTGTGTAGCGAATGTGCATCGAGAGCTTTTTTTTTCCTTGAAATCTTAATATTGATTAATTATGTAACCAGTATTTTGAATCAATGATTTTTTTTGCTCCTTCCTATTGTTCCTCGTATTATTCTTATTCTCATGCTTGTACTCACTATCCTGTTGGCAGGCGCGTCTCTGATGTTGCCGCGTCACTGGAAATGCAGGTTCATTTTCTGTGTCAAGTCAAATTCTCTCGAATGTTATCAGTGATCTGTTAATGTACTTGGCAATAAATCTTTTCTGATTCTGATTCTGATTCTGAACTGTCCATGAGCTCTCGACTTCAGATCAATGTCGGTTTGTAGAGTCAAAATCTCATCTTCCACTCCAGAAGAGTTCAAGTGAAACAGTGCTGCAATGTTTGATGCGAGTGAATCAACCTCAGCATCTTCCTGAAAAGGATAGCACATGAATGTAGCGACTTTTACCATCTCTCCGTCTTGGAAGGACTTATTGTTTTTAACGATGGCGTGACTCACCCGGAACGATGCTTCGGTGGCGGCTTTCGCTTTTGAAGTTTGTTGAGTGAAAAATGACTGCTGTCCGGACAACTGGGATTTTAGTTCCTCCACCTTTCTCTTTCTCAGCTGGCTTTTCGGTGAAAGTCGATGTCGATGTCGGGCTGCACGGTGGCGCAGTGGTTTAGCACTGTGGCAGCACAGTTTTACCCTTGGCCGGGGGATCGCGGGGATCATGAGATCATGGGTTCGATCCCAGCCCCCGACCAACAGTGAGCTGTGTGGAGTTTGCATGTTCTCCCCGTGTTGCGCGGGTTTACTCCGGGATTTCTCCGGTTTCCTCCCGCACACCAAAAACATGTAGGTTTAGGGCGCTCGCGCACGCAGCGACCAGCAGCCGGTGGCTTGTCACCAGACTGCAAACCAAGTCTACCTACGGGTACAAATAAGTAACAAAAAAAAAAAAAAAAAAAAAAAAAAAAGTATTTTCCATGAACAGTCCGAAAATGCCGCTCCACATTTCCCTTCTTTGGTATTGCGATAGTAGACTGGCAGATGAGGCAAACGCACTTCGAAAATGACGTCGTGAAAAAAAAGTCCACCTCCCATTCCGTATGAAAGTGATATGTTTTTGCCTTCTTACTTGGTCCAGCTTTCTCACTC
This sequence comes from Pholidichthys leucotaenia, assembly GCA_020510985.1. Lineage (NCBI taxonomy): Eukaryota > Metazoa > Chordata > Actinopteri > Cichliformes > Pholidichthyidae > Pholidichthys > Pholidichthys leucotaenia. The sequence continues at coordinate 92,092,561 of CM035841.1, forward strand.
ATTTTGATCACCATATGTTTTAGCAAGGGCTTAAAATCTGAGGTAATTCACTGACTAGCTTGTAAGTTTTGCTGCGCTTAGCGCCGTTGTTTATGCATGAGCGGTGACCTAAAGGTAAAAATTCAGTTGTCATCTGAATGGTTGCCCTGTATGTCAATCAAGTGATGGGATGTTTGATAGGCTGACAAATATTTTTTTTAATGTCATGCTGCGATCGACCAGTACTACCTCCGCGATCGACCAGTAGATCGCGATCAACGTAATGAGCACCCCTGACTTAGAGCATAGAAATTTCACCTCTCATGCGATTCTGTGCTTCATAATTTCCATATACATTTCCAGGCTTTAAAATCATTTCCTGGAGAGCTCCAAGCGAGTCCGAGATGTTACCAATCTTCCTGTTCAGTTCCCCATTAGCCGCTATCAGAGCTCTTCCCAGCTGGTCAAATTGATGAAGGAGCTTCGCTGGGTCAGCATTTTTATTAGCTCTTTCCATCTTCTTTAGTTTTCGATACACCAGGACAACTCCAAAGCCAATCAGCAGAAATCCTGAGATCATGATGCCAAACAGGCAGATGTCTTCCACATCTTCAATCGAAAGGTCACACAGACACATAAGTTTCCAATTGTATGCGTCTCTTACATAACCCGCAGCCGCAGTGCCTGCAGGACAGATGGGCTCCCCCGGGCCCGATTTTCTATTTGAGAAAGCGGTGTCAATTGCGTTTAAAGCCCAGCTTACCAAATCCATTTTTTTCCATTTGGATCAAGATTCAGCCAGAAGAAGAGAAGACACAGACACAGACAGGACACAGCAAGCTGGGATCAGTCAAGGGAGGAGGAGAGGAGGAGAAAAGCGTCTGCTCTCTCTGAAAGCCGGAAGGCCCTGCCTGGCCCATTTACGCTGAATAAGGACAATGACTCATGCCCTTTCCCACCAGCTATTGATGAGGACATGCCACCTCTTGAAGGGGCAACAGGCGGGAAAGAAAGGAAGCAACGTCTTACAGAGCCAGACGCCCTGTAAGGCTCAGTTCATGATGACCGACCAAAGACGTCACACCAACACCCATCTGCACCTTTAAAATAAGAAAATGACCAAGAGCCACCCCAAACCTTGCCAATGGTGGAGGTCATGGGACCAGCGGGGCCACAAGTTGTCTTTCGGCCTTGGGCACCAGAAGACATACCCAAGTTCACTGCCACTCTACCACAGCTAGAGAACGATCCCATGTATTTCTGTGAGCAGCTGCTGGCATTTTGTCAAACTTATCACGCTAACACTACCTTCTTCGAATTAAGGAGGGTGATGGAACAGCACGAGAAGAACATAAAGAATACAAACGGGCTTTAGACAAACTGGTCACAGCGATCCATGAACAGTGCAGGAAAACTTCAAACCTCACTAAGGTGGCCGAGTGCGAACAGAGAGACGACGAGACACCAGGGGATTATTTTCACAGGCTAAGGAAGGTATTTAACGGAGCTGCGGAAATTCCCCCACCAGAGAATGAGGACTACATTGAGGACAAGGGCGCATACAGCACACATCTCAATATGTGGTTTATGGCAGGGCTGCTGCCCAGTTTAGCAGCAGACGTCAAAGCAGACCTGCATTGGGTGGGAAAAGGTGAGCTGCGCAGAAGTGCTTCGTCATGCTGAACATCATCACTGCAAACATGAGTCCATCTCCAAAAGGAAGATCAAGGCTAAAGAGGACAATCTGGAAAAGGCACTACTTACCATGGCGCAGTGGGTACCTGCTCCACCTCAACAACCCGCCACTGCCTTTGGCCCCAACCAGTGCCGTAACTGTGGCCAAGACGGACACTGGATGCAACAGCGCCCACAACTGTCAACCGGCAGCTACTGCAAGCAAGCTGGACACTGGATCACAGCCTGCCCCGTGAGACCAAGGTCTGGTCCATGAGGATGTGGAAGAGGAAGAGACAACTTTCAGCGGAGCAACCATGGATCATGGCCCCGACAAAACCCTGGCCAGCCATCTCAACCTCTCCCCCCGCCACAACCACCATCACAATTCCAGCCCCAACAGCAGCAGCAATGACGCCAGGCAGATAAGACTGGAACATGTGCGCTCTTTCTACCTTCACCCCCAGCAGACGCTGCACATGTGCTTGCCAATAAAAATCACGCTACAGCCATACACACACCCCATACTGAAAACATGCCGGCCATGACATTTGTATCATATTCTACTTCTCACTTCAGAGATTTACCAATCCTCATGTTAAAGTTTCAGGGAAGATGATAGATTTTATGGTAGACTCTGGTGCCACAAATTCAGCATTGTCCTCAGCCTCTGGATTAAAACCTCCCCTTACCTCTCGCTCCCTCACATCACAAGTGGCGAGTGGAGGTTTCACATATGAGTTTTTCACTGAACCACTGTCATGCACAATGGATGGGAAAAAATTCACTCAACTTCCTATTTTCACCTCAGTGCCGTTTCAGCTTGTTAGGCAGAGACCTGATGTGCAGTTTGTCACTCTCACTCTCCTGCACACCACAGGGAACCAAAATTGACACTCCCAACTCAATCTTTAACAAAATTACATCTCTGCTGTACATTTATGAGTGGGCACTGACAGATGAAGGACAAAGCTTCCATTTGGTTGAAATGGGAAAGAAACTCTCGCCACAGTGTCCATGCCGCCACACAGGACACATTGCACATCACATCTCTCACAGGGCCCTGACACAGAATATGAAAATCAATGGTTACAAGTGAAATCTACCCCACTGCAAACCACACACGTTGTGTGGGCAGCAGATTTCAGTTTCCTACTGATCGCACTCACACCTTGCCTGTCTACTGTGTTCTCAGTTCCACACAGCCACCCACATGTTTCACTCACAAAAGCTCCCTCCTCAGCGTGGCACGATATGGGTGCACGGGCCCTTGTTGGTCATTGCGCTGATGACTGGGTTTCATCTGCACCACTACACAATATCGGCCTCAGTACAGTTTCATTTTCCCCCTCTCTGCAGATGCATCATGCAGAGTATGCGGTTTCACTTTCCTGTGAGCATTTCATCCAAACTTTGAACGATAACAGGTGATACAGATGGATGAAACCTGTTATCATGCCCTCTGTACAGAGTCAGGAAGACCACATGCTTTCACGTGTTCCACCATCTCTGTGGGCTGCGCACAAATAGGATGTGGGGCTTATAAAAAACTGCCCTCCGAAGGAATTATTGTTTCCACACCAAATTCTCTAGTCTGTACGCCAATTTTTCCCATAAAAAAGATCAGAGATGAGGGCCAACCTGCTGAATGGCGTTTTGTTCAAGACCCCCAGGCTGTCAACGCTGCCGTTGTTCAGCGTACCCCTGTCGTCCCCAACCCACACCATTTTGACACAAATTCCTCCAAATTCAACCTACTTTACAGTGGTGGATTTGTCAAACGCGTTTTTCAGCGTCCCCATCCACAAAGATTCACAGTTTTGGTTCACATTCCAATTCAATGGGGCTCTTTACACGTTCACCAGATTGGCCCAGGGCTACTGTGAAAGTCCAACCATCTATAACGTGGCTCTCAAGAGCTCTTTGAGCTCTCTTCAACTGTCAGAAGGCTCTGTCTTGATTTAGTATGTCGACGACCGATTGTTGTGCACGCCAAATGAAGCACAATGCCAAGCAGATTCTTTGAAGCTTTTGTGTCACTTTGCTGCAGAAGGCCACAAGGCTTCAAAGCCAAAATTGCAATTTTGCAAAACAATGGTCACATTTTTGGGCCACCAAATCTCTAATCAGGGCAAATATCTCTCTCTAAAGCGTGCACAAGCAATCTGTCATATGGACAAGCCTAAAACTAAGAAAGAACTTCTCTCCTTTCTTGGCATGGCATCCTATTGCCGCTCTTTCATTCCTGATTTTTCATGCATTGAGAGACCAATGCGTGACATCATTCCATCAAAGGGTCCCTCACACTTCCCTCTTGAGTGGACACCTGCTGCTAATGACTCCTTTCAAATCATGAAGAAAGCTCTTTTGGCTCCTCCAACACTTTCACTTCCTGATCCACCTAAAACTTTTGTTCAGTATGTTGATGAGAAGTCCGGATGCATGACCTCCGCTCTCCTGCAGCCCCATGGTGACAGACTTCTCCCAGTTGCGTATTACTCCTCCAAGTTGGACGCTGTTGCGGCAGGACTCCCTTTCTGTCTCTGTGCAATGGCTGTGGCAGAGCGCGTTGCAGTGGCATCCCATGACATTGTTCTGTATTCTCCGCTCACTCTCTATGTTCCTCATGCTGTTGCACTGCTTCTGAATGAGCAGAAGTAGTCACACCTCTCCCACACAAGGTGGCTTAGATATCATTCTACCCTCCTTGAATCGCCAAACCTTACTGTCAAATGCTGTGCACAGTCAGTTAACGCAGCCACCAATCTCCCCCCACCTTCTTGTGATGATGACACAGACTATGACCATGACTGTTTGCCCTTGTTGGACTTTGTCACCTCTCCCAGACCTGACCTCTCCGACACTCCATTGCCAAACCCAGACCTTGTCCTGTATGTTGACGGCTCTGCATCTGTTGACCCCTCTGTAGGCCGCAACAAAGTGGGCTGGGCAGTACGTGAGGACCACTGTATGTTGCTTTCTGGCTCCTTGTCATCTCATCTTTCTGCAGAAGCTGCAGAGCTTGTCACCTTGGCGGAAGCCTGCACCTATCCAGCAGGTCAATCTGTTACCATTTACAGTGACTCACGCTACGCCTTTGGGGTAGTTCATGATGTTGGTGCACTGTGGCGTGAACAGAACTTTCTCATGTCCGCAGTTTCACCCATAAAGAACTCCTCTTATGTACTCCTGCTTTCTTGATGCCATCCTCCTTCCTTCTTCTGTGGCAGTGTGCAAATGCATGGCTCAAACTTCCTCTTCTGACCCTGTTTCTCAGGGCAATGCTCGTGCTGACGTGGCAGCTAAGGCTGCAGCTCTCTCTCTCTCTCTCTCTGCCACCCATGGTCCCCCTCCCTCTTCTTCCCCTCCCCCTCCCGCCCCCTCTTCACTAACACCCATTGCTTCCCTTATTTCTATGCAATCTCTTTCATCTCCACAGGCACGTCAGAAGCGGACCAACAAAGGCTGTCACACAGACCACGCTGGTGTGTGGCGGGGTCCGAATGCCCTTCCCTGTTTATCGGCTAATTTTTTCATTTTGCTAAATTGACACACGGGAGAGACCATGTGTCAAGAGAAGGGATGATACAACCACTGCATGCCAATTGGTTCACTACTGGTTTCACTGTTTATGGTGACAATGTTTGCAAAAACTGTCTAATCTGTGGCACTAACAGCGCCCACAGTTTCCAAACAGGTTCCAGCAGCACACCCGCCCCCTGCAGGACCGTTCCAACACCTCATGATGGATTTTATTGAATTAAATCCAGCTGAGGGCAAAAAGTACTGTTTTGTAATGGTAGACACGTGGTCCAAATGGGTAGAAGCCTTCCCAGCTAAACATGCAACAAGCACCGTTGTGGCTAGGGCGTTATTGTCAGAAATCATTCCCAGATGGGGAATACCAAAGAAAATTTCCAGTGATAATGCTAAACATTTTGTAAACAAAGCATTGACTGACCTGAGTGGCACATTGGGAATTAACATGAGAAAACATTGTGCCTACCACCCGCAATCAGGTGGTGCTGTTGAGTGTGAAAATGGCACCCTAAAGAACAAGCTCGCAAAACTCGAGGATGAGACTGGCCTACCCTGGACAAAATGTCTGCCGTTGGCACTCATGTACATGCGCATGCGAGTCAGGAAAAAATATAACATGTCACCCTTTGAAATTCTGTTTGCTCGCCCACCTTTCTTAGGTTTCTCTGCAGAAAGGAAGAGACTGTCTCCTCTAGCCAACTCACATATTGAAAATGCCATGTTATCTAATTGCTCTGCCCTGTCCTGCAAACTGCAAACCATCTCTCAACAGGTAAAAGCTGCCTTACCAAAACCTGCGGAGGGACTCCTTCATGACATAAGGCCAGGTGACTGGGTGGTGGTCAAGAGCTTTAAACGAAAGAGGTGGCGTGACAAGCGGTGGTTGGGCCCATACCAAGTCCTTTTGACGACATTCATGGCTGTGAAAATCACTGAGAGGGCAACGTGGATTCATGCAACACACTGCAGAAAGGTCCCAGGGGTCAAGCCAGAAGAACCCAGACCAGACCAGGAGTAAGAAGCAGATGGTGATTAGCCACGATCACCACCCCACGTTGCAGACTAGGACGAGAAGAAGCAGACATCGTACTGTTGCATTTGACAGCCGTCACAAACAACCTGAGTGTACGCTGAACGCTGCTCAGTAGGACTAGAAAAGCACTCGGAGAGCGCAGACCTCCACCAAGCACCACAGTTCCCCCCATACAGTGTTTGTGTGTACGTTTTCAGATTCCTTGACCATGAAAACATATGACTAGCAATTGGATTGACAATGATAGGATTAGTGGTTCAGTAGTTATTCACGAAAATGACATTTTCCGTAATGGCGGCCACAGTTCCGCCCATACAGTGTTTGTGTGTACATTTTCAGATTCCTTGACCACGAAAACATATGACTAGCAATTGGATTAACAATGATAGGATTAGTGGTTCAGTAGTTATTCACGAAAATGGCATTTTCCATAATGGCGGCCACAGTTCCCCCATACAGTGTTTGTGTGTACGTTTTCAGATTCCTTGACCATGAAAACATATGACTAGCAATTGGATTGACAATGATAGGATTAGTGGTTCAGTGGTTATTCACGAAAATGGCATTTTCCGTAATGGCTGCTACAGTTCCCCCCATACAGTGTTTGTGTGTACGTTTTCAGATTCCTTGACCATGAAAATATATGACTAGAAATTGGATTGACAATGATAGGATTAGTGGTTGAGTAGTTATTGAGGAAAATGGCATTTTCCGTAATGGCGGTTTTCTTCTTGACGGTGATCCGGATCATCCCCAAAATTTAATCAGTTCTTCCTTGTACCATTTCCAACAACGCCTGAAAGTTTCATCAAAATCCATCCAAAACTTTTTGAGTTATCTTGCTAACCAACAGACAGACAGACAAACAGACAAACCCCGGCAAAAACATTACCTCCTGGCGGAGGTAAACATACAGCATACATCTCATTTACACTGATACTGATATGATGGACGAAGGAGAGACTGAACATTTATTGCAGCGTGAGGCTGCAGAATAGGATCAGTCACAGACGCCAAAAACGTCACCAAACATGGATCACAATGGACATGATATGCATGGGTGGTCTAATCGTTTTTCTTCTAGGATTGATTTTCTATTTACTGTTTCATTGCTCTGTTTTCAGGGTTGATTTGATCCGCAATAAATGCTCTTTCATCGATCTGGACAACTACTCTACCGATACTTATGACAACAACGTGTGGTACCAGGTGGTACGATTATCAATTAGAAAGGCTAATGTCACTGGGTTATGTTATGTCTGTACATACTTACCACATCATGTCACTCATTCTGTGCCCATGCTCCCTTTTCCCCTAAATGATTCAGAGACAATGGGAGCACTGTTAGCGCAGACTACAGTTGAAAAGGTACACCATAATGGCACTGAATGTGATAAGGAGTTTACTGTTGAACTTGCAGGAAACACTACAGAGTACTGTGAGTGGTTAAATGTCAGTGTAACCGATTTTGCTTTCCGCTGAGCTAGAGTTCATAATCATAGCAGTCTGTTGTGGGCGACAATGACTGAAATTAAAGTTCATAATGTAACCTGCATAAGCAAGAAGGCTCAGAAGCCTGTATTCACTCCTAACCCCACTTTTTTTACAGCTTCAATATGCTTTCACCTCGGCTGTCATTACAATGGGTCTACGTATTTGGGCACTGCTCGACGATGTAACACTACTCTTAATGCTACCTGTGGGTTCCACGTGACTGGTACCCCATGTTTGAATACACTGAGGGTGCCATTTTTCACAACACCAAACCTCACCCTACCAAGGGCTTCATGTGGATGTCAAAATAAAAGCCCATGTTCTAATAACCCTCAATTGTTCTTCCCCAGTTCTGATGGCTACGGTAGCCTCGCTGCTCATGTTTGGGTATGTGGGTCACAAGTTTATCAGTGTTTGCCACCGGGGTGGTGTGGAACATGTTACATGGCTAAATTGATTCCTATCATGCACATTGTCACAAATCTCACATCATGCTCAATATTCGTATTCACATTATTTCTTCACCACATGAACATCATGGTCGGGAGGCAAGAGCAACTGATGACCAAACCAGGGTCAGGATAAGTCCAGGGGTGAAACTTCTTAGTGCATTGGTACCTACGTGGGGTATGGTAAATACTGCCCACCATATTGACAGATTGGCTATTGATTTGGAGAACCTCACTGCTTTAACTGAAATGGGATTCTCAGCAATGACAATTGAAATGAAGGCCATGCGTAATGTTGTGCTGCAGAATAGATTAGCCCTGGACATAACTTTGGAAGCTCAGGGTGGGGTATGTCACATTATAGGTCAGGAGTGCTGCACTTATATACCTGATTATGGTGATGATACATGTGGTGAGTCATCTTAATGACCTTCTCTCACAGCAACTGCAGCAGGACAGTATGGCCTCTTCTGGCTGGGATTTGTGGTCCTGGCTCACTAGTGGTGGACGGAAAGACTGGCTTGTACGCATTGGAGTGATGTTTTTAATAATTATATTGATTCTGTTGTTCTGTGGCTGTTGTCTGATTCCGATAATTCGTAATATGATGTCTAAAATGTTCGCGATCAACATGATGCATTACACAGCTCTCCCCACAGCTGAACAGGATTCAGATTCCATCCAGCAGAAAATGTTCAATCACACTGCCCTACATATGTCCCACCTTCCCGTCCCTGATGGCTATGATCATGCTAACAAATAAATAATAAGTGCTTGTTATTGATATGCCACACCATTCTGCCAGAACTTATGAAACACCTATTTGTGACTTTTCACATATGCTGTTATTCTATGTCACTGTTCATGATGCATCAGTTTAAACCTGAAAGGGTGTACTTTTGCTGATTTCTTACTTTGACAGTCTTGTACAAATGGTCATATATGACAAAGAGAAGGGAAATGTGGAAATTTACTGTCTATGCATTAATCTACTGTTCATGCATTAATCTGAGTAACCAGGGATCATATGTTTTATAAATGTGTCCTAATATATGAATTGTGTGTGTGTGTGTGTGTGTGTGTGTGTGTGTGTGTGTGTGTGTGTGTGTGTGTGTGTGTGTGTGCGCGCGCGCTTCAACATATGAATTGTTCTTGTATCCATATATGAACTGTTTTTATGCACTGCCCATTGTAACCATATTGGGGGGGTAAACTGCATAGTGTCTCTGAGTTCTATCCTCCTCTTCTGTGCCTGTGTCTTATCAAACATTCCAAAGACTTCACTGAAGGTCATAAAAAGGCTGTGCTTTTCTCTCTGGAGGAGAGAGCTGACTTTTTTTTTCTCCCCCTGCTCTCACTCCTCTCATTGCTGGCAGCAATAAAAGGCTATTTAACCTGCAGATCCGTCTGATTATTTATTCCAGGACCTTAAAGGTGTTAAGAAAAAATTTGGTTACACTTTATCGTCGTCGGCCTCCGTCGGTCGATGATGACCATGGAAGAGAATCCTAAACGTCTACTCTGCTGGAACAGCACCGCCTGTGGCTGAACAGGCCAATGCGCGAATGGCAGTCCCTGTCACACAGGTCGCACTTGTGGGTGGTCTCCGTGCTGCTGGGTCTGTGGCGGTTCTTCCTGCGGGTCCTTTTTTCATCTGCTGCAGCAGTCAGTCTCTCTTCACCCACCTTAAGCTGTCTGGTCAGGGTGCCTCTCCATTTGGAGCGGTCCGTTGCAAGGTCCTCCCAGCGCTCTGTGTTGATCTCCAGGGCCTTCATGTCTCTCTTGCAGACGTCTCTAAAGCGCAGCTGTGGCGGCCAAAGTCTCTCCTGCCAGTCGCCAGTTCTCCGTAGAGGACGTCTTTGGGGATTCTGCCATCCTCCATACGGTGAACGTGGCCTAGCCAGCGGAGCCTGCGCTGCCTGAGTAGAGTGAACATGGAGGGAAGGCCAGCGCGGGACAGAACTTCTGTGTTGAGCACTTTGTCCTGCCAGGATATTCCTATCCTGCCAGGGGCCCAGGTATTCTCTGGGCCCCTCCCCAATCTGACCAGTGATGACATGTTTAGCCGCTCGTCATCCTTGAACCGCTGGCTGTCTGTGTGGTGTCCTAAAAATGATGTGGGCTACATTGACAATTGGAGCTCTTTTTGGGGAAAACCTGGTCTTATGAGACGAGACAGCATTCATCCCACTTTGGATGGTGCTTCTCATTTATCTAACAATCTGGCATCTTTTTTATCCAAATTTCCAAAACCCTGACTACTCAGAGTTGGGACCAGGAAGCAGAGTCACAGTCTTACACGCCTCTCTGCAGCTCCTCTTCATCCGCCACCCCTCAGCTTAGCCCCTGTCTTCCCCATCAGAGAATCGTTGTCTGCTCTCTCCAAAGTAAATAAAAATATAATGTATAAGCATCCCAAAGTGATAAAGCAAAATATTGGTAAAACTCAAATTAAACATAAAGCCTCTAAATTGAATGATTTGGCCTCTGTTCCTCCTCATAATTTAAAAATTAAATGTGGTTTATTAAATATTAGGTCTCTAACTCCCAAGTCTCTGTTAGTCCATGATCTGTTAATTGATCATCAGATTGATTTAATTTCCCTTACAGAGACTTGGTTAGGGCAAGAGGATTATGTTGGTTTAAATGAATCAACTCCCTCTGCTTATTTAAACTGTCAAAATCCCAGAAGTTCTGGTCGTGGAGGAGGAGTAGCAACAATTTACCATTCCAAATTACTAGTTAATGTAAAGCAAAAAACATGTTATAATTCCTTTGAGGGCCTGGTCCTCAGTATTGGGCACTTTAGCAATTTTAGGTTAAACCCAATTTTATTTGTCATAGTTTATCGTCCACCATCAACCTACTCAGAATTTTTATCCGAATTTGCTGATTTCTTAGCTGATTTAGTGCTGAAATCTGATAGAATAATTATAGTAGGGGACTTTAATATACATGTGGATGTAGATAGTGACTGTCTTAATGTGGCATTTAATTCCATATTAGACTCGATTGGGTTTTCTCAGAAAGTAGGAAATTCTACTCATTACCTCCACCATACATTGGACCTTGTTCTGACATATGGCATAGATATAGAAAATCTTGTAGTGTCTCCTCATAACCCTGTACTGTCAGACCATTGTCTGTTAACTTTTGATTTTACTATTTCTGACTATTTGGCTCCTAAAGAAAAATATTATTACAGTAGATGCCTCTCAGATGATGCTGTTACCAAATTTATGCAGATTGTTTCCTCTATGCCATGTGTCAACACAACGGAAATAAGCTATAGACAGCTTGCTCCTTCTGTAATTGATAACATGGTGGATAGTGTTTCAGCTTCTCTGCATCAGACTCTAGACTTGGTGGCCCCCTTAAAAAAGAAAAAGTCTAATCAGAGATTTCTAACTCCTTGGTTCAACACAGAAACTCGTAGCTTAAAACAGAAGACTCGTCAATTAGAAAGAAAATGGTGCTCCACTAATTTAGATGAAATCTATTTAGCTTGGAGAAATCATCTTTTAATATATAAAAAATCTCTTAGAAAAGCTAGAACGAGTTATTACTCTGCATTAATAGAAGAGAACAAGAATAATCCCAGGTTTCTTTTCAGTACTGTAGCCAGGTTGACAAAGAGTCAGGACTCTGTCAATCCTAGCATTCCCTTAGAGCTTACTAGTCAGGACTTTATGAACTTTTTCAATAATAAAATTTCATCCATCAGAGATAAAATCAATCAGATTCTTCCCACAGTTAACTTAAATACTGTAACTACTACAACTCCTTCTATTGATGTCTGTCTTGATGAGTTTACTCCAATCGACCTTTGTGAGTTAGACAAAATAGTTTCCTCATCCAAACCTTCAACTTGTCTTTTAGACCCTATTCCTACCAGGTTATTTAAAGAAGTCTTCCCACTTATTGGTAGCTTTATTCTTCATATAATCAATTCTTCATTAACTTTAGGCCATGTACCGCAGGGTTTTAAAACGGCTGTAATTAAACCCTTACTAAAAAAGCCAATGCTAGATCCAGGAGCTTTAGCTAACTATAGACCAATCTCTAATCTCCCTTTCATTTCAAAAATCTTAGAAAGAGTTGTTGCTACGCAATTATTTGACCACCTGCAGGGAAATGGTTTACTTGAAGAGTTTCAATCTGGGTTTAGAATCCATCATAGTACTGAAACAGCCTTAGCGAAGGTCACTAACGACCTCCTCATTGCATCTGATAATGGACTAGTTTCTGTACTTGTCCTTTTAGACCTTAGTGCAGCTTTTGATACTATCGATCATAATATTCTACTTGATAGATTAGAACACTATGTTGGACTTAATGGAACTTCGTTGCAGTGGTTTAGATCTTATTTATCTGATAGGTTCCAGTTTGTTCATGTAAATAATGAGTTTTCTTTCAACTCAAAGCTTAGTCATGGAGTTCCACAGGGATCTGTGCTAGGCCCTACTCTTTTTAGTTTATATATGCTTCCGTTAGGCAACATTATTAGAAAGCACTGTATACATTTTCATTGCTATGCAGATGACACACAATTATACCTGTCAATGAAGCCAGATGATAGTAATCAATTAGCCAAGTTAGAAGCCTGTCTTAAGGAAATCAAAGCTTGGATGACTTGTAATTTCCTGCTATTAAATTCAGATAAGACTGAAGTCATTCTTGTTGGTCCAAAAAACCTTAGAAATTCCTTTCCAAATCAAACTTTCAGTTTGGATGCGGTTACTCTTTCTCTTAATAGCTCTGTGAGGAACCTTGGAGTTTTTTTTTATCAGGATTTGTCTTTCAATTCACATATTAAATTTGTTTCTAAGACTGCCTTCTATCATTTGCGTAATATTGCCAAGATTAGGAGCATCTTGTCTCAGAGTGATGCTGAGAAACTGATCCACACTTTTGTTAGCTCGAGATTAGATTATTGTAATTCTTTATTATCAGGCTGTCCTAAAACATCTTTAAAAAGTCTTCAGCTGATCCAAAATGCTGCAGCAAGAGTTTTAATCAGAATCAGCTTTATTGGCCAAGTATGCACAACACATACAAGGAATTTGACTTTGGCTAAAAACTTGCTCTCGTTGTTCAGGTGGAGGATTTAAATAAGGATTCAATGACAACAGAGTATGTACAGTAAATTACAGTCTGTCCACATTTCTATAAAAGGATGCAAATATATACAGGAATATATGCAGTTATTTACTCAGACTAACCACACTTTGCAGAAATATATGAAAAAATATACAGTCACACAGTATTTCAATGTGAACTCAGATTCAGTGATATAATGTGAATGAAGTAAAAAGCAGTGTGAGAGTTATGTGCAATGTAATAATGGATGAAAAGTCATGAGTACAGCAACAGGTAGGACTAGGTGAATGCTAGGAGTTCATCAGAGTGATGGCTTGAGGAAAGAAACTGTTCCTGTGACGGGTGGTTTTGACCTTCAGTGATCTGTAACGACGACCAGAAGATAGAAGGTCAAACAGTTTGTGGCTGTGGTGTGATGGGTCAGCACAGATGTTTCCCGCCCGTTTCCTGGTTATGGACCGATATAAGTTCTAACAGGTACTAGAAAGAGAGATCATATCTCTCCGGTTCTGGCCTCCCTTCATTGGCTTCCCATAGAGTTTAGAATTAAGTTTAAAATCCTTCTTCTTACTTACAAAGCTCTAAACAATCAGGCTCCTTTTTATTTTAAAGATCTGATACTACCGTATTATCCTAACAGAGCACTACGCTCCCAAAATGCTGGATTACTTGTAATACCTAGAATCTCCAAAAGTACAATGGGAGGCAGAGCCTTCAGTTATCAAGCTCCTGTCCTGTGGAATCAGCTGCCAATCTGGATTCGGGAGTCAGACTCGATCTCTGTTTTTAAGAATAGGGCTAAAACCTACCTTTTTGATATAGCCTACAATTAGGGAGGGATCATGTGTTTCTGAACCCTCCCGTAGTTATGCTGCTAATAGGTTTAGTCAGCCGGGGGACCTCCAGTAATGCACTGGGCCTCACTCTTTTCCTCACTCTCAATGAAATATTTTTTTTTTTTGCTGGTCATTAACATTTGTTTGTTCTCTCCCATAGATTGAGTCCCCATCGTGCTGTTTGTTCTCTACATGTCTGTTCTTTTCTTCTTCTCTATCCCCTCACCACCCAGCCAGTCGCAGCAGATGACTGCCCCTCCCTGAGCCTGGTTCTGCTGGAGGTTTCTTCCTGTTAGAAGGGAGTTTTTCCTCTCCACCGTCGCCAAGTGCTTGCTCACAGGGGATCGCCTGATTGCTGGGGTCTTTCTGCAACTGTGGGGGTTCCCCCTACAGTTGATAGTGCTATGAGATGACTGTTGTTGTGAAATGGCGCTATATAAATAAAGTTGAATTGAATTGAATTGAATTGATATGTCCAGGATGTGGCGAATGTTGCGCAAGTGGAAGGAGTTCAGTCTCTTTTCCTGCTGGGCGTATGTTGTCCATGTCTCACTCCCATAGAGCAGTGTGCTGATGATGCAGGCGTTGTACACTGCCATCTTCGTCTTGACAGAGAGTCTGGGATTCTCCCACACTCGTGTGGTGAGGCGAGCGAGTGTGAAGGCTGATTTTCCAATCCTCTTGTCGATCTCTGTATCAAGGGAGAGGTTGTTGCTGATCGTGGACCCCAGGTATGTGAACTGATTCATGACTTCCAGCTCATAGTCGTCGATGGTGATGTTTGGTGGTGCTTCCGTGCCTTGCGCCAAGACGTTAGTCTTCTTCAGGCTGATGGTAAGCCCAAAGTCCTTGCATGCCTGGGAGAAGCGGTCCATCAGGGTCTGAAGCTCCTGCTGTGCGTGGGTTGCGACTGCAGCGTCGTCTGCGAACAGCATGTCTCTGATTAGAGCCTCGCGTACTTTGGTTCTGGCTTTCAGGCGGGCGAGGTTGAAAAGCCTGCCGTCGGATCTTGTGTGCAGGTAGATTCCTTCTGTTGCTGTGCTGAAGGCATGCCTCAGGAGCATAGCAAAGAAAATCCCAAAGAGGATTGGCGCAAGTACACAGCCCTGTTTCACTCCGCTGCGTATGTTGAATGGCTCTGAGACGTTGCCGTCGTGCTGCACTATCCCCTGCATGTTGGTGTGAAATGATTCGATGAGGCTTTGCAACTTTGGTGGGCATCCTATCTTTGGCAGGATCTTGAAAAGGCCCTCTCTGCTGACCAGATCAAATGCTTTGGTGAGGTCGATGAAGGCGACGTACAGGGGCATGTTCTGTTCTCTGCATTTCTCCTGAAGTTGGCGGATGGAGAATATCATGTCTACCGTTGATCGCCACACTGAGACTCGGGGTAGACGTGTTCGGCAAGCTTCTGTAGACGAACGAGAACAACTCATGCGTAGACTTTGCCAACAACGCTGAGGAGGGAGATGCCCCTGTAGTTGTTGCAGTCACTTCTCTCCCCTTTGTTTTTGTAGAGGGTGATGATCTGTTGAGGCGGAGGGTGAGGAGTCGTGCAAAGCCATTGCTGCCCGGTTCCACCATCTTCAGCAAGGTGTTCTTCACTGCAAAGCCCACTCCGTGTTCCCTGTGTTCGTCACTGCCCTTTCCCTGCCAGTAGAACGTGTAGTCCTTCTCTCTCAGTGTGCCTGCATCAGCCAACCGTGTTTCCTGGAGAGTGGCGATATCCACTTCCAGTCTCTTCAGCTCATTACTGATGATGGCAGTCTTCCTGGTGTCGTTGATGTCCTTGAGGTTAGCAGCGAGTCCTGTCATCATAGTGCGGACGTTCCAAGTTCCCAGTTTTAGAGTTGGTCTCTTCTGGTTTTTTGTCTTGCCTGGTGCGAAGGTTCTCAGCCTGCTGTTCGGACATCTCCTCATTCCCATGCACCCAATGAGGAAAGCAAGCTGTGGCGGGACAACACCTTATTGGCTGGGGGCTGCCCAGCTTGAGGCGGGCGGTAGCTGTCCAGTGAGATCCGATGATCCCTCCCACCGTCGGGAACAACCCCTGGTGCCGCACTCTACGCCAATTGAGCGGTGGCTTATAACCGGTAACTGTCATTCCCCATGTTTTGTCTACGCCAAAGGCGAAGCTGGAGTGTCCTCTCCAGTGATCCGGTGTTCTACCTTCCAGCGTTGGGCGTTGGTAGGATTCAGGCCTGGGCAGGAAGATATGGAGGACAAGATGTTGCCCATGCAGCATGTCCCCCCTCTCCATGTCACTGATGAATCCAAAGGAACAGCAAGGTTGCTACAGTTTGGCACCAGCGCCGTCGCAGGAGCTGCCAGAACGATGTTGAGCACAACAGAGAACTGCCTTCGGGGCTCCAACTCCGGATTTTTCCACAGGGTTGACTCCCGAAGCCTTTCCCGTGACCGGGTGTGCCGCAAGGCAGCGGAGGTTTGAAATCAGGGTTTACCTTTCCCTTGATGGGCTACCTTCCCAGGTTGACGAGCCACCATCTAACCGAAGCATCTGGTTTTAAGGCGCCAGAAATCCGCCCTCACCCCTTCTCCTATTAGTAAAAGCAGTTCCGCCGGGCTTAGAGACTAAACCACATGGGCAGGCTAGGAGTTGGACTTAGTTGTCAGAGGCTTTTCGAGACGCACGCCATAAGGAGCATTTTATGAGCACTGGGAGCTTAACCCCAGTGCTGCTCCTGGCTATGACAACCTTGGAACCACACTTTATTATATGAACCACAATAACACAGGTGGTCCGTACAGGCAGATGGTCGACGTTGAAAGAGACAGAGTCTCTTCCGTGTCTGCCCTTAATACTCCAGGGTGACAGTGGAACCAGAAAGGTGAAGCCCTTACCCTAGTACACCCAGAGTACACCCAGTATCATATTTAATGCACTACATTCTCCCCTGTAGAAAATCCAAAACACACAAATTAGGCCCTCCCAAAATTTATAACCAGGCACACACTAATAATAACAGAAAATAGGCCTATCCATGCACACAACACAACTAAACTTGAGGGGATCAGGAAGACTACCAACCCACCTCTACACGGCTAGGTGGATTATTCTGCCACCTTCATTACCATATAGTCCATCAAACAAAACAGCCGTGTTCCTAAAACTAAAATAATCCCAGAACCATAGTATATACACAACCAAGCTTTTCTATTTCACAACAACAACAGTCAATACGTACATTTACATACCGTTGTCAGCCCCCACCCCAACACACCCACCCCACAACCTGGGCATTTCACAAATTCACATGCACCTAAATGCAACCAAACACACAGTGTTGAGGGCTTTTTTTTTGTCAAAACCGGGCAATAATACAACAAGTACATGTAAAACATTAACTATGTGACTTGGGGCAATCAAACATACTAACATCTCAACCATCACGTTAATAAGCCACCCTACTGTCACCATACAGTTCCGATGGACAGACCATCAACTGGATTTCTGTCTGGCGGATACCGCCCAGAGCGCCTTCGCCTCTTTATCTCTGGGGATGAACTATGTCGGCGTTGCTTCCTGTCAATGCACTGCAGCTCGTTTGGGTCTCTCCATGAGTCATTGGACAGCCTGAGATAGCCGTCCACCCCGGCAGCCACCACCCGCAGCCGCCCCTGTTCATCCTGTCATTTCCTCTTTTCATGGACCCCCTCAGCCGAGCCTCCCCCTGGGCCGGACCTCGTCATTGGCCCACAGAGGCATTTGACTTGGCTTCAAATGTCCACAACGTTTCAACCAGGCTTCCTTTCCAGGCCAAATCACGCCACTGACCCCATCCAAAGCCCTCCTCGGCCTGCAGTGTTGCTGGTTGGTGCATCATTTTACCACGCCAGCCGGTCCTGCCCCACTCATTTTCATTTGAAATGCCGGCAAAGCCACTGTAGCTCCATGCTTCTCAGTATCACCAGGCTGAACTCCGGAAGAAGAGGGGCTATCGTTCTGGCTCCATCTGCAGTCATGGGTGTCCCAACGACCAGCTCCCATATCCAGGGCAACTTGGACACTGGCACCAGAACCCTCCCGTGATGGCACTTTATGGCACTGGTCCTGGTTATCTCCCAGAATAGGCCAGTCGCCGTCCCAAACCGTATCGTTGTCCACATATGGAACTGGTCGGTCCCACAAACCACAGCCCAACCACTCTTCTTCGATGCTGCTGGTGATCGTGAATCCCAGGCCATAGAACATATCACATCCCATTATGTTCGACCTATTGGCAGTCACCATGAATTGGACGTTAGGCATCATTGCCGACTTGTACTTCTCCGTCAACTCCAGCGAACCGACGATGACAAACCTGTTTCCTCCATAGCCAAAGTATGCCATCGACAGTCTTCTCATATGGTAATGTGGGAACAAACTCCTCACAGTGGGCAAATTCAACACAGAAGCTGCTGCTTCCGTGTCCACTAACAACGGCACTTCCACGCCGTCCAGCAATAAATCCGCCCATCTGCGCTCGGGGAGAGGGTATGAACAACCGTAGGAGTCGCAGCAGGGGAATCCGCTCCACGTTGTCGGTCCCCTCGTTCAAAATTTTTTGCAGGCCCTGGCAAAATGATGCAGGAGACCACACTTGCCACAGAGTTTGCCTTTCGCCGGAAACTCTCTCGTCTTGTACCAGTGCCTGGTGGACCCACAGCCATAATACCTTGGCGTACCCGGGGTGAACCTAATTTTTATAGCGGCAGCATATTCTTCATCATCCACGCTGTCCTTGCTATCCGGGTCAACAGCCAGCGCCTTTGAATGTGGTTCGGTATGCCCCAACGTGGTTCTCTCACAGAGGTCCTTGGATAGTCTTTAAGCTGTGCTCTCTCGACTGCCGTGACTAACGTCAGTTCACCAGAGTACGTCAGGAGCCTTTACCGTGCTGCAGAACAAAGTGTGTGCTCCACCAATTGATCACGGACCATTTCTTCCTCTAAAGCTCCACACTGGCACGCCCCTGCCAGCTGACGCAGGTCTGTGATGTATCGCTGCACCGATTCTCCAGTCTGCTGGTGGCGCTTCCGAAACTGAATCCTCCGGACTATGACGTTTTCCGGACCACGAAAATAGCGCACCATTAGCCCAACCACATCAGAATCAGAATCAGATTTATTGCCATTGTTCATGTAGTACACAAACTTGGAATTTGTCTCGGTGCAATGCTGCAACATTAAAACATGATAAGATAAAGAGATAAACTAAAAAACTTAAAAACTAAAAACATGCAATAAGTGTAGAATAATAAGTAATAATAATAATAATAATAATAATAATAATAATAATAATGAATAATACTAGTCACAGCCGTTTTAAATAAATTAGCAAGTAGCAGATGATGTGGAGTACCACATAGTGCAGTCGATAATGCAACAGAAAAACAGTGATGAATGACATGAGTCTGGTTGAGCTGCTGTATATAGTGCACGAGAGTCAATAAGTCACTTAATGTTCAGCAGTCTGATGGCAGAGGGGAAAAAGCTGTTCATGTGCCGGGAGGTTTTAGTCTGAATGGACCGAAGTTTTCTACCTGAGGGGAGGGTGGCAAACAGTACATGACCAGGGTGTGAAGGATCGGCTATGATCCGGCCTGCGCGCCTCCAGGTCCTGGAGATGTACAGGTCCTGGAGAGATGGGAGCTTGCAGCCGATCACCTTCTCAGCAGTGCGCACGACGCGCTGCAGCCTTAGTCTGTCTCTGGCAGTGGCTCCTGCGTACCACACGGTTATGGAGGAGGTGAAGATGGACTCGATGATGGCCGTGTAGAACTGCACTAACATCTTGGTGGGTAGCTTGAGCTTCCTCAGCTGCCGCAGAAAGAACATCCTCTGCTGGGCCTTTTTGATGAGGGAGCTGATGGTTGGCTCCCATTTGAGGTCCCGGGTGATGGTGGTGCCCAAGAAGCGGAAGGAATCTGCAATGGTGATGGGAGAGCCTGTGATGGTGAGGGGGGGCAGGGGGGTTGTGACTTTCCTGAAGTCCACAATCATCTCCGCTGTCTTCAGAGCGTTCAGCTGCAGGTTGTTGTGGCTGCACCAGGACACCAGCTGGGCCACCTCTCTCCTGCAGACGGACTCGTCGCCGTTGGAGATGAGCCCGATGAGGGTGGTGTCGTCCGCAAACTTGATCAGCTTAACAGACTGGTGGGTGGAGGTGCAGGAGTTGGTATAAAGGGAGAAGAGTAGGGGGGAAAGTACACAGCCCTGGGGTGATCCGATGCTGATGCTAACAGAGTCTGAGACAGACTTCCCCAGCCGCACATGCTGCTTCCGGTCCGTCAGGAAGTCGGTGATCCACCTGCAGAGGGAGTCAGGCACGCCGAGCAGGGACAGCTTGTCCTGGAGCAGAGCGGGGCGGATGGTGTTGAATGCAGAGCTGAAGCCCACAAACAGGATCCTGACGTAGGTTCCCGGGGAGTCCAGGTGCTGCAGGATGGAGTGGAGGGCCAGGTTGACTGCGTCGTCCACAGACCTGTTGGCACGGTAGGCAAACTGCAGTGGGTCCAGGAGGGGAGTGGTGATGAACTTGAGGTGGGACAGGACCAGGCGCTCAAAGGACTTCATGACTACAGAGGTGAGCGCTACAGGTCTGTAGTCGTTAAGTCCAGTAATCCGTGGCTTCTTGGGGACAGGGATGATGGTGGAGGATTTGAGGCAGGTCGGCACGTGGCATTGCTTAAGGGAGGTGTTAAAAATGTCTGTGAAGACAGGAGCCAGCTCTTTCGCACAGTGTCTCAGGGTGGAGGGAGACACGCCGTCCGGACCGGGGGCCTTGCGCGGGTTCAGTCTGGAGAACTGTCTCTGCACGTCCTGCTCACTGATGACAAGGGCAGGGGGGGAGGAGGAGGGGGGACCGCTTTTGATGAATTAGCGGCCGAGGAGGCAGTGGAGCTGGGTGGAGGGGGGGAGTTGGACACAGCTGATGAGATGTCAAAACGGGCGTAATGTTGGGACAGTTTTTGACAAAGGGCTTTGTCATCCTGACCTTTAGAAGCCTGAGGCCGATAGTTGGTGATTTGTCTCAGTCCTCTCCACACAGAAGCCGAGTCATTAGCAGTGAACTGCTGCTGGAGTCTCTCAGAATACACAGATTTAGCTCTCTTCAGCTATCTGTTAAACCGATATTTAACCTCCCTGTAGCAGTCCCTGTCTCCACTTTTCAACGCTGCTTCTTTCTCCTTCCTGATCTGTCTGAGCTTGGCAGTGAACCAGGGCTTATCATTAGAGTACCTCACCCTGGTGCGCGATGGGAGAATGCTCTCCTCACAAAAGTTGATGTATGAGTTCACAGTGTCTGTGTACTCATTAAAATCATGTGTGGCTCCTTTAAACATGTCCCAGTCAGTTATTTCCATGCATGTGTTCAGTTTCTCTCCAGCTTCACTGGTCACATCGTGAAAACTATCGCTCTCTCTCAGTGTGCTGAGAATCCATTGTCCCTCCATGCCAAGATTATGGACCAAAATAACTATTGCACGCCGTTTCTCTAATTCATTAAGGTTCAGGGCAACCAAGCAATTCTGAAAGGCCGCATACCACCTCGCCCAGGGAACAGGTGGCTCACCTGGGACCTCCAAAAATGGTCAAATAACAGAAACAGCTTTTTCCATACCTTTATTCTTGTTGCCAAATGTTATGTCCATAAATAGCACACTTAAGAATCAGGCATGACGTGCCTGTAAAATATTATTACAGTAGATGCCTCTCAGATGATGCTGTTACCAAATTTATGCAGATTGTTTCCTCTATGCCATGTGTCAACACAACGGAAATAAGCTATAGACAGCTTGCTCCTTCTGTAATTGATAACATGGTGGATAGTGTTTCAGTTTCTCTGCATCAGACTCTAGACTTGGTGGCCCCCTTAAAAAAGAAAAAGGCTAATCAGAGATTTCTAACTCCTTGGTTCAACACAGAAACTCGTAGCTTAAAACAGAAGACTCGTCAATTAGAAAGAAAATGGTGCTCCACTAATTTAGATGAAATCTATTTAGCTTGGAGAAATCATCTTTTAATATATAAAAAATCTCTTAGAAAAGCTAGAACGAGTTATTACTCTGCATTAATAGAAGAGAACAAGAATAATCCCAGGTTTCTTTTCAGTACTGTAGCCAGGTTGACAAAGAGTCAGGACTCTGTCAATCCTAGCATTCCCTTAGAGCCTACTAGTCAGGACTTTATGAACTTTTTCAATAATAAAATTTCATCCATCAGAGATAAAATCAATCAGATTCTTCCCACAGTTAACTTAAATACTGTAACTACTACAACTCCTTCTATTGATGTCTGTCTTGATGAGTTTACTCCAATCGACCTTTGTGAGTTAGACAAAATAGTTTCCTCATCCAAACCTTCAACTTGTCTTTTAGACCCTATTCCTACCAGGTTATTTAAAGAAGTCTTCCCACTTATTGGTAGCTTTATTCTTCATATAATCAATTCTTCATTAACTTTAGGCCATGTACCGCAGGATTTTAAAACGGCTGTAATTAAACCCTTACTCAAAAAGCCAACGCTAGATCCAGGAGCTTTAGCTAACTATAGACCAATCTCTAATCTCCCTTTCATTTCAAAAATCTTAGAAAGAGTTGTTGCTACGCAATTATTTGACCACCTGCAGGGAAATGGTTTACTTGAAGAGTTTCAATCTGGGTTTAGAATCCATCATAGTACTGAAACAGCCTTAGCGAAGTTCACTAACGACCTCCTCATTGCATCTGATAATGGACGAGTTTCTGTACTTGTCCTTTTAGACCTTAGTGCAGCTTTTGATACTATCGATCATAATATTCTACTTGATAGATTAGAACACTATGTTGGACTTAATGGAACTTCGTTGCAGTGGTTTAGATCTTATTTATCTGATAGGTTCCAGTTTGTTCATGTAAATAATGAGTTTTCTTTCAACTCAAAGCTTAGTCATGGAGTTCCACAGGGATCTGTGCTAGGCCCTACTCTTTTTAGTTTATATATGCTTCCGTTAGGCAACATTATTAGAAAGCACTGTATACATTTTCATTGTTATGCAGATGACACACAATTATACCTGTCAATGAAGCCAGATGATAGTAATCAATTAACCAAGTTAGAAGCCTGTCTTAAGGAAATCAAAGCTTGGATGACTTGTAATTTCCTCCAAAAAACCTTAGAAATTCCTTTCCAAATCAAACTTTCAGTTTGGATGCGGTTACTCTTTCTCTTAATAGCTCTGTGAGGAATCTTGGAGTTATTTTTGATCAGGATTTGTCCTTCAATTCACATATTAAATTTGTTTCTAAGACTGCCTTCTATCATTTGCGTAATATTGCCAAGATTAGGAGCATCTTGTCTCAGAGTGATGCTGAGAAACTGATCCACGCTGTTGTTAGCTCGAGATTAGATTATTGTAATTCTTTATTATCAGGCTGTCCTAAAACATCTTTAAAAAGTCTTCAGCTGATCCAAAATGCTGCAGCAAGAGTTTTAACAGGTACTAGAAAGAGAGATCATATCTCTCCGGTTCTGGCCTCCCTTCATTGGCTTCCCATAGAGTTTAGAATTAAGTTTAAAATCCTTCTTCTTACTTACAAAGCTCTAAACAATCAGGCTCCTTTTTATTTTAAAGATCTGATACTACCGTATTATCCTAACAGAGCACTACGCTCCCAAAATGCAGGGTTACTTGTAATACCTAGAATCTCCAAAAGTACAATGGGAGGCAGAGCCTTCAGTTATCAAGCTCCTCTCCTGTGGAATCAGCTGCCAATCTGGATTCGGGAGTCAGACTCGATCTCTGTTTTTAAGAATAGGGCTAAAACCTACCTTTTTGATATAGCCTACAATTAGGGAGGGATCATGTGTTTCTGAACCCTCCCTTAGTTATGCTGCTAATAGGCTTAGTCAGCTGGGGGACCTCCAGTAATGCACTGGGCCTCACTCCTTTCCTCACTCTCAACGAAATATTTTTTATTTTTTTTTGCTGGTCATTAACATTTGTTTGTTCTCTCCCATAGATTGAGTTCCCATCGTGCTGTTTGCTCTCTACATGTCTGTTCTTTTCTTCTTCTCTATCCCCTCACCCCCCAGCCAGTCGCAGCAGATGACTGCCCCTCCCTGAGCCTGGTTCTGCTGGAGGTTTCTTCCTGTTAAAAGGGAGTTTTTCCTCTCCACCGTCACCAAGTGCTTGCTCACAGGGGATCGCCTGATTGCTGGGGTCTTTCTGCAACTGTGGGTGTTCCCCCTACAGTTGATAGTGCTATGAGATGACTGTTGTTGTGAAATGGCGCTATATAAATAAAGTTGAATTGAATTGAATTGCAGTAGAACGTCATTTTATTATATGAACCACAATAACACAGGTGCTCCGTACAGGCAGATGGTCAATGTTGAAAGAGACAATCTCTTCTGCATCTGCCCTTTATACCCCAGGGTGATGGCAAAACCGGAAAGGCAGCGCCGTTACCCCCAGTACACCCAGAGAACACCCAGTATCATATTTAACTAGAAAAGCACTCGGAGAGCGCAGACCTCCGCCAAGCGCCACAGTTCCCCCCATACAGTGTTTTACATCATAAATACTAATCCTACATTTATTGTGTGTACGTTTTCAGATTCCTTGACCATGAAAACATATGAGTAGCAATTGGATTGACATGGATAGGATTAGTGGTTCAGTAGCTATTCAGGAAAATGGCATTTCGCATAATGGCGGTTTTCTTCCAGATGGTGATCCGGATCACCACCAAAATCCGGATCACCACCAAAATCATCTGTAGGATACCCCATTTCTGACAATCTGTGAAAATTCCATGAAAATCTGTCCATAACTTTTTGAGTTATCTTGCTAACAAACAGACAGACAGACAGACAAACCAACGCCGATGAAAACATAACCTCCTTGGCGGAGGAAATAAACTACAGTTTACACTTCTCCTGATGCTAACATTAGCTTAGCACTCAATCACCTCCAGCACATTGTCAGCAGGCCACAAAGAGACCACCCCGATGCAGTCCACATTATTGCAGGGGATTTTAACAAAGCATGCATAAAGACTGTAGTCCCCAAATTCTACCAACATGTTAAGTGTCCCACGAGAGGGTAAAGGACACTGAATCATGATTATAGCAACATTAAGCATGCCTACAGAGCCACCCCCATCCCCCACCTTGGACAATCAGACCACCTCTCCTTGTTACTGATTCCTGCCTACACCCCCCTAAGGAAGAGTTCCCCCCCACC
This sequence comes from Pholidichthys leucotaenia, assembly GCA_020510985.1. Taxonomy (NCBI): domain Eukaryota; kingdom Metazoa; phylum Chordata; class Actinopteri; order Cichliformes; family Pholidichthyidae; genus Pholidichthys; species Pholidichthys leucotaenia. The sequence continues at coordinate 92,117,896 of CM035841.1, forward strand.
AAACAAACAATTAAAACCTGGCCTGAAAATGCTCTTCTCCAGCTATAAGACTGCTTTGCCTGCACTGATTGGAGCATCTTTGAACAGCAGGACCTGGATTCCTACACCAAATCTGTCCTTTTCTACATCAAATGCTGTGTAGAAAATGTGACAGTCACCAGACACATCCGGGTATTTCCAAACCACAAACCCTGGATGACTAGTCAAGTCCAGGCTCTGATCAGAGCCCGCAACTAAGCCTTCAGACAGAGGGACAGCTCTCTGTACAGTACTGCCAGAGCTAACCTGAGAAGAGGCATAAAACTTGCTAAAAATGCCAATAGGAGGAAGGTGGAGGGCTCCCTCACAGACAACAACCCCCGACAAATGTGGAGAGGCATCCAGGTTCTCACCAACTACAAAGGCCAGGGCCCCCCAACATCAGATAGTAGCTTCACTCTGGCAGAGGAGCTTAACAGCTTCTTTGCCCGGTTTGAGCACACCTCCCCCCCAAACCCGTCACCCCTCTCTCCCCTCCCCTGCCATCTCTCTCTACAGGTGCACAAGGTGAGGAGGCAACTGAGAGCAGTGAACCCTCACAGAGCTGCTGGCCCAGACGGCATCCCAGGAGCAGTGGTCAAAGCATGTGCAGACCAGCTGGCAGAAGTTGTTCAAACTCTCCCTGATGCACGCCACCGTCCCGTCCTGCCTCAAGGCCTCCACCATCATCCCCATTCCCAAAATGGCTGCAAATGACTGACTACAGATCCATAGCACTCACATCTGTAGTCATGAAATGTTTTGAGCGACTGGTGTCCCAGTACATCAGGGACCATCTTCCCCCCCTCCTTCAACCCACATCAGTTCGCCTACAGGGAGAAATGGTCTACGGAAGAAGCCATCGCCTCCACTCTCCACAGAGTGCTGAGCCACCCGGAGAACCCAATGAGCTACGTGAGGATACTCTTTGTGGACTACAGCTCAGCTTTTAACACCATCATCCCGGACATCCTGATCAACAAACTGCACCTCCGCCAGATACACGCCCCTCCCCCACCTGCTCCTGGATAAAGAACTTTCTCATCATAGTGGACTGAATATGAGAGTAAGTGAGAGTGAGGGGATGATTAATGGAGGTGGTGATAGTGGGTCAGTTTTGTGAGGCGCTTTGCGTGTTGGGTGGCATCTCGGGGCGCCTGAGGTGGTCTGCTGATCAGTCACTCGAGTGAGCACCGGGGGTGGGAGTCTGCTTCTGTGGCCTGCGCCGGCGGTCTCCCCAGCCACTGCCGGGCACTAGTGCGCGTTCAGGCTCGCTCCATCTGCTTTGCAGCTGCCTTATGAGACAAGGGTGAATGAGGGGTGAATGAGGGGTGAGTTTGAATCGGAACAGAAGTGAGAGAGAATGGGTTGGTCCAGATGAGTGAGAGTGAGTTCGTGCATGTGGGTGCGCATGAGAGCATGTGGGTGTGAAGGTGTGGGGAGGGGTGTATCTGTGAGTTGGGAAGTGCTGGATTAAGGAGGGGCAGTGCCTCTTGACAGTGTGGGCTGCCCTGGGCGGGGGGACTTCTTTAGGCATGGGGTCCCCGGGGTGTGCGGCGGTGGCGCTGGGGGGGGCCACTGTGGGGGTGGCTGGAGGGCTTGCGCCGGGGGGTGGCGTCATTAGCCTCCTGGCGCCTGGGGCCTGGGTGTGGGCGTTGGCCCAGCTGGGGGCTGGGGGGTGGGGGTGAGAGGGTCTGGGGGTGTGGGCTCGCCGTGCCAGCTGCGAAGCAACCTGGCCTCCTTTGATTGTCCCTCCAGTGGTGGACGCCTGGCTTTCCTGGGCTTGCTGACCTCAGACGTTTGTGCACTGTGGGGTTAGGTGGCACTGCCTTGCCTGCTTGGGGTTCCTGGGGGGAGAGCTGCTGCGACCGGCCCCCCGCTTCGTATGTTTCCTGACAAACCACTCACATGCACACACTTATTTTGCGTGCACTCTCAAATATATGCACGCAGACGTATATGCACAAGTGTCTCTCCTTTAACAGATGCGGAAACCAGACTTGTGTTGAGACATCTTCGGTGGAAGAAGCAGTTTGTCTTTTGTTTGTTTTAGTTGTTGGTTTGTTTGGGGTGGGTTTTTTATCTCTTCCCCTCCCTTTTCTTTCCCCCTCCACACACTTCCTTTCCCTCTTCCCCATCCTGTCGGGTCTTCCATGGGTAAAATAATTAAAATCACGTTTTAAAAGTTATTACAGGAGGAGTTTACAACAATATGCAATACATAGTTAGGTGCTGTATAAGCTCCTCTTGGCAAAGTAAATCTGTTTTGGCACAGTAAGGATGACAGATACCTGTTCTGCTTGCCTAGCTGCCTGACAGGACTTGGGAGGGGGGAGGGGGACCTTCTCATCATCTGCCCACAAAGTCAGACTTGGCCCCCACCACTTCTCCACACTGTCCATCAGCACTGGCTCCCCCCAAAGCTGTGTGCTAAGCCCTCTACTGTACTCCCTGTACACCTTTGACTGTATTCCAACTCAATCAACCACCGTCATCGTGAAATATGTGGACGACACTACCTTGGTTGGGCTCATCACTAGTCATGTTTACATGGACACAAGTAACCAGATTAAAAATGCTTCATGTAAACATGCCAATCTGAATATTCTGACCCGATCACGCTCATTCGGATCAAAATTTCATTCCGATTGAGACGGGTGGGTTATGCCGATTGTTAATCCAAATGGTGCGCATGAAAACACTTATTCCGAAGGTTGGGCAGAAAAGATATTTACTGCGCATGTCTGTACGTCAGCCACATGTCGATGTGATGTATTTCCGCCTTTACAGCAGCTAACAGAAGACACCGTGGGAGTAAAACAAAACTCATCTGTATCATCTTGCTGTCTCCCTCTGTTCATCATGTGCATAAGTATGCACTTGTAGCTTCATTACGGAGACCAGCAGAAGTAAAAGTACAGTCTGAATAACAATACAGGTCTATTTAAAAAAGAGAAAGACACAAAGCGGGGCTTGTTTACACAGGAAGTTGCTTCTTCTTCTACTATTTTCTGAATGTCGAAATGTCGACGTGCACATGTCAAAATGATTTAGTCCGTTCAAACGTGTGACACATGGAAATGCACATCCTAATCGGATCAGCTTTTTCAGGATCTATGTAGACAGTAGTTCTGATCTGAACTGTAATCAGATTGAAGAAATTTTGCCCATGTAACCGTGGCTACTGACAACGATGAAAAGGCATACAGGGCAGACGTAGAGAATCTACTGCTATGGTGCCAAGCAAACAACCTGAAACTGAATGTTCAAAAAACCAAAGAACTCATTCTGGACTTCAGGAAGAACAGACAAGACCACACACCCCTCCTCATTCAAGGATTCAAAGGTTTTATTATCATGTGCACAGTTAAGAAATGCAACATTTCCTGAGCAATGAAATTCTTACTTTGCTCTCCGAACGAATGCCAAGGTAATAGGTACACAACAATGCTAACAAGGTAATGACACAGTAACACAATAACTCAATCCTAATACTTATGGATGCTAACAACAAACACACCAACACACAGTTAGGAAATTAGGACTGATAAGCATGTCTTGATACTAAATACCAATAGTGATGGTGCTCATAATACTAATGCTACTAATGGCCCTTTTCCACTAGTACCCAGTCGGCCCTACTCTGCTCTACTCGGCCCGGTTTGTAGCCTCTTCCCCATTCGTACCTAGTACCTGTTAACAGGTACTATCTTAGTGCCTATTCGAGGCCAGGGTACAACCGCGCTGAGTCGAGCCGAAAATGTGACGTCAGACTGCAGGCCACTGATTGGTCAGGGCGTAACGTCATGCAAGAGTCCGTCTTCTGTGGAATCGACACGACCGCCACTAGCAATAGTTCACGGACTAAACTCGGTCACCGAGTAAACACAATATTAATAGAGATGGCGTTGTAGGTTTCGCGGAAATCTACACCGTGGTCCAATGAAGAGGTGCGGAGTTTTCTGTGCTTGGTGGCAGATCCACAGTGAGAGGAGCGAACCACACCGATACAGATGGCAGCCCAGCACAGAACCAGACTACAGACAAGCTGAAGATGAAAGTGAGAAAACCATCGATGGTGAGTGATTTGTGATATTGTGCATCTTTTCGCTTATTTATCCTGTTGGTGGTAAGCTCACTTTTTTGAGCAATACAACGCCGTCCTGTGCTGGCTAATGAGTGTTAGCTAGTAGCTAGCTAGCTAGTAGCCAACTCTGCTGATTCGCACTTGCTTTGTCCGAAGTACTCGCTTGTGAGAGCAAAACGATGAAATATGTTAATCCTGGTTAAAGTCCTGGTTTGTGTACGTGTTGCACTTTGGTGCTGTGCATTAAGTTGTGTGTAATTTCGTTCTAGAATCTGTTTCCACATGCCAGGGGTTAGCCACCCTTAACATGTTGTGTTTATATTGTGGATACAGGTCAAGAGGACCCCAGGATCCGAAATCTCAACATATACAAGTGCATTTTCAAACCAGTGATTTATAAAGTGATTCATATAATTTTCTAAACCGTCAGAATAGACCCACACACCTATTCTGTGGATTTTCCATAAAAGGTGTTGGAACAGTGTTTTCGTGCCGTTTCTGTTCCACCATAAATCCCTGGATTGAAAATGTACTTGTACATGTACAGAGTGGATCCTGGGGCGCTCACTGGTCAGGGAAGCGAAGCATTTTTGTCATATCCCACCACTGACTTTCATAAGTGTATTTCCCTAATACAGGTACATCTCCAAAAATTAGAATGTCATGAAAAAGTTCAATATTTTTTGTCACTCATTTCAGAAAGTGAAACCCATATATTATATAGATTCATTACACAGACAGTAATATACAGTGGGGCAAAAAAGTATTTAGTAAGCCACCAATTGTGCAAGTTCTCCCACTTAAAAGATGAGAGAGATCTCCAATTTTCATCATAGGTATACCTCAACTATGAGAGACAAAATGAGAAAAAAAAAATATCCAGAAAATCACATTGAAGGATTTTTAATGAATTAATTGGTAAATTCCTCGGTAAAATAAGTATTTGGTCAGTCCCAAAAGTTCATCTCAATACTTTGTTATATACCCTTTGTTGGCAATGACAGAGGTCAAACGTTTTCTGTAAGTCTTCACAAGGTTTTCACACACTGTTGCTGGTATTTTGGCCCATTCCTTCATGCAGATCTCCTCTAGAGCAGTGATGTTTTGGGGCTGTCGCTGGGCAACATGGACTTTCAACTCCCTCCAAAGATTTTCTATGCGATTGAGATCTGGAGACTGGCTAGGCCACTCCAGGACCTTGAAATGCTTCTTACGAAGCCACTCCTTTGTTGCCCGGGCGATGTGTTTGGGAACATTGTCATGCTGAAAGACCCAGCCACGTTTCATCTTCAATGCCCTTGCTGATGGAAGGAGGTTTTCACTCAAAATCTCACGATACATGGCCCCATTCATTCTTTCCTTTACACGGATCAGTCGTCCTTGTCCCTTTGCAGAAAAACAGCCCCAAAGTATGATGTTTCCACCCCCATGCTTCACAGTAGGTATGTTCTTTCTCCTCCAAACACGACAAGTTGAGTTTTCATCAAAAAGTTCTATTTTGGTTTCATCTGACCATATGACACTCTCCCAATCCTCTTCTGGATCATCCAAATGCTTTCTAGCAAACTTCAGACGGGCCTGGACATGTACTGGCTTAAGCAGGGGGACACGTCTGGCACTGCAGGATTTGAGTCCCTGGCGGTGTAGTGCGTTACTGATGGTAGCCTTTGTTACTTTGGTCCCAGCTCTCTGCAGGTCATTCACTAGGTCCCACCGTGTGGTTCTGGGATTTTTGCTCACCATTCTCGTGATCATTTTGACCCCACGGGGTGAGATCTTGTGTGGACCCCCAGATCGAGGGAGATTATCAGTGGTCTTGTATGTCTTCCATTTTCTAATAATTGCTTCCACAGTTGATTTCTTCACACCAAGCTGCTTACCTATTGCAGATTCAGTCTTCCCAGCCTGGTGCAGGTCTACAATTTTGTTTCTGGTGTCCTTTGACAGCTCTTTGGTCTTGGCCATAGTGGAGTTTGGAGTCTGACTGTTTGAGGTTGTGGACAGGTGTCTTTTATACTGATAACGAGTTCAAACAGGTGCCATTAATACAGGTAACGAGTGGAGGACACAGGAGCCTCTCAAAGAAGAAGTTACAGGTCTGTGAGAGCCAGAAATCTTGCTTGTTTGTAGGTGACCAAATACTTATTTTACCGAGGAATACACCAATTAATTCATTAAAAATCCTTCAATGTGATTTTCTGGATTTTTTTTTTTTTTTCTCGTTTTGTCTCTCATAGTTGAGGTATACCAGTGATGAAAATTGGAGACCTCTCTCATCTTTGAAGTGGGAGAACTTGCACAATTGGTGGCTGACTAAATATTTTTTTGCCCCACTGTATTTCAAGCTGTGGAGAGAGCAATAAACAGGCCAGGCATTCATAGCAGACAAACTTTATTTCACTCTCTCACATTTCTCAGTCTCAGAACAAGCATAGCTCTCATGCTGCAGGGTCTCTCCTTTATATTACAACACTCACTCCCCCTGCAGGCTGAGGCCTTGCGTCACAATACATTTACACATCACAATTCCTATTGTCCCCACAGCTGCTTAACCCTGCTGCCTGGGGTCTTGCATCACAATACCGTCTCCCATCACAATTCCTATTGTCCCCAGTTGCTTAATCTCCCATGCTCTTCCGGCAGAGAGAATTTACTGCCTCTCCTTTCCTTCCAGTCTGAGATGAACATCACAGCATGGGTTCCTCATAAAGCATTTATTTATTTTAATTTGGATGATTATGGCTTATAGCCCCTGAAAACCCCAAATTCAGTTTGGCAAAAAATTAGAATATTACATAAAATTAATTTTAAAAAATAGTTTTTAAATAGAAATGTTGGCTGCTGAAGTGTTGGTTGGCATGGGCTGTAGCCAAAATCTTCAAAATTAAAATAAACACTTGCAATATATCACTGTCTGTGTAATGAATCTATATATGGGTTTTACTTTCTGAAATGAGTGACAAAAAATATTGAACGTTTTCATGATATTCTAATTTTTTGGAGATGTGCCTGTATGTTTTGAACTTGCTTTTAACTAACCACCATCCATTTCTGTCTTTGGTCTAGGCAAGAGGAAAGGAAAAGCAGCCAGCCCACAACGGACCTTGCCACTGTGGAAAGTACTGAAATCCTTTGCTTTTATAGGTAAAGTGCCAAAACCAAAGTAGCACAATTTCCACTTAATATAAAAGGGACTGAACTGAGATTTATTTGATTGTGTGAATATAAATTACAGAATAATTGAAAATGACTGGCACATCAACTGTAAAATAAACCGCTTGTTAATTTATTTTTTATTTTTTTATTTTTTTTGCCAGATCACTTGTGTGATCCTTTGTGAGTTATGTTCATAACTGTATGTTGCACTTTGGGGAATGAGAGTTGTTCAGTCAGCAATATAATTTAGTTTATATATGTAGTTTATAGTCTATCATGGTTCCAAGGTTGTCATAGCCAGGAGCGGCACTGGGGTTAAGCTTCCAGTGCTCATAAAATGCTTCTTATGGCGTGCGTCTCGAAAAGCCTCTGACAACTAAGTCCAACTCCTAGCCTGCCCGTGTGGTTTAGTCTCTAAGCCCGGCGGAACTGCTTTTACTAATAGGAGAAGGGGCGAGGGCGGATCTCTGGCACCTTAAAACCAGATGCTTCGGGTAGATGGTGGCTTGTCAACCTGGGAAGGTAGCCCATCTAGGGGAAGGTAAAACCTGATTTCAAACCTCCGCTGCATTGCGGCACACCCGGTCACGGGAAAGGCTTCGGGAGTCAACCCTGAGGAAAAATCCGGAGTCGGAGCCCCGAAGGCAGTTCTATGTTGTGCTCAACATCGGTCTGGCAGCTCCTGCAACGGCGCTGGTGCCAAACTGTAGCAGCCCTGCTGTTCCTTTGGATTCATCAGTGACGTGGAGAGGGGGGACATGCTGCATGGGCAACATCTTGTCCTCCATATCTTCCTGCCCAGGCTTGAATCCTACCAACGCCAACGCTGGAAGGCAGAACACCGGATCACTGGAGAGGACACTCCAGCTTCGCCTTTGGCGTAGAAAAAACACGGGGAATGACAGTTACCGGTTATAAGCCACAGCTCAATTGGCGTAGAGCGCGGCACCAGGGGTTGTTCCCGACGGTGGGAGGGATCATCGGATCTCACTGGACAGCTACCGCCCGCCTCAAGGTGGGCAGCCCCCAGCCAATAAGGTGTTGTCCCGCCACAGCTTGCTTTCCTCATTGGGTGCATGGGGATGAGGAGAAGTCTGAACAGCAGGCTGAGAACCTTTGCACCAGGCAAGACAATAAAACAAGAGACCAACTCTAAAACTGGGAACTTGGAACGTCTGCACTATGATGACAGGACTCGCTGCTAACCTCAAGGACATCAACGACACAAGGAAGACTTCCATCATCAATAATGAGCTGAAGAGACTGGGAGTGGATATCATCACTCTCCAGGAAACACGGTTGGCTGACGCAGGCACACTGAGAGAGAAGGACTACACGTTCTACTGGCAGGGAAAGGGCAGCGACGAACACAGGGAACATGGAGTGGGCTTTGCAGTGAAGAACACCTTGCTGAAGATGGTGGAACTGGGCAGCAGTGGCTCTGCACGACTCCTCACCCTCCGCCTGAACACCACTCAAGGCCCAGTCACCCTCGTCAGTGTGTATGCCCCAACACTGACAGCCACACCAGAGGCAAAAGACGAGTTCTACGAGAATCTCGCAACAACTGTCAGGATCATCCCCAACTCTGAACAACTCATTCTCCTTGGAAACTTCAATGCCAGAGTGGGTGCTGACCATGACTCCTGGCCCTCCTGTCTTGCACCTTTTGGCGTGGGCAGAATGAACGACAATGGACAGCGGCTGCTCGAGTTCTGCACATATCACGATCTGTGCATCACAAACTCGTTCTTCAAGACCAAGCCCCAACACAAGGTTTCCTGGCAACATCCACGCTCAAAGCACTGGCACCAGCTGGACTTGATCCTGACCAGGCGCACCTCACTGAAGAACGTGCTAATCACCCGTTCGTTCCAGAGTGCAGATTGCGACACAGACCATTCATTGGTGTGTTGCAAGGTCAAGCTGCAGCATCGTGCTAGACAGCCTGGAAAGGCACAGATTGACACCAGCAAGATGGCTCAACCAGAACTTGTTGAGCAGTTTGCCTCCACCTTTGAGAAGGAACTTGGTGTACCACAAGAAGGAGAATCTGCAAAGCAGAAGTGGGAAGTGCTGCAAAACACCATCCACCGCACAGCCTTGGCTACCTTTGGGAAGAAGACCTCAAAGTCACAGGACTGGTTTGATGCCAAGTTGACCGAGATGACCCCCGTCATTGAAGCCAAGCGCTCAGCACTTGCTGAGTACAAGAAGTACCCAAACGAGAAGAATCTCCAGATTCTCAGGGCTGCGAGAAGCAAAGTTCAGCAGACTGCTCGCGCTGTGCCAACAAGTACTGGACTCAGCTCAGCCAAGACATTCAAACCGCTGCCATAACAGGGAACATCCGTGGTATGTACGATGGCATCAAGAAAGCACTTGGTCCGGCTCAGAGCAAGACGGCCCCCCTCAAATCCTCCACTGGGGTGATGATCACAGAAAAGAACAAGAAGATGGAGAGATGGGTGGAACACTACTCCGACCTCTACTCCAGAGAGAACACCGTGACACCGTCAGCCCTTGATGCCATCGACTGCCTGCCATCCATGGACGAACTTGATGCCGAGCCAACCATCGACGAACTCAGCAAGGCCGTTGATAGCTTGGCCGCTGGCAAGGCACCCGGCAACGACGGCATACCCCCTGACCTGATCAAGCACTGCAAGACCGCCCTACTGCTGCCATTGCATGACGTCCTCTGCCAGTGTTGGAAGGAAGGTGCCGTACCACAGGACATGAGGGACGCCAAGATCATCACCCTCTACAAAAACAAAGGGGAGAGAAGTGACTGCAACAACTACAGGGGCATCTCCCTCCTCAGCGTTGTTGGCAAAGTCTACGCACGAATTGTTCTCGTTCATCTACAGAAGCTTGCCGAACGTGTCTACCCCGAGTCTCAGTGTGGCTTCCGCGCTGCGCGATCGACGGTAGACATGATATTCTCCATCCGCCAACTCCAGGAAAAATGCAGAGAACAGAACATGCCCCTGTACGTTGCCTTCATCGACCTCACCAAAGCGTTCGATTTGGTCAGCAGAGAGGGCCTTTTCAAGATCCTGCCAAAGATAGGATGCCCACCAAAGTTGCAAAGCCTCATCGAATCGTTTCACACCAACATGCAGGGGATAGTGCAGCACGATGGCAACGTCTCAGAGCCATTCAACATACGCAGTGGAGTGAAACAGGGCTGTGTACTTGCGCCAACCCTCTTTGGGATTTTCTTTGCTATGCTCCTGAGGCATGCCTTCAGCACAGCAACAGAGGGAATCTACCTGCACACAAGATCTGATGGCAGGCTTTTCAACCTCGCCCGCCTGAAAGCCAGAACCAAAGTACGCGAGGCTCTAATCGGAGACATGCTGTTCGCAGACGACGCTGCAGTCGCAACCCACACACAGCAGAAGCTTCAGACCCTGATGGACCGCTTCTCCCAGGCATGCAAGGACTTCGGGCTTACCATCAGCCTGAAGAAGACTAACGTCTTGGCGCAAGGCACGGAAGCACCACCAACCATCACCATCGACGACTATGAGCTGGAGGTCGTTAATCAGTTCACGTACCTGGGGTCCACGATCAGCAACAACCTCTCCCTTGATACAGAGATCAACAAGAGGATTGGAAAATCAGCCTTCACACTCGCTCGCCTCACCACACGAGTGTGGGAGAATCCCAAACTCTCTGTCAAGACGAAGATGGCAGTGTACAACGCCTGCGTCATCAGCACACTGCTCTATGGGAGTGAGACGTGGACAACATACGCCCGGCAGGAAAAGAGACTGAACTCCTTCCACTTGCGCTGCATTCGCCACATCCTGGACATATCCTGGCAGGACAAAATGCCCAACACAGAAGTTCTGTCCCGCACCGGACTTCCCTCCATGTTCACTCTACTCAGGCAGCGCAGGCTCCGCTGGCTAGGCCACGTTCACCGTATGGAGGATGGAAGAATCCCAAAAGACGTCCTCTACGGAGAACTGGCAGCTGGCAGGAGAGACGTTGGCCGCCCACAGCTGCGCTTTGGAGACGTCTGCAAGAGAGACATGAAGGCCCTGGAGATCAACACAGAGCGCTGGGAGGACCTTGCCACGGACCGCTCCAAATGGAGAGGCACCCTGACCAGACTCAAGGCGGGTGAAGAGAGACTGACTGCTGCAGCAGATGAAAAAAGGACCCGCAGGAAGAACCGCCACAGACCCAGCAGCACGGAGACCACCCACAAGTGCCACCTGTGTGACAGGGACTGCCATTTAGCCACAGGCGGTGCTGTTCCAGCAGAGTAGACATTTAGGATTCTCTTCCATGGTCATCATAGACCGACGGAGGCCGACGAGTCTATCATCAATAAACTAATGCAGTATTATAATAGCAGGACACATTACAAATATTTGAGACCCATTGTAGTGCATCCTTTTATATTTTAGCAATTCAAGTACAAAACACCGCCCACACTTGAAGCCAGGGCAATAAGAGATACAGCGGTGACTAAACTTTTATTGATAAAAATTCCATATTTTGACTGAGCGACTCCATACCCGGTGATGCGCACCCTCAGTTAAAGTACTATATTCCATTCAAGTGAATGTATTAATTCATTCTGATTGCTGAGGCCACAGTAAAAACAAATGATTTTAAAAGAGGGAAACAATCCACCCCAAACTGGACCTTGCCTTACTATTTACAGAGATACAGGCCGAAGATCTGCTGAACTGGGACCAGCTTGAGTGGCACATCCCAGCTGCTTCTCAGTGAGGCAGCATGGCCGGCGTGTGTGACCCATAAGTTTTTTTTTTACGGTTTGAATTTTGCACATTCTGAATAATCTGGAATTTGCTGCTGATTGTAATAAACAATTTAGTGACGTATGTGTTTGCATCATGATTTTCTATTTTGTCTGTTAAGGCACCGGTGGGAAAAGAGTCAACAGTACAAACCATTTATCGGTGACTTTGAAAATAATGGCTCATTTTTAAGAAAAAGTAACCAAAACAATTATTTTATTTACTGAAGACTGTATTGTTGGATGTGCCACCGCAGAAGACCCTGCACACTTTAGTGACAGTACCAGTATATGGAGGAATTCTGGGCCATATTAGCATCTGTACTTTATCATAATGGGTTTGGACGGGGGTGTCCAATCTTGTGCCATGGAGGGCCAAGACTCTGCTGGCTTTACCTCCAAACAGTGTCTTCAACAGCAGATTCCACTGAATTTCTTCCCACTGATTGCTGATCAGTGAGAACACCTGTTCAAGAGACTGGGTAAAAGAGAGAACCTGCAGGGTCTTGGCCCTCCATGGTACATGATTGGAGACCCCTGGGTTAGGGTTTAATGGGATTTAACATTTTAACACAAACTGCTTTATGGTTCATAATTCTGTTGACAGACTTACACCAAACCAAAAGTGAGTTCTCAAACTGCTGGATTATTCTTAAGACAGCTTTTCCAATCTTTCAGTATTTAATTTTTGTCACTTGGTGGTAACCTTCACAAATAAAAAAAAAAAATAGACATCTGCAAAAATTTCAAAAGTTTATTGCCAGTGCAATTCCCAGTGCAATACTACATGAATGCATGTGCAGTACATTGTTGATGCAGAGAATATATATTTCTACAGTACATGTAACTAGTAAATCAAGCATTTTCCATTATACTAGACTGCATTATTTTAATTGCTTTTAATCCTAGATCAAGTTTGTTTTGGCCTAAAATGCATCATAATTGTCAGATATATCTTATTATATCTAACTCAATACTGTTTACCTTTTGAATATACAGTATATCTTATGGTTAATATAACCCCATAACTACAACCTGGCGATCAAGTTGTGTCAGCTGATCACTTTTTGCCATGACACCACCACAGACTCAGTGCTGCTGGAGCAGGTACGTCCCATGAGGTCTCAACAGTCTCTCCATGATTTTCACACAGATCAGAGCAATTTGTTGTACAGGAAGCTAAACGTTTCTACAGATATGCTTAGGCTCTATAACCACTGATCGTTTGTGAAGCTGGGGTGACATCAGTGACGGGCTGTATTGAACGCCAGACCGACCGTTTGAAGCGGTAATTTTCCCACAACAGAGCCATCTGAAACACACACAAACACACACAGCATACATATTTTTGTACCTAAAAGTGATAACTTGCAGACATTACAGTGCAGTACGACGTACTTATGTGATATAGTTCGTATCCTCATGTCTTCGGCTCTATGTCTTCCCAGATGCTCCAGTACTTTTCCAGAGTGTTTCGTCTCACTGCCTGTACCCTTGTCTGGTGGTCCTTTTTGGCCTTTATGGTGACAAAAAGCCACAAACCGAGGAGTCGCCTTGTACAGCCGCAATGTTATGTTTTGCTTGGGCCGCGTGTTTTACGTCACGGGAGTGTGGCGCCGCCTTGCTGTAAAAAAATCCCACCCACCCCAGCCGTACCCAGCTGTACCCAGCTGCAATGGAAACACAACTGAGCCGAACCGAGTAGAGCCGAGTAGTGTAGAGTAAGGCCGACTGGGTACTAGTGGAAAAGGGCCATAATAGTACTGCTAATACTGATGATGCTCATAAATGGCAACTGTGCGGAAAACGTCCCCACCTTCAGGTTCCTAGGCACCCACATCTCCTCTGACCTCTCCTGGACTGTCAACAACAAGGCCCTGGTGAAGAAAGTCCAGCAGTGACTGCACTTCCTCCATGTCCTGAGATGGAACAACCTGGACCAGAAGCTGCTGCTGGCCTTCTGTCACTGTTCAGTGGAGAGCGTGCTCAGAAGGACCAAAGCCATCACAGGAGACCGCTCACATCCCGCCCACCACCTGTTCAACCTGCTTCCCTCTGGACAACGGTTCAGATCGATCAGGGCCCACACCTCCAGACTGACAAATAGTTTCTTCCCCTGGGCCATCCCAAATGCAAAGAGTCAGAGGCTCCAACCCCCTCCCTCTGAACGCTCACATGCACAGAACTGAGGACCTTTTAATTATCACTATAACTCACCTGTCTTTGCACTCTTCCCTTTCATGTATATTGACCCATCCGTGAAATCCCTAATGTACATATTTTCCATAATCCTTGGGCCATTTTACTCTTTACTTTTAATCCTTGGGCCATTTACTCTATTATGTGTTCTGCATGCCGCAGTGTTATGTACATAGTTCCACCCATGAAGCTACTACCATACCTGTGTATATAACAATGGGCTATTTGTTATTTTTACTTTTATTTTTACTTCAGTCAGATGGTTAACTGTTTTCTGTAACTGTTTTATTTTCAAATTCTTCTCACTTACTTTATTGCGCAGTATCCTGGTGGAGCACCCACAGTTACGTTGTGCTGTACAACTGTACTTGTGACATTAAAGCCTATTCTATTCTATAAATAGCACTTATTTTGTTTATTTTTCAAATCTTATGCTGCTTGGTATCACCACAGAATTTGGGTGAATGGTTTAACATTTCACAAGTAACACTTCTGCCGCTTCCAGCGCTGCTGAGCTGAGCTCCGATACTTGAGTGTTGATACGCCCATCCCTAGCAAGCAAGCAGTAGCCACCAGCTGCCAGTGTTCTATAAGGCTACGTTCACACTGCAGGTTTTAATGCTGAATTCCAATAAAAATATCTGATATTTCCCAAAGCGACCTCAGTTTGAACGGCCATGTCGCATTTCATCCAACTTTTTCCTCATTGAAGTGAGACAGACACTATAATTCTGTGGTGGAGGATGGAACAAGCATGGCAGACACGGCTGATTGGAGTTCTCTTTTGAATCAATCTTCTTCCCTTTATCACCGGATTGTAATTTTGTCAGCTTCGGCTACACAACAACTTCAAAATTTTCGGGGGTGCAACTGTCGCAGAGACAGTCATGTTGAATTAATGTAAGTTCAGATACCTGTTCATACATGAAGTATATGTTTAAGAGAGAAAATGTTGCACTGACCTAATAGAGTTTGTTTGTTTTTATATTATCTTTAAATATGAGATTGTTTAAAGGCTTTTATTTTCTTTATGGATATTCTATTTGACAGCTTGAGGGTTAAAGGGTCTATAATGAGATTTTGGTGTAATAGTGACAGGTTCCACTCCCTTCATCTGCTTTACCTTTCAACCACAAGGAATTTGGGATTTGTCTCAAAATCTCCTCATCTTCATCTGTTATTGTAAGGACTGGTCATAGCTGCTCCGTTCATTCACAGACCAGAATATTCAGGCTGTTATCCTGCTAAATCAAAGGGAATCTTGGTTCCTTTTGCATGTTCTTTTGTTGTTAAAATTGTGTTAACAGGTCTGAGGAGTTGTTAGTTGAATGAATGAATGAATTTATTTCGGATAATACAGTACAGGTTAAAGAAACTGTATAATATAACAACAAGGTCAAATTAGACAAAGACTCCTTCTACTAAACAAGGAGTTGTTAGTTCCTGTCCAACAGATCAGTTGGGGCGGGGGGGGGGGGGCGTCAGTGCTGCTGTTAAAGCCATGTCACCTTTTAACCCTTTGGTTTCCATCTCAGCAGCAGCTCTGTTTGAATTGTCCTCAGAAGGGAACATGTAAATGGCCAGAGGTGTGAAGTTTGTCCCAGCTGTTACCACTGATGTCAGGGAGTAATCTGTTAGGTGTCATGTGTTTACTCCTCTTGGGTTATTTCTGCTGCTGGGGATCATCTATTCCTCTTCTTCTCCTTTCCCCTGCTGATTAGTGCAGATCTGCAGGATTTAACACCACCAAACACCACCGTTTAGTTCCTCCTCACAGCTGTCATTTAAAAATGGCCAACACACACCAATTTATCACATCCTTTTTCATGTAAATTAGAAACATTCTGTTGTAAATGTGATGATTTTTCTCATAAATTTGCACGATTTTCCTGCAGAGTTACAGCCATTTTACTCAGAAATACGCAGCTTCTTACTTGAAAATTTGCAGCTTTTTATTAGTCATAATTTTGCAGCTTTTTCCTCATGAAGTTAGAACTTTTCTTACTCTTGAATTTGCAGTTAAAAAAAAAAAAACGCTAAAATTTGAAGCATTTTACTCAAATCTTACATTTGCAGTGTTTTAGGTTGTAAACAGTAATTTACACCTTTTTTGTCTTTTTTCCAAATTTGCAGTTTTTTTAACCCATAAAATTCCACTTTTTTGGTCAGAAATTGGCAGCTTTTAACTGAAATGTACATCCCGCATTTTTTTTTTTTTTTGTCAGGTCAGGCATTGGCTTGCTACCGGATAACCATGAAAACCGGACCTACCTGTCTCATGGGTTGGGCTGTCGACAACTCAAACGGCATCTCCGCCATTCCGAGGGCATGGATGGTGAAACTGGGCATCCTGGTAGAACTAAAAACAATATCTGCCACAGGTCTGTGGTGGCCCACTCCCAGTTACACGGGGTGAGACAACATCCTGGCAGAGAAACAAATCTGCCGCAAGGTCTGTGGTGGACTGTGCCAGTCGGTGCATTGTGACATGCACTACACAAAATGCAGAGAAAAAAACCCCTATCATCTGGTCAGTCACTGCAACATATACTGGAGTCAGTTTGTCTTGGCTTGTCCTTGCCACTGATAATACCTTTATCTGTCAAGAATGTGCTGCTAGTCCAGCAAAAGCTAAAGGTACTCAAATACTTTACAAGCAGTTTCATGAAATGGTCAGTCAGAAAGCAACTTATACCGGCTCGGACGTCGCCTGGGCTAACAAGGTCTGCGCTGATCTGTTCACACTCCGACAGCCAGCAAAAAGTAAGCTTGAAGCAGGAAGACAAAAGAAGAGGAAAACAGCAACCTTGTGTGTAGCAGAATGGAATGTACGCACTCTGTTGGACAGAACAACATCACAACGCCTAGAAAGACAGACCGCGCTTGTGGCCCTGGAAATGAACAGGTACAATGTAGATACAGCTGCACTTAGTGAAACAAGATTGCCCGGATACGGCAGCTTGGAAGACCATTGGTACATCTTCTTTGGGATTGGGAAATCAACTCAAGAACGGAGAGAAGCAGGAGTGGGCCTTGCAGTTAGAAAGGAGATGGTAGCAATACTTGATGATGAACCGGTGCCAATCAATGACAGGATAATGACTATGAAACTGCCACTACAGCGGAAGATGCATGCCACACTGATCAGTGTATATGCCAAAACAATGACCAACATAGAGGAGGCGAAGGAACAGTTCTACAGTGATTTACGTGAGACTATCAGGCGTGTACCAACTGATGACAGGCTGATACTCAGAGATTTTAATGCCAGAGTTGGTTTGGACACTGAGAAATGGAAAGGAGTGCTGGGCAGTCATGGAGTAGGCAAGTGCAATGCTAATGGAGAACTTCTACGTGCACTATGTTCAGAGTACAACCTTGTGATAACCAACACTCTGTTTAAGCACAAGGACACACACAAGAAGACATGGATGCACCCAAGATCCAAGCACTGGCACTTGTTAGACTACATCATAGTCAGGCAGAGAGACAGAAGGGATGTATTGGACACCAGAACAATGAGAAGTGCGGACTGTGGTACTGATCAATGTTATCAGTAATCCACCACGGAAGCTAAACACTCGTGCACTGAAAGGCCAAAAGAAGCAGGAAGAACTTACACAGAAAATGGATAAAAACTTGAAAGACTGGGACAGCAGCAACTCAGAGAATGACATAGAAGAGAAATGGGCAACACTGAAGGATACGGTGTATCAGACTGCGAGTGATGTATTAGGCCACCCTGAGAGGAAACATCAAGACTGGTTTGATGAGCATGATGAACATCTGAAGAAACTACTAGAAGCGAGGAATACAGCTAGGCAGGAAAACCTACAGTGTAACACAAGGTCGAAGAAGAAGAAATACTCAAAGGCTCAGAGTGAGCTACAGAAGTACACCAGAGAGATGAAGTCCAACTGGTGGGATGAAAAAGTGGAGGAACTTCAAACTGCAGCAGACAGGAAGGACATGAAAACATTCTTCACAGGTTTGAGAGAAATCTACGGCCCTAAACCAAGAGGATTGATCCAACTAAAGGCTATGGATGGTGAAACAGTTTTGCAGAAGAAAGACAAGATCCTGGACAGATTTGCAGACCACTCTGACCAACCACTAAACAACCCTGGGGATCTCACTGAAGAGGCTAAAGAAGCTCTAGTGCAGCGAACAGCTGTATCAAGTCTAAATGAACCACCAAATCTTGATGAACTAATGGCAGCTATCAGGACAACACAGGATGGGAAAGCTCCAAAAAGGGATGGAATTCCAGCAGAAGTGTGGAAATTTGGTGGTGTTCAACTGACCAACTGCCTGAACAAGCTCATCCAAGAGATATGGGATGCCCAGAAAGTATCTCAAGACTGGAAGGATGCAAGTATTGTGCCTTTGTTCAAGAAAGGTGACAGGAAAGATTGTGAAAATTACTGAGGTATATCACTGCTAGCCACTGTTGGTAAGATTCTCTCACGTGTACTACTGAACAGACTCAATGAACGCATCTCGCAGAATGTACTACCGGAAACCCAGTGCGGCTTTAGAAGTGGAAGAAGCACAATGGACATGATTTTCTGCTTGAAACAGGTTCAAGAAAAGTGTATCGAACAGAACATGCCGCTTTATGTAGTCTTCATAGACTTCAGTAAAGCCTTCGATACTGTTTCGCGACAAGGACTTTGGCAGGTACTGAAGAAATATGGCTGTACAGAGAAGTTTGTCAGCCTGATTGAGGCACTCCATACAGGTATGCAAGCAAATGTGGCAATGAGTGGTTCAGTACCTAAAGACTTTTCAGTAAGCAACGGGGTGAAACAAGGGTGTGTGCTGGTGCCGACACTGTTCTCGCTATATCTGGAAGCCATGCTTGAGGTGGCCTTCAAAGACACTTCAGAAGGAGTATACTGTGGAGTGTGTAAATAACGAGGCGGATTTGACTCAGACAGTTTATTACACATCTCACACGGAAGCATAGTCAGAGAAAGAGAGCATCTCAGACAAGACTCTTCTCTTAAATACTAAGGCTTTCCTTCAGCAGCTTCTAAACATAAAAGGTCACATTGCATTCACTTCCTTAATCCCTTAACATCCTCCTAGCAGACTCTGATACACAAAAGGTCACCTGCATTCATCCTTCACACCTCCCTGTTATCTCCAAGGAAAACTCTGCTCTTTGTTCTAGCCTAAGATGCTATAACATTATTTGCTCCCCAAACGACCCCCCCCACCCCCCGAGCGTCTTGGATAGAACAATAGAATGACAGTCCATATGCTGTAGTAAAATCATTAAACATCAATCCACATGCTGCTTGGGCTTCAGTCTTCTCCCGTATCTGCTGTAACCAGGATTCACTGCCTCCGCGGCGCTGTCATGCTGGGGGGCTGATGAATGCTGGGGGTTGATGATTTAGGGGTAAAAGTCTGTGCATGTGGGTGCTCTGGGGAATCTTTTCTCTGGGAAACTCCCCGTGGGGGTCTTCCACGCCGAGGGGCCCTCGCCAACAGCATTTGCTCGTCCGCCACAACAAAAGCGGGTTTGAGTCTGTCTATGCCAATCCTGTCCCTCCTACCCCCCAAATCTAGCAAACAATGCTTGTCCCCTGTTTCCAGCACTCTGAACGGTCCATCATAAGGTGGGCGCAGTGGATGGCGATGGGCATCGTGTCTGACAAAAACGAACTCCGCGTTTTTCAAAGTTTTAGGCACAAAAACGCGCAGAAAACTGTGGTAAACAGGGCCCGGCAGCGTGCTTGTGTCTATGCTACGCTGCAACAGCTGAGACGGGGAGCTGCTCGGCGCGGGATTATCTGGGAGAAACTCCCCGGGCAGCCGCAGTGGCTGCGCAAAAACGAGTTCAGCCGGGGAAGCTTCCAAATCCTCTTTAGGCGCAGAACGTAACCCCAATAAAACCCACGGTAGCTTGTCTACCCAATTTGCATCAGTCAGTGACGCCCTTAGAGCCGCTTTCAATGACCTATGAAAACGTTTGCATAACCCATTAGCCTGTGGATTGTACGCGGTTGTGCGGTGAATTGTGACACCCAGGCTGCGAGCCATTGTTGACCAGAGTTTGGAAACAAATTGAGGGCCTCTGTCGGATGTAATATCCGACGGGACTCCAAAACGCGCCACCCTTGCTGTTAAAAACGCGCGCGCCACCTCCTCGGCTGTGGTTACCGCCAGTGGAACCACTTCCGGCCAGCGCGTGGTGCGGTCCACCATTGTCAGAAGGTGCGTGCACCCCTGTGATGGCGGGAGAGGCCCTACGAGGTCCACATGAACATGGTCGAACCTCTTAGCCGGGACGCGAAACGGCTCCAAGGGAGCCTTCGTGTGTCTGTGTACCTTGGCTCGTTGGCACGCCATGCAGGCTGCTGCCCACTCTTTCACTTGTTTGCGAAGGCTCGGCCACACAAATTTCTCTCCTACCATTTTGACCGACGCGCGCACTCCCGGGTGCACCAAAGAAAGAATCGAGTCAAAAACACGGCGGCGCCATGTGGCCGGTACCACGGGACGCGGTCGCCCCGTGGAGACATCACAGATTGGGGGGGCATACCGTCTTGCAGCACCCTGCTCTCCAGCCTTAACCCTGTTGGTCCAGACTGGAGTGTGCGCACATCCGCGTCACTAACCTGCTCTGCGGCCATGGCTGTGTAATCTATCCCCACGCGGACCGGGGCAGCCACGGCGCGCGAGAGGCAGTCTGCCACTACATTCAGTTTACCCGACACATGCTGAATATCGGTCGTAAACTCCAAGATCGCGGCCAGCTGTCTCTGCTGCCGGCCCGACCACAGTTCTGAAACCTTGGCCATCATGAATGTTAGTGGCTTGTGGTCAACGAACGCGGTGAAACAGCGCCCTTCCAGCCAGAACTGGAAGTGGCGAATGGCCAAGTGGAGAGCCAGCAACTCCCTGTCGAACGCACTGTATTTACGTTCACTATCGCGCAAAGTCCTGCTGAAAAAGGTGAGCGGCTGCCAAGGCCTGGCTACACGCTGCTCCACGACCGCCCCTATGGCCACATTTGACGCGTCAGTAGTGAGCGCTATGCGGGCCGTTGGGTCTGGATGTGCCAGCAACGCAGCGTTTGCCAGGGCTGCTTTGACTTCCGAGAACGCTCGCTCTCGCTCCGGGGACCATTCGATCTTATTCGCGGGTTTCTGTTTTTTGAGCGGGGCGTACAGCATGAGCTGCGCTGCGCGGGGAAGGAAACGGTTATAAAAATTCACCATTCCCAAAAACTTCTGTAACGCCCTGACCGTTTGTGGCCGGGGAAAATCTAACGCGCGCACGTTGTCAGGCAGCGGAACCGCTCCTTCGGGAGAGACGCGATGCCCCAAAAAATCAATCTGCGTCACCCCGAACTGACACTTTGCTGGGTTGATTATTAAACTGTGCTCTTCCAACCTCCGGAAAACCGCTGTCAGGTGGGTTTCGTGTTCGTCTTCGGACGCGCTGGCTACCAAGATATCGTCCAAGTAGACGAATATGAAAGGGAGATCGTGCAGCACTGCATCCATCATGCGTTGGAACATCTGTGCAGCCCCTTTAAGCCCGAATGGCATGCGCAAAAAGTCGAATAAACCGAACGGAGTTATCACCGCTGTTTTGGGTATGTCCTCAGCACGCACTGGGACTTGGTGGTAACTGCGGACCAGGTCTATTTTAGAAAAAACGCGCACTCCTGCCAGGTGAACGAAAAAATCCTGAATGTGAGGAACTGGGTAGCGGTCATGCGCTGTAGCGTTGTTCAACCTGCGGAAATCCCCGCAAGGTCGCCATGAACCCTCAGCTTTAGGGACCATGTGTAGCGGGGAAGCCCATGGGCTGTTTGAACGCCTGATTATGCCCAACCTCTCCAGATTGGCGAACTCCTCGCGCGCTATCGTCAGTTTAGCTGCGTCCAAGCGCCGAGGTTTTGCAAAAACGGGCGGCCCGGTGGTGGTGATAAAATGCTCCACCCCATGTTTAGCGATGGCTGCCGAAAATGTCGGGACAGTGAGTGCTGGGAACTGAGTGAGCAGTGTGTGGAACTTACCGCAAGCAGCTGTGACGTTGGCTTGTGCTGTTGGCCGGGACGCTCAAGCTGTACAGGGGACAGAATCAAAGGACAGTGCATTAGCCAGGCGCCTGTTAGCGACATCAACCAACAAACCATGTGTGCACAAAAAATCAGCCCCCAGTATATTGAAATTCAATGCTGCTATGACAAAAGTCCACTCAAATGTACGGTCGTGCAGAGACAGAAGTAGAGTCCTCTCACCAAAGGTCTTAATCTCCGAGCCGTTTGCTGCTGCCATCTCGGGGCCACTATGATCTGCCAGCCGGTCAGCGTAGGTCGGCGTGATGAAACTCATCTGGGCGCCGGTGTCCATGAGGAAATGTCTCCCCGAGCGTGCGTCCGTCAAGTACAGCAGCTTGTTCTCCTCCCTGAGGGTCGCGGCTGCTGCCAACCCCCGGTCTTGGCGTTTCCTGAGTCGCTTGAATTGGCACGGTGGTATACATTTGCGTGCCCTCTCTGCGAAGCAGCGGTGGTAGAAGCAAGACCTGTCTCCTTCGCGGTCCTTGGCTTCCGCTGCTGCTGCCGTCGGTGGCTCTGCTGTTGCCGTCGATGGCTCCTCGCCTCCTCCGGCCGTCGCGCCGAGCTCCATCACTGCCGCAATGGTCGTGAACTCCCTGCTGGTGACGATGATCCGGTTCGCTTCCCGGGCTAGCGCACGATAGTCCCGCTCGGCCAGCAACGGCGAATTGGCCAGGGTCGCTCTTGCCGCTGACGGAAGGTTCCGAAGGAAGAGGTGGGTAAAAATGAAATGGTCGTCTCCTGTGCCCTTTAACGTCAGCATCTTCTCCATCAGGTCTATGGCCGACCCATCTCCCAACCCGGTCCGAGTCAGGAGTCTCTCTGCTCTCTCACCATCCGAGAGTGTGAAGTGCTGGATGAGCACAGCCTTCAGCGTGCCGTACTTGTCGTCGGTTGGTGGCTGATCGAGCAGGCTCTCCACGCGCTGAGCCGTGCGGGCGTCGAGCGCTGCGACCACATAGTGGAATTTTGTGTCATCCGCCGATATCCCCCGGAGGGCGAACTGCGCCTCGACTATGTGGAACCAGGAGCGCGGGTTGTGCTGCCAAAAATCCGGTAGCTGGATAGCAACAGCACCTGCGTGGCTGGGGGCTCCCGTCGAGGTTGGCTCCGGGGATCTTTCGTTGTGTTCCATGATTCGTCTTGGGTCACCAGTGTGGATTGTGTAAATAACGAGGTGGATTTGACTCAGACAGTTTATTACACATCTCACACGGAAGCATAGTCAGAGAAAGAGAGCATCTCAGACAAGACTCTTCTCTTAAATACTAAGGCTTTCCTTCAGCAGTTTCTAAACATAAAAGGTCACATTGCATTCACTTCCTTAATCCCTTAACATCCTCCTAGCAGACTCTGATACACAAAAGGTCACCTGCATTCATCCTTCACACCTCCCTGTTATCTCCAAGGAAAACTCTGCTCTTTGTTCTAGCCTAAGATGCTATAACATTATTTGCTCCCCAAAATACATTCAAACAAGGAAAGAAGCAGACTTGTTCAATGTGGCACAGTTTAAAACCAAGAGTAAGACATCAATAAAGGTAGTAAGAGAAATGCTCTTTGCCAATGACAGTGCTCTAGTTGCACACAGTGCGGAAGATATGCAATCTTTAGTAGAGAAATTTGCAAGAGCAGCTCACCAATTCAGTCTCAAAATCAACATCAAGAAGACAGAGTGCCTTTATCAACCACCAAAGTTCCAGTTATCAACATCACTACCAGAAGAGATCAGCATTGGTACAGAGCCACTAGTCACGTGCAAGACTTTCAAGTATCTAGGGAGTACTGTTTCAGAGAATGCTAGGCTGGAGGATGAACTATCTCTCAGAATGCGAAGAGTGAGCGCTGTGTTTGGAAACTTGAGGGAGAGACTGTGGAACAATCGACATGTGTCTATCAGTGTGAAATGCAAAGTGTACAGAGTGACAGTACTGGCTACTCTAGGGTACAGTGCTGAAACTTGGACTGTCTACAGAGTGCAGGTAAAGAAACTCCACGCGTACACGATGAGACACCTTCAAGCCATAATGAACATCTCATGGAAAGACAAGATAACCAACATAGAAGTGTTGAAACAAGCTGGTCTACCATCAATGGAGGACATGCAAATACAGACGAACCTGAGATGGCTCGGATATGTTGGAGGATGGACCACCAGCATTTCCCTCACCAGTCACTCTACTCACAGTTATGCGAGGGCAAATGCAATCAAGGTAGACCAAGGCTCAGATTTAAAGACACTGTAAAAAGAAACTTGAAGAAGCTGGATATAGACAGAAGTTCCTGCCAGCGGAAGGCTAAGGACAGAGCTGCATGGAGGAATCTGATCAGACCTAAATGAAACAGTCACTGTCACCCACGACAGACTGCTATGATGATGATGAGATTCTATTTGTAAGATGATTGTTACTGGACCACATGATCAGAGCCAAATGACACTGTATCTAGGTAACAAACCAACAAATATAAAACACAGGCAGCTGAACAGTAGAGGCAGTTGGTGAGCAGATACACTTCACCCAATAGGCTACTACCTTCATTCTGCATGTGGTCCAAAAACACACAGTAATGATTTTTACTATGTGTTGTTGTTTGTTTTGTTCCTGTTACGCCAACATTCCTGTTAAGTTGATACCTTGTTATCATAACAGTTTGTACAAGTTGTACTGGATGGAAACTACCTTCGTTTAAGAGATACAAAGATGTTGTATGTTTATTTTGTAGTTTTCACTGTGTTGACTGAAGGAACACAGAGAGAGCGAAATTAAACCTCCAAGACATCAGTATGAAGCACTGCAATTATTTACTGGACCCTGTGCGGGGGGGGGGGGGGGGTCGGGGCTGAAACTGTCAGACAAGCAGGCGCACAGTAACAGCACATTTACTGCACGTTGCAAATTCCTATTTCCCTGTAAACAGCACACCATGAGTCCTGGCTGCTGCATTATCTAAAATGTTAATACCAACATGACTGTCGAGCGGAATGGCCAGATATGGGGACAGGAGAGGGGAATCTGTGGCGGCTTTTCCTTCCTATGCAGGACCGGTATTATGCCGCTCATACAAGCCACACTGTTTACTAGGGCCCGAGCCACTGACAACGTCAGTGGGTGAGAGCCCTTTTGTAATCGCTAGGATTGTCTATTACTTACCTTATTTATACAGGTAATCCCACTGAGACACGGGGTCTCATTTTCATGAGAGCTTGTTTAATCGTTCAGTTCTGTTAAAGCAGAGCGGATCACAGCGGTCAATGAATGAATGAAGCTGGTCTCTTTTATTTGCATAATCATTTCTGAATGATCTCAACTGTGAAGATTTCATGGACAGATTGTGCGCCCCTACTGGCACAGCGCAGCATTGCCCCTGTCAACTGACATGACATGCCAAAACACTCCCCAGCTGGACTGAGGATTTGTACTAATTATGCCCGTTCACAAGGTGGCAGACATGTGTTGGTTGACACGGAACACATCAAAGACCAAGAAATCTTCTTCTTCTACTGTGCAATTAGAAAACAAATATGGCGGCTACCGATCGCTGTGGTGTACTGAACTTCAGTGCAGTTTTATAAGATAAATAGCACCAGAATAAAAGCGAAATTGAGGTCAGATAACCGTAAGAGTGTGTGGATGTGGGAGAAAAACCACAAATGCCCAACAGAAGAGAAAATAGTGACCAGCATGGACAAAAATGGATACAGCGCAAGGCACCTTCGCCAACAGTAAGTCACGAATATCTGTGCTTGTTTTATTGTTTTGCTTACATTATACTGCATTGTACCGATTTTCTGGTTCATATACAGACGCGGACAAAATTGTTATTACGCCTCTGTTAATGAAAGAAAAACCCACAATGGTCACAGAAATAACTTGAATCTGAAAAAGTGGTAATAAATAAAAATTCTATGAAAATTAACCGATGAAAATCAGACAATGCTTTTAAATTGTGGTTCAACAGAATTATTTTAAAAAACAAACTCATGAAACAGGCCTGGACAAAAATGATGGTACCCTTAACTTAATATTTTGTTGGACAACCTTTTGAGGCAATCACTGCAATCAAACGATTTCTGTAATTGTCAATGAGACTTCTGCACCTCTCAAAAGGTATTTTGTCCCACTCCTCATGAGCAAACTGCTCCAGTTGTCTCAGGTTTGAAGGGTGCCTTCTCCAGACGGCATGTTTCAGCTCCTTCCACAGATGTTCAATAGGATTTAGATCAGGGCTCATAGAAGGCCACTTTAGAATAGTCCAGTGTTTCACCCTTAACCATTCTTTTGTGTTTTTAGCTGTGTGTTTTGGGTCATTATCCTGTTGCAAGACCCATGACCTGCGACTGAGACCAAGCTGTCTGACACTGGGCAGCACATTTCTCTCGAGGATACTTTGACAGTCTTGAAATTTCATTGTACCCTGCACAGATTCAAGACACCCTGTGCCAGATGCAGCAACGCAGCCCCAGAACATAACAGAACCTTCTCCATGTTTCACAGTAGAGACAGTGTTCTTTTCTTGGTATGCTTCATTTTTGCGTCTGTGAACATAGCGCTGATGTGTCTTGCCAAAAAGTTCCAGTTTTGTCTCGTCTGTCCATAGGACATTCTCCCAGAAGCTTTGTGGCTTGTTAACATGCAGTTTGGCAAATTCCAGTCTGGTTTTTTTTATGATTTGTTTTCAACAGTGGTGTCCTCCTTGGTCGTCTCCCATGAAGTCCACTTTGGCTCAAACGACGACGGACGGTGCGATCTAACACTGATGTACCTTGACCTTGGAGCTCACCATGAATGTGTTTAGAGGTTGTTCTGGGCTCTTTTGTTACCATTCGTATTATCCGTCTCCTCCTGCGGTCACATCCAGGGAGGTTGGCTACAGTCCCGTGGATCTTAAATTTCTGAATAATATGTGCAAATGTAGTCACAGGAACATCAAGCTGCTTGGAGTTGGTCTTATAGCCTTTACCTTTAACATGCTTGTCTATAATTTTCTTTCTAATCTCCTGAGACAACTCTCTCCTTTGCTTCCTCTGGTCCATGTTTAGTGTGGTACACACCATGTCACCAAACAGCACAGTGACTACTTGTCACCCTTTAAATAGGCCGACTGACTGATTACAAGTTTGTAGACACCTGTGATGTTAATTAGAGGACACATCTTGGTTGAACATGTCCCTACGGTCACATTATATTCAATCTTTTCTAGGGGTACCATCATTTTTGTCTAGGCCTGTTTCATGAGTTTGTTTTTTAAAATAATTCTGTTGAACCACAATTCAAAAGCATTGTCTGATTTTCACTGGTTAATTTTCATAGAATTTTTATTTATTACCACTTTTGTCAGATTCAAGTTATTTCTGTGACCATTGTGGGTTTTTCTTTCATTAACAGAGGGGTACCAACAATTTTGTCCACGTCTGTACTTTCAAGATTAGATAATAAAATGCCCCAAACAAGAAACGGTGACAAAAAGAGGAACCATTCTTTGTGTAAATACGTCCAAAGTCCACTTTTGATCAGTTATGAATTCGATTTGGCTGCCGCGGCATTATGCAAATTAAATGTGTCAATTTACTTCTATCTGAAACTTTAGATCATATTCTACATCTTTCTAATTGACAGTAAGCCATTATCTCTTACAATGTTCAAGTTATAGCCTTGGAAATCTGACATCTGAGCTGAGTATCTTCTTGAAAAAAAGCTTTACCACTCTTGACCACTACGGGGCCAATGTCGCAATTTGGCGACATACACAGTTGAAAGGTTAACATTTTATTTTGCTGTGCTGCATCAAGGTTCAGGTTCAGGTTACTTTATTTGTACCCGTAGGTAGATTTGTTTTGCAGTCAGGTGACATCCATATTTACAAACCACAATTACATTCAACATGAACACAAACACAGGTACACATGAAGCTGACTATAAACATGATAAAAGTGCTCAAGGCTCCACCAATCAGGACATAGGACAAAGAGATAAGAGAAAAAAACAAGGAGATAAGAGAGAAGGGTCATATTAGAAAGTTAAAGACTAGTCAAAGAGGTTAAAGACACAAAAGTCTAAAACCCAATAAAAGATTTAGAACCCCAATAAAAAACCTACAAAAATAAGTAAATATAAAATCAAATTAATAGATAGGTAACTAAATTATGTGTAATATACTGTATTGTTACATCTTGTTCAACTCTTTAACAGCAGCAGGAACAAAGCTGTTTTTGTAGCGCTGGGTTTTACTTTTTGGGACAGCAAACCTCTGTCTGGAGGGAAGAAGCTGAAGGTGGCAGTGCAAAGGGTGGGAGTCCTCATTTAAAATGGAGGTAGCAATCCTTTGTACCTGTCTGGTGTACAGGGATGTCAGGCTCAGCTGTGACTCACCAAGCAAACGACTGGACCATCTAACTACCTGATCCAAGGATTTCCTCTGTTTCAGTTTTATCTGACCAAACCATGACACTAAAGAAAAGGATAAAACAGATTCAATAAAAGTCCGATAAAACACTGTCATTATGGTTCGGTCAATTTGGAAGCGTGCAAGTTTCCTTAAACAATGCAAATGTTGCTGACCCTTTTTGCACACCCTTTCACAGTTCTCTTCAAAATTCAAATTACTATCAATAATCGTCCCAAGATATTTGTAGGATTGTACACATTCAGTGGTCTGGCCTTTTAGTACATTGACTTTGTGCCTGGGAGTTTTCCTCCTAAAGTCAATAATCATATCTTTAGTTTTTGTCGTATTTAGCTGCAGATAGGAATCCTCACACCAGTGAACAAAATCATCAACTACTGGGCCGTGGCCACTCTCACCATCCTGGAGGAGACTGACAATAACTGAATCATCAGCATACTTTATAATGTGTCTGTTGTCATGTCTGCTTCGACACATGTTTGTATACAGGATGAAGAGTAGTGGTGCCAACACACACCCCTGAGGAGAGCCAGTAGAAGAACACTTTTGGTCAGACAATGTACCATTGACCCTTACTCTCTGTGTCCTGTTGGTTAAAAAATCCAGAATCCAACCCAACAGATTATTACTCAAATCAAATTGTTGCAGGAGCCTTTCAACTAAAATATGAGGTTGGATTGTATTAAAGGTGGAAGAAAAGTCCACAAATAAAAGCCTGGCGTGTGTCCCATTAAAATCCAGATGTTTAAAAAGCATATTAAACAGAGTGACAGTGGCATCCTCCACTCCTCTGTGAGGCCTATAGGCAAACTGCAGAGGATCCAATGCATGCATTCAAAGAGGATCCAATGCATGCTCAGTCTGCTTTAGGACCTCACATCTGACCAGTTTTCAAAAATTTTCATTAAAATTGAGGTCAAAGCCACTGGTCTAAAATCACTTACCATTTTAGGACAGCTGGATTTTGGAACGGGGACAACCACAGCATCTTTCCAGACCTTAGGCACATGTTGTGTCTGTAAGGACTTATTAAAAATGTAGTGAAACCCAGGACTCAGTTCATGTGCACAGGACTTTACCAAGCACCCACATATATTATCAGGACCCTGACTTTTGTTCACTTTTACAGCACAAAACGCCCTTTTAACATCTTGCACCTCAATATTAAAGTGCTGATTGTCTTTGAGTTTCTGTTTCAAATATTGGGTTTCTGTGCTAAAATCAAATGAATCAAAACGACCATAAAAACAATTAAGAGCAGTAGCCAGCTCTATGTCTAAATTAAAGCCATCTAAAAACACACGATTACTGCACTCTGTGCTCTGAAGGCCTGCAATAGTTTTCATACTGGCCCAGGCTGAACCAAGCTTGTTTGTTGCCATCTTGCTTTCCAACTCTGATTTATAATTCTGTTTTGCTCTTAAAATTTCGGACTTCAGCTCTTTTGTGGCAACCTGCAGCTCAGAAACAGACCCCTGTTTAAAGGCAAGTGCTTTCCTCTGTAAGCAGGATTTAACTGATTTTGTAACCCATGGCTTGTTGTTGGGATATATTTTGACACGTTTACGTGGAACGATCATGCCTCTGCAGAAAGCCATGTATGAGCATGTGACGTCCACCAAAGAGTCCAAATCATCCCCGCAGGACCAGTGTGAACATCTCCCAGTCTGTACAGTTAAAGCATTCCTGGAGGCAGTGCACTGAATCCTCTGTCCAAATGTTTATGTCCCTGGTCTTTGTCTTATCTCTTTTGAGAGCAGTTTTATATGTGGGCAGCAAATGTACACAGTTGTGATCTGAGGATCCTAAAGGAGGAAGGGGAATAGATTTATAGGCCCTCTCTATGGATCCATAGCACAGGTCCAATGTTTTTTTTCACCTGGTTGGGCAGGAGACATACTGATAAAAGTTTTTAAGTGTCTTCTTTAGAGACACATGGTTCAAATCCCCAAGTATGAAATTTGGAGCCTCTGGGGAAATCGACTGCAACCGCTGTACCACATCAAAGACAGTGCTGGAGCCAGAGGCAGCATCGGCCCTCGGGTGAATGTACACAGTCGTTACGAAAACTTGGGGGAACTCGCGGGGCAGATAAAAAGGGCGTAGTGACACAGACAGCAGCTCCACATCTGATGTATAGATGTGCTCTCTGACCGTGACGGATGTACAGTACTGTTTATTAATATATATATATAAGCATACGCCGCCCCCCTGACATTTCCCCGTTACCTCTTCCTGCCAATCCAAGCGAAGTGGGGCTACAAAGCCGTCAATACACAGGTCCGGGTCTCGGTCATGCGCCATAAGCCACGTCTCTGTGTAAGCCATGACACAGCAGTTCTTGAAATCCTTCTGATATCATGCATTCCTTTGAATTTCATCCACTTTATTTCTCAGGGATTGTATGTTCCCCATAATAATGGAAGGAAGAGCAATGTGGTTAAGCTGACGCCTCCTCAGGCTTAATCCTACGCCACCACGCTTTCCGCGTTTCCTCCTCTTGTCTCTCTTTTCAATGCTGTGTCCATAAAAATCTCTTAAAATAAAGTCCGGCAGTTGCGGCACAGACTCAAGCACAGATGCTGCATTATCCATGTTTAAATGCAGTAACGTGCCTCTGGAATACTGTATTCTTCCCGGCGAGATCGTAATCGCGCTTACCTCCAAGACAAAGAGCCGGTAGGAGAAGAAATTACAGTACAAAAACAAGAAGGAAATCCATACTGATGGAACCAGGGAGTTCTTCGTTATATCGTCCACAAACATTCAAGGACAAAAACGGCACAGAGAATCATGTTAAAACACATTAAAGTGCATAAAAACAGAGACACATACGTCAAACTTTTTTCACCCGCTGCCGGTCGCTGCGTTCACATGCACCAAAAAAAAAAAAAAAAAAAAAGGTGAAGAAGTTCTGTCCCCCTCAGTCATTCAGGGCTCATATTTACTTCCATAAACACAATGCTGTGCCTGACATGACATGCGCTTTCTTCTGTGCATGCGGGCCACTTCATAGCTGTAGACCATTGACACTGGAGTCTGATGGGGGTTGCATTTAAATTATAATGTGAATGCCCACACATAAAAACAAATTGGATCTCGGCAAAAAAAAATCAAAATTGAGCATTAAGACCTGCAGTGTGAACATAGCTTAATTCTATGCGACTTATCGAGATGCTCTACCACAGCGTGCACACACAGCACAGAGACAGAGCAGAAGAATGGCAGAGAGGAAGAGGAGTGCCGTGTCATGTGGCTATATTTCCAGGCCAAAAAATGAAAAAATGGCAAGCTCTACAATTTGAAAAAGGGCTGTGAAATACAGTGGTAGCACAACTAATTTATACAAGCATATGAAAAATCATCCAAAAGACAACACCGAGCTACAGAAATGGAGAGAGGAGGAGAGAAATACCCCACCCCCAGACCCCGACAGACCCAGAGGAAGAGACCATTGGCATAGGCCTTTCAGTATGGCAGAGAATATCCAGGTATTTTAGTCCTCTTTGGCATTAGTTAATATTAATTTTCAAAGTGCAACTGGTTATTTGTTACTGTAGCCAACTCAAAAAGTATAAATTATGCTAAGACCTTGGTATAATACATTTATCCCATAGAAACATTTTATTTAAATGAGTACATTTACTGGAATTGAAACAATTATACTGAATACAATATGGCTCAAATTTGATCGAATATAATTACCCTTTTGTGTTAACTGCGAAAGTGACACTGTATGTATTTACCGCTAAACTTTGCACAGACTCTGTCCTGGGTTTTAACTAATTAACAATCCAAAGGAAAAATCACAAAACATTTAAAGGTCATGAAAATTCATTCAGATTTAGTAATTTCATGATGCCATCCACCTTACTGATTAAAAAATATCTGTATCGTATCAGTGATACTGGTCCTGTATTTACTTGGTATCAGATCAAGACCAAATCTTGCAGTATCATACCCCACTAGTACTCAGCAATCCGCCAATACTTGGTGAAAAATATGTCCGTCTTTTTGCCCGTCTGTTGTTTTCTTCCTCTGTCACTAAACAGCAAAAACTCCTGTTCATCTTGATTGTCAATGTATTCACGTACCTCCATCACTTCCACCATTTAAAACGTCTGCCACCATGCTCTTCTTCTGTGTTTGGATTACAGCTGTTCAAATCAGTTTGGTGGCTCTTGGCTGCTGCCGACAGTACGGGCATGTGAACTGCAGATTATTTTCACTGCGCATGCGTGTACTCCAAAACTACTGGATGGATGTGGATGAAATTTTTACCAGAGATGGTCCTTGGGCTAGAGAAGAACCCACAACATTTTGGTGATGGTCCGAGAACGCATAACTCAGCCAAGGCTCTGACAGAAAAATAAATTTTTACAGCATGTTGAAAGACAGAAGAAGGAAATCCGTAACATTGTGTTATGTGTACATTTTTTCCTTTTACATCAGAATGGTTTGTGAGGGTGTCATGTTCACTGCGTAACTTCGCAGCGAACATATGAATTTGCAGCGAGCCCAAAACGCAGAGTAAGTAACGTGTTCATTTACAATGGGTGAATGTACAGTAGTCCAAAAGACAGTCATGATAGAAAAGGGGAAGACACCCAGCTACAAACTTGGTCGGTGAACGGGAATGCCTAACGTGCTCCAATTAAGTAGGAGCGGAGAAAAAGGCACAGGGAAAGACTTACTACAGTGTCGGAGCGGAAAGGCTCTGAGGGAACAACACAATTCAGTCCAGGGGTACACCAACAGAAGCGAGTCCAGATGTCCAAGGTTGACATTGCTAAGTTGCCACACTAGCTGGTCACATTCTACCCTATTAATACACACACCCAGAATGAGAGCAAGTGAACACAGCTGTGTGGTGACCAGGTGCGTGACAAGCACTTCTGTCTCGGGAGCGCATGCGCCAGACACACCGTAAAGCCACACAAAAAACAAGTGAACCTAATATTACAGCAAGTGTTGTAACAGTTTATATGCCTTTAGAGGTAAAAGTCACTGCTACATCTTGTCAGTGAGTTTTAAAGTTGGGACTCTCCGGGCTGGACATAAGCCAATGAGCGATTCAGGCAATCTCCAAGGAGAGCCCCGCAACTTCCCGCAACAATAGAAAAAAAAAAATAATAGACACGCCCCATTATTTTCTTATTTTAGCTAAGAGTTTGTATAAAATGGATACGTTTGTAATTATTTCTGTTAGTTTTACAATTGAGGCATTTGTCGCTGCTTTTGTTCATTTTCCAGTACATACATTTAGTGTTCACTGGGCATATTTTAAGTTGTTACCTTTATTCATTGTTATGGCAGATGTAGTTGCATTTTTATGCCAATAGGTGGCAGTAGTCAACTACAAGGGAGTGTCGAAGAAGAAAGGGCAGATGGCTCTTGGCGCGAATGGAAGCGAATGAACGGACCCAGTTGTGAAAAACGGACTGTGAATGAGTAATATGTATGCTACACAATAAAAAATAAACAATATACTGAGTTTCTTAATTCAAGTGTGCAACATTTATATTTTTTTCCTCAAACTTGTGACTTTTTTTTGCAAATTTGCTGCTTCGTTCCACACACCTGTAAATTTTTTCCTTGTAAATTTGTGACTGACGACTAAAATACTTATTGTAATCTCTTCAATATTTACTTTCTCAACCTCTTTCCTTTCCTTGACCTTAGTTTGCCATTAAGGGATCAGGTCAAGTGGACCCCTGACCATGTGAGAACCCCAAGTGGACCCTGGGATCCAATCTGTACATGGACAAGTACATTTTCAATCCAATGATTTACAAACAGACTCATAATTTCCTAAAGCCTCATTCAGAACATTATAGTCCCACATACCTATTCTGTGGATTTTCATCTGGGGGCAGCCAGCCATGATAAGCAGCAGCGGTGGAGAAGAAAAGTCTTTTGGAAGCAGAAACAGAGGCTAAACCTTCTCTGGATCAGCTGAGTTGTCGTCTTACATATTTTTTTTTTTATTTTTTTATTTTTTTTACACTTGTTGGTGACCGGATCAAGTCTTTTAGCAGTTTTACACACAAACACACACACTAAGGGCTGTCGCAATAACCGCAATTACGGCAGTACGGACACGCCTACCACGGAAGAAAACGACCAACCGCAACAACAGCGGTGTTCACTTTGTTTTTGTGTGTGGCGATATCTCGTTCACTTATGTGCCCCTCTTGATTATTAAATAAATTGCTAAATGAAGTGTATTTTTTATTACCAACAGCATGTTTGCGCCCGGTACTCTAGAAGCTTCCACAGCACACGGTGCTACCACCGTTTGAGGCACTCTCTCCAGACTGACTCCAGCAGTGGTGGAAGCGTTTGGACTCCCCTTCACTTCCACCTTCCAAAGAGAGCAGACGCTTTTTCTCCAGCTCCGGCTCCTTATCTCTCTCCTCCCCTAACTGACTGGATCCCAGCTTGCTATTGTCTGTCTGCGTGTCTCTACTGCTGATTATCAAACGAAATTATGGATTTAATAAGCTGGGCTTTGAACGCAATTGACACTGTTTTTTCAACGAGAAATTCTGGCCCGGGGGAGCCGATTTGCCCCGCAGGAACTGCAGCCGCGGGCTATTTGAAGGACACAAGTAATTGGTAACTCTTGT
This sequence comes from Pholidichthys leucotaenia, assembly GCA_020510985.1. NCBI lineage: Eukaryota > Metazoa > Chordata > Actinopteri > Cichliformes > Pholidichthyidae > Pholidichthys > Pholidichthys leucotaenia. The sequence goes on from CM035841.1 coordinate 92,153,250, forward strand.
GCCTGTGTGATCTCTCTATCGAAGATGTTGAAGATTTATACCTCTTCGTAGCAATGGTCATCGGAATTCTACTGATTGGATCTGGGATTGTTCTGGTGTACCGCAAATTGAAGAAGATGGACGGAGCCTAAAATGCAGACCCGGCGAGGCTTAACCATCAAATTGACCAATTGGGCAGGACTCTGACAGCGGCTAATGGAGAACTGTCTAGGAAAATGGATTACATCATGATCACGCTGAGAACCGTCCATGATAATTTCAACGTCCAGCCATGAAGGATTTAAGTACTGAATCTGTAAGAGAATATAAAGTTTTTTCTATGAAGTCAGTACTATTCAACTTATTTGACCTGCCCTCACAGTCACAGTCCTCCAGATTATCTGCAGTTTTTGTTTTCAAAACATGGCGAGCAGCATTTGACTCTCAAGGACAGCCAGCTGTCTGGCAAACTATACCATCTGCTGTGCCAAGGACACACGCCTTTGCCAGACGGCAGACATAACATCTGCTGCTGAAGAGACTTTGTTGTTCTTAACTGATATCAACACCCTCACTCAACACCTTCACTCACACTGACTCACTATACTGACGTGAAGATTACTCATTCACTGCTCTCTTTGTGTCTTTGTATAGATTCTATTGTCTGCTACTTGTGCATTGAGTTTTTTTCTTGTAATCATAATATTGATCATTTATGACCTGTATTCTGACAAACAATGCTTTTTTCTCTCTCCTATTGTGTTTATCCTTTTTCTCCCCCATTTCTGTTCCCATTCTGCTGACAGGCACGTCACTGACGCTGCCGCGTCACTGAAAATGTCAACTATGTCTTTCTCAGTGTCAAGTCAAATCCCTCGTATATTTATCAGTTATTCACTGTGAATGTACTTGGCAATAAATCTTTTCTGAGTTTTCTTTTTCAGAGTTCCTTAAATACTGGCGTTAACAGTGAGCACTGAAATGGCACAAAGCATGTCATTTCCTTCTGAGCGGAGTGTGTATGATCCTGACTGTGTATGAGCTCTGAGAGCAGCTTGTTTGAACGAGATTTTTCGGACAGCGGCAAAAATCATGGAGACAAGAACCATGCAGGGTCCTGTACGGAGACTGTCCTGCTTATAAGCTGAATGTCGCTGCAGTCTCCAGTCCACACACCCCTTAGTTACCACCACTGCTTTATGAAAATGATCTTTTTTTTTTAAACAGAATCAGCAGTTCATGTCTGTACATTAGTGATGGGATGATAACTGTGTTGGCATTGTATTGACACTGTGTTGGTCACTCAATAGTGACCTCTGCAGTAGTTCTAAAATCATTACAGGTACAAAATGAAAATAAGATGGAAAAGCTTACATGCTGCAAACCCAACATCAGCCTGTGAAATAATATTTAATCTTTATTTAATTGCTAATCTTTTACTTAAAATATGATCTTATCATTGTATAATTTCATTTGCTCAATTTGTTTGCTGAGTTGTTTATGAGAAGAGTTTAAAATTTGCTTAAAACCTTGTTTGTGTAAATGCTAAAATGAGTTGGTATGTAAAATATAGCAAATTTGTCTATAATAAAATTCAGAGTTTAAATTTTTAACTTATGTATGGATTTTTTTTTTTACTTAAGTGTTCAATCATACGAAATAACAGACTAAAAATGGATTCATTCATACATTTTTATTGAGGAACAAAAGTTTTTGTAGTGTCTTTGCTCCAAGGCGATTTCTCTTCTTAGACAGCAGTTCCCCTGCCTTAGAAAAATCTCTTTCACAGGGTACAGATGAAGATGGTGAGCATAAAAATTTAAGTGCGAGTTGATAAAGGTGTGGATATGTTTTCTGGTTATTTTTCTAATATTGTAACGGGTCTTGTGTTCTGGGTGTGTTGGTTTCAGCCAGGTAGCGTTGGACTTCAATTATGGAATCAGTTGTAGTATTCGAGTTCATCTTGTTCTCCTCAACCTCCATATCAAGAGGTTTCCAGAGATTGCGCCCTAACAAATATTTTAGAAATAATTTGTAAGTCGTTAGTTTATTCTCACATGACAAACTGCAACAGAAATATACAAATAAACACACAAAAAAATGTGTTTTCATACCTGAACTGGGTTCTGATCCATGTGAGGAGCTAGGCTCTTCTTCTGCTGGGTCAGGCTCATGGCTCCTCATTTCAGCAGCACACCCCAACTTCAGTCTCTTGACAGCTTCAGTTGCTTTTAGTGGACTAAAGAAGCCATCTGTTTTAAACCTGGGGTCCAACAGTGTTGCCAGTGTCATCACACTGAGCGATTCCAGGTTGCAGATAGACTCAGTTAGCCACTTTCTCAGATTTTCAGCCAGCTGTTGAGCAGCTGTTTTTGTCACTGTTGAGGCTTGATGTTGAAGCTCAATGTGGATCATTCTCATCAATGGAATAACCTTTGACCCTGAGACTCTTTTTTTCCTCAGAGAGTTCTATTGTGGCTTGGTTAAAAGGAGCGAGCACCCTGAGCATTTCTTCAATGATTTCAAATTCTTCAGGAATCAGTGGAGTGATATCAGTTTTTAATGAGGCCACTGACACCCAGACTGCCTCCTTCTGCTCAGTCATTCTTTCCAGCATGTGGTAGGTGCTGTTCCATCGTGTCAGCACATCATTTATTAATTTATGGAATGGTGTTCCTAGCTGTTGCTGCATTTGAGTGAGCTTTTCTTTGGCTGTGGTGCCTGATCGAAAGTATGTCACAATTTGCCGTGTTTTGTTGCGTATTTCTGTTAGTGTGGTTATTTGATCACATGAGTTTTTTACAATTAAATATTTGCAGCATTCGAGCACATGAAATAGTGTTTGCTGCTGCATCAGTGACAAGACACCTGACCTTGCCCGCTATGCCCCACTCCTCCATGAGGCTCCTTTTAACCGTGGCCATGTTTTCTGCAGTGTGTTTTTGAGGAAAATGCTACACTCCCAAGACTGATGAACGGAGTTCATGGCTTTCTTTGTCCACATAGTAGCAAGTAACAGCAAGATATGCCTCCATATTAATGGACGTCCACATATCAGCTGTTAAACTAACAGCAACGACGCTCTGGAGGTCCTTTTTTGTTTTCTCCTTTTCCTCCTGATATTTCTGGCTCACCAAGTCCTTGATGGCCTAAAAATAACCATACAAATACTGTAATACATTATGAATATATATATATATATATATATATATATATACTGTATACAGTATATATATACAGTATATATATAAAATTACAGTACTCATTAATTAATTCAACCATACATTTCTTACACATACTGTACCTTCCTGCTTGGTAGAACATATGAGGATGCAATAAGCGTCAGGAGCTCCCTGAATCCCTCATTTTCAACAATGGTGAGTGGCTGACAGTCTTTGATGATCATGTTGACCACAGCCTCATCCACTGCTTGCTTGTTAGGAACTGCAAGCCAAAAGGAAATATTTTGTTTAAAGCTTGTTAAAGGACTGTAATTTTTACAAACAATATTACAGAGTAACACAAAGCCTTTTATGTGTAAAACTATTTTTGAAAATTGAAATTTTTTGCGAGAATTTCAACATACCTGGGATACTCACACGAGTATCTGCCAATTCTTCATTGCCATGCCGAGCTCTATAATGCCTCAGCATTGATGAAGTGCTCTTATTGATGTAAGATAGCTCTGTGGAGCAGAGCCGACACTTCACCTACAATAAAATAAAAAGTTAATTTATCTGAAAACAATTCAAACCTCTTACAGAAAAGAGTAGAAACATATTTAATTCAGTAAACAATACCCAAAGGAGAAAAAGATTTACCTTATTTGCCGTCAAAAGATCAAAATGATTCCAGACTGGGGAAAACTTCTTATTGGAACGATCCATGAAGTCAGAAGTTGAACAAGGTGAAGGCAAGCAAAAATCCAACAGACACAGCACAGCAAACACAGTTTCATCTCCATTCAACAAATCCACAACAGTATGTCAATACAGTTTGTTTCCTTATAAACACAATTTGGCGCGGCACATCCAAACGACACAGAGAAAACTTCCGGAAGATGGCGATCCGGACCAGTTCGCTCTTCTAAACCCGCATTCTCCAGCCCCGAAACTTGGACAATAACTCATATTCAGACTGAAAACATTTTCAGAGCTGACAGCTTCAAAACAAGTAAGTTCAATTGGTGATTTTGAACGCAAGTTTCTGTCACAGGAAACTAATCAAATCCGACTAATATGTCCGGCGGGAAAACGAACGCTAAGCTAACAACAACTACTACTGACCATGACTACACCCCGATGGAAACCTCTGTTAGTAGCGGTCCTGGTAAGAGAAAAAGTTCTCCCGTCACTCCAACTAAGTCCTCTGCTCCGCCACTTTCCAAGATGAAAACCGCCCAAGAGCAATCTTACGACAACTTGGTAGATGCTATCACAAAACTAACCACCAAAGTTGATGATTTTGGAGCGCAGTTAAGGGAGACTGCCACAATGGTAGCCAGCATCACCCGTCTTGTTGAAATTAATACTGCTGACATCAAAAATTGCCAGACCAAACTACAGAGCTTTGAGAGAGACATCCCCAAGCTTATACAAGAAAACGAAGAGCTAAAGGAAAGGATTACTGAGCTGGAGAGGTACAAGAGGCGCTGGAACCTTAAAATACACGGGATCAAAGAAAAGGATAACGAAATGATCCGTGACGAGGTAATCCACATTCTGTCAGAAATTGCACCGCAGTGGGCAACGACCATGGGCACTATTGTTGATAATGTCCACCGCCTGGGAAAACGTGAAAATGGGAGAAACCGCCAGGTTATTCTTCAGTTGTTTTTTTTTTGTTTTTTGTTTTTTTTTGTTACTTATTTGTACCCGTAGGTAGACTTGGTTTGCAGTCTGGTGACAAGCCACCGGCTGCTGGTCGCTGCGTGCGCGAGCGCCCTAAACCTACATGTTTTTGGTATGCGGGAGGAAACCGGAGAAATCCCGGAGTAAACCCGCGCAACACGGGGAGAACATGCAAACTCCACACAGCTCACTGTTGGTCGGGGGCTGGGATCGAACCCACGATCTCATGATCCCCGCGATCCCCCGGCCGAGGGTAAAACTGTGCTGTCACAGTGCTAAACCACTGCTCCACCGTGCAGCCCAGTTTGTCATGAGATACCACTGTGAAGAAATTTGGAGGCTGACCAAAAACTCCAAATTCTGCAGAATAGCCGGGATCCGATTCAAGCAAGATTTCTGTAAAGCCGACAGGGATGCCCGCGCAGCAGCATGGCCACAGATGGAGCAAGCCCGTGCAGCTGGGAAAAACGTCTGGTATAAAGGCCATGTGGGATACATCGACGGTAGAAGAGTCAGCATCTAAGGGTCTGGTTCACAACTATGGCTGAACAAGCACTTTGACTCTTTTGTTCTGTACATGTTGCTAAGCTACTTCAATGTTTACTTTATAGGGAGTCATTTCATAGTCCCCTTTTGAAGTACGCTGTGTTCCTGGCAGCTGTCATTTGGAAATGTTTACATGCTACTTTTACTCAGGTTCCTGAATCTTTTTTTTTGAAGGGTAGATTTATAAGGCAGCTCCTTTTCAGTGCCATTTTGATAATTTGCATTACATATTTTCGATAATTTTATAGATTAGGTTTTTGGATTCTGTCATAACAAGCGTGCAGCTTGGGGGAAAGGAGGAAGGGAAAGGGGAAAGAAAAGGGAAAAAAGGAAAAGAAGGAGAAGGAAAAAAGAGGAAGAAAAAGGAAAAAAGGGAAGGAAAAAAAAGGGGAAAAAGTTATGAGTTAAAACATATATTTAGCAATTTAGTCAGGGGCTTTCTTCAAGTGTACTTGGTCCAAAGTAACAACCTAAACCGTTTATCTACTTGTTATTTTATTTTATTATTATTTTAATTTTTTCCTTATTCTATTTCATCCTTTATGTCTTTTATTACAACCTTTTCTTTTGCATCACTTAATGCTAGGGGTTTACGAGACTCTATAAAAAGAAAGGCTACATTTCTATTCCTTAAAAATGAAAAAGCACATTGTTATCTTATTCAGGAGACTCACAGCAACATTACAGATGAAAAAATGTGGACAAACCAATGGGGAGAAAAAATATACTATAGTCATGGCACAAATAGATCAGCAGGGGTCGCCATACTCCTAAATAACTTTCCTGGGAAAGTAGTTGCAACCAAAAGAGATAACACAGGACACTGGATTATTTGCGTTTTTGAAATACACAAACAATTCTTGATTCTTGTTAACATTTATGGATTTATTAACCACAGTCAGAGCAAACAATTAATTACAGACGTGACTAACATATTGAAGGAATTATCCCAAATATATATCAATCCTGTTTTTGTGTTGGGTGGCGACTACAATATGGTTATGGATGAATGGCTTGACAGGCAACCTTCAAGATTTCCTAATCATCAGTATAATACCACTTTACTAGACTTCTGTAACACGTTTCAGCTTAGTGACGTATGGCGTGCGTTAAATCCAGATACTCAAACCTTTACTTGGTTTAAACCTGATGGCACCATTAAATCGCGATTAGACTACTGGCTTATTTCTGAATTCCAACCTAATATAGACATAAATACCTCAATTTCTGCAGCTCCGCTTACAGATCATTGTATGATCAAGTTAACCATAACTCCCACTAGTGCAGTCAGAAGAAATAAAGGCTACTGGAAATTTAATTCAAATCTTCTAAAACATGACCCTTTCTGTCAGGATGTTAAAAGGACAATCGACAGTATAACTAAAGATACATTATTGTCAACTTACAGGGAGAAATGGGAATTTCTTAAATTTAAAATCCGTCAGATTTCCATTTCATACAGCAAAGTCATAAGCCGAGCCAATAAACAAAAAGAAATGGATATTGTAAAAGAGATCCATTTAATATGCAACAAACATTCCTTATGTGAAGAGGACAAACAAAAACTGATTTTATTGCACTCTTCCCTAGATAACATCTATATTAATAAAGCCAAAGGAGCATATATTAGGTCAAGAGCGAAATGGATAGAGGAGGGAGAGAGAAGCTCAGCATACTTCTGTAGGCTTGAGAAAAGAAGACAAGAACGAAATGCCATTAAGTCTCTTATAATTGATGGTAAAGAATGTACTGATTCTGTGAGGATCTCTAAAGAAATATTTAAATTTTACAGTGAATTATACTCCTCCTCTTACTCACATACTAATGCAGAGGGTTTCTTTGAATCCATTTCAGGACGGATACCGAAAATTGATGAATATTTTAGAAAATCATGTGACGCAGAGATCCAAATGGAGGAAGTTGAGAAAGCTTTAAAATCCTTAGCTCTAGACAAATCACCTGGCTCAGACGGCTTGACAGCCAATTTTTACAGGCACTTCTGGATTAACCTAAAAGACTTATTTTTTAATATGTTAAAGGAAATCCGTGCTACATCAGTTTTACCAAATACTATGAAACAAGGAGTCATCACATTAATTCCCAAACCTGGCAAGGACCCAAAATTGATTGATAATCTCAGACCAATTACTTTACTTCATAATGATTACAAAATTTTAACACATATTTATGCCAACAGACTCAAAACTGGCATCACTGATCTTATCTCAGAGACACAATCAGGTTTTATTAAAGGGCGCTCAATACACAACAATATACGCCTTGTATTGGACTTACTTGACTATAGGGACCTAATTGATGAGGGGTTTATTTTATTTTTGGATTTTTTTAAAGCTTTTGATATGATTGAACACAAATTTATGTTTAGGACCTTAGAGCTTTTTGGTTTTGGGGAGCACTTTTTAGACTTTATAAAACTAATTTACACGGATACCAACAGCTCAGTTCTATCACCACATGGTACCTCCCCTAGATTTTCAATAGGCAAAGGAATAAAACAAGGCTGCCCGATTTCGCCTCTGTTGTTCATTGCAGCAGCTGAAATGCTCTCAATTTTTATAAAAAAAACTCTGACTTTGATAAATTAACAGTATTTGGAAAACAACTAACAATCAGCCAACTGGCTGACGACACAGCCATATTCATGCACAACTCTGATCAAGTCCCTAAAATTCTTAATTATATAGATGTTTTCTCTAAAGCCTCTGGGCTTAAACTGAATCTAGGTAAATGTGAATTATTACCTATTCATGATTGCAGTCTATCAACCATTCATACCATTCCCGTCAAACAAACTGTGAAATATTTGGGCATGCATATCACTAAAGATGCTGATCAATTAGTCAAGCTCAATATATGGAATTGCTTGGAGAAATCAAAAACTTATCTCAACTCCTGGTCTCAAAGAGATATTTCCATCATAGGAAGAACATTTCTGACAAAAATGGAATGCATCTCCCGATTTATTTATCCAGCCCATTCATTACCAATGCCCAAAGATGCCGTTAAAGCCATCAATCAAACCATTTTCAATTATATCTGGAAAGGGAAAACACATTATATTAAAAGAGGTACCATGATTCAAGAATATGAGGAAGGTGGTGTTAAAGCTATAGACTTTGAATGCATTAATGACACCATCAAAATTAACTGGCTGAGACAATTTATTAAACAACCCAAACATTTCTGGTTTCATATTCCCAATGAATTTTTTGCTAAATTTGGGGGCATTGAATTCCTGCTCAGATGTGACTATGACCCAAAAAAGCTCCCCTATAAACTCTCCTCATTTCATCAACAGGTCTTACTATATTGGAGATTGATTTATAAACATAATTTTAGCCCTCATATGACCCCTCTGTGGAATTGTAGATATGTACTATATAAACACAAATCAATATTCCTACAAAACTGGCAAAATAAGGGCATTTGGTCTGTACTACACTTATTAGACAGCACAGGGAGCATTTTAACTTTTGAGAATTTCTGTGCTAAATATAACATAAATGATAAACGAGAATATAACCAAGTAATGGAGGCAATACCTCAGACAGTTATACTAATGGCCTCAACTTTAAATAGATTTGGCTCTTGCCCAAACCTCCCTTTGCTTTTGGTGAATGGTTTCCGCCTAGATGACTCAAAATTAAACAATTTAACGATTAGGAAAATATTTAATAAAGAAATCTTCCCAGCAACAGTTTCTAGAGCTGCTATTCTTAATTTTTTCTCCAAAAAAGAAGCTCAAATTCTAAGATCTAAATTCTTTAAATTTCCTATTTCACCAAAAGCAAAAGAGATCCACTATAAAGTTTTAAATGGAATTTATCCTTCTGCTGAGTTTCTAAGTAAACGCTTTGGCTTTGAGAACAATAACTGTTCCTTTTGTAATGAACATATAGAAAGTACAGATCACATTTTCTTTTACTGTATGTACACCAATGCGTTTTGGGATGATTTTCATCACTGGTTATCTAAACATGTACCAACCCCTGTTTTTAACTGTCAGAATATTTTGTATGGCTTTATTATTAAGAACTCATTGCATGATATGTCTATTAACACCCTCATAATCTTGGGAAAATTTTATGTACACAAAACTAGATTTTTAAAATGCAAACCAAATTTTAATGTACTTCATAAAGAACTCTGCCTTTTTTTCTCATCACTGAAACACATGAAGAAGCGGAATGCTGTGAAACTCCACTGTTTGGTCGATGATCGGAAACTCATGGAAAACCCCTAGAACTCTGGACACTCTGGACTGAAAAGAACCCCCCGTTTCTCTTTTTGTCTACTTTTATTATGCTTTTAGTTACTTTATCTTATTATTATTTACTATTCTTACTACTTTATTTTATCCTTCTTACCTCTTGTAAGACTGTTGACTGAACTACACAATTTAGATAAAAAATTGTTAATTGCCATGTTTATCACCATCTACGTCAAAACTCTGTACTTTCACCTTGTTCTTAATAAAGTTTTGGGAAAAAACAAACAAACATCCAAACGACACACTTCCTGTATCGGTCACATGATTTTTTTCTTAAAGCGATACACGCACCAATAAGGGGTTTCACTCTTGTGCGCTCGGCACAGTGCTGACGTACCAGTGTTGTTCGTCCCATCACTACGTATATCGGCTGCGTGCCCACCAAATGAGCTTTTTGTCGCCAGACCACCCTGAGCATTTCTTTTTTTTCGAGCGATTGTGCACAGCGCTCTGGGGGGGGGGGGGGGGGGGAGGGTCTGTGCCCTGTATCTCAGCACTTCCGCATTTCCTATTGTCAGACTTTTTACTGATTTTTTTTTTTTTTAATATCAGTCTCTAAATAACAATGGACAGGAAACATTTTCTAGCAGCTCTGGATGTAAAATATGATGACATGGAAAGCAGGAGTACCGGCGTCCTATGTCCCGCCCACGCAGCAGTTCTGATTGGCTGCTTGGTCTGGCATTGACGAGCTCAGCTGCTGCAGTCTCTGAAAAGTTGAACTGTTTTCAGCTCTGAGCGCTGCGACAAAAAACGGCCACCGCCGACAGCGTTTCAGTGTTGAGGGCGCTCAACGCTGTAAACGCTGGACTACATAGAGAATGACTGGAAAACAGACGCCCAGAGCGGACAAAACCCTTTTGGTGGACACGCAACCTAGAGTGGAGGGCCGCACAGTTGTAATACGCACCCATAAAGTTGAGGCGAGCTGCAGCGAGACTCTCACAGCTTCCCTCATTTACTACCTAAGATATAAACCCTGTTTAAAATACGAATCCAAAGGGTCCTAAAACCATTAGCAATAATACCGTGGTATTGAGCTGTCCACCGTCACCGCAGGGGAAATTCCTCTACCGTGACAGCCCTACACACACACACACTCTTGTTGTTCTCCTTCATGTTTACAGCCGCTCTTTCACTGTTGCAGTGTCACTCCCACCCATCATATTCTGTGAATTATTCCCATTTTTGAATGCATGCTTTATTATATACTAATGAAGCAAAAAAAAATAAATTTCACACACACACACACACACACACACACACACTGGATATAAAAAGTGTACACATCCCTGTTCAAATGCCAGGTTTTTGTGACATAAAAAAATGAGACCAAGATAAATCATTTCAAAACTTTTTCCTACATTAATGCGACCTATAACCTGTACAACCCAATTGAAAAACAAACTGAAATATTTTAAGGGGAAAAATAAAACGTAAAAAACTTACAATAACCTGTTTGTGTGGGATAACCCCCACAACAGACTGGGACAGGCACAGCGCTCGGCTAGAGCAATTAACAGAACAGTGAAATGTGTGTATTAATGTCAACAGGCAGCCCAGCTTCGTCTAGCTTTTCCCTGCTCACTACTGTGATGTTAATGTGCCATTCATGCATTGTGTTCATGCTTCCTGCCCTTACTGTGTCTATACACTGATAACAATATGTAGATGTGCCTTGTAACCTCTTTGTCCTGCAGCTCCGGAGCAGAGGCGAATTCCGGCCAGCAATCTCCTTATTGTTATGTGTGTCTCTCAAATGCAAATGCCCATACCTACTGCTGTGAATGCCTTTCATGTATTGTCTGTAGTTGGGTATATAAGCTGCATTGCTCTGTAACTCATCCTCTCACTCTTCTACTGCACGCATTGCCTATCTGCTGAGAGCCTGAGGACACACACCAGCCCGCCTGCACAGGGCTGGGGTGAGTCCTATGATGGCGGTATGATTTAATAAACCTACTTAAAACCCTCAGTTCGCTGCCTTATTTTATCATCCGCCACACTGGTGACCCGACGCTGAAAAGAACACGCTGCCAGCGAACGCAGCACCCGGCGGTGATGCTCCGACGACAAGCGAACACAGCAGCCTGACGCAAATGATCTGCCCTCCCTTCTGCTTCAGGGAGACTTCGATGCAGAGCCACTACCAGGCGAACTCTCCGGACATCACCCACGACCAGGAAAGCCGCAGCAAGCTTCATGGTGAGATCTGCACGCCTGAGATCTGCACATCCACGCTGGGACCGGCCACTCTCACAGCTTCTGACACACGATTCTGTGTCTCCACATGAGAGCGCACGCACCTCGTCCTCTCTCCACGACGGCGACCTCCAGGGCCGACGGAGAACGCAGCGCGTGGACCTGAACGCACCATGACCCATCTACAGCAACACATTGAACAGGGATGATTATCGGCGCCGACTACACTGATCTCCAGCAAGCTCCCTGACCCTGGCTCTCCTCTCCAGCAGGCCCACCCACGCACGGAACCCCGGCATACACACCGGGGAGTTACGAGGACGGCACACCACGCACGGGACACATACGGCTCCACAGACCACCATCGTCCTTCGCCGCTGCACACAGAGCCTTCAGGGTTGCTCGTACACCTGAGGCACGCACACAGCTCGCTCACAGGATTTTCTAATGGTCTTAGCCATGGCGCACATAGGGAATTCAGCAGTCTGCGGTCCCCGAGGGCTTTAAGGTTGTGCCCGCACCTAAAGTCAGCACGCCAAGTCCCTTTGCTTTTGTTTTTTTTTTTTTTTTTTCTTACAGCCGCCATGCAGCCTCGCCGCTCCCGTTTTTTTCTTCACGGCCGCTATTAATCCTTGCAGGACTTAATCGCGAGAGGAGTCGGTGACTAATTTTTTTTTTTTCTCTTACAGCCGCTGTCGATTTCCGCACGTTCAACGGGACAGCCCCTCAACATCGCGGATCCACAAGCAATTTTTGCGCAGCCCAGACGATTTCGTCGTCCAGGGCCGGCACTTGCTACCCCCCACCCCCTCCCTCCACCTCCGCCTGCACAGAGCTTTCCCTGCTCGCTGCCAAAGCCGGACTATCGAGGCCTCAGCCGCCTGCTGAGCCCTCTGGGGGGGGGGGGGGAGTAGTGTGGGATAACCCCCACAACAGACTGGGACAGGCACAGCGCTCGGCTAGAGCAATTAACAGAACAGTGAAATGTGTGTATTAATGTCAACAGGCAGCCCAGCTTCGTCTAGCTTTTCCCTGCTCAGTACTGTGATGTTAATGTGCCATTCATGCATTGTGTTCATGCTTCCTGCCCTTACTGTGTCTATACACTGACAACAATATGTAGATGTGCCTTGTAACCTCTTTTGTCCTGCAGCTCCGGAGCAGAGGCAAATTCCGGCCAGCAATCTCCTTATTGTTGTGTGTCTCTCAAATGCAAATGCCTATACCTACTGCTATGAATGCCTTTCATGTATTGTCTGTAGTTGGGTATATAAGCTGCATTGCTCTGTAACTCATTCTCTCACTCTGACGACTGCTTCTACCACTGCTGCTGAGAGCCTGAGGACACACACCAGCCCGCCTGCACAAGGCTGGGGTGAGTCCTATGATGGCGGTATGATTTAATAAACCTACTTAAAACCCTCAGTTCGCTGCCTATTTTATCATCCGCCTCAGTTTGCATAAATATGCACACCCTCTTAAAACTGGGAATGTGGCTGTGATCAGAATTGACCAACTGCATTCAAACTCATGTTAATGGGAGTTAGCACACACCTGCCAGAGCTTCCAAAGCATCAGAGGGATCTCATTGTTCAAAGGTATAAGTCAGGAGAAGGGTACAAAAGAATTTCCAAGGCATTAAATACACCATGGAACACAGTAAAGACAGTCATCATCAAGTGGAGAAAATATGGCACAACAGTGACATTACCAAGAACTGAACGTCCCTCCAAAATTGATGAAAAGGCGAGAAGAAAACTCATCAGAAGGCTGCCAAGAGGCCGACAGCAGCACTGAAGGAGCTGCAGGAATTTCTGGCAAATAATGGCTTTTTAGTACATGCAACAACAATCTCCCATCGAGGGTGGCAAGACGAAAGCCTCATCTTATGCAGAAAAACTTCCACGCCCGGCTACATTTTGCAAAAACACATTTGAAATCTCCCAAACGCATGTAGGAAAATGTGTTATGGTCCAATGAAACCAAGGTTGAACTTTTTGGCCATGAACTTTTGTTCCCCTCACTTCCGGTGCCACATGACTTGGCACTTTTTTTTTTTTTTCTTTTTTACCATCAGTTTTTTTTCTTGCCACAACTTTCTCATCCTTTTACTCCGTATCCATCATGGACGCCAAGCATAGATATCGCCGCACTGGCGTTGATATTAGCCATCTTTCTGCTCATATCGCCAATGACTTCTGACCCAGTGAGTGGAGGAGCGATTGTTTACAGTGGGAGTCAGCTGTGATCATTAAGCTACTCCACGGTGCTAACGCAAAGATCCGATATCCCACAAGAAATCAGGCGAAAATGACGGGGATGTTGAGTGGGAGTGAAGTGACGTGCGAGGACAGTAAGGTAAAGACCAGTCCTTCCATCCATTCTTATGGGAAATGTGAGGTCACTGCTTAACAAGACGGACAAATTGGCAGCTATGTCCTGGTATGAGAGCGTCTTAAGAGAGAATAGCATTATGTTGTTTACTGAAATGTGGCTAACAGAACTAACAACAGATGCTAACAATGGACTGGAGGGTTTTCACTTCATACGGGTAGATCGGACACCAGATAGCGGGAAGAGAAGAGATGGGGGATGATTATGTTTATGAACAACAGATGGTGTAATCCTGGGCACACCATGATTAGAGAACAACACTGCAGCAAGGACACTGAGTTGCTAGCTGTTGGCATGCGACCGGCATACCTCCCAAGAGAAATCTCACATGTAATTGAGATTGTTATTTATGTACCCGCCTCGACAAGCGCTGAGGCAGCATGTGACGTAATCCACTCAGTCACTAGCAGGCTGCAGACACAGCACCAAATGCTCTCCTGCTCATCTCTGGTGATTTTAACCATACTTCACTGTCCTCCATTCTGACCACTTTCACCCAGTATGTCACGTTCCACACCAGAGACAATAAAACACTGGATTTATTTAATGCAAACACCAAGGAGGCTTACACCACATCACCACTCCCCCCTCGGAAGATCGGACCACAAATTGGTTCACCTCCTGTTTGTGTAGAAGCCCCTGGTACACAGACAACCTCCTGTTACCTGCAAAGTGAAGATATGGTCTGAGGAGGCGGAGGACGCTTTGAAGGACTGGTTTGAATCCACTGTATGGGAGCAGCTTTGTGATCCACATGGTGAGGACATTGACAGCCTCACAAACCCATCACAGACTACATCAACTTCTGTGTGGACAACAGCGTACCCACCAAGACCATATGATGTTTCTCAAACAACAAACCCTGGATCAACCCTGAGATAAAGTAATTGCTGAAGGAGAAGAAAAGGATCTTCAGGTTGGGAAACAAGGAGGAGCTGAAGTCCATACAGAGGGAGCGAAGGAGGAAGATCAGAGAGGGGAAGGACAGCTACAGGAAGAAGATGGAGGACAAGCTTCAACAAAGCCTCGAAACCATCTCTGGGCACCAGAATACCTCCTCCCAGGCCACGGGGGGTAGGGAGTGGGTCAACATCCTGAACCTGTTTTTCAACAGGTTTGACCAACCACCCTTTTCTCCGCCTGCCCACCAACCACTGCTGCCTCCACCTTCATCTAGTCCCGCTGTCCATGGCCCTCCCCCCACCCCCCCCATACCCCCCTGCTGTTTTCCACCACAGACCCAACAGCTCCCCCACCCAGCACACAGCCCCCTGCCCCAACCTGACCCTCACTAAGAACCAGGTGAGACCTGAGCTGAGGAAGATGAAGGAGAGGAAGGCTGCAGGTCTGGATGGCATCAACTCAAGGCTCCTCACATCCTGTGCAGACAAGCTGTGTCAGATCGTGGAGCACATCTTCAGCCTGAGACTGAGCCGGAGCTGGGGAGGACACCACAGCCATGGAAAACATCCTGTGTGGTATCCGTACCAAAGACCCCTCACCTCAAGGACCTGAAAAGCTACAGCCAGTAGTGGCCCTTACATCACATTGAATGAAGACCCTGGAGAGACTGCCGCTTGCCCACCTTCGCCCCCTGGTGGGACCAGCAATAGATCTACTTCAGTTTGCCTACCAGCATGGCATCGGGGTGGAGGATGCAGTGATTTTCCTCCTACATCATTCCCTGTCCCACCTGCGGATGCCTGGGACCACCGTCAGGATCATGATCTTTGATTTCTCCTGTGCTTTCAAGATCATCCAACTGGTGATTTTGAGGGACAAGCTGCTGTGCGCAGGGGTGGACCAGCACCTGTCATCATGGGTCCTGGACTACCTCACAAACCGACCACAGTTTGTGAGAACCCAGGATTGTGTGTCTGACACCATCATCTGCAGTACGGGGGGACTCCAGGAAACAGTTCTGGCTCTCTTCCTGTTCACCCTCTACACTGCTGACTTTTCACACAACACACCACACTTCCATCGACAGAAGTTCTCTGACGACTCTGCAATCGTCACCCTCATCTCTGAAGGGGATGATGCAGAGTACAGAGGACTTATTCAGGGTTTTGTGGATTGGTGCCTATGGAACTGCCTCCAGATCAATGCGAGGAAAACTAAGGAACTGGTGGTGGACTGTTGCAGGTGAGGACAACCCCCCACAGCACCAGTAAACATCCACGAACAGACATTGAGATGGTGACATCTTACAAGTACCTAGGTGTTCACCTGAACAATAAACTGGACTGGCCACACAACACCAATGCGCTGAACAAGAGGGGGCAGTGCAGGCTGTTCATCCTGAGGAGACTCAAGTCCTTTGGAGTGCAAGGGGCACTTCTGAAGACCTTCTATGATTTGGCGGTGGCATCAGCCATCACATTTGGAATGGTCTGCTGGGGCAGCAGCATCACAGCAGCCATCAGGAAGAGACTGAACAGGCTTATTAAAAAAAGCTAGCTCTGTACTGGGGCGACGCCTCAACCCAGTGAAGGAGATAGGAGAGAGGAGGATGGTGGCTAAGCTGTCATCTCTGCTGGAGTACGAGTCCCACCCCATGCAGGACACGCTGAATGCACTGAGGAGCTCATTTAGCGGTAGGCTGTGCCATCCTAGGTGCACGATGGAGAGGTTCCACAGGTCTTTCCCACCTATGGCTGTCAGACTTTTTAATCTAACCAGAGCTGCTCGTAGAGGTCGTATTAAATGTACTAAACTTAACAACTTTGAACAATAAAGATTGTTCCTTCTGATACACAACTAGGACAATCACAGTCATTGCTGAGGGTGGCAACAACACTGATGCAAATGTGAAATATACTGTCAAGGCATACAGACATGGACAAAATTGTTGGTACCCCTCTTTAATGAAAGAAAAACCCACAATGGTCACAGAAATAACTTGAATCTGACAAAAGTGGTAATAAATAAAAATTCTATGAAAATTAACCAATGAAAATCAGACAGTGCTTTTGAATTGTGGTTCAACAGAATTATTTTAAAAAACAAACTCATGGCATCTGGACTTCCGGGAAGATGGCGGAGAGACATAACGCTTAAACAGAGAGCTCTCCCTAGCCGGATTAAAAATCATCGGTAAATGGCCAACTCGACATAAGCGGATCAATAAACTAAGGGATGAAAACACGAAGGAGCCGGGCACAAGGACAAAAGCAGAGTAAAATTAAAGAATTCCTCTTCAACAACGCAGGAGAAACCGCTGAACACGGGGCCCAAAAAAACGAGGTGACTGCAGCAGAGAAAATGGAGGACACACTCGATACCATGAACACTGGCATCGCCAGTTTGGGTAAAGAGTTGAGAGACTTCAAACGGCAGCTACAACAGGATTTAGCGGCTCTTAAGGAGGAGCTGAAAAAAGAGATTAAGGAGGAAATTATGGGCCTCCGAAGAGAAATGGAGCGCAAGCTAGCAGAAAACATGGAGGAGCTGCGCTCCCAGCGGGCGTGTATGACAGAAGCGCAGGCCCGAATATCAGAGCTGGAAGATTGGAATAGCGAGGCAAGCGAACAGCTGCAGACCCTGACGGCACAAATGCAGAGGATGCAGGAGAAAGTAACCGACTTGGAGATCAGGTCCAGACGGGGCAATATACGCATCTTCGAGATCCTGGAGGGCATTGAAGGCAACTCGATGACGAAATTCATGGATCAGTTCTTAAAAAAAGAGCTTGAGCTGCCCAGCGAAGCGGATCTGCAGATTCAACGAGCGCACAGAGCCTCGGCACAGAACCCAAACCCACGCTCTACACCCAGGTCAGTTGTGGTAAACTTTCTGAAATATGATGTAAAGGAAAGAATCCTGACGCGTGCGTGGAAAAAAAAGATACGAATCGGCGACAAGCAGATATTCTTTGATCATGACTACCCGGCAGAAATTGTGCAGCAGCGGAAGAAATATGCCAACATTAAAAAAACGCTGAAAGAAAAAAAAATTAGATTCCAAACGCCGCTAACGAAGATGAGGATTCATTGGGAGAACGGCATGAGGACATACAACACAGCCAGAGAGGCAGCGCAGGACATGATGGAGCGGGGCCTTGAGGTGTACGTGCCGGAGGAAACGGTAGGAGCAGCGGCGGCCCTGAACGCATCACGACAGCCGGAGTGGAGGCAAGTGATCGGCAAAAGACGGGGGGAGACGTGGAGCAGCGGGCCCAGGAAAGACTACAAGGCTTTCAACTGAAAGCCTAGATTATAACAAAGATTAAGAAAGACACAGAAGAAATGAAGGCCAAGAAGACAAGGTAAAAGAGAAACAGACGGCTAGGAGAGGTTTAAGTGATATTTGTTGGACATTTCTAGGCTAATGACTATTTCTTGGATAGTAAATACAGGTCTAGGGAGGGCCCTACACTCGGTGAGGACATTCCCTCCACCCACCAACAGGGACCAGTGGGCAGAAGAAAGGCCCAAAGTACGGAGGTCGAGATTTTTTAATGTGTTTTTATATAAATATGTGTTATTTTTGTTGTTAAAGGGGCTAGGAGCACAAGTTAAAAAATGGAAAAACATGATTATGGGTAAAAATCTTAAGATAATAACACTAAACGTGAATGGTCTGAACTCACCTGTTAAAAGGGAAAGAATAATAAGAAAATTCAAGAAGGAAAAAGCCGAAATTATATTTATGCAAGAGACACATTTTGAGCAAGACAGAACATGTGAAACTAAAGAGATTTGGCTATAAGAACTCCTACTACAGTTCATTTAAGGGAGGAACTAAAAGGGGGGTTATGATACTAATCTCAAATAAAATACAATTTGAATGTGAACAGGAAATCCAGGATAAAGAAGGCAGGTATGTAATAATAAAGGGTAGAATAGATGGAATGCAGATCACATTAGTGAACATCTATGCCCCACCAGAAAGTGACAAGGGTTTTTTTCAACATCTGTTTGATCTCATAGCAACACACAGTGAAGGAGTCCTAATTTGTGGAGGAGACTTAAATGCTGTCATGGATCATGAAATTGATACAACAAGTGTTAAGAAGACAAAAAAAAACATGTAACAAAGTTCATAAGAACCTCACTGGCAGAAATGGGTATGGTAGACATTTGGAGGGACCTGCACCCACTCGAAAAAGACTATACACATTATTCAGCAGCCCATAAAGTACACTCTAGAATAGATTACTTCCTTATGAATGAAGGTGACAGACACAGGGTAAGAAATTGTTGGATTGGAGGGGCAGAAATATCAGATCATAATCCTATATACATGGAAATAAATTTAAACAACAGAAAACGACAAACAACATGGAAACTTAATGTAGGACTGTTAAATGATGATAAAATGAAAGAAAGAATAAAAGTAAACATAAATGAATATATCCAAGAGAATGACAATGAAGAAGTGGACCCAACAATACTATGGGATGCACTAAAAGCCGTGTTAAGAGGTAAATTAATTGTTGAAACAGGAAAAGCAAATAAGACTAAACTGGAAGCATATGAACAAAGATGTGAGAGACTGAGGGAATTAGAACATAAACATCAAAGCACAAATGACCCAAAAATATATCAAGAAATTAAAGAAGAAAAAATAAAGATAAAAGAAACACAAATGGATGAAACTGAAAGGAAAAATAGATATCTAAAGCAAAAATATTATGAAACGGGACCAAAAGCCACAAAACTGCTGGCAAAACGGTTAAGAAAACAACAAACAATGAATAATGTATACAAGATTAAAGACCCCACCACAAATAAAACCACAGTTAACCCAGAAAACATCGAAGAAATATTCCATAATTTCTATCAAGAACTATACTCGCAACCTGAAGAAACAAATACTAAAGATATTAAAAAATTTCTATGCACATTGGACTTGCCATCAATAGGAAATCAACAAAATGAAAAGCTAACAGCAGAAATAACAACACAAGAGATTAGAGATGTGATTAAGTCACTTAAAAACGGTAAATCACCAGGTAGTGATGGATACCCCTCTGAGTTTTATAAACTGTTTATAGAAGAACTCACGCCACAGCTTCTAAAGTCATTTAATTGGACGTTGAACAACAACAAAATACCTCCATCATGGAACGAAGCCATTATTTCAGTCATTTTAAAGCCAGGGAAAGATAGAGAACAATGCGGAAACTATAGGCCAGTCTCTTTATTAAATGTGGATTATAAAATATATACAACAATTATATGTAAACGAATAAAGACATTCTTGACGGAATTGATAGAAGATGATCAAACTGGTTTCATAGAGGGACGCCAAACACATGACAATATCAGGAGAACATTTTATACATATAATTAATCAAATACATAAAGAAAAGAAAAGCGCAGTAATAATGAGTTTAGACGCAGAAAAAGCATTTGACAGGGTTACCTGGAAATTCCTATATAGTGTGCTGGAACGCTTTGGATTTAACGAAAAATCAGTACAATGCATAAGGACGCTGTATCAAGAACCTGTGGCAAGAATCAAGATAAACGGTAGCTTAACAGACAAAGTAAATATACAAAGATCAACTAGGCAGGGATGCTGCTTATCGCCCACCTTGTTTGCTCTGTTCATAGAGCCACTGGCTCAAGCGATACGACAAAATAAGAAATTAAAAGGTGTAACAATAAAGGGGGCGGAACACAAGATTGGGCTATTTGCAGACGATATTATAGTTTACCTTGAACAACCAGATGAATCAATAATGGAAATGATGAACTTGATAGAAAATTTTGGAAAATTATCAGGATACAAGATAAACATAACAAAAACACAAATACTGACATTCCACTATAACCCTCTAGACCAGATAACTGATAAGATCAAACTAAACTGGAAACAAAAAGAAATAAAATACCTTGGAGTGAACATACCTAAAGATCTAAGCAAAATCTATAAAGCAAACTATGACAGGTTGGAACAAGAAATAAAAAAAGATATTGATAGATGGTCAATCTTAAATATGGATCTGAATTCAAAAATTGAGACAGTCAAAATCAGCATACAACCTAGATTACTTTACCTCTTCCAGGCTCTACCAACAGAGATTCCAGATGCCCAATTCTCAAAGTGGGACAGGATGATATCGAGATTTGTTTGGGGAGGTAAAAAACCAAGAGTGAAATATAAAACTCTCCAGTTACCAAAAGAGAAAGGAGGCATGGGCCTACCGAGTCTAAAAGAATATTACTACTCGGCACAAATAAGATATATCATATGTTGGTGCGACGAGGGATATGAGGCAAAATGGAAAGAAATGGAAAAGGAAATTGAGGGACTCCCAGTACAAAGCATAATAGGAGATAAAGATGCATATAAGCAAATCAAACAAATAGACCCAATCACTAAATTTACTTTAGAACTGTGGTATAAAATAGTACAAAAGTATAATATAAAGGAAGACATAAAACTATTGAAATGGGTAGCATTTGACAGTCAGTTTGAACCGGCAAAACAAGATAGGGGATACAAAAATCTGGTGAACAAGGGAATCACAGCATGGGGCAATATCGGAAAAAAAGATCTCGGGAACTTTGTAAACATCAGGAGAAAATTTAAACTAGAAAGATCGGAATTCTTCAGATATCTGCAGATGAGAGACTATTATATGAAGAAGATTAGGCATAACCTCCAAACAGATGTGAGCGAGATTATACAATTCATTTTAAGCTCATATACAGGAAATAAAACAAGAATTATTTCAAAGCTATATCAGAAACTTATGGCAAACAATCATTCAAGTAACTATATAAAGGAGAAATGGGAGAAAGAGCTCAATTTAAACATAACAGAAGAAAGCTGGCAGGAAATATGGAAAACACAACACACATCAACAAATTCAAGAACATGGAGGGAATTTGGATGGAAAAACCTGATTCGCTTTTTCATTACACCACAGATTCAAGGAAAATATACAAATACCCAATCTTTATGCTGGAGGGGATGTGGGGCTCAAAATGCAGACCACTCACATATGTTTTGGAAATGCTGCAAAATCTCATCATTCTGGAAATCTATGCATGTGACAATACAGAGGATATTAGGATATAATATACCAATGAACTGTAACCTGATGTACCTATGTGATCTTAAAAGAGACAATGTTATACAGGCTGAGGACAGATATCTAGTTAAAATCTTGTTGATTGCATGTAAAAAAACAATCACAAAAAAATGGCGATCAGAAGTTCTTCCTGACCAAGAGCAATGGACTGACATTATTGAGGACATACGTATGATGGAAAAACTAACATATCGACAAAGAATGCAAGAAGGACTGTGGGAAAAAAAATGGCGAAAATGGACACACTACAAAGTGCAACAACGAGACAGATATTGAAAGAATAACCAAAGACGCTGGAAAAACCAGAAGAA
Organism: Pholidichthys leucotaenia; assembly: GCA_020510985.1. NCBI lineage: Eukaryota > Metazoa > Chordata > Actinopteri > Cichliformes > Pholidichthyidae > Pholidichthys > Pholidichthys leucotaenia. The sequence goes on from CM035841.1 coordinate 92,175,870, forward strand.
TTAAGAAATGGAAACTAAAAACTTGATGCTCCAACATTTGCCCCCCCCCTCCCTTTTTTTTTTTCTTTTTCTTTTTTTACTCTAGCCCCTTTGTTTTTTTAAATGTAGACTGTGATCTGAATGCAATATATATAATGAAAAATGAATAAAAATCTTAAGTTACAAAAAAAAAAAAAAACAAACTCATGAAACAGGCCTGGACAAAAATGATGGTACCCCTAGAAAAGTTTGAAAATAATGTGACCATAGGGACATGTTCAACCAAGATGTATCCTCTAATTAACATCACAGGTGTCTACAAACTTGTAATCAGTCAGTCGGCCTATTTAAAGGGTGAATAGTAGTCACTATGCTGTTTGTTGACATGGTGTGTACCACACTGAACATGGACCAGAGGAAGCAAAGGAGAGAGTTGTCTCAGGAGATTAGAAAGAAAATTATAGACAAGCATGTTAAAGGTAAAGGCTTTAAGACCATCTCCAATCAGCCTGATGTTTCTGTGACTACAGTTGCACATATTATCACCTCCGCCAAGGAGGTTATGTTTTCATCGCCGTTGGTTTGTCTGTCTGTTTGTTTGTTTGTTAGCAAGATAACTCAAAAAGTTATGGACGGATTGTCATGAAATTTTCACAGATTGTCAGAAATGGGGTATCCTACAGATGATTACATTTTGGTGGTGATCCAGATCACCGTCCAGAAGAAAACCGCCATTACGCAAAATGCCATTTTCGTCAATAACTACTGAACCACTAATCCTATCGTTGTGAATCCAATTGCTAGTCATATGTTTTCATGGTCAAGGAATCTGAAAACGTACACACAAACACTGTATGGGGGGGAATTGTGGTGCTAAACCGCCATTACGGAAAATGCCATTTTCGTCAATAACTACTGAACCACTAATCCTATCATTGTGAATCCAATTGCTAGTCATATGTTTTCACGGTCAAGGAATCTGAAAACGTACACACAAACACTGTATGGGGGGAACTGTGGTGCTTGGCGGAGGTCTGCGCTCTCCGAGTGCTTTTCTAGTTCAGAAATTTAACATCACAGGTGTCTACAAACTTGTAATCAGTCAGTCGGCCTATTTAAAGGGTGACAAGTAGTCCCTATGCTGTTTGTTGACATGGTGTGTACCACACTGAACATGGACCAGAGGAAGCAAAGGAGAGAGTTGTCTCAGGAGATTAGAAAGAAAATTATAGACAAGCATGTTAAAGGTAAAGGCTTTAAGACCCTCTCCAATCAGCTTGATGTTTCTGTGACTACAGTTGCACATATTATTCAGAAATTTAAGATCCACGGGACTGTAGCCAACCTCCCTGGACGCGGCCGCAGAAGGAGACGGATAATACGAATGGTAACAAAAGAGCCAAGAACAACCTCTTAACACATTCATGGTGAACTCCAAGGTCAAGGTACATCAGTGTCAGATCGCACCATCCGTCGTTGTTTGAGCCAAAGTGGACTTCATGGGAGACGGCAAAGGAGGACACCACTGTTGAAAACAAATCATAAAAAAGCCAGACTGGAATTTGCCAAACTGCATGTTGACAAGCCATAAAGCTTCTGGGAGAATGTCCTGTGGACAGACGAGACAAAACTGCAACTTTTTGGCAAGGCACATCAGCGCTATGTTCACAGACGCAAAAATGAAGCATACCAAGAAAAGAACACTGTCCCTACTGTGAAACATGGAGGAGATTCTGTTATGTTCTGGGGCTGCTTTGCAGCATCTGGCACAGGGTGTCTTGAATCTGTGCAGGGTACAATGAAATCTCAAAACTATCAAGGTATTCTAGAGAGAAATGTGCTGCCCAGTGCCGGACAGCTTGGTCTCAGTCGCAGGTCATGGGTCTTGCAACAGGAAAATGACCCAAAACACACAGCTAAAAACACCCAAGAATGGCTAAGAGTGAAACATTGAACTGTTCTAAAGTGGCCTTCTATGAGCCCTGATCTAAATCCTATTGAACATCTGTGGAAGGAGCTGAAACATGCCGTCTGGAGAAGGCGCCCTTCAAACCTGAGACAACTGGAGCAATTTGCTCATGAGGAGTGGGCCAAAATACCTGCTGAGAGGTGCAGAAGTCTCACTGACAGTTACAGAAATTGTTTGATTGCAGTGATTGCCTCAAAAGGTTGTGCAACAAAATATTAAGTTAAGGGTACCATCATTTTTGTCCAGGTCTGTTTCATGAGTTTGTTTTTAAAAGTAATTCTGTTGAACCACAATTCAAAAGCATTGCCTGATTTTCATTGGTTAATTTTCATAGAATTTTTATCTATTACCACTTCTGTCAGATTCAAGTTATTTCTGTGACCATTGTGGGTTTTTCTTTCATTAACAGAGGGGTACCAACAATTTTGTCCACGGCTGTACAGTATATTAATATTCTGCAGGGTAATTTAAAAAACCGTAATGCTGTTTATTCCATCTAGCTGCAAGGCTCCTGCACTATGTATATATCTGTGTACCTATGTATATTGATCTACTGCTTTGGCTAACCAGTTCTTATTATCTTATTAACTATTGCTTTGAGTGCTGCTATCCTATTGCTGCTGTCATCCTGGAATTTTCCCACTGTGGGACTAATAAAGGCTTATCTTATTTTATAATTCCAAAAGGTATATTTGGCACAAACACAACACTGCTCATCACCAAAAGAACACCATACCCATAGTGAAGCATGGTGGTGGAAGCGTCATGCTTTTGGGTGTTTTTTCTTCAGCTGGAACTGAGGCCTTATTCAAGGTGGAGGGAATTATAAACGGTTCCAAATACCAGTCAGTGTTGGCACAAAACCTTCAAGCTTCTGCTAGAACGGTGAAGAGGAACTTCACCTTTCAGCACAACAATGACCCAAAGCACACATCCAAATCAACAAAAGAATGGCTTCACCAGAAGAAGATTCAGGTTTTGGAATGGCCCAGCCAGAGTCCAGACCTGAATCCGATCCAACATATGTGGGGTAATCTGAAGAGGGCTGTGCACAGGAGATGCCCTCACAATATGACAGATTTGGAGCATTTTTGCAAAGAAGAGTGGGCAAATATTGTCACATCAAGATGTGACAGTGATAAACTCCTACCCAAAAAGACTGAGTGCTGTAATAAAAACCAAAGGTCCTGCAACGAAGTATTAGTTTGAGGGCGTGCATATTTATGCAACCAGGTTATTCTAAGTGTTTATTTTTCTCCTTAAAGGCCAAATGTCACGTAACAGGGTACTTTAAATATCTTGAAACTAGATATAAAAGGGAACCGATCCGTTCGGGTCTTGGTGCATATGCTTCAGTAACAACGGAATATTTGTTAATTTAAAACTGCCGCGCTTGGCCTGACACGGCCCCTGGAATCGCCTGGGGAAGAAGGCGGAAGTGACGAAATCGATTGTACCCTAGTTTGATGCTTGGGGTATTTCAATTGATTGTTTATATGGAGACTGGAAGGTTGAAGTGAGCAACAAGAAAGAAAAAATTGGATATTTCACCCATACCTTAAAACGGGACTATCAGGGACAGCTGGGTAATAAGGGACACTTCTCTGGGAAATGTTTTCATACCTGTCAAGTGAGACGTTTTCGCCGTACTTCAACACCGTAAAAAGCGGCTATAAGGAACGGCGGAGCAACAAGGCACACCTCTCTGGGATCTCTGTTCCGCAACCGCTGCACAGCTCAACGTGTTAAACCATTGTCCTAATGACTTCTCATGGTAGTGAGAATAGCTGACGCTGAGCGATCAGCCCGCCCAGACAATTAAACTAATGAGTGACTCCACACTTCGAACAGTAGTGAGAATAGCTCCCGCTGAGCGATCAGCCCGCCCCAGCTGTGAGTGATCACACACAGGAGTGCTCCTCAAGACACTCAGTTTTTTTTCCAGTATATTTTTTCTTTTGGGCGTACAGAAATGGCAATACGCCCGTTTTTGCTAAAATTGCATTTTCCCCGTATTTTCCTTAAAATATTTGACAATAACAACACGAACTACATTTAAAACATTTCCCAGAAAAGTGTCCCAAACCACTCTGCCGTCTCCCACAGCCGCGCTTGGCACCAAAATACGGCGAAAACGTCTCCCTTGACAGGTATGCGCCTCCATTTTCATATTGATCTGGTCAACTTCTTGACAGCAGCGGCTCTCCTCCACTGTAATAATAATGGCTTCCGAAAAATCAATATTTATGGGGCGCCCTCGACAGACCCCCTCTGGCTTCGCAATTCTGGAGGCGATTAATGTCCAGTTCAATGACATTTTCCACTGGTTCTGCTCTCTGGTCATCGTTGGAACTGTTGTCATCAGACAAAGCATCTGATTCCGTCTCGGACGGCTCGAACCTGTAAGGTTCTATGCCTCTGTCACTGTCTGAACCACTGACAAAAAAAAAAGACAAAAAAAAAAGACAAAACTAAACTAATTTGTTCACAATCGCTGTCACTTTCCGTCATGATTGTCCAATGTTGATAAGTGTGAATGTGGATAGGCAGGGCAGCCAGGGTACAACTGGTGATGTCAAAAACATGGGCGTGGTCTGGACTGGCTGTCACAAGCCAGCAAGCAAGGTGGGGCCTTCACCTGGTGTATTTTGTGCAATTATGTAAATACAGGTGGGTGATTTGGTCTCCGGTATGAATATTTGGTTTAAGCTATGTGTATTTTATCTAAATTCGTTGTCATTTAGAAAAAAAAATTACGTGACATTTGGCCTTTAAAAGATTTCAGTTTGTTTTTCAATTGGGTTGTACGGGTTATAGGTCACATTAATGGTGGAAAAAGTTTTAAAATGATTTATCTTGCAGTCATTTTTTTTTTTTACATCACAAAAACCTGGCATTTGAACAGGGGTGTGTAGACTTTTTATATCCAGTGTGTGTGTGTGTGTGTGTAATTTTGTCTTGCTTTATAACCGTTTTAGTTTTATGTACTTTGACTTTTTTTAATTAAATTAAACTGGTGTCCATGTAGGTGGCAAGGAAAGTTTATCTGTATCGCACATTTCGTGTACAAGACAATTCAAAGTGCTTTACATAAAAAAACATTAACGCATTAGAGCAAGTTGCAAAAGGAATACTTAAGAATTAAAAAGCAAACTCAGAAGTAAATTAAAGAAAAACAATAGCAAGCTAAAATAGAGCATGAGTGAAATAAAAATTTACAGTGCATTGTAGGAGATTCACAATTGTTCTACTGAAAGGCCATGGAAAATAGGAGAGTTTTTAACCTGGATTTAAAGCAACTGAGAGTTTCAGCAGCCCTGATGCTTTCTGGGCGTTTGTTCCATATGCAGCGTAGTACACCGCAACAGTGGGTGTAGACTGTGAAGAAGGAGCAAAAAAATTCTTGGTCACCAACGATTTTATTTATTTACAGTAGTATTACTTTTTGAATATCGTGATATAGATCAGTGGGTGGCAGTGTCACCATTCTCCAGCCAAGTAGGCGGCAGTAGTGGCCGACACTGAAACAGCAAAGGTTTTGGCTCCGTTTCTGCTTCCAAAAGACTTTTCTTCTCCACCGCTGCTGCTCATCACGGCTGGCTGCCCCCAGATGAAAATTCACAGAATAGGAATGTGGGACTAGAATGTTCTGAATGAAGCTTTAGGAAATTAGGAATCACTTTATAAATCACTGGATTGAAAATGTACTTGTACATGTACAGACTGGATCCTGGGGTCCACTTTGACCTGTATTCGCTGTTAAAATGACCAACACTAAAATCACAGCAAGCAGATCAAACAGCTGCAGGAGTGTTGCATAAAAGTTCCATCAAGACAGCCTCCAATCCAGCCTCGTGGCTCTCTGCAGATTTTATGGAGCAAAATCCTCCAAGAGTCTCTTTTCTAGCGGGTCTTATCCCATTGTAGTTTCACATGGTTACTGGACACTCCGTTCCCAAATCACAACGTACCTTAGACGTTCCGTACCTACGTAATTAAATACTTATCAAACCAAACTGTTGTGGTGGCTTATCAACATCAAAATGTGATTCAAAACAGAAGCTGACTTCATTAAGGCTGAAATTAAACTCTCAAAAATGTCATGACAATCAGTGGCATCAGAGCAGCAGCTGATTTTAATTAACGACGCACTGATGGCAGGGCAGGCAGACCCAGCTTTCCATTTTACATTCTTGTGCCACTTCTTCATAAAGAAAGTCAAGTAGTTTCCCTACAGATGAGATTAGTTAGTGAAAATAAACTCAAACGGTACCAACGCAAAACATGAACCAGAGTGCACAAAGCCATCTTTGATCTTTGGGACCAGTATGAAGATGGGTTCAATCCCAGCCCCCGACCAACAGTGATCTGTGTGGAGTTTGCATGTTCTCCCCGTGTCTGCGTGGGTTTACTCTGGGATTTCTCTGGTTTCCTCCCACATGCCAAAAACATGCAAGTTGGGTTAATTGGCATCAAACTGGGGATTCTAAATTGTCCTTAGGTATGACTGTGAGACTGAATGGTTGTCTGTCTGTCTGTGTTGGCCCTGCGATGGACTGGCGATCTGTCCAGGGTGTACCCTGCCTCTCACCCAAAGATGCTGGGATAGGCTCCAGCCCCCCCCCCCCCCGCGCGACCCGAAAAGGATTAAGCGGAAGAAGATGGATGGATGAAGATGGGATACAAACAGCCTCCCAGTTGCTGAAGATCTGCGGGAAAATCTATGGACCAACCGAGGGAGCTGAACAATATTTTATATGGTGTGATCTGAGATCTTTGCTGTTGTTAATTCTTTTTTCTGTTTTGAATCGCATTTTGATGTAAAAAATAAACCACATCATTTTGGTTTGGAAAGTATTTAATTCCGCGGGTACGGAACTTCTCGGGTACGTTCAGTTGTGATTTGGATACGGAGTGAGTTAGGACGGAGTGTCCTGGTACTGTTTCACATACCTGTTGTTGTTCGGAGCTCCATGAAATCCAACAGTTTCTTCTGACTTTCCACCTTTTCTTTGTCCTGTTGGAGGGTTTTTTCAGCCTCTCTGTGCGTTTCTTCCTCAGCAGCAGTTTGTCTCTCTCTGATAATATGAACACGTTGTTGCTTCACTAAATAAAACGATGATCTGATTCCCTGCATGGTTTAAACCGAACCACCGACACAAGCTAAGCTAACTCTTCTTCTTCTTCGGATTTTCTTCTTCTTCTTCTGATGTTTTATGGCGGTTGGCAAACAGCTTGTAGGTGCATTACCGCCACCTTCTGGAATGGAGTGTGATTCAAAATGGCATTACCCTCCTCGGTTCAGGTTACTTTATTTGTACGTAGGTAGATTTGTTCTACCTACGGGTACCTATAGGTAGAGTTCCTATATCCTTGAAATTAGTCCTGTTGCCCTACTAATCCTAAAAACTGCCTTATAGACCACATCCCCTGAACTTCTCTGCAAAATCTCTTTCATACTGAGTTGAGTTTTGTTCCTGTATAGATTGTCCACCAATGCCAACCGTGCAAATTCATACTTGGGGCAGTGCATAAATGTATGTTCAACTGTTTCATAGTTTCCACAATAATCACATTTCCCATTTGGGTGTTTTTTCATTATAGCTAATGTACTATTCAGCCCTGTGTGACCTAATCTTAACCTGGATATGATGTCCTCCCCCTTCCTACTCCTGTGAACTTCTCTAGCTCCCCCTAATTTCTTTTGTATGCCATACAGGCTCCGTCCTTTACTTCTTTTGTCCCACTCTTCCTGCCACTTCTTTTTAGTTTGTGTTTTGATAATGCTCTTGACCTCTGCTTTGCTGTATTTCACATTCCAACTAACCTGACTCAACCTAGTTGCCCTTTTTGCACATTTATCTGCTAGCTCGTTCCCCTCCACTCCAATGTGCGCTGGGATCCAAATGAACCTAATGTCCACACCTGCCTTTGAGATTCTCCCTACTGAATGTACTATTTCCATCACCAAATCCTGTCTTGACTCTGAATGCATATGCCCGACACTTTCCATTGCACTGCTAGAATCAGACCCTATCAAAACCTTTCGGGGCTTTACTTCTTCCACCCAGCCCAACGCCAAACAGATTGCACAAAAGCTCCCCAGTATACACAGCCAAGTCATCACTAACCCTTTCCTTCTTCATGACATCTAATTCTGGAATGATGAATGCTATTCCCACAATGTTCTTCGTTGATTTAGATGCATCCATGTAAATCTTTATAAAGTCAGGATAGCTACCGTCTAAATAGTTATTGACCTCCCTCTTGTTTATCCTCCCTCTTATATCATTTGTCAAAAGTCTAAAATCCACCTTTACTTCTTCCAGACACCATGGTGGTTCTGCAGAAAGAGGAACTGTTGGACATACTGCTTTATTAGCAACCCTTAGCTCCCTGACTTTATTCTCTATTGTCCATCCAAAGCTTCTCATTTGTCTCTTTTCCTTCTCTTGGCAAGGTTTCAGTACATTGTGTACTGGGTGACTGCCACTAAATCCTCTGATGTTGGCCCAGTATGTAGCTGCTATTTGAGATCTTCTTAACTCCAGAGGCATCTCACCCATCTCCACCTGGAGTGCTGCTACTGGAGTAGTTTTTATGGCCCCACAACATAACCTCAGAGCTTGGTATTGAATTACATCCACTTTTTTCAATGATGTTTCTGACGCTGATCCATACATAACACACCCGTAATCAAACACTGACCTACAGTGGGGCAAAAAAGTATTTAATCAGCCACCAATTGTGCAAGTTCTCCCACTTAAAAGATGAGAGAGGTCTCCAATTTTCATCATAGGTATACCTCAACTATGAGAGACAAAATGAGGAAAAAAAATCCAGAAAATCACATTGAAGGATTTTTAATGAATTAATTGGTAAATTCCTCTTTAAGATAAGTCTTTGGTCACCTACAAACAAGCAAGATTTCTGGCTCTCACAGACCTGTAACTTCTTCTTTAAGAGGCTCCTCTGTCCTCCACTCATTACCTGTATTAATGGCACCTGTTTGAACTCATTATCAGTATAAAAGACACCTGTCCTCAACCTCAAACAGTCAGACTCCAAACTCCACTATGGCCAAGACCAAAGAGCTGTCAAAGGACACCAGAAACAAAATTGTAGACCTGCACCAGGCTGGGAAGACTGAATCCGCAATAGGTAAGCAGCTTGGTGTGAAGAAATCAACTGTGGGAGCAATTATTAGAAAATGGAAGACATACAAGACCACTGATAATCTCCCTCTATCTGGGGCTCCACGCAAGATCTCACCCCGTGAGGTCAAAATGATCACGAGAATGGTGAGCAAAAATCCCAGAACCACACGGGGGAACCTAGTGAATGACCTGCAGAGAGCTGGGACCAAAGTAACAAAGGCTACATCAGTAACACACTACGCCGCCAGGAACTCAAATCCTGCATTGCCAGACGTGTCCCCCTGCTTAAGCCAGTACATGTCCAGGCCTGTCTGAAGTTTGCTAGAGAGCATTTGGATGATCCAGAAGAGGATTGGGAGAATGTCATATGGTCAGATGAAACCAAAATAGAACTTTTTGGTAAAAACTCAACTTGTCGTGTTTGGAGGAGAAAGAACACCATACCTACTGTGAAGCATGGGGGTGAAAACATCATGCTTTGGGGCTGTTTTTCTGCAGAGGGACCAGGACGACTGATCCGTGTAAAGGAAAGAATGAATGGGGCCATGTATCGTGAGATTTTGAGTGAAAACCTCCTTCCATCAGCAAGGGCGTTGAAGATGAAACGTGGCTGGGTCTTTCAGCATGACAATGATCCCAAACACACCACCCGGGCAATGAAGGAGTGGCTTGTGAAGACTTAAAGAAAACTTTTGGCCTCTGTCATTGCCAACAAAGTGTATATAACAAAGTATTGAGATGAACTTTTGTTATTGACCAAATGCTTATTTTACCGAGGAATTTATCAATTAATTCATTAAAAATCCTTCAATGTGATTTTCTGGATTTTTTTTTTCTCATTTTGTCTCTCATAGTTGAGGTATACCTATGATGAAAATTGGAGACCTCTTTCATCTTTTAAGTGGGAGAACTTGCACAATTGGTGGCTGACTAAATACTTTTTTGCCCCACTGTAACTAACGCCGCATATAATGTTTTTAAAGCACCTCTACTTGCTCCCCATTCTCTTCCCCTCAAACATCTCATAATATTTAAAACCTTCTTAGATTTTGCCACAATTTTCTCAACCTGAATCTTCCAAGAGCAACCCTTATCAAACCACACCCCCAAATACTTGAAACACTCCACAGTTTCTATGTTTTGATCATATATTTTTAAGATCAACTTGATTGTTTAATCTCTTCCTTGTGAAGACCACAGCCTAAATGATAGATTTTTCCCTCTTGTCCACATAGCACCATCATCTGCAAACAAAGAGACACCAACAGAACCCTTAACTCTAGAAAAAATGTCATTGATAATGACTGATAATAAAATGGGACTAATAATACTGCCTTGTGGGGTTCCATTTTCTATCATTTGGCTTGAGCCATACTGCTTCCCTATTCTTACCGCAATTTTCCTGTCACTCAAAAATTTTTTAATCCATCTTTTCATTCTCCCTCTAATGCCTAGCTTATGTAGTTTGATAATCAGCTCCTCCTTCCACATCATGTCATACGCCTTCTCAACATCCAAAAACACCGCAATCACACTTTCCTTATTCGCTTCCTTGCCTTCCTAACCTCATGTTCCAAACAGACAGCAGGATCGGTAGTACTTCTCCCTTTTCTAAATCCGCTTTGGTAACTTTTTAATGCCTCTCTAGACTCCAGATAATATGTTAACCTCTCATTAATCATTTTTTTCCATAGTTTTACCAACATGGGATGTTAAAGTGATTGGTCTGTAACTCTCACCTAAACCTGGATTTTTACCTGGCTTACATATTGGAACAACAACCGCTTCTTTCCATGAAGTAAGCAATATCCCTTCTTCCCAAACCTTCTTGTACAACTTTAATAATATCTTTTTACCAGCGTCACTCAGGTTTTTAATCATTTTATACGTCACTTGGTCTTTTCCTGGAGTTGTCTTACAGACTTTCCTTAATGTATGATTTAATTCAGCCATTGAAAACTCCCGATTTAGCCCATTCTCAAATTCTGCCTCATCTTGCAACGCTTCCACTGTGGGTCACCCCCCACAGCCTACAGACTAGCAGAGTGCTTAGCTGGAGCAATTAACAGAACAGTGAGATGTATGGACTGTTATCAATAGGTGGAGAGGAATTCCGGCCAGTAATCCTGCTATTGTTATGTGTGACTCTCAAATGCAAATGTCTTCCTGTCAGTAATCCTCCTATTGATGTGTGTGACTCTCAAATGCAAATGTCCATGCTTACTGCTGTGCATGTATTGTCTGTAGCTGGGTTTATAAGCCAACTGAATATCGCTTGCTCATTCTCTCTCTGACCACTGCTTCTGACTACACGCATTGCCTTTTGCTGATGAGAGCCTGAGGGCTCGCTCTGGCACGCATATACAGTGCTGGGGTGAGCTCCGTGATGGCGATGAATAAAATCCACTTTTAAACCTCAGTTCGCCGTGCCTTATTATTTCACCATCGCCACACTGGTGACCCAGAGAAAAGAACACTCCGATGATGAGCGAACGCAGCACCCGGCGGTGACTCTCCGACGACAAGCGAACGCAGCAGCCTGACGCAAATGATCTGCCCTCCCTTCTGCTACAGGGAGACCTCGACGCAGTGCCACCACCAGGCGAACTCTCCGGAGATCATCCACGGCTGGGAATGCTGCAGAAAGCGTCATGGTGCGACCCTTGCCTGAGATCAGGACATCCACGCTGGACCGGCCAAGGGACACAGAACGTCTTCTCCCTCTCACCGCTCCTCCTCCCTCTCAGCGCTCCTACGCACCTACGCGAGCCCGAGAGACAAAGATCGTCTACTCCCTCTCACCGCTCCTACGCATCTACGCGAGCCCGAGGGACAAAGATCGTCTACTCCCGCTCACCGCTCCTACGCATCTACACGAGCCCGAGGGACAAAGATCGTCTACTCTCTCTCACCGCTCCAACGCACCATGACCCGGCACAGCGAACGACAGCAACAGCCTGAACAGGGATGGCCATCGGCGCCAACGACGCTGATCTCCAGCAAGCTCCCTGACCCTGACTCGCCTCTACAGCGGACCTGCCATGCACCAAACCCCGCACGCACACCGGGGGGTTATGAGGACAGCACACCACGCACGGGACAATACTGGCTCTACACAGACCGCCATCGTCCTTTGCCGCTGCACACGGCTCTTCAGGACTGCTCACACACCTGAAGCACACACGCAGCCCGCACACAGGATTTTGTATAGGTCTCAGCCACCGCGCATGACGGGAATCCAGCCGTCAGCTGTCCCCGAGGGCTTTAGGGCCACACACACACCTATAGCCAAAATGCCAAGTCCCTCACACAGCTTCAGCTCCTGTTTTTCTTCATGGCAGGACTGAACCGCGAGAGGAGTCAGAGACAAATTTTTCTTCTCACAGCCGCTGTGGATTTCTGTCACGTTCAATGGGACAGCCCCTCAACATCGTGGATCCACATGCAATTTTTGTGCGGCCCAGACATTTTTGCCGTCCCGGGCCGGCACTTGCTACCCCTACCCTCCTCCCTCCCCCTCCTCCGGCACAGACTTTCCCCGCAGCTCGATACCAAAGCCGGACGATCGAGGCCTCAGCCCCCTGCTGAGCCCTCTGGGGGGGAGTGTGTGGGTCACCCCCCACAGCCTACAGACTAGCAGAGCGCTCAGCTGGAGCAATTAACAGAACAGTGAGATGTATGGACTGTTATCAATAGGTGGAGAGGAATTCCGGCCAGTAATCCTCCTATTGATGTGTGTGACTCTCAAATGCAAATGTCCATGCTTACTGCTGTGCATGTATTGTCTGTAGCTGGGTTTATAAGCCAACTGAATATCGCTTGCTCATTCTCTCTCTGACCACTGCTTCTGACTACACGCATTGCCTTTTGCTGATGAGAGCCTGAGGGCTCGCTCTGGCACGCTTATACAATGCTGGGGTGAGCTCCGTGATGGCGATGAATAAAATCCACTTTTAAACCTCAGTTCACCGTGCCTTATTATTTCACCATCGCCACACCACATTATTTAAATTTGTCTGCTCTCTTCCACTTTTTTCCACAAAGCTCAGATTATCTGCACAACTTATTTTAATGAAAATTTTTAACTAAATGCTCTGCCTTTTCATTGTCATCCACTATCAAACTGTCCCTGTTCTCCATAATTGGATAATTTAGCTCCTGTGGGGAGCGCGGAATAAAGAGACTGAATTGCTTTTTAATTCAGATTTATTCAAGCATTCACATCCCCAGCTTTCTCTCTCCAACCAGCAAAACAGAGTGAGCTGCATCCCAGGTTCACATTTATACATTTCTCACAAAGGCTTTTCAAACAAAGGATTCACACAAAAGGAAGAATCACATATCACTGTCAAAACCCCTTATTGACATTTCATCCCCCTTTCCAGACCTTCAGTCTTCCACCTGTCCCCAGGAGGTCAGAAGTCCTTTCATCGTACCTCCGTCCTCTTGTCGTCCTCTGCAGGTGGTCCAGACCTATTGTCCCCTTCGGTCGTGAGGTCAAACACCATATGTAATCTCAGCATCCCCTTTATGCTTAAACATATGCAGGCAAAAATATGTAGGCACCAATACACGGGCTACATAACCACCCCCAAACGACGAAGAATGGACAATGTATTAAAATCCAGTGAACATGCTATTATCAACAGTACATCTAACATCAAACATTCAGTCCGTGCGCCGCCTGGGCTTCAACCGTCTTCCGAATCTGCTGTAAGCCGGCCTCGTCTTCCCTGCGGCGCCCTTCTGCAAAGGCTCTGTTGACTGAGGAAGAGATTGGTTATTTGATCCCTGCGGTGGCTCTGGGACGCTTCCCCTGGGGGGTCTGCCTCGTCGAGGTGCCCTCGCTACCCGTACAGACTCGTCATTCAACACAACAGCAGGTTTTAGTCTGTCAATACTAACTGTCTCTTTTCTGTCTCCCAAATCTAGCACAAAATGCTTATCACCTGTCTCCAGCACTCTAAATGGCCCATCATATGGCGGTCTGAGGGTTGATCTTAAAGCCTCGTGGCTGACAAAAATGAACTCAGCATTTTTTAAAGCTTTGGGAACGAAAACGCGCGGAAAAGTGTGATGAACGGGGCTCGGGAGCATGTCCACTCCCGTGCCGACTAGCGGCCCAAGAGCCGGGAGGGGGGCCGGCTCCAGGTGCTCTGGTAAAAACTCGCCTGGCAGCCTGAGAGGTTGTGCGAACACATACTCCGCTGGGGAGGCATCTAAATCCTCCTTGGACGCAGAACGCAACCCTAATAAAACCCATGGTAGTTTGTTTACCCAATCTGCATCCGTGAGTGACGCTCTGAGGGCTGCCTTCAAAGACCTATGAAAACGCTCGCATAAACCATTAGCCTGAGGGTGATAAGCAGTAGTGCGGTGAGTTTTTGCTCCTAAGCCGCTGGCCATCGCTGACCAAAGCTCAGAGACAAATTGAGGCCCTCTATCGGACGTAATATCTGACGGAACCTCAAAACGCGCTACCCAGGCCGTTAAAAAAACGCGAGCCACCTCTGCAGCCGTGGTCGATGCCAGTGGGACCACTTCCGGCCAACGTGTGGTTCGGTCCACCATTGTCAAAAGATGCGTGAACCCCTGCGACGACGGTAGGGGGCCCACGAGGTCGACATGCACATGATCGAACCTTCTGGCCGGAATGCGAAACTGTTCTAAAGGGGCTCGTGTGTGCTTGTGAATTTTGGCTCGCTGACAGGACATGCAGGCCTTTGCCCACTCTTTCACGTGCTTGCACAGGCTCGGCCAAACAAACTTTTCCGCTACCATTTTCACCAAAGCGCGCACTCCCGGGTGTGCCAGGGAGTGGACCGAGTCAAAAATGCGGCGGCGCCATGCGGCCAGGACCACCGGGCGTGGGCGCCCGGTCGACACGTCGCAGATTAGGGGGGGGCAAACCGGTTTGCAAACATCTGCTCTCCAGCCTTAACCCTGTTGGTCCAGACTGGAGCGCGCGCACGTCTGCATCTGCACCCTGCTCCGCTGCCATGGCTGCATAATCTATCCCTATGTGAACTGGGGCCGCGCGCACTCCCGCGCTGCTACTCTGCTGCGCGGTCGGGGTGGTATCATCAGCCTCTGTGTGCGCCGGTGCCGTGACCGCGCGCGAGAGGCAGTCTGCTACTACATTGAGTTTACCCGCTACATGCCGGATGTCAGTGGTAAATTCCGAAATTGCGGCCAGCTGCCTCTGCTGCCGGCCCGACCACGGATCTGAAATTTTGGACATCGCATGCGTGAGGGGCTTGTGATCCACAAAAGCGGTGAAACGCCGCCCCTCCAGCCAGAACTGGAAATGCCGAATAGCCAAATGCAGCGCCAACAGCTCCCTGTCAAACGCGTTGTATTTGCGCTCGGCCTCGCTCAAGGATTTGCTGAAAAAAGCCAGCGGTTGCCAAACCCCGGCAACCTGCTGCTCTATCACGGCCCCTATGGCCACATCTGATGCATCTGTCGTCAGCGTGATTCGTGCCGATGGGTCAGGATGGGCCAGGAGCGCAGCGTCAGCCAAGGTTGTTTTTTTTTACCTCTGTGAACGTGCGCTCCCGCTCTGGGGACCACTCAACAGTATTGGATGGTTTTTGTTTCTTGAGCGCAGCATATAAGGGCTGCATGAGCTGCGCTGCGTGGGGCAGGAAGCGGTTATAAAAATTTACCATCCCCAAAAATTCCTGCAACGACTTGACCGTTTGTGGTCGTGGAAAATCTGCCACTGCGCGCACTTTATCCGGTAACGGAACTGCCCCTTCTGGGGAAACGCGATGGCCCAAAAAATCGATCTGCGGGACGCCGAACTGGCACTTGGCTGGATTAATTATTAAGCCGTGCTCTCCCAACCTCCTAAAAACCACAGTGAGGTGTTTTTCGTGTTCTTCCTCTGAAATACTGGCGACCAAAATGTCGTCGAGGTAAACGAACACAAACGGGAGATCGCGTAACACGGCGTCCATCATCCGTTGGAATGTTTGCGCTGCACCTTTAAGACCAAACAGCATGCGTAGAAACTCAAAAAGTCCGAACGGGGTTATTACCGCTGTTTTAGGAATGTCCTCAGGACGGACTGGAACCTGATGGTAGCCCCGAACCAGGTCTATTTTGGAAAAAATGCGCGCCCCCGCTAGATGTACTGAAAAATCGTGGATGTGTGGGATGGGGTAGCGATCGTGTGCTGTGGCATTGTTTAGCCTGCATTAATCGCAGCACGGTCTCCAGGAGCCGTTGGCTTTCGGGACCATATGCAGCGGCGAAGCCCATGGGCTTTTCGAACGGCGAATAATGCCCAGCCTCTCCAGGCTGGCGAACTCCTCGCGCGCTATGGAGAGCTTGACAGCATCCAAGCGCCGAGCCTTCACGAAGACGGGGGGCCAGCTGTAGTGATAAAATGCTCCACCCCGTGTTTCGCAACCGTTGCTGAAAAAGTGGGTACCGTGAGTGCTGGAAACTGGGTGAGGAGTGTGCGGAACTTACCACCTGCTGCGGCGACGCTGGTCTGTACTGGTGGTGGGGACACTCGAGCTGAACAGGGGAGAGAGTAGAAAGAGAGTGCATTTACCAGCCGCCTATTGGCAAGATCAACTAACAGACCATGTGAGCACAGAAAATCAGCACCTAACATGTTGAAACTCACCGCCGCTATGACAAAAGTCCATTCATATGTGCGGCCATGTAAGCGCAAAGACAAAGTCCTTTTCCCGTAGATGTTGATGCTCGAGCCGTTCGCCGCAGTTGCCCCGCTACCACGGGGTCCAGCCAACCGGTCAGCATAGGTTGGGGTGATGAAACTCACTTGGGCTCCGGTGTCTATGAGGAACTCCCGCCCGGAGCTCGCGTCTGTGATGTAGAGCAGCTTGCTGTTTTCGCCGAGAGTCGAAGCTGCTAACGACCCTCAGTCCTGCAGTTTCCCGAACTCCTGAAGTTGCATGGCGGCACGCACCTGCGTGCCCTCTCGGCGAACCTCTGATGATAAAAGCAGAGCTCCTGTCCTCCGCTGCGTCGGGGCCCCGCCTCTGCCACTGAACCATCACCTCCACCACGTCGAGGCCGCGCCGCTGCCGTTGTTGGTAGGCTTGGGTCTGCTGCCTCTGGCTCGCCGCTGCCCTGGGCCGCCGCCGCAGTCGTCTGCTCACTGCAGGCGTCCAGGAGCCTCTCTGCCTCCTGGGCCAGCTCCCGGAAATCCTCCTGGGTCTCACAACGTACGCCGGACAGCGTTCCTCTCATGTGCGCCGGAAGGTTGGTTAGGAAGATGTATTTGAAGAGGAAATCGTCGTTGTCCGACCCCCTCAGCTGCAGCATGTCTTCTATCAGGGCGCCTGGCCTGTGTCCTCCTTGGTGGAGCAAAGCCAGGAGCCTCCTAGCCCTCTCTTCGGCTGAGGGCGTGAAAAACTTGGTGAGGGCAGCTTTCAACCTGTCGTATTTGTCGCTGGCGGGTGGCTGCTGTACCAAGCTCCGCATGCACCGGGCTGTGCGGTTGTCGAGCCTAGCGATGACATGGTGAAACTTAGTGTCATCCGCCATTACCCCTGCGAGTGCGAACTGTGACTCCGCTTGTAGGAACCACGACTGTGGGTTGTCCTGCCAGAATTCTGGCAGTTTGACGGCTACTGCGCTCGCTAGGGCAGACTCCAGCGAGTCCAGAAAGCGGTGATCCTCTCCAGGCATTCTCCACGTCCTTGGGTCACCAATGTGGGGAGCGCGGAATAAAGAGACTGAATTGCTTTTTAATTCAGATTTATTCAAGCATTCACATCCCCAGCTTTCTCTCTCCAACCAGCAAAACAGAGTGAGCTGCATCCCAGGTTCACATTTATACATTTCTCACAAAGGCTTTTCAAACAAAGGATTCACACAAAAGGAAGAATCACATATCACCGTCAAAACCCCTTATTGACATTTCATCCCCCTTTCCAGACCTTCAGTCTTCCACCTGTCCCCAGGAGGTCAGAAGTCCTTTCATCGTACCTCCGTCCTCTTGTCGTCCTCTGCAGGTGGTCCAGACCTATTGTCCCCTTCGGTCGTGAGGTCAAACACCATATGTAATCTCAGCATCCCCTTTATGCTTAAACATATGCAGGCAAAAATATGTAGGCACCAATACACGGGCTACAGCTCCCTCCTTATCCCAGACATCCTTTTAATTGTTCCCCATACCAAGGGTATACTTCTTTCCAACGAATCACAGTATTTTCTCCAAAACTCTTTTTTGGTCTGTTTAATTATTCTCCGCACTTTAGCCTGCTCCCATTTATAATTGATCAGGTTATCCATATTCAATACATTTTTTAATACTTTAAAAGCTTTGTTCCAACTCTTAACTGCTTCAGAACACTCTGGAGTCCACCAAGGAACTTGCTTTTTCCTTTTTCCCCATCCTCTTCTTGGGATGGTTTCCTTTGCTGCTTTAATGATCGCTGTTGTGATTCCTGCATTCATCTCTTCCACTGATTTAGATTTACTTCCTTCAGCTTCCTCTCACTTAAAATTGTAAATTTTCCCCAATCTGCCTTATCAAATGCCCACCTCTTGTCTCTTCCTTCTTGATCAATATCCCTTCCTACTCCAATATCAACCACTATTGGGTAGTGATCACTTCCTGTAGTGCTTTCCCTTATTACCCTCCACCTCCACCTGCCAGCCAAGCTTTGTGAAATCAAAGTGAGATCAATAGCTGATTCTATCCCCCTCGCCAAATTCACCCTAGTGCCCAAACCGTCATTCAAACACACCAACTCCTTGTCCTCCATCATCTCTTCTATAACCTCTCCACTAGTGTCATCGTGCTTCCCCCATAATGTACTATGTGCACTGAAATCCCCACACCAGACCACTCTCTCCCTCCAGTCCTGGAGAATTGACTCCAACTCACTTTTGACTAATTGCTTACATGGATTGTAGAAATTGATTATTTTCATTCTGCCTTCTTTGGTCCATATCTTGATGACAATTACTTCCAGCTCTTGTACTGTGACAAGCTGCCTATACTTCACCCCTTGCCTAACAAAAACTGCACAACCCCCACCACCCCCATCCTTCCTATCCTTACGCATTCCAGAATATCCCTTAATAGTGAAATCTAGTGATGGCTTAAGCCATGTCTCCTGTACACAAATAATATCCGGTTTTGTTGTCAGTCTCTGAATAAATCCTTTAAACTCCTGCCCGTTTGCAATCAGACTCCTTGCGTTCCACTGGAGGATGGTTGTCATGAATTAACCTGTTGGCTCCCCTCTACAGCTGCCTCTCCTTGACTCAGTTCTGCATGAATTTTTTCCCAGGATAGATCCTTGGTATTAAAGAATTTTGCTGCCGCTTTCACAGTGATCTTTATCTTCTCAGTTCTAGTCTTAGCCTGCTCCGAGCAGTTGATGACATAGGCTAGAAAAAGAACAAGCTTATCTGTTGTGATATTAGTCTGACAATTTTGTGGTTTTACTTCCTTGTTATTGGCAATGCGTTCTTCTTTCTCCTGTTGATTCACGACCTTTGCTGCTTCTGCGTATGTCAACTTCCTCTCTACTCTTTCTTGCTGGATTTCTACTGCCTGCTTTCTCACTACACAGCCTCCATATGCTGCTGTGTGATTCCCTCCACAATTACAGCATTTAATTATGCTGTCACTTCCACATTTTCCATAACTATGCTCACCACCACATCTTCCACACCTCTGCTTTCCTTTGCACACACTAGCAATATGCCCATATCTCTTGGCATTTAAAACACCTGAGAGGAGGGGGGATATAAGCCCTAACAGGAAAACTTTGGTATCCAACAAGCACTTTTTCTGGCAGGGCCTTGCCTTTAAATTCCAGCATCACAGATGGGCTTTAACCCTTTTTTTCAGTTTTTCCAAGTTTTCCCCCAGTGGAATTCCAGATATTGTGGAGAGTGTGAAATGAGGAGGCAAGGTTACGAGCAGACGAAGTTTATTAC
The DNA here is from genome assembly GCA_020510985.1 of Pholidichthys leucotaenia. Classification (NCBI taxonomy): domain Eukaryota; kingdom Metazoa; phylum Chordata; class Actinopteri; order Cichliformes; family Pholidichthyidae; genus Pholidichthys; species Pholidichthys leucotaenia. The sequence goes on from CM035841.1 coordinate 92,195,913, forward strand.
ACTCTCCCATCAGTCATACACAAAAAGCATAAACAGCTAAGCACAGCTTCTCCTTTTATATCCACAGCTCGTCTCACATCTCCACGACACTTCACATCACACAACATGACATTTCACATCACAATACATTCACCCTTGACCCCCCACAGCTCCTTCTTCCTGCCAAACTCCCCATGATCTCCTTGCTATTGTCCACCTCTCTCTATTCTCTGCATCCTGACTGGGACGCTGTCTGCCGACTCACCCAAGCTCCTACAATATCACCCCCCTAACACCATCAAACCCAGTGACTTCTTTCCTCTCTGCAATTTCTTTCTTGCACACTCTCTGCAGCTGGAGTGCTTTGTTCCTTTGCTCTGCATTCTTACATTTCACAAGGAGATTTCCATCTCTTAATACTTTGGCCATTTCTATGTCTCCAATTGCACTTCTTAATCCGTTAGTTAGTGCTACTGGGCTCAAAGCTGTAACTTCTTGCCCTGGTTTAAACCTCAAGATAATTTTGAATTCTTCTGCCACGATTTTCCTCCTCACCTCGCGTCTTTCCTCGTCACCTGACAGCTGCCGCTTGCCAGTCTGCTTCACGTCTCCTTCACTCCTGCCCTTTCCAACTTTATTCTTCCTACTCCTACTCCCTACTAAATTCCATCCAGTGTAGAGAATGCGTTCAAAGATGAGGCTGAGTTTATTTCTCAGGTTCGGCTTTATTAAGAGAACACATCTCTAGCAATCTCTCAACAAGAAAAAAGAGACCGAGCAATGAAATACCACACTGTTATACTGCCTAAGTCACATGGTGCTTCAGCAAACATACAATCACATGGCATTTAATTCCCAGTCACAATGCAACTCTTTGATGTCCATCTCTTATCCCTCGATGTTCCGGGAATCCTTCTGGGGCATCCTCTCTGAGACAAAGGCCCAAACTCGCACCTCCTCGTCATCTCCTGTAGATCTCTGCAGACCCAGACCTTCTTTGTCCCGCGAGACGTGAAGCCCCCAATACACATACAGCCATACATTTGTGGGGAAATATGAACTCAATATACTGTATGTGCCACACCAGTCTCCATATCATCATCGTCAGTCAAACCCCCACTACTACTACTTGCCATTCCGAATCAGTCACAAACCAGATTATGCCAATACCACCTTCTGTCAACTCGCTTTTCCACTCTGTCTAGTCCGTTCCTTGCTGCCGACGCTCAACCATGTTGCATTACTGCCTCCTACTGTCTTTTAAATCCCATTACCGTACAAACCTTTATATCCTACTAAATAGTCCTGTGTCCTTTTGGAAGGCCATTAACATTTTCCTGCCTTCCACTGACTCTGCAACTCTAATTACATCTTTTGCACTGCTCACCACCTTTCCCATCCTCTGGAACCTCGCCATAAAAATCCTTCTCTCCTCTATATATCTCCGGCAACATAACATCACATGCTCGACTGTCTCACTTTCTTCACACTGATCACAATGGCCTGTCGGGTGTTTCCCCATTACAGAGAGAGAGCTCTTTAAATTGCTGTGACCAAGCCTTCATCTGCTGAACACCACTTGTTCCTCCTGATGTTACGCCCACTCAAGACTGACTCCAGCAATATAACTAATATCATCATCATCATCATCATAGCAGTCTGTCGGGGGCGACAATGGCTGTTTCACGTAGGTGTGATCAGATTCCTCCATGCAGCTCTGCAATTCGCCTTCCGCTGCCAGGAACTCCTGACCCTTGTTAACCTGGGCAACATCCAAGCCAGTATGAGTTGCTCTCTGACTGACCATTTCATGAAACTGCTTGCAAAGTGTTTGAGTACCGCTGGCTTTTGCTGGACTAGCGACACATTTTTGGCAGATAGAGGTATTATCAGTGGCAAGGACAGGCCAAGACAAACTGACTGCAGTATCTGTTGCAGTGACTGACCAGATGATAGGTTTGTTTATCTCTGCTCTTTGTGTAGTGCATGTCACGATGCACCGACTGGCAATAAAACAATAATATAACAATAAGTGTCGTGAGCAGAGTTTTGTTTTTTTATTGAACTTTACTGAACAAAACAAATACAACCAATCAATGTACATTTTTTTTACATTTTTGGTAACAGCAGCTTGGAAAAGAGAGGTAGAAAAAAATAACACACAATAATAAAATTAATTACACACTCAAACACTGTGAGGTTCTCAATCCACAAGCTTATATATACTCAACAAGGATAAAACTTTTTGGGCCTTCTGAACCAGTGAAAGTGAGTTTAGAAGGTTTATGAGGTCTTTTTTTCCACGCATTAAAGAGTGGTACAGAGTTCATAAATTTGCATTTGTGAATGAAATGTTTTGCTAGTATCATCAAAATATTCACTAAAAACTCTCGATTTTTATCAGACAAAAATATGCCAAATTTAATACAGTGCATGGAAATAGTCTGGAAATGAATGTTACCAGACTGAAGCCAGCAGCGGAAGGATGACCAAAATTCAAGAACAGGCTCACACGCAAAAATGACATGCTCTTCTGATTCAATGTCATTGCAGAAAGAGCAAGAATTGTTGTCCCAATTAAACCTTTGGTGTAAAAACTGATTAGACGGATAAATACTGTATCACTTAATAAGTTGAATGTGACTTGTTTTGCTTTTGGCAGAACAGGGTATGTTAAATATCTTTTTCTTTATTTGTTCTGCTTCAGGAACAGTAAAATCTTGACGATTGTATTATCTTTTCAACTGATTCAAATAATAATGTAACGTCGGGGCTGTGATAAGGGGGCAGGAGTTTCCAGGCATGCTTGTGTCGCGGACGATTCAAATACTGTCTGTGTGTCATAAGCGTAATTCATGTGTGCCATTATAACTGTGTAATAAGAATAGCTGTGATAGTGTTGTTTCCCTATATGTGCCAAATCATGTGTCTGTGTCACCATGAGGGAAATGAGGGCCTGTGTAAATGACCTCCCCTCCATTCTGTGATGTGAATGTGTGTATAAAAAGAGTCTTTTCCGTCACCGTCATCTCTCCTTATTGTGTAAACCCTTGCAACGTCACACTGGTGTCAGGAGTAGGATCACGGAGAAGATGGAAGCAAGAATCAGGACGGAGATTCGGCAGATCGAGCGGCTCATCGCTCAGCTGGAGGTGAACAACAGAGCTGACACACCGACCCCCAGAGCTGCTCGCCGTGATGAATGGAGCAGCAGACCGGACGGGGCCAGCATAACCTGCCTTCTGCCTTTCGCAAGGCAGGGCGGGCCAAGCAGAGCAAACCAGCCCTGCTTCTCACCCTTTTCAGGGCAGGATGGGTCGGCGATTCCACTGCAACATGCAATCGACCAAGAGGCGACTGTCCCACCAATCCACCAACGGCCCAAAGTCCCCCGCTGTGGCGGCGAAACCATGCTGGACAACTATCTGGTCCAGGTTGAGCTGGCTGCTGCGCTGAATGGCTGGACAGCTGAAGAGACCGCCATGCAGACCAACCATCAGCTCCCTCATCAAAAAGGCCCAGCAGAGGATGTTCTTTCTGCGGCAGCTGAGGAAGCTCAAGCTACCCACCGAGATGTTAGTGCAGTTCTACACGGCCATCATTGAGTCCATCCTCACCTCCTCCATAACCGTGTGGTATGCAGGAGCCACTGCCAGGGACAGACTAAGGCTGCAGCGCGTCGTGCGCACTGCTGAGAAGGTGATTGGCTGCAAGCTCCCATCTCTCCAGGACCTGTACATCTCCAGGACCCGGAGGCGTGCAGGCCGGATCATAGCCGATCCTTCACACCCTGGTCACATACTGTTTGCCCCCCTCCCCTCAGGTAGAAGACTTCGGTCCATTCAGACTAAAACCTCCCGGCACATGAACAGCTTTTTCCCCTCTGCCATCAGACTGCTGAACATTAAGTGACTTATTGACTCTCGTGCACTATATACAGCAGCTCATGTCATTCATCACTGTTTTTCTGTTGCATTATCGACTGCACTGTGGTACCCCATATTATCTGCTACTTGCTAATTTATTTAAAACTGCCTTGACTAGTATTACTCATTATTATTATTATTATTATTACTTATTATTCTACACTTATTGCATGTTTTTAGTCTTTTAGTTTTTTAGTTTATCTCTTTATCTCATCATGTTTTTAATGTTGCAGCATGGCACCGAGACAAATTCCTAGTTTGTGTACTACATGAACAATGGCAATAAATCTGATTCTGATTCTGATTCTGATTCTGATTCAGGTTGTGCTGGCCCTGGAGCGCTGGGATCTCTGCACACTGTCTGACCTGAGACCTGAGAGCAAGGAGGAGGAGGAGGAACTGCGCTGGACTACAGCGGCGCGGTCAGTGAGAAGACGACAACGGCAGCACGAGGAAGGGTGCTTCTGCTGGGACGGCAGTGGCTCAGGAGGTAGAGCAGGTCTTCCAATAACCGGATGGTTGGTGGTTTGAATCCCGCTCTCCCCAGATATCCTGCCATTGTGTCCCTGGGCAAGACATTTTACCCCCAATTGCTCCTGGTGGGTCTGGACAGTGCCATGTTTGGCAGCTATGCCGCCATCAGTGTGTGAATGGGTGGAGAGCAGAATCTGTAAATTCAATTCAATTCAATTCAGCTTTATTTATATAGCGCCACATCACAGCAGAAGTCATCTCATAGCGTAAAGTGCTTTGGTCATCTAGAGATTAGAATAAAAGCACTATATAAGTGAATGCCATTTACCATTTTACCAGTTCTGCTGCGGGGAGCCAGGACATCGTGCGGTACTACCCAGCACCAAGCGTACGACAAACCACCCCTTCGCCGGATTTAAACTAGAGCGAGGTGATATGGACAGGGACCTGCCGCCTCCCACAGACGTTTCCCCCAATGAACTGTCACCATGTTTGGGCTGAACTGGACACTTGCTAGAGATGTACCTGCAGTGCAGCTTGGACAGCACACCCATCCGGGCCCTGATCAACACCGGTTCTACCATCTTCCTGGTCCAACCTGGAGTGCTGCCCAGTACGGACGAGGCAGGACCACAGGGGTGGGAACCCACCGGTGAACGCACCAGACTGGGGGGGGGGGGGGTTCTTGTGATGGGGGGTTGCTGGTCAGAATACAAACCATGCATTCTGGCTGGCTGATATCCAATATCCCTGCATTATTGGACTCCATCTGCTCACAGCATGGGGTGCAACAATTGACACTGCCAGATCGTCTCTCCTGCTGGGGGCTCGGACCATCACGCTCTGCAGTGGGACCCAGAGGAGAAACCCGAGGGCCTGCGTGATCGAGGGGCTGCCAGAACGGACCGGACTGGGCGGATCGCCACCAGAACTGAACACAGTAGCACCACCAGCACAAGCAGGAGGAGCGCAATCTCCGACAGAGACAACAAGGAGGTGGGGGGGCAACAGCGGAGCGAGTCAATGTGTCAGCAGAAACACAGCAGGCAGTCGAGGAATTGTTCCAGCAGAGCTGCAGCAGACTAGAATCGGGACAGAGACGCCAGCTGTGGGAACTGTTGGACTGCTACATTGACGTCTTCACTGCCAAGGATGAGGAGTGCATTGAAACCAGCTTTGTGCAGCACCAGATCGACACCCGTGAGACCAGGCTGATCCGGCTCCGCCCCCACCGTCTGCCTTTTTCAAGGCGGGCGGTGGCAGAGCATAACGTAACAAAATATAACAAAAACAAGGGAAATGCTGGAGGCGGATGGTATTGAGCCCTCCAGAAGCCCCTGGGCAGCGCCGGTGATTCTGGTTATAGAAGAAGGGCAGTTTGTGGTGGTTCTGTGTTGATTACAGACACCTGAATGATGTCACCTGCAAGGATTTCTACTCTCTGCCCAGCATCAATGATGCGCTGGATTACATCATCGGCTCCAGCTGGTTCAGCTCGCTGAACCTCTGCAGCAGCTAGTGGTAGGTAGAGCTGTCACTGGAGGCCCGCCAGAAAACACCCTTCTCCATCGGGCAGGGACTGTGGCAATTCAAGGTGATGCCATTTGGACTTTGCAACGCCTTGGCCACCTTTGAATGTCTGATGGAGCGAGTGCTGGCTCACGTGCCAAGGAGCCGCTGCATTGTTTATCAGGATGACCTGCTGGAGCTGACTTTGGTGGCACCCTGTCCAACCTCCGGGAAGTATTAGACACCATCAGATGGGCGGGGCTGCGGTTACACCCATGGAGATACCACTTATTTTGCCGAGAAACCACCTTATTGGGCTACCTTGTCAGCGCAGCGGGAGTTGCCACTGATCCAGAGAAAGTGGCAGCAGTGAAAAACTGGCCAGTGCCACAGGACGTGGGAGAGCTATGGAGTTTTCTCGGACTGGCCTCCTATTACAGGAGGTTTGTGAAGGATTTTGCCACCATTGCCAGCCCGCTGCATTAGCTGATACTGAAGGGCCGTGCGTTTGAGTGGAGGGAGGACTGTGCTGCTGCTTTTTCCCGGCTTCATTCAGCACTCATTGGAGCCCCTATGCTGCAGTATCCCAACTCGAACCATCCCTTCATCGTGGACACGGATGCCAGCAGCCAGGGCATCGGGGTGGTGTTATCCCAGGAGGGAGATCACGAAGAGCAGGCAGTTGCTTATATCAGCCACATTCTCAGCAGAGTCGGAAGGAATTATTGTGTTACTCCCCGAGAGCTGTTGGCTGTCGTCCAGGGGCTTTGTCATTTTCGCACGCATGTGTACGGGGGGAGGTTCCAGCTCAAGACAAATCATGCTTACCTTACCTGGCTACTGAACTTCAAAGAGCCGGACGGACAGTTGGGGAGATTACTGGAGGCACTGCAGGATTATGATTTTCAGATTGTGCATCGGGCAGGCTGCCTCCATGCCAACGCTGACGTGCTGTCTCAGCGTCCCTGTGTTGCGGAGGACTGTCGACACTGCCAGCGGGCAGAGGACCAAGACCAAGCCATCCCACGGGCTGCTGCTCTCTGGACCACTGTGAGCAGGAATAACACAGCGGTGCACAGCTCCTCCTCAGATCATCAGTCAGCTCTCCCCAGCGATGATGTCACAGAGGCCCTTGGCACGCAGCAGCTGCAGAGCGAGCAGGATAGAGATCCGGTCATCTCCCAGGTTCGGCAGTGGTTGGATGCAGGCCAGCAGCCCACCTGGGAGGCTGTGTCCACACCGGACCCAGAAACCAAGGTCCTACGTTCCCAGTGGGCCAATCTCCGCTGTCACAAGGGTGTTGTGTATTGGAGTGGAAGGCTCCAGCTGGGCAGTGTCACTTCTGGAAGCTGCTGGTTCCCAAAGTGCTCCAGTTGGTACATGGGTCAGTGGGGGTGGGCCACTTTGGCATGACGAAGACTCTGCGGCATCTTCGGGCCCGGTTCTACTGGCCAGGATGTCGCCAGGACATAGAGCTCCATGTCCACAGCTGTGACACTTGCACAGCTCAGAAAGGGCTGACTCAGCAATCCCACGCCCCCTTGCTGCAGTACTGGGTGGAGGCACCCATGGAGCGGGTAGGAGTGGACATCCAGGGCCCTTTCCCGACCATGGATCGGGGGAACCGCTATGTGCTGGTAACAATGGATTATTTCACCAAATGGCCAGAGGCATATGCGGTCCCTGATCAGAGCGCCGCCACCACAGCATCAAAGCTGGTGGACGAGATGTTTTGTCAGTTCAGTGCACCAGAGGAGCTGCACAGCAATCAGGGATGGAACTTCGAGGCAGAGGTCTTTGCGGAGGTCTGTAGGCAGTTGGGCATCCAGAAGACCTGGACTACCCCACTGCATCCACAGAGCGACAGCCTGGATGAACGTTTCAGTCGGACTCTAACCACCCAGCTCTCCGTCCTAGTGGACCAGCGACAGCGAGACTGGGACCTGCATCTGCCCTTTGTTCTGTGGGCGTACCGGACGGCATATCAGGAATCCACCCGGTGCACCCCTGCGGCGCTGATGTTTGGATGCGAGCTGCGCACACCGAGTGGATTTGATGTCCCCCCCACCCCCACCCCGGAGCTGGAGGTGGAGGGCAAACCAGGGTTGGATCATTTGTTTTGCTTGAGAGAACATCTCCACACGGTGCACAAACTGGTTCAGGAAGCCCTTGCAGCAGCGGGGAGTCAGCAGAAGTGGGCATACGACTCCCGTTGCTAGGGGAGGGACTTTATACAGGGGATTGAGTCTGGGTTTTCTGCCTGGAGTGCAAAAAGGGATTGTCGCCAAAACTGGCAAGCCATTGATTAGGACCATGCGTGGTCCTACAGAGACTGTTGGATGTAATGTACAGGGTGAGGCTGCAGAAAAGGAAACGAGTTGTGGTGCTTCACCATGACTGTCTTGCCCTGTACCAGCCATCTGCCCCGTGGGTGGACAAGCCGGAGGCTTCATCCCGACTAGATACCCCGACCAAGGCACGAATGGACAATAGCAGGCCTTTGCGTGCTGGCCGACAACAGCAGCCGCCCCGACACCTGGACGGATTTATGTTTGACTTTTGAGTTGGACTTTATTATTATGGGGACAGAAACCAGTCCAGCGGGGGACAGTGTAACGCCAGGGCTGTGATAAGGGGGCAGGAGTTTCCTGGCATGCTTGCGCCGTGGAAGATTCAAATACTGTATCCGTGTGTTATAAGTGTTATTCGTGTGTGCCATTATAACTGGGTAGTAAGACCAGTTGTGATCGCATTGTTTCCCTATATGTGCCAAATCATGTGTCTGTGTCACCATGAGCGAAATGAGGGCCTGTGTAAATGGCCTCCCCTCCCTCTGTTGTGTGTTGTGAGCGTATGTATAAATAAAGCCTGTTTCGTCACAGTCATCTCTCCTTGTGTGAACCCTTGCAACGTCACACTAAACTGTATTTAAATTCTTGCGTATGAACCAGCTGGTAAACCGATCATCCCCCAGACAAATTCCTGTTATGTCTGAATAACGGGAGGCTGGAGTCATCTATGCCAAGCAACGAACTGAACTTCATTGAGCGAACACAGAACTATCCACCTTATTCCTAGGCCATATGCCGCCTTGTGTGAATTATGGTAGCAACTTCCAGTGCTAGTTTAGTATGTATGTCACTGAAACAGGACACTTTTCCTTGTTAAAAAACAAGGACTTCGGCAGTCAATGCGGGAACACCGCCTTTCGTACTTCAAAAACAGTAATGTAATCATACCACTTCCAATGACTATGGAGGGATGAGAAGATGACCTTAAAAAGCAGCCTAACAGACTGCACCGCTGCTAAGATGTTAATGTTGTAAACAAATAAAAACTCTGAGATATATCAATGTCTCCACTGCAATAAAGTCTGTTGCATTTTGTTAAAATATGTTGGACATAATCAAATTTCCCTCAGAGCAGACGTAGAGTCTAGTCAGAGTCACAAAGAACCACAACACCGTGCTTGAGCATTTTAAATTCAAGGTAAAACGTCAGATCTGTGACATTCATACAAGTGAAAACATATCTGGTGCTGCCGTGTCTGTACCACCAATCACACGACCAATCCTTTAGTTTTCAGTGTCATGATCTACTCATTGCTGTTGAAGCCACAGATTTAGCTGTGCTTATCTGTGAGGAACCTCACACCGCAAACAGCAATTACAGAACTATGCAAAAACATTCAAAAATACAAAAACTACAAGTGCTGAAATTAGCTGCCACTTGAGTGCAAAACACGTATGTGGACTATCCGTAATATGGAGCCCCCTAAGGGTCATGGTGAGATTTTATTTAGGGTGGTTACTTTTACGTTCCCTCACAACACTATTGCATTACCTCGCAAAATGCTGCACAGCAACATCCCATTGATCAGTCATGCTCTAGCCCGGGGGTCATTCCATTCTGTCAGGATTTGGAGATCTGAGGTGCGGGTTATCACCCCATTTTAGGTAAATGTAACATATTAACTAAAAGAATGATAGTCCGCATCTTATTATTGTCATTTTCATTGTACAATGAGCCATAAAAATAACATACTTTGACATGGTTTTCAGAAACACCCAAAAGCAGACACGGGCAAAGCAACAATAATGATCTTTTATTGAATGAAAGTGAAGGTGTGTTTGTGCGTGCGTATGGCATTGTGTAGTGGGAGCAGGAGCGTAAACGGCAGGACAGATCTGGCAACCCTGAAATGACAGCAGAGATAGAGGGATTAGACTCAGGCTAGTAGGTAATGATGTTAATAGAGATTTTACAGTCTTATGGCAGCGGAGAGTTAATCTGGTTCTGAAGAGATGATTATCCAATGCCAGTCCCGCGTCCTGCTGTGGTGCCGTTGTGCAGGTGCTGAATATTTACAGTGCAGCTTGAGAGGAGTGCGTGACATGTGCTCCAGCTCACCAGTTTGTGAGAAGAGAAAGTTGTTGTTCCCAGCCGAGGTCCGGTCTGCCGCCAGGAGGAAGGAGAGGTCCACCTGGAGGGTGGTCCACCTGTGCACAGGGAACAAGGGAAGAGAAGGCAGGTGCAGAGAAAAACTCGGTGAGAGCTTACGTAGAGTGGGGGAGAAGGAAGTCGTAGAAAGAGATGAAACTCTTGAGGCGTAGAGCCGTGGAGGAAGACTGTAGGGAGGAGTTCTTCCTGGGAATGAGTGTAGACATCTCCGTGCTGCCTTCTGGGCAGCGCTTCTTATAAAGAGCGCCTGATGAGGAGACGCAGGTGTGCCTGCAGCTGTGAGAGATAATTAGGGCACAGGCACACACAGCGCGGATCACCACAGTACCCCCCCCACCCCCACCCCCCGGGATGCCTCTCAGCAGTCGTTCTAACCTGTCCGGGTACATCCGGAGGAACTCCCTGATGAGTTGAAGGTCCAACACAAATGAGGGACGCACCCAAGACCAAGCATCAGGTCCATTCCCCTCCCAGTCCACCAGATATTGCAGACCACAACCCCTGCGGCGGACATCCAAGATGTGGTTGACCTTGTGCGCATGACCACCATCGATCATCATGGGCGGGGGTGGAGATTTGGGCGGGGGACACAGCGGGCTGGACTCGAACGACTTGACCTGAGAGACATGGAATGTAGGACAGATGTGCATAGAGGGGGGAAGAGCCAGGCAAACAGCAACGGGGTTGATGATGTCAGTAATACTATAAGGCCCAGTGAAACGCTGAGACAACTTCTTGGTCTCGCCCTTCAGATTAATGTTTTTAGTGGAAAGCCATACCTGCTGCCCGACTCAGTAGGAGGGAGCCTGGGTCCTGTGACGGTTGGTGATCTCCGAATTGTGGGCTGCAGTGCATTGCAGAGCAGCCTTGGTGGACCTCCAGAGTCGTCGACAATGCCTGATATGGGCCTGGACTGAAGGAACGGCGATCTCCTCCTCCTCCGGGAACAGTGGGGGATTGTACCCTAATGAAGGGTACCCCTCAAAAGGGGAGAGACCAGTGGCAGAAGAGACAGCAGTATGGGCTGCACAGTGGCGCAGTGGTTTAGCACTGTGGCAGCACAGTTTTACCCTTGGCCGGGGGATCGCGGGGATCATGAGATCATGGGTTCGATTCCAGCCCCCGACCAACAGTGAGCTGTGTGGAGTTTGCATGTTCTCCCTGTGTTGCGTGGGTTTACTCCTGGATTTCTCCGGTTTCCTCCCGCATACCAAAAACATGTAGGTTTAGGGCGCTCGCGCACGCAGCGACCAGCAGCCGGTGGCTTGTCACCAGACTGCAAACCAAGTCTACCTACGGGTACAAATAAGTAACAAAAAAAAAAAAAAAAAAAGTATTATGAGCATACTCAACCCAGGGTAGGTACGTGCTCCAGGACGCTGGGTTGGAGGCCGTGATGCACCTCAGGGCAGCCTCCAAATCCTGATTAGTGTGTTCACATTGGCCATTACTTTGCGGATGGTATCCTGAAGACAAGCTCACCGTAGCCTCTATAGCCTTGCAGAAGGACCGTCAAACTTGAGACAAATTGAGGTCCATAATCTGAGACAATGTCCGTCGGGATGCCAAGAAGCCGGACCACGTACATGACCAACAGATCCGCCGTCTCCTTGGCCGCTGGCAGCTTCTGCAAAGGAATAATGTGAGCCACCTTGGAGAACCTGTCCACAATAGTAAGGCTAGTGTTGCCTGCAGAGGGGGACAGACTGGTCACAAAATCCAGCACGACGTGGGAGCAGGGTCGGCTGGGGATGGGGAGAGGATGCATCAGGCCTGCTGGTGGGGAAGAGGATGACTTGCAGGTCGCACACTGGGGGCAGGCTCGAATGAATTCACCCACATCCTTCCGCAGAGAGGGCCACCAGAAGGACCTCTGTAGCTGGGCCACCGTGCACGCTACCCCAGGATGGCACATAATCCTAGAGGAGTGCAACCAGTCAATTACCTCCCCTCGAACAGCAGAGGGCACGTACATCCATCCTGCTGGCCCTCCACCCAGGTCGGGCTCTGTCTCCTGCGCTCTCCTAACCCTCTCTTTAATGTCCTAGGAAAGCACGCCCATGATGCAGGAAGGAACAATAGGGTGGAGTATCGTCTCCGCAGCTTCAGGGGCAAACTGTCTCGAGAGTGCGTCAGGCTTGGTATTCTTCAAGCCTGGGCGGTAGGTGATGGTGAAGTTAAATCTCCCAAAGAACAGGGACCAGAGGGCTTGTCTAGCATTTAACTGTTTGGCGGTCTGGAGGTACTCCAAGTTCTTATGATCCGTCCAAACAACGAATGGCTGTGATGTGCCCTCTAGCCAGTGGTGCCACTCCTCCAAGGCCAGCTTCATTGCTAACAGCTCCCTGTTTCCCACGTCATAGTTTCTCTCCGCAGGAGACAGCGGACAGGAGAAGAAGGCGCAGGGCAATTTGGACCGGCCAGTAAGCATGGGTTCGTCCTCCCCAGGGGACTCCAAGGTAGGGAGGGCCTTAAGGGGAGACTGCAGGGAGCGGCGAGGTTGAGTGCCAAAGCGATGCTCACTAGCCCGTTCCCTTAACCTGTTGTCAATACCAATAGCTAGCGTAATGAGCTTGTTAAGCTTAACGGGTCTTCCCACCCGCGCCAACTCATCCCTCAAGCTGGGGCTAAGGCTCTGGACAAAAATACTACACAGTGAGGCATCATCCCACCCAACCTCAGCAGCTGCTACCCGGAAATCTACCGAGTAATCAGCTACCAACCATCTCCTGTCTCAAATTAAGGAGGCGAGAGATAAGAACACAATCCCGATCTGAGTGGTCAAAAACTTCAGAAAATTCAGCCATAAACCGGTCATATGTGTAGTTAGCATAATCGGGTCGGGACATAATGGCGGTAGCCCACGCCAAAGCCCGTCCCTCCAACAAATTCACCAAATAACTAATTTGACTATGGTGAGAGGGAAAATCCCCTGGCACACACTGAAAAACCAAGCTACATTGTAACAAGAAACCCCGTGCTTCCCCTAACTTACCACTAAAACGGGTGGGAGTGGGGACGGGAGTTAACTGGGACGGGAGTTTCTTTCTTCAGCCCTCAGAGAGAGCAGTCGCATTTCCTCCTCCTCCCTCCTCCTGCCTTCCTGATCTATTCCCAGCTTGCAATGTTGCGTTCGTGTCTGTGTTTAGTCGCTCTTCTTCTGCTGAATCTTAATCTAAACGGAAATTATGGATTTGGAAGCGGCTTAAATGTGCTATTGTCACCACTTTTCAACAAGAACCGGGCCAAGGGGGAGCCCAAGAATTGGACCTGCTGGGTGTATGATTTGACTGGAGATGCAGAAGACATCTATTGGCTATGACACAGGATTTCTATTTTTGGCTCTGGAGTTTTCCTGGTGTTTCAGAAATTGAGGAAGGTGGAGAGCTGTTCAAAATGCGGATCCAGGCAAACTCCTTCACCAATTTCAACCAGTTGGGGAGTGCACGAGGCGGCATGGTGAACTGAATGGTGATTCAGATGGTGGAATACATCTTGAAGTCGCCAGTGCTCTCCAGAGAAATGTTAAAGTTTAAGCCTGTACATGGAAATTTTGAAGCACAGAATTGCACGGGTGAGGGAAATTCTATTCTCTGAGTGCACTGTGCAGATTTGACCTTGTCTTTGGCGCCCTGTTTATATTTACATTCCTCCTTGATGGAGATAAGTGGAAGGATTGGCTCTGCTAACCCAAACAATCGACACAATCGCTGTTGTTTCAGCAGACTGGACTCCCAAGGACACCATGTGTCTTCAATTGCCACCGGCAAGCAAGAGAGAGAGACTCTGGACTTGCCATAGATCACATGACTAACATCCATCCACTGCCAGGAGGCGCCCTCTGCTGTTCACTAGCGATTGACACACCTACATTACACTGCATACAACATTCATTACAGGACTGATACATACACTGCTATATATAAAAACATACACTGACTCTCTCAACTGCTTTGTCATCGTGTGAATTCTATTGTCTGCTAATTGTGCATTTGAGAGTTTTTTTCTTGTAATCACAATATTGGTCATAAAAATGAGCTTTATTTTGATCAACAATGCTTTTTTCTCTCTCCTATTGTGTTTTCCCCTCCTTTCCCCCCTCCCCCCTTACCCCCCCACTGTTTGACTGGCGCCTTCAGGCTGCCCCGGCTATGGGATGCGCTTACAAGGAGTGCGCCCAATGTCAAGTCAAATTTCAATTCTCCTGTATGTATTATGTATGGTAGTATTGACAATAAACTTTATTCATAACTGGGCATGAGGAGGCGGAGACAGAGGAGCCGATCGACCAGGCCAGATCCCGAGAAGCAGGTGGAGGAGTCTGCAGCAGGGAGAACTGGTGGAGTCGTGATTTTATGTGTGTGAGTTGAGTTAAGATCACCTGTTGCTGGTGTGTTAATTGATCCAAACGAGCATCCATGGTGTTAAGTGTGTGTGCCAAAGCACTGTCTGCTGGGGTTTCTTGACGGAGATGTACTGACATGGTTTTCAGAAACACCCAGAAGCAGACACGGGCTGAGCAACATTAATGATCGTTTATTGAATGAAAGTGAAGGTGTGTGTGTGAGTATGGTGTTGTGTGAGTGTTGTGTAGTAGGAGCAGGAGCGTTAACGGCAGGACAGATCTGGCAACCCTGAAATGATAGCAGAGATAGAGGGATTAGACTCAGGCTGGCAGGTAATGATGTTAATAGAGATGTTACAGTTTTACGGCAGCAGAGAGTTAATCTGGCTCTGAAGAGATGATTATCCAATGCCGGTCCAGCGTCCCGCTGTGGTGCCGTGGTGCAGGTGCTGAATATTTACAGTGCAGTTTAAGAGAGGAGTGCATGACATGTGCTCCAGCTCACCAGTTTGTGAGAAGAGGAAGTTGTTGCTCCCAGCCGAGGTCCGGTCCGCCGCCAGGAGGAAGGAGAGGTCTGCCTGTGCACAGAGAACAAGGGAAGAGAAGGCAGGTGCAGAGAAAAACTCGGTGAGAGCTTATGTAGAGTTGGGGAGAAGGAACTCCCGTGAGACGAGAAGCCGTTGAAAGAGATGAAACACTCGAGGCATAGAGCCATGGAGGAAGACTGTAGGGAGGAGTTCTTCCTGGGAATGAGTGTAGATGTCTCCGTGCTGCCTTCTGGGCAGCGTTCCTTATAAAGAGCGCCTGATGAGGAGACGCAGGTGTGCCTGCAGCTGTGAGAGATAATTAGGGCACAGTACACACAGCACGGATCACCACATACTTTAGCTGACAAGCTGGTAATCTAATAAGCTATAGGGATCATAGCTATAGCTCCCATGGAGCTGATTTACTGTTAACAAGTTTGAGCATCATGCTGCTGTGTTTGAGTAAAATACTTCAGCGGTTGACAGAGAACATAAACAAGAGAACTGCATGTCGGACAGGTTCCAAGATTGTACTATAGTGGTACCAACTTTACTGCTGCAGCAATAACGGAGCCTTTATCCGAATCAAGCACAAGATGTAATCATGAATGGAAATAGCCTTATTTTATCAGAGCCTTGCATTTGATTGTATTCACTTTATCTTGAATTAATTGTCTTTGATCAACCATGAATTTTACCTGTACTGTAATTAATGTATTGTAACGTTGGGGGTGTGTTAGGGGGGCAGGGATTCTCCCGGCATGCTTTGGCAGCGGAGGATTCAAAGGGTGTTATCATTCGTGTGTTCTAAAGTGTTATTGCTGTGTCATTATAACTGCGTTATAATGACACAGCAGAGTTGTAAGAAGAGTCAGAGCAGTGACTGATCATGTGTTTGTGTCACCCTAAGTGAGACGGAGGTCTGTGTGAGTGACCTCCCCTCCTGTCTGTGTTGAGAAAGTGTGTTTAAATAAAGCCTGTTCTTGTCACAATCATCTCTCCTTTCTTGTGTGAACCCTCACGGAATCACAGTATCAATGTAATTAATTCATTACGTAATTAACATAATTATATGACGTTTGCAATTTTATACAATACATTATGATGCATACACCAAAACTTTGTTTTATAATAAATTTCTCGAGAGGTTTGTCCACTCTCCCTGCACTGATATTTAATTGCATAAGAACATTAATCTGCGTTAAAAAAAACATCATTAAAATTCTCAAAGATGAGGACAGCTTGAAAAGTTCAAAGCTGTTTTTTTTCCCACAAAAGTTCTTAAACCACTTGCACTCCGTTGTTCCGCGGGCGGGCAAGTCTCTGCGTCCTAGGACACACGAGGGCGCACAAGAGCGCACTAGTGCGCGGGCGGACGCATGACGCATGATATACTGATGATGGTGCAGATGGAGATGGTGCTGGCCTCCAAGCGCCACTGGGAAAAAAATCTGCAAACACAGCCGGGAACAGATTAGTTCATCTGATTGACCTCTCATTCGACTAATAAGAGCCTTGAATTGGGTTTCTGAAACCTTGACGAACCAATGAATGAAAACCTAGGAAGGAGGACCCGCCTCCCAACGCTTTGAATGCAGTCAGCCAATTGAAGCAGAGAAGTTCGTGAGCTGTTTTTTTTTTAAGGCTGGGTGAAGACTGACTGCTGGAGCGGATCAAAAAAGGACACAGGAAGAGCTCCACAGACCCAGCAGCATGGAGACCATCCACAAATGCAGCCTGTGTGACAGGGAGTGCCATTCGTGGATCGGCATGTTCGGCCCCAGGCGGTGCTTATTTTGTATTGGTTCCAGCAGAGTAGACATTATGATTTCTTCCATGGTCATTATAGACCGACGGAGGCTGACGATGAAGGCTGAGTGACACACACGCCTTCGCCAGTCTTTTTTTTAATTACTACTGTTATTTGTTTTGAAAAATCGTTCGCCAAAAACCGCAATCATGGAAGCACAAAACCGCAATAATGGAATTATGTTTTGATCGAGTCGCGAGACCAGAACCAGAGCGGACCAGCGTCGCGTTCGTCTGACAATGAGGAGACAAGTTCGCCAAGACTCCGCTGTGAAGAGGTAAGGTGTTATAAGCTAAATTATTCTGTATCCCTGAAAATTGTAATCCAAAATGACTTTTGATCGATCAGTAAATTACAGCTGTGCGGTTCACGAAGTCTGAAGTTCGTGCGCCGCGGTACAAGGGGTTGCTCGCAGTGTACAGGCTGTGAACGCCCCCCCACCCCCGCTATTCTTCTGCAGCGAGGGGGGGGGCCGCGGTGACTGCACTGCTGTCCTACATCACCACATAAGGCTAATCCGTTGTGTAGCGATGGCTAAAGTCCATCCTCTGTAGCGAGCGGGGGGGGGACAACCCCCCCCCACACACACACAGTAGCGAGGGGGGGGGGGAGCCGCTGTGACAGCGTTGCTGTGGAAACATGCAACGAGTGTAATCTGTCATGTAGCGAGGGCCGAACTCTGTCCTTGATAGCGGGGGGGGGAATGACCCCCCCCCACACACACACACAGACACAGCCCTGAGTGTGACCTTTCCTTTGAGCCTAAAATGAAGCTTCTACATTGAATTATTCAAAAGTTACAGACGTTTTTCCAAACTGTGCCATTTGGCACAATTTGGCACAGTTCCAAAACGCCTGGGAACAGCCTGAGAACAAAGCTGTGTAAAATATTCATTTTTTGTGGTATTGTTACCAAATTTGGATCTCAGCTGGATAACACTTGGTTCTACATTTCTGTTGCATTTTCCAGCCGGATCGGACAGCTGTGTGTTATTTACAAGCATTTGTATCCAAAAAAACACTGTGTCCAAATTTTTTTTCTTCAAGTTCAGTATGTTTAGATGACTGTAACTCAGTGGCCGGAGCACGTAGAGAGATTATGTTTTTTTTTGCCAAAAAATTCAAAGTGTTTTCTTTTAAATGAGACCAACCCCATGAAGATGCTGCAAAGGGTTGAAGAACAGCTTTCGATTTACTTTGGGCACGTTATTTTTTGGCATTTTTAGGAAAATTGCCCGGAGTGCAAGTGGTTAAAGATTGTGGCTGTACAGACCAACCATTATCATAACTTAGTCCTTTTTTACTTTTCCAAATAAACAATGTAGTTTTTATGATTGTGTGTACTCAGTAGTTTTGGAATGTGACTGTAAATATCACTTTAATCTTGTGTACATTATATTGCAATAGTACAAAAAGTAATGATTGTGTGTGGATAAGCTGTAACATTCTAAACTAACAACTATTTTTACTGTAGAAATGGATAATGATTTAGAGGACTTCCTGTGGTCAAGACATGTGGCAGAAGAGGATATAAACAGGATGAAAAAGGGGGCTGCACGGTGGCGCAGTGGTTAGCACTGTGGCAGCACAGTTTTACCCTCGGTCGGGGGGAGCGCGCGGATCGTGGGTTCGATCCCAGCCCCCGACCAACAGTGATCTGTGTGGAGCTTGCATGTTCTCCCCGTGTTGCGTGGGTTTACTCCAGGATTTCTCCGGTTTCCTCCCACATGCCAAAAACATGCAGGTTAGGGATACGGGGCGCTTGCGCACGCAGCGACCGGCATCTGGTGGCTTGTCACCAGACTGCAAAACAAATCTACCTACGGGTACAAATAAGTAACAAAAAAAAAAAAAAAGGGATAAGGTCATTTTTTCAAGCATTCTTGAATATCCCCTCCCAAATTTGTAACTGATTCAGTCTACATCAGTGGTCCCCAACCATGCGCCATGGAGGCCCAAAACCCTGCAGGTTTTTACCTCCAACCAGAGTCGTCAGTATGGCAAGGCTTTAACCATATCACAAACTATAAGGGCAACAGCATCATTTCCAGTGAGATCAGCGCCTCACTGGCAGAAGAACTGAACTGCTTTTTCGCACGGTTTGAGGCAAATACACCTCGCCCGGACCCACAGATGTTATTGAATGCCAGCTCTGATGTGCTTATCCTGCAGGATCATGAGGTGAGACAGACACTGACAGCAGTTCACCCGAGAAAGGCTACTGGTCCCGATGGAGTACGAGGAAAGGTGCTCAGAGCATGTGCAGATCAGCTATGCTCTGTTTTGACTGACATTTTTAACTTGTCTCTCAAGGCAGCCGTTGTTCCACAGTGTTTAAAATCTGCAGTCATTATTCCTGTACCAAAAAAACATACTATTAGCAGTCTGAATGACTATCGACCAGTAGCATTAACACTCATTGTTATGAAGTGCTTTGAGAAAATGGTATTGGAACATCTTTTGCCTAGTCTCCGCCCAGACTTTGATCGGTACCAGTTTGCCTACAGGCGGGGCAGATCCACTGAAGATGCTATTGCTGTAGCTCTCCACTCGGCATCCAGCCATTTAGAAGACAAGGGGAGCTATGTAAGAATGTTGTTTGTGGACTATAGCTCAGCATTTAATACAATTATTCCCAACATTCTCATCACCAAATTGCTTCAGCTTGGTCTGCCTACTCACACTTGCAGCTGGATTAAGGACTTCCTAACAAACAGAACACAGACTGTAAGACTCGGACCCCATTCCTCCTCTACAGTCATGCTTAACACAGGCTCGCCACAGGGCTGTGTGTTGAGCCCCACTTTGTATTCATTGTACACATATGACTGCATACTTATCCATCCCACAAACATTATAGTGAAGTTTGCAGATGGCACAACAGTAGTGGGGCTCATATCAGGAGGAGATGAGTCCGCATATAGAGATGAGTGACATGGTTAGGGACCCAGGAGACAGACGCTGACACGAGTAGATATTTGACAATTATTCTTTATTAATATTATGTGCGTGTAGTGCGTGAGTGAGTGAGTGCGTGGCTGTCTGCGCACTGGAGCTGAGCGTATCCTGTGGCGACCTGGCAACCCTGGAACACACAAGCACAAACAGTTACAGCTGTTCTTTAGAATGGGAGACTTGCAGCTTGTGATGCTTACATGCAGGCACCGCAGAGTAAATCTTGCTGGCTCCGAGTGCCCATGCGATGTGGTGCTCGTGGTGCTCGACGTAGCGGAGGTGAGGAGGAACTCCGTGGAGGAGGAGATGGTGTCCCATCAGCTGGGGTAGTAGATCCACCGCCAGGGAGGTCCACCTGTGCACAGGGGAAAAGGCTAGGAGAGGATGAGTGCTGAGGTTGCTTACTTGGCTTGGCTTGGTGTGATGTCCTGGTCTTGGCTTTGGCTTGAGGTCGTGATCTCGGCACATTGCTGGGCAAAGGCGACAGATGACTCCGTGCCGAGCCATCTGCGGTTCTGGCTTTTAAAGCCCGCTGATTGCCACCTACCGGTGCGTGCGCAGCTGATGATGATGATGATGATGACGATGACGGCCCAGCGGCCACCTTGACAATGAGGTCCAGAAACTGGTGAGATGGTGCTCAGATAATAATCTGCTAATGAATACAAAAAAACCCCCAAAAGAACTCATTATTGATTTTAGGAAGCATAGCAGTGAGCCGCCTCCTCTATATATAGGCAAGGAGCGTGTGGAGAGGGTGGAGGCTTTTAAGTTTCTGGGTGTTCATATTTCTCACAACCTTACCTGGGCAGTTAACACCATAGCTACGATAAAAAAGGCTCAACAACATCTACACTTTCTGAGGCTCCTCAAGAAGAATGTCCTGAATGCACAGTTGCTGGTTTTATTTTATCGCTCTGCTATTGAGAGCATTTTGTCATATGGCATCACGGTTTGTTATGAGGGCTGTTCAGCCTCAGACCACAAAGCCTTCCAGAGAGTGATCGAGACTGAGCAAAAAATCACTGGCTGTTCTTTCCCTTCTCTGGAAGAGATTTCCAGGTTTCGGTACCTCAACAGAGCTACTGCCATCATTAAAGACTGCACTCATCCAGGCCATGATTTCTTTCACTTGCTCCCCTCGGGAAAGTGGTACAGATCCCATAAAACCCGGACTACCAGGTTTAATCATAGTTTTTTCCCAGCAGCAGTACGTATTTTGAACGGATTTATGTAACACGCACAGACTGCTGATATTTTTTTGTTATTTTAGGTTATTTTGTGGCAATAACCCTGTGTGTAAAAGCTGGTCTTTTGTATTTATCGCTCAGTATGTTTTCATTATTGCTACGTACATATTGTATTCAACTTTTAGGTAATTTTGTTTCAAGCATTATTTATTGTTGTAATTATAAGAATGTTAAATGCATGAGTGAACTGTGAGTGTGATGGTTTGTTTTTAGGGAGCAGCATCTCAATTTCGTTGCACTGTTCATTAACAATGGAATGACAATAAAGGCACTTTGACTTTGACTTTGACTCAACAGGTGAGTTCACTGAGTTTCTTCCCACTGACTGCTGATCAGTGGAAACACCTGCTGAAGAAGCTGGAGGAACAGAAAACCTGCAGAGTCTTGGGCCTCCATGGAACAGGGTTGGGGACCACTGGTCTACATAGAATATGTTTGCAAAATACTAGCTTTAACCCCACTGTGGTGCCCTTGAGCAAAGCCCTTAACCCCAACTGCTCCAGTGGAGCTGCTCAATGGTCACAGGTCAGTCTGTGGTTGTACTGGGCAGCTTCCTGGTGTGAATGTGTAACTGTGTGAGTGTGAAGAGGATGTTCTTGAAAAAGAGAGGTTGCCTCTCAGTGGAGCTACCTTGTATAAATAAAGGTTAAATAAAATAAATACAGTTTTGCCCTGTGATTGGCTGTTGGGACTGAGGTCACATTCACCATAGTTGTAGTCTGCTCAGTGTTTCCTACCTAGAATACATCTGTTGCAGGCAATGCAGGCCCACCCAGGCTGTGGGGGAAAATGACATATGATGACATATGGCATTCACTCTATCAAAGATTGATGTACCAAAAAGTAATACTGGAAAGCATTATATTAAGGTGAAAAAAATTATGACTGACTTGAGTAGACATCAATTATACCCAGTTGGAGGAAGTCATTTGACAAAGAGTGAGGGAATACAAACTCTGAAAATATGCCATTATGCTGAACATAAACTACAAGAAATGGAAAATGATATTGATCCTGATAACCACTTTTTCAATAATATTCATAATCATTGTGAATATTACACTGAAAAGCAATTCAAAAGTCAAGTGCAACTAGATGGTAAACTATCAATAATACACTTAACAGCAGAAGTCTTAACAAAAACTTTCCACAGATTCAGGACTATTTAAAACAGCTAGACAGAAAATTTACAGCCATCGCAGTCTCTGAAACTTGGCTTAATGAAGAGCAGGCTCCCCTGATGGCAATGGAGGGATGTCAGATGTTTCATATTAACAGATCTCAAAAAAAGGGTGGTGGTGTTGCACTGTATATTGATGACCTGTATAGGTGTAAACTTGTAAATGGAATGTCCTTTGCACTACCAGGGATTTTAGAATGTGTTACTGTTGAGATTGACCAAGATAAAACAAAAAATCTAATTATAAGTTGTATATATAGAATGCCGGGAACTTGCATTGAGACATTCAGAGATAAATTAGTTGAGCTGTACAATAATATTAGTAGTAAGAAAATGGTAGTAATTTGTGGAGATTTCAATATTGATTTACTAAATCCATATCAACAAAATGTAATTACAGAGTTCATGAATTCGATGTACAGTATGAGTCCATATCCCACAATAACACATCCCAGTAGAATCACAGTTCACACTGCTACACTTATTGACAACCTGTTTGTTAATATTATTGATAAGAAAATAGAAAGTGGATTATTGATAAATGATATAAGTGACCATTTGCCAACCTTTGCACTTATCCATGGCCACACGGAGGCCAATACAGAAAAATTTTTTAAAATCATTCAGATACAAATCACAAAATGCAATCAGTTCTTTTAAAGAAGACTTGCTGAAGCAGGACTGGACAAAAGTCTATGTACCAGATGTAAATGAAGCCTATGACACATTTATGAACATTGTAACCACTCTTTATGAAAAAAATTGTCCATTAGTAAAGAAAAAGCTTAAACATAAATTTGTCGATAAGCCATGGTTAACCAAAGGATTTCAAAAGGGGTGTAAAAAGAAAAATTTATTATATAAAGCTTTTCTAAAGAAAAGGAGAAAAGAAGCAGAGCAGCGGTATAAAACATACAAAAATAAGTTAACATAATTAATTAATTATAATGAGATGTAGTAAAAGAGACTATTACAGTAAAGAACTGGAGAAAAACAGAGACAATATTAAAAATACATGAACAATACTTAACAATATTCTTTGAAATAAAAACAGAAATACAAGCTCCCCAACCAATTTTTCAAAAAAATAATACAATGACTCAGAGTGTGAATGCAGTTTCACTTGCAGATGAATTTAATAACTTTTTTGTTAACATTGGTCCTAATTTGGCTCGAGAAATACCATTACGGCACCTACGGGTGACACAATAAGCAAAAACACTGCTATAAAAGACTCCATTTTCATAAAGAACACAGACGAGAGAGAGGTCATTGAAATTGTTAAATCGTTTAAAAGTAAGACATCTACGGAGTGTGATGGTATTGACATGCTCTTAGTCAAAACTATTATTGAATGCTTAGTGAAACCGCTGACGTATATCTGTAACCTGTCTCTCAAACAGGTATATTTCCCAATGCAATGAAAATAGCTAAAGTAATTCCGATATACAAGACGGGTGACAGAGGGGAACGTTCAAACTATAGACCAATTTCACTATTGCCGCAATTTTCCAAGATACTTGAAAAAATATTCTGTGAGAGAATTGACAACTTCATAATGAAGAATAATTTATTGTGTGAGCAGCAATATGGGTTCAGACACAAGAGGACAACTGCATTTGCTCTAATGGAATTTATAGAAAAAATATCAACTGCCGTAGAAAATAAAGAGTATTCAGTTGGGGTATTCCTGGATTTTAAAAAAGCATTTGATACAGTGGATCACAATTTATTGTTAAAGAAACTACAAAATTGTGGTATTAGGGGGGGTAGCACTGGCCTGGTGAAGTAGTTACTTAAAGAATAGATATCAGTATGTATCTGTTGGTAACAAAAACTCACAGTTACTGAAGGTTACTTGTGGAGTCCCACAGGGTTCAGTTTTGGGGCCATTGTTATTCAATATGTATATAAATGATATATGTAAAGTCTCGGAAAAAATGGATGTTTGCCGATGACACTAATCTATTATGCAGTGGAAGCAATTTGGAACAACTTTTGGATACACTCAGAAAGGAATTAAGAAAGCTTAAATTGTGGTTTGATTCAAACAAATTAATGCTCAATTTAAGTAAGACAAAATTTATAGTTTTTAACAACCATCACAACAACTTAGTATCTAAACTCAGTGTAAATGGTGTAGAGATTGAAAGGGTATCTGAAACTAAATTTCTTGGAGTAATAATTGATAATAAATTGTGTTGGAAGTCACATACACGGTGCACATACACGCTGCACGGTGGCGCAGTGGTTTAGCACTGTGGCAGCACAGTTTTACCCTTGGCCGGGGGATCGCGGGGATCATGAGGTTGTGGGTTCGATCCCAGCCCCCGACCAACAGTGAGCTGTGTGGAGTTTGCATGTTCTCCCCGTGTTGCGTGGGTTTACTCCGGGATTTCTCCGGTTTCCTCCCGCATACCAAAAACATGTAGGTTTAGGGCGCTCGCGCACGCAGCGACCAGCAGCCAGTGGCTTGTCACCAGACTGCAAACCAAGTCTACCTACGGGTACAAATAAGTAACAAAAAAAAAAAAAAATATTAATTATATTAAAGGTAAAATATCTAAATCAATTGCAATACTAAACAGAGCAAAATATTTGCTGAATCAACCCACATTATATACTTTGTATCATTCATTAATACTCCCATACATGACATATTGTACTGAAGTATGGGGAAATACATATAAAACAAACATATATCCAGTCTTTATGCTTCAGAAGAGAGCTATTAGAATAATAAACAAAGCTGCTTACAGGGAACCAACAAACCCACTTTTTCTTAAATTAAAAGCTCTCAAGTTGAAAGATGGTTGACTTTTAAACTGCAGTAATAATGTTTAAAGTGAAGAATCTATCACTGCCCGCAAATATCCAAAAGTTGTTCCAAATAAGGGAGAAACAATACCATTTCAGAGGAACATGTATACTCCAAAAACCCTCAGTGAGAACTACCACCAAGCAACACTGTGTTTCAGTGCAAGGAGTCAGATTATGGAACGATTTTGGACCTGAATTAAAATCATGTATAACGCTTGGACAATTTAAACAAAAACTAAAGGAAGAAATACTCCAAACATATATACAAGATGACATGTAAAATCCCATAAGGATTGTCATATCCAGTCTGTGTTGTGTTGTTGCTTAGTTTTTCTTTTTGTCACATTTTGTCTAAGCTTTGTTCCGAATTGTAATCACTCTTGTTTTGTTTTTGTTTTGAATTCTTGGATGGAATATGGGTGGGCAATATAAGCTGTGGCCTCAGCCATCACCCTTTTTGGATAAGTTATGTTGAACTGTATAATCAGAGGAGTTATTGTTTAATTTGACCTTGTTGGATTTTTTTCCCCTTTGTTATATTATTCTGTTTCTTTTTAATCTTTACTTTTAATCTATCCGAAATAAAGATTCATTCAAGTCTTACATAGTTTTGCTTTAAGAGAAAAAAGTTGCAAATTTGCAATAAAAAGTAACAAATGTATAAGAAAAAAGCTGCAAATTTACAAAAAAAAAAAAAGTATTTTGAAGGCTTTTTTTAATTTTCTCCAAAAAATATTAGGATGAACTTGTAATTTGGGGGACCCCTTAGTGGCTGGGGCGGGGCATACTCTTTTTATGCAGAACCCGCTCTGTATGTGGCCAAGAGTGGAGGGCTTGATACTAAAGGCTGAGTAATAAAAGGAAGAGAGAAAGAGGGAGACAAATATAGAAAAATGGTGAGCAAAAGGGAGAAATTGTGGGATAACCCCCACAACAGACTGGGACAGGCACAGCAATGTGTGTATTAATGTCTACAGGCAGCCCCGCTTCTTCTGGCTTTTTCCGGCTCATTACTGTGATGTTAATGTGCCATTCATGCATTGTGTTCATGCTTCCTGTCCTTACTGTGTCTATACACTGATAACAATATGTAAATGTGCCTTGTAACCTCTTTTGTCCTGCAACTTTGGAGCAGAGGTGAATCCTGGCTAGCAATCTCCTTATTGTTATGTGTGTCTCTCAAATGCAAATGCCCATACCTACTGCTGTGAATGCCTTTCACATATTGTTTGTAGCTGGGTATATAAGCTCACTGAAATCCATGTTCACTCTCTCATTCTCTGCTACTGCTCATCTGCACACTTTGCTGGAGACCCTCCGGACTCGCCCATGGGGCGAGCTCCGTGACGGCGGTATGATAATAAACCTATTTAAAACTCTCACTTCGCTGCCTTATTTTATCTTCCGCCACACTGGTGACCCCGAGGAAGCACACGTTTTGTGCGACGCAACCTTCTGGTCTGGACAGTTACGCTGGTGACCCCGAGAATGCACACGCTTTGTGCGACGCAACCTTCTGGTCTGGACAGCTACACTGGTGACCTGACGCTGAAAAAAACACGCTGCCGGCGAACGCAGCACCCGGCGGTGATGCTCCGACTACAAGCGAACACAGCAGTTCCCTTCTGCTTCAGGGAACTCTCCGGACATCACCCACGACCGGGACAGCCGCAGCAAACTTCATGGTGGTATCTGCACGCCTAGATCGGCACATCCACGCTGGACCGGCCACTCTCAGCTTCTCTCCATACGACAGCGCACGCACCTTGTCCTCTCTCCACGACGGCGATATCCATGGCCAATGGAGAATGCAGCGCGTGGACCTGAACGCAGCATGGCCGAGTGAGTGACAAAGATCGTCTCCTCCCTCTCACCGCTCCAACGCATCTACACAAGCTCGAGGGACAAAGATCGTCTACTTCCTTTCACCGCTCCAACACAATGAACAGGGATGATTAAGCTCCCTGACCCTGGTTCTCCTCTCCAGCTGGCCCACCCATGCACAGAGCCCCGGCACACGCACCGGGGAGTTACGAGGATGGCGCACCACGCACGGGACGCATACGGCTCTACAGACCCCCATCCTCCTTCGCCGCTGCACACAAGCCCTTCAGGGTTGCTCGTACACCTGAGGCAACCACGCAGCTTGCTCACTGGATCTTCATATGGTCTTAGCCATGGCGCACAACGGGAATTCAGCAGTCTGCGGTCCCCGAAGGCTTTAAGGTTGTGCCCGCACCTAAAGTCAACACGCCAAGTCCCTTTGCTTTTGTTTTTTTTTTTCTTACAGCTGCCCCTGTTTTTCTTCATGGCCACTGTTTATCCTCACCGCTTCCTTTTTCTTCACGGCCACTATTAATCCTTGCAGGACTTAATCGCGAGAGGAGCCAGTGACTAATTTTTCTTCTTGTGGATCTCCGCACGTTCAACGGTACAGCCCTCGACATCGCGGATCAACAAGCAATTTTTGCGCGGCCCAGACGATTTCGCCGTCCAGGGCCGGCATTTACCACCCCCCACCCCCCTCCACCTCCGCCTGCACAGAACTTTCCCTGTTCGCTGCCAAAGCCGGACTATCGAGGCCTCGGCCACCTGCCAAGCCCTCTGGGGGGGAGCGTGTGGGATAACCCCCACAACAGACTGGGACAGGCACAGCAATGTGTGTATTAATGTCTACAGGCAGCCCCGCTTCTTCTGGCTTTTTCCGGCTCATTACTGTGATGTTAATGTGCCATTCATGCATTGTGTTCATGCTTCCTGTCCTTACTGTGTCTATACACTGATAACAATATGTAGATGTGCCTTGTAACCTCTTTTGTCCTGCAACTTTGGAGCAGAGGTGAATCCTGGCTAGCAATCTCGTTATTGTTATGTGTGTCTCTCAAATGCAAATGCCCATACCTACTGCTGTGAATGCCTTTCACGTATTGTTTGTAGCTGGGTATATAAGCTCACTGAAATCCATGTTCACTCTCTCATTCTCTGCTACTGCTCATCTGCACACTGCTGGAGAGCCTCCGGACTCGCCCATGGGGCGAGCTCCGTGACAGCGGTATGATAATAAACCTATTTAAAACTCTCACTTCGCTGCTTTATTTTATCATCCGCCGCAGAAATTATATTTACAGAGATAGCTAGAAGGGGGAAAGACAGGAAGAGTGAATAGAGGGGGAGAAGGGAAAACTGGATTAAAAAATTAGGGGAAGGAGAGGGTGGCAGAAATCAAAGAGAGTAATGGATGGAAGAGCAACAGAAGAGGGGTGGACATGAGTAAAGGGGGAAGGGGAGAGAGAAAGTAAGTTGAGTGGGAGAAACGTGTGGAATGGGAGAAAGGGGGAGGTGGAGGGACTCAAGGAAAGAGGAGGGGGAAATTTCAGGCTTTGTGGCTATATAAAATCAAAACTGCTACTTTGATGTTTACTTGAATTCTATGTACGGTCCTTTCCTAACGTATTTCTGGATTTTTAACAGGATGAGCTGGATGACACTGCACAGGTGTGGAACACACACCCCATCAGACCATCAGAAACATCAATGTCCCCAATAGTCAGCCCAGTGGCATGTATGCTTTACCTGAACTCTACAGGACAGGAGAGTTCCTTTGCCTTGTTGAAGATGAGCATGTTTAGCAATGCAAAACTGAACGTGCCTTTTGTCTAACCATACCATATGATCCAGATGTTTATGAACTGTGCAATGTTGTTATGAAAGAGTCCTATCTGATTCCACCGACAGATCCACATCAAGCTGTGAACTTGTACATACATCTCAGAGAGGCCATTCTTGCATCTCTGTAAAGCCTTGCACATTCAATGTATGGGAGAAATGAATGTAACGCTTCAGTTGACTCAGACATTAAAATAGGGCTGATCAAATCAGTTCCAGTACAAAAACAGTTTACATTTTTCACTGCTGTCATCTCCCATGAACTGAGATTTATTCAGCATATAAAGAGTGGGTTCTTTATCAAAATGTTGCCATGCTATAGGTTAGTTTATTATTGTGGTGAATTGATCAAAATGCCACATAAATAAACCTCAGCAGAGGTGCTTTAAGTGACACATATGAAAAGTGAACCTGAATATGTAACATTTAGAATCCTTTTTGATCCAGCATTTGTGTTGGTTGTCTTCTGATCTAATTGGATCGGATCCAATTGGTCTTCTGATCCAACTCTGATCCAATTGGAACAGAAGACAACGAACACAAATGCTGGATCAAAGAAGCAACTGAAATCAAGAAGCAAGCCCACAACACCATGAACTGAGATGATGGAGCCTTCATGCTCTCGCACACTTGGGACTCTCACCTCCACAGACCATCGCACAGCGGGGGGCGTGACCGACCTGGCAGATCTGTCAAATCTGTCAGGTAGGTCACGCCTACTGAAAGGATAAAACAGCTGATGTGACAAGTCACGGATGTCAGATGACGCTTTCTGAAGACTGCAGACGACAGTTGAAACACATCAAAGGTATGAGACCCCTTTGCTTTGTCTTAATAGAAGAGCAATATCAGAGTTATCATTAAGACAAAATTAACCTGTTTGGGATAAAATAACACTTGCTGCTGTCTGCTGGTCATTAGATAAATGTATATTTAAAACGCCTTAGCATTCCAGCAAGTTTCCAGCCAATGTGAAATGTTCCTCCGGTGGAACACTGGAATTTTAGAGGTTAAAGCCCTCTGGCATTGCTTTACATTGCCAGACACAGGGACTATGTCCATATATAATTTAGTTTAAAAATAGGGCACCAAATTGTCAGTCTGAAAAATAAGTGCAAAATTAATTTTATTACAGTATACCTACACATTAACTACCATTTCCCCAAGAACTTAGAATTTAAATCTAAGAATTTAAAATGAACAAATTCTTGAAGTTTTTCAGCTTTGTAAAAAATTTTTAAAACTTTGAATAAAGGTATTTTATCCGGTGTGTTAAACATTATCTAAACCCTGAGAGTTTACATATTACTGTATAAAATGCACATACTTTTTGAAGGTCAACATTAAAAATATTAAAATGTATCCCACAATAAAATTTCACTCTAAAGTACAATTCTGATAGTGACTTGATAACATGGAGTAACTCATTACTGCCCACCTAAGAGGAAGAAAGTGTCTACTAAAAAGTTGACTTTATCTTTCGAATATTTAACAAAGCATTATGTTTGAAGAAAATACAACAATCTGAAAACACATTCCTACTATTATAATCCAAATCAAATCATATAGAAACCGACAGTAATAACTATTTGCTGAAACACAAAAGAAGAACAATGATTTCAGTAAAATAAAATAAATACATAAAAAATGAGTACAGATGCAATCAGTTCTGGTAAGTAAATTTATTAACGTTTGAACAAGCTCACAGACAGTTCATAACTAATAACACAGCTGTTGATATTTTAACACAACTGAACAAAATTTAAAAATGGAAATCAATTCAAATTAATAACAGAAGTAACTTAAAGACTGTGACCAAGTGTTTTGTTTAAAGAAGAGAAAAAAAGCTTGAGTAAATGTAGTTGAGTAAACTGAACTAGTTTCTAACCACTCAAAAAAGATGTTGCTTTTAGATGTAATTTTTAATCAATAGATGCAAAAACAAAAACAGTTTCATGTTCATTCTTAAACACAACAATACTAAAGATTTTACTTAGGAAGAACTCCATCCTGTATTTGTAACTTTTTTATATAACTGATTTTTAGTCACCACTTTCATGTGTCTTACCAGACGTAGATGATCACCTAATTAGAACCTTCTTAAGTAGACTTGTGTTGGAACTCAACAAATACTCAAATTGAATGGCTGCTACACATTTAGAGATGATAATTTAGGAAAAATTTTGTAGTAGTCCGTTGTTTTTTTCCAGAACTTGTCACGACTCGCCGCTCATCATCTGCCTCAGCTGCGTGCACACCTGCGCCTCGTCAGCCGCGGGCTATTTAGCCCACTCAGCCCTGTGCAGCGGTCTGGAGCCGTCTGTTCGCATCGGCACTTCTTCGCGTTTGGATCACCTCCTGATCATCAGTGAAACTACGCTTAAACGTAAGCATTCCTTACCTTTCCCAAGTCTTCTCCCCTGTGCACAGGTGGATTCCCTGGCGGCGGATACCCCGTCATCACCACCCAATCCTCACCATCGTCACAGGTTCTGCAGGGCGCTGTCTTCCAGGCTTCTCCCTTGGCCAACGCCAGCCACCTGCCACCCACAAGTAAGCAACACACAGCTCATTATTCCTGTTCAGGTGTGGTGCCCTTTACCCCTGTCCTTTGTTCTCTCCATAGGGTTGTCCGGCTGTACGGCGCACTGCTCTGCTTCCTGTGCATCAGCGTTCACCCTCATCTCATACACATATCTCACATATCCATCCAGACACACCTGCTTGTTGAATAAAGCTGCTAAATCTATCCTGAGCCTGCGTGCGTGTTTCCTGAGCTGGACATTATGTCAGAGCTGTAGTGATAGTGCAAAGAGAATGTTAGAAAATAGTAGCTGGTGGGAATGTTTTTTGTTTTTTTGGACTCTTACAAATACAGCATATCAGCTTTATGATGCAGACTTAGCTGTACATTTCTCAGGCTGCAAGAAAAGCAGTCAATTATGTATGTATTTGTGTTCTTGTATTATGGCTTTGTGTGCCATTGTTTCGATGGCTACCTTTAAGGTTTCCTCAGAAGGGAGGGAATGTGAACCCATTTGTGAGAACAAGTAAAGCAAATCCTCCTTTTCTGTCTTGTCTAGTGTGCCCTGAAGTGCCTTGTCAACAGTAATCCACTCACCATCAGATCAGTAATTAGAGAAAGATGACATAAGCAATGCAGTATCAACTGAATCAATGCCATGGATGCAGGCCAAAACAAACACCTTTGACAGTCTTACAGGAATCATACCATGATCCATGACTCCCTTTGCCCAAATCCTTCCAAGTGCTTGCCACTGGGCATCTGAAAAATCAGGTCTGAGTCTTGGTACTCTTCCCTCTTCCCCTTCGCAGTTTTCCAGGAAATGTTCCCAGAAAGCTGTGTAAACTTCTCTAGAAACACCACTGTCATCTATGGCCATCTCATTTCTGAACTCCATCTTTAATTCCATGTTTACATTTTTGTCAGAGAAAACTTTCAGGAGATCCTTCACAATCATAACTCAGCGAATGTGTACATACCTGGTCTCTTTGGAATTTTATGGTCCCTCAAGAGAAGGTGGCAGAGAAAGGATTCCACCTGCTGCAGGCACACTGACCACTGCAATATTAATCTTGGGAGCCTAAACATTAAACAATACAACACATATAAAATGTGATGAGTATACAAAATAATGCATAACCTGAAGACATTACAGTTTCTGGTGGGAGTATTTTTCCTCGTACTGAAGAGCCAGAGTATTCTATTTCATGTGTTGATGTACAGGGGGTTATACTTTTGTGACAGTGTACAGGTTAGAATGTATCTGTCAGGCTAACAGGTGGGAAAAGTTATCTCGAGATTTTTGCAAGTTTATGGAGAGCTGGAATGAATTCTCCCTTAAAAAGTAAAAGGACTGACTGTTAAAACTGATGTTTAACTGCCAGACCATCATTGTTTGGAAGGATTTTACTTTGAAATAAAACAGTGGCTGGATTGATGTTGACAATGCAGGACATTCAAAATCCATAATATAATGTGTTATTTTTTCCAAGATTGTGATGGTAATATACATGCGTTCAAGAACATCTGCATTATGACCATTACTTAATGTTAAGTATAAATTTATTACCTAAATATTTGAGGCTCAGTCTTTTAACAAAGCTGTAATGGCCTAAAAAAAGAAAAAAAAAGAAAAAAAGAAAAGGAACATGATATTTTAACTGCCAAGTTGGTGGAGTTGCAGCATTAGATTTAGGGAGATTGAAAGAGAGAACACAGATGATGCAACCATCAACTACTTCAGTGCATTTCTAAAAGACAAAACTTGACTTCAAGTTATAAGAAATAATTTAAACACTTACCTGTAAGGCATCAGCACCATTTTCATCCAACTGGTATTCTGTCCATGGAAGTGTAGTGATCCGTGCTGGGTGCCTCTGTTCACTAATAACCATTCCCAACTGCGCCTGCTTTCACACCTCCCGTCGGCCTCCATCGGTCTATGATGACCATGGAAGAGAATCCTAAACGTCTACTCTGCTGGAACAGCACTGCCTGTGGCTGAACAGGCCGATGCGCGAATGGCAGTCCCTGTCACACAGGTCGCACTTGTGGGTGGTCTCTGTGCTGCTGGGTCTGTGGCGGTTCTTCCTGCGGGTCCTTTTTTCATCTGCTGCAGCAGTTAGTCTCTCTTCACCCGCCTTGAGCTGTCTGGTCAGGGTGCTTCTCCATTTGGAGCGGTCCGTTGCAAAGTCCTCCCAGCGCTCTGTGTTGATCTCCAGGGCCTTCATGTCTCTCTTGCAGACGTCTCTAAAGCGCAGCTGTGGGCGGTCAACGTCTCTCCTGCCAGTTGCCAGTTCTCCGTAGAGGACATCTTTGGGGATTCTGCCATCCTCCATACGGTGAACGTGGCCTAGCCAGCGGAGCCTGCGCTGCCTGAGTAGAGTGAACATGGAGGGAAGGCCGGCGCGGGACAGAACTTCTGTGTTGGGCACTTTGTCCTGCCAGGATATGTCCAGGATGTGGGAATGCAGCGCGAGTGGAAGGAGTTCAGTCTCTTTTCCTGCCGGGCGTATGTTGTCCACGTCTCACTTCCATAGAGCAGTGTGCTGATGACGCAGGCATTGTACACTGCCATCTTCATCTTGACAGAGAGTTTGGGATTCTCCCACACTCGTGTGGTGAGGCGAGCGAGTGTGAAGGCTGATTTTCCAATCCTCTTGTCGATCTCTGTATCAAGGGAGAGGTTGTTGCTGATCGTGGACCCCAAGTACGTGAACTGATTCACGACCTCCAGCTCGTAATCGTCGATGGTGATGGTTGGTGGTGCTTCTGTGCCTTGCGCCAAGACGTTAGTCTTCTTCAGGCTGATGGTAAGCCCGAAGTCCTTGCATGCCTGGGAGAAGCGGTCCATCAGGGTCTGAAGCTCCTGCTGTGTGTGGGTTGCGACTGCAGCGTCGTCTGCCAACAGCATGTCTCTGATTAGAGCCTCGCGTACTTTGGTTCTGGCTTTCAGGCGGGCGAGGTTGAAAAGCCTACCGTCAGATCTTGTGTGCAGGTAGATTCCCTCTGTTGCTGTGCTGAAGGCATGCCTCAGGAGCATAGCAAAGAAAATCCCAAAGAGGGTTGGCGCAAGTACACAGCCCTGTTTCACTCCGCTGCGTATGTTGAATGGCTCTGAGACATTGCCGTCGTGCTGCACTATCCCCTGCATGTTGGTGTGAAACGATTCGATGAGGCTTTGCAACTTTGGTGGGCATCCTATCTTTGGCAGGATCTTGAAAAGGCCCTCTCTGCTGACCAGATGGAACGCTGAAGGCGACATACAGGGGCATGTTCTGTTCTCTGCATTTCTCCTGGAGTTGGCGGATGGAGAATATCATGTCTACCGTCGATCGCTCAGCGCGGAAGCCACACTGAGACTTGGGGTAGACACGTTCGGCAAGCTTCTGTAGACGAACGAGAACAACTCGTGCGTAGACTTTGCCAACAACGCTGAGGAGGAAGATGCCCCTGTAGTCGTTGCAGTCGCTTCTCTCCTCTTTGTTTTTGTAGAGGGTGATGATCTTGGCATCCCTCATGTCCTGTGGTATGGCACCTTCTTTCCAGCACTGGCAGAGGACGTCATGCAATGGCAGCAGTAGGGGGGTCTTGCAGTGCTTGATCAGGTCGGGGGGTATGCCGTCGTTGCCGGGTGCCTTGCCAGCGGCCAAGCTATCAATGGCCTTGCTGAGTTTGTTGATGGTTGGCTCGGCGTCAAGTTCATCCATGGATGGCAGGCAGTCGATGGCATCAAGGGCTGACGGTGTCACGGTGTTCTGTCTGGAGTAGAGGTCGGAGTAGTGTTCCACCCATCTCTCCATCTGCTTGTCTTTTTCTGTGATCATCTCCCCAGTGGAGGATTTGAGGGGGGCCGTCTTGCTCTGAGCCGGACCAAGTGCTTTCTTGATGCCATCGTACATACCACGGATGTTCCCTATTATGGTAGCGGTTTGGATGTCTTGGCTGAGCTGAGTCCAGTACTTGTTGGCACAGCGCCGAGCAGTCTGCTGAACTTTGCTTCTCGCAGCCCTGAGAATCTGGAGATTCTTCTCGTTTGGGTACTTCTTGTACTCAGCTAGTGCTGAGCGCTTGGCTTCAATGACGGGGGTCATCTCGGTCAACTTGGCATCAAACCAGTCCTGTGACTTCGAGGTCTTCCTCCCAAATGTAGCCAATGCTCTGTGGTGGACGGTGTTTCGCAGCTCTTCCCACTTCTGCTTTGCTGATTCTCCTTCTTGTGGTACACCAAGTTCCTTCTCAAAGGTGGAGGCAAACTGCTCAACAAGTTCTGGTTGGGTCATCTTGCTGGTGTCAATCCATGCCTTTCCAGGCTGTCTAGCACGATGGAATTTCTTCAGCTGCAGCTTGACCTTGCAACACACCAATGAATGGTCGGTGTCGCAATCTGCACTCTGGAACAAACGGGTGATTAGCACGTTCTTCAGTGAGGTGCGCCTGGTCAGGATCAAGTCCAGCTTGTGCCAGTGCTTTGAGTGTGGATGTTGCCAGGAAACCTTGTGTTGGGGCTTGGTCTTGAAGAACGAATTTGTGATGCACAGATCGTGGTATGTGCAGAACTCAAGCAGCCGCTGTCCGTTGTTGTTCATTCTGCCTGTGCCAAATGGTCCAAGACAGGAGGGCCAGGAGTCGTGGTCAGCACCCACTCTGGCATTGAAGTCTCCAAGGAGAATGAGTTGTTCAGAGTTGGGGATGATCCTGACAGTTGTTGCGAGATTCTCGTAGAACTCGTCTTTTGCCTCTGGTGTGGCTGTCAGTGTTCCCTGTGTTCGTCACTGCCCTTTCCCTGCCAGTAGAACGTGTAGTCCTTCTCTCTCAGTGTGCCTGCGTCAGCCAACCGTGTTTCCTGGAGAGTGGCGATATCCACTCCCAGTCTCTTCAGCTCATTATTGATGATGCCAGTCTTCCTGGTGTTGTTGATGTCCTTGAGATTAGCAGCGAGTCCTGTCATCATAGTGTGGACGTTCCAAGTTCCCAGTTTTAGAGTTGGTCTCTTTTGTTTTTTTGTCTTGCCTGGTGCGAAGGTTCTCAGCCTGCCGTTCGGACTTGTCCTCATCCCCATGCACCCAATGAGGAAAGCAAGCAGTGGCGGGACAACACCTTATTGGCTGGGGGCTGCCCAGCTTGAGGCGGGCGGTAGCGGTCCAGTGAGATCCGATGATCCCTCCCACAGTCGGGAACAACCCCTGGCACCGTGTTCTACGCCAATTGAGCGGTGGCTTATAACCGGTAACTGTCATTCCCCGTGTTTTGTCTACGCCAAAGGCGAAGCTGGAGTGTCCGCTCCAGTGATCCGGTGTTCTACCTTCCAGCGTTGGGCGTTGGTAGGATTCAAGCCTGGGCAGGAAGATATGGAGGACAAGATGTTGCCCATGCAGCATGTCCCCCCTCTCCACGTCACTGATGAATCCAAAGGAACAGCAGGGCTGCTACAGTTTCACACCTGCTCTCCCCAATTAGGCACCCTTTATCAGGAGTGGATTCTTGCTCTCGGGCGCAGAGACATCTACGCTCCTTGGGTGAACTTCTCCGCAAATTGTTCCCCAGAACAGTGACCTTCTATTGCAAATAATGTATTAGTTATTCCTTATTGGGGTATTATGTGATGTGAAGTTATGGTTGTTTAACAGGTTCCAATATTTACTGTTTGATGAAAGTCAGCAAGTTTCACTGGCAGTTTGTTGACCTTGCAATCACAGCGTAAAAGAAATTCTGTTCCACCAAATTTTTGGAATACATCATTTGAAACACAGAACCGGAATGAATTCTTATTTTTCAGGAACAAATTGAGCCATTTCAATTTTAGAGCTCCATCTATGACCAAAAAGTCAATTACATTCAATCCACCATCTTTCAAACTCTTGACCATATCGGCCTTCCTAAAATAATGGTATTTGTTCTTCAGATAAAATTGGAATTTAGATTATTGATCAATTGTATAATTCGGTCTGATGTATATAATACAGAAGCAGGATAAATGACTCTAGAAAGAATCTTCATTTTAGATAATAACAGCCAGCAAAATATAGTAGTGTCTCGCTGAAGCAAAGAGTTCAGAATTGATTTACATTTGAGAGTGTTTTTGTTAAAATTTTCCTCCTCCATGACATCCTTACTTCTAGAAATAGTAATGCCCAAATATTTGATTTTCTGATCAACTCTTATGTTGCAAATTGACTGAGCTGTTTGGTTGTGGAGTGAGAATATTTCACATTTATTAATATTTAAGGTAACACCTGCAACTTTGGAGAACTGATCAATGCATGTTAAGGCCAATGGAAACACTTTTATCTTTTAAGAAAAAGATTGTATCGTCCACAAACTGACTGATAAGTAAACGTGTCCCTGTAATATCAATCCCTTCCATTTCAATTGTTTTAATTCTATCCATCCATCCATCTTCTACCACTTTTCCGGAGGTCCGGGTCGTGGAGGCAGCAGTTCAAGCAGATAAGCCCAGACTTCCCTCTCCCCAGCCACCTGCTCCAGCACTTCAGAGAGGATGCCAAGGCGCTCCCAGGCCAGCTGGGAGACATAATCTCTCTAGCGAGTCCTGGGTCTGCCCCGGGATCTCCTCCCAGTGGGACGTGCCCAAAACACCTCAAGTGGGAGGCGTCCAGGATGCATCCTGATCAGATGCCCATACCACCTCAACTGGCTCCTTTCAATGTGGAGGAGCAGCGGTTCTACTCTGAGCCTCTCCCGGATGACTGAGCTACTCACCCTATCTCTGAGGGTGAGTCCAGCGATCCTACAAAGAAAGCTCATTTCAGCCACTTGCATCCACTATCTTGTTCTTTCGGTCATTATCCAAAGCTCGTGACCATAGGTGAGGGTAGGAACGTAGATTGACTGGTAAATCGATAGCTTTTCCTTAGAGCTCAGCTCCCTCTTCACCACAACAGACCGGTACAATGTCCGCATCACTGCAGATGCTGCTTCAATCCGTCTGTCAATCTCTCGCTCCATTCTCCCCTCACTTGTGAATAAGACCCCAAGATACTTAAACTCCTCCACTTGGGGCAGGAGCCTGTCCCCAACCCGGAGAGGACAATCCACCTTTTTCTGGCTAAGGACCATGGACTCGGACTTGGAGGTGCTGATTCTCATCCCAGCTCCTTCACACTCAGCGGCAAACCTTCCCAGCAAGAACTGTAGGTCATTGCTGGATGAAGCCAACAGGACAACATCATCTGCAAACAACAGAGATGAGATCCTGTGGTCACCTAGCATGACACCCTCCGTTCCCTGGCTGCGCCTAGAAATCCTGTCCATAAAAATTATGAACAGGATCGGTGACAAAGGGCAGCCCTGGCGGAGTCCAACTCTCACTGGGAATGTGTTGGCAATACAAACCAAACTCTCGTACAGAGACCAAATAGATCATAACAACAAGTCCGATACCCCATACTCCCAAAGCACCCGCCACAAAAAACCACAAGGGACGTGGTTGAATGTCTTCTCCAAGTCCACAAAATACATGTAAACTGGTTGGGCAAACTCCCACTAACCCTTGAGGATTCTCGAGAGGGTAAAGAGCTGGTCCGATGTGCCACAGCCAGGACAAAAACAACATTGCTCCTCCTGAATCCGAGCTTCGACCAATGGCCAGACTCTTCTCTCCAGTACCTTGGCATAGACCTTCCAGGGAGGCTGAAGAGTGTGATCCCTCTAAAGTTGGAGCACACCCTCCGTTCCCCTTTTTTGAAGAGAGGAACCACCACCCCTGTTTGCCATGCCAAAGGCACTGCCCCCGACCTCCACGCAGTGTTGCAGAGGCGTATCAACCATGACAGCCCTACAACATTCAGGGCCTTGAGGTACTCAGGGCGAATCTCGTCCACCCCCGGGGCCCGGCCAGCAAAGAGGTTTTTTACCACCTTGGTGACCTCAGCCCCTGTGATAAGCGAGTCATCCCCCTCGTCCACAAGCCCTGCTTCCTCCGTGGAAGGCATATCAGTGGGATTGAGGAGATCCTCGAAGTATTCCTTCCACTGCCCAATGATATCCCCATTCAAAGTCAACAGCGCCCCATCCGCACCATACATAGTGTGGACAGGGAGCTGCTTCCCCTCCTGAGCCACAGTTTGCCAGTATCACTTCGAGGCTGACCAAAAGTCTTGTTCCATGGCCTCACCAAACTCCTCCCATACCCAAGTTTTTGTTTCAGCAACCACCCGAGCTGCACTCCACTTGGCTTGCCGGTACACCTCAGCTGCTTTGGAAGTCCAACAAGCCAACCAAGCCTGATAGGACTCCTTCTTCAGCTTAATGTCCCCTCTCACCACTGGTGTCCTCCACGAGATGCCCCAGCGACCTTGCGGCCACAGCTCTGGGCCTCTGCTTCAGCATTGGAGGTGGAGAACATGACCCATTCAGACTCCATGTCTCCAGCCTCCCTCGGAATGTGGTTGATGTTCTTCTGGAGGTGGGAGTTGAAGATTTCCCGGACAGGGGTGTAACGGAGTCAAAAATGTACTTTAAGTATTTCTTTTTCTCAGTTATTTTTATTTATATTGTTGTGAATTTTATTTTACTTGAGTACTTTTATTTTGGCAGTACGCTTCTCACATCCGCTCTTCCTGTACCTCCGAGGCTCTGGTAGTTTAGTCTTTCCCCACAGTATCGCGTTGATTTGCTGTGGGTAAGTTGTGGTCAAAACGCTGCTGGCACTAAATGATCGTATCGTTCGTTAGTTTTATCATTTGGACTGTAACCTTAGTTTGTAATTGTTCTTTATTAATTAATGTTGTTCTTTATTATTAATGTTCTTTATTATTAATGTTCTTTGTAATTGTTCTTTATTAATTTGACATGTCACTGTACTGTATTTTTTTTGTTATTTGTGTTATAAATAAGAGTTTTATAGATGTTTCGGCGCACATTGGGGGTCCGGTGGGCACCATTTTAGGGTTTCGCGCCAATATAGGCTCTATAGTGACTCCAGCAGCTTATGTCATGTGTAACCCATATTTTTGTTAATGTAGGAGCCTGTGTGGGATCGAGGTACAGACGGAGCGTGATACAGTTTGTTTTATTTCATTAACAGGTATGTTTGTTTTTGAAAAATCTTATTATTTGAAATGTGATTTATTTTTATTTTTTGTTTGTATTGTGGAATTATTTTAGAGCTCCTTTCCACACAGTATTGCGTTGCTTTGCTGTGGGAGCCTGTGTGGGATCGAGGTACAGACGGAGCGTGATACAGTTTGTTTTATTTCATTAACAGGAGAAATAAAACAGGGGATCGCCTGATTGCTGGGGTCTTTCTGCAACTGTGGGGGTCCCCCCTACAGTTGATAGTGCTATGAGATGACTGTTGTTGTGAAATGGCGCTATATAAATAAAGTTGAATTGAATTGAATTGAATTAAATTGTGGAAACAGCAGTCTGGTGTCATCGTGGTCCCTATGCCGCACATACGCTTGTATTGATGTTCCCGATCACGGCCGCTTAAGGGTGTCCCAAAAGAAGAACCATTACACTTGTGACGAGATCCGTTACACTGGTGCCAGTGACCCTTGGAACTTCAGATCAGCTGGACGCCG
This sequence comes from Pholidichthys leucotaenia, assembly GCA_020510985.1. NCBI lineage: Eukaryota > Metazoa > Chordata > Actinopteri > Cichliformes > Pholidichthyidae > Pholidichthys > Pholidichthys leucotaenia. Next base: position 92,236,887 of record CM035841.1, read on the forward strand.
GTCACCGTGGATGCTGCATCGCCATACTGGGTTTACGCTGGGACGTATATGTGGTCAGGCATATACAGGACTATTGTAATAAGTTTTAACTGATATATGCCACCTTATTTTGGAGTTAGTCACAACGAAAAAAAAAAGAAAGAAAAAAAAACCAAAATTTTCACTGTGTAAAGTAATTCAAGAAAAAAAAAAACGACAAAAAAGACATGGATAATTATAAAACACCTGTTTTGCCAAAAGGGAGAGGTATTTGGCGCAGTGATATTGCTATTAGTAGAGATGTGGGACATTCAAAATTTATGGACAGTGATGGGGATACAGGGTTGGGTCAGAGCCCAGGTTGTATTCCTGTTGGTGAGTTCATGAGTGAGGGTCCTCATGTTTCCACACCCTGCAGTAATGTTGGTGCCATTGAAAATTTTACAGACATGGTGGGGCAGCTTGGTGCTCAAATTGGTGAGTCTATAGTCACTAAATTAATGTCTGCTGGTGTTGTGAATATGACCAATGACAACCAGACTTCTCCTACTGATCGAACAGCACATTGTGATGTTACCAAATGTGACCCCCCACATGTGACTGTTCATGTTAAGTCAGACAGAGAACTACGTATATTTAGAGGTGACGGTACTGACAAATATTCAGTTCGGGACTGGACTGACTTGACTAAGACTGAACTCAAGAAGAGAGAGATTCCTGTGTGTGAGCAAGCAGGAGAGATAATGGGTCATTTATTGGGCAAAGCTAAAGACGTTGTGAAAGTTGCCCTGCGTAGTGACCTGGAGCTAGATGCTAAAAAGGAGCCTGAAATAATTTACGATGTTCTCCTCCGTTACTTCTGTGATGCCTCCTCATGTCTTCCGCTCGCAGATTTTTATGCAACCCTGACCAGGCACAGAGAAAAACCAGTGGACTACTGGATAAGGCTCAACAAAGCAGCAGACCTGGCTCTTGAGGGCCTGCGTAGACAAGGCAAGCAGACTGAGGACATGAGCAAAGAGGTTGCTATCATGTTTGTCAAAAATTGTCCTGATCCTGATCTGTCTTGCACCCTGAAGTGGAAACCACCCCATGAATGGACCTCACGTGATGTTCAGTTGAGAATTGACGATTATCAGAGAGAGGTTAGAGCTAGTGCCAGAGCACCTGATGGTCCACAGCTAATGAGTCACACAGCCGCTGTAACATCTGACAAACCCAGGTTGCCATCTTCAGCCATGACCATGCCAGAACAGTGCCACACCCCAGTCATTCCCTCTCCACTTCCTCAAACCCGACAGTTTACATGTCAGGGCCTCTCTCCATTCCCCATTTCTGACCCTACCCCAAACACACTCAGCTCAGATTGCGCTAGTGTGCCGGTTGTTGCTCAAAATCTCCAACAGTCAGAGGAGAGGCTCCTTGGTCGCATGGTTAATATGTTTCAGGAAATGATGGAGAAGTTGCAGCAGTGTACAATTCCTCACCCGACTGAGAGCAACAGATTTAAACATGCCCCTCGTCAGAGACGCCCCAGAGAAGCAACTTGTATGGTTTGTAATGACACACGTAACTCCACCGTTTCACATTGCATGTCTGAGAAACTGTGTTTCACCTGCCTTTCCCCTGGTCATACCAGACTGGCCTGTCCCAACAACAACTGTCAGCCTCCTTCTCAGTTTCAGGGAAACTAACTGACCTGTACTTGGAGGGAGGCAGTGCAGGTCTCACCTCAAGCTCCCACTGTAGTGACACATCTGATGCTGAATCGATTTTTGCATTGGTGAGAAGCTCATGCGATGATGTAGTTGTTGTGTATCAGAACATTCACATAATTGGCAATAGTTCCAGCCTTTTCTACACACCAGTAGCTTTTGGTGGTGCAGTGATCATCATTTCAGGAAATGATGGAGAAGTTGCAGCAGTGTACAATTCCTCACCCGACTGAGAGCAACAGATTTAAACATGCCCCTCGTCAGAGACGCCCCAGAGAAGCAACTTGTATGGTTTGTAATGACACACGTCACTCCACTGTTTCACATTGCATGTCTGAGAAACTGTGTTTTACCTGCCTTTCCCCTGGTCATACCAGACTGGCCTGTCCCAACAACAACTGTCAGCCTCCTTCTCAGTTTCAGGGAAACTAACTGACCTGTACTTGGAGGGAGGCAGTGCAGGTCTCACCTCAAGCTCCCACTGTAGTGACACATCTGATGCTGAATCGATTTTTGCATCGGTGAGAAGCTCATGCGATGATGTAGTTGTTGTGTATCAGAACATTCACATAATTGGCAATAGTTCCAGCCTTTTCTACACACCAGTAGCTTTTGGTGGTGCGGTGATAATTGATGGCATGCTGGACAGTGGCTCCATGGCCTGCAGTATCAACGAGGATGCAGAGAAGAAACTGAGAACTGCTGGAGTGATAACAAATGAGAAACAGATTGATGTGAATGTGATGCTGGTTGGGTGTGGTGGACAGCGTGTCAGGCCAAAGAGTGCTTTTGACATTGTGATGGAGGTGTATGGTTGTAAAATGCTAGTTCCCACGCTGGTTGTCTGTGGTCAGCATGATGAGTTGATTATTGGTACCAATGTCATAAAGCACATCCTACACCATTCAAAACAATGCAAGTCCTATTGGAAAACAGTGTCTGGCCCCTGCCCAACTGCAGAACCGGAAGCTGAGCAGTTCTTGTCTACGGTCACTGGTTTGAACCCCTGGAAAGGAAATGAAATTCCTGACAAAGTCGGTACTGTCAGATGTAACTCAGCCACCTACCTTGAACCTGGGTGTGAGTACCTTGTTTGGGGTAAATTGCCCAAAGACACTGTTGTATCTCCAGGCAGTACAGTCATGACAGAGCCCACATCTTCTCGTTCAGCTCCTAGGGGTGTCCTAGTAGCTAAGATTGTAACTCCTATGTGGGGTACAGGTGGGTCCCGCTCAAACTCATCAGCACGTCCAACAAGCCTGTGTTGTTACGGCGCAATGCGAAGCTAGCTGACGTCTACACATGTGTAGCCCTTGAAGACATGGACACAGCTGAGCAGTCTAGTGTACCAGTGACCTGCTACACACAGTCTACAATGGCATGTGATGCCGGTATGGAGTCTGTAAAAGAAAAACTCAAGTCAGTGGGGCTTTGTGACATAGACATCAATTCATGCCAAGTGTCAGAGGACTGCAAAAAGAGAATGGCTGACTTGGTACTTCAGTACGAGGATGTCTTTTCACGCCACCACCTAGACTGTGGAGAAGCTAAGGGCTTTGTACACCGCATACATTTATCTGATGATAAACCATTCAGACTCCCATACAGGCGTGTACCCCCTAGTCAGTATCAGAAATTAAGACAGGTGTTAAATGAAATGGAGGAAAAAGACATTATCAGGAAATCAACTAGCGAGTATGCATCTCCCTTGGTTCTTGTGTGGAAAAAGAATGGCGACCTCCGCATCTGCACGGATTTTCGCTGGCTGAATAAGAGGACTCTGAAAGACGCTCACCCTCTCCCTCACCAGGCAGATTGTCTGGCAGCACTGGGGGGTAACTGCCTCTTCAGCACAGTGGATTTAACGTCCAGCTTCTACAACATGCCGCTTCATGAGGATGACAGGAAGTGTTCTGCTTTTACCACTCCGATGGGCTTATATGAGTACAATCGCCTGCCCCAGGGATTATGCAATAGTCCTGCTAGTTTTATGCGCATGATGACTGCCATTTTTGGTGACCAGAATTACTTGACTTTGTTGTGCTATTTGGATGATCAGCTGATTTTTGCATCTGATGAGGAGAGTGCATTGCAGTGCCTTGAGATGGTGTTCAGCAGGCTGCGTAGGCACAACTTGAAGTTGGCACCCAAAAAGTGATTTTTCCTCAGGAGATCTGTGAGGTTTCTTGGTCACGTAATTGATGAGAATGGTGTTTCAACCGACCCTAGTAAGGTGGAAAACATCGCAAAAATGACTTGTGCTGACCTTATGGACACTGATGATGTGACACCGTCCCAAAAAAGACTTAGATCCTTCTTGGGGATGGTTAATTACTATCAGCATTTTGTGCCAGGATATTCTGCCATTGCCAAGCCATTGTTCAGTCTGTTGAAAGGTGGAAAATTTAAAGGCAGATGTAAGAAAACCAAGATGGCTTGCAGAAAGCTTTGTGCTTCTGATTGGACTCAAGAGCACATACATGCCTCTGAAAGTCTCAAATCTGCACTTGTTAACACTGTGGTCTTGGCTCATCCTAACTTCGACTGTCCCTTCATACTTTCAACTGATGCATCTCTGGATGGGATAGGTGCCGTTCTGTCCCAAGTCCGGGAAGGTGAAAGTCATGCCAGACCTATTGCTTTTGCCAGTAAGTCACTGACACAGTCTCAGAAAAACTATCCAGCGCACCGACTGGAATTTCTGGCTTTGAAATGGTCCATCACTGACAAGTTTAGTCATTGGCTAAAGGGTCATAAATTCACTGTTTGGACTGACAACAATCCTTTGACTCACATATTGACAAAGCCCAAGTTAGACTGTTGTGAGCAACGCTGGGTAGCCAAGTTGGCTGCGTATGACTTTGACATAAAGTATGTTCCAGGGCGGCAGAACATTGTGGCTGATGCATTAAGCCATGTGCCTTTTGTCAAGGAAAATATTGGTCACAGACTGTTCAATGAGCCATACGTAAAACTCCTCAGTGAAGTCAAAAATGTGTCTACTGCCTCTGTTCAGGATGCTTTTCGTTCATCCAGTGGTCACGTGGATGAGATGTGTGACAATGCTCATACCTCCACGGCACACACTCAGATTGTGAATTCAGAAGAAGTGTCTGCTGTGATGCAGTCACACATTGAGTGGGATGCTGGTCCGAGGGCCCGGGCAATTGAAGCCTTGCAGTTTTTGCCCCAGTTAGTTCCACCAGGTCAAGACCTGTTGCCTGCCTATTCTGAAAAGGCTTTGCGTGACAAACAGTTGGAGGATGGAACTCTTTCTCGCGTCCTGTTTTATGTTGAAAGACATCGGAGACCCTCAAGGAGAGAAAGGGTGAACGAATCATTTTCAGTGATTAAATACCTGAAACACTGGGATAAGCTATCTGTGAGCAATGGTGTTCTGTACAGAGTTTCAAGAAACCAGAGAACCAAGTCCAAACGGCTTCAGTATGTTGTCCCAGACTCACTTAAGGATGAGGTGTTGAAAGGCGTGCATGATGATGCTGGTCATCAAGCCCAGTCGCGAACCCTCAGTTTATCCAGACAGAGATTTTTCTGGCTGACCCTTGAGAGAGATGTTAGAGACCATGTCAGACACTGCCAGCGTTGTGTCCTCAGCAAGTCAGCTGAACCTGAGGGACGAGCTCCCTTAGAGAGCATTTTGTCATCTAGACCGCTGGAGCTGGTCTGCATTGACTTTTGGTCAGCTGAAGACTCTAGGAACAAGTCTATTGATGTCCTAGTGATAACAGATCACTTTACCAGGATGGCTCAGGCCTTTCCTTGTAAGGATCAAACAGCTAAACAAGTGGCAAATGTTCTGTGGAACAAGTACTTTTGTGTCTTTGGATTCCCAGAAAGAATCCACAGTGACCAAGGTCCTAATTTTGAAAGTCAGTTAATCAGTGAACTCCTCAAAGTGTCCGGTGTCAGGAAATCTCACACTACCCCTTACCACCCAATGGGAAATGGGAGTGTCGAATGGTTTAACAGGACAATGGATGGGATGATTCGTGCACTGTCCCCTGAGGTGAAAGCTAACTGGCCACGACGGTTGCAGACTTTGACATTTATGTACAACTGTACAGCCCATGAGACGACTGGCTTTCCTCCTTTTTACCTCATGTATGGCCGTGTGCCCCGTTTGCCAGTAGATGTCATGTTTCGTTCTGTTCTTCGCAATGCTGATGTAACCAGTTACGACAAGTATGTGGCAACTCTCACCTATGAGCTAAAAGAAGCAATGATGGTTGCTCAGGACCGTGCTGCTAAGGAGCAACACAGACATGCTAATCTTCACAACAGGAAAGTGACAGGATCCAAGATTGAGATTGGTGACAGGGTGCTTTTGGCCAACAGAAAGGAGAGAGGCAAAAAGAAAACTGCTGATAAGTGGGAATCAACTGTTTACACTGTAATGGATGTGAACCCGCAGACCCATACATACAGAATTTGTGACACTCTTACTGGACGGACAAAAGTGGTCCACAGTAATCTGTTGATGCTGGTAAATTTTCTTCCTGTGGTGGATGTGTGTGATGTGTCCAACCATGGTTCATCCACCTTACTTCCAGAAACCTTAGCTACAGACATTGGTGATGAGGGAGATACATCTGTGGACCTCTTCGAGGGAGAGAGTGAGGCTGGTACAGGTGATCCGTCTTCATGTGGAGAAACACGTGAACCATTAGTTGATCCAGAACCTGTTGACTCTGAAAGCAGAACTGTTGAGTGGATCACGCAGCTCACTGAACCATCTGTGTCACAGGTAGACGTTTCTGATGTGACAAGTGTGTCCTCTGACCCCCAGAACTCTTCAGTTGCACCTGTTGCTCAAGGTGTAGATCATCCCATGTCCTCTGACTCTAGACCTGGGACTACAGCTGCTATTGATACTCATGGTGGACAAACACTTAACAGTAAACTAGTTTCTGTTCCTGACTCCGAGAGACAGACAGACACTTCCCTTGTTCGCTGTACTGTTGACCAGACGTCACGTGCACATTGTCATTGTCCAAATGCACAACCTCAAATCAGGTCAAGATTTGGTCACCTGATTAAACCTGTAAACAGACTAGTGCAGACAATGTCCAGGCAAGATGTGATTCGTGACAAGTTTAATGTTAAGGCTGTTTGTAGGTCTGTGTTTCAGACCCTGACTGATTAAATGTTACATGTGTGGACTATATTTTTGTGGACTTAGCTTTGTTTTCTAATGTTCGGTTATTTTATTTTATTTTATTATTCAAGAGCATTTGCTACACTAATAGTTGGGGGTTTTGGTGGGGTGTACAAGGCACTCCATTACCAGTGGTTGGGTTGAGAGATAAGCGCTGCTCTCATGACACTTCGTCCTTGTGTGGGACTCTCTTTCAGTTGGTATTCTTTAACTAACCCCGGGTGTTTGTATATTGTTATGAGTCCTGTGTAGCTGTGGCTCAAGTTTAGTAAAATTCAGTGGGGTGGGTGTAACGGAGTCAAAAATGTACTTTAAGTATTTCTTTTTCTCAGTTATGTTTTTATTTATATTGTTGTGAATTTTATTTTACTTGAGTACTTTTATTTTGGCAGTACACTTCTCACATCTGCTCTTCCTGTACCTCCGAGGCTCCGGTAGTTTAGTCTTTCCCCACAGTATCGCGTTGCTTTGCTGTGGGTAAGTTGTGTTCAAAATGCTGCAGGCACTAAATGATCGTATCGTTCATTAGTTTTATCATTTGGACTGTAACCTTAGTTTGTAATTGTTCTTTATTAATTTGACATGTCACTGTACTGTATTTTTTTTGTTATTTGTGTTATAAATAAGAGTTTTATAGATGTTTCGGCGCACATTGGGGGTCCGGTGGGCGCCATTTTAGGGTTTCGCGCCAATATAGGCTCTATGGTGACTCCAGCAGCTTATGTCATGTGTAACCCATATTTTTGTTAATGTAGGAGCCTGTGTGGGATCGAGGTACAGACGGCGCGTGATACAGTTTGTTTTATTTCATTAACAGGTATGTTTGTTTTTGAAAAATCTTATTATTTGAAATGTGATTTATTTTTATTTTTTGTTTGTATTGTGGAATTATTTTAGAGCTCCTTTCCACACAGTATCGCGTTGCTTTGCTGTGGGAGCCTGTGTGGGATCGAGGTACAGACGGAGCGTGATACAGTTTGTTTTATTTCATTAACAGGAGAAATAAATTGTGGAAACAGCAGTCTGGTGTCATCGTGGTCGCTATGCCGCACATACGCTTGTATTGATGTTCCCAATCACGGCCGCTTACGGGTGTCCCAAAAGAAGAACCATTACACTTATGACGAGATCCGTTACAGGGGCCTCAGCCAGACATTCTCAGCACACCCTCCCTATATGTTTGGGTCTACCAGGTCTGAATGGCATCCTCCCCTGCCATTGTGTTGATCAGCTGACAGCTCTGAACCTCTCTTTACCAGAGTGTCCAAGACATATAGTCACAGGTCTTATGACACGAAAACAAAATCGATCATCGACCTGCGACCAAGGGTGTCCTGGTGCCAGGTGCACATATGGGCACCCTTAAGCTTGAACATGGCGCTATGTGGATCAGGTGGTGATCAAAGGCGGAGACCTTGGCTGTCTGATCCCAAGCTTCCTAAACTGGCTTTTGGGAAGTGGAATAACACCTCTCTGGTGGGGAAGGAGCCTTAGCTGGTGCATGAGGTTGAGAGATACCGGCTAGATATAGTAATATAGTCAGCCTCACCTCAACACACAGCTCCAGTTCCAGAAACAGTCTCCTGGAGAGGGGCTGGAGCTTGGCCTACTCTGGAGTTGGCCCGGGTGAGAGGCGACGAGCAGGGGTGGGTATTCTCGTATCCACCGACCTTGCTGCCTCTATATTGGAGTTTTTCCTGGTGGATGAAAGGGTTGTTTCCCTGCACCTTTTTGTTTTGGGAAATGGGTCCTGACCATCATTTGTGCCTATGCACCAAATGATGCTTTAGAGTACCCACCCTTTTTGGAGTCTCTGACTGGGGTGCTAGAGAGTGCCCCTCTTGGAGACTCCATTCTCCTACTGGGGGACTTCAATGTACACGTGGGCAATGACAGTGAAACCTTGAAGGGGGTGATTGGGAGGAATGGCCTGCCCGATCTGAACCCAAGTGGTGTTCAGTTATTGGACTTCTGTGCTAACCACAGTTTGTCCATAATGAACACGAACACCATGTTTTAATTAAATATTATGACTATTAATATCACTGACTATTAATATACGTACATGTCATCCAGTTTAGACTGTAAGAACATATATTCCTCCATTTCCTGGGCATGTAAATTAGTCTTGCCACTGTACTTATTTATTTCCTGAAGTAAAAACACTTCCTCCTTTTTATTATTTTTGGCTAGATCCCTACTAAATTTTATTGAGTAACCTAATTTTATATTTTAAAAAGTCTGAAATAGTCATGAAAAGTTAAAGTGGCAAAATAATAATTTTCTAGGTAATTTCCCATTATGCTCTACACATATTCTGTTTGTGTTCTTATGAAAAAATATGTTCAGAGTCTTTGTTTGCATTCTTATGAACAAATTTTTTGAAAGTATTAAACCATCATCTGAAGTGTTAAACAACCTAAATTTGATAGACAGGAACTGGACGTAACCATAGAGCTCTCTCTTTCTCTCTGTATCCTATTAAGTGAGGTCTCTTGCATTAGTTACACACCCAAATCAACATTCACACACACACATTTCATAATACATCTTAGGGGATAGCTAACGTGAATAGCGGATGGCATGTTCACATCAGAGTTAAACTGGCCAATCAGACGGTTGCGTACAAGTCCATCTCACTGTACGGGGCGTGCCCGGCCCAAGAAGATAAGTGTACGTCACTCCCGGAAGTCGGGGCTCAGTCTGACTGTGTTCCTGCGAGAGCTATGTCCCACTGAGCCCAGTGCTGCTTGCTTTACATGTGACCTCTGAATAAATGTTGCATATCTGAACTGAAGATTTCTCTGGTTTATTCTTGAAGCTTTCAACCAAAGAACTGGGGTTTTAACAATCGTGGTGCCGTGACCCGGATTGAATTATTCTGAGACGAGTCCGGAGTGAGGATCACCGGAGCAGATCGGAAGGATCCTTTTTCAGACAACTGTGGTGCCTGAACAAAAAGGTAAGCAGAAAACCTTCTCATATGAGAATTTCTGCAATTTGGGCATACGAAATTTAGAGTTGTCTGATTAAGGGGTATATCCGATCTCCAGATTTTATAACATGGGGAATTAAAATTTTAACTCCAGAGAAATTGCTTTTTGATGAAAATCGGTGGTCACAAGTAAAGTCTAAACAAACAGTTTCACGCGAGGGAAAGTGCACGTGTCCTAATATCGGTCTGAATTAGGACAATCAGGATGTACAATTCACAGAAGTGAATAGTCCTCCAAATTTTGAAGTATTTTGGAGTCAGTCTGAACCAAAATAAATACAAGACTAGGGAACCGAGGTGGTCAACAACCACCCGTGTTCGTCTCACAAATTAAAGAGAACCAGGGTTAGGGGCCTGATGCCGGGGGGAGCCATTTAAAATGTTCGATCCAATGCCACTAGGGAGCGAAGCCACATAGGTGGAGTATTCTGGGAGCAGTCTGACCCGGAATAAATACTGTTCAAGACTTAGGGGACAGCGGCTGTTTCCTTCTTCCAAATTAAAAATAACCAGGATTAGCCTGATGCCGGGGGGAATTTAAGTGTTCGACCCAATGCCATTAAGGAACGATGCCATGTGGGTGAAGTATTTCGGATGCAGTCTGATCCGAAATAATTACGAGACTTAGAGAACAGCGGTGATCTGTAATCACCAGTGTTCGTCTCCCAAATTAAGGAAACTGGGATTAGCTCAGTGCCGTGGGGAAACGTAAAGAGGTTGACCCGTTGCCGCGTGAGAGAATTTTTTTTCATGAGGACACAGGGACAAGTTTGTTATTTTTCATGAAATGTAGGGTGGTTCATCACTCAATTGATATTTTACTGTATTCCTGTGTGTGTATCAAGCAGTCGAGACTGATTGAGAATTCTGCACAGTAAGGCAGATCTTAAGTGATTTTATGAGAACCGGGGGTGGAGTAGATTAGTGGGAGTGAAAGCAGATATGGTACCACTGTTGTTCTGAGTTAAAAAGTGTGTTGAGACTAGCGTCAAGTCCTAGCTAACAGGCGCACAGAATGCTAGCTTCTGTGTAGGAGCTCCCTGTTGGTGTCTAGACACACGGACAATACATCACTTGGTAACAACAAAGGGGTATGAATAATACCTGTATGAAATGTCACAAGGAACAATGGAACAATGGCAGTCCTGTAAACTTGGCTTCCTGGGGTTGGTATTATCTCGGACAACGGCCAAATAGTTGACAAAAGTGCCAGACGCTGATCAAAGGAAAGGAAGAGAGAGATTTGTCAGATGGGTGAAACAAATGCAGGAAAGAGGAATGTTTGAAGGGTGTGAAAGTAATCCCCCAAAACAAGGGGAACTCACTATGTTTATGAAGCAAGCAAGAGGGAGTCATGACCAGGCAGATAGTAAGTACCGGAAGGCCAGTATATTTCAAAGAGAGAAAGGAGAAAAGGAGTTAAAAAGAGCAGGAGAATTTCTAGCAGATTGTCAGTGTTTTTTAGGAGAAATTAAGTTTACCCTATAGATGATGTTCCCAGTGCAGAGTTCACCTCAAATGTCAGTTCAAGCCAATGCTTCTCCAGTGACAACAATAACCCCCATTACAAAGGCAGAACTACAGCCTAAGACTATTGGACCACCTGCTGACTGGAGAACTAACAGCCCCCTCTCCCCCCTCCCCCCCAGTGCGGGGCACAAGCCTTATTAGAGAGGGGCCAAAATCACATACATCAAACTCCTGTCTCGGCACAGGTGCCAATTGAATCTACTCAACACCCACGATAATGGCCCCCTTGGTGGTGATCAAAAATGGACTGTTACAAAGAGCCCTGGTCCAGGAAGGGCCAGAACATACTGAGCAAACTAAAGTATTTTTAGAAAAAGCAGTGGAATGTGCTGTAAACACCTCTGCCATAGCCATCACATACAGACAGGCATAGTGATAGCCTCATATGCAGTAGTACAAGAAACCCCAGAGGGCCTGGAAACGAAGCAGGCACAGATCATCCCACAACCAGCATCAGCACAAATGACAGAATTGGTGGCACTGGTAGAAGCATGTAGATTAGCAAAAGGGAAAACGGCAACAATATACACAGACTCAGCATACACAGTACAAGCTGTACGTGTAGACATGTGTCACTGGAGAAGAAAAGGGTTTGTGACCTCAGCTGGCACGCCAGTAAAACATCTGGATCAATTATTGAGATTATATTATGCACTATTAGAACCCAAACAAGTAGCGATTGTCAAGTGCAGAGGACACCAAAAAGGAAATGGCAGAATAGTGAGAGGAAATAATACAGCAGATATGACAGCTAAGGCAGTTGCAGGGTATAATGTAAAGAAGCAAATGAATCAGAGGGCAGTAGATAGACTGCACAGAGAGCTGTGTATACATAATATCAAGGAAATACAAGAAGCTGCAGCCCCTACAGAAAAGCAAGCTTGGAGGGAAAAGGGAGCCATGAAGGATCCTACAGGGCTCTAGAAGAATCATGAGGGTAAAATAGTAGCACCGGCTGGGCTACTAAACTTGCTGTGTCAGGAAGCCCACAGCAGGGGCCAAAGTCTACGCAGATACAAAACTAGCCTAGGTTGAAGCTCTACCTATTGTATTGTTCAACCTCAGGTCCACCCCAAATGCCACACTGAATGTCAGCCCGCATGAGATCTTGACAGGAAGGAAGATGCCTTGCCCATTTACTACTGCACCCACTGACTCACAACCTGTGCTATTGCAACATGAGAACCTGAGTGAGTATGTCAACCAGCTGAATAACACTGCCACGAGTATCTCTCAACAGGTCGCCAAGATTCTTACTAAGGAGCAGGGTCATGACACATCACCTGTGGAGGTGGGCGATTGGGTTTTGAGGAAGGTACACAAGCTCAACTGGTCCTCCCCTAGATGGAAGGGACCCTATAAGGTGGCCGAGGTGACATCACACTGTGTAAAGGTGTGCTTGACGAAAGACAGGTTAAGTAATTGGATCCATAAGACTCATTGCACACCATCAAGAGATCCAACAGACAGGGCACTGACAGCCATAAGGACAGACTTAGACAGGACACAAGGTGAAGATGATGAAACTTCACCCGAACTCAGAGAACTTGAGACAGGGAAAAAGAGGGGGCAAAGACAAATGACCAACTTTGTATAAAAAGACCTACCTGTTGGGAAGGATGGAAATGTCGTTGGACGTGTGGGGTCATAGTGTTGACAATCATTACCATTTTGGCTACAGGTTCCTCTATATGGTTACAGTATCGACAAATAGGAGGACGCCAACTTGACAAAAGAACCACAGCACCAACGATGACTTTCCGACAAGGTAACACATCTACCATCCGAATTGACTTTTGTGACATAGTTGACTGTGAGGGATGGGCAGATCAGAGACAGTTACAAAGGGAAGACAAATACATTTGTATTATTTTTAAAGGATCTAATGGGTGGGGTGACAACTGTCGAGAATGGGAATGGTAGGATGGAACACTGGACCCCAGTCCTGGGGGTACACCCCATGGGAAGCACAACGACGAGTCTGTAATGGACAAAATCTCTTACAATGAATGTCACTGTTAAAAGGGACCCCCCCCGGAAAATGTAATCCTGGAAAGTGCAACCCCATTTTTATTACATTAAAAAAAATCCATGTGTTTCAGATGCGGGTAATTTTGCATTAGGAGCTTGGGTGACTGGGACAGACCCATTGGGAACATTCAACCTACAAATTAAGGGAGACCCGAGTAACGATAAGAATGATGACTGGCAGAAGATTAAGGGTAGACATGGGAAAGAGAAAAAGATTACCGTCCTAACCCCACAGGAGATGTCTGTTAATAAAACAATAGAAATTGAGACTGGGTTTGCACAGAAGAATTATTGGTTAGATTGGATAAGTAGTACTGCTCAATCTGTAACAAAAGATGATTGTATTGCCTGTTCCTCTTCCCGTCCGGCGCTTCTAACTGTACTGTCATTATTCTCCTACAATGAAACCTACTGTATGATGAATTTGCACATGACCGAACATCCTAAGTGTAAATATTTAGAAACTCTGTACCCACTGGCATCACAAGGAACAAATCCACCTATCTTTACTCCCGTAGAAAACAACTACACCTGCATTACAAAATGCAATCTCACCGGACATTCAGTAGGACCCTTACCACATGACTGGTGTGCGGAATTAATTAATGCCACAACATGGCCAAATGCCACCAAAATTAATTATGTCTGCTCAGATGTTTATTGGTTCTGTGGAGGTTACAAGTTAAAGAACACCCTTCCCCATGACTGGTCAGGCGCTTGCACCAGAGTGTAATAGCACTCTTAATAGCACCCGTTAAGGTAATTTCCGCATCAGTATCTGATATACAGTATCAAACTATGGCAGCAAGCCAACTTTGATCCACTGTCAAACCTCAGACGAAATAGAGTTGGTAGAAGTGCATCTAACCCTTTTGACCTTTATGCAGGCTCTCCTACATACATTGATGCTATAGGGATACCCAGAGGTGTTCCCGACCAATATAAATTAGTAGATCAAGTGGCATCTGGGTTTGAGGTATTGTTACCCTACATCGGTCAAATAATCACTGCTAGTAAGAATGTAGATCGTATTAATTATATCCATTTCAACGTGCAAAGGCTCAGCAATATGACTAGAGATGCTGTTATTGGTCTGCATGAACAGTTGGCTGCAACTTCCCTAATGACTTATCAGAATAGGATGGCATTAGATTTCCTATTGCTGAAAAGGGTGGTGAATGCTCCATGTTTGCACAGGATTGCTGCGTTTTTATCCCCAACAAAACAGCTCCAGACGGGTCTATAATGCGTGCCTTATCAGGACTAAAAACCCTGTCCAAGGAATTGGCAGACCACTCAGGTATTAACGATCCACGAGGAAATTGGCTAGACTGAACATTTGGTAAATGGAAAACCTTGGTCACTTTGATATTTATGTCACTGGTAGCAGCAGTGACTATTCTCACCCTATGTGGATGCTGCTGCATACCCTGTATTTACTACTTATGTCTAAAATGCATCACCACCGCAATTAATGAAAAATTCCCTGCTCCACCTGGCTATCTGATGGTGCAGTGCCAAGAGGAGGTAGTCCCATTGGTTTCCCTCTCTGAGCCTGGAGAAAGAGGAGCTGACGATCCCAAGATGGAGGGTGATGACGAAGAAGACTGTTGCACTATTACGGATTATTTGTAAACGCATTGTGCTGCTGATAATACATGAATCCTACATAGCTTATCACACACACGTAGGGGTGTGAGACTTATAGTACTCTTGCGTTATTATCCATATCATGCTAATTGCAGTTAGGTAGTAAGGATAATTGTGAAGGTTAGAAGCTCTAGAGGCCCGAATACAACATGCATGGATAAGGATATCTCCTGACATTGAATGATTTTGTTTGCCACCTACTTACACTGACACGTTATACATAAAGCTTATTTGCACGTACATATTGTTACATCATCTATCATTAAGGCACAATAAAGACCAGCCTACACATACCTGCCCAACATATAGGTCTCATTACCCAGATCACTCATCACAACAAATCCACTGCTAAACACAGAGGTCTCATTACCCAGCTCACTTGTCATAACACAACCACTGCTTGTAGTTTATAATGAAGACCAGCTTGCACATAGACGACAAACATACACTCATAGACTAATGGGAGATAACTTACACCAGTAATACAACAGTACACTGTCAACTACGGATGTAGTGAATAAGGATGAAACGGTACAGGCTCCAGGTATTGCAGTGAATACCCCTCAGGCCATTACTGATCCTGTCCCGGCCGAGCCCTTTGTGTTGGCCCCTCAGCAAAGGTGTAGGGTGCGGAAGAGGTGCATACAGGGGAGGCATCAGACCATCATGCCCACCTGGAGATGTGTGTAAGAGACGTAGAAAAGGAGGTCATTGAGCTAGTGACTGTACGGCTTCAGCCCCTAGAAGAGGGAGTGACTGGTACCCATGCACACCCACCCCACCTCCAGCACCCGGGTTGTAATCAGATCAGCCACACGGAGGAGACAGCACTTTCTGATCCAACGCTACCTCTCACAGTGGGAGACAAGGCCTATGCAGCTAGGTTGGGTACAGGGGCTCGATTTTCATCAACACCAGCTTCTCTACCCCTGTCCACTGATTATACACGGGTGGTTGGCATCTCTGGGACAGTATCACTGAAGTGCTCACTGGCTGGACTGGATGTTATCTACTCTCTTCTGTATCCACCAGACAGTCCTATAAACCTCATGGGAAAAGATGTGCCTCTGAAAGTGAGGGTACATATCTGTTTTGCTTCTATTGGTAGCGTTGTGTGTCTTCGAGATGGGACTGTGCTCCACAGCTGCGGATACAGGAAGCAGACACAGAGGAAGATCAGACCTCTTTCGCAACTGTGTGATGGCTGCAGTTGAATGATGTGAGCCCTGGCAAAGGTCAACTGGTGGACAAAATGTTTCATGGGCTCCATGGATTGACCCTGTAGCGATATTTAATAAAATATAGTGTAATAAGGGACAGGAATTATTTATTTTATTTAATAGTGGGTATGCGAGGGGACAGAGTCAACAGTCACCCCAACACTCACTAAATAAAATAGAAAAGCACTCGTAAAAAGGGGGCACCAGTTCTAAAAGAATGAATTGTTGATTAATTAATTTCCATACCTTCAATTACTTAATGAATCAGTCTCAAAATTTAGTGAGTTCTTATACTGCCGTGACCCAGAAAACATATATGCAAAGGAAAAAACGTTTCAACTTCTCTTGTTTACAGTTTTATTAAATGAAACTCATTCAGGTTACATGACATGGTATTCAAATGATGAATAAACAGATTCAAATGATAAACAGGTGTTCAGTATCATATCAACTGTTAGTGGATTCCTGAGCATAAAATCTATAGTTAAACCTTTGTGGAACCAAGAGAAAACCAGATTTTATGTTTCAACTGTAATGCAATGGAAGGCTGAAGTATCTAACAAAATCAGAACGCAATTTTATGGGGAAAAATTCCATAAACTGATTATCTAAAAAGGAACTTCTGAATTAATCTACAAAAATGAAAGGTGGTTACTTAAAAATGAATAAGAATTTTCCTTCAGTTTATAGCTTTGTCCTATGGCTGAGGGACTAATTGTACCATGAATTATTGGTTTTGTTCAATTGCAATTGATATTTTAGGACATCTCGTTTAAACCCAGCAGATAGGAAAATGGGAGTCTCACTTACGAACAGCTGTAGGTCTAGGTGTTCAGCAGTGGTCAGGGCCAGCCGGTGGTATAAGTTCGGGAAGGCTCAGTGGCTCTTCCAGACAGCGTTCGGAACACTGGGGGAAAGCGACTGCTGGTCGGCTTTCAGCTCATTCACAGCTTTGAGAAGCATAGACTCGGCTGGGGGCTCCCATGGGGCGTGCAGCTAGGAACCGGCAGCAGAGTAAAGGCTGGCCCTGGAGCAGGCGTGGAGTCCTTTGGCAACCAGCCCAAATTTATGATGTCTCCGGCCCGCAGAACAAAACCAAAGACTGAAGAAAGAATGTTTTAGTCAGTTTCACCCACGAGCTCCTAGTTTTTTTATGGGGTCAGACGTGGATGAGGCAGGAAAAGAAATGTCCAAAAATTTCTATCAGTTCACTTTAAAACAGGAAAATTAAAAATCCACTTTAACTGCATGAAAAGTCAAAAAGGTCCAAGATAGATAGATAGATAGATAGATAGATAGATACTTTATTTCGAACAAAAAAGTATAACAAAAACAAAACAAATGACAAATGCAATAAAGTAACAGTATACAGTGTTCAAAAGGGAGAAGGAAGAAGTGAACACTTATTAATTCCATCTCCTCTTTTTCATAAATACACCCATGTGAATTATATACAAATTACTGTAGAAGATGTGCTCAAATGACGAGGCTGAGTTTAGTCGTAAACCAGCTTTATTTGATAGAACACAGCTTCTAGCATTCTCAAAGCAGGAAAGAGACAGAATCATATCTCAACACCCTTTTATATGTTTCCAGCATCAGAATCCAAGTTACAAGGTGTCTTCAGTAAACATACAGTCACAAAGCATCCCTTTGAAGTCACAAAGCATCCCTTTGAAGCTTCACCATTGTCTCTCATTTCCTGATGAACCGGAAACCTCTCCGGGGCATCTTCTGTGGGACAAAGAGACAAATCTCACACTTCCTTGTTATCTCCTGCAGATTCGAGTCCTCTGTCCTTGCAGACGTGACACCCTCAATACACATGCAGTCCTGTCTCTGTGGCAACGTGAGCCCACAATGTGTGTCGCCCACACTACCCCCCCCCCCAAACGTCTAGTAAGGCAAAACCTGCATGGCATAAAAAAAAAGAAAAACACAAAACACTCCATACATCGCTAATCAATCCACCAACTGCCTAGGTTTTAACTTTCTGCCGAATCTGCTGCAACCTGGCTTGGCTGCACCTGCAACATCTCTCTGCACCTGTGGATTAAAGCTGTTAGCACCTTTCTGTGAAGACTTTGGAGAATGTCCTCTCGGCGGCCTGCCACGGCGGGGGGGCCTCGCGAGCTGCACTTCCTCGTCAGCCAAAACAAAGGCGGGTTTGAGCCTGTTTATGCAAATCAACTCCCTTCTGCCCCCTAAATCTAGCAGAAAATGCTTCTGCCCGGTCTCCAGTACTCGGAACGGTCCGTCATAAAACGGCCGCAAACTTGGACGCTGAGCATCATGCTTAACAAAAACAAACTCTGCATTTTTCAAAGCCTTTGGCACAAAAATGTGTGGTAAACTGTGATGGACCGGGCCAAGGAGCGTGTTTGCTCCTGCGTCGCTCTGCCACGGCTGAGCAGGGGGGCCATTTGGTGCGGGATTATCGAGAAGGAATTCCCCCGGCAAACGGAGCGGTTGTGCAAAAACTAATTCCGCCGGGGAAGCATGCAAATCTTCCTTAGGTGCAGAACGCAACCCCAATAAGACCCATGGAAGTTTGTCCACCCAATTTGTATCCGTTAGTGACGCTCTGAGGGCTGCTTTCAATGACCTGTGAAAGCGTTCGCATAAACCATTAGCCTGGGGGTTATACGCGGTGGTGTGATGAATCTTCACCCCCAAGCTGCGGGCCATCGATGACCACAGCTCGGAAATAAATTGGGGACCCCTGTCGGATGTTATGTCCGACGGTACACCGAAACGCGCAACCCACGCTGCTAAAAAAGCTCGTGCAACTTCTTCCGCTGTGGTTGATGTCAGAGGAATCGCCTCTGGCCAGCGCGTGGTGCGATCCACCATCGTCAAAAGATGTGTGTGCCCGTGTGATAACGGAAGCGGGCCGACCAAGTCAACGTGCACGTGATCAAAACGCTTAGCGGGGATGTGAAAAGGTTCTAACGGGGCCTTAGTGTGTCTGTGTATTTTGGCTCGCTGACACGCTACGCAGGCTGCCGCCCATTCCTTGACCTGTTTGCGCAACCCGGGCCAAACAAATTTCTCCCCCACCAATTTAATCGATGCGCGCACCCCCGGGTGCGCGAGAGAATGGACCGAGTCAAAAGCGTGGCGACGCCACGCGGCTGGCACCACGGGGCGGGGCCGTCCCGCGGAGACATCGCAGATTAGTGGGGGCATACCA
The DNA here is from genome assembly GCA_020510985.1 of Pholidichthys leucotaenia. NCBI lineage: Eukaryota > Metazoa > Chordata > Actinopteri > Cichliformes > Pholidichthyidae > Pholidichthys > Pholidichthys leucotaenia. The sequence continues at coordinate 92,256,376 of CM035841.1, forward strand.
TTTTGCTGCACCCTGTGCTCCAGCCTTAACCCTGTTGGTCCAGACTGGAGCGCGCGCACATCCGCGTTGTTAACCTGCTCCGCAGCCATGGCTGCATAATCTAACCCAACACAGACCGGGGCTGCGCGCGCTCCCGCGTCGCTGCCCGGGCCCGCGGCCACAGCTACAGAGTCTGCCCCTATGGGGCTTGGTGGTGCTACCGCGCGCGAGAGGCAGTCTGCCACAACATTGTGTTTACCCGCGACATGCTGAATATCAGTAGTGAACTCCGATATTGCGGCTAGTTGCCTTTGTTGCCGGCCTGACCAGGGTTCTGAAATTTTGGCCATCGCAAACGTTAGCGGTTTATGATCCACAAACGCGGTGAAACGTCGCCCCTCTAACCAGAACTGAAAATGACGGATGGCCAAGTGTAGGGCCAAAAGTTCCCTGTCAAACGCACTGTATTTCCGTTGACTATTGCGCAAAGTCCTGCTGAAAAACGCGAGGGGTTGCCAGGTACCAGCCACAAACTGTTCAACTACCGCCCCCACCGCTACATCAGAAGCGTCAGTGGTGAGCGCCATGCGGGCCGTTGGAACTGGGTGCACTAACAAAACTGCGTTTGCCAGGGCTGATTTGACCTGGGCAAAAGCGCGCTCCCGCTCCGGAGACCATTCAACTTTATTTGCGGGCTTTTGTTTTTTTAACGCGGTGTACAATGGCTGCATGAGTCGTGCTGCGCTTGGGAGGAACCGGTTGTAAAAATTAACCATCCCTAGAAACTCCTGAAGTGCCTTGACTGTTTGAGGTTGCGGAAAATCCGTTATGGCACGCACTTTATTTGGAAGAGGAACCGCTCCTTCTGCCGAAACGCGATGTCCCAAAAAATCAGTCTGCGCCACCCCAAACTGGCACTTCACTGGGTTAACTATTAACCCATGCTCTGCCAGCCTCCGGAAAACTGCTGTGAGGTGTTTTTCATGTTCGCCCTCGGACGCGCTGGCTACCAAAATATCGTCCAAATAAATGAACACGAAAGGAAGGTCGCGTAAAACTGCATCCATCGTGCGTTGGAAAGTCTGCGCGGCCCCCTTGAGGCCAAAAGGCATGCGCAAAAACTCAAAAAGGCCGAAAGGAGTTATGACCGCTGTTTTGGGTACATCTTGCGCGCGCACTGGCACCTGGTGGTAACCGCGCACCAAGTCTATTTTAGAAAAAATGCGCGCCCCCGCCAAATGAACAGAAAAATCCTGAATGTGCGGAATCGGGTAGCGGTCATGAGCTGAAACGTTGTTCAACCTGCGGAAATCGCCACAAGGTCGCCACGAGCCGTCGGCCTTTGGGACCATGTGTAACGGCGAAGCCCAAGAGCTCTTGGAGCGTCTAACAATGCCCAGTTTCTCCAGATTAGTGAACTCCTCGCGCGCGATGGCCAGTTTAGCTGGGTCCAAGCGCCGAGCCTTTGCAAAAACAGGAGGGCCGGTGGTTGTTATGAAATGCTCCACCCCATGTTTAGCCACCGTCGCCGAAAACGTGGGGACCGTGAGTGCTGGGAACTGAGCAAGCAATGTGTGAAACTTACCACCCACAGCTGAGACGCTGGCATGTGCAGTCGGCGGGGCCACCCGAGCTGTGCAGGGAATAGAATGAAAGGACAGTGCATTAATCAGACGTCTATTAGCAAGGTCAACCAATAAACCATGTGAGCACAAAAAATCAGCCCCTAACATGTTGAAACTGACTGCTGCTACAATAAATGTCCACTCAAATGAATGGCCCTGTAAGGACAGGAGCATGGTCCTCTCACCGAACGTTTTAATCGTGGAGCCGTTCGCTGCTGACACTGACACCCAGGGAGCTTTAGAAGGCATCAGCCGTTCCGCGTAGGTGGGTGTGACGAAACTCAGCTGAGAGCCCGTGTCCATGAGGAACTGTTTCCCCGAGCGTGCATCCGTCAGGTAAAGCAGCCTGTTCTCGTTGCCGAGGGTCGCAGCTGCTACCGGCCCTCGGTCTTGGCGTTTCCCTGGCGCTTAAAGTTGCACGGTGGGACGCACCTGTGCGCTCTCTCTGCAAAACGGCGGTGGTAGAAGCACGGGCCGTCCTCCGCTCTGCGTCGTCTGGCTCCCGTCGCCGCCGCCGTTGGTGCGTCTGGCGCCGCGGCTGCTGGACCTGCGCTGTCTCCGGACGTCGTTCCCAGGCTGGCCGCCGCGGCCGAAACCGCGTTCCACTTGTGGGCGTCGACCAACCGCTGCGCCTCTTTGCTCAACCCATGGTAGTCTCGCCTGGCCAATCGGGGCGACTCTGCCAGGGCCACTCTCACTGCTGGTGGCAGGGTTCGAAGGAAAAGGTGGGCGAAAATGAATTCGCCATCCTCAGAGTCTTTGAGCTTCACCATTGTCTCTCATTTCCTGATGAACCGGAAACCTCTCCGGGGCATCTTCTGTGGGACAAAGAGACAAATCTCACACTTCCTTGTTATCTCCTGCAGATTCGAGTCCTCTGTCCTTGCAGATGTGACGCCCTCAATACACATGCAGTCCTGTCTCTGTGGCAACGTGAGCCCACAATGTGTGTCGCCCACATTACCACATTTAAGACCCCAAGTAAACAATTAACTGTATTTTGTACATATCAACATTAACACCCATCCATCCTAGCATACATTGATGTCCATACATCAAAACCAGCCTCAAACAACACAGATATACACAGTACTGTCCCACCCACCATTCCATAGTGTCCCATAGTGTCCCAGAGTGAGCATAGTGAATCGTACATATAAATACTACCCTTCTAACATATATCCTTTCAGCAAATAATGTTTGTACCTCTTTTTGAATTGATTTCTGTTTGTGCATAGTTTCAGTTCCGGCTCCAGGCTGTTCCACAAATCCACCCCACAGACAGATATGCACATACTTTTTTTGGTTGTTCGTATCTTGGGTTTTGTAAAGTTTAAGTCTCCTCTCAAATTATGATCATTGTCTCTTTTTTTTAAAAATATTTTTTGTATATTAGTTGGGAGTTGATTATTAATTGCCCTGTACATGACTTGTGCTGTCTTAAATTTAACTAAATCGATGAACTTTATGACATGTGACTTTAAAAACAACGAATTGGTATGGTCTCGATATCCTACATTATTTATTATCCTTATAGCTCTTTTTTGTAATGTGCATATTGACTGTAGGTTGGTCTTGTAGGTGTTTCCCCAGACTTCTACACAGTAGTTAAGATAAGGTAGAAACAGTGAATTGTACAGTAAGACCAATGATTTATAGTCCAAGATGTGTCTTGTCTTCCCCAGTATGCCTATACATTTTGCCAACTTGGCCCGAATGTGACTGATGTGAGGTTTCCAGCAGATTTTATTGTCTAGCGTCACCCCCAGAAACTTATTTTCCTCTACTGTTTCTATTCTGGTATCATCTATCGTTACCATTATTTCATGATTTATTTTATAATTTCCAAACAACATAATCTTTGTTTTTTTTTAGATTTAGAGATAATTTATTTTTGTTGAACCACTGCGTTAACTTTTTCATTTAAGTTGTGACCACCTCTAAAACCTGCTGCAAATTCTCACCAGTGCAAAGGATATTTGTGTCATCCGCAAACAAAATAAATTTCAGAATTTTTGATACTTGGCATATGTCATTTATATACAAAATAAAGAGTTTGGGTCCCAAAACTGACCCCTGGGGCACACCACAAGTGATGTCCATGAAGGGTGATTTGTGCTCACTAATTTGTACAAATTGTTGTCTGTTACTTAAATAACTTTCCACCCAACTCAGTCCGACCCCTCTTATCCCATACCTTTCCAGTTTCCTTAGTAGTATTCTGTGGTCAGTGGTGTCAAAAGCTTTCTTTAAATCTATAAATACTCCTACAGCAAACTTTTTTTTATCTATACAACTAGTAATTTCTTCTATAGGTTTGATCAGTGCCAAAGATGTAGATTTATCTGCTCTAAAACCGTACTGGCTGTCTGTAAGGAGGTTGTGTTTTTCAATGAAATCATCCAGTCTCTTCGTGAAGATTTTTTCAAGTATTTTGGAGAATTGTGGGAGTAAAGAGACTGACCTGTAATTTGTGAAACAATGACTGTCTCCTGTTTTGTATAGAGATATTACTTTTGCTATTTTCATTTTGTCTGGAAATTTACCAGTTTGAAATGACAGGTTACAGATGTGGGTGAGTGGCTTAACAATTCCTTCAATTCCTTTTTTCACTATTGTCATGTCAATTTCATTCCAGTCCGTTGATTTTTTGTTCTTAAATTTACTCACAGTCTCGATAATTTCCTTTTCAGTAACTGCACCCAAAAAGATTGTGTTTGGATTTCTATCTTCTATTTCATTTACACAACCACTGTTGTTTCTGTTGCCACTATTGATTTTGCTAATTCAGAGAAATTCCATTTTTGTAATTCCAAGAAAAACATTCAAATAGAATAAGAATGGCTTCTGAGATGAAGAAAAAAAGGATTTGAGAGTTTAACTCTCTTTAAAGATGAGCTCATAGAAAAAGGTAATTTCTCCTCAGTCAATCAGAAAACAAGTAAAACTTATCAAAAGACGATTTAGGAAAGTTAACACAGGATTTGACAAGGTTCACACACACAAAAGACTTCTTAAAACTCAGAACAATTTAGACAAAAGAAAACCGCAAGGAAGTACAAAGAACAGAAAAACTCAGAAGAACTCAGAAGAAGTCTCTAGAAGAAGTGAAAACAAAAACTTGAATATACAGGGTGGCTCTGACGCATTTAACTGAAGCACACTGCTGGGTCATAAAATGGGACTGGCCGCAAGGCGGACCAATCATCTTCCATAAAGAGGAGTTTGAATGGGCTTTTGTCCAATGAGGGAACATTCCTTTGTTTGTGAACAGCTAATCAAATGCAAGGACATTATCCAGCAGAGAGGCAGCCTGGTGATTGGTTATCACGAGAGGGAAGATGGACAGAGATTGATAAAACATTCAGTTCTTATGGAATTATATAGTCAATATAAAGTCTAACTAATTCAAGTGACTCAAGGGTAATATTCAGTGACCATGCATTTATACCATTACTAATAATTTTAACATTCATTTGAATAACACTCATGAAAATAAAACATTCATAAGACATGCACTCACATTTAAATCAAGGATTAATGAATCATGGCAAACCATTACTGGTGATTATCTGGAATTTCCCCATTGTGGGACTAATAAAGGCTTATCTTATCCTATCTTATTTTATCTTCACAGTGTCCTTAGAATCCTGGGAAATGCGAACTGGAAGAAAAGCTTCATGTTTAGTCAGAATTAACAGTCAGATTGCACAATGAAGCATATTCTGTAGATGTCCACTAGGAGGTACTGTTGAGCTGTAGATAATTTTTAGGTCTTTGGAATGTGAGCAGGGGGGCCTAGAGGGTTCTGGGATATGTCTAAAAGAAGGAGGGGGCCATATATCTGCCAGCTTAAGAAGTTTATGACTTCTTAAGAGTATCAGTTCCTGGTATGAACGGATACTATCAGCATGAACTGTCCAGTTGGGATTTGACTCCAAGAGTTTATGGTCCACTTAAGCCTTTAAAAGCAAATCCTTATCAGGTTTCTCTACAAAAGTGAAATTGTTTACACTGGGGTCCTGTCGAAGACACACAGCATTCTTGACCAGACCTTGAGTGAGAGTTGCTTTAAAATGAAGAAAAGTGAAATTTCTTTAAAATGAAGAAAATTGATCTCCTGGATTGGCCTGAGGAAAAGTTGATGCTATAACCCTGTTTGACCTTATGACCCCCACATGATCCACTCCACCATACAAAGAACTATTCACATGATGATCAGTGGAAGACTTCAGTGGGGGTACAGGACTTGGTGAGCAAGGACAATTATGTGGATTCACAAGGAGTCGCTGCTGCAGTTCATCTGGACAAAGACGTGTTGCCTTGGTATGCCCTCTTGGACATCGCTGCACCATGCTGGGGGTGTCTGCAGGGGAGGAGGCAAGGGTGCTAGGACCAATGGTGAAAACCCATCTTGGATTGACTGACTGGGTTGACACACAATGTAGGGACCTACCTTATTCACCATCTGCTGATCGCTAGCTTATCTCACACTATATATGGTTGACATGATAAAATCATGTCAAAAGGGGGGAATGAAAGGGCCATGAAAAGTTAGTGACAAAATAATAATTCTGTAGGTAATTTCCCATTATGCTCTACACATATTCTGTTTGTGTTCTTATGAACAAATATGATGAAAATATTAAACCATCATCTGAAGTGTAACAACCAAAATCTGATAGCCAGGAACTGGATGTACAGTAACCATAGAGCTCTCGCTTTCTCTCTGTATCCTATTAAGTGAGGTCTCTTGCAGTAGTTACACACCAAAATCAACACTCACGCACACACATTTCATAATACATCTTAGGGAATAGCTAACGTGAATAGCGGATGGCATGCTCACGTCAGAATTAAACTGGCCAATCAGACAGTTGCGTGCAAGTCCATCCCATTGTACGGGGCATGCCCAGCCCAAGAAGATAAGTGTACGTCACTCCTGGAAGTTGGGGCTCAGTCTGACTGCGTTCCTGCGAGAGCTACGTCCCACTGAGCCCAGTGCTGCTTGCTTTACATGTGACCTCTGAATAAATGTTGCATCTCTGAACTGAAGAATTCTCCGGCTTATTCTTGGAGCTTTCAACCAACGAATTAGGGTTTTAACAAGTCCCATCTACCACAAGTGTTGTTTAACTCTTCCATCTTTGAAATGTCTGTAATTGTACTTTTAATCATTTCACAATAATCCAGATTTTTTTAATAAATTAGTATTAAATTTTCAAAAACTCTTGTTTCTCTTTTGTCCTTCGGTCAGTTTTAGTTTCAGTTCAATAGTACAATGGTCTGTCAAAGGCGCTTTGGAGTTTTCAGACTTTATTATCAAATCAGACAGATTGAGTAACCAGCCAATAATCCAACCTGGATTTGCAGGTATTATTAGGTTTATGCTTCTTACCAGGATTCCTTATTCTCCAAATCTCAGTCAAAGAATTAATAGGCATACAATCTTGAATTTTTGGGTTGTAGTTGTGCGTGCTGAATTTAGAGGGCCACCTGTCCTCTCATTTATCAGGTGTGATGTTCCAATTTCCTGTTTGATAGAAATTTTTGAGTTCAAAAACAATATCTGTAATAGCTTCAAGAAGTGTTTTATTCTGGGCATTAATTTTGTGACCGTATTAACGACAATAAAAAATATGTGTTGTGGAGAAAGGAAGGAGGCGAGGCAACGAGCTGGACGACACAAACTTTATTCTTTCTCCAACATATCAGTACAGCAAAAGAGCTCCCGGGCCTCTGTGCATGTCTTTTTATACTTTTATTTCCATGCATTGAGACCCGGAACTTCCGACCATAATATATTGTTTGGAACAAAGACCTGTCTGGCATATGATCATAACATCACACAGTGGAAATGATCGTGGACTTCAGAAAAGTCACAGCCCCTCTGCCCCCCCTTACCCTCACAGACTCTCCCATCACCACTGCGGATTCCTTCCGCTTCCTGGGCACCACCATCACCCGGGACCTCAAGTGGGAGCCGATCATCAGCTCCCTCATCAAAAAGGCCCAGCAGAGGATATTCTTCCTGCGGCAGCTGAGGAAGCTCAAGCTACCCACCAAGATGTTGGTGCAGTTCTACACGGCCATCATCGAGTCCATCCTCACCACCTCCATCACCGTGTGGTACGCAGGAGCCACCGCCAGGGACAGACTAAGACTGCAGTGCGTTGTGCGCGCTGCTGAGAAGATGATCGGCTGCAAGCTTCCATCCCTCCAGGACCTGTACATCTCCAGGACCCGGAGGCGTGCAGGTCAGATCATAGCCGACCCTTCACACCCTGGACATGCACTGTTTGCCCCCCTCCCCTCAGGCAGAAGACTTCGGTCCATTCAGACTAAAACCTCCCGCTACATGAACAGCTTCTTCCCCTCTGCCATCAGACTGCTGAACACTAAGTGACTTATTAGACTCTCGTGCACTACGTACAGCAGCTCAACCGGACTCATGACAATTATCACTGTTTTCTTTTTGCACTACCGACTGCACTATGTGGAACTCCACAATATCTGCTGCTTGTTAATATATTTAAAAATTGCATAGATTAGTATTACTTATTCATATTCTACCTTTTATTGCATGCATAGTTTATTTTTATCTTTAGTGCTACTCCATGTTTAATGTTGCAGCATTGCACCGAGACAAATTCCTAGTTTGTGTACTACATGAACAATGGCAATAAATCTCATTCTGATTCTGATTTTGATTCAACCTCGCCCAAGGGATGGGTGGCTCACCAGAAAGCTCCAAAAATGGCTGAATTGGCACTGTGGGTTCAACATGACACTCCTTCCGGTGCAAGGCTATCTAAAAATTAAAAGTTAATAATACCATGATTGTGGAGCGGAATGGCCAGATCAATTGCACATCATATGCGCATGCTTTGACTAAACAACGACCATGACAAAAACCACCCAAATAACGAAATAAATCATTTTTGATTTACTGACAAAATGGCAACACTGATGCAACAATTCCAGTCAAGTGGGTCATTCTCCTGAGTATAATAATGTTGGGTGTTTTGTACTAATAATATAAATGTGTCCTGTTATCCCCTCATGGATTGTCATTTTATCATGGTTGGGGGTTTGCATGCCCTAGTGATCCCAGGAGCTATGTTGTCCAGGGCAATTTGCCTCTGGTAGGGTCACCCAAGACAAACTGGTCCTGGGTGAAGGGCCAGACTAAGAATGATCCAATAGACTTTCATGATGAATGCTAAAACAAGGATTCAGTGTACCCCGCCCGGTATGGGGTTACCGGGGCCCCACCCTGTAGCAAGGCCTGGGGGAGGGGCTTGATGGCTAGCGTCTTGTGGCCGGGCTTCTGCTCTTGGAACCTGGCTGGGTCCCTGCTTCACCCACGACAGACTTCAGCTGGAGCTCTGCAGCACCCACGGCGGGCTCCGGCTGGAGCTCTGCAGCACCCATGGCAGGCTCCGACTGGAGCTCCGCAGCACCCGTGGTGGAGCAGCTGACAGCAGGGGTAGCTGGATCCTCCGGTGGCAGATCTAGATCTTCTGTGGCTTCTGGCGGTGCTGACTCCCTTCCGACGATCCTGGGGGTAAGCTCAGAGACAACATGGGAAGAAACATGCTCAGAGTCACCGGCAGCGTTGGAGCCTGGTGGGGTGAGATCAGGTGCGGCTGCCGGCAGCACCTGACCCCCCCCCACCACCACCACCGAGAGCCAGGCAAGTTTGCTCTGATACAACAGAAAGAGAAACAAACAAGAGCACTTGCCTGGGCTTGAGTTCCATCGCCATGCAGGACTCCGTTGATCCTGATGATGGCGTCCTGGACCCAGCCTTGAGGCGATTCAGCACCGGTTTCCACTCTGCTGCGGCAACCCCCGCAGCAGGCATGATGGTCTCGGCGCTCCTGGTCTCCCCTAGCGAGGCCTCCAACACAGGTGATTCTCCTGGTGTGGAGTCTGGAGGTGGAGTTCCAAGTTGCGCTGAGTCCGAGGAAACTGAAGCCAGGGGATGCTCCTTCGTCGACACAAGCTTCAGATCGGCCACAGCGCTCTCGCTCAGGTCATGGAGACACTGCAGGGCTGGGGTGGAGTCCTCCAGTGCTGCGGGCTCCCAGGTCGCCCGACGATCAAGCTCCAGGGCTGGCGGACACTCGGAAGCAGGTGATGGAGACACAGAGGGAATAGGAGAGTTCATAGAAAAAGCAGCAGGGGGAGAGAGCTCAGGTGACTGCCTAGCCTGGGGCCCTCTCTCGGGGGACAGACAAGGTTTATCATTATTAGCCGAAGTAGAATGAAAACACACTTGCCTGGCCTCCCGGGTCCGGGTGTCAACTGCTGCAGGCGGCATGCTGTCATCCCTATCCGTGCCCATGGTTCCTCTGGACTCCTCGGAGGTTGATGGAGGAGCCGGCTCGAATAACAAGGGAGTGGGCGTGTCAGAAGAGGCATTCACGGTTCCTTCAGTGGCTGGGGAGGATGACCCAATGACAGAGGCTGTGGCTGAAGCAGAGGAGGCGCCAGCTGGCCTGACAGCTGGCACAGAGGGGGGGCTTTGCTGGAACAGTGGTGGGCATAACATCCAGGATCTGGCTGCCAGTGAGGTGAAGGACTTCTTCGGGCGCTTAGACTCAGGATTACACTTATGCCATGAGGTTGGCTCCTCTGAGACTTCTGGCTCCTCCTGCATTTGGTGACTCTTTCCCGGGACTGACAGAGAATTAAGGGGAACAGAGAACAGAGATTGAGGAGCCATGATAGCAGCAGCATGGGGAGCTCCAGCGGATTGCAAAATCTGGAACTCCTCCACAAGAATATGGCTAATCACCTCAGGAGACAGAGCAAGGGAACAGGGAAGGACTTGCCTGAGCTCCTGACTGGTGATGACGTCCGCTGCTGCCTCGGTGCCCTGCTTCATCTTTCCGGGAGTAAGACGGGACATCTGGCGGGAAGAGGAGGACTCCGGCTTGGGAGGTGAACAGCGGGCTCTGGACCTCCGGGAGCACTTCGTGGAATGCAGTGTTTGCGCTCTGAAGGTCCCTCAAGTCACCTCCTTCAATTGCTGTCATGACTCATACATCAGGGTGAGGAACGGCACCATCCCCAGACATTTCCATAGACCGGGGCACGTCTGGACCATCCCGACAGCAATGTCCAATAGACAAAAATTGACGTTCGGGGAGTTGGTGGCACGAGCCCGGGAAACAAAATCCACAGCTCGATCGGCCACTGCGCACTCCTCGGGGCTCAGTTCATAAACTGAAAAGTCCATGGTCTAGGCAGGGGGAAAAACACAGAAGAGGGGAAAAAGAAAAACGCACACGCACAAGCTCTCCGCTGGGCTTTACACAGGCCGGATCATTCTGTTATGATTCCCTGTGCGCTTTTACGCAGCACATGGAGGAAGGAATTAAAACCCACTCGCTGGAGATAGTTATGCGTTTTATTAACGAAAGACAGACAAACAAACAGTTCAAAATAACATAACAGTTCAGGATAACTTAGGAGTCCTCCAGGATGCTCTACAGTCTTGGATGAGTATAACCGGGAAAATATCCCAAAGTGCAACAGACTGACTGCAACGGGGGAATGCACACAGTTTATACTCATGGTACTGGAGCAGTCCTAGTAAGTTCAAGTGTAGTGCAGTGAACACAAACAACAAATACGGATAATCACGCATCCCAGTGCGATGCGGTACCAAGGCATAGGCAGGGCATCTAGACATGAGAGGCAGATAACATACACTGAGGGGAACAGCGATGGTGTAGCTCCAAGCACATACAATGATCCGGTGATCTCTCCTAACAAGCAAAGAGCAAAAATAGCGCCAAGCCTAATCAGGAAAGAGATCGCCGGTGTGAGTGATAAGTGGGTGTGTATATGTGTGTAAGAGAGTGCATGGAAGGAAACATATATATGTGTGTGTGTGCATGTGCGTGAACCAGAGAGTAACAGTGATAATGAAATACAGCTGATACCACTGACAGGAGGCGGAGGCGTGGCTGAGCTGTCAGGGAGCCGGGCGGACCCAAAAGGCTCCCTGAGAGTGCCTGATGGAAAATAGACAGCAACAAGACCCAAAAGGGTGAACAGCCACTGCATCACAAAACTGGGCCTAAACACCAGCCCAGTTCATGACAGATTCACCAATCACTTCCGGTTCCTGTCAACCTGCTGTCAGAGCCTGTCAGTCGGTGGATTTCGGTGGATTTCTGTGTTTTGGTGCTCGGTTTTTGACTACTTTTTTTTGGCTTCTGGGAACTGAATTTGGATTACGAACTGGACATCCTAGTTTCGACCCCTGCCTGATTTAAGACGCCAATAGCGGCATCTACGGACTGGGAAACGAGAGCGGAGCGGAGCAGCCCGCCATTCAGCTAGCTAAACAGCTGTTCATTAGCTGTTTAGTCAACATATATCGTCCGGGATCATGGGTCCTAAGAAAGCCCAGCAGACTGAGGAGGTGGACGATATTAAAAGATCGCTCGACTCCTTGGCTGAAGAGATTTCTGCTGTTAAGCTGCAGCAAAAAAACCTTCTGGGCCTCGTCGAGGAGGTGAAAGCGCTGCGGATTCAGAACGCTGAGAAGGACAAGAGGCTGGTGTATCTGGAGAGCAGAGTGTCGGACCTGGAGCAGTACACCCGGGTGAACGACGTGATCATCACAGGGCTCTACATTAAACCCTGATCATATGCTTGAGCAGTGGCTGCAGACAGCGGAGGGAGGCTTGATGCGCTGGAAGCCGAATCCACGGAGCAACAAGTGGCGGCCTTCCTGCAGTCCTCAGGAATCCAGCTGGACTGTAACACCATTGAGGCCTGCCACCCTCTGCCCAGGAAAAACAGCAACAAACCAGCTGTCATCATGAGGTTTGGCAACAGAAAACACAAGACTGCGCTGCTAAAACAAGGGAGGAAACTGAAAGGAACGAACATTTACATGAACGAGCACCTCACAAAAGGAAACGCAGAAATAGCCAGAAAAGCAAGATACATGAGAAAGCAAAAAAAGATTCAAAACACCTGGACATCAAACTGTAAAATATACAACAAATTAAATGGATCACCTGAAGAAGCCAAGGTTATTAACATCCAAAATATTATGGAACTGGACAAATACCAATGAACATTATGAACTGGAGTCGACAGCAACAAATGATAACTGTAAGACACTGAAGGATCACACTCATCTGCATCAGGACATTTAACAACATGAAACAAAAGATCAACAAACAGGAACAACAGGAACTGAAAGTTTTTGAATATACGGATCACAACCCACAGGACGTAGAATATAACATAGACCCTGATAATAATTTATTTAGCTCCATCAATAATAACTGTAGTTACTGCACGGATGAACAGTTTAATACAGTGGTCACATCTGATTTCAATATTTCTATGATCCACTTCAACAGCAGAAGTCTCTATGCCAACTTTAATAACATTAAACATTATTTACATCAGTTTAAAGAGCCATTCAATATTGTGACAATAACAGAGACGTGGCTCAGTGAAGAGAAAAGAGTGGATTTTACCATGGACGGCTATGAATTAAATTATATAAATAGAAAAGTGAAAAAAGGAGGAGGAGTTGCAATTTATGTTGACAAGAGCTTGCAATACAAGGTTGTTGAAAATTTGTCAGTAACTGTGAATGATTTATTTGAATGCATTACAATAGAAATCTGTATGGACAATATGAAGAATATGGTAGTGAGCTATGCATATAGAACACCTGGATCAAACATTGATTTATTTAAGGACTGGATGGAAAAAATGTATGCAAAACTAACTCAAAGTTATGTTCATCTGTGGGGATTTCAATATAGATCTTATGAATTCAAAACAACATAGTTTGACAGAAGAATTTATCAACACAATGTACAGTATGGGCTTACATCCAACAATTACCAGACCTAGCAGAATCACGTCACACAGTGCCACACTAATAGATAACATATTCACAAACATTATGGAAAATAATATCATGAGTGGGCTTTTATTGAATGATGTCACTGACCACCTGCCGATTTTTGTTGTCTATCAATGTGATTATAGGAAGAAAAAGTATACCAAAAATATTAAATATAAAAGAATAAGAACTGAAGAATCTATGTATTTACTGGCAAAGGAATTAGTAATGCAAGACTGGAAGACAGTTTGTGAGGAAAATGATATAAATAAAGCATATGATAAATTTTTACAAATATTTCAGTCATTGTACAATAAAAACTGTCCTATAAAACAATACAGTGACAGACAACAAAACAAAAATATTCCTTGGGTCACCAAGGGGTTACTAAATGCATGTAAAAAGAAGAACACATTATATAAACAATTCATTAAAAGCAGAACAGTAGAGGCTGAGATCAAATATAAAAGATATAAAAACAAACTTACTAATATAATGAGGACTTGTCAGAAAGAATTCTACAACAGAATACTAGAGGATAATAAAAATAACTTAAGAGGAATATGGCAAGTACTCAATGGGATTATTAGTAACCGATCAAAGAATGCTAATTATCCAGAATATTTTTGACATAATTATCAGACCCAGGGAACACACGCTCAGGCTCAAGTGAATACAGTTATCCTTTATTTATTCCCAGTGAGTGTGTGAATGTGTGTATGCGTTGTATGTGTCGTGTAAGAGGAGGTGAAGAATAATGCTGATGTTCAATTCAATTCAATTCAACTTTATTTATATAGCGCCACTTCACAACAACAGTCATCTCATAGCACTATCAACTGTAGGGGGAACCCCCACAGTTGCAGAAAGACCCCAACTGTGGGGGTTCCCCCTTTGTTGTGACCGGGAGAGAGCAGAATGCCATTCAGCCTGGCAACCCTATAATGACACAGAGCACCGGAGTTAGCACAGTCCACCAATAACAGAGCGTGGTAATGACTGGGGCTTACTTTGCAGATGGACGTTGGATGCTCAGGTTGGCCCAGCGGCTACAGCCAGGGAGACAGCGTTCACGACCCACACCAGGATTGGGCTGGTGGCCCTATTGGAGAAATGGAGACTAGAACCGCCGCCAAGAGGGGAAGATTCCGCCGCCAGGGGAATCCACCTGTGCACAGGGGAAGACGACTAACAAGGTGAGTAAACAACAGGCTTACTTGAGGCGAGGAGACGATTCTGGTCTAGGATGAAGAGGCCAGGAAATTGGCTGCTGACGAGAGACGTATTCTGTAGGCAGAATGACAGACGGCTCCGTGCCGGATCTCAGGCAGAGCAGGCTATAAAGCCCGTGGGAGATTGGGAGCAGGTGTGCGTGCAGCTGTAGCAGATAACGGCCCAGAGGGAGCCATGACAATTTGATTGAAAATGACAATTTGATAAATAATATGGAGGATGTGGTCAGTGGTTTCAATATTTTTTTTGTAAATGTTGGTCCTGAATTAGCAAAATCAATAGTGACACCAGAAACAAACAACAGTGGTTCTGTAAATGAAATAGAAGATAGAAATCCAAATACAATCTTTTTGGGTGCAGTTCATCATCATCATCATCATCATCATCATCATCATAGCAGTCTGTCATGGGCGACAATGAACGTTTCGTTTAGGTCTGATCAGATTCCTCCACACACCTCTGTCCTTAGCCTTCTGCTGCCAGGAACTCCTGTCTATGTCCAACTTCTTCAAGTTTCTTTTTACAGTGTCTTTAAATCTGAGCCTTGGTCTACCCTGATTGCTCTTGCCCTCGCATAACTGTGAGTAGAGTAACTGCCGAGGGAGACGCTGGTGGTCCATCCTCTCAACATGTCCGAGCCATCTCAGGTTCATCTGTATTAGCATGTCCTCCACTGATGGTAGACCAGCTCGTTTCAACACTTCTATGTTGGTTATCTTGTCTTTCCATGAGATGTTCATTATGGCTCGAAGATGTCTGGGTGCAGTTACTGAAAAGGAAATTATCGAGACTGTGAGTAAATTTAAGAACAAAAAATCAACTGACTGGAATGAAATTGACTTGACAACAGTGAAAAAAGTAATTGAAGGAATTGTTAAACCACTCACCCACATCTGTAACCTGTCATTTCAAACTGGTAAATTTCCCGACAAAATGAAAATAGCAAAAGTAATACCACTATACAAAACAGGAGACAGTCATTATTTCACAAATTACAGGCCGGTCTCTTTACTCTCTCAATTCTCCAAAACACTTGAAAAAATGTTCACTAAGAGACTGGATGATTTCATTGAAAAAAACAACCTCCGTACATACAGCCAGTACGGTTTTAGAGCAGACAAATCTACATCTTTGGCACTGATCGAACTTATAGAAGAAATTACTAGTTGTATAGATAAAAAAAAGTTTGCTGTACGAGTATTTATATATTTAAAGAAAGCTTTTGACACCATCAACCACAGAATTTTACTGAGGAAATTGGAAAGGCATGGGATAAGAGGGGTCGGACTGAGTTGGGTGGAAAGTTATTTTCCACAACAACACTGGCTAACGCTATAGCTCCAGGGGGTAAATACCAGCATTTACTTGCACAGTTCCCAGCATTCACGGTCTCAACTTTTTTGGCTACAGTAACCAAACACAGGGTCCAACATTTTATAACTGTCGCAGAGTCAATAAAAGCATTCCTACTTGGCTTTCCAAGTGGGTTGACCCTATTGGCGACACAGGTAGAGTGATGAACTCTGAGGCTGCGTGTCTACCAAACGTGTTTTTTCCTCTCTGGGCGGCTAATTTCCATTCATTCTCTATGTAGTCCAGCGTTTACAGTGCTGTCCACCCACGGCGCTGAAACGCTCTCGGCAGTGGCTATTTTTTGTCACAGCGCTCAGAGCACTCAGAGTTGAAAAAAGTTCAACTTTTCAGAGACTGCAACTGAGCTTGTCAATGTCAGACCTAAGCAGCCAATCAGAACTGCTGTGTGGGCGGGACATAGGATGCCAGTACTAGTCTGTACTCAGACTCCTGCTTTCTGTGTCATCATATTTTACATCCAGAGCTGCTAGAAAATGTTTCTTGTCCGTTGTCATTTAGAAACTGCCATTAAAAAAATCTGTAGAAAGCCTGACAATAGGAAAAGCAGGAGTGGTGAGCTGAGAGTGACAAGCTGTAGCTGGGATACAGGGCACAGACTTTTTTTCCCCCAGAGCGCTGCTCACTAACGCTGAAAAAAAAAAATGCTCAGGGCAGTCAGGCAACAAAAAAACGCATTTGGTGGACACGCAGCCTGAAGCCAGAGGTCATGAGTTCAAATCCCCCAGTTGGACATCGCCACTTGGGGCTTGGTAATTGCCCATCCACTCGGTTACATAACCACAAAAGGCCCGCCGGTGTTCACATGACCTTGGCACCTGGACGTAGCTAAACTGGCCAGCGCGTGCGAGGAGTTTGCCCACTTGGAGCAGCTGGGCATCGTCAGGCGCTCCAACAGCCCGTGGGCATCCCCGCTACACATGGTGCCTAAGGCTGAAGGGTCGTGGTGACTGTACGGCAATTTCCGGCGCTTGAACAACGCCACGGAACACGATCGGTATCCCGTCCCGCACATACAGGATTTTTCTGTTCGCCTGCTCGGGACGTGTGTTTTTTCAAAAGTGGATCTGGTCCACGGTTATCATCAGGTCCCGGTGCGCTCTGAGGATGTTCCCAAAACAGAGGTAATAACTCCTTTTGGCCTTTTTGAATTTTTACGCATGCCATTTGGGTTAACCTGTTGAACTCTGTTCAACTTCCCTAAAAACGCCTAAAAATAACGTGCCCAAAGTAAATCAAAAGCTGTTCTTCAACCCTTTGCAGCATCTTCATGGGGTTGGTCTCATTTAAAAGAAAACACTCTGAATTTTTTGGCAAAACAGTCATAATCTCTCTAAGTGCTCCTGCCACTGAGTAACAATCATCTAAACATACTGAATTTGAAGAAAATAAAGTTTGCCTGGGTGTTTTTTTTTAGATATAAATGCTTGCAAATAACATACAGCTGTGTGAAACTTGCTGGAAAACAACAGAAATGTAGAACCAAGTGTTTTCAAGCTTAGATCAAAATTTTGTAACAATACCACAAAAAATGATTATATTACACAGCTTTTTTCTCAGGTTGTAACAAGGCGTTCTTGAACTGTGCCAAACTGTGCCAAATGGCACAGTTTGGAAAGCTATGTTCCAGAGTTCACTATCTCAGCAGTTTGCACAGTAAAACCAAAGGGTAACAACCAAGACATACACAGCACAGTTCCTGTTTTGTTTTTTTTTTTACAGGCAAAAATAGCCTACAGTGTAAGAAAAATTATGCAAAAAATTAATACATTTCACTAAAGTATACATAAAAACAACCCTCTCCCCCCTCCAATTTTTCCAGAGTTCACTATCTCACCAGTTTACACAGATACAGGTCAACTGGACCCCTGACCAAGTGCGCACCCCAAGTGGACCACGGAATCCAATCTGTACATGTACAGGTACATTCTCCATCCAGTGATTTATAAATGCTGCCCCAGATGAAAACCAGTCTGTGGGACTATAATGTTCTGAATGAGGCTTTAGAAAATTATCAATCACTTTGTAAATCACTGGATTGAAAATGTACAGATTGAATACCGGTGTCCACCTGGGGTGCTCACAATAGTGTGCTCACATGGTCAGGGCTCCATTTCACCAGATCACCTTTACACAGTAAAACAAAGGTATAATAATCCAGACATACACAGCACTGTTCCTTTTTTTTACAGGAAAAAATAGGCTACAGTGAAATAAAAATTATACTAAAAAATTATTAAATTTTTCTGCAATATACACAGTAACAAATAACCCCCCCACAGTGCACACAAAAACGTCGCCATGCGGGACCCTTGTAATTACCGCAATTAGTCAAAAGTTATTTTTATTACTATTTTTATCGATAAAGAATAATTTAGATTATAAGACTTACCTGTCCACAACCGCACTGTCGCTGGTACTGTCCACTGGCGTGTGACGATCATCAGCTATTCCATTGATCAATGGAAACCTCTGTTGTTTACTGATTCATTGTCTAGTCACCCAACCCGGTGCATGCCCTTTCGGTTTATTTTGTGAACCATTTTACAAAACAAGTAGAATAATGGTTAATCTTACCCTGACCCTTCTACACAGTATCACAAAGGACTGCGCGTCACACAGTGGCGGAGTCAAAAGAGATTTTAGGCACGAGAACGCATGGTATTTTACCGGAAATATAAACACTGAACTAGGCATGTAGGATGTCACTCAAGTCAGAAATTGATTGGCTAAACGACACGTCCATCGTCAGATTACTCGGCTTCAATTGGCTCGTTGTATTCGTGGTCGTTGATGGGCAGATACTTCTTGCTAGGTTTACGATCATTGGTTATTCAAGGTTTAAAAACCCAAATCAAGGTTCTTGTTGGTCGAATGAGATGTCAATCTCATTCTAAACCAATCAAACACTCCTTTGGCTTTCTGTTTACAGCTGTGTCTGTACTGGAAGACCAGAAATACAGCTTTTTTTTTCAGTGCACACTGAGACGCACTAAGACGCACAGACGTGACCGCCCGCGGAATCTCCCGAGTTCAACCGGTTAAAGAATGCTGCGCAAACCTTTCAGAGAATGATGGATGCAATGCTCCGTGACCTATCTTTCGTTTTTGTCCACTTAGATAAAATTCTAGTGGCTAGCACATCCGAGGAGGAGCACCTCGCCCATCTCAAAATGATTTTCCAGAGGTTGGAAGTGCACGGGCTTATAGTTAAACCGGCAAAGTGCCAGTTTGGTGTGCCTGTGATTTATTTTTTCATTCATTCATTCAATTCATGCAATGGTGGCGCACATAGTTGCAGCGGCTAAATGGTTCACCGGTCGGAGCGGTATTTGGATGTGTTTTTTTTTTTGTTTTATGTGTTTGTTTTGTGCACATTTTGCCGAGCGAATATCACCTATAGCCGGCATGATATTCTGAAGATCAGAATATGCTACGAGGAGAAAGTAACAAGTGAGTTTCTCCGCTTACACAAGATCCCGGTGGAAGTAGCGAGGAGTCCCGGCTCTCCATGGATTACCATCCCAGCGGGGAGGAGGCGCAGGCGGCGGAGGGAGAGGAAGCAGAAGTGGGGCTGTAGAGCCGGCGCGCTAGTAAGGCTACGGAAACAGCCATTCAAACCTCTGCTTCCCAGCCTTTTCCTCTCAAACTCGTGAACAAGATGGAGGAGCTAAGGTTACAGATTAAGGTAAACAACTGTGCCAGGAATGCATGCATTCTTCTTATCACCGAGACCTGGCTTCAACCATCTATCCCGGACTCGGCTATCGAGCTAGCGGGGTACTCTACACAGCGCTATGACCGAACAGCGGATTCCGGTAAGAGCAGAGGAGGGGGGCTCTGTGTGTACGTTAATAACAGCTGGTGTACTAACTCAGTGATCATGGAAAGTCACTGCTCACCGGACATAGAGTATCTGACTGTGAAGTGCAGACTTATTTATCTCCCGAGGGAGTTTACTGTAGTTTTGGCAACGGCTGTGTACAGTCCACCGGATGCTAATGCTAACTTAGCTATCAGATTGCTACATGCTAGCATTAGCCATACACAGAGTATTTACCCTGACGCCGTGCAAGTTATAGCAGGGGATTTCAATCATGCAGACTTAAAGGCAGCACTCCCTAAATTCCATCAGCATGTCAAGTGTGCTACTAGGGGAGTGAACACTCTGGACAAGGTCTATTCAAACATCAAACTGGGCTATAGGGCTAGACCATTACCACATCTGGGCCAGTCTGACCATCTGTTCATGCTATTAATTCCTGCATATGCCCCCCTCAGGAAAACTGCTCCCATCATCTCTAGGACTGTTGCCATATGGCCGGAGGATGCTTCCCAGCAGCTGCAGGATTGCTTCGATAGGACAAATTGGGAAGTTTTTGAACATCAGGACCTGGAGCTGTTCACAGATAGTGTGCTGTGCTATATTAAGAATTGCATAGACACTATCACATGAACAAACGGATCCGCATCTTCCCTAACCAGAAGCCCTGGATGAACCGGGAGGTCCAGCAACTGCTGAGGGAGAGAAACATCGCCTTCAGGTCTGGTAACAGCGAACTTTACAGCACAGCTCGGGCCAACCTGAAGAGGGGCATCAGAGAGGCTAAGGCAGACAATAGGAGGAGGATTGAGGACCATCTGGACAGCAATAATAGCCGGCATGTGTGGCAGGGCATCCAGCACTTGGCCAACTATCGAACGAATCCGGGAACCGCGGTAGGTGACCTCACACTGGCGGAGGAGCTGAATATCTTCTTTGCCCGCTTTGAGGTCGCTGCACCTGTCTCGGCCAACCTACACCAGGCCCACAGCAGTACGTTCCTCACTTTGGAGGAACATGAGGTGAGGTGCACCCTGCGGTCCATCGACCCAAGAAAAGCAGTAGGTCCGGACGGTGTCCCGGGACGTGTGCTGAGGGACTGTGCAGATCAGCTGGCTGGAGTCTTTACTAAGATTTTCAACCAATCCCTGGCACAGTCCACTGTCCCATCTTGCCTGAAGTACTCCACCATAGTCCCCTTACCCAAGAAACCTCACATTTCTAGCCTCAATGACTACAGACCAGTCGCACTCACCCCGGTGGTGATGAAGTGCTTTGAAAGGCTGGTCCGTAGTCATATCATAGCAGCCCTGCCCCACAGTATGGACTCCCACCAGTTTGCCTACAGAGCGAATCGATCCACAGAGGATGCGGTGGCCACAGCACTCCATGCCACTCTAGCCCACCTGGAGTGGCAGGGGAGCTATGTGCGGATGCTCTTTGTGGATTACAGCTCTGCATTTAACACCATTCTTCCACACAAACTGGTGGTCAAGCTGGGGGACCTGGGGATTCCTCAGGCTATTTGTATGTAGATCAGTAGCTTCCTCTCTGGTCGCAGACAGAGAGTCAGGGTGGGCCATCATACATCTACGGCCCTAAGCCTCAGTACCGGATCCCCCCAGGGCTGTGTGCTGAGTCCCCTGCTCTACTGTCTGTATACACACGAGTGCACCCCCGCCCATCACAATAACACCATCGTGAAGTTTGCAGATGACACTACAGTGGTGGGTCTCATTTCGGGGGCGGGACGAGTCTGCCTACAGAGATGAGGTGGTGCAGCTGTTGTCATGGTGTAAAGAGAATAACCTTCTCCTGAACACCTCTAAGACTAAAGAATTGATAATAGACTACAGGAGGAAGAAGACAGAGATTTCCCCTCTCATCATCAACGGGGACTGTGTAGAGAGGGTAGCTGACTTCCGTTTCCTGGGAGTCCACATAGAGGAGAACCTGTCCTGGAGTGTGAACACCTCTGAGCTGGTGAAAAAGGCTCAGCAGAGACTGTACTTCCTGAGGATTCTCAGGAAGGAGAACATCACACAGAGACTGCTGGTGTCCTTTTATCAAGCTTCTATTGAACGCATATTAATATACTATATATGCATCTGGTACAGTAGTTGTACAGTAGCTCAGAGGAAAGCACTCCAGAGGGTCATTGACACCGCCCAGAAGATCATTGGCTTCCCTCTCCTCACGTTGGAAGACCTACACCGCTCCCATTGCCAGAAGAAGGCTCAAAATATTTTAAAGGATACTTCACATCCTGGACACTCATTGTTTGAACTACTGCCATCTGGGAAACGATATAGACAAATGAACACAAGGACAAATGGACTCAAACACAGCTTCTATCCAACAGCAATAACCATTCTGAATAAAATGAGGCAGTAATGTGCTAAATGGACATGATTGTATGTTGTTGAATGCTCCTTACAATGACTGTGTGTGCATGATGTCCTGTGTTGATGTCTGTGTGAATGTGGCTTGTTATTTATTCTTTTTAATTACTATTTTATCTGATTTTTATGTTTTTTATAATGGGGCAATGTTTTTATAAATGGGGCACTGACTGGAGAGCACTTTGGATTTCGTTGTACCTGTGACAATGACAATTAAAGATCTATCTATTTTTTGGGCCACTGCATTTCGCTGCAGGGTACAATTCCCGATAAGGTGCGTGCCGTGTCGGATTTTCCACATCCACAGACAGTGAGGGCCCTACAGGAGTTTTTGGGAATGGTCAACTTTTATAACCGTTTCCTCCCCCGGGCAGCCCAGCTGCTGCAGCCCTTGTATGCCGCGCTTAAGAAAAAGAAGCCCGTGGAAAACATAGACAGGACCCCTGAGTGAGTCCAGGCTTTTGCAAATGCCAAAACAGCGCTCGCTGATGCCACTTTGCTAGCCTACCCTGCCCCGTCAGCACGAATAGCGCTCGCCACGGACACATCTGACGTTGCCATAGGGGCAGTGGTGGAGCAGTATGTCTCCGGTTCGTGGCAGCTGCTTGCATTTTTCAGTCGTACATTACGCAACAACAAACATAAATACAGTACGTTTGACAGAGAATTGTTGGCCCTCCACCTGGTGATGCATCATTTCCAGTTTTGGCTAAAAGGGCGCAAGTTCAGCACGTTCATGGACCATAAACCGCTAATGTACGCGATGTCCAAGGTCTTAGAACCATGGTCAGCCCGGCAGCAACGGAATTTGGCTGCGATCTCGGAGTTCACGACCGACATTCAACACGTTGCTGGTAAGCTCAACATTGTGGCCAAATGCCTATCGTACGCGTTAGTCTCCCCGGTCTACATGGAAATAGATTTCCCTGCTATGGCCACGGAAAAAAACGGGGACGTGGACATTTGCGTGCTCCAGTCCACACCCATTGGGTAAAACCTGGAGAACAGGGTGGTGTAGGAAGGGTGCCCTCGCTTGCTCTGCGATGTCTCCACTGGTCGTCCACGCCCGGAAGTTCCGAGCTCTTGGTGCCGCCACATTTTTGAGTCAGTCCACTCCCTATCGCATCCCAGCGTGCGCATCTCTGTTAAACTGGTGGGGGTGAAATTTGTCTGACCGCACTTGTGCAAGGATGTGAAAGAGTGGGCTGCAGCATGCGTTGCATGCCAGCGGGCCAAAGTGCACAAGCACACCAGAGCCCCCCTCGAGCTGTTCCAAATCCCAACCAGGAGGTTCGACCACATCCATGTGGATTTGATGGGACCCCTCCTGCCGTCGCAAGGTTTCACACACCTTTTGTCAATCGTGGACCGCACCACGCGTTGGCTTGAAGTGGTCCAACTGGCTTCCACCACGCCCGCAGAAGTGGCTCGCGCTTTTTTGTTAGCTTGGGTTGCACGGTTTGGGTCCCTTTTGGACATCAGTTCCAACAGGGGTCCGCAGTTCATTCCAGAACTCTGGTCCGCAATGGCCCAGAGCCTGGGGGTCAAAATCCACTGTGCTAAAGCGTACAACGCTCAGGCCAACAGGTTATGCAAACGTTTTCATAGGTTAGTTAAGGCGGCGCTCAGAGATTCGCTCACAGACGCAAATTGGGTCAACCGCCTGCCCTGGGTTCTTTTAGGGTTGTGCTCCGTGCCTAAGGAGGATTTGGCAACTTCCCCTGCAGAACTTGTTTTTTCAAAGGCGCTGCAGATCCCTGTGGAATTTTTACTGGAAAACCCCTCGCCCGGGGCCAATCCACCCGCATAATTTTTGCACAGTACGGAGGTTGTTAACGTGCCAGGCCTGGCCCACCATTATTTTCCCCACACCTTTGTCCCGAAAAGCTTACAGAACGCCAGTTTTGTTTTTGTCAGGCATGATGCACACCGGATTCCGCTGCGCCCAGCTATGACGAACCGTTCAGGGTGCTGGAGACTGGGGCAAAGTATTTTGTGTTAGACTTGGGGGGGGGGGGCGGGCTGTAGGGAGACCATCTGCATTGACAGGCTGAAGGCCGCTTTTGTGTTGGCAGAAGAGCAAGTGGTGTTGGCCCTAGCTCCCCGGTGCGGACGCCCACCATTGGTGGCTCTGCAAGTTTGTGTTCCCATGGTAGAGAGCTGTGCTCATGAAGCTGACATGTCTTCCCACCCACCTTTTTTCCCTCCACAGGCTAATGTGCCCGCCTGCACACCTCGCCAGCAGGGTGTTTCGACCGGACCGGCAACCCCCCCCCCCCCCGCTACAGCCGCTATGGGCGCAGGCTCAAGCCCAAAGGACAAGGGGGTGAGTGTCCTTTCTGGTTGTTTGGGGGGGGGGGCTGTGTGGTGGCACTGTGTGGGGGTTTGAGTCAAGAGAGGAAGAGAGGTGGTTATTATGTTAATGTGCCACGCATGTTTTTGTGCTGAAATTATTGTGTTTGGATTCCCTGGGTCTCATGCTGCAGGAATGAAGGTTATGAAAAGGAGGCACAGAGTGGCCCAGTAAGAGTATTTCCTGTACTTGATGTTGGAAGAAGAATAAAGTTCATGTGTTGATCAGCTCACTTCCTCATCTGCTTTCTTCTTCCACAATACCACTGTTGTTTCTCCGTGTAAGTGATGTCTTGCGCTTTTGACATCGTAAATCAAGACTGGACTGATGATCCGTGACTGTAGTCTAGCGTGTTGTGCCTCTGTGGCAACACAAAGATGGCGTGTCCTCTCCATGGTGCAATGCCTGGGCGTTGAATATGGAGACCCTGGGTTGTTCATGCATCAAGATCATCCACTCAGCCTTGCCGATGTTACCCAGAGGAAAGCGATGCAAAATGTCTGGCATTGGGTCAGTCGCAGGAGTTGCCGGGAAGAGGGGCTCAACAGCCATACTTACTACCTGCGGGGCTCCACTCCGATATTTCTGTTAGGGTTATTTCCCTTAGCCTTTTGCAATCCCTATCACTGACAAGGCAGTCAGACTATTTAACCCGTAGACTATTTAACCCATAGCTGGGAGTCTGTTCTTGGGCATCAGGGCATATCCATATACTGGTGAGCCTGGCATGCTGCAAGTCTGGGGGCAGACTTCCTCTGAGTCCTATGCAGTTTAGCTTGAGGCCGCGTGGTGCTCAATTTCTGTGTGTCTCCATGAGGAGGCACTGCACAGGACTTGCTTGTAGAGAGGCTGTGTACTGGCAGAGAAGACTTATACACTCAGCTTTTTTTTCCACTCTTACGAGTTAGCCAGTGGTGGAAGCTGAAAGTGAGAGGCATAAAGCACAACACACACAGTAAACCACACTTGACTCATCTACAGGCCACTTGGATCATGACTTCCATTTTATTACACCATCCATTATATCACGCCAGAGATTGTAAAACAAATACACACACACACACACACACACACACACACACACACACACACACACACACACACACACACACACACACACACACACACACACAGAGTGGTGTGAAAAAGTGTTTGCCCCCTTCCTGATTTCTCCTTTTTTGTATGTCACAATTAAAGGTTTCAGATCATCAAACAAATTTAAATATTATATAAAGATAACACAAGTAAACACAAAATGCAGTCTTCAAATGAAGGTGTTTATTATTAAGGGGGAAAAAAATCCAAACCTACATGGCCCTGCGTGAAAAAGTGATTGCCACCTAAACCTAATCACTAGTTGGGCCACCCTTAACAGCAACAGCAGCAATCAAGCATTTTCGATAACTGGCAATGAGCCCCAGACCATCACACTACCACCACCATATTTTACTGTTAGTATGATGGTCCTTTTCTGAAATGCTGTGTTACTTTTACACCTGATGTAATGTGACACACACCTTCTAAAATGTTCAACTTTTGTCTTGTCAGTCCACAGAGTATTTGCCCAAAAGTCTTGGGGATCATCAAGATGTTTTCTGGCAAAACTGAGATAAGCCTTTATGTTCTTTTTGCTCAGCAGAGGTTTATCATTTTGGAACTCTACCATGCAGGCCATTTTTGCCTAGTTTTTTTCTTATGGTGGAGTCATGAACACTGACTTTAACTGAGGCAAGTGAGGCCTGCAGTTCTTTGGATGTTGTTGTGGGGGTTTTTGTGACCTCTTGAATGAGTCGTCGTTGGGGTAATTTTGGTCGGCCGGCCACTCTTGGGAAGGTTCACCGCTGCTCCACGTTTTTTCCATTTGTGGATAATGGCTCTCACTGTGGTTCACTGGCAGTAATCAGGCCTTGGTGTGGCTAGAGAAATTGAAGTCAGCTTTCCAAAGATGTGATAAACTACAGTTAATTTATGTTTTAACTGGGGAGGGGGTCACTTTTTCCACATAGTACCATGTAGGTTTGGATTTTCTTTACCCTTAATAATAAACACAATAACATAATAATGGATTTTTGTGGGGGGTGCTTCGGGAGTATGGGGTATCGGGCTTGTTGTTACGAGCTATTCGGTCTCTGTACGACCGTTGTGAGAGTTTGGTTCGTATTGCCAACTCTCGGTCGGAGTCATTCCCAGTGAGAGTTGGACTCCGCCAGGGCTGCCCTTTGTCACCGATCCTGTTCATAATTTTTATGGACAGGATTTCTAGGCGCAGCCAGGGAATGGAGGGTGTCATGCTTGGTGACCACAGGATCTCATCTCTGTTGTTTGCAGATGATGTTGTCCTGTTGGCTTCATCCAGCAATGACCTACAGCTCTTGCTGGGACGGTTTGCCGCTGAGTGTGAAGCGGCTGGAATGAGAATCAGCACCTCCAAGTCCGAGTCCATGGTCCTCAGCCGGAAAAAGGTGGATTGTCCTCTCCGGGTTGGGGACAGGCTCCTGCCCCAAGTGGAGGAGTTTAAGTATCTTGGGGTCTTGTTCACGAGTGAGGGGAAAATGGAGCGAGAGATCGACAGACGGATTGAGCAGCATCTGCAGTGATGCGGACGTTGTACCGGTCTGTTGTGGTGAAGAGGGAGCTTAGTTCTAAGGCAAAGCTGTCGATTTACCAGTCAATCTATGTTCCTACTCTCACCTATGGTCACGAGCTTTGGGTAATGACCGAAAGAACGAGATCGCGGATACAAGCGGCTGAAATGAGCTTTCTCCGTAGGATTGCTGGACTCACCCTCAGAGATAGGGTGAGGAGCTCAGTTATCCGGGAGAGGCTCAGAGTAGAACCGCTGCTCCTCCACATTGAAAGGAGTCAGTTGAGGTGGTATGGGCATCTGATTAGGATGCCTCCTGGACGCCTCCCACTTGAGATGTTTCAGGCACGTCCCACTGGGAGGAGACCCCGGGGCAGACCCAGGACTCGGTGGAGAGACTATGTCTCCCAGCTGGTCTGGGAACGCCTTGGTATCCCCTCTGAAGAGCTGGAACAGGTGGCTGGGGAGAGGGAAGTCTGGGCTTCTCTGCTTGAACTGCTGCCTCCGCGACCCGGACCTCCGGAAAAGCGGTAGATGGATGGATGGATGGAATAATAAACACCTTCATTTAAAAACTGTATTTTGTGTTTACTTGTTTTACCTTTGTCTTGTGGGACCTTGGGGGAGTCAGATTATTTAGCATCTCAGACAGAGACAGTGAATAAGCATGGGAGAACAATGCCCAGGGAGTTCCTGGGGATATAGCAGCAAGGAGTCAGGGACATAGGGGGATGAATGCAGTGTAATGTAAATGTCATGCTGTGTGATGAGAAAATGCCATGTAAACGTGTGAAGAGGGAGTTGGGTAAAGAGGGGAGATCGTGCTGAAATGATTCAGTCTGTTCTGTGCTTGAGAGATGTGAGTGTGTAATAAATCCGTCTGTCCATAAACCTGCCTCTTTATTCACGCACTCCACACTGGTGACCCTAGACATATTATGGAACACAAGGCAAGAACCCCGGAGTCAGCCCGGTTGGGGAGCCCCAGCGACACAGCAGCCATCCCACAGACAGCCCGGACTGGAACCCCCAGCAACGCGTGTGTGGTTTCAGTCAAGCTACCGGACTTTTGGCAGAACAACCCGCGCTCTTGGTTCCACCACACCGAGGCCCAGTTCGCCCTCAGGGAAGGGCGAACTGGACTTGGACGACACCAAGTTCTACCATGTGGTAGCAGCGCTGGACGCTCGCACAGCCCAGCAGGTAGCGAGCCTGCTCGATCAGCCTCCAGCCTGCAACAAATACGAGGCTTTCAAGGCTGCGCTGACCCGGCGCTACACGCTCTCGGAATGTGAGAGAGCGGAGAGGCTCCTGAGGCGGACCGAGTTAGGAGATGGTTTGGCCGTCGACCTGATGGAGAAGATGCTGGCGTTAATGGGTACGGACGACAGGCACTTTCTGTTTGCCCACCTTTTCCTCCGGAACCTTCCAACAGAGGTGAGAGCGGTTCTGGCCAATTCGCCGTTGCTGGCCGCGCATGACTACCGTGCGCTAGCCCAGGAGGCAGACCGGATCATCCTCACCACCAGGGTGATTACAGTCAATGCAGCGGCGGCAGAGCCCAGCGAGACGACCAGAGGAGGTGAGGAGCCACCGACGGTAGCGGCAGCGGGGGTCAAGGAGCGCCAGAGAGACACGCTCTGCTTTTACCACCGCCACTTCGGAGAGAACGCACGCAGATGTGCGCCACCGTGCCAGTTCAAGCACTCGGGAAACGCCAAGGCCGGCAGTCGGTAGCAGCTGCCACCACCGGTGAAGAGAACAAGCTGCTCTACGTGACGTAACCCTGTTCATTAAGACCTGTGCATGCCTGTAGAAACCAAGAAACCGGAGCACCCGGAGAAAATCAGCACTTTGCTTGGCATTTTACACATTTGTAGTGTAGACTGCCATTCTTCAAGGTTACACATTTTTACTGTGTCAGCATCTCTTTAAAAACATTGGTCAGAAAGTGACGCTTTTGCTTAGTTTCTTCATCTTGAGCAAGAATACGATACGAAGACTGCTTGATCTGCCAACTCTGCTCACGGCAACATAGAATTGGCCATGACTGAAGAAATCACTTGTGCAGAAAACACCAACGCACTGTAAAGACTGGCCCTGTGACTTATTCACAGAACCTCGGCTGTCATCTTCACGGGATCTTTCCTGACATGCAGCAGTTCTCCTCACTGTATTGCTCTCCATTTATGTAGCATCTGGTTTAAATTAGTGTGTCCTATTCTTAATTGGGTGATGAGTATCTCTTTTTTCCTGTTTCTGGCAACTCCCATTCCACAGTTTACATGCTTTTTAATGTCATAAAGATGACTTCCTGTATCTATTGAGTCCCAATATTCTTGCCACTTTTCGACTATATAATTTGTAATTATTGATTTGTCTTCTACCTTACTGAGATTTCCAGATTTACTACTTCGAATGGGTGTGGTTTAAGGTACGGTGCCCTATTTTTTAATCGGGTGTTGAGTATCTCTTCTTTCGTGAGTGATGGTCTATATGACATCATAAAGACATCAAGCCAGGCATCATGAGTGACGGTCTATATGACATCATAAAGACATCAAGTAAGGCATCACAGGACATATCATTGGAAATGTACTGCTTCAAATGGGTGTGGTGTAAAATAGTGTCACATAGACATTCTTCAGAGATCATAGGAACATCAGCCCTACGGTTTATCTGATGTCATATAGACATCAGGTAGATGGTCCTATGATCGCTGGCATCATAGGAACATCATGCAGACGTCATCGGAACATCATAGGCGGCCTATGATTGTGACACACTGACAAACTGACAGGAGATTTCTTGAATTTATAGATTGATAATATGGTATATTATATGACTATACAAAGCCATTGATAATACATGTGATGGTAATGACTACAGTAATTATAATTTTAGTAGATATTGCTTTAATAATGATCTGAATTGAACTCCACTGTTAGTTTTTAGTATGCAATTCAGCAGATGATTCCACTCATACATTTCTTTGTACAGTACTGTTCTTTTGATAGCATTAGTTTTGACTTTTGGTAAAGAAAAATTATCTGCAGCTGCGTGCCTTGTGTTGCAACTGTGCCTTTAATGTTTCCATTGTTGCACTCGACCACACTACTGAACAATAGTCTGTTAGAAAAAATTGACCGAATTATTACTTTTGTCAGAAATGTTGCACTCCTTTTGATTGCTGATATCACACCTCCCATTTTTGCAGTGATTTTTCTAATGTGTCTATTACATGTTATTTTATTATCTATAATAATGCAAAAGATCTTAGTTTCTTGTACCTGTGTGATGGCATTGTCTTATTTTCAGGTCTAGTTTTGGATTCTTGCTTATTGAATGATTCAATCCCATCATCATGCAGCTTGTTATTGTTATATTCAGTACCAGCTGATTCTCTTTCACCCACTGATTTACACATTTTAATTCATTACCTCTGCCAAGGAAGTTATGTGATCATCGGCGTTGGTTTGTCTGTCTGTTTGTTTGTCTGTCTGTTTGTTTGTTAGCAAGATAACTCAAAAAGTTATGGACGGATTTTCATCAAATTTTCACAGATTGTCAGAAATGGGGTATCTTACAGATGATTAGATTTTGGTGGTGATCCGGATCACCATCCAGAAGAAAACTGCCATTACGGAAAATGACATTTTTGTTAATAACTATTGAACCACTAATCCTATCATTGTGAATCCAATTACTAGTCATATGTTTTCATGGTCAAGGAATCTGAAAACGTACACACAAACACTGTATGGGGGGAACTGTGGCGCTAAACCGCCATTACGGAAAATGCCATTTTCGTCAATAACTATTGAACCACTAATCCTATCATTGTGAATCCAATTGCTAGTCATATGTTTTCATGGTCAAGGAATCTGAAAACGTACACACAAACACTGTATGGGGGGAACTGTGGTGCTCGGCGGAGGTCTGCACTCTCCGAGTGCTTTTCTAGTATGTTGTTTAATTCTCTTGTGTGTGAGCAGAGTAGTATATCATGGAATCATCTGCATACATCATAGAACTAGCTTTTTTTATGCCTTGGTGAAACAGAGGCATACAGTAATCAGTTAATCCGTCTGTGTGTGTGGTTGTATCTGTCCGTCTTTCTGTCTGTTACCAGCTTTTCAGCTCGCCAAGTCAAAATTTAGTGCAACTAAAGGCTTGTATCATTGTATGACCATATTTTCTCAACTTTAAATTTGCAAAAATTTCAAAATAACACTGTTTTTGAAATAAACATAAATTTAACTAATCATTTCGGTCAATGCCGTTGCGGGGAAAAAAAGGTAAATAACTATCCTGGGCCAGTAGAGGTCAGAGTGCCACTATTTTACAGCCGCCCCTGCCACCATGCCACAGACACAGAGGCACAGCACCTTGGTGCTTTCATTTACTACTAGTGGCATGTCATTTATATACACTGTATACAGTAGCGGTCCGAGACAGCTTCCCTGCGGTAATCCACACATTACAGTCATACTAAGTTTTACAAATATTGTGTGTTTGTGGAAACTTGGCAAAAAACCCACCACAGATAATAATGACATTGAAATAAAGCTTAGTTCAATCTTTATTAAAAAAAAAAAGCTTAAGAACTAACTAACTAACTAACTAACCTGCACTTATATAGCGCTTTTCTAGTCACAAAGACCACTCAAAGCGCTTTCATTAATACTAACCCTCTATTCTAAGGGCCTATAGGAAACAGATATCTAGGGACAATTTAGAGCAGCCAATTAACCTAACACTTAAGAAGAACAATAAAATAGAGAAACTGTTCATAAATGTTAAAACAAAACATCAAGTGATTGCAGTGACACAGATATGAAAACAGTGAAATAGGTCATTGAGGGAATTTCCAAACCACTAACTCACATCGCCAACTTATCATTCCAAACTGGACAATTTCCTAATAAAATTAAAACTGCAAAAGTCATTCCATTATATAAATCTGGTGACAAGTAACACTTCACAGATTTCTCTTCTGACACAGTTGTCAAAAATTCTAGAAAAACTCTTCAGCGATAGATTAGAAAAGTTTATACAGTAGACCAGCAAAAACTACTCTGACAGTCAATATGGATTTAGAGTTAACTTGTCTAGATCATTAGCATTAACAGAACTCAGAGAAGAAATCATTAATTCCATAGATATAAAGTTTACAGTTGGGGTATTTCTTGATCTAAAAAATCTTCTTAAAATTTGATACAGTACAAGCACACATTTACTGTATGTACGTATGAAAGACATTTCAGTGTATTTTTTTCCTTTGTTCATCAGTTCACAATGCACTTTTGTTGTTAACCATTTTAATTGATTATTTACATGTTCAAAATAAAGTATTCAATCAACTGATGACCTACTAAAATACACGAATGGAGGAAATGGCATCTACTACATCTAATTTTATGGTGGTGGTGGGGGCACTCTATACCCTGACAACAATACCCCCCTCATCAGAAATGCTCATGATGTCCATGCATCCAGCACATTAAAGACTAGAGGTCTGAGGGTCCAAAGCAGAATGAATAAGCAGATGATCTGATAAGAGACTTGTTTTTTCTTTACACAATTTATATTTACATTAAAGCCTCAGAAATTTAAAGAACAATTCATTCACACAAAAGAAACTTAATCCTGAAAATAAAGATTTACAGACGATACTGGACTACAGCACCTCAACTGTGAGTTCTCATGTGATAAACCAAAACACTGAAACACGAAACACAGACTACAGCTTCTCACTTGTGTAAATTCTCATGTTGTTTCAAACAACTACATTGATTAAATCTTTGCCCACGTTTCACAAAAAATGGCTTCTCACTGTTTTATTTATTTACATCACATTTCATTACAAGTGCAGTGGACCCCAGCCAGGTGTCTACAGTTACACTTTAAGTCAGAAAGCTTTGTATCCAAGGGCTCTCTTCAAGATGGAGACTGTTCCTCTGATTGCTGAGATCTGTATTTCACAGATGCTAGGGCAGCTGAGAATCGCCTGTAGATAGTCTTTCAGGTTCTTCTTCACCACCCCAGTTGTTCCCACCACCACAGGTATAATATCTGCTTCCTGCAATTTCCAGGTGCTCCTTAGGTCATTTTTGAGGTCTTGATATTTTGTTATTTTTTCCCTCTTTCTGCTCTGTTGAGGCCATCATCGTTTGGTACGGTTATCTATTAATTTGGCAGTCTTGTCCTTTTTGTTCAAGATAACCATGTCCGGTTTTATTGCTCCTCCTTCAATATGTCTTCCAGTTGGGATTTCCTTGTCATAATAGATGGTGGTATCTCCGTTGGTGCTGACTGGCTCTGGATCGTGCTCCCATACTAGTCCTAAACTTCTATTTTAAATTCTTTGCATATTTTCCAGTATATATAATGGCAGACCTTATTGTGACGAGCAGTGTAGTGTCCATCGGCCATTAGGATCTGGCAGCCGGAGAGTAGGTGGCTTGCACTCTCCACCCCTGCATGACAGAATTGACATTGTCACTCTGTGACAGTCCTGCCATTTTATTTTTTTTTTAAAGTCATTGGTCAAAAGTCCCTGGTCTTGTGCTCCAAGCACTAGTCTCTCCTCATCGTACCCCAGATCTCCGTTCCTGATCCAGCACAGTGTCTCTTCCTTATCAATGTAATCCCTACTGAGTTCCTCCTGAAAGCGTCCTGCTCACTTACGCTGTTTCCATGTTTCTTTTCTTTCCTCCTGAGTCCTTTTACTGTATTTTTCCCGTGTCTTTCCAGCTATTTTTGTTCCTGGGTTTTGTTGACTGGCTTTTATGCTGTCTAATAAAAGTCTCCTGCAAAGGCCTCAGCTTGTTTAGTTATGGATGAGAGGTGACTAAGGGTTTCATGGTGTTGGGCAACTTTTTCCATTGTCTCGTCGTTGGCGCTTTTTAGGTATTGATCAATGCTTATTATTGTTGCCCTGTTGACCTGGTTTATTTCAATTAGGCCCAACCCTCCCTCTTTACGGGGTATATATATATCCGATCTAAGTATTGATTTTTATATGTTTCCTTGTGCAGGGTCAGGGTCTTCCTGGTCCTAACATCCAGCTTGTCCAGTTGCCCGTGTCCAGTCCATCACCCCAAATCCAAACCCCCAATGGTTTATCGCAGTGATCTTATTTTTAGGCATTAAGTTTGATTTACAGATTTTCTTAAGACGATGTTGGTATTCTTTTTTGACCGTTTCCCTCATTTTCCTGTGTTCAATAGTTGCGTTCTCCTCTATGCCAAAATATTTACTGTATATGCCGATTCATCTGCCAGGTCTTTTATGTGCTTACTGTCATTCAGTTCAATTCAGCTTTACTTATACAGCGCAACATCACAACAGAAGCTGTCTTGTGGTGCCACAGTGCAGAAAAAAAACCCTCACAGTCTCAGAAAAACCCAGCAATTAGACAATCCCCTATGAGCAAGCACTTAGCGACAGTGGAGAGGAAAAACTCCCATTTGGCAGGAAGAAACCTCTAGCAGAACCAGGCTCAGGGAGGGGCAGTCAACTGCTGCGACTGGCTGGGGGTGAGGGGGTAGAGAGGATGGAGAGGACAGACATAAAGAACATAACAGTAAGATGCCAAGTACATTATTGGAGGTCAACCAGCAGTATGGATCAAATAACAACAGAACAAAAGTGGGGTTAAGAGACACAAAATCCCTCCTTAAAGGTAAGCTACTGTATATTAAAAAGGAAGGATTTTACCCTGTTCTTAAAAACAGAGACCGAGTCTGACTCACGGACCCAGAGTGGTAACTGGTTCCAGAGAGAAGGAGCTTGGTAGCAGAAGGCTCTGCCTCCCACTGTACTTTTGGAGATTCTGGGCACCACAAGTAAGCCAGCATTTTGGGAACGTAATGCTCTGTTAGGATCATCATCTGTTTGGATGTTCTCTGATGCCGTTTTCTTTCCTTTTTTTATTGTACATTTTGCACATTTGTCGAGTCCAAATTCCATGCAGATGTCCTTTGAGAACATGTGAACGGTAGTGACAAGTTGATTTAGTTTCTGTTCAGATTCTGGATAAAGCTTGAGGTCGTCCATGTAGAGCAGATGATTCACTCTCTTGTTCCCCTTTCTTGTTCTGCCTTTGCTTAAATCATACCCGATATCAAGAGTTATGGCGATAGGCTGTCCCCCTGGAATATTCCTCGTTGGATCCTGATGTCTGGGATTGTTATTTGCCCTTCTTTATGGTTAAGTGTAATTGTGGCTTTCCACTTAGCCATCTGGACCTCCAGAAAAGTTTTAACTTCTGGGTTGATGTTATACAGCTCCAGACAGTGTATTATCCAGGAATGGGGGACGCTGTCGAATGCCTTTTTGTAGTCTATCCATGCCATGCTTAAGTTTCTTTCACGCTTCTTGCAGTCTTCCAGGATGGTTTTGTTAATGAGCAGTTGTTCTTTTGGCTCCAAGCTTTTGCTGTGTTTGCAAGTAGTTTCCTGTATCCAAATGTTCATAGATTGCCTCAGTAATGAGTCCTGTCAGCCATTTGAATGTAGTGAGGAGGCAACAGATGGGTCTGTATTTATTAACTTGTTGGGTTTCAGGGCTCTTGGGCAGGAGTATGGTATTTCCATATGTGAGCCACTCTGGTGCTTCTTCTTCTTCTCCCCTAACAAGTCGGTTGAATGCCTCTGCATAGTGTTTGTGCAGTGCTGTCATCTTTTTGAGCCAGAAGTTTGGCATTTTATCTATTCCAGGGGATTTGAAGTTGAGATATTTACTGATTTTTTTCTATAGCAGTTTTTTCTGTGATTTTTAATGAGGGCAACTGTTGTTTTCCTTTATTTTTATTGGTAATAGTTTGAATCCAATTATTACCTTTATGTTGTACTGGGTCCTCAAATAGGGTTCTCCAGAATGCTTTCAGCTGTATTTTTTTCAGGAGGTACCTCTACTTCTATGGTTTCTTCTGCAAGCCTCCTATAGACTTGTTTTGGGTTTTCTGTGAATAGTTTAATCATCAGTTTTGAGTTCTCTCTCTTTTGTCTGTTTCTAATTTGGGCTGCTAGGGCCTTGACTTGCGCCTGGTGCTCTGCTATTTTTGGTATAATTTGCTCTTTCCTAATGTTATTTTTTTGGATTCTATTGATTACTCTTAGTAATTTGGTAGGTGCAGTTTTGGTTATGTATATAGTTAGTCATTTGAGAGATTTCAGCCCTAAATGGATTAATTTTTCCTTGAAGTTTCTTTTTCCAAATAGGTGTGGAGATTTTTGTTTTGGTTCGACGTTCATTTTTTTTTTTTTATATTCTGGAGCTAGCGTGCTCTGCATATACCACGCTGCTCCAAAGTTTATGCAGTTAAGCTCTGTCAGATTGACCCCTGGAGGTACAAGTACAGTTAGCCATCTTGACCTTTTGCAGTAATAATTTGAATTCTTTATTCTCGTTTAGCTTAATTAATATAGGACGCTTTTTCACTGTCATTTTTTCTTCTATTTTGTTGGCAAGATCCTCTTCTATTTCTAGTTGTTCTTGGCTTAGTTGTACTTGGGGGTTGATCTGCTTCCTTAGTGGTGCCTGGCCTGTACTCTCCCTTGTTGCTTCATCAGGGTGTTCTAATTCTGAGCTAGAGGTTGCAGAGAAATCAAATGGGTGGTTTGGTGGCACCTCTATAGGTTGCGTTTGATCGGGTTGTTCCATCAGAGGTTTTTCAGGTAGTGGCAGTGGACACTCAATTGGGCATACAGTTAGGCCCAAAAATATTTGGACAGTGACACAAGTTTTGTTATTTTAGCTGTTTACAAAAACATATTCAGGATACAATTATATAATCAATATGGGCTTAAAGTGCAGACTCTCAGCTGTAATTTGAGAGTATTCACATCCAAATTGAAGCAAGGGTTTAGGAATTACAGCTCTTTAATGCGTAGCCGCCTCTTTTTCAAGGGACCAAAAGTAATTGAACAATTGACTCAGAAGGCTGCAAAAAAAAATAAATAAATAACAAGGCTGCATGGCTCTTCTCTCGTTAACCTGTCATCAATTAAGCAGTTAAAAGGTCTGGAGTTGATTCCAGGTGTGGCGTTTGCATTTGGAAGCTGTTGCTGTGAACACACAACATGCGGTCAAAGGAGCTCTCAATGGAGGTGAAACAGACCATCCTGAGGCTGAAAAAAAAGAAGAAATCCATCAGAGAGATAGCAGAAATGTTAGGAGTGGCCAAATCAACAGTTTGGTACATTCTGAGAAAAAAATAGTGCACTGGTGAGCTTGGGAACTCAAAAAGGCCTGGATGTCCGATCGCAAAATCCTTTCCATGGCGAAGAACAACCCCTTCACAACATCCACTAAAGTGAAGAACACTCTCCAGGAAGTAGGTGTATCAGTATCTAAGTCTAGCATAAAGAGAAGACTTCATGAGAGTAGATACAAAGGATTCACCACAAGGTGTCCGGTTCCGCCGGACCGGTGGCGCCACGCGAGTAGGCTGCCCGTTGCAACAGCCTTTTTTTTTTATCTTCCTTCTTCTTTCTACACCTTTCACTCTGTATATATATCACGGACGCACGGATCGCCCCGGGGGTCTCCCGGGTCGGCGGACGGAGCCACGGTTTGCAGCGGGAGACGTTACAGCGGGGAGGAGCTAGTGCTAGCTAGCACTTGGCCGCCGCCCGGTGCTAATGGGAAACTCGACATACCGGGAGCTGTAGCGAAAACGACGTGGGTGCCGGGCTGGAGTTTAGGCGGCGTGCAAGAAATATAAGACAGAATAATAAAGAGTGATGGCAAGAACCAAGCAGACCGCCCGTAAAATCTACTGGAGGAAGAAGCCCCCCAGGAGACAGCTAGCCACCAG
Organism: Pholidichthys leucotaenia; assembly: GCA_020510985.1. Classification (NCBI taxonomy): domain Eukaryota; kingdom Metazoa; phylum Chordata; class Actinopteri; order Cichliformes; family Pholidichthyidae; genus Pholidichthys; species Pholidichthys leucotaenia. Next base: position 92,294,464 of record CM035841.1, read on the forward strand.
GGCTGCTCGGAGAGGCGCTCCGGCCACCGGCAGAGTGAAGAGGCCTCGCCGTCACAGGCCCGTGGCTCTGAGAGAGATCCGTCGCTACCAGAAATCCACGGAGCTGCTCATCCGTAAGCTGCCCGTCCAGCGCCTGGTGAGGGAGATCGCTCAGGACTTCAAGACCGTCCTGCGTTTCCTGAGCTTCGCCGTCATGGCTCTGCAGGAGACCAGCGAGGCCCACCTGGTGGTCTCTTCTTCGCTAAGGGGGTCACCATCATGCCCAAAGACTTCCAGCTGGCCCGCCGCATCCGCGGTAAGAGAGCTTAGACTTTCTGCTGCACATTCACCAACCAACCATAATGCTCTGCACTGTGTGTCTATATATACAGTGGGGCAAAAAAGTATTTAGTCAGCCACCAATTGTGCAAGTTCTCCCACTTAAAAGATGAGAGAGGTCTCCAATTTTCATCATAGGTATACCTCAACTATGAGAGACAAAATGAGAAAAAAAAATCCAGAAAATCACATTGAAGGATTTTTAATGAATTAATTGGTAAATTCCTCGGTAAAATAAGTATTTGGTCACCTACAAACAAGCAAGATTTCTGGCTCTCACAGACCTGTAACTTCTTCTTTAAGAGGCTCCTCTGTCCTCCACTCGTTACCCGTATTAATGGCACTTGTTTGAACTTGTTATCAGTCTAAAAGACACCTGTCCACAACCTCAAACAGTCAGACTCCAAACTCCACTATGGCCAAGACCAAAGAGCTGTCAAAGGACACCAGAAACAAAATTGTAGACCTGCACCAGGCTGGGAAGACTGAATCTGCAATAGGTAAGCAGCTTGGTGTGACGAAATCAACTGTGGGAGCAATTATTAGAAAATGGAAGACATACAAGACCAATGATAATCTCCCTCGATCTGGGGCTCCACGCAAGATCTCACCCCATGGGGTCAAAATGATCACGAGAACGGTGAGCAAAAATCCCAGAACCACACGGGGGGACCTAGTGAATGACCTGCAGAGAGCTGGGACCAAAGTAACAAAGGCTACATCAGAAACACACTACGCCGCCAGGGACTCAAATCCCGCAGTGCCAGACGTGTCCCCCTGCTTAAGCCAGTACATGTCCAGGCCCATCTAAAGTTTGCTAGAGAACATTTGGATGATCCAGAAGAGGATTGGGAGAATGTCATATGGTCAGATGAAACCAAAATAGAACTTTTTGGTAAAAACTCAACTTGTCGTGTTTGGAGGAGAAAGAACACCATACCTACTGTGAAGCATGGGGGTGGAAACCTCATACTTTGGGGCTGTTTTTCTGCAGAGGGACCAGGATGACTGATCCATGTAAAGGAAAGAATGAATGGGGCCATGTATCGTGAAATTCTGAGTGAAAACCTCCTTCAACCAGCAAGGGCATTGAAGATGAAACGTGGCTGGGTCTTTCAGCATGACAATGATCCCAAACACACTGCCCGGGCAACGAAGGAGCGGCTTCGTAAGAAGCATTTCAAGGTCCTGGAGTGGCCTAGCCAGTCTCCAGATCTCAACCCCATAGAAAATCTTTGGAGGGAGTTGAAAGTCTGTGTTGCCCAGCAACAGCCCCAAAACATCACTGCTCTAGACGAGATCTGCATGGAGGAATGGGCCGAAATAACAGCAACAGTGTGTGAAAACCTTGTGGAAACTTACAGAAAACGTTTGACCTCTGTCATTGCCAGCAAAGGGTATATAACAAAGTATTGAGATGAACTTTTGTTATTGACCAAATACTTATTTTACAGAGGAATTTACCAATTAATTCATTAAAAATCCTTCAATGTGACTTTCTGGATTTTTTTTTTCTTATTTTGTCTCTCATAGTTGAGGTATACCTATGATGAAAATTGGAGACCTCTCTCTTCTTTTAAGTGGGAGAACTTGCACAATTGGTGGCTGACTAAATACTTTTTTACCCCACTGTATACATTTATAGTAATATGGACATATGTTTACTAGATGTTGTTTTTTCTTGCCTTCTGATTGTTACTCTGAGTGTTGCTATCCCTGTGCTGTTGCAATCCTGGAATTTCCCAATTGTGGGACTAATAAAGGCTTATCTTATCTTATCTTATCTTATTAATCAGCCTCAAAAATAGAAAGGCCAGAATTGACTTTGCCAAAAAACACCTGAAGAAGCCAGCCCAGTTCTGGAACAGCATTCTTTGGGCAGATGAGACTAAGATCAACCTGTACCAGAATGATGGGAAGAAGAAAGTTTGGAGAAGAATTGGAACAGCTCATGATCCAAAGCACACTACATCTTCTGTAAAACATGGTGGAGGCAGTGTGATGCATGGGCATGCATGGCTTCCAATGGCACTGGGTCACTTGTGTTTATTGATGATGTGACAAAAGACAGAAGCAGCCGGATGAATTCTGAAGTGTATAGGGATATACTTTCTGCTCAGATTCAGCCAAATGCAGCAAAGTTGATTGGACGGCGCTTCAGAGTACAGATGGACAATGATCCAAAACATACTGCAAAAGAAACCCAGGAGTTTTTTTAAAGCAAAGAAGTGGAATATTCTGCAATGGCCGAGTCAATCACCAGCTCTCAACCCAATCGAGCATGCATTTCATTTGCTCAAGACAAAACTTAAGGCAGAAAGACCCACAAACAAGCAACAACTGAAGACAGCTGCAGTAAAGGCCTGGCAAAGCATCACAAAGGAGGAAACCCAGCGTTTGGTGATGTCCATGGGTTCCAGACCTCAGGCAGTCATTGCCTGCAAAGGATTCTCAACAAAATATTGAAAAGTAACATTTTACTTAGGGTTATGTTTATTTGTCCAATTACTTTTGAGCCCCTGAAATGAGGAGCGTTTGTATAAAAACAGCTACAATTCCTACATATTTAATCATATATTTTTGTTCAACCCCTTGAATTAAACCTTAAAGTCTGCACTTCAATTCTGTTGTAGTTGTTTCATTTCAAATCCAATGTGGTGGCATGCAGAGCCCAAATCATGAAGATTGTGTCACTGTCCAAATATTTCTGGGCCTAAATGTATGTTGTTCTGTGCCATTTTCCCTATTTCTGTGTGCATGTGCTCCAGTTGGTTCCAAGGTTGTCATAGCCAGGAGCGGCACTGGGGTTAAGCTCCCAGTGCTCATAAAATGCTCCTTATGGCGTGCGTCTCGAAAAGCCTCTGGCAACTAAGTCCAACTCCTAGCCTGCCCGTGTGGTTTAGTCTCTAAGCCCGGCGGAACTGCTTTTACTAATAGGAGAAGGGGCGAGGGCGGATCTCTGGCGCCTTAAAACCAGATGCTTCGGGTAGATGGTGGCTCGTCAACCTGGGAAGGTAGCCCATCTAGGGGAAGGTAAACCCTGATTTCAAACCTCTGCTGCCTTGCGGCATACCCGGTCACGGGAAAGGCTTCGGGAGTCAACCCTGAGGAAAAATCCGGAGTCGGAGCCCCTAAGGCAGTTCTATGTTGTGCTCAACATCGTTCTGGCAGCTCCTGCAACGGCGCTGGTGCCAAACTGTAGCAGCCCTGCTGTTCCTTTGGATTAATCAGTGACGTGGAGAGGGGGGACATGCTGCATGGGCAACATCTTGTCCTCCATATCTTCCTGCCCAGGCTTGAATCCTACCAACGCCCAACGCTGGAAGGTAGAACACCGGATCACTGGAGAGGACACTCCAGCTTCGCCTTTGGTGTAGACAAAACACGGGGAATGACAGTTACCGGTTATAAGCCACTGCTCAATTGGCGTAGAGCGTGGCGCCAGGGGTTGTTCCCGACGGTGGGAGGGATCATCAGATCTCACTGGACAGCTACCGCCCGCCTCAAGCTGGGCAGCCCCCAGCCAATAAGGTGTTGTCCCGCCACAGTTTGCTTTCCTCATTGGGTGCATGGGGATAAGGAGAAATCCAAACAGCAGGCTGAGAACCTTCGCACCAGGCAAGACAATAAAACAAAAGAGACCAACTCTAAAACTGGGAACTTGGAACGTCTGCACTATGATGACAGGACTCGCTGCTAACCTCAAGGACATCAACGACACCAGGAAGACTGCCATCATCAATAATGAGCTGAAGAGACTGGGAGTGGATATCGCCACTCTCCAGGAAACACGGTTAGCTGATGCAGGCACACTGAGAGAGAAGGACTACACGTTCTACTGGCAGGGAAAGGGCAGTGACGAACACAGGGAACACGGAGTGGGCTTCGCAGTGAAGAACACTTTGCTGAAGATGGTGGAACTGGGCAGCACTGGCTCTGCACGACTCCTCACCCTCCGCCTGAACACCACTCAAGGCCCAGTCACCCTCGTCAGTGTGTATGCCCCAACACAGACAGCCACACCAGAGGCAAAAGACGAGTTCTACGAGAATCTCACAACAACTGTCAGGATCATCCCCAACTCTGAACAACTCATTCTCCTTGGAGACTTCAATGCCAGAGTGGGTGCTGACCACGACTCCTGGCCCTCCTGTCTTGGACCTTTTGGCGTGGGCAGAATGAACGACAACGGACAGCGGCTGCTCGAGTTCTGCACATATCACGATCTGTGCATCACAAACTCGTTCTTCAAGACCAAGCCCCAACACAAGGTTTCCTGGCAACATCCACGCTCAAAGCACTGGCACCAGCTAGACTTGATCCTGACCAGGCGCACCTCACTGAAGAACGTGCTAATCACCCGTTCGTTCCAGAGTGCAGATTGCGACACAGACCATTCATTGGTGTGTTGCAAGGTCAAGCTGCAGCTGAAGAAATTCCATCGTGCTAGACAACCTGGAAAGGCACGGATTGACACCAGCAAGATGGCCCAACCAGAACTTGTTGAGCAGTTTGCCTCCACCTTTGAGAAGGAACTTGGTGTACCACAAGGAGGAGAATCTGCAAAGCAGAAGTGGGAAGAGCTGCGAAACACCATCTACCGCACAGCCTTGGCTACCTTTGGGAGGAAGACCTCGAAGTCACAGGACTGGTTTGATGCCAAGTTGACTGAGATGACCCCCGTCATTGAAGCCAAGCGCTCAGCACTTGCTGAGTACAAGAAGTACCCAAACGAGAAGAATCTCCAGATTCTCAGGGCTACGAGAAGCAAAGTTCAGCAGACTGCTCGGCGCTGTGCCAACGAGTACTGGACTCAGCTCAGCCAAGACATTCAAACCGCTGCCATAACAGGGAACATCCGTGGTATGTACGATGGCATCAAGAAAGCACTTGGTCCGGCACAGAGTAAGACGGCCCCCCTCAAATCTTCCACTGGAGAGATGATCACAGAGAAGAACAAGCAGATGGAGAGATGGGTGGAACACTACTCCGACCTCTACTCTAGACAGAACACCGTGACACCGTCAGTCCTTGATGCCATCGACTGCCTGCCATCCATGGACGAACTTGACGCTGAGCCAACCATCGACGAACTCAGTAAGGCCATTGATAGCTTGGCCGCTGGCAAGGCACCCGGCAACGACGGCATACCCCCTGACCTGATCAAGCACTGCAAGACCGCCCTACTGCTGCCATTGCATGACGTCCTCTGCCAGTGCTGGAAGGAAGGTGCCGTACCACAGGACATGAGGGACGCCAAGATCATCACCCTCTACAAAAACAAAGGGGAGAGAAGCGACTGCAACAACTACAGGGGCATTTCCCTCCTCAGCGTTGTTGGCAAAGTCTACGCACGAGTTGTTCTCGTTCGTCTACAGAAGCTTGCCGAACGTGTCTACCCCGAGTCTCAGTGTGGCTTCCGCGCTGAGCGATCGACGGTAGACATGATATTCTCCATCCGCCAACTCCAGGAGAAATGCAGAGAACAGAACATGCCTCTGTACGTCGCCTTCATCGACCTCACCAAAGCGTTCGATCTGGTCAGCAGAGAGGACCTTTTCAAGATCCTGCCAAAGATAGGATGCCCACCAAAGTTGCAAAGCCCCATCGAATCGTTTCACACCAACATGCAGGGGATAGTGCAGCATGATGGCAACGTCTCGGAGCCATTCAACATACGCAGCGGAGTGAAACAGGGCTGTGTACTTGCGCCAGCCCTCTTTGGGATTTTCTTTGCTATGCTCCTGAGGCATGCCTTCAGCACAGCAACAGAGGGAATTTACCTGCACACAAGATCTGACGGCAGGCTTTTCAACCTTGCCCGCCTGAAAGCCAGAACCAAAGTACGCGAGGCTCTAATCAGAGACATGCTGTTCGCAGACGATGCTGCAGTCGCAACCCACACACAGCAGGAGCTTCAGACCCTGATGGACCGCTTCTCCCAGGCATGCAAGGACTTCGGGCTTACCATCAGCCTGAAGAAGACTAACGTCTTGGCGCAAGGCACGGAAGCACCACCAACCATCACCATTGATGACTACAAGCTGGAGGTCGTGAATCAGTTGACGTACCTGGGGTCCACGATCAGCAACAACCTCTCCCTTGATACAGAGATCAACAAGAGGATTGGAAAATCAGCCTTCACACTCGCTCGCCTCACCACACGAGTGTGGGAGAATCCCAAACTCTCTGTCAAGACGAAGATGGCAGTGTACAACGCCTGCGTCATCAGCACACTGCTCTATGGGAGTGAGACGTGGACAACATACGCCCGGCAGGAAAAGAGACTGAACTCCTTCCACTTGCGCTGCATTCGCCACATCCTGGACATATCCTGGCAGGACAAAGTGCCCAACACAGAAGTTCTGTCCCGCGCCGGCCTTCCCTCCATGTTTACTCTACTCAGGCAGCGCAGGCTCCGCTGGCTAGGCCACATTCACCGTATGGAGGATGGCAGAATCCCCAAAGACGTCCTCTATGGAGAACTGGCAACTGGCAGGAGAGACGTTGGCCGCCCACAGCTGCGCTTTAGAGACGTCTGCAAGAGAGACACGAAGCCCCTGGATATCAACACAGAGCGCTGGGAGGACCTTGCAACGGACCGCTCCAAATGGAGAGGCACCCTGACCAGACAGCTCAAGGTGGGTGAAGAGAGACTGACTGCTGCAGCAGATGAAAAAAGGACCCGCAGGAAGAACCGCCACAGACCCAGCAGCACGGAGACCACCCACAAGTGTGACCTGTGTGACAGGGACTGTCATTTGCGCATCGGCCTGTTCAGCCACAGGCGGTGCTGTTCCAGCAGAGTAGACGTTTAGGATTCTCTTCCATGGTCATCATAGACCGACGGAGGCCGACGACGACGTGCTCCAGTTGTTGCTCTGTGAAGTACCTTTGGGTGAGGAAGTTGTGTCTCTGGGTTGTAAGTTTGGCTTGGGGTACACCAATTTTATCCGGGCAGTGATGGCAGAAGATTCGTTGCCATTCATTGCATTGTTCCCACTGGTTGCTGCATTTCATTTTGGCGTACTCTGTTGCTCATATTAAAACCCATTTTTCCTCCATGCTGCACTGACTTTGCTTGGATTCTTGTTGTTCAGATAGGTTGGCGTCTTGATAGTCTTTTATTGCTTGGGATTCAGCTTCAGACTTGATCTTTTCAATTTCCTCTTGTCCTAGGTATTTTGAGACCTGAGAGACAATATATGTTAATTTGGAAGTGGTGGTGGCCGCTTTCTTTTCTGGTGGTAGCTCGGAGTCGCTGATCTTTTCCTCAAATATATGCTTTTTTCTCCTGCCCCACTTCTCATACCAAGGCCAAGTATGCTAGAATAATTTCCTTCTCCTCAAGGGACCATTTTACAGTTTCTTCTTTTCTTGTATACCTTTTAGTCCTTTTTTGATCTTGCTGGGGCCCAGGTCCAGATCTGTGCTGGCCTGATGGGGATCCTGGTTGAGTGTTTGTTACACTTAAAGATGAAGCTGCACCATCACTGTCAACAGCCCGCCTGGTGCAAGAACGAGCTGAAGGGACCATTTTATCCTGGTCAGTACCTTTCCAGCATCTTTTTCCCGTTTTATTCATTTTTCATATTGGGTTCTTCATTGTCCACAGCTTCTTATTGGTTATTCAAAGCTGCCCTCGCCATGATTACTCATAGTGAGGGGGTGCCCCCATCCACGACCCGGGGGATGTGCTGGCTAGCCTGAGGGAAAAGGCCACAAGGCTTCTTACCTGTGTGAACTGTCATGTGACGTTTGAAATGACCACGTTGAATAAATCTTTTCCCACATGTTTCACAAGAAAATGGCTTCTCACCTGTGTGAATTCTCATGTGAGTTTTCAAAGCACAACGTTGATTAAAACTCCGTCCACATGTTTCACAAGAAAATGGCTTCTCACCAGTGTGAATTCGCATGTGAGTTTTCAAACCACCATATTCAGTAAATCTTTGCCCACATGTTTCACAAGAAAACGGCTTCTCACCTGTGTGAATTCTCAGGTGAGTTTTCAAAGCACAACGTTGATTAAAACTCTGACCACATGTCTGACAAGAAAATGGCTTCTCACCAGTGTGAATTCGCATGTGAGTTTTCAAAACACCACATTCATTAAATCTTTGCCCACATGTTTCACAAGAAAATGGCTTCTCACCTGTATGGATTCTCATGTGTCTTTTCAAAGCACAACGTTGATTAAAACTCTGTCCACATGTTTCACAAGAAAATGGCTTCTCACCTGTGTGAATTCTCATGTGATTTTTCAAATCACCACGTTGAATAAATCTTTGCCCACATGTTTCACAAGAAAATGGCTTCTCACCTGTGTGAACTGTCATGTGACGTTTCAAATGACCATGTTGAATAAATCTTTGCCCACATGTTTCACAAGCAAATGGCTTCTCACCTGTGTGAATTGTCATGTGACTTTTCAAATGACTACGTTGAATAAATCTTTGCCCACATGTTTCACAAGAAAATGGCTTCTCACCTGTGTGAATTATCATATGAGTTTTCAAAGCATGACGTCGTTTAAAACTTTGCCCACATGTTTCACAAGAAAATGGCTTCACACCTGTGTGAACTGCCAAGTGACGTTTCAAATAACTATGTCGAATAAATCTTTGCCCACATGTTTCACAAGAAAATGGCTTCTCACCTGTGTGAACTGTCATGTGACTTTTCAAATGACCACGTTGAATAAATCTTTGCCCACATGTTTCACAAGAAAATGGCTTCTCACCTGTGTGAATTCTCTCATGGACTGATAAATTACTCTTATTCCTGAATCTTTTCCAACACATGTTGCAAACATGTGACTTAACTATGTGAGGTTTCTTCTTCTGGGACTCATTTTTACAGTTGTTGTCATTAACAGAACATTTTAAAGACTTGTCACCTGTGTCAGTATCACACTGATTCTCTGACATGGAGGAGATGTCTACATTGTGACGGTCACTTCTGTTTCTGACAAGTCTCCTCTTTGCCTTTGGCTCTTCATGTTTACTTGATCCTGGGTTTACATTCTTACCTGCTTCCTGGTCTTGGCTCTCAGTGTCAACACAGTTGTGAGAGAGGAGCTGCTCACTGTTTGGTTCTGTTTTACTTTTGTCATTGTCCTCATCAGTAAGAGTCACCATGAAGGTATCGGTCTCTTGTTTCAGTCCAAAGTGTTCTTCCTCCTGACTGATACAGAGTTCTCCTTCTTCCTCTTTAACCTGTGCAGCATCTTGTTCCTCCTGGTCCAGACTGGAGTTCTCCTCCTGGTTACAGAGCTGCTGGACAGTCAGAACCTCCTCCTCCTTACAGTTGTGTAGCTGTGGAACATCTAGCGGGACAAAGAGAGACAAATATGTTCGTAACAGAAGAACCAGAAGGAATAAATACCCTGACTGGCCCAAAAAGTCACCACCTGGTAACAAATAGTTCTTATCCTTGCATGTCATAATTACAGCAGTGATTAATCTGTTTCAGAATAAACAAGTTATTTAAAGGAGAATTAATTATTTTTCCACATGCTAACATGGTTCCCTGAGGTCTAAAAAGGGACACAGGAGGAAAACTTTACTTTCTCAGTGCTTTTACACATGAATTTGTCTCTCTGAAGTGGCTATCAACAAAAAGACCGAAAACACACAGCCCTGTTGCTTTGCTAGGGTCTACCATGATCTCACTGGGTCTCTCAGTCAACATTTCTGATTTGTCACCAGTTATGACGTGATGGGTCCATCTTTCACTTGGAACAACTGAAATTTAAGGTGTGTCTAACAAGTACTCATGTACCTGGTAATACAGAGTTGAATTCATTCCTTGGAGTCAATATAGCTGAGCCGTGCTCAGCACATCAACAAACTGAAACCAGTTCAAGTATGTCAGCTTTATGTAGTTACTGGAAATATTACTTTAATATTATTATTTTATTGTCGGATAGTTTCTCAATGACTCAACCTGAACATTTTCTAACTTTTTACCTGTTTCATTCTCACAGAGAGTCTTTGAGGTCAGAGAATCATCATCACCGCGATTGTGACTTCCTGTTTTCAGTCGTCTCTTCTTTTGTTTGGGTTCTTCTTCTTCTTTAGTCGATCCTGAGTCTACATCCCGGATACCTTCCTCATCTTGGATCTCAGTTCCAGCAGAGTTGTGAGAGAGGAGCTGCTCACTGTTTGGTTCTGCTTCACTCTGCTGCTTTTCCTCAGAAACAAGAGTCACCATGATGGTATTGGCCTCCAGCTTCACTACCAGCTGTTCTCCCTCCTGACTGATGCAGAGTTCTTCCTCTTCCTCTTTAACCTGTGGAGGTTCTGGTTCCTCATGTTCCTCCTTAAGCTGTGGTGGTTCTGGTTTCTCCTGGTCCAGAACAGAGTTCCTCTCCTGGTTCCAGAGCTGCTGGTCAGCCAGAACTTCCTCCTCTTTACAATCATGTGTCTGTGGGAAGTCTGGAGGGACAAAGACAAAACAAAACAAGAGTTTCACATTGCAAATATACACAAGAAAAAAGTATAAAATTCAATACAGCTGTATTAATTGTCAAGGTGACCACCATCCCCCCTGCCCCTGCTCTGATAGAAGTATGATTTCAGGCTTGCTCAACTGGAAACAGCAAAAAAAGAGGAAAAAAGTATTCACAGCGCTTCATTTTGTCCACATTGTGTTATGTTTCAGCCTTATTCCAAAATGGATTAAATTCCACTTCTTCCTCAAGATTCTACACACAACACCCCATAATGACAACGTGAACAAAAGTTTTTGAGATTTTTGCAAATTTATTAAAAATAAAAAACTAAGAAATCACATGTACATAAGCATTTACAGTCTTTGCTCAATACTTTGTTGATGCACTTTTGGCAGCAATTACAGCCTCAAGTCTTTTTGAATATGATGCCACAAGCTTGGCACACCTATCTTTGGGCAGTTTTGCCTATTCCTCTTTGTAGCATCTCTCAAGCTCCATCAGGTTGGATGAGAAGCGGCGGTGCACAGCCATTTTCAAATCTCTCCAGAGATCTTCAATTGGATTCAAGTCTGGGCTCTGGCTGGGCCACTCAAGGACATTCACAGAGTTGTCCTGAAGCCACTCCTTTGATATCTTGGCTGTGTGCTTAGGGCTGTTGTCCTGCTGAAAGATGAACCGTCGCCCAAGTCTGAGGTCAAGAGAGCTCTGGAGCAGGTTTTCATCCAGGATGTCTCTGTACATTGCTGCATTCAACTTTCCCTCTATCCTGGCTAGTCTCCCAGTTCTTGCTGCTGAAAAACATCCCCACAGTATGATGCTGCCACAACCATACTTCACTGTCGGGATGGTATTGGCCTGGTGCCTGGCGGTGCCTGATTTCCTCCAAACATGACCTCTGGCATTCATGCCAAAGAATTTAATCTTTGTCTCATCAGACCAGACAATTTTGTTTCTCATGGTCTGAGAGTCCTTCAAGTGAATTTTAGTGAACTCCAGGCGGGATGTCATGTGCCTTTTACTAAGGAGTGGCTTCCATCTGGACATTCTACTATACAGGCCTAATTGATGGATTGCTGCAGAGATGGCTGTCCTTCTGGAAGGTTCTCCTCTCTCCACAGAGGAACCCTGGAGCTCTGACAGAGGGATCATCAGGTTCTTGGTCACCTCCCTGACTAAGGCCCTTTCTCCCCTGATCGGTCAGTTTAGACAGCCGGTCAGCTCAAGGAAGAGTCGTGGTGGTTCTGAACTGATTCCACTGACGGATGATAAGAGGCCACTGTGCTCATTGGGACCTTCAATGCAGCAGAAATTTTTCTGTACTCTTCCCCAGATTTGTGCCTCAAGACAATCCTGTCTTGGAGGTCTACAGACAATTCCTTTGACTTCATGCTTGGTTTGTGCTCTGACGTGCACTGTCAACTGTGGGACCTCATATAGGCAGGTGTGTGCCTTTTCAAATCATGTCCAATCAAATGAATTTACCACAGGTGGACTCCAATTAAGGTGTTGAAACATCTCAAGGATGATCAGTGGAAACAGGATGAGCCTGAGCTCAATTTTGAGGTACATGGCAAAGGCTGTGAATACTTATGTACATGTGATTTCTCTGTTGTTTTTTTTATTTTTAATTTTTAAAAAATTTGCAAAAAATCTAATTTTTTTTTCACATCCACATTTTGTTACAGTGGTGTGAAATTGTTTGCCCCTTCCTGATTTCTCATTTTTTTGTATGTTTGTCATACTTAAATGTTTCAACTCATCAAAAAAAATTAAATATTAGACAAAGATAACACAAGTAAACACAAAATGCTATTTTTAAATGAAGGTGTTTAGTATTAAGGGGGGAAAAAATCCAAACCTACATGGCCTTGTGTAAAAAAAGTCATTGACCCCTAAACCCAACAACGGGTTGGGTCACCCTGAGCAGCAACAACAGCAATCAAGAGTTTGCGATAACTGGCAAAGAGTCTTTTACAGCGCTGTGGAGGAATTTTGGCCCACTCAGTTTTGAAGAATTGTTGTAATTTAGCCACAGTGGAGGGTTTTCAAGCATGAACCGCCTTTTAAAGGTCATGCCACAGCATCTCAATTGGATTCGGGCCAGGACTTTGACAAGGCCACTCCAAAGTTTTTATTTTGTTTTTCCTAAGCCATTCAGAGGTGGACTTGCTGGTGTGTTTTGGATCACTGTCCTGCTGCAGAACTCAAGTGCGTTTCAGCTTGAGGTCACCAACAGCTGGCCAGACATTCTCCTTTAGCATTTTTTGGAAGACAACAGAATTCATGGTTCCATTTACCACAGCAAGTCTTCCAGGTCCTGAAGCAGCAGAACAGCCTCAGACCATCACACTTCCACCACCATATTTTACTGTTGGTATGATGTTCCTTTTCTGAGATTCTGGCAAAACTGAGATAAGCCTTTATGTTCATTTTGCTCAGCAGTGGTTTTCATTTTGGAACTCTGCCATGCAGGCCATTTTTGCCCAGTCTCTTTCTTATGGTGGAGTCATGAACACTGACCTTAAATGAGGTAAGTGAAGCCTGCAGTTCTTTGGATGTTGTTGTGGGGTCTTTTGTGACCTCTTGGATGAGTCATCGCTGCGCTCTTGGGGTCACTTTGGTCGGACGGCCACTCCTGGGAAGGTTCACCACTGTTTCATGTTGTTGCCATTTGTGGGTAATAGCTCTCACTGTGGTTTGCTGGAGTCCCAAAGCTTTAGAAATGGCTTTCAAACCTTTTCCAGACTAATAGATCTCAATTACTTTGTTTCTCATTTGTTCCAGAATTTCTTTGGATCGGAGCATGATGTCTGGCTTTTGAGGATCTTTTGGTCTACTTCACTTTGTCAGGCAGGTTTTATTTAAGTGATTTCTTGATTGAAAACAGGTGTGGCAGTCATCAGGCCTGGGTATGGCTAGAGCAATTAAACTCAGTTTTCCAAAGATGTGATAAACCACAGTTAATTTACTGTATGTTTTAACGGGGGGGGGGGGATCACTTTTCCACACAGGGCATGTCGGTTTGCATTTTTTTAACCCTTAATAATAACCACCTTCATTTAAAAACTGCATTTTGTGTTTAGTTGTGTTATCTTTGTCTAATATGGTGTTTGATGAGCTGAAATATTTAATTGTGACAAACACACAAAAAAAATCAAGAAGAAAAGAAAGAAATCAGGAAGGGGAAAACAATTTCACACCACTGTAACAAAATGTGGAAAAAGTGAAGCGCTAGGGCTGTCGCGATAACTGCAATTATGTAGTACTGGGCTATGGACAAGCCTACCGCAGAGGATAACAAGCAACTGCAACAACCGCGGTGTTTACTTTTTTTGTGTGTGCGGCTATATCTCGTTGTTTACTTATGTGCCCCTGTTATTAAATAAATTGTTAAATGTTAAGTGTATTTTTATTGCCAACAGCATGTTTGCACCTGGTACTGTGGATGCTTCCACAGCACGGGTGCTTGCAGCAGCACCGTGTGGGGCACTCTCTCTCCAGATGGACTCCAGCGGGCAGTAAGTGGTGTGATGTTTGGACGAATTGCTACAGCCGTGGACAAAATTGTTGGTACCCCTCTGTTAATGAAAGAAAAACCCACAATGGTCACAGAAATAACTTGAATCTGACAAAAGTGGTAATAAATAAAAATTCTATGAAAATTAACCAATGAAAATCAGACAATGCTTTTGAACTGTGGTTCAACAGAATTATTTTAAAAAACAAACTCATGAAACAGGCCTGGACAAAAATGATGGTACCCCTAGAAAAGACTGAAAATAATGTGACCATAGGGACATGTTCAACCAAGATGAGTCCTCTAATTAACATCACAGGTATCTACAAACTTGTAATCAGTCAGTCGGCTTATTTACAGGGTGACAAGTAGTCACTGTGCTATTTGGTAACATGGTGTGTACCACACTAAACATGGACCAGAGGAAGCAAAGGAGAGAGTTGTCTCAGGAGATTAGAAAGAAAATTATAGACAAGCATGTTAAAGGTAAAGGCTATAAGACCTTCTCCAAGCAGCTTGACGTCCCTGTGACTACAGTTGCACATATTATTCAGAAATTTAAGATCCACGGGACTGTAGCCAACCTCCCTGGACGTGGCCGCAGGAGGAAACTTGATGAAAAATGGAAGAGACGGACAATACCAATGGTAACAAAAGAGCCCAGAACAACCTCTAAACACACCCATAGTGAACTCCAAGGTCAAGGTACATCAGTGTCAGATCATTGTCCCTACTGTGAAACATGGAGGAGGTTCTGTTATGTTCTGGGGCTGCTTTGCTGCATCTGGCACAGGGTGTCTTGAATCTGTGCAGGGTACAATGAAATCTCAAGATTATCAAGGTATTCTAGAGAGAAATGTGCTGCCCAGTGTCAGACAGCTTGGTCTCAGTCGCAGGTCATGGGTCTTGCAACAGGAAAATGACCCAAAACACACAGCTAAAAACACCCAAGAATGGCTAAGAGTGAAACATTGGACTATTCTAAAGTGGCCTTCTATGAGCCCTGATCTAAATCCTATTGAACATCTGTGGAAGGAGCTGAAACATGCCGTCTGGAGAAGGAACCCTTCAAACCTGAGACAACTGGAGCAGTTTGCTCATGAGGAGTGGGCCAAAATACCTGCTGAGAGGTGCAGAAGTCTCATTGACAGTTACAGAAATCGTTTGATTGCAGTGAATGCCTCAAAATGTTGTGCAACAAAATATTAAGTAAAGGGTACCATCATTTTTGTCCAGGCCTGTTTCATGAGTTTGTTTTTTAAAATAATTCTGTTGAACCACAATTCAAAAACACTGTGATTTTCATTGGTTAATTTTCATAGAATTTTTATTTATTACCACTTTTGTCAGATTCAAGTTATTTCTGTGACCATTGTGTGTTTTTCTTTCATTAACAGAGGGGTACCAACAATTTTGTCCACGGCTGTAAATACAGCCATGACAGTGAGCACTGAAAGGGCACCAAGCGTCTTATTTCCTTCTGAGCAGAGTGTTTATGATCCTGACAAATGAGCTCCGAGAGCAAAACAGCTACTGCTTAGTGCATTGCTTGTTTGAACATGATTTTTCGGACAGTGGCAAAAATTCAAAAATCACAGCAACAAGAGCCATGCAGGGACCTGTATGGAGGCTATCCTGTTTGAATAAGCTGAATGTTGCTGCAGTCCCCGGTCCACACACCCCATAGTTGAAATACTGGAGTTACTGCCACTACTTTATGAAAATGATCATTTTTTTTTTTAACAGAATCAGCAGTTCATGCCTGTAGAAAGACCAGAGCTCCATACAATCATCACACATGCACATAAAGTTGAGGGCAGAGCTGCAATGAGTTTCTCACAGCTTCAATTGTTTGCCACATAAGTTATGAACCCTGTTAAAATAACGAGACCACAGGGGCCTAAAAACATTTGCAATAATACCGCATATTGTGGTGTTGAGCTATCCACCATCACTGCAGGCCAAATTCTTCCACCGTGACAGCCCTATGAAGCGCTGTGAATAATTTCCGGATGCACTGTAGATGTGATGATTAATGAATCAAGTTGAAATCAAGAGTGTACTAAAATGTATTTGAAATGAAATGTAAGCATTTTTGAGCATCAGAAAGATAGCAGAAAATGTTCTGTCACTGTGTGTGTGTTTAATAGCAACAACCCGCTCCAAGAAGTCGGAGCCGAAGTGGAGTGATTAGAGTCCACCAATCAGAGGAAAGAAGAATATGCTGGAACACTGAAACAGAGCTATAAAACCAGGGAGTATGCTCTGTACTTCATTCTGTGGAGAGCCTCTACAATCAAGATCAGCTCTGGGAGGACTGAAGTGGACTTTGCAACCCCAAGACAGACTCTACCAGAAACAGCTAGCTTACATCTACAGCAGAGGACTGCTATTTTTCCAGTCAGAAAGAAATCACCCAGAGAAAACAGGAAGTAAGCTGTGGTTCACCATCTCTACAACAACCGGAGGGCCACTGCAGCCCACGAGCTGGTCTGGAGGGAGAACCAACTGCTGAGAAGACAGCAGTTGTAACTCTACAGTTTACATGGAATCCAGAGGCCCGCCAAGGATTGCCTGATTCAGCTACGAAGGAAACACCTTGTAGAAGTTCCTCAATTGGACGGATGGCTAAAATTATGACATTTCAGCGTTTCCTGTGGCT
Organism: Pholidichthys leucotaenia; assembly: GCA_020510985.1. Taxonomy (NCBI): domain Eukaryota; kingdom Metazoa; phylum Chordata; class Actinopteri; order Cichliformes; family Pholidichthyidae; genus Pholidichthys; species Pholidichthys leucotaenia. The sequence continues at coordinate 92,311,417 of CM035841.1, forward strand.
TAAAGACCTTGGTGCGGTGGCATCAGATTCTTCCGGGGGGGGGGGGGTAAAATATTTCCACCACCACACCATTGTAACCGGAATATGTTCATTTTATACTATTTATTTCTTTTTTAAATTTTGCACAGAAACTTTGGATATGGAACTTACCATTTGAAGTATTGTACTATGGCAATGCATATTGGTGATATAGCAATGTATATTGTGGTTGTGTCAGCAGACAGCATCTCAGTCAGGAGGCAGTGGTTAGACACAAGAGAACAATAGGCAGGGACCTCATGGGCAGTTGGCAGGAAGAGAGAGCTGGGGGTTAAAGGAAAATGTATGGAGGAGGTGAAATGTCATTAAGATGTGAGATGATCTGTGGAGTTTTAAGGGATGAAACCTGGTTTGGCTATTCAGTGCTTTCTGTGTATGATGATGTGAGAGTGTGAATAAACTTCGTCTAATCGTAACTTGGCCTCATCATTTCCACACTCTCCCAGTACAACCGAGGCTTGAGTGTTGGAACATTGGGCCAGTTCGGGTCCCACCCAGATGTCCTGTGTTTGGACCTTTTAGTCAGGGATGAGAATCCTCCGCGGATCCGCGGAATTCTGCGGATTTGATCATGTCTAGGGTCATTCTCGTGAATCGTCTAAATTCGAGGAGAAAATTTTAAGGGGGGGGGGTGAGGTACGTTATGAGCGGCGAGTCGTATTTTTGATCGGCTGCTAAAATCCACCGCGCAGAACGCGCTACCCAGCGAGATCAGTAATGTAATGTAACAAGGCCACTGATTGGCTGATACTTATTGAAGCAACCAATCGGCAATTTTGTTAGATTTCCTTTGTCATATCCAACACATGGAGCGAAATGCAAATGGCGGACAGTTCAATCAGTTCAATCAACCGAGTTTTCCCAATTTCGTGAAAATGGTAAACCTAAAACTCACGAAAGACAACAAAGCAAGAATTTTAGAAATCGACAAAGGGATAAGGAACAAGTTTCGTTGGGAATGGCTCGAAAAAACTGTGTCAATGACTGCAAAGATCGGTAAAAATACCGAAGTTGTGGTTGAAAAAATGTCCGACTTCATAGCGAAATGCGAAGTACCAGGGAAAGCCCAGTGTGTTGATTGCAACGATTTCTTGAGTTATGGATCTCGTGGTTGTGTTGCCTTAGTTGAACACTGTTCAAAACAGAAACATCTCAAAATTGTGGCTACAAGGAGATCGAACTACTCGCTCGGTGCTGCATTCAAAACGATCGATGGACACGGGCAAATTCAGATGCCAGTCAAAGTTCGTCACAATCGGCCCCGATTATAGCAATTAGTGATCGGAAGACACATTCCGAGGTAAGATTTTTTTCTCATTATAAATAATGTACTTGAGAATTTTCACGTAATGAATTTGTTATGAAAAAGCATGTGTAAGTTCTGATGTCATGCCTGTTTTGAAACACTAATTGCATTTGAATGCTGATTATTGATTGTTAATAGATAAATGTTATTACATATTTTCTCACAATTTGAAATGCAATCTAAGAATTTTGAATATAATTTATCATTTTTTGTTTCACTAGGAGGAGTTACATAATGCATGTGTAAGTTTTTTTGTCATGGGTGGTGATGGGTTGCCTTTCCTAAGATATCTTTGCTTTTATTAGTAAACATAATTTCTTTATGGTCATTGCATAAAAATATTAAACATCTTTTAGGTTTTACTTACTTTCTTAGATTATCTTTCAAATATTAAAATATACTAATATGCAACTTTTTTATATTCCTAGTAACGCTAACAAATGCACACATTAATAAATCAAAATGTTTGCAGAATGTCAGTATATTTTAATAAATGGGTGATGGACTTGGTGATGGAATTTTGTTAATATTTCTAATTTATTTTACTTGGTTAAATTATTTTGTCTGTTCTAGAACTATGTAAATGTAACTCTGTGCCAGTTCTAAACATATTAAATAGTAGTAAAATATAATTTAGTATTATTACATCAACATACCATTCAGATATCATAAATTTACACATGTAATGCAGCAGCAGATTAAAAAGGTAAACTATAAATGCATTTGTACTTACTTCTAACTTTAAATATAAGACCACATTTGAGCATTCTAAAACACCAGATTTCGTTAGCTTCTGGGGGGCGTTGCCCCCCCAGACCTCCCACCAAGGCTCCGCCTTGGATCCGGCTTGGGGGCCTGCGTCCCCCAAGACCCCCGGCTATGTTTCCTCTTTTTTTCCCAAACCCCATTCTCATCCCTGTTTAGTGGTGTCATCCTTCTCTCCTTCCTCGGCTCTCACCTCTCCTGGACCTTCTGCCTGAGCACGCTCCTCTCCTTGGCTCCTCTCTTCTGTCTCATCTTTCCCTCTCTGAGCCTTGTCTACTTCAGGTTCTTTCTCTGTCTGTGGTGGTATACAAACAGGTTTGAAAATACCAAGGGGCAGATTTACTAATGTACTCTGCCATTACAAAACCTGTTTTAGCATTAAAAAAAAACTACTGTTGAGATTTACTATAGGGCAACGGGGAAAATTTGTAGTGGAAAGGTATGGACTATGTTAATTTTGTGCCTGGCTTCATTGCATATGTATTTGTGGGAGTTGTCATGTCAACACACAAATTTGAGGGAGGGGAGTATTTAAATGACTGGCGCAAGTTGATTTACTAAGGTTTGCGGTTGTCAGTCCGCTGCTAAATGCGCCAGGATTTAACGTCCAAAAAAGCTCGTCTTAATTCATCTGCGCCTGACATGATAGCGATCGTTGATGCCAAGACACCGGTAAGAGCCAAGGGCACGTGGCAGGCGCTTCTTTCTGCCCGTGGCTTTATTTGACATGAGAGAAGAACAGATTATATGAATATCAACGGTCTGAAAGAGAACGGTGTTATGCTGAACTGGACATCAGCCGGCAGATTTTTTTGTTAAATTTCATTTGTTCATACTGTAAAAAGCCTACTACATGAATTTGTATCCATAAAATAGGATACAATAGGAGCCCTTATACATGAAGTGGACATGCAGATGGTGTCAGGTGATAACGACTCTTTTCTGCGGAGGTTAGACTGAGATCTGGAGTTTTCCTCAGCTCTCCCTCGCTCTTGAAGAAAAATCTTCCACATTGCCAGTTTTATTCCTTTTTTTCCCCCTTTTATCCATACTTCTATATTTAGTATTTCTTTTTGCTGTTCATAAAACAGTAATTCAGTTCCTTCTTCTCTCCATTTTTTTCTCCCAGTTCAGCATACACAATATAGGAGCAAAACAACAATGAGATTATTAACAAAAAGAGCGCACAGATCCATAGAAACATCCCCTGAAATTGTAACACCATAACTCAATGGTATTTATAAAAAGTTGTGAACTGGTAGATTTTGTTCAAACAAAGTTATTCGCCCCACACCTGGTAGGCTGGGGTTCAAATCCTGGCCGGGTCATGCCAAAGAACATATAAAAGTGGAACTTTCTGCCATCAAGCTTGGTGCTCAGCAATAATGGAACGGAGGAGGGAAATTTGTGGCAGCGCCTTGCATAGCAGCGACCCCTCTGATTCTAGATGTGATTAACATTGTAGATTAGAGAAACGTAATTTTGTTCTACTGTACATGATTGGCTGTATGGATTGAACGACAACAAAGTTGGCTTTACCTTTATTCACATAATAAAACCTCAGAGTCTCAATCAGACCATCTTGATGGTTCTAGTGTTAATAAAATGAACACATTGGTTAAATAATCAATGTATTCATGGGTAGTCCTTAATTAAATTAGATACAAATGCTTCATTTATACATATTAAACAAAATAGTTTTCCATGTTAAATGAAAATCTAAATTTTGAAATATGATGAACAAAAATAAGCAATTTTAGTGGGGTTTGCGCTTAAACAAAAAAAAAAGCTTTATATACTATACTCCTCCTAACTGGCTGTGCCTGTATCAATGACCTGCTTCCTCATTTTGTGGTGCTCTTTGTGGATAGGTGGACATTACTGAAATGAAGTGACTGCATCTGTGTTCATAATTTTGCATCAGTAGACCACTGGCAAAAATTGCCCACTCCCTGAGGCACTGTGTCTAATTTGCACACTAGTTAATTTACACTGCCTTCGTAAATCTGGTTGTCATAGCCAGGAGCGGCACTGGGGTTAAGCTCCCAGTGCTCATAAAATGCTCCTTACGGCGTGTGTCTCGAAAAGCCTCTGACAACTAAGTCCAACTCCTAGCCTGCCCGTGTGGTTTAGCCTCTAAGCCCGGCGGAACTGCTTTTACTAATAGGAGAAGGGGCGAGGGCGGATCTCTGGCGCCTTAAAACCAGATGCTTCGGGTAGATGGTGGCTCGTCAACCTGGGAAGGTAGCCCATCTAGGGGAAGGTAAACCCTGATTTCAAACCTCCGCTGCCTTGCGGCACACCCGGTCACGGGAAAGGCTTCGGGAGTCAACCCTGAGGAAAAATCCGGAGTCGGAGCCCCTAAGGCAGTTCTCTGTTGTGCTCAACATTGTTCTGGCAGCTCCTGCGATGGTGCTGGTGCCAAACTATAGCAGCCCTGCTGTTTCTTTGGATTCATCAGTGACGTGGAGACGGGGGACATGCTGCATGGGTAACATCTTGTCCTCCATATCTTCCTGCCCAGGCTTGAATCCTACCAACGCCCAACGCTGGAAGGTAGAACACCGGTGCGCATCGGCCTGTTCAGCCACAGGCGGTGCCGTTCCAGCAGAGTAGACGTTTAGGATTCTCTTCCATGGTCATCATAGACCGACGGAGGCCGACTTATATCTGCCCACAAGTGTCTTGTTTTGTCCTGCAAGACTTTTTTTGTCATGGTGTATGTAAATAACAAAAATATATGTATTTTTTGTATTTTTAATCTAGTGTTTCTTTTTTTTTTTTTTTTTTTCCAATTGCGAGAGTAGGGAACGGAAAAAAACCCTTCATAATCATAATTTACTCATGCATACTTCAATTATATGATCAGAGGTGGGTAAAGAAGCCAGACATTCTACTCATGTAAAAGCAGTGCTTTGAAATTAAGAGTTAAAAGTAGGCAACCAAAAATTTCTAGTTGAGTCATGCTGCATTTCCCCTCTAGTCCGCTTTGGTCCACGTGCGCCTTGGATGAGCCTGGTACGCACGCGGCACTGTTCATGTTCAATTTTTTCATCTACCCAGGCCAAGCGGTTGACGCATGCGCACAACCATCATATCTAGTTTCACTCCCACCCAATTGGTAGCACCAATGCTGATGTGCGAAGATTTTCACCAACGAAGAAACGCTGCTTGCTTTCTGCTGCTTGACTTACCGGTTTTCACTCCTTTTCCACGAAGATGCTACTGCTGCTTGTCATGTTCGGCGATCCTCGCGGATCACCATAAGACGCCAAGAGTCACCGGTGAGTTTTGCAATGATGTTTTATTTGCAAGACAAGACAGGACACAAGGCTATGAGCCGCTAAGGGCAAAAACACACACTAAGGGCTCGTAGGGCTAACCCCAGCCACTACGAGCTAAACTATGACAAGACAAGAATAAAGATGAACCTGATATGAAGGTCTGACAGGGTATTACGAGGGTAGGTTGACTTAGGTTGACTTAAGGTCGACTTATGCTCCCGCAATCTAACTGCCGTCAGTGCCCGCCTTATAAAGGCGAACACTAACGAGCAGTGATGACGGACAGCTGACCAACCTTGACAGGCGGAAGCCCCACCGAGCGCCTTCACAATAAGAGCCCAGTGAGGCCAGAATACAACCTGCAGCTGTCAAGGCCGGCAGCGAACTGTGCGTGGCCCGAGCGCGGACAGAACCCAGCGCTCGGGTCGTAACAGTACCCTCCCTCCAAGGGCGGGCTCAGAACGCCCACGGACCACCCTGCCCCCCCACCCCCCAGGGTGGGTGGCTGGGAGTAGGTCCGGAGGGAGAGAGACCAAACCCAGAAACAGTGCAATTACAAAGTCAAAACCCGGCAAGAAAAACAACAAAACACAGGACAATGACAAGCGATACCAAATACTCAGATTAAATTAAATATTCAACTAACAATTACAGAAAATAGCACAGGATATTATGGAGAGAAAAAAAAAACAGAATTACTGGGTCAGAATAACTAAATACAGGACAGAAAGAGAAAATTAAATCTTTTCCCACATGTTTCACAAGAAAATGGCTTCTCAGTTGTGTGAATGCTCAAGTGAAAACTTCAAATCACCAAATACAGGAAAACCGAACAATTATTGACTCATACTTAACTAAACGCAAAACAAAATAGAGAAATAACCACTACCCCCCCCCCCCTGACCGGTGGAGACCAGGTGCCATAGGAACAGTTCAGGAGGTCTCCCCGAGTCCAACGGCCGACGGGTGGTTATGGGAGGTGGGACATGACCGGGAGGCTCACCACAGTCCAAAGCCCAGCATGTCTACTTCTCTGGTGGCTGAACCAGGTCGCCCGGCAAAACACATAACACGTCGGGTGGCCGACCCGGGGCGCCGAACCGGCGAAGCAGTTCTTCAGGCGGCCGACCCGCATCCCCCCGCCACCAGTCCCGGGGGAAAACAGCCCACGGCGACCTCCCTGACAAGGACAAAACTCGGGAGAGCCGGGGCAAGCGAACAGGAACCCCCATGGCCCCCGGCGATGATGCGCAAGGGCGGTGACTCAGTAGAGGGGAAAGAAGGCAAGGATGAGCCCGTAATCCGTCTGGCAGTGAAGGGTCTGCAGCTCCTCCACCGTCTTTGGACCACACCGGCGCTGCATCTCCATTGGGGCCCGATTGGGTTATAGCTGCACTCGCGTCGGACCCCAATTGGGTCAGAACCACTTCGGTGACTTGCTCAGAACGAGCCGACGGTGCACCCACGATGGACCCCGATTGGGTCATAGCTGCACCCGCGTCGGATCCCGATTGGGTCAGAGCCACTTCGGTGATGAGCTCGGACTGAGCCCATGCTGCACCCGCAATGGACCCCGATTGGATCAGGGCCGCACCAGTAACGATCTCCAACTCCGAACCCGGAACCTTTGGCACAGCGATTGGCACCTGCTCTGCACCGGCGACCTTGGGAGAGGGCTCAGAAGAAAAAAAACAAAACGGGATCAGGATCACCGGCAGCGCCAGAACCCGGCGAGACAAGCTCGGATGCAGTGGACGGCTGCACCCGGCTCGCCTCCCCAAGAGACGGGCAAAAATGCTCAAAGACATAGAGGAGAAAGACAAAACAGAGCACTTGCCTGATCTCGGGTTCCGACGCCGTCCAGGACTCCGACGATTAGGGCTCAGAGGGGAAGAGATTGTCTTCTGGCTCACACTCAGCTGCGTCAGACTCCGCAGCTGGCATGATGTCATCTGCAGCCTGAGGTTACTCCCGCTCTGAAGTCCACGCTGATGACCCGCTTGGCGTGGGGGCAAGGGACACTCGACCCACTGGCTCGGACCGCTCAGGTGAGGAGACCCGGGGACGCTCTATCGTCAGCTCAGGCTCCGGGCCGTAGTCCACTGTTCTCCTCCATCCACGACGTGGCTGCAGGGCCAGATCCAGGCTTTCCAGCACTGCAGGCCCCCTCTTCACCTGACAACGTTGGCTTGGCGTCGCGGGCCGCTCAACAGGGGGGTACACAGAGGCAGCAGGTTTAGTTATAGTCTCTACAGCAGGTGGAAGGAGCTCGGGGGGCTGCGAACCCCGAACTCCGCCCCCAGGAGTCAGACGAGGCTGGTTACAATCATGATGTAATAAATTAACTTGCACTTGCCTTTCTCCCAGAGGAGAGACGGTGCCTGCTGTAGGGGACGCTGTTCCTCCTTCTCCCCGCTGGATGGCGACAGAGGGTCCCCTGGAAAGACGAGGTGGAGCCGCTCTCGGAGGTTCGCTGACGGGCTTTGCCGGCAGCGGGTCCAGCCGGGGATTCTGCTGAGGTCCATTGTGGAGGTGACGGCGGTTTCTGGCAGAGGGCGAGGCGAAGGTAAGGTCCGGGAATCGCCGCTCCTGTGCCAAGACCAAGGCGAGGAGATCAGCAAACTCCGGGAAGTCACTTAATCTGGGATTCCTCTCCACCAGTCTGACTGCAGCCGTCACATGTTCCATAATCAGAGAGGGATGTGTTGCTGAACGAGCAGCCGCCACGCAGTCCCAGATGGAAGCAGCTGCGAGCTGGAGCTCCTCCAGGGGATTCCTGAATGACGACGCTCTCTGGTGGGTATCACCCCTGGGCAGAGCGAACTCCTGGACCGGAGTAGAGGCAGGAATGGGATCCGGACGTGAGAAGCGGGGATGTCTCCTCTTCGGCTTCCTGCCGGGATTTCCCACCAGCCCACGGAGTGTCTTGCGCTGCACGGCGAGTTCAGCCCTCCTCATCCTAACCTCCGGGTGGACGTCATAGTGGAGAGGAAGGTCGTCCAGCAGAACCTCAGCGTAGTCCAGGTGCCAGAGCATGTCGTACGGGTTGTTGTCAAAGGTAGCGGCCAGGAGCGACCCATCAACATACTCCAGGGCGCTCGCTAGCAACTTGCCCAGGCGCCGACCGCGGCCCATGGATGACGGCATTCTCCCAGGGATTGACATTTGACACCCAGACAGGAAGAACAACAGTCCAATAACTGCAAAAACTCACGGTGAAAAAGGCGTCTCGCTAGCGTCTCTGTTTAGACGTCTGGCGTCTCAATTTGGACGCTATGGCGGGAGCATACTGTCATGTTCGGCGATCCTCGCGGATCACCATAAGACGCCAAGAGTCACCGGTGAGTTTTGCAATGATGTTTTATTTGCAAGACAAGACAGGACACAAGGCTATGAGCCGCTAAGGGCAAAAACACACACTAAGAGATATAAGGGCTCGTAGGGCTAACCTCAGCCACTACGAGCTAAACTATGACAAGACAAGAATAAAGACGAACCTGATATGAAGGTCTGACAGGGTATCACGAGGGTAGGTTGACTTAGGTTGACTTAAGGTCGACTTATGCTCCCGCAATCTAACTGCCGTCAGTGCCCGCCTTATAAAGGCGAACACTAATGAGCAGTGATGACAGACAGCTGACCAACCTTGACAGGCGGAAGCCCCACCAAGCACCTTCACAATAAGAGTCCGGTGAGGCCAGAATACAACCCACAGCTGTAAAGGCCAGCAGCGAACTGTGCGTGGCCCGAGCGTGGACAAAACCCAGCGCTCGGGTCGTAACACTGCTCAAGTATTTATGCATGATTCATGTATGCTTATTCTCATCTTCCGCTTCCTCGTTGTCTTCTTTGTCTGTTTGTCTTGGTATGCTGTGCTGATATCGCCACCTCGTGAATGGGACGTTAAGTCTTACACATGTGCTTTTCAACACATTCAGGTCGTGGGCAGGCGGCGCGGTCACAAAATTTGGGCTGCACACAGTCGTCCGCGGTTGAGCACAGTGGACACTAGCGGAGTGGAGACAATGACATAAATTTCGTCACACGAGGTTTCCGGTTACACGTACGCGGACAGCAGAGGTGCAGCATGAATCCAGCTTTAAGGGTACAAAGAGCGCCCACTTAAAAACTTGAGTAATGACTTCAGTCTTGAAGGTTTGAGGTTTTTCTCCAAAATTTGTAACAATTTTCTTATAGTTCTCTATTTTTCTCTGTAAATTTATCTAAATTTGAAAACCATTTTCTTCAAATTTGTAATTTCTTCTTGTAAAATTCACTTTTCTTGTACATTTGAGACTTTGTTATAAATATGTGGATTATTTTATGGTGAAATGTTGTCTATTTTTTAAAATAAAATTACTTTTTTTAATAAATAAATCTGCAACAGACGTGGTAATTTTTTTAATTTACTTTTTCCTTATAACAATTTACATTTTTGACCATAATTTTGCAGTCAAAACAGAACGATAATTTAACTCTGATTTCAAAGAAAAAAATATTAATAAAATTGTATTTAATGAAATAAATCAACTTGAAAGTTGCAGTTATTTCTGTTATAATATTTCTATATATTTATAGTTTGTTTTTTTTAACCTCTTGCACTCCGGGATACCGCGGGCGGTCACGTCTCTGCGTCCTAGGGCGCACTGAAAAAAAAAAAAGCTGCAGACACAGCCGCGAACAGAAAACCAAAGGAGTGCTTTGATTGGTTTAGATTTGATTGACCTCTCATTCGACTAATAAGAGCCTTGAATTGGGTTTCTGAAACCTTGAAGAACCAATGACTGAAAACCTAGCAAGAAGGACCAGCCGACCAACGGCTGCGAATACAGCGAGCCAATTGAAGTTCCACGATTGAAAGCGTGCGTCCCGTGCGTAAAATCTGTTTTGTGTAAGCCACTGGGTGACACACACGCGTTCGCCAGTCTTTTTTTCTTACTACTGTTCTTATTTGTTTTGAAAAATCGTTCACCAAAACCGCAATCATGGAAGCGCAAAACCGCAATAATCGAATCATGGTTTGACCAGGTCGCATGACCAGAACCACGAGTCCGTAACAAGCAGACCAGCGTCATGTTCGTCTGACAATGAGGAAGATAAGTTCGCCAGCAACACTGCTGTTGTGGACAGGTAAGTGTTATAAGCTAAATTATTCTTTATCCCTGAAAATTGTAATCAGAATCAGAATCAGAATAAAGTTTATTGCCAAGTACATTTACAAGTAAACAACAGGTAAACATACGAGGAATTTGACTTGACATTGGAAAACGCCTGATAGGCGAATCCCAATGATGCGGCAAGCCATGAAGGTGCCTGTCAACAGAGGAGAATAGAGGGCAAAGGTCAGGAACAAAACAATAGGTAGAGAGAAAAAAACATAGTTAATCAAAATAATGCTCATAAGTGAGCCGAATTATGATCACCAGAAAAAAAAAACCCTCGATGCACAATTAGCAGACAATGTATCACACTTAACATACAGAAGCAGTAGAGAGCAGTGAATGATTGTTTTCGTCAGTATAATGAATCAGTCATGTGTATGTGTTGGATGCAGAGGTGATAGTTATCAGTTGCTGGTGAAACAGCAGAGGTCTCTCTCTCAGCAGATGTTATGACTAGTGTCTGAAAGTCAGAGGCAACATGTCCTTGGCACGGCAGATGGGATTTCTCTGTGAGTCAGACATATGGCTGTCCTTGGGAGATCAGATACTGTTCACCAATGTTTGTGAAGAGGAAAGTCAACATTTATACTGATATCATCATCAGGAGGACTGAGTGCTGAGGGCGCCGAAAAACACGTCGACTAGCACTGACTTCAGAGAAAAAACTTTCCATTCTCTTACAGATTCAGTGCTCCAAATCCATCGTTGCCAGGCTTAGAAATCATATCCTGGACAGCTCTCAGCGTGATCGTGATGTTTTCCATCTTCCTATACAGTTCTCCATTGGCCGCTGTCAGAGTCCTGCCCAGCTGGTCGAATTGATGAGAGAGCTTCGCCGGGTCCGCTTTTTGATAAGCTCTGTCCATCTTCTTTAATTTGCGATACACCAGGACAATCCCAAAGCCGATCAGTAGAAGTCCTGAGACCGTAGCTCCAAATAGATATAGATCTTCTATATCTTCAATTGAAAGATCGCACAGACACAAGAGTTTCCAATTGCTTGTATCCTTAATATAACCCGCAGCAGCAGTCCCTGCGGGACAAATAGGCTCCCCCGGACCTGATTTCCTCGTTGAAAAAAACAGTGTTGATTGCATTCAAAGCCCAGCTTATTAAATCCATAATTTTGTTAGGATGAATCACCAGTAGAGAGCCACGCAGACACAGACAATAGCAAGCTGGGATCCAGTCAGTTAGGGAGGGAGAGACAGGGAGCGGGAGCAGAAGAAAAAGCGGCTGCTCTCTTTGGAGGGCGGAAGTGAAAGTGAATCAAAATGACTTTTAACCGATCAGTAAATTACAACTGTGCATCATCGCAACATGACGGACAGCGGCGCACGGACCGTGAACGCCCCCCCCCCCCGCTACTCTTCTGTAGCGAATTGCAGATATTATTGCAGATATTTTAGTACAACTGTGCGTAGTAGACCGCGGTGCACCGTCCCCGCGGTCCGTCATGTAGCGATGGGCGATGTCCGTCCTCTGTAGCGGGGGGGGGGGGCGGAGTTGTTATCTTCTACATTACAGATATTTTAGTATAATTTTTAATGCACTGTAGGTTATTTTTTCTTGAAAAAAAAAAAAAAAAAGCCACACATTTTTTACGTGACATGCTTCTTTGTGTGTGGGGGCTTGTTCGTTCGTTCATTCATTCATTCACTCATGAATGAATAAACAACCCCCCCCCCCCACACACACACACACAGCCCTGAGTGTCACCTTTCATTTGAGCCCAAGATCAAGCTTCTATATTGAATCATTCAAAAGTTACAGACGTTTTTCCAAACTGTGCCATTTGGCACAATTTGGCACAGTTCAAAAATGCCTGGGAACAACCTAAGAAAAAAAGCTGTGTAATATATTCATTTTTTGTGGTATTGTTACAAAATTTTGACCTCAGCTGGATAACACTTGGTTCTACATTTCTGTTGCATTTTCCAGCCCGGATCCGACAGCTGTGTGTTATTTGCAAGCATTTGTATCCAAAAAAACACCCAGGCGAAATTTATTTTCTTCAAGTTCAGTATGTTTAGATGATTGTTACTCAGTGGCAGGAGCACTTAGAGAGATTATGACTGTTTTGCCAAAAAATTCAAAGTGTTTTCTTTTAAATGAGACCAACCCCATGAAGATGCTGCAAAGGGTTGAAGAACAGCTTTTGATTTACTTTGGGTACGTTATTTTTAGGCGTTTTTAGGGAAATTGACCAGAGTGCAAGGGGATAAGCAATCTCCTCACCACCCAGCCAGCAGGAAAAACCTCCCTTGTTTTGAAATCCAAACGTTGGCACCTTTAGTTTGTCTGAAGGCTGTAATTTGTCTGAAGTCACTGACTTTGTGAATTTTGGTCATCTAAACTTGCCAGGTACATAATAATGAATATAAATCACTAAATATTAACTAAGGTGAAGGTAAAAACATCTCCTTTTTACGCTTGTCCGAAATAAGAAAAATAAAAAAACTAATAATTAAAAAGAAGACAAAATGAACCTACTCGAACTCCTAGCCGCATCTGTTAGCTAAGCGACTCTTCCATTGTTGCTCCCGTTACCAGCAAGTTAAAGCCATGATAAATGCCTCCACTGCTTACATACCTCTTCTGTTTTTTTCCCCGCATTCAAAGCATTTCAATAAGCTCATGTTTCTCTTGGACAGTGACACTAGTGAGACACTCTGCCTGCCGACTGGAGCAGTCACGTGGGCGGGGCGCTTCCGAACTTCACACGGATGACGGTCACATGTATTGTTCGTGTGCATGCTTGTGGACTGTCATACCTACATGGACAATATAAGATAAGATAAGATAAGATAAGATAAGCCTTTATTATTAGTCCCACAACGGGGAAATTCCAGGATTGCAACAGCACAGGGATAGCAACACTCAGAGCAACAATCAGAAGGCAAGGAAAAAAAAAAAAAAAAAAAAAAAAAAAAACAAGCAAGCAAGAGCAGCTAATATACATATGTACATATTACTATAAAATATATATATACACACACACACAGACACACAGACACACAGTGCAGAGCATTGTAGCTGGATGGAATAAATATATGAATATATGAACACAGTGCAGAGCATTGTAGCTAGATGGAATAAATATGTAAATATATAAACACCCACAGTACGGAGCATTGCAGCTAGGTGGAATAAATATGCAAGTATATAAACACACACAGTGCGGAGCAATGTAGCTAGATGGAATAATATGTAGATATATAAAAACACAGTGCGGAGCATTGTAGCTAGATGGAATAAATATATAGATATATAAATATAAACACACCCAGTGCTGAGCATTGTAGCTAGATGGAATAAATATATAAATATATAAATATAAACACACCCAGTGCAGAGCATTGTAGCTAGATGGAATAAATATGTAAATATATAAACACACACAGTGCAGAGCATTGTTGCTAGGTGGGATGAAACAGCATAACCGTCTATTTAGTTATCCTACATGGTATGATTATGTGCCCATACATATTCTCACCCTCCATAGCGACCGGTATGTTCCTAGTTGTATGCCGGAGAGGACCATTGTGTAAGTCTATTGCATCTTTTGCATTCAGAAAAAACTATTAGTTTGTTACGTCTTTTTGCTATCTCTGCGAGCAGCCCTGCTTAGGTTGTACAGTCTGACAGCCGTTGGTAGGAAGGACCTACGAAACCTCTCGGTTGTGCACCTGGGATGATGTAGTCTGCTGCTAAATGAGCTCCTCAGTGCATCCAGTATGTCCTGCATAGGGTGGAACTCGGACTCCAGCAGAGATGACAGTTTAGCCACCGTCCTTCTCTCTCCTATCTCCTCCATCGGATCAAGGCGTTGCCCCAGGACAGAGCTAGCTTTCTTAATCAGTTTGTTCAGTCTCTTCCTATCGGCTGCAGTAATGCCACTGCCCCAGCAGACCACTCCAAAAGTGATGGCTGATGCCACCACCGTGTCATAGAATGACTTCAGCAGCGCCCCTTGTACACCAAAAGACCTGAGTCTCCTCAGCAGGAACAGCCTGCGCTGTCCCTTCTTGTAGAGTGCGTCAGTATTGTGTGACCAGTCTAGTTTATTGTTCAGATGAATACCCAGGTACTTGTAGGATGTCACCATCTCGATGTCTGTTCCCTGTATATTTACTGGTGCTGTGAGGGGCTGCCCATGCCTGCGGCAGTCCACCACCAGCTCCTTAGTTTTCCTCGCGTTGATCTGGAGGCAGTTCCGATGGCACCAGTCCACAAAGTCCTGGATAAGCCCTCTGTACTCAGCTTCATCTCCGCTGGAGATGAGACCAACGATCGCAGAGTCATCAGAGAACTTCTGTAGATGGCAATGTGTTGTGTTGTGTGAGAAGTCCGCAGTATAAAGAGTGAACAGGAAGGGAGCCAGCACCGTTCCCTGGGGGGGCCCCCGTGCTACTGATGATCGTGTCGGAAACACAGTCCCGGGTTCTCACAAACTGAGGCCGGTTCGTGAGGTAGTCCAGGATCCATGATGACAGGTGCTGGTCCACCCCTGCGCGCAGCAGCTTGTCCTTCAGGATCATCGGTTGGATGGTGTTGAAAGCACTGGAGAAGTCAAAGAACATGATCCTCACCATATTCCCGGGCTTCTCCAGGTGGGACAGAGAACGGTGAAGGAGGAAGATCACCGCATCCTCCACCCCAATGCCATGCTGGTAGGCGAACTGGAGTGGATCCATCGCTGGTTCCACCAGGGGGCGGAGATGAGCAAGGAGCAGTCTCTCCAGGGACTTCATCAAGTGGGACGTCAAGGCCACCGGTCTGAAGCTGTTCAGGTCTTTGGGGTGGGAAGTTTTTGGTACAGGTACCACACAAGATGTTTTCCACAGCTGTGGTACCCCCCCCAGTTTCAGGCTCATGTTGAAGATATACGTCACAATCCCACACAGCTGGTCTGCACAGGACTTGAGGAGCTTTGCGCTGATGCCGTCCGGTCCCGACGCCTTCCTCGCCTTGATCTTCCTCAGCTCCGTCCTCACCTGGGTCTTGGTCAGGGTCAGGATGGGGGGCTGTGTGTTGGGAGTGGGGGGGGGGTGTCGGTGGAGTGGGGAGTGGGCAGCAGGACTTGATTTCTTAGTGGCAGCAGTGGTTGTTGTGCAGACAGGGGGGAGGGCGGTTGGTCAAATCTATTGAAAAACAGATTCAGGTTGTTCGCCCACTCCCTGCCCCCCGTGGCCTGGGGGGAGGTATTCTGGAGCCCCGAGATGGTTTTGAGGTTTCTCCAGACCCCGCTGATGTCGCTCTGTTGCAGCTTGTCCTCCATCTTCTTCCTGAAGCTGTCCTTGCCTTCTCTGATCTTTCTCCTCAGCTCCCTCTGTACGGACTTCAGCATCTCTCTGTTCCCCGACCTGAAGATCCTCTTCTTCTCTCTCAGAAGTGTTTTTATCTCAGGGTTGATCCAGGGTTTGTTGTTTGAGTGACGCCGTATGGTCTTGGTGGGAACGGATTTGTCCACACAGAAGCTGAGGTAGCCCGTGAAGGTGTGAATGAGGCCATCGATGTCCTCACCATGTGGATCGCAGAGCTGCTTCCAGGCAGTGGCTTCAAAACAGTCCTTTAGAGTGTCCATTGTCTCCTCAGACCATAACTCCACAGTGTGCATGGCCGGAGGTTGTCTGTGCACTAGGGGTTTGTACACCGGTCGGAGATGAACCAAGTTGTGATCCGATCTCCCAAGTGGGGGGAGTTGTGATGAGGTGTACGCCTCCTTAGTGTTTGCGTAGAACAAATCCAGTGTTTTATTGTCTCTAGTGTGGCATGTGACATACTGGGTGAAAGTGGGCAGAATGGGAGACAGTGAAACGTGGTTGAAATCGCCTGAGATGAGGAGAAGAGCATCTGGGTGTTCTGTCTGCAGCCTGCTGGTAACTGAATGGATGACGTCACGCGCTGTCCCAGCGTTCGCCGTCGGATTTGCATAAACAACAATGCAGATCACGTGTGAGTGTTCTCTCGGGAGATATGTAGGCCTCATGCTAACAGCTAGCAACTCAATGTCTTTGCTGCAGTGTCGTTGTTTAACAGTGATATGTCCCGGTCTACACCAGTTGTTGTTAACATACATTATCACTCCACCGCCCCTAGTTTTGCCACTCTCTGGTGTTCGGTCAGCTCGTATCATGTGAAAACCCTCCAGCTCAATGTTAGCATCTGCTGCTAGTTCAGTTAGCCACGTCTCAGTAAACAAAAGGAGAGAGCACTCCCGGTAAGTGCTATCATAACGGGAGATAGCCGCTAGCTCATCTAACTTTCCCAGTATCGACCGTACATTTCCCATGACAACAGATGGAAGGGAGGGTCTGTACCTTATATTTTTTGTCCTCCGCCTTACTCCAGCCCGGCAGCCGCGGCGTTTTCGCCTCAGTTCTCTCGGTATGTCGAGTTTTTCCAGTGGGACCGGGTGGCGGTTAAATGCTAGCAGCTCTTCCCTGTTGTATCGAATCCTGCTATAAACAGTGGCTCCGTCCACCGGCTCAGGAGACATTTGGGACGATCTGTGTGTCCGTGATATAAGTGGGGTGAAAAAAAAAGTGATCAAAAGAGAGAGGAAGGGAAAAAAACTCGGAATCGAGCCGCTGTTGCAAAAGGCAGCCGACTGGTGTGGCGCCGAGAGAAGATAACAATATGAAAAATGAATAAAAATCATGAACATTAACACTTGAAAGAAATGCTAATAAAATGATTATAAAATAGAACAATGAGCAAAGTAAATAAAAATAAAACGATTTATTTTTCAATTATAATAAAAATGATTAAGACTTAAAATGAATGCCAAATTAATGCAATTTCTTAATTTGGTGAAGATTCTCAACTGGATTTAAGTATTTTTTACTTCTGAAATGTTTCACTATTCATCCAAATTCTACGGAAATACCAAGCAGCATATACATGTGTAATTTTTTCACAATGCAATGTTTTGTTTTTTAAATTTATTATTCATTTATTTTATTTTAACACTATTATTTTACAAATTCACAAACTTTTTTCATCAAGATGGAGGCACGTGTGAACGCAGCAGCTGGACACTCTGGACTACTGCATTCGTTTTTGTGTCTTTTCTGCCTTTTTCTTTGCTCCTTCTGTGATGGACTAATTACCTACAATTACCAGAAACTTACCTCCGACATCTCCCGTGCTCATTCCAGTAATTTCCACCACATCCCTGAAGAGATTGCTGGACCTTCGAGCACGCCGTGGTTCGTTATGGCCTACAAACAGCGTAGATGACGGGAGAGGAAGCAGAAATGAGGCTGCAGGGCTGGCCTTTGTGCTCAGCTGCGCAAACTTCGCTCCAAACCACCGTTACCTTCAATTTTCCTCACCAACGCCAGATCTTTCGTCAAAAAAAATGGACAAGCTGCGCACAGAGATCGCCCATAATAGCTACATCCGGGCCTGCTGTATTCTGATTGTGACCGAGTCATGGCTGAATGAACACATTCCGGCTACCACTGTGGAATTACCTGGCTGAATGATACACTGTTCAGAATGCAACACTGATTCTGGTCGGGATGGGGGGGGGTGTCTGGGCTTACGTGCTTCACACGACGTAATAACAGCAGAATAATTCATTCATTTTATCTCCCCCGCGAGCTAACGGCAGTAATTCTAACAGCTGTTTTTATTATGTCCATAACTCACACACTTAAGAATCAGGCTGGAGGTGCAGTAGAACGTAACTTTTGTGGTGGAAATTTACTGTCTATGCATCAATCTACTGTTCATGCATTAATCTGTTGAGTAACAAGGGATCATACGTTTTATAAGTGTGTCCCAATATATGAATTGTGTGTGTGTGCTTCAACATATGAATTGTTCTTGTATCCATATATGAACTATTTTTATACACTGCCCATTGTAACCATATTGGGGGGGGGGGGGGGTAAACTGCATCGTGTCTGGAGTTCTATCCTCCTCTTCTGTGCCTGTGTCTTATCAAACATTCCAAAGACTTAACTGAAGGTCATAAAAAGGCTGTGCTTTTCTCTCTGGAGGAGAGAGCTGACTTTTTTTTCCCCCTGCTCTCACTCCTCTCATTGCTGGCAGCAATAAAGGCTATTTAACCTGCAGATCCGTCTGATTATTTATTCCAGGACCTTAAAGGTGTTTAGATAAAATTCGGTTACATCACTGGTGTCAGAAGTGGGATTATTGATCAGCGATTTCCAGCAGCTGACGTGGATTGATCACCCCGAACGGAGTTCAGCTCTTTCCGCCTTCCAGGCGATGAGAGCGCGTCGCATGATGGGGTTGTGACACATGATCCCGAATAACCATCTCAAACCTCCAGATTATAGTAAGTAGATCTTAAATTTTATGTTTTATAAGACTATTGATAGAATATCAATCGTGCAACTCACCAACATAGGCAGATATCTGTGAAAATTTTGGAGTTCAGTGGGATGATCTCATGGCAGGAATTGAACTGAAGACAGTGTACAGTAACTGTCATAGACAGTTTTGGGGACATAGTCTTGAATTGCACAGTGAGATGCATTGGGGAACACCTGGAGACGCCTGGGGTGACCAGCAGTCAAGATAAGGATGCACTAGCAGGTACTTAAGATGTTTTGTAGTGACTGGCGGTCGTACTGGTCGAAATGGGGTCTTGCAAGGCCAAGCCCAGACAGGATCCGTCCGGCGTGGCGGGACCAAAAGTGAAATACATGACTGATAACTATGGTCCTGAGAGTGTTGAGTTTTTGGAAAAATGGATCTGCAGGGCTGAATTTCCTCTTGGGGGGTCATTCTCTGTTGAGGTTATGACCACCTTGAGGGATAAAATAAATGGTGAAATTCAGAAAGTACAATAAGAAAGACCGAGAAAAGCTGACGCAGTTACAATTAGAAAAGAGCGCGGTCGAGATGTGGCTGGCGGAGGCAAAGACACGTAGGATTAAGCAACAACAGAATAGGAGGGAGAATGAACGGAGGAAGAAAGACAGACAAAATACACACACCGCACAAAAACAATTATTACACTCTGCTGGGGACCCTGTACCCCCACCCTACGAACGTGATGACCCATTCCACCCCAACCCCACCCTATTAACCCTTTCACTGCCACATTGTATCCAGCCCTGCCTGGCCCATTTACGCTGAATAAGGACGATGACTCATGCCCTTTCCCACCACCTACTGATGAGGACATGCCACCTCTTGAAGGGGCAACAGGCGGGAAAGAAAGGAAGCAACGTCTTACAGAGGCAGACACCCTGTAAGGCTCAATTCATGATGACCGACCAAAGATGTCACACCAACACCCATCTGCACCTTTAAAATAAGAAAATGACCAAGAGCCACCCCAAACCTTGCCAATGGTGGAGGTCATGGGACCAGCGGGGCCACAAGTTGTCTTTCGGCCTTGGGCACAAGAAGACATACCCAAGTTCACTGCCACTCTACCACAGCTAGAGAACGATCCCATGTATTTCTGTGAGCAGCTGCTGATGTTTTGTCAAACTTATCACCCTAACCCTACCTTCTTTGAATTAAGGAGGGCGATGGCACAGAAATGCACTCCTACCAACATGGCCAAGCTAATGCCAGTATTTACAGAGGATGTCATGCCCGACAACAGAGACTGGGGAACAGAACGAGAAGAACATAAAGAATACAAATGGGCTTTAGACAAACTGGTCACAGTGATCCATGAACAGTGCAGGAAAACTTCAAACCTCACTAAGGTGGCCGAGTGCGAACAGAGAGACGACGAGACACCGGGGGATTATTTTCACTGGCTAAGGAAGGTATTTAACGGAGCTGCGGGAATTCCCCCACCAGAGAATGAGGATTACATTGAGGACAACGGCGCATACGGCACACATCTCAATATGTGGTTTATGGCATGGCTGCTGCCCAGTTTAGCAGCAGACGTCAAGCAGACCTGCATTGGGTGGGAAAAGGTGAGCTGCGCAGAAGTGCTTCGTCATGCTGAACATCATCACTGCAAACATGAGTCCATCCCCAAAAGGAAGACCAAGGCTAAAGAGGACAATCTGGAAAAGGCACTACTTACCATGGCGCAGTGGGTACCTGCTCCACCTCAACAACCCGCCACTGCCTTTGGCCCCAACCAGTGCCGTAACTGTGGCCAAGACAGACACTGGATGCAACAGTGCCCACAACTGTCAACCTGCAGCTACTGCAAACAAGATGGACACTGGATCACAGCCTGCCCCGTGAGACCAAGGTCTGGTCCACTAGGATGTGGAAGAGGAAGAGGCAACTTTCAGCGGAGCAACCGTGGATCATGGCCCCGACAAAACCCTGGCCAGCCATCTCAACCTCTCCCCCCGCCACAACCACCATCACAATTCCAGCCCCAACAGCAGCAGCAATGACGCCAGGCAGATAAGACTGGAACATGTGCGCTCTTTCTACCTTCACCCCCAGCAGACGCCGCACATGTGCTTGCCAATAAAAATCACGCTACAGCCATACACACACCCCATACTGAAAACATGCCGGCCATATTCTACTTCTCACTTCAGAAATTTACCAATCCTCATGTTAAAGTTTCAGGGAAGATGATAGATTTTATGGTAGACTCTGGTGCCACAAATTCAGCATTGTCCTCAGCCTCTGGATTAAAACCTCCCCTTACCTCTCGCTCCCTCACATCACAAGTGGCAAGTGGAGGTTTCACACATGAGTTTTTCACTGAACCACTGTCATGCACAGTGGATGGGAAAACATTCACTCAACTTCCTATTTTCACCTCAGTGCCCTTTCAGCTTGTTAGGCAGAGACCTGATGTGCAGTTTGTTACTCTCACTCTCCTGCACACCACAGGGAACCAAAATTGACACTCCCAACTCAATCTTTGCCAAAATTCCATCTCTGCTGTACATTTATGAGTGGGCACTGACAGATGAAGGACAAAGCTTCCATTTGGTTGAAATGGGAAAGAAACTCTCGCCACAGTGTCCATGTCACCACACAGGACACATTGCACATCACATCTCTCACAGGGCCCTGACACAGAATATGAAAATCAATGGTTACAAGTGAAAGCTACTCCACTGCAAACCACACACGTTGTGTGGGCAGCAGATTTCAGTTTCCTACTGATCGCACTCACACCTTGCCTGTCTACTGTGTTCTCAGTTCCACACAGCCACCCACATGTTTCACTCACAAAAGCTCCCTCCTCAGCGTGGCGCGATAAGGGTGCACGGGCCCTTGTTGGTCATCGTGCTGATGACTGGGTTTCATCTGCACCACTACACAATATCGGCCTCAGTACGGTTTCATTTTCCCCCTCTCTGCAGATGCATCGTGCAGAGTACGCGGTTTCACTTTCCTGTGAGCATTTCATCCAAACTTTGAACGATAACAGGCGATACAGATGGATGAAACCTGTTATCATGCCCTCTGTACAGAGTCAGGAAGACTACATGCTCTCACGTGCTCCACCATCTCTGTGGGCTATGCACAAATAGGACGTGGGGCTTATAAAAAACTGCCCTCTGGTGGTTATTACCCCAAAGTCTGATTTCAGACCCAAATGCATGCAGTACCCACTCAGGTCTGAGGCATGTGATGGCATCAATCCTGTCTTTGAATCACTTTTAAAAGAAAGGATTATTGTTCCCACACCAAATTCCCTAGTCTGTACGCCAATTTTTCCCCGTAAAAAAGATCAGAGATGAGGGCCAACCTGCTGAATGGCATTTTGTTCAAGCCCTCCAGGCTGTCAACGCTGCCCTTGTTCAGCGTCCCCATGTCGTCCCCAACCCACACCATTCTGACTCAAATTCCTCCAAATTCAACCTACTTTACAGTGGTGGATTTGTCAAACGCGTTTTTCAGCGTCCCCAGTCACAGCGTCACAGTTTTGGTTCACAATCCAATTCAATGGGGCTCTTTACATGTTCACCAGATTGGCCCAGGGCTACTGTGAAAGTCCAACCATCTATAACGTGGCTTTCAAGAGCTCTTTGAGCTCTCTTCAACTGTCAGAAGGCTCTGTCTTGATTCAGTATGTCGACGACCGATTGTTGTGCATGCAAAATGAAGCACAATGCCAAGCAGATTCTTTGAAGCTTTTGTGTCACTTTGCTGCAGAAGGCCACAAGGCTTCAAAGCCAAAATTGCAATTTTGCAAAACAATGGTCACATTTTTGGGCCACCAAATCTCTAATCAGGGCAAATATCTCTCTCCAAAGCGTGCACAAGCAATCTGTCATATGGACAAGCCTAAAACTAAGAAAGAACTTCTCTCCTTTCTTGGCATGGCATCATATTGCCGTTCTTTCATTCCTGATTTTTCATGCATTGAGAGACCAATGCGT
This sequence comes from Pholidichthys leucotaenia, assembly GCA_020510985.1. Classification (NCBI taxonomy): domain Eukaryota; kingdom Metazoa; phylum Chordata; class Actinopteri; order Cichliformes; family Pholidichthyidae; genus Pholidichthys; species Pholidichthys leucotaenia. The sequence continues at coordinate 92,334,287 of CM035841.1, forward strand.
GACATCATTCCATCAAAGGGTCCCTCACACTTCCCTCTTGAGTGGACACCTGCTGCTAATGACTCCTTTCAAAACATGAAGAAAGCTCTTTTGGCTCCTCCAACACTTTCACTTCCTGATCCACCTAAAACTTTTGTTCAGTATGTTGATGAGAAATCCGGATGCATGACCTCCGTTCTCCTGCAGCCCCATGGTGACAGACTTCGCCCTGTTGCGTATTACTCCTCCAAGTTGGACGCTGTTGCGGCAGGACTCCCTTTCTGTCTCTGTGCAGTGGCTGCGGCAGAGCACGCTGTAGTGGCATCCCATGACATTGTTCTGTATTCTCCGCTCACTCTCTATGTTCCTCATGCTGTTGCACTGCTTCTGAATGAGCAGAAGTAGTCACACCTCTCCCACACAAGGTGGCTTAGATATCATTCTACCTTCCTTGAATCGCCAAACCTTACTGTCAAACGCTGTGCACAGTCAGTTAACCCAGCCACCAATCTCCCCCCACCTTCTTGTGATGATGACACAGACTATGACCATGACTGTTGGTCCTTGTTGGACTTTGTCACCTCTCCCAGACCTGACCTCTCTGACACTCCATTGCCAAATCCAGACCTTGTCCTGTATGTTGACCCCTCTGTAGGCCACAATAAAGTGGGCTGGGCAGTACGTGAGGACCACTGTATGTTGCTTTCTGGCTCCTTGTCATCTCATCTTTCTGCACAAGCTGCAGAGCTTGTTGCCTTGGCGGAAGCCTGCACCTATCCAGCAGGCCAGTCTGTTACCATTTACACTGACTCACGCTACGCCTTTGGGGTAGTTCATGATTTTGGTGCACTGTGGTGTGAACGGAACTTTCTCACGTCCGCAGTTTCACCCATAAAGAACTCCTCTTATGTACTCCTGCTTTCTTGATGCCATCCTCCTTCCTTCTTCTGTGGCAGTGTGCAAATGCATGGCCCACACTTACTCTTCTGACCCTGTTTCTCAGGCCAATGCTCGTGCTGACGTGGCAGCTAAGGCTGCAGCTCTCACTCTCTCTCTCTGCCATCCATGGTCCCCCTCCCTCTTCTTCCCCTTCCCCTCCTGTCCCCTCTTCACTAACACCCATTGCTTCCCTCATTTCTATGCAATCTCTTTCATCTCCACAGGCACGTCAGAAGTGGACCAACAAAGGCTGTCACACAGACCACGCTGGTGTGTGGCGGGGTCCGAATGCCCTTCCCTGTTTATCGGCTAATTTTTTTATTTTGCTAAACTGACACATGGGAGAGACCATGTGTCAAGAGAAGGGATGATACAACCACTGCATGCCAATTGGTTCACTACTGGTTTCACTGTTTATGCTGACAATTTTTGCAAAAAGTGTCTAATCTGTGCCACTAACAGTGCCCACAGAGTTTCCAAACAGGTTCCAGCGGCACACCCACCCCCTGCATGACCGTTCCAACACCTCATGATGGATTTTATTGAATTAACCCCTTGACGTCTGTTGTCACGAATTCGCATCAAACCACTTCCGCTCCAAATGCAACCAAAATACCATCTGTATTCCTCCACTTCCGGTTGGAGCACTTCCAACACATACCTAGGAACCTTTTTGCAAGCATTAGTTTCTCGTAGGAACGGTCAGAGACGGAGCACCATCCATTTCCTGATTGCTAGGGTTAGGGTTGTAGTTTGGCAGTCATGAGAGTTGAAAATACTGAAAATAACTTCGTTGCATAAATAAAAGATTCTTCATACTTGAGATGGGAACAGGTGCTTTTTTTACCATTTTTTTTTTTACCATCGATGCCTGTTTTCGCTAATTTGCATCATACCTAAAATTATATCCATTTTATGTGCTATAGTCAAATTAACTTTCTCAACTCTATTTAGCATCTACTTGAAAGCAAAAACACAAGTGAATTTTTTTTTTTTTTCACAATTGGAAATAAATTCAGGCGTTAAGGGGTTAAATCCAGCTGAGGGCAAAAAGTACTGTTTGGTAATGGTAGACACGTGGTCCAAATGGGTAGAAGCCTTCCCAGCTAAACATGCAACAAGCACCGTTGTGGCTAGGGCGTTATTGTCAGAAATCATTCCCAGATGGGGAATACCAAAGAAAATTTCCAGTGATAATACTAAACATTTTGTAAACAAAGCATTGACTGACCTGAGTGGCACATTGGGAATTAACATGAGAAAACATTGTGCCTACCACCTGCAATCAGGTGGTGCTGTTGAGCGTGAAAATGGCACCCTAAAGAACAAGCTCGCCAAACTGGAGGATGAGACTGGCCTACCCTGGACAAAATGTCTGCCGCTGGCACTCACATAGAAAGCACTGTAGACATTTTCATTGTTATGCAGATGACACACAATTATACCTGTCAATGAAGCCAGATGATGGTAATCAATTAGCCAAGTTAGAAGCCTGTCTTAAGGAAATCAAAGCTTGGATGACTTGTAATTTCCTGCTATTAAATTCAGATAAGACTGAAGTCATTCTTGTTGGTCCAAAAAACCTTAGAAATACCTTTCCAAATCAAACTTTCAGTTTGGATGCGGTTACTCTTTCTCTTAATAGCTCTGTGAGGAACCTTGGAATTATTTTTGATCAAGATCTGTCCTTCAATTCACATATTAAATTTGTTTCTAAGACTGCCTTCTATCATTTGCGTAATATTGCCAAGATTAGGAGCATCTTGTCTCAGAGTGATGCTGAGAAACTGATGCATGCTTTTGTTAGCTCGAGATTAAATTATTGTAATTCTTTATTATCAGGCTGTCCTAAAACATCTTTAAAAAGTCTTCAGCTGATCCAAAATGCTGCAGCAAGAGTTTTAACAGGTATTAGAAAGAGAGATCATATCTCTCCGGTTCTGGCCTCCCTTCATTGGCTTCCCATAGAGTTTAGAATTAAGTTTAAAATCCTTCTTCTTACTTACAAAGCTCTAAACAATCAGGCTCCTTTTTATTTAAAAGATCTGATACTACCGTATTATTCTAACAGAGCACTACGCTCCCAAAATGCAGGATTACTTGTAATACCTAGAATCTCCAAAAGTACAATGGCAGGCAGAGCCTTCAGTTATCAAGCTCCTCTCCTGTGGAACCAGCTACCAATCTGGATTCGGGAGTCAGACTCGATCTCTGTTTTTAAGAATAGGGCTAAAACCTACCTTTTTGATATAGCCTACAATTAGGGAGGGATCATGTGTTTCTGAACCCTCCCTTAGTTATGCTGCTAATAGGTTTAGTCAGCCGGGGGACCTCCAGTAATACACTGGGCCTCACTCCTTTCCTCACTCTCAATGAAATATTTTTTTTGCTGGTCATTAACATCTGTTTGTTCTCTCCCATAGATTGAGTCCCCATCGTGCTGTTTGCTCTCTACATGTCTGTTCTTTTCATCTTCTCTATCCCCTCACCCCCCAGCCAGTCGCAGCAGATGACTGCCCCTCCCTGAGCCTGGTTCTGCTGGAGGTTTCTTCCTGTTAAAAGGGAGTTTTTCCTCTCCACCGTCGCCAAGTGTTTGCTCACAGGGGATCGCCTGATTGCTGGGGTCTTTCTGCAACTGTGGGGGTTCCCCCTACAGTTGATAATGCTATGAGATGACTGTTGTTGTGAAATGGCGCTATATAAATGCGCTTCAACATGTGAATTGTTCTTGTATCCATATATGAACTGTTTTTATACACTGCCCATTGTAACCATATTGGGGAGGGGGTAAACTGCATAGTGTGTCTGAGTTCTATCCTCTTCTGTGCCTGTGTCTTATCAAACATTCCAAAGACTTCACTGAAGGTCATAAAAAGGCTGTGCTTTTCTCTCTGGAGGAGAGAGGTGACTTTTTTTTTCCCCCTGCTCTCACTCCTCTCATTGCTGGCAGCAATAAAAGGCTATTTAACCTGCAGATCCGTCTGATTATTTATTCCAGGACCTTAAAGGTGTTTAGAAAAAATTTGGTTACACTTTATTATATAAACCACAATAACACAGGTGGTCCGTACAGGCAGATGGTCGACGTTGAAAGAGACAGAGTCTCTTCCGTGTCTGCCCTTAATACTCCAGGGTGACAGCGGAACCGGAAAGGCGAAGCCCTTACCCTAGTACACCCAGAATCATATTTAATACACTACATTCTCCCCCGTAGAAAATCCAAAACACACAAATTAGGCCCTCCCAAAATTTATAACCAGACACACACTAATAATAACAGAAAATAGGCCTATCCATGCGCACAACACAACTAAACTTGAGGGGATCAGGTAGACTACCAACCCACCTCTACACGGCTAGGCAGATTATTCTGCCACCTTCATTACCATATAGTCCATCAAACAAAACAGCCGTGTTCCTAAAACTAAAAAATCCCAGAACCATAGTATATACACAACCAAACTTTTCTATTTCACAACAACAGTCAATACGTACATTTACATACTGTTGTCAGCCCCCACCCCAACACACCCACCCCACAACCTGGGCATTTCACAAATTCACATGCACCTAAATGCAACCAAACACACAGTGTTGAGGGCTTTTTTTGACAAAACAGAGCAATAATACAACAAGTACATGTAAAACATTAACCATGTGACTTTGGGCAATCAAACATACTAACATCTCAACCATCATGTTAATAAGCCACCCTATTATCACCATACAGTTCCGATGGACAGACCATCCACTGGATTTCTGTCTGGCGGATCCCGCCCAGAGCGCCTTTGCCTCTTTATCTCTGGGGATGAACTATGTCGGCATTGCTTCCTGTCAATGCACTGCAGCTTGTTTGGGTCTCTCCATGAGTCACTGGACAGCCTGAGATAGCGTCCACCCAGGCAGCCACCACCCGCAGCCGCCCCTGTTCATCCTGTTGTTTCCTCTTTTCATGGACCCCCTCAGCCGAGCCTCCCCCCTGGGCCGGACCTCGTCATTGGCCCACAGAGGCACTCGACTCGGCTTCAAATGTCCACAACGTTTCAACCGGGCTTCCTTTCCAGGCCAAATCACTCCACTGACCACATCCAAAGCCCTCCTCGGCCTCCAGTGTTGCTGGTTGGTGCATCATTTTACCACGCCAGCCGGTCCTGCCCCACTCTCTTTCATTTGAAAAGCCGGCAAAGCCACTGTAGCTCCTTGCTTCTCAGTATCACCAGGCTGAACTCCGGAAGCAGAGGGGCTATCGTTCTGGCTCCATCCACCGTCATGGGTGTCCCAACATCCAGCTTCCATATCCAGGGCAACTTGGACACTGGCACCAGAACCCTCCCGTGATGGCACTTTACGGCACTGGTCCTGGTCATCTCCCAGAATAGGCCAGTCGCCGTCCCAAACTGTATCGTTGTCCACATACGGAACTGGTCGGTCCCACAAACTACAGCCCAACCACTCCTCTCCGATGCTGCTGGTGATCGTGAATCCCAGGCCGTAGAACATATCACATCCCATTATGTTCGACCCATTGGCAGTCACCATGAATTGGACGTTAGACATCATTGCCGACTTGTACTTCTCCGTCAACTCCAGCAAACCCACGATGACAAACCTGTTTCCTCCATAACCAAAGTATGCCATCGATAGTCTTCTCATATGGTAATGTGGGAACAAACTCCTCACAGTGGGCAAATTCAACACAGAAGCTGCTGCTCCCGTGTCCACTAACAATGGCACTTCCACGCCGTCCAGCAATAAATCCGCCCATCTGTGCTCGGGGAGACGGTATGAACAACCATAGGAGTCGCAGCAGGGGAATCCGCTCCACGTCGTTGGGTCCCCTCGTTCAAAATTTTTTGCAGGCCCAGGCAAAATGATGCAGGAGACCACACTTGCCACAGCGTTTGCCTTTTGCCGGACACTCTATCGTCTTGTACCAGTGCCTGGTGGACCCACTGCCATAATACCTTGGCGTACCCGGGGTGAACCTAATTTTTATAGTGGCAGCATATTCTTCATCATCCACGCTGTCCTTGCTATCCGGGTCAACAGCCAGCGCCTTTGAACGTGGTTCGGTATGCCCCAACGTGGTTCTCTCACCGAGGTCCTTGGATAGTCTTTAAGCTGTGCTCTCTCGACTGCCGTGACTAACGTCAGTTCACCAGAGTACGTTAGGAGCCTTTACCGTGCTGCAGAACAAAGTGTGTGCTCCACCAATTGATCACGGACCATTTCTTCCTCTAAAGCTCCAAACTGGCACGACCCTGCCAGCTGACACAGGTCTGCGATGTATCGCTGCACCGATTCTCCAGTCTGCTGGTGGCGCTTCCAAAACTGAATCCTCCGGACTATGACGTTTTCCGGACCACGAAAATAGCGCGCCATTAGCCCAACCACGTCGTGAAAACTATCGCTCTCTTTCAGTGTGCTGAGAATCCATTGTCTCTCCATGCCAAGATTATGAACCAAAATAGCTCTCGCACGCCGTTTCTCTAATTCATTGAGGTTCAGGGCCACCAAGCAATTCTGAAAGGCCGCATACCACCTTGCCCAGGGAACAGGCGGCTCACCTGGGACCTCCAAAAATGGTCAAATAACAGAAACAGCTTTTTCCATACCTTTATTCTTGTTGCCAAATGTTATGTCCATAACTCGCACACTTAAGAATCAGGCACGACGTGCAGTAGAACGTCATTTTATTATATGAACCACAATAACACAGGTGCTCCGTACAGGCAGATGGTCAATGTTGAAAGAGACAATCTCTTCTGCGTCTGCCCTTTATACCCCAGGGTGATGGCGAAACCGGAAAGGAAGCACCGTTACCCCCAGTACACCCAGAGAACACCCAGTATCATATTTAATAAACTACAGTTTACATTTCTCCTGATGCTAACATTAGCTTAGCACTCAATCACCTCCAGTACATTGTCAGCAGGCCACAAAGAGACCACCCCGATGCAGTCCACATTATTGCAGGGGATTTTAACAAAGCATGCATAAAGACTGTAGTCCCCAAATTCTACCAGCATGTTAAGTGTCCCACAAGAGGGTAAAGGACACTGAATCATGATTATAGCAACATTAAGCATGCCTACAGAGCCACCCCCATCCCCCACCTTGGACAATCAGACCACCTCTCCTTGTTACTGATTCCTGCCTATACCCCCCTAAGGAAGAGTCCCCCCCCACCAAACAAACAATTAAAACCTGGCCTGAAAATGCTCTTCTCCAGCTATAAGACTGCTTTGCCTGCACTGATTGGAGCATCTTTGAACAGCAGGACCTGGATTCCTACACCGAATATGTCCTTTTCTACATCAAATGCTGTGTAGAAAATGTGACCGTGTGGTGGACACACATATGTGAACCTGTTTTGTAACTCACGTTTTAGATCAGAACAAAAGCAGAGCTTCCTTGGTGATTACAGGAAGCTGCAAGAATCTTAGCTTTGGTATGCAAGGCTTGAGACGGTGGGGGGTATAATTAAAGGATTAAAGAAGGGATGCAGGGGAGACAGTGGAAGTGATATCATGGAATGAGGATGCATTGTTACTTTCTTGATAATGCAACGTGGTCTGTGATACATGTGACCTGTGAACTGTAAGAGTCCTGATATTTAAGGACGAGAGTTTCCTGTGTGGCTCTCTTTTCTGCTTTGAGATGATGGTGATGTGAATAAAGCTGACTTGAGAGAGAACTCTGCCTCGTCATTCTCACATCTCCACACTGGTGACCCGAGACGTATCATGCAAGAGGAGAATTCCGCCGGGCCAGCCTCGTCAGGAGCCCCCAGCCAAGCGAATGCCGCTACAGTCCAGCTACCGGACTTCTGGCAGAACAATCCGCGCTCCTGGTTCAACGTGGTTGAGGCGCAGTTCAACCTCCGGGGGATATCGGTAGACGCCACAAAATTCTACCACGTAGTCGCAAAGCTGGACAACAACACGACCCAGCATGTGGAGAGCCTGATCGGCCAGCCGCCGGACAGCGACAAATACGGCGCGTTGAAGGCTGCACTCATCCAGCAATTCACCCCCTTGGCGGAGGAGCAAGCAGAGAGCCTCCTGGCGCTGACAGAGTTGGAAAATGACATGCCCGCGAACCTGATGGAGAAGTTGTTGAGGTTGAAAGACTCTGACGACGATCACTTCATTTTCACCCACCTTTTCCTCAGGACTCTACCGTCAGCAGTGAGAGCGACCCTGGCCAGTTCGCCACTGTTGGCCCAACGGGACTACCGCGCGCTGGGCCGAGAGGCGCAGCGGATTGTCAACGCCACCAAGCGGCGCGCAGCCAAGGCCGCTGCAGCGGAACTCGGCGCAACGACCGGAGACGACAGGGGGCCAGAGGCAGTGGTACCAGACTCACCGACGACGACGGCGGCAGGGGCCAGGGAACGTGGATCGGACATCCTTTGTTTCTACCATCTCCGTTTCGCAGGGAGGGCACGCAAATGTGTACCACCGTGCCAGTTCAGGCGTTTGGGAAACGCCAAGACCGGGGGTCGGTAGCAGCCGCGGCCCTCGGGGAGGAGAACAAGCTGCTCTACTTGTCGGACGCACGCTCGGGGAGGCAGGTCCTCGCTGACACAGGCTCCCAGTTGAGTTTCATCACACCTTCCTACGCAGACAGACTAGCTGGTTCCGGAGGTCCCCGGGTGACAGTAGTGAACGGCTCAGAGATTAAGACCTTTGGTGAGAAGACTCTGCTTCTGTCTCTACACGGCCGTACATTTGAGTGGACTTTAGTTGTAGCAGCAGTAAATTTCAATATGTTGGGGGCTGATTTTTTGTGCTCACATGGTTTGTTGGTTGATCTCGCTAACAGGCGCCTGGTTAATGCATTTTCTTTTGATTCTATCCCCTGTACAGCGCGAGTGGCCCTGCCAACAGCACAAGCCAACGTCACAGCTGCAAGCGGTAAGTTCCACACACTGCTCACTCAGTTCCCAGCACTCACGGTCCCCACATTTTCGGCAACAGTCGCTAAACACGGGGTGGAGCATTTTATTACCACCACCGGACCGCCCGTTTTTGCAAAAGCTTGGCGCTTGGATGCAGCTAAGCTGGCCATAGCGCGCGAGGAGTTCGCCAACCTGGAGAGGTTGGGCATTATCAGGCGTTCAAACAGTCCGTGGGCTTCCCCGCTACACATGGTCCCGAAAGCTGACGGATCATGGCGACCTTGCGGGGATTTCCGCAGGTTAAACAACGCTACAGCGCACGACCGCTACCCAATCCCGCATATCCAGGATTTTTCAGTTCATTTGGCAGGGGCGGCGTTTTTTCTAAAATAGACTTGGTCCGCGGTTACCACCAAGTCCCAGTGCGCGCTGAGGACATACCCAAAACAGCGGTAATAACTCCATTTGGCCTATTCGAGTTTTTATGCATGCCATTCGGACTTAAAGGGGCTGCTCAGACGTTCCAACGCATGATGGACGCGGTGCTTTGCGATCTCCCTTTCGTGTTCGTCTACTTGGACGATATTTTAGTAGCCAGCGCGTCCGAAGACGAACACGAAAAACACCTGGCTACAGTTTTCCGAAGGTTGGGAGATCACGGGTTAATAATCAACCCAGCGAAGTGTCAGTTCGGGGTGGCGCAGATCGATTTTTTAAGACACCGCATCTCCCCCGAAGGAGCAGTTCCGCTTCCTGACAAAGTGCACGCGGTGGCAGATTTTCCCCGGCCACAGACGGTCAAGGCGTTGCCGGAGTTTTTGGGAATGGTGAATTTTTATAACCGTTTTCTCCCCCGCGCGGCGCAACTCATGCAGCCGCTGTATGCCGCGCTCAAAAAAAGAAACCCGCGGATAAGGTCGAGTGGTCCTCCGAGCGGGACCAAGCGTTCTCGGAGGTGAAAGCAGCCCTGGCAAAGGCTGCGTTGTTGGCACACCCAGACCCAACAGCCCGCATAGCGCTCACCACTGATGCGTCAGATGTGGCCTTAGGGGCGGTCGTGGAGCAACATGTAGCCGGGGTTTGGCAGCCCCTCGCATTTTTCAGCAGGACCTTGCGCGATAGCGAACGTAAATACAGCACGTTCGACAGGGAGCTGCTGGCTGTCCATTTGGCCATCCGCCACTTTCAGTTCTGGCTAGAAGGACGCTCTTTCACCGCATTCGTTGACCACAAACCGCTAACATTTGTGATGGCCAAGGTTTCTGAACCGTGGTCAGGCCGGCAGCAGAAACAGCTGGCCGCGATATCAGAGTTTACCACTGATATTCAGCATGTGGTGGGCAAACTCAATGTAGTGGCAGATTGCCTCTTGCGCGCCGTGGCGGCCCCAGTCAGCATAGGAGTAGATTACGCAGCCATGGCCGTGGAGCAGGTGGGTGGCGCGGATGTGCGCGCGCTTCAGTCTGGACCAACAGGGTTAAGGCTGGAGAGCAGGGTGCTGCAAGACGGTATGCCCCCCCTAATCTGCGATGTCTCCACTGGACGGCTGCGTCCAGTAGTACCGGCCGCCTGGCGCCGCCGCGTTTTTGACTCGGTTCATTCTTTGGCGCACCCTGGAGTGCACGCGTCGGTCAAAATGGTAGGAGAGAAATTTGTGTGGCGGAGCCTCCGCAAACAAGTTAAAGAGTTGGCAGCAGCCTGCACGGCGTGTCAACGAGCCAAAATACACAGGCACACGAGGGCTCCTTTGGAGCCGTTTCACATTCCGGCCAAGAGGTTCGATCACATTCATGTGGACCTCGTGGGCCCCCTCCCGCCGTCACAAGGGTGCACACACCTTCTGACAATGGTGGACCGCACCACGCGCTGGCCTGAAGTGGTCCCACTGGCATCAACCACGGCCGAGGAGGTGGCGCGCGTTTTTAACAGCTTGGGTGGCGCGTTTCGGCGTTCCGTCGGACATTACGTCCGACAGAAGCCCTCAATTTGTGTCTGAGCTTTGGTCGACAATGGCCCGCAGCCTGGGTGTCGCAATTCACCGCACAACCGCGTACAATCCGCAGGCTAACGGGTTATGCGAACGTTTTCATAGGTCATTGAAAGCAGCTCTCAGAGCGTCACTGACAGATACAAATTGGGTAGACAAGTTACTGTGGGTGTTATTGGGGTTGCGTTCTGCGCCTAAAGAGGACTTGGAAGCCTCCCCAGCGGAGCTCGTGTTTGCGCAGCCACTCCAGCTGCCTGGGGAGTTTCTCCCAGATAACCCTGCGCCAGATGCCTCCCCGTCTCGGTTGTTGCGGAGTAACATAGAATCAAGCACGCTGCCCGGCCCTGCGCACCACAGTTTTCCATGCGTTTTTGTGCCTAAAACCTTGAAGAACACAGAGTTTGTTTTTGTCAGACACGATACGCATCGAACCCCGCTGCGACCGCCTTATGACGGACCGTTCAGAGTGCTAGAAACAGGGGACAAGCAGTTTTTGCTAGATTTGGGGGGTAGGAAAGAGAAAGTTGGCATAAACAGACTCAAACCCGCTTTTGTGGTGGCAGATGAGCAAGTGCTGTTGGCGAGGGCCCCGCGGCGAGGTAGACTACCGCGGGGGGCTTCACAGAGTAATGTTTCCCCAGAACACCCACAGGTGCTGACAAAAGGTTTCCACCCCCAGATGGCAAACCCCCAGCGTGACAGCACCGCAGAGACGTTGAATCCCAGCTACAGCAGATACGGCAGGAGACTTAAGCCTAGACAGCATGTGGACTGATGTCTATTGATACTATCACGGCATACATGCACGGTGGCGCAGTGGTTTAGCACGGTGGCAGCACAGTTTTACCCTCGGCCGGGGGACCGCGGGGATCATGAGATCATGGGTTCGATCCCAGCCCCCGACCAACAGTGAGCTGTGTGGAGTTTGCATGTTCTCCCCGTGTTGCGCGGGTTTACTCCGGGATTTCTCCGGTTTCCTCCCGCACACCAAAAACATGTAGGTTTAGGGCGCTCGCGCACGCAGCGACCAGCAGCCGGTGGCTTGTCACCAGACTGCAAACCAAGTCTACCTACGGGTACAAATAAGTAACAAAAAAAAAAAAAAATGCATGTTGTTATTCTCTTGTTTGTTCTAAAATGTTGGGGGGGGGCTTTGTGTGGTGGACACACATATGTGAACCTGTTTTGTGACTCACATTTTAGATCAGAACAAAAGCAGAGCTTCCTTGGTGATTACAGGAAGCTGCAAGAATCTTAGCTTTGGTATGCAAGGCTTGAGACGGTGGGGGGTATAATTAAAGGATTAAAGAAGGGATGCAGGGGAGACAGTGGAAGTGATATCATGGAGTGAGGATGCATTGTTACCTTCTTGATAATGCAACGTGGTCTGTGATACATGTGACCTGTGAACTGTAAGAGTCCTGATATTTAAGGACGAGAGTTTCCTGTGTGGCCCTCTTTTCTGCTTTGAGATGATGATGTGAATAAAGCTGACTTGAGAGAGAACTCTGCCTCGTCATTCTCACATCTCCACAACAGTCACCAGACACATCCGGGTATTTCCAAACCACAAACCCTGGATGACCAGTCAAGTCCAGGCTCTGATAAGAGCCCGCAACTCTTGGGTTGGGCTGCACGGTGGCGCAGTGGTTAGCACTGTGGCAGCACAGTTTTACCCTCGGCCGGGGGATCACAGGGACCGTGAGATCGTGGGTTCGATCCCTACCCCCGGCCAACAGTGATCTGTGTGGAGTTTGCATGTTCTCCCCGTGTTTGCGTGGGTTTACTCTGGGATTTCTCCGGTTTCCTCCCACATGCCAAAAACATGCAGGTTAGGGAGTTAAGGGGCACTTGCGCACGCAGCGACCGGCAGCTGGTGGTTTGTCACCAGACTGCAAAACAAATCTACCTACAGGTACAAAATAAGTAATAAAATAAAAAAAAAAAAAAACCTCAGCCTTGAGACAGAGGGACAGCTCTCTGTACAGTACTGCCAGAGCTAACCTGAGAAGAGGCATAAAACTCGCTAAAAATGCCAATAGGAGGAAGGTGGAGGGCTCCCTCACAGACAACAACCCCCAACAAATGTGGAGAGGCATCCAGGTTCTCACAAACTACAAAGGCCTGGGCCCCCCAACATCAGATAGTAACCTCACTCTGGCAGAGGAGCTTAACAGCTTCTTTGCCCGGTTTGAGCACACCTCCCCCCCAAACCCGTCACCCCTCTCTCCCCTCCCCTGCCATCTCTCTCTACAGTTGCATGAGGTGAGGAGGCAACTGAGAGCAGTGACCCCTCACAGAGCTGCTGGCCCAGACGGCATCCCAGAAGCAGTGGTCAAAGCATGTGCAGACCAGCTGGCAGAAGTTATTCAACCTCTCCCTGATGCACGCCACCGTCCCCTCCTGCCTCAAGGCCTCTACCATCATCCCCATTCCCAAAATGGCCACAAATGACAGCCTGAATGACTACAGACCCATAGCACTCACATCTGTAGTCATGAAATGTTTTGAGTGACTGGTGTCCCAGTACATCAGGGACCGTCTCCCCCCCCCCCCCCCTTCTTCAACCCACATCAGTTCGCCTACAGGGAGAAACAGTCTACGAAAGAAGCCATCGCCTCCACTCTCCACAGAGCGCTAAGCCACCCGGAGAACCCAATGAGCTACGTGAGGATACTCTTTGTGGACTACAGCTCAGCTTTTAACACCATCATCCCGGACATCCTGATCAACAAACTGCACCTCGTCCAGACACACTCCCCTCCCCCACCTGCTCCTGAATAAAGAACTTTCTCATCACAGTGGACTGAATATGACAGTGAGTGAGAGTGAGGGGATGATGAATGGAGGTGGTGATGGTGGGTCAGTTTTGTGCAGCGCTTTGCGTGTTGGGTGGCATCTCGGGGCGCCCGCGGTGGTCTGCTGATCAGTCACTCGAGTGAGCACCGGGGGTGGGGGTCTGCTTCTGTGGCCTGCGCCGGTGGTCTCCCCAGCCACTGACGGGCGCTAGTGCGCGTTCAGGCTCGCTCCATCTGCTTTGCAGCTGCCTTATGAGACAAGGGTGAATGAGGGGTGAGTTTGAATGGGAACAGAAGTGAGAGAGAATGGGTTGGTCCAGATGAGTGAGAGTGAGTTCGTGCAAGTGGGTGCGCATGAGAGCATGTGGGTGTGAAGGTGTGGGGAGGGGTGTATCTGCGAGTTGGGAGGTGCTGGATTAAGGGGGGGGGGGTAGTGCCTCTCGACAGTATGGGCTGCCCTGGGCGGGGGGACTTCTTTGGGCATGGGGTCCCCGGGGTGTGCGGCGGTGGCGCTGGGGGGGGCGCTGTGAGAGTGGCTGGAGGGCTTGCACCGGGGGGTGGCGTCATTAGCCTCCTGGTGCCTGGGGCTCGGGGGTGGGCGTTGGCCCAGCTGGGGGCTGGGGGGTGGGGGGTGAGCAGGTCTGGGGGTGTGGGCTCGCCGCGCCGGCTGCCGAGCAACCTGGACTCCCTTGATCGTCCCTCTGGGGGTGGATGTCTGGCTTTCCTGGGGCTTGCTGACCTCGGACGTTTGTACACTGTGGGGTTAGGAGGCACTGCCTTGCCTGCTTGGAGTTCCTGGGGGGAAAGCTGCTGCAACCGGCCCCCCGCTTCGTATGTTTCCTGACAAACCACTCACATGCACACACTTATTGTGCGTGCACTCTCATATATATGCACGCAGACGTATACGCACAAGTGTCTGTCCTCTAACAGATGCGGAAACCAGATTTGTGTTGAGACATCTTCGGTGGAAGAAGCAGTTTGTCTTTTGTTTGTTTTAGTTGTTGGTTTGTTTAGGTTTTTTTTTTTTGTTTTTTTTTAAATCTCTTCCCCTCCCTTTTCTTTCCCCCTCCACACACTTCCTTTCCCTCTTCCCCATCCTGTCAGGTCTTCTATGGGTAAAATAATTAAAATCAAGTATTAAAAGTTATTACAGGAGGAGTTTACAGCAATATGCAATACATAGATAGGTGCTGTATAAGCTCCTCTTGGCAAAGTAAATCTGTTTTGGCACAGTAAGGGTGACAGATCCCTGTTCTGCTTGCCTAGCTGCCTGACAGGACTTGGGGGGGTGGGGGGGGGGACCTTCTCGTCATCCGCCCACAAAGTCAGACTTGGTCCCCACCACTTCTCCACACTGTCCATCAGCACTGGATCCCCCCCAAAGTTGTGTGCTTAGCCCTCTACTGTACTCCCTGTACACCTTTGACTGTATTCCAACTCAATCAACCACCGTCATCGTGAAATATGTGGACGACACTACCTTGGTTGGGCTCATCACTAGCCATGTTTACATGGACACAAGTAACCAGATTAAAAATGCTTTATGTAAACATGCCAATCTGAATATTCTGACCCAATCATGCTCATTCGGATCAAAATTTAATTCCGATTGAGACGGGTGGGTTATGCCGATTGTTAATCCAAATGGTGCGCATGAAAACACTTATTCCCAAGGTTGGGCAGAAAATATGTATACTGCGCATGTCTGTACGTCAGCCACATGTCGATGTGATGTATTTCCGCCTTTACAGCAGCTAACAGAAGGTTTGAGTGCAAAAAGACCATTGGAAGTTTTATACAAACAAGCAGTTAAAGTTATGGATAAAAAACCTAGGCATTATCATCATTGTGCAATTTTTAAAAAATACGGTCTTTTAAATTGGGATAGTCTTCATACATTTGCAAATTTAAATTTGATTTATAAAGTACTGCATGATTTGGCTCCAGATCCTCTGGCAGAGTTCATCAGCCAAAGAAACAGCTCTGAGCGTGTCACTCGAGGCTCTGTCAGAGGTGACTGTTTCATTCCTCTGCGCAGGAGCACTTTCAGTAAGTCGGCCTGGTCAGTGAGGAGCGCTAGTGAGTGGAACACAGTACCTGAGGAGGTTAAACTGCTCACAGCATTCAAGACCTTCACAAAAAAATTGAAAATGTGGCTTATAAACACCTACAGCTGCCAACACTAAAAGATAAGTCTGCTGTGATGTTTGATGTTGTGTTTAAATGTACGGTTTATGTATATGTTATTTGTTACATTAGTGCCCTCTTAAATGTCTAACCATGTTTTTTTCTTGTAGATGCATTTTACTGCTTTTTTACATCTTGGCCAGGGGACTACAGATGAAAACTAGCCTTTTGGCTAATTCTGGCTTTTTTAACCATGTGTAATCATGTGTTTTATGAAATTGCATTGTCCCTTTTCAAATAAACTAAACTAAACAGAAGACATAGTGGGAGTAAAACAAAACTCATCTGTATCGTCTTGCTGTCTCCCTCTGTTCGTCATATGCATAAGTATGCACTTGTAGCTTCATTACGGAGACCAGCAGAAGTAAAAGTACAGTCTGAATAACAATACAGGTCCATTTCAAAAAGAGAAAGACACAAAGCGGGGCTTGTTTACACAGGAAGTTGCTTCTTCTTCTACTATTTTCTGAATGTTGAAATGTCGACGTGCGCATGTCAAAATGATTTAGTCCGTTCAAATGTGTGACACATGGAAATGCACATCCTAATCGGATCAGCTTTTTCAGGATCTGTGTAGACAGTAGTTCTGATCTGAACTGTAATCAGATTGAAGAAATTTTGACCATGTAACCGTGGCTACTGACAACGATGAAAAGGCATACAGGGCAGAGGTAGAGAATCTACTGCTATGGTGCCAAGCAAACAACCTGAAACTGAATGTTCAAAAAACCAAAGAACTCATTCTGGACTTCAGGAAGAACAGACAAGACCACACCCCCCTCCTCATTCATTCCCTGACCATGACTGACAGAGAGCAGTGACTTGAAACTCGCACGTATTTGAGAAGGAATCATGACCAAAATTACTGGACGGAACCACTAGTATCATATTTGATCCTTTGAAATAGCTTTGGATTCAAATTCACTACAGGTACCCTTTAAATCTGCTATTTTTTCTTAAAAAATATGTAATCTTGTTCTACAAAATTTGTTTTTGTTCTTCTCAATTTACATATTTTTTCATAAATTTGAAACATTTTCTAGTAAGTTTGATTGTTTTGTTTTTTGTTTTGTTTTTTTTTGTAAATTTTGAACCGTTTCTGGTAAACCTGCCAGAATGGAGAAAGCTCATTAGAAGCAGTTGAAGTGTTCTGAGTTATAAAAAAGAAAATGCATAATTTTGATACGAAAACAGCTAGGTTAATGCTTAACAGCGTTATGATACCTGTTATAAAGGCATTTTATGACAGAGCGGTGTGATGACGTAGCCGGCTGGTACCATCCTCACGTCGACCTACATCAGTGAGGAGTCGGCCATCTTATGGCCTCTTTTGCTGGGTCACTCTCATTAGGCACAGATAGGAGCTCAGTGCTCAGTCACATGTACTGTATTATTAACCTTTTCTGTTATAAAGTTCAGTTCCAGTACAGCTCACTCGTCCGTGGTCATTCCCAGGTTTGTGGATATAACAACACAGACAAGGAATGAGACAATATCTTGTCCTTTTGTGGCAGACATTGAGTGATTTACCACACATTCACATGTAGATTTAGGTTACTTCTATGTGAAGTACCTTACTCAGAGGAGATGCACATACCTGTTGTGATGGAGATGGCAGTGGACTGTTATCATGCACAATGACACCGCTGCAGACAGATGGCATTAACAGGAAACAGATGCCATATTGTAAACTGGGGACAGTTATGCATCTCATTGAACCTTTATGGAGTGATATGAACTCTGATTCCTTAGTAGAAATAATTGATGTGCTATACAATGTTATCACATGTGGACTCTGAATTTATGATATAATTATATGTGGGTTTCGTATTGTCAGGACGCCATTAGATTTTTGAGGGGAGTGTGGGAATGCAGAAATAGGCACTAATAGGCACGCCCCATTATTTTTCTTATTTTAGCTAAGAGTTTGTATAAAATGGATACGTTTGTAATTATTTCTGTTAGCTTTACAATTGATGCATTTGTCACAGTTTTTGTTCATTTTCCAGTACATACATTTAGTGTTCACTGGGCATATTTTAAGTAGTTACCTTTATTCATTGTTATGGCAGATGTAATTGCATTTTTATGCCAATAGGTGGCAGTAGTCAACTACAAGGGAGTGTCGAAGAAGAAAGGGCAGATGGCCCTTGGCGTGAATGGAAGCGAATGAACGGACCCAGTTGTGAAAAACGGACTGAATGAGTAATGTGTATGCTACACAATAAAAAAGAAACAACACACTGGGTTTCTTAACTCAAGTGTGCAACATTTGTATTTTTTTCCTCAAACTTGTGACTTTTTTTTGCAAATTTGCTGCTTTGTTCCACACAACTGTACATTTTTTCCTTGTAAATTTGTGACCGACGACTAAAATACTTATTGTAATCCCTTCAGTATTTACTTTCTCAACCTCTTTCCTTTCCTTGACCTTAGTTTGCCATTAAGGGATCAGGTCAAGTGGACCCCTGACCATGTGAGAACCCCAAGTGGACCCTGGGATCCAATCTGTACATGGACAAGTACATTTTCAATCCAATGATTTACAAACAGACTCATAATTTCCTAAAGCCTCATTCAGAACATTATAGTCCCACATACCTATTCTGTGGATTTTCATCTGGGAGCAGCCAGCCGTGACGAGCAGCAGCGGTGGAGAAGAAAAGTCTTTTGGAAGCAGAAACGGAGGAAAAACCTTCTCTGGATCAGCTGAGTTTGTCATCTTACATATTTTTTTTTACACTTGTTGGTGACCAGATCAAGTCTTTTTAGCAGTTTTACACACGCACACACACACTAAGGGCTGTCGCAATAACTGCAATTACGGCGGTATGGACACGCCTACCACGTTAGAAAACGACCAACCGCAACAACAGCGGTGTTCACTTTTTTTTGTGTGTGGCGATATCTCGTTCACTTATGTGCCCCTCTTGATTATTAAATAAATTGCTAAATGAAGTGTATTTTTTATTACCAACAGCATGTTTGCACCCGGTACTCTAGAAGCTTCCACAGCACATGGTGCTACCGCCGTTTGAGGCACTCTCTCCACACTGACTCCAGCAGTGGTGGAAGCGTTTGGACTCCTTAAATACTGGCGTTAACAGTGAGCACTGAAATGGCACAAAGCATGTCATTTCCTTCTGAGCGGAGTGTGTATGATCCTGACTGTGTATGAGCTCTGAGAGCAGCTTGTTTGAACGAGATTTTTCGGACAGCGGCAAAAATCACGGAGACAAGAACCATGCAGGGTCCTGTACGGAGACTGTCCTGCTTATAAGCTGAATGTTGCTGCAGTCTCCAGTCCACACACCCCTTAGTTACCACCACTGCTTTATGAAAATGATCTTTTTTTTTTAACAGAATCAGCAGTTCATGCCTGTATAGTAGTGATGGGATGATGATACCTCAAGGAGTGTATTGACACATTACCCAAACTGTGTTGGCACTGTGTTGGTCACTCAATAGTGACCTCTGCAGTAGTTCTAAAATCATTACAGGTAGACAAAATGAAAATAAGATGGAAAAGCTTACATGCTGCAAACCCAACATCAGCCTGTGAAATAATATTTAATCTTTATTTAATTGCTAGTCTTTTACTTAAAATATGATCTCATCATTGTATAATTTCATTTGTTCAATTTGTTTGCCGAGTTAAGTTGTTTATGAGAAGAGTTTAAAATTTGCTTAAAACCTTGTTTGTGTAAATGCTAAAATGAGTTGGTATGTAAAATATAGCAAATTTGTCTATAATAAAATTCAGAGTTAAAATTTTTAACTTATGTATGGAATTTTTTTTTACTTAAGTGTTCAATCATATGAAATAACAGACTAAAAATGGATTCATTCATACATTTTTATTGAGGAACAAAAGTTTTTGTAGTGTCTTTGCTCCAAGGCGATTTCTCTTCTTAGACAGCAGTTCCCCTGCCTTAGAAAAATCTCTTTCACAGGGTGCAGATGAAGATGGTGAGCATAAAAATTTAAGTGCGAGTTAATAAAGGTGTAGATATGTTTTCTGGTTATTTTTCTAATATTGTAACGGGTCTTGTGTTCTGGGTGTGTTGGTTTCAGCCAGGTAGCGTTGGACTTCAATTATGGAATCAGTTGTAGTATTCGAGTTCATCTTGTTCTCCTCAACCTCCATATCAAGAGGTTTCCAGAGATTGCGCCCTAACAAATATTTTAGAAATAATTTGTTAGTCATTAGTTTATTCTCACATGACAAACTGCAACAGAAATATACAAATAAACACACAAAAAAAATGTGTTTTCATACCTGAACTGGGTTCTGATCCATGTGAAGAGCTAGGCTCTTCTTCTGCTGGGTCAGGCTCATGGCTCCTCATTTCAGCAGCACACCCCAACTTCAGTCTCTTGACAGCTTCAGTTGCTTTTAGTGGACTAAAGAAGCCATCTGTTTTAAACCTGGGGTCCAACAGTGTTGCCAGTGTCATCACACTGAGCGATTCCAGGTTGCAGATAGACTCAGTTAGCCGCTTTCTCAGATTTTTAGCCAGCTGTTGAGCAGCTGTTTTTGTCACTGTTGAGGCTTGATGTTGAAGCTCAATGTGGATCATTCTCAACAATGGAATAACCTTTGACCCTGAGACTCTTTTTTTCCTCAGAGAGTTCTATTGTGGCTTGGTTAAAAGGAGCGAGCACCCTGAGCATTTCTTCAATGATTTCAAATTCTTCAGGAATCAGTGGAGTGATATCAGTTTTTAATGAGGCCACTGACACCCAGACTGCCTCCTTCTGCTCAGTCATTCTTTCCAGCATGTGGTAGGTGCTGTTCCATCGTGTCGGCACCTCATTTATTAATTTATGGAATGGTGTTCCTAGCTGTTGCTGCATTTGAGTGAGCTTTTCTTTGGCTGTGGTGCCTGATCGAAAGTATGTCACAATTTGCTGTGTTTTGTTGCATATTTCTGTTAGTGTGGTTATTTGATCACATGATTTTTTTACAATTAAATTCATGGAAGGGCAATACAAATGGTATGCTGTATTTGCAGCATTCGAGCACATGAAATCATGTTTGCTGCTGCATCAGTGACAAGACACCTGACCTTGCCCGCTATGCCCCACTCCTCCATGAGGCTCCTTTTAACCGTGGCCATGTTTTCTGCAGTGTGTTTTTGAGGAAAATGCTACACTCCCAAGACTGATGAACGGAGTTCATGGCTTTCTTTGTCCACATAGTAGCAAGTAACAGCAAGATATGCCTCCATATTAATGGACGTCCACATATCAGCTGTTAAACTAACAGCAACGACGCTCTGGAGGTCCTTTTTTGTTTTCTCCTTTTCCTCCTAATATTTCTGGCTCACCAAGTCCTTGATGGCCTAAAAATAACCATACAAATACTGTAATACATTATGAATATACAGTATATGACATGACAGTACTCATTAATTAAATCAACCATACATTTCTTACACATACTGTACCTTCCTGCTTGGTAGAACATATGAGGATGCAATAAGCGTCAGGAGCTCCCTGAATCCCTCATTTTCAACAATGGTGAGTGGCTGACAGTCTTTGATGATCATGTTGACCACAGCCTCATCCACTGCTTGCTTGTTAGGAACTGCAAGCCAAAAGGAAATATTTTGTTTAAAGCTTGTTAAAGGACTGTAATTTTTACAAACAATATTACAGAGTAACAGAAAGCCTTTTGTGTGTAATAAACTATTTTTGAAAATTCAAATTTTTTGCGAGAATTTCAACATACCTGGGATACTCACACGAGTATCTGCCAATTCTTCATTGCCATACCGAGCTCTAGAATGCCTCAGCATTGATGAAGTGCTCTTATTGATGTAAGATAGCTCTGTGGAGCAGAGCCGACACTTAAATTTAATTTAATTTATCTGAAAACAATTCAAACCTCTTACAGAAAAGAGTAGAAACATATTTAATTCAAAAACTAACAGTAAACAATGCCCAAAGGAGAAAAAGATTTACCTTATTTGCCGTCAAAAGATCAAAATGATTCCAGACTGGGGAAAACTTCTGGAACGATCCATGAAGTCAGAAGTTGAACAAGGTGAAGGCAAGCAAAAATCCAGCAGACACAGCAACAGCAAACACAGTTTCATCTCCATTCAACAAATCCACAACGGTATGTCAATACAGTTTGTTTCCTTATAAACACAATTTGGCGTGGCACATCCAAACAACACACTTCCTGTAGCGGTCACGTGATTTTTTTCTTAAAGCGACACACGCACCAATACGGGGTTTCACTCTTGTGCGCTCGGCACAGTGCTGACGCACCAGTGTTGTTCGTCCCATCACTACGTATATCGGCTGCGTGCCCACCAAATGAGCTTTTTGTCGCCAGACCACCCTGAGCATTTCTTTTTTTTTCAAGCGATTGTGCACAGCGCTCTGGGGGGAAAAAAAAAAAAGTCTGTGCCCTGTATCTCAGCACTTCCGCATTTCCTATTGTCAGACTTTTTACTGATTTTTTTTTAATATCAGTCTCTCAATAACAATGGACAGGAAACGTTTTCTAGCAGCTCTGGATGTAAAATATTGTACTGAAAAAAAAAAAAAAAAAAATTGTAACGTCGGGGCCATGTTAAGGGGGGCAGGGATTTCCCAGCATGCTTTGCCAGTTGAGAATGTTACTTGTGTGTGTATTAAATGTGTTATTACTGAGTTATACTGCTGTGTCATTATAACTGCGCTATAATGACCCAGCAGTGTTTAGCAGGATTAGGGCAAGATGTATCATGTGTGTGTAACCATGATTGAAACGGAGGTCTGGGAGAATGACCTCCCCTCCTCTCTGTGCTCAGAAGCGGGTTGGGGGTCGGTGGTGTGTAAATAAAGCCTGTTCATCACAACCATCTTGCTCCTCTTTCTTTGTTTTTTTTTTTTTTTTTTTATTTTAACTTTTTTTAACAGTCTTACAAGAGGTAAGAAGGATAAGATAAAGTAATAAGAATAGTAAATAATAATAAGATAAAGTAACTAAAAGCATAATAAAAGTAGACAAAAAGAGAAACGGGGGGTTCTTTTCAGTCCAGAGTGTCCAGAGTTCTAGGGGTTTTCCATGAGTTTCCGATCATCGACCAAACAGTGGAGTTTCACAGCATTCCGCTTCTTCATGTGTTTCAGTGATGAGAAAAAAAGGCAGAGTTCTTTATGAAATACATTAAAATTTGGCTTGCATTTTAAAAATCTATTTTTGTGTACATAAAATTTTCCCAAGATTACGAGGGTGTTAATAGACATATCATGCAATGAGTTCTTAATAATAAAGCCATACAAAATATTCTGACAGTTAAAAACAGGGGTTGGTACATGTTTAGATAACCAGTGATGAAAATCATCCCAAAACGCAATGGTGTACATACAGTAAAAGAAAATGTGATCTGTACTTTCTATATGTTCATTACAAAAGGAACAGTTATTGTTCTCAAAGCCAAAGCGTTTACTTAGAAACTCAGCAGAAGGATAAATTCCATTTAAAACTTTATAGTGGATCTCTTTTGCTTTCGGTGAAATAGGAAATTTAAAGAATTTAGATCTTAGAATTTGAGCTTCTTTTTTGGAGAAAAAATTAAGAATAGCAGCTCTAGAAACTGTTGCTGGGAAGATTTCTTTATTAAATATTTTCCTAATCGTTAAATTGTTTAATTTTGAGTCATCTAGGCGGAAACCATTCACCAAAAGCAAAGGGAGGTTTGGGCAAGAGCCAAATCTATTTAAAGTTGAGGCCATTAGTATAACTGTCTGAGGTATTGCCTCCATTACTTGGTTATATTCTCGTTTATCATTTATGTTATATTTAGCACAGAAGTTCTCAAAAGTTAAAACATTCCCTGTGCCGTCTAATAAGTGTAGTACAGACCAAATGCCCTTATTTTGCCAGTTTTGTAGGAATATTGATTTGTGTTTATATAGTACATATCTACAATTCCACAGAGGGGTCATATGAGGGCTAAAATTATGTTTATAAATCAATCTCCAATATAGTAAGACCTGTTGATGAAATGAGGAGAGTTTATAGGGGAGCTTTTTTAGGTCATAGTCACATCTGAGCAGGAATTCAATGCCCCCAAATTTAGCAAAAATTTCATTGGGAATATGAAACCAGAAATGTTTGGGTTGTTTAATAAATTGTCTCAGCCAGTTAATTTTGATGGTGCCATTAATGCATTCAAAGTCTATTGCTTTAACACCACCTTCCTCATATTCTTGAATCATGGTACCTTTTTTAATATAATGTGTTTTCCCTTTCCAGATATAATTGAAAATGGTTTGGTTGATGGCTTTAACGGCATCTTTGGGCATTGGTAATGAATGGGCTGGATAAATAAATCGGGAGATGCATTCCATTTTTGTCAGAAATGTTCTTCCTATGATGGAAATATCTCTTTGAGACCAGGAGTTGAGATAAGTTTTTGATTTCTCCAAGCAATCCCATATATTGAGCTTGACTAATTGATCAACATCTTTAGTGATATGCATGCCCAAATATTTCACTGTTTGTTTGACGGGAATGGTATGAATGGCTGATAGACTGCAATCATGAATAGGTAATAATTCACATTTACCTAGATTCAGTTTAAGCCCAGAGGCTTTAGAGAAAACATCTATATAATTAAGAATTTTAGGGACTTGATCAGAGTTGTGCATGAATATGGCTGTGTCGTCAGCCAGTTGGCTGATTGTTAGTTGTCTTCCAAATACTGTTAATTTATCAAAGTCAGAGTTTTTTATAAAAATTGAGAGCATTTCAGCTGCTGCAATGAACAACAGAGGCGAAATCGGGCAGCCTTGTTTTATTCCTTTGCCTATTGAAAATCTAGGGGAGGTACCATGTGGTAATAGAACTGAGCTGTTGGTATCCGTGTAAATTAGTTTTATAAAGTCTAAAAAGTGCTCCCCAAAACCAAAAAGCTCTAAGGTCCTAAACATAAATTTGTGTTCAATCATATCAAAAGCTTTAAAAAAATCCAAAAATAAAATAAACCCCTCGTCAATTAGGTCCCTATAGTCAAGTAAGTCCAATACCAGGCGTATATTGTTGTGTATTGAGCGCCCTTTAATAAAACCTGATTGTGTCTCTGAGATAAGATCAGTGATACCAGTTTTGAGTCTGTTGGCATAAATATGTGTTAAAATTTTGTAATCATTATTAAGTAAAGTAATTGGTCTGAGATTATCAATCAATTTTGGGTCCTTGCCAGGTTTGGGAATTAATGTGATGACTCCTTGTTTCATAGTATTTGGTAAAACTGATGTAGCACGGATTTCCTTTAACATATTAAAAAATAAGTCTTTTAGGTTAATCCAGAAGTGCCTGTAAAAATTGGCTGTCAAGCCGTCTGAGCCAGGTGATTTGTCTAGAGCTAAGGATTTTAAAGCTTTCTCAACTTCCTCCATTTGGATCTCTGCGTCACATGATTTTCTAAAATATTCATCAATTTTCGGTATCCGTCCTGAAATGGATTCAAAGAAACCCTCTGCATTAGTATGCGAGTAAGAGGAGGAGTATAATTCACTGTAAAATTTAAATATTTCTTTAGAGATCCTCACAGAATCAGTACATTCTTTACCATCAATTATAAGAGACTTAATGGCATTTCGTTCTTGTCTTCTTTTCTCAAGCCTACAGAAGTATGCTGAGCTTCTCTCTCCCTCCTCTATCCATTTCGCTCTTGACCTAATATATGCTCCTTTGGCTTTATTAATATAGATGTTATCTAGGGAAGAGTGCAATAAAATCAGTTTTTGTTTGTCCTCTTCACATAAGGAATGTTTGTTGCATATTAAATGGATCTCTTTTACAATATCCATTTCTTTTTGTTTATTGGCTCGGCTTATGACTTTGCTGTATGAAATGAAGATCTGACGGATTTTAAATTTAAGAAATTCCCATTTCTCCCTGTAAGTTGACAATAATGTATCTTTAGTTATACTGTCGATTGTCCTTTTAACATCCTGACAGAAAGGGTCATGTTTTAGAAGATTTGAATTAAATTTCCAGTAGCCTTTATTTCTTCTGACTGCACTAGTGGGAGTTATGGTTAACTTGATCATACAATGATCTGTAAGCGGAGCTGCAGAAATTGAGGTATTTATGTCTATATTAGGTTGGAATTCAGAAATAAGCCAGTAGTCTAATCGCGATTTAATGGTGCCATCAGGTTTAAACCAAGTAAAGGTTTGAGTATCTGGATTTAACGCACGCCATATGTCACTAAGCTGAAATGTGTTACAGAAGTCTAGTAAAGTGGTATTATACTGATGATTAGGAAATCTTGAAGGTTGCCTATCAAGCCATTCATCCATAACCATATTGTAGTCGCCACCCAACACAAAAACAGGATTGATATATATTTGGGATAATTCCTTCAATATGTTAGTGACGTCTGTAATTAATTGTTTGTTCTGACTGTGGTTAATAAATCCATAAATGTTAACAAGAATCAAGAATTGTTTGTGTATTTCAAAAACGCAAATAATCCAGTGTCCTGTGACATCTCTTTTGGTTGCAACTACTTTCCCAGGAAAGTTATTTAGGAGTATGGCGACCCCTGCTGATCTATTTGTGCCATGACTATAGTATATTTTTTCTCCCCATTGATTTGTCCACATTTTTTCATCTGTATTGTTGCTGTGAGTCTCCTGAATAAGATAACAATGTGCTTTTTCATTTTTAAGGAATAGAAATGTAGCCTTTCTTTTTATAGAGTCTCGTAAACCCCTAGCATTAAGTGATGCAAAAGAAAAGGTTGTAATAAAAGACATAAAGGATAAAAAAGAATAAGGAAAAAATTAAAATAATAATAAAATAAAAATAACAAGTAGATAAACGGTTTAGGTTGTTACTTTGGACCAAGTACACTTGAAGAAAGCCCCTGATTAAATTGCTAAATATATGTTTTAACTCATAACTTTTTTCCCCTTTTTTTTTTCCTTCCCTTTTTTCCTTTTTCTTCCTCTTTTTTCCTTCTCCTTCTTTTCCTTTTTTCCCTTTTCTTTCCCCTTTCCCTTCCTCCTTTTCCCCCAAGCTGCACGCTTGTTATGACAGAATCCAAAAACCAAATCTATAAAATTATCGAAAATATGTAATGCAAATTATCAAAATGGCATTGAAAAGGAGCTGCCTTATAAATCTACCCTTCAAAAAAAAAGGATTCAGGAACCTGAGTAAAAGTAGCATGTAAACATATCCAAATGACAGCTGCCAGGAACACAGCGTACTTCAAAAGGGGACTATGAAATGACTCCCTATAAAGTAAACATTGAAGTAGCTTAGCAACATGTACAGAACATTAAAGAGTCAAAATGCTTGTTCAGCCATAGTTGTGAACCAGACCCTTAGATGCTGACTCTTCTACCATCGATGTATCCCACATGGCCTTTGTACCAGACGTTTTTCCCAGCTGCACGGGCTTGCTCCATCTGTGGCCATGCTGCTGCGCGGGCATCCCTGTCGGCTTTACAGAAATCTTGCTTGAATCGGATCCCGGCTACTCTGCAGAATTTGGAGTTTTTGGTCAGCCTCCAAATTTCTTCACAGTGGTATCTCATGACAAACTGAAGAATAACCTGGCGGTTTCTCCCATTTTCACGTTTTCCCAGGCGGTGGACATTATCAACAATAGTGCCCATGGTCGTTGCCCACTGCGGTGCAATTTCTGACAGAATGTGGATTACCTCCTCACGGATCATTTCGTTATCCTTTTCTTTGATCCCGTGTATTTTAAGGTTCCAGCGCCTCTTGTACCTCTCCAGCTCAGTAATCCTTTCCTTTAGCTCTTCGTTTTCTTGTATAAGCTTGGGGATGTCTCGCTCAAAGCTCTGTAGTTTGGTCTGGCAATTTTTGATGTCAGCAGTATTAATTTCAACAAGACGGGTGATGCTGGCTACCATTGTGGTGGTCTCCCTTAACTGCGCTCCAAAATCATCAACTTTGGTGGTTAGTTTTGTGATAGCATCTACCAAGTTGTCGTAAGATTGCTCTTGGGCGGTTTTCATCTTTGAAAGTGGCGGAGCAGAGGACTTAGTTGGAGTGACGGGAGAACTTTTTCTCTTACCAGGACCGCTACTAACAGAGGTTTCCATCGGGGTGTAGTCATGGTCAGTAGTAGCTGTTGTTAGCTTAGCGTTCGTTTTCCCGCCGGACATATTAGTCGGATTTGATTAGTTTCCTGTGACAGAAACTTGCGTTCAAAATCACCAATAGAATTTACTTGCTTTGAAGCTGTCAGCTCTGAAAATGTTTTCAGTCTGAATATGAGTTATTGTCCAAGTTTCGGGGCTGGAGAATGCGGGTTTAGAAGAGCGAACTGGTCCGGATCGCCATCTTCCGGAAGTCCCCTGCTCCTCTTTCTTTGTGTGAATCCCGCAAATGTCACAATATGATGACATGGAAAGCAGGAGGACCGGCGTCCTATGTCCCGCCCACGCAGCAGTTCTGATTGGCTGCTTGGTCTGGCATTGACGAGCTCAGCTGCTGCAGTCTCTGAAGTTGAACTGTTTTCAGCTCTGAGCGCCCTGAACGCCGCGACAAAAAACGGCCACCGCCGACAGCGTTTCAGCGTCGAGGGCGCTCAACACTGTAAACGCTGGACTACATAGAGAATTGATTGGAAAACAGACGCCCAGAGCAGACAAAACCCTTTTGGTGGACACGCAACCTAAAGAGTGGAGGGCCGCACAGTTCTAACACGCGCCCATAAAGTTGAGGCGAGCTGCAGCGAGACTCTCACAGCTTCCCTCATTTACTACCTAAGATATAAACCCTGTTTAAAATATGAATCCAAAGGGTCCTAAAAACATTAGCAATAATACCATGGTATTGAGCTGTCCACCGTCACCGCAGGGGAAATTCCTCTACCGCGACAGCCCCACACACACACACACACACACACACTTGTTGTTCTCCTTCATGTTTACAGCCGCTCTTTCGCTGTTGCAGTGTCACTCCCACCCATTATATTCTGTGAATTATTCCCATCTTTGAATGCTTGCTTTATTATATACTAATGAAGCAAAAAATAAATAAATTTCACACACGCACACACACACACACACACACAGGATATAAAAAGTGTACACATCCCTGTTCAAATATCAGGTTTTTGTGACGTAAAAAAATGAGACCAAGATAAATCATTTCAAAACTTTTTCCAACATTAATGCGACCTATAACCTGTACAACCCAATTGAAAAACAAACTGAAATATTTTAAGGGGAAAAATAAAACATAAAAAACTTACAATAACCTGTTTGCATAAATATGCACACCCTCTTAAAACTGGGAATGTGGCTGTGATCAGAATTGACCAACTGCATTCAAACTCATGTTAATGGGAGTCAGTACACACCTGCCAGAGCTTCCAAAGCATCAGAGGGATCTCATTGTTCAAAGGTATAAGTCAGGAGAAGGGAACAAAAGAATTTCCAAGGTATTAAATACACCATGGAACACAGTAAAGACAGTCATCATCAAGTGGAGAAAATATGGCACAACAGTGACATTACCAAGAACTGAACGTCCCTCCAAAATTGATGAAAAGACGAGAAGAAAACTCATCAGAAGGCTGCCAAGAGGCCGACAGCAACACTGAAGGAGCTGCAGGAATTTCTGGCAAATATTGGCTTTTTAGTACATGCAACAACAATCTCCCATCGAGGGTGGCAAGACGAAAGCCTTATCTTATGCAGAAAAACATCCACGCCCGGCTAAATTTTGCAAAAACATATTTGAAATCTCCCAAACGCATGTAGGAAAATGTGTTATGGTCCAATGAAACCAAGGTTGAACTTTTTGGCCATGAACTTTTGTTCCCCTCACTCCCGATGCCACATGAGTTGGCACTTGTTTTTTTTTTTGCTTTGTTTTTTTTATTTACCATCAGCTTTTTTCTTGCCACAACTTTCTGATCCTTTTACCCCGTATCCCATCATGGACGCCAAGCATAGATATCGCCGCACTGGCGTTGATATTAGCCATCTTTCTGCTCATATCGCCAATGACTTCTGACCCAGTGAGTGGAGGAGCAATTGTTTACAGTAGGAGTCAGCTGTGATCATTAAGCTACCCCACGGTGCTAACGCAAAGATCCGATATCCCACAAGAAATCAGGCGAAAATGGCGGGGATATTGAGTGGGAGTGAAGTGACGTGTGAGGACAGTAAGGTAAAGACCAGTCCTTCCATCCATTCTTATGGGAAATGTGAGGTCGCTGCTTAACAAGACGGGAAAATTGGCAGCTATGTCCTGGTATGAGAGCGTCTTAAGAGAGAATAACATTATGTTGTTTACTGAAATGTGGCTACAGATGGACTGGAGGGTTTTCACTTCATATGGGTAGATTGGACACCAGATAGCGGGAAGAGAAGAGATGGGGGGATGATTAGGTTTATGAACAACAGATGGTGTAATCCTGGGCACACCATGATTAGAGAACAACACTGCAGCAAGGACACTGAGTTGCTAGCTGTTGGCATGCAACCGGCATACCTCCCAAGAGAAATCTCACATGTAATTGAGATTGTTATTTACCCGCCTCGACAAGCGCTGAGGCAGCATGTGACGTAATCCACTCAGTCACTAGCAGGCTGCAGACACAGCACCCAAATGCTCTCCTGCTCATCTCTGGTGATTTTAACCATACTTCACTGTCCTCCATTCTGACCACTTTCACCCAGTATATCACGTTCCACACCAGAGACAATAAAACACTGGATTTATTTAATGCAAACACCAAAGAGGCTTACACCACATCACCACTCCCCCCTCGGAAGATCGGACCACAAATTGGTTCACCTCCTGCTTGTGTAGAAGCCCCTGGTACACAGACAACCTCCTGTTACCTGCAAAGTGAAGATATGGTCTGAGGAGGCGGAGGATGCTTTGAAGGACTGGTTTGAATCCACTGTATGGGAGCAGCTTTGTGATCCACATGGTGAGGACATTGACAGCCTCACAAACACCAACACAGAATACATCAACTTCTGTGTGGACAACAGCGTACCCACCAAGACCATATGGGGTTTCTCAAACAACAAACCCTGGATCAACCCTGAGATAAAGTAATTGCTGAAGGAGAAGAAAAGGATCTTCAGGTTGGGAAACAAGGAGGAGCTGAAGTCCGTACAGAGGGAGCAAAGGAGGAAGATCAGAGAGAGGAAGGACAGCTACAGGAAGAAGATGGAGGACAAGCTTCAACAAAGCGACGGCAGCGGTGTCTGGAGAAGCCTCAAAACCATCTCTGGGCACCAGAATACCTCCTCCCAGGCCATGGGGGGTAGGGAGTGGGTCAACAACCTGAACCTGTTTTTCAACAGGTTTGACCAACCACCCTCTTCTCCGCCTGCCCACCAACCACTGCTGCCTCCACTTTCATCGAGTCCCGCTGTCCATGGCCCTCCCCCCACCCCCCATACACCCCTGCTGTTTTCCACCACAGACCCAACAGCCCCCCCACCCAGCACACAGCCCCCTGCCCCAACCTGACCCTCAATAAGAACCAGGTGAGACCTGAGCTGAGGAAGATGAAGGAGAGGAAGGCTGCAGGTCCGGATGGCATCAACTCGAGGCTCCTCACATCCTATGCAAACAAGATGTGTCAGATCGTGGAGCACATCTTCAGCCTGAGACTGAGCCTTAGCTGGGGAGGGCACCACAGCCATGGAAAACATCCTGTGTGGTACCCGTACCAAAGACCCCTCACCTCAAGGACCTGAAAAGCTACAGCCCAGTAGTGGCCCTTACATCACACTGAATGAAGACCCTGGAGAGGCTGCCCCTTGCCCACCTTCGCCCCCTGGTGGGACCAGCAATAGATCTACTTCAGTTTGCCTACCAGCATGGCATCGGGGTAGAGGATGCAGTGATTTTCCTCCTACATCATCTCCTGTCCCACCTGAGGATGCCTGGGACCACCGTCAGGATCATGATCTTTGATTTCTCCTGTGCTTTCAAGATCATCCAACTGGTGATTTTGAGGGACAAGCTGCTGTGCGCAGGGGTGGACCAGCACCTGTCATCATGGGTCCTGGACTACCTCACAAACCAACCACAGTTTGTGAGAACCCAGGATTGTGTGTCTGACACCATCATCTGCAGTACGGGGGGACCCCAGGAAACAGTTCTGGCTCTCTCTTCCTGTTCACCCTCTACACTGCTGACTTTTCACACAACACACCACACTTCCATCGACAGAAGTTCTCTGACAACTCTGCAATCGTCACCCTCATCTCTGAAGGGGATGATGCAGAGTACAGAGGACTTATTCAGGGTTTTGTGGATTGGTGCCTATGGAACTGCCTCCAGATCAATGCAAGGAAAACTAAGGAACTGGTGGTGGACTGTTGCAGGTGAGGACAACCCCCCACAGCACCAGTAAACATCCACGAACAGACAGTGAGATGGTGACATCTTACAAGTACCTAGGTGCTCACCTGAACAATAAACTGGACTGGCCACACAACACCAATGCGCTGAACAAGAGGGGACAGTGCAGGCTGTTCATCCTGAGGAGACTCAAGTCCTTTGGAGTGCAAGGGGCACTTCTGAAGACCTTCTATGATTTGGCGGTGGCATCAGCCATCACATTTGGAATGGTCTGCTGGGGCAGCAGCATCACGGCAGCCATCAGGAAGAGACTGATCAGGCTTATCAAAAAAAGCTAACTCTGTACTGGGGCGACGCCTCAACCCAGTGGAGGAGATAGGAGAGAGGAGGATGGTGGCTAAGCTGTCATCTCTGCTGGAGTACGAGTCCCACCCCATGCAGGACACGCTGAATGCACTGAGGAGCTCATTTAGCGGTAGACTGTGCCATCCTAGGTGCACGATGGAGAGGCTCCACAGGTCCTTCCCACCGATGGCTGTCAGACTTTATAACCTAACCAGAGCTGCTCGTAGAGGTCGTATTAAATGTACTAAACTTAACAACTTTGAACAATAAAGATTGTTCCTTCTGATACACAACTAGGACAATCACAGTCATTGCTGAGGGTGGCAACAACACTGTGATGCAAATGTGAAATATACTGTCTAGGCATACAGACATGAACAAAATTGTTGGCACCCCTCTTTAATGAAAGAAAAACCCACAATGGTCACAGAAATAACTTGAATCTGACAAAAGTGGTAATAAATAAAAATTCTATGAAAATTAACCAATGAACATCAGAAAATGCTTTTGAATTGAGGTTCAACAGAATTATTTTAAAAAACAAACTCATGAAAAAGGCCTGGACAAAAATGATGGTACCCCTAGAAAAGTATGAAAATAATGTCACCATAGGGACATGTTCAACCAAGATGTGTCCTGTAATTAACATCACAGGTGTCTACAAACTTGTAATCAGTCAGTCGGCCTATTTAAAGGGTGACAAGTAGTCACTATGCTGTTTGTTGACATGGTGTGTACCACACTGAACATGGACCAGAGGAAGCAAAGGAGAGAGTTGTCTCAGGAGATTAGAAAGAAAATTATAGACAAGCATGTTAAAGGTAAAGGCTTTAAGACCCTCTCCAATCAGCTTGATGTTTCTGTGACTACAGTTGCATATATTATTCAGAAATTTAAGATCCACGGGACTGTAGCCAACCTCCCTGGACGCGGCAGCAGGAGGAGACGAATAATACGAATGGTAACAAAAGAGCCCAGAACAACCTCTAAACACATTCATGGTGAACTCCAAGGTCAAGGTACATCAGTGTCAGATCGCACCATCCGTCGTTGTTTGAGCCAAAGTGGACTTCATGGGAGACGATCAAGGAGGACACCGCTGTTGAAAACAAATCATAAAAAAGCCAGACTGGAATTTGCCAAACTGCATGTTGACAAGCCACAAAGCTTCTGGGAGAATGTCCTATGGACAGACGAGACTAAACTGGAACTTTTTGGCAAGGCATATCAGCGCTATGTTCACAGACGCAAAAATGAAGCATACCAAGAAAAGAACACTGTCCCTACTGTGAAACATGGAGGAGGTTATGTTATGTTCTGGGGCTGCTTTGCTGCATCTGGCACAGGGTGTCTTGAATCTGTGCAGGGTACAATGAAATCTCAAGACCATCATGGTATTCTAGAGAGAAATGTGCTGCCCAGTGTCAGACAGCTTGGTCTCAGTCGCAGGTCATGGGTCTTGCAACAGGATAATGACCCAAAATACACAGCTAAAAACACCCAAGAATGGCTAAGAGTGAAACATTGAACTGTTCTAAAGTGGCCTTCTATGAGCCCTGATCTAAATCCTATTGAACATCTGTGGAAGGAGCTGAAACATGCCATCTGGAGAAGGCACCCTTCAAACCTGAGACAACTGGAGCAGTTTGCTCATGAGGAGTGGGCCAAAATACCTGCTGAGAGGTGCAGAAGTCTCGCTGACAGTTACAGAAAATGTTTGATTGCAGTGATTGCCTCAAAAGGTTGTGCAACAAAATATTAAGTTAAGGGTACCATCATTTTTGTCCAGGCCTGTTTCATGAGTTTGTTTTTTAAAGTAATTCTGTTGAACCACAATTCAAAAGCATTGTCTGATTTTTATTGGTTAATTTTCATAGAATTTTTATTTATTACCACTTCTGTCAGATTCAAGTTATTTCTGTGACCATTGTGGGTTTTTCTTTCATTAACAGAGGGGTACCAACAATTTTGTCCATGGCTGTACAGTGTATTAATATTCTGCAGGGTAATTTAACAAACCGTAATGCTGTTCATTCCATCTAGCTGCAATGCTCCTGTACTATGTATATATCTGTGTACCTATGTACTGTATATTGATCTACTGCTTTGGCTAACCAGTTCTTATTATCTTATTAACTATTGCTTTGAGTGCTGCTATCCTATTGCTGCTGTAATCCTGGAATTTCCCCATTGTGGGACTAATAAAGGCTTATCTTATTTTATAATTCCAAAAGGTATATTTGGCACAAACACAACACTGCTCATCACCAAAAGAACACCATACCCATAGTGAAGCATGGTGGTGGAAGCATCATGCTTTTGGGTGTTTTTTCTTCAGCTGGAACTGGGGCCTTAATCAAGGTGGAGGGAATTATAAATGGTTCCAAATACCAGTCAGTGTTGGCACAAAACCTTCAAGCTTCTGCTAGAACGGTGAAGAGGAACTTCACCTTTCAGCACAACAATGACCCAAAGCACACATCCAAATCAACAAAAGAATGGCTTCACCTGAAGAAGATTCAGGTTTTGGAATGGCCCAGCCAGAGTCCAGACCTGAATCTGATCCAACATATGTGGGGTAATCTGAAGAGGGCTGTGCACAGGAGATGCCCTCACAATATGACAGATTTGGAGCGTTTTTGCAAAGAACAGTGGGAAAATATTGTCACATCAAGATGTGCCACACTGATAAACTCCTACCCAAAAAGACTGAGTGCTGTAATAAAAACCAAAGGTCCTGCAACAAAGTATTAGTTTGAGGGTGTGCATATTTATGCAACCAGGTTATTCTAAGTGTTTATTTTTCTCCTTAAAAGATTTCAGTTTGTTTTTCAATTGGGTTGTACAGGTTATAGGTCACATTAATGGTGGAAAAAGTTTTGAAATGATTTATCTTGCAGTCATTTTTTTTTACATCACAAAAATCTGGCATTTGAACAGGGGTGTGTAGACTTTTTATATCCACTGTGTGTGTGTGTGTGTGTGTGTGTGTAATTTTGTCTTGCTTTATAACTGTTTTAGTTTTATGTACTTTGACTTTTTTTTAATTAAATTAATCTGGTGTCCATGTAGGCGGCAAGGAAAGTTTATTTGTATCTCACATTTCGTGTACAAGACAATTCAAAGTGCTTTACATAAAAAAACATTAAAGCATTAGAGCAAGTTGCAAAAGGAATACTTAAGAATTAAAAAGCTAACTCAGAAGTAAATTAAAGAAAAACAAAAGCAAGCTAAAATAGAGCATGAGTGAAATAAAATTTACAGTGCATTGTAGGAGATTCAAAATTGTTCTACTGAAAGGCCGTGGAAAATAGGAGAGTTTTTAACCTGGATTTAAAGCAGCTGAGAGTTTCAGCAGCCCTGATGCTTTCTGGGAGTTTGTTCCATATGCAGCGTAGTACACCGCAACAGTGGGTGTAGACTGTGAAGAAGGAGCAAAAAAATTCTTGGTCACCAACGATTGTATTTATTTAGTATTACTTTTAGAATATAGTGATATAGATCAGTGGGTGGGAGTGTCACCATTCTCCAGCCAAGTAGGCGGCAGTAGTGGCCGACACTGAAACAGCAAAGGTTTTGGCTCCGTTTCTGCTTCCAAAAGACTTTTCTTCTCCACCGCTGCTGCTCGTCACGGCTGGCTGCCCCCAGATGAAAATTCACAGAATAGGAATGTGGGACTAGAATGTTCTGAATGAAGCTTTAGGAAATTAGGAATCACTTTATAAATCACTGGATTGAAAATGTACTTGTACATGTACAGACTGGATCCTGGGGTCCACTTGACCTGTATTCGCTGTTAAAATGACCAACACTAAAATCACAGCAAGCAGATAAAACAGCTGCAGGAGTGTTGCATAAAAGTTCCATCAAGACAGCCTCCAATCCAGCCTCGTGGCTCTCTGCAGATTTTATGGAGCAAAATCCTCCAAGAGTCTCTTTTCTAGCGGGTCTTATCCCATTGTAGTTTCACATGGTTACTGGACACTCCGTTCCCAAATCACAACGTACCTTAGACGTTCCGTACCTACGTAATTAAATACTTATCAAACCAAACTGTTGTGGTGGTTTATCAACATCAAAATGTGATTCAAAACAGAAGCTGACTTCATTAAGGCTGAAATTAAACTCTCAAAAATGTCATGACAATCAGTGGCATCAGAGCAGCAGCTGATTTTAAATAACGACGCATTAATGGCAGGGCAGGCAGACCCAGCTTTCCATTTTACATTCTTGTGCCACTTCTTCATAAAGAAAGTCAAGTCGTTTCCCTACAGATGAGATTAGTTAGTGAAAATAAACTCAAACGGTACCAACGCAAAACATGAACCAAAGTGCACAAAGCCATCTTTGATCTTTGGGACCAGAATGAAGATGGGTTCTGGAGTTTGCATGTTCTCCCCGTGTCTGCGTGGGTTTACTCTGGGATTTCTCTGGTTTCCTCCCACATGCCAAAAACATGCAAGTTACGTTAATTGGCATCAAAACTGGGGATTCTAAATTGTCCTTAGGTATGACTGTGAGACTGAATGGTTGTCTGTCTGTCTGTGTTGGCCCTGCGATGGACTGGCGATCTGTCCAGGGTGTACCCTGCCTCTCACCCAAAGATGCTGGGATAGGCTCCAGCCTCCCCCCCCCCCCCGCGACCCGAAAAGGATTAAGCGGAAGAAGATGGATGGATGAAGATGGGATACAAACAGCCTCCCAGTTGCTGAAGATCTGCGGGAAAATCTATGAACCAACCGAGGGAGCTGAACAATATTTTATATGGTGTGATCTGAAATCTTTGCTGTTGTTAATTCTTTTTTCTGTTTTGAATCGCATTTTGATGTAAAAAATAAACCACAACATCATTTTGGTTTGGAAAGTATTTAATTCCGAGGGTACGGAACTTCTCGGGTACGTTCAGTTGTGATTTGGATACGGAGTGAGTTAGGACGGAGTGTCCTGATACCGTTTCACATACCTGTTGTTGTTCGGAGCTCCATGAAATCCAACAGTTTCTTCTGACTTTCCACCTTTTCTTTGTCCTGTTGGAGGGTTTTTTCAGCCTCTCTGTGCGTTTCTTCCTCAGCAGCAGTTTGTCTCTCTCTGATAATATGAACACGTTGTTGCTTCACTAAATAAAACGATGATCTGACTCCCTGCATGTTTTAAACCGAACCACCGACACAAGCTAAGCTAACTCTTCTTCTTCTTCGGATTTTTACAGCAGCTGGGATCCAATAGGTTCTTCTTCTTCCTCTGATATTTTATGGCGGTTGGCAAACAGCTTGTAGATGCATTACCGCCACCTTCTGGAATGGAGTGTGATTCAAAATGGCATTACCCTCCTAGGTTCAGGTTACTTTATTTGTACGTAGGTGTGGGGAGACTTGAATAACGAAACCGAATTGTCTTTCATTCCAGTTTATTCAAGAAATCATTCCACTGTCTGCTCTCATTCTTCAGTAGCGAACAAAGAGAGTG
Source organism: Pholidichthys leucotaenia (assembly GCA_020510985.1). Taxonomy (NCBI): domain Eukaryota; kingdom Metazoa; phylum Chordata; class Actinopteri; order Cichliformes; family Pholidichthyidae; genus Pholidichthys; species Pholidichthys leucotaenia. The sequence goes on from CM035841.1 coordinate 92,372,224, forward strand.
AACACACCAAAGTTCTCTCATTTAAACATTCTGACATCAAACCATTTCCCTCGCGGGGGAAATCACACATCTCTCTCAAAATCTCTTTATTCACATTCATTAGCCTTTTATTTACATAACTCCCCCTTCTCTCTTCCCGAGCCTCAGTGGTCAGGAAGTCTTCTGTCCCCTGTCCTCCGCAGGGGGTCCAGGCTCTGTGGCTCCGCACCGCAGGGGGCTGGCTCTCCTTCATCGTGGTTAAATCACATATGCAGTGTCCAACATATACATGTCTCACAACACAGCCATATAACCCCCCCCAAACGATGAAGAACAGACTAATTCCTAAAATTAAATAGCACCTTACTCACTACTGAATAATCAACACCAACATTCAGTCTGTGCGCCGCTTGGGCTTCAGCCGTCTGCCGAATCTGCTGTGCGTTGGCCCCGCCTTGCCTGCGGTGCGTTTCTGCTTCGGCTCTGTTGACTGAGGGGGAGAGTGATTAATTGCCCCCTGCGGGGGCCTGCCTCGTCGAGGCGCCACCGCGACCGGTACAGACACGTCTCTTTTCTGTCTCCAAAATCTAGCACAAATTGCTTATCACCTGCCTCCAGCACTCGAAATGGCCCTTCGTAAGGCGGTTTGAGCGTTGCTTTTAGGGCTTCGCGCCTGACAAAAACGAAATCGGCATTTTTCAAAGCCTTGGGGACGAAAACTCGTGGAAAAGCGTGATGAACCGGACCCGGGAGCGTGTCTGCCCCCGTGCCGACTAACGGTCCCAGAGCCGAGAGAGGTGGGGGCTCTGGGGGCTCTGGTAAAAACTCGCCCGGCAGCCTCAGAGTTTGTGCGAATACCAGCTCCGCTGGGGAGGCGTCTAAGTCCTCTTTAGGCGCAGAACGCAACCCTAATAAAACCCATGGAAGTTTATTCACCCAATCTGCATCCGTGAGCGACGCTCTGAGTGCTGCCTTCAAAGACCTATGAAAACGCTCGCATAAACCATTGGCCTGAGGGTGGTAAGCCGTAGTGCGGTGAATTTTGGCTCCTAAACCGTTGGCCATCGCTGACCACAGCTCAGAGATGAATTGCGGTCCTCTATCGGACGTAATGTCCGACGGAACCCCGAAACGCGCCACCCAAGCCGTTAAAAAAACGCGAGCCACCTCCGCGGCCGTGGTCGTCGCAAGTGGGACCACTTCGGGCCAACGTGTGGTGCGGTCCACCATTGTCAAAAGATACGTGAACCCCTGTGATGCCGGTAGGGGGCCCACAAGGTCGACGTGCACATGGTCAAACCTTCTGGCCGGAATGCGGAATGGTTCTAACGGGGCTCTTGTGTGCCTGTGAATTTTGGCCCGTTGACAGGAAATGCAGGCTTTTGCCCATTCCTTCACGTGCTTGCGCAGGCACGGCCAAACAAACTTTTCCGCCACTAGTTTCACCGACGCGCGCACCCCCGGGTGCGCCAGTGAGTGGACCGAGTCAAAAACACGGCGGCGCCACGTGGCCGGAACCACCGGACGCGGGCGCCCCGTCGACATGTCGCAGATCAGGGGGGGCATACCGGTTTGTAAACACTTGCTCTCCAGCCTCAACCCTGTTGGTCCAGACTGGAGCGCGCGCACGTCTGCGTCCGCCCCCTGGTCCGCTGCCATGGCTGCGTAATCTATACCCACGTGCACCGGGGCTGCGCGCGCCACCGTGCCGCTCTCCTGCGGCGCGGTCACGGTGGCCCGTTCTGCCTCTGCGCGTGTTGGGGTCGTGAACGCGCGTGAGAGACAATCCGCTACTACATTGAATTTGCCCGCGACGTGCCTAATGTCAGTGGTAAATTCCGAGATTGCGGCCAGCTGCCTCTGCTGCCTGCCGGACCACGGGTCTGAAATTTTGGCCATGGCGTATGTGAGCGGCTTGTGGTCCACATAAGCGGTGAAGCACCGTCCTTCCAGCCAGAACTGGAAATGACGAATAGCCAAATGCAGCGCCAACAGTTCTCTGTCAAACGCGCTGTATTTTCGTTCAGCCGCGCTTAAAGATTTGCTAAAGAAAGCCAAAGGCTGCCAAACTCCGGCTACCTGTTGCTCAATAACGGCCCCTATGGCTAAATCTGAAGCGTCTGTCGTCAGCGCGATACGTGCTGCAGGGTCTGGGTGGGCCAGGAGCGCAGCGTCAGCCAAGGCTTTTTTAACCTCTGTGAACGCGCGCTCCCGCTCCGGGGGCCATTCGACCGCCTGGGTCGGTTTTTGTTTTTTGAGCGCGGCATATAACGGTTGCATGATTTGAGCTGCGTGGGGCAGGAATCGGTTATAAAAATTCACCATCCCCAAGAATTCCTGTAGTGATTTGACCGTTTGTGGACGGGGAAAATCCGCTACCGCGCGTACTTTCTCTGGTAACGGAACCGCTCCCTCTGGGGAGACGCGGTGACCCAAAAAATCGATCCGCTCGACGCCGAACTGGCACTTGGCTAGGTTAACTATTAAGCCGTGCTCTCCCAGCCTCCTAAAAACTGCTGTGAGGTGCGTTTCGTGTTCGTCCTCTGAAGTACTCGCGACCAAAATGTCGTCGAGGTACACAAACACGAAAGGGAGATCGCGTAACACGGCATCCATCATCCGCTGAAATGTTTGCGCCGCCCCTTTGAGACCAAACGGCATGCGTAAAAATTCGAAAAGTCCGAACGGGGTTATTACCGTTGTTTTAGGAATGTCCTCCGGTTGGACCGGGACTTGGTGATAGCCGCGAACTAGATCAATCTTTGAAAAAATGCGCGCCCCCGCCAGGTGCACCGAAAAATCCTGAATGTGCGGGATGGGATAACGATCGTGCGCCGTAGCGTTGTTTAGCCTGCGGTAATCCCCGCACGGTCTCCAGGAGACATCGGCTTTCGGTACCATGTGCAGCGGCGAAGCCCACGGGCTCTTCGACCTACGAACGATGCCCAGCCTCTCCAGGCTGGCGAACTCCTCGCGCGCAATGGCGAGCTTAACTGCATCCAAGCGCCGAGCTTTTGCAAACACGGGAGGACCAGAAGTGGGGATAAAGTGTTTCACCCCGTGCTTCGCGACCGTCGCTGAAAAAGTGGGCACAGTGAGCGCTGGAAATTGGGTGAGGAGTGTGTGAAACTTACCACCTGCTGTAGTGACGTGGGTCTGTACTGGTGGCGGGGACACTCGAGCTGAACAGGGGAGAGAGTAAAAAGAGAGTGCATTTACCAGCCGTCTATTAGCAAGATCAACTAACAGATTGTGTGAACACAAAAAATCCGCGCCCAACATGTTGAAACTCACCGCCGCTATCACAAAAGTCCATTCATATGTGCGGCCATGTAAGCATAAAGGCAAGGTCCTTCTCCCGTAGGTGTTGATGTTCGAGCCATTTGCCGCTGTAGCTCCGCTACCGTGGGGTCCAGCCACCCGGTCCGCGTATGTTGGGGTGATGAAGCTCACTTGTGCTCCGGTGTCGATGAGGAACTCTCGTCCGGAGCGCGCATCCGTGATGTAGAGCAGCTTGTTGCGTTCTCCGAGGGTCGAAGCTGCTAGCGACCCCCGGTCTTGCCGTTTCCCGAACTCCTGAAGATGCAGGGCAGCACACACCTGCGTGCCTTCTCTGCAAACCTACGATGGTAAAAGCAGAGATCTTCTCCTCCGCTGTGTCGTGCCCGCGCCTCTGCCGCCGGGCTATTGGCTCCCCCTCGTCGCGGCCGTGTTGCCGCCGTCGTCGGCCAGTCTGGTTCTGCCACCTCTGGCTCCCCGCTGTCTCGGGTTGCTGCTGTGGTTGCTTGCCCGCCGCAGGCGTCCAGGATCCCATCTGCCTCCTGGGCCAGCTCCCGGAACTCCTCCAGGGTGTGACACTTTTTGCCGGCCAGCGTGCTTCTCGCATGCGCCGGGAGGTTGGAGAGGAAGATGAACTGAAAAATGAAATCATCGTTGTCCAACCCTCTCAGCTGTATCATCTCCTCCATCAGGGCGCTCGGCCTGTGTCCACCTTGGTCTAGCAAAGACAGGATCCTCCTCGCCCTCACTTCAGCCGAGGGGGTGAAAAACTTGATGAGGGTGGATTTCAGCTTGCCGTACCTGTCGGTCGCGGGTGGCTGCTCCACCAAGCTTTGCACGCACCGAGCTGTGCTGTTGTCCAGTTTAGCGATGACATGGTGGAACTTAGTGTCATCCACCGTTACTCCTGCGAGCGCGAACTGCGACTCTGCTTGCAGAAACCACGACCGTGGGTTATCCTGCCAGAAATCAGGCAGCTTAATGGCCACTGCGCTCGCCAGCTCTGAGCGCTGTGAGTCCGGGACCCTGAGAATTTCTTCGTTCATTCTCAACGTCGTCAGTCACCAATGTGGGGAGACTTGAATAACGAAACCGAATTGTCTTTCATTCCAGTTTATTCAAGAAATCATTCCACTGTCTGCTCTCATTCTTGAGTAGCGAACAAAGAGAGTGAACACACCAAAGTTCTCTCATTTAAACATTCTGACATCAAACCATTTCCCTCGCGGGGGAAATCACACATCTCTCTCAAAATCTCTTTATTCACATTCATTAGCCTTTTATTTACATAACTCCCCCTTCTCTCTTCCCGAGCCTCAGTGGTCAGGAAGTCTTCTGTCCCCTGTCCTCCGCAGGGGGTCCAGGCTCTGTGGCTCCGCACCGCAGGGGGCTGGCTCTCCTTCATCGTGGTTAAATCACATATGCAGTGTCCAACATATACATGTCTCACAACACAGCCATAGTAGGTAGATTTGTTCTACCTACGGGTTCTACCCGTAGGTAGATTTCCTATATCCTTGAAATTAGTCCTGTTGCCCTACTAAACCTAAAAACTGCCTTATAGACCACATCCCCTGAACTTCTCTGCAAAATCTCTTTCATACTGAGTTGGGTTTTGTTCCTGTATTGACTGTCCACCAATGCTAACCGTGCAAATTCATACTTTGGGCAGTGCATAAATGTGTGTTCAACTGTTTCATCGTTTCCACAATAATCACATTTCCCATTTGGGTGTTTTTACATTATAGCTAATGTACTATTCAGCCCTGTGTGACCTAATCTTAACCTGGATATGATGTCCTCCCCCTTCCTACTCCTGTGAACTTCTCTAGCTCCCCCTACTTTCTTTTGTATGCCATACAGGCTCCGTCCTTTACTTCCTTTGTCCCACTCTTCCGGCCACTTCTTTTTAATTTGTGTTTTGATAATGCTCTTGACCTCTGCTTTGCTATATTTCACATTCCAACTAACCTGATTCAACCTAGTTACCCTTTTTGCACATTTATCTGCTAGCTCGTTCCCCTCCACTCCAATGTGCGCCAGGATCCAAATGAACCTAATGTCAAATCAAATCAAATCAAATCAAATCAAACTTTATTGTCATATTGCTGTACATACAACTGTAGTGCAGGCAAGATGAAATTGCGTTTCTCTCGGCATCCATATAAGAAGCAGCATGATTAAGACACACTCCCACATAGCTCTACCCCCCACCCCCACCCCCCATCCATTCACACATCCCTGAGACATACTTGGGGAAGAAGAATAACTAACTATAATATACAAAATGTCCATAGGTGCAGTAGTGTGTATGAGAGATTCCGGGTCAGCTGTTCAGCATCCTGACAGCTTGTGGGAGGAAGCTGTTGATCAGTCTGGTGGTTCTGCCTCTGATGCTCCGGAATCGTTTACCAGATGGAAGAAGTTCAAAGTGTTTATGCAGAGGGTGAGAACAGTCCTTGACAATGTTCAGTGCCCTGCTCCTACAACGGTTCTGAAAAAGTTCTTGGACAGAGGGGAGGGAGACTCCAATTACCCTCTCCGCCCCCTTGACTATCCTCTGCAGGGCTTTTTTGTCTGACATACTGCAGCTGGAGTACCATGTAGCAATGCAGTACATCAGAACACTCTCCACCACACCTCTGTAGAAGGTCCTGAGGATGCAGATGGGGAGAGAAGCCTGTTTGAGTTTCCTCAAGAAGTGTAGTCTCTGCTGAGCCCGCTTCCTGATCTCCAAGGAATTCTTGCTCCAGGTCAGGTCCTGCGAGATCTGCACTCCGAGGAACTTGATGTTCTCTACTCTCTCCACTAAACGGCCGCCGATGCTGAGGGGGACGTGCTCAGGCTGTGACCGCTGGAAGTCGATAATCATCTCTTTCGTTTTGTCCACTTTGAGCACCAGATTGTTCTCCCTGCACCAGCCCTCCAGGTCTCTCACTTCTTCCCTGTACATTGATTCCTCATCCCTCTGAATAAGTCCCACCACCGTGGTGTCATCTGCAAACTTAATAATCTGGTTCCCCTCGTGTTTGGATACACAGTCATGTGTTAGAAGTGTAAACAACAGTGGACTGAGTACACAGCCTTGAGGGGTTCCTGTACTCAGCGTGACAGAGTTGGAGATGTTGTTTCCAACCCGGACAGACTGAGGTCTCTCAGTCAGGAAATCCAGGATCCAGAGACACGTGGCGGTGTTCAGACCGAGAAGGAGTAATTTCTCCATCAGTCTCTGGGGAATAATGGTGTTGAATGCTGAACTGAAATCAGTGTACAGGAGTCCGGCGTAGGTGTCTTTCTGGTCCAGGTGGGTGATGACAGAGTGTAGGGTGGTGACTATAGCATCCTCCGTGGAGCGGTTTGAACGATATGCAAACTGGAGCGGGTCGTGTGATGCAGGGAGGCAGGCTGTGATGTGTGGTTTGACAAGCCGTTCAAAACACTTCATCACAATTGGTGTAAGTGCAACAGGACGATAGTCATTCAAACAGGACACCACTGGTTTCTTTGCCACCGGTACAATGATAGAGGTCTTGAAGCATCTGGGAATGATGGCCTGACTCAGGGAGATGTTATAAATGTCAGTCAGGACATCCTGCCAACTCGCTCGCGCAGTCTCGGAGCACACGTCCCGGAATGTTGTCTGGACCTGCAGCTTTGCGTGGGTTGACTCTGGATAGGGTCCTTCGTGTGTCCGCTGTGTTGATGGTAAAAGCTGGTCCGACCGATGGTGGGGGTGGGCCGGCCCTCCCTCTGATTGTCGAGTTTGATGCTTCAAAACGAGCAAAGAAGTCGTTAAGCCTGTCTGGAAGCGAAGCGTCGTCACCATCACCCTGCCTAGACTTAAAGCCCGTCAGTGTCCGAACTCCCTGCCACATCTGCTTGGTGTTCCTAGTGTCACAGAGGTGCCCCTGGATTTTCTCCGCATAGGCGCGCTTTGCCGCCTTAATTCCCTTTGAAAGCGCAGACCTGGCTGAGCGGAGGGTAATCCTGTCCTTCGCTCTGAAGGCTGCATCTCTGGCTGTGAGCAGCGAGCGCACCTCTGCAGTCATCCAGGGCTTATGATTACCCCGCATAGTGATGGTCTTCACTGTAGTGAAATCCTCTGTGCACTTCGCGATGTAGCTGGTGACCGTATCAGCATACTCCTCCACATCTGTCCTGTCTTCCTGGGAGGCTGCTATTTTGAAGATCTTCCAGTCTGTGTGCTGAAAACAGTCTTGCAGTGCAGAGGTTGCACTCTCTGGCAAAATCCTGATTTGTTTCACTGCTGGCCTGCTGCGCTTCAATAAAGGTTTGTAGGCAGGCAGCAGCATCACGGACATGTGATCAGAATGGCCGAGATGGGGGCGGGGTATCGCTTTATATGCATCTGTGTTTGTGTACACTAAGTCCAACATATTCTCTCCTCTGGTCTTAAAGTCTACACATTGTTTAAACTTGGGGAGCACAGTCTTTAAGCTGGTGTGGTTAAAATCCCCCGCAACCACCACAAAACTGTCCGGGTGTGATGTTTGGATTTCACTGATCGCATTGTGCAGTACCCTGAGTGCCTTCTTAGCATTAGCTTTAGCATTAGGGCTCGGCGCTATGTAAACACCAACTACAAACACGTTGCTGAATTCCCTCGGCAGATAAAATGGCCGACAATTAACAATAAGGAACTCCGCCAACGGAGAGCAGTGTTTAGACACTAACGTGGCATTAAAGCACCAGTTCTTGTTAACATAGATGCATAGCCCACCCCCCCGGCTCTTACCGGAGCTCGCCGTTTCCCTGTCGGCACGGAACATCGCCATATCTTCCAGTTGAATGGCCTCGTCAGGAATGTTGTCTTGGAGCCATGTCTCGGTGAAAACAAACACACAGCAGTCCCTCCACTCTCTCCGGGTTTCTCTCAGCAAACGCAGCTCGTCCACCTTGTTTTCGAGGACGCGGACGTTTGACAGAAGAAGCGACGGTACCGCTGGTCTGGAGGGGTTAGCCTTTAGCCTAGCATGGATCCCGGCCCTTTTTCCTCGCTTTTGTTTGCGTTCGCTCCGCTTCCGCTTCCTCCTCTCTCGGGTAACTTCCAGCGGGAACTCCGCCAGAATTCCATGCTGGCGTAGAATGTCCAAATCACAACCGATCGCCGCGATTCTTGCAGCGTGCAGTACCTTGATGTTTAATAAGGTCTCACGGTTGTAAGTTTTACAGAATGTACGTCTGGGATGATTAAAACTCTCACACTCGCTGATGCCAAGAGGGGCCGCTGCGTCTAGGCGCGCCGCCATCTTTTTTTTTTTTTTTTTTTTTTTTTTCGAAGGCAGGTGTCCACACCTGCCTTTGAGATTCTCCCTACTGAATGTATTATTTCCATCACCAAATCCTGTCTTGACTCTGAATGCATATGCCCGATACTTTCCATTGCATTGCTAGAATCAGACCCTATCAAAACCTTTCTGGGCTTTACTTCTTCCACCCAGCCCAATGCCAAACAGATTGCCAAAAGCTCTCCAGTATACACAGCCAAGTCATCACTAACCCTTTCCTTCTTCATGACATCTAATTCTGGAATGATGAATGCTATTCCCACAATGTTCTTCGTTGATTTAGATGCATCCATGTAAATCTTTATAAAGTCAGGATAGCTACCGTTGTGGTGCACATATGTGGGTTTCATATGCTTCACATGTATATTACTGTATGCTTATTGTATGCTTCACGTCTCAGAGGAACAAAAGGACTGAACCTCCTAGGGGTAACAGGAGGATGTGAAATCTGGCCTTTTGTATGCAAAGAGATGGCCTTGAGGGATTTCCTGACCACCAGGACTTTAGGTGGAGGCGAGAAGACCTGGAGGGGGATGCACTGTGATTTGGGATTAAAAGACAATGTGACTGTGTGCTTTGATGCCCTGGGGTATAAAAGGGACAGATGTTGAGGGATTCACCCTCTTTCTGTTTTTGGATGTTGGAGAATGTGAATGTGAATAAAACTGGACTTGAGAAATAAACTCAGCCTCGTCCTTCCACACTTCTCCACACTGGTGACCCTAAGATGTATCATGAGCGGAGGCAATTCTCCCGAGCCAGACTCCTCAGGAGCCAGCCAAACGAATGCAGCCACAGTTCAGCTACCGGACTTCTGGCAGAACAATCCGCGCTCCTGGTTTAACGCAGTCGAGGCACAGTTCCACCTCTGGAGGATTTCGGTAGACGCCACAAAGTTCTACCATGTGGTTGCAAAGCTGGACAACCCACAGCCCAGCGAGTGGAGAGCCTGATCAGCCACCTGCCGGACAGTGACAAGTACAGCACGTTGAAGGCTGCACTCAACCGTTACTTCACCCCCTCGGTGGAGGAGCGAGCAGAGAGGCTCCTGGCGCTGACTGAATTTGAGAGCGACGGACCTGCAGACCTGATGGGGAAGATGTTGAGTTTGAGAGACTCCGAAGATGATAACTTCATCTTCACCCACCTTTTCCTCAGGACCCTACCGTCAGCGGTGAGAGTGACCCTGGCCAGTTCACCACTGTTGGCCCGACGAGACTACCACGAGCTGGGCCAGGAGGCGCAACGACTCATCGACGCCAATAAACGGCGCACGGTTACGGCTGCGGCAGCAGGGCTAGGCACAATGTCTGGAGATGGCAGGGGGCCAGAGGCTGCAGCATCAGACTCACCGACGACGGCGGCGGCAAGGGCCAGGAAACACGGAGCAGACGACGTCCTTTGCTTCTACCATCGCCGCTTCGCAGAGAGGGCATGCAATTGCATTCCACCGTGCCATTTCAAGCGCTCGGGAAATACCAAGACCGGGAGTCGGTAGCAGCTGCGGCCCTCGGAGAGGAGAACAAGCTGCTCTACTTGAGGGATGCGCACTCGGGGAGGCATTTCCTCGTGGATACAGGCTCCCAGCTGAGTTTCATCACACCTTCCTACGCTGACCGGCTGGCGCCTTCCAGTGGTCCCGGGGTGTCAGCAGCGAACGGCTCGGCAATTAAGACCTTCGGTGAGAGGACTCTGCTTCTGTCTTTACACGGCCGTACATTCAAGTGGACTTTCGTCATAACGGCAGTCAATTTCAACATGTTAGGGGCTGATTTTTTGTGCTCACATGGTTTGTTGGTCGATCTCGCTAACAGATGCCTGGTTAATGCACTCTCTTTTTATTTTATTCCCTGTACAGCTCAAGTGGCCCCGCCAACAGCACAAGCCAACGTCACAGCCGCAGGTGGTAAGTTCCACACATTCCTCACTCAGTTCCCAGCACTCACGGTCCCAACATTTTCGGCGACCGTGGCTAAACACGGGGTGGAACACTTTGTTACTACCACCGGACCGCCCGTTTTTGCAAAAGCTCGGTGCTTGGATTCAGCTAAACTGACCATAGCGCGCGAGGAGTTCGCCAACCTGGAAAGGTTGGGCATCATCAGGCGTTCGAAGAGCCCATGGGCTTCACCGCTTCACATGGTCCCGAAAGCTGATGGCTCATGGCGACCTTGCGGTGATTTCCACAGGCTGAACAACGCTACAGCGCACGACAGCTACCCGATCCCGCACATCCAAGATTTTTCAGTTCATTTGGCGGGGACGCGTGCTTTTTCGAAAATAGACTTGGTACGCGGTTACCACCAGGTCCCAGTGCGCGCTGAGGACATACCCAAAACAGCGGTAATAACTCCTTTTGGGCTTTTCGAGTTTTTGCGCATGCCGTTTGGGCTTAAAGGCGCGGCGCAGACGTTCCAACGCATGATGGACGCGGTTTTGCGCGATCTCCCTTTCGTGTTCGTCTACCTGGACGACATATTGGTAGCCAGCGCGTCCGAAGACAAACACGAAAACCACCTCACGGCAGTTTTCCGGAGGTTGGCAGAGCACGGGTTAATAATCAACCCAGCGAAGTGTCAGTTCGGGGTGACGCAGATTGATTTTTTGGGGCATCGCGTCTCCCCAGAAGGAGCAGTTCCTCTGCCTGACAAAATGCGCGCAGTAACAAATTTTCCCCAACCACAAATGGTCAAAGCGTTACAGGAGTTTTTGGGAATGGTGAATTTTTATAACCGTTTCCTCCCCCGCGCAGCGCAGCTCATGCAACCATTGTATGCTGCACTAAAAAAACAAAAACCCACAAATAAAGTCGAATGGTCTCCAGAGCGAGAGCGCGCATTCTCTGAAGTCAAAACAGCCCTGACAAACGCTGCGTTGTTGGCACATCCAGTCCCAGCGGCCCGCATGGCGCTCACTACTGACGCGTCAGATGTGGCCATAGGGGCGGTCGTGGAACAGTATGTAGCCAGAGCCTGGCAACCGCTCGCCTTTTTCAGCAAGACCCTGCGCGACAGCGAACGAAAATACAGCGCATTCGACAGGGAGTTGTTAGCTCTCCACTTGGCCATTCGTCACTTCCAGTTCTGGTTGGAAGGACGCCGTTTCACCACGTTCGTTGACCACAAGCTGCTGACTTTCGTGATGGCCAAGATTTCAGAACCTTGGTCAGGCCGGCAGCAGAGACAGCTGGCTGCGATATCGGAGTTTACTACCGATATCCAGCATGTGGCAGGTAAACTTAATGTAGTGGCGGACTGCCTCTCGCGCGCCGTGGCGGCTCCAGCCCACGTAGAGGTAGATTCTGCAGCCATGGTCGCGGAGCAGGTTAGCGACACGGATGTGCGCGCACTCCAGTCTGGATCAACAGGGTTAAGGCTGGAGAACAGGGTGCTGAAAGACGGTATGCCCCCCCAATCTGCGATGTCTCCATTGGGCGGCCGCGTCCTGTGGTTCCAGCAGCGTGGCGCCGACGCGTTTTTGACTCGATCCATTCTCTGGCGCACCCGGGAGTGCGCGCTTCGGTCGAAATGGTAGGAGAGAAATTTGTATGGCCGAGCCTGCGCAAACAAGTTAGAGAGTGGGCGGCAGCCTGCATGGCTTGTCAGCGGGCCAAGGTTCATAGACACACGAGAGCTCCCTTGGAGCCGTTTCACATCCCAGCTAAAAGGTTTGATCATGTCCACGTGGACCTCGTAGGCCCCTTCCCGCCCTCACAAGGGTGCACACATCTTCTGACAATGGTTGACCGCACCACGCGCTGGCCGGAAGTGGTTCCGCTGTCATCAACCACAGCCGAGGAGGTTGCGCACGCGTTTTTAACGGCATGGGTAGCGCATTTTGGAGTCCCGTCGGACATTACGTCCGACAGAGGCCCGCAATTTGTTTCCGAACTTTGGTCAGCGATGGCCCGCAGCCTGGGGGCAACGATCCACCGCACGACCGCATACAACCCGCAGGCTAACGGGTTATGCGAACGTTTTCACAGGTCACTGAAGGCGGCTCTCAGAGCGTCGCTTACGGATGCAAATTGGGTGGACAGGCTACCATGGGCTTTATTGGGGTTGCGTTCTGCACCTAAAGAGGATTTAGAAGCCTCCCCAGCTGAGCTAGTTTTTGCACAGCCACTTCGGCTGCCCGGGGAATTTCTCCCAGATAATCCAGCGCCAGAGTGCTCCCTGGCTCAGCGGTTACAGAATAGCACAGGCCCGAGCACGCTACCTGGCCCCGTTCACCACAGTTTTCCGCGTGTTTTTGTGCCTAAGGCTTTAAAAAATGCAGAGTTTGTTTTTGTCAGACATGATGCCCATCGTCCACCTTTACGCCCACCTTATGATGGACCATATAGAGTGCTGGAAACAGGGGATAAGCATTTTTTTGCTAGATTTGGGGGGCAGAAAAGAAATGATTGGCATAAACAGGCTCAAACCCGCTTTTGTGGTAGCTGACGAAGTTGTGCAGTTGGCTAAGTCTCCTCGGCGTGGCAGACCCCCTAGTGAGCATTCCCCAGAACACCCACAGAGGTTGACTAACAGTTCCCATCCTCAGGCAGCAGCTCCACAGCAGGAAGACGCCGCGGAGGTGGTACAGCCTGCTTACAGCAAATACGGGAGAAGGCTGAGGCCCAAGCGGCACGTGGACTGATATGTAGTGATTTTATTATGACATGCAATCTGTGGTTATGTTGTTCCATCTTAGACGTTTGGGGGGGGTCATGTGGTGCACATATGTGGGTTTCATATGCTTCACATGTATATTAGATTAGATTAGATTAGATTCAACTTTATTGTCATTACACATGTATGAATACAAGGTAACGAAACACAGTTTAGCATCCAATCAGAAGTACAAAGGACAGCAGTGCAGTATATACGGTAATTAACAGTATGTGCAATTTAAGCAAATATATGCAAATATATGCAGCAGTGCAGAAAGTTAAGCGTACCGTTATGTGCAAATAATGTACAATAAGTTAGATGGGCAGTTATGTACAGGTGAGGATGGTAAAAGATGATGGTAAGAGAGTCAGCAGGGAACTAAGTTCAATAACGTGACAGCTGTTGGAAAGAAACTGTTCCTAAACCTGCTGGTTCTAGTCCGAAGGCTTCTGAAATGCCTTCTGGAGGGGAGAAGCTGGGACAGTCCATGAGCAGGATAGTTGGAGTCCCTAAGAATGCTGCATGCCCGGCGCAGACATCTTTTCCTGTAGACGTCCTCTATAACTGGAAGTGGAGTCCCTGTGATGCGTTGGGCGGTTTTCACCACCCGCTGCAGGGCCTTACGGTCAGCGACAGAGCAGCTCCTATACCAGACTGTGACACAGTTGGTCAGGGTACTCTCTATCACACAGCGGTAGAAGTTGCCCAGGATGTCAGTTGACAGATGGTTCTTCTTCAGTGTCCTCAAGAAGAAGAGGCGCTGATGGGCCTTCTTGATCAGGCTGGTGGTGTTAACTGACCAGGACAGGTCCTCCGAGATGTGGGTCCCCAGGAATTTGAAGCTGGGGACACGTTCAACAGCTATGCCATTGATATGGATGGGGTCATGTGTCTCTCCCCTCTCCTTCCTGTAGTCCACTATGAGCTCCTTGGTTTTGCTGGTGTTAAGGAGCAGGTTATTGTCAGCGCACCAAGTAGCCAAGTGCTCAACCTCTGCCCTGTAATCTGACTCATCATTGTCTCTGATGAGTCCAATCACCGTGGTGTCATCTGCGAACTTTATAATGGAATTGGATCCATACATAGGCCTGCAGTCATGGGTGAAGAGGGAGTAGAGGAATGGGCTGAGCACACAGCCCTGTGGTACACCAGTGTTGAGTGTGATGACGGAAGAACGGTTGGGGCCTGACCTAACATGCTGGGGTCTGTTGGTCAGAAAATCCATGATCCAGTTGCAGGTGGAGGTACTGATTCCCAGGTCCCCAAGTTTAGTGAGCAACTTGGAGGGGATAACTGTGTTGAATGCTGAGCTGAAGTCAACAAACAGCATTCTTGCGTAGGTGTTCTTGTCATCCAGATGTGAGAGTACATAGTGCAGCGCTGTAGAAACCGCATCCTCTGTACTCCTGTTGCTCCGGTAGGCAAACTGGTGAGGGTCCAGTGTAGGGGGCAGGCATTTTTTGAGCTGTGCCAAGACCAGTCGCTCAAAGCACTTCATGACTATGGGCGTCAGTACCACAGGGCGATAGTCATTTAGGCACGATGGTGTTGAATGTTTCGGCACTGGTACTATTGAAGTGGTCTTGAAGCACGCTGGTACCACGGCCTGGGCCAGGGACAGGTTGAAGATGTCTGTGAAGACCCCTGCCAGCTGCTCAGCGCATGCCCTCAGCACACGCCCAGGAATGCCGTCAGGGCCAGCAGCCTTACGTACGTTGACATGACTCAGTGCGTTATGGACGTCGGTGTGGGTGAGTGTGAGGTGGTAGAGGTCATCAGAGGGTGGGAAATTGATGTTCTTTTCATTATTGTCCTTTTCAAAATGAGCATAGAAGTCATTTAGCTCATTGAGAAAGGGCACAGTCATGGCTATAGGTATGGAGTTGCTGGGCTTATAATCAGAGATAGCTTGAATGCCCTGCCACATGCGTCGGGGGTCAGAGTCCCCAAAATGTTCCTCCACCTTCAGCTTGTAGCTGTGCTTGGCTTTCTTGATGCCCCTCTTCAGATCTGCCCTGGATGAACTGTAGGCCTGTGCATCACCAGATCTAAAGGCATTGTTACGTGCCTTTAGCAGAAGCCGCACTTCTCTGTTCATCCACTGCTTCTGATTTGGGTACGTGGTGATCTGTCTTTCCGTGGTGACACTGTCAATAGTGGTGTTGATATGGTCCAGGACTGAGTGGGTGTAAGAGTCGATGTTTATGTGGGAGCCACAGGTTGCCTGAGAGGTGAACATACTCCAGTCTGTGTTCCTAAACTTCTCCTGGAGTACAGAGTCAACCCCCTCTGGCCACACTTTGATGGTCCTCACTGATGGCTTCACCCGGTTGATGAGCGGTACATACCTGGGGGTAAGGAACAAGGATAAGTGATCAGACTGACCTAGGTGGGGGAGGGGAGTTGCTGTGTAGGCTCCCACAATATTGGTGTAAACATGGTCCAATGTTTTCTCCCCTCTTGTGTGACAGGAGACATGCTGGTAGAATTTAGGAAGCACTGTCTTGAGGTTAGCGTGGTTAAAATCACCCGCCACAATAAATGCTGCCTCTGGGTGTGCAGTTTGTTGTTTGCTAATAGCTGCATGCAGTTCTTTCATAGCAAGCTTAGCATTAGCATCCGGAGAAATGTAAGCAGCTGTTATGATGGTACAAGTGAACTCGCGTGGCAGATAGAAAGGTCTACATTTAACCATGAGAAACTCCAGGTTAGCTGAGCAGTGTCTCTCAACAGTGACAGAGTTCGTGCACCAAGCCTTGTTAATATAAATGCACAATCCCCCACCTCTGGTCTTACCGGAGTCATCTGCCGCTCTGTCTGCTCGGAGCGTGTGTAGGCCGGCTAGCTCAATAGCATTGTCGGGTATTTCACTATGTAGCCATGTTTCGGTGAAAATCATGATATTGCAGTTCATAAGTCTCTTATTGTTGGTGATCCGAAGCCATAGTTCACTCATTTTGTTCGCCAGTGACCGTACATTAGCGAGGAAAATACTGGGTAGAGAAAGCCGGTACGGTGTTAGCTTTAGCTTAGCTCTTAGCCCACCGCGCTTCCCCCGCCTTTGTTTACGGTCTCTACGCCGCCTGCGAGCACTTCCGGTCGGCCGGGAAGCCTGCCGAGCGTCGGGTGTTCTCCGGAGCTCAGGGATGAGACGTAGGTTGCTGATAAAAAGATCGTTATCGTTACTTTGTAATCCAATGTCCAAAAGCTCCTCTCGGGTGTAAGATGTGAAAGCAAAGCTGTTCTGAATGAACATACCCGAAATGAGCAGAAATAACACTGCTAATCCACAAAATCTAGATAGATAGATAGATAGATAGATAGTTTATTTCGAACACAAAATTATAACAAATACAAGTAAATGGCAAATGCAATAAAGTAACATTATACACTGTTCGAAAGGGAGAAGGAAGAAGTGAACACTTATTAATTCCATCTCCTCTTTTCCATAGATACACCCATGTGAATTTTATACAAATTACCACCTTTAAGACCCCAAGTAAACAATTTACTGTATTTTTTACAAATCAACATTAACACCCATCCATTCTAACATACAATGAAGTCCATACATCAAAACCAGCCTCAAACAACACAGATATACACAGTGCTGTCCCACCCACCATTCCATAGTGTCCCATAATATCCCAGAGTGAACATAATGAATCGTACATATAACCACTACCCTTCTAACATATATCCTTTCAGCAAATGGTGCTTATACCTCTTTTTGAATTGATTTCTGTTTGTACATAGTTTCAGTTCCGGCTCTAGACTGTTCCACAAATCCACCCCACAGACAGATATGCACATACTTTTCTTGGTTGTACGTATCTTGGGTTTTGTAAAGTTTAAGTCTCCCCTCAAATTATGATCATTGTCTCTTTTTTTAAAATATTTTTTGTATATTAGTTGGTAGTTGATTTGATTATTAATTGCCCTGTACATTACTTGTGCTGTCTTAAATTTAAATAAATCGATGAACTTTATGAAATGTGACTTTAAGAACAACGAATTGGTATGGTCTCTATATCCTGCATTGTTTATTATCCTTATAGCTCTTTTTTGTAATGTGCATATTGACTGTAGGTTGGTCTTGTAGGTGTTTCCCCAGACTTCTACACAGTAGTTAAGATAAGGTAAAAACAGTGAATTGTACAATAAGACCAATGTTTTATAGTCCAAGATGTGTCTTGTCTTCCCCAGTATGCCTATACATTTTGCTAATTTGGCCCGGATGTGACTGATGTGAGGTTTCCAGCAGATTTTATTGTCTAGCGTCACCCCCAGAAACTTATTTTCCTGTACTGTTTCTATTCTGGTATCATCTATCGTTACCATTATTTCATGATTTATTTTATAATTTCCAAACAACATAATCTTTGTTTTTTTTAGATTTAGAGATAATTTATTTTTGTTGAACCACTGCGTTAATTTTTCCATTTCAGTTGTGACCACCTCTAAAACCTGCTGCAAATTCTCACCAGTGCAAAGGATATTTGTGTCATCCGCAAACAAAATAAATTTCAGAATTTTTGATACTTGGCATATGTCATTTATATATAAAATAAAGAGTTTGGGTCCCAAAACTGACCCCTGGGGCACACCACAAGTAATGTCCATGAAGGGTGATTTGTGCTCTCCAATTTGTACAAATTGTTGTCTGTTACTTAAATAACTTTCCACCCAACTCAGTCCAACCCCTCTTATCCCATACCTTTCAAGTTTCCTTAGTAGTATTCTGTGGTCAATGGTGCCAAAAGCTTTCTTTAAATCTATAAATACTCCTACAGCAACATTTTTTTTATCTATACAACTAGTAATTTCTTCTATAAGTTCGATCAGTGCCAAAGATGTAGATTTATCTGCTCTAAAACCATACTGGCTATCTGTAAGGAGGTTGTGTTTTTCAGTGAAATCATCCAGTCTCTTAGTGAAGATTTTTTCAAGTATTTTGGAGAATTGTGAGAGTAAAGAGACTGGCCTGTAATTTGTGAAGCGATGACTGTCTCCTGTTTTGTATAGACGTATTACTTTTGCTATTTTCATTTTGTCTGGAAATGTACCAGTTTGAAATGACAGGTTACAGATGTGGGTGAGTGGCTTAACAATTCCCTCAATTACTTTTTTCACTATTGTCATGTCAATTTCATTCCAGTCCGTTGATTTTTTGTTCTTAAATTTACTCACAGTCTCGATAATTTCCTTTTCAGTAACTGCACCCAGAAAGATTGTGTTTGGATTTTTATCTTCTATTTCATTCACAGAACCACTGTAGTTTGTTTCTGGTGTCACTATTGATTTTGCTAATTCAGGACCAACGTTTACAAAAAATTTATTGAAACCACTGACCACATCTTCCATATTATTTATCAAATTGCCATTTTCGATAAAATATTCTGGATAATTTGCATTCTTAGGATGATTACTAATAATCCCATTGAGTACTTGCCCTATTCCTTTTATGTTATTTTTGTTATCCTCTAGTATTCTGTTGTAATATTCTTTCTTACAGGTCCTCATTATAGTAGTAAGCTTATTTTTGTATCTTTTATATTTGATCTCAGCTTCCACCATTCTGCATTTAATGAATTGTTTATATAATGTATTCTTCTTTTTACATGCATTTATTAATCCCTTGGTGACCCAAGGAATATTTTTTTTTTGTTGTCTGTCACTGTATTGTTTTATAGGACAGTTTTTATTGTACAATGATTGAAATATTTGTAAAAATTTATCATATGCTCTATTTATGTCATTTTCATCATAAACTATCTTCCAATCTTGTATTAATAATTCCGTTGTCAGTAAATGCATTGATTCTTCGGTTCTTATTCTTTTATATTTAATATTTTTGGTATACTTTTTCTTCCTATAATCACATTGATAGACAACAAAACTGATATCATTCAATAAAAGCCCACTCCTGATATTATTTTCCATAATGTTTGTGAATATGTTATCTATTAGTGAGGCACTGTGTGATGTGATTCTGCTAGGTCCGGTAATTGTTGGATGTAAGCCCATACTGTACATTGTGTTGATAAATTCTTCTGTCAAACTATGTTGTTTTGAGTTCATCAGATCTATATTGAAATCCCCACAGATGAACATAACTTTATGAGTTAGTTTTGCGTACATTTTTTCCATCCAGTCGTTAAATAAGTCAATGTTTGATCCAGGTGTTCTATATACACAGCTCACTACTACATTCTTCACATTGTCCAGACAGATTTCTATTGTAATACATTCAAATAAATCATCCACAGTTACTGACAGATTTTCAACAACCTTGTATTTCAAGCTCTTGTCAACAAAAATTGCAACTCCTCCTCCTTTTTTCACTTTTCTATTTATATAATTTAATTCATAGCCATCCATGGTAAAATCCTCTCCTTTCACTTCACTGAGCCACGTGTCTGAAATTGCCACAATTTTGAAGGGCTCTTTAAACTGATGTAAATAATCTTTAATGTTATTAAAGTTTGCATAGAGACTCCTGCTGTTGAAGTGGATCATAGAAATATTGAAATCAGATGTGACCATTGTGTTAAACTGTTCATCTGTGTAGTAATTACAGTCATTATTGATGGAGCTAAATAAATTATTATCAGGGTCTATGTCATATTCTATGTCCTGTGGGTTGTGATCTGTGTATTCAAAAACTTTCAGTTCCTGTTGTCCCTGTTTGTTGATTTTTTGATTCATGTTGTTGAATGTTTTTTGCAGATGAGTAAAATCCTTCAGTGTCCTACAGTTGTCTGAATTGTTGCTGCGACTCCAGTTCATAATATTCATTGATAATTGTCCAGTTCCATAATATTACGGATGTTAATGACCTTGGCTTCTTCAGGCGATCCGTTTAATTTGACGTATATTTTACAATTTGATGTCCAGGTGTTTTGAATCTTTTTCTGCTTTTTCAGGTATCTTGCTTTCCTGGCTATTTCTGCATTTTCCTTCATGAGGTGCTCGTTTATGTAAATGTTTGTTCCTTTTAGCTTCCTACCTTGTTTCAGTAGCGCAGTCTTGTGTTGAAGATCTTCTGAAAAGACACTGAGCCTCGCGTTGTGCACGCGCCGCCATCTTGGTCATATTTACTTATTTTAATTACTGTATGCTTATTGTATGCTTCACGTCTCAGAGGAACAAAAGGACTGAACCTCCTAGGGGTAACAGGAGGATGTGAAATCTGGCCTTTTGTATGCAAAGAGATGGCCTTGAGGGATTTCCTGACCACCAGAACTTTAGGTGGAGGCGAGAAGACCTGGAGGGGGATGCATTGTGATTTGTGATTAAAAGACAATGTGACTGTGTGCTTTGATGTCCTGGGGTATAAAAGGGACAGATGTTGGGGGATTCACCCTCTTTCTGTTTTTGGATGTTGGAGAATGTGAATGTGAATAAAACTGGACTTGAGAAATAAACTCAGCCTCGTCCTTCCACACTTCTCCACACCGTCTAAATAGTTATTGACCTCCCTCTTGTTTATCCTCCCTCTTATGTCATTTGTCAAAAGTCTAAAATCCACCTTTACTTCTTCCAGACACCATGGTGGTTCTGCAGAAAGAGGGATTGTTGGACATATTGCTTTATCAGCAACCCTTAGCTCCCTGACTTTATTCTCTATTGTCCATCCAACGCTTCTCATTTGTCTCTTTTCCTTCTCTTGGCAAGGTTTCAGTACATTGTGTACTGGGTGACTGCCACTAAATCCTCTGATGTTGGCCCAGTATGTAGCTGCTATTTGAGGTCTTCTTAACTCCAGAGGCATCTCACCCATCTCCACCTGGAGTGCTGCTACTGGAGTAGTTTTTATGGCCCCACAACATAACCTCACAGCTTGGTATTGAATTACACCCAATTTTTTCAATAATGTTTCTGACGCTGATCCATACATAACACACCCGTAATCAAACATTGACCTACAGTGGGGCAAAAAAGTATTTAGTCAGCCACCAATTGTGCAAGTTCTCCCACTTAAAAGATGAGAGAGGTCTCCAATTTTCATCATAGGTATACCTCAACTATGAGAGACAAAATGAGAAAAAAAAAATCCAGAAAATCACATTGAGGGATTTTTAATGAATTAATTGGTAAATTCCTTGGTAAAATAAGTCTTTGGTCACCTACAAACAAGCAAGATTTCTGGCTCTCACAGACCTGTAACTTCTTCTTTAAGAGGCTCCTCTGTCCTCCACTCGTTACCTGT
The DNA here is from genome assembly GCA_020510985.1 of Pholidichthys leucotaenia. Taxonomy (NCBI): domain Eukaryota; kingdom Metazoa; phylum Chordata; class Actinopteri; order Cichliformes; family Pholidichthyidae; genus Pholidichthys; species Pholidichthys leucotaenia. The sequence goes on from CM035841.1 coordinate 92,393,658, forward strand.
ATTAATGGCACCTGTTTGAACTCTTTATCAGTATAAAAGACACCTGTCCACAACCTCAAACAGTCAGATTCCAAACTCCACTATGGCCAAGACCAAAGAGCTGTCAAAGGACACCAGAAACAAAATTGTAGACCTGCACCAGGCTGGGAAGACTGAATCCGCAATAGGTAAGCAGCTTGGTGTGAAGAAATCAACTGTGGGAGCAATTATTAGAAAATGGAAGACATACAAGACCACTGATAATCTCCCTTGATCTGGGGCTCCACGCAAGATCTCACCCCGTGAGATCAAAATGATCACGAGAACGGTGAGCAAAAATCCCAGAACCACACGGGGGGACCTAGTGAATGACCTGCAGAGAGCTGGGACCAAAGTAACAAAGGCTACATCAGTAACACACTATGCCGCCAGGAACTCAAATCCTGCATTGCCAGACGTGTCCCCCTGCTTAAGCCAGTACATGTCCAGGCCCATCTGAAGTTTGCTAGAGAGCATTTGGATGATCCAGAAGAGGATTGGGAGAATGTCATATGGTCAGTGTCATCACCCGCAGCTCACGGGCTTCCACCTCAGCTGCACGCACACCTGCTCCTGGTCAATGCGCAGCTATTTATTCCATCCTGCCCTGAGCTGCAGCCTGGAGCCGTCTGTCTCCCTGTGTACTCAACTCACAGCAGCATCCTATCCTCCAGGCCTGCTGACTTCTCATCACGGCATGTATGCTGTCTATTATTACCTTACCTTCTCCTGTCAGCCTTCCCCTGTGCACAGGTGGATCTCTCGGCGGTGGACTCACTCCCCCTCATCTCGCCGCTTCATCCCGGATGCACAGCAGGACGCTGTCTCCCAGGCTTGGGACCTTGCCAACGCCAGCCACCGCAGTACTACAAGTAAGCACAGAACTCTGTCACTCTCCTGTGTGGTTGCCCAGCTAATCCCTGTTCTCCTCTCATTCATAGGGTTGCCTGGCCGCACGGTGTGCTGCTCTGTCCTGACCTGCATCCTCCACCCACATTACACACTCATCTCTCACACACGCATTCATACACGTCACACTGTTGTTGAATAAAGCTTTCAAATCTGCCTGAGCCTGCGTGCGTGTTTCCTGGGCCGAACAATATGTCAGTACGGCTCCAGCAAAGCGGCCCAGCGGACAGCGGGCTCGCACGCTGTTTTTCCACCCTCGAGGCTCAGGTGGATATGATTGCTCATCAGCAGCAGGTTATACTAAATCAATTGACTACAATTACTAACCGGTTAGACCGCCTGGACCCTCCGCGGGCTTTCCCTCCGGGTCCTCTCGGCGCTACTGCTCCGGTTGCCTCCTCAGCTGGCCAGCCTAGCTCGGGAGCGCCAACCCGTCTCACACCCATTCCAACCCCCGCTCGCTTCAATGGGAAACTCGGTGGAGCGAAGGGGTTTATCTTGCAGTGTGAGTCGGTGTTTCTGCGCGTTCCTGGGGATTTCCCCTCTGACCATAGCCGAATCGGGTACATAGCTAATCTTCTCAAGGGGCGAGCGTTAGCTTGGGCTTACGCTGTAATGACGAAGCCCAGCTACGCAAACCTCTTGTATGACCGGTTTGTGCAAGACTTTTTAGAAGACTTTGACCATTCCCGTCTCGGCATCATCCTCGCTGATCGGCTCCTTAGTCTCCAACAGGGGAGCCGGCCAGCGGTGGAATACGCTGTCGACTTCCGGGTGGCAGCGGAGGAGGTGGGCTGGGGAGAGGCTTCTCTCTGCAGTATCTTCCTCCGTAGCCTTAATTCTGGTCTGAGGGATGAGCTAGCTGGTCGGGATCTCCCAGGGCGACTCTCTGAGTTGATCTCGCTCACTATTAGCCTGGACAACAGGCTACGTGAGCGGGCTGCGGAGCGGAAGTCTGTCAGCTGCTCGCGCGGAGCTTCCCTCCGTCCAGCTCAGTCTCGCCACCTGGCGTTACCGGCTCCGGAGTCCGCCGATGAACCGGAGGCCATGGCTATCGGGCGCACTAGGCTCCCTCTAGCGGAGAGACAATGCCTGCGGGAACGGGGTCTCTGCATGTATTGCGGAGATGACCAGCATCCCGTGGAGCTGTGCCCTGTTAAGCCAAATGGGGATGTCCGCGAGTTATAGTAGGGGGCCTCACAGACTCTAACCGGCCAAATCCCCTATCTTCTTCTTCCGGCATTCAGAGAGAGCAGACGCTTTTCTCCCTCCTCTCCCTCCTAATCCTCTCCCTTCTGATCCCAGCTTGCAATGTTGCGTTTTTGTCTGTGTTTAGTGGCTCTTCTTCTGCTGAATCTTAATCTAAACGGAAATTATGGATCTGGAAAGCGGCTTAAATGTGATTGTCACCACTTAAAAGAAGATCGGGTCAGGGGGGACCCAAAGGGAAGACTCATGGACATTGTGAACTCATGCGTCTGTATGATTCGACTGGAGATGCAGAAGACATCTATTGGCTTGATCACAGGACTTCTACTTTGGCTTTTGGAGTTTCCTGATGTTTCAGAAATTGAGGAAGGTGGAGAGCTGTTCAAATGCGGACCCAGGCAAGCTCCTTCACCAAATTCGACCAGTTTTAAGCCTGTACATGGAAATTATGAAGCATAGAATCGCATGAGAGAGGAAAATTCTATTCTCTGAGTGCACTGTGCAGATTTGACCTTGTCTTTTTTGGTGCCCTGTTTACATTCCTCCTCGATGAAGATAAGGTGGAAGGAGCGGCTCTGCTAACCCAAACAATCCACAATCATTTGCTGTTGTTTCAGCGGACTGGACTCTTCAAGGACAGTGTTACCATGTGTCTCATCTGCAAACACGAGAGAGAGAGACTCTGGACTTGCTTATAGATCACATGATTTTAACATCCATCCACTGCCAGGAGGCGCCCTCTGCTGTTCACTAGCAACTGACACACCCACACTACACATTGCATACAACATCACATGACTGATACATACACTGACACATATTCACATACACTGACTCTCTCAACTTTTGTTTTTGTGTGATCTATTGTCTGCTAATTGTGCATTGGAGAGGTTTTTTTTCATGTAATCACAATTTTGGTCATAAAATGAGCTTTATTTTGATTAACAATGCTTTTTTCTCTCTGCCTATTGTGTCACTTCCCTTTCCCCACATTCCCTTCTTTACCCTCTACTGCTGACAGGCGCCTCCATGGCTGCCGCGTCATTGAGATGCGCTTATTCAGCGTGCCCAATGTCAAGTCAAATTCCTCGTATGTTTATGTTATTTATGTAAACATGCTTGGCAATAAAGCTTTCTGATTCTGATTCTGATTCTGATCATGCACACTGCCCATACGTTTCTGCCACAACTCCACTGGGCATTCCACTCACGCACTGGTGGATTCTGGGGCAGAGCAGAGTTTTATCTCTAAGAGCCTGGCAACCCGTTTGGGCATACCCTGCCAACTGCTGCCTACCCCCCTAAACTTGGTCACGCTGTCTTGCTCTTCCCTGGGAACAGTTACGCACCGCACAAAGCCAGTCCCCATCATCGTCTCCGGCAACCACCGGGAGGATCTGACCCTCTACGTCCTGCCCTCCTCGTCGAACCGTGTCATTCTGGGTTACCCCTGGCTGCGGCTGCATCATCCTGTCCTGGATTGGAGAACCAGCAGCGTCCTGTCCTGGAGCACCTTCTGCCTGGGCACCCGCCTCCAGTCGGTGGCTTGTGCTCCATCCTCTCCTCCGCCGGCGCCGGTCTCTGAGCCCCCAGACCTGACTCTAGTGCTGCAGGAGTTCCATGACTTGGGGGCAGCATTCAGCAAATCCAGAGCCTTGTCCCTTCCTCCACATCAACCATATGACTGTGCAATTAACATCCGCCCGGGGGCCCCCCTGCCGTCTGGCCACCTGTACAGTCTCTCTGCACCGGAACGCGAGGCGATGGACACCTATATTAAGGAGTCGCTCAGCGCTGGGATCATCCGCCTCTCCTCGTCCCCGCTTGGCGCGGGTTTCTTCTTCGTGGGTAAGAAGGATGGGTCCCTACGCCCCTGTATTGACTTCAGAGCATTAAATGATATCACTATTAAGGACCGCTACACACTACCACTCATGGACACTGCTTTCCACTCCCTCCAGGGGGCGACCTGGTTCACCAAGCTTGACCTCCTCAGCGCTTAGCATCTCGTTAGGATTCGGGAGGGAGACGAATGGAAGACGGCCTTTAGGATACCCAGCGGCCACTTCGAATATCTCGTGATGCCGTTCGGGCTCACCAACGCACCTGTCGTCTTCCAGCGTCTCATTAACGACGTTCTTCGGGACTTCCTGGGAGTATTCGTCTTTGTGTATCTCGATGACATACTCATCTTCTCCAAGTAACGGGAGGAGCACCAGGCCCATGTGAGGTGGGTCCTGCAACGTCTGCTGGAGAATCGCTTGTTCATTAAAGCTGAGATGTGCGAATTCTACGCCCGGACCACCTCCTTCCTGGGGTTCGTCATCTCACATAATCAGATCCTCCCCGACCCCGCTAAGGTTAAAGCGGTGGTCAAGTGGCCCACGCCTACCTCCAGGAAGCAGGTGCAGCAGTTTATTGGATTGGCAAACTTCTACCGGCGCTTTATTACCAACTTCGGCGCCATCGTCTCCCCCCTGACCCACCTCACGTCATCGAAGGTGCCCTTCCAGTGGTCTGAGGAAGCGGCCACCACCTTCAAGACTCTCCAGGCGGAGTTCTCGTCCTCCCGGGTCCTGACCCAGGTTGATCCCGCACTTCAGTGTCTGGTGGAGGTCGACGCGTCCGACACAGGGGTGGGGGCGGTGCTCTCCCAGTGCTCACCGGTGGATGGTGTCAAGCGGCCCTGCTCCTTCTTCTCCCGGAAGCTATCGGCGGCGGAGCGCAATTATGAAGTCGGCGACAGGGAGCTCCTTGCCGTCAAGCTCGCACTACAGGAGTGGCGTCACTGGTTAGAGGGGGCAGCCCAGCCCTTTGTGGTCTGGCCGGACCATAAAAATCTCGAGTACTTGAGGTCAGCGAGGCACCTGAATGCCAGCCAGGTGCTCTGGTCTCTATTTTTTGCTCGCTTCCATTTCACCATCACGTACCGTCCAGGCTCGAAGAATGGGTTGCCCAACGCCCTGTCCAGACAATTTGCCCCTGAGGGTCCGGAGAAATCCGAACATACCATCCTGCCCAATTTGTGCGTTGTGGGGGCAATTGCCTGGTCCATCAAAGACAAGATTCTGAGGGCTCAGGAGACGGAGCCAGATCCTGGTGGGGGGCCGGAGGGGAGGCTCTTTGTTCCTTCGGCTGTTCGAGGTGAAGTGATCCACTGGGCCCATACCTCCAAACTCTCCTGTCACCCTGGCATCACCCGCCTGGTGAGTTGGCTGCAACGCTCGTTTTGGTGGCCAGGTCTCCAGAAGGACATGACCAATTATGTCCGGGCCTGTCCCCAGTGCACTACCGGTAAGTCCCAGAACTCTCCACCTGCGGGTCTACTCCAGCCCCTGCCGGTCCCGGGCAGGCCCTGGTCACACATCGCCCTAGACTTCGTCACCGGTCTCCCTGTCTCTAACACCTATGACACGGTCCTGACTATAGTGGACAGATTCTCCAAAGCCACCCATTTTGTGCCTCTTCAGGGTCTCCCTTCGGCACGTGAGACGGCTGATCTTCTAGTCCAGCATGTCGTCAGGCTGCATGGAATCCCGCTGGACGTGGTCTCGGACCGGGGTCCGCAGTTTGTCTCCCAGGTTTGGAGGAGCTTTTGCAACGCCTTGGGGGCCATGGTTAGTCTCTCCTCTGGTTACCACCCCCAGTCTAACGGGCAGTGCAAGTGCATGAATCAGGAGTTGGAGGCCGCCCTGCACTGCGTAACATCCTCAAACCCTTCATCCTGGAGCTCCTACCTGACCTGGGTGGAATACGCCCATAACTCGGCCCGGTCCTCTGCTACTGGGGTGTTGCCCTTCAAAGCGTCCTTGGGGTACGATCCTCCTGTGTTTCCTGAGCAGGAGGGTGAGCTAGCTGTCCCTTCCATCCAGGCGCACATCAGGCGCTGCCGGAGTGTGTGGACCAAGACCAAGGATGCGCTTTTACGCACAGCAGCACGCAACAGCTCCACCGCCAATCGCCACAGAAGGCCGGCTCCTGTCTACCAGGTGGGTCAGCAGGTTTGGCTTTCGTCCCAGGACATTAACCTTAAGGGTGAGAAGAAGAAATTGGCACCGAGGTTTCTCGGTCCCTTCGTGATTTCTAGGATCATCAACCTGGTGGCTATGCGTCTGGCCCTCCCCCCTCCCTACGTGTGTGTCCCACTTTCCACGTTTCTAAAATCAAGCCTGTCCTTTCCAATTCACTCTGCCCCCCTCCTAGGTCTCCTCCTGCGCCTAGGATGATCGACGGTGACCCGGCGTGGGGTGTTACTGCAATCCTGGACTCCCGTCGCCGGGGTCGTGGGCTGCAATATCTGGTGGATTGGGAAGGTTATGGTCCGGAGTGGAGATCCTGGGTGCGCTCTTCGTGGGTGTTGGATCAGGACCTCATCGCGGAGTTTCATCGGACGCACCCAGGTAAGCCAGCGCCAGGAGGCGCTGGTAGGGGGGGAGTACTGTCATCACTCACAGCTCGCAGGCTTCCACCTCAGCTGCGCGCACACCTGCTCCTCATTAATGCGCAGCTATTTATTCCATCCTGCCCTGAGCTGCAGCCTGGAGCCATCTGTCTCCCTGCGTACTCAACTCACAGCAGCATCCTATCCTCCAGGCCTGCTGACTTCTCATCACAGCACGTAAGCTGTCTATTATTACCTTACCTTCTCCTGTCAGCCTTCCCCTGTGCACAGGTGGATCTCTCGGCGGCGGACTCACTCCCCCTCATCTCGCCGCTCCTCTGCCTTGCCGCTTCATCCCGGATGCACAGCAGGACGCTGTCTCCCAGGCTTGGGACCTTGCCAACACCAGCCACCGCAGTACTACAAGTAAGCACAGAACTCTGTCACTCTCCTGTGTGGTTGCCCAGCTAATCCCTGTTCTCCTTTCATTCATAGGGTTGCCTGGCCGCACGGCGTGCTGCTCTGTCCTGACCTGCATCCTCCACCCACATTACACACTCATCTCTCACACACGCATTCATACACATCACACTGTTGTTGAATAAAGCTTTCAATTCTGCTTGAGCCTGCGTGTGTGTTTCCTGGGCCGAACAATATGTCAGTCAGATGAAACCAAAATAAAACTTTTTGGTAAAAACTCAACTTGTCGTGTTTGGAGGAGAAAGAACACCATACCTACTGTGAAGCATGGGGGTGAAAACATCATGCTTTGGGGCTGTTTTTCTGCAAAGGGACCAGGACGACTGATCCGTGTAAAGGAAAGAATGAATGGGGCCATGTATCGTGAGATTTTGAGTGAAAACCTTCTCCATCAGCAAGGGCATTGAAGATGAAACGTGGCTGGGTCTTTCAGCATGACAATGATCCCAAACACACCACCCGGGCAACGAAGGAGTGGCTTCGTGAGAAGCATTTCATCCTGGAGTGGCCTAGCCAGTCTCCAGATCTCAAACCCATAGAAAATCTTTGGAGGGAGTTGAAAGTCCATGTTGCCCAGCGACAGCCCCAAAACATCACTGCTCTAGAGGAGATCTGCATGGAGGAATGGGCCAAAATACCAGCAACAGTGTGTGAAAACCTTGTGAAGACTTACAGAAAACTTTTGACCTCTGTCATTGCCAACAAAGGGTATAAAACAAAGTATTGAGATGAACTTTTGTTATTGACCAAATGCTTATTTTACCGAGGAATTTATCAATTAATTCATTAAAAATTCTTCAATGTGATTTTCTGGATTTTTTTTTCTCATTTTGTCTCATAGTTGAGGTATACCTATGATGAAAATTGGAGACCTCTTCAATCTTTTAAGTGGGAGAACTTGCACAATTGGTGGCTGACTAAATACTTTTTTGCCCCACTGAAACTAACGCCGCATATAATGTTTTTAAAGCACCTCTACTTGCTCCCCATTCTCTTCCCCTCAAACATCTCATAATATTTAAAACCTTCTTAGATTTTGCCACAGTTTTCTCAACCTGAATCTTCCAAGAGCAACCCTTATCAAACCACACACCCAAATACTTGAAACAGTCCACAGTTTCTATGTTTTGATCATATATTTTTAAGATCAACTTGATTGTTTAATTTCATCCTTGTGAAGACCACAGCCTTTGTTTTTCCCACCGAAAACCTAAATCCCCATTCCACTGCCCAAGCCTCAACTTCATCAGTCGCCTGCTGCAACTTTTTAACAATAAATGATAGATTAAGATAAGATAAGATAAGATAAGATAAGCCTTTATTAGTCCCACAACGGGGAAATTCCAGGATTGCAACAGCACAGGGATAGCAACACTCAGAGCAACAATCAGAAGGCAAGAAAAAACAAGCAAGCAAGAGCAGCTAATATACATATGTACATATTACTATAAAATATATATATACACACACACACACACACAGACACACAGTGCAGAGCATTGTAGCTGGATGGAATAAATATATGAATATATGAACACACAGTGCAGAGCATTGTAGCTAGATGGAATAAATATGTAAATATATAAACACCCACAGTATGGAGCATTGCAGCTAGGTGGAATAAATATGCAAGTATATAAACACACACAGTGCGGAGCAATGTAGCTAGATGGAATAATATGTAGATATATAAAAACACAGTGCGGAGCATTGTAGCTAGATGGAATAAATATATAGATATATAAATATCTAAGATATCTAAATATCTAAATATCTATATCTAAAAATATAAAAGATATATATTTTTCCCTCTTGTCCACATAGCACCATCATCTGCAAACAAAGAGACACCAACAGAACCCTTAACTCTAGAAAAAATGTCATTGATCATGACTGAAAACAAAATGGGACTAATAATACTGCCTTGTGGGGTTCCATTTCCTATCATTTGGCTTGAGCCATACTGCTTCCCTATTCTTACCAAAATTTTCCTGTCACTCAAAAAATTTTTAATCCATCTTTTCATTCTCCCTCTAATGCCTAGCTTATGTAGTTTGATAATCAGCTCCTCCTTCCACATCATGTCATACGCCTTCTCAACATCCTAAAACACTGCAATCACACTTTCCTTATTTGCTTGGGCCTTCCTAACCTCATGTTCCAAACAGACAGCAGGATCGGTAGTACTTCTCCCTTTTCTAAATCCGCTTTGGTAACTTTTTAATGCCTCTCTAGACTCCAGATAATATGTTAACCTCTCATTAATCATTTTTTCCATAGTTTTACCAACATGGGATGTTAAAGCGATTGGTCTGTAACTCTCACCTAAACCTGGATTTTTACCTGGCTTACATATTGGAACAGCAACCGCTTCTTTCCATGAAGTAGGCAATATCCCTTCTTCCCAAACCTTGTTGTACAACTTTAATAATATCTTTTTACCAGCGTCACTCAGGTTTTTAATCATTTTATACGTCACTTGGTCTTTTCATGGAGTTGTCTTACAGACTTTCCTTAATGTATGATTTAATTCAGCCATTGAAAATTCCCGATTTAGCCCATTCTCAAATTCTGCCTCATCTTGCAACGCTTCCACATTATTTAATTTTGTCTGCTCTCTTCCACTTTTTTCCACAAAGCTCAGATTATCTGCACTGTGGAGCGTGTAAATGAAGAGGCAGATTTGTTTCAGACGATTTATTACACACTCTCACATCTTCAAGCATAGACAGAATTACATTCCAGCAGAAGCTCCTCTCTTAAATATCATGGCATTCTTCTAGAATCTTCTCACACACAAAAGATGACCTTCGCATCACATTGCATTCAACCCACTCATCCTTAACACCTCTCTGTTATCTCACTAGGGAACCCCTGCTTTTTGTTCCTGTCTGAGATGGTACACAATTAGGCTCTCCCCAGGTGCCACACCACCACCCCGAGCATCTTAGATAGGACAATAGGATAACAGTCCACATGCTGTGATCGAACCATTAAACATCAGTCCACATGCTGCTTGGGCTTCAGTCTTCTCCCGTATCTGCTGTAACCAGAATTCACCGCCTCCGCGGCGCTGCCCTGCCTTTGGGAGGTTGTTGTTTGGGGGGGAAACCTTTCTGTCTGTCTGTGTGGGTGCTCTGGGGAATCGTTTCGCTGGGGAGCTCCCCGTGGGGGTCTTCCACGCCGAGGGGCCCTCGCCAACAGCACTTGCTCGTCCGCCACAACGAAAGCGGGTTTGAGTCTGTCTATGCCAATTTTTTCCCTCCTACCCCCCAAGTCTAGCAAAAAATGCTTATCCTCTGTTTCCAGCACTCTGAACGGTCCATCATAGGGTGGGCGCAGTGGAGGGTAGTGGGCGTCGTGTCTGACAAACATGAACTCCGCGTTCTTCAAAGTTTTAGGCACAAAAACGCGCAGAAAACTGTGTTGGGCAGGGCCCGGCAGCATGCCTGTGTCTGCGCTACGCTGCAAAAGCTGAGACGGGCAGCTGCCCGGAGCGGGATTATCTGGCAGAAACTCCCCGGGCAGCCGGAGTGGTTGCGTAAAAACGAGTTCTGCCGGGGAAGCTTCCAGATCCTCTTTAGGCGCGGAGCGCAACCCCAATAAAACCCACGGTAGCCTGTCTACCCAATTTGCATCCGTCAATGAAGCCCTGAGAGCCGCTTTCAATGATCTATGAAAACGTTCGCATAACCCATTAGCCTGTGGGTTGTACGCGGTTGTGCGGTGAATTGTAATACCCAGGCTGTGGGCCATCGCTGACCAGAGTTCGGAAACAAATTGAGGGCCTCTGTCGGACGTGATGTCCGACGGGACTCCAAAACGCGCCACCCATGCTGTTACAAAAGCGCGCGCCACCTCCTCGGACGTGGTTGCCGCCAGCGGAACCGCTTCCGGCCAGCGCGTGGTGCGGTCCACCATTGTCAGAAGGTGCGTGCACCCCTGTGATGGTGGGAGGGGGCCCACGAGGTCCACGTGAACATGGTCGAGCCTCTTAGCCGGAATACGAAATGGCTCCAAGGGAGCCTTCGTGTGTCTGTATACTTTGGCTCGTTGGCACGCCACGCAGGCTGCCGCCCACTCTTTCACTTGTTTGCGAAGGCTCGGCCACACAAATTTCTCTCCTACCATTTTGACCGACGCGTGCACTCCTGGGTGCGCCAAAGAGTGAACCGACTCAAACACGCTGCGGCGCCACGCGGCCGGGACCACGGGTCGCCCACGTCCCGTGGAGACATAGGGGGGCATGCCTTCTTGCAGCATCCTGCTCTCCAGCCTTAACCCTGTTGGTCCAGACTGGAGCGCGCGCACGTCCGTGTCACTAACCTGCTCTGCGGCCATGGCTGCGTAATTTATCCCCACGCAGACCGGGGCCACCACGGCGCGCGAGAGGCAGTCTGCCACTACATTCAGTTTACCCAATACATGCTGAATATCGGTAGTAAATTCTGAGATCGCGGCCAGCTGTCTCTGCTGCCAGCCCGACCACGGTTCTGAAACCTTGGCCATCGCGAATGTTAGCAGCTTGTGGTCAACGAACGCGGTGAAACTGCGCCCTTCCAGCCAGAACTGGAAGTGGTGAATGGCCAGGTGGAGAGCCAGCAACTCTCTGTCGAACGCGCTGTATTTACATTCACTGTCACGCAAAGTCCTGCTGAAAAAGGCGAGCGGCTGCCAAGCCCCGGCTACGCGCTGCTCCACGACAGCCCCTATGGCCACATCTGAAGTGTCAGTGGTGAGCGCTATGCGGGCCGTTGGGTCTGGATGTGCCAGCAATGCGGCGCTTGCCAGGGCTGCTTTGACTTCCGAGAACGCCCGCTCTTGCTCTGGGGTCCATTCGACCCTATCCGCGGGTTTCTGTTTTTTGAGCGCGGCATACAATGGTTGCATGAGCTGTGCTGCAGGGGAAGGAAACGGTTAGAAAAGTTCACCATTCCCAAAAATTCTTGTAGCGCCCTGACCGTTTGCGGCCAGGGAAAATCCGCCACTGCACGCACCTTGTCAGGCAGCGGGATCGCTCCTTCGGGAGAGACGCGGTGCCCCAAAAAATCAATCTCCGTCACCCCAAACTGACATTTCGCTGGGTTGATTATTAACCCGTGCTCTTCCAACCTCTGGAAAACCGTCGTGAGGTGGGTTTCATGTTCGTCTTCGGACGCGCTGGCTACTAGGATATCGTCCAGGTAGGCGAACACGAACGAGAGATCGCACAGCACTGCATCCATCATGCGCTGGAACGTCTGTGCTGCTCCTTTTAACCCGAATGGCATGCGCAGGAACTCGAATAAACCGAACGGAGTTATTACCGCTGTTTTGGGTATGTCCTCAGTGCGCACTGGGACTTGGTGGTAACCGCGGACCAGATCTATTTTGGAAAAAATGCGCGCTCCGACAAGGTGAATGGAAAAATCCTGTATGTGGGGAATTGGGTAGCGGTCATGCGCTGTGGCGTTGTTCAACCTGTGGAAATCCCCGCACGGTCGCCACGAACCCTCAGCTTTAGGGAAAATGTGTAGCGGGGATGCCCATGGGCTGTTTGAGCGCCTGATGATGCCCAACCTTTCCAGGTTGGTGAACTCCTCGCGTGCTATGGCCAGTTTAGCTGCGTCCAAGCGCCGAGATCGTGCAAAAACGGGAGGCCCGGTGGTGGTGATAAAATGCTCGACCCCGTGTTTAGCGATGGCTGCTGAAAACGTCGGGACTGTGAGTGCTGGGAACTGAGTGAGCAGTGTGTGGATCTTACCGCCCACTGCTGTGACGTTGGCTTGTGCTGTTGGCCGGGTCACTCGAGCTATACAGGGGAGAGAGTCAAAGGACAGTGCATTAACTAGGCGCCTGTTAGCAACATCAACCAGTAAACCATGTGCACACAGAAAATCAGCCCCCAGTATATGGTAATTCAACGCTGCTATGACAAAAGTCCACTCATATGTATGGCCGTGTAGAGACAAGAGTAGAGTCTTCTCACCAAAGGTCTTAATCTCCGAGCCGTTTGCTGTCGCCATCTCGGGGCCGCTAGATCCTGCCAGCCGGTCAGCGTAGGTCGGCCGGATGAAACTCTTCTGGGCGCCGGTGTCCACGAGGAAATGCCTCCCCGAGCGTGCGTCCGTCAGGTAGAGCAGCTTGTTCTCCTCCCCGAGGGTCGCAGCTGCTACCGAACCCCCGGTCTTGGCGTTTCCTGAGCGCTTGAATTGGCACGGTGGTGTACATCTGTGTGCCTTCTCTCTGAAGCGGTGGTGGTAGAAACAAAGCGTGTCTCCCTCGCTCTCCTTGTTCCCCGCTGCTGCTGCCGTCAGTGGCTCCTCGCCTCCTCTGGTCGTCTCGCTGAGCTCCGTCGCTGCCGCGATGGTCGTGAACACCCTGGTGGCGATGATGATCCGGCCTGCCTCCCGGGCTAGAGCACGAAAGTCCCATTTGGCCAGCAACGGTGAATTGGCCAGGGCTGCTCTCGCCGCTGTAGGAAGTTTCCGGAGGAAGAGGTGGGTAAACAGAAAGTGGTCGTCGTCCGTGCCCCTCAACGTCAGCATCTTCTCCATGAGGTCTATTGCCGACCCATCTCCCAACTCGGTCCGTGTCAGGAGCCTCTCTGCTCTCTCACCATTCGAGAGAGTGAAACGCTGGATGAGCGCAGCCTTTAGCGCCTCGTACTTGTTGCCGGTTGGTGGCTGATCGAACAGGCTCGCTACGTGCTGAGCTGTGCAGGCGTCGAGCACTGCGACCACATAGTGGAATTTGGTGTCATCTGCCGTTATCCCCCGGAGGGCGAACTGCGCCTTGATGGGGTGGAACCAAGAGCGCGGATTGTGCTGCCAGAAATCCGGTAGCTTGACTGCGACCGCACATGCGTGGCTGGAGGTTCCCGTCGAGGTCGGCTCCGGGGATCTTGACTCGTGTTCCACGATACGTCTTGGGTCACCAGTGTGGAGCGTGTAAATGAAGAGGCAGATTTTGTTTCAGACGATTTATTACACACTCTCACATCTTCAAGCATAGACAGAATTACATTCCAGCAGAAGCTCCTCTCTTAAATATCATGGCATTCTTCTAGAATCTTCTCACACACAAAAGATGACCTTCGCGTCACATTGCATCCAACCCACTCATCCTTAACACCTCCCTGTTATCTCACTAGGGAACCCCTGCTCTTTGTTCCTGTCTGAGATGGTACACAATTAGGCTCTCCCCAGGTGCCACAGCACTACTTATTTTACTGAAAATTTTTAACTAAATGCTCTGCCTTTTCATTGTCATCCACTATCAAACTGTCCCTGTTCTCCATAATTGGATAATTTAGCTCCCTCCTTATCCCAGACATCCTTGTAATTGTTCCCCATACCTTCTCCAAGGGTATACTTCTTTCCAATGAATCACAGTATTTTCTCCAAAACTCTTTTTTGGTCTGTTTAATTATTCTCCACACTTTAGCCTGCTCCCATTTATAATTGATCAGGTTATCCATATTCAATACATTTTTTAATACTTTAAAAGCTTTGTTCAGACTCTTAACTGCTTCAGAACACTCTGGAGTCCACCTAGGAACTTGCTTTTTCCTTTTTCCCCATCCTCTTCTTGGGATGGTTTCCTTTGCTGCTTTAATGATCGCTGTTGTGATTCCTGCATTCATCTCTTCCACTGTCTGATTTAGATTTACTTCCTTCAGCTTCCTCTCACTTAAAATTGTAAATTTTCCGCAATCTGCCTTATCAAATGCCCACCTCTTGTCTCTTCCTTCTTGATCAATATCCCTTCCTACTCCAATATCAACCACTATTGGGTGGTGATCACTTCCTATAGTGCTTTCCCTTATTACCCTCCACCTCCACCTGCCAGCCAAGCTTTGTGAAATCAAAGTGAGATCAATAGCTGATTCTGTCCCCCTCGCCAAATTCACCCTAGTGCCCGAACCGTCATTCAAACACACCAACTCCTTGTCCTCCATCATCTCTTCTATAACCTCTCCACTAGTGTCATCGTGCTTCCCCCATAATGTACTATGTGCACTGAAATCCCCACACCAGACCACTCTCTCCCTCCAGTCCTGGAGAATTGACTCCAACTCACTTTTGACTAATTGCTTACATGGATTGTAGAAATTGATTATTTTCATACTGCCTTCTTTGGTCCATATCTTGATGACAATTACTTCCAGCTCTTGTACTGTGACAAGCTGCCTATACTTCACCCCTTGCCTAACAAAAACTGCACAACCCCTACCACCCCCATCCTTCCTATCCTTACGCATTCCAGAATATCCATTTAATAGTGAAATCTAGTGATGGCTTAAGCCATGTCTCCTGTACACAAATGATATCCGGTTTTGTTGTCAGTCTCTGAATAAATCCTTTAAACTCCTGCCCGCTTGCAATCAGACTCCTTGCGTTCCACTGGAGGATGGTTGTCATGAATTAACCTGTTGGCTCCCCTCTACAGCTCCCTCTCCTTGACTCAGTTCTGTATGAATTTTTTTCCCAGGACAGATTCTTGGTATTAAAGAATTTTGCTACCGCTTTCACAGTGATCTTTATCTTCTCAGTTCTAGTCTTAGCCTGCTCTGAGCAGTTGATGACATAGGCTAGAAAAAGAACAAGCTTATCTGTTGTGATATTAGTCTGACAGTTTTGTGGTTTTACTTCCTTGTTATTGGCAATGTGTTCTTCTTTCTCCTGTTGATTCACGACCTTTGCTGCTTCTGCGTATGTTAACTTCCTCTCTACTCTTTCTTGCTGGATTTCTACTGCCTGTTTTCTCACTACACAGCCTCCATATGCTGCTGTGTGATTCCCTCCACAATTACAGCATTTAATTATGCTGTCACTTCCACATTCTCCATAACTATGCTCACCACCACATCTTCCACACCTCTGCTTTCCTTTGCACACACTAGCAATATGCCCATATCTCTGGCATTTAAAACACCTGAGAGGAGGGGGGATATAGGCCCTAACAGGAAAACTTAGGTATCCAACAAGCACTTTTTCTGGCAGGGCCTTGCCTTTAAATTCCAGCATCACAGATGGGCTATCCACCTTTTCCCCATTCCTGACTGTTTGTAGGTGTCTAATCCCCACAACTGTTCCTCCTTTAACCATTTTTTTCAGTTTTTCCAAGTTTTCCCCCCAGTGGAATTCCAGATATTGTGGAGAGTGTGAAATGAGGAGGCAAGGTTACGAGCAGACAAAGTTTATTACACTCTCTCATCAGTCATACACAAAAAGCATAAACATCTAAGCACAGCTTCTCCTTTTATATCCACAGCTCATCTCACATCTCCACGACACTTCACATCACACAACATGACATTTCACATCACACAAAATGACATTTCACATCACAATACTGTAACATCGGGGCCATGTTAAGGGGGGCAGGGGTTTCCCAGCATGCTTTGACTGTTGAAAACATTACTGTGTGTGTGTATTAAATGTTATTACTGAGTTATTATACTGCTGTGTAATTATAACTGCGTTATAATGACCCAGCAGTATTTCATAGGCAAGATTTATTATGTGTGTGTAACCGTGATATAAACGGAGGTCTGGGAGAATGACCTCCCTTCCTGCCTGTGCTGAGAGAGTGTGTGAATAAAGCCTGTTCGTCACTACCATCTGCTTCTCTTCTTTGTGTGAACCTTGCATACGTCACACTGGTGTCAGAAGTGGGATGGAGCAGATGGAAGCCAGGATCAGAATGGAGATCCAGCAGCTGGAGCAATTCATTGCTCAGCTGATGACGGACGATGGGACCGAGACACCACCCCCGGGAGCCGGGAGCCGGGAGCCGGGACGAACGAAGCGGCGGCGGGCCTGACGGGGCCAGCGCACCCCACCTTCTGCCTTTGTCAAAGCAGAGCGGGCAGAATGGAGCAAACCAGCCCCGCATCCCGCCCTTTCCAGGACAGGATGGGCTGGCGATCCCACGGCGATCAGGAGTGACGATCGATCAGGAGGCGGCCGTCCCATCTGTTCGGCAGCGGGCCAAGATTCCCCGCTTCAACGACGAAACCACGTTGGATGACTACCTGACCCAGGTTGAGCTGGCCGCTGCGCTGAACGGCTGGTCACCAGAGGAAACCGCCGTGCGAGTCGCGCTGGCCTTGGAAGGGACAGCTCTCTGCACGCTCTCTGATCTCCGGCCCGAGGAGCGCTACAGCTGGCCAGCGCTACAAGGGGTGCTCCGGAGACAATTTGGAAGAACGGCGGACGCTGAGCACGCCCAGGAACAGCTGACCCGCCGCCGTTGAAGCAACCAGGAAAGCCTAGGAGCCTATGCTGCAGACATACGGCTGCTAACCCGGCGCAGCTACCCAGATTTCGCACCGGAGGTGGTAGAGAAGCTCGCCCTCCGGAGCTTCATCCAAGGTCTCCGCCCGGCCCAGCTCCAGAGCCACGTACGGATCCACGCCGCGAGCAACTGGGAGGCTGCAGTGGCAGAAGCAGAGCGGGTGGAGCCGCTGATGAATCGCACAATTGAAGCGCCAACGCACAGACAGAGAACCTTCCAGGCCACGATGGAGAGTGAGGAGGAAGAGGAGGAATTACGGCAGACCACGGCGGCACGTCCCCGGAGAAGAGCGCCCCTCGCCGGTGTTAAACTAGAGCGAGGTGGCGTGAACGGGGACAGGCCGCCTCCCGCAGATGTTTCCCCCGAGGAGCCGGCACCACGCGTGGGCCGAATTGGACACTCTCCAGGGATGTATCTACAGTGCAGCTTGGGGAAGACGTCGATCCGGGCCCTGATTGACACTGGCTCTACAATCTCCTTGGTTCGACCCGGTGTGCTGCCGGGCACGAACAAGACGGCCCCACGGGGGTGGGAACACACCAAGTGCTGCGTCACCACAGCTACCGGTGAGCGCGCCAGACTGAGGGGGAGGAGAGTTCTGGTGGTGGGGGTGGCCGGTCAGAACATAAGACACCCGTTCTGGCTGGCTGACATCCAAGACCCCTGTATTATTGGACTAGACCTGCTCACAGCCTGGAACGCCAAGATCAACACCGCGTGACCGTCCCTCCAGCTGGGAAACCGGACCATCACGCTCCACAGCAGAACCCAGGGAAGGGACACGGGGGCCTGCGCGATCGAGGGATCACCAAGACAGACCGGACCAGGCGGGCCACCGCGAGGACCGGACACGATGACGCCACCAGCGCGGGCAGAGAGAGCACGAACACACACAGGGACAGCAAGGGGAGGGGTCAACGTGTCAGCAGAGACGCAGCAGGTGGTCGAGGAATTATTTCAGCGGAGCTGCAGCGGGCTGGACCCGGAACAGAGACGCCAGCTGTGGGAGCTATTGGACTGTTTTATGGGTGTTTTCGCCGCGAAGGATGAGGAATGCGGCCGGACCGGTTTGGTGCAGCACGAGATCGACACCGGTGAGGCCAGGCCGATTCGACTCCGCCCACGCCGGCTGCCCTTTTCAAGGCGGGCAGCAGCAACAAGGAGGTGAGGGGGCAACAGCGGAGCGAGTCAGTGTGTCAGCAGAAACACAGCAGGCAGTCAAGGAATTGTTCCAGTAGAGCTGCAGCAGACTAGAATCAGGACAGAGACGCCAGCTGTGGGAGCCGTTGGACTGCTACATTGACGTCTTCGCTGCCAAGGATGAGGATTGTACTGGAACCAGCTTCGTGCAGCACCAGATCGACACCAGTGAGACCAGGCTGATCCGGCTCTGCCCCCGCCGTCTGCCTTTTTCAAGGCGAGCGGCAGCAGAGCATAACGTAACAAAATATAACAAAAACAAGGGAAATGCAGGAGGCGGATAGTATTGAGCCCTCCAGAAGCCCCTGGGCAGCGCCGGTGGTTCTGGTTAAGAAGAAGGGCAGTTTGTGGTGGTTCTGTGTTGATTACAGATACCTGAATGATGTCACCCACAAGGATTTCTACTCTCTGCCCAGCATCAATGATGCTCTGGATTACATCATCTGCTCCAGCTGGTTCAGCTCGCTGAACCTCTGCAGCAGCTATTGGTAGGTAGAGCTGTCACTGGAGGCCCGCCAGAAAACATCCTTCTCCATCGGGCAGGGACTGTGGCAGTTCAAGGTGATGCCATTTGGACTTTGCAATGCCTCGGCCACCTTTGAATGTCTGATGGAGCGAGTACTGGCTCATGTGCCCCGGAGCCGCTGCATTGTTTATCAGGATGACCTGCTGGAGCTGACTTTGGTGGCACCCTGTCCAACCTCCGGGAAGTATTAGACAAAATCAGATGGGCAGGGCTGCGGTTGCATCCATTGAGATACCACTTATTTTGCCGAGAAACCACCTTATTGGGCTACCTTGTCAGCGCAGCGGGAGTTGCCACTGATCCAGAGAAAGTGGCAGCAGTGAAAAACTGGCCAGTGCCACAGGACGTGGGAGAGCTATGGAGTTTTCTCAGACTGGCCTCCTATTACAGGAGGTTTGTGAAGGATTTTGCCACCATTGCCAGCCCGCTGCATTAGCTGATACTGAAGGGCTGTGTGTTTGAGTGGAGGGAGGACTGTGCTGCTGCTTTTTCCCGGCTTCATTCAGCACTCATTGGAGCCCCTATGCTGCAGTATCCCGACTCGAACCACCCCTTCATCGTGGACACGGATGCCAGCAACCAGGGCATCGGGGTGGTGCTATCCCAGGAGGAAGATCACGAAGAGCAGGCAGTTGCTTTTATCAGCCACATTCTCAGCAGAGTTGGAAGGAATTATTGTGTTACTCCCCGAGAGCTGTTGGCTGTCGTCCAGGGGCTTTGTCATTTTCGCACGCATGTGTACGGGGGGAGGTTCCAGCTCAGGACAGATCATGCTTACCTTACCTGGCTACTGAACTTCAAAGAGCCGGACGGACAGTTGGGGAGATTACTGGAGGCACTGCAGGATTATGATTTTCAGATTGTGCATCGGGCAGGCCGCCTCCATGCCAACGCTGACGTGCTGTCTCAGCGTCCCTGTGCTGCGGAGGACTGTCGACACTGCCAGCGGGCAGAGGACCAAGACCAAGCCATCCCACGGGCTGCTGCTCTCTGGAACACTGTGAGCAGGAATAACACAGCGGTGCACAGCTCCTCCTCAGATCATCAGTCAGCTCTCCCCAGCGATGATGTCACAGAGGCCCTTGGCACGCAGCAGCTGCAGAGCGAGCAGGATAGAGATCCGGTCGTCTCCCAGGTTCGGCAGTGGTTGGATGCGAGCCAGCAGCCGACCTGGGAGGCTGTGTCCACACTGGACCCAGAAACCAAGGTCCTACGTTCCCAGTGGGCCAATCTCCGCTGTCACAAGGGTGTTGTGTATTGGAGTGGAAGGCTCCAGTTGGGCAGTGTCACTTCTGGAAGCTGCTGGTTCCCAAAGTGCTCCAGTTGGTACATGGGTCAGTGGGGGTGGGCCACTTTGGCATGACAAAGACTCTGCGGCATCTTCGGGCCCGGTTCTACTGCCCAGGATGTCACCAGGACGTAGAGCTCCATGTCCACATCTGTGACACCTGCACCTCAGAAAGGGCTGACTCAGCAATCCCACACCCCCTTGCTGCAGTACTGGGTGGAGGCACCCATGGAGCGGGTAGGAGTGGACATTCGGGGTCCTTTCCCGACCATGGATCGGGGGAACCGCTATGTGCTGGTAACAATGGATTATTTCACCAAATGGCCAGAGGCGTATGCGGTCCCTGATCTGAGCGCCGCCACCACAGCATCAAAGCTGGTGGACGAGATGTTTTGTCAGTTCAGTGCACCAGAGGAGCTGCACAGCGATCAGGGACGGAACTTCGAGGCAGAGGTCTCTGCGAAGGTCTGTAGGCAGTTGGGCATCCGGAAGACCTGGACTACCCCACTGCATCCACAGAGCGACAGCCTGGATGAACGTTTCAGTCGGACTCTAACCACCCAGCTCTCCGTCCTAGTGGACCAGCGACAGCAAGACTGGGACCTGCATCTGTCCTTTGTTCTGTGGGCGTACTGGACGGCATCTCAGGAATCCACCCGGTGCACCCCTGCGGTGCTGATGTTTGGATGTGAGCTGCACACACCGGTGGATTTGGTGTCCCCCCACCCCCACCCCGGAGCCGGAGGTGGAGGGCAAACCAGGGTTGGATCATTTGTTTTGCTTGAGAGAACATCTCCACACGGTGCACAAACTGGTTCAGGAAGCCCTTGCAGCGGCAGGGAGTCAGCAGAAGCGGGCATACGACTCCCGTTGCTAGGGGAGGGACTTTATACAGGGGATTGAGTCTGGGTTTTCTGCCTGGAGCACAAAAAGGGACTGTCGCCAAAACTGGCAAGCCATTGGTTAGGACCATGCGTGGTCCTACAGAGACAGTTGGATGTAATGTACAGGGTGAGGTTGCAGAAAAGGAAACGAGTTGTGGTGCTTCACCATGACTGTCTTTCCCCGTACCAGCCATCTGCCCCAGGGGTGGACAAGCCAGACGCTTCATCCCGACTAGATACCCCGACCAAGGTGTGAATGGACAATAGCAGGCCTTTGCATGCTGGCCGACAACAGCGGCCGCCCCGACACCTGGATGGATTTGTGTTTGACTTTTGAGTTGGACTTTATTATTCTGGGGACAGAAACCAGTCCAGGGGGGGACAGTGTAACGCCAGGGCTGTGATAAGGGGGCAGGAGTTTCCCAGCATGCTTGCGCTGTGGAAGATTCAAAATACTGTATCTGTGTGTTAAAAGTGTTATTCGTGTGTGCCATTATAACTGGGTAGTAAGACCAGTTGTGATCGCATTGTTTCCCTATATGTGCCAAATCATGTGTCTGTGTCACCATGAGCGAAATGAGGGTCTGTGTAAATGGCCTCCCCTCCCTCTGTTCTGTGTTTTGAGCGTATGTATAAATAAAGGCTGTTTCGTCACAGTCATCTCTCCTTGTGTGAACCCTTGCAACGTCACACTAAACTGTATTTAAATTCTTGCGTATGAACCAGCTGGTAAACCGATCATCCCCCAGACAAATTCCTGTTATGCCTGAATAACGGGAGGCTGGAGTCATCTATGCCAAGCAACAAACTGAACTTCATCGAGAGAACACAGAACTATCCACCTTATTCCTAGGCCATATGCCGCCTTGTGTGAACCTTGCCTTATACCCCTGTGCACGTTGAATTTTGGACAAGTACCAACTGTTGATGTCATTGTATTATAAATAAATGAGATCAACAAAGTACTGACCAAAGCCAAAATGGTGAAGTGTTTTCAATATAAATGGGTGTTCAACTGAATCGAATGCTTTATAAAAAATCTAGGTTCCAAGGTTGTCATAGCCAGGAGCGGCACTGGGGTTAAGCTCCCAGTGCTCATAAAATGCTCCTTACAGCGTGCGTCTCGAAAAGCCTCTGACAACTAAGTCCAACTCCTAACCTGCCCGTGTGGTTTAGTCTCTAAGCCCGGCGGAACTGCTTCTACTAATAGGAGAAGGGGCGAGGGTGGATCTCTGGCGCCTTAAAACCAGATGCTTCGGGTAGATGGTGGCTCGTCACCCTGGGAAGGTAGCCCATCTAAGGGAAGGTAAACCCTGATTTCAAACCTCCGCTGCCTTGCGGCACACCCGGTCATGGGAAAGGCTTCGGGAGTCAACCCTGAAGAAAAATCCGGAGTCGGAGCCCCTAAGGCAGTTCTCTGTTGTGCTCAACATCGTTCTGGCAGCTCCTGCGACGGCGCTGGTGCCAAACTATAGCAGCCCTGCTGTTCCTTTGGATTCATCAGTGACGTGGAGAGGGGGGACATGCTGCATGGGTAACATCTTGTTATCCATATCTTCCTGCCCAGGCTTGAATCCTACCAACGCCCAACGCTGGAAGGTAGAACACTGGTGCGCATCGGCCTGTTCAGCCACAGGCGGTGCTGTTCCAGCAGAGTAGACGTTTAGGATTCTCTTCCATGGTCATCATAGACCGACGGAGGCCGACGACATAAAAAATCTAAAAATACAATGAAACCCATTTTCACACATGTTTATTAATGACAGGCACAGGTGCAACACACACAGCTGCCAGGCAGAGGAATTGGCCAAGAGGCCGTCCCTCCTGCCTGCAGCCCTTTTATAGTCATGGGTGGTGGCAGGACCGGAAGGCGGAGTTACCACCCCGCGCCACACACAAGTAAGAAAACAGAATATGAAACATATAAATAACTATATAATATTGCCCCCCCTTACAAAAGTCAAAAACACACACATACACACAATTCAGACCCACCCCAATTTAGGACCCAAGTCTTGCACTAACATAACGCAAAATAATGGACACAAATTGGCCTAACACAGTCAGACCTAAAACAACTAAAACTGGCGGGGGGACAGGTGGACTGCCGTCCCACCACACACGGCGAAGCGGATTATTCTGC
This sequence comes from Pholidichthys leucotaenia, assembly GCA_020510985.1. Classification (NCBI taxonomy): domain Eukaryota; kingdom Metazoa; phylum Chordata; class Actinopteri; order Cichliformes; family Pholidichthyidae; genus Pholidichthys; species Pholidichthys leucotaenia. The sequence continues at coordinate 92,416,977 of CM035841.1, forward strand.
CGCTTGTCCTGAATAAAAAGAGAGTCCATCTACAAACAAAAAAACACTGTGTCTCCTGAACTAAAATAAAATGCACAAAATGATCCCAAACTACAGTATATACACAATAATAAAACAAACAATTCAAGCACATGCACAACAAAAGACTATATACACACAGCTAGGGGAAGATGACCCCGTGGGCCCCCCTGGACCATCCTCTTTCCAGTCCGCCCCTGGAGGTGGCTCACCTCCCGGGTCACAGCTGGTCGCCTCGGCCCCGGTGCACCTCCTCTTCCTCACCATCGGATGCTCCACTCGTCAAGGTCCACCACTCTCAGTCATCTCCTGGGCACGCCACAGCTTGCTCGGGTGCCTCCATGAGCCATCCGACAGCTGGAGACAAGCAACTCTCCATCTGGCCATGACGCGCAGCCATCTCTGGTGCTCCTTCACCTGCCCTGCGGCCCGTACCTGCCATGATCTCACCACCTCCCAAGCCCAACTCTAGTCCGTGACTCCCAGAGGGGTTTTGCTCGGCTCGCAGTGTTTCTGCTTGGCACTAGGACCTTATGTGCCACTCTGTCTTGCCCCGACCTCTCCGAAATCTGCTGCGGTCCTTGCAGATGTGGCCCCAAGTTCGCCAGCCCACTTTAGCTGAGCTCTGGGAATGACAAGGACTATCCTCTCGTGTTGCTTGTTGTTGCAGGTGCCCCTCCTGCGGTGACCCTGAGCGAGACAAGGCCTGCCCACTTTCCAGGATGCTGGGAAACTCTTCATCCCACACTGCGTCATCCTGCACTCTGCAGTGTGGAGAGAGTTGTCTCGCTATAGTCCAGTTCAGCAGGATGCCCTCCGCTCCCTTGTCGGTTAGCAACCGTACTTCCACACCATCCAACTCTACCATGCAGAATGTGTACCCATCGGTGTTCGGGGCACCAAGTGGACAACCGTCAGGGCGGGAGGGGTCAATTTCTTCTACAGGCTTCCTTGCTCAAACATGCAGCACACCCTCGTATAGTGGTTTAAGCGGCCACACCTGTTGCAGGCTGCGCTCATACTGAGCAGTCTCTTGCCTTGGAGCGGAACTTCGCGTACCTACAGCCCATACGCACACGCATGGGCTTTCCCTGGGGAAGATCTCAATGTCAAAGTGTTGGCATCTCCCGCATCTTCTTTCATGCTCCCATCGTTGGTCAGGTCCGGTACTCATGTGATAATGGAACATTTCAGCTGTCACTGTGACAAACGCTCACTCAGTTCCAGAGGAAGCCTGTCCGCTGTCTCCAAATGAAGCACTAACTCAATGGCTGTGGCTAGTGTCAAGTCACCCAGTAAAGTGAGCAGCTCTATCTTCATTTCAGTGCTGTTAACATGCTCCGTCAGCTGGTCACGCCCCATCTCCATCTCCAACAGTCCGAACTGAAGCTCGCTATCCCATAGTTTCAAGTTGGCTCTGAACTGCTGAGTAGGCCCACCCACCTGTTGATGGTGCTGCTGAAACTTGTTTTCCAAGATGATGACGTTGTCCAGGGCGTGCATATGGTGTCCCTTCAGCTCAACCATGTCATTGAAGCAGTAAGAGTTGTCAAACATGCTCAAAACCTGTTGTCCCTCTATTTCTAAATTGTGCACCAGCAACATGTGTGCCTTCAATTTGTCCATCCTTTCCAGGTTTGGCGTTACTATGTAAGCCGGGAAGGCAGTGCACCGTCTCGGCCAGGGAACATGTGGCCCACCTGGGAGCTCCAGAAATGGCTGAACTCTAAACCCACATGCTTCCATACCTCCTTTTTTATCCTCATTGCCAAATGTTATGTCTGAGTTTGGAGTTGGAAGGATGATGCCAGGTGTTAAATAGAACAAACGTTTATTAATGATAGGCGCAGGTGCAACACACACAGCTGCCAGGCAGAGGAATTGGCCAAGAGGCTATTCCTCCGGCCACAGCCCTTTTATAGTCATGAGTGGTGGCATGACCGGAAGGCGGAGCCACCACTCCATGCCACACACAAATAAGAACATGGAATATTAAATTAAATTAAATCACCCTTATTGTCATTCAACTGTACACCCAATCATGTACAGTAGAACGACATTGTGTTTTACCTATCTACTGTGTTAATCACACACACACACACACACACACACACCCCAAGTGTAGAATCAGAGGGCCGCTGCCATGCAAGGCGCCGCCACAAATTTCCCTCCTCCATTCCATTATTGCTGAGCACCAAGCTGGACGGCAGGAAGTTCCACTTTTATATGGTCTTCGGCATGACCCGGCCGGGATTTGAACCCCTGCCTGAGGGTGTGGGGCGGATGCTCTACCAACTGAGCCACCACTCCGGTGAATATGAACCATATAAATAATTATATAACATTTAAAGCTTTATTACATGGTTGCTTTTTTCTAAACTGCAAAAATAAGACATGTTCATTTCACCCTCCTCAATCCATCTTGCTCTAGATCTTACAGAAGCACCTTTTGCCCTATTAATATTCATGTCATCCAGTTTAGACTGTAAGAACGTATATTCCTACATTTCCTGGGCATGTAAATTAGTCTTACCACTGTACTTATTTATTTCCTGAATATAAAACACTTCAATTCAAGATTCAAAGGTTTTATTGTCTATACTACCATACGTGCAAGACATACAGGAGAATTGAAATTTGACTTGACATTGGGCACGCTCTATAAGCGCATCCCAAAGCTGCGGCAGCCATGAAGGCGCCAGTCATAGAGGGTAAAGAAGGGAATGGGGGGGGGAGTGACACAATGGGCAGAGAGAAAAAAGCATTGTTAATCAAAATAGTTGTACACAATACTGGTCACACAATACTGATGCACTCTACAAGAAGGGACAGCGCAGGCTGTTCCTGCTGAGGAGACTCAGGTCTTTTGGTGTACAAGGGGCGCTGCTGAAGTCATTCTATGACACGGTGGTGGCATCAGCCATCACTTTTGGAGTGGTCTGCTGGGGCAGTGGCATTACTGCAGCCGATAGGAAGAGACTGAACAAACTGATTAAGAAAGCTAGCTCTGTCCTGGGGCAGCGCCTTGATCCGATGGAGGAGATAGGAGAGAGAAGGACGGCGGCTAAACTGTCATCTCTGCTGGAGTCCGAGTTCCACCCTATGCAGGACATACTGAATGCACTGAGGAGCTCATTTAGCAGCAGACTACATCATCCCAGGTGCACAACCGAGAGGTTTCGTAGGTCCTTCCTACCAACGGCTGTCAGACTGTACAACCTAAGCAGGGCTGCTCGCAGAGATAGCAAAAAGACGTAACAAACTAATAGTTTTTTGAATGCAAAAGATGCAATAGACTTACACAATGGTCCCCTCCGGCATACAACTAGGAACATACCGGTCGCTATGGAGGGTGAGAATATGTATGGGCACATAATCATACCATGTAGGATAACTAAGTAGACGGTTATGCTGTTTCATTCCATCTAGCAACAATGCTCTGCACTGTGTGTGTTTATATATTTGCATATTTATTCCATCTAGCTACAATGCTCAGCACTGGGTGTGTTTATATATTTATATATCTACATATTATTCCATCTAGCTACATTGCTCCGCACTGTGTGTGTTTATATACTTGCATATTTATTCCACCTAGCTGCAATGCTCCGTACTGTGGGTGTTTATATATTTACATATTTATTCCATCTAGCTACAATGCTCTGCACTGTGTGTTCATATATTCATATATTTATTCCATCCAGCTACAATGCTCTGCACTGTGTGTCTGTGTGTGTGTGTATATATATATATTTTATAGTAATACGTACATATGTTTATTAGCTGCTCTTGCTTGCTTGTTTTTTTTTCTTGCCTTCTGATTGTTGCTCTGAGTGTTGCTATCCCTGTGCTGTTGCAATCCTGGAATTTCCCCGTTGTGGGACTAATAAAGGCTTATCTTATCTTATCTTATCTTAAATAAAGCTCATTTTATGACCAAAATTGTGATTACATAGAAAAAAACTTTCTAATGCACAATTAGCAGACAATATAGATCACACAATAACAAAGCAGCGAGAGAGCCAGTGTGTGTAGTCAGCATATGATCAGTATGATGCAGTGTGGATGTGTCAGTTGCTAGTGAACAGCAGAGGGCACCCCTTGGCAACGGATGGATGTTATAATCATGTGTTCTGCACAGATAAGCATGTCCAGAGTCTATCTCTCCTCACGCATGCAGGTGGCAGAGTTCTGTAAGACACATGATAACGCTGTCCTTGAAGAGCTCAGTCTGCTGAACAACAGCAATTGTTTGTCGATTGTTTGGGTTAAGAGAAGCCAGCCACCTCTTCTACCTTATCTTCATCGAGGAGGAATGTAAACAGGGCACCAAAAACATGGTCAAATCTGCACAGTGCACTCAGAGCATAGAATTTTCCTCTCTCATGTGATTCTGTGCTTCATAATTTCCATATACAGGCTTAAAAACATTCCCTGGAGAGCACTAGCGACTCAAGATGTATTCCACCATCTGAATCAGTTACTATTCAGTTCACCATGCCGCTATTCGTGCACTCCCCAACTGGTCAAATTTGATGAAGGAGCTTTGCCTGGGTCTGCATTTTGAACAGCTCTCCCACCTTCCTCAATTTCTGATACATCAGGAAACTCCAAAGCCAAAGTAGAAGTCCTGTGATCATAGCCAATAGATGTCTTCTGCATCTCCAGTCGAATCACACAGACACATGAGTTCCCAATGTCCATGAGTCTCCCCCCTTGGGTTCCCCCTAACCCGATCTTCTTTTAGAGTGGTGACAATCGCATTTAAGCCGCTTTCCAGATCCATAATTTCCATTTGGATTAAGATTCAGCCAGAAGAAGAGTGACAAAAACACAGACAAAAACGCAACATTGCAAGCTAGGATCAGAAGGGAGTAGGATTAGGAGGGAGAGGAGGGAGAAAAGCGTCTGCTCTCTCTGAATGCCGGAAGAAGAAGGCCTTCCTCCTTCCTCCTTCTTATTATTTTTGGCCAGATCCCTACTAAATTTTATTGAGTAACCTAATTTTGACATGATTGCTTGACCCAGGAGACAGACACTGACACGAGTAGACCATTTAGACAATTATTTATTAACCCAAAAGTGTGATGTGTGTGAAGGTGTGAGTGAGTGTGATGCTGAGGAACCACTGGGGCTGAGCCAGTCCCACTGCGACCTGGCAACCCTGGAACACACAAGCACAGATGGGTTAGGGCTGTTCGCAGTACTGCAGTGTGACAACAAGTACTGCTTACTTGCAGGTGACGTTGGCCGACTCTTGCTGGATCTGCGGCTCACAGTGGCTCGATGCAGCTTGACACTGTGGTGAGGTGGAGGAGTCCCGAGGAGGAGGAGAGGCTCCATTACTTGTGGAGATAGGTCCACCGCCAGGGAGGTCCATCTGTGCACAGGGGATAACACTATGAGAAGGTAAGATATTACGTCTCTTACGTGACGAAGCTTGAGGTAGATGCGTCGTGGATGCTCTGGCGAAAGAATGAGTCTGTGACGCGTTGCGTGGCGAAGTAGGCAGACGACTCCGTGCTGAGCCATCAGTAACGCCGGCTTTTAAAGTCTGCTGATGATTGGCGGCAGGTGTGTGCGCAGCCGGGGCTGATGATGGCCCAGTGGCCGCCATGACAAATTTTATATTTTAAAAAGTCTGAAAGGGTCATGAAAAGTTAGAGTGACAAAATAATAATTCTGTAGGTAATTTCCCATTATGCTCTCCACATATTCTGTTTGTGTTCTTATGAAAAAATATGTTAAGAGTCTTTGTTTGCATTCTTATGAACAAATTTGTTGAAAGTATTAAACCATCATCTGAAGTGTTAAACAACCGAAATTTGATAGACAGGAACTGGACGTAACCATAGAGCTCTCTCTTTCTCTCTCTATCCTATTAAGTGAGGTCTATTGCATTAGTTCCACACCCAAATCAACATTCATACGCACACATTTCATAATACGTCTTAGGGGATAGCTAACATCAGATGACATGTTCACATCAGAGTTAAACTGGCCAATCAGACAGTTGTGTACAAGTCCATCCCACTGTACGGGGCATGCCTGGCCCAAGAAGATAAGTGTACATCACTCCCAGAAGTTGGGGCTCAGTCTGACTGTGTTCCTGCGAGAGTTATGCCCCACTGAGCCCAGTGCTGCTTGCTTTACATGTGATCTCTGAATAAATGTTGCATCTCTGAACTGAAAATTTCTCTGGCTTATTCTTGGAGCTTTCAACCAAAGAATTGGGGTTTTAACAATCGTGGTGCCGTGACCCGGATTGAATTATTCTGAGACAAGTCCGAGTGAGGATCACCGGAGCAGATCGGAAGGATCCTTTTTCAGACAACTGTGGTGCCTGAACAAAAAGGTAAGCGGAAAACCTTCTCATACGAGAATTTCTGTAATTTGGGCATACAACATTTAGAGTTGTCTGATTAAGGGATATATCCGATCTCCAGATTTATAACATGGGGAATTAAAATTTTAACTCCAGAGAAATTGCTTTTTGATGAAAATCGGTGGTCACATGTAAAATCTAAACAAACAGTTTCAAGCGAGGGAAAGTGCACGTGTCCTAATATCAGTCTGAATTCGGGCAATCAGGATGTACAATTCACAGAAGTGAATAGTCCTCCAAATTTTGAAGTATTTTGGAGTCAGTCTGAACCAAAATAAATACAAGACTAGGGAACCGTGGTGATCAACAACCATCCGTGTTCGTCTCCCAAATTAAAGAGAACCAGGGTTAGGAGCCTGATGCCGGGGGGACCCATTTAAAGTGTTCGATCCAATGCCGCTAGAGAGTGAAGCCACATAGGTAGAGTATTCTGGGAGCAGTCTGACCCGGAATAAATACAAGACTTAGGGGACAGCGGCTGTTTCCTTCTTCCAAATTAAAAATAACCAGGATTAGCCTTATACCGGGGAGAATTTAAGTGTTCGACCCAATGCCATTAAGGAGCGATGCCATGTGGGTGAAGTATTTTGGATGCAGTCTGATCCAAAATAATTACAAGAATCAGAATCAGAATCAAGAATGAACTTTATTGCCAAGCACGTTTACAAGTAAACATACGAGGAATTTGACTTGACATTGGGCGCGCACGATAGGCGCATCCCAATGACGCGGCAGCCATGACGAGGCGCCTGTCATACAGGAGGGTAAAGAGGGCAAAGGTCAGGGAAAACACAATAGGCAGAGAGAAAAAACATAGTTATCAAAATAACGCTTGTATAAGCTCATATAAGCTCAAATGAGCCAAATTATGATTACACAGAAAAAAACCCTCTATGCACAATTAGCAGACAATAGATCACACATTAACAAACAACAAATTGAGAGAGGCAGTGTGTGTGTATATGCATACGTATATAATCAGTGTGAGTGCAGTGTTGAATGTATCATTTGTTGATGTACAACAGAGAGAGACGCCTCCTGGCAACGGATAGTTGTTATGATCATGTTTTCAAAACACAGATAAAGTTCTGTATTAGACACATGATAGCTCTGTCCTTGAAGAGTCCTGTCTGCTGAACAACAGCAATTGATGTTGATTGTTTGGGTTAAAGAGAAGCCAAAACTCCTTCCAGCCTTATCTTCCCAGGAGGAATGGATGTCTTCAGGGCGCCGAATCAAGGTCAATGTCAGTAGGCACAGTTCACTTAGAGAAAAAAATTTCACCTCTCATGCGATTCTGTGCATCACAATTTACAGGCTTTAGAATCATTCACTGGAGAGCACTCAGCGACTCCAGATGTTATCCACCTACCGAAACATAGGTAACATGTCCAAGAGAGTCCATCTCTCTTCAATGCATGCCAGATGGTAAATTCCATGTTAATCCCATTTGCCGCTATCAGTGCTCCCCACCAGCTGGACGAATTTGATGGGGGAGCTACGCCGGGACCACATTATGATTAGCTCATCCAACTATAATTTCGATACACCAGGAAAACTCCAGGGCCAAACAGAAAATCCTGTGATCATGCCAATCTTCAGTCGAATCACGTGAGTTCCAATTCTCGGGCTCCCCCCGGCCCGATCTCCTATTAAAGTAGTGTCAATAGCATTAAGCTATAATTCCAATTCCATAATTTCCATTTGGGTCGATGCAGCAGAAGAAGAACGAGACACAGACAGTACATCGCAAGCAGGGAATCAGTCTCAGGGAGGAGGATAGAAGAGGAGAGGAGAGAAAAAGCGTCTGCTCTCTCTGAAAGCCGGAAGACTTAGAGAACAGCGGTGATCAGTAATCACCAGAGTTCGTCTCCCAAATTAAGGAAACCGGGATTAGCTCGGTGCTGTGGGGAAACGTAAAGAGGTTGACCCGTTGCCGCGTAAGAGAATTTTTTTTCATGAAGACACAGGGACAAGTTTGTTATGTTTCCTGAAATGTGGGGTGGTTCATCACTCAATTGATATTTTACTGTATTCCTGTGTGTGTATCAAGCAGTCGAGACTGATTGAAAATTCCGCACAGTAAGGCAGATCTTAAGTGATTTTATGGGGACCGGGGGTGGAGTAGATTAGTGGGAGTGAAAGCAGATACAGTATGGTACCACTGTTGCTCTGAGTTAAAACGTGTGTTAAGACTAGCGTCCATTCCTAGCTAACAGGCGCACAGAAAGCTAGCTTCTGTGTAGGAGCTTCCTGTTGGTGTCTAGACACATGGACAATACATCACTTGGTAACAACAAAGGGGTATGAGTAATACCTGTATGAAATGTCACAAGGAACAATGGAACAATGGCAGTCCTGTAAACTTGGCTCCCTGGGGTTGGTATTATCTCAGACAACGGCCAAATAGTTGACAAAAGTGCCAGACGCTGATCAAAGGAAAGGAAGAGAGAGATTTGTCAGATGGGTGAAACAAATGTAGGAAAGAGGAATGTTTGAAGGGTGTGAAAGTAATCCCCCAAAACAAGGGGACCTCACTATGTTTATGAAGCAAGCAAGGGGGAGTCATGACCAGGCAGATAGTAAATACTGGAAGGCCAGTATATTTCAAAGAGGGAAAGCAGAAAAGGAGTTAAAAAGGGCAGGAGAATTTCTGGCAGATTGTCAATGTTTTTTGGGAGAAATTAAGTTTACCCTATAGAGGATGTTCCCTGTGCAGAGTTCACCTCAAATGTCAGTTCAAGCCAATGCTTCTCCAGTGACAACAATAGTCCCCATTACAAAGGCAGAACTACAGCCTAAGACTATTGGACCACCTGCTGACTGGAGAACTAACAGCCCCCCCCCCCCAATGCGGGGCACAAGCCTTATCAGAGAGGTGCAAAAATCACATACATCAAACTACTCTCTCGGCACAGGTGCCAATTGAATCTACTCAGTCAACACCCACGATAATGGCCCCCTTGGTGGTGGTCAAAAATGGACTGTTACAAACAGCCCTGGTCCAGGAAGGGTCAGAACATACTGAGCAAACTAAAGTATTTTTAGAAAAAGCAGTGGAATGTGCTGTAAACACCTCTGATAATACAGGGACAATATCAGATTGTACTTTTGACACCAGGTCATATGCAGAGGCAGCCACTGACCAAGGCGCACCCTCAGTACATGCCCTCACTTCAGCCTTTGAAGACATAGGACTAAATCTACATGATGCTGCCTCTAATAGACGCAGTCCACACATAGCAGCCCGTGGGCCTGTTTATGGTAATGTACATACAGTACATGTATGGATAGGAGTCACACGCCCCGAGCGAGGCAAATGCCATTGACCACGGCAATGTCAACCGGGGGCCGTGTGATCAAAAACTACACTCAATTCTCACTTCAAGACACAGCCTTGATAAAATATCAGCTACCAGATATGCATAATGGCGGTGCACCATGAATCAAGGCTTTCCTTGAGGCCTGCGCTGGAATAGCACTGGCTCTCGGAGACTTTAGATGGGTATTTGCCTCCTGTACTTTCTTGGGGATGCTACAGGAGGTGGAACAATTAGGAGGTACACATTTGGACAGGGTTGAATACCCATTGTCAGCAGTGGTGTATTTACTGTGGCCAATAATCTGTGAAAAGTTCCCCATTCAAATGAAATCGGCCGAGCTGTGTGACATCCCACCTAACGACCATGAGAAGGGTGCCACATACTTACTCTGAGTAAGAGAATTATGGCAAGATAGGACAGGTGAGGACCCAGCCACGAATGGTGCAATTGAAATGTTCTTTAGCTGAGCAGTAGAAGCCTCACTATCCGCCATCATACAGAAAATGTTGAAGTAAGTGGTTGGACTCTCCAGCCTACCGTTTACTATTTGGTCAGCTCATGTTGCCCAGTACATTGATAATGAGATTGAGAAACGTGAGCAGGAAAAGAAGGAATTAGCTTCTCTTCAGTCACAAGTAGTGAAGTCACAGTTGAAAGAGATGAGCGATAAGGTAAACTAAAATAAAGCCTCTGCTAAGGAGATGTCACAACAACCCATGCCCCATCAAACTCTATCTATGCAACCACCCCAGGACCTCACATCACAACAATATGGACCCTACCCAGACCCCCCACCTTATCCTCCCTATCAGTATCAGCAGCAGGGCCATAGGGGATGGAAGTGGTTTAACAATAGAGGCAGAAGCTGTGTGAACAGTAAAACCCAGGGGGTCCCCAGCCCATGGGGCCAATGTCGACAATTTGGCCACTGGGCTCAACAGTGCCCACAACAATACTCACAAAGGAAACCTGGGGGGTCCCTCAATTATCAATGCAATGTGTATCCTCCCCCACAAGGCCCTCCTCCCCCCCCCCCCCCCAGGCCCAGGACAATTGGCACCAAGCCCCTGGAGCTCATCAATTACCACAATAGGGCTACCCAGGACTGACAGCAGGTGACTCTCTTTGTCCCACAGATCTATTTCTTGAACCCATAGTAAAATTGACAGTGGATGGTCAAGATTTCACATGCATGATTGACACAGAAGCAAGGCATTCCACGCTAAATATGCCACTCCCCATTTCAATGAATACCGTACCTGTTGTTGGCTTCTCGGGTAACACAGAAGAGCGGCCGCTGTCCAGACCTGTTCCCTGCTTGTGTAATTCACTGAGATTTAAACATTCCTTCTTACCATCACCAACATGCCCTGTAAACTTGTTTGCAAGAGATATAATGTGTTCACAAAACATTTCATTATTGTTGACACCCACCCACATTGACATAACTTTTCCTGATGGTTCAGTGCAACGCTGTGCAATGCCCAAACGTGCACTGAGACAAATGATGCAATCTCCTGCAAATCCAACTGACCCACTCACTGAAACGGGAGCGGAAATGTGGTTGGGGCTACTTTTTGACTTTGAACAAAGTCCCTTAGAGGACATCTTTCACAGTGGCTTCCTTGGATATCCATTGTGTACCCCTATGAAAATCCCCATGACTCACCTCATTGCACCTTTAATTATGAGCTTTTCAGTGATGAAAACTATGATGCATTGTGGGAAGGGTATGCACAACATTTTCAAGAAACCACAGAACAACCAACAATTGAGATTGAGGATATTTATGTGGGAAAGGAGGGGGTGGCTGCGGCAGTTACTGTAGCCGACTCATTATAACCCTTATATGCACTAACTGCTACGTCTGCACCTCATGTGACTCTGAAGGTAATGGATGGAGGGGAAGCAAAAAACCTGGGCCCGATGACAAAGGCTTGCATAACAGCAACTGATTGGATACCCACACAGAACAAAAATCTATGATACTCTCCTTCTTTGCAAGTGTATCAGATCCCACATTGCTCCACAGTGGCTATGAAGCTTGAAAAAAGATTTCTCATGCACACACACATGGTAGAGAAAATACAGACCACCCTGACTCACAGTCATTGTTAGACAGCCTCCCTGAAACACTGTGGTCTCAAGGCTCTACTGACGTAGGTCTAATCAATATTCCCCCTGTCTCAATCCCTCTAAAAGCTAATACTGTCCCTATCTACCAGGCCCAATATCCCCTTCGTATGGATCAAATAGAAGGTATTAAAGGCACCATTTCTGGATTGATTCAATCGGGGGTTCTTGTCCACACTGAGTACCCATGGAATACCCCTATTAACCCGGTTTCTAAGCCAGGAAAATCAGATTACCGTATGCTTCAGGATCTTAGACCAATCAACAACGTAGTAATACCCACTCTTTATGGCGCGCCTAACGCGTACACCATGCTGAACGCAATTTCACTGAGGCATAAGTTTTTCTCTTGCATAGACCAGGCAAACACCTTTTGCTGTGTACAACTCCATCCAGATTCACAACAACTGTTTTCTTTCTCCTATGGGGGCGCACAATACACATACAATCGGTTGCCACAGGGTTTCATTGACTCTCCATCCATTTTTAATCATGTCTTAACCCTTTGAATGTGAGAATTTGTGTGCCCCTAGTGGCAGATCGCGGTACTGCACCTGCCTTCTCACTCTGACTTTGTCAAAAGTAAGTGAGAAATTTCTGTTTTGTTTTTTTAATTGTTCATATACTTCAAAGATAAGATGATGAGGTACCTCTGTACAAAAAACGGTGTCAAAAGACTGAACCATTTTTTGTGTAAATACATCCAAAGTCCAGTTTTGACTGAGTTATGGAATTTAAAGAGGTGCCACGACATTATGCAAATTAGATGCATAAATTTATTCCTATCTGAAACTTTGGATCATATTTTACATCTTTCTAATTGACAGTAAGCCATTATCTCTTACCACTTTCAAGTTATAGCCTTGGAAATCTGAACTATTTTATTGACAAAAAAAATTACCACTCTTGACCTCTAGGGGGTATGTCGCAGTTTGGCAACATACACACTCACAGGGTTAAAACAACAACTGCAGTCTCTTGCACAGCCAGAAGGGGTCACACTCTTGCAATATGTAGACGACATTCTGTTAGCAGCTCCGGACTCTGAATCAATCATGACTGCAACTACTACTGTACTAAATCATTTGGCTGCATGTGGGTTCAAGGTATCCAAATCTGAATTGCAAATTGGGCGACCGAAGGTTACCTTTTTGGGCCGGGTGATTGGTACTTCCGGGCGTAGCATGACAGCTACACATAAAACTGACATTCTTAGCCACTCCAAACCCATGACTGTGAAGGCAATGATGCAGGTTCTGGGGTTGGTGACATACAGCAAGAACTTTGTGCCAGATTTTACTGGATTAGTGGCGCACCTATGGGCCTTAATCACTCAAGCAGGATACAAAAACTATAACTCTCCTTTAGAATGGACATTGCAAGCAGATTGGGCCTTTGTTGAACTAAAAAATGCACTCTCAGCATGTTTTCTACATGCACCTGAGTACTCCAAACCTTTCCATTTGGATGATGATGAAAAAAACAGCTTTGTTAATGCCGTTCTGTTTCAAAAGGCCGAGAGTGGGACAAGCACGGATAGAAAAATACTAATGTACTATAGTAGCAAATTAGACAACGTACAAATAGGTCATCCGGCTTGTGTGAAACATGTGGCCACTATAGGAAAGTCTGTACAATAGATATCGCACCTGACAATGGGCAATCAAACCGTTATTCACACAACACATGGAGTTAAAGTCTTTCTTGATTCAAATGCATTCACCTTATCAACACACAGGGCTCAAGGATTACAGCAGCTACTTGACAAACCACACATACATTTTACCAGCTCAGGGGTAAACATGGCCTTACAGATAGACACCACAATGTCATGGCGGCCTCTGGGCCGTCATTGGCGTCATCAACTCCAGCTGCGCACAGACCAACAGGTGGTAATCAACGGCTGTTAAAAGCCAGCGTCGCTGACAGCCCGGCACGGAGTCGTCTGTCCTCCTCGTCGGAGAATGAGCCTGAACTCCGCTCTCTGGCCTCGTCAGGATTCTCTCTCGTCTCGTCTGGAACTTCTCTTGTCTCGTCGAGAACTTCTCTTGCTTCTTCAAGGACCTCTCATCAGAGTCAGCCAAGTAAGAGAAACATCTGCTATTCAACCCCTTGTCTATACCCTGTGCACAGGTGGACCTCCTTGGCGGCGGACCTGCGTCCCCAGCTGACGGGGTAACGCCATCACGCACATGTAGCGCTTTGCTACCACCACGTCTACCGGTACGTCTTGCTCCTCAGATTCCAGAACTGTTATTGTATCAGTTGCAGGAGTATTGGCCACCGCTATCAGTGGAGTCACTGTCATCAGCATCAGCTATATCATCGTCACCACGTTCTGTGGAATCACTCACCTCGTCATCGTCAGGATTATCATCGTCCCGGTCTGTGGAGTCACAGCCGGTGTCTCCAGAAGAACTGTCCTTGTCACAGCCACGGGTGGAATCCCCAACACGCTCACGGACACCTTCACCTCCACATTGCACGGCCGCTGGATCTCAGCAGGACGAAACCTGTGCTGCACCCAAGTAAGCCTCTCTACTTGTAGCTTGTCACTAGTGTGGGACAAAAGTAATTGTTTCTGCTTGTATGTTCCAGGGTTGCCGGGTCTTCGTCCAGGGCGCTCAGCTCCAGTGACCAGAACACTATCCACGCACTCACACTCGCACTACACTCTCTCACTCTCAAATAAAGATTATTGTCACTATCTGCCCGTGTCAGTGTCTGTCTCCTGGGTCCTAAATCATGTCACACAAAGGACCATGATTGTGCTACTGAAACAAAAAGAGAAATGAAACTACATGATAACTTACAGGTGGAACTACTAGAGAATGCTGAGATCATAGATATAAAACGCTAGATTGGCGGTAGGTCACTGGAGCGTGAGATTTCCGGCCGCCATATTGGTACAGGAATCACAACAAATCCACAGCTCAGCTTAACGCACAACACTCTGATTAAGTCTTCATTTCTGTCACCATGGGATGAGACGCCGGGTTTTCCGGCGCTCAGACCATGTCCCTTCTCATCCCTGTCTCTCATTGGGCAGCGTCTCTGCGGGCTCCCAGCTGTCAGTGTTACAGGACGGCTGGGGCCCAATTAATCCTCATCAGCTGAGGCGCTGTTAATGAGGATAAAAAGGAGCAGCTTCGATCATTCGGGGCTGCGACTTAAGCACTGTTAGGCTGGAACCCTTACGGTAAGTGTCGAGTATTTGTTTTTAAATAATTTAATGGCGTGTTGTCAAAAATAAAGGTAAAAACTCTGATTTTCATTTGGGAGGTCACTGATTTCTGTACATGCATGACTGCCATGAGTGTAATTTATATTGTAATTCAGTATCGATACTTACGGCAATATTTCTCATGTAATATTAGTATACAGTGTTACATTGTGTTCTTTGTTACTGGGTCAGTATTGGTAGCCAATATTATCAACAATGAACTTTGGGTTCTTGTAACTAGTTTGGTAGTTACTCAAATAGCGTGAGGATAGTTTTTCTTTTTCCTGTATACACTTGGCCTAATGGAAGATTTAGGTTTATCAAACCATCTTTACACAATAATTACACATATATGTGTACAAACATCTACCTCCTGTATCAGACCAACATCATGAAGGTTTGCAGATAGTAATTTACAGATATGTTATTTGAAAATTGAAACTTTACAAACAGAATTTTACATTACCTATTTCACATTTGTCTATTACAGGGAGGGGGTACAAGAAGATCTGGTGATGATTAATGCAGTCATATCTCATAGACATTACTATTTCTGTCTTATATTACATTTTGCCTGACATTACTATAAATATTTGCTATGATGGATAGGAGGGGACAGGGTGGATATTACGTGTGATGATGATGATGATGATGATGATGATGATGATGATGATGGTGATGACGATGGGCTGGGCTCTGGGTTAAATTAATAAAGCCTACATCTACTGCTTTAAACTGTGTTTTGATTCAATTAACACTTCACCTCACTTTGCAATTGATGAATATGAGCTTGCTGCTTTCATGTTGAGTGCATTATTCTATGCAATAAATTTAATAAATTTGTAATGAACATTGGTGTATTGTATAAATTTGTTATGTGGGCCTAAAATCAATAAGAATTTCAAATTGATTTTAAACAACTGCTATACAGATCCAGGTAGATGGGGGGGAGTGTATAATGTCTGTCTAGTTAAATGAAGAAACTTGAATAATTTGTAATTTTTTATTCTCTTTATTTATTTCAAAGTTTACATATCTAGGCCAATTTGTATAGCACAGGCTGAAATATTTCTTTGATAAACATTTTTGACAATTGGGGGGGGGGCAATAAGCTGGTTGCCTGGGGTGGCAAATATAACAAATACAGCCCAGGACAAAGTATGAATTAATCAATTTTGGCCATATATTTATGCATAAATGGCCACAATGAAAGAGCTAGCCTTAATTATTAATCAGGGGGTATGGTAACTTCTTTTTCAGCTCATTTGACAGTTCTTGATTGAGACACTGCAAAATGCCATAATTAATAATTATGAAGCTCTTAAACACCTAATATTTATGCAGATTATGCTGAAAGTAAACCACTATGCGCTGTGTTGTACTGTGTTGTAAACATGTTCACTGAAGCCTGTCAAACGTTTAACAAAGGAGAATGACCCAAGCAGGTGTCTGCACTGGACCACAGGGATGTGCTACAGATATCCTGTACCAAGATGGCGGACGCGCATCACGCACCCGCGACCACGGACTGGCCAGCGCTGCCAATCTAGCGTTTTATATCTATGGCTGAGATCATTTTATTTTGTGACAGCCATAGCCATCACATACAGACAGGCACACTGATAGCCTCATATGCAGTAGTACAAGAAACCCCGGAGGGCCTGGAAACAAAGCAGGCACAGATCATCCCACAACCAGCATCAGCACAAATGACAGAATTTGTGTCACTGGTAGAAGCATGATTAGCAAAAGGGAAAACGGCAACAATATACACAGACTCAGCACACACAGTACAAGCTGTACATGTAGACATGTGTCAATGAAGAAAAAAAGGGTTTGTGATCTCAGCTGACAGACCAGTAAAACTGGCATGCAACTAGGAAAATACCGGTCGCTATGGAGGTTGAGAATATGTATGGGCACATAATCATACCATGTAGGATAACTAAGTAGACGGTTGTGCTGTTTCATCCCATCTAGCAACAATGCTCTGCACTGTGTGTGTTTATATATTTACATATTTATTCCATCTAGCTACAATGCTCCACACTGTGTGTGTTTATATATTTACATATTTATTCCACCTAGCTGCAATGTTCCGTACTGTGGGTGTTTATATATCTACATATTTATTCCATCTAGCTACAATGCTCCACACTGTGTGTTTATTACCTCCGCCAGGCCGAAGGCCAGGAGGAGGTTATGTTTTTGCCGGGGTTTGTCTGTCTGTTTGTCTGTCTGTCTGTTTGTCTGTCTGTCTGTTGGTTAGCAAGATAACTCCAAAAGTTTTGGACGGATTTCGATGAAACTTTCAGGCATTGTTGGAAATGGTACAAGGAAGAACTGATTAAATTTTGGGGATGATACAGATCACCGTCTTCATACAGGAATTTTTAAAACGATTCTTTAACATTGTGAGAAACGGCCATTTTAAACATGTGTGCAGGGGCAATAGAGGGCGCTGGTCGTCGTGTCTGACGAACACAAACTCCGCCTTCTTCAAAGTTTTAGGCACAAAAGCACGCGGAAAACTGTGGTGGGCAGGGCCCGCCATCATGCCTGTGTTTGCGCCACGCTGCAAAAACTGAGACGGGCAGCTGTCCGCCGCCGGATTATTTGGCACAAATTCCCCGGCCAGCCATAGGGGCTGCGCAAAAACCAGCTCTCTGAAGGGGAAGATTCAAAATCCTCTTTTATTCCGCAGAGCGCAAACCCAACTAGAAAAGCACTCGGAGAGCGCAGACCTCCGCCAAGCGGCACAGTTCCCCCCATACAGTGTTTGTGTGTACGTTTTCAGATTCCCTGAGCATGAAAAGATATGACTAGCAATTGGATTCACAATGATTATTTGTTTATTTGACATGGACAGTGCAATAAACAGACAATTAATGAATGACAATCAATGTGATAGTGATAGGATTAGTGGTTCAGTAGTGTAAAACGGGGCTATAAGGGACGGCGGGTTAATAAGGGACACTTTTCTGGGAAATGTTTTAAATGTAATTCTGCTTTTTTTATTTTGAGCAGGACGCTGAGTTGTGTTGTTATTGTCAAATATCCATGAATCCTTCATCAAATCTAGGCGGAAGCAAAATTAAAAAAGCAGAATTACATTTAGAAAAGTGTCCCATATTACCCCGCCGTCCCTTATAGCCCCGTTTTACGGTTGTAAAAGCATTGCCTCCTTGGCGGAGGTAATAAACTGAAGTGTTGGTGTGTCCATCTCCTCCACTGACGGATGCAGATTGGTTAGACAGGTTGCCGTGGGTTTTATATTATATTGGGGTTGGGCTCCGCGGCAAAACAGAATTTAGAATCTTCCCCGGCAGAGAGGTTGTTTTTACACAGCGCCTATAGCTGGGCGGGGAATTTGTGGCAAATAATCGGGCAGCGGACAGGTGGCCGTGTCAGGTTTTGCAGCGTGGCGCAAAAACAGGCACGCTGGCGGGGCCAGGTCAGCAGTGTTTTCCGCATGCTTTTGTGCCTAAAACGTTGAAGAACGCGGAGTTTGTGTTGGTCAGACACGACGACCAGCGCAATGTGCGCAGCACCTATGGCTGGCACAGGCACGCTGGTGGGCCCAGGCCACCAGTGTTTTCCGCATGCTTTTGTGGCTAAAACGTTGAAGAAGGCGGAGTTTGTGTTGGTCAGACACGACACCCAGCGCCCTCCATTGCGCCTGCGCACATGTTGAAAATGGCCGTATGTCACAGTGTGGAAAAATGCTTTAAAAAATTCCTGTATGCAGACGGTGATGCGGATCATCCCCAAAATTTAATCAGTTCTTCCTTGTACCATTTCCAACAACGCCTGAAAGTTTCATTGAAATCCGTCCAAAAGTTTTTGAGTTATCTTGCTAACCAACAGACAAACAGACAGACAGACAAACAGACAAACACACAGACAAACACACAGACAAACACACAGACAAACCCCGGCAAAAACATTACCTCCTCCTGGCCTTTCGGCCTGGAGGATGTAATAAAACCCACGGCAACCTGTCTACCCAATTTGCATCCGTCAAAACAGTGGTGGCCCGGGCCCGCCAGCGTGCCTGTGTTTGCGCTACGCTGCAAAAACTGAGACGGGCAGCTGTCTGCCGCCGGATTATTTGGCACAAATTCCCCGCCCAGCCATAGGGGCTGCGCAAAAACCAGCTCTCTGAAGGGGAAGATTCAAAATCCTCTTTTTTTTCGCGGAGCGCAAACCCAATAAAACCCACGGCAACCTGTCTACGCAATTTGCATCCGTCACTGAAGCCCTTAGTGGTGCTTTCAGTGATCTATGAAAACGCTCGTAGCCTGGGACTTTGCACATGAAGGAGATGGACACAACACCAACACTTCAGTTTATTACCTCCGCCAAGGAGGTAATCCTTTTATCTACTGAACCACTAATCCTATCATTGTGAATCTAATTGCTAGTCATATGTTTTCATGGTCAAGGAATCTGAAAACGTACACACAAACACTGTACGGGGGGGGCGGGGAACTGTGGCGCTTGGCGGAGGTCTGCGCTCTCCGAGTGCTTTTTTAGTATACTCATATATTTATTCCATCCAGCTACAATGCTCTGCACTGTGTGTCTGTGTGTATATATATATATTTATAGTAATATGCACATATGTATATTAGCTGCTCTTGCTTTTTTTTTTTTTTTTTTTCTTGCCTTCTGATTGTTGCTCCGAGTGTTGCTATCCCTGTGCTGTTGCAATCCTGGAATTTCCCCACTGTGGGACTAATAAAGGCTTATCTTATCTTAAAACATCTGGATCAATTATTGAGAATATATTATGCACTATTAGAACCCAAACAATCAGAATCAGAATCAGAATCAGGTTTATTGCCATTGTTCATGTAGTACACAAACTAGGAATTTGTCTCGGTGCAATGCTGCAACATTAAACATGATAAGATAAGAGAAATAAACTATACATGTAATAAAGTGTAGGATAAGATTAAGTGATACTGGTCAACAGTTAAAATATATATTAGCCAGCAGCAGATACTGTGGAGAACTATATAGTGCAGTCGGTAATGCAGGAAGAAAACAGTGATGATTGACATGAGTCTGGTTGAGCTGCTGTACATGGTGCACGAGAGTCAATAAGTCACTTAGTGTTCAGCAGTCTAATGGCAGAGGGGAAGAAGCTGTTCATGTGACGGGAGGTTTTAGTCTGGATGGACCGAAGTCTTCTACCAGAGGGGAGGGGGGCAAACAGTACGTGACCAGGGTGTGAGGGATCGGCTATGATCCGGCCAGCACGCCTCCGGGTCCTGGAGATGTACAGATCCTGGAGAGATGGGAGCTTGCAGCCGATCACCTTCTCAGCAGTGCGCACGACGCGCTGCAGCCTTAGTCTGTCCCTGGCAGTGGCTCCTGCGTACCACACGGTTATGGAGGTGGTGAGGATGGACTCGATGATGGCTGTGTAGAACTGCACTAACATCTTGGTGGGTAGCTTGAGCTTCCTCAGCTGCCGCAGGAAGAACATCCTCTGCTGGGCTTTTTTGATGAGTGAGCTGATGGTCAGCTCCCATTTGAGGTCCCTGGTGATGGTAGTGCCTAGGAAGCGGAAGGAATCAGCAGTGGTGATGGGAGAGCCTGAGAGGGTGAGGGGGGGCAGAGGAGTAGTGACTTTCCTGAAGTCTACAATCATCTCCACAAGTTATCCAATCATATCCAATCATATCATATCCACAATCATATCCAAACAAGTAGCAATTGTCAAGCGCAGAGGACACCAAAAAGGAAATGGCAGAATAGTGAGAGGAAATAATACAGCAGATATGACAGCTAAGGCAGTTGCAGGGTATAATGCAAAGAAGCAAATAAATCAGAGGGCAGTAGATAGACTGCACAGAGAGCTGTGTATACACAATATCAAAGAAATACAAGAAGCTGCAGCCCCTACAGAAAAGCAAGCTTGGAGGGAAAAGGGAGCCATAAAGGATCCTACAGGGCTCTGGAGGAATCATGAGGGTAAAATAGTAGCTCTGGCTGGGCTACTAAACTTTCTGTATCAGGAAGCCCACAGCAGGGGTCATTGTGCAAGCTCCAAGGTGAATACTCTCATCTCACAGTACTGGTGGCATCCCTTTTTAATGGACATTTGTAAATATTGTGTACAGTTGTGTGGAATTTGTGAATGTTATAATCCCAAGATTTCATTGAAAACAGGACTGGGAAGTTTCTCAGTCCCAGGGGATCCATGGAAGGAGATAGTCATTGACTTCACAGACATGGGGGTGGATCATAGAGTAGAGGGTAAAAAGTATTTGCTCGTTTGTGTCGACCCCTTCTCAAGGTGGGTAGAAGCCACCCCCAGCAAAACAGAGAAGGGGAAGGAAGTAATCAGGTGGCTCACAAGAGAAATCATCCCGCGATTTGGGATACCTGAAGTGATAAGATCAGACAGTGGTACCCATTTCTCTAACGAGGACCTACAACAGGTGGAAAGAATGTTTGGGATCAAAGTTTGGAGCTGTTTACCACCCTTCTTCACAGGGGTTGGTAGGAAGGGCAAATAGGAAAATTAAGGAGGGTTTGGCCAAAGTCTGCGCAGATACAAAACTATCCTGGGTTGAAGCTCTACCTATTGTATTGTTCAACCTCAGGTCCACCCCAAATGTCACACTGAATGTCAGCTTGCATGAGATCTTGACAGGAAGGAAGATGCCTTGCCCATTTACTGCTGCACCCACTGACTAACCACCTGTGCTATTGCAACATGAGAACCTGAGTGAGTATGTCAACCAACTGAATAACACTGTCACGAGTATCTCTCAACAGGTCGCCAAGATTCTTACTAAGGAGCTGACATGGTTCAGGTGACCCACAGAACAAACACGACTCAGGTTGAATACAATTAACGTACTTTTATTGTAAACGTGAGTGAGTGGATGCGTGAGTGCGGGATATATGGTGCAATGTTATGTAGTGCGATCCGTAATCTCCAGCTGGGGCCAGCAGAGCACCGTACAACCTGGCAACCCTGGAATGAGACAAGGGCCATTAGTTCACAGTTCAACCTATGCAACACGATAGATGTTGCAGTGTTTACTATCAGAAGGTGCTGGAGTAGCTCAGGTAGCGCCGAAGCTGCAGCCAGGAAGACAGTGTCAGCAGGGCTAGCTAGCTGGAGGTGGAAGGATGAATCTGCCGCCTGGAGGGAGATGGAGGTCTGCCATTGCGGGGCTCCACCTGTGCACAGGGTAATCGGACAAGATGAGTAGCAAGTAGGCTTACTTGGTAGTTGGTCCGGGTAGAACTGGCCTGGACGTGGTTCAGCAGGGCTAGGAAGCCGAAGGCTGGAGCTGGAAAGTAGAGTGCAGGGAAGCACGGAGGCAGGTGTAACTGGATTCAGCATAGAGAATCAGACAACTCCGCGCCCAGCACTGGTCCTGATGGAATAAATAGGGCCGCAGAAGATGACAGGCAGGCGCGTGCACAGGTGCCGTGATTGGCGGCCATGACAGTACCCCCCCCTATGGCACACCTCTCGGCGGGTGTTCCAACCTACCCGGGTGCGTCCGATGGAAGTTCCTGATGAGCTGCTTGTCGAGCACGAAGGCAGGACGCACCCTGGACCTCCACTCCAGCCCGTAGCCCTCCCAGTCCACGAGGTACTGCAGGCCACGCCCCCGGTGGCGGACGTCCAAGATGGAGGAGATGGACTACGCCGGGTCGCCATCGATCCCCCTCGGTGGAGGTGGAGACCTGGGAGGGGGACACAACGGGCTGGAGGAGACGGGCTTCACCTGAGAGACATGAAAGGTTGGACAGATGCGGAGGGAGGGGGGGAGAGTTAGACGCACAGACACCAGGTTAATGATCCGACATATGGGGAATGGACCAATAAACCATTGGGCGGTCTTCTTCCGCTCAGCCTTCAGGTTGATGTGTTTGGTAGAGAGCCATACCTGCTGACCCACCTGGTAAACCAGACCCAGAACCCTGCGTCGGTTGGCCACCATGGTGTTGCGTTCCGCCGTCCGTCGTAATGCCGCTCTGGCCATCCTCCAGATCCGCCGACAACGCCTTAGGTGGGCCCGAACTGATAGAACGGCGATGTCCCCCTCCTCTTCAGGAAACAGCGGGGGGTTGTAACCCAACAAAGCCTCGAAGGGGGACATGCCGGTGGCAGTGGACACCACTGTGTTATGGGCGTATTCGATCCAGGGGAAGTGTGTGCTCCATGACAAAGGGTTGGCAGCTGCGACACACCGCAATGCTGCTTCCACCTCCTGGTTGGCCCATTCGCATTGCCCATTAGATTGAGGGTGGTAACCAGAGGACAAATTAGCTGTAGCCCCTAAAGCGGCGCAGAATACCTTCCAGACCCTGGAGATGAACTGGGGCCCCTGGTCCGAGACGATGTCCTGCGGAATGCCATGCAGTCGAATGACATGTTGGACCAGCAGATCGGCCATCTCCTTGGCAGAAGGTAACCCCCACAGACGGATGAAGTGGTCCACTTTAGAAAACCTGTCCACCAGCGTGAGGATGGTGGTGAAGTTGTTGGACGTGGGGAGACCCGTGATGAAGTCTAATGCCACATGAGACCAAGGCCTGCCCAGGACGGGGAGGGGATGAAGCAGCCCGGCCGGCGGTCAAGAGGACATCTTACTGGTTGCACACTCAGGACAGGCAAGGATGTACTCCCCCACGTCCTTCTGGAGGGATGGCCACCAAAACAACCTCTGTAGGAGCACCACAATGCGTGCCCTTCCCGAGCGGCAGGCGAACTTGGAGGCATGCCCCCACTGGACGACCTCCCCTCGAACCGCTGCAGGAACGAATAACTTGCCCGGGTCGGCCTTGTCAGACTGCGCCCTTATGACCTTATCCCGAATGCCCCACGCGAGGGCACCCATGATGCATGCTGGGGAAAGGATGGGATGCTCAGCCTTTTCTGCAGTCTCTGGGGCGAACTGGCGAGACAGGGCGTTGGGCTTGGTGTTCTTTTACCCAGGGCGGTAGGTGATGGTGAAGTCGAACCGTCCAAAAAAAAAGTGACAAGCGGGCCTGTCAGGCGTTCAGCCGTTCAGCCGTTTAGCGGTCCAAAGGTACTCCAGGTTCTTATGGTCGGTCCAGATGATGAATGGCTGTGATGCTCCTTCCAACCAGTGCCGCCACTCCTCCAGGGCCAGTTTAACCGCCAACAGCTCCCTGTCACCGGTGTCGTAGTTACGCTCCGCTGGGGACAGGCGGCAAGAGAAGTAGTCGCAGGGTCGGATTTTACAGTCAGCCGGAGAGCGCTGGGACAAGACAGCCCCCACCCCAGAATCTGAGGCATCCACCTCCACCAGACACTGAAGAGCGGGATCAACCTGCGTCAGAATCGGCGACGATGAGAACCTGACCTTCAGCTCGGAGAATGCAGCATCCGCCTTTTCCGTCCAGCAAAACAGCACCTTGGTGGAGGTCAAGTTGGTGAGGGGGAGGACGATGCGGCAGTAGTCCTTAATAAAGCGGCGATAAAAGTTTGCAAAGTCCAGGAACTGCAGGAGCTGTTTCCTCAATGAGGGAATAGGCCAGTCCACCACCGCCTTCACCTTGGCTGGATCCGGGATAACCTCCTTCGGGCCAATAATAAAGCCGAGGAAAGAAGTCTGGGAGAAGTGGAACTCACATTTCTCTGCCTTGACGAAGAGCTTATTCTCCAGCAGCCACTGCAAGACCCACCTGACGTGAATGCGATGCTCCTCCATAGACGTCAAGATAGACAAAAACAAAGGTTGGCTGCACGGTGGCGCAGTGGTTTAGCACTGTGGCAGCACAGTTTTACCCTCGGCCGGGGGATCGCGGGGATCATGAGATCGTGGGTTCGATCCCAGCCCCCGACCAACAGTGAGCTGTGTGGAGTTTGCATGTTCTCCCCGTGTTGCGCGGGTTTACTCCGGGATTTCTCCAGTTTCCTCCCGCACACCAAAAACATGTAGGTTTAGGGCGCTCGCGCACGCAGCGACCAGCAGCCGGTGGCTTGTCACCAAACTGCAAACCAAGTCTACCTACGGGTACAAATAAGTAACAAAAAAAAGAAAAAAAAAAAAAAAAAAAAAGGTGCCCAAAAAATCCCTCAATACATCATTTATAAGGTGCTGGAAAACCGCTGGGGCATAGGTCAGCCCGAACAGCATGACCAAATATTCAAAATGCCCACTAGGGGTCCTAAAAGCCATCTTCCACTCATCCCCCTCTTGTATCCGCACCAGGTAATAGGCATTGCGCAGGTCTAACTTGGTAAAGCAGCAAGCCCCCCCCCCGAGGGAATCGAACGCTGAGTTGAGGAGAGGGAGAGTGTACTTATCCTTGATGGTGATGTTATTAAGTTCCCAGAAGTCAATGCAGGGCCTGAGAGAGCCGTCCTTCTTCCCCACAAGAAAAACCCTGCCCCCACCGCCGAAGATGAAGGTCTGATTATGCCTGAGCTTAGGGACTCCTTAATATACGAGTCCATGGCCGCGCGCTCCGGAGCAGACAGGTTGTAAAGTCTGCTGGAATGCAGCGGAGCACCGGCCCGCAGATTAATAGCACAATCGTACGGTCGATGAGGGGGGAGGGAAAGGGCCTGGGTTTTACTTTTGACAGGTCAGGAGGAGGAGAGGCAGGAACACCCAGAGGCATGGCAGGCGAGCATGCAGCAGACTGCAGACAGGCACTTAGGCAGAAAGGGCTCCACGAAACTACACTTCCCGAATGCCAGTCAATAGACAGGTAATGCAGGTGCAGCCAAGGATAGCCCAGGATGACCGGGGAGGATAACGCTGGCAGGACAAACAAGTTCAACTCCTCCCGATGGTTGCCCGAAATAATAACTGGCACCGAGGCGACCCGATGAGTGACAGTGGCTAATGATGCCTTAGACAGGGCAATGAGTTTCAGGGGAGTTTTCAATGGCTGCATAGGTAGACCCAGACGGGTTGCCAGGCTCCTAGAAATGAAGCTCTGCTCGGCCTCTGAGTCAATGAGTGCATGTGTGTTATGTTCCTTATGACCAAAGCAAAACCGGATAGGAATAAGAAAACAGGTGAGGGAATTATTGCAAGTTACATCCGTGAGACCCCCTACTTTGAT
Source organism: Pholidichthys leucotaenia (assembly GCA_020510985.1). NCBI lineage: Eukaryota > Metazoa > Chordata > Actinopteri > Cichliformes > Pholidichthyidae > Pholidichthys > Pholidichthys leucotaenia. Next base: position 92,443,138 of record CM035841.1, read on the forward strand.
CCACGGACTTCCACTTTTGGCCGCTTGGGACAGGAATTCAGGTCATGCTCCTCGCTCCCACAATAGACGCACAACCCCAACTCTCGGTGGCGCTGTCTCTCCGAGCAGGAAGTTTCGACCCACCTACGACCATAGGCTCTTGGTCCTCCGGGAAAATCAGTTAACGGGAGGGCCAGCAGGGGGGGCTGGAGAGAGTGGCGCGGCATATTCCCCAAGTGGCCGGAAGTCTTGCGCTCAGCCGCCCGTTCCCTCAGACGGTTGTCAATGCTAATGGCCAGGGAGATACACTCATGCAGCGTAGAGGGTTTCTCCAGGCGGGCCAGCTCGTCCCGCAGGCTAGGGCTCAAACTTCTAATGAATATACTACTCAGTGAGGCATCCTCCCACCCAACCTCCGTAGCCATGACCCAGAAGTCTAGGGCATAATCGGCGACCGCCCTCGACCCCTGCCAAAGATTTAATAGGTGAGAGGTGAGTATGTCCTCCCAGTCCGAGTGACTAAAAACCTCCTGAAATTCCTATGTGAATTGGACATATGTCATAGAAGCAAAACCTGCCCTAGCCATTACCGCATAAGCCCACACCAAAGCCCGCCCTTCTAATAAATTGATCATATAGCCAATCAGAATCAGAATCAGAATCAGAATCACTTTATTGCCAAGCATGTTTACAAAATAAACATACGAGGAATTTGACTTGACCTTGGGCACGCAGAAGTGCATCCCAGGCCGCGGCAGCCTGAAGGCGCCTGTCATCAGTGGAGGGTAAAGAGGGGGGAATGGGGGAGGGAATGGCACAATGGGCAGAGAGAAAAAACATAGTTAATCAAAATAAAGATTACATAGATAATCTAAATTGTGATTACATAGAAAAAAAAACCCTCTAAGCACAATTAGCAGACTAATACATATCACACAATACAAAGGAGCAAAGAGAGACCAGTGTATGTAGTCGGCATGTAATAATCAGTGTGAGTGCAGTGTTGAGTGTATCAGTTGCTATTGTACAACAAAGGGGCACCTCCTGGCAACGGATGGTTGTTATGTTCGTGTAGTCAAAACACAGATAAGCATGTCCCAGAGTCTTTCTCTCTTCGTGCATGCCAGATGGCAAAGTTCTGTATTAGACACATGAGCACTGTCCTTGAAGAGTCCGGTTTGCTGAACAACAGCAATTGTTGTTATTGTTTGGGTTAAAGAGAAGCCAAAACACCTTCCAGCACAATCTCTGCACCTGGAGGAACGAGTTCTCAAGGAGGTCGAATCAATGCCAGATGAGCACAGTCACTTGGAGCATAGTAATTTCCACTCTCATGCGATTCTGTGCATCACAAATACTTCAATTCAATTCACAGGCTTAAATCGCTGGTCGAATTGTTGAAGGAGCTTCGCCGGGATCCGCATTTTGACCAGCCTTTCCAACTTTATTAATTTTCGATACACTAGGAAACTCTGGAGCCAAACAGTAGAATCCTGCGATCATATCCAAACAGATAGATGTCTTCTGCATCTTCAGTCGAATCACACAGACACATGAGTTCCAATTAACCATGAGTCACACATTTGGGCTCCCCCGGGCCCGATTTCCTGTTGAAAAGGTGGTGTCAATTGCATTAAAGCCTGAAATTCCATTTTTTCCGTTTTCTGTTTGGATTGAGATCAGCGAGAAGGAGCGAGACACAGACACAGACGAAGCAGCAAGCTGGGATCAGATCATCAGGGAGGCGAGAGGAGGAGAGGAGTGAAAATGCGACTGCTTTCTCTGAAAGCCGGAAGAAGAAACCGTGGCCAATGTGGCTCTGGTCAGTAGGAAAATCCCCGGGAACGTGCTGGAATACTATTTTGCACTGCATGAGGAACCCCCTGGCTTCTCCCAACACACCTCGAAAGCGAGCGGGAGTAGGGATGGGAGTGAGCCGACAAGTGGGGCCCGAAGAGAGAGGGCTAGGAGTAGAGCTAGTGGTGGAGTTAGCGGTAGAGCTAGCGGGAGCTGAGGAGCTAGCTGGTGCTGTGGGGAGACCCTGTGGGCTAACCAAGCGATCTAACCTGTCGGTGATGCGGGTTAGCTGAGTTTGCATCACCTGTTGTTGGTAAGCTAATTGGTCTACCCGAGCCTCTAGATGGTTAATTTGGCACACGAGCACGCTGTCTGCCAGGTCACTTTGGCGGAGTCGTACTGACATGGTTCAGGTGACCCACAGAACAGACACAACTCAGGGTGAATACAATTAACATACCTTTATTGTAAACGTGAGTGAGTGGATGCGTGAGTGCAGGATATATGGTGTAATGTCATGTAGTGCGATCCATAATCTCCAGCTGGGGCCAGCAGAGCAGCGTACAACCTGGCAACCCTGGAAGGGATGCCAGGTTGTACGGCACACAGGCACACAGGCACACAGGTAACAAGGGCCATTAGTTCACAGTTCAACATATGCAGCACGATAGATGTTGCAGTGCTTACTGTCAGAAGGTGTTGGAGTAGCTCAGCGCCGAAGCTGCAGCCAGGAATACAGTGTCAGCGGGGCTGGCTAGCTGGAGGTGGAAGGATGAGTCCGCGGCCTGGAGGGAGATGGAGGTCCGCCTTCGCGGGGCTCCGCCTGTGCACAGGGGAATGGGACAAGATGAGTAGCAAGTAGGCTTACTTGGTAGTTGGTCCGGGCGGAACCGGCCCGGACGTGATTCAGCAGGGCTAGGAAGCCGAAGGCTGGAGAGTAGAGTGCAGGGAAGCCCGGAGGCAGGCGTAACTGGATTCAGCATAGAGAATCAGACGACTCCGCACCCAGCACTGGTCCTGATGGAATAAATAGGGCCACAGAAGATGACAGGCAGGTGCGTGCACAGGTGCCGTGATTGGCGGCCATGACAGGAGCAGGGCCATGACACATCACCTGTGGAGGTGGGCAATTGGATTTTGAGGAAGGTACACAAGCTCAACTGGTCCTCCCCTAGATGGAAAGGACCCTATCAGGTGGACGAGGTGACATCACACTGTGTAAAGGTGTGGTTGACGAAAGACAGGTTGAGTAATTGGATCCATAAGACTCATTGCACACCATCCAGAGATCCAACAGACAGGGCACTGACAGCCATAAGGACAGACTTAGACAGGACACGAGGTGAAGATGATGAAACTTCACCCAAACTCAGAGAACTTGAGACAGGAAAAAGATGGGGCAAAGACAAATGACCAACTTTGTATAAAACGACCAACCTGTTGGGAAGGATGGAAATGTAGTTGGACGTGTGGGGTCATAGTGTTGACAATCATTACCATTTTGGCTACAGGTTCCTCTATATGGTTACAGTATCGACAAATAGGAGGACGCCAACTTGACAAAAGAACCACAGCACCAACGTTGACTTTCCGACAAGGTAACACATCTACCATCCAAACTGACTTTTGATGGCATAGCTGACTGTGAGGGATGGGCAGATCAGAGACAGTTACAAAGGGCAGACAAATACATTTGTATTATTTTTAAAGGATCTAATGAGTGGGGTGACAACTGTCGAGAATGGGAATGGTAGGATGGAACACTGGACCCCAGTCCTGGGGATACACTCCATGGGAAGCACAACGATGAGTCTGTAATGGACAAAATCTCTTACAATAAATGTCACTGTTAAAAGGGACACCCCTCGGAAAATGTAACCCTGGAAAGTGCAACCCCATTTTTATTACATTAAAAAAAATCCATGTGTTTCAGATGCGGGTAATTTTGCATTAGGAGCTTGGGTGACTGGGACAGACCCATTGGGAACATTCAACCTACAAATTAAGGGAGACCCGAGTAACGATAAGAATGATGACTGGCAGAAGATTAAGGGTAGACATGGGAAAGAGAAAAAGGTTACCGTCCTAACCCCACAGGAGATGTCTGTTACTAAAACAATAGAAATTGAGACTGGGTTTGCACAGAAGAATTATTGGTTAGATTGGATAAGTAGTACTGCTCAACCTGTAACAAAAGATGATTGTATTGCCTGTTCTTCTTCCCGTCCGGCTCTTCTAGTTGTACTGTCATTATTCTCCTACAATGAAACCTACTGTATGATGAATTTGCACATGACCGAACATCCTGAGTCTAAGTGTAAATATTTAGAAACTCTGTACCCACTGGTGTCACAAGGAACAAATCCACCTATCTTTACTCCCGTAGAAAACAACTACACCTGCATTACAAAATGCAATCTCACCGGACATTCAGTAGGACCCTTACCACATGACTGGTGTGCGGAACTAATTAATGCCACAACAGGGCCAAATGCCACCAAACTTAATTATGCCCGCTCAGATGTTTATTGGTTCTGTGGAGGTTACAAATTAAGGAACACCCTTCCCCATGACTGGTCAGGCGCTTGCACCAGAGTGTCCTTAATAGCACCCATTAAGGTAATTTCCGCATCAGTGTCTGATATATTTGATAGTGCTATGAGATGACTGTTGTTGTGAAATGGCGCTATATAAATAAAGTTGAATAGAATTGAATTGAATATATCAAACTATGGCAGCAAGCCAACTTTGATCCACTGTCAAACCCCAGACGAAATAGAGTTGGTAGAAGCACATCTAACCCTTTTGACCTTTATGCAGGCTCTCCTACATACATTGATGCTATAGGGTGTAGGGGATATTTAAAAAAATATCGTGATAAGGTACAGGAATTCATTCATTCATCTTCTTCCGCTTAATCCTTTCTGGGTCGCGGGGGGGCTGGAGCCTATCCCAGCATCTTTTGGGCAAGAGGCAGGGTCCACCCTGGACAGATCGCCAGTCCATCGCAGGGCCAACACAAAGAGACACACAACCATTCACTCTCACAGTCATACCTAAGGACAATTTAGATTCCCCAGTTTGATACCAATTAACCTAACTTGCATGTTTTTGGCATGTGGGAGGAAACCGGAGAAATCCCGGAGTAAACCCACACAGACACGGGGAGAACATGCAAACTCCACACTGATTACTGTTGGTCGGGGGCTGGGATCGAACCCAGGATCCCCTGGCCAAGGGTGAGTTATTGTGCTGAAGCAGTGCTAACCACTCCACCACCGTGCCTCCCAGGTACAGGAATTATTTATTTAATAGTGGGTGTGAAAGGGGGCGGAGTTAAACCGTCACTCCTGCACTCGCTAAATAAAATAAATAAGCACTCATAAAAGGGGCACCAGTCCTAATGGACACTTATATTAAACTTAGTTTTAATTAATTTTGTACCTTCAAATACTTAATGGATCAGTCTCAAAATTTAAGGGAGTTCTTCTCCTGCCGTGATCTAAGAAACAGATATACGCGAAAGGAAAACGCTTCAGCTTCTCTCATTCACCCATTTATTAAACACATTCAGGTTATATGGTATGGCATTCAAATGATGGATAAACAGATTCAAATGATAACAGGCGTCCAATATCACATCAACTGTTATTGTTTTCCTGAACATGAAATCTAGCGTCAAACCTTTGTAGAACCAAGGAGAAACCAGACTTATGTTTCAACAGTAAATGAAGGCTGAAACTGAACCACTGGAATGGTGGCTCAGTTGGTAGAGCATCCACCCCACACCCGGGAGGCAGGGGTTCAAATCCCGGCCGGGTCATGCCGAAGACCATATAAAAGTGGAACTTCCTGCCGTCCAGCTTGGTGCTCAGCAATAATGGAATGGAGGAGGGAAATTTGTGGCGGCACCTTGCATGGCAGCGGCCCTCTGATTCGACACTTGGGGTGTGTGTGATTAACACAGTAGATAGGTAAAGCACAATCTCGTTCTACTGTACATGATTGGTTGTATAGTTGAATGACAGTAAAGGGTGATTTAATTTAAATGTCTAACAAAACAGAACGCAATTTTATGGGGAAAATTCATAAGCTGATTATCTAAAAATAAACGTCTTAATTAGTCTACAAAAATGGAGAGAAGTTACTTAAAAATGACTAAGAGTCTTCCTTCAGTTTATAGCTTTAACCTGTGGTTAAGGGACCAATTGCACCATGAAATATTGGTTATATTCAATTGTAATTTAATTGTTCGGACATCACGTTTTTAACCCAGCAGATAGGAAACTAGAGAGTCTTACTTACGAACAGCTGAAGGTCCACGTGCTCAGCGAGTCGATACTAGCTCGGTTTTGATCATTGGGACCCAGAGATGGAGCAACCGCTGCAAGGCTCCTTGATGTTCACAACCAACCGTAGGAAGTGCAGACTCAGCTGGGGGGCTCGTAGAGGACAGCGGCAGCAGTGGAGGCTGTCTCGGAGAGGCATGAAAAGTCCTTGGAAATGAGTCCAAATTTTGAGGTCTCTATTAGCGGGATAGATCAAAAAAACTGAAGGATAAACTTTTCAGTCAGGCGGGTATGAGGCCGGAAAAAGAGTCCAAAACACAGTTTCTGTTCACTTTAAATTAGGAAAATTAAAGGTCCACTTTAACGGCATGAAAAGTCAGAAAATCTGAGAAAAACATTTACGAGGATAAGAATGGCTTCTGAGGTGAAGGAAAAAAAAGTTTGAGAGTTTGACTCTCTATTCAAGGCGAGCTCGTAAGAAAAAGATGGTTTCTCCTCAGTAACCAGAAAAATGAGAAAACTAACGTAGGATTTCACAAACTTCACACAGAACAATTTAGATAAAATAAAACTACACGGAACCTTGAAATGGTGGAATAAAACTTTCCTCTGAGATCTAGATCGCTATTCTGCTTCTTTAATCTTAATCTAGTTCCTAAATTTCCTCAAAATCTCTCTCTTTCAGTCTTTTCTTTCATCTTTGATCTAAATCTTATTCTCTCTTTTTCTGTCACATTCTGTCTTTTTTAATCTTGCATTTAATCTTCTTGCATGCAGGGCGGCTCCTCACTCCTTTTAACTGAGCACGCTGTTGGGTCATAAAATCTGGGCCGGTCGCAAGACAGACCAATCAACTTTATAAACCGGAGTTTGAAATGGCCACCATCCAATGTGAAAACATTTCTTTGTTTGAGAGCAGCCAATCAAACAAAGACACCATCCCATGAAAATGCAGAGAAGAATTAATGCTCATTTAGTTCTTTTAAAATTAGGTGCTCAATATAAGATCTAACTAAATTAAATGACTTGGCTAATATTTAGTGATCATGCATTTATACTACTGCTACTGATATTATATTTGTTTGACTAACACTCATGAACATAACATTTCTTATACATAATTATAATACATGCACTCATATTTAGATCAAAGATTAATGAAGTACTGCAAACCATGGTCGGTGATCAAAAAGATGATTTTCAGTGTCCTTAGGATCCGGGTGAGATGATAAGCTGAAAGAAGCTTAATGCTTAGTGAGAATTGACAGTCAATTTACACATAATGAAACACATTCTGTAGGTATCCACTAGGAGGTACTGTTGAGCTGTAGATAATTTCTTTAGGTCCATGATATCTGGACAGAAGATCTGGTAATCGTCGAAAGTCATAAAACTGTCTGGTTAAGCCGTTTATGACCCTTTAAAGGCATTAGTTTCCTGTAGGGCAGATACTATCCACATGAACTGTCCACGTTGGGAATCTGGACTTTTGTTTTGTTTTGTTTTGTTTTGTTTTGTTTGTGTGGTCCCTTTAAGCCTTTAAAAGCAAATTCTGATCCTTACCATCTCTGCAAGAGGCAACTGTTTACATTGGGGTCCTGGAAAAAACATCCTTGGTCAGGCCTTGAGTGACTGTAGTTAATTTGAAAGCAAGTGATATTCCTGTAGAATGAAGAAAAGTGATTTTCCTGTAGAAGGAAGAAAAGTGAAATTCCTGCAGAATGGAGGAAAGTGATCTTCTGTCTTGGTTTGAGGAGACAATGATGCTACAAGGGATACCCAGAGGTGTTCCGGACCAATATAAATTAGTAGATCAAGTGGTATCTGGGTTTGAGGTATTGTTACCCTATTTATCTTTTGTTCTTATTAAAGACAAAAATAGAATAGAAAGGAGACGTCTTTACCTTCTTAACATGTTTTGACTGTACACTGCAGCCTTCGTGAGACAGTAAAACAGTTTTTCCAGAAATCAGACTGAAGAAAAAAAAACCCTACATCATCATTGAACAGAATGTATGCATTTGTTCAACTTTGCACTCTGACAGGACGAGCTGCAAAAACGTAAGAGACGTCAAATGTGTGTTAGCATGCAAAGTAAAATGCATGGTAAAGATTTCCCAATTGTGTATTATCTCACAATACTCAAGTGTTTGACCTGAGGTGGTGAATTTTATGGCTGATTCCCCCCCCCACCCCATAGCAAATGGCATGTTTACTGGCCAACAGGTTAAAGGGTATGGTGGACATACTGACGAAGGCTGCAGTGTACAGTCGAAACATGTTAAGAAGGTAAAGACATCTCCTTTCTATTCTATTTTTGTCTTTAATAAGAACAAAAGATAAATAATTAAAAGAAGACAAAATGAACCTGCTTGAGCTATTGTTACCCTACATCGAGCAAATAATCACTGCTAGTAAGAATGTAGATCGTATTAATTATATCCATTTCAACGTGCAAAGGCTCAACAATATGACTAGAGATGCTGTTACTGGTCTGCATGAACAGTTGGCTGCAACTTCCCTAATGACTTATCAGAATAGGAAGGCATTAGATTTCCTATTGGCTGAAAAGGGTGGTGTATGCTCTATGTTTGCACAGGATTTCTGTGTTTTTATCCCCAACAACACAGCTACAGATGGGTCTATAACACATGCTTTATCAGGTCTAAAAACCCTGTTCAAGGAATTGGCAGACCACTCAGGTATTAATGATCCACTAGGAAATTGGCTAGACTGAACATTTGGTAAATGCAAAACCTTGGTCACTTCGATATTTATGTCACTGGTAGCAGCAGTGACTATTCTCACCTTATGTGGATGCTGCTGCATACCCTGTATTTGCTACTTATGTCGAAAATGCATCACCACCGCAATTAATGAAAAATTCCCTGCTCCACCTGGCTATCTGATGGTGCCACGTCAAGAGGAGGTAGTCCCATTGGTTTCCCTCTCTGAGCCTGGAGAAAGATGAGCTGACTATCCCAAGACGGAGGATGATGATGAAGAAGACTGTTGCACTATTACGGATTATTTGTAAACACAATGTGCTACTGATAATACATGAATCCTACATAGCTTATCACACACACGTAGGGGTGTGAGACTTATAGTATTCTTGCGTTATTATCCATATCATGCTAATTGCGGTTAGGTAGTAAGGATAACTGTGAAGGTTAGAAGCTCTAGAGGCCCGAATACAACATGCATGGGTAAGGATATCTCCTGACATTGAATGATTTTGTTTTCCACCTACTTACACTGACACGTTATACATAAAGCTTATTTGCATGTACATTTTGTTACATCATCTATCATTCCAGCACAATAAAGACCAGCCTACACATATCTGCCCAACACATAGGTCTCATTACCCAGCTCACTCATCACAACAAATCCACTGCTAAACACATAGGTCTCATTACCCAGCTCACTTGTCATAACACAACCACTGCTTGTAGTTCGTAATGAAGACCAGCTTGCACATAGATGACAAACATACAATCATAGGCTAATGGGAGATAACTTACACCAGTAATACAATAGTACACTGTCAACTACAGATGTAGTGAATAAGGATGAAATGGTACAGGCTCCAGCCATTGCAGTGAATACCCCTCAGGCCATTATTGATCCTGTCCCGGCCGAGCCCTTTGTGTTGGCACCTCAGCAAAAATGTAGGGTGAAGAAGACGTGCATACAGGGGAGGTATCAGACCATCATGCCCACCTGGAGATGTGTGCCTGCTGCGTAGAAAAGGAGGTCGTTGAGCTAGTGACTGTACGGCTTCAGCCCCTAGAAAAGGGAGCAACTGGTACCCATGCACACCCACCCCACCTCCAGCACCCAGGTTGTAGTCAGATCAGCCACACGGAGGAGACAGCACTTTCTGATCCAACGCTGCCTCTCACAGTGGGAGACAAGGCCTATGCAGCTAGGTTGGGCACAGGGGCTTGATTTTCATCAACACCAGCTTCTCTACCTCTGTCCACTGATTATACACCAGTGGTTCCATCTCTGGGACAGTATCACTGAAGTGCTCACTGGCTGGACTGGATGTTATCCACTCTCTTCTGTATCCACCAGACAGTCCTATAAACCTAATGGGAAGAGATGTGCCTCTGAGAGTGAGGGCACACATCTGTTTTGCTTCTATTGGTACCGTTGTGTGTCTACAAGATGAGACTGTGCTCCACAGCTGTGGATACAGGAAGCAAACACAGAGGAAGATCAAACCTCTTTCGCAGCTGTGTGATGGCTGCAGCTGAATGATGTGAGCCCTGGCAAAGGTCAACTGGTGGACAAAATGTTTCATGGGCTCCATGGATTGACCCTGTAGCGATATTTAATAAAATATAGTGTAATAAGGTACATGAATTATTTATTTTATTTAATAGTGGGTATGCGAGGGGACAGAGTCAACAGTCATCCCAACACTCACTAAATAAATAGAAAAGCACTCGTAAAAAGGGGGCACCAGTTCTAAAAGAATGAATTGTTGATTAATTAATTTCAATTAATTAATTTCCATTCCTTCAATTACTTAATGAATCAGTCTCAAAATTTAGTGAGATCTTTTACTGCCGTGACCCAGAAAACATATATGCAAAGGAAAAATGCTTCAACTTCTCTTGTTTACAATTTTATTAAATGAAACTCATTCAGGTTACATGACATGGCATTCAAATGATGAATAAACAGACTCAAATGATAAACAGGTGTTCAGTATCACATCAACTGTTAGTGGATTTCTGAGCACAAAATCTATAGTTAAACCTTTGTGGAACCAAGAAGAAACCAGATTTTATGTTTCAACTGTAATGCAATGGAAGGCTGAAGTATCTAACAAAATCAGAACGCAATTTTATGGGGAAAAATTCCATAAACTGATTATCTAAAAAGGAACTTCTGAATTAATCTACAAAAATGAAAGGTGGTTACTTAAAAATGAATAGGAATTTTCCTTCAGTTTATAGCTTTGTCCTATGGCTGAGGGACTAATTGTACCATGAATTATTGGTTTTGTTCAATTGTAATTGATATTTGAGGACATCTCATTTAAACCCAGCAGATAGGAAAATGGGAGTCTCACTTACGAACAGCTGTAGGTCCAGGTGTTCAGCAGTGGTCAGCGCCAGCTGGTGGTATAAGTTCGGGAAGGCTCAGCGGCTCTTCCAGACAGTGTTCGGAACACTGGGGGAAAGTGACTGCTGGTCGGCTTTCAGCTCATTCACAGCTGTGAGAAGCGTAGACACGGCTGGGGGCTCCCATGAGGCGTGTGGCTAGGAACTGGCGGCAGAGTAAAGGCTGGCCCTGGAGCAGGCGTGGAGTCCTTTGGCAACCAGCCCAAATTTATGATGTCTTCGGCCCGCAGAACAAAACCAAAGACTGAAGGAAGAATGTTTTAGTCAGTTTCACCCACGAGCTGCTGGTTTCTTTACGGGGTCAGATGTGGATGAGGCAGGAAAAGAAATGTCCAAAAATCTCTATCAGTTCACTTTAAAACAGGAAAATTAAAAATCCACTTTAACTGCTTGAAAAGTCAAAAAGGTCCAAGAAAAACATTCAAATACAATAAGAATGGCTTCTGAGGTGAAGAAAAAAGGATTTGAGAGTTTAACTCTCTTTAAAGATGAGCTCATAGAAAAAGGTGATTTCGCCTCAGTCAATCAGAAAACAAGTAAAACATCAAAAGACAATTTAGGAACGTTAACACAGGATTTGACAAGGTTCACACACACAAAAGACTTCTTGAAACTCAGAACAATTTAGACAAAAGAAAACCGCAAGGAAGTACAAAGAAACACAGAAAAACAGAAAAACTCAGAAGAACTCAGAAGAAGTCTCTAGAAGAAGCGAAAACAAAAACTTGGAGTATACAGGGTGGCTCTGACGCATTTAACTGAAGCGCGCTGCTGGGTCATAAAATGGGACTGGCCGCAAGGCGGACCAATCATCTTCCATAAAGAGGAGTTTGAATGGGCTTTGGTCCAATGAGGGAACATTCCTTTGTTTGTGAACAGCTAATCAAATGCAAGGAAGTTATCCAGCAGAGAGGCAGCCTGGTGATTGGTTATCACGAGAGGGAAGATGGACAGAGATTGATAAAACATTCAGTTCTTATGGAATTATATGCTCAATATAAAGTCTAACTAATTTAAGTGACTCAAGGCTAATATTCAGTGACCATGCATTTATACCATTACTAATAATTTTAACATTCATTTGAATAACACTCATGAAAATAAAACATTCCTTAGACATGCACTCACATTTAAATCAAGGATTAATGAATCATGGCAAACAATTATTGGCGATTATCTTCACAGTGTCCTTAGAATCCTGGGAAATGTGAACTGGAAGAAAAGCTTAATGTTTAGTCAGAATTAACAGTCAGATTGCACAATGAAGCATATTCTGTAGATGTCCACTAGGAGGTACTGTTGAGCTGTAGATAATTTTTAGGTTTTTGGAATGTGAGCAGGGGGGCCTAGAGGGTTCTGGGATATGTCTAAAAGAAGGAGAGGGCCATATATCTGCCAGCTTAAGAAATTTATGACTTCTTAAGAGTATCAGTTCCTGGTACGAACGGATACTATCAGCATGAACTGTCCAGTTGGGATTTGACTCCAAGAGTTTATGGTCCACTTAAGCCTTTAAAAGCAAATCCTTATGAGGTTTCTCTACAAAAGTGAAATTGTTTACACTGGGGTCCTGTTGAAGACACACAACATTCTTGACCAGACCTTGAGTGAGAGTTGCTTTAAAATGAAGAAAAGTGAAATTTCTTTAAAATGAAGAAAATTGATCTCCTGGATTGGCCTGAGGAGAAGTTGATGCTACAACCCTGTTTGACCTTATGGCCCCCACATGATCCACTCCACCATACAAAGAACTATTCACATGATGATCAGTGGAAGACTTCAGTGGGGGTACAGGAGTTGGTCAGCAAGGACAATTATGTGGCTTCACAAGGAGTCACTGCTGCAGTTCATCTGGACAAAGACGTGTTGCCTCGGTATGCCCTCTTGGACATTGCTGCACCATGCTGGGGGTGTGTGCAGGGGAGGAGGCAAGGGTGCTTGGACCAATGGTGAAAACCCATCTTGGATTGACTGACTAGGGTGGACACACAATGAAGGGACCTACCTTATTCACCATCTGCTGATCACTAGCATATCTCACGCTATATATGGTTGACATGACAAAATCGTGTCAAAAAGGGGGAATGAAAGGGCCATGAAAAGTAAGTGACAAAATAATAATTCTGTAGGTAATTTCCCATTATGCTCTACACATATTCTGTTTGTGTTCTTATGAACAAATATGTTGAAAGTATTAAACCATCATCTGAAGTGTAACAACTGAAATCTGATAGCCAGGAACTGGATGTACAGTAACCATAGAGCTCTCGCTTTCTCTCTGTATCCTATTAAGTGAGGTCTCTTGCATTAGTTACACACCCAAATCAACACTCACGCACACACATTTCATAATACATCTTAGGGGATAGCTAATGTGAATAGCAGATGGCATGTTCACGTCAGAGTTAAACTGGCCAATCAGACATTTGCGTGCAAGTCCATCCCACTGTACGGGGCATGCCCAGCCCAAGAAGATAAGTGTACGTCACTCCTGGAAGTTGGGGCTCAGTCTGACTGCGTTCCAGCGAGAGCTATGTTCCACTGAGCCCAGTGCTGCTTGCTTTACATGTGACCTCTGAATAAATGTTGCACCTCTTAACTGAAGAATTCTCCGGCTTTTTCTTGGAGCTTTCAACCAAAGAATTAGGGTTTTAACAAGTCCCATCTACCACAAGTGTTGTTTAACTCTTCCATCTTTGAAATGTCTGTAATTGTACTTTTAATCATTTAAATTAAATCACCCTTATTGTCATTCAACCGTACAACCAATCATGTACAGTAGAACAAGATTGTGCTTTACCTATCTACAGTGTAAATCACACACACCCCAAGTGCAGAATCAGAGGGCCGCTGCCATGCAAGGCGCCGCCACAGAGTTCCCTCCTCCATTCCATTTATTGCTGAGCACCAAGCTGGACGGCAGGAAGTTCCACTTTTATATGGTCTTCGGCATGACCCGGCCGGGAATTGAACCCCGGCCTCCCGGGTGTGGGGCGGATGCTCTACCAACTGAGCCACCACTCTGGTTATTACTTCACAATAATCCAGATTTTTTAATAAATTAGTATTAAATTTTCAAAAACTCTTGTTTCTCTTTTGTCCTTCAATCAGTTTTAGTTTCAGTTCAATAGTACAATGGTCTGTCAAAGGCGCTTTGGAGTTGTCAGCCTTTATTATCAAATCAGACAGATTGAGTAACCAGCCAATAATCCAACCTGGATTTGCAGGTATTATTAGGTTTATGCTTCGTACCAGGATTCCTTATTCTCCAAATCTCAGTCAAAGAATTAATAGGCATACAATCTTGAATTTTTGGGTTGTAGTTGTGCGTGCTGAATTTAGAGAGCTACCTGTCCTTTCACTCATCAGGTGTGATGTTCCAATCTCCTCCAAAAATGACCAAGCCTGTTTGATAGAAATTTTTGAGCTCATAAACAATATCTGTAATAGCTTCAAGAAGTGTTTTATTCTGGGCATTAATTTTGTGATCGTATTAATGACAATAAAAATATGTGATGTGGAGAAAGGAAGGAGGCGAGGCAACAAGCTGGATGACACAAACTTTATTCTTTCTCCAACATATCAGTACAGCAAAAGAGCTCCTGGGGCTCTGTGCATGTCCTTTTATACTTTTATTTCCATGCATTGAGACCCGGAACTTCCGACCATAATATATTGTTTGGAACAAAGACCTGTCTGGCACATGATCACAACATCACACGGGCATTGCTTCTCACGCACTTCTTCTTCCACCGGCTCCGACGTTCTCGCCTCTCCCCAGGGGGTGAATAGACCTTACTCTCCCGATTGAGACCCCCCCCCCCCCCCCCGGTGACACTAACTCTTTAAGTCCATTGTTCACCCTTTCTCCCATTGCCTTCTCTGGGTGGAGAATCCCCACACCATGCCCCCACAGTGACTATTTTTAAGACTACAGCCTGCCTTTAACCTTCCTCGTCTCTTTTATGAGTAATAACTTCACCTGGAAATCTGTTCAAACAAATGGCTACGCCAGCTGATCTATTAGTGCCATGTGAGAACGGAATGCAATAGCCCCATTGATTGGTCCAAAAGTTTACATCTGTGTCAGAAGAATGAGTTTCTTGTAGTAGAATACACTGTGGATTCCGCCTTTTCAAAAATACAAATAAAGCTTTTCTCTTAACAATGTCTTTGAGACCCCTCAGGTTAAGTGAATAAAATAAAGTGCTAGACATAAATAACAACCAACAACTGTAAAGAACTTACACTCACTAGTGTTAATTGTGGTGTCTTTTAGAAAAAAAAAACAATGATTATATCCCATGTTGTAAAGTGACACTGTGGAGGAACAAATAAGTTCAGGCGAGATGCTACGAGCTGGAAGCTTTCAGAGTTTTATTCCTCCATCATCATGAGACACACTGTAGCGCTGTGCGCTGTGCTGTATGCTCTGTGTGTGGGCGTCCTGTGTGAAGCATGTAAAGTAAGCTCATTTATACAGACAAGAGAGAATGCATGGCACATTTGCATATTGATATACATATCAGTCAATACATATCAATCGCGTGATTAACTGGAGCCGGACTTCCTCTCCTTAATCCGGGGATGTATAACAATAGTCATTGCTCTGATTGTCCCATAGGGGCTCTCTGTCTGTGTGCAAATTGTCGTCTGCTTAGTGCAGGCTGGCTGAGAGCGAAGATTAAATGTCCATGTAGATTGTGGTGGGTCACCACAACACTGTTGTTTTACTGAGGATGACCTCCCGACTTGCCTTTTTCAGCCAATACGTCGTCCGTCTATGTATCCATGAGCCTACCCAAAGAACGCTCATTTACCTTCTCGGAGAGCCTGCTCAATCTGTGGCCACAGCTTCTGCCTTGCTTGTCTGTCGTCCGATGTCAACATTTCGGCCAGCTGGATGCCTCTCTCCCTGCACACTGGTGAATCTGTGCTTCGCTGCCATATTTCCTCCTTTTCAAGCCTCAGGAGAAATAGGACCACCACGTGTCGATTCCTGTTCCCCTCAGTTATGTCGGTAATAGAAGCCAAGGATGAGACCGAGTGTTGAACTGAACACAGCTTTATTGGAGACTCACTCTCACAGTACATGCATGTTCGTCAGGCTGAAAGGAGGCCAAGAGACAGCCCCTCTCCCTGACAGACCTCTTATACCCCGGGCGGCAGCGGAACTGGAAAGGTAGAGCCACCACCTGTGTCACACCATAACATGACCCCAAACACCAACACAACACTCCACCCCCCTTGAAAAATGATCCAAAACACACATACAATCGAGGCCCTCCCCAATTTGGAACCTAAATCACGTGCTAAAAAAAACTAAACGGAAATACCTAAACCATCTATCACAGTCACTCAAAACAACTAAACTAGGGGGAAACATGTGGACTACTGTCCCATCCCCACACGGCAAGACAGAATATTCTGCCATCTGAGCTAAATATAACAGTTAATATAAAACTAAAATAGTGCTGTGTTCCTAAAATAATATGAAACAAAAAATAATCCAATTCACGGAACTAAATGCACATCAGTTGTCCCCCTTTTCCATCACCATGGATCATAAACATTGTCCAACCATCAGCTTGCTCCAGGAAAGGAACCACTGCCCAGAAAACCGTCGGACAGTTCTACTCCGGTGCACCTTCTCTTCTTCACTCCCGGGGACGTCCCACGTCCAGGTCCAAACTCCTCTTTCTTCTCCCGGGTGCGCCGCAGCTCACTGGGATACCTCCATGAGCCATCAGATAACTGGATGCAGGTATCTGCTCAAACAGCCACCACCTGCAGCTGCCCCTGGTCATCCGCTCTCCGACATTCGGCCCGAACACCTCTCGACTGGGCCTCCTCCCTTGGTTGAACCGCATTCGTGACCTCCAGAAAGGCCCCATTTGGTTTCCAGTGTCTTTGTTTGGCATGTCATTCTACCGTGCCAGCCGGTCCTGCACTATCTTTCATTTTTGCTGCCGGTGTCGCCGTTGTGATCCCCTGCTCTCCAGTTCCTTCCATCCGAATTCCGGGAGCAGAATGGGCCCTCCAATCGGCACCACCCGCTGTTACGGGCGTCCCACCGTGCCGCCCAGTTCCCTCAACTAGGGTTACTTGGGCGCTGGCACTGAGACCCTCCCACGATGGCCCTGGGTGGAATTGGTTCTACTCATTGTCCAAATTACTAGGCAGAGGTTCGTCCTACACAGCTCCCTCCATTGTCCACGGAATCAGCCAGTCCCACAAACCACAGCCTGACCGCTCTTCTCCAACCTGATGCTGTGAGAAGGAACTCTTCAAGGCTGCCCAATCCAACACGGATCTCACCACTCCCATGTTAACCAGTGACAGCACTGTCACTTCGTCCAGTTCCACCATACAGTGAGAACAGTCATTGGCACTTGGGAATACACTGTGAACAGTGGGAGGCAAAACGGTAAGATCCTTCATGAGTCTCAGATCCCCTCACTCGAACCTGTCACATGCCTTGGTGAAATGATGCAAGAGTCCACACGTGCCGCAGTGTCTTCCTCTTGCTGAACACTCTCTAGCCTTAAAACGGTGTTTGGTGGACCCACAATCCAAACACCTGGGCGATCCCTGGGTGGACCTTTTCCTTGCGGCATTGGCGTGCTCCTCCTCATCCTCCATGCCATCGTTGCTGTCCTGGTCCACTACCTGCGCCATCGACTGTGGTTTAAAATGGCGATGTACCACTCTCTCACAGAGCTCCCGTGATAGCTTGTCTGCTGCATCAAACTGTTGAGCTAACTCAATGGACATGGCTAACGCAAGCTTGCCCAAGTGTGTGAGGAGCTTTGATCTTGTTGCCAGGCCAACAGTATTTTCTGCCGACTGGTTGCAGACCATGTCTTCCTCCAACACTCCAAACTGACAGTCCTTGGCCCGCTGATGTAGGTCTGCTATATACTGCTGCACTGACTCGCCATTCCCCTGGAGGCGCAGCCGAAACTGGATCCTCCAGTCGATGATGTTTTCCGGGGAGCAAAAATGTCATGTCATTAGCTCAACCACTTCTTCCAAGCTATCACCCTCACCTAAAGTACTAAGGACACGTTGTCCTTCCATTCCCAAATTGTGAACCAACAGTGCCTGTGCCCGCAACTTCTCCAGTCTTCCAAGGTCCAATGCTACTAAATAATTTTGAAATGCGGCGAACCACCTTGCCCAAGGGACAGGCGGCTCACCAGAAAGCTCTAAAAATGGCTGAATTGGCACTGTGGGTTCAACATGACACTCCTTCCGGTGCACGGCTATCTAAAAATTAAAAGTTAATAATACCACGATTGTGGAGCGGAATGGCCAGATCAATTGCATATTATATGCGCACGCTTTGACTAAACAACGACCGTGACAAAAACCACCAAAATAACGAAGTAAATCATTTTTTATTTACTGACAAAATGGCAACACTGATGCAACAATTCCAGTCAAATGGGTCATTCTCCTGAGTATAATAATGTTGGGTGTTTTGTACTTATAATATTGCTGAAATATAAAAGGATGCACTACAATGGGTCTCAAATATTCGTAAATGTGTCCTTTTATCCCCTCATGGATTGTCACTTTATCATGGTCGGGGGTTTGCATGCCCTAGTGATCCCAGGAGCTATGTTGTCCAGGGCAATTTGCCTCTGGTAGGGTCACCCAAGACAAACTGGTCCTGGGTGAAGGGCCAGACTAAGAACAATCCAATAGACTTTCATGATGAATGCTAAAACAAGGATTCAGTGTAACCCGCCCGGTATGGGGTTACCGGGGCCCCACCCTGTAGCAAGGCCTGGGGGAGGAGCTTGATGGCTAGCGTCTTGCGGCTGGGCTTCTGCCCATGGAACCCGGCTGGGCCCCTGCTTCACCCACAACGGACTCTGGCTGGAGCTCTGCAGCACCCATGGCGGGCTCCGGCAGGAGCTCTGCAGCACCCGCGGTGGGCTCCGGCTGGAGCTCTGCACCACCCATGGCGGGCTCCGACTGGAGCTCTGCACCACCCGCGGTGGAGCAGCTGACAGCAGGGGTAGCTGGAACCTCCGGTGACCCTGGGGGTAGGCTCAGAGACAACAGGGGAAGAAACATGCTAAGAGTCACTGGCAGCGGAGGAGCCCGGCAGGGTGAGATCAGGTGCGGCTGCCGGCAGCACCCGACTCCCCCCCCACTGACAGCCAGGCAAGTTTGCTCTGATACAACAGAAAGAGAAACAAACAAGAGCACTTGCCTGGGCAAGTGCTCCGTCGATCCTGATGATGGAGTTCTGGGCCCAGCCTTGAGGTGATTCAGCACCGGTTTCCACTCTGCTGCGGCAACCCCCGCAGCAGGCATGATGGTCTCAGCGGTCCTGGTCTCCTCTAGCGAGGTCTCCAACACAGGTGACTCTCCTGGTGTGGAGTCTGGAGGTGGAGTTCCAAGTTGCGCTGAGTCCGAGGAAACTGAAGCCAGGGGATGCTTCTTCATCGGCACAAGCTTCAGATCGGCAACAGTGCTCTTGCTCAGGCCATGGAGACACTGTGGGGCTGGGGTGGAGTCCTCCAGTGCCGCGGGCTCCCATGTCACCCGACAATCGAGCTCCATGGCTGGCAGACACTCCGAAGCAGGTGATGGAGATACAGAGGGAATAGGAGAGTTCAAAGAAAAAGCAGCAGGGAGAATGCGCTCAGGTGACTGCCTAACCTGGGGCCCTCTCCCGGGGGACAGACAAGGTTTATTATTATTAGCCGAAGTAGAATGAAAACACACTTGCCTGGCCTCCCGGGTCTGGGTGTTAACTGCTGCAGGCGGCGTGCTGTCATCCCTATCCGTGCCCATGGTTCCTCCGGACTCCTCGGAGGTTGATGGAGGAGCCGGCTCAAACAACACGGGAGTGGGCGTGTCAGGAGAGGCACTCACGGTTCCTTCAGTGGCTGGGGAGGACAACCCAACGACGGAGGCTGTGGCTGAAGCAGAGGAGGTGCCAGCTGGCCTGACAGCTGGCACAGAGGGGGAGCTTCGCTACAACAGTGGTCGGGCATAACGTCAAGGATCTGGCTGCCAGTGAGGTGAAGGGCTTCTTCTGGTGCTTAGACTCAGGATTACACTTACGCCGTGAGGTTGGCTCCTCTGAGACCTCTGGCTCCTCCTGCATTTGGTGACTCTTTCCAGGGACCGACAGAGAATTAAGGGGAACAGAGAACAGAGATTGAGGAGCCCTGATAGCAGCAGCATGGGGAGCTCCAGCGGATTGCAAAATCTGGAACTCCTCCACAGGAATCTGGCTAATCACCTCAGGAGACAGAGCAAGAGAATGGAGAAGGACTTGCGTGAGCTCCTGACTGGTGATGACGTCCGCTGCTGCCTCGGTACCCTGCTTCGTCTTCCCGGGAGTAAGACGGGACATCTGGCGGGAAGAGGAGGACTCCGGCTTGGGAGGTGAACAGCGGGCTCTGGACCTCTTGGAGCGCTTCGTGGAATGCAGTGGTTGTGCTCTGAAGGTCCCTCTAGTCACCTCCTTCAATTGCTGTCATGACTCATAGATTAGGGTGAGGAACGACACCATCCCCAGGTATTTCCATAGACCAGGGCACGTCTGGACCACCCAGACAGCGATGTCCAATAGACAAAAATTGACGTCCGGGGAGTTGGTGGCACGAGCCCAGGAAACAAAATCCACAGCTCGATCGGCCACTGCGCACTCCTCGGGGCTCAGTCCATAAACTGAAAAGTCCATGGTCTAGGCAGGGGGGAAAAACACAGAAGAGGGGAAAAAGAAAAACGCACAAGCTCTCCGCTGGGCTTTACACAGGCCGGATCATTCTGTTATGATTCCCTGTGCGCTTTTACGCAGCGCATGGAGGAAGGAATTAAAACCCACTCGCTGGAGATAGTTAGGTGTTTTATTAACAAAAGACAGACAAGTAAACAGTCCAAAATAATATAACAGTTCAGGATAACTTAGGAGTCCTCCAGGATGCTCTACAGTCTTGGGTGCGTATAACCAGGAAAACATCCCAAAGGGCGACAGACTGACTGCAACGGGGGAATGCACACAGTTTATACTCATGGTACTGGAGCAGTCCGAGTAAGTAGAAGTGTAGCCCGGTGAACACAAACAACAAATAGGGATAATCACGCATCCCAGTGCGATGCGGTACCAAGGCATAGGCAGGGCATCTAGACATGAGAGGCAGATAACATACACTGAGGGGAACAGCAATGGTGTAGCTCCAAACACATACTAACTAACTAACTAACCTGCACTTATATAGCGCTTTTCTAGTCACAAAGACCACTCAAAGCGCTTTCACTAATGCTAACCCTCTATTCTAAGGGCCTATAGGAAACAGATATCTAGGGACAATTTAGAACAACCAATTAACCTAACATACATGTCTTTGGATTGTGGGAGGAAACCGGAGCCCCCGGAGTAAACCCACACAGCACAGGGAGAACATGCAAACTCCATACAGAAAGGTTCCAACCCCTGCCAGCCTGGGGATTCGAACCAGGAACCTTCTAGCTGTAAGGCAACAGTGCTAACCACTGCACCACCGTGCAGTGGATACAATGCATACATACAATGATCCGGCAATCTCTCCGAACAAGCAAAGGGCAAAAATAGCGCCAAGCCTAATCAGGAAAGAGATTGCCGGTGTGAGTGATAAGTGGGTGGGTATATGTGTATAAGAGAGTGCATGGGAGGAAACATATATATATGTGTGTGCATGTGCGTGAACCAGAGAGTGACAGTGATAATGAGATACAGCTGATACCACTGACAGGAGGTGGAGGCGTGGCTGAGCTGTCAGGGAGTCGGGCGGACCCAAGAGGCTCCCTGAGAGCGCCTGTTGGAAAATAGACAGCAACAAGACCCAAAAGGGTGAACAGCCACTGCCTCACAGAACTGGGCCTAAACACCAGCCCAGTTCATGACAGATTCACCAATCACTTCTGGTTCCTGTCAACCTGCTCTCAGAGCCTGTCAGTTGGTGGATTTCGGTGGATTTCTGTGTTTTGGTGCTTGGTTTTTGACTACTTTTTTTTGGCTTCTGAGAACTGAATTTGGATTACGAACTGGACATCCTAGTTTCGACCCCTGCCTGATTTAAGACGCCAATAGCGGCATCTACGGACTGGGAAACAAGAGCGGAGCGGAGCAGCCCGCCGTTCAGCTAGCTAAACAGCTGTTCATTAGCTGTTTAGTCAACATAAATCATCCGGGATCATGGGTCCTAAGAAAGCTCAGCAGACTGAGGAGGTGGACGATATTAAAAGATCGCTCGACTTCTTGGCTGAAGAGATTTCTGCTGTTAAGCTGCAGCAAAAAAACATTCTGGGCCTCGTCGAGGAGGTGAAAGCGCTGCGGATCCAGAACGCCGAGAAGGACAAGAGGCTGGCGTATCTGGAGAGCAGAGTGTCGGACCTGGAGCAGTACACCCGGGTGAACGACGTGATCATCACAGGGCTCTACATTAAACCCCGATCATATGCTCGAGCGGTGGCCGCAGACAGTGGAGGGAGGCTCGATGCGCTGGAAGCCGAATCCACGGAGCAACAAGTGGCGGCCTTCCTGCAGCCCTCAGGAATCCAGCTGGGCTGTAACACCACTGAGGCCTGCCACCCTCTGCCCAGGAAAAACAGCGACAAACCAGTTGTTATCATGAGGTTTGTCAACAGAAAACACAAGACTGCGCTGCTAAAACAAGGGAGGAAACTGAAAGGAACAAACATTTACATGAACGAGCACCTCACAAAAGAAAATGCAGAAATAGCCAGAAAAGCAAGATACATGAGAAAGCAGAAAAAGATTCAAAACACCTGGACATCAAACTGTAAAATATATATCAAATTTAAATGGATCACCTGAAGAAGCCAAGGTTATTAACATCAGAAATAGTATGGAACTCGACAAATACCAATGAACATTATGAACTGGAGTCGACAGCAACAAATGATAACTGTAAGACACTGAAGGATCACACTCATCTGCCTCAGGACATTTAATAACATGAAACAAAAGCAGGAACAACAGGAACTGAAAGTTTTTGAATATACGGATCACAACCCACAGGACGTAGAATATAATATAGACCCTGATAATAATTTATTTAGCTCCATCAATAATAACTGTAGTTACTACACAGATGAACAGTTTATTTTTATTTATTTTTTTTTTATTACTTATTTTGTACCCGTAGGTAGATTTGTTTTGCAGTCTGGTGACAAACCACCAGCTGCCAGTCGCTGCGTGCGCAAGCGCCCCTTAACTCCCTAACCTGCATGTTTTTGGCATGTGGGAGGAAACCAGAGAAATCCCGGAGTAAACCCACGCAAACACGGGGAGAACATGCAAACTCCACAAAGATCACTGTTGGCCGGGGGCAGGGATTGAACCCATGATCTCACGGTCCCCGCGATCCCCGGGCCGATGGTAAAACTGTGCTGCCACAGTGCTAACCACTGCGCCACCGTGCAGCCCGTTTAATAGTTTTATACAATGGTCACATCTGATTTCAATATTTCTATGATCCACTTCAACAGCAGAAGTCTCTCTGCCAACTTTAATAACATTAAAGATTATTTACATCAGTTTAAAGAGCCATTCAATATTGTGAGAATATCAGAGATGTGGCTCAGTGAAGAGAAAGGAGTGGATTTTACCATGGATGGCTATGAATTAAATTATATAAATAGAAAAGTGAAAAAAGGAGGAGGAGTTGCAATTTATGTTGACAAGAGCTTGCAATACAAGGTTGTTGAAAATTTGTCAGCAACTGTGGATGATTTATTTAAATGTATTACAACAGTAATGCAACTGAGCCACCACTCCGGTGGTGGCTCAGTTGCACCGGAGTGGTGGCTCAGTTGGTAGAGCATCAGCCCCACACCCGGGAGGCAGGGGTTCAAATCCCGGCCGGGTCATGCCGAAGACCATATAAAAGTGGAACTTCCTGCCGTCCAGCTTGGTGCTCAGCAATAATGGAATGGAGGAGGGAAATTTGTGGCCGCGCCTTGCATGGCAGCGGCCCTCTGATTCTGCACTTGGGGTGTGTGTGATTAACACAGTAGATAGGTAAAACACAATCTTGTTCTACTGTACATGATTGGTTGTACAGTTGAATGACAATAAGGGTGATTTAATTTAAAACAGAAATCTGTCTAGACAATGTGAAGAATATGGTAGTGAGCTGTGTATAAAGAACACCTGATCCAAACATTGATTTAGTTAAGGACTGGATGGAAAAAAATGTCTGCAAAACTAACTCAAAGTTATGTTCATCTGTGGGGATTTCAATATAGATCTTATGAATTCAAAACAACATAGTTTGACAGAAGAATTTATCAACACAATGGACAGTACGGGCTTACATCCAACAATTACCAGACCATGCAGAAATATGTCACACAGTGCCACACTAATAGATAACATATTCACAAACATTATGGAAAATAATATCATGAGTGGGCTTTTATTGAATGATATCAGTGACCACCTGCCGATTTTTGTTGTCTATCAACGGGATTATAGGAAGAAAAAGTATACCAAAAATATTAAATATAAAACAATAAGAACTGAAGAATCTATGTATTTATTGGCAAAGGAATTATTAATGCAAGACTGGAAGATAGTTTGTGAGGAAAATGATATAAATAAAGCATATGATAAATTTTTACAAATATTTCAGTCATTGTACAACAAAAACTGTCCTATAAAACAATACAGTGACAGACAACAAAACAAAAATATTCCTTGGGTCACCAAGAGGTTACTAAATGCATGTAAAAAGAAGAATACATTATATAAACAATTCATTAAGTGCAGAATGGTAGAGGCTGAGATCAAATATAAAAGATATAAAAACAATCTTACTAATATAATGAGGACTTGTAAGAAAGAATACTACAACAGAATATTAGAGGATAATAAAAATAACTTAAGAGGAATATGGCAAGTACTCAATGGGATTATTAGTAATCGATCAAAGAATGCTAATTATCCAGAATATTTTTGACATAATTATCAGACCCAGAGAACACACGCTCAAGCACAAGTGAATACAATTATCCTTTATTTATTTCCAGTGAGTGTGTGAGTGCGTGTATGCGTTGTATGTGTCGTGTAAGAGGAGGTGAAGAATAATGCTGATGTTGTGACCGGGGGAGAGCAGAATGCCATTCAGCCTGGCAACCCTATAATGACACAGAACACAGGAGTTAGCACAGTCCACCAATAACAGAGCGTGGTAATGACTGGGACTTACTTTGCAGATGGACGTTGGATGCTCAGGTTGGCCCAGGGGCTAAGGCCAGGGAGACAGCGTTCACGACCCACACCGGGATTGGGCTGGTGGCCCTATTGGAGAGATGGAGGCTAGAACCTCCACCAAGAGGGGAAGATTCCGCCGCCAGGGGAATCCACCTGTGCACAGGGGAAGACAACTAACAAGGTGAGTAAACAACAGGCTTACTTGAGGCGAGGAGACGATTCTGGTCTAGGATGAAGAGGCCAGGAAATTGGCTGCTGACGAGAGACGTATTCTGTAGGCAGAATGACAGACGGCTCCGTGCCGGATCTCAGGTAGAGCAGGCTATAAAGCCCGTGGGAGATTGGGAGCAGGTGTGCGTGCAGCTGTAGCAGATAACGGCCCAGAGGGAGTCATGACAGTACTCCCCCCCCCCCCCCCCCCGAGAGGTGCCTCCTGGCACCTGATCCAGCCTACCCGGGTGCGTCCGGTGGAAGTCCCTGATGAGGTGTTTGTCCAACACGAATGACGGACGTACCCAGGACCTCCACTCGGGGCCATACCCCTTCCAGTCCACCAGGTACTGCAGGCCGCGACCCCAGTGGCGGACGTCCAGGATGGCGTTGACTTTCCAAGCCGGGTCGCCGTCAATCAACACTGGTGGAGGTAGAATCTTGGGAGGGAGACAGAGCGGGCTGGAACAGACGGGCTTCACCTGGGAGACATGGAACGTAGGACAGATATGGGGGGGGGCAAGAGCACAGCCACAGGGTTAACAACACACACAATAGGGAAGGGGCCAATGAAGCGTTGAGCAAACTTCTGTTTTTCAGCTTTCAGGGCAATATGCTGAGTAGACAGCCAAACCTGCTGACCCACCTGGTACTGAGGAGCCGGTCTTCTGTGGCGATTCGCGGTCCTAGCGTTACGTTCAGCTGTGCGAAGAAGGGCGCTGCGAGCGGCTGTCCAGAGCTGGTGACAGCACCTCAAGTGGGCGTGGATGGATGGCACGGCCACTTCCCTCTCCTCCTCGGGAAAAAGCGAAGGGTTGTAGCCCAGAGAGGCCCTGAAAGGGGACATGCCAATCGCCGAGGACACGGTTGAGTTGTGGGCATACTCAATCCAGGGAAGATGGCTGCTCCAGGACGAGGGACTGGAGGTGATGACACAACGTAGAGCAGCCTCCAGCTCCTGATTAGCCCGCTTGCACTGCCTGTTGCTTTGTGGTTGATAACCAGAAGACAAGCTCACTGTTGCCCCTAGTGCGTTGCAGAATGCCTTCCAAACCCGGAACACGAACTGGGGACCCCGATCGGAGACGATGTCGGTGGGAATCCCTTGAAGGCATACTACGTGCTGCACCAGCAGGTCCGTCATGTCCCGCGCCGTAGGGAGCCCCTGTAGCGGAACAAATTGGGCGGCCTTGGAAAAACGATCCACGATGGTGAGGACAGCGGTGTAATGGTTGGAGGAAGGGAGGCCAGTCACGAAATCCAGGGCTATGTGGGACCAAGGTCTGCTGGGAACCGGCAATGGGTGAAGAAGACCGGCAGGTGGAGAAGAAGATGTCTTCCAGGTGGCACACAGAGGCCAGGCACGGACAGAGGTGGTGATGTCTTTCCGAAGCCCCAGCCACCAGAACGATCTCTGCAGGAGCTCCACCGTGCAAGTCACCCCTGGATGGCATGAAAACTTGGAGGAATGGGCCCAGTGGATAACCTCGCCACGGATCGACGAGGGAACAAACAGTCGCTCCGTGGGCCCTCCATCCGGATCGGGCTCAACCTCCTGCGCCCTCAAGACCCTCTCCCTGATGCCCCACAAGAGGGCACCGACGACACAAGAGGCTGGGAGAATGGTGTGCTCATGCCCCTCTGCCCCATCCGTAGCGAACTGCCTGGAGACGGTGTCCTGTTTGGCGTTCTTAACCCCGGGGTGATAAGTAATAGTAAAATTGAAACGCCCGAAGAACAGTGACCAACAGGCCTGATGGGCATTCAGCCGTTTCGCAGTCCTCAGGTATTCCAGATTCTTATGGTCAGTCCATACCACAAAGGGTTGAGAGGCCCCCTCCAACCAGTGATGCCACTCCTCCAGGGCGAGCTTCACTGCCAGGAGTTCCCCGTCACCGATGTCGTAATTCCTCTCCACCGGGGACAAACAACATGAGAAGATTAGATTAGATTAGATTAGATTCAACTTTATTGTCATTACACATGTATGAATACAAGGTAACGAAACACAGTTTAGCATCCAATCAGAAGTGCAAAGGACAGCAGTGCAGTATATATGGTAATTAACAGTATGTGCAATTTAAGCAAATATATGCAAATATATGCAGCAGTGCAGAAAGTTAGGAGTACTGTTATGCAGGGATGGATCACCCCGTCCACGGGATAGCGCTGGGAGAGAACTGCCCCCACCCCGGAGTCAGAAGCGTCCACCTCGACCAGGCACTGAAGAGAAGGATCCACCTGCGTCAGGACACGGGAGGATGAGAACTCCCCCTTGAGGGCAGTGAATGCTGCTGCAGCCTCCTCCGTCCACCGGAAAGCCACCTTGGGGGACGTGAGACGAGTCAAGGGGAGAGTGATCACGCTGTAATTAGGAACAAAATGGCAGTAGAAATTGGCGAACCCCAGGAATTGCTCGAGTTGCTTCCTTGACGAGGGGGGGCCAATCCACCACCACCTTAACCATATCAGGGTCTGGGATAATCTGGTTGTGAGAGATGATGAATCCGAGAAATGAGGTCATGTTGGCGTGGAACTCACACTTCTCGGCCTTTACGAAAAACTTGTTTTCCAGGAGCCGTTGGAGGACCCGTCTCATATGGACCCCATGTTCGTCCAATGACTGGGAGAAGATGAGGATATCATCCAGGTACACGAAGACAAAGGATCCAAGGAAGTCCCGGAGAACGTCGTTAATAAGGCGCTGGAAGACAGCCGGAGCATTGGTCAACCCAAATGACATCACGAGGTACTCGAAGTGGCCGCTTGGGGTCCGGAACCCCGTCTTCCACTCGTCCCCCTCCTTGATCTGCACGAGGTGGTAGGAGTTGCGGAGGTCGAGCTTGGTGAACCAGGCCCCCTGGAGGGAGTCGAATGCCATGTCCATAAGTGGGAGGGAGTATTTGTCCTTCACAGTGATGTCATTGAGGGCCCTGAAGTCAATACATGGCCGCAGGGAGCCATCCTTCTTACCCATGAAGAAGAACCCCACCCCCACCACCGAAGAAGAGGGCCGGATGATGCCCGAGCTGAGAGATTCCTTGATGTAGGTATCCATCGCCTCCTGCTCCGGAGCCAAAAGGCTGTAGAGGCGGCTCAATGGCAGCGGGGCACCAGCCTGGAGATTGATGGCACAGTCATAAGGACGATGGGGAGGAAGGCGCAGCACCTGCGACTTGTTAAATACTGCCCCCAGGTCGTGGTATTCAGACGGCACCTTGGACAGGTCAGGAGGGGGGGGGGGTCGTGAGGGACCAGGGACACTGACGGAGAGCATGCTGTGGACTGCAAGCACGCACTGAGGCAGAAAGAGCTCCAAGAGATGACACTCCCCTTTCGCCAATCGAAGGAGAGGTTGTGGAGCCGGAGCCAGGGGTAGCCCAGAATGACCAAAGACATTGAAGAGGGCAACACAAACAAGCGCAGGTCCTCCCAATGGTTGCCAGAAACGATGACTGACACCGGGGCAGTTTGTTGAGACACCATTGCCAGAGGGGCTTTAGACAGGGCAACGAGCCTTAGGGGAGACTGAAGTGGATGGCAGGGAAGCCCCAGTCGGGTTGCCAGGTCCCCCGATATGAAGCTCTGCTCAGCCCCCGAGTCAATCAGTGCATGTGTGGCAAATTCGGTCTGTTTGTAAATAAATCTGATTGGTAGGAGACACTTAGTGAGGGGATTAGATAGAGACGAGTCCGTGAGTCCCCCTACTGCGACACATGGACCCCCTCTTTTGGCCAAACGGGGCAAAACTCTACCTCATGCTCGTCACTACCACAGTACATACACAAACCTAATTCCCTGCGGCGCTGCTTCTCGGCTAACGAGAGCTTGGACCGCCCAACCACCATAGCTTCCTGCCCATCTAGAGACTCAAATGAAGGCAGGGCCAATTGAGACAACTGAGGGGAACAATGAAACTGGGTGCCCGAGCGACCGGAAGCTCTTCGCTCGGCTGCCCACTCCCTCAGCCTATTATCCAAACTAATAGCTAAGGAAATTAGCTCAGTGATTTTCTCCGGTTTATCTAAGCGGGCTAGCTCATCCCGCAGGCTAGGGCTCAAGCTCTGAGTGAATATGCTACACAACGAGGCATCCTCCCATCCAACCGCCGTGGCCACCACCCGGAAATCGACAGCATAGTCCGCGACGGACTATGCTTGGTTCCAAGGTTGTCATAGCCAGGAGTGGTACTGGGGTTAAGCTCCCAGTGCTCATAAAATGCTCCTTACGGCGTGCGTCTCGAAAAGCCTCTGACAACTAAGTCCAACTCCTAGCCTGCCCGTGTGGTTTAGTCTCTAAGCCCGGCGGAACTGCTTTTACTAATAGGAGAAGGGGTGAGGGCAGATCTCTGGAGCCTTAAAACCAGATGCTTCGGGTAGATGGTGGCTCATCAACCTGGGAAGGTAGCCCATCCAGGGGAAGGTAAACCCTGATTTCAAACCTCTGCTGCCTTGCGGCACACCCGGTCACGGGAAAGGCTTTGGGAGTCAACCCTGAGGAAAAATCCGGAGTCGGAGCCCCTAAGGCAGTTCTCTGTTGTGCTCAACATTGTTCTGGCAGCTCCTGCGACGGCGCTGGTGCCAAACTATAGCAGCCCTGCTGTTCCTTTGGATTCATCAGTGACGTGGAGAGGGGGGACATGCTGCATGGGTAACATCTTGTCCTCCATATCTTCCTGCCCAGGCTTGTATCCTGCCAACGCCCAACGCTGGAAGGTAGAACACCGGTGTGCTTCGGCCTGTTCAGCCACAGGCGGTGCTGTTCCAGCAGAGTAGATGTTTAGGATTCTCTTCCATGGTCATCATAGACCGACGGAGGCCGACGACGAGTCCGCGACGGACCTGCCCCCCTGTCGAAGACTTTGCAGCCGAGTGGTGAGCACGCTATCTCGGTCAGAATGGTCGAATACCTCGTGGAAATTTGAGATGAACTGCTGGTAGGTTAAATTAGCATAGCTCGGTTTAGCCATCACGGCATATGCCCAAGCTAGCGCCCTGGCCTCCAACAGATTAGCCACGTAGCCTATGCGACAATGATCTGTGGGAAAGTTCCCCGGAACCTGCTGGAAGCAGTTTCACACTGGAGTATGAACCCATGGGCCTCCCCGAGCTTACCGCTGAAGCGAGCGGGCGTGGGAACCAGCGTTAGCCGGGCCAAGGGGACCTGACTAGCCTGGCTAGGAGGGAAGCTAACGAAAGCTGGCATACTCCCGGAGACCGAAGGAAATGCCTGTTGCCCATCCACAGACAATCCAGGCGGTTGTTAATCTGCGCTAGCTGGTTGAGGATTACCTGCTGCTGGTAAGCTAATTGATCCACCCGAGCCTCTAAGTTGTTAACCTGGCATGCTAGCATGCTGTTCGCTGGGTAGCTCTGACGGAGCCGTACTGACATAATTATAAGACCCAGGGAACACACGCTCAGGCTCAAGTGAATATAATTAACCTTTATTTATTCCCAGTGAGTGTGTGAGTACATGTATGCGTTGTATGTGTAGTGTAAGAGGAGGTAAAGAATAATGCTGATGTTGTGACCGGGGGAGAGCAGAACGCCGTTCAGCCTGGCAACCCTATAATGACACAGAGCACAGGAGTTAGCGCAGTCCACCAATAACAGATCGTGGTAATGACTGGGACTTACTTTGCAGATGGACGTTGGATGCTCAGGTTGGCCCAGGGGCTACTGCCATGGAGACAGCGTTCACGACCCACGCCGGGATTGGGCTGGTGGCCCTATTGGAGAGATGGAGGCTAGAACCGCCGCCAAGAGGGGAAGATTCTGCCGCCCGGGGAATCCACCTGAGCACAGGGGAAGACGACTAACAGGGTGAGTAAACAACAGGCTTACTTGAGGCGAGGAGACAATTCTGGTCGAGGATGAAGAGGCCAGGAAACTGGCTGCTGACGAGAGACATATTCTGTAGGCAGAATAACAGATGGCTCCGTGCCGGATCTCAGGCAGAGCAGGCTATAAAGCCCGTGGGAGATTGGAAACAGGTGTGTGTGCAGCTGTAGCAGATAACGGCCCAGAGGGAGCCATGACAATTTTATTGAAAATGGCAATTTGATAAATAATATGGAGGATGTGGTCAGTGGTTTCAATAAATTTTTTGTAAACGTTGGTCCTGAATTAGCAAAATCAATAGTGACACCAGAAACAAACAACAGTGGTTCTGTAAATGAAATAGAAGATAGAAATCCAAACACAATCTTTTTGGGTGCAGTTACTGAAAAGGAAATTATCAAGACTGTGAGTAAATTTAAAAACAAAAAATCAACGGACTGGAATGAAACTGACATGACAACGGTGAAAAAAGTAATTGAAGGAATTGTTAAACCACTCACCCACATCTGTAACCTGTCATTTCAAACTGGTAAATTTCCAAACAAAATGAAAATAGCAAAAGTAATACCACTCTACAAAACAGGGGACAGTCATTATTTCACAGATTACAGGCCGGTCTCTTTACTCTCTCAATTCTCCAAAATACTTGAAAAAATCGTCACGAAGAGACTGGATGATTTCATTGAAAAACACAACCTCCTTACAAACAGCCAGTATGGTTTTAGAGCAGACAAATATACATCTTTGGCACTGATCGAACTTATAGAAGAAATTACTAGTTGTATAGATAAAAAAAGTTTGCTGTAGGAGTATTTATAGATTTAAAGAAAGCTTTTGACACCATCAACCACAGAATTTTACTGAGGAAATTGGAAAGGTATGGGATAAGAGGGGTCGGACTGAGTTGAGTGGAAAGTTATTTAAGTAACAGACAACAATTTGTACAAATTGGTGAGCACAAATCACCCTTCATGAACATCTCTTGTGGTGTGCCCCAGGGGTCAGTTTTGGGACCCAAATTCTTTATCTTATATATAAATGACATATGCCAAGTATCAAAAATTCTGAAATTTATTTTGTTTGTGGATGACACAAATATCCTTTGCACTGGTGAGAATTTGCAGCAGGTTTTAGAGGTGGTCACAACTGAAATGAAAAGGTTTACGCAGTGGTTCAACAAAAATAAATTATCTCTAAATCTGAAAAAAAAAACAAAGATTATGTTGCTTGGAAATTATAAAATAAATCATGAAATAATGAATGAATGAATGAATGAATCTTTATTTCGGATTTCGGATAGTACAGGTTAAAAGGAACTGAATAATATAGCAAAAGGGGGAAATAAAATCCAACAAGGTCAAATTAGACAATAACTCCTCTGATTATACAATTCAACAAAAGTTATCCAAAATGGGTGATGGCTGAAGCCGCATCTTATATTGCCCACCCATATTCCATCCAAGAATTCAAAAGAAAAACAAAACAAGAGTGATTACAATTCAGAACAAAGCTAAGACCAAATGTGACAAAAAAAAAAAAAAAACTAAGCTACAACACAACACAGGCTGGATATGGCAATCCTTATGTGATTTTACATGTCATCTTGTATATATGTTTGGAGTATTTCTTCCTTTAGTTTTTGTTTAAATTGTCCAAGCGGTGTACATGATTTTAATTCAGGTCCAAAATCGTTCCATAATCTGACTCCTTGCACTGAAACACAGTGTTGCTTGGTGGTAGTTCTCACTGTAGGCTTTTGAAATATACATGTTCCTCTGAAATGATATTGTTTCTCCCTTATTTGGAACAACTTTTGGATATTTGCGGGCAGTGATAAATTCTTCACTTTAAACATTATTATTGCAGTTTTAAAGTCAACCAGATCTTTCAACTTGAGAGCTTTTAGTTTAAGAAAAAGTGGGTCTGTTGGTTCCCTGTAAGCTGCTTTGTTTATTATTCTAATAGCTCTCTTTTGAAGAATAAAGAGTGGATATATGTTTGTTTTATATGTATTTCCCCATACTTCATTACAATATGTCACGTATGGGAGTATTAATGAATGATATAAGGTATATAGTGTGGGTTGATTCAGCAAATATTTCACTCTGTGTAATATTGCAATTGATTTGGATATTTTACCTTTAATATAATTAATATGTGACTTCCAACACAGTTTATTATCAATTATTACTCCAAGAAATTTAGTTTCAGATACCCTTTCAATCTCTACACCATAATGGTGACGATAGATGATACCAGAATAGAAACAGTACGGGAAAATAAGTTTCTGGGGGTGACGCTAGACATTAAAATCTGCTGGAAACCTCACATCAGTCACATCCGGGCCAAGTTGGCAAAATGTATAGGGATACTGGGGAAAACAAGACACATCTTGGACTATAAATCATTGTTCTTACTGTACAATTCACTGTTTCTATCATATCTTAACTACTGTGTAGAGGTCTGGGGAAACACCTACAGGACCAACCTCCAGCCAATATGTACATTACAAAAAAAAGATATAAGGATAATAAATAATGTTGGATGTAGAGACCATACCAACTCGTTGTTTTTAAAGTCACATGTCATAAAGTTCATGGATTTAGTTAAATTTAAGACAGCACAAGTAATGTACAGGGCAATTAATAATCAACTCCCAACTAATATACAAAATATTGTGGTGATATTAGTTGTTGGTCTAACACACAAAATTGGATCTTTTAATGTGAAGGTGGAGTTTTAATGTGAAGGCGGAGTTTTTCCGTTTTGGACGGAGATAAAAGCAGGAAGTACAAAAATGTAAATAAAGTTTTTCCAGACAGACTTACGCGTATCCTGTCTGTTTTTCTGTAACTTCTACATTGGTGACCCCGATGTTTGATGAATGTTTGATCAAGCGACCTCTTCTGATATCGCCGCCACGGCGTCTGTATCCGCTGCGGCTCCCGCACCGGCTGTTTTTGCGGCTACCATTAAATTACCGGACTTTTGGCAGCACGACCCGGAGCCCTGGTTTCAGCATGTTGAGGCTCAGTTCCATCTGCGCGGAATAACCACAGATGACACGAAGTATTTCCATGTTGTCGCAGCTTTGGATTCTGTCACTACTCGTCGTTTGATGGGACTGCTCCGGGACCCGCCTCACGCTGACAGGTACGTCACTCTGAAGAGGGCTCTTCTGCAGCTGTACCAGCTCTCTGATATAGAGAGTGCTGATCGTCTTCTGTCTATGACTGGTTTGGGGGACAGCAAACCTTCTGAGCTGATGGAGAATATGTTGGCACTTCTTGGTTCAGGAGACAGTTCATTTCTGTTTATCCACCTGTTTCTGCGTCAGCTTCCGCCTCCTTTGCGCACTGTCCTGGCCAGCTCACCCCTCATTCGTACTAAGGATTATCGGGGTTTGGCTGGAGAAGCGGACAGGCTTTGGCTGGTTTCTCGTCATTTGTCGGTGCATGCATTGCTGCCTGGGCAGTCTGATGGAGAAGTCTCGGTGGGTGTGGCCGCAGTATTGGATCGCCGTAAGAAAGAGAGCAGCCTGTGTTTCTACCACCGCCGTTTTGGACCGAAGGCTCGGCGCTGTTTTCCACCGTGCTCTTTCCAGCCACAGGGAAACGAGAAGGCTGGTGCTCGCTAGCAGCTGCGTGCACCGGCACCAGCAATAAGCTGCTTTTTATTGAGGACTGCGCTGCTGGACGTCGTTTTTTGGTGGATTCGGGAGCGCAGCGGAGCATCGTTCCCCCCTCTTCGGCTGACATCTTGGAATATGAACATGGACCTCCACTGGACGCTGCTAATGGTACTCCTATTCACACCTTTGGCACCAGGCTCATTACTGTGTGTTTTAACAGCCGTGAATTTAGTTGGGACTTTATGGTAGCATCTGTAGCAGTTCCTATTCTTGGCGCAGATTTTTTGTGTGCTTACAGACTGTTGGTCGATGTAGCTAACAGATGTTTGATTGATGCTGTGTCTTTTGATTCTTATCCTTGTACACTGGGTGGGGCTGGTCCACTGCTTGCTAACATGCTCGCCTCAGGAGACAGATACCAGCGCCTTCTCTCTGAGTTTCCTGCCCTCACTGTGCCTATGTTTTCTGCGGCAGTAGTTAAGCATGGGGTTGAGCATTATATTACTACTGTGGGTCCACCTATTTTTGCTCGCGCACGCCGTCTGGATGCTGCTAAGTTGGCCATCGCTAGAGATGAGTTTGCCAATATGGAGCGGCTGGGTATTGTGCGCCGTTCCGACAGTCCGTGGGCTTCTCCCCTCCACATGGTCCCTAAGTCAGATGGGGGTTGGCGCCCTTGTGGAGATTTTAGGCGCCTTAACAACGCTACTACCAACGACAGGTACCCAGTCCCCCATATCCAGGATTTTTCTTCACGTCTGGCAGGGACAGTCATTTTTTCTAAAGTGGATTTAGTGCATGGTTATCATCAGGTGCCTGTCCATCCCCAGGACGTCCCCAAGACAGCGGTGATCACTCCATTTGGACTGTTCGAGTTCTTGAGGATGCCGTTCGGCCTTAAGGGTGCTGCACAGACGTTTCAAAGGCTTATGGACTCTGTGTTGCGGGACATGCCTTTTTTATTTGTATACCTGGACGATATACTGGTGGCGAGCGCTTCGGTAGAGGAACATGTGTTGCACCTTCGCCAGCTCTTCAGACGCCTCTGTAACCATGGACTGATAGTGAACCCCGTGAAGTGTCAGTTTGGGCTCTCAGAACTTGAGTTCTTGGGGCACAAGGTATCCCAGCAGGGTGCCGTGCCCGTCCCGGCTAAAGTCGAAGCAGTTTTAGCTTTTCCACGCCCCTCCTCTGTCAAGCCCCTGCAGGAGTTTTTGGGCATGGTCAATTTTTACAACCGTTTTATACCTCATGCTGCCCATATTATGCGTCCGCTATATGAGGCCTTGAAGGGTAAGAGGGGTAATCAGGACATTGAGTGGACTCATGAGAGGTTATGTGCTTTTGATGGGGCTAAAGCTGCACTGGCTGATGCTGCCTTGTTGGCTCATCCAGATCCCACGGCCGCCATTGCTCTTACCACCGACGCATCTGATTATGCTGTCGGAGCAGTTTGTGAGCAGTGGGTGGGCAATTCCTGGGAACCTCTGGCCTTTTTAGTAGACAGTTACGCAAGTCAGAAAGGAAGTACAGCACCTTTGACAGGGAGCTGTTGGCCCTTTTCTTGGCGACAAGGCATTTCAGGTTTCTTTTGGAGGGCCGTAAATTCACCGCTTTTGTGGACCATAAACCTCTCACGTTTGCCATGGCCAAGTCCACTGAACCTTGGTCAGCTCGGCAACAACGGCAGCTTTCGGCTATTTCCGAGTTCACTACAGACATTCAGCATGTGGCTGGTAAGACCAACTTGGTGGCGGACTGTCTTTCTCGTGCACCAGTTGCTGCTGCTCATTTGGGGATGGACTATGCTGAGATGGCTGCCGATCAGTTGTTGGACCCGGAGGTGCAGGTGCTTCGTTCCACGGAGTCCAGTTTGCAGTTGGAGGATGTCTGCTTTCAAGACAGTGGCGCCACTCTTCTGTGTGATACTACACTGGGAAAACCACAACCTCTGGTGCCTGTGGCTTGGCGTCGTCGTGTTTTTGACGCTGTTCATTCTTTGTCGCATCCTGGGGTTAAGGCTTCGGTCAAGTTGGTGAGCACCAAGTTTGTATGGCCGGGTCTTAGAAAGGATGTGAAGACTTGGACGACAACCTGTGTGGCATGCCAGCATGCTAAGGTGCAGCGCCACATAAAGGCTCCATTGGAGCCTTTTTGGATTCCGGAGCGACGTTTTGATCATGTTCAGGTGGACCTAGTTGGACCTCTTCCTCCGTCTCGCGGTTTTACTCACCTCTTCACTATGGTGGACCAGACTACGCGGTGGCCGGAGGTGGTTCCCCTGACATCAACTACAGCATCTGATGTTGCCCGGGCATTTATCTCCTCTTGGGTGTCCCGTTTTGGTGTCCCCTTGGACGTTACCTCTGACAGGGGCCCGCAATTTACCTCTGCACTTTGGAATGAAGTAGCTGGTAGTTTGGGGGTTAAACTCCATCAGACCACAGCATACCATCCACAAGCTAATGGGCTATGCGAGTGGTTTCATCGGACTATGAAAGTGGCCTTTCGCGCGTCATTAGTGGATAGTGGATGGGTGGACAGATTACCGTGGGTTTTGTTGGGTTTGCGTTCAGCCCCCAAAGAAGACCTGCATTCCTCTTCTGCTGAGTTGGTCCTTGGCCAGACCTTGAGGGTTCCAGGGGAGTTTCTTCCTACCAGTCCAGGGTTAGGTCCCAGTATGGTTAAGAGGCCTAAGTGTCGAGAGGAAGCTAGGGCTTTTGTTCCTGTGGCTGCGCACCACTGCCTTCCTCAGTCTTATGTCCCTGACAGCCTTAGGTCGGCTAAATATGTTTTTGTCCGGCACGATGCCCATCGTTCTCCCCTGCAGGCACCTTATGATGGCCCTTTTCGGGTGTTAGAAACAGGCCATAAGGATTTTTTGGTTGAGTTGGGGACTGGCCAGGATCAGATTTCGGTGGATTGTTTGAAGCCTGCGCATGTTCTTTGTGATGATGAGGTTGAGTTAGCCCACCCGGCTCGGCGGGGGTGCCCTCCCAAACCTGCGCCTGAGGTTGTTTCTGCTCCAGTTACAGTTGTGCCCCCTAGGACTGTGCAGTGCAGTCGTCGGGGCAGGGTAATTAGGTTGCCTAAGAGGTTTTCTTGAGTTATTTTCTTTTGGATTTTTGTTCATGCTGTTTGTTTGTTTTTTGTCAGCATGTTTATTTATGTTGTTATTTGTGTGTTCTGGGGGGGCCTGTGTGGTGATATTAGTTGTTGGTCTCACACACAAAATTGGATCTTTTAATGTGAAGGTGGAGTTTTAATGTGAAGGCGGAGTTTTTCCGTTTTGGACGGAGATAAAAGCAGGAAGTACAAAAATGTAAATAAAGTTTTTCCAGACAGACTTACGCGTATCCTGTCTGTTTTTCTGTAACTTCTACAATATATTCAAAAAAAGAGACAATGATTATAATTTGAGAGGAGATTTAAACTTTACAAAACCTAGGGTACCAACAACCAAGAAAAGTATGTGCATATCTGTCTGTGGGGTGGATTTGTGGAACAGTCTGGAGCTGGAACTGAAACTATGTACAAACAGAAATCAATTCAAAAATAGGTATAAACATTATCTGCTGAAAGAATATACAGTATGTTAGAGGGGTAGTATTTATATGTACGATTCACTATTCTCACTCTGGGACACTATGGAATGGTAGGTGGGACAGTACTGTGTCGGGACATCTGTGTCGTTTGGGGCTGGGTTTTGATGTATGGACTGTATGTATGTTGGGATGGATGGGTATCAATGTTGATATGTACAAAATATAGTTAATTGTCTACTTGGGCTCTTAAATGAGGTAATTTGTATACATTTCACATGGGTTGTATTGAGGGAAAAGAGGAGTTGGAGTAAATAAGTGTTCACTTCTTCCTTCTCCCTTTCGAGCACTGTATACTGTCACTTTTATTGCACTTGTCATTTGTTTTGTTTGTTTTTTTTAGTTTTTTGTTCGAAATAAAGTATATATTGTGGAAATGTGAAAATGACGAGGCAGAGTTTATCTCACGAGTCAGGTTTATTCACATCTTCCAACATCAGCAAAACAGAAAAAGAGGAAAAAACCCAGACCTTCGTCCTTTAAATACCCAGGACCTTCAAAGCTTCAAGTCACAATGCATTTAATCCCAAGTAACAATGCATCCTCTCTCACAGTCACAATGCATTTAATCCCAAGTAACAATGCATCCTCTCTTAGATCTTATCACCTCCACCCAAAGTCTCTGGCAGCCAGGAAATCCCCCAAGGCTGTCTCTTTGCATACCAAAGACTAAACTTCCACATCCTCCTGTTATCTCCAAGGAGACTCAGTCCTTTGTTCAATCTGAGATGTGAAGTCTAAAGTGATATAACAATGTGCATATGTGTCCCACATGACCCCCCCCCCCCCCAAACGTCTAAGATGGAACAACAGAATAACAGTCTGCATGTCATGATAAAATCATTACACATCAGCCCACATGCTGCTTGGGCCTCAGTCTCCTCCCGTATCTGCTGTAAGCGGGCTTCACCACTTCCGCGGCGCCATCCTGCTGGAGGGCTGCTGTCTGAGGGTGAGAACTGTTAGTCAATCCCTGTGGGTGTTCTGGGGAATGTCCCCTAGGGGGTCTGCCGCGCCGAGGAGCCCTGGCCAACAGCACATCCTCGTCCGCCACCACAAAGGCGGGTTTGAGCCTGTTTATGCCAATCTTTTCTTTCCTGCCCCCCAAATCTAGCAAAAAATGCTTATCCCCTGTTTCCAGCACTCTAAATGGTCCATCATAAGGTGGTCGTAGCGGTGGGCGATGGGAACCGTGTCTGACAAAAACAAACTCCGCATTTTTTAAAGCCTTAGGTACAAAAACGCGCGGAAAACTGTGGTGAACGGGGCCAGGCAGCATGCCTGATTCCGTGCCACGCTGCAACTGCTGAGCCGGGGAGCATTCTGGCGCAGGATTATCTGGGAGAAATTCCCCGGGCAGCCGAAGTGGCTGCGCAAAAACTAGCTCAGCCGGGGAGGCTTCTAAATCCTCTTTAGGTGCAGAACGCAACCCCAATAAAACCCACAGTAGCCTGTCTACCCAATTTGCATCCGTAAGCGACGCTCTGAGAGCCGCTTTCAATGACCTATGAAAACGTTCGCATAACCCATTAGCCTGCGGATTGTACGCGATTGTGTGGTGGATCGTTACCCCCAGGCTGCGGGCCATTGCTGACCAAAGTTCGGAAACAAATTGAGGGCCTCTGTCGGACGTAATGTCCTACGGGACTCCAAAGCGCGCTACCCATGCTGTTAAAAACGCGCGCGCCACCTCCTCGGCTGTAGTTGACGCCAGAGGGACCACTTCCGGCCAGCGCGTGGTGCGGTCTACCATTGTCAGAAGGTGTGTGCACCCCTGTGACGGCGGAAAGGGGCCTACGAGGTCCACGTGGACATGATCGAACCTCTTAGCCGGGATGTGAAACAGCTCCAAGGGAGCTCTCGTGTGTCTGTGTACCTTGACTCGTTGACAAGCCACGCAGGCTGTTGCCTACTCCCTAACTTGTTTGCGCAGGCTCGGCCATACAAATTTCTCTCCCACCATTTTGACCGACACGCACACTCCCGGGTGCGCCAGAGAATGAATCGAGTCAAAAACGCGGCGGCGCCACACGGCCGGTACCACAGGACGCGGTCGCCCAGTGGAGACATCGCAGATTAGTGGGGGGGGCGCATACCGTCTTGCAGTACCCTGTTCTCCAGCCTTAACCCTGTTGGTCCAGACTGGAGCGCGCGCACGTCCGCGTCGCTAACCTGATCCGCGGCCATGGCTGCATAATCTATCCCTACGCGGACCGGGGCCGCCACGGCGCGCGAGAGACAGTCTGCCACTACATTCAGTTTACCCGCCACATGCTGA
This sequence comes from Pholidichthys leucotaenia, assembly GCA_020510985.1. Classification (NCBI taxonomy): domain Eukaryota; kingdom Metazoa; phylum Chordata; class Actinopteri; order Cichliformes; family Pholidichthyidae; genus Pholidichthys; species Pholidichthys leucotaenia. The sequence continues at coordinate 92,484,153 of CM035841.1, forward strand.
ATATCGGTAGTAAACTCTGAGATGGCGGCCAGCTGCCTCTGCTGCCGGCCTGACCATGGTTCTGAAACCTTGGCCATCGCGAATGTCAGCGGGTTGTGGTCAACAAACGCGGTGAAACGGCGTCCCTCCAGCCAGAACTGGAAGTGGCGAATGGCCAAGTGGAGAGCTAACAACTCCCTGTCGAATGCGCTGTATTTTCGTTCACTATCGCACAAAGTCCTGCTGAAAAAGGCAAGCGGTTGCCAAGCCCTGGCTACATGTTTCTCCACGACCGCCCCTATGGCCACATCTGACGCGTCAGTAGTGAGCGCTATGCGGGCCATTGGGTCTGGATGTGCTAACAACGCAGCGTTTGCCAGGGCTGTTTTGACCTCCGAGAATGCTCGCTCTCGCTCCGGAGACCATTCGATTTTATTTGTGGGTTTTTGTTTTTTTTAGTGCGGCATACAATGGTTGCATGAGCTGCGCTGCGCGGGGGAGGAAACGGTTATAAAAATTCACCATTCCCAAAAACTCCTGTAACGCCTTGACCGTTTGTGGCTGGGGAAAATTTGTTACCGTGCGCACTTTGTCAGGCAGAGGAACCGCTCCTTCTGGAGAGATGCGATGCCCCAAAAAATCAATCTGCGTCACCCCAAACTGACACTTCCCTGGGTTGATTATTAACCCGTGCTCTCCCAACCTCCGGAAAATTGCCGTGAGGTGGTTTTCGTGTTCCTCTTTGGACGCGCTGGCTACCAAGATGTCGTCCAGGTAGACGAATACGAAGGGGAGATTGCGCAACACCGCGTCCATCATGTGTTGGAACGTCTGCGCAGCGCCTTTAAGCCCAAACGGCATGCGCAAAAACTCGAATAGGCCAAACGGAGTTATTACCGCTGTTTTAGGTATGTCCTCAGTGCGCACTGGGACTTGGTGGTAGCCGCGGACCAAGTCTATCTTAGAAAAAAACGCGCGCCCCCACCCAATGAACGGAAAAATCTTGGATATGCGGGATTGGGTAGCGGTCGTGCGCTGTGGCGTTGTTCAACCTGCGGAAATCTCTGCAAGGTCGCCACGAGCCATCAGCTTTCGGGACCATGTGAAGCGGGGAAGCCCATGGGCTGTTCGAACGCCTCATGATGCCCAACTTTTCCAGGTTGGCGAACTCCTCGCGCGCTATGGTCAGTTTAGCTGAATCCAAGCGCCGAACTTTTGAAAAAACAAGCGGTCCGGTGGTAGTAATAAAATGTTCCACTCCGTGTTTAGCGACGGCTGCTGAAAATGTAGGAACCGTGAGTGCTGGGAACTGAGTGAGCAGTGTGTGGAACTTACCGCTTGCCGTTGTGACGTTGGCTTGCGCTGTGGGCGGGGTCACTCGGGCTGCACAGGGAATAGAATAAAAAGAAAGTGCATTAACCAGGCGCCTGTTAGCGAGATCAACCAACAAACCATGTGAGCACAGAAAATCAGCCCCCAACATATTGAAATTCATTGCAGCTATGACAAAAGTCCACTCAAATGTACGGCCGTGTAGGGACAGAAGCAGAGCCCTCTCACCAAAGGTCTTAATCTCCGAGCCGTTCGCTGCTGACGCCCCGTGACCTCTGGGACCTGCCAGCCGGTCAGCGGAGGAAGGCGTGATGAAACTCACTTGGGAGCCTGTGTCCACGAGGAATTGCCTCCCCGAGCGTGCATCCGTCAGGTAGAGCAGCTTGTTCTCTTCACCGAGGGCCGCAGCTGCTACCGACCCCCGGTCTTGGCGTTTCCCGAGCGCTTGAACTGGCACGGTGGTATACATTTGCGTGCCTTCTCTGCAAAGCGGCGATGGTAGAAACAGAGGGTGTCTCCTCCGCGATCCTTGGCCCCCGCCGCCGCCGTCGTCAGTGGGTCTGCTGCTGCCGTCTCTGGCCCCCTGCCATCCCCGGCCGTCGCGCCGAACTCCGTCGCTGCCGCGGTGGCCGCGCGCTGTTTGCTGGCGTTGAGAATCCGGTGCGCCTCCTGGGCCAGCGCGCGGAAGTCCCGCTGGGCCAACAACGGCGAACTGGCCAGGGTCGCTCTCGTGGCCAAAGGTAGGGTTCTGAGGAAAATGTGGGTGAAGATGAAGTCGTCGTCGTCTGAGCCCCTCAACCTCAGCATGTCCTCCATCAGGTCAATGGGCGTGCCATCTCCCAAGTCGTTCAGAGCCAGGAGCCTCTCCGCTCTCTCCTGGACTGAGAGAGTGAAGCGCAGCCTTCAATCCACCGTATTTGTCATCGGCCTGCGGCTGCTCCAAAAGGCTCTACACATGCCGAGCCGTGCGGTTGTCGAGCTTGGCAATCACATGGTAGAACTTCGTGTCATCTACCGTTATCCCCCGGAGGGCGAACTGTGCTTCGACCAAGTGGAACCGGGAGCGCGGGTTGTCTCGCCAAAAGTCCGGTAGCTGGACGGTAGCGGCATACGCTTGGCTGGGAGCTCCTGACCCGGTTGGCTCGGGGGGATTTCTTTCACTCATGATACGTCTTAGGGTCACCAGTGTGGAAATGTGAAAATGACGAGGCAGAGTTTATCTCACGAGTCAGGTTTATTCACATCTTCAAAACAGAAAAAGAGGAAAAAACCCAGACCTTCATCCTTTAAATACCCAGGACTTTCAAAGCTTCAAGTCACAATGCATTTAATCCCAAGTAACAATGCATCCTCTCTCACAGTCACAATGCATTTAATCCCAAGTAACAATGCATCCTCTCTTAGATCTTATCACCTCCACCTAAAGTCTCTGGCAGCCAGGAAATCCCCCAAGGCCGTCTCTTTGCATACCAAAGACTAAACTTCCACATCCTCCTGTTATCTCCAAGGAGACTCAGTCCTTTGTTCAATCTGAGATGTGAAGTCTAAAGTGATATAACAATGTGCATATGTGTCCCACAGTATCTATCGATTACACTTAGCCATGCCGAGTCTGATGGCAGTCTACCCACGGACACTAGTTCCAGGTTTGTTTGAAGTTTAAAAAAAATGTGTTGAATGTTAACAATGTGGACTGATATGGGGTTTCAAATACACCAAATTGGGGAGGGTTTGAATTTTGTGTTTTCTATTTTGCAAAGGGGGAGGAGAATGTGATGATGGGGTCCGCTCCCTCGAAAACAAGCTGGACGAGCTGCGTCTGCTGAGAGAAACCCAGAGAGAGTGGAGAGACTGCTGTGTGTTTGTTTTCACAGAGACATGGCTCCACGGCAACATTCCTGATGAGGACATTCAACTGGAAGATATGGCGATGTTCCGTGCCGAAAGGGAAACGGCGAGCTCCGGTAAGAGCCGGGGGGGTGGGCTATGCATCTATGTTAACAAGAACTGGTGCGTCAATGCCACGTTAGTGTCTAAACACTGCTCTCCGTTGGCGGAGCTCCTTATTGTAAATTGTCGGCCACATTATTTGCCGAGGGAATTCAGCAACGTGTTTGTAGCTAGTGTTTACATAGCGTCAAGCCCTAATGCTAAAGCTAATGCTAAGAAGGCACTCGGGGTACTGCACAATGCGATTAGTGAAATCCAAACTTCACACCCGCACAGTTTTGTGGTGGTTGCGGGGGATTTTAACCACACCAGCCTAAAGACTGTGCTCCCCAAGTTTAAATAATGTGTAGACTTTAAGACCAGAGGAGAGAATATGTTGGACTTAGTGTACACAAACACAGATGCATATAAGGCGATACCCCGCCCCCATCTCGGCCTTTCTGATCACATGTCCGTGATGCTGCTGCCTGCCTACAAACCTTTATTGAAGCACAGCAGGCCAGCAGTGAAACAAATTAGAATTTGGCCAGAGAGTGCAACCTCTGCACTGAAAGACTGTTTTCTGCACACAGACTGGGAGGTCTTCAAAATAGCAGCCTCCCAGGAAGACAAGACAGATGTGGAGGAGTATGCTGATACAGTCACCAGCTACATCGCGAAGTGCACAGAGGATGTCACTACAGTGAAGACCATCACTATGCGGGGTAACCATAAGCCCTGGATGACTGCAGAGGTGCGCTCGCTGCTTATAGCCAGAGATGCAGCCTTCAGAGCGAAGGACAGGATCGCCCTCCGCTCAGCCAGGTCTGCGCTCTCAAAGGGAATTAAGGCGGCAAAGCGCGCCTATGCGGAGAAAATCCAGGGACACCTCTGTGACACTAGGAACACCAAGCAGATGTGGTAGGGAGTTCGGACACTGATGGGCTATAAGTCTAGGCAGGGGGTCGATGATGACGACGCTTCGCTTCCAGACAGGCTTAATGACTTCTTTGCACGTTTTGAAGCATCAAACTCGACAATCAGAGGGAAGGCTGGCCCACCCCCACCATCGGTCGGACCAGCTTTTACCATCAACACAGCGGACACACGGAGGACCCTAACCAGAGTCAACCCACGCAAAGCTGCAGGTCCGGACAACATTCCGGGACGTGTGCTCCGAGACTGCGCGAGCGAGTTGGCGGATGTCCTGACTGACATTTATAACATCTCCCTGAGTCAGGCCATCGTTCCCAGATGCTTCAAGACCTCTATCATTGTACCGGTGGCAAAGAAACCAGTTGTGTCCTGTTTGAATGACTATCGTCCTGTTGCACTGACACCAATTGTGATGAAGTGTTTTGAACGGCTTGTCAAACCACACATTACAGCCTGCCTCTCTGCATCACACAACCCGCTCCAGTTTGCATATCGTTCAAACCACTCCACGGAGGATGCTATAGTCACCACCCTACACTCTGTCATCACCCACCTGGACCAGAAAGACACCTACGCCAGACTCCTGTACATTGATTTCAGTTCAGCATTCAACACCATTATTCCCCAGAGACTGATGGAGAAATTACTCCTTCTCGGTCTGAACACCGCCACATGTCTCTGGATCCTGGATTTCCTGACTGAGAGACCTCAGTCTGTCCGGGTTGGAAACAACATCTCCAACTCTGTCACGCTGAGCACCGGATCCCCTCAAGGCTGTGTACTCAGTCCACTGTTGTTTACACTTCTAACACATGACTGTGTATCCAGACACGAGGGAAACCAGATTATTAAGTTTGCAGATGACACCACGGTGGTGGGACTTATTCAGAGGGATGAGGAATCAATGTACAGGGAAGAAGTGAGAGACCTGGAGGGCTGGTGCAGGGAGAACAATCTGGTGCTCAACGTGGACAAAACGAAGGAGATGATTATCGACTTCCAGCGGTCACAGCCTGAGCACGTCCCCCTCAGCATCGGCAGCCGTTTAGTGGAGAGAGTGGAGAACATCAAGTTCCTCGGAGTGCAGATATCGCAGGATCTGACCTGGAGCAAGAATTCCTTGGGGATCAGGAAGCGGGCTCAGCAGAGACTGCACTTCTTGAGGAAACTCAAACAGGCCTCTCTCCCCATCTGCATCCTCAGGACCTTCTACAGAGGTGTGGTGGAGAGTGTTCTGACGTACTGCATTGCTACATGGTACTCCAGCTGCAGTATGTCAGACAAAAAAGCCCTGCAGAGGATAGTCAAGGGGGCTGAGAGGGTAATTGGAGTCAGAATCAGAATCAGAATCAGAATAAACTTTATTGCCAAGCATGTAAAAAAACACACGAGGAACTTCACTTGACATTGGTGCGCATGCGCGCGACACAACGACACGGCAGCCATAAAGGCGCCTCATCAAACAGAGATAGATAAGAAAGGGAGGGGAAGGGAGGGAACGACACAAGGGGGGAGGAGAAAAAAAACTTCGTTATCAAAATACAGCTTATTTTTAAGCAGATTGTGATTACAATGAAAAAAAATCTCTCAATAGCACAGAGCAACAACTCAGAATTCACGAGACACAAGAGAGCAGTGTACAGTATATCTTTAATCAGTTCATGAATCAATGTGTGTGCGGTGTTGAGCAGTGTTGATGATAATAAGAGAGACCCAAGGACCCTTGGCAGAAGATGTTTTGTCTGTCTGGCGCCCAGTCTTATCTGGCGCTGCAGCTGGCTGTCCAAGGCCTTGTGCTCATGATTTTGAAAAAAAACACAGTCTGCAGACAGCCAGGAGGAATTTTCATGGGGAATAATAATGCCAAATAGGACTGATCACAGAGAAGACTTGTATTTCTTCTGTAGATTCAGTACATTAATCCTTCATTGCGCAGCTTTGAACTCGTCGTGGAAAGACCTGAGCGAACCCATGATGTAATCCACCTTACGAGACAGTTCTCCAGTAGTCGCTATCAGGGTCTTCTCCAGTTTCTCAATTTGTTGGATGCACCTCGCCTGGCCAGCATTTTGATAGGTTGAATCCATCTTCAGCAATTTGCGGTAAACCAAGACAATTCCCGTCCCAATCAGAATTATCCCAATCACCAAGATTACGAAGATAAACAAATCTTCAATATCTTCGATAGAGAGATTAGAGAGACACAGCATTTTCCAAATACCTGTGTCACATAGATAGCCCACTGGAGCCGTTCCAGCGGGGCAAACAGCTTCCCCCGGAGCACTTTTCCTTGTTGAAAAAATAGTGTCAATTGTGTTCAAAGCCCAGCTTATTAACTCCATAATTTCTTTTCGGCGGTCGCAGTCAGACGCAGACAAACAACAGCAAGCTGGGATCCAGCTGAGTCTCCCTCCCCTCTGTCCAAGAACTTTTTCAGAACTGTTGTAGGAGCAGGGCACTGAACATTGTCAAGGACTGTTCTCACCCTCTGCATAAACACTTTGAACTTCTTCCATCTGGTAAATGATTCCGGAGCATCAGAGGCAGAACCACCAGACTGATCAACAGCTTCCTTCCACAAGCTGTCAGGATGCTGAACAGTTGACCCGGAATCTCTCATACACACTACTGCACCTACGGACATTTTGTATATTATTTGTATATTATAGTTAGTTAGTTTTTTTTTCCCCAAGTATGTCTCAGGGATGTGTGAATGGATGGGGGTGGGGTGGGGAGTGGGGGGTGAAGCTATGTGGGAGTGTGTCTTAAATCATGCTGCTTCTATTTATATGGATGCCGAGAGAAACGCAATTTCATCTTGCCTGCACTACAGTTGTATGTACAGCAATATGACAATAAAGTTTGATTTGATTTGATTTGGTACAATATGCGGCGTGATGACGCAGCTGGCTGGTGATGTCATCACACCGGCATACAGTATATATATGGGAGAGCCTATGGCAAGTCTCTTTTACCTCACTGCCCTGTACAGCTCAGGGAGCTGGGTCAACAACACTGGCTAACGCTATAGCTCCAGGGGGTAAATACCAGCATTTACTTGCACAGTTCCCAGCATTCACGGTCCTGACTTTTTTGGCTATGGTGTGGAGAGTGCAAATAACAGAGGCAGGCTCTTGCAGCAGACTACTTTATTCACTCTCACATCAGTCATAACAGAAAAAGCATTTTCACAATACACCAGGGTCTCTCCTTTTATATCCTCCACCCATCTCACATCTGCGTGACATTTCGCATCACAATACATTCAACCCTTCTCCCCCCACTGTCTCCCGGCTCTCCTTCCTGCTACATCACCATAATCTCTCCCATCTCAATAACTTTTTCCTAATTTTCCTTCTTGCCTTGAGAGAGAGCAGTCGCATTTTTCTTCCCTCCTCCCCTGCCTTCCTGATCTATTCCCAGCTTTTGCAATGTTGCTTTTTTGTCTGTGTTTAGTCGCTCTTCTTCTGCTGAATCTTAATCTAAACGGAAATTATGGATTTGGAAGCGGCTTAAATGTGCTATTGTCACTATTTTCAACAAGAATTGGGCCAAGGGGGAGCCCAAGAATTGGAACCTACGAGAGACTCATGGACATTGGAATCCATGCGTCTATGGCAATATTATTGGCTATGATCTCAGGACTTCTATTTTTGGCTGTGGAGTTCCCTGATGCATCAGAAATTGAAGGAAGGTGAGAGAGCGGATCAAGCGGACCCAGCCAGCTCCTTCATCAAATTCGACCAGTTGGGGAGGGCACGAGTAGCGGCAAACGGTGAACTGAATGACAGTGATTCAGTGAAGGAATACATCTGAAAGCCCTGTGCTCTCTATGGAAAAACAGTTTAAGCCTGCATATATAATGGAAGCACAGAATTACACGGGTGAGGACAAAATTCTACTCTCTGAGTGCACTGTGCTGATTTGATTTGATTTGACCTTGTTTGCCCCGTGTTTACATTCCTCCTGACTGAGATTAGCGGAAGAACCGGCTCTTATGTCTACCCATACAATCAACAATCAGTTGTTGTCGTCAGCGGATTGGACTCTCAAGGACAATGCCCATGTGCCTTCTGCAAGCAAGAGAGAGAGAGACTCTGAACTCTGGACTTGTTTATAAGTCACATGATTATAACATCTGTCCACTGCCAGGAGGCGCCCTCTGCTGCTCACTAACAACTGTTACATTTACACTACACAATGACATGCAAATATACACACACTGCTCTCCCTCCCTCTGCTGTGTGATTGTCCACTACTGCTAAATATGCATTGAGGGTTTTTTTGCCTGCAATCAAAATTTCGCTTACCCATTAAGCGTCAATTTGATAAAACATGTTTTTTTCTCTCGCCTATTGTGTCATATCATTTCTTTTCTTTTTTTCTTTTCTTCTTTATGACTGGCGCCTAGCGGCTGCCCCGGCCTTGGATGCACTCTGCAGAGCGTGCCCAAATGCCAAGTCACGTTTCGTTACCTTGTATTCATACATGTGTAATGACAATAAAGTTGAATCTCATCTCATCTCAACTATTGTCCTCGTCTGTTTACCCTCTGCATCCAGTCTGAGATGATTAACCCCGCGTCTACACCCCCCCCTTCCCCCAGAATCTCAGACCGAGTTTCAGTCCTCACGTCCTTTTGGCTTCAGCCTCCTCCTGTATCTGCTGTAACGGGGGTTCTCCCCCTCCGCGGCGCTGCTGTGCCAGTGGGGGACTCCTGGGGGTGTGTCTGTCTGCGGGTTCGGCAATGGCGAGGGGGGGGAACCTTCGACTTGCCTGTGTGGCTGCTCTGATGAATCGTTTACCTGGGGAGTTCTTCGTGGGGGTCTTCCACGCCGAGGGGCCCGAGCCAACATCACTTGCTCGTCCGCCACCACAAAGGCGGGCTTAAGTCTGTCTATACATATTTTCTCCCGACGACCTCCCAAGTCTAACAAAAAATGTTTGTCCCCAGGTTCCAGCACGCTGAACGGGCCATCGTAGGGTGGGCGCAGTGGGGGGCGGTGGGCATCATGCCTGACAAACATGAACGCCGCGTTCTTCAAGGTTTATGGCACAAAAGCGCGTGGAAAACAGTGGTGGTCCGGGCCCAGTAGCGTGACTGTATCTGCGCTATGCTGCGAACGCTGAGACAGATAGTTGTCCGGCGGGGGATTATCTGGCAAAAATTCCCCAGGGAGCCGCAGTGGCTGAGAGAAAACAAGCTCCGCGGGGAAGCCTCCAAATCCTCTTTTGGTGCGGAACGCAACCCCAACAAAACCCACGGCAACCGGTCTACCCAATTTGCATCCGTCAGCAAAGCCCTGAGCGCTGCTTTCAGTGACCTATGGAAACGCTCACACAACCTATTGGCCTGTGGGTTTTACGTGGTTGTGCGATGAATTGCAACACCCAGGCTACGGGCCATCATGGACCAGAGGTCGGAAACAAACTGAGGGCCCCTATCAGATGTGATGTCCGACGGGATGCCAAAACGTGCCACCCATGCAGTCAAAAAAGTGCATGCCATGTCCGCAGATGCGGTTGCCGCCAGCGGGACTGCTTCTGGCCAGTGTGTGGTGCAGTCCACCACTGTCAGAAGGTGCGTGCACCCCTGTGACAGTGGCCCACGAGATCCATGTGAATATGGTTGAACCTCTTAGCCGGTATACGAAACGGTTCCAAAGGATCCTTCATGTGTCTGTGTACTTTGGCTCGTTGGCACGCTACGCAGGCTGCGGCCCACTCTTTCACTTGTTTGCGCAGGCCTGGCCATATGAACTTCGCACCCACCATTTTGACTGACGCGCGCGCTTCTGGGTGCGCCAGAGCGTGAACTGACTCAAACCCTCGGCGGTGCCAAGCAACTGGGACCACCGGGCGCGGGCGTCCCATGGAGACGTCGCAGATTAGAGGTGGGGCTGCCATCTTGCATTACTCTGCTCTCCAGCCTTAACCCTGCTGGTCCAGACTGGAGCGCGCACACGTCCACATCGCCAATCTGCTCTGCGGCCAAGGCTGTATAATCTATCCCCACGCAGACCGGGGCCACTACTGCGCATGAGAGACAGTCCGCTACCACATTCAGTTTACCTGACACATTCTGAATATCAGTCGTAAACTCCGAGATCATGGCCAGCTGTCTCTGCTGCCGGCCCGACCATGGTTCCGAAACCTTGGCCATCGCGAACGTTAGCGGCTTGTGGTCCACGAACGCGGTGAAGCTGCGCCCTTCCAGCCAGAGCTGGAAGTGGCATATGGCCAGGTGGAGAGCCAGCAAGTCTCTGTCGAATGCGCTGTATTTACGCTCAATGTCGCGCAAAGCCCTGCTGTAAAAAGCGAGCGGCTGCCAAGAACTGGCGACGCGTTGCTCCACGACGGCCCCTATGATCACGTCCGAGGCGTCGGTAGTGAGCGCTATCTGGGTCGCCAGGTCCGGGTGCACCAACAGTGCGGCGTTTGCCAGGGCTATTTTAACCTCAGAGAACGCCTGCTCCCGCTCCAGAGTCCATTAGACTCTGTCCGCTGGTTTCCGTTTCTTGAGTGGGGTGTACAATGACTGCATGAGCTGAGCTGCTTGGGGGAGGAACCGGTTATAAAAGTTAACCATCCCCAAAAACTTTTGCAGCGCCCTGACCGTCTGAGGCCAGGGAAAATTCGCCACGGTGCGCACCTTGTCGGGCAAGGGTATCGCTCCCTCCGGTGAGACGCGGCGCCCCAAAAAGTCAATCCCCGTCACACCGAACTGGCATTTCGCCAGGTTGATTATTAACCCGTGCTCCTCCAACCTCCGGAAAACTGTACTGAGGTGGGTTACGTGTTTATCCTCGGATGCGCTGGCCACCAGGATATCATCCAGGTAGACAAACACAAACGGCAGATCGCGCAACACCGCATCCATCATGCGTTGGAATGTCTGTGCCACGCCTTTTAATCCGAAGGGCATGCGTAAAAACTCAAACAAGCCAAACGGAGTTATTACCGCTGTTTTGGGTATGTCCTCTGCGCGCACCAGGACCTGGTGGTAACCATGGTCCAGGTCTATTCTAGAAAAAATGCTTGCCCTGGCAAGGTGAATGGAAAAATCCTGAATATGGGGAATCAGGTAGCGGTCGTGCGCTGTGGCGTTATCAACCTGCGGAAATCTCTGCACGGTCACCACGATCCCTCGGCCTTAGGGACCATGTGTAGCGGGGATGCCCATGGGCTCCTGATGATGCCCAACCTTTCCAAGTTGGCAAACTCCTCACGCGCTATGGCCAGTTTAACTGCGTCCAGGCACCAAAGTCGTGTGAAAACGGGCGGCCCAGTGGTGGTGATAAAGTGTTCCACCCCGTGTTTAGTGCTGGCCGCCGAAAACATTGTGACCGTGAGTGCTGGGAACTGAGTGAGCAGTGAGTGGAACTTACCGCCTGGAGCTGTGATGTTGGCTTGTGTTATTGGCCCGGCCCCTCGAGCTGTACAGGGGAGAGAATCAAAAGACATTGCATTAACCAAGTGCCTGTTAGCAACATCGACTAGCAACCCGTGTGCACACAGAAAATCAGCTCCCAGGATTGGGAAACTCAATGCCGCTATGACAAAAGTCTACTCGTACATACGGCCGTGTAGGGATAAAGTCAGTGTTCTCGCACCAAAAGTCCTAATGTCCGAGCCGTTAACGGCTACCAGTTGGGGGCCGCTAGCTCCCACTAGCCGGTCGGCGTAGGATGGCAGGATGAGGCTCTTCTGGGAGCCGGTGTCTACGAGGAACCGTCTCCCCGAGCGCGAGTCTGTCACGTAGAGCAGCTTGTTCTCTTCACCGGCGGTCGCAGCTGCTACTGACTGCCGGCCTTGGCATTTCCGGAACGCTTGAATTGGCATGGTGGCACACATCTGCGTGCGTTCCCTCCAAAGTGGCGGTGGTAGAAGCAGAACGTGTCTCTCTGGTGCTTCCTGGCCCCCACTGCCGCTACCGTCGCCGGCTCCTCGCCCCCGCTGGTCGTCTCGCTGGGTTCTGACGCCGCCGTGTTCACTGTGAGGGCTCTGGTGGTGAGGATGATCCGATCTGCCTCCTGGGCTAGTGCCTGGTTGTCAAGCGCGGCCAGCAACGGCGAAATGGCAAGGACCGCTCTTGCCTCTGTTGGGAGGTTCCGGAGGAAAAGGTGGGCAAACAGAAAATGCCCGTCGTCTGTGCCCATCAACGCCAACATCTTCTCCATCAGTTCGACTGCCGACCCATCTCCTAACTCGGAGCGCCTCAGGAGCCTCTCTGCTCTGTCACAATCTGAGAGCATGTAGCGCTGGGTCAGCACGGCCTTGAGAGTCCCGTATTTGTCGTGGGCTGGAGGCTGTTGGAGCAGGCTCGCTACTTGCTGAGACATGCGAGCGTCCAGCGCTGTGACCACATAGTAATATCTGGTGTCGTCTGCCGTTATTCCCCGGAGGGCGAACTGAGCCTCGGCGTGGTGGAACCAAGATCGTGGGTCGTGCAGCCAAAAGTCCGGTAGTTTGACCGAAACATCGCACACGTTGCTGGGGGTTCCCCTCCGGGCCATCTCTGGGATGCTTGCCGCGTTGCTGGGGCTTCCCGTGCGGGCCAACTCAGGGGTTCTTGTCTCGTGTTCCATAATTCGTCAAGGGGTCACCAGTGTGGAGAGTGCAAATAACGGAGGCAGACTCTTGCAGCAGACGACTTTATTCACTCTCACATCAGTCATAACAGAAAAAGCATTTTCACAATACACCAGGGTCTCTCCTTTTATATCCTCCACCCATCTCACATCTGCATGACATCTCGCATCACAATACATTCAACCCTTCTCCCCCCACTGTCTCCCAGCTCTCCTTCCTGCTGCTACAGCACCATAATCTCTCCCATCTCAATAACTATAGTCTTCATCTGTTTACCCTCTGCATCCAGTCTGAGATGATTAACCCCGCGTCTACAACAGTTACTAAACACAGGTTCCAACATTTTATAACTGTCACAGAGTCAACTAGAAAAGCACTCGGAGAGCACAGACCTCCGCCAAGCGCCACAGTTCCCCCCATACAGTGTTGGTGTGTACGTTTTCAGATTCCTTGAGCATGCAAACATATGACTAGCAATTGGATTCACAATGATTATTTGTTTGTTTGACAGGGACAGTGCAATAAACATAGACAATTAATCAATGACAATCAATCTGTTAGTGATAGGATTAGTGGTTCAGTATTAAAAGCATTGCCTCCTTGGCGGAGGTAATAAACTGAAGTGTTGCTGTTGTGTCCATCTCCTCCAGTGACGGATGCAGATTGGGTAGACAATTAATCAATGACAATCAATGTGATAGTGATAGGATTAGTGGTTCAGTATTAAAAGTATTGCCTCCTTGGCGGAGGTAATAAACTGAAGTGTTGGTGTGTCCATCTCCTCCACTGACGGATGCAGATTGGGTAGACAGGTTGCCGTGGGTTTTATATTATATTATTGGGGTTGCGCTCCACGGCAAAACAGAATTTAGAAGCTTCCCCGGCAGAGAGCTCGTTTTTGCGCAGCGCCTATGGTTGGCCGCTGAATTTCTGCCAAATGCGCAGCACCTATGGCTGGGCGGGGAATGTCTGCCAAATAATCTGGCGGCGGACAGCTGCGCGTGTCAGGTGTTGCAGCTGCGCGCAAACACAGGCACGCTGGCGGGCCCAGGCCACCAGTATTTTCCGCGTGCTTTTGTGCCTAAAACGTTGAAGAACGCAGAGTTTGTGTTGCAGACACGACGACCAGCGCCCTCCATTGTGCCTGCGCACATGTTGAAAATGGCCGTATGTCACAGTGTTAAAAAATGCTTTAAAAAATTCCTGTATCCAGACGGTGATCCGGATCATCCCCAAAATTTAATCACTTCTTCCTTGTACCATTTCCAACAACGTCTGAAAGTTTAATGGAAATCCGTCCAAGACTTTTTGAGTTATCTTGCTAACCAACAGACAGACAGACAGACAGACAGACAGACAAACAAACACAGACAAACCCCGGCAAAAACATAACCTCCTCCTGGCCTTTCGGCCTGGCGGAGGTAATAAAAGCATTCCTACTTGGCTTTCCAAGTGGGTTGACCCTATTGGCGACATAGGTAGAGTGCTGAACTCTGAGGATGCGTGTCCACCAAACACGTTTTTTCCACTCTGGGCAGCTAATTTCTGTTCATTCTCTATGTAGTCCAGCGTTTACAGTGCTGCGCACCCACAGCACTGAAGCGCTCTCGGCAGTGGCCGTTTTGTGTCGCGGCAGTCAGAGCGCTCAGAGTTGAAAAAAGTTCAACTTTTCAGAGACTGCAGCTGAGCTTGTCAATGTCAGACCTAAGCAGCCAATCAGAACTGCTGTGTGGGCGGGACATAGGACACCAGTACTAGTCTGTACTCAGACTCCTGCTTTCTGTGTCATCATATTTTACATCCAGAGCTGCTAGAAAACATTTCTTGTCCGTTGTTATTTAGAGACTGCTATTAAAAAAATCTATAGAAAGCCTGACAATAGAAAAAGCAGGAGTGGTGAGCTGAGAGTGACAAGCTGTAGCTGGGATACAGGGCACAGACTTTTTTTCCTCCAGAGCGCTGCTCACTAACGCTGAAAAAAAATGCTCAGGGCGGTTGGGCAACAAAAAAACGCATTTGGTGGACACGCAGCCTTAAGCCGGAGGTCATGAGTTCAAATCCCCCAGTTGGACGTCGACACTTGGGGCTTGGTAATTGCCCATCCACTCGGTTACATAACCACAAAAGGCCCGCTGGTGTTCACATGACCTCGGCACCTGGACATAGCTAAACTGGCCAGCGCGCGCGAGGAATTTGCCCACTTGGGGCAGCTGGGCATTGTCAGGCACTCCAACAGCCCGTGGGCATCCCCGCTACACATGGTGCCTAAGGCTGAAGGGTCGTGGCAACTGTGCGGCAATTTCCGGCGCTTGATCAGCCCCATGGAACACGATCGGTATCCCATCCCGCACATCCAGGATTTTTCTGTTTGCCTGCTCGGGACGTGTGTTTTTTCAAAAGTGGATCTGGTCCACGGTTATCATCAGATCCCGGTGCGCGCTGAGGATGTTCCCAAAACAGAGGTAATAACTCCTTTGGCCTTTTCGAGTTTTTACGCATGCCATTTGGGTTAAAGAATGCTGCGCAAACCTTTCAGAGAATGATGGATGCAATGCTTCGTGACCTATCTTTTGTTTTTGTCCACTTAGATAAAATTCTAGTGGCTAACACGTCCAAGGAGGAGCACCTCGCCCATCTCAAAATAATTTTCCAGAGGTTGGAAGTGCACGGGCTTATAGTTCAACAGGCAAAGTGCCAGTTTGGTGTGCCTGTGATTTATTTTTTGGGCCACTGCATTTCGCTGCAGGGCGCTATTACCGATAAGGTGCGTGCCATGTCGGATTTTCTACATCCACAGACCGTGAGGGCCCTACAGGAGTTTTTGGTAATGGGAAGCTTTTATAATAGTTTCCTCCCCCGGGCAGCTCAGCTGCTGCAGCCGCTGTATGCCGCGCTTAAGAAAAAGAGGCCCGCGGAAAACATAGACGGGACCCCCGAGCAAGTCCAGGCTTTCGCAAATGCCAAAACAGCGCTCGCTGACGCCACTTTGCTAGCCCACCCTGCCCCGTCAGCGCTAATAGCACTCACCACGGACGCATCTGACGTTGCCATAGGGGCAGTGGTGGAGCAGTATGTCTCCGGTTCATGGCAGCTGCTTGCATTTTTCAGTTGTACGTTACGCGACAACGAACATAAATACAGTACGTTTGACAGAGAATTGTTGGCCCTCCACCTGGTGATGCATCATTTCCAGTTTTGGCTAGAAGGGCGCGACTTCACCGCATTCATGGACCATAAACCGCTAACGTACGCGATGTCCAAGGTCTTAGAACCATGGTCAGCCTGGCAGCAGCAGAATTTGGCTGCGATCTCGGAGTTCACGACCGACATTCAACACGTTGCTGGTAAGCTCAACATTGTGGCCGAATGCCTATCGCACGCGTTAGTCTCCCCGGTCTACATGGAAATAGATTTCCCTGCTATGGCCATGGAAAAAACCAGGGACGTGGACATTTGCGTGCTCCAGTCCACACCCATTGGGTAAAACCTGGAGAACAGGGTGATGCAGGAAGGGTGCCCTCGCTTGCTCTGTGACGTCTCCCCCGGTCGCCCACGACTGGAAGTTCCGAGCTCTTGGCGCCGCCACATTTTTGAGTCGGTCCACTCCCTTTCACATCCCAGCATGCACACCTCGGTTAAACTGGTGGGGGCGAAATTTGTCTGGCCGCACTTGCGCAAGGATGTGAAAGAGTGGGCTGCAGCATATGTTGCATGCCAGCGGGCCAAAGTGCACAAGCACACCAGAGCCTCCCTCGAGCTGTTCCAAATCCCAGCCAAGAGGTTCAACCACATCCACGTGGATTTGGTCGGACCCCTCCTGCCGTCTCAAGGTTTCACACACCTTTTGACAATCGTGGATTGCACCACGCGTTGGCTTGAAGTGGTCCCACTGGCTTCCACCACGCCCGCGGAAGTGGTTCGCGATTTTTTGTTAGCTTGGGTTGCACAGTTTGGATCCCTGTTGGACATGACTTCTGACAGGGGTCTGCAGTTCATTCCAGAACTCTGGTCCGCAATGGCCCAGAGCCTGGGGGTCAAAATCCGCTGTGCTACCGCATACAACGCCCAGGTCAATGGGTTATGCAAACGTTTTCATAGGTAGCTTAAGGCGGCGCTCAGAGATTTGCTCACGGACGCAAATTGGGTCAACCGCCTGCCCTGGGTTCTTTTAGGGTTGTGCTCCGTGCCTACGGAGGATTTGGCAACTTCCCCTGCAGAACTTGTTTTTTCAAAGGCGCTGCGGATCCTTGTGGAATTTTTACTGGAAATCCCCTCGCCCGGGGCCAATCCGCCCGCACAATTTTTGCACAGTACGGAGGCTGTTAACGTGCCAGGCCTGGCCCACCATTATTTTCCCCACACCTTCGTCCCGAAAAGCTTACAGAATGCCAGTTTTGTTTTTGTCAGGCATGATGCACACCGGACTCCGCTGTGCCCATTGTATGATGGACCGTTCAGGGTGCTGGAGACTGGGGCAAAGTATTTTGTGTTAGACTTGGAGGGGGGGGGGGGGCTGTAGGGAGACCATCTGCATTCACTCAGCTCTTCACTTCCGGCTTTCAGAGAGAGCAGACGCTTTTCTCTCCTCTCCTCCTGCTCCTCCTTCTCCCTCCCTAACTGACTGAATCCCAGCTTGCTACTGTCCGTGTCTGCGTCGCTCTTCTACTGGCTGATTCTTGATCCAAACGGAAAATTATGGATTTAGTAAGCTGGGCCTTGAACACAATTGACACTGTCTTTTCAACTAGGAAATCGGGCCCCGGGGAGCCCACCTGTCCTGCAGGTACTGCTGCTGCGGGTTATGTGAGAGACACATACAATTGGAAACTTATGTGTCTGTGCGACCTTTCGATTGAAGATGCGGAAGACATCTACCTATTCGGCTTCACTATCTCAGGACTTCTACTGATCGGCTTTGGGATAGTCCTGGTGTATCGAAAACTAAAGAAGATGGACAGAGCTTATCAAAATGCTGACCCAACTAAGCTCTTTCTTCAATTTGACCAGCTGGGGAGGACTCTGATAGCGGCTAATGGTGAACTGAATAGGAAGATTGGCAACATCTCGATGTCGCTGGGAGCTTTCCAGGAAATGATTTTAAAGCCTGACAATGATGGAAATTATGGAGCACTGAACGCATAAGAGATGAAAAGTTTTTCTCTGAGTGACTGTGCTTATTCGACCTTGTTTTTGGCGCCCCTCAGCACTGATGTACACATACACTCACTGCCTCTCTCTGCTGTCTTTGTTTTTGTGAGGTCGATTGTCTGCTCTGTGCCATAGAGAGTTTTTTTCATTGTAATCATAACCTGCTTACACAATTATAAGCTGTATTTTGATAACGAAGTTTTTTTCTCTCGCCTATTGTGTCATTCCTTTCCCTCTTACCCCCCCCATCCCTCACTGTTTTGATGAGGCGCCTTTATGGCTGCCGTGTCGTTGTGATGCGCTTACACGCGCGCCAATGTCAAGTCGAATTCCTCGTGTGTTTTTAACATGCTTGGCAATAAAGCTTTTTCTGATTCTGATTCTGATTCTGATAGGCTGAAGGCCACTTTTGTGTTGGCAGACAAGCAAGTGGTGTTGGCCCAAGCTCCCCGGCGCGAACGCCCACCATTGGTGGCTCTACAAGTTGGTGTTCCCATGGTAGAGAGCTGTGCTCGTGAAGCTGACATGTCTTCCCACCCACCTTTTTTCCCTTCACAGGCTAATGTGCTCGCCTGCTCACCTCACCAGCCGGGTGTTTCGACCGGATCGGCAACCCCCTCCCCCCTCGCTACAGCCGCTATGGGCGCAGGCTCAAGCCCAAAGGACGAGGGGGTGAGTGTCCTTTCTGGTTGTTCGGGGGGGGGCTGTGTGGTGGCACTGTGTGGGGGTTTGAGTCAAGAGAGGTGGTTATTATGTTAATGTGCCACGCATGTTTTTGTGCTGAAAGTATTGTGTTTGGACTCCCTGGGTCTCATGCTGCAGGAATGAAGGTTATGAAAAGGAGGCACAGAGTGGCCCAGTAAGAGTATTTCCTGTACTTGATGTTGGAAGAAGAACAAAGTTCATGTGTTGACCAGCTCGCTTCCTCATCTGCTTTCTTCTTCCACAATACTACTGTTGTTTCTCTGTGTAGGTGATATCTTGTGCTTTTGACATCGTAAATCAAGACTGGACTGATGATCCATGACTGTAGTCTACCGTGTTGTGCCTCTGTGGTAACACAAAGATGGAGTGTCCTCTCCATGGCGCAATGCCTGCGCGTTGAATATGGAGACCCTGGGTTGCTCATGAATCAAGATCACCCACTCAGCCTTGCTGATGTTACCCAGAGGAAAGCGATGCAATATGTCTGGCGTCGGGTCAGTCACAGGAGTTGCCGGGAAGAGGGACTCAACAGCCGTACTTACCACCTGCAGGGCTCCACTCCGATATTTCTGTCAGGGTTATTTCCCTTAGCCTTTTGCAATCCCTATCACTGACAAGGCAGTCAGACTATTTAACCCATAGCTGGGAGTCTGTTCTTGAGCATCAGGGCATATCCACATACTGGTGAGCCTGGCATGCTGCAAGTCCGGGGGCACACTTCCTCTGAGTCCTATGCAGTTTAGCTTGAGGCCGCGTGGTGCTCAATTTCCGTGTGTCTCCATGAGGAGGCACTGCACAGGACTTGCTTGTAGAGAGGCTGTGTACTGGCAGAGAAGACTTATACACTCAGCTTTTTTTTTTCCACTCTTACGAGTTAGCCAGTGGTGGAAGCTGAAAGTGAGGCATAAAGCACAACACACATAGTAAACCACACTTGACTCATCTACAGGCCACTTTGATCATGACTTCCATTTTATTACACCATCCATTATATCACACCACAGATTGTAAAACAAACAAATAAACACACACACAGAGTGGTGTGAAAAAGTGTTTGCCCCCTTCCTGATTTCTCATTTTTTGTATGTTTGTCACAATTAAGGGTTTCAGATCATCAAACAAATTTAAATATTATACAAAGATAACACAAGTAAACACAAAATGCAGTCTTTAAATGAAGGTGTTTATTATTAAGGGGAAAAAAATCCAAACCTACATGGCCCTGCGTGAAAAAGTGATTGCCACCTAAACCTAATAACTAGTTGGGCCACCCTTAGCAGCAACAACAGCAATCAAGCATTTGCGATAACTGGCAATGAGCCCCAGACCATCACACTACCACCACCATATTTTACTGTTAGTATGATGGTCCTTTTCTGAAATGCTGTGTTACTTTTACACCTGATGTAATGTGACACACACCTTCTAAAAAGTTCAACTTTTGTCTTGTCAGTCCACAGAGTATTTGCCCAAAAGTCTTGGGGATCATCAAGATGTTTTCTGGCAAAACTGAGATGAGCCTTTATGTTCTTTTTGCTCAGCAGTGGTTTTCGTTTTGGAACTCTGCCATGCAGGCCATTTTTGCCAAGTTCCTTTCTTATGGTGGAGTCATGAACACTGACTTTAACCGAGGCAAGTGAGGCCTGCAATTCTTTGGATGTTGTTGTGGGGTTTTTTTGTGACCTCTTGGATGAGTCGTCGTTGGGGTAATTTTGGTCTGCTGGCCACTCCTGGGAAGGTTCACCACTGTTCCATGTTTTTTCCATTTGTGGATAATGGCTCTCACTGTGGTTCACTGGCAGTAATCAGGCCTCGGTGTGGCTTGAGAAATTGAACTCAGCTTTCCAAAGGTATGATAAACTACAGTTAATTTATGTTTTAACTGGGGGGGGGGGGGTCACTTTTTCCACATAGGTTCATGTAGGTTTGGATTTTTTTACCTTTAATAAAAAACACCATTTAAAAACTGAATTTTGTGTTTACTTGTTTTACCTTTGTCTAACATATAAATTTGTTTGATGATCTAAAACATTTACAAACATACAACAAAATGAGAAATCAGGAAGGAGGTAAACACTTTTTCACACCACTGTATATATCCATCAATCAATTTTCGACCACATTTCTGGAGGTAATCTAATCTCCTCCTCGTCAGCCTCCGTCGGTCTATGATGACCATGGAAGAGAATCCTAAACGTCTACTCTGCTGGAACAGCACCGCCTGTGGCTGAACAGGCCGATGTGCACCGGTGTTCTACCTTCCAGCGTTGGGCGTTGGTAGGATTCAAGCCTGGGCAGGAAGATATGGAGGACAAGATGTTGCCCATGCAGCATGTCCCCCCTCTCCACGTCACTGATCAATCCAAAGGAACAGCAGGGCTGCTATAGTTTGGCACCAGCGCCGTCGCAGGAGCTGCCAGAACGATGTTGAGCACAACAGAGAACTGCCTTAGGGGCTTCGACTCCGGATTTTTCCTCAGGGTTGACTCCCGAAGCCTTTCCCGTGACCAGGTGTGCCGCAAGGCAGCGGAGGTTTGAAATCAGGGTTTACCTTCTCCTAGATGGGCTACCTTCCCAGGTTGACGAGCCACCATCTACCCGAAGCATCTGGTTTTAAGGAAAAAAGAAAAGAAAAGAAAAGATTTATTGCCAAGTACATTAACAGATATGACAACTGATAACATACGAGGGATTTGACTTGACACAGAAAACGACCTGCATTTCCGGTGACACGGCAGCATCTGTGAAGGCGCCAGAGATCCGCCCTTGCCCCTTCTCCTATTAGTAAAAGCAGTTCCGCCAGGCTTAGAGACTAAACCACACGGGCAGGCTAGGAGTTGGACTTAGTTGTCAGAGGCTTTTCGAGACGCACGCCGTAAGGAGTATTTTATGAGCACTGGGAGCTTAACCCCAGTGCCGCTCCTGGCTATGACAACCTTGGAACCAAAATCTAATCTAGTCGTCTAATAACCAGAGGGTTGGTGGTTCGAATCCCGCTCTCCCTAGACATCCTGCTTTTGTGTGCCTGGGCAAGACACGTTACCCACCTTGCCTCCATTGTCCATGACGCTGGGCATGAATGTGCATAAATGTTCGGTAGTGGTCAGAGAGTTTGCGGACGACACCACCCTCATCGGGCTCATCTCCAACGGCGACGAGTCCGCCTACAGGAGAGAGGTGGCCCAGCTGGCGACCTGGTGCAGCAATAACAACCTGCAGCTGAACGCTCTGAAGACAGTGGAGATGATTGTAGACTTCAGGAAAGTCACTACTCCTCTGCCCCCCCTCACCCTCTCAGGCTCTCCCATCACCACTGCTGATTCCTTCCGCTTCCTAGGCACTACCATCACCAGGGACCTCAAATGGGAGCTGACCATCAGCTCACTCATCAAAAAAGCCCAGCAGAGGATGTTCTTCCTGCGGCAGCTGAGGAAGCTCAAGCTACCCACCAAGATGTTAGTGCAGTTCTACACAGCCATCATCGAGTCCATCCTCACCACCTCCATAACCGTGTGGTACGCAGGAGCCACTGCCAGGGACAGACTAAGGCTGCAGCGCGTCGTGCGCACTGCTGAGAAGGTGATCGGCTGCAAGCTCCCATCTCTCCAGGATCTGTACATCTCCAGGACCCGGAGGCGTGCTGGCCGGATCATAGCCGATCCCTCACACCCTGGTCACGTACTGTTTGCCCCCCTCCCCTCTGGTAGAAGACTTCGGTCCATCCAGACTAAAACCTCCCGTCACATGAACAGCTTCTTCCCCTCTGCCATTAGACTGCTGAACACTAAGTGACTCTCGTGCACCATGTACAGCAGCTCAACCAGACTCATGTCAATCATCACTGTTTTCTTCCTGCATTACCGACTGCACTATATAGTTCTCCACAGTATCTGCTGCTGGCTAATATATATTTTAACTGTTGACCAGTATCACTTAATCTTATCCTACACTTTATTACATGTATAGTTTATTTCTCTTATCTTATCATGTTTAATGTTGCAGCATTGTACCGAGACAAATTCCTAGTTTGTGTACTACATGAACAACGGCAATAAACCTGATTCTGATTCTGATTCTGATTCTGAGAGGCCGTTGGTGTGGCTTGGCAGCCACGTTTCCATCAGTCTGCCCCAGGGTAGCTGTGGCTACAGAAGTAGCTTACCACTACTATTGTCTGTGGAGTGAATGAAAAATGTATCCATTGTAAAGTGTCTTTGAGTTTCAATGAAAAGTGCAATATAAATTTGATGCATTATTACCTTATAGTAATTCTACTAGTATATTACAAGGTGGGGCTGAAAAGTTCATAAGCTGACTAAGAAGGACTTATGCTACAGTAATGAAACTAGTCATGCATTAAATTCAACCTTTTCAGATACACTCACACTGTTGAACATGTTGAAAAATAAACTGCATTTGGTCAAATTTCACCACTGCCTCATGGTCTGCCTATGAACTTTTCAGCCCCTCCTCGTATATCATACTTACATTATATTACCACACCAACCAAACCTAATAATGTATATATAAACTATTCAACAACACTTAGAACCATTCCTGTTGTTTTATAATATAACCCACCATGTAGCCATTATATGGTGTATATACAGTAAATAATGGTACTAGTACATACCCATGCATACCCGTCCATGCCCATAGAAACCAAGTATAAGCAAGTATTTCCCCATGCCCGTTGCTGAGAACATTCTTCCATCACGCACCAGGGTGAGTTACTCTAATGACAAACCCTGGTTCACAGCTAAGCTCAGACAGATCAGGAAGGAGAAGGAAGCAGCGCTGAAAAGTGGAGACAGGGACTGCTACAGGGAGGTTAAATACCGGTTTAACAGAGAGCTGAAGAGGGCTAAATCTGTGTACTCAGAGAGACTCCAGCAGCAGTTCACTGCTAATGATTCGGCTTCCGTGTGGAGAGGACTGAGGCAGATCTCCAACTATCGGCCTCAGGCTCCTAAAGGTCAGGATGACAAAGCCCTTTGTCAGAGACTGTCCCAACACTATGCCCGTTTTGACACCTCGTCATCTGTGTCCAACTCCCCCCCTCCCTCCAGCTCCACAGCCTCCACATTCCCTACTTCATTTAAGGCACCCCCCCCCACCTCCCCCCCTCCCCTTATCATCAGTGAGCAGGATGTGCTCAAACAGTTCTCCAGACTGAACCCGCGCAAGGCCCCCGGCCCAGACGGCGTGTCTCCCTCCACCCTGAGACTCTGTGCGAAACAGCTGGCTCCTGTATTCACAGACATTTTTAACACCTCCCTTAAGTTATGCCACGTGCCGTCCTGCCTCAAATCCTCCACCATCATCCCTGTCCCCAAGAAGCCACGGATCACTGGACTTAATGACTACAGACCTGTAGCGCTCACCTCTGTAGTCATGAAGTCCTTTGAGCGCCTGGTCCTGTCCCACCTCAAGTCCATCACCACCCCTCTCCTGGACCCGCTGCAGTTTGCCTACCGAGCCAACAGGTCTGTAGACGATGCAGTCAACCTGGCCCTCCACTCCATCCTGCAGCACCTGGACTCCCCGGGAACCTACGCCAGGATCCTGTTTGTGGACTTCAGCTCCGCATTCAACACCATCCGCCCCGCTCTGCTCCGGGACAAGCTGTCCCTGCTCAACGTGCCTGACTCCCTCTGCAGGTGGATCATCGACTTCCTGACGGACCGGAGGCAGCATGTGCGGCTGGGAAAGACTGTCTCAGACTATACTAGCATCAGCACCGGATCACCCCAGGGCTGTGTACTTTCCCCCCTACTCTTCTCCCTTTACACCAACTCCTGCACCTCCAGCCACCAGTCTGTCAAGTTGATCAAGTTTGCGGACGACACCACCCTCATCGGGCTCATCTCCAACGGCGACGAGTCCGCCTACAGGAGAGAGGTGGCCCAGCTGGCGTCCTGGTGCAGCAATAACAACCTGCAGCTGAACGCTCTGAAGACAGTGGAGATGATTGTAGACTTCAGGAAAGTCACTACTCCTCTGCCCCCCCTCACCCTCTCAGGCTCTCCCATCACCACTGCTGATTCCTTCCGCTTCCTAGGCACTACCATCACCAGGGACCTCAAATGGGAGCTGACCATCAGCTCACTCATCAAAAAAGCCCAGCAGAGGATGTTCTTCCTGCGGCAGCTGAGGAAGCTCAAGCTACCCACCAAGATGTTAGTGCAGTTCTACACAGCCATCATCGAGTCCATCCTCACCACCTCCATAACCGTGTGGTACGCAGGAGCCACTGCCAGGGACAGACTAAGGCTGCAGCGCGTCGTGCGCACTGCTGAGAAGGTGATCGGCTGCAAGCTCCCATCTCTCCAGGATCTGTACATCTCCAGGACCCGGAGGCGTGCTGGCCGGATCATAGCCGATCCCTCACACCCTGGTCATGTACTGTTTGCACCCCTCCCCTCTGGTAGAAGACTTCGGTCCATCCAGACTAAAACCTCCCGTCACATGAACAGCTTCTTCCCCTCTGCCATTAGACTGCTGAACACTAAGTGACTCTCGTGCACCATGTACAGCAGCTCAACCAGACTCATGTCAATCATCACTGTTTTCTTCCTGCATTACCGACTGCACTATATAGTTCTCCACAGTATCTGCTGCTGGCTAATATATATTTTAACTGTTGACCAGTATCACTTAATCTTATCCTACACTTTATTACATGTATAGTTTATTTCTCTTATCTTATCATGTTTAATGTTGCAGCATTGTACCGAGACAAATTCCTAGTTTGTGTACTACATGAACAATGGCAATAAACCTGATTCTGATTCTGATTCTGAAGGGTCTCCTCTCTCAGACGGCTGTGTTGTTCACAGTCATGCCTGCGGCGTATTGCTCAAACCTGAGGTTTCATCTTAACGGCATCTTTTCTGACGTGCAACCGCTATCCTCACTTTACTGCTCTCCATCTGGTGGGTCTTCTTCATTGAGACCACTGGTTGAGAAATAGGGGCGTCGTAATTTCAGTTCATGGACAGGATCATGAAAATAGATGAGCAATAAGTGGCTTTCAACCCTGTTCATTAAGACCTGTGCATGCCTGCAGAAACCAAGAAACCAGAGCACCCGGAGAAAATCAGCACTTTGCTTGGCATTTTACACATTTGTAGTGTAGACTGCCATTCTTCAAGGTTACACATTTTTACTGCGTCAGCATCTCTTTAAAAACAACATTGGTCAGAAAGTGACGCTTTTGCTTAGTTTCTTCATCTTGAGCAAGAATATGATATGAAGACTGCTTGATCTGCCAACTCTGCTCGCGGCAACATAGAATTGGCCATGGCTGAAGAAATCGCTTGTGCAGAAAACACCAACACACTGTAAAGACTGGCCCTGTGACTTATTCACAGAACCTCGGCTGTCATCTTCACGGGATCTTTCCTGACATGCAGCAGTTCTCCTCACTGTATTGCTCTCCATTTATGTAGAATCTGGTTTAAATTAGTGTGTCCAATTCTTAATTGGGTGATGAGTATCTCTTTTTTCTTGTTTCTGGCAACTCCCATTCCACACTTTACATGCTTTTTAATGTCATAAAGATGTCTTCCTGTATCTATTGAGTCCCAATATTCTTGCCACTTTTCGACTATATAATTCGTAATTATTGATTTGTCTTCTGCCTTACTGAGTGAGATTTCCAGATTTACTACTTCGAATGGGTGTAGTTTAAGGTACTGTGTCCTATTTTTTAATCGGGTGTTGAGTATCTCTTCTTTTGTGAGTGATGGTCTATATGACATCATAAAGACATCAAGTAAGGCATCACAGGACATATCATTGGAAATGCACTGCTTCAAATGGGTGTGGTGTAAAGTAGTGTCACAGACATTCTTCAAAGATCATAGGAACATCAGCCCTACGGTTTATCTGATGTCATATAGACATCAGGTAGATGGTCCTATGATCGCTGGCATCCTAGGAACATCATGCAGACATCATCGGAACATCATAGGCGGCCTATGATTGTGACACACTGACAAACTGACAGGAGATTTCTTGAATTTATAGAGTGATAATATGGTATATTATATGACGATACAAAGCCATTGATAATACATGTGATGGTACTGACTACAGTAATTATAATTTTAGTAGATATTGCTTTAATAATGATCTGAATTGAACTCCACTGTTAGTTTTTAGTATGCAATTGAGCAGATGATTCCACTCATACATTCCTCTGTACAGTACTGTTCTTTTGAAAGCATTAGTTTTGACTTTTGGTAAAGAAAAATTATCTGCAGCTGCGTGCCTTGTGTTGCAACCGTGCCTTTAATGTTTCCATTGTTGCACTCGACCACACTACTGAACAATAGTCTGCTAGAAAAAATTGACCGAATTATTACTTTTGTCAGAAATGTTGCACTCCTTTTGATTGCTGATATCACACCTCCCATTTTTGCAGTGATTTTTCTAATGTGTCTATTACATGTTATTTTATTATCTATAATAATGCAAAAGAGCTTAGTTTCTTGTACCTGTGTGATGGCAGTGTCTTATTTTCAGGTCTAGTTTTGGATTCTTGCTTATTGAATGATTCATTCCCATCATCATGCAGCTTGTTATTGTTATATTCAGTACCAGCTGATTCTCTTTCACTCACTGATTTACACATTTTAATTCATTTAATATGTCGTTTAATTCTCTTGTGTGAGCAGAGTAGTATATCATGGAATCATCTGCATACATCATAGAACTAGCTTTTTTATGCCTTGGTGAAACAGAGGCATACAGTAATCAGTTAATCCATCTGTGTGTGTGGTTGTATCTGTCCGTCTTTCTGTCTGTTACCAGCTTTTCAGCTAGCCAAGTCAAAATTTAGTGCAACTAAAGGCTTGTATCATTGTATGACCATATTTTCTCAACTTTAAGTTTGCCAAAATTTCAAAATAACACTGTTTTTGAAATAAACATAAATTTAACTAATCATTTCTGTCAATGCCGTTGCGGGGGAAAAAAAGGTAAATAACTATCCTGGGCCAGTAGAGGTCAGAGTGCCACTATTTTACAGCCGCCCCTGCCACCATGCCACAGACACAGAGGCACAGCACCTTGGTGCTTTCATTTACTACTAGTGGCATATCATTTATATACACTGTATACAGTAGCGGTCCGAGACAGCTTCCCTGCGGCAATCCACACATTACAGTCATACTAAGTTTTACAAATATTGTGTGTTTGTGGAAACTTGGCAAAAAACCCACCACAGATAATAATGACATTGAAATAAAGCTTAGTTCAATATTTATTTAAAAAAAAGCTTAAGAACAATAAAATAGAGAAACTGTTTGTCAGAATCTTGAAACTTTAGGGTGATCGTATGTTGGTTCGT
Organism: Pholidichthys leucotaenia; assembly: GCA_020510985.1. Taxonomy (NCBI): domain Eukaryota; kingdom Metazoa; phylum Chordata; class Actinopteri; order Cichliformes; family Pholidichthyidae; genus Pholidichthys; species Pholidichthys leucotaenia. The sequence goes on from CM035841.1 coordinate 92,512,129, forward strand.
TACCTCAAATAAGATTCATGACACAAGTATATTCCTCATATGAGCTCTTTACTGCGCAGGAGTGCACACTTCTAACAGTAAAATTCAGCACTCGCAATAAAAAACAGGAAGTTTTTATACATAGTCAGTCACACAAACATCTGCTGGGTACAATTCACAGTCATAATATGAGTTATACAAAACATTGGCCTGGACTGAAAACAACATGGCCTTGCAGGTGCGCTCCAGGCTCCAAGTTAATCATAGTCACAGCATTTCATAAGAAAACAAGATTAATTCCCCCTCACTCCCAGACCCCTTATCATACACATAGTCTGGTCTGGTGAGGCACTTTGACTTCTAAACACATCTTAATGAAGGACACTCAGTAGGTCCCCTTATTACCCAGAAACAATACAGTATGCTATAAACTCATAGAAAATGCATGCAGTATACATTTTAAATCATATAAGATGGTTATGCAATGATAATGATGTTATCATGATGTTATAATGATGTCCGCACTATGATGACAGGACTCACTGCTAACCTCAAGGACATCAACGACACCAGGAAGACTGCCATCATCAATAATGAGCTGAAGAGACTGGGAGTGGATATCGCCACTCTCCAGGAAACACGGTTAGCTGATGCAGGCACACTGAGAGAGAAGGACTACACGTTCCACTGGCAGGGAAAGGGCAGTGACGAACACAGGGAACACGGAGTGGGCTTCGCAGTGAAGAACACTTTGCTGAAGATGGTGGAACCGGGCAGCACTGGCTCTGCACGACTCCTCACCCTCCGCCTGAACACCACTCAAGGCCCAGTCACCCTCGTCAGTGTGTATGCCCCAACACAGACAGCCACACCAGAGGCAAAAGACGAGTTCTACGAGAATCTCGCAACAACTGTCAGGATCATCCCCAACTCTGAACAACTCATTCTCCTTGGAGACTTCAATGCCAGAGTGGGTGCTGACCACGACTCCTGGCCCTCCTGTCTTGGACCTTTTGGCGTGGGCAGAATGAACGACAACGGACAGCGGCTGCTCGAGTTCTGCACATATCACGATCTGTGCATCACAAACTCGTTCTTCAAGACCAAGCCCCAACACAAGGTTTCCTGGCAACATCCGCGCTCAAAGCACTGGCACCAGCTAGACTTGATCCTGACCAGGCACACCTCACTGAAGAACGTGCTAATCACCCATTCGTTCCAGAGTGCAGATTGCGACACAGACCATTCATTGGTGTGTTGCAAGGTCAAGCTGCAGCTGAAGAAATTCCATCGTGCTAGACAACCTGGAAAGGCACGGATTGACACCAGCAAGATGGCCCATCCAGAACTTGTTGAGCAGTTTGCCTCCACCTTTGAGAAGGAATTTGGTGTACCACAAGGAGGAGAATCTGCAAAGCAGAAGTGGGAAGAGCTGCGAAACACCATCTACCGCACAGCCTTGGCTACCTTTGGGAGGAAGACCTCGAAGTCACAGGACTGGTTTGATGCCAAGTTGACCGAGATGACCCCCGTCATTGAAGCCAAGTGCTCAGCACTTGCTGAGTACAAGAAGTACCCAAACGAGAAGAATCTCCAGATTCTCAGGGCTGCGAGAAGCAAAGTTCAGCAGACTGCTCGGCGCTGTGCCAACGAGTACTGGACTCAGCTCAGCCAAGACATTCAAACCGCTGCCATAACAGGGAACATCCGTGGTATGTGTGATGGCATCAAGAAAGCACTTGGTCCGGCTCAGAGCAAGACGGCCCCCCTCAAATCTTCCACTGGGGAGATGATCACAGAGAAGAACAAGCAGATGGAGAGATGGGTGGAACACTACTCCGACCTCTACTCTAGACAGAACACCGTGACACTGTCAGCCCTTGATGCCATCGACTGCCTGCCATCCATGGACGAACTTGACGCCGGGCCAACCATCGACGAACTCAGTAAGGCCATTGATAGCTTGGCCGGTGACAAGGCACCCGGCAACGACGGCATACCCCCTGACCTGATCAAGCACTGCAAGACCGCCCTACTGCTGCCATTGCATGACGTCCTCTGCCAGTGCTGGAAGGAAGGTGCCGTACCACAGGACATGAGAGACGCCAAGATCATCACCCTCTACAAAAACAAAGGGGAGAGAAGCGACTGCAACAACTACAGGGGCATTTCCCTCCTCAGCGTTGTTGGCAAAGTCTACGCACGAGTTGTTCTCGTTCGTCTACAGAAGCTTGCCGAACGTGTCTTCCCAGAGTCTCAGTGTGGCTTCCGCGCTGAGCGATCGACGGTAGACATGATATTCTCCATCCGCCAACTCCAGGAGAAATGCAGAGAACAGAACATGCCTCTGTACGTCGCCTTCATCGACCTCACCAAAGCGTTCGATCTGGTCAGCAGAGAGGGCCTTTTCAAGATCCTGCCAAAGATAGGATGCCCACCAAAGTTGCAAAGCCTCATCGAATCGTTTCACACCAACATGCAGGGGATAGTGCAGCATGATGGCAACGTCTCAGAGCCATTCAACATACGCAGCGGAGTGAAACAGGGCCGTGTACTTGCGCCAACCCTCTTTGGGATTTTCTTTGCTATGCTCCTGAGGCATGCCTTCAGCACAGCAACAGAGGGAATCTACCTGCACACAAGATCTGACAGCAGGCTTTTCAACCTTGCCCGCCTGAAAGCCAGAACCAAAGTACGCGAGGCTCTAATCAGAGACATGCTGTTCGCAGACGACGCTGCAGTCGCAACCCACACACAGCAGGAGCTTCAGACCCTGATGGACCGCTTCTCCCAGGCATGCAAGGACTTCGGGCTTACCATCAGCCTGAAGAAGACTAACGTCTTGGCGCAAGGCACGGAAGCACCACCAACCATCACCATTGATGACTACAAGCTGGAGGTCGTGAATCAGTTCACGTACCTAGGGTCCACGATCAGCAACAACCTCTCCCTTGATACAGAGATCAACAAGAGGATTGGAAAATCAGCCTTCACACTCGCTCGCCTCACCACACGAGTGTGGGAGAATCCCAAACTCTCTGTCAAGACGAAGATGGCAGTGTACAATGCCTGCATCATTAGCACACTGCTCTATGGGAGTGAGACGTGGACAACATACGCCCGGCAGGAAAAGAGACTGAACTCCTTCCACTTGCGCTGCATTCGCCACATCCTGGACATATCCTGGCAGGACAAAGTGCCCAACACAGAAGTTCTGTCCCGCGCCAGCCTTCCCTCCATGTTCACTCTACTCAGGCAGCGCAGGCTCCGCTGGCTAGGCCACGTTCACCGTATGGAGGATGGCAGAATCCCCAAAGACGTCCTCTACGGAGAACTGGCAACTGGCAGGAGAGACGTTGGCCACCCACAGCTGCGCTTTAGAGACGTCTGCAAGAGAGACATGAAGGCCCTGGATATCAACACAGAGCGCTGGGAGGACCTTGCAACGGACCGCTCCAAATGGAGAGGCACCCTGACCAGACAGCTCAAGGCGGGTGAAGAGAGACTGACTGCTGCAGCAGATGAAAAAAGGACCCGCAGGAAGAACCGCCACAGACCCAGCAGCACGGAGACCACCCACAAGTGTGACCTGTGTGACAGAGACTGTCATTCGCGCATCGGCCTGTTCAGCCACAGGCGGTGCTGTTCCAGCAGAGTAGACGTTTAGGATTCTCTTCCATGGTCATCATAGACCGACGGAGGCCAACGACGAATTATAAAATGATAAACAATTATAAAATGATTTGTTAGTAATAGTAATTATAAAATGATAAATGATTGAACATGCATGATAAACAATTTTCTGACATTTCCCTCCTGTTTTATCATTTTTTAATCACAGTTTTTATTTAGGGGTGCCTTTATTCATCAGAAACATGTAACTTCTCTCGATTTTCTACATGCCCATCATTTGCATCATATTCCAATTACACAGGAGATTACTCACAATCCTCACAGTCCTCTTTGTGAATACAGTCAGTTTGCAACAGAAAAGTATGATGAGCAATGGCCTGTGTAATCATAGATCTCATACAGGGAATAACACACATGAAGAGCACACTGAATAAGACCAATATCACAATCAATGGGGTCAACCACTTCAAAAGAATTTGCCATCAAGTTCCAGTCCCAGGGACTCCAACCCTTATCTTCATCTAAAGCATGTTGTAAGTGTAAAATGTCATTTAAATGGCTAATAACGTGAGAAAGATTCTGATTTAAGTGTGAATTTCAGTTTGATCAGGATGGTAATAATGGAAGTATGATGTTTTCATTTTATGTGTGAGATTTGAACTTATGCTAATGTGTAGGATTAAAATAGCCATGTAGCATCTGCCACACCACCCTGGAGGAAGTAATGAATAAACATTAGATCCTAAACATCCATACCCATTCATCATTTGGCCAAAAAAAACAGTAGGATTATCATTACATTTAGCAGTACAATTCTTGCTTTTTAAGGTGAAATTTCCAGCAGAAATGCATTTCCACAAACAGAATCATGGTATCTTACTCCACAGGTTGCCTCCTTTACATCATTACACCTTGGTGAAAAACCTAGATTGAAATTATTTTCATTACAAGCTTTATTAAAACAGATTGGTGAAGTAAACAGTGTAGGATTTACCTTCATCAAGGGCTTTTTAACAGCAAGCAAAGACTTCCCATTTCCAGTAGTGTTGAATATTCTTAACCTAGACCCATTGTAATCAGTAACAGTGACATTCAATTTATTCAGATACCCTTCAGACAAATTTCTTACCAACCAATGTCTAACACCATTACTTGAATTAAGCAGATTGAGACGTGAGGTCATCGCTATTGTCACTCCAGCTGTCTCCTCTTCGCTCAGCGGCACAGGGATCATGGGGATTGCAGTCTTGTGCGAATGGGGTAGCAATGAGCACACATAGCAGGAAGTGTTGATTCCCAGTCCTCTCACCAAAACCACCATTGTTTGGTACTGCAGGTTGTGCGTATAGTCCACGTATTGTCCATTGTCCATGTTTTGCGATCCATGTTTTGCGGGCTCCTTGTCCTGGAATCAGAAACGGTCCCCCACCCCACAGTCATGAAAAGTATGGAACACAGAGTCATCAGTACCTTTGGTGCCATGCCTCCACCTGAGAGAGTACCCCTCCGGGCCCCTATCTTCACCAGGTTTGAGACGGCTTGTCCTTAGAAGGACAAGCCCCCTTTGTAGCTGGACTTACTCAGGGAAACAAGTTAGTTAACTTACAGGCACCCGCAGTCTCTTAACGTGTGAAAGGTGAATCCAAGATGGTCGTTCAGCAATACGTATGGCAGTAGGGGTGGTTAACAACACCTGGAACGGTCCGAGCCACCTTATCGAATTCCAGTGCAGTCTATGGTGGTTCTTTATGAAGACATAATCTCCAGGTTGCACCAGGTTATCCGCTTTCTCCTGTGGAGCAGAAAGAGCCCGAACAGAATCAACATATTCTCTCTTTTTCGAACATTCTCTAAGATGTACACCAAGATCAGTGTATTTGTTAGGTGTGGTTAGTGGTGAGAGGACAGGCAATACATAAGGACGGTGGAAAGTACATTCAAAAGGTGACAATCCTGTCTTAGGATCTGGTATAGAGTTAATGGTTAGCTTGACCAATTTCAGGGCTTCTGGCCAAGTGATACCCTTTCCATGTGTGGTCTTTGCCAACATTTGTTTACTTCTTACAGCTTGGATTAAGTCTTGAACTGTTTGTGCTGTAAAATGAGTTCCATTATCTGCATAAATCAGTTCTGGAACCCCACCGGCGGGAAAAACATGATTCATTTGCTGCGTTTGCTGAGGATGTGGGGTGAATTTCTGTCCACCTTGTGAGGGTGTCAATCAACACCAAGCAATATTGTAGCTTCCCATTCCTCCTTGAGCATTATTTTATAAACAAATGATGCACTTTTGCTGCCATGGTCGTGCAGAGATTGATTTTAATGAAAACAAATGATGCCCTTTTGGCATGTTTTTGTTACTTCTTTCAAAATATTAGGACAGTTTTCCCAACATCCTCATCATTTTTCCCTCCTGTTGGCACATGAATAGTTCATGTGCCACCAGGGCAGCCCATTTGTATAATATGGGTGGCAAAACAATTTTTCCATCAGGCAAGCCACATGTAACAGGAGGGAGGTCCAAATTATTTTAACAGTCTTTTAAGACATCAACATTATTAAAAAACAGACGGTTCTTAAAAAAAAATAAATCAATAGCAGTATAATGAGCAGCGATATCAGCCAAGCGATTACTGGTTTTCCTGTGGAGGTGACTAACCCCCGCAGGTTCAAGGTAGCGGTATGCAGGCAGCATGCGTTATAAGCATATTTACTGTCTGTACAGATAGTTGCATTTAGGTTAGTAATCAAAGCCAATAGTTCAGCCATTGGAGGTGATGCAGGTGGTGGAATTTTACACAATCAAGACCCCAGACAATGTTGTCACAGCATAAGCAGTGGATGTTGACCCATCAGTAAATAGCCACAAGGAATGTGTGGCTGTGACGACAACAGTCTAGCTGGTGACAATATGGAATGGTTGTCCTGCTGTGAAACCCCCTCCATGGTGTGGGGAATGTGTAGGATAATAGAGAGCCTGATCTTACTATTATCCCATAAATAATAAGAAAGTGGTCTGTATTGCCCAGCATGTATTTGAGTTATAACTGCAGCCATATGCTTATCCTGGGCACTACAGAAAAACAGAAAATGAAATAAAATAAAAATCCTGTCTTAATTTTGCAAGTCTAACACACATAAGCATCAACAAGCTCTTTATGTTCAGTCCTCAATTCTAAGTTGGAGGCTGGTGTAATTATTTTTCCCCCTCAAAATGTCATATGCTGTAGCAATTTTTCTTCATTTTCCCTCCTCTTTAGAGAAAATGACACTTCACTTATTTAGATGAAATCTATTTAACTTGAAGAATTTTTTTCCTTTTTTTTTTTTTTAGAAAAGATAAAACAAGTCATTATTTTGTATTAATAGTAGAAAACAAAGATAATCTCAGGTTGTTTTTTTTTTAAATTTTTTTCAGCACTGTAGCTAGGCTGTCAGTTCTGCAAGCATGGGGGTGCAAATACGGGAGGTGCAAGTATGGGGGGTTCCCCCTATAACTCAATGTGCAATGAGTTATGAAATAGTGCTTATGTAAATAAAGTTGACTTTTCTTGAACTAGTTTACAGATTCCATTTTAAGAGAAACTAATAACTATCGGTGCATTTTTGATATGCTTCAGCATTGATGAATAAGATCAGTTTGTCCAGTTGAATACAGATGGGTTGAATTTGAATAAATGAATAAAGATTGCATCACACTCTTTCAGTCAACAGAAAGGTGGACCTTTTGCCTAATTAGAACTTGATTTAAATTTTTACCAAGAATTACCTCATTTTATATATTCCTTGGTAAATTATGGGGTGAATGTAGTTTACCCTGACCCAGTTTGGCCACTGCCGAATCAGGAAAAACACATTCCTCCTTACTGTCACATTTCTGAAATATGATGTTACCACACCATTTGTGGTGAGTAATATCAATATAAAATCATATAAACATTACATTTGTAAAGTCGAAGTCATTTGAATCAGTACACCTTATGTTATCTACAATGTCATACAAAGTCATACTTGGCTTCAAAAAATGTTTATCAACAAGGATCCTTTCTCCAAGATCCTTGTCTGATAATCCATAGCCCCTGGCAAATCATATGTGTCACACGTCAGTCCTGCACCGTCATGTTTCAGTCAAAGGAAAAAAAGGTCAGTAATGCGTCAAAATTGCTTTTAAAAATATGTAAACAGTTTATCACGTACGCAACATTAATCAAGACCCCACAAAGTTAGATTGAAAAGATAAAAACCCCAAACCTTGTAAAAATACCCATATTTAGACCACTTTTTTCCACACAGATCAACCACACACACACACACACACACACACACACACACACACACACACACACACACACAGAGAGGATTGTTATTATTTCCACAAGGTCAAAGCAGCTCCTTCCATTCTCTACACTGCCATAACACAAAACTAGTCAACTCCTTCTGCTCAAGGTCACTATTTTCAGATACCTATAATTTCAAACATTTCTCAGAAGGATAACAATTAGACAATCAATCCTTTTATACCAAAAATTACAACAGTTTAAAAACCTGCTCCTTCCGCCTTCGCAGAGAACTCAGAACTCTCATCCCTTTTTCTCACACTGGAGCCGCTTACAGAAACAAAAACAATCCAAGCTGCAGCTGCCTCTGTCTAAGGCTCACACACACAAAAATAAAATAGCTGTTTCTCATTGTCCGTTTTAGCGTTATCCGGTTCTGTTACCACTTAACCCGACCGTCTTTAGATCTTATAGTCTAGTATCAATATCTTATAACATAAAGTTATTATTATGATTTTATTTACTTCCTCCTTTTCCCAACCTCTTGGTCTTCTTTTAATAATTTGCTGTATGGACCCTCCTTAGGATCACGGCATTGATAAGCTGGGGGAGGATTATCTTTTTCATTTAATAATGGTTAAATGCTCGGTTGGTTTTGATATTTATCTTATTGTTTTTATCTTTATTTTAGTTGTAAGTTTTACTGTTGATGCCAAGGCTGCGCACTCATCCACATCTAATGTGGGATTGAAGGAATAGTCCTTTTCCCATTTGTTCAGATATTTTCAGGATCCTTTATCTGTTCTTTTTCTTTTAACCGGTCATTGTAATTTTTTAACTGTTCGACGCACTGTCTGCTCCCTTTTCTGCTGTTTAGTTTTTTGCTTATTCTCTTTTTTCCCCACACAGTTACCCATTTTTTCCCTTTTTTGCTGTTTTTATTATTTTTAAACCCCTTGGTAATTCCACAGGAATTAAAATGTTTTACCAGGAAAAGTGTGAAGCGCCGTCACACTACCATTACATCATAACCGCGACCTGATATTCTATTTTTAGTTCCAAAACTCGGGAATCTCAACCCAAAAAACTTATTTTTGTCCCTGACCGGGGACTTCAACCCAAACCTTTTACCTTGTTGCAACTACTTCCGCGCACTTTATTTACCTTAATTTACTTTTCGCGTTAGTCACTCGTAGTTGGATTTGGAGATTCTTGTAACACATTTAACATTACTCACTCAAGGCTCGATTTTAGAGAATCTTCTAAAGGCACATATAGTAAATAATAAAAAAGACGTCACTTACTTTTCTTTCTTTTAATCGAGGAGGATGGGCTTCACTAGACGACGTCTAGAGTCCCGCACAGTCCAGATTTCCTCAATGGGGAGTCCAATACTGACTGTATGCAGTCAGACCATGCGCATGGATTTCCAACCTGGAGAGCGCGTCGCCTCCATCCGCCGTCCAGATATTGCCCATCCGGGTCACGGCACCAAGTATGTCAGAATCTTGAAACTTTAGGGTGATCGTATGTTGGTTCGTTACCTCAAATAAGATTCATGACACAAGTATATTCCTCATATGAGCTCTTTACTGTGCAGGAGTGCACACTTCTAACAGTAAAATTCAGCACTCGCAATAAAAAACAATCAGGAAGTTTTTATACATAGTCAGTCACACAAACATCTGCTGGGTACAATTCACAGTCATAATATGAGTTATACAAAACATTGGCCTGGACTGAAAACAACATGGCCTTGCAGGTGCGCTCCAGGCTCCAAGTTAATCATAGTCACAGCATTTCATAAGAAAACAAGATTAATTCCCCCTCACTCCCAGACCCCTTATCATACACATAGTCTGGTCTGGTGAGGCACTTTGACTTCTAAACACATCTTAATGAAGGACACTCAGTAGGTCCCCTTATTACCTAGAAACAATACAGTATGCTATAAACTCACAGAAAATGCATGCAGTATACATTTTAAATCATATAAGATGGTTATGCAATGATAATGATGTTAGTAATTATAAAATGATAAACAATTATAAAATGATTTGTGAGTAATAGTAATTATAAAATGATAAATGATTGAACATGCATGATAAACAATGTTCTGACACTGTTCATAAATGTTAAAACAAAACATCAAGTGATTGTGGTGACACAAATATGAAAACAGTGAAATAGGCCACTGAGGGAATTTCCAAACCACTAACTCACATCGCCAACTTATCATTCCAAACTGGACAATTTCCTAACAAAATTAAAACTGCAAATGTCATTCCATTATATAAATCTGGTGACAAGTAACACTTCACAGATTTCTCTTCTGACACAGTTGTCAAAAATTCTAGAAAAACTCTTCAGCGATGGATTAGAAAAATTTATACAGTAGACCAGCAGAAACTACTCTGACAGTCAATATGGATTTAGAGCAAACTTGTCTACATCATTAGCATTAACAGAACTCAGAGAAGAAATCATTAATTCCATAGATATAAAGTTTACAGTTGGGGTATTTCTTGATCTAAAAAAATCTTCTTAAAATTTGATACAGTACAAGCACACAATTACGGTATGTACGTATGAAAGACATTTCAGTGTCTTTTTTTCCTTTGTTCATCAGTTCACAATGCACTTTTGTTGTTAACCATTTTAACTGATTATTTACATGTTCAAAATAAAGTATTCAATCAACTGATGACCTACTAAAATACACGAATGGAGGAAATGGCATCTACTACATCTAATTTTATGGTGGTGGGGGGACACTCTATACCCTGACAACAATACCCCCCTCATCAGAAATGCTCATGATGTCCATGCATCCAGCACATTAAAGACTAGAGGTCTGAGGGTCCAAAGCAGAATGAATAAGCAGATGATCTGATAAGAGACTTGTTTTTTCTTTACACAATTTATATTTACATTAAAGCCTCAGAAATTTAAAGAACAATTCATTCCCACAAAAGAAACTTAATCCTGAAAATAAAGCTCTACAGACGATACTGGACTACAGCACCTCAACTGTGAGTTCTCATGTGATAAACCAAAACACTGAAACATGAAACACTGAGACTACAGCTTCTCACTTGTGTAAATTCTCATGTTGTTTCAAACAACTACCTTGATCAAATCTTTGCCCACGTTTCACAAAAAATGGCTTCTCACTGTTTTATTTATTTACATCACATTTCATTACAAGTGCAGTGGGCCCCAGCCAGGGGTCTACCGTTACACTTTAAGTCAGAAAGCTTTGTATCCAAGGGCTGTCTTCAAGATGGAGACTGTTCCTCTGATTGCCGAGATCTGTATTTCACAGATGCTAGGGCAGCTGAGAATCACCTGTAGATAGTCTTTCAGGTTCTTCTTCACCACCCCAGTTGCTCCCACCACCACAGGTATAATATCTGCTTCCTGCAATTTTCAGGTCCTCCTTAGGTCATTTTTGAGGTCTTGATATTTTGTTACTTTTTCCCTCTTTCTGCTCTGTTGAGGCCATCATCGTTTGGTACGGTTATCTATTAATTTGGCAGTCTTGTCCTTTTTGTTCAAGATAACCATGTCTGGTTTTATTGCTCCTCCTTCAATATGTCTTCCAGTTGGGATTTCCTTGTCATAAAAGATGGCAATATTTCCGTTAGAGCTGACTGGCTCTGGATCGTGCTCCCATACTGGTCCTTGAACTTCTATTTTAAATTCTTTGCATATTTTGAGGTGTATATAACAACAGACCTTATTGTGATGAGCAGTGTAGTGTCCATCGGCCATTAGGATCTGGCAGCCGGAGAGTAGGTGGCTTGCACTCTCCACCCCTGCATGACAGAATTGACATTGTCACTCTGTGACAGTCCTGCCATTTTTTTTTTTAAAGTCATTGGTCAAAAGTCCCTGGTCTTGTGCTCCAAGCACTAGTCTCTCCTCATCATAGCCCAGAGCTCCATTCCTGATCCAGCACAGTGTCTCTTCCTTATCAATGTAATCCCTATTGAGTTCCTCCTGAACGCGTCCTGCTCACTTACGCCGTTTCCATGTTTCTTTTCTTTCCTCCTGAGTCCTTTTACTGTATTTTTCCCGTGTCTTTCCAGCTATTTTTGTTCCTGGGTTTTGTTGACTGGCTTTTATGTTGTCTAATAAGTCTCCTGCAAAGGCCTCGGCTTGTTTAGTTATGGATGAGAGGTGACTAAGGGTTTCATGGTTTTGGGCAACTTTTTCCATTGTCTCGTCGTTGGCGCTTTTTAGGTATTGATCAATGCTTATTATTGTTGCTCTGTCGACCTGGTTTATTTCAATTAGGCCCAACCCTCCCTCTTTACGGGGTATATACAATGGGGCAAAAAAGTATTTAGTCAGCCACCAATTGTGCAAGTTCTCCTACTTAAAAGATGAGAGAGATCTCCAGTTTCCATCACAGGTATACCTCAACTATGAGAGGCAAAATGAGAAAAAAAAAAATCCAGAAAATCACATTGAAGGATTTTTAATGAATTAATTGATAAATTCCTCAGTAAAATAAGTATCTGGTCACCTACAAACAAGCAAGATTTCTGGCTCTCACAGACCTGTAACTTCTTCTTTAAGAGGCTCCTCTGTCCTCCACTCGTTACCCGTATTAATGGCACCTGTTTGAACTTGTTATCAGTATAAAAGACACCTGTCCACAACCTCAAACAGTCAGACTCCAAACTCCACTATGGCCAAGACCAAAGAGCTGTCAAAGGACACCAGAAACAAAATTGTAGACCTGCACCAGGCTGGGAAGACTGAATCTGCAATAGGTAAGCAGCTTGGTGTGAAGAAATCAACTGTGGGAGCAATTATTAGAAAATGGAAGACATACAAGACTACTGATAATCTCGCTTGATCTGGGGCTCTATGCAAGATCTCACCCCGTGGGGTCAAAATTATCACGAGAACGGTGAGCAAAAATCCCAGAACCACATGGGGGGACCTAGTGAGTGACCTGCAGAGAGCTGGGACCAAAGTAACAAAGGCTACATCAGAAACACACTACACCGCCAGGGACTCAAATCCTGCAGTGCCAGACGTGTCCCCCTGCTTAAGCCAGTACATGTCCAGGCCCGTCCGGAGTTTGCTAGAGAGCATTTGGATGATCCAGAAGAGGATTGGGAGAATGTCATATGGTCAGATGAAACCAAAATAGAACTTTTTGGTAAAAACTCAACTTGTCGTGTTTGGAGGAGAAAGAACACCATACCTACTGTGAAGCATGGGGGTGGAAACATCATACTTTGGGGCTGTTTTTCTGCAAAGGGACCAGGACGACTGATCGGTGTAAAGGAAAGAATGAATGGGGCCATGTATCGTGAGATTTTGAGTGAAAACCTCCTTCCACCAGCAAGGGCATTGAAGATGAAACGTGGCTGGGTCTTTCAGCATGACAATGATCCCAAACACACCACCCGGGCAACGAAGGAGTAGCTTCAAGGTCCTGGAGTGGCCTAGCCAGTCTCCAGATCTCAATCCCATAGAAAATCTTTGGAGGGAGTTGAAAGTCTGTGTTGCCCAGCGACAGCCCCAAAACATCACTGCTCTAGAGGAGATCTGCATGGAGGAATGGGCCAAAATACCAGCAACAGTGTGTGAAAACCTTGTGAAAACTTACAGAAAACGTTTGACCTCTGTCATTGCCAACAAAGGGTATATAACAAAGTATTGAGATGAACTTTTGTTATTGACCAAATAATTATTTTACCGAGGAATTTACCAGTTAATTCATTAAAAATCCTTCAATGTGATTTTCTGGATTTTTTTTTTCTTATTTTGTCTCTCATAGTTGAGGTATATCTATGATGAAAATTGGAGACCTCTCTCATCTTTTAAGTGGGAGAACTTGCACAATTGGTGACTGACTAAATACTTTTTTGCCCCACTGTATATATCCGATCGAAGTATTGATTTTTATATGTTGCCTTGTGCAGGGTCAGGGTCTTCCTGGTCCTAACATCCAGCTTGTCCAGTTGCCCCTGTTTCCAGTCCATCACCCCAAATCCATATGTGACAACTGGTACTGCCAGCTGGTTTATCGCAGTGATCTTATTTTTAGGCATTAAGTTTGATTTACAGATTTTCTTAAGACGATGTTGGTATTCTTTTTTGACCGTTTCCCTCATTTTCCTGTGTTCAATAGTTGTGTTCTCCTCTATGCCAAAATATTTACTGTATATGCCGATTCATCTGCCAGGTCTTTTATGTGCTTACTGTCATTCAATTCAATTCAGCTTTACTTATACAGCGCCACATCACAACAGAAGCGGTCTCGTGGCACCACAGTGCAGAAAAAAAAACCCATACAGTCTCAGAAAAAAACAGCAATTAGACGATCACCTATGAGCAAGCATTTAGCGACAGTGGAAAGGAAAAACTCCCATTTGGCAGGAAGAAACCTCTAGAAGAACCAGGCTCAGGGAGGGGCAGTCAACTGCTGCGACTGGCTGGGGTGTGGGGATAGGGAGGATGGAGAGGACAGACATAAAGAACATAACAGTAAGATGCCAAGTACATTATTGGAGGTCAACCAGCAGTATGGATCAAATAATAACAGAACAAAAGTGGGGTTAAGAGACACAAAATCCCTCCTTAAAGGTAAGCTACTGTATATTAAAAAGGAAGGATTTTACCCTGTTCTTAAAAACAGAGACCGAGTCTGACTCACGGACCCAGAGTGGTAACTGGTTCCACAGAGAAGGAGCTTGGTAGCAGAAGGCTCTGCCTCCCACTGTACTTTTGGAGATTCTGGGCACCACAAGTAAGCCAGCATTTTGGGAACGTAATGCTCTATTAGGATCATCATCTGTTTGGATGTTCTCTGATGCCGTTTTCTTTCCTTTTATTATTGTACATTTTGCACATTTGTCAAGTCCAAATTCCATGCAGATGTCCTTTGAGAACATGTGAACAGTAGTGACAAGTTGATTTAGTTTCTGTTCAGATTCTGGATAAAGCTTGAGGTTGTCCATGTAGAGCAGATGATTCACTCTCTTGTTCCCCTTTCTTGTTCTGCCTTTGCTTAAATCATACCCAATATCAAGATCTGATAGGATTTTGCTTAAGGGGTCAATACACAGACAGAAGAGTTATGGCGATAGGCTGTCCCCCTGGAATATTCCTTGTTGGATCCTGATGTCTGGGATTGTTATTTGCTCTTCTTTATGGTTAAGTGTAATTGTGGTTTTCCACTTAGCCATCTGGACCTCCAGAAAAGTTTTAACTTCTGGGTTGATGTTATACAGCTCCAGACAGTGTGTTATCCAGGAATGGGGGACGGTGTCGAATGCCTTTTTGTAGTCTATCCACGCCATGCTTAAGTTTCTTTCACGCTTCTTGCAGTCTTCCAGGATGGTTTTGTTAATGAGCAGTTGTTCTTTTGGCTCCAAGCTTATTTCTTATGCAGCCTTTTTGCTGTGTTTGCAAGTAGTTTCCTGTATCCAAATGTTCATAGATTGCCTCAGTAATGAGTCCTGTCAGCCATTTGAATGTAGTGGGGAGGCAACAGATGGGTCTGTATTTATTAACTTGTTGGGTTTCAGGGCTCTTGGGCAGGAGTATGGTATTTCCATATGTGAGCCTCTCTGGTGCTTCTTCTTCTCCCCTAACAAGTCGGTTGAATGCCTCTGCATAGTGTTTGTGCAGTGCTGTCATCTTTTTGAGCCAGAAGTTTGGCATTTAATCTATTCCTGGGGATTAGAAGTTGAGATATTTACTGATTATTTTCTTTAGCAGTTTTTTCTGTGATTTTTAACGAGGGCAACTGTTGTTTTCCTTTATTTTTATCGGTAATAGTTTGAATCCAATTATTACCTTTATGTTGTACTGGGTCCTCAAATAGGGTTCTCCAGAATGCTTTCAGCTGTATTTTTTTCAGGAGGTACCTGTACTTCTATGGTTTCTTCTGCAAGCCTCCTATAGACTTGTTTTGGGTTTTCTGTGAATAGTTTAATCATCAGTTTTGAGTTCTCTCTCTTTTGTCTGTTTCTAATTTGGGCTGCTAGGGCCTTGACTTGCACCTGGTGCTCTGCTATTTTTGGTATAATTTGCTCTTTCCTAATGTTATTTTTTTTTTTTGGATTCTGTTGATTACTCTTAGTAATTTGGTAGGTGCAGTTTTGGTTATGTATATAGTTAGTCATTTGAGAGATTTCAGCCCTAAATGGATTAATTTTTCCTTGAAGTTTCTTTTTCCAAATAGGTGTGGAGATTTTTGTTTTGGTTCGACGTTCATTTTTTTTCTTTACATTCTGGAGCTATCTTGCTCTGCATATACCATGCTGCTCCCAAGTTTATGCAGTTCAGCTCTGTCAGATTGACCCCTGGAGGTACAAGTACAGTTAGCCATCTTGACCTTTTGCAGTAATAATTTGAATTCTTTATTCTCGTTTAGCTTAATTAATATAGGACGCTTTTTCATTGTCATTTTTTTTCTTCTATTTTGTTGGCAAGATCCTCTTCTATTTATAGTTGTTCTTGGCTTAGTTGTATTTGGGGGTTGATCTGCTTCCTTAGTGGTGCCTGGCCTGTACTCTCCCTTGTTGCTTCATCAGGGTGTTCTAATTCTGAGCTAGAGGTTGCAGGGAAATCAAATGGGTGGTTTGGTGGCACCTCTATAGGTTGCGTTTGATCGGGTTGTTCCATGAGAGGTTTTTCAGGTAGTGGCAGTGGACACTCAATTGGGCTTACAGTTAGGCCCAAAAACATTTGGACAGCGACACAAGTTTTGTTATATTAGCTGTTTACGAAAACATATTCAGGATACAATTATATAATCAACATGGGCTTAAAGTGCAGACTCTCAGCTGTAATTTGAGAGTATTCACAGCTGTTTAATACGTAGCCGCCTCTTTTTCAAGGGACCAAAAGTAATTGGACAATTGACTCAGAAGGCTGCAAAAAAAAAAAAAATAAATAACAAGGCTGCATGGCTCTTCCCTCGTTAACCTGTCATCAATTAAGCAGTTAAAAGGTTTGGAGTTGATTCCAGGTGTGGCGTTTGCATTTGGAAGCCGTTGCTGTGAACACACAACATGCGGTCAAAGGAGCTCTCAATGGAGGTGAAACAGACCATCCTGAGGCTGAAAAAAAAAAGAAGAAATCCATCAGAAAGATAGCAGAAATGTTAGGAGTGGCCAAATCAACAGTTTGGTACATTCTGAGAAAAAAAGAGTGCACTGGTGAGCTTGGGAACTCAAAAAGGCCTGGCTGTCCGATCGCAGAATCCTTTCCATGGTGAAGAACAACCCCTTCACAACATCCACTCAAGTGAAGAACACTCTCCAGGAAGTAGGTGTATCAGTATCTTAGTCTAGCATAAAGAGAAGACTTCATGAGAGTAAATACAAAGGATTCACCACAAGGTGCAAACCATTACTCAGCCTCAAAAATAGAAAGGCCAGAATTGACTTTGCCAAAAAACACCTGAAGAAGCCAGCCCAGTTCTGGAACAGCATTCTTTGGACAGATGAGACCAAGATCAACCTGTACCAGAATGATGGGAAGAAGAAAGTTTGGAGAAGAATTGGAACAGCTCATGATCCAAAGCACACCTCATCTTCTGTAAAACATGGTGGAGGCAGTGTGATGCATGGGCATGCATGGCTTCCAATGGCACTGGGTCACTTGTGTTTATTGATGATGTGACAAAAGACAGAAGCAGCCGGATGAATTCTGAAGTGTATAGGGATATACTTTCTGCTCAACTTCAGCCAAATGCAGCAAAGTTGATTGGACGGCGCTTCACAGTACAGATGGACAATGATCCAAAACATACTCCAAAAGCAACCCAGGAGTTTTTTAAAGCAAAGAAGTGGATATTCTGCAATGGCCGAGTCAATCACCAGCTCTCAACCCAATCGAGCATGCATTTCACTTGCTCAAAACAAAACTTAAGGCAGAAAGACCCACAAACAAGCAACAACTGAAGACAGCTGCAGTAAAGGCCTGGCAAAGCATCACAAAGGAGGAAACCCAGCGTTTGGTGATGTCCATGGGTTCCAGACTTCAGGCAGTCATTGCCTGCAAAGGATTCTCAACAAAATATTGAAAAGTAACATTTTACTTAGGGTTATGTTTATTTGTCCAATTACTTTTGAGCCCCTGAAATGAGGAGTGTTTGTATAAAAAAAGCTACAATTCCTACATATTTAATCATATATTTTTGTTCAACCCCTTGAATTAAACCTTAAAGTCTGCACTTCAATTCTGTTGCAGTTGTTTCATTTCAAATCCAATGTGGTGGCGTGCAGAGCCCAAATCATGAAGATTGTGTCACTGTCCAAATATTTCTGAGCCTAACTGTATGTTGTTCTGTGCCATTTTCCCTGTTTCTGTGTGCATGTACTCCAGTTGCTGCTCTGTGAAGTACCTTTGGGTGAGGAAGTTGTGTCTCTGGGTTGTAAGTTTGGCTTGGGGTACACCAATTTTATCCGGGCAGTGATGGCAGAAGATTCGTTGCCATTCATTGCATTGTTCCCGCTGGTTGCTGCATTTCATTTTGGCGTACTCTGTTGTTCATATTAAAACCCATTTTTCCTCCATGCTCCACTGACTTTGCTTGGATTCTTGTTGTTCAGATAGGTTGGTGTCTTGATAGTCTTTTATTGCTTGGGATTCAGCTTCAGACTTGATCTTTTCAATTTCCTCTTGTCCTAGGTATTTTGAGACCTGAGAGACAATAGCTGTTAATTTGGAAGTGGTGGTGGCCGCCTTCTTTTCTGGTGGTAGCTCAAAGTCGCTGATCTTTTCCTCAAATATATGTTTTTTTTCTCCTGCCCCACTTCTCATACCAAGGCCAAGCATGCTAGAATAATTTCCTTCTCCTCAAGGGACCATTTTACAGTTTCTTCTTTTCTTGTATACCTTTTAGTCCTTTTTTGATCTTGCTGGGGCCCAGGTCCAGATTTCTGCTGGCCTGATGGGGATCCTGGCTGAGTGTTTGTTACACTTGAAGATGAAGCTGCACCATCACTGTCAACAGCCCGCCTGGTGCAAGAACGAGCTGAGGGGATCATTTTATCCTGGTCAGTATCTTTCCAGCATCTTTTTCCTGTTTTATTCATTTTTCATATTGGGTTCCTCATTGTCCACAGCTTCTTATTGGTTATTCAAAGCTGCCCTCGCCATGATTACTCATAATGTGGGGGTGCCGCCATCCACGACTCGGGGGATGTACTGGCTAGCCTGAGGGAAAAGGCCACAAGGCTTCTTACCTGTGTGAACTGTCATGTGACGTTTCAAATGACCACGTTGAATAAATCTTTGCCCACGTTTCACAAGAAAATGGCTTCTCACCTGTGTGAATTCTCATGTGATTTTTCAAATCACCACGTTGACTAAATCTTTGCCCACATGTTTCACAAGAAAATGGCTTCTCACTGTTTTATTTATTTATATCTCATTTCATTACAAGTGTAATGGTCCGCAACCAGGGGTCTATGGTTACACTTTAAATCACAAAGCTTTATATCCGAGGGCTCTCTTCAAGATAGAGACTGTTCCTCTTAATGCAGAGATCTGTATTTCACAGATACTAGGACAGCCGGGTATCGCCTGTAGATATTTTTTTAGGTTTTTTCTTCACCATCCCAGTTGCTCCCACCACCACAGGTATTATGTCTGCTTCCTGCAGATTCCAGGTGCTCCTTAGGTCATTTTTGAGGTCTTGATATTTTGTTATTTTTTCCTCTTTCTGCTCTGTTGAGGCCGTAGTCGTTCGGTATGGTTACATCTATTATTTTGGCAGTTTTGTCCTTTTTGTTCAAGATAACTATGTCTGGTTTTATTGCTCCTCCTTCAATGTGTCTTCCAGTTGGGATTTCCTTGTCATAATAGATGGCGGTATCTCCGCTGGCACTGACTGGCTCTGGATTGTGTTCCCATACTAGTCCTTTTACTTCTATTTTTAACTCTTTGCATATTTTCCAGTGTATGTAACAGCAGATCTTGTTGTGGCAAGCAGTGTAGTGTCCATCGGCCATAAGGACCTGGCAACCGGAGAGAAGGTGGCTTGCACTCTCCACCGCTACATGACAGAATCGACATTTGTCACTCTGTGACAATCCTGCCATTTTTTTAAAGCCATTGGTTAGAAGTCCCTGGTCTTGTGCTCCAACCACTAGTCTCTCCTCGTCGTACCCCAGATCTCCATTCCTGATCCAGCGCAATGTCTCTTCCCTATCGATGTACTCCCTGTTGAGTTCCTCCTGGAAACGTCCTGCTCGCTTATGTTGTTTCCATCTTTCTTTTCTTTCCTCCTGTGTCCTTTTGCTGTATTTTTCCCTCGTCTTTCTAGCTATTTTTGTCGCTGGGTTTTGCTGACTGGCTTTCATGTTATCTAATAAATCTCCTGCAAAGGTCTCGGCTTGTTTAGTTATGGATGTGTTAATACTGAGGGTTTCATGATGTTGGGTGACCTTTTCCACCGTCTCATCATTGGCGCTTTTTAGATATTGACCAATGCTTATTATTGTTGCCCTGTAGGCCTGGTTTATTTCAATTAGGCCCAGCCCTCCCTCTTTACGTAGCATATATATCCTATCTAGGCATTGGTTTCTGTATGTTACCTTATGAAGGGTTAGGGTCTTCCTGGTCCGAACATCCAACTTGTCCAGTTCCCCCTGTGGCCAGTCTATCACCCCAAATCCATATGTGGCAACTGGTACTGCCAACTGGTTTATTGCAGTGATCTTATTTTTAGGTGTTAAATTTGATTTACAGATTTTCTTTAGGCGATGTTGGTATTCTTTTTTGACCATTTCCCTCATTTTTCTGTGTTCAATAGTTGTGTTTTCTTCTATGCCCAGATATTTATATGCTGATTCCCCTGCCAGGTCTTTGATATGCTTATTGTCTTCTATTTGGATGTTTTCTGATGCTGTTTTCTTTCCTTTTTTTATTGTACATTTTGCACACTTGTCAACTCCAAATTCCATGCAGATGTCTTTTGAAAACATGTGAACGGTACTGACAAGTTGATTTAGTTTCTGTTCAGATTCTGCGTAGAGCTTGAGGTCGTCCATGTAGAGCAGATGATTCACTCTCTTGCTCCCCTTTCTTGTTCTGCCTTTGCTTGAGTCATACCCGATGTCAAGGTCTGATAAGATTTCTCACCTGTGTGAACTGTCATGTGAACTGTCATGTGACTTTTCAAATGACTACGCCGACTAAATCTTTGCCCACATGTTTCACAAGAAAATGGCTTCTCACCTATGTGAATTATCATGTGTCTTTTCAAAGCACAACGTTGTTTAAAACTCTGTCCACATGTTTCACAAGAAAATGGCTTCTCACTGTTTTATTTATTTATATCTCACTTCATTACAAGTGCAATGGGCCCCAACCAGGGGTCTATGGTTACACTTTAAATCACAAAGCTTTATATCCGAGGGCTCCCTTCAAGATAGAGACTGTTCCTCTGATTGCTGAGATCTGTATTTCACAGATGCTAGGACAGCCGGGTATCGCCTGTAGGTATTTTTTTAGGTTTTTCTTCACCATCCCAGTTGCTCCCACCACCACAGGTATTATGTCTGCTTCCTGCAGATTCCAGGTGCTCCTTAGGTCATTTTTGAGGTCTTGATATTTTGTTATTTTTTCTCTTTCTGCTCTGTTGAGGCCGTAGTCGTTTGGTATGGTTACATCCATTATTTTGGCAGTTTTGTCCTTTTTGTTCAAGATAACTATGTCCGGTTTTATTGCTCCTCCTTCAATGTGTCTTCCAGTTGGGATTTCCTTGTCATAATAGATGGTGGTATCTCCGTTGGAGCTGACTGGCTCTGGGTCGTGTTCCCATACTGGTCCTTTTACTTCTATTTTTAACTCTTTGCATATTTTCCAGTGTATATAACGGCAGATCTTGTTGTGGCGAGCAGTGTAGTGTCCATCGGCCATGAGGACCTGGCAACCGGAGAGAAGGTGGCTTGCACTCTCCACCGCTACATGACAGAATCGACATTTGTCACTCTGTGACAATCCTGCCATTTTTTTAAAGCCATTGGTTAGAAGTCCCTGGTCTTGTGCTCCAACCACTAGTCTCTCCTCGTCGTATCCCAGATCTCCATTCCTGATCCAGCGCAATGTCTCTTCCCCATCGATGTACTCCCTGTTGAGTTCCTCCTGGAAACGTCCTGCTTGCTTATGTTGTTTCCATCTTTCTTTTCTTTCCTCCTGTGTCCTTTTGCTGTATTTTTCCCTCGTCTTTCTAGCTATTTTTGTCGCTGGGTTTTGTTGACTGGCTTTCATGTTATCTAATAAATCTCCTGCAAAGGTCTCTGCTTGTTTAGTTATGGATGTGTTAATATTGAGGGTTTCCTTCTCACTTCCGCCTCCAAAGAGAGCAGACGCTTCTTTTCTCTCTCTGCTCTAGCTCCCCACCTCCCCAACTAACTGGATCCCAGCTTGCTGTTGTCTGTCTGCGTCTGACTGCGGATTATCGAAAGAAATTATGGAATTAATAAGCTGGGCTTTGAACGCAATTGACACTATTTTTTCAACAAGGAAAAGTGCTCCGGGGGAAGCTGTTTGCCCCGCAGGGACGGCTCCAGCGGGCTATTTACGGGAGACAAGTAATTGGAGAATCTTGTGCCTGACTAATCTCTCTATCGAAGACACTGAAGATTTGGATGTCTTCGTAATAATGGTGATTGGGATCGTTCTGATTGGATCTGGGATTGTCCTGGTGTACCGCAAATTGCTGAAGATGGATACAACCTATCAAAATGCTGGCCAGGCGAGGTGCATCCATCAAATTGAAAAAATGGAGAAGACCCTGATAGCGACTAATGGAGAACTGTCTCGGAAGGTGGATTACATCATGATTACGCTTAGGTCTATCCATGACGGACTCAACGCCCCGCAATGAAGGATTAAGTACTGAATCTGCAGAAGAATATAAAGTTCCTTCTCTGTGATCAGTTCTATTTGGATCAATTCCCTTACAAAAATCCTCCTGATCGTCTGCAGTCTGTGTTTTTTCAAAACACTGAGCACATGGCCTTGGACAGCAGCTGCATGGACAATTGCCAAGGACAATTGCCAGTAGCCAGACAAAACATCTCCTGCCAAAGTGTCCTTGTTGTTCTTACTGATACAACACTTTGCTTCAACATTACATTCATATTGATCCACAAACTGACAACAAGATGATTCACTCACTGCTCTCTTTGTGTCCTGTGAACTCTTTTTGTCTGCTGATGTGCATTGAGGGCTTTTTTTTCCTTTGTAATCATAATATTGATCATGTGACCAGTATTCTGAAATCAATGATTTTTTTGCTCCTTCCCATTGTATTATTTCTTGTGCTACCTGTACCCTCCTGTTGGCAGGCGCGTTTCAGACGCATGCCGCGTCACGGAAATGCAGGTTCATTTTCTGTGTCAAGTCAAATTCTCTCGTATGTTATCAGTGATCTGTTAATGTACTTGGCAATAAATCTTTTTCTGATTCTGATTTCTGATTCTGATTCTGATGATGTTGGGTGACCTTTTCCACTGTCTCATCATTGGCGCTTTTTAGATATTGACCAATGCTTATTATTGTTGCCCTGTAGGCCTGGTTTATTTCAATTAGGCCCAGCCCTCCCTCTTTACGTGGCATATATATCCTATCTAGGCATTGGTTTCTGTATGTTACCTTATGAAGGGTTAGGGTCTTCCTGGTCCGAACATCCAACTTGTCCAGTTCCCCCTGTGGCCAGTCTATCACCCCAAATCCATATGTGGCAACTGGTACTGCCAACTGGTTTATTGCAGTGATTTTATTTTTAGGTGTTAAATTTGATTTACAGATTTTCTTTAGGCGATGTTGGTATTCTTTTTTGACCATTTCCCTCATTTTTCTGTGTTCAATAGTTCACCTGTGTGAATTCTCATGTGATTTTTCAAATCACCACGTTGAATAAATCTTTGCCCACATGTTTCACAAGAAAATGGCTTCTCACCTTTGTGAACTGTCATGTGACGTTTCAAATGACCACGATGAATAAATCTTTGCCCACATGTTTCACAAGAAAATGGCTTCTCACCTGTGTGAACTGTCATGTGACTTTTCACATGACTATGCCGACTAAATCTTTGCCCACATGTTTCACAAGAAAATGGCTTCTCACCTGTGTGAATTCTCATGTGATTTTTCAAATCACCACGTTGACTAAATCTTTGCCCACATGTTTCACAAGAAAATGGCTTCTCACCTGTGTGAACTGTCATGTGACGTTTCAAATGACCACGTTGAATAAATCTTTGCCCACATGTTTCACAAGAAAATGGCTTCTCACCTGTGTGAATTCTCATGTGATTTTTCAAATCACCACGTTGAATAAATCTTTGCCCACATGTTTCACAAGAAAATGGCTTCTCACCTGTGTGAATTCTCATGTGATTTTTCAAATCACCACGTTGAATAAATCTTTGCCCACATGTTTCACAAGAAAATGGCTTCTCACCTGTGTGAACTGTCATGTGACGTTTCAAATGACCACGTTGAATAAATCTTTGCCCACATGTTTCACAAGAAAATGGCTTCTCACCTGTGTGAACTGTCATGTGACTTTTCAAATGAGCACGTTGAATAAATCTTTGCCCACATGTTTCACAAGAAAATGGCTTCTCACCTGTGTGAATTCTCTCATGGACTGATAAATTACTCTTATTCCTGAATCTTTTCCAACACATGTTGCAAACATGTGACTTAACTATGTGAGGTTTCTTCTTCTGGGACCCATTTTTACAGTCGTTGTCATTAACAGAACATTTTAAAGACTTGTCACCTGTGTCAGAATCACACTGGTTCTCTGACATGGAGGAGTTGTCTACATTGTGAAGGTCACTTCTGTTTCTGACAAGTCTCCTCTTTTCCTTTGGCTCTTCATGTTTACTTGATCCTGGGTTTACATTCTTACCTGCTTCCTGGTCTTGGTTCTCAGTGTCAACACAGTTGTGAGAGAGGAGTTGCTCACTGTTTGGTTCTGTTTTACTTTTGTCATTGTCCTCATCAGTAAGAGTCACCATGAAGGTATCGGTCTCTTGTTTCAGTCCAAAGTGTTCTTCCTCCTGACTGATACAGAGTTCTCCTTCTTCCTCTTTAACCTGTGCAGCATCTTGTTCCTCCTGGTCCAGACTGGAGTTCTCCTCCTGGTTACAGAGCTGCTGGACAGTCAGAACCTCCTCCTCCTTACAGTTGTGTAGCTGTGGAACATCTAGTGGGACAAAGAGAGACAAATATGTTCGTAACAGAAGAACCAGAAGGAATAAATACACTGACTGGCCAAAAAAAGTCACCACTTGGTAACAAATAGTTCTTATCCTTGCATGTCATAATTACAGCAGTGATTAATCTGTTTCAGAATAAACAAGTTATTTGAAGGAGAATTAATTATTTTTCCACATGCTAACATGGTTCCCTGAGGTCTAAAAAGGGACACAGGAGGAAAACTTTACTTTCTCAGTGCTTTTACAAATGAATTTGTCTCTCTGAAGTGGCTATCAACAAAATGACTAAAAACACACAGCCCTGTTGCTTTGCTAGGGTCCACCATGATCTCACTAGGTCTCCGTCAGTGAACATTTCTGATTTGTCACCAGTTATGACGTGATGGGTCCATCTTTCCCTCTGCAGGTGGATCACCGACTTCCTGACGGACCGGAGACAGCATGTGCGGCTGGGGAAGTCTGTCTCAGACTCTGTTAGCATCAGCATTGGATCACCCCAGGGCTGTGTACTTTCCCCCCTACTCTTCTCCCTTTATACCAACTCCTGCACCTCCTCCCACCAGTCTGTTAAGCTGATTAAGTTTGCGGACGACACCACCCTCATCGGGCTCATCTCCAACGGTGACGAGTCCGCCTACAGGGAAGAGGTGGCCCAGCTGGTGTCCTGGTGCAGCCACAACAACCTGCAGCTGAATGCTCTGAAGACAGCGGAGATGATTGTGGACTTCAGGAAAGTCACATCCCCCCTGCCCCCCCTCACCATCACAGGCTCTCCCATCATCTTTGCAGATTCCTTCCGCTTCTTGGGCACCACCATCACCCGAGACCTCAAATGGGAGCCAACCATCAGCTCCCTCATCAAAAAGGCCCAGCAGAGGATGTTCTTTCTGCGGCAGCTGAGGAAGCTCAAGCTACCCACCAAGATGTTAGTGCAGTTCTACACGGCCATCATCGAGTCCATCCTCACCTCCTCCATAACTGTGTGGTACGCAGGAGCCACTGCCAGGGACAGACTAAGGCTGCAGCGCGTTGTGCGCACTGCTGAGAAGGTGATAGGCTGCAAGCTCCCATCTCTCCAGGACCTGTACATCTCCAGGACCCGGAGGCGTGCTGGCCGGATCATAGCCGATCCTTCACATCCTGGTCACGTGCTGTTTGCCCCCCTCCCCTCAGGTAGAAGGCTTCGGTCCATTCGGACTAAAACCTCTCGGCACATGAACAGCTTTTTCCCCTCTGCCATCAGACTGCTGAACACTAAGTGACTTTAGACTCTCGTGCACTATGTACAGCAGCTCAACCAGACTCATGTCATTCATCACTGTTTTTCTGTTGCATTATTGACTGCACTATGTGGTACTTCACATTATCTGCTACATGCTAATTTTTTAAACTGCCTTGACTAGTACTACTCATTATTACTAGTATTATTATTATTACTTATTATTACTTATTTTTCTACACTTATTGCACGTTTCTAGTCCTTTAGTTTTTTAGTTTATCCCTTTTTCTCATTATGTTTTTAATGTTGCAGCATGGCACCGAGACAAATTCCTAGTTTGTGTATCACATGAACAATGGCAATAAACCTGATTCTGATTCTGATTTCACTTGGAACAACTGAAATTTAAGGTGTGTCTAACAAGTACTCATGAACGTGGTAATACAGAGTTGAATTCATTCCTTGGAGTCAATATGGCTGAGCCGTGCTCAGCACACCAACAAACTGAAACCAGTTCAAGTATGTCAGATTTATGTAGTTACTGGACATATTACTTTAATATTATTATTTTATTTTACGAGAGTTTCTCAATGACTCAACCTGAACATTTTCTAACTTTTTACCTGTTTCATTCTCACAGAGAGTCTTTGGGGTCAGAGAATCATCACCACCACGATTGTGACTTCCTGTTTTCAGTCGTCTTTTCTTTGGTTTGGGTTCTTCTTCTTCTTTAGTCGATCCTGAGTCTACAACCCGGATACCTTCCTCATCTTGGATCTCAGTTCCAGCAGAGTTGTGAGAGAGGAGCTGCTCACTGTTTGGTTCTGCTTCACTCTGCTGCTTTTCCTCAGAAACAAGAGTCACCATGATGGTATTAGCCTCCCCCTTCACTACCAGTTGTTCTCCCTCCTGACTGATGCAGAGTTCTTCCTCTTCCTCTTTAGCCTGTGGAGGTTCTGGTTCCTCATGTTCCTCCTTAAGCTGTGGTGGTTCTGGTTTCTCCTGGTCCAGAACAGAGTTCCTCTCCTGGTTCCAGAGCTGCTGGTCAGCCAGAACTTCCTCCTCTTTACAATCATGTGTCTGTGGGAAGTCTGGAGGGACAAAGACAAAACAAAACAAGAGTTTCACATTGCAAATATACACAAGAAAAAAGTATAAAATTCAATACAGCTGTATTAATTGTCAAGGTGACCACCATCCCCCCCTGCCCCTGCTCTGACAGAAGTATGATTTCAGGCTCGTTCAACTGGAAATAGCAAAAAAAGAGGAAAAAAGTATTCACAGCGCTTCATTTTGTCCACACTGTGTTATGTTTCAGCCTTATTCCAAAATGGATTAAATTCCACTTCTTCCTCAAGATTCTACACACAACACCCCATAATGACAACGTGAACAAAAGTTTTTGAGATTTTTGCTAATTTATTAAAAATAAAAAACTAAGAAATCACATGTACATAAGCATTTACAGCCTTTGCTCAATACTTTGTTGATGCACCTTTGGCAGCAATTACAGCCTCAAGTCTTTTTGAATATGATGCCACAAGCTTGGCATGCCTATCTTTGGGCAGTTTTGCCCATTTCTCCTTGTAGCATCTCTCAAGCTCCATCGGGTTGGATGAGAAGCGTCGGTGCACAGCCATTTTCAAATCTCTCCAGAGATCTTCAATTGGATTCAAGTCTGGGCTCTGGCTGGGCCACTCAAGGACATTCACAGAGTTGTCCTGAAGCCACTCCTTTGATATCTTGGCTGTGTGCTTAGGGCTGTTGTCCTGCTGAAAGATGAACACTCGCCCCAGTCTGAGGTCAAGAGAGCTCTGGAGCAGGTTTTCATCCAGGATGTCTCTGTACATTGCTGCATTCATCTTTCCCTCTATCCTGACTAGTCTTGCAGTTCTTGCTGCTAAAAAACATCCCACAGTATGATGCTGCCACAACAATGCATCACTGTCGGGATGGTATTGGCCTGGTGCCTGGCGGTGCCTGGTGGTGCCTGGTTTCCTCCAAACATGACCTCTGGCATTCATGCCAAAGAGTTTAATCTTTGTCTCATCAGACCAGACAATTTTGTTTCTCATGGTCTGAGAGTCCTTCAAGTGAATTTTAGTGAACTCCAGGCGGGATGTCATGTGTCTTTTACTAAGGAGTAGCTTCCATCTGGACATTCTACTATACAGGCCTAATTGATGGATTGCTGCAGAGATGGCTGTCCTTCTGGAAGGTTCTCCTTTCTCCACAGAGGAACTCTGGAGCTCTGACAGAGGGATCATCAGGTTCTTGGTCACCTCCCTGACTAAGGCCCTTTCTCCCCTGATCGGTCAGTTTAGACGGCCGGCCAGCTCAAGGAAGAGTTGTGGTGGTTCTGAACTGATTCCATTGACAGATGATAAGAGGCCACTGTGCTCACTGGGACCTTTAATGCAGCAGAAATTTTTCTGTACTCTTCCCCAGATTTGTGCCTCAAGACAATCCTGTCTTGGAGGTCTACAGACAATTCCTTTGACTTCATGCTTGGTTTGTGCTCTGACATGCACTGTCAACTGTGGGACCTCATATAGGCAGGTGTGTGCCTTTTCAAATCATGTCCAGTTTACCACAGGTGGATTCCAATTAAGGTGTAGAAACATCTCAAGGATGATCAGTGGAAACAGGATGAGCCTGAGCTCAATTTTGAGGTGCATGGCAAAGGCTGTGAATACTTATGTACATGAGATTTCTTTGTTTTTTTTAAAATTATTTTTAATTTTTAAAAAATTTGCAAAAAAATCTAATTTTTTTTTTTCACATCCACATTTTGTTACAGTGGTGTGAAATTGTTTGCCCCTTCCTGATTTCTCATTTTTTTGTATGTCATACTTAAATGTTTCAAATCATCAAAAAAAAATTAAATATTAGACAAAGATAACACAAGTAAACACAAAATGCTATTTTTAAATGAAGGTGTTTAGTATTAAGGGGGAAAAATAATCCAAACCTACATGGCCTTGTGTAAAAAAAGTCATTGACCCCTAAACCCAACAACGGGTTGGGTCACCCTGAGCAGCAACAACAGCAATCAAGAGTTTGCGATAACTGGCAAAGAGTCTTTTACAGCGCTGTGGAGGAATTTTGGCCCACTCAGTTTTGAAGAATTGTTGTAATTTAGCCACAGTGGAGGGTTTTCAAGCATGAACTGCCTTTTTAAGGTCATGCCACAGCATCTCAATTGGATTCGGGTCAGGACTTTGACAAGGCCACTCCAAAGTTTTTATTTTGTTTTTCCTAAGCCATTCAGAGGTGGACTTGCTGGTGTGTTTTGGATCATTGTCCTGCTGCAGAACTCAAGTGCATTTCAGCTTGAGGTCACCAACAGTTGGCCAGACATTCTCCTTTAGCATTTTTTGGAAGACAACAGAATTCATGGTTCCATTTACCACAGCAAGTCTTCCAGGTCCTGAAGCAGCAGAACAGCCTCAGACCATCACACTACCACCACCATATTTTACTGTTGGTATGATGTTCCTTTTCTGAGATGCTGTGTTACTTTTACGCTGGATGCAATGGGACACACACCTTCTAAAAAATTCAACTTTTGTCTCGTCAGTCCTCAAAGTATTTGCCCAAAAGTCTTGGGGAACATCAAGATGTCTTCTGGCAAAAGTGAGATAAGCCTTTATGTTCATTTTGCTCAGCAGTGGTTTTCATTTTGGAACTCTGCCATGCAGGCCATTTTTGCCCAGTCTCTTTCTTATGGTGGAGTCATGAACACTGACCTCAACTGAGGTAAGTGAAGCCTGCAGTTCTTTGGATGTTGTTATGGGGTCTTTTGTGACCTCTTGGATGAGTCATCGCTGCGCTCTTGGGGTCAGTTTGGTCGGACGGCCACTCCTGGTAAGGTTCACCACTGTTCCATGTTGTTGCCATTTGTGGGTAATAGCTCTCACTGTGGTTTGCTGGAGTCCCAAAGCTTTAGACATGGCTTTCAAACCTTTTCCAGACTGATAGATCTCAATTAGTTTGTTTTGTTCCAGAATTTCTTTGGATCGGCGCATGATGTCTGGCTTTTGAGGATCTTTTGGTCTACTTCACTTTGTCAGGCAGGTTTTATTTAAGTGATTTCTTGATTGAGAACAGGTGTGGCAGTCATAAGGCCTGGGTATGGCTAGAGCAATTAAACTCAGTTTTCCAAAGATGTGATAAACCACAGTTAATTTACTGTATGTTTTAACGGGGGGGTGGGGAATCACTTTTCCACACAGGGCATGTCGGTTTGCATTTTTTTTTACCCTTAATAATAACCACCTTCATTTAAAAACTGCATTTTGTGTTTACTTGTGTTATCTTTGTCTAATATTTAAATTTGTTTGATGAGCTGAAATATTTAATTGTGACAAACATACAAAAAAAAAAAAAAAAGAGAAATCAGGAAGGGGCAAACAATTTCACACCACTGTAACAAAATGTGGAAAAAGTGAAGCGCTAGGGCTGTCGCGATAACTGCAATTATGTAGTAACGGGCTATGGACAAGCCTCCCGCAGAGGATAACAAGCAACCGCAACAACCGCGGTGTTTACTTTTTTGTGTGTGCGGCTATATCTCGTTGTTCACTTATGTGCCCCTATTATTAAATAAATTGTTAAATGTTAAGTGTATTTTTATTGCCAACAGCATGTTTGCACCTGGTACTGTGGATGCTTCCACAGCGCGGGTGCTTGCAGCAGCACCGTGTGGGGCACTCTCTCTCCAGACAGACTCCAGCGGGCAGTAAGTGGTGCGATGTTTGGACGAATTGCTACAGCCGTGGACAAAATTGTTGGTACCCCTCTGTTAATGAAAGAAAAACCCACAATGATCACAGAAATAACTTGAATCTGACAAAAGTGGTAATAAATAAAAATTCTATGAAAATTAACCAATGAAAATCACAACGCTTTTGAACTGTGGTTCAACATAATTATTTTAAAAAACAAACTCATGAAACAGGCCTGGACAAAAATGATGGTACCCCTAGAAAAGATTGAAAATAATGTGACCATAGGGACATGTTCAACCAAGATGTGCCCTCTAATTAACATCACAGGTATCTACAAACGTGTAATCAGTCAGTTGGCCTATTTAAAGGGTGACAAGTAGTCACTGTGCTGTTTGGTGACATGGTGTGTACCACACTAAACATGGACCAGAGGAAGCAAAGGAGAGAGTTGTCTCAGGAGATTAGAAAGAAAATTATAGACAAGCATGTTAAAGGTAAAGGCTATAAGACCATCTCCAAGCAGCTTGATGTTCCTGTGACTACAGTTGCACATATTATTCAGAAATTTAAGATCCACGGGACTGTAGCCAACCTCCCTGGATGTGGCCGCAGGAGGAAACTTGATGAAAAATGGAAGAGACGGATAATACGAATGGTAACAAAAGAGCCCAGAACAACCTCTAAACACATTCATGGTGAACTCCAAGGTCAAGGTACATCAGTGTCAGATCGCACCATCCATCGTTGTTTGAGCCAAAATGGACTTCATGGGAGAAAACCAAGGAGGACACCACTATTGAAAACAAATCATAAAAAAGCTAGACTGGAATTTGCCAAACTGCATGTTGACAAGCCACAAAGCTTCTGGAAGAATGTCCTATGGACAGACGAGACAAAACTGGAACTTTTTGGCAAGGCATCAGCGCTATGTTCACAGACGCAAAAATGAAGCATAACAAGCAAAGAACACTGTCCCTACTGTGAAACATGGATGAGGTTCTGTTATGTTCTGGGGCTGCTTTGCTGCATCTGGCACAGGGCGTCTTGAATCTGTGCAGGGTACAATGAAATCTCAAGACTATCAAGGTATTCTAGAGAGAAATGTGCTGCCCAGTGTCAGACAGCTTGGTCTCAGTCGCAGGTCATGGGTCTTGCAACAGGAAAATGACCCAAAACACACAGCTAAAAACACCCAAGAATGGCTAAGAGTGAAACATTGGACTATTCTAAAGTGGCCTTCTATGAGCCCTGATCTAATTCCTAGTGAACATCTGTGGAAGGAGCTGAAACATGCCATCTGGAGAAGGAACCCTTCAAACCTGACACAACTGGAGCAGTTCGCTCATGAGGAGTGGGCCAAAATACCTGCTGAGAGGTGCAGAAGTCTCATTGACAGTTACAGAAATCATTTGATTGCAGGGAATGCCTCAAAATGTTGTGCAACAAAATATTAAGGGTACCATCATTTTTGTCCAGGCCTGTTTCATGAGTTTGTTTTTTTAAAATATTTCTGTTGAACCACAATTCAAAAGCATTGTGTGATTTTCATTGGTTAATTTTCATAGATTTTTTATTTATTACCACTTTTGTCAGATTCAAGTTATTTCTGTGACCATTGTGGGTTTTTCTTTCATTAACAGAGGGGTACCAACAATTTTGTCCACGGCTGTAAACACAGCCATGACAGTGAGCACTGAAAGGGCACCAAGCATGTTATTTCCTTCTGAGCAGAGTGTTTATGATCCTGACAATTGAGCTCCGAGTGCAAAACAGCTACTGCATAGTGCATTGCTTGTTTGAACATGATTTTTCGGACAGTGGCAAAAATTCAAAAATCACGGCAACAAGAGCCATGCAGGGTCCTGTATGGAGGCTATCTTGTTTGAATAAGCTGAATGTTGCTGCAGTCTCCAGTCCACACACCCCATAGTTGAAATACTGGAGTTACTGCCACTACTTTAAGAAAATGATTTTTTTTAACAGAATCAGCAGTTCATGCCTGTAGAAAGACCAGAGCTCCATACAATCATCACACATGCACATAAAGTTGAGGGCAGAGCTGCATATGAGTTTCTCACAGCTTCGATTGTTTGCCACATAAGTTATGAACCCTGTTAAAATAACGAGACCACAGGGGCCTAAAAACATTTACAATAATACCACATATTGTGGTGTTGAGCTATCCACCATCACCGCAGGCCAAATTCTTCCACCGTGACAGCCCTATGAAGCGCTGTGAATCATTTCCGGATGCAATGTAGATGTGATGATTAATGTATCAAGTTGAAATCAAGAGCGTACTAAAATGTATTTGAAATGAAATGTAAGCATTTTTGAGCATCAGAAAGATAACAGAAAATGCTCTGTCACTGTATGGGTGTTTAATAGCAACAACTCAATCCAAGTCGGAGCCGAAGTGGAGTGATTAGAGTCCACCAATCAGAGGAAAGAAGAATATGCTGGAACATTGAAACAGAGCTATAAAACCAGGGAGTATGCTCTGTACTTCATTCTGTGGAGAGCCTCTACAATCAAGATCAGCTCTGGGAGGACTGAAGCGGACTTTGCAACCCCAAGACAGACTCTACCAGGAACAGCTAGCTTCCATCTACAGCAGAGGACTGCTATTTTTCCAGTCAGAAAGAAATCACCCAGAGAAAACAGGAAGTAAGCTGTGGTTCACCATCTCTACAACAACCGGAGGGCCACTGCAGCCCACGAGCTGGTCTGGAGGGAGGACCAACTGCTGAGAAGACAGCAGTTGCAACTCTACCGTTTACATGGAATCCAGAGGCCCGCCAAGGATTGCCTGGTTCAGCTATGAAGGAAACACCTTGTAGAAGTTCCTCAATTGGATGGATGCTAAAATTATGACATTTCAGCGTTTCCTGTGGCTTAAAGACCTTGGTGCGGTGGCATCAGATTCTTCCGGAGGGGCGGGGGGTGTAAAATATTTCCACCACCACCCCATTGTAACCGGAATATGTTAATTTTATACTATTTATGTCTTTTTTTAAATTTTGCACAGAAACTTTGAATATGGAACTTACCATTTGAAGTACTGTACTATGGCGATGCATATTGGTGATATAGTAATGTATACTGTGGTTGTGTCAGCAGACAGCGTCTCAGTCAGGAGGCAGTGGTTAGACACAAGAGAACAATAGGCAGGGACCTCATGGGGAGTTGGCAGGAAGAGAGAGCTAGGGGTTTAAGGAAAATGTATGGTGGAGGTGAAATGTCATGCAGATGTGAGATGATCTGTGGAGTTTTAACGGATGAAACCTGGTTTGGCTATTCAGTGCTTTCTGTGTATGATGATGTGAGAGTGTGAATAAACTTTGTCTGATCGTAACTTGGCCTCATCATTTCCACACTCTTCACAGTACAACCAAGGCTTGAATGTTGGAACATTGGGCCAGTTCGGGTCCCACCCAGACGTCCTGTGTTTGGACTTTTTAGTGGTGTCATCCTTCTCTCCTTCCTCTGCTCTCACCTCTCCTGGACCTTCTGCCTGAGCACGTTCCTCTCCTTGGCTCCTCTCTTCTGTCTCATCTTTCCCTCTCTGAGCCTTGTCTAATTCAGGTTCTTTCTCTGTCTGTGGTGGTATACATATAGGTTTGAAAATACCAAGGGGCAGATTTACTAATGTACTCTGTCATTACAAAACCTGTTTTGGCATAAAAAAAACAAACAAACAAAAAACTACTGTTGAGATTTACTATAGGGCAAAGGGGAAAATTTGTAGTGGAAAGGTATGGACTATGTTAATTTTGTGCCTGGCTTCATTGCATATGTATTTGTGGGAGTTGTCATGTCAACACACAAATTTGAGGGAGGGGAGTATTTAAATGACTGGCGCAAGTTGATTTACTAAGATTTGCGGTTGTCAGTCTGCTGCTAAATGCGCCAGGATTTAACGCCCAAAAAAGCTCGTCTTAATTCATCTGCACCTGACATGATAGCGGTCGTTGGTGCCAAGACACCGGTGAGAGCCAAGGGCACGTGGCAGGAGCTTCTCTCTGCCCTTTATTGACTTTATTTGGCATGAGAGAAGAACAGATTATTTGAATATCAACGGTCTGAAAGAGAACGGTGTTATGCTGAACTGGACATCAGCCGGCAGATTTTTTTTGTTAAATTTCATTTGTTTATACTGTAAAAAGCCTACTACATGAATATATATCCATAAAATAGGATACAATAGGAGCCCTTATACATGAAGTGGACATGCAGATGGTGTCAGGTGATAACGACTCTTTTCTGCGGAGGTTAGACTGAGATCTGGAGTTTTCCTCAGCTCTCCCTCGCTCTTGAAGAAAAATCTTCCACATTGCCAATATTATTCCTTCCCCCCCCCTCCCTATCCATATTTCTATATTTACAGTATTTCTTTTTGCTGTTCATAAAACAGTAATCCAGTTCCTTCTTCTCTCCATTTTTTCTCCCTGTTCAGCATATACAATATAGGAGGAAAACAGCAATGAGATTATTAACAAAAAGAGCGCACAGATCCATAGAAACATCCCCCGAAATTGCAACACCATAACTCAATGGTATTTATAAAAAGTTGTGAACTGGTAGATTTTGTTCAAACAAAGTTATTCCAACTAGGCCACCACCGCCTAGTTGGCAGAGCATCCGCCCCACACCTGGGAGGCTGGGGTTCAAATCCTGGCCGGGTCATGCCAAAGACCATATAAAAGTGGAACTTCCTGCCATCAAGCTTGGTGCTCAGCAATAATGGAATGGAGGAGGGAAATTTGTGGCAGTGCCTTGCATAGCAGCGACCCCTCTGATTCTAGATGTGATTAACATTGTAGATTAGAGAAACGTAATTTTGTTCTACTGTACATGATTGGCTGTATGGATTGAACGACAATAAAGTTGGCTTTACCTTTATTCACATAATAAAACCTCAGAGTCTCAATCAGACCATCTTGATGGTTCTAGTGTTAATAAAATGAACACATTGGTTAAATAATCAATGTATTCATGGGTAGTCCTTAATTAAATTAGATATAAATGCTTCATTTATACATATTAACCCCTTGCAGTCTGGTTAATTTCCCTAAAAACGCCAAAAAATAACGTGCCCAAAGTAAATCAAAAGCTGTTCTTCAACCCTTTGCAGCATCTTCATGGGGTTGGTCTCATTTAAAAGAAATCACTTTGAATTTTTTGGCAAAACAGTCATAATCTCTAAGTGCTCCGGCCACTGAGTAACAGTCATCTAAACATACTGAACTTGAAGAAAATAAATTTCGCCTGGGTGTTTTTTTTGGATACAAATGCTTGCAAATAACACACAGCTTCAGATCCGGGCTGAAAAAATGCAACAGAAATGTAGAACCAAGTGTTATCCAGCTGAGGTCAAAATTTTGTAACAATACCACAAAAAATGAATATATTACACAGCTTTGTTCTCAGGTAGTTCCCAGGCGTTTTTGAACTGTGCCAAATTGTGCCAAATGGCACAGTTTGGAAAAACGTCTGTAACTTTTGAATGATTCAATATAGAAGCTTCATCTTGGGCTCTAATGAAAGGTGACACTCAGGGATGTGTGTGTGTGTGTGTGGGGGGGGAA
This sequence comes from Pholidichthys leucotaenia, assembly GCA_020510985.1. Classification (NCBI taxonomy): domain Eukaryota; kingdom Metazoa; phylum Chordata; class Actinopteri; order Cichliformes; family Pholidichthyidae; genus Pholidichthys; species Pholidichthys leucotaenia. Next base: position 92,548,777 of record CM035841.1, read on the forward strand.
CCCCACAGCTGCAGAAAGACCCCAGCAATCAGGCGATCAACTGTGAGCAAGCACTTGGCAACGGTGGAGAGGAAAAACTCCCTTTTAACAGGAAGAAACCTCCAGCAGAACCAGGCTCAGGGAGGGGCAGTCATCTGCTGCGACTGGCTGGGGGGCGAGGGGATAGAGAAGAAGAAAAGAACAGACATGTAGAGAGCAAACAGCACGATGGGGACTCAATCTATGGGAGAGAACAAACAAATGTTAATGACCAGCAAAAAAAATATTTCATTGAGAGTGAGAAAAGGAGTGAGGCCCAGTGCATTACTGGAGGTCCCCCGGCTGACTAAACCTATTAGCAGCATAACTAAGGGAGGGTTCAGAAACACATGATCCCTCCCTAATTGTAGGCTATATCAAAAAGGTAGGTTTTAGCCCTATTCCTAAAAACAGAGATCGAGTCTGACTCCTGAATCCAGATTGGCAGCTGATTCCACAGGAGAGGAGCTTGATAACTGAAGGCTCTGCCTCCCATTGTACTTTTGGAGATTCTAGGTATTACAAGTAATCCTGCATTTTGGGAGCGTAGTGCTCTGTTAGGATAATACGGTAGTATCAGATCTTTTAAATAAAAAGGAGCCTGATTGTTTAGAGCTTTGTAAGTAAGAAGAAGGATTTTAAACTTAATTCTAAACTCTATGGGAAACCAATGAAGGGAGGCCAGAACCGGAGAGATATGGTCTCTCTTTCTAGTACCTGTTAAAACTCTTGCTGCAGCATTTTGGATCAGCTGAAGACTTTTTAAAGATGCTTTAGGACAGCCTGATAATAAAGAATTACAATAATCTAATCTCGAGCTAACAAAAGCATGGATCAGTTTCTCAGCAGCACTCTGAGACAAGATGCTCCTAATCTTGGCAATATTACGCAAATGATAGAAGGCAGTCTTAGAAACAAATTTAATATGTGAATTGAAGGACAAATCCTGATCAAAAATAACTCCAAGGTTCCTCACAGAGCTATTAAGAGAAAGAGTAACCGCATCCAAACTAAAAGTTTGATTTGGAAAGGAATTTCTAAGGTTTTTTGGACCAACAAGAATGACTTCAGTCTTATCTGAATTTAATAGCAGGAAATTACAAGTCATCCAAGCTTTGATTTCCTTAAGACAGGCTTCTAACTTGGCTAATTGATAACTATCATCTAGCTTCATTGACAGGTATAATTGTGTGTCATCAGCATAACAATGAAAATGTATACAGTGCTTTCTAATAATGTTGCCTAACGGAAGCATATATAAACTAAAAAGAGTCGGGCCTAGCACAGATCCCTGTGGAACTCCATGACTGAGCTTTGAGTTGAAAGAAAACTCATTATTTACATGAACAAACTGGAACCTATCAGATAAATAAGATCTAAACCACTGCAACGAAGTTCCATTAAGTCCAACATAGTGTTCTAATCTATCAAGTAGAATATTATGATCGATAGTATCAAAAGCTGCACTAAGGTCTAAAAGGACAAGTACAGAAACTAGTCCATTATCAGATGCAATGAGGAGGTCGTTAGTGACCTTCGCTGAGGCTGTTTCAGTACTATGATGGATTCTAAACCCAGACTGAAACTCTTCAAGTAAATCATTTCCCTGCAGATGGTCAAATAATTGCGTAGCAACAACTCTTTCTAAGATTTTTGAAATGAAAGGGAGATTAGAGATTGGTCTATAGTTAGTTAAAGCTCCTGGATCTAGCGTTGGCTTTTTGAGTAAGGGTTTAATTACAGCCGTTTTAAAAGCCTGCGGTACATGGCCTAAAGTTAATGAAGAATTGATTATATGAAGAATAAAGCTACCAATAAGTGGGAAGACTTCTTTAAATAACCTGGTAGGAATAGGGTCTAAAAGACAAGTTGAAGGTTTGGATGAGGAAACTATTTTGTCTAACTCACAAAGGTCGATTGGAGTAAACTCATCAAGACAGACATCAATAGAAGGAGTTGTAGTAGTTACAGTATTTAAGTTAACTGTGGGAAGAATCTGATTGATTTTATCTCTGATGGATGAAATTTTATTATTGAAAAAGTTCATAAAGTCCTGACTAGTAAGCTCTAAGGGAATGCTAGGATTGACAGAGTCCTGACTCTTTGTCAACCTGGCTACAGTACTGAAAAGAAACCTGGGATTATTCTTGTTCTCTTCTATTAATGCAGAGTAATAACTCGTTCTAGCTTTTCTAAGAGATTTTTTATAAATTTAAAGATGATTTCTCCAAGCTAAATAGATTTCATCTAAATTAGTGGAGCGCCATTTTCTTTCTAATTGATGAATCTTCTGTTTTAAGCTACGAGTTTCTGTGTTGAACCAAGGAGTTAGAAATCTCTGATTAGACTTTTTCTTTTTTAAGGGGGCCACCAAGTCTAGAGTCTGATGCAGAGAAGCTGTAACACTATCCACCAAGTTATCAATTACAGAAGGAGCAAGCTGTCTATAGCTTATTTCCGTTGTGTTGACACATGGCATATACTATAATTATTCTATCAGATTTCAGCACTAAATCAGCTAAGAAATCAGCAAATTCGGATAAAAATTCTGAGTAGGTTGATGGGGGACGATAAACTATGGCAAATAAAATTGGGTTTAACCTAAAATTGCTAAAGTGCTCAATACTGAGGACCAGGCCCTCAAAGGAATTATAACATGTTTTTTGCTTTTCATTAACTAGTAATTTGGAATGGTAAGTTGTTGCTACTCCTCCTCCACGACCAGAACTTCTGGGATTTTGACAGTTTAGATAACCAGAGGGAGTTGATTCATTTAAACCAACATAATCCTCTTGCCCTAACCAAGTCTCTGTAAGGGAAATTATATCAATCTGATGATCAATTAACAGATCATTGACTAACAGAGACTTGGGAATTAGAGACCTAATATTTAATAAACCACATTTAATTTTTAAATTATGAGGAGGAACAGAGGCCAATTCATTCAATTTAGAGGCTTTATGTTTAATTTGAGTTTTACCAATATTTTGCTTTATCACTTTGGGATGCTTATGCATTATATTTTTATTTACTTTGGAGGGAGCAGACAACGATTCTCTGATGGGGAAGACAGGGGCTAAGCTGAGGGGTGGCGGATGAAGAGGAGCTGCAGAGAGGCGTGTAAGACTGCGACTCTGCTTCCTGGTCCCAACTCTGAGTAGTCAGGGTTTTGGAAATTTGGATAAAAAAGATGCCAGATTGTTAGATAAATGAGAAGCACCATCCAAAGTGGGATGAATGCTGTCTCGTCTCATAAGACCAGGTTTTCCCCAAAAACAGCTCCAATTGTCAATGTAGCCCACGTCATTTTTAGGACACCACACAGACAGCCAGCGGTTCAAGGATGACGAGCGGCTAAACATGTCATCACTGGTCAGATTGGGGAGGGGCCCAGAGAATACTACAGTGGCAGACATCATTTTTGGAAAGTCACACACCGATTCTATATTAAGTTTCGTGACATCCGACTGCCGGAGACGGATGTCATTAATGCCGGCGTGAATAACAATTGTGGAATATTTACAGTTACTTTTAGCCAGCATTTTCAGATTTGACTCGATGTCGCCTGCTCTGGCCCCAGGAATGCATTGGACTATGGCCGCTGGAGTCTCTAGGTTCACGTTTCTGACTACAGAGTCGCCAATGATCAGAGTTTTTTCCTCAGCGGGTGTGGCGCTGAGCGGGGAAAAACGATTAGAAGCGTGAACAGGTTGGTGGTGTACCGGGGCTTTGCGACTAGGCTTCCTTCTTACCGTCACCCACCCAGTCTCCTCGCTGCTGAGGAGAGCCGGGGAACCGCTGACAGGGGGGCCTAAGCTAGCTAGCTAGCTCCGCTGCAGCTAAGGGGCGTCCGTCGAGATTAACTGGCGCAGACGGTGTTTCAATGCAGCGGAGCCAGGATTCCAAATCAGACAACTTCGCCTCGAGCGCCTCAAAAAGACAACATTTATTACATTTACCGTTATCACTAAAAGAGGCAGAGGTGTAGCTAAACATCTGACAGAGAGAGCACACCAGAGGAGGAGAGGAAAGAGAGCTAGTAGCCATAGCTAGTGGCTAGCTAGTGGCTGGAGAGCAAATCACAGAGGCAGACAGCAAAACAGGAAGTGACGATACGTTACCACAAGGAAGTGACGATCCCACTAAAAAGCCCTTCATAATCATAATTTACTCATGCATACTTAAATTATAGTGTAATTCCATAACCTGGTTCCAAGGTTGTCATAGCCAGGAGCGGCACTGGGGTTAAGCTCCCAGTGCTCATAAAATGCTCCTTACGGCGTGTGTCTCGAAAAGCCTCTGACAACTAAGTCCAACTCCTAGCCTGCCCGTGTGGTTTAGTCTCTAAGCCCGGCGGAACTGGTTTTACTAATAGGAGAAGGGGCAAGGGCGGATCTCTGGCGCCTTAAAACCAGATGCTTCGGGTAGATGGTGGCTCGTCAACCTGGGAAGGTAGCCCATCTAGGGGAAGGTAAACCCTGATTTTAAACCTCCGCTGCCTTGCGGCACACCCGGTCACGGGAAAGGCTTCGGGAGTCAACCCTGAGGAAAAATCCGGAGTCGGAGCCCCTAAGGCAGTTCTCTGTTGTGCTCAACATCGTTCTGGCAGCTCCTGCGATGGCGCTGGTGCCAAACTATAGAAGCCCTGCTGTTCCTTTGGATTCATCAGTGACGTGGAGAGGGGGGACATGCTGCATGGGTAACATCTTGTCCTCCATATCTTCCTGCCCAGGCTTGAATCCTACCAACGCCCAACGCTGGAAGGTAGAACACCGGTGCGCATCGGCCTGTTCAGCCACAGGCGGTGCTGTTCCAGCAGAGTAGACGTTTAGGATTCTCTTCCATGGTCATCATAGACCGACGGAGGCCGACAAACTTAAATTATATGATCAGAGGTGGGTAAAGAAGCCAGAAACTCTACTCATGTAAAAGCAGTGCTTTGAAATTAAGAATTAAAAGTAGGCAACCAAAAATTTTTAGTTGAGTCATGCTGCATTTCCCCTCTAGTCCGCTTTGGTCCACGTGCGCCTTGGACGAGCCTGGTACGCACGCGGCACTGTTCATGCTCACTTTTTTCATCTACCCAGGCCAAGCGGTTGATGCATGCGCACACCCATCACATCTAGTTTCACTCCCACCCAATTGGCAGCGTCAATGCTGATGTGCCAAGATTTTCACCAACGAAGAAATGCTGCTTGCTTTCTGCTGCTTGACTTACCGGTTTTCACTCCTTTTCCACGAAGATACTGCTGCTGCTCAAGTATTTATGTATGATTCATGTATGCTTATTCTCATCTTCCGCTTCCTCATTGTCTTCTTTGTCTGTTGTCTTGGTATGCTGTGCCAATATCGCCACCTCGTGAATGGGACATTAAGTCTTACACATGCGCTTTTCAACACATTCAGGTCGTGGGCAGGCGGCGCGGTCACAAAATTTGGGCTGCACGCAGTCGTCCGCGGTTGAGCACAGTGGACACTAGCGGAGTGGAGAAAATTACATAAATTTCATCACACGAGGTTTCCGGTTACACATACGTGGACAGCAGAGGTGCAGCAGGAATCCAGCTTTAAGGGTACAAAGAGCGCCCACTTAAAAACTTGAGTAATGACTTCAGTCTTGAAGGTTTGAGGTTTTTCTCCAAAATTTGTAACAATTTTCTTATAGTTCTCTACTTTTCTCTATAAATTTATCTAAATTTGAAACCATTTTCTTCAAATTTGTAATTTCTTCTTGTAAAATTCACTTTTCTTGTACATTTGAGACTTTGTTATAAATATGTGGATTATTTTATGGTGAATTGTTGTCTATTTTTAAAATAAAATTACTTTTTTTTTATAAATAAATCTGCAACAGACGTGGTAATTTTTTTTTTTTTTTTTTTTTACTTTTTCCTTATAACAATTTACATTTTTGACCATAATTTTGCAGTCAAAACAGAAGGATAATTTAACTCTGATTTCAAAGAAAAAAATATTAACAAAATTGTATTTAATGAAATAAATCAACTTAAATGACCAAAGTTGCAGTTATTTCTGTTATAATATTTCTATATATTTATAGTTTTTTTTTAAGTAATCTCCTTACCACCCAGCCAGCAGGAAAAACCTTCCTTGTTTTGAAATCCAAACGTTGGCACCTTTAGTTTGTCTGAAGGCTGTAGTTTATCTGAAGTCACTGACTTTGTGAATTTTGGTCATCTAAACTTGCCAGGTACATAATAATGAATATAAATCAATTAATATTAACTAAGGTGAAGGTAAAAACATCTCCTTTTTACTCTTGTCCGAAATAAGAAAAATAAAAAAACTAATAATTAAAAAGAAGACAAAATGAACCTACTCGAGTTCCTAGCCACACCTGTTAGCTAAGCGCTTTTCCATTTGGAACACTTTGGCCTCATTTGGCCTCATTTCGCACGGTTCGGCCTCCTTTGTCCACGTTTCCTTTTGGCACCCAATGGCCTCACAGTTTTGTTATTTCGGAACTGTTCCCCTTTTATCGGCACCGATAAAAGTAGGTCCGAAGGGTACCGGCACGGTTTCGTCACGCCACTGCTGGCCATTCATTGATCTGGGCATAGCGTCATGAGAGTGGGCGTTACGCTGACTTTTGAGAATCGCTTGCTGGCCGCCATTTGCAATTTTTCATCAGTGAGCCCGCGAACAAGTGATATTATAAACCACAACGATAGAATGGCCTAACAGAAATCAGCAGAAATCTAACACCGCGGTCCAGCAGAGTTTCCTGTGCGTTTCGGCTGATGAGAGAATGCAGAGGGAAGCAGACTGAGCTTGCAGTGGGTGCACAAGCAGACCCACCACAAAATAGATGGAGACGCACCGGGAATTAGACCTAGCCACCCGAACTGAATTGAATGTACAGCCGCGACGCACCCAACTTCAGCAGTTGAAGCCGTGATATTGTGATATACAGGACGGTGAGTGATGTGATATTCATGCTTTATGTTATTTTTTCCAACAGTGGAAAGTTCACTTAAGACAGACGAAAACTTAATCGTGTTTAAACAATGACCTAGCTTAATGCTACGTCCGTCCTAGTATGTTGCTTTTTTTGTGCTGACAATATCTGATGAAATAAGCTAGTTGTAATCCTGGTTAAAAAGTTTATTTTATTTATTTATTTTACATGTTGCACTTTCGTGCTGTGCATGTACTTAATTTGTGTGTATTTCATTGTAGAGTCCAAACAGGATCTGCTCAGAATGGCAACGTTTTGACACCAATGTATTGTGACAGGTAAACAACACATCATATTTATAGTCAAATCTTTTGCTTTTTAAAGCGAGGTAGTCGGAGACGCAAAAGCCGATGGTGTATAGAACACATATATTAGGATGTGAAATGTCGGCATCGAAACTGCTCCCATTTAGCTGTAATTAACCTCTTGCACTCCGTTGTACCATGGGCGGGCAAGTCTCTGCGTCCCAGAGCGCATGAGGGCACTCTCGTGCGCTCTAGGACGCACGATGGAGCTGCAAGCGCGCACTGAAGCTGCATTTCCGTTCTTCCACTGCAGACACAGCCGCGAACAGATTAGTTCATCTGATTGACCTCTCATTCGACTAATAAGAGCCTTGAATTGGGTTTCTGAAACCTTGAAGAAACAATGACTGAAAACCTAGCAAGAAGGACCTGCCTACCAATGCTGTGAATGCAGAGAGCCAATTGAAGCACAGAAGTTCGCGAGCTTTTTTGTATAAGGCTGGGTGAAGAGAGACAGACTGCTGCAGCAGATGAGAAAAAAGACCCGCAGGAAGAACCCCACAGACCCAGCAGCATGGAGACCATCCACAAGTGCAACCTGTGTGACAGCGACTGCCATTCGCGCATCGGCATGTTCGGCCAGGCGGTGCTTTTTTTGTTTTTGTCCCAGCAGAATAGACATTAGGATGGTCTTCTATGGTCATCATAGACTGACTGAGGCCGACGACGAAGGCTGAGTGACACACACGCATTTGCCAGTCTATTTTTAATTTGTTTTGAAAAATCGTTCGCCAAAAACCGCAATCATGGAAGCGCAAAACCGCAATAATGGAATTACAGTGGGGCAAAAAAGTATTTAGTCAGCCACCAATTGTGCAAGTTCTCCCACTTAAAAGATGATAGAGGTCTCCAATTTTCATCATAGGTATATCTCAACTACGAGAGACAAAATGAGAAAAAAAAAATCCAGAAAATCACATTGAAGGATTTTTAATGAATTAATTGGTAAATTCCTCAGTAAAATAAGTATTTGGTCACCTACAAACAAGCAAGATTTCTGGCTCTCACAGACCTGTACCTTCTTCTTTAAGAGGCTCCTCTGTCCTCCACTCGTTACCTGTATTAATGGCACCTGTTTGAACTCGTTATCAGTATAAAAGACACCTGTCCACAACCTCAAACAGTCAGACTCCAAACTCCACTATGGCCAAGACCAAAGAGCTGTCAAAGGACACCAGAAACAAAACTGTAGACCTGCACCAGGCTGGGAAGACTGAATCCGCAGTAGGTAAGCAGCTTTGTGTGAAGAAATCAACTGTGGGAGCAATTATTAGAAAATGGAAGACATACAAGACCACCGATAATCTCCCTCAATCTGCGACTCCACGCAAGATCTCACCCCGTGGGGTCAAAATTATCACGAGAACGGTGAGCAAAAATCCCAGAACCACATGGGGGGACCTAGTGAATGACCTGCAGAGAGCTGGGACCAAAGTAACAAAGGCTACATCAGAAACACACTACGCCGCCAGGGACTCAAATCCTGCAGTGCCAGACGTGTCCCCCTGCTTAAGCCAGTACATGTCCAGGCCTGTCTGAAGTTTGCTAGAGAGCATTTGGATGATCCAGAAGAGGATTGGGAGAATGTCATATGGTCAGATGAAACCAAAATAGAACTTTTTGGTAAAAACTCAACTTGTCGTGTTTGGAGGAGAAAGAACACCATACCTACTGTGAAGCATGGGGGTGGAAATATCATACTTTGGGGCTGTTTTTCTGCAAAGGGACCAGGACGACTGATCCGTGTAAAGGAAAGAATGAATGGGGCCATTTATCGTGAGATTTTGAGTGAAAACCTCCTTCCACCAGCAAGGGCATTGAAGATGAAACGTGGCTGGGTCTTTCAGCATGACAATGATCCCAAACACACCGCCCGGGCAACGAAGGAGTGGCTTTGTAAGAAGCATTTCAAGGTCCTGGAGTGGCCTAGCCAGTCTCCAGATCTCAACCCCATAGAAAATCTTTGGAAGGAGTTGAACGTCTGTGTGGCCCAGCGACAGCCCCAAAACATCACTGCTCTAGAGGAGATCTGCATGGAGGAATGGGCCAAAATACTAGCTACAGTGTGTGAAACCCTTGTGAAAACTTACAGAAAACCTTTGACCTCTGTCATTGCCAACAAAGGGTATATAACAAAGTATTGAGATGAACTTTTGTTACTGACCAAATACTTATTTTACCGAGGAATTTACCCATTAATTCATTAAAAATCCTTCAATGTGATTTTCTGGATTTTTTTTTCTTATTTTGTCTCTCATAGTTGAGGTATACCTATGATGAAAATTGGATACCTCTCTCATCTTTTAAGTGGGAGAACTTGCACAATTGGTGGCTGACTAAATACTTTTTTACCCCACTGTATGTTTTGATTGGGTCGCGAGACCAGCGTCGCGTTCGTCTGACAATGAGGAAGAAGTTCGCCAGCTCCGCTTCTGCTGTGAAGAGGTAAGGTGTTCTAAGCTAAATTATTCTTTATCCCTGAAAATTGTAATCAAAATGACTTTTGACCGATCGGTAAATTACAACTGTGCGGCGCACAAAGTCCAAATTGCGTGCGCCGCGGTACACGGTTTGTTCGCCGCGTCCAGACCGTGAACGCCCCCCTCCCCCGCTATTCTTCTGCAGCGAGGGGGGGAAAGCCGTGGTGACTGCGCCGCGGTTGCCACATCGCCACATGAGTCTAATCCGTCATGTAGCGATGGCCGATGTCCGTCCTCTGTAGCGGGGGGGGGGGACCCCCACCACACACACACACACACACACACACACACACACACACACACACAGACCTGAGTGTCACCTTTCATTAGAGCCCAAAATGAAGCTTCTACATTGAATCATTCAAAAGTTACAGACGTTTTTCCAAACTGTGCCATTTGGCACAATTCGGCACAGTTCAAAAATGCCTGGGAACCACTTGAGGAAAAAGCTACGTAATATATTCATTTTTTGTGGTATTGTTACAAAATTTGGACCTCAGCTGGATAACACTTGGTTCTACATTTCTGATGCATTTTCCAACCCGGATCTGAAGCTGTGTGTTATTTGCAAGCATTTGTATCCAAAAAACACCCAGGCCAAATTTATTTTCTTCATGTTCAGTATGTTTCGATGACTGTAACTCAGTGGCCGGAGCACTTAGAGAGATTATGACTGTTTTGCCAAAAAATTCAAAGTGCTTTCTTTTAAATGAGACCAATTCCATGAAGATGCTGCAAAGGGTTGAAGAACAGCTTTTGATTTACTTTGGGCACGTTATTTTTTGGCGTTTTTAGGGAAATTGACCAGAGTGCAAGGGGTTAATATTTAAAAATGATATTTTCGGGAGGAAAGAATTCAATTTAAACAGCCAAGGACCAAAAAACGTACATTTGCTCATGGAACAGGTCATTCATGCTCGCAGACAATCGCGCTATATGTGTCTGTATGATTTTCTTTCCATGCACGCAAAAAAAGCATTTTTTTTCCCAGATCCAACTACCTCGCTTTAAGTTAAAGTTTAGGTAAAGTGCCAAATTTAAAGTAGCACAATTTCCACTTAATATGAAAGGGACTGAATTGAGATTTATTTGTGTGAATATTAATTACAGAGTAATTGAAAATGAATGGCACATCCAATAATAGCTACCATAAAATAAACCGCTTGTTTGTTTATTTTTATTAGATCACTTCTGTGATCCTTTATGAGTTATGGTCATAAAAGTGTATCTTGCACCTTGGGGAATGGGAATTGTTCAGTCACCATTAGAATTTAGTTTATATGTGTATAGTATTTCATCTTTAAACTCATTCAGTAATAGAACACATTACAAATATTTGAGACCGATTGTAGTGCTTCCTTTTATATTTTAGCAATACAAGCACAAAACACCACCCACACTTGAAACCAGGGCGACCCAGTGGTGGCTAAATTTTATTGATCACATTATTTCACACAATCACAACAACTCAGTATTTAAACTCAGTATAAATGGTGTAGAGATTGAAAGGGTATCCAGAATTAAAATCCTTGGTGTAATAATTGATAATAAACTGTGTTGGAAGTCACATATTAATTATATTAAAGGTAAAACATGCAAATCAGTCACAATACTGCGCAGAGTGAAATATTTGCTGAATCAACCCACACTATAGACTTTGTATCATTCATTAATGCTCCTATACATGACATCCATCCATCCATCTTCTACCACTTTTCCAGAGGTCCGGGTCGCAGAGGCAGCAGTTCAAGCAGAGAAGCCCAGACTTCCCTCTCCTCAGCCACCTGCTCCAGATCTTCAGAGAGGAGACCAAGGTGTTCCCAGACCAACTGGGAGACGTTGTCTCTCCAGTGAGTTCTGGGTCTGCCCTGGGGTCTGAGAACTACTACCAAGCAACACTGTGTTTCAGTGCAAGGAGTCAGACTGTGGAACGCTTTTGGACCTGAATTAAAATCATGTACAAAGCTTGGACAATTTAAACAAAAACTAAAGGAATAAATACTCCAAACATACACACGTGGACAAAATTGTTGGTACCCCTCTGTTAATGAAAGAAAAACCCACAATGGTCACAGCACAGTGACTACTTGTCACCCTTTAAAAAGGCCGATTGATTACAAGTTTGTAGACACCTGTGATGTTAATTAATTAATAATTAGAGGACACATCTTGGTTGAACATGTCCCTATAGTCATGTTCATGTCCCTATGGTCTATTTTCAATCTTTTCTACGAGTACCATTATTTTTGTCTAGGTCTGTTTCATTAGTTTGTTTTTTTTAAAATAACTCTGTTGAACCACAATTCAAAAGCATTGTCTGATTTTCATTGGTTACTTTTCAGAGAATTTTTATTTATTACCACTTTTGTCAGATTCAAGTTATTTCTGTGACCATTGTGGGTTTTTCTTTCATTAACAGAGGGGTACCAACAATTTTGTCCACAGCTGTATATACAAAACAACATGTAAAATCACACAAGGATTATCATATCCAGACTGTGTTGTGCTGTTGCTTAGTTTTTGTCACATTTTGTCTTGGCTTTGTTCTGATTTGTAATCACTCTTATTTTATTTTATTTTTGAATTCTTAGCTGGAACATGGGTGGGCAATATAAGCTGCGGCTTCAGCCATCACCCATTTCGGATAAGTTATGTTGAATTGTATAATCCGAGGAGTTCCTGATTAATTTGACCTTACTGGATTTTTTCCCCCTTTGTTCTATTATTCTGTTCCTTTCTTTTAATCTAATCTATCCGAAATAAAGATTCATTCATTTTTCAAATATGTTTTAAACTTTCTTTAATTATCCACCACCCATTTCTGTCTTTCATCTAGGCAAGGGGAAAACGATCCACCCAAACCGGACCTTGCCTCACTATTTAGAGGTGCAGGCTGAAGATCTGCTGAACCAGGACCAGTACGAGGGGCCGATCCAGTTGCTTCTCAGTGAGGCAGCGTGGCTGGCGTGTGTTACCCATTCCAGTTTTTTTTTTTTTTTTTTTTTTTACAGTTTAAATTTTGCACATTCTAAATAATCTGTAATTTGCTGCTGATTGGAATAAACAATTTAGTGATTTATGTGTTTGCATCATGATTTTCTATTTTGTCTGTTCGGACACCGGTGGGAAAAGAGTCAACAGTACGAACCATTTAGCAGTGACTTTGAAAATAATGGCTCATTTTTAAGAAAAGTAACCAAAACAATCATTTGCTGAAGACTGTAAAACAAAATAGACACATCTGCAAAAGTACAAAGGTTTATTGTCAAAATTCCAAGGGCAATACTACATGAAAACATGTATAGTTCACTGTTGATGCAGAGAATATATATTTATACAGTATCTACATGTAGTCAGCAATACTCAATACGATATATTTCCAGTTAATCCACGTATTTCTCCATGTAGCCTTGTGACTGCTTTATTTTAATTACTTCTAATCCTAGGACTGCTGTGTGTTTGTTTTCACCAAGACATGACTCCACGGCAACATTCCTGACGAGGCCATTCAACTGGAAGATATGGTGATGTTCCGTGCCGACAGGGAAACGGCGAGCTCCGGTAAGAGCCGGGGGGGTGGGCTATGCATCTATGTTAACAAGAACTGGTGCGTTAATGCCACGTTAGTGTCTAAACACTGCTCTCCGTTGGCGGAGTTCCTTATTGTAAATTGTCGGCCTTATTATCTGCCTAGAGAATTCAGCAACGTGTTTGTAGTCGGTGTTTACATAGCGCCGAGCGCTAACGCTAAAGCTAATGCTAAGAAAGCACTCGGGGAACTGCACAATGCAATCAGTGAAATCCAAACTTCACACCCGGACAGTTTTGTGGTGGTTGCGGGGGATTTTAACCACACCAGCCTAAAGACTGTGCTCCCCAAGTTTAAACAATGTGTAGACTTTAAGACCAGAGGAGAGAATATGTTGGACTTAGTGTACTGTACACAAACACAGATGCATATAAAGCGATACCCCGCCCCCATCTCGGCCGTTCTGATCACATATCCGTGATGCTGGTGCCTGCCTACAAACCTTTATTGAAGCGCAGCAGGCCAGCAGTGAAACAAATCAGGATTTTGCCAGAGAGTGCAACCCCTGCACTGAAAGACTTCTTCAAAATAGCTGCCTCCCAGGAAGATAGGACAGATGTGGAGGAGTATGCTGATACAGTCACCAGCTACATCGCGAAGTGCACAGAGGATTTCACTACAGTGAAGACCATCACTATGTGGGGTAATCATAAGCCCTGGATGACTGCAGAGGTGTGCTCGCTGCTCACAGCCAGAGATGCAGCCTTCAGAGCGAAGGACAGGATTGCCCTCCGCTCAGCCAGGTCTGCGCTTTCTAAGGGAATTAAGGCGGCAAAGCGCGCCTATGCGGAGAAAATCCAGGGACACCTCTGTGACACCAGGAACAACAAGCAGATGTGGCAGGGAGTTCGGACACTGACGGGCTTTATGCCTAGGCAGGGGGTCGATGATGACGACGCTTCGCTTCCAGACAGGCTTAACGACTTCTTTGCACGTTTTGAAGCATCAAACTCGACAATCAGAGGGAGGGCTGGCCCTCCCCCACCATCAGTCGGACCAGCTTTTACCATCAACACAGCGGACACACGGAGGACCCTAACCAGAGTCAACCCACGCAAAGCTGCAGGTCCAGACAACATTCCGGGACGTGTGCTCCGAGACTGTGCGAGCGAGTTGGCGGATGTCCTGACTGACATTTATAACATCTCCCTGAGTCAGGCCATCGTTCCCAGATGCTTCAAGACCTCTATCATTGTACCGGTGGCAAAAAAACCAGTGGTGTCCTGTTTGAATGACGATCGTCCTGTTGCACTGACACCAATTGTGATGAAGTGTTTTGAGCGGCTTGTCAAACCACACATTACAGCCTGCCTCCCTGCATCACACGACCCGCTCCAGTTTGCATATCGTTCAAACCGCTCCACGGAGGATGCTATAGTCACCACCCTACACTCTGTCATCACCCACCTGGACCAGAAAGACACCTACGCCAGACTCCTGTACATTGATTTCAGTTCAGTATTCAACACCATTATTCCCCAGAGGCTGATGGAGAAATAACTCCTTCTCGGTCTGAACACCGCCACATGTCTCTGGATCCTGGATTTTCTGACTGAGAGACCTCAGTCTGTCCGGGTTGGAAACAACATCTCCAAGTCTGTCACGCTGAGTACCGGATCCCCTCAAGGCTGTGTACTCAGTCCACTGTTGTTTACACTTCTAACACATGACTGTGTATCCAGACACGAGGGGAACCAGATTATTAAGTTTGCAGATGACACCACGATGGTGGGACTTATCCAGAGGGATGAGGAATCAATGTACAGGGAAGAAGTGAGAGACCTGGAGGGCTGGTGCAGGGAGAACAATCTGGTGCTCAACGTGGACAAAACGAAGGAGATGATTATCGACTTCCGGCGGTCGCAGCCTGAGCACGCCCCACTCAGCATCGGCGGTCGTTTAGTGGAGAGAGTAGAGAACATCAAGTTCCTCGGAGTGCAGATCTCGCAGGACCTGACCTGGAGCAAGAATTCCTTGGAGATCAGGAAGTGGGCTCAGCAGAGACTGCACTTCTTGAGGAAACTCAAACAGGCCTCTCTCCCCATCTGCATCCTCAGGACCTTCTACAGAGGTGTGGTGGAGAGTGTTCTGACGTACTGCATTGCTACATGGTACTCCAGCTGCAGTATATCAGACAAAAAAGCCCTGCAGAGGATAGTCAAGGGGGCGGAGAGGGTAATTGGAGTCTCCCTCCCCTCTGCCCAAGAACTTTTTCAGAACCGTTGTAGGAGCAGGGCACTAAACATTGTCAAGGACCGTTCTCACCCTCTGCATAAACACTTTGAACTTCTTCCATCTGGTAAACGATTCCGGAGCATCAGAGGCAGAACCACCAGACTGATCAACAGCTTCCTTCCACAAGCTGTCAGGATGCTGAACAGTTGACCCGGAATCTCTCATACACACTACTGCACCTACGGTCATTTTGTATATTATAGTTAGTTATTCTTCTTTTTCCCCAAGTATGTCTCAGGGATGTGTGAATGGATGGGGGGGTGGGGGGGTGGGGGGGGGAGCTATGTGGGAATGTGTCTTAAATCATGCTGCTTCTTATATGGATGCTGAGAGAAACGCAATTTCATCTTGCCTGCACTACAGTTGCATGTACAGCAATATGACAAAGTTTGATTTGATTTGATTTAGATCCATTTGTTTTGGCTTAAAATGCATCATAATTGCTAAATATTTCTTATGCCTAACTCAGTAGTGTTTACCTGTTGAAATATATATTTAACAGCTCATATGCTACTATATGGCACCTGATCCATGTTTTGCCACGACACCACTGGCTGGAGTAGGTAAATTCCATGACGTCTCAACAGTCTCTCCATGATTTTGACACAGATCAGAGCAATTTATTTCACAGGAAGCTAAACATTCTACAAACATTATAGCCACTTCGCGTTCGTGAACTTGGGGTCACATCACTGTGATGAACATTAACGCCGATCGTTTGAAGTGATATTTTTGCCACAAGAGAGCCATCTGAAACACACACACAGAATACATATTTTAGGACCTAATATCGATAACTTGCCGACATTACAATGTTGTACAGCGGACTTAAAAGCAAAGTAGCATTAGCAATCATTATCTTACCGTCATACGTAATGTAGTTCGCATCCTTATGGCTTCTAAATGCTCCAGTACCTTTCCAGAGTGTGTCGTATTGCGGGATTGCCTTCTGTTCTCCGTTTTTGCCTTTATTCTGGCAAAAACAGCCAGAGAGCACAGACGCCTCGAATCCTGCCAACTTGTGTTTTGCGTAACATTACGCTTGATTTACGCCAGTTACGCTTGTTTTACGTAGCGGGAGGGAGAGGGTTGCGCCGCCTCCCTTTTAACTATTTCCCACCCACTTCAAATGACACCTAGTGCAGAAGAAAAATATGCGAGCCGAACTGTACCGTGCGAAACGAGGCCAAACTGGGCCAAGTGGAAAAGTGCCTTAAGCGACTCTTCCATTGTTGCTCCCGTTACCAGCAGGTTAAAGCCATGATAAATGCCTCCACTGCTTACATACCTCTTCTGTTTTTTTTCTGCATTCAAAGTATTTCAATAAGCTCATGTTTCTCTTGGACAGTGACACTAGTGAGACATTCTGCCTGCCGACTGGAGCAGTCACGTGGGCGGGGCGCTTCTGAACTCCACGCGGATGACGGTCACATGCGTTGTTCGTGTGCATGCTTGTGGACTGTCATTCCTACTTGGACAATATGAAAAATGAATAAAAATCATGAACATTAACACTTGAAAGAAATGCTAATAAAATGATAATAAAATAGAACAATGAGCAAAGTAAATAAAAATAATAAAACAATTTATTTTTCAATTATAATAAAAATGATTAAGACTTAAAATGAATGCCAAATTAATGCAATTTCTTAATTTGGTGAAGATTCTCAACTGGATTCAAGTATTTTTACTTCTGAAATGTTTCACTATTCATCCAAATTCTACAGAAATACCAAGCAGCATATACATGTGTAATTTTTTCACAATGCAATGTTTTGTTTTTTTAATTTTATTATTCATTTATTTTATTTTAACACTATTATTTTACAAACTCACAAACTTTTTTCATCAAGATGGAGGCACGTGTGAACGCAGCAGCTGGACACTCTGGACTACTGCGTTCGTTTTTGTGTCTTTTCTGCATTTTTCTTTGCTCCTTCTGTGATGGACTAATTACCTACAATTGCCAGAAACTTACCTCCAACATCTCCCGTGCTCATTCCAGTAATTTCCACCACATCCCTGAGAAGATTGCTGGACCTTCGAGCACGCCATGGTTCGTTATGGCCTACAAACGACGTAGACGACGGGAGAGGAAGCAGAAACGAGGCTGCAGGGCTAGCCTTCGTGCTCAGCTGCGCGAACTTCGCTCCAAACCACCATCACCTTCAATTTTCCTCACCAATGCCAGATCCGTCGTCAAAAAAAATGGACAAGCTGCGCACAGAGATCGCCCATAATAGCTACGTCCGGGCCTGTTGTATTCTGATTGTGACCGAGTCATGGCTGAATGAACGCATCCCGGCTATCACTCTGGAATTACCTGGCTGAATGACATACCGTTCAGACCGCAACGCTGATTCTGGTTGGGGGGGGGGGGGGGGTCTGTGCTTACGTGTGTCACACTTGACGTAATAACAGCAGAATAATTCATTCATTTTATCTCCCCAGTGAGCTAACGGCAGTAATTTTAACAGCTGTTTTTATTATGTCCATAACTCACACACTTAAGAATCAGGCTGGAGGTGCAGTAGAACGTAACTTTTGTAGTGGAAATTTACTCTCTATGCATTAATCTACTGTTCATGGATTAATCTGTTGAGTAACCGGGGATCATATGCTTTATAAGTGTGTCCCAATATATGAATTGTGTGTGTGTGCTTCAACATATGAATTGTTCTTGTATCCATGTATGAACTGTTTTTATACACTGCCCATTGTAACCATATTGGCGGGGGGGGGCGGGGAACTGCATCGTGTCTGGAGTTCTATCCTCCTCTTCTGTGCTTGTGTCTTATCAAACATTCCAAAGACTTCACTGAAGTCATAAAAAGGCTGTGCTTTTCTCTCTGGAGGAGAGAGCTGACTTTTTTTTTTTCCCCTGCTCTCACTCCTCTCATTGCTGACAGCAATAAAAGGCTATTTAACCTGCAGATCCGTCTGATTATTTATTCCAGGACCTTAAAGGTGTTTAGATAAAATTCGGTTACATCACTGGTGTCAGAAGTGCGATTATTGATCACCGATTTCCAGCAGCTGACGTGGATTGATCACCCCGAACGGAGTTCAGCTCTTTCCGCCTTCCAGGCAATGTGAGCGCGTCGCATGATGGGGTCGTGACACATGATCCCGAATAACCGTCTCAAACCTCCAGATTATAGTAAGTAGATCTTAAATTTTATGTTTTAGATTAGATTAGATTATTACCTCCGCCAGGCCGAAAAGGCCAGGAGGAGGTTATGTTTTTGCCGGGGTTTGTCTGTGTGTTTGTCTGTTTGTCTGTCTGTTTGTCTGTTGGTTAGCAAGATAACTCAAAAAGTCTTGGACGGATTTCCATGAAACTTTCAGGCGTTGTTGGAAATGGTACAAGGAAGAACTGATTAAATTTTGGGGGTGATCCGGTTCACCGTCTGGATACAGGAATTTTTTAAAGCATTTTTCATTCAACACTGTGACATAGGGCCATTTTCAACATGTGCGCAGGCGCAATGGAGGGCGCTGGTCGTCGTGTCTGCAACACAAACTCTGCGTTCTTCAACATTTTAGGCATAAAAGCACGCGGAAAACACTGCTGGCCTGGGCCCGCCAGCGTGCCTGTGTTTGCGCGCAACTGCAAAACCTCACACGGGCAGCTGTCCGCCGACGGATTCTTTGGCAGAAATTCCCCGGCCAGCCATAGGAGCTGCGCATTTGGCAGAAATTCACCGGCCAGCCATAGGCGCTCCGCAAAAACGAGCTCTCTGCCGGCGAAGCTTCTAAATTCTCGTTTGCCGCGGAGCGCAACCCCCCAAAAAAATAATATAATATAAAACCCACGGCAACCTGTCTACCCAATTTGCATCCGTCAGTGGAGGAGATGGACACAACAGCAACGCTTCAGTTTATTACCTCCGCCAAGGAGGCAATGCTTTTACTACTGAACCACTAATCCTATCACTATCAGATTGATTGTCATTGATTAATTGTCTATGTTTATTGCACTGTCCCTGTCAAATAAACAAATAATCATTGTGAATCCAATTGCTAGTCATATGTTTACATGCTCAAGGAATCTGAAAACGTACACACAAACACTGTATGGGGGGAATTGTGGCGCTTGGCGGAGGTGTGCGCTCTCCGAGTGCTTTTCTACTTTGTTTATTTGACAGGGACAGTGCAATAAACATAGACAATTAATCAAATGACAATCAATCTGATGTGTTGCACAAAGAGTGTATAGCTATTAGCTAATTTGCAACTCTTGTCCCTGGATGGGCTTTAGAAAGGAGAAACAAGTAAAAAGAAAAAAGGATAAGGAAAAGAAAAAATGAAAACAGAATAAACAATAACCACATACATCAATGCAAAAAAGATTATAAATACAAAATATAAAAACCTGATTCACATTTGCCTATTTCAGGCCTCCCTCCCTTCGTCACTCACTATAAACAAACACATTCCTTCCTTCCCTTCATTCAATCATTTCATACATGGGTACATTCTTGTTTATTTTTCAGCCAGTTTTTAACCTTTGTAGTGAATGTTTTAAAGTCCGTTATTATTTTAATTTCATTTGGCATTGTGTTCCAGATATGACTGCCCTTTATAGAGAAAGCTGTTTGTCCAAATGTGGTTCTGCGGTGGAATATTTTACAGTTATTGTTAACAGAACTCCTGGTGGCTCTGCTGCTGTCCTGTCTTTGGATGAAGCCAGCAAGTGGCTCAGGTGCTGATTTATGGAAACATTTGAAAATTAACTTCAGAAAACAGAGGTCAATGAAACTCTCAAAACTCAATAGATTGTATTTTTTTTAAAATATAACAGTGATGCCACCTAATGGGCTTTTTGTCCAAGATTTTTAGAGTTTGATTATATAATGAACCTATATGTTTTATTGTGGAAGGGGCTGCTTGAGCCCAGACTGTCAAACAGTATGATATATGAGAAAAAACCATAGAATGCATATACAGTAAAGCTGCTTGGTATGGTATGTAATATCTAATTAATTTAAAGCGGTTCAGATTTTTTTTTTTTACTGTTTTAGAAATTTTCTTTATATGAAGATTAAATTTGAATTGAGGATCTAGTACAATGCCAAGGTATTTGAATTCTGTAACTAAACCGATGTCTTGATCATGTATATTAACTTTAAAACGTTGCAGGTTACATTTTTTGATTGAAAAGCACATTGAAACTGTTTTCTGAAGGTTCAGCAATAGATGGTTCTGGATGAGCCACTCTTGGACATCAACCATACTTGTGGACAGTACATCTGCAGCCTGTGCTGGAGTCTTGGCAGCTGTGTAAATAACTGCATCATCTGCATAAAGTTGACATGATGCAGCTGAGCAGTGTAGCGGCAAGTCATTAATAAAAATGCTGAAAAGTAAAGGACCAAGAATGGACCCTTGTGGGATACCCATACGGTTGTTTTAAAATGAGGATTTATCCTGGTGAACTTTTACACACTGTTCTCTATTCTGGAGATAAGATGCAAATCATTCTAATGTATCTGGAGAGAAGTTAAAAGATACCATTTTGGATAAAAGCAAACTGTGGTTTACAGTATCGAAAGCCTTTTTGAGATCTAGAAAAACAGCCTCTACCACATTACCCCTGTCCAAGGACTGTTTGACATTTTCAATAAGGCAACAATTTGCTGTTTCTGTTGAGTATCCTGGTCTAAAACCAAATTGATGTGGATGAAGAAGTTGACTGTCTTGTAAATAGTCTATCAGCTGTGTAGCTACAACTTTTTCAAGAACCTTAGACAGGACTGGTAAAATAGAGATTGGGCGGTAATTGCATATATCGTCTTTACTGCCTGATTTATAAACTGGTATGACGACAGCTTTTTTTCCAACCAGATGGAAATGTACTAGACCTAATGGAGAGATTAATGAGATGAGTCAGTGGTTTGATTAATATTTTGCTGTGCGTTTTGAGAAAGGAAGTGCTCATAATGTAGATATCATTAGTTTTTGAGTTTGACAGTGTTTTAACAATACCAGCAATTAACTCCTCATTTACCTCATCAATGTGAAAAGAATCTGTTGAAAGTATTGATTTTGTGTTGTTGAGCACATTTGGCAGCACAAAGTTTTTTGTTAAGTCTTCCACAGAGTCCACGAAATATGAATTAAATTCATTTGCCAATGTAGCCTTGTCACTGATGGTCTTGCCATTGATTCTGAGTTCCTTTACCCCCTTCTGAACATGTGTTTTATTAGTTAAGTTATTTAAATGCCTCCATAGGGAACTGTTGTCACCCTTTGCAGTTATTATTATTATTATTATTATTAGTCTTTATAAGATTATTGATAGAATATCGTGTAATTCACCAACATAGGCAGATATCTGTGAAAAGTTTGGAGTCCGGTGGGATGATCTCATGGAAGGAACTGAACTGAAGACAGTGTACAGTAACTGTCAGACAGTTTTGGGGACATAGTCTTGAATTGCACAGTGAGATGCGTTGGGGAACACCTGGGGATGCCTGGGGTGACCAGCAGTCAAGATAAGGATGCACTAGTAGGTACTTAAGATGTTTTGTAGTGACTGGTGGTCGTATTGGTTGAAGTGGGGTCTTGCAAGGCCAAGCCCAGGCAGGAGCCGTCCGGCGTGGCGGGACCAAAAGTGAAATACATGACTGATAACTATGGTCCTGAGAGTGTTGAGTTTTTGAAAAAATGAATCTGCAGGGCTGAATTTCCTCTTGGGGGGGGGGCATTCTCTGTTGAGGTTATTACCACCTTGAGGGATAAAATAAATGGTGAAATTAAGAAGGTACAAACAAGGAAGAAGAAGAGTAAGAAAGACCGAGAAAAGCTGACGCAGTTACAGTTAGAAAAGAGCGCGGTCGAGATGTGGCTGGCGGAGGCAAAAACACGTAGGGTTAAGCAAGAACAGAAGGGAGAATGAACGGAGGAAGAAAGACAGAAAATACACACACACCGCACAAAAACAATTATTACACTCTGCTGGGGACCCTGTACCCCCACCCTACGAACGTGATGACCCATTCCACCCCAACCCCACCCTATTAACCCTTTCACTGCCACATTGTATCCAGCCCTGTCTGGCCCATTTATGCTGAATAAGGACAATGACTCATGCCCTTTCCCACCACCTATTGATGAGGACATGCCACCTCTTGAAGGGGCAACAGGCGGGAAAGAAAGGAAGCAACGTCTTACAGAGGCATACGCCCTGTAAGGCTCAATTCATGATGACCGACCAAAGACGTCACACCAACACCCATCTGCACCTTTAAAACAAGAAAATGACCAAGAGCCACCCCAAACCTTGCCAATGGTGGAGGTCATGGGACCAGCGGGGCCACAAGTTGTCTTTCAGCCTTGGGCACCAGAAGACATACCCAAGTTCACTGCCCCTCTACCACAGCTAGAGAACGATCCCATGTATTTCTGTGAGCAGCTGCTGGCGTTTTGGTAAACTTATCACCCTAACCCTACCTTCTTCGAATTAAGGAGGGCGATGGCACAGAAATGCACTCCCACCAACATGGCCAAGCTAATGCCAGTATTTACAGAGGGTGTCAGGCCCGACAACAGAGACTGGGGAACAGCACAAGAAGAACATAAAGAATACAAACGGGCTTTAGACAAACTGGTCACAGCGATCCATGAACAGTGCAGGAAAACTTCAAACCTCACTAAGGTGGCCGAGTGCGAACAGAGAGATGACGAGACACCAGGGGATTATTTTCACAGGCTAAGGAAGGTATTTAACGGAGCTGCGGGAATTCCCCCACCAGAGAATGAGGATTACATTGAGGACAAGGGTGCATACGGCACACATCTCAATATGTGGTTTATGGCAGGGCTGCTGCCCAGTTTAGCAGCAGACATCAAGCAGACCTGCATTGGGTAGGAAAAGGTGAGCTGCGCAGAAGTGCTTCGTCATGCTGAACATCCTCATTGCAAACATGAGTCCATCTCCAAAAGGAAGACCAAGGCTAAAGAGGACAATCTGGAAAAGGCACTACTTACCATGGCGCAGTGGGTACCTGCTCCACCTCAACAACCCGCCACTACCTTTGGCCCCAACCAGTGCCGTAACTGTGGCTAAGATGGACACTGGATGCGACAGTGCCCACAACTGTCAACCTGCAGCTACTGCAAGCAAGCTGGACACTGGATCACAGCCTGCCCCATGAGACCAAGGTCTAGTCCACGAGGATGTGGAAGAGGAAGAGGCAACTTTCAGCGGAGCAACCGTGGATCATGGCCCCGACAAAACCCTGGCCAGCCATCTCAACCTCTCCCCCCGCCATAACCACCATCACAATTCCAGCCCCAACAGCAGCAGCAATGACGCCAGGCAGATAAGACTGGAACATGTGCGCTCCTTCTACCTTCACCCCCCAGCAGACGCCACATATGTGCTTGCCAATAAAAATCACACTACAGCCATACACACACCCCATACTGAAAACATGCCGGCCATGACATTTGCATCATATTCTACTTCTCACTTCAGAGATTTACCAATCCTTATGTTAAAGTTTCAGGGAAGATGATAGATTTTATGGTAGACTCTGGCGCCACAAATTCAGCATTGTCCTCAGCCTCTGGATTAAAACCTCCCCTTACCTCTCACTCCCTTACATCACAAGTGGAGGTTTCACACATGAGTTTTTCACTGAATCACTGTCATGCACAGTGGATGGGAAAACATTCACTCAACTTCCTATTTTCACCTCAGTGCCCTTTCAGCTTGTTAGGCAGAGACCTGATGTGCAGTTTGTCACTCTCACTCTCCTGCACACCACAGGGAACCAAAATTGACACTCCCAACTCAATCTTTGCCAAAATTCCATCTCTGCTGTACATTTATGAGTGGGCACTGACAGATGAAGGACAAAGCTTCCATTTGGTTGAAATGGGAAAGAAACTCTCACCACAGTGTCCATACCACCACACAGGACACATTGCACATCACATCTCTCACAGGGCCCTGACACAGAATATGAAAATCAATGGTTACAAGTCAAATCTACCCCATTGCAAACCACACACGTTGTGTGGGCAGCAGATTTCAGTTTCCTACTGATCACACTCACACCTTGCCTGTCTACTGTGTTCTCAGTTCCACACAGCCACCCACATGTTTCACTCACAAAAGCTCCCTCCTCAGCGTGGAGCGATATGGGTGCATGGGCCCTTGCTGGTCATCGCGCTGATGACTGGGTTTCATCTGCAACACTACACAATATCGGCCTCAGTACGGTTTCATTTTCCCCCTCTCTGCAGATGCATCGTGCAGAGTACGCGGTTTCACTTCCCTGTGAGCATTTCATCCAAACTTTGAAAGATAACAGGCGATACAGACGGATGAAACCTGTTATCATGCCCTCTGTACAGAGTCAGGAAGACCACATACTCTCACGTGTTCCACCATCTCTGTGGGCTGCGCACAAATAGGACGTGGGGCTTATAAAAAACTGCCCTCCGGTGGTTATTACCCCAAAGTCTGATTTCAGACCCAAATGCATGCAGTACCCACTCAGGTCTGAGGCACGTGATGGCATCAATCCTGTCTTTGAATCACTTTTAAAAGAAGAGATTATTGTTCCCACACCAAACTCTCTAGTCTGTACACCAATTTTTCCTGTAAAAAAGATCAGAGATGAGGGCCAACCTGCTGAATGGCGTTTTGTTCAAGACCTCCAGGCTGTCAATGCTGCTATTGTTCAGCGTACCCCTGTCGTCCCCAACCCACACCATTTTGACTCAAATTCTTCCAAATTCAACCTACTTTACAGTGGTGGATTTGTCAAACGCGCTTTTCAGCGTCCCCATCCACAAAGATTCACAGTTTTGGTTCACATTCCAATTCAATGGGGCTCTTTACACGTTCACCAGATTGGCCCAGGGCTACTGTCAAAGTCCAACCATCTATAACGTGGCTCTCAAGAGCTCTGAGCTCTCTTCAACTGTCAGAAGGCTCTGTCTTGATTCAGTATGTCGACGACCGATTGTCGTGCACGCCAAATGAAGCACAATGCCAAGCAGATTCTTTGAAGCTTTTGTGTCACTTTGCTGCAGAAGGCCACAAGGCTTCAAAGCCAAAATTGCAATTTTGCAAAACAATGGTCACATTTTTGGGCCACCAAATCTCTAATCAGGGCAAATATCTCTCTCCAAAGCGTGCACAAGCAGTCTGTCATATGGACAAGCCTAAAACTAAGAAAGAACTTCTCTCCTTTCTTGGCATAGCATCCTATTTCCGCTCTTTCATTCCTGATTTTTCATGCATTGAGAGACCAATGCGTGACATCATTCCATCAAAGGGTCCGTCACACTTCCCTCTCTAGTGGACACCTGCTGCTAATGACTCCTTTCAAAATATGAAGAAAGCTCTTTTGGCTCCTCCAACACTTTCACTTCCTGATCCACCTAAAACTTTTGTTCAGTATGTTGATGAGAAGTCCGGATGCATGACCTCCGCTCTCCTGCAGCCCCATGGTGACAGACTTCTCCCAGTTGCATATTATTCCTCCAAGTTGGACGCTGTTGTGGCAGGACTCCCTTTCTGTCTCTGTGCAGTGGCTGCGGCAGAGCGCGCTGTAGTGGCATCCCATGACATTGTTCTGTATTCTCCGCTCACTCTCTATGTTCCTCATGCTGTTGCATGGCTTCTGAATAAGCAGATGTAGTCACACCTCTCCCACACAAGGTGGCTTAGATATCATTCTGCCCTCTTTGAATCGCCAAACCTTACTGTCAAACGCTGTGCACAGTCAGTTAACCCAGCCACCAATCTCCCCCCACCTTGTTGTGATGATGACACAGACTAGGACCATGACTGTTTGTCCTTGTTGGACTTTGTCACCTCTCCCAGACCTGACCTCTCCGACACTCCATTGCCAAACCCAGACCTTGTCCTGTATGTTGACAGCTCTGCATCTGTTGACCCCTCTGTAGGCCGCAACAAAGTGGGCTGGGCAGTACGTTAGGACCACTGTATGTTGCTTTCTGGCTCCTTGTCCTCTCATCTTTCTGCACAAGCTGCAGAGCTTGTCGCCTTGACGGAAGCCTGCACCTATCCAGCAGGTCAATCTGTTACCATTTACACTGACTCACGCTACGCCATTGGGGTATTTCATGATTTTGGTGCACTGTGGCGTGAACGGAACTTTCTCACGTCCGCAGTTTCACCCATAAAGAACTCCTCTTATGTACTCCTGCTTTCTTGATGCCATCCTCCTTCCTTCTTCTGTGGCAGTGTGCAAATGCACGGCCCACACTTCCCCTTCTGACCCTGTTTCTCAGGGCAATGCTCATGCTGACATGGCAGCTAAGGCTGCAGCTCTCCCTCTCTCTCTGCCACCCATGGTCCCCCTCCGTCTTCTTCCCCTCCCCGCTCCTGCCCCCTATTCACTAACACCCATTGCTTCCCTCATTTCTATGCAATCTCTTTCATCTCCACAGGCACGTCAAAAGTGGACCAACAAAGGCTGTCACACAGACCACGCTGGTGTGTGGCGGGGTCTGAATGCCCTTCCCTGTTTATCGGCTGATTTTTTCATTTTGCTAAACTGACACACGGGAGAGACCATGTGTCAAGAGAAGGGATGATACAACCACTGCATGCCAATTGGTTCACTACTGGTTTCACTGTTTATGCTGACAATTTTTGCAAAAAGTGTCTAATCTGTGCCACTAACAGCACCCACAGAGTTTCCAAACAGGTTCCAGCGGCACACCCGCCCCCTGCAGGACCGTTCCAACACCTCATGATGGATTTTATTGAATTAAATCCAGCTGAGGGCAAAAAGTACTGTTTGGTAATGGTAGACACGTGGTCCAAATGGGTAGAAGCCTTCCCAGCTAAACATGCAACAAGCACCGTTGTGGCTAGGGCGTTATTGTCAGAAATCATTCCCAGATGGGGAATACCAAAGAAAATTTCCAGTGATAATGCTAAACATTTTGTAAACAAAGCATTGACTGACCTGAGTGGCACATTGGGAATTAACATGAGAAAACATTGTGCCTACCACCCACAATCAGGTGGTACTGTTGAGCATGAAAATGGCACCCTAAAGAACAAGCTCGCCAAACTGGAGGATGAGACTGGCCTACCCTGGACAAAATGTCTGCCGTTGGCACTCATGTACATGCGCATGCGAGTCAGGAAAAAATATAACATGTCACCCTTTGAAATTCTGTTTGCTCGCCCACCTTTCTTACATTTCTCTGCAGAAAGGAAGAGACTGTCTCCTCTAACCACCTCACATTTTGAAAATGCCATCGTTATTTAATTGCTCTGCCCTGTCCTGCAAACTGCAAACCATCTCTCAACAGGTAAAAGCTGCCTTACCAAAACCTGCGGAGGGACTCCTTCATGACATAAGGTCAGGTGACTGGGTGGTGGTCAAGAGCTTTAAGCGAACGAGGTGGCGTGACAAGCGGTGGTTGGGCCCATACCAAGTCCTTTTGACGACATTCATGGCTGTGAAAATCACTGAGAGGGCAACGTGGATTCAAGCAACACACTGCAGAATGGTCCCGGGGTCAAGCCAGAAGAACCCAGACCAGACCAGGAGTAAGAAGCAGATGGTGATTAGCCACGATCACCACCCCACGTTGCAGACTAGGACGAGAAGAAGCAGACATTGTACTGTTGCATTTGACAGCCGTCACAGAGCGTACGCAGAATGCTGCTCAGTAGAAACATACAGCATACATCTCATTTACACTGATACTGATATGATGGACGAAGGAGAGACTGAACATTTATTGCAGTGTGAGGCTGCAGAAGAGGATCACTGCCACAGACGCCAAAAACATCACCAAACGTGGATCACAATGGACATGATATGCATGGGTGGTGTAATCGTTTTTCTTCTAGGATTGATTTTCTATTTACTGTTTCATTGCTCTGTTTTCAGGGTTGATTTGATCTGCAATAAATGCTCTTCCATCGATCTGGACAACTACTCTGCCGATACTTATGACAACAACGTGTGGTACGATTATCAATTAGAAAGGCTAATGTCACTGGGTTACGTTATGTCTGTACATACAGTGGGGTAAAAAAGTATTTAGTCAGCCACCAATTGTGCAAGTTCTCCCGCTTAAAAGACAAGAGAGGTCTCCATTTTCATCATAGGTATACCTCAACTATGAGAGACAAAATGAGAAAAAAAAAATCCAGAAAATCACATTGTCTGATTTTTAAAGAATTTATTTGCAAATTATGGTGGAAAATAAGTATTTGGTCAATAACAAAAGTTCATCTCAATACTTTGTTATATACCCTTTGTTGCCAATGACAGAGGTCAAACATTTTCTGTAAGTCTTCACAAGGTTTTCACACACTGTTGCTGGTATTTTGGCCCATTCCTCCATGCAGATCTCCTCTAGAGCAGTGATGTTTTGGGGCTGTTGCTGGGCAACACGGACTTTCAACTCCCTCCAAAGATTTTCTCTGGGGTTGAGATCTGGAGACTGGCTAGGCCACTCCAGGACCTTGAAATGCTTCTTACGAAGCCACTCCTTCATTGCCCGGGCGGTGTGTTTTGGATCATTGTCATGCTGAAAGACCCAGCCACGTTTCATCTTCAATGCCCTTGCTGATGGAAGGAGGTTTTCACTCAGAATCTCACAATACATGGCCCCATTCATTCTTTCCTTTACACTGATCAGTCGTTCTGGTCCCTTTGCAGAAAAACAGCCCCAATGCATGATGTTTCCACCCCCATGCTTCACAGTAGGTATGGTATTCTTTGGATGCAACTCAGCATTCTTTCTCCTCCAAACACGACAAGTTGAGTTTTTACAAACAAGTTCTATTTTGGTTTCATCTGACCATATGACATTCTCCCAGTCCTCTTCTGGATCATCCAAATGCTCTCTAGCAAACTTCAGATGGGCCTGGACATGTGCTGGCTTAAGCAGGGGGACACGTCTGGCACTGCAGGATTTGAGTCCCTGGCAGCGTAGTGTGTTACTGATGGTAGCCTTTGTTACTTTGGTCCCAGCTCTCTGCAGGTCATTCACTAGGTCACCCCGTGTGGTTCTGGGATTTTTGCTCACCGTTCTCGTGATCATTTTGACCCCACGGGGTGAGCTCTTGCGTGGAGTGCCAGATCGAGGGAGATTATCAGTGGTCTTGTATGTCTTCCATTTTCTAATAATTGCTCCCACAGTTGATTTTTTTCACACCAAGCTGCTTACCTATTGCGGATTCAGTCTTCCCAGCCTGGTGCAGGTCTACAATTTTGTTTCTGGTGTCCTTTGACAGCTCTTTGGTCTTGGCCATAGTGGAGTTTGAGGTTGTGGACAGGTGTCTTTTATACTGATAACGAGTTCAAACAGGTGCCATTAATACAGGTAACGAGTGGAGGACAGAGGAGCCTCTTAAAGAAGAAGTTACAGGTCTGTGAGAGCCAGAAATCTTGCTTGTTTGTAGGTGACCAAATACTTATTTTCCACCATAATTTGCAAATAAATTCTTTAAAAATCAGACAATGTGATTTTCTGGATTTTTTTCTCTCATTTTGTCTCTCATAGTTGAGGTATATCTATGATGAAAACTGGAGACCTCTCTCATCTTTTAAGTGGGAGAACTTGCACAATTGGTGGCTGACTGAATACTTTTTTGCCCCACTGTACTTACCACATCATGTCACTCATTCTGTGCCCATGCTCCCTTTTCCCCTAAATGATTCAGAGACAATGGGAGCACTGTTAGCGCAGACTACAGTTGAAAAGGTACACCATAATGGCACTGAATGTGATAAGGGGTTTACTGTTGAACTTGAGGGAAACACTACAGAGTACTGTGAGTGGTTAAATGTCAGTGTAACAGATTTTGCTTTCCACTGAGCTAGAGTTCATAATCATAGCAGTCTGTTGTGGGCGACAATGACTGAAATTCGAGTTCATAATGTAACCCGCATAAGCAAGAAGGCTCAGAAGCCTGTATTCACTCCTAACCCCACTTTTTTTACAGCTTCAATATGCTTTCACCTCGGCTGTCATTACAATGGGTCTACGTATTTGGGCACTGCTCGACGATGTAACACTACTCTTAATGCTACCTGGGGGTTCCATGTGACTGGTACCCCATGTTTGAATACACTGAGGGTGCCATTTTTCACAACATCAAACCTCACCCTACCAAGGGCTTCATGTGGACGTCAAAATAAAAGCCCATGTTCTAATAACCCTCAATTGTCCTTCCCCAGCTCTGATGGCTACGGTAGCCTCACTGCTCCTGTTTGGGTATGTGGGTCACAAGTTTATCAGTGTTTGCCACCAGGGTGGTGTGGAACATGTTATATGGCTAAATTGATTCCTATCATGCACATTGTCACAAATCTCACATCATGCTCAATATTCGTATTCACATTATTTCCCCACCACATGAACATCATGGTCGGGAGGCAAGAGCTACTGATGACCAAACCAGGGTCAGGATAAGTCCAGGGGTGAAACTTCTTAGTGCATTGGTACCTACGTGGGGTATGGTAAATACTGCCCACCATATTGACAGACTGGCTATTGATTTGGAGAACCTCACTGCTTTAACTGAAATGGGATTCTCAGTAACGACAATTGAAATGAAGACCATGCGTAATGTTGTGCTACAGAATAGATTAGCCCTGGACATAACTTTGGAAGCTCAGGGTGGGGTATGTCACATTATAGGTCAGGAGTGCTGCACTTATATACCTGATTATGGTGATAATATGATACATGTGGTGAGCCATCTTAATGACCTTCTCTCACAGCAACTGCAGCAGGACAGTATGGCCTCTTCTGGCTGGGATTTGTGGTCCTGGCTCACTAGTGATGGACGGAAAGACTGGCTTGTACGCATTGGAGTGATGTTTTTAATGATTATATTGATTTTGTTGTTCTGTGGCTGTTGTCTGATTCCGATAATTCGTAATATGATGTCTAAAATGTTCGCTATCAACATGATGCATTACACAGCTCTCCCCACAGCTGAACAGGATTCAGATACCATCCAGCAGAAAATGTTGAATCACATTGCCCTACATATGTCCCACCTTCCCGTCCCTGATGGCTATGATCATGCTAACGAATAAATAATAAGTGCTTGTTTTTGATATGCCACACCATTCTTCCCGAACTTATGAAACAACTATTTGTGACTTTTCACATATGCTATTATTCTATGTCACTTTCATGATGCATCAGTTTAAACCTCATGGGGTGTACTTTTGCTGATTTCTTACTTTGACAGTCTTGTACATATGGTCATATATGACCAAGAGAAGGGAAATGTGGTGGAAATTTACTGTCTATGCATTAATCTACTGTCATGCATTAATCTGTTGAGTGACCAGGGATCATATGTTTTATAAGTGTGTCCCAATATATGAATTGTGTGTGTTTGTGTGTGTGTGTGTGCGTGCTTCAACATATGAATTGTTCTTGTATCCATATATGAACTGTTTTTATACACTGCCCATTGTAACCATATTGGGGGTGGGGTAAACTGCATAGTGTCTCTGAGTTCTATCCTCCTCTTCTGTGCCTGTGTCTTATCAAACATTCCAAAGACTTCACTGAAAGTCATAAAAAGGCTGTACTTTTCTCTCTGGAGGAGAGAGCTGACTTTTTTCCCCCCCCTGCTCTCACTCCTCTCATTGCTGGCAGCAATAAAAGGCTATTTAACCTGCAGATCCGTCTGATTATTTATTCCAGGACCTTAAAGGTGTTTAGAAAAAATTTGGTTACACTTTATTATATAAACCACAATAACACAGGTGGTCCGTACAGGCAGATGGTCGACGTTGAAAGAGACAGAGTCTCTTCCGTGTCTGCCCTTAATACTCCAGGGTAACAGCGGAACCGGAAAGACGAAGCCCTTACCCTAGTACACCCAGAATCATATTTAATACACTACATTCTCCCCCGTAGAAAATCCAAAACACACGAATTAGGCCCTCCCAAAATTTACAACCAGACACACACTAATAATAACAGAAAATAGGCCTATCCATGCGCACAACACAACTAAACTTGAGGGGATCAGGTAGACTACCAACCCACCTCTACACGGCTAGGCGGATTATTCTGCCACCTTCATTACCATATAGTCCATCAAACAAAACAGCCGTGTTCCTAAAACTAAAATAATCCCAGAACCATAGTATATACACAACCAAACTTTTCTATTTCACAACAACAGTCAATACGTACATTTACATACCGTTGTCAGCCCCCACCCCAACACACCCACCCCACAACCTGGGCATTTCACAAATTCACATGAACCTAAATGCAACCAAACACACAGTGTTGAGGGCTTTTTTTTTGTCAAAACAGGGCAATAATACAACAAGTACATGTAAAACATTAACTACGTGACTTTGGGCAATCAAACATACTAACATCTCAACCATCACGTTAATAAGCCACCCTATTGTCACTATACAGTTCCGATGGACAGACCATCCACTGGCTTTCTGTCTG
Organism: Pholidichthys leucotaenia; assembly: GCA_020510985.1. Taxonomy (NCBI): domain Eukaryota; kingdom Metazoa; phylum Chordata; class Actinopteri; order Cichliformes; family Pholidichthyidae; genus Pholidichthys; species Pholidichthys leucotaenia. The sequence continues at coordinate 92,581,843 of CM035841.1, forward strand.
GCGGATCCCGCCCAGAGCGCCTTCGCCTCTTTATCGCTGGGGATGAACTATGTCGGCGTTGCTTCCTGTCAATGCACTGCAGCTTGTTTGGGTCTCTCCATGAGTCACTGGACAGCCTGAGATAGCTGTCCACCCCGGCAGCCACCACCCGCAGCCGCCCCTGTTCATCCTGTCGTTTCCTCTTTTCATGGACCCCCTCAGCCGAGCCTCCCCCCTGGGCCGGACCTCGTCATTGGCCCACAGAGGCACTCGACTCGGCTTCAAATGTCCACAACGTTTCAACCGGGCTTCCTTTTCAGGCCAAATCACTCCACCGACCCCATCCAAAGCCCTCCTCGGCCTCCAGTGTTGCTGGTTGGTGCATCATTTTACCACGCCAGCCGGTCCTGCCCCACTCTCTTTCATTTAAAATGCCGGCAAAGCCATTGTAGCTCCTTGCTTCTCAGTATCACCAGGCTGAACTCCGGAAGCTGAAGGGCTATCGTTCTGGCTCCATGCGCCGTCATGGGTGTCCCAACGTCCAGCTCCCATATCCAGGGCAACTTGGACACTGGCACCAGAACCCTCCCGTGATGGCACTTTACGGCACTGGTCCTGGTCATCTCCCAGAATAGGCCAGTCACCGTCCCAAACCGTATCATTGTCCACATACGGAACTGGTCGGTCCCACAAACCACAGCCCAACCACTCTTCTCCGATGCTGCTGTTGATCGTGAATCCCAGGCCGTAGAACATATCACATCCCATTATGTTCGACCTATTGGCAGTCACCATGAATTGGACGTTAGGCATCATTGCCGACTTGTACTTCTCCGTCAACTCCAGCAAACCCACGATGACAAACCTGTTTCCTCCATAGCCAAAGTATGCCATCGACAGTCTTCTCATATGGTAATGTGGGAACAAACTCCTCACAGTGGGCAAATTCAACACAGAAGCTGCTGCTGCCGTGTCCACTAACAACGGCACTTCCACGCCGTCCAGCACTAAATCTGCCCATCTGTGCTCGGGGAGACGGTATGAACAACCATAGGAGTCGCAGCAGGGGAATCCGCTCCATGTCGTCAGTCCCCTCATTCAAAATTTTTTGCAGGCCCTGGCAAAATGATTCAGGAGACCACACTTGCCACAGCGTTTGCCTTTCGCCGGACACTCTCTCGTCTTGTACCAGTGCCTGGTGGACCTACAGCCATAATACCTTGGCGTACCTGGGATGAACCCAATTTTTATAGCGGCAGCATATTCTTCATCATCCACGCTGTCCTTGCTATCCGGGTCAACAGCCAGCACCTTTGAATGTGGTTCGGTATGCCCCAACGTGGTTCTCTCACCGAGGTCCTTGGATAGTCTTTAAGCTGCGCTCTCTCGACTGCCGTGACCAACGTCAGTTCACCAGGGTACGTTAGGAGCCTTGACCGTGCTGCAGAACAAAGTGTGTGCTCCACCAATTGATCACGGACCATTTCTTCCTCTAAAGCTCCAAACTGGCATACCCCTGCCAGCTGACGCAGGTCTGCGATGTATCACTGCACCGATTCTCCAGCCCACTGGTGGCGCTTCCAAAACTGAATCCTCCGGACTATGATGTTTTCCGGACCACGAAAATAGCGCGCCATTAGCCCAACCACATCGTGAAAACTATCGCTCTCTCTCAATGTGCTGAGAATCCATTTTCCCTCCATGCCAAGATTATGAACCAAAATAGCTCTCGCACGCCATTTCTCTAATTCATCGAGGTTCAGGGCCACCAAGCAATTCTGAAAGGCCACATACCTCGCCCAGGGAACAGGCGGCTCACCTGAAACCTCCAAAAATGGTCAAATAACAGAAACATTATTATTATATTATTCTTGTTGCCAAATGTTATGTCCATAACTCGCACACTTAAGAATCAGGCACGACATGCAGTAGAACGTCATTTTATTATATGAACCACAATAACACAGGTGCTCCGTACAGGCAGATGGTCAATGTTGAAAGAGACAATCTCTTCTGCGTCTGCCCTTTATACCCCAGGGTGATGGCAAAACCGGAAAGGCAGAGCCGTTACCCCCAGTACACCCAGAGAACACCCAGTATCATATTTAATAAACTACAGTTTACATTTCTCCTGATGCTAACATTAGCTTAGCACTCAATCACCTCCAGCACATTGTCAGCAGACCACAAAGAGACCACCCCGATGCAGTCCACATTATTGCAGGGGATTTTAACAAAGCATGCTTTAATAAAGACTGTAGTCCCCAAATTCTACCAACATGTTAAGTGTCCCACAAGAGGGTAAAGGACACTGAATCATGATTATAGCAACATTAAGCATGCCTACAGAGCCACCCCCATCCCCCACCTTGGACAATTAGACCACCTCTCCTTGTTACTGATTCCTGCCTACACCCCCCCTAAGGAAGAGTTCCCTCTCCCCACCAAACAAACAATTAAAACCTGGCCTGAAAATGCTCTTCTCCAGCTCTAAGACTGCTTTGCCTGCACTGATTGGAGCATCTTTGAACAGCAGGTCCTGGATTCCTACACCGAATCTGTCCTTTTCTACATCAAATGCTGTGTAGAAAATGTGACAGTCACCAGACACATCCAGGTATTTCCAAACCACAAACCCTGGATGACCAGTCAAGTCCAGGCTCTGATCAGAGCCTGCAACTCAGCCTTCAGACAGAGGGACAGCTCTCTGTACAGTACTGCCAGAGCTAACCTGAGAAGAGGCATAAAACTCGCTAAAAATGCCAATAGAAGGAAGGCGGAGGCCTCCCTCACAGACAACAACCCCCGACAAATGTGGAGAGGCATCCAGGTTCTCACCAACTACAAAGACCAGGTCCCCCCCAACATCAGATAGTAGCCTCACTCTGGCAGAGGAGCTTAACAGCTTCTTTGCCCGGTTTGAGCACACCTCCCCCCCCAAACCCGTCACCCCTCTCTCCCCTCCCCTCCCATCTCTCTCTACAGGTGAGGAGGCAACTGAGAGCAGTGAACCCTCACAGAGCTGCTGGCCAAGATGGCATCCCAGGAGCAGTGGTCAAAGCATGTGCAGACCAGCTGGCAGAAGTTGTTCAACCTCTCCCTGATGCATGCCACCGTCCCCTCCTGCCTCAAGGCCTCCACCATCATCCCCATTCCAAAAATGGCCACAAATGACAGCCTGAATGACTACAGACTGACAGCACTCACATCTGTTGTCATGAAATGTTTTGAGCGACTGGTGTCCCAGTACATCAGGGACCGTCTTCCCCCCCTCCTTCAACCCACATCAGTTCGCCTACAGGGAGAAACGGTCTACGGAAGAAGCCATCGCCTCCACTCTCCACAGAGCGCTGAGCCACCCGGAGAACCCAATGAGATACGTGAGGATACTCTTTGTGGACTACAGCTCAGCTTTTAACACCATCATCCCGGATATCCTGATCAACAAACTGCACCTCCTCCAGATATACTCCCCTCCCCCACCTGCTCCTGGATAAAGAACTTTCTCATCACAGTGGACTGAATATGAGAGTAAGTGAGAGTGAGGGGATGATGAATGGAGGTGGTGATGGTGGGTCAGTTTTGTGCAGCGCTTTGCGTGTTGGGTGGCATCTCGGGGCACCTGCGGTGGTCTGCTGATCAGTCACTCGAGTGAGCACCGGGGGTGGGGGTCTGCTTCTGTGGCCTGCGCCGGCGGTCTCCCCAGCCACTGCCGGGTGCTAGTGCGCGTTCAGGCTCGCTCCATCTGCTTTGCAGCTGCCTTATGAGACAAGGGTGAATGAGGGGTGAATGAGGGGTGAGTTTGAATGGGAACAGAAGTGAGAGAGAATGGGTTGGTCCAGATGAGTGAGAGTGAGTTCGTGCATGTGGGTGTGCATGAGAGCATGTGGGTGTGAAGGTGTGGGGAGGGGTGTGTCTGCGAGTTGGGAGGTGCTGGATTAAGGGGGGGTAGTGCCTCTCGACAGTGTGGGCTGCCCTGGGCGGGGGGACTTCTTTGGGCATGGGGTCCCCGGGGTGTGCGGTGGTGGCACTGGGGGGGGGGGGGGGGGGCGCTGTGGGGGTGCCTGGAGGGCTTCCGCCGGGGGGTGGCGTCATTAGTCTTCTGGTGCCTGGGGCCCGGGGGCGGGCGTTGGCCCAGCTGGGGGATGGGAGGTGAGTGGGCCTGGGGGTGTGGGCTCGCCGTGCCGGATGCCGAGCAACCTGGCCTCCCTTCATCGTCCCTCTGGGGGTGGATGCCTGGCTTTCCTGGGGCTTGCTGACCTCGGACGTTTGTGCACTGTGGGGTTAGGTGGCACTGCCTTGCCTGCTTGGGGTTCCTGGGGGGACAGCTGCTGCGACCGGCCCCCCGCTTCGTACGTTTCCTGACAAACCACTCACATGCACACACTTATTTTGCGTGCATTCTCATATATATGCACACAGACGTATACGCACAAGTGTCTCTCCTTTAACAGATGCGGAAACAAGACTTGTGTTGAGACATCTTCGGTGGAAGAAGCAGTTTGTCTTTTGTTTGTTTTAGTTGTTGTTTTTTTTTTGTTTGTTTTTTATCTCTTCCCCTCCCTTTTCTTTCCCCCTCCACACACTTCCTTTCCTTCTTCCCCATCCTGTCGGGTCTTCCATGGGTAAAATAATTAAAATCAAGTATTAAAAGTTATTACAGGAGGAGTTTACAACAATATGCAATACATAGTTAGGTGCTGTATAAGCTCCTCTTGGCAAAGTAAATCTGTTTTGGCACAGTAAGGGTGACAGATCCCTGTTCTGCTTGCCTAGCTGCCTGACAGGACTTGGGGAGGGGGGGACCTTCTCGTCCTCCGCCCACAAAGTCAGACTTGGCCCCCACCACTTCTCCACACTGTCCATCAGCACTGGCTCCCCCCAAAGCTGTGTGCTAAGCCCTCTACTGACACCTGACACCTTTGACTGGTTTCCTCCCACAATCCAAAGACATGCATGTTAGGTTAATTGGCTGTTCTAAAATTGTCCCTAGATATCTGTTTCCTATAGGCCCTTAGAATAGAGGGTTAGTATTAGTGAAAGCGCTTTGAGTGGTCTTTGTGACTAGAAAAGCGTTATATAAGTGCAGGTTAGTTAGTTAGTTAGTTAGTATTCCAACTCAATCAACCACCGTCATCGTGAAATATGTGGACGACACTACCTTGGTTGGGCTCATCACTAGCCATGTTTACATGGACACAAGTAACCAGATTAAAAAGGCTTCATGTAAACATGCCAATCTGAATATTCTGACCCGATCACGCTCATTCGGATCAAAATTTCATTCCGATTGAGATGGGTGGGTTATGCCGATTGTTAATTTAAATGGTGCGCATGAAAACACTTATTCCGAAGGTTGGGCAGAAAATACGTTTACTGCGCATGTCTATACGTCAGCCACATGTCGATGTGATGCATTTCCGCCTTTACAGAAGCTAACAGAAGACATAGTGGGAGTAAAACAAAACTCATCTGTATCGTCTTGCTGTCTCCCTCTGTTCATCATATGCATAAGTATGCACTTGTAGCTTCATTACGGAGACCAGCAGAAGTAAAAGTACAGTCTGAATAACAATACAGGCCCATTTCAAAAAGAGAAAGACACAAAGCGGGGCTTGTTTACACAGGAAGTTGCTTCTTCTTCTACTATTTTCTGAATGTCGAAATGTCGACGTGCGCATGTCAAAATGATTTAGTCCGTTCAAACGTGCGACACATGGAAATGCACATCCTAATCGGATCAGCTTTTTCAGGATCTATGTAGACAGTAGTTCTGATCTGAACTGTAATTGACCATGTAACCGTGGCTACTGACAACGATGAAAAGGCATACAGGGCAGAGGTAGAGAATCTACTGCTATGGTGCCAAGCAAACAACCTGAAACTGAATGTCCAAAAAACCAAAAAACTCATTCTGGACTTCAGGAAGAACAGACAAGACCACACCCCCCTCCTCATTCAAGGATTTAAAGGTTTTATTATCACGTGCACAGTTAAGAAATGCTACATTTCCTGAGCAATGAAATTCTTACTTTGCTCTCCAAACGAATGCCAAGGTAATAGGTACACAACAATGCTAACAAGGTAATGACACAGTAGCACAATAACTCAATCCTAATACTAATGGATGCTAACAACAAACACACCAACACACAGTTAGGAAATTAGGACTGATAAGCATGTCTTGATATTAAATACCAATAGTGATGGTGCTCATAATACTAATGCTACTAATGGCCCTTTTCCACTAGTACCCAGTCGGCCCTACTCTGCTCTACTCGGCCCGGTTTGTAGCCTTTTCCCATTCGTACCTAGTACCTGTTACCAGGTACTGTCTTAGATAGATACTTTATTTCAAACAAAAAAGTATAACAAAAACAAAACAAATGACAAATACAATAAAGTAACAGTATACAGTTGCTGCAGGCCAAGCCTGCTCTCCTTTAACCTGGACAGGTTGCGGTGTGTGTGTGAGTGTGTGTATGTGTGGAGGAGAAGTGACATAAGGGGGCCCATGGCGGCGTTGTTGTGGCTGAGACGGGAGTAGTGATGGAGGTATAACGAGCTGTACATAGTGATATGAAGAGTTATACTTTTCGAACAAAAAAGTATAACAAAAACAAAACAAATGACAAATGCAATAAAGTAACAGTATACAGTTGTTGCAGGCCAAGCCTGCTCTCCTTTAACCTGGACAGGTTGCGGTGTGTGTGTGAGTGTGTGTATGTGTGGAGGAGAAGTGACGTAAGGGGGCCCATGGCGGCGTTGTTGTGGCTGAGACGGGAGTAGTGATGGAGGTATAACGAGCTGTACGTAGTGATATGAAGAGTGTAAGAAAGCCAGTGTGCTCCGGACGAGCAGTAAGTGTGGACAGTTGCTGCAGTTCTAAATAAAGTGCCTCGTTCTTCCCACTTGAAAAGTCTATTGGATTGTGTATTGGCTGTTACCACTAACGAGCCGCGCTAGCATAAACTTGGCTAGCGCTACCCGGGGCTGCTCAACTACGGTTCGGCGGCTGGCAGAATATCGGGTTGGTAACACTGGGGGCTCGTCCGGGATCAAAAGACTTTTTAAGTGGGAGACACAACAGGCACGTTTAATGCCGCGACGAAATTGTAAATCTGCAGCGGTGGACCCAGAGATAATGGGGGCGTGCGGCTGCTGTGGCGCCAGTGCGGGCCAGAGGTACAGTGGGGCAAAAAAGTATTTAGTCAGCCACCAATTGTGCATGTTCTCCCACTTAAAAGATGAGAGAGGTCTCCAATTTTCATCATAGGTATACCTCAACTATGAGACACAAAATGAGAAAAAAAAAATCCAGAAAATCACATTGAAGGATTTTTAATGAATTAATTTGAAACTTCCTCAGTAAAATATGTATTTGGTCACCTACAAACAAGCAAGATTTCTGGTTCTCACAGACCTGTAACAACTTCTTTAAGAGGCTCCTCTGTCCTCCAATCGTTACCTGTATTAATGGTAACGTATTAATGGCACCTGTTTGAACTCGTTATCGGTATAAGATAAGATAAGATAAGATAAGCCTTTATTAGTCCCACAACGGGGAAATTCCAGGATTGCAACAGCACAGGGATAGCAACACTCAGAGCAACAATCAGAATGCAAGAAAAAAAAAACAAGCAAGCAAGAGCAGCTAATATACATATGTACATATTACTATAAAATATATATATACACACACACAGACACACAGTGCAGAGCATTGTAGCTGGATGGAATAAATATATGAATATATAAACACACAGTGCAGAGCATTGTAGCTAGATGGAATAAATATGTAAATATATAAACACCCACAGTACGGAGCATTGCAGCTAGGTGGAATAAATATGTAAGTATATAAAAACACAGTGCGGAGCATTGTAGCTAGATGGAATAAATATATAGATATATAAAAACACAGTGCGGAGCATTGTAGCTAGATGGAATAAATATATAGATATATAAATATGAACACACCCAGTGATGAGCATTGTAGCTAGATGGAATAAATATGTAAATATATAAACACACACAGTGCAGAGCATTGTTGCTAGATGGGATGAAACAGCATAACCCTCTACTTAGTTATCCTACATGGTATGATTATGTGCCCATACATATTCTCACCCTCCATAGCGACCGGTATTTTCCTAGTTGTATGCCGGAGGGGACCATTGTGTAAGTCTATTGCATCTTTTGCATTTAAAAACTATTAGTTTGTTACGTCTTTTTGCTATCTCTGCGAGCAGCCCTGCTTAGGTTGTACAGTCTGACAGCCGTTGGTAGGAAGGACCTACGAAACCTCTCGGTTGTGCACCTGGGATGATGTAGTCTGCTGCTAAATGAGCTCCTCAGTGCATTCAGTACGTCCTGCATAGGGTGGAACTCGGACTCCAGCAGAGATAACAGTTTAGCCACCGTCCTTCTCTCTCCTATCTCCTCCACCGGATCAAGGCGCTGCCCCAGGACAGAGCTAGCTTTCTTAATCAGTTTGTTCAGTCTCTTCCTATCGGCTGCTGTAATGCCACTGCCCCAGCAGACCACTCCAAAAGTGATGGCTGATGCCACCACCGTGTCATAGAATGTCTTCAGCAGCGCCCCTTGTACACCAAAAGACCTGAGTCTCCTCAGCAGGAACAGCCTGCGCTGTCCCTTCTTGTAGAGTGCGTCAGTATTGTGTGACCAGTCTAGTTTATTGTTCAGATGAACACCCAGGTACTTATAGGATGTCACCATCTCGATGTCTGTTCCCTGTATATTTACTGGTGCTGTGAGGGGTTGCCCATGCCTATAAAGACACCTGTCCACAACGTCAAACAGTCAGACTCCAAACTCCACTATGGCCAAGACCAAAGAGCTGTCAAAGGACACCAGAAACAAAATTGTAGACCTGCACCAGGCTGGGAAGACTGAATCTGCAATAGGTAAGCAGCCTGGTGTGAAGAAATCAACTGTGGGAACAATTATTAGAAAATGGAAGACATACAAGACCACTGATAATCTCCCTCGATCTGGGGCTCCACGCAAGATCTCACCCCGTGGGGTCAAAATGATCACGAGAACGGTGAGCAAAAATCCCAGAACCACACGGGGGGACCTAGTGAATGACCTGCAGAGAGCTGGGACCAAAGTAACAAAGGCTACCATCAGTAACACACTACGCCACCAGGGGCTCAAATCCTGCAGTGCCAGACGTGACCCCCTGCTTTAACCCAATACATGTCCAGGCCCATCTGAAGTTTGCGAGAGAGCATTTGGATGATCCAGAAGAGGATTGGGAGAATGTCATATGGTCAGATGAACCCAAAATAGAACTTTTTGGTAAAAACTCAACTTGTCGTGTTTGGAGGAGAAAGAATGCTGAGTTGCATCCAAAGAACACCATACCTACTGTAAAGCATGGGGGTGGAAACATCATGCTTTGGGGCTGTTTTTCTGCAAAGGGACCAGGACGACTGATCCGTGTAAAGGAAAGAATGAATGGGGCCATGTATCGTGAGATTTTGAGTGAAAACCTCCTTCCACCAGCAAGGGCATTGAAGATGAAACGTTGCTGGGTCTTTCAGCATGACAATGATCCCAAACACACCGCCCGGGCAATGAAGGAGTGGCTTCGTAAGAAGCATTTCAAGGTCCTGGAGTGGCCTAGCCAGTCTCCAGATCTCAACCCCATAGAAAATCTTTGGAGGGAGTTGAAAGTCTGTGTTGCCCAGCAACAGCCCCAAAACATCACTGCTCTAGAGGAGATCTGCATGGAGGAATGGGCCAAAATACCAGCAACAGTGTGTGAAAATCTTGTGAAGACTTACAGAAAATGTTTGACCTCTGTCATTGCCAACAAAGGGTATATAACAAAGTATTGAGATGAACATTTGTTATTGACCAAATACTTATCTTCCACCATAATTTGCAAATAAATTCTTTAAAAATCAGACAATGTGATTTTCTGGATTTTTTTTTTCTCATTTTGTCTCTCATAGTTGAGGTATACCTATGATGAAAATTGGAGACCTCTCTCATCTTTTAAGTGGGAGAACGTGCACAATTGGTGGCTGACTAAATACTTTTTTACCCCACTGTATGCTGATGTGACGACCTCAAATGTGAGTAAAAACCCCTTTGTGAATGATGTAACAGAGGATGTTGGCGTTACCACAGACTGTTTTGAACAACAGGACGGCATGTGCGCGTATGACAGATGTAGCACAAATCCCTTTGTCACTAGCATGGAGCTAACATTAGCTGTACACGAAATAGCGGCTAGTAATATGCTGCTTCAACCAAACGTGGCACAGCCGCCTGCTCCACCACCCTCGCTGTCCACCAACCCTTTTATTTCATCTCCAGCTCAGCATGCAGCGGTATGTGGTGAGTTTGTGACCTCATCAAACCTGAACTATGATACCACCAGAAGCACAGCTGTCTATAGTGGCTCATTACAACCACATAATAACAGAAATGATACAGGCCCAGCCACTGTTTTCACCGTTGGTGATGGGCTGGTTAACTCAGCCACTTCCATGAACATGAACTATAACAGCTGCGAGACTAGCACCCCAGCTGCCCTGATCCAGACACCACTCCAACAATGCACAGTGTCACCATTTACCCCACACAGACCCCAGCATGTGGGACGGAGTCCGGAAATGCAGGCCCTGGGCTGCGACTGCATCACCCCGAGCCCTATGTCACCACCATGGAATACAAAAACTCAACCGTGTGGCTGCCACCAGTATAACCAGAGGAAGGCTGGCTGTGCACCACGTAGCTGCTCATCACATCTAGTACACTACGACGGTGCTGCAGATGACAGTGACGATGAACCTCGTGGACGACAGGAGAGGATTCCTACACTGCAGCCAAGTCAGTTTGACGGATCTGGTGCATGGAAGGATTTCCTTTATCATTTTGAAAACTGTGCACAAGCTAACTGCTGGTCAGAGAGAACAATGGCGGTGCAGCTCAGGTTCAGTTTGACTGGAGCAGCGGGGGCAATCGTCCATAAGAATCCAAGATCTGGCAGGTGGAGCTATCGGCAGATCGTGGATGAGATAGAGGCTGCCTATGGGCCATGCTCCGAGCACGCAGCAGCTGTGGGGATTGAACTGAGACAAAGAGTCAGGCGGCCCGGTGAAACCTTGCATTCTCTGAGGGACGACATCTAGGAGAAGGTTCCTATCGTGTATGCCGACCGTACAGAGCGAGAGCAAGATGCTATCAGAGTAGAGACTTTTACTAACGCCCTAGCTGATGCAGAGGTGGTGCAAAGGCTCTTAGAGGAGAAGCCACGCACACTGGCCAGCGCCTACAACATCGCTCACAGGTATGAGACAACAAAAAGGGCTGCAAAGACTGTTACACGACTGATGCAGGCAGGTGTGCTCAGTACAGGGGAGAGGAGAGCTAGAGCAGCCGCAGTGCGGGACAGCACCACATCTCCCCCCGTTCTCTGAAGCCACGTGCCACAAGTGCGGCGCAGACAGCAACAACGGGCCCTGGCACAGTGGTCATCTGCACTAAGGGCCAGGAGGACGAGTCATGTGTATAGCTGACGATGCACGGCCTGGAGATTCATGCTCTGTTGGACTCCGGTGCCCGCCGGAGTGTACTACCCCTCCACCACTACAATGCTGTTCCTGCCCAAGCCAGACCCCCCATACATCCACCCATTGCCAGAACACTGCAGGGCGTCGGACCAGATAGTTTACCAGTTCTAGGGGAGGTTGACGTCCCACTGCACATTGGGAGCCGTGTCTGCAGTGTGAACTTTGTTGTGGCAGACATCACTGAGAACACAGAGGTCATCCTGGGACACCCTTTTCTGCTACAAGCACGAGCTTGTTTGGACTACGGCCGGGGACAGATAACCCTCTTTGGCGAAAAGGTGCCCCGCTGCAATACAGACTCAGGGCCGGAGGTGCACCTTGTCAGGGTGGCTCGTCGCACCGTGCTGAGGCCAGGCTGCGAGTACATAGTGCCTGGCACTGTACGCCGCCAACCTGCTGTTGATGGAGACCTGCTGTTAAGCCCCACCAAATGCTTCGTCGAGAGACACCGAGTCCTAGTGGCGCGGGTTGTTGTGCGAACACCACAGTCCACCGATATCCCCATCAGAGTTTTTAACCCTGGTGCAGCTCCTGTCACCTTGAAGAAGGGAGCAGTGGCAGGAGTGCTCCAGTCAGCCGTGGTGCTGGGAGAGGCGGAGCTTCAGTCTCGTGATGTCTCGACTGTCCCTGAGCGTGTTGACGAGGCCACTACTCCTGTGCCCCCCCACCTGCAGGCCTTGTATGCAGAGAGCTGCACCAACCTACCGGAGCACGACCATAGCAGGCTGGCTGGCCTATTGCAGTCCTACAGTGATGTGTTCTCCATGGGGCCCACCGACCTTGGGCGCACCAGCCTTGTGCAACATGACATTCTAACTACTCCTGGGCCGCTTGTTAAACAGCCACCCCGCAGAATGGCTAAGGATAAGCAGATTGCAGCTGACCAGCAGGTGCGGCAGAGCCTGGAGATGGACGTAGCTCAGCCCAGTAACAGCAGTTGGGCTGCACCAATTGTGATGGTGAGAAAGAAGGACCAGAGCTCGCGCCTTTGTGTGGATTATTGCCCCTTAAATGAACAAACTATTAAAGATGCCTATCCCCTGCCCCGTATTCAGGATACTTTGGACACCCTGTCTTCTGCCACGTGCTTTAGCACACTGGATTTGACATCTGGCTACTGGCAGGTGGAAATGACCCCAAGAGCCCGCAAGGCTGCTGCTTTCTGCACCCGGAAGGGGCTTTTTGAGTGGAGTGTGATGCCTTTCGGACTCTGCAATGCACCTGCAACGTTCCAGCGGCTCATGGACCGTGTTCTGGTCGGTCTGCAGTGGGAGACATGCTTAGTGTATCTCGACGACATCATAGTCCTGGGGCGGGACACCACACAAATGTTGGAGCAGCTTGGCCAAGTGTTCACTAGGCTGTGTGCAGCCAACCTCAAACTGAAACCATCCAAGTGCTGTTTGTTCCGGGAGGAGGTCCCCTACCTGGGGCATGTCGTCTCAGCCAAAGGTGTTGCTATTGACCCTGAGAAAATAAAAAAGGTGGTGGAATGGCCCATCCCCCGCAATGTCTCAGAGGTGCGCCAGTTTGTGGGCTTGGCCTCATATTATCGGCAGTTTGTTGAAGATTTTGCCTCAATCGCCAAACCGCTTCATGAACTCACAAAGAAGTATGCACGTTTTAATTGGACAGCTGACTGCCAGGAGGCATTTGAGGAACTAAAAGTCCGGTTGACGTCAGCACCTGTGCTTGCCTACCCTCTTGATGATGGTGACCTCTTCGGAGACTTTCCTCCACGGAGCAAAACTACTGTACCACTAGGCGAGAACTCCTAGCAGTGGTGGAGTTCACCTCCCATTTTAGACAGTAACTGCTCGGGAGGTCCTTCGTTGTCCGAACCGATCACAGCAGCCTGCGCTGGCTAACCAAGCTGATACAGCCAGAGGGACAACTTGCTCGCTGGTTGGAGAAACTAGCCGAATATGACTTCCAGGTGATCCACCGGGGGGGGGGAAGTTCCACCAAAACGCCAATGCTTTGTCCAGGAGGCTGTGTAGAAGCTCCTGTCCCTGCACCGTACCCGAGCCGGACTCTAGCGGCAGCCTGCGTCAAAGTAAAGGGGTGCAGTGCAGCCTTGCCAACAGTTTTCTGGAAGATGCTCCGCTAGCAGCATCCCCTGAGCAAGCTCTAGTGGGGGTAGTCAATGTTACCAACAATAGCGGTGACCATCCTCTCTCTCATCCAGATATCACCAGGGTGAGCGAGCCATCTCAGACTGAACTGTTCAGGGGTTGGACCCAGGAGCAGTTAAAAGGAGCACAAATGACTGACATGGACATAGCACCTTTGTGCATGTGGTTTGAGAAGGGGGAGGGACGGCCTGAGTGGGCTGATGTGGCATCATGCAGTCCCGCCACCAAAGCCTACTGGGCACAGTGGAAGTGACTATCAAAGGGATGGGGTTGTACTCAGAAAGTTTTACTGCACAGAGGGAAAGGTGTTTTACCCCCAGATTCTCCTGCCGAGCTCGTACTGCACATCTGTAATGGCACAAATGCATGAGGAGCCGGTGGGGGGCCATTTTGGTGCAGAGAAGACCCTTTCTCGCCTTAAGACCCGGTACTTTTGGTACGATATGAAAACTGATGTCACCCTTTGGTGCCGCACCTGCACCAGCTGCGCAGCCAAGGCTCGCCCCAAGAAAACTCCACAGGCGGCCATGGGCTCTGTAAAGGTAGGCAGCCCCATGGAACGGATTGCTGTTGATCTCATGGGGCCGTTAAACGAGACTGAGCGGCACAATCGCTATATAGTGGTTGTTCAGGACTATTTTAGCAAGTGGGTTGAAGCCTATCCAGTTCCTGATGAGCAAGCAACAACAGTAGCTGAGAAGATTGCCTCGGAGTGGGTGTGTAGGCACGGAACGCCCCACTCCCTCCACAGTGATCAGGGCACAAACTTTGAGTCAGCTGTGTTTCAGGGAATGTGTGCCCTACTGGGAATTGAAAAGACCCGTACCACCCCATTTCACCCCAAGTCCGACGGCCAGGTGGAGCGGTTTAATGCCACCCTGCAAAAGATCCTGGCTACAACTGCTGAGAGATGTCACTGGGATTGGGATGTGATGATTCCTTATGCACTGATGGCTTATAGGGCAACTAAGCACAGTTCCACAGGGTTGTCACCCAACATGATGCTTTATGGTCGAGAGGTCACGGAACCAGTTGACTTGGTGGCTGGTATGCCTCCCGACTACATCCATAGCAGCTCACTTCCCTTATATGTGATGCAGCTCAGAGAACGACTGGAGCTTTCCCACCAGCTGGCACGGGAAACCTTAGGGAGAGCTGCTGAGCGTGCAAAACGGCAGTATGATAAAAACATTCACCAAATCCACTACAAGGTTGGAGATGCAGTATGGCACTTGGTCAAGGGCACCAAGAGGGTGAAAAACAAAATACGGAAGTTTTTGCCCTCCTATGAGGGTCCCTATATCGTTGTGGGCCAGCTGGATGACATGGTTTACCATATCCAGAAAAGCCAAAGGGCTAAAGTCAAGGTGGTGCACCATGACAAACTCAAACCTTACTACTCCAGAACCCCTCTGGACAACAGCTGGGCAGGTTCCTCCGCCGGTGTGGGACGACGGTGCAGACAACGCAGACATCGGCCCTCTGGACCTGTGGGACAACTCGCCAGAGGTGGAGGCTGCTGCGGCAGGGGCCCTTCTGGACCCCCACTCTTCACAGACAATTCGACCAGACTGCGACCATCCTTCTGAGAGTTCTTCTTGCCCTCGGCTGGATGAGGCCGGAGCTAAGGATTCGAGTGAGGGACGCGACCGACGTCGTCTTCCTGTTGCCGCACCACTTCAGAGGCCACAGAGGACCCGCGGAGCTCCTGACAGGTTTGGTGACTGGGTTGGACACTGAACATTAAGAATTGAATAGACTTGCCTTAGTTATTTAGTGGTGAGATCATTGTTCCAGGTGAGGGCAAAAATGTGCCCTGATCTCATCGGGAGTAACGGTAGTCTACCCAGAACTCCCTAGTTTCAGTTAAAAAAAAAAGGGGGGGGGGGGAATTACGTTTCTAAGTGTTCACTTTGTAAGAAATAAGAGTTCTATTTTTGTAGTTGCACTCAGCAGCAGGCTGTTTGAGGGGCTGTACAGACTTTGGAGCACACTGAAGATGCTTTAACCACTATGTGTATGTGACAGTTGGCATTTGATATCTCAGTCGTTGTGGCCGCATCTTATGATATTAGCACTTTTGCATGTAGAACCTTAGGGGTAAGCTGAAGTCTTTGGTTTAAGATGTTTATAGATGTCTAAGTTTGCTTCTCCTCCTACGAACTCTTGTGCACAGAACGAAGGTTTTATCACACATATTTTGGTGTCACCGCAATGTGAATGAATGATTTTTGTGTTACATTAGTGTGAGGACATGCAGTAGGCATTAACAGACATTCTTTGGACATTTCTTTCCCTTTTGCCTTGAGTCACCTTTTACAGGTGGAGGACTCATTTGTGGACTGTTGGAGATGCTCAGTTGTATGATGTCTGTATTTCTCTCGCCATGATATGTAATGACGTGTGCTGGAGTGATGTCAAAGATTGATCATCCTCCAGAGTGGGGGTAGTGTTGCAGGCCAAGCCTGCTCTCCTTTAACCTGGACAGGTTGCGGTGTGTGTGTGAGTGTGTGTATGTGTGGAGGAGAAGTGACGTAAGGGGGCCCATGGCGGCGTTGTTGTGGCTGAAACGGGAGTAGTGATGGAGGTATAACGAGCTGTACGTAGTGATATGAAGAGTGTAAGAAAGCCAGTGTGCTCCGGACGAGCAGTAAGTGTGGACAGTTGCTGCAGGTCTAAATAAAGTGCCTCGTTCTTCCCACTTAAAGTCTATTGGATTGTGTATTGGCTGTTACCACTAACGAGCCGCACTAGCATAAACTTGGCTAGCGCTACCCGGGGCTGCTCAACTACAGTTCGGCGGCCAGCAGAATATCGGGTTGGTAACACAGTGTTCAAAAGGGAGAAGGAAGAAGTGAACACTTATTAATTCCAACTCCTCTTTTCCATAAATACACCCATGTGAATTATTTTTTTTTTAATTTTTAATTTTTTGTTACTTATTTGTACCCGTAGGTAGATTTGGTTTGCAGTCTGGTGACAAGCCACCGGCTGCTGGTCGCTGCGTGCGCGAGCGCCCTAAACCTACATGTTTTTGGTATGTGGGAGGAAACCGGAGAAATCCCAGAGTAAACCCACGCAACACGGGGAGAACATGCAAATTGTTCCATATACAAATTACCACATTTAAGACCCCAAGTAAACAATTAAATGTATTTTGTACATATCAACATTAACACCCATCCATCTTAGCATACATTGATGTCCATACATCAAAACCAGCCTCAAACAACACAGATATACACAGTGCTGTCCCACCCACCATTCCATAGTGTCCCATTGTGTCCGAGAGTGAGCATAGTGAATCGTACATATAAATACTACCCTTCTAAGATATATCCTTTCAGCAAATAATGTTTGTACCTATTTTTGAACTGACTTCTGTTTGTACATAGTTTCAGTTCCGGCTCCAGACTGTTCCACAAATCCACCCCACAGACAGATATGCACATACTTTTCTTGGTTGTTCGTATCTTGGGTTTGGTAAAGTTTAAGTCTCCTCTCAAATTATGATCATTGTCTCTTTTTTTTAAAATATTTTTTGTATATTACTAACTAACTAACTAACCTGCACTTATATAGCGCTTTTAGTTGGGAGTTGATTATTAATTGCCCTGTACATGACTTGTGCTGTCTTAAATTTAACTAAATCAATGAACTTTATGACATGTGACTTTAAAAACAACAAATTGGTATGGTCTCTAAATTATCATTATTTATTATCCTTATAGCTCTTTTTTGTAATGTGCATATTGACTGTAGGTTGGTCTTGTAGGTGTTTCCCCAGACTTCTACACAGTAGTTAAGAAGAAACAGTGAATTGAAACAGTGAATTGTACAGTAAGACCACTGATTTATAGTCCAAGATGTGTCTTGTCTTCCCCAGTATGCCTATACATTTTGCCAACTTGGCCCGGATGTGACTGATGAGAGGTTTCCAGCAGATTTTATTGTCTAGAGTCACTCCCAGAAACTTATTTTCCTGTACTGTTTCTATTCTGGTATCATCTATCGTTACCATTATTTCATGATTTATTTTATAATTTCCAAACAACAAAATCTTTGTTTTTTTAAGATTTAGAGATAATTAATTTTTGCTGAACCACTGCGTTAACTTCTTCATTTCAGTTGTGACCACCTCTAAAACCTGCTGCAAATTCTCACCAGTGCAAAGGATATTTGTGTCATCCGCAAACAAAATAAATTTCAGAATTTTTGATACTTGGCATATGTCATTTACAGTGGGGAAAAAAAAAAGTATTTAGTCAGCCACCAATTGTGCAAATTCTCCCACTTAAAAGATGAGAGAGGTCTCCAATTTTCATCATAGGTATACCTCAACTATGAGAGAAAAAATGAGAAAAAAAAAATCCAGAAAATCACATTGAAGGATTTTTAATGAATTAATTGGTAAATTCCTCAGTAAAATAGGTATTTGGTCAATAACAAAAGTTCATCTCAATACTTTGTTATATACCCTTTGTTGGCAAGGACAGAGGTCAAACGTTTTCTGTAGGTCTTCACAAGGTTTTCACACACTGTTGCTGGTATTTTGGCCCATTCCTCCATGCAGATCTCCTCTAGAGCAGTGATGTTTTGGGGCTGTCGCTGGGCAACACGGACTTTCAACTCCCTCCAAAGATTTTCTATGGGGTTGAGATCTGGAGACTGGCTAGGCCACTCCAGGACCTTGAAATGCTTCTGACAAAGCCACTCCTTCATTGCCCGGGTGGTGTGTTTGGAATCATTGTCATGCTGAAAGATCCAGCCACGTTTCATCTTCAATGCCCTTGCTGATGGAAGAAGGTTTTCACTCAAAATCTCACGATACATGGCCCCATTCATTCTTTCCTTTACACCGATCAGTCGTCCTGGTCCCTTTGCAGAAAAAACGCCCCAAAGTATAATGTTTTCACCCCCATGCTTCACAGTAGGTATGGTGTTCTTTCTCCTCCAAACACAACAAGTTGAGTTTTTACCAAAAAGTTCTATTTTGGTTTCATCTGACCATATGACATTCTCCCAATCCTCTTCTGGATCATCCAAATGCTCTCTAGCAAACTTCAGACGGGCCTGGACATGTACTGGCTTAAGCAGGGGGACACGTCTGGCACTGCAGGATTTGATTCCCTGGCGGCGTAGTGTGTTACTGATGTAACCTTTGTTACTTTGGTCCCAGCTCTCTGCAGGTCATTCACTAGGTCCCCCTGTGTGGTTCTGGGATTTTTGCTCACCGTTCTCATGATCATTTTGACCTCACGGGGCGAGATCTTGCGTGGAACCCCAGATCGAGGGAGATTATCAGTGGTCTTGTATGTCTTCCATTTTATAATAATTGCTCCCACAGTTGATTTCGTCACACCAAGCTGCTTACCTATTGCAGATTCAGTCTTCCCAGCCTGGTGCAGGTCTACAATTTTGTTTCTGGTGTCCTTTGACAGCTCTTTGGTCTTGGCCACAGTGGAGTTTGGAGTCTGACTGTTTGAGGTTGTGGACAGGTGACTTTTATACAGATAATGAGTTCAAACAGGTGCCATTAATACAGGTAACAAGTGGAGGACAGAGAAGCCTCTTAAAGAAGAAGTCGCAGGTCTGCGAGAGCCAGAAATCTTGCTTGTTTGTAGGTGACCAAATACTTATTTTACCAATTAATTCATTAAAAATCCTTCAATGTGATTTTCTGGATTTTTTTTCCCTCATTTTGTCTCTCATAGTTGAGGTATACCTATGATGAAAACTGGAGACCTCTCTCATCTTTTAAGTGGGAGAACTTGCACAATTGGTGGCTGACTAAATACTTTTTTGCCCCACTGTATATACAAAATAAAGAGTTTGGGTCCCAAAACTGACCCCTGGGGCACACCACAAGTGATGTCCATGAAGGGTGATTTGTGCTCACCAATTTGTACAAATTGTTGTCTGTTACTTAAATAACTTTCCACCCAACTCAGTCCGACCCCTCTTATCCCATACCTTTCCAGTTTCCTTAGTAGTATTCTGTGGTCAATGGTGTCAAAAGCTTTCTTTAAATCTATAAATACTCCTACAGCAAACTTTTTTTTTATCTATATAACTAGTAATTTCTTCTATAAGTTCGATCAGTGCCAAAGATGTAGATTTATCTGCTCTAAAACCGTACTGGCTGTCTGTTAGGAGGTTGTGTTTTTCAATGAAATCCTCCAGTCTCTTAGTGAAGATTTTTTCAAGTATTTTGGAGAATTGTGAGAGTAAAGAGACTGACCTGTAGTTTGTGAAACAATGACTGTCTCCTGTTTTGTACAGAGGTATTACTTTTGCTATTTTCATTTTGTTTAGAAATTTACCAGTTTGAAATGACAGGTTACAGATGTGGGTGAGTGGCTTAACAATTCCTTCAATTACTTTTTTCACTATTGTCATGTCAATTTCATTCCAGTCCGTTGATTTTTTGTTCTTAAATTTACTCACAGTCTCGATAATTTCCTTTTCAGTAACTGCACCCAAAAAGATTGTGTTTGGATTTCTATCTTCTATTTCATTTACAGAACCACTGTTGTTTGTTTCTGTTGTCACTATTGATTTTGCTAATTCAGGACCAACGTTTACAAAAAAATTATTGAAACCACTGACCACATCCTCCATATTATTTATCAAATTGCCATTTTCAATAAAATATTCTGGATAATTAGCATTCTTAGGTCGATTACTAATAATCCCATTGAGTACTTGCCATATTCCTCTTAAGTTATTTTTATTATCCTCTAATATTCTGTTGTAATATTCTTTCTCACAGGTCCTCATTATATTACTAAGCTTATTTTTATATCTTTTATATTTGATCTCAGCCTCCACCGTTTTGTTTATATAATGTATTCTTTTTACATACATTTATTAACCCCTTGGTGACCCAAGGAATATTTTTCTTTTGTTGTCAGAATCAGAATCAGCTTTATTGGCCAAGTATGCACAACACATACAAGGAATTTGACTTTGGCTAAAAACTTGCTCTCGTTGTTCAGGTGGAGGATTTAAATAAGATTTAAATAAGGATTCAATGACAACAGAGTATGTACAGTAAATTACAGTCTGTCCACGTTTCTATAAAAGGATGCAAATATATACAGGAATATATGCAGCTTATTTACTCAGACAATCCACACTTTGCAGAAATATATGAAAAAATATAGTCAAACAGTATTTCAATGTGAACTCAGATTTAGTGATATAATGTGAATGAAGTAAAAAGCAGTGTGAGAGTTATGTGCAATGTAAGAATGGATGAAAAGTCATGAGTACAGCAACAGGTAGGACTAGGTGAATGTTAGGAGTTCATCAGCGTGATGGCTTGAGGAATGAAACTGTTCCTGTGACGGGTGGTTTTGACCTTCAGTGATCTGTAACGACGACCAGAAGATAGAAGTTCAAACAGTTTGTGGCCGGGGTGTGACGGGTCAGCACAGATGTTTCCCGCCCGTTTCCTGGTTATGGACCGATATAAGTTCTCACTGGAGGGCAGGTCGGTACCAATGATCCTCTCCGCAGACTTAATGATCCGCTGCAGTCTGGTCTTGCCCTGTTTAGTGGCAGATCCAAACCAGACAGTGATGGAAAAGCAGAGGACAGATTGGATGATGGCGGTGTAGAAGACAACCAGCAGCTCCTGAGGCAAATCAAACTTCTTGAGATGACGCAGAAAAAACAACCTCTGCTGGGCCTTTTTCCGGACAGTGTCTATATGGGAGGACCACTTCAGGTTCCGGGAGATTATGGTACCCAGAAACTTGAAGGAGTCCACAATGGACACTGTGCTGTTGAGGATGGTGAGTGGGGGGAATGAAGGAGGGTGTCGCCTCAAATCCACAGTCATCTCCACCGTTTTGGCTGGGTTAAGTTCAAGATGGTTCTGGCCGCACCAGAGGATCAGCTGCTCCACCTCCCGCCTGTATGCAGACTCATCACCATCCCGGATCAAACCGATGACTGTGGTGTTGTCCGCAAACTTCAGGAGCTTCACCGAAGGGTCCTCTGAGGTGCAGTTGTTGGAGTAGAGGGAGAAGAGCAGTGGGGAAAGGACACATCCTTGGGGGGCGCCAGTACTAATTTTTCGGGAGCTGGATGTAAATCTCCCTAGCTACACCTGTTGCCACCTGTCAGTCAGAAAGCTGGAGATCCACTGGCAGGTGGA
This sequence comes from Pholidichthys leucotaenia, assembly GCA_020510985.1. NCBI lineage: Eukaryota > Metazoa > Chordata > Actinopteri > Cichliformes > Pholidichthyidae > Pholidichthys > Pholidichthys leucotaenia. Next base: position 92,603,730 of record CM035841.1, read on the forward strand.
GGGGGGCACCTTGAGCTGGAGGAGTTTCTGATGAAGAATACCTGAGATGATGGTGTTGAACGCTGAGCTGAAGTCGACAAACAGGATCCTGGCGTACGTCCCTGGGGAGTCGAGGTGTTGCAGGATGTAGTGTAGTCCCATATTCACTGCATCATCCACTGACCTGTTTGACTGGTAGGCAAACTGCAGTGGGACCATCAGGGGGCCTGTGACAACCTTCAGGTGGTTCAGCACCAATCTCTCCAAGGATTTCATGACCACAGTGGTCAAGGCAACAGGTCTGTAGTCGTTTAATCCTGTAACAGAGGGTTTCTTGGGAACTGGAATTATGATGGAGCGTTTGAAGCAGGAAGGCACTTCACACAGCTCCAGTGATCTATTAAAGATCCGGGTGAAGATGGGGGCCAACTCGTTGGAGCAGACTCTCAGGCAGGATGGAGACACACCATCAGGTCCGGCAGCCTTCTTGATCTTTTGTCTCTGAAAGACCCAGCGCACCTCCTCTTCACAGATCGTTAGTGCTGGTGGGAGGTCAGAGTGGAGGAGGGATGGAGTTCCTGGGGCTGCAGATAATCCTTTTGTGTGGGTGGGAGGTGAGAACTGTAGGTTCTTTTCAAACCTACAGTAAAAGCTGTTTAGGTCGTTAGCCAGCTGGAGGTTTTCCACAGGGTGGGGAGATGGTCTCCTGTAGTTGGTGATATTCTGCAGGCCTCTCCAAACAGAAGCAGAGTTGTTGGCTGAGAAGTTTTGTTGCAACTTCTCACTGTAGCTCCTCTTAGCAAGCCTGGTCTCCTTCGTCAGTATGTTTCTGGCCCGCTTGTACAGAGTCCAGTCACCAGTCCTGTAGGCCTCCTCCTTGGTCTGACGTAGCTGCTTCAGTTTAGGAGTGAACCAGGGTTTATTGTTGTTGTATGTGCAGAAGGTCTTGGTCTGCACACACATGTCCTCACAAAAACTGATGTATGACGTCACAGTGTCAGTGAGTTCATTTAGGTTAATGGCTGCACCTTCAAAAACACTCCAGTCTGCGCAGTCAAAGCAGGCTTGTAACTCCAGCTTTGATTCCTCAGTCCATTTCTTCACAGTCCTTACAACAGACTTGGAAGTTTTTAGTTTCTGTCTGTATGTTGGAATAAGATGGAGCAGACAGTGGTCAGAAAAACCCAGAGCTGCACGGGGGATGGCATGATAGGCATTTCTTAAAACTGTGTAACAGTGGTCAAGTGTATTTGTGCCCCTGGTGGGACATTTAATATGCTGTCTGTATTTAGGAAGCTCATTTGTGAGATTAGATTGTCTGTCACTGTATTGTTTTATAGGACAGTTTTTATTGTACAATGATAGAAATATTTGTAAAAATTTATCATATGCTTTATTTATATCATTTTCATCATAAACTATCTTCCAATCTTGTATTAATAATTCCTTTGTCATTAAATACATAGATTCTTTGGTTCTTATTCTTTTATATTTAATATTTTTGGTATACTTTTTTCTTCCTATAATCACATTGATAGACAAAATTCGGCAGGTGGTCACTGATATCATTCAATAAAAGCCCACTCCTGATATTATTTTCCATAATGTTTGTGAATATGTTATCTATAAGTGTGGCACTGTGTGACATGATTCTGCTAGGTCCGGTAATTGTTGGATGTAAGCTTATACTGTACATTGTGTTGATAAATTCTTCTGTCAAACTATGTTGTTTTGAATTCATAAGATCTATATTGAAATCCCCACAGATGAACATAACTTTATGAGTTAGTTTTGCATACATTTTTTTCATCCAGTCCTTAAATAAGTCAATGTTTGATCCAGGTGTTCGATATACACAGCTCACTACTATATTCTTCACATTGTCCAGACAAATTTCTATTGTAATACATTCAAATAAATCATCCACAGTCACTGACAGATTTTCAACAACCTTGTATTTCAAGCTCTTGTCAACATAAATTGCAACTCCTCCTCCTTTTTTCACTTTTCTATTTATATAATTTAATTCATAGCCATCCATGGTAAAATCCACTCCTTTCTCTTCACTGAGCCACGTCTCTGATAGTGCCACAATATTGAATGGCTCTTTAAACTGATATAAATAATCTTTAATGTTATTAAAGTTGGCATAGAGACTTCTGCTGTTGAAGTGGATCATAGAAATATTGAAATCAGATGTGACCATTGTGTTAAACTGTTCATCTCTGTAGTAACTACAGTCATTATTGATGGAGCTAAATAAATTGTTATCAAGGTCTATGTTATATTCTACGTTTTGTGGGTTGTGATCTGTATATTCAAAAACTTTCAGTTCCTGTTGTTCCTGTTTGTTGATCTTTTGTTTCATGTTGTTACGTGTCTTGTAGCAGATGAGTATATCCCTTCAGTGTCCTACAATTGTCTGTTGTTGCTGTGACTCCAGTTCCTAATATTCATTGATATTTGTCCAGTTCCATAATATTACGGATGTTAATGACCTTGGCTTCTTCACGTGATCCGTTTAATTTGATGTATATTTTACAGTTTGATGTCCAGGTGTTTTGAATCTTTTTCTGCTTTCTCAGGTATCTTGCTTTTCTGGCTATTTCTGCGTTTTCTTTTGTGAGGTGCTCGTTTATGTAAATGTTCGTTCCTTTCAGTTTCCTAACTTGTTTCAGCAGCGCAGTCTTGTGTTTTCTGTTGACAAACCTCATGATCACAGCTGCTTTGTCGCCGTTTTTACTGGGCAGAGGGTGGCAGGCCTCAATGGTGTTACAGTCCAGCTGGATTCCTTTGGACTGCATGAAGGCCGCCACTTGTTGCTCCGTGGATTCATCTTCCAGCTCACCGAGCCTCCCTCCGCTGTCCGCGGCCACCGCTCGCGCGTACGATCGTAGTTTAATGTGGAGCCCCGTGATGATCACGTCGTTCACCCGAGTGTTCTGCTCCAGTTCCGACACTCTGCTCTCCAGATACGCCAGCCTCTTGTCCTTCTCGGCGTTCTGGATCCGCAGCACTTTCACCTCCTCGACCAGGTCCAGGATGTTTTTTTGCTGCAGCTTAACAGCAGAAATCTCTTCAGCCAAGAAGTCCAGCGCTCTTTTGATGTCGTCCACCTCCTCAGTCTGCTGAGCTTTCTTGGGACCCATGATCCCACCCGATGTACGTTGATTGTGATCGTAGGAAAAAAAAAAAAAAAAAAAACAACACGTGGGAGAAATCCCTTTGTTCTCCCCAAGCGTGAGGGGACTGATTGCTTCACCAGCCACTACAATATTAAGTTATGAGACTGGCAATTTCTCTATTTTTCGCACGAGAAGGTTCACTCTCCAGCGGTAGTTACAAAGCAACAGATCAAAATGCCAGCTCTAAACTGAGTTTTAAAGCAAGAACGAAACGGGAGCCTTTACCTGTGAGTCCTCACCTTACATGCCACAACCGGAAGTTGAAGTCTTAGTACCTATTCAAGGCCAGGGTACAACTGCGCTGAGTTGAGCCGAAAATGTGACGTCAGAATGCAGGCCACTGATTGGTCAGGGCGTAATGTCATGAAAGCGTCCGTCTTCTGTGGACACGACCGCCATTTGCAATAGTTCACAGACTAAACTCGGTCACCGAGTAAACACAATATTAATAGAGATGGCGTTGTAGGTTTCGCAGAAATCTACACCGTGGTCCAATGAAGAGGTGCGGAGTTTTCTGTGCTTGGTGGCAGATCTACAGTGAGAGGAGCAACCCACACCGATACAGATGGCAGCCCAGCATAAAGCCAGACTACAGACAAGCTGAAGATGAACGTGAGAGAACCATCGATGGTGAGTGATATGTGATATTGGCTAGCTAGCTAGTAGCCAACTCTGCTGATTCGCACTTGCTTTGTCCGAAGTACTCGCTTGTGAGAGCAAAATGATGAAATATGTTAATCCTGGTTAAAGTCCTGGTTTGTGTACGTGTTGCACTTTGGTGCTGTGCATTAAGTTGTGTGTCATTTCTTCACAACTTCTTTCACAATTCCTATTGTCCCCAGTTGCTTAATCACCCATGCTCTTCCAGCAGAGGAATTTACTGCCTCTTCTTTCCTTCCAGTCTGAGATGAATATCACAGCATGGGTTCCCCATAAAGCATTTATTTATTTTAATTTGGATGATTATGGCTTATAGCCCCTGAAAATCTCAAATTCAGTTTGGCAAAAAATTAGAATATTACATAAAATTAATTTAAAAAAATAGTTTTTAAATAGAAATGTTGGCTGCTGAAGTGTTGGTTGGCATGGGCTGTAGCCAAAATCTTCAAAATTAAAATAAACACTTGCAATATATCACTGTCTGTGTAATGAATCTATATATGGGTTTCACTTTCTGGAATGAGTGACAAAAAATATTGAACGTTTTCATGATATTCTAATTTTTTGGAGATGTGCCTGTATGTTTTGAACTTGCTTTAACTCACCACCATCCATTTCTGTCTTTGGTCTAGGCAAGAGGAAAGGAAAAGCAGCCAGCCCACAACGGACCTTGCCACTGTGGAAAGTACTGAAATCCTTTGTTTTTATAGGTAAAGTGCCAAAACCAAAGTAGCACAATTTCCACTTAATATAAAAGGGACTGAACTGAGATTTATTTGATTGTGTGAATATAAATTACAGAATAATTGAAAATGACTGGCACATCAACTGTAAAATAAACCGCTTGTTAATGTATTTATTATTATTTTTTTGCCAGATCACTTGTGTGATCCTTTGTGAGTTATGTTCATAACTGTATGTTGCACTTTGGGGAATGAGAGTTGTTCAGTCAACAATATAATTAAGTTTATATATGTAGTTTATAGTCCATCATCAACAATCTAATGCAGTATTATAATAGCAGGACATTACAAATATTTGAGACCCATTGTAGTGCATCCTTTTATATTTTAGCAATACAAGTACAAAACACCACCCACACTTGAAGCCAGGGCAATAAGAGATACTGCGGTGACGGAGCGGTGGCTAAAAATTTTTTATTATTTTTTTTTTTATTTAAGTTTTTGTAAAGGGTATACATGTCATTACAGCACTGCATTTACATTTTCATCACATATTCCCCCTTTTTTGTTTTTTGACAACAATGGAAAAAAATTATTACAACACCCTTTTTTTAAGTGAAAGAAAAAGAGAAATTAAAAGAACAAAAAAAACAAAGAAAAAAAATCAAAAGAGCAGAAAAATAAAAGAGAATCTGAGTAGCGTTGGAGCAAAGAGAGGTGCCATTATTGAAATGGTATTTGTCAAAGATTAGATCTGATGGAAGATACATATGCGTTCCAGGGTTGCCAAAAGTTCAAGAACCCATCCATGTCCTGTCTCAGTGCAAATGTCAACTTTTCCATCGAATAAATGTCCTGAATCACGTTAATCCAATCTTCAGGTGTACGACAGTCTTTCAACATCCATTTTTTTGTTAGAGCTTTTTTACTTGCCAATATCAAAACAGTGAATACGTATTTTTCCCCTCGTCTTTCCAGTGATTCCGGTAGTAAACCCAAATACAAAGTTACAAAAGAAAAGGGAACTGTTACTTTGAATATTTTCCCCAATATTGTCTGTACATTGGTCCAATATTGGTGGATAACTGGGCTTGACCAAAACACATGAAAATGATTTGCAGTCTCTTCACCACACAAGAGCCAACAATTCAACCCTTTACGAGTAAATTTGTTTTGTGCAGGTGTTCTGAAAAATCTTACCAAATTTTTCCATCCAAATTCTCTCCACTGCAGGGATGAAGTACTTTTCCATTGTTTATTTAGCTTTTCCCATATTTTCAGTTGTAAAGTGAAATTCCCCTCTTTTTCCCATCTCTCTTTTATATATGATGTGTTGTCTCCTTTTAAGTCTTGAAGACCTTGGTATATTTTAGAAATGTATCTGATCCCTGGGATCCCTTTATATGCCATTAAGAAAACCTTCAGAACACCTGACTGGACCCTTTCCAAATCCTCCTTTTTAAGTATTTTGTTTATGTGGTGTCTAAGCTGAAAGAACCTGTACAGGTCTTGATTTACTAGACCTTGTTTTTTTTAAATCTTCAACATTTCTTAAAGTTTGCCCTTTAAAGAAATCGTAATATTTTATCAGTCAGGGATGGCAACAGGAAATTCTGATTTCAGCTGAAATCTAATTTGGTCGATTGACTTACGGGGGGGCCGGGGGAGCGCAGCCCCCCTGAAGCTGGGAGGTTTTCAGTAAAACAGAAGTAATTTAGACTGAAAAAAATGATTAAAAAAATGAAATACTAGACTTAGATAAATCATTAAATTTAATGAAAAGTTAACTTACTTTTTCTTCAATGTTGTCTCACTGTCTTTAGTCCAACATATTTAACAGTTCTATTAGAGTTTTTTACACTATTTACACTGGTCACCAAGTCACTTCTAATGTGAAACTTTCTTCCTTTTGACAGCAAGCTGTGTCAGTCTCTGAACTTTGAACTTCATCTCCTTTTCTGGTTTCTTCAGAAACTGTCCGAGTGTTTCTGTTACCTCATTGAACTTTGAGCCAATTTTCACCTTTACTGTCACTTCGCTCCCCGAAGCTCCTGGGTTTTTATGATTTTTAAGTACCAGAACTGTGCTTACATGACATAAAGCAAACAGCTGAATGCCACTTATTACTGTATAATATTGACTTATGTTCCAAGAAGATAGCATTCCTAAACTAGAAAAGCACTCAGAGCGCATCCCTCCGCCAAGGCTCCTTCCGTTTGTCATGGATCAACTCCAAAATGTAAAGGGTTTGTGTGTAGGCCTATAGCCACTTGTGGTGAAAATTGCATCAAAGTCTGTCCATCAGTTTTGGAGTATTATTGCTAACACACTGTGAGAAGATAAGCGCCTTGGCTGAGGTATGCATTCTTAGATCATCACCAAAATATAATGGGTTCCTCTCTAGCCCAAGAACCACCTCTGGTGAAAATTTTATCCAAATCCATCCAGCAGTTTGTGTAATCCTGCTGCACAAATACAAAAAAGCCCTTGGTCGAGGTATGCACTCTCAGATCATCACCAAAATCTAATCATCTGCTTCCCGTGCCATTGCACACCTTTCCTGAAAATTTCATGAAAATCCGTCCATCACTTTTCCTTGCTAACAAACACAGACAGACAAACCAACGCCAATGAAAACATAACCTCCTTGACGGAGGTAAATATTCCAACAAGCATTATCCATCACATGCTTTAACACTTGATCAAATCAAAATCAGTTAATTTTATCTATTCCATAATAGAAATAAAATTCCAACACACCATTACTTTTTATAATTTCAGCATTCATTTCAGATCACCAGTTTCAATCTCCATTGAGTCTTGAGCAGCTCATTTTCCTCCCTCGCGCAGCCCAGCTCACACAGCCTTGTACGCTGCACTCAAACGGAAACCGGCGGACAGAATCGACTGGACTCCTGAACGGGAGCAGGCGTTCTGAGGTTAAAACAGCGCTCATTACCCACGTCTCGGACATGGGCATAGCGGCCGTCGTGAGCAATGCGTTGCCGGTTCTTGGCAGCCGCTCACCTTTTTTTTAAGCAGGTCTTTGCACGACAGTGAGCGTAAATACAGCGTGTTCGACAAAGAGTTAATGGCTCTCTACCTGGCATACGCCACTTCCGGTTCTGGCTGAAAGGGCACACTTTAAGTGCGTTCATGGACCACAAGCCGCTAACGTACTTAACGTACATATAATATAAAAATAAAGCGGAATTCGAGGAATTACCGGAAAAATCACATCCCTGAGAACAAGCCGAAATGAATTTTTGACAAAGCATACGAGCCATTTGATTGGTCCAATCGTTTGCAACTATCCAATCGCAGGGCTGTTTACAATACAGCAGTAGCTTGAGTACATCCGGGTTATCGCGAGACTTCGGGGAAGTGCCGAGCGCGTATGTTTTTTTTTCCAAACTTTATTGAGAACAAGGTAAAGGTACAAAATTATGACATAGATGATGATAAAATCGGCGGAAATCCGCGGATCGGCGGAAAATTGCCATCCCTGATCAGTCCATTCTCTTTCCACTTTTTAAATCTAGTGTCTGTTTTATTAGGAGTAAAGTCCTGATCATAGGAAATCCATTGCAATAATCGATAGGGTTCTTTAGTTTGATTCTCTCTGACTATCTTAAACCAAATTTTTAGCGGGGTCTCTTTCCACGGGTTAGTGTTATTCAAAAGTTTAGGTAAGGCACTGTTCCCTATTATCGCCTGTAGGGGAATGTCACTTTATTTGGCATTCCATCTCCTTCCATTGTGCAGTGTAGACTGGGTTACATATCTCTACTAAAGTTTTAATTTGTGCGGCTTTAAAATAGTCCCTGATATTTGGCAGCGCGAGCCCACCTTTGTCTTTGTTTAGCTGTAGGGTTCTATACCTGATTCTTGGTCTCTTGCCCTGCCATATGAATCCTGAGATCCTTCTGTCCAGTTCTTGGGTGGCTAAACTTTTATTGATAAAAATTCCATATTTTGACTGAGCGACTCCATACTCGGTGATGCGCACCCTCAGTTAAAGTACTATATTCCATTCAAGTGAATGTATTAATTCATTCTGATTGCTGAGGCCACAGTAAAAACAAATGATTTTAAATGTAACCCAGCCCTTGCAAAATCTACTAAAGCGCAGCTACATGAAAATTGTAGTTAAATACAACAACAAAGTACTTTATTGTCACATTCGAATTGTAATCGCTCCCGTTTTGTTTTTCCTTTTGAATTCTTGGATGGAATATGGATGGGCAATATAAGCTGTGGCTTCAGCCATCACCCATTTCGGATAACCTATGTTGAACTGTATAATCAGAGGGGTTATTGTTTAATTTGACCTTGTTAGATTTTTTTCCCCTTTGTTATATTATTCTATTTTCTTTTAATCTTTACTTTTAATCTATCCGAAATAAAGATTCATTCATTCATTCACATTCCACCACTGGCTTTTAGCAACAAGTGTATTTCCCAAATACGTTTTAAACTTGCTTTAATTAACCACCACCCATTTCTGTCTTTTGTCTAGGAAAGAGGGAAACGATCCACCCCAAACTGGACCTTGTCTTACTATTTACAGAGATACAGGCCGAAGATCTGCTGAACTGGGACCAGCTTGAGTGGCACATCCCAGCTGCTTCTCAGTGAGGCAGCATGGCCGGCGTGTGTGACCCATCAGTTTTGTTTTTGTTTTTTTTTTTTAACGATTTGAATTTTGCACATTCTGAATAATTTGGAATTTGCTGCTGATTGTAATAAACAATTTAGTGACTTATGTGTTTGCATCATGATTTTCTATTTTGTCTGTTGAGGCACCGGTGGGAAAAGAGTCAACAGTACAAACCATTTATCGGTGACTTTGAAAATAATGGCTAATTTTTAAGAAAAAGTAACCAAAACAATTATTTTATTTACTGAAGACTGTATTGCTGGATGTGCCACCGCAGAAGACCCTGCACACTTTAGTGACAGTACCAGTATATGGAGGAATTCTGGGCCATATCAGCATCTGTACTTTATCATAATGGGTTTGGGCAGGGGTGTCCAATCATGTGCCATGGAGGGCCAAGACTCTGCAGGCTTTACCTCCAAACAGTGTCTTCAACAGCAGATTCCACTGAGTTTCTTCCCACTGATTGCTGATCAGTGAGAACACCTGCTGAAGAGACTGGGTCTTGGCCCTCCATGGCACATGATTGGAGACCCCTGGGTTAGGGTTTAATGGGATTTAACATTTTAGCACAAACTGCTTTATGCTTCATAATTCTGTTGACAGACTTACACCAAACCAAAAGTGATTTCTCAAACTGCTGGATTATTCTTAAGACAGCTTTTCCAATCTTTCAGTATTTAATTTATGTCACTTGGTGGTAACCTTCACATATAAAAAAAAAAAAGAGACATCTGCAAAAAACTTCCAAAGTTTATTGCCAGTGCAATTCCCAATGCAATACTACATGAATGCATGTGCAGTACATTGTTGATGCAGAGAATATATATTTCTACAGTACATGTAACAAATCAAGCATTTTCCATTATACTAGACTGCATTATTTTAATTGCTTTTAATCCTAGATCAAGTTTGTTTTGGCCTAAAATGCATCATAATTGTCAAATATATCTTATTATACCTAACTCAGTACTGTTTACCTTTTGAATATATATTTTGTAGTTAATATTGTTATGACCCGAGCGCGGCTTCTGTTCGCGCTCGGGCTAAGTTATGTTTCGCTGCCGGCCTTGACAGTTGCGGACTGTATTCTGGCCTCACCAGGCTCTTATTGTGAAAGTGCTCGGTGGGGCTTCCGCCTGTCAACGGCCGGTCAGCTGATTGTAATTACCGTCGTTAGTGCTTCGCCTTCTTAAGCCCGGCACTGGCGGCGGTAAGACGCAGCAGTGTCAGTCGTTCTTCGTCTGAGCTACGGATGCTTTGGACTGTTACCTACCTTGTCTGCCTGTGGTTGACCGTCGCTTCCCCTGGACCAGTAAGTGAGTTGTTAGCCTTACCCCTCCCGGTGTGAGTAGACCTCTGTGTGTCTCTGCCTCAGCAGCCTGTGTAGTCATTACTCCATCAACCTTGCCTGTGTATGACCGTCTCCTCCTATGGACCTGTAAGAGAGCTGTTTAGCCTTACGCCTCCGGATGTGTGTAGACTTATGTGTCATTGCCCCTGCATCTTGTGGTGTTACTTTTCACCGTAATAAAACTCACTGAAACTCACTGGTGACTGTGTGGCGTCTTATGGTGGCTCGCGAGGGCCACCACATGACAAATATAACCCCATAACTACAACCTGGCGATCAAGTTGTGTCAGCTGATCACTTTTTGCCATGACACCACCACAGACTCAGTGCTGCTGGAGCAGGTACGTCCCATGATGTCTCAACAGTCTCTCCATGATTTTCACACAGATCAGAGCAATTTGTTGTACGGGAAGCTACACGTTTCTACAGATATGCTTAGGCTCTATAATCACTGATCGTTTGTGAAGCTGGGATGACATCAGTGACAGGCTGTATTGAACGCCAGACCGACCGTTTGAAGCGGTAATTTTCCCACAACAGAGCCATCTGAAACACACACACACACAAAGTTAGTACCTAACAGCGATAACTTGCAGACATTACAGTGTAGTACGACGTACTTATGTGATATAGTTCGTATCCTCACGTCTTCGGCTCTATGGCTTCCCAGATGCTCCAGTACTTTTCCAGAGTGTTTCGTCTCACTGCCTGTGCCCTTGTCTGGCGGTCCTTTTTGGCCTTTACGGTGACAAAAAGCCACAGACTGAGGAGTCGCCTTGTACAGCCGCAATGTTATGTTTTGCTTGGGCCGCGTATTTTACGTCACGGGAGTGTGGCGCCGCCTTGCTGTAAAAAAATCCCACCCACCCCAGGCGAACCCAGCTGCAATGGAAACACAACCGAGTAGAGCCGAGTAGTGTAGAGTAAGGCCGACTGGGTACTAGTGGAAAAGGGCCATAATAGTACTGCTAATACTGATGATGCTCATAAATGGCAACTGTGCGGAAAACATCCCCACCTTCAGGTTCCTAGGCACCCACATCTCCTCTGACCTCTCCTGGACTGTCAACAACAAGGCCCTGGTGAAGAAAGCCCAGCAGTGGCTGCACTTCCTCCATGTCCCGAGGAAGAACAACCTGGACCAGAAGCTGCTGCTGGCCTTCTGTCACTGTTCAGTGGAGAGCGTGCTCAGAAGGACCAAAGCCATCACAGGAGACCGCTCACATCCCGCCCACCACCTGTCCAACCTGCTTCCCTATGGACAATGGTTCAGATCGATCAGGGCCCACACTTCCAGACTGACAAATAGTTTCTTCCCCTGGGCCATCCCAAATGCAAACAGTCAGAGGCTCCACCCCCTCCCTCTGAACGCTCACATGCACAGAACTGAGGACCTTGTAATTATCACTATATCTCACCTGTCTTTGCACTCTTCCCTTTCATGTATATTGACCCATCCGTGAAATCACTAATGTACATATTTTCCATAATCCATGGACCATTTTACTCTTTTATGTGTTCTGCATGTCGCAGTGTTATGTACACACAGTGGGGCAAAAAAGTATTTAGTCAGCCACCAATTGTGCAAGTTCTCCCACTTAAAAGATGAGAGAGGTCTCCAATTTTCATCATAGGTATACCTCAACTATGAGAGACAAAATGCGAAAAAAAAATAATCCAGAAAATCACATTGAAGGATTTTTAATGAATTATTTGGTAAATTCCTCAGTAAAATAAGTATTTGGTCACCTACAAACAAGCAAGATTTCTGGCTCTCACAGACCTGTAACTTCTTCTTTAAGAGGCTCCTTTGTCCTCCACTCGTTACCTGTATTAATGACACCTGTTTGAACTCGTTATCAGTATAAAAGACACCTGTCCACAACCTCAAACAGTCAGACTCCAAACTCCACTATGGCCAAGACCAAAGAGCTGTCAAAGGACACCAGAAACAAAATTATAGACCTGCACAAGGCTGGGAGGACTGAATCTGCAATAGGTAAGCAGCTTGGTGTGAAGAAATCAACTGTGGGAGCAATTACTAGAAAATGGAAGACATACAAGACCACTGATAATCTCCCTCGATCTGGGGCTCCACGCAAGATCTCACCCCGTGGGGTCAAAATTATCACGAGAACGGTGAGCAAAAATCCCAGAACCACATGGGGGGACCTAGTGAATGACCTGCAGAGAGCTGGGACCAAAGTAACAAAGGCTACATCAGAAACACACTACGCCGCCAGGGACTCAAATCCTGCAGTGCCAGACGTGTCCCCCTGCTTAAGGCAGCACATGTCCAGGCCCATCTGAAGTTTGCTAGAGAGCATCTGGATGATCCAGAAGAGGATTGGGAGAATGTCATATGGTCAGATGAAACCAAAATAGAACTTTTTGGTAAAAACTCAACTTGTCGTGTTTGGAGGAGAAAGAACACCATACCTACTGTGAAGCATGGGGGTGGAAACATCATACTTTGGGGCGGTTTTTCTGCAAAGGGACCAGGACGACTGATCCGTGTAAAGGAAAGAATGAATGGGGCCATGTATCGTGAGATTTTGAGTGAAAACCTCCTTCCATCAGCAAGGGCATTGAAGATGAAACGTGGCTGGGTCTTTCAGCATGACAATGATCCCAAACACACCGCCCGGGCAACGAAGGAGTGGCTTTGTAAGAAGCATTTCAAGGTCCTGGAGTGGCCTAGCCAGTCTCAAAATCTCAACCCCATAGAAAATCTTTGGAGGGAGTTGAAAGTCCGTGTTGCCCAGCGACAGCCCCAAAACATCACTGCTCTAGAGGAGATCTGCATGGAGGAATGGGCCAAAATACCAGCAACAGTGTGTGAAAACCTTGTGAAGACTTACAGAAAACATTTGACCTCTGTCATTGCCAACAAAGGGTATATAACAAAGTACTGAGATGAACTTTTGTTATTGACCAAATCCTTATTTTACTGAGGAATTTACCAATTAATTCATTAAAAATCCTTCAATGTGATTTTCTGGATTTTTTTTTCTCATTTTTTCTCTCATAGTTGAGGTATACCTATGATGAAAATTGGAGACCTCGCACAATTGGTGGCTGACTAAATACTTTTTTACCCCACTGTAGTTCCACTCATGAAGCCACTACCATACCCGTGTATATAACGATGGGCTATTTGTTATTTTTACTTTTATTTTTACTTCAGTCAGATGGTTAACCGTTTTCTGTAACTGTTTTATTTTCAAATTCTTCTCACTTACTTTATTGCGCAGTAGCCTGGTGGAGCACCCACAGTTACGTTGTGCTGTACAACTGTACTTGTGACAATAAAGCCTATTCTATTCTATAAATAGCACTTATTTTGTTTATTTTTCAAATCTTATGCCGCTTGGTATCACAATAGAATTTGGGTGAATGGTTTAACATTTCACAAGTAATACTTCTGCCGCCTCTAGCACTGCTGCGCTGAGTTCCGATACTTGAGTGTCGATACACCCATCCTTAGCAAGCAAACAGTAGCCACCAGCTGCCAGTGTTCTATAAGGCTACATTCACACTGCAGGTTTTAATGCTGAATTCCAATAAAAATATCTGATATTTCCCAAAGTGACCTCAGTTTGAACGGCCATGTCGCATTTCATCCAACTTTTTCCTCATTGAAGTGAGACAGACACTATAATTCTGTGGTGGAGGATGGAACAAGCATGGCAGACACGGCTGATTGGAGTTCTCTTTTGAATCAATCTTCTTCCCTTTATCACCGGATTGTAATTTTGTCAGCTCCGGCTACACAACAACTTCAAAATTTTCGGGGGTGCAACTGTTGCAGAGACAGTGATGTTGAATTAATATAAGTTCAGATACCTGTTCATACATGAAATATATGTTTAAGAGAGAAAAGGTTGCACTGACTTAATAGGGTTTGTTTGTTTTATATTATCTTTAAATATGAGATTGTTTAAAGGCTTTATTTTCTTTATGGATATTCTATTTGACAGCTTAAGGGTTTAAGGGTCTATAATGAGATTTTGGTGTAATAGTGACATGTTCCACTCCCTTCATCTACTTTACCTTTCAACCACAAGGAATTTGGAATTTGTCTCAAAATCTCCTCATCTTCATCTGTTATTGTAAGGACTGGTCATAGCTGCTCCGTTCATTCACAGACTAGAATATTCAGGCTGTTATCCAGCTAAATCAAAGGGAATCTTGGCTCCTTTTGCATGTTCTTTTGTTGTTAAAATTGTGTTAACAGGTCTGAGGAGTTGTTAGTTCCTGTCCAACAGGTCAGTTGGGGCGGGGGAGGTGGGGAGGTCAGTGCTGCTGTTAAAGCCACGTCACCTTTTAACCCTTTGGTTTCCATCTCAGCAGCAGCTCTGTTTGAATTGTCCTCAGAAAGGAACATGTAAATGGCCCGAGGCGTGAAGTTTGTCCCAGCTGTTACCACTGATGTCATGGGGGGAGTAATCTGTTAGGTGTCATGGAGTGTCATGTGTTTACTCCTCCTGGGTTATTTCTGCTGCTGGGGATCACCTATTCCTCTTCTTCTCCTTTCCCCTGCAGATCTGCAGGATTTAACACCACCAAACACCACCGTTTAGTTCCTCGTCACGGCTGTCATTTAAAAATGGCTAACAAACACCAATTTATCACATCCTTTTTCATGTAAATTAGAAACATTCTGTTGTAAATGTAATGATTTTCTCATAAATTTGCATGATTTTCCTGCAGAGTTACAGCCATTTTACTCAGAAATATGCAGCTTCTTACTTGAAAATTTGCAGCTTTTTATTGGTCATAATTATGCAGCTTTTTCCTCATGAAGTTATAACTTTTTACTCTTGAATTTGCAGTTAAAAAAAACGCTAAAATTTGAAGCATTTTACTCAAATCTTATATTTGCAGTGCTTCAGTAAACAGTAATTTACACCTTTTTTGTCTTTTTGCCAAAGTTGCAGGTTTTTTTACCCACAAAACTCCACTTTTTTGGTCAGAAATTGGCAGCTTTTAACTGAAACGTAAATCCGCCGGGTTTTTTTTTTTTTTTTTTGGTCAGGTCAGGCATTGGCTTGCTACCGGATAACCATGAAAACTGGACCTACCTGTCTCATGGGTGGGGCTGTCGACGACTCAACCGGCATCCCCACCCTTCCGAGGGCATGGATGGTGAAACTGGGAATCCTGGCAGAACTAAAAACAATATCTGCCACAGGTCTGTGGTGGCCCACTCCCAGTTACACGGGGTGAGACAACATCCTGGCAGATAAAAACATCTGTCACAAGGTCTGTGGTGGACTGTGCCAGTCGGTGCATTGTGACATGCACTACACAAAATGCAGAGGGAAAAAAAAAAACTATCATCTGGTCAGTCACTGCAACAGATACTGGAGTCAATTTGTCTTGGCTTGTCCTTGCCACTGATAATACCTTTATCTGTCAAAAATGTGCTGCTAGTCCAGCAAAAGTTAGCGGTACTCAAATACTTTACAAGGAGTTTCATGAAATGGTCAGTCTGAAAGCAACTCATACTGGCTCGGACGTCGCCCGGGCTAACAAGGTCCGCGCTGATCTGTTCACACTCCGACAGCCAGCAAAAAGTAAGCTCGAAGCAGGAAAACAAAAGAAGAGGAAAACAGCAACCTTGTGTGTAGCAGCATGGAATGTACACACTCAGTTGAACAGAACAACATCACAACGCCTAGAAAGACAGACCGCGCTTGTGGCCCTGGAAATGAACAGGTACAATGTAGATACAGCTGCACTTAGTGAAACAAGATTGCCTGGATATGGCAGCTTGGAAGACCATGGGTATATCTTCTTTGGGATTGGGAAATCAACTCAAGAATGGAGAGAAGCAGAAGTGGGCCTTGCACTTAGAAAGGAGATAGTAGCAATACTTGATGAGGAACCGGTGCCAATCAATGACAGGATAATGACTATGAAACTGCCACTACAGTGGAAGATGCATGCCACACTGATCAGTGTATATGCCCCAACAATGACCAACACAGAGGAGGCGAAGGAAGAGTTCTACAGTGATTTACGTGAGACTATCAGGCATGTACCAACTGATGACAGGCTGATATTCGGAGATTTTAATGCCAGAGTTGGTTTGGACACTGAGAAATGGAAAGGAGTGCTGGGCAGTCATGGAGTAGGCAAGTGCAATGCTAATGGAGAACTTCTACTTGCACTGTGTTCAGAGTACAACCTTGTGATAACCAACACTCTGTTTAAGCACAAGGACACACACAAGAAGACATGGATGCACCCAAGATCCAAGTACTCAGAATCAGAATCAACTTTATTGCCAAGTATGCTTACACATACAAGGAATTTTACTTATCACTAAGGTGCGCTCGTGTTAAGCGCTCCCTAGTGACGCGGCAGCCATACAGGCACCTCATACAGTGGGGGTAAAGAGGGGGGGGGGAGGGGGTGACACATTGGGCAGAGAGAAAAAACATAGTTATCAAAATATAGCTCGAGTGAGCAAGATTGTGATCACATAGAAAAAAAACCTCTAAGCACACTTAGCAGACAATACAGATCCACACATTAACAAAGCAAGAGAGAGACCAGTGTGTGTATGTCAGTCATGTGATATCAGTGTGAATGCAGTGTGTGAAGTATCAGTTACTGGTGGACAACAAAAATCCTCTCTTAGGCAACGGCTAGATGTTATGTCCTTAGTGTTCTAAAACATGGATAACATGTCCACAGAGTTCATCTCTCTTCAGTTCATGCCAGATGGTAAAATTCCATGTTAGTCACATGACGCTGTCCTTGGAGAGTTCAGATTGTTGCACATCAGCAATTGTTTGGGTTAGAGAGAAGCCAAAACACCCTTCTGCTTTATCTCTTCTCCTGGAGGAATGAGTTCTTCCAAGGATGCCGAATCAAGGCCTGATGAGCACAGTTCACTTAGAGCAGGGGTCACCAACCTTTTTGAAACCAAGAGCTACTTCATGGGTATCGAGTCATGTGAAGGGCACCAGCTTGACACACTCCTCTAAAATAACAAATTGTGTGTGTATATATATATATATATATATACACACACACACACAAATAATTATCAATAACTTAAGAGTGGGTAGCAGACAAGATCAATATTCAACACTATTTTCTCAAAATCTGTTACATTTAATAAACACACTTTTGTGTGTTCTTCTTCACTGGAATTATATCCATACAGTTCTTGCCAAGAATCATGCTTGAGTAATAACCAGCACTGTCCTTTCATGAGAAGAAGCTAAACAAGCACTGAGAGTGCTTATATGCACGGTGGCGCAGTGGTTAGCACCGCGGCAGCACAGTTTACCCTCGGCCGGGGGATCGCGGGGATCGTGGGTTCGATCCCTGCCCCCGGTCAACAGTGATCTGCGTGGAGTTTGCATGTTCTCCCCGTGTTTGCGTGGGTTTCCTCCCACATGCCAAAAACATGCAGGTTAGGGAATTAAGGGGCGCTTGCGACCGGCAGCTGGTGGCTTGTCACCGGACTGCAGAACAAATCTACCTACGGGTACAAAAAAAAAAGAGTGAGCAGCAGTTTCATGACGCGTTGAAGTGCCGCTTCGCCGTCACCTCGCAAATGAAACACACGCAGCTTCCTTTCACGGTAGTAAAAAAGAACTCTTCCTCCCGCTCACTTTGAAAATGATAAATTTTCTGTCTTTTTTGGGGGGCTAGGAAACAGCACTGCGTTCACCATCTTCACTGGCCGCTAGCTTACGCTCCAGCGTCCAGCTTACGCCCCAACCTTTTGAAGCTGGACGATTTGGAAAATAGATCACGCCGAAACAATCTACGCTTTGTCGGCTTTCCAGAAAATTGTGAAAAATCAGATGCCCTTACCTTCATGCGCAAAGCTATCCCACATCTGCTGAAAATGGAGTTCCCTGGAAGGATGGAAATTGACCGTGCGCATCGGAGCCTCGCCGGACGCAGACCTGATGGGCAGCCACCCAGGGCTATCCTGATTCGACTTCTGCGCTTCCAGGATAGGGAGCGTATTGTGGAGGCAGCGCGCAGGATGGGAAAGCTGGATTGGAATGGTCATCACATCATGATTTTCCCGGATTATTCCAGACGAGTATCCGAGATGAGAGCGGCGTTCAAGCAGTGTAAACATCTGCTGCACCAGAAGAAGATTGCATTCTCTCTCAGGTACCCTGCAGTTCTCGTTGTGAAGTTGGCAAGTGGTAAACAGGAGTTCACTGACCCTAAAAAAGCACTTAACCTGATTCTTTCACTACCGTGAGACATTGATGAACAATGGTATGAATATATGCTATATGTTTATTTGTTATATATTTTTGACGGAGGATTTGATGCAGTATTAATGTAAGGTTCCTTTTTTTTTGCCCACGCTATATTGTCTATAGGCATGAGGCTGCTGCGATGTTGCGGCTCTCCCTAAGTTTGTTGCACTGTTCACAGTCACGGTCCTAGAGTTTTTTATTTTCTTTTTTTTGGTTGGTGCGGTTTTTGTGCACCGATGGGTGACATTGGTTTCAGGTCACCGATTATGTTACTTTATGATTATGTGGTTTTCGTGTTTTTTTTTTGTTTGTTTTTTTTTTTGTATTTTTAATTTTTATTGTGTTTGTCTTTCGCCCAGTGAGGGGGTTTTTGGTGGAGAATTGCTGGATATTTTGGATGGTAATATGTACCGTTTATGATGTCGGCTAATTGTCAGAGCTTTCTTAACCTCATTACTTGGAATGTTAAAGGCCTTAACCACCCAATTAAGAGGAAAAAAATTTTGGCGTTTATTAAATCAAAAAAAAGTGGATGTAGCGTTGCTTCAAGAGACCCACCTCACTAAAACAGAATCTAAAAAACTCTGTCGGGACTGGGTGGGCCAGGGGTTTGCGTCTTGTGGTAATAGCCAGAGCAGGGGGGTGGCAATCCTTATTCATAAACATTTGCAGTTCAAGTGTCTAAAAGAGGTTAGTGATGATGATGGACGACTCCTTATAATTCTTATAGAAATTCAGGGCCATAGGATGATACTCGCTAATGTTTATGCACCAAATATAGTTGATTGTGCATTTTTTGCACAATTGGAACACGAATTAAGCGAAATGGGTAATTATCCCATTTTAGTAGGCGGGGATTTTAATCAGGTCATGGACAACATTTTAGATCAGAGCACCCCCTCACAGCGTTCATCTAAATCTGGCTCTATATTGAAATACATGTGCAATGCAATTGGTTTGGTAGATGTTTGGCGGCTTTTTAATCCGTCCACAAGGGATTACACTTTTTATTCCACTGTTCATAATGTGTTTTCCAGGATTGATTATTTTTTAATGTCAAAATTTTCTGTTTCTTCTGTAAATTTGAGCTTCATTGGTAGCATAATACTATCAGATCATGCCCCTGTTTTTTTACATATGATCCCGCCTTGTCAGTTGAAAAAAAATTCTAGATGGAGGCTTAATTCAAGCTTTCTTTTTAATCCAGATTTTGTGTCCTCTTTGAAAGCAGAGATCTCCTTATATCTTGAGACAAACTGGGATTCTGCTCCCTCTGCCAGGGTTGCTTGGGAGGCCTTTAAGGCATTTATTAGGGGACATATTATTCAATATGCATCTTTTAAAAAGAAAACTAACATTGCTAAACAGATTGATTTGGAGAGGAGAATAGCTATATTAGAGACTTCATTCAAACAAGACACAAATTTAGTAAATTTGTCACCCCTTCTGAAGCTTAAGTATGAGCTGAATTCAATTCTAACACAAAAAGTTGAATTTTCCCTATTTCGTCTTAGGCACAAACAATTTGAGGAGGGGGATAAAGCTGGCAAAATGCTGGCTAGATATATTAAAATGAAAGAAGCTCAGTGTACTATATCTGCTATTAGGACACAGGATGGTACTCTGGTGTCAGACTTAAATGAAATTAATGGTGCTTTCAGAGAATTTTACACCTCGCTTTATTCTTCTGAAATGGAGGCTGGATCTCAAGAGATCTATGCATTTTTATCATCCCTATCTTTGCCCTCCCTAACGAAGGAACAAATAGACTTACTTGACGCCCCAATTACTAAAGAGGAAATTGTGAAAGTGATTAAGAGCTTCCCGACTGGAAAGGCACCGGGCCCTGACGGATTCACTGCAGAATTTTACAAGGCCTGTGTTGATGAGCTTTCTCCTTTACTTTTAGAAATGTTTGAGGAATCTTTTGAACAAGGCCGTTTGCCCCCTTCTTTAACAGAGGCTTTCATTTCGCTTATTTTAAAAAGCAATAAAGATCTGTTTATTTATTTATTTAGCGAATGCAAAGTCCTTAAGCCAAGCAGTTGCCTCCTGGTTTGCTGTATGGAGGGTGTGTAATCCTCCTTCCAGTCTTTGGAGCGGGCAAGCCTCTATGATGTGTTCCATTGTTTGCTCCTCTCCACATGCGCACAGAGGGCTAGGGCTACTGCCCCATCTGTAAAGGCTGGCCAAGCAGGGGCCATGTCCAGTCCTGAAGCGATTGAGTGTAGACCACTGTCTCCTTGGGAGGTTGGTGCCCGGGACCTGTTGGTTGGGGTTTATCACCAGCTGTTTGTTTGGGACCTCCTTGGTCTCCCATTCCTCTTGCCAAGCTGTCTGGATGGTAAAGTCAGCTGGGGGAGGGTTTTTCCAAATCGGCCGTCTGGATGAAAGTCGGGCAGTGGGTGGAGTGTAGATATCTGCATGGATTGGTAAGTGAGGAGAATCTTTAACTTTTTGGAGCATCCTTTGAGTTAATGCTGCTCGCCGGATGTGTGGAGGGGCTATGTTTGACAGTACAGAGAGCCAGGGGAGTGGTGTTGAGCGGATTGTTCCAGTTATAGTTCTCATGGTTGTGTTGAGCTGGGTGTCTACATGGTGTGTGTAAGATGACCTGGACCAGACAGGGGCACAATATTCTGCTACAGAGTATGAAAGGGCCAGTGCTGAGGTGCGCAGGGTGGAGACTGCCGCCCCCCATTTTGCACCAGCGAGCTTGCAGAGCAGGTTGTTTCGTACCTTCACCTTAGCAGCCGTCCCCTTTAGATGTTCCTTGAAGGATAAGGTCCTATCAAGGGTCACTCCAAGATAAGTTGGATTTGGGGCATGCTTAAGCTTGAGTCCGCTCAGGTGGATGTTTAGTTCTCTGGCAGCTTTTGCATTGTGGAGATGGAATACACTGGAGACGGTTTTTGCTGGGCTTGGTTTTAGACGCCAGATTTTGCAGAACTGGTCCAGTTTGGCAAGATCTTCCGTGAGCACCCGTTCCAGTGGTTCAAAGTCTGGTGCTTGGAATGCCAAACAGATGTCGTCTGCATAGGTGAATTTGCGGGATTTTGTAGTAGGCAGGTCGTTTATGTAGAGGTTGAACAGAGTTGGAGCTAGAACTGAGCCTTGTGGGAGTCCGTTTTTCTGCATTCTCCATGCACTTGTCTTCTGACTGAGGTGGACTCTGAACCTTCGGTTGGTCAGCAGGGTTTTTATAATTGCTGTTGCCCAAGCAGGGATCGCCTTTATAAGTTTCAGGAGGAGGCCTTTGTGCCAGACCGTATCATAGGCGGCTGTAAGGTCGAGAAACACAGCCCCTGTCTTCAGTCTGCTCTCGAAGCCATTTTCGATGAAGGTGGTTAGGGCCAGTACTTGTTAGAATGTAAGAATTATAGACCAATTAGTCTTATAAACTGTGACTGTAAAATTCTTTCCAAAATTTTGGCATGAAGATTAGATAAAGTAATGATATCTCTTATAAATCCTGATCAGGTGGGTTTTATTCGTTCCAGGGGTGCGGCAGACAATATTAGGCGATTTATTGATATCATATGGTTAGTTCAAAATGATCCCTCACTTGCACACCTCTCTCCAGTGGCATCCCTCTCCCTGGATGCTGAAAAAGCATTTGACAGGGTTGAGTGGCAGTATCTCTTTGCAACTCTAGAGACTTTTGGTTTTGGTTCAAAGTTTCTTTCTTGGATTAAATTACTATATAATGAACCTAGAGCTTCAGTGATATCAAATCGAGTTACATCACAGTCTTTTAGACTTTATAGGGGTACGCGCCAGGGCTCCCCTTTAAGTCCCTTGCTTTTTGCTTTGGCATTAGAACCATTAGCTGTTGCTATCTGCAAAGACGGCAATTTTCCAGGTATTCAGGTCCATGGCAGTACCCATAAGATAATGTTGTATGCTGATGATGCATTGGTACTGATTACACAACCTCAAAAATCAATTCCAGCTCTCCTTAAAATTATTAACCAATTTTCACGTTTGTCTGGTTATAGAGTTAACTGGATAAAATCAGAAATTCTCCCTCTAACATCTTATTGCCCTAAAACACTGTTTACATTTGGTCAAAATATAGGCTTCTCTTGGCCAAAATTAGGAATTAAATATCTTGGCATCCTGTTTCCTCACATTTTATCAGATCTGATTCAGATTAATTTTGAACCCTTGCTTGAAAAATTTAAAATAGACATAGAAAGGTGGTCACCTCTTTTTTTGTCTCTCTGGGGCAAGGTCAATGTTATTAAGATGATTTGTGCACCCCGATTTAATTACCTTCTGCAATCTCTTCCTCTTAGGATCCCAGTTGGTTATTTTCGACAGTTTGATAGGTTGTGCAATAAGTTTTTATGGAATGGTAAGCGCCCTAGATTAAAGTTGAAAAGACTGCAGAAGTCTATAGATTCAGGAGGTTTGGGGGTCCCAAATTTGGTTTTATATCATTACGCTTTTAGTCTTAGACATTTGATTCATTGGGCTCTCCCCCCTGAGAGAGCTCCCCCTTGGTTTTATTTGGAGAGTTATTTGAGCAGCCCTCTTCCCCTAGTACATCTAATCACAATTAAACTGTCTTCTGAATTTCAGTCGCATCCTATTATATCCTTTTTACAATACGTTTGGAAGAGAGTTGTTTCTATACTAGAGTTTAGCTCTCATCTTCATTCTATGGCTTCTATTTGGCTTAACCCAAGTCTCCATATTGGAAAATCCCCATTTATGTGGAAAATCTGGGTGAAGCTGATGCGTTTTAAGGACCTCGCCTCCTCAGCTGTCCTCTGCTTTACTGAGACCTGGCTCTGGGAAAATATACCGGACAGCGCGCTGCGCCTCGACGGCTTTCAGCTCTTCCATGCTGATCGTGACACAGAGCTTTCCGGCAAGACCACAGGAGGCGGAGTCTGCTTCTACATCAACTGTAGCTGGTGCTCTGATGTAACAGTAATTTCCAAACACTGTTCTCCTGCCTTGGAATTTCTTGTTATCAATTGCAAGCCCTTCTATTCCCCGCGGGAGTTTGCTTCTTTCATAATGATCGCTGTGTACGCCCCTCCCGACGCGGACACGCGCGAAGCTCAGCGCGTGCTCGCGGATCACATTCAACACACAGAGCGGAGTTTTCCAGACTCGCTGATTATTGTGGCTGGCGACTTTAATCAGTGCAATCTGAGCCACGATCTCCCCCGCTACAAACAGTTTATTAAATGCCCCACCAGAGGATTAAACACACTGGATCACTGTTACACCACAGTGAAAGACGCATATCGCGCTGTCCCTCGAGCTGCGCTGGGATTATCTGATCACGTGATGGTTCACCTCATTCCCACATACAGACAGAGATTGAAGCTCACTAAACCTGTTGTGAGCACTACGAAGATACGGACCAGTGATGCTGAGGAGAAGCTGGAAACGTGCATGGAAATATCTGACTGGGGCATGCTTAAAGGAGCCACGCATGATCTGGATGAGTACACGGACACTGTGAACTCATATATCCACTTTTGTGAAGAGAACATTCTTCCATCACGCACCAGGGTGAGTTACTCTAATGACAAACCCTGGTTCACAGCTAAGCTCAGACAGATCAGGAAGGAGAAGGAAGCAGCGCTGAAAAGTGGAGACAGGGACTGCTACAGGGAGGTTAAATACCGGTTTAACAGAGAGCTGAAGAGGGCTAAATCTGTGTACTCAGAGAGACTCCAGCAGCAGTTCACTGCTAATGATTCGGCTTCCGTGTGGAGAGGACTGAGGCAGATCACCAACTATCGGCCTCAGGCTCCTAAAGGTCAGGATGACAAAGCCCTTTGTCAGAGACTGTCCCAACACTATGCCCGTTTTGACACCTCGTCATCTGTGTCCAACTCCCCCCCTCCCTCCAGCTCCACAGCCTCCACATTCCCTACTTCATTTAAGGCACCCCCCCCCCCTCCTCCCCCCCTCCCCTTATCATCAGTGAGCAGGATGTGCTCAAACAGTTCTCCAGACTGAACCCGCGCAAGGCCCCCGGCCCAGACGGCGTGTCTCCCTCCACCCTGAGACTCTGTGCGAAACAGCTGGCTCCTGTATTCACAGACATTTTTAACACCTCCCTTAAGTTATGCCACGTGCCATCCTGCCTCAAATCCTCCACCATCATCCCTGTCCCCAAGAAGCCACGGATCACTGGACTTAATGACTACAGACCTGTAGCGCTCACCTCTGTAGTCATGAGCGCCTGGTCCTGTCCCACCTCAAGTCCATCACCACCCCTCTCCTGGACCCGCTGCAGTTTGCCTACCGAGCCAACAGGTCTGTAGACGATGCAGTCAACCTGGCCCTCCACTCCATCCTGCAGCACCTGGACTCCCCGGGAACCTACGCCAGGATCCTGTTTGTGGACTTCAGCTCCGCATTCAACACCATCCGCCCCGCTCTGCTCCGGGACAAGCTGTCCCTGCTCAACGTGCCTGACTCCCCCTGCAGGTGGATCATCGACTTCCTGACGGACCGGAGGCAGCATGTGCGGCTGGGAAAGACTGTCTCAGACTATACTAGCATCAGCACCGGATCACCCCAGGGCTGTGTACTTTCCCCCCTACTCTTCTCCCTTTACACCAACTCCTGCACCTCCAGCCACCAGTCTGTCAAGTTGATCAAGTTTGCGGACGACACCACCCTCATCGGGCTCATCTCCAACGGCGACGAGTCCGCCTACAGGAGAGAGGTGGCCCAGCTGGCGTCCTGGTGCAGCAATAACAACCTGCAGCTGAACGCTCTGAAAACAGTGGAGATGATTGTAGACTTCAGGAAAGTCACTACTCCTCTGCCCCCCCTCACCCTCTCAGGCTCTCCCATCACCACTGCTGATTCCTTCCGCTTCCTAGGCACTACCATCACCAGGGACCTCAAATGGGAGCTGACCATCAGCTCACTCATCAAAAAAGCCCAGCAGAGGATGTTCTTCCTGCGGCAGCTGAGGAAGCTCAAGCTACCCACCAAGATGTTAGTGCAGTTCTACACAGCCATCATCGAGTCCATCCTCACCACCTCCATAACCGTGTGGTACGCAGGAGCCACTGCCAGGGACAGACTAAGGCTGCAGCGCGTCGTGCGCACTGCTGAGAAGGTGATCGGCTGCAAGCTCCCATCTCTCCAGGATCTGTACATCTCCAGGACCCGGAGGCGTGCTGGCCGGATCATAGCCGATCCCTCACACCCTGGTCACGTACTGTTTGCCCCCCTCCCCTCTGGTAGAAGACTTCGGTCCATCCAGACTAAAACCTCCCGTCACATGAACAGCTTCTTCCCCTCTGCCATTAGACTGCTGAACACTAAGTGACTCTCGTGCACCATGTACAGCAGCTCAACCAGACTCATGTCAATCATCACTGTTTTCTTCCTGCATTACCGACTGCACTATATAGTTCTCCACAGTATCTGCTGCTGGCTAATATATATTTTAACTGTTGACCAGTATCACTTAATCTTATCCTACACTTTATTACATGTATAGTTTATTTCTCTTATCATGTTTAATGTTGCAGCATTGTACCGAGACAAATTCCTAGTTTGTGTACTACATGAACAATGGCAATAAACCTGATTCTGATTCTGATTCTGAAAAAGGACATCTTGATGTTAAAAGATCTATATGAAGGGGGAGCTCTCAAATCATTTGATGTTCTACGGGCACAGTATGGACTACCACAGAATCAGTTTTGGAAATATTTACAACTTCGACATCTGCTGTGTCAAGTCTTTGGATCTACAACTACCCCTCCTCCTGATGTAGACTGGCTCATTCAGGCTTTGAGTTCCTGTGGCAAAAGATCTAAGGCCTCAAATTTCTATTTAATGCTCCTTAAGAGCTCAAATAAAGATTCTACATTCCTTAAACACGTATGGGAAAAAGATCTGAATTCACAATTTACTGATGTTGAATGGGCAAATATTTTAAAGAATGGGAAGAAAGTGTCTAGGGAATTGAAAACCAGACTTGTTCAATTTAAAATTTTGAATCGATTTTACTGGACACCTCGTAAAATGTTGAGAGTGAATCTCATTCACTCTTCAAGCTGCTGGAGATGTCTACAGGGGGAGGGGACATTAATCCATATGATCTGGAGTTGTCCGGTAATACAGGACTTTTGGTTGCAGATCCATAGACATATTATGACAATTGTTACGCAAGAAGTGCCATTTACTCAGAGACTTTTTGTCCTTGGGGATCCATCAATGATTCAGGACCCAATCTCTGATGCCGAGTGGATTCAGACTGCTTTGATGCTGGGCCGAAAGTTGATCACTTTTTACTGGAAATCTTCCTCTGCCCCACCCGTAGCTCAATGGCTCAGGGAGCTGGGCAAGCTTGCTGCACTAGAACGCCTTTCATATAAACTTCTGGACAGGATGGACAGCTTCTATAATAAGTGGGGATCCTATCTTACCTTTATAGGTGTAGTAGATTAAGCTAATCATTTTAAGAGTATTAGGGTGGAAATGGAATGTTTTATCCTCTCACTGGGTATACTTGTTTTTTTTTGTTGTTTTTTTTTCTTGTGTTTGTTTGTTTCTGTTTTATTTTCTAAATTGAAAACCCAATAAAATTCAAATTACAAAAAAAAAGAAAATGATAAATTTTCTGTCTTTTTTGGGGGGCTAGGAAACAGCACTGCGTTCACCATCTTCACTGGCCGCTAGCTTACGCTCCAGTGCGAAGGTTTTGTCATGCGCACAATACTGACCTTTGAACTAGGTCAGAGTTCACCTTAACTTTACGTATAATAAACATATTTTCATTTTTTTTATTTTTAAGACATTGTCATTTTAAAATCTATTTAAATGCAAGTGTGATTTTAAAAAATAGCGGCAGAAAAAAATTACATCTTAGACGCAGCTCACTTGCGAGTTGTGCTATTTTTAGAACAGGCCTGCGGCCGACTCATGTGGTCCCTGCGGGCGACATGGTGCCCGCGGGCACCGCGTTGGTGACCCCTGACTTAGAGCATAGAAATTTCATCTCTCATGCGATTCTGTGCATCACAATTTACATTAAGGCTTGAAAATCATTCCTTGGAGAGCACCCAGCGACTCCGAGATGTTTCCCACCTTTCCCACCATTTGCCGCTATCAGTGCACTCCCCAGCTGGTCAAATTGTTGAAGGAGCTTCGCCGGGTCCGCATTTTGATTAGCTCTTTCCAGCTTCTTTTAATTTCCGATACACCAGGAAAACTCCAAAGCCAAACAGCAGAAATCCTGTGTTCATAAATCCAAACAGGTAGATGCCTTCCACATCCTCAATCGAATCACACAGACATGAGTTTCCAATTGTCCCATGAGTCTCTCACACACCTGGGCTCCCACGGGCCCGATTTTCTGTTTGAAAAAGTGGTGTCAATTGCATTTAAAGCCCAGCTCAATTCCATAATTTTCCGTTTGGATTGAGATCAGCGAGAAGGAGCGAGACACAGACAGGACACAGCAAGCTGGGATCAGTCAAGGGAGATGGAGGAGAGGAGGAGAAATGCATCTGCTCTCTCTGAAAGCCGGAAGAAGCAGCACTGGCACTTGCTAGACTACATCATAGTAAGGCAGAGAGACATGAGGGATGTATTGGACACCAGAGCAATGAGAAGTGCGGACTGTGGTACTGATCATGTTATGCTGAGATCTAGATTAAGGATTTGGAGATGAAAACAGCACTGCAGGATGGGTGCAAAGCCACCACGGAAGCTAAACACTCGTGCACTGAAAGGCCAAAAGAAGCAGGAAGAACTTACACAGAAAATGGATAAAAACTTGAAAGACTGGGACAGCAACAACTCAGAGAATGACATAGAAGAGTCTATCAGACTGCCAGTGATGTATTAGGCTACCCTGAGAGGAAACATCAAGATTGGTTTGATGAGCATGATGAACATCTGAAGAAACTACGAGAAGCGAGGAATACAGCTAGGCAGGAAAACCTACAGTGTAACACAAGGTCGAAGAAGAAGAAATACTCAAAGGCTCAGAGTGAGCTACAGAAGTACACCAGAGAGATGAAGTCCAACTGGTGGGATGAAAAAGCGGAGGAACTTCAAACTGCAGCAGACAGGAAGGACATGAAAACATTCTTCACAGGTTTGAGAGAAATCTACGGCCCTAAACCAAGAGGATTGATCCAACTAAAGGCTATGGATGGTGAAACAGTTTTGCAGGAGAAAGACAAGATCCTGGACAGATTTGCAGACCACTCTGACCAACTACTAAACAACCCTGGAGATCTCACTGAAGAGGCTAAAGAAGCTCTAGTGCAGTGAACAGCTGTATCAAGTCTAAATGAACCACCAAATCTTGATGAACTAATGGCAGCTATCAGGACAACACAGGATGGGAAAGCTCCAGAAAGGGATGGAATTCAAGCAGAAGTGTGGAAATTTGGTGGTGTTCAACTGACCAACTGCCTGCACAAGCTCATCCAAGAGATATGGGATGCCCAGAAAGTACCTCAAGACTGGAAGGATGCAAGTATTGTGCCTTTGTTCAAGAAAGGTGACAGGAAAGATTGTGAAAATTACTGAGGTATATTACTGCTAGCCACTGTTGGTAAGATTCTCTCACGTGTACTACTGAACAGACTCAATGAACATATCTCGCAGAATGTACTACCAGAAACCCAGTGCAGCTTTAGAAGTGGAAGAAGTACAATGGACATGATTTTCTGGTTGAAACAGGTTCAAGAAAAGTGTATCGAACAGAACATTCCACTTTATGTAGTCTTCATAGACTTCAGTAAAGCTTTCGATACGGTTTCGCGACAAGGACTTTGGCAGGTACTCAAGAAATATGGTTGTACAGAGAAGTTTGTCAGCCTGATTGAGGCACTCCATACAGGTATGCAAGCAAATGTGGCAATGAGTGGTTCAGTATCTAAAGACTTTTCAGTAAGCAACGGGGTGAAACAAGGCTGTGATGCCAACATTCCTGTTAAGTTGATAGCTTGTTATCATAACAGTTTGTACAAGTTGTAATGGATGGAAACTACCTTCGTTTAAGAGATACAAAGATGTTGTATGTTTATTTTGTAGTTTTCACGGTGTTGACTGAAGAAACAGAGAGAGAGCGAAATTAAACCTCCAACACATCAGTATGAAGCGTTGCAATTATTTACTGGACCCTGTGCGGGGGGGGGGGGGGGGGGGGGTCAGGGCTGAAACTGTCAGACAAGCAGGCGCACAGTAACAGCACATTTACTGGACGTTGCAAATTCCTATTTCCCTGTAAACAGCACACCATGAGTCCTGGCTGCTGCATTATCTAAAATGTTAAGTTAATACCAACATGACTGTCGAGCGGAATGGCCAGATATGGGGACAGGAGGGGGGAATCTGTGGCGGCTTTTCCTTCCTGTGCAGGACCGGAATTATGCCGCTCGTACAAGCCACACTGTTTACTAGGGCCCGAGCCACCGACAACGTCAGTGGGTGAGAGCCCTTTTGTAATCGCTAGGATTGTCTATTATTAACCTTATTTATACAGGTAATCCCATTGAGACACGGGGTCTCATTTTCAAGAGAGCTTGTTTAATCGTTCAGTTCTGTTAAAGCAGAGCAGATCACAGCGGTCAATGAATGAATGAAGCTGGTCTCATTTATTTGCATAATCATTTCTGAATGATCTTAACTGTGAAGATTTCATGGACAGATTGTGCGCCCCTAGTGGCACAGCGCAGCACTGCCCCTGTCAACTGACATGACATGCCAAAACACTCCCCAGCTGGACTGAGGATTTGTACTAATTATGCCCATTCACAAGGTGGCAGACATGTGTTGGTTGACACGGAACACATCAAAGAGCAAGAAATCTTCTTCTTCTACTGTACAATTAGAAAACAAATATGGCAGCTACCGACCGCTGAGGTGTACTGAACTTCAGTGCATTTTTATAAGATAAATAGCACCAGAAAAAAAAAAGCGAAATTGAGGTGAGATAACCGTAAGAGTGTGTGGATGTGGGAGAAAAACCACAGATGCCCAACAGAAGAGAAAATATTGACCAGCATGGACAAAAATGGATACAGCGCAAGGCACCTTTGTGAGCAGTAAGTCACAAATGTCTGTGCTTGTTTTATTGTTTTGCTTACATTATACTGCATTGTACTGATTTTCTGGTTCATATACTTTCAAGATTAGATAACAAAATGCCCCAAACAAGAAACGGTGACAAAAAGAGGAACCATTCTTTGTGTAAATATGTCCAAAGTCCACTTTTGATCAGTTATGAATTTGATTTGGCTGCCGCGGCATTATGCAAATTAAATGTGTAAATTTACTTCTATCTGAAACTTTGGATCATATTCTACATCTTTCTAATTGACAGTAAGCCATCATCTCTTACAATGTTCAAGTTATAGCCTTGGAAATCTGACATCTGAGCTGAGTATCTTCTTGAAAAAAAAATCTTGACCACTCTTGACCACTACGGGGCCAATGTTGCAATTTGGCGACATACACAGTTAAAAGGTTAACATTTTATTTTGCTGTGCTGCATCAAGGTTCAGGTTCCGGTTACTTTATTTGTACCCGTAGGTAGATTTGTTTTGCAGTCAGGTGACATCCATATTTACAAACCACAATTACATTCAACATGAACACAAACACAGGCACACATGAAGCTGACTATAAACGTGAAAAGTGCTCAAGGCTCCACCAATCAGGACATAGGACAAAGAGATGGGAGAAAAAACAAGGAGATAAGACAGAAGGGTCATATTAGAAAGTTAAAGACTAGTCAAAGAGGTTAAAGACACAAAAGTCTAAAACCCAATAAAAGATTTAGAACCCCAATAAAAAACCTACAAAAATAAGTAAATATAAAATCAAATTAATCAGAATCAGATTTATTGCCATTGTTCATGTAGTACACAAACTAGGAATTTGTCTCGGTGCAATGCTGCAACATTAAACATGATAAAAATAAAAGATAGAAATAAAAAACTATACATGCAATAAAATGTAGAATATGAATGAGTAATACTAGTCAAGCAATTTTTAAATATATTAGCGAGCAGCAGATATTGTGGAGTACCACATAGTGCAGTCAGTAATGCAAAAAGAAAACAGTGATGATTGACATGAGTCTGGTTGAGCTGCTGTACGTAGTGCACGAGAGTCTAATAAGTCACATAGTGTTCAGCAGTCTGATGGCAGAGGGGAAGAAGCTGTTCATGTGACGGGAGGTTTTAGTCTCAATGGACCGAAGTCTTCTACCTGAGGGGAGAGGGGCAAATAGTACGTGACCAGGGTGTGAAGGATCGGCTATGATCCGGCCTGCACGCCTCCGGGTCCTGGAGATTTACAGATCCTGGAGGGATGGGAGCTTGCAGCCGATCACCTTCTCAGCAGTGCGCACGACGCGCTGCAGCCTTAGTCTGTCCCTGGCAGTGGCTCCTGCGTACCACACGGTTATGGAGGTGGCAAGGATGGACTCGATGATGGCCATGTAGAACTGCACCAACATCTTGGTGGGTAGCTTGAGCTTCCTCAGCTGCCGCAGGAAGAACATCCTCTGCTGGGCCTTTTTGATGAGGGAGCTGATGGTCGGCTCCCACTTGAGGTCCCAGGTGATGGTGGTGCCCAGGAAGCAGAAGGAATCTGCAGTGGTGATGGGAGAGCCTGTGAGGGTAAGGGGGGGGGGGGGCAGAGGGGTTGTGACTTTCCTGAAGTCCACGATCATCTCCACTGTCTTCAGAGCGTTCAGCTGCAGGTTGTTGTGGCTGCACCAGGACGCCAGCTGGGCCACCTCTCTCCTGTAGACGGACTCGTCGCCGTTGGAGATGAGCCCAATGAGGGTGGTGTCGTCCGCAAACTTGATCAGCTTGACAGACTGGTGGCTGGAGGTGCAGGAGTTGGTATAAAGGGAGAAGAGTAGGGGGGAAAGTACACAGCTCTGGGGTGATCCGGTGCTGATGCTAACAGAGTCTGAGACAGTCTTTCCCAGCCGCACATGCTGCCTCCGGTCCGTCAGGAAGTCAGTGATCCACCTGCAGAGGGAGTCAGGCACGTTGAGCAGGGACAGCTTGTCCCGGAGCAGAGCGGGGCGGATGGTGTTGAATACAGAGCTGAAGTCCACAAACAGGATCCTAGCGTAGGTTCCCGGGGAGTCCAGGTGCTGCAGGATGGAGTGGAGGGCCAGGTTGACTGCGTCGTCCACAGACCAGTTGGCTCAGTAGGCAAACTGCAGCGGGTCCAGGAGGGGAGCGGTGATGGACATGAGGTAGGGCAGGACCAGGCGCTCAAAGGACTTCATGACTACAGAGGTGAGCGCTACAGGTCTGTAGTCGTTAAGTCCAGTGATCCGTGGCTTCTTGGGGACAGGGATGATGGTGGAGGTTTTGAGGCAGGTCGGCACGTGGCATAACTTCAGAGAGGTGTTAAAAATGTCTGAAGACAGGAGTCAGCTCTTCCGCACAGTGTCTCAGGGTGGAGGGAGACACGCCGTCCGGACCGGGGGCCTTGCGCGGGTTCAGTCTGGAGAACTGTCTGTGCACGTCCTGCTCACTGATGACAAGGGCAAGGGGGGAGGGGGGGCCGCCTTTGATGAAGTGGGGACCGTGGAGGCAGTGGCGCTGGGGGGAGGGGGGAGATGGACACAGCTGACGAGGTGTCAAAACGGGCATAATGTTGGGACAGTCTTTGACAAAGGGCTTTGTCATCCTGACCTTTAGAAGCCTGAGGCCGATAGTTGGTGATTTGCCTCAGTCCTCTCCACACAGAAGCAGAGTCGTTAGCAGTGAACTGCTGCTGGAGTCTCTCAGAATACACAGATTTAGCTCTCCTCAGCTCTCTGCTAAACCGATATTTGACCTCCCTGAACAGTCCCCGTCTCCACTTTTCAACGCTGCTTCCTTCTCCTTCCTGATGTGTCTGAGCTTAGCAGTGAACCAGGGCTTGTCATTTGAGTACCTCACCCTGGTGCGTGATGGAAGAATGCTCTCCTCACAAAAGTGGATATATGAGTTCAGTGTCCGTGTACTCATCCAGATCATGCGTGGCTCCTTTAAACATGCCCCAGTCGGTTATTTCCATGCACGTGCTCAGCTTCTCCCCAGCTTCACTGGTCACTTTTCTCGTAGTACTCACAACAGGTTTAGTGAGCTTTAGTCTCTGTCTGTATGTGGGAATGAGGTGGACCATCACGTGATCAGATAGTCCGAGCGCAGCGCGGGGAACAGCGCGATACGCGTCTTTCACCGTAGTGTAACAGTGATCCAACATGTCCTTTCCTCTGGTGGGGCATTTAATAAACTGTTTGTATCGGGGGAGATCGGGGCTCAGGTTACTTTGGTTAAAGTCGCCAACCACAATAACCAGAGAGTCCGGGAAAGTCCGCTCCGTTTGCTGGATGTGATCAGCGCGCGCGCGCTGAGCCTCGCGCGCGTCCGTGTCGGGCGGGACGTAAACAGCGGCCAGGATGAATGAAGCGAACTCCCGCGGGGAATAAAAAGGCTTGCAGTTAATGAATAAATATTCCAGAGCGGTCGAACAGTGTTGGGAAATCACCGTTATATCAGAGCACCAGCTGCTGTTGATGTAAAAGCAGACTCCTCCTCCTGTGGTCTTGCCAGAGAGCTCTGTGTCTCGATCAGCACGAAACAGCTGAAATCCCTTGAGGAGGAACGCGCTGTCCGGAGTCACTTCCTTAAGCCAGGTCTCAGTAAAGCAGAGGGCAGACGAGGTAGATAGGTCCTTAAATCGCATCAGCAGTCTCAGTTCATCTACCTTGTTATAGAGAGAATTGGCATTGGACAGAAATATGCCAGGCAAAGCCGTGCGCATGCCTCTCCTGCGAAGCCGCACGAGAGCGCCCGCTCGCCTTCCTCTCTTTCGCCGTCTCACTTTTTGGGCTAAAAAGTGAACCAGATCGGCGGCAGGAGCCAAAAAAACTGGGAGTAGGTAATAGATAGGTAACTAAATTATGTGCAATATACTGTATTGTTACATCTTGTTCAACTCTAACAGCAGCAGGAACAAAGCTGTTTTTGTAGTGCTGGGTTTTACTTTTTGGGACAGCAAACCTCCGTCTGGAGGGAAGAAGTTGAAGGTGGCAGTGCAAAGGGTGGGAGTCATCATTTAAAAATGGAGGTAGCAATCCTCTGTACCTGTCTGGTGTACAGGGATGTCAGGCTTAGCTGTGACTCACCAAGCAAGCGACTGGACCATCTAACAACCTGATCCAAGGATTTCCTCTGTTTCAGTTTTGTCTGACCAAACCATGACACTAAAGAAAAGGATAAAACAGATTCAACTAGAAAAGCACTCGGAGAGCGCAGAACTCCGCCAAGCGCCACAGTTCCCCCCATACAGTGTTTGTGTGTACGTTGTCAGATTCCTTGACCATGAAAACATCTGAGTAGCAATTGGATTCACAATGATAGGATTAGTGGTTCAGTAGTAAAAGCATTACCTCCTTGGCAGAGGTAATAAACTGAAGTGTTGGTGTTGTGTCCATGTCCTGCATCTGCAAACTCCCAGGCTGGGGGTGTTGCAATTGAATGAATGAATGAATTAATCTTTATTTCGAATAGATTAAGAGTACAGGTTAAAAGAAAGTGAATAATATAACAAAGGGGGTAATAAAATCCAACAAGGTCAAATTAGACAATAGCTCCTCTGATTATACAGTTCAACATAAGTTATCCAAAATATGTGATGGCTTAATCCGCAGCTTATATTGGCCACCCATGTTCCATCCAAGAATTCAAAAGAAAAAACAAAAGAAGTCATGACACAACTGCGTACAACCCACAGGCCAATGGGTTATGTGAGCGTTTTAGATCACTGAAAGCAGCACTGAGGGCTTCACTGACGGATGCCAATTAGGTAGACGGGTTGGCGTGGGTTTTATTCAAAATTCAAACGTTTATTTCAAACTCAGGGTTCATATTAAATGCAGAACTAAAAGGAGTAGAAAATAAATAAATAAATAAATAAAAGTATATACAGATCAGCAGACAGTCGGCGGTCTTGTAACAACAATAACATACAATATTGGACTCAGTATAAAATGGAACGCCACCACTTCCAAATGCTGGAGTGAAGTGTGAGTGACGAGTTGACAATTGCTGATATAAGATGATTGTTACATGGTAGCAACCTTCTCATCAAACTGTAAACATTGTTACGTATCAACTCGCCAAAAGACGGAATGTTCACAGACACAAACATCTTGCTTGCACTCGACCTTCGTGGTACATCTAATCTTTATCTTTATTGGGGTTGCGCTCCGCGGCCAAAGATGATTTGGAAACTTCCCCGGCAGAGAGCTTCTTTTTGCGGAGCTACTATGGCTGACCGGGGAATTTCTGCCAAATAATCCAGCGGTGGACAGCTGGCCGTCTGAGCTTTTGCAGCGTTGCGCAAACACAGGCACACAGCACACTGCCGAGCAGCTCGTTTTTGCGCAGCGCCTATGGCTGGCCGGGGAATTTCTGCCAAATAATCCGGCGGCGGACAGCTGCCCGTCTCAGCTTTTGCAGCGTCGCGCAAACACAGGCACGGTGGCGGGCCCAGCCCACCAGTGTTTTCCGCGTGCTTTTGTGCCTAAAACGTTGAAGAACGCGGAGTTTATGTTGGTCAGACACGATGACCAGCGCCCTCCATTGCGCCTGCGCACATGTTGAAAATAGCCGTATGTCACAGTGTTAAAGAATGCTTTAAAAAATTCCTGTATCCAGACGGTGATCCGGATCATCCCCAAAATTTAATCAGTTCTTCCTTGTACCATTTCCAACAACGCCTGAAAGTTTCATGGAAATCCGTCCAAGACTTTTTGAGTTATCTTGCTAACCAACAGACAAACAGACAGACAGACAAACACACAGACAAACCCCGGCAAAAACATTACCTCCTCCTGGCCTTTTCGGCCTGGCGGAGGTAATCAACAAAAGAATGGCTTCACCAGAAGAAGATTAAGGTTTTGGAACGGCCCAGCCAGAATCCAGACCTGAATCCGATTGAACATCTGTGGAGTGATCTGAAGAGGGCTGTGCACAGGAGATGTCCTCACAATCTAACAGATTTGGAGCATTTTTGCAAAGAAGAGTGGGCAAATATTGCCACATCAAGATGTGCCACGCTGATAGACTCCTACCCAAAAAGACTGAGTGCTGTAATAAAAGCCAAAGGTGCTGCAACAAAGGCTACGGTCACACTGCAGGTCTTGATGCTCAATTCAGATTTTTTGCTGAGATCCAATTTTTTTGTGTGGGCGTTCACATTACAACTTAAATACGTCCCCCATCAGACTCCAGTGCGAACGGTCTACAGCTATGAAGTGACCCGCATGCGCAGAAGAAAACGTAATGTCAGACACAGCATTGTGTTTACAGAAGTAACTAGAAAAGCACTCGGAGAGCGCAGACCTCCGCCAAGCGGCACAGTTCCCCCCATACAGTGTTTGTGTGTACGTTTTCAGATTCCCTGAGCATGAAAAGATATGACTAGCAATTGGATTCACAATGATTATTTGTTTATTTGACATGGACAGTGCAATAAACAGACAATTAATGAATGACAATCAATGTGATAGTGATAGGATTAGTGGTTCAGTAGTGTAAAACGGGGCTATAAGGGACGGCGGGTTAATAAGGGACACTTTTCTGGGAAATGTTTTAAATGTAATTCTGCTTTTTTTATTTTGAGCAGGACGCTGAGTTGTGTTGTTATTGTCAAATATCCATGAATCCTTCATCAAATCTAGGTGGAAGCAAAATTAAAAAAGCAGAATTACATTTAGAAAAGTGTCCCATATTACCCCGCCGTCCCTTATAGCCCCGTTTTACGGTAGTAAAAGCATTGCCTCCTTGGCGGAGGTAATAAACTGAAGTGTTGGTGTGTCCATCTCCTCCACTGACGGATGCAGATTGGTTAGACAGGTTGCCGTGGGTTTTATATTATATTGGGGTTGCGCTCCGCAGCAAAACAGAATTTAGAATCTTCCCCGGCAGAGAGGTCGTTTTTACGCAGCACCTATAGCTGGGCGGGGAATTTGTGGCAAATAATCGGGCGGCGGACAGGTGGCCGTGTCAGGTTTTGCAGCGTGGCGCAAAAACAGGCACGCTGGCGGGCCCAGGCCAGCAGTGTTTTCCGCGTGTTTTTGTGCCTAAAACGTTGAAGAACGCGGAGTTTGTGTTGGTCAGACACGACGACCAGCGCAATGTGCGCAGCGCCTATGGCTGGCACAGGCACGCTGGCGGGCCCAGGCCAGCAGTGTTTTCCGCATGCTTTTGTGGCTAAAACGTTGAAGAAGGCGGAGTTTGTGTTGGTCAGACACGATGCCCAGCACCCTCCATTGCGCCTGCACACATGTTGAAAATGGCCGTATGTCACAGTGTGGAAAAATGCTTTAAAAAATTCCTGTATGCAGACGGTGATGCGGATCATCCCCAACATTTAATCAGTTCTTCCTTGTACCATTTCCAACAACGCCTGAAAGTTTCA
Source organism: Pholidichthys leucotaenia (assembly GCA_020510985.1). Taxonomy (NCBI): domain Eukaryota; kingdom Metazoa; phylum Chordata; class Actinopteri; order Cichliformes; family Pholidichthyidae; genus Pholidichthys; species Pholidichthys leucotaenia. The sequence goes on from CM035841.1 coordinate 92,641,955, forward strand.
TTGAAATCCGTCCAAAAGTTTTTGAGTTATCTTGCTAACCAACAGACAAACAGACAGACAGACAAACAGACAAACACACAGACAAACACACAGACAAACCCCGGCAAAAACATTACCTCCTCCTGGCCTTTCGGCCTGGCGGAAGTAATAAAAGCCCGATAAAACACTGTCATTATGGTTCGGTCAATTTGGAAGCGTGCAAGTTTCCTTAAACAATGCAAATGTTGCTGACCCTTTTTGCACACCCTTTCACAGTTCTCTTCAAAATTCAAATTACTATCAATAATCGTCCCAAGATATTTGTAGGATTGTACACATTCAGTGGTCTGGCCTTTTAGTACAGTGACTTTGTGCCTGGGAGTTTTCCTCCTAAAGTCAATAATCATATCTTTAGTTTTTGTCGTATTCAGCTGCAGATAGGAATCCTCACACCAGTGAACAAAATCATCAACTACTGGGCCGTGGCCACTCTCACCATCCTGGAGGAGACTGACAATAACTGAATCATCAGCATACTTTATAACGTGTCTGTTGTCATGTCTGCTCCGACACATGTTTGTGTACAGGATGAAGAGTAGTGGTGACAACACACACCCCTGAGGAGAGCCAGTAGAAGAACACTTTTGGTCAGACAATGTACCATTGACCCTTACTCTCTGTGTTCTGTTGGTTAAAAAAAATCCAGAATCCAACCCACCAGATTATTACTCAAATCAAATTGTTGCAGGAGCCTTTCAACTAAAATATGAGGTTGGATTGTATTAAAGGTGGAAGAAAAGTCCACAAATAAAAGCCTGGCGTGTGTCCCATTAAAATCCAGATGTTTAAAAAGCATATTAAACAGAGTGACAGTGGCATCCTCCACTCCTCTGTGAGGCCTATAGGCAAACTGCAGAGGATCCAGTGCATGCTCAGTCTGCTTTAGGACCTCAAAGCTTCAGACCGGTGGCCTTGACGTCCCACTTGATGAAGACCCTGGAGAGACTGCTCCTTGCTCATCTCCGCCCCCTGGTGGAACTAGCGAGGGATCCACTCCAGTTCGCCTACCAGCATGGCATTGGGGTGGAGGATGCGGTGATCTTCCTCCTTCACCGTTCTCTGTCCCACCTGGAGAAGCCCGGGAATATGGTGAGGATCATGTTCTTTGACTTCTCCAGTGCTTTCAACACCATCCAACCGATGATCCTGAAGGACAAGCTGCTGCGCGCAGGGGTGGACCAGCACCTGTCATCATGGATCCTGGACTACCTCACGAACCGGCCTCAGTTTGTGAGAACCCGGGACTGTGTTTCCGACACGATCATCAGTAGCTCGGGGGCCCCCCAGGGAACGGTGCTGGCTCCCTTCCTGTTCACTCTTTATACTGCGGACTTCTCACACAACACAACACATTGCCATCTACAGAAGTTCTCTGATGACTCTGCGATCGTTGGTCTCATCTCCAGCGGAGATGAAGCTGAGTACAGAGGGCTTATCCAGGACTTTGTGGACTGGTGCCATCGGAACTGCCTCCAGATCAACGCGAGGAAAACTAAGGAGCTGGTGGTGGACTGCCGCAGGCATGGGCAGCCCCTCACAGCACCAGTAAATATACAGGGAACAGACATCGAGATGGTGACATCCTACAAGTACCTGGGTATTCATCTGAACAATAAACTAGACTGGTCACACAATACTGACGCACTCTACAAGAAGGGACAGCGCAGGCTGTTCCTGCTGAGGAGACTCAGGTCTTTTGGTGTACAAGGGGCGCTGCTGAAGTCATTCTATGACACGGTGGTGGCATCAGCCATCACTTTTGGAGTGGTCTGCTGGGGCAGTGGCATTACTGCAGCCGATAGGAAGAGACTGAACAAACTGATTAAGAAAGCTAGCTCTGTCCTGGGGCAACGCCTTGATCCGATGGAGGAGATAGGAGAGAGAAGGACGGTGGCTAAACTGTCATCTCTGCTGGAGTCCGAGTTACACCCTATGCAGGACATACTGGATGCACTGAGGAGCTCATTTAGCAGCAGACTACATCATCCCAGGTGCACAACCGAGAGGTTTCGTAGGTCCTTCCTACCAACGGCTGTCAGACTGTACAACCTAAGCAGGGCTGCTCGCAGAGGTAGCAAAAAGACGTAACAAACTAATAGTTTTTTTTGAATGCAAAAGATGCAATAGACTTACACAATGGTCCTCTCCGGCATACAACTAGGAACATACCGGTCGCTATGGAGGGTGAGAATATGTATGGGCACATAATCATACCATGTAGGATAACTAAATAGACGGTTATGCTGTTTCATCCCACCTAGCAACAATGCTCTGCACTGTGTGTGTTTATATATTTACATATTTATTCCATCTAGCTACAATGCTCTGCACTGGGTGTGTTTATATTTATATATCTATATATTTATTCCATCTAGCTACAATGCTCAGCACTGGGTGTGTTTATATTTATATATCTATATATTTATTCCATCTAGCTACAATGCTCCGCACTGTGTTTTTATATATCTACATATTATTCCATCTAGCTACATTGCTCCGCACTGTGTGTGTTTATATACTTGCATATTTATTCCACCTAGCTGCAATGCTCCGTACTGTGGGTGTTTATATATTTACATATTTATTCCATCTAGCTACAATGCTCTGCACTGTGTGTTCATATATTCATATATTTATTCCATCCAGCTACAATGCTCTGCACTGTGTGTCTGTGTGTGTGTGTGTGTGTGTGTATATATATATATTTTATAGTAATATGTACATATATATATTAGCTGCTCTTGCTTGCTTGTTTTTTTTCTTGCCTTCTGATTGTTGCTCTGAGTGTTGCTATCCCTGTGCTGTTGCAATCCTGGAATTTCCCCGTTGTGGGACTAATAAAGGCTTATCTTATCTTATCTTAAATCTGACCAGTTTTTCAAAAATTTTCATTAAAATTGAGGTCAAAGCCACTGGTCTAAAATCACTTACCGTTTTAGGACAGCTGGATTTTGGAACGGGGACAACCACAGCATCTTTCCAGACATTAGGCACATGTTGTGTCTGTAAGGACTTATTAAAAATGTAGTGAAACACAGGACTCAGTTTATGTGCACAGGACTTTACCAAGCGCCCACAGATATTATCAGGGCCCTGACTTTTGTTCACTTTTACAGCACAGAACGCCCTTTTAACATCCTGCACCTCAATATTAAAGTGCTGATTGTCTTTGAGTTTCTGTTTCAAATCTTGGGTTTCTGTGCTAAAATCAAATGAATCAAAACGACCATAAAAACAATTAAGAGCAGTAGCCAGCTGTGTGTCTGAATTAAAACGATCTAAAAACACACAATTACTGCGCTCTGTAGGCCTGCAATAGTTTTCATACTGGCCCAAACTGAACCAAGCTCGTTTGTTTTGTTGCCATCTTTCTTTCCAACTCTGATTTATAATTCTGTTTTGCTCTTAAAATTTCGGACTTCAGCTCTTTTGTGACAACCTGCAGCTCAGAAACAACCCCTGTTTAAAGGCAAGTGCTTTCCTCTGTAAGCAGGATTTAACTGATTTTGTAACCTATTGTTTGTTGTTGGGATATATTTTGACACGTTTACGTGGAACGATCATGTCTCTGCAGAAAGCCATGTATGAGCATGTCACATCCACTCAAGAGTCCAAATCTTCTCCGCAGTCTAGCATGAACACCTCCCAGTCCGTACAGTTAAAGCATTCCTGGAGGCAGTGCACTGAATCCTCTGTCCAAACGTTTATATCCCTGGTCTTTGTCTTCTCTCTTTTGAGAGCAGTTTTATATGTGGGCAGCAAATGTACACAGTTGTGATCTGAGGATCCTAAAGGAGGAAGGGGAGTAGATTTATAGGCCCTCTCTATGGATCCATAGCACAGGTCCAATGTCTTTTTTCGCCTGGTTGGGCAGGAGACATACTGATAAAAGTTTTTAAGTGTCTTCGTTAGAGACACATGGTTCAAATCCCCAAGTATGAAATTTGGAGCCTCTGGGGAAATCAACTGCAACCGCTGTACCACATCAAAGATGGTGCTGGAGCCGGAGGCAGCATCGGCCCTCGGGTGAATGTATACAGTCATTACGAAAAGTTGGGGGAACTCGTGGGACAGATAAAAAGGGCGTAGTGACACGGACAGCAGCTCCACATCTGATGTACAGATGCGCTCTTTGACCGTGACGGATGTACAGTACTGTTTATTAATATATATATATATATATATATATATATATATATACACACACACACACACACACACACACACACACACACTACCGTTCAAAAGTTTGGGGTCACCTAGAAATTTCCTTATTTTTGAACGAAAACCACTATTTTTTTTAATTAAGATAACTTTAAACTAATCAGAAACACACTCTAATATCTAATACACATTGCTAATGTGGTAAATGACTATTCTAGCTGCAAATGTCTGGTTTTTGGTGCAATATCTACATAGGTGTATAGAGGCCCATTTCCAGCAACTATCACTCCAGTGTTCTAATGGTACAATGTGTTTGCTCATTGCATCAGAAGGCTAATGGATGATTAGAAAACCCTTGTGCAATCATGTTAGCACAGCTGAAAACAGTTTAGCTGGTTAGAGAAGCTATAAAACTGACCTTCCTTTGAGCAGGTGGAGTATCTGGAAAAAATTATTATTTCAAATACAAATCATTATTTCTAACCTTGTCAATGTCTTGACTATATTTTCTAGTCATTTTACAACTCATGGTGGTAAATAAGTGTGACTTTTCATGGAAAACACAAAATAATTGTCTGGGTGACCCCAAACTTTTGAACGGTAGTGTATATATAAACATACGCCGCCCCCTGACATTTCCCCGTTACCTCTTCCTGCCGATCCAAGCGAAGTGGGGCTCCAAAGCAGTCAATACACAGGTCCAGGTCTCGGTCATGCGCCGTAAGCCACATCTCCGTGTAAGCCATGACACAGCAGTTCTTGAAATCCTTCTGATATTGTACATTCCCTTGAATTTCATCCACTTTATTTCTCAGGGATTGTATGTTCCCCATAATAATGGAAGGAAGAGCAATGTGGTTAAGCTGACGCCTCCTCAGGCTTAATCTTACGCCTCCACGCTTTCCGCGTTTCCTCCTCTTGTCTCTCTTTTCATTGCTGTGTCCATAAAAATCTCTTAAAATAAAGTCCGGCAGTTGCGGCACAGACTCAAACACAGATGCTGCATTATCCATGTTTAAATGCAGTAATGTGTCTCTGGAATACTGTATTCTTCCCGGCGAGATCGCAACCGTGCTTACCTCCAAGACAAAGAGCTGGTAGGAAAGAAACGACAGTGCAAAAACAAGAAGGAAATCCATACTGATGGAACCAGGGAGCTCTTCGTTATATCGTCCACAAACATTCAAGGACAAAAACGGCACAGAGAATCACGTTAAAACACATTAAAGTGCATAAAAACAGAGACACATACGTCAAATTTTTTTCACCCGCTGCCAGTCGCTGCGTGCGCATGTGCCCAAAAAAAAGGGAAAAAAAAAAAAAAAAAAAAAAAAAGGTGAAGTAGTTCTGTCCCCCTCAGTCATTCAGGGCTCATATTTACTTCCGTAAACACAACGCTGTGCCTGACATGACATGCGCTTTCTTCTGTGCATGCGGGCCACTTCATAGCTGTAGACCGTTGACATTGGAGTCTGATGGGGGTTGCATTTAAATTATTATAATGTGAATGCTCACACATAAAAAAAAAATTGGATCTTGGCAAAAAAAAAAAAAAAAAAAAAATCAAAATTAAGCATTAAGACCTGCAGTGTGAACATAGCTTAATTCTATCCGACTAATCAAGATGCTCTACCACAGCGTGCGCACACAGCACAGAGACAGAACAGAAAAATGGCAGAGAGGAAGAGGAGTGCCATGTCATGTGGCTATATTTCCAGGCCAAAAAATGAAAAAACGGCAAGCTCATACCTGCCAACTTTTCAAACCTGAAAAGCCTAGTAGCTAGCCGGGGTCCAGGGGCTAGACGCCAAACAAATATTAGCATTAAATCAAGTTAGAATGTAGCTAACAACCTCATATTTCTTCAACTTTCAAACCTGAAAAGCCTAGTAGCTAGCCGGGGTCCAGGGGCCGCAGTGTCAAACAAATATTAGCATTAAATCAAGTTAAAATGTGGCTAACAACCTCATATTTCTTCAACAGTCATGTTTCTATTTTCCTTAAATTGTCAATGCAGATATGCTGATGGAAAAGATCAAGGACAAACTCTATGGTAACTCTCAAGCATTGTTGTTTTCCATGGTGCACCCCTTAGCTTTCTTCAGTTGGTCTTTTGAATGGAACACACTGTGGCACTTGTTACCCGAAGCTGTCATCATCATTTTCCTGGTCATGAGGTTGCCCAGAACTTTAGTTGATAGACTGGACCTGAACTCAGTTTTGTTCTTGTTCACATGGCTGAATATGCGCTCACAGTCCGCAGTATTAATTCCTGGAAATGCTTTGGAGTATTCCTCACAAAAAGACTTGCCATGTGTGTGGATATGGATTATCATAGTCTAGGGATGTGATTTGGGGTTGGGGAAATAATCTGAAAATTTAGCAGGGAGTCTGGGGGACACAGTCCCCCAATGGGGTCCGGGGCAGAGCCCCGGTGGGGGGGCAAGGGGGGCGAAGCCCCCTGAAGCTCCTGGGTTTTTATGATTTTTAAGTACCAGAACTGTGCTTAAATGACATAAAACAAACAGCTGAATGCCACTTATTACTGTATAATATTGACTTATGTTCCAAGAAGATAAAATCTCTGAACTTAGTTCAGAGATTTTTTGATCTCTTCCATTTCCTCCTTCTTTGGTGGCATTTTTACTGACCTGTTGATAGTAAAACAATCTCTGCTGGTGTTGCCGGTATCCGATCCGACCGACCTCGAATCCAGCTGGGCCTCAGCTAGCCCCCTCCGCTGCTAGTCCTGCCGCTTACTGCCGCTGCAATTGAGCTCCTGTCCAGCTGGGGTACTGGCAGCTCCTCCACCGAGTCCTGCCGCCCACCGCTGCTGTAGTTGAGCTCTGATCCGGCTCCCGTCCAACTGTTGCCTCGGTTGGTTCCTCCGGCGAGCCCCAATCACCGGGGACGGAGTCACTTCTTTGTATTGGTGTTAGGTGCTACGAGTGATATCCAAGATGACATGTAAAATCACATAAGGATTGTCATATCCAGTCTGTGTTGTGTTTTTTTTTGTCACATTTTGTCTTAGCTTTGTTCTGAATTGTAATCGCTCTTGTTTTGTTTTTCTTTTGATTTCTTGGATGGAATATGGGTGGGCAATATAAGCTGCGGCTTCAGCCATCACCCATTTCAGATAATTTATGTTGAACTGTATAATCAGAGGAGTTATTGTTTAATTTGACCTTGTTGGATTTTTTCGCCTTTGTTATATTATTGTTTCTTTTTAATCTTTACTTTTAATCTAGCCGAAATAAAGTTTCATTCATTCATTAAATTTGCATTCAAAAGACTTTCTTAACACTGCATAGAACTTCGAATAGGCCAGATGTGATGTATTATGAATACTAGAAGACTAGAAATATCAGCATGGTATACTAGCACTGTATAACAGACACGTACGTAAAAGACGGCAAAATCGCTCTGATTTTTTTTTTGTAACTTTGATTTTTATTCATTTTTCATCATACATATTACATTCAGATCACAGTCTATATTTTAAAAAAAAGGAGCTAGAGGAAGAAAGAAAAAAGGAAAAAGAGAAAAAAAAAGGGGGGGGTACAAATGTTGGAGCATCAAGTTTTTAGTTTCCATCTCTTAATTCTTCTGGTTTTTCCAGTGTCTTTGGTTATTCTTTCAATTTCTTTCTCGTTGTTGCACTTTTTAGTGTGTCCATTTCCACCATTTTTTTTCATATTGTCCTTCTTGCATTCTTTGTCGATATGTTAGTTTTTCCATCAAACGTATATCCTCAACAATGTCAGTCCATTGCTCTTGGTCAGGAAGAACTTCTGATCGCCATTTTCTTGTGATTGTTTTTTACATGCAATCAGCAAGATTTTAACTAGATATCTGTCCTCAGCCTGTATTACATTGTCTCTTTTAAGATCACATAAATAAGTTTAGTAATAAGTTACAGTTCATTGGTATATTATATCCTAATATCCTCTGTATTGTCACATGTATAGATTTCCAGAATGAGATTTTGCAGCATTTCCAAAACATATGCGAGTGGTCTGCATTTTGAGCCCCACAGCCCCTCCAGCATATAGATTGGGTATTTGTATATTTTCTTTGAATCTGTGGTGTAACGAAGTAGCGAATCAGGTTTTTCCATCCAAATTCCCTCCATGTCCTTGAACTTGTTGATGTGTGTTGTGTTTTCCATATTTCTTGCCAGTTTTCTTCTGTTATGTTTAAATTTAGCTCTTTGTCCCATTTCTCCTTTATATAGTTACTTGAATGCTTGTTTGCCGTAAGTTTCTGATATAACTTTGAAATAATTCTTATTTTATTTCCTGCATACGAGCTTAAAATGAATTGTATAATCTCGCTCACATCTGTGTGGAGGTTATGCCTAATCTTCCTCATATAATAATCTCTCATCTGCAGATATCTGAAGAATTCCGATTTTTCTAGTTTAAATTTTCTTCTCATGTTTTCAAAACTCCCGAAATCTTTTTTTCCCGATATTGCCCCATGCTGTGATTCCCTTGTTCACCAGATTTTTGTATCCCCTATCTTGCTTTGCCAGTTCAAACTGACTGTCAAATGCTACCCATTTCAATAGTTTTATGTCCTCCTTTATATTATACTTTTGTACTATTTTATACCACAGTTCCAAAGTAAATTTAGTGATTGGGTCTATTTGTTTGATTTGCTTATATGCATCCTTATCTCCTATTATGCTTTGTACTGGGAGTCCCTCAATTTCCTTTTCTATTTCTTTCCATTTTGCCTCATATCCTCCGTCACACCAACATATGATATATCTTATTTGTGCTGAGTAGTAATATTCCTTTAGACTCGGTAGGCCCATGCCTCCTTTCTCTTTTGGTAACTGGAGAGTTTTACATTTCACTCTTGGCTTTTTACCTCCCCAAACAAATCTCGATATCATCCTGTCCCACTTTGAGAACTGGGCACCTGGAATCTCCGTTGGTAGAGCCTGGAAGAGGTAAAGCAGTCTAGGTTGTATGCTGATTTTGACTGTCTTAATTTTTCAATTCAGATCCATATTTAAGGTTGACCATCTATCAATATCTTTTTTTATTTCTTGTTCCAACCTATCATAGTTTGCTTTATAGATTTTGCTTAGATCTTTAGGTATGCTCACTCCAAGGTATTTTATTTCTTTTTGTTTCCAGTTTAGTTTGATCTTATCAGTTATCTGGTTTAAAGGGTTATAGTGGAATGTCAGTATTTGTGTTTTTGTTATGTTTATCTTGTATCCTGATAATTTTCCAAAATTTTCTATCAAGTTCATCATTTCCATTATTGATTCATCTGGTTGTTCAAGGTAAACTATAATATCGTCTGCAAATAGCCCAATCTTGTGTTCCGCTCCCTTTATTGTTACACCTTTTAATTTATTATTTTGTCGCATCGCTTGAGCCAGTGGCTCTATGAACAGAGCAAACAAGGTGGGCGATAGGCAGCATCCCTGCCTAGTTGATCTTTGTATATTTGTCTGTTAAGCTACCGTTTATCTTGATTCTTGCCACAGGTTTTTGATACAGTGTCTTTATGCATTGTACTGACTTTTCGTTAAATCCAAAGCGTTCCAGCACATTATATAGGAACATCCAATTAACCCTATCAAATGCTTTTTCTGCATCTAAACTCATTATTACTGTGCTTTTCTTTTCTTTATGTATTTGATTAATTATATGTATTGTTCTCCTGATATTATCATGTGTTTGGCGTCCCTCTATGAAACCAGTTTGATCATCCTCTATCAATTCCATCAAGAATGTCTTTATTCGTTTACAGATAACTGTTGTATACATTTTATAATCCACATTTAATAAAGAGATTGGCCTATAGTTTCCGCATTGTTCCCTCTCTTTCCCTGGCTTTAAAATAACTGAAATAATGGCTTTGTTCCATGATGGAGGTATTTTGTTGTTGTTCAATGTCCAATTAAATGACTTTAGGAGCTGTGGCGTGAGTTCTTCTATAAACAGTTTATAAAACTCAGAGGGGTATCCATCACTACCTGTTGATTTACCGTTTTTAAGTGACTTAATCACATCTTTAATCTCTTGTGTTATTTCTGCTGTTAGCTTTTCATTTTGTTGGTTTCCTATTGATGGCAAGTCCAATGTGCATAGAATTTTTTTTTAATATCCTTAACATTTGTCTCTTCAGGTTGCAAGTATAATTCTTGATAGAAATTATGGAATATTTCTTCGATGTTTTCTGGGTTAACTGTGGTTTTATTTGTGATGGTGTCCTTAATCTTATATACTTTATTCACTGTTTGTCGTTTTCTTAACCGTTTTGCCAGCAGTTATGTGGCCTTTGGCCCCATTTCATAATATTTTTGTTTTAAATATCTATTTTTCCTTTCAATTTCATCTATTTGTATTGCTTTTATCTTTATTTTTTCTTCCTTAATTTCTTGATATATTTTTGGGTCATTTGTGCTTTGATGTTTACGTTCCAATTCCCTCAGTCTCTCACATCTTTGTTCATATGTTTCCAGTTTAGACTTATTTGCTTTTCCTGATTCAACAATTAATTTACCTCTTAACACGGCTTTTAGTGCATCCCATAGTATTGTTGGGTCCACTTCTTCATTATCATTCTCCTTGATATACTCGTTTATGTTTACTTTTATTCTTTCTTTCATTTTCTCATCATTTAATAGTCCTACATTAAGTTTCCATGTTGTTTGTTGTTTTCTATTGTTTAAATATATTTCCATGTATATAGGATTATGATCTGATATTTCTGCCCCTCCAATCTGACAATTTCTCACCCTGTGTCTGTCTCCTTCATTCATAAGGAAGTAATCTATTCTAGAGTGTATTTTATGGACTGCTGAATTATGTGTATAGTCTTTTTCGAGTGGGTGCAGGTCCCTCCATATGTCTACCATACCCATTTCTGCCAGTGAGGTTCTTATGAACTTTGTTACATGTTTTTTTGTCTTCTTAACACTTGTTGTGTCAACTTCATGATCCATGACTGCATTTAAGTCTCCTCCACAAATTAGGACTGCACTGTGTGTTGCTATGAGATCAAACAGTTGTTGAAAAAAAACCCTTGTCACTTACTGGTGGGGCATAGATGTTCACTAATGTGATCTGCATACCATCTATTCTTTCCTTTATTATTACATACCTGCCTTCTTTATCCTGGATTTCTTGTTCACATTCAAATTGTATTTTATTTGAAATTAGTATCATAATCCCCCTTTTAGTTCCTCCCTTAAATGAACTGTAGTAGGAGTTCTTATAGCCAAATCTCTTTAGTTTCTCATGTTCTGTCTTGCTCAAATGTGTCTCTTGCATAAATATAATTTCGGCTTTTTCCTTCTTGAATTTTCTTATTATTCTTTCCCTTTTAACAGGTGAGGTCAGACCATTCACATTTAATGTCATTATCTTAAGATTTTTAACCATATTCATGTTTTTCCATTTTTTTAACTTGTGCTCCTAACCCCTTTAACAACAAAACTAACACATATTTGTACAAAAACACATTAACAAATCTCGACCTCCATACTTTGGGCCTTTCTTCTGCCCACTGGTCCCTGTTGGTGGGTGGAGGGAATGTCTTCAGAGTGAAGGGCCCTCCCTAGACCTGTATGTATTTACTATCCAAGTAATAGTCATTAGTCGAGAAATGTCCAACAAAAATCACTTAAACCTCTCCTAGCCGTTTGTTTCTCTTTTACCTCGTCTTCTTGGCCTTCATTTCTTCTGTGTCTTTCTTAATCTTTGTTATAATCTAGGCTTTCCATTGAAAGCCTTGCAGTTTTTCCTGGGCCCGGTGCGCCACGTCCGTCTCCCGCCTTCTGCCGTTCACTCGCCTCCACTCCGGCTGCCGTGATGTGTTCAGTGCCGCCGCTGCTCCAGCCGTTTCCTCCGGTACGCTCACCACAAAGCCTCGCTCCGTCATGTCCCGCGCTGCCTCTCTGGCCGTGTTGTAAGTTTTCACGCCGTCCTCCCAATGAATTCTTATCTTCGTTAGCGGCGTTTGGAATCTAATTTTTTTCTCTTTCAGCATTTTTTTTAATGTTGGCATATTTCTTTCGCTGCTGCACAATTTCTGTCGGGTAGTCATGGTCAAAGAATATCTGTTTGTCGCCGACTCGTATCTTTTTTTCCACGCTTGTGTCAGGATTCTTTCCTTTATGTCGTATTTCAGAAAGTTTACCACAACTGACCTGGGTGTAGAGTTTGGATTCGGGTTCTGTGCCAAGGCTCTGTGCGCTCGTTGGATCTCCAGGTCTGTTTCATTGGGCAGCTCAAGCTCTTTTTAAGAAATGATCCATGAATTTCATCATCGAGTTGCCTTCAATGCCCTCCGGAATCCCGAAGATGCGTATATTGCTCCGCGTGGACCTGCTCTCCAGGTCGGTTATTTTTTCCTGCATCCTCTGCGTTTGTGCCGTCAGGGTCTGCAGCCGCTCGCTTGCCTCGGTCTTCCAGTCTTCCAACTCCGATATTCGAGCCTGTGCTTCTGTCAAACACGTCCGTTGAGTGCGCAGCTCCTCCATGTTTTCTGCTAGCTTGCACTCCATTTCTCTTCGGAGACCCATAATTTCCTCCTTCATCTCTTTTTTCAGCTCTTCCTTAAGAGCCGTTAAATCCTGTTGGATTTGTCGCTTGAAGTCTTTTATGTCTTTACTTATATTGGCGATGCCAGTGTTCATAATATCGCGTTTGGCGTCCTCCATTTTCTCTGCTGTAGTCATCTCGTTTTTTTGGGCCTCGTGTTCAGCGATTTTTCCTGCGTTGTTGAAGAGGGATTCTTTAATTTTACCCTGCTTTTGTCCGTGTGCCCGGCTTCTTCGTGTTTTCATCCCTTGGTTTATTGATCCATTTATGTCGAGTTGGCCATTTACCAATGATTTTTAATCCAACTAGGGAGAGCTCTCTGTTTAAGCGTTATGTCTCTCCGCCATCTTCCCAGAAGTCCCCTGATATTTTATGTGTTTACATGATACACCAAGCATGACAAGGCTTGCAATTACACAGCACATGCTCTTCAGAATCCAGGGATGGCAACAGGAAATTCTGATTTCAGCTGAAATCTAATTTGGTCGATTGACTTATGGGGGGGCCGGGGGGGCCACAGCCCCCCTGAAGCTGGGATGTTTTCAGTAAAACAGAAGTAATTTAGACTGAAAAAAAATGATTAAAAAAAATTAAATACTAGACTTAGATAAATCATTAAATTTAATGAAAAGTGAACTTACTTTTTCTTCAATGTTGTCTCACTGTCTTTAGTCCAACATATTTAACAGTTCTATAAGAGTTTATCGCAATATTTACACTGGTCACCAAGTCTTCTAATGTGAAACTTTCTTCCTTTTGGCAGCAAGCTGTGTCAGTCTCTGAACTTCATCTCCTTTTCTGGTTTCTTCAGAAATTGTCCGAGTGTTTCCATTACCTCGTCGAACTTTGAGCCGATTTTCACCTTTACCGTCACTTTTCTCTCAAGCCAATTCCATCAAAACTTATTTTTGACACTTTTGTCTATTTCTAGCACTGATGACTCCTGATCCTTCGATAAAAATCTCATAATTCTGCTGAAAACAATACTGAAAGCTCAGAATTCCAACACGAACCAGCGACGTGATTTGGGGTTGGGGAAATTATCTGAAAATTTAGCAGGGGGGTCTGGGGGACACAGTCCCCCAGCGGGGTCCTGGGTAGAGCCCCGGTGGGGGGGCAAAGCCCCCCGAAGCTCCTGGGTTTTTATGATTTTTAAGTACCAGAACTGTGCTTAAATGACATAAACAGCTGAATGCCACTTATTACTGTATAATATTGACTTATGTTCCAAGAAGATAGCATTCCTAAAATATTCCAAAAAGCATTATCCATCACATGCTTTAACACTTGATCAAATCAAAATCAGTTAATTTTATCTATTCCATAATAGAAATAAAATTCCAACATACCATTACTTTTTATAATTTCAGCATTCATTTCAGATCACCAGTTTCAATCTCCATTGAGACTTGAGCAGTTCATTTTGCACAATCACTGATGTAACCAAGTCTTAGAAATATTCAAAAGTTATGAGTCAATGTCCACTGTTAATTTCAAACTGTTTGGAATCATAAAAGGGGATGGTTAACTTTTATTACCGTTTCCTCCCTCGCGCCAGCCCAGCTCATACAGCCGTTGTACGCCGCCAGTAACAGAGAGTTAATGCCACTTCCAGTCCTGCCTGAAAGGGCGCAGCTTCACTGCGTTTGTGGACCACAAGCCACTAACGTACACTACCGTTCAAAAGTTTGGGGTCACCCAGACAATTATTTTGTGTTTTCCATGTAAAGTCACACTTATTTACCACCATGAGTTGTAAAATGAATAGAAAATATAGTCAAGACATTGACAAGGTTAGAAATAATGATTTGTATTTGAAATAATAATTTTTTCCAGATACTCCACCTGCTCAAAGGAAGGTCAGTTTTATAGCTTCTCTAACCAGCTAAACTGTTTTCAGCTGTGCTAACATGATTGCACAAGGGTTTTCTAATCATCCATTAGCCTTCTGACGCAATGAACAAACACATTGTACCATTAGAACACTGGAGTGATAGTTGCTGGAAATGGGCCTCTATACAGTGATCCCTCACTTATCGCGGTTAATGGGTTCCAGAACAGACCGCGAAAAGTGAAAAACCGCGAAGTAGCGTCACCCCTAATGACGTCACCCATAAATAATACGTACGTTCATTCTCTCACTCTCTCTCTCATATGATACGTGTGTGTGTGTGTGTGTGTGTGTAAGTGTACATACATACGTAGATGTAAATAAAGTGTACATAAATATGTTTTTAGAACTCTTATTCTTATAACAAGATACGTCTTATAACAAGATACGTAACTCAAGATGAAGATGATTTACTGCACAGGTTAATGAGAGCTTTACTGCTCCTCAGGTGACGCCTCATCGTCAGGTGCTAGAGGCGCAGGATTGTCGAGGGCAGCTTCCGATAGAGCTGGAGAAGCTGCAGGAGGCGGCGTAGTGGCTCGACGGGAAGACTATTTCGCACAAAAAGGCACAAGAGAACAGCGAAAAGTTCCACGCAGCGAGACTAAGCAACACGAGTGATAAAGAACAATGAATGCGGTCTTCCTTCGCTGGGTATGGGCGCTCGGCAGGGAGAGAAGCTGGGTAAAACGTCTCGGCCAATCAGCTTGCGAAATTCCCGAGCCGAGCCAACACGAGAACAGCGAACAGAGAGGTGGATTTTGAGTTGTGCGGGCTCTCCGTGTTGATACCTGATGTTCTAATGTAGTCTCCCTGCCTTCTGGTAGCGCCCGCCCATTTTTTCTCAATTTTGAACTTTTGATGAATATTTTTGAAAAATCCGCGATGCACTGAGGGCGCGAAAGGTGAGGCGCGAAGTAGCGAGGGATCACTGTACACCTATGTAGATATTGCACCAAAAACCAGACATTTGCAGCTAGAATAGTCATTTACCACATTAGCAATGTATAGAGTGTATTTCTGATTAGTTTAAAGTTATCTTCATTGAAAAAAACAGTGCTTTTCTTTCAAAAATAAGGAAATTTCTAAGTGACCCCAAACTTTTGAAAGGTAGTGTACTTAATGTACTTTATCTTCCTGGAAGATAAAATAAAGCGAAATTCGGCGAATTAGCAGAAAATCACATCCCTGAGAACACGCCACCATGAATCTTTGAAAAAGCATACAACGAGCCATTTGATTGGTCCAATCGTTTGCAACTATCCAATCGCAGGGCTGTCAAGCTACTGCAATACAGCAGTAGCTTGAACACAACACATCCGGGTGATCGCGGGAGACGACTTCCGGGGAAGCGCCGAGCGCTTATGTAATCGTGTTGATTTTCGCTAAAATCGGTAACAATAAGGTACCTTACCCTCCCTAAAATTTTCTCAACGGATTTAGACGATTCACAGAAATGATCAATTTGAAAATAAATCGGCGTAAATCTGCAGATCGGCGGAAAATTGCCATCCCTGAGAATCTTAGGCATTATATAAATGTATTCTCCCTTTAGATGTCGAATCCATGGTCCATTTGCCAGGGTTGAAGTGCAGTCGTGCGAACGTCTGCAGCAGTTTACATCGTGTTTACATCTCGCCATGTGCGCACGCCTCTCCGGGATTTCACGCGAGAATAGAAACCTCAATACCCTCAATAGTGATAGCGTTAGCTTAGCAAACGCTTCAGGTAAAGCGTAGCAGCAAACACCAAAAAGAAACGCTACTCAGTTTACTCACAGAGCCCGGTGAAAGGTGAACAAAGGGGTATTTCTACTTCAAAAGCTGGTTCAACCAAGGTGGAAATTCAGCCTGTGCATGTGCGTCACAAATGTTGATCCGATATTCGCTGTTGGTTAGTTATTTTAGTGGCAAAATCAGCAACTTTGTCTCAGCACTGAAAAAGTGTGACCATCCCGGCCGCCATCACGTGTTGCTATGTTCTAAATTTAGATAAGATTCCTAGCGATCTCATGTTTGGAATTGCTTTTGTGTTTTTTTTTTACAATTTAAAATTTTTGACTGAATTTTTAGTGAAAAACCGTAATTTTGATTAATAAAGCCGTAACCCGGAATGGGGTCTTGAAAACTGTAACCATTACGGCAAAACCGGAGTAGTTGGCAGGTATGCAAGCTCTACAATTTGAAAAAGGGCTGTGAAATACAGTGGCAGCACAACTAATTTATACAAGCATATGAAAAATCATCCAAAAGACAACACCGAGCTACAGAAATGGAGAGAGGAGGAGAGAAATACCCCACCCCCAGACCCCGACAGACCCAGAGGAAGAGATCATTGGCATAGGCCTTTCAGCATGGCAGAGAATATCCAGGTATTTTAGTCCTCTTTGGCATTAGTTAATATTAATTTTCAAAGTGCAACTGGTTATTTGTTACTGCAGCCAACTCAAAAAGTATAAATTATGCTAAGACCTTGGTATAATACATTTATCCCATAGAAACATTTTATTTAAATGAATACATTTACTGGAATTGAAACAATTATACTGAATACAATATGGCTCAAATTTGATCGAATTACCCTTTTGTGTTAACTGTGAAAGTGACACTGTATGTATTTACTGCTTAACTTTTATTTAATTTATTTTATTTACCGCTTAACAGATTCTGTCCTGGGTTTTAACTAATTAATAATCCAAAGGAAAAATCACAAAACACTTAAAGGTCATGAAAATTCATTCAGATTTAGTAATTTCATGATGCCATCCACCTTAATGATGAAAAAATATCTGTATCGTATCAGTGATACTGGTCCTGTATTTACTTGGTATCAGATCAAGACCAAATCTTGCAGTATCATACCCCACTAGTACTCGGCAATCCGCCAATACTGGGTGAAAAATATGTCCGTCTTTTTGCCCATCTGTTGTTTTCTTCCTCTGTCACTAAACAGCAAAAACTCCTGTTCATCTTGATTGTCAATGTATTCACGTACCGCTATCACTTCCACCATTTAAAACGTCTGCCACCATGCTCTTCTTCTGTGTTTGGATTACAGCTGTTCAAATCAGTTTGGTGGCTCTTGGCTGCTGCCGACAGTACGGGCATGTGAACTGCAGATTATTTTCACTGCGCATGCATGTACTCCAAAACTACTGGATGGATGTGGATGAAATTTTTACCAGAGATGGTCCTTGGGCTAGAGAAGAACCCACAACATTTTGGTGATGGTCCGAGAACGCATAACTCAGTCAAGGCTCTGACAGAAAAATAAATTTTTACAGCATGTTGAAAGACAGAAGAAGAAAGTCCGTAACATTGTGTTATGTGTACATTTTTCCTTTTACATCAGAATGGTTTGTGAGGGTGTCATGTTCACTGCGTAACTTCACAGCGAACATATGAATTTGCAGCGAGCCCAAAACGCAGAGTAAGTAACGTGTTCATTTACAATGGGTGGATGTACAGTAGTCCAAAAGACAGTCATGGTAAAAAAGGGGAAGACACCCGGCTACAAACTTGGTCGGTGAACGGGAATGCCTAAAGCGCTCCAATTAAGCAAGAGAAGAGAAAAAGGCACAGGGAAAGACTTACTATAGTGTCAGAGCAGAAAGGCTCTGAGGGAACAACACAATTCAGTCCAGGGGTACACCAATAGAAGTGAGTCCAGATGTCCAAGGTTGACATTGCTAAGTTGCCACACTAGCTGGTCACATTCTACCCTATTAATACACACACCCAGAATGAGAGCAAGTGAACACAGCTGTGTGGTGACCAGGTGCGTGACAAGCACCTCTGTCTCGGGAGCGCATGTGTCAAACACACCGTTAAACCACACAAAAAACAAGTGAACCTAATATTACAGCAAGTGTTGTAACAGTTTATACGTCTTTAGAGGTAAAAGTCACTGCTACATCTTGTCAGTGAGTTTTAAAGTTGGGACTCTCCGGGCTGGACATGAGCCAATGAGCGATTCAGGCAATCTCCAAGGAGAGCCCCGCAACTTCCCGCAACAATAGAAAAAAAAAATCCCATGAAATCCTTGAGGGACTGATTAAATGTACCATGGGACACAGTGAAGACAGTCATCATCAAGTGGAGAAAAAATGGTACAACAGTGACATTACCAAGAACTGGACGTCCCTCCAAAACTGATGAAAAGATGAGAAGAAAACTGGTCAGCGAGGCTGCCAAGAGGTTGACAGCAATACTGAAGGACCTGCAGCAATTTCTGGCAAGTATTGGCTGTTTAGTACATGTGACAACAATCTCCAATCGAGGGTGGAAAGACGGATGCCTTATCTTACGAAGAAAAACATTCAAGCCTGGCTACATTTTTTTAAAAACACATTGGAAATCTCCCAAACACATGTGGAGAAATGTTTTATGGTTTGATGAAACCAAGGGTGAACTTTTTGGCCATAATTTCAAATGGTATATTTGGCACAAACACAACACTGCTCATCGCCAAAAAAACACCATACCTACAGTGAAGCATGGTGGTGGAAGTATCATGCTTTGGGGAAGTTTTTTTTAGCTGGAACTGGGGCCTTAGTTAAGGTGGAGGGAATTATTAACAGTTCCAAATACTCGTCAGTGTTAGCCAGAGTCCAGACCTGAATCCGATCGAACATTTGTAGGGTGATCTGAAGAGGGCTGTGCACAAGAGATGTCCTCGCAATCTGACAGATTTGGAGCATTTTTGCAAAGTAGACTGGGACAATATTGCCACATCAAGATGTGCCACGCTGATACAATCCTTGTTTCCAGATTTACCGCGGACAAGTAACATGTTTACCGCGGACGAGTAAACACGTTCAGCAGATGCTCAGTGGGTCGAGATCAGAGTTGAAAACGGTGCAAAATCTGCACGGATATATACTGCACAAACTGTCTTTGGAAATAGCTTTCATTGACAGCATGATCCGCAGGTACCTCCGGGGACCAGCAGCTGAAGGGGACTTGACTAACAGGCAAGTTCCCAGTCAAGTAACTTCAGAACACGTTGAATAAATCTTGATGTACTAGAATTTTACTTCATAAAATTATGTGCGGGTAGATTTGCTTGACATGGTTATAAAAAATTACATAAAATTCTGATGTTGAAACTTTGTTGGCTGCTATACTGCAGCCCAGTCAATCGCACAAAGCAACGGCTGTGCGTCACTACCGTGCTGAAACTGGTCATGGAGGAGGCAAGATGTCCCTGACCATGACTGACAGAGAGCAGTGACTTGAAACTCGCACGTATTTGAGAAGGAATCATGACCAAAATTACTGGACGGAACCACTAGTATCATATTTGATCCTTTGAAATAGCTTTGGATTCAAATTCACTACAGGTATCCTTTAAATCTGCTATTTTTTTCTTAAAAAATATGTAATCTTGTTCTACAAAATTTGTTTTTGTTCTTCTCGATTTACATATTTTTTCATAAATTTGAAACATTTTCTAGTAAGTTTGATTGTTTGTTTTTTTTGTTTGGTTTTGTTTTGGTAAATTTTGAACCGTTTCTGGTAAACCTGCCAGAATGGAGTAAGCTCATTAGAAGTAGTTGAAGTGTTCCGAGTTATAAAAAAGAAAATGCATAATTTTGATACGAAAACAGCTAGGTTAATGCTTAACAGCGTTATGATACCTGTTATAAAGGGATTTTATAACAGAGCGGTGTGATGACGTAGCCGGCTGGTACCATCCTCACGTCGACCTATATCAGGGAGGAGTCGGCCATCTTATGGCCTCTTTTGCTGGCTCGCTCTCATTAGGCACAGACAGGAGCTCAGTGCTCAGTCACATGTACTGTATTATTAACCTTTTCTGTTATAAAGTTCCGTTCCAGTACAGCTCACTCGTCCGTGGTCATTCCCAGGTTTGTGGATATAACAATACAGACAAGGCATGAGACAATATCTTGTTCTTTTGTGGCAGACATTGAGTGATTTACCATACATTCACATGTAGATTTAGGTTATTTCTATGTGAAGTACCTTACTCAGAGGAGATCCACCTACCTGTTGTGATGAGATGGCAGTGGACTGTTATCATGCACAATGGCACCGCTGCAGACAGATGGCATTAACAGGAAACAGATCCCATATTGTAAACTGGGGACAGTTATGCATCTCATTGAACCTTTATGGACTGATATGAACTCTGATTCCTTAGGAGAAATAATTGATGTGCTATACAATGTTATCACATGTGGACTCTGAATTTATGATGTAATTATATATGGGTTTTGTATTGTCAGGACGCCACTAGATTTTTGAGGGGAGAGTGTGGGAATGCAGAAATAGGCACTAATAGGCACGCCCCATTATTTTCTTATTTTAGCTAAGTTTGTATAAAATGGATATGTTTGTAATTATTTCTGTTAGTTTTAACAATTGATGCATTTGTCACTGTTTTTGTTCATTTTCCAGTACATACATTTAGTGTTCACTGGGCATATTTTAAGTTGTTACCTTTATTCATTGTTATGGCAGATGTAATTGCATTTTTATGCCAATAGGTGGCAGTAGTCAACTGTAAGGGAGTGTCGAAGAAGAAAGGGCAGATGGCTTTTGGCTCGAATGGAAGCGCGTGAACGGACCCAGTTGTGAAAAACGGACTGTGAATGAGTAATGTGTATGCTACACAATAAAAAAGAAACAACACACTGAGTTTCTTAATTCAACTGTGCAACATTTGTATTTTTTTTCCTCAAACTTGTGACTTTTTTTTGCAAAAATGCTGCTTCGTTCCACACAACTGTACATTTTTTCCTTGTAAATTTGTGACTGACGACTAAAATACTTATTGTGATCCCTTCAATAATTTACTTTCTCAACCTCTTTCCTATCCTTGACCTTAGTTTGCCATTAAAGGATCAGGTCAAGTGGACCCCTGACCATGTGAGAACCCCAAGTGGACCCTGGGATCCAATCTGTACATGGACAAGTACATTTTCAATCCAATGATTTACAAACAGACTCATAATTCCCTAAAGCCTCATTCAGAACATTATAGTCCCACATACCTATTCTGTGGATTTTCATCTGGGGGCAGCCAGCCATGATAAGCAGCAGCGGTGGAGAAGAAAAGTCTTTTGGAAGCAGAAACGGAGGAAAAACCTTCTCTGGATCAGCCGAGTTGTCATCTTACATTTTTTTTTTTTTTTTTTTTTTTTTTTTTACACTTGTTGGTGACTGGGTCAAGTCTTTTTAGCAGTTTTACACACACACACACACACACACACACACACACATACACACACACACACTAAGGGCTGTCACAATAACCGCAATTATGTAATACGGTGGTATGGACACGCCTACCGCGGAAGAAAACGACCAACCGCAACAACAGCGGTGTTCACTTTTTTTTGTGTGTGTGTGTGTGTGTGTGTGTGTGTGTGTGCGTGCGTGTGTGTGTGTGTGGGGCGATATCTCGTTTGTGTGTGAGTGTGACACAGGGTTACACAGGCTGTGTGTGAAGCGCCTAGTGCGGTAGTATAGTAACAGAGATGTTTGTAGATAGTGCATGTTGCATGGCATATGTTGCATGCTGCTTTCTGCTTGCTGCTCTGCTTATAGCTACCGCCACCAGCTAGCTCCCATTGGGGGTGAAAAGAGAAGCCGAGTGCGTAAGTCTCCTCCTGCTGATACATAGCCTCTCCACCACCAAGACCCCTGCAGTGCCTCATTGTGGCCACACATGGTAACTGGGTACCTTGCGGTCCCAGGCTAAACTGGATGGGATCTCGGAGCAGCAGGGGGCCCCAGAGACGCGACATATAGGCCCACCCTGTGTGGACATGCCCTGACGCCCGTCAACCCCTGCCCCAACTATGGGTAAATAGCCCCACTGCCTTGTGGGTAGTCTATTAAGGTGAAGGCTAAGGGAGCTACCCCTGACAGAAAAGCAATGCGCTGGTGGTGCGCAAAAGGCGGGACTTAAAAGACCAAGGACCTGGCAGCCTCCTGCAGCCATGTTGAGGGACTGGTCGTCATGGGCTTACCCACGCCACCAGATTTACCTCATCATCGTGAAGACAGTGCTATTGGGAAGAGCGCGCCCCCTATGGCACTCTAAATAATTCAATGCGCAGGTATCCTCCTCTGACCATGGTGGGCCTTACCTTCCTGGACATCTGGTTGAAGTCTGGCGGCGACAGGGTGTGTGGCGACGGGAGCAGGTATGAATGTTACTGGGAGCTCCTAGCTATAACCCTGCACGTCAGCAGCACAGGGCTATTATGGTCGTTAACAGCTGGGGTGGCAGCTGTTTTCGGCAGACCCCTGTATGATTGAGCAGCCCTATTTAGGACAGCACTGCTCACCCCAACTGGGGAGGGGCCTAGAAAAAGTGGCCTAAAAATTGCCTACCCATCTTTCGCCTGAACAGGTTACCGCGCCTGTTGGGTCATTCCACCTCTGCGGTCAAAACAATAAAAAGAGAACATGCAACCTAAAACTGGCAACATGGAATGTAAGGACACTTCTGGATCAAGGTTCTGATAGACCCCATAGGAGAACAGCTCTGGTTGCTGCTGAACTGAGTCGCTACAACATTGATATTGCTGCACTGAGTGAAACCAGGCTCCTAGATGAGGGCTCTTTAACAGAGGAGGGGATCGGCTACACATTCTTCTGGAGGGGTTACCCCTCAGGAGAACAACACCTGCATGGTGTAGGACTGGCCATCAAAAACACCCTTCTACCAAGACTCAGTGAAACACCTGTTGGCATTAATGAGAGACTGATGACACTCTGTATCCCCCTGGTTAAGAATCGCTTTGCTACACTTCTTAGTGCCTATGCACCGACCCTGCCATCGGAGAGTGTGGCCAAGGATTCCTTCTACCAGTCTCTGGACGAAACTCTTCGCCGGATCCCCAAGAATGACAAGATTTTCTTACTTGGAGATTTTAACGCCAGAGTGGGTCAGAACAACCAGATATGGAGTGGAGTGCTTGGCAGACACGGAGTTGGCCAGGCTAATGCAAATGGAGTGAGATTGCTCACTCTCTGCTCTGAGCATAACCTGGCCATAACCAACACCATCTTCCAGCAAAAGGCCAAATACAAAACATCATGGATGCACCCTCGCTCTAAACACTGGCACCTGATTGACTACATCATTGTGAGGCGCAGTGACATCAGAGATGTCCACATCACCTGTGCCATGAGAGGTGCAGAATGCTGGACAGATCACCGGCTGATCGTGGCCAAGGTCCACATACAAGTGTGCCCCCCCACTTGCGACTACAAGGGCCCAAAAGGAGGAAACTTGATTGCTCCCGTCTGGCGAATCTGGATGCAAGAAATGACTTTCGTCGCTTCCTGGTTGAGAAACTGGGGGGGGGGGGGGGGGGAGCATTTCTTGAGTCTGCCTGAGAAGACCATGGACCAGAAGTGGGACTTCATCAGATCGGCTCTTTGTGAGGCAGCAGCCCAAACGATTGGCTATAAGAGAAAGAACCACCAAGACTGGATTGATGACAACTCGGACACCATCCACGACTTGCTGGAGGACAAGCACAGAGCACATCAGGCAACCTTAAGGAACCCCTCATCCATTATCATCAGGGATCAGTGGCAGAGAGCTCGGCGGGATGTACAGAGGGCTACTCGGACAATGCAGAAAGAGTGGTGGACAAAAAAGGCACATGAAATCCAGGCCTTTGCCGATAAAAATAACATGCATAATTTTTATAATGCTGTCAAGAAGATTTACGGCCCAACAATTCGCTGCATCACTCCCCTGAAAACAGCAGATGGGCTGAGAATCCTAAAGGATCAGCCTAACATCTTGCTGAGATGGGCTGAACACTTTAGTACCCTGCTAAATCAGGACTCAGATGCAGACCCCACTGTTCTCGACGACTTGCCTACACTTCTTCCGATGCA
The DNA here is from genome assembly GCA_020510985.1 of Pholidichthys leucotaenia. Taxonomy (NCBI): domain Eukaryota; kingdom Metazoa; phylum Chordata; class Actinopteri; order Cichliformes; family Pholidichthyidae; genus Pholidichthys; species Pholidichthys leucotaenia. The sequence goes on from CM035841.1 coordinate 92,666,512, forward strand.
AGACCTGGATCAGCCCCCAACCTTCCTGGAGGTTCTATCAGCTACCCGCCTCTCAAAAATAACAAGTCCCCTGGTAATGATAACATCCCTGCCGAGCTGTTGAAACAAGGAGGCTACTTGTGTACAAAAACCCTGCACAAGTACATCACCAAGGACTGGGCCGATGACAACATCCCACAACAATGGAGAGACGCCACAATTGTCACCATTTATAAAAACAAAGGTGACAAAGCTGTCTGTGGCAACAGCAGGGGTATTTCGCTCCTTGCTGTTGCTGGTAAGGTCCTGGTGAAGGTGATGCTTCATAGGCTGATCAACAACATCACAGAATCAGTGCTGCCCGAATCGCAATGCGGTTTCAGGAAGGGCAGGAGCTCGGTGGACATGATTTTCACAGCTCGGCAGCTGCAGGAGAAATGTCGGGAACAACACCAGGACCTGTTCATGGCCTTTGTCGATCTCTCCAAAGCTTTCGACACTGTCCATAGAGAACTCCTATGGGAAGTTCTTCTTAAGTTTGGCTGCCCCAGCAAGTTTGTCAATATCCTCCGCCAATTTCATGATGGTATGACTGCTCGGGTGACTATAGGAGGACAGGAATCTCCTTCCTTCCCCGTTTGTACAGGGGTTAGGCAGGGGTGTGTATTAGCACCAGTACTTTTTAACATCTTCCTGCTCTGTGTCACCCAGCTTCTCCACAAGGAGATTGAGGACAGCAGAGGTGTAACAGTGGACTTCTGTCTAGATGGCAACCTTTTTAATATAAGGAGGCTCCAGGCAACCACCATACTGCAAAGGGTGAGAGTCATTGAGCTACAGTATGCAGATGACTGTGCTCTGGTATCTCATAGCCCACAAGATCTCCAGTCTGTTCTTACTGCTGCGGTGAGAGCATACAGCAGGATGGGACTGACGGTGAACACCATCAAAACAGAGGTCGTCTGCCAATGGAGCACCAATATCTCATCTTCTCTACCTACCTTCACTGTTGCTGGTGAACAGCTGTCTGTTGTTCCATCTTTCAAGTACCTGGGGAGCATCCTCTCTGTAGACAACACCATTGACGGTGAGGTCCAGAACAGGATCAGGCAGGCATCAGCTTCTTTTGGGAGACTGCGGCGTCAGGTCTTCCAGAACAAGAACCTCCATCTCCAAACGAAGATCTCTGTTTACCAGACAGTCTGTGTCACTACTCTCCTCTACAGCTGTGAATCCTGGGTGACTTGCAGCCACCACAATAGGGATCTAGAACGGTTCCACATACGCTGCCTTCAGCGCATCCTGGGAATCACCTGGCGTGACCATGTGCCTCATTCTGAGATACTCTTTAAAACCAGCTGTAGGAGTATTGAGGCAATGATCACCCAGCACCAGCTACATTGGCTGGGACATGTGGTGAGGATGCCCCCAAACCGGCTGCCTCGCAGGGTGTTATATGGCCAGCTACACCATGGTCGACGCTCTGCTGGAGGGCAGAAGAAGCACTACAAGGACCAGCTAAAGATGGCCTTAAAGAAGTGCAGGATCAGACCTGAGGCTCTAGAGGAGGCTGCTGCTGACCGGAACACCTGGCGACAGCAGTGCCTTGTGGGGACCCTTATGATGGAGGAGGACAGAACAGCAAGGAGACAGGAGAGAAGACTGAGGAGGAATGCACCTGCAGCCCCTGCTGCCACTACCACAACTTTTACATCCCCTACCTGCAATAGGACATGTGGGTCCAGGATAGGACTACATAGCCATCAAAGGACTAATCGATAGAAGTGGACATCATCATCAGATTCGATGGACAACCGCAAGCAAAAACCAATATCTTGTTCACTTATGTGCCCCTCTTGATTATTAAATAAATTGCTAAATGAAGTGTATTTTTTATTACCAACAGCATGTTTGCACCCGGTACTCTAGAAGCTTCCACAGCACACGGTGCTACCGCCGTTTGAGGCACTCTCTCCAGACTGACTCCAGCAGTGGTGGAAGCGTTTGGACTCCTTAAATACTGACGCTAACAGTGAGCACTGAAATGGCACAAAGCATGTTATTTCCTTCTGAGCGGAGTGTGTATGATCCTGACTGTGTATGCTCTGTGTATGAGCTCTGAGAGCAGCTTGTTTGAACGAGATTTTTCGGACAGCGGCAAAAATCACGGAGACAAGAACCATGCAGGGTCCTGTACGGAGACTGTCCTGCTTATAAGCTGAATGTTGCTGCAGTCTCCAGTCCACACACCCCTTAGTTACCTCCAGTCCACACACCCCTTAGTTACCACCACTGCTTTATAAAAATGATCTTTTTTTAACAGAATCAGAAGTTCATGCCTGTATATCGGCTGCGTGCCCACCAAATGAGTTTTTTGTCGCTCGACCACCCTGAGCACTTTTTTTTTCCCGAGCGATTGTACACAGCGCTCTGGAGGAAAAAAAAAAAATAAATAAAAAAATAAAAGTCTGTGCCCTGTATCTCAGCACTTCCACATTTCCTATTGTCAGACTTTTTACAGATTTTTTTTAATATCAGTCTCTAAATAACAATGGACAGGAAAAGTTTTCTAGCAGCTCTGGATGTAAAATATGATGACATGGAAAGCAGGAGGACCGGCGTCCTATGTCCCGCCCACGCAGCAGTTCTGATTGGCTGCTTGGTCTGGCATTGACGAGCTCAGCTGCTGCAGTCTCTGAAAAGTTGAACTGTTTTCAGCTCTGAGCGCCCTGAACGCCGCGACAAAAAATGGCCACCGCCGAGAGCGTTTCAGCGTCGAGGGCGCTCAACGCTGTAAACGCTGGACTACATAGAGAATGATTGGAAAACAGACGCCCAGAGTGGACAAAACCCTTTTGGTGGACACGCAACTTAAAGAGTGGAGGGCCGCACAGTTGTAACGCGCGCCCATAAAGTTGAGGCGAGCTGCAGCGAGACTCTCACAGCTTTCCTCATTTACTACCTAAGATATAGATATCGACTGGCGCCTTCGGGCTGCCCCGGCTATGGGATGCGCTTATAAGGAGCGCGCCCAATGTCAAGTCAAATTTCAATTCTCCTGTATGTATTGATTGCACGTATGGTAGTATTGACAATAAACCTCTTCATTTATTCATAAACCCTGTTTAAAATACGAATCCAAAGGTAGTCCTAAAAACATTAGCAATAATACCGTGGTATTGAGCTGTCCACCGTCACCGCAGGGGAAATTCCTCTACCGCAACAGCCCAACACACGCACACACACACACACACACACACACTTGTTGTTCTCCTTCATGTTTACAGCCGCTCTTTCGCTGTTGCAGTGTCACTCCCACCCATCACATTCTGTGAATTATTCCCATCTTTGAATGCATGCTTTATTATATACTAATGAAGCCAAAAAATTTAAATTTCACATACACACACACACACTGGATATAAAAAAAAGTGTACACATCCCTGCTCAAATACCAGGTTTTTGTGACGTAAAAAAATAAGACCAAGATAAATCATTTCAAAACTTTTTCCAACACTAATGTGACCTATAACCTGTACAACCCAATTGAAAAACAAACTGAAATATTTTAAGGTGAAAAATAGAACATAAAAAACTTACAATAACCTGTTTGCATAAATATGCACACCCTCTTAAAATGTGGCTGTCATTAGAATTAACCAATTGCATTCAAACTCATGTTAATGGGAGTCAGCACACACCTGCCAGAGCTTCCAAAGTATCAGAGGGATCTCATTGTTCAAAGGTATGAGTCAGGAGAAGGGTACAAAAGAATTTCCAAGGCATTAAATACACCATGGAACACAGTAAAGACAGTCATCATCAAGTGGAGGAAATATGGCACAACAGTGACATTACCAAGAACTGAACGTCCCTCCAAAATTGATGAAAAGATGACAAGAAAACTCATCAGGAAGGCTGCCAAGAGGCCGACAGCAACACTGAAGGAGCTGCAGGAATTTCTGGCAAATATTGGCTTTTTAGTACATGCGACAACAATCTCCCATCAAGGGTGGCAAGACGAAAGCCTTATCTTATGCAGAAAAACATCCACGCCCGGCTAAATTTTGCAAAAACACATTTGAAATCTCCCAAACGCATGTAGGAAAAAGTGTTATGGTCCAAAGAAACCAAGGTTGAACTTTTTGGCCATGAAGTTTTGTTCCCCTCACTTCCAGTGCCACATGAGTCGGCACTTTTTTTTTTTTTTTTTTTTAATTATTTACCATCAGCTTTTTTCTTGCCACAACTTTCTGATCCTTTTACCCCGTATCCATCATGGACGCCAAGCATACATATCGTCGCACTGGCATTGATATTAGCCATCTTTCTGCTCATATCGCCAATGACTTCTGACCCAGTGAGTGGAGGAGCGATTGTTTATAGTAGGAGTCAGCTGTGATCATTGAGCTGCCCCACGGTGCTAACGCAAAGATCCGATATCCCACAAGAAATCAGGTGAAAATGACGGGGATGTTGAGTGGGAGTGAAGTGACGTGTGAGGACAGTAAGGTAAAGACCAGTCCTTCCATCCATTCTTATAGGAAATGTGAGGTCGCTGCTTAACAAGACGGGCAAATTGGCAGCTATGTCCTGGTATGAGAGCGTCTTAAGAGAGATTAGCATTATGTTGTTTACTGAAATGTGGCTAACAGAACTAGCAACAGATGCTAACAATGGACTGGAGGATTTTCACTTCATACGGGTAGATCGGACACCAGATAGCAGGAAGAGAAGAGATGGGGGGATGATTATGTTTATGAACAACAGATGGTGTAATCCTGGGCACACCATGATTAGAGAACAACACTGCAGCAAGGACACTGAGTTGCTAGCTGTTGGCATGCGACCGGCATACCTCCCAAGAGAAATCTCACATGTAATTGAGATTGTTATTTATGTACCCGCCTCGACAAGCGCTGAGGCAGCATGTAACGTAATCCACTCAGTCACTAGCAGGCTGCAGACACAGCACCAAATGCTCTCCTGCTCATCTCTGGTGATTTTAACCATACTCCACTGTCCTCCATTCTGACCACTTTCACCCAGTATGTCACGTTCCACACCAGAGACAATAAAACACTGGATTTATTTAATGCAAACACCAAGGAGGCTTACACCACATCACCATTCCCCCCCTCGGAAGATCGGACCACAAATTGGTTCACTTCCTGCTTGTGTAGAAGCCCATGGTACACAGACAACCTCCTGTTACCTGCAAAGTGAAGATATGGTCTGAGGAGGCGGAGGACGCTTTGAAGGACTGGTTTGAATCCACTGTATGGGAGCAGCTTTGTGATCCACATGGTGAGGACATTGACAGCCTCACAAACACCATCACAGACTACATCAACTTCTGTGTGGACAACAGCGTACCCACCAAGACCATATGATGTTTCTCAAACAACAAACCCTGGATCAACCCTGAGATAAAGTAATTGCTGAAGGAGAAGAAAAGGATCTTCAGGTTGGGAAACAAGGAGGAGCTGAAGTCCTTACAGAAGGAGCGAAGGAGGAAGATCAGAGAGAGGAAGGACAGCTACAGGAAGAAGATGGAGGACAAGTTTCAACAAAGCGATGGCAGCGGTGTCTGGAGAAGCCTCAAAACCATCTCTGGGCACCAGAATACCTCCTCCCAGGCCACGGGGGGGTAGGGAGTGGGTCAACAACCTGAACCTGTTTTTCAACAGGTTTGACCAACCACCCTCTTCTCCGCCTGCCCACCAACCACTGCTGCCTCCACCTTCATCTAGTCCCGCTGTCCATGGCCCTCCCCCCACCCCCCATACACCCCCGCTGTTTTCCACCACAGACCCAACAGCTCCCCCACCCAGCACACAGCCCCCTGCCCCAACCTGACCCTCACTAAGAACCAGGTGAGACCTGAGCTGAGGAAGATGAAGGCTGCAGGTCCGGATGGCATCAACTCAAGGCTCCTCACATCCTGTGCAGACAAGCTGCGTCAGATCGTGGAGCACATCTTCAGCCTGAGACTGAGCTGGAGCTGGGGAGGGTACCACAGGCATGGAAGACATCCTGTGTGGTACCCGTACCAAAGACCCCTCACCTCAAGGATCTGAAAAGCTACAGCCCAGTAGTGGCCCTTACATCACACTGAATGAAGACCCTGGAGAGGCTGCCCCTTGCCCACCTTCGCCCCCTGGTGGGACCAGCAATAGATCTACTTCAGTTTGCCTACCAGCATGGCATCGGGGTGGAGGATGCAGTGATTTTCCTCCTACATCATCCCCTGTCCCACCTGAGGATGCCTGGGACCACCGTCAGGATCATGATCTTTGATTTCTCCTGTGCTTTCAAGATCATCCAACTGGTGATTTTGAAGGACAAGCTGCTGTGCGCAGGGGTGGACCAGCACCTGTCATCGTGGGTCCTGGACTACCTCACAAAACGACCACAGTTTGTGAGAACCAAGGATTGTGTGTCTGACACCATCATCTGCAGTACGGGGGGACCCCAGGAAACAGTTCTGGCTCTCTTCCTGTTCACCCTCTACACTGCTGACTTTTCACACAACACACCACACTTCCATCGACAGAAGTTCTCTGATGACTCTGCAATCGTCACCCTCATCTCTGAAGGGGATGATGCAGAGTACAGAGGACTTATTCAGGGTTTTGTGGATTGGTGCCTATGGAACTGCCTCTAGATCAATGCGAGGAAAACTAAGGAACTGGTGGTGGACTGTTGCAGGTGAGGACAACCCCCCACAGCACCAGTAAACATCCACGAACAGACATTGAGATGGTGACATCTTACAAGTACCTAGGTGTTCACCTGAACAATAAACTGGACTGGCCACACAACACCAATGCGCTGAACAAGAGGGGGCAGTGCAGGCTGTTCATCCTGAGGAGACTCAAGTCCTTTGGAGTGCAACGGGCACTTCTGAAGACCTATGATTTGGCGGTGGCATCAGCCATCACATTTGGAATGGTCTGCTGGGGCAGCAGCATCACGGCAGCCATCAGGAAGAGACTGAACAGGCTTATCAAAAAAAGCTAGCTCTGTACTGGGGCAACACCTCAACCCAGTGGAGGAGATAGGAAAGAGGATGATGGTGGCTAAGCTGTCATCTCTGCTGGAGTACGAGTCCCACCCCATGTAGGACACGCTGAATGCACTGAGGAGCTCATTTAGCGGTAGGCTGTGCCATCCTAGGTGCACGATGGAGAGGTTCCACAGGTCATTCCCACCTATGGCTGTCAGCCTTTATAACCTAACCAGAGCTGCTCGTAGAGGTCATATTAAATGTACTAAACTTAACAACTTTGAACAATAAAGATTGTTCCTTCTGATACATAACTAGGACAATCACAGTCATTGCTGAGGGTGGCAACAACACTGTGATGCAAATGTGAAATATACTGTCGAGGTATACAGACATGGACAAAATTGTTGGTACCCCTCTTTAATGAAAGAAAAACCCACAATAGTCACAGAAATAACTTGAATCTGACAAAAGTGGTAATAAATAAAAATTCTATGAAAATTAACCAATGAAAATCAGCCAGTGCTTTTGAATTGTGGTTCAACAGAATTATTTTAAAAAACAAACTCATGAAACAGGCCTGGACAAAAATGATGGTACCCCTAGAAAAGTTTGAAAATAATGTGACCATAGGCACATGTTCAACCAAGATGTATCCTCTAATTAACATCACAGGTGTCTACAAACTTGTAATCAGTCAGTCGGCCTATTTAAAGGGTGACAAGTAGTCACTATGCTGTTTGTTGACATGGTGTGTACCACACTGAACATGGACCAGAGGAAGCAAAGGAGAGAGTTGTCTCAGGAGATTAGAAAGAAAATTATAGACAACCATGTTAAAGGTAAAGGCTATAAGACCATCTCCAATCAGCTTGATGTTTCTGTGACTACAGTTGCACATATTATTCAGAAATTTAAGATCCGCGGGACTGTAGCCAACCTCCCTGGACGTGGCCGCAGGAGACGGATAATACGAATGGTAACAAAAGAGCCCAGAACAACATCTAAACACATTCATGGTGAACTCCAAGGTCAAGGTACATCAGTGTCAGATCGCACCATCAGTCGTTGTTTGAGCCAAAGTGGACTTCATGGGAGACGACCAAGGAGGACACCACTGTTGAAAACAAATCATAAAAAAGCCAGACTGGAATTTGCCAAACTGCATGTTGACAAGCCACAAAGCTTCTGGGAGAATGTCCTGTGGACAGACGAGACAAAACTGCAACTTTTTGGCAAGGCACATCAGCGTTATGTTCACAGACGCAAAAATGAAGCATACCAAGAAAAGAACACTGTCCCTACTGTGAAACATGGAGGAGGTTCTGTTATGTTCTGGGGCTGCTTTGCTGCATCTGGCACAGGGTGTCTTGAATCTGTGCAGGGTACAATGAAATCCCAAGACCATCAAGGTATTCTAGAGAGAAATGTGCTGCTCAGTGTCAGACAGCTTGGTCTCAGTCGCAGGTCATGGGTCTTGCAACAGGAAAATGACCCAAAACACACAGCTAAAAACACCCAAGAATGGCTAAGAGCGAAACATTTAACTGTTCTAAAGTGGCCTTCTATGAACCCTGATCTAAATCCTATTGAACATCTGTGGAAGGAGCTGAAACATGCCATCTGGAGAAGGCACCCTTCATACCTGAGACAACTGGAGCAGTTTGCTCATGAGGAGTGGGCCAAAATACCTGCTGAGAGGTGCAGAAGTCTCACTGACAGTTACAGAAATTGTTTGATTGCAGTGATTGCCTCAAAAGGTTGTACAACAAAATATTAAGTTAAGGGTACCATCATTTTTGTCAAGGCGTATTTCATGAGTTTGTTTTTTAAAGTAATTCTGTTGAACCATCCATCCATCTTCTACCGCTTTTCCGGAGGTCCGGGTCGCGGAGGCAGCAGTTCAAGCAGAGAAACCCAGACTTCCCTCTCCCCAGCCACCTGCTCCAGCTCGTCAGAGGGGATACCAAGGCGTTCCCAGACCAGCTGGGAGACATAGTCTCTCCACCGGGTCCTGGGTCTGCCCCGGGGTCTCCTCCAAGTGGGACGTGCCTGAAACACCTCAAGTGGGAGGCGTCCAGGAGGTATCCTAATCAGATTGAATCAGAACTGTGAACAGAATCAGACTGTGACGAAATGGACTGAGGAATCAAAGCTGGAGTTACAAGAATGCTTTGACTGTACAGATTGGAGTGTTTTTGAAGATGCAGCCATTAACCTAAATGAACTCACTGACACTGTGACGTCATACATCTGTTTCTGCGAGGACATGTGTGTGCAGACCAAGACCTTCTGCACATACAACAACAATAAACCCTGGTTCATTCCTAAACTGAAGCAGCTACGTCAGACCAAGGAGGAGGCCTACAGGACTGGTGACTGGACTCTGTACAAGTGGGCCAGAAACATGCTGACGAAGGAGATCAGGCTTGCTAAGAGGAGCTACAGTGAGAAGTTACAACAAAACTTCTCAGCCAACAACTCTGCTTCTGTCTGGAGAGGCCTGCAGAATATCACCAACTACAGGAGACCATCCCCCCACCCTGCGGAAAACCTCCAGCTGGCTAACGACCTAAACAGCTTTTACTGTAGGTTTGAAAAGAACCTACAGTTCTCACCTCCCACCCACACAAAAGGATTATCTGCAGCCCCAGGAACTCCATCCCTCCTCCACTCTGACCTCCCACCAGCACTAACGATCTGTGAAGAGGAGGTGCGCCAGGTCTTTCAGAGACAAAAGATCAAGAAGGCTGCAGGACCTGATGGTGTGCCTCTGTGCTGACCCGTCACACCCCGGCTACAAACTGTTTGAACTTCTATCTTCTGGTCGTCGTTACAGATCACTGAAGGTCAAAACCACCCGTCACAGGAACAGTTTCTTTCCTCAAGCCATCACTCTGATGAACTCCTAACATTCACCTAGTCCTACCTGTTGCTGTACTCATGACTTTTCATCCATTATTACATTGCACATAACTCTCACACTGCTTTTTACTTCATTCACATTTATCACTGAATCTGAGTTCACATTGAAATACTGTGTGACTGTATATTTTTTCATATATTTCTGCAAAGTGTGGTTAGTCTGAGTAAATAACTGCATATATTCCTGTATATATTTGCATCCTTTTATAGAAACGTGGACAGACTGTAATTTACTGTACATACTCTGTTGTCATTGAATCCTTATTTAAATCCTCCACCTGAACAACGAGAGCAAGTTTTTTAGCCAAAGTCAAATTCCTTGTATGTGTTGTGCATACTTGGCCAATAAAGCTGATTCTGATTCCACCTCAACTGACACCTTTCAATGTGGAGGAGCAGCGGTTCTACTCTGAGCCTCTCCCGGATGACTGAGCTCCTCACCCTATCTCTGAGGGTGAGTCCAGCAATCCTACGGAGAAAGCTCATTTCAGCCGCTTGTATCCGCGATCTCGTTCTTTCAGTCATTACCCAAAGCTCGTGACCATAGGTGAGAGTAGGAACGTAGATTGACTGGTAAATCGACAGCTTTGCCTTAGAACTAAGCTCCCTCTTCACCACAACAGACCGGTACAACGTCCGCATCACTGCAGATGCTGCTCCAATCCATCTGTCGATCTCTCGCTCCATTTTCCCCTGGTGGCTTGTCCTCTCCGGGTTGGGGACAGGCTCCTGCCCCAAGTGGAGGAGTTTAAGTGGAGGATTCTGTTGAACCACAATTCAAAAGCATTGTCTGATTTTCATTGGTTAATTTTCATAGAATTTTTATTTATTACCACTTCTGTCAGATTCAAGTTATTTCTGTGACCATTGTGGGTTTTTCTTTCATTAACAGAGGGGTACCAACAATTTTGTCCACGGCTGTACAGTATATTAATATTCTGCAGGGTAATTTAACAAACCATAATGCTGTTTATTCCATCTAGCTGCAATGCTCCTGCACTATGTATATATCTGTGTACCTATGTATATTCATCTACTGCTTTGGCTAACCAGTTCTTATTATTTTTTAGATTTAGTATACTTTATTTATACTTTATAAACGGGAATTATAAACGATTCCAAATACCAGTCAGTGTTGGCACTAAACCTTCAAGCTTCTGCTAGAACGCTGAAGAGGAACTTCACCTTTCAGCACAACAATGACCCAAAGCACACATCCAAATCAACAAAAGAATGGCTTCACCAGAAGAAGATTCAGGTTTTGGAATGGCCCAGCCAGAGTCCAGACCTGAATCCGATCCAACATATGTGGGGTAATCTGAAGAGGGCTGTGCACAGGAGATGCCCTCACAATATGACAGATTTGGAGCGTTTTTGCAAAGAAGAGTGGGCAATTATTGCCACATCAAGATGTGCCACACTGATAAACTCCTACCCAAAAAGACTGAGTGCTGTAATAAAAACCAAAGGTCCTGCAACAAAGTATTAGTTTGAGGGCGTGCATATTTATGCAACCAGGTTATTCTAAGTGTTTATTTTTCACCTTAAAAGATTTCAGTTTGTTTTTCAATTGGGTTGTACAAGTTATAGGTCACATTAATGGTGGAAAAAGTTTTGAAATGATTTATCTTGCAGTCATTTTTTTTTTTACATCACAAAAACCTGGCATTTGAACAGGGGTTTGCAGACTTTTTATATCCACTCTGTGTGCGTGCGTGCGTGCGTGCGTGCGTGCGTGTAATTTTGTCTTGCTTTATAACTGTTTTAGTTTTATGTACTTTGACTTTTTTTAATTAAATTAAACTGGTGTCCATGTAGGCGGCAAGGAAAGTTTATTTGTATCGCACATTTCGTGTACAAGACAATTCAAAGTGCTTTACATTAAAAAAAAAACATTAAAGCATTAGAGCAAGTTGCAAAAGGAATACTTAAGAATTAAAAAGCTAACTCAGAAGTAAATTAAAGAAAAACAAAAGCAAGCTAAAATAGAGCATGAGTGAAATAAAAATTGTAGGAAAAAAAAAATTGTAGTGCATTGTAGGAGATTCACAATTGTTCTACTGAAAGTCCGTGGAAAATAGGAGAGTTTTTAACCTGGATTTAAAGCAACTGAGAGTTTCAGCAGCCCTGATGCTTTCTGGGAGTTTGTTCCATATGCAGCGTAGTACACCGCAACAGTGGGTGTAGACTGTGAAGAAGGAGCAAAAAAATTCTTGGTCACCAACGATTTTATTTATTTAGTATTACTTTCTGAATATTGTGATATAGATCAGTGGGTGGGAGTGTCACCATTCTCCAGCCAAGTAGGCGGCAGTAGTGGCCGACACTGAAACAGCAAAGGTTTTGGCTCCATTTCTGCTTCCAAAAGACTTTTCTTCTCCACCGCTGCTGCTCGTCACGGCTGGCTGCCCCCAGATGAAAATTCACAGAATAGGAATGTGGGACTAGAATGTTCTGAATGAAGCTTTAGGAAATTAACAATCACTTTATAAATCACTGGATTGAAAATGTACTTGTACATGTACAGACTGGATCCCGGGGTCCACTTGATCTGTATTCGCTGTTAAAATGACCAACACTAATTTTATGGAGCAAAATCCTCCAAGAGTCTCTTTTCTAGCGTGTCTTATCCCATTGTAGTTTCACATGGTTACTGGACACTCCGTACCCAAATCACAAAGTACCTTAGACGTTCCATACCTACGTAATTAAATACTTATCAAACCAAACTGTTGTGGTGGTTTATCAACATCAAAATGTGATTCAAAACAGAAGCTGAATTAATTAAGGCTGAAATTAAACTCTCAAAAATGTCATGACAATCAGTGTCATCAGAGCAGCAGCTGATTTTAATTAACGACGTGTGGGTGTCCCCCACAGCCTACGGACAAGCAGAGCGCTCAGCTGGAGCAATTAGCATCACAGTGAGATCTATGGACTGATATCATTAGCCAGCCTCTCCTTCCTGCCAATAATCCTGCTTTTGATATGCGTGACTCTCATGTAAATGTCCCATGCTTTCCTGCTGTACTGTGATGCTAATGTGCCATGCATGCATTGTCTAGCTGGGTATATAAGTGACTGAATATCGCTTGCTCATTCTCTCTGACTACACGCATTGCCTGTTTGCTGACGAGAGCCTGAGGGCTCGCTCCAGTACGCTTACACAGTGCTGGAGTGAGTTCCGTGATGGCGGATGAATAAAACACCCTTTTAAACTTCAGTTCGCCATGCTTTATTTTACCATCCGCCACACTGGTGACCCCGAGAAAAGAACACTCCGATGACAAACGAATGCAGCACCCGACGGGAGACCTCGGCGCAGAACCAACACCAGGCGAACTCCCTCGCAGATCACCCATGACCGGAAAGGCTGCAGAAAGCGTCATGGTGCGACCCTCACCTGAGATCTGCACATCCACGCTGGGACCGGCCGAGGGACAAAGATCGTCTACTCCCTCTCACCGCTCCTCCACGACGGCGATCTCCAGGGCCGACGGAGAACGCAGCGCGCGGACCTGAACGCACCATGACCCGGCACGAGCGAACGACAGCAACAGCCTGAACAGGGAGGACCATCGGCGCCGACAACGCTGATCTCCAGCAAGCTCCCTGACCCTGACTCGCCTCTACAGCGGACCTGCCATGCACCGGACCCCCGCACGCACACCGGGGGGGTTACGAGGACAGCGCACCACGCACGGGACAATAACGGCTCCACAGACCGCCATCGTCCTCCGCCGCTGCACACCGGAACCTTCAGGGCTGCTCACACACCTGAAGCATACACGCAGCTCGCTCACAGGATTTTGTAAGGGTCTCAGCCACGGCGCACAAAGGGAATTCAGCCGTCAGCTGTCCCCGAGGGCTTTAGGGCTGCGCCCGCACCTAAAGCCAACACGCCAAGTCCCTCACACTGCTGCAGCTCCTTTTTTTCTTCATGGCCGCGAGAGGAGTCAGAGACAAATTTTTCTTCTCACAGCAGCTGTGGATCTCTGCCACGTTCAACGGGACAGCCCCTCATCGCGGATCCACATGCAATTTTTGCGCGGCCCAGACAACTTCGCCGTCCCGGGCCGGCACTTGCTACCCCCACCCCCCCTCCCTCCACAGAGTTTTCCCCGCAGCTCGCTACCAAAGCCGGACGATCAAGGCCTCAGCCCCCTGCTGAGCCCTCTGGGGGGGGGGGGGGAGTAGTGTGGGTGTCCCCCACAGCCTACGGACAAGCAGAGTGCTCAGCTGGAGCAATTAGCATCACAGTGAGATCTGTGGACTGATATCATTAGCCAGCCTCTCCTTCCTGCCAATAATCCTGCTTTTGATATGCGTGACTCTCATGTAAATGTCCCATGCTTTCCTGCTGTACTGTGATGCTAATGTGCCATGCATGCATTGTCTAGCTGGGTATATAAGTGACTGAATATCGCTTGCTCATTCTCTCTCTGACTACACGCATTGCCTGTTTGCTGATGAGAGCCTGAGGGCTCACTCCAGTACGCTTACACAGTGCTGGAGTGAGTTCCGTGATGGCGGATGAATAAAACACCCTTTTAAACTTCAGTTCGCAGTGCCTTATTTTACCATCTGCCACAGACGCATTAATGGCAGGGCAGGCAGTCCCAGCTTTACATTTTACATTCTTGTGCCACTTCTTCATAAAGAAAGTCAAGTAGTTTCCCTACAGATGAGATTAGTTAAAGCCATCTTTGATCTCTGGGACCAGAATGAAGATGGGATACAAACAGCCTCCCAGTTGCTGAAGATCTGCGGGAAAATCTATGGACCAACCGAGGGGGCTGAACAATATTTATATGGAGTGATCTGAGATCTTTGCTGTTGTTAATTCTTTTTTCTGTTTTGAATCGCATTTCAATATAAAAAATAAACCACAACATCATTTTGGTTTGGAAAGTATTTAATTCCGCGGGTACGGAACTTCTCGGGTACGTTCAGTTGTGATTTGGATACGGAGTGAGTTAGGACGGAGTGTCCTGATACCGTTTCACATACCTGCTGTTGTTCGGAGCTCCATGAAATCCAATAGTTTCTTCTGACTTTCCACCTTTTCTTTGTCCTGTTGGAGGGTTTTTTCAGCCTCTCTGTGCGTTTCTTCTTCAGCAGCAGTTTGTCTCTCTCTGATAATATGAACACGTTGTTGCTCCACTAAATAAAACGATGATCTGATTCCCTGCATGTTTTAAACCGAACCACCGACACAAGCTAAGCTAACTCTTCTTCTTCGAATTTTTACGGCAGCTGGGATCATAGATATAAAACGCTAGATTGGCAGCGCTGGCCAGTCCGTGGTCGCGGGTGCGTGACGCGCGTCCGCCATCTTGGTACAGGATATGTGTAGCACATCCCTGTGGTCCAGTGCAGACACCTGCTTGGGTCATTCTCCTTTGTTAAACGTTTGACAGGCTTCAGTGAACATGTTTACAACACAGTACAACACAGCACATAGTGGTTTACTTTCAGCATAATCTGCATAAATATTAGGTGTTTAAGAGCTTCATAATTATTAATTATGGCATTTTGCAGTGTCTCAATCAAGAACTGTCAAATGAGCTGAAAAAGAAGTTACCATACCCCCTGATTAATAATTAAGGCTAGCTCTTTCATTGTGGCCATTTATGCATAAATATATGGTCGAAATTGATTAATTCATACTTTGTCCTGGGCTGTATTTGTTATATTTGCCACCCCAGGCAACCAGCTTATTGCCCCCCCCCCCCAAATTGTCAAAAATGTTTATCAAAGAAATATTTCAGCCTGTGCTATACAAATTGGCCTAGATATGTAAACTTTGAAATAAATAACGAGAATAAAAAATTACAAATCAATTATTCAAGTTTCTTCATTTAACTAGACAGACATTATACACTCCCCCCCCCCCCCCATCTACCTGGATCTGTATAGCAGTTGTTTAAAATCAATTTGAAATTCTCATTGATTTTAGGCCCACATAACAAGTTTATACAATACACCAATGTTCATTACAAATTTATTAAATTTATTGCATAGAATAATGCACTCAACATGAAAGCAGCAAGCTCATATTAATCAATTGCAAAGTGAGGTGAAGTGTTAATTGAATCAAAACACAGTTTAAAGCAGTAGATGTAGGCTTTATTAATTTAACCCAGAGCCCAGCCCATCGTCATCATCATCATCATCATCTTCATCACACGTAATATCCACCCTGTCCCCTCCTATCCATCATAGCAAATATTTATAGTAATGTCAGGCAAAATGTAATATAAGACAGAAATAGTAATGTCTATGAGATATGACTGCATTAATCATCACCAGATCTTCTTGTACCCCCTCCCTGTAATAGACAAATGCGAAATAGGTAATGTAAAATTCTATCTGTAAAGTTTCAATTTTCAAATAACATATCTGTAAATTACTATCTGCAAACCTTCATGATGTTGGTCTGATACAGGAGGTAGATGTTTGTGTGTAATTATTGTGTAAAGACGGTTTGATAAACCTAAATCTTTCATTAGGCCAAGTGTATACAGGAAAAAGAAAAACTATCCTCACGCTATTTGAGTAACTACCAAACTAGTTACAAGAACCCAAAGTTCATTGTTGATAATATTGGCTACCAATACTGACCCAGTAACAAAGAACACAATGTAACACTGTATACTAATATTACATGAGAAATATTGCCATAAGTATCGATACTGAATTACAATATACAGTATATTACACTCATGGCAGTCATGCATGTACAGAAATCAGTGACCTCCCAAATGAAAATCAGAGTTTTTACCTTTATTTTTGACAACACGCCATTAAATTATTTAAAAACAAATACTCGACACTTACCGTAAGGGTTCCAGCCTAACAGTGCTTAAGTCACAGCCCCGAATGATCGAAGCTGCTCCTTTTTATCCTCATTAGCAGCGCCTCAGCTGATGAGGATTAATTGGGCCCCAGCCGTCCTGTAACACTGACAGCTGGGAGCCCGCAGAGACGCTGCCCAATGAGAGACAGGGATGAGAAGGGACATGGTCTGAGCGCCGGAAAACCCGGCGTCTCATCCCATGGTGACAGAAATGAAGACTTAATCAGAGTGTTGTGCGTTAAGCTGAGCTGTGGATTTGTTGTGATTCCTGTACCAATATGGCGGCCGGAAATCTCACGCTCCAGTGACCTACTGCCAATCTAGTGTTTTATATCTATGGCTGGGATCCAATATGTTGCGTTAGTTCTTCTTCCTCTTCTGATGTTTTATGGCGGTTGGCAAACAGCTTGTAGGTGCATTAGCGCCACCTTCTGGAATGGAGTGTGATTCAAAATGGCATTACCCTCCTAGGTTCAGGTTACTTTATTTGTATGTAGGTAGATCAGAATCAGAATCAGCTTTATTGGCCAAGTATGCACAACACATACAAGGAATTTGACTTTGGCTAAAAGCTTGCTCTCGTTGTTCGGGTGGAGAATTTAAATAAGATTTAAATAAGGATTCAATGACAACAGAGTATGTACAGTAAATTACAGTCTGTCCACGTTTCTATAAAAGGATGCAAATATATACAGGAATATATGCAGTTATTTACTCAGACTATCCACACTTTGCAGAAATATATGAAAAGATACAGTCACAGTATTTCAATGTGAACTCAGATTCAGTGATATAATGTGAATGAAGTAAAAAGCAGTGTGAGAGTTATGTGCAATGTAATAATGGATGAAAAGTCATGAGTACAGCAACAGGTAGGACTAGGTGAATGTTAGGAGTTCATCAGAGTGATGGCTTGAGGAAAGAAACTGTTCCTGTGACGGGTGGTTTTGACCTTCAGTGATCTGTAACGACGACCAGAAGATAGAAGTTCAAACAGATTGTGGCCGGGGTGTGACGGGTCAGCACAGATGTTTCCCGCCCGTTTCCTGGTTATGGACCGATATAAGTTCTCAGTGGAGGGTAGGTCGGTACCAATGATCCTCTCCGCAGACTTAATGATCCGCTGCAGTCTGGTCTTGTCCTGTTTAGTGGCAGATCCAAACCAGACAGTGATGGAAAAGCAGAGGACAGATTGGATGATGGCGGTGTAGAAGACAACCAGCAGCCCCTGAGGCAAATCAAACTTCTTGAGCTGACGCAGAAAAAACAACCTCTGCTGGGCCTTTTTCCGGACAGTGTCTATATGGGAGGATCACTTCAGGTTCCGGGAGATTGTGGTACCCAGAAACTTGAAGGAGTCCACAGTGGACACTGTGCTGTTGAGGATGGTGAGTGGGGGGAATGAAGGAGGGTGTCGCCTGAAATCCACAGTCATCTCCACCGTTTTGGCTGGGTTAAGTTCAAGATGGTTCTGGCTGCACCAGAGGATCAGCTGCTCCACCTCCCGCCTGTATGCAGACTCATCATCATCCCGGATCAAACCGATGACTGTGGTGTCGTCCGCAAACTTCAGGAGCTTCACCGAAGGGTCCTCTGAGGTGCAGTCGTTGGAATAGAGGGAGAAGAGCAGTGGGGAAAGGACACATCCTTGGGGGGCGCCAGTACTAATTTTTCGGGAGCTGGATGTAAATCTCCCTAGCTTCACCTGTTGCCACCTGTCAGTCAGAAAGCTGGAGATCCACTGGCAGGTGGAGGGGGGCACCTTGAGCTGGAGGAGTTTCTGATGAAGAATGCCTGGGATGATGGTGTTGAACGCTGAGCTGAAGTTGACAAACAGGATCCTGGCATATGTCCCTGGGGAGTCGAGGTGTTGCAGGATGTAGTGTAGTCCCATATTCACTGCATCATCCACTGACCTGTTTGACCGGTAGGCAAACTGCAGTGGGTCCATCAGGGGGCCTGTGACGACCTTCAGGTGGTTCAGCACCAATCTCTCCAAGGATTTCATGACCACAGAGGTCAAGGCAACAGGTCTGTAGTCGTTTAATCCTGTAACAGAGGGTTTCTTGGGAACTGGAATGATGATGGAGCGTTTGAAGCAGGAAGGCACTTCACACAGCTCCAGTGATCTATTAAAGATCCGGGTGAAGATGGGGGCCAACTCGTTGGAGCAGACTCTCAGGCAGGACGTACACACCATCAGGTCTTGCAGCCTTCTTGATCTTTTGTCTCTGAAAGACCCTGCGCACCTCCTCTTTACAGATCGTTAGTGCTGGTGGGAGGTCAGAGTGGAGGAGGGATGGAGTTCCTGGGGCTGCAAGGGGCGCTTGCGCATGCAGCGACCGGCAGCTGGTGGCTTGTCACCAGACTGCAAAACAAATCTACCTACGGGTACAAATAAGTAACAAAAAAAAAAAATCCTTTTGTGTGGGTGGGAGGTGAGAACTGTAGGTTCTTTTCAAACCTACAGTAAAAGCTATTTAGGTCGTTAGCCAGCTGGAGGTTTTCCACAGGGTGAGGGGATGGTCTCCTGTAGTTGGTGATATTCCGCAGGCCTCTCCAAACAGAAACAGAGTTGTGGGCTGAGAAGTTTTGTTGTAACTTCTCACCGTAGCTCCTCTTAGCAAGCCTGGTCTCCTTCGTCAGCATGTTTCTGGCCCACTTGTACAGAGTCCAGTCACCAGTCCTGTAGGCCTCCTCCTTGGTCTAACATAGCTGCTTCAGTTTAGGAGTGAACCAGGGTTTATTGTTGTTGTATGTGCAGAAGGTCTTGGTCTGCACACACATGTCCTCACAAAAACTGATGTATGATGTCACAGTGTCAGTGAGTTCATTTAGGTTAATGGCTGCACCTTCAAAAACACTCCAGTCTGTGCAGTCAAAGCAGGCTTGTAACTCCAGCTTTGATTCCTCAGTCCATTTCTTTACAGTCCTTACAACAGACTTGGAAGTTTTTAGTTTCTGTCTGTATGTTGGAATAAGATGGAGCAGACAGTGGTCAGAAAAACCCAGAGCTGCACGGGGGACAGCATGATAGGCGTTTCTTAAAACTGTGTAACGGTGATCAAGTGTATTTGTGTCCCTGGTGGGACATTTAATCAGGAAGCTCATTTGTGAGATGAGCTCTATTGAAATCACCTACAATGATAAGCAGAGAGTCTGGATGTTTTTCCTCCACCTCTGCTATCTGGTCAGCGAGGTGCTGCAGTGCCTCGGTTGTACAAGCAGCAGGCGGAATATAAATTCTGACCAGAATAAACAAGGAGAACTCTTGCGGTGAATAAAAGGGTTTACAGATTATGAACAGTGACTCTAGGTTAGGGCTACAAAACTTTTTCAACACTGTGACATCAGTACACCAACCTTCGTTTATGTAGAAGCAGATTCCGCCACCTTTAGTCTTTCCAGAGAATTCTCGGCTGCGATCAGCGCGAAACAGTTGGAATCTGTCCAGGCGAACCGCGCTGTCCGGGATGTGTTCACTCAGCCAGGACTCCGTGAAACACAGGGCGCCAGATCTGCTAAAATCCAGGTTTTTGTGAGTCAGGAGCAGCAGTTCGTCCATTTTGTTCGCCAGAGAGCAGACATTGGTCAGATGGATCGATGGGAGCGGCGTGCGATATCCTCGTTTCTTCAGCCTGACTAGCGCACCGGCACGTTTACCACGCCGCCTTCATTTCCGGCCAGTGCCAATAGCCGCTGCTCCCACAGCTAAGATCGCCTGAAAAAACTTCAGATCAGCAGCAGAAACTGGCGGAGAAGTTGCATTGGGAGATAGTCTGAGTGAAAGTAGTTCCTCCCTTGAATAGGTGACTCGGACGGAAGAGCAGAATTCCAAAAAAAACACACAAAATTATCAAAAACATCAGAGAGCAGAAGCCAGTGGCTGCCATCCGCGGCGCCATCTTGGACCTTTTTAGATTTGTTCTACCTACGGTTACCTACGGTTACCTACGGGTTCTACCCGTAGGTAGATTTCCTATATCCTTGAAATTAGTCCTGTTGCCCTACTAATCCTAAAAACTGCCTTATAGACCACATCCCCTGAACTTCTCTGCAAAATCTCTTTCATACTGAGTTGAGTTTTGTTCCTGTATAGATTGTCCACCAATGCCAACCGTGCAAATTCATACTTGGGGCAGTGCATAAATGTATGTTCAACTGTTTCATCGTTTCCACAATAATCACATTTCCCATTTGGGTGTTTTTTCATTATAGCTAATGTACTATTCAGCCCTGTGTGACCTAATCTTAACCTGGATATGATGTCCTCCTCCTTCCTACTCCTGTGAACTTCTCTAGCTCCCGCTACTTTCTTTTGTATGCCATACAGGCTCCATCTTTTACTTCCTTTGTCCCACTCTTCCTGCCACTTCTTTTTGTGTTTTGATAATGCTCTTGACCTCTGCTTTGCTATATTTCACATTCCAGCTAACCTGACTCAACCTAGTTACCCTTTTTTGCACATTTATCTGTTAGCTTGTTCCCCTCCACTCCAATGTGCGCCGGGATCCAAATGAACCTAATGTCCACACCTGCCTTTGAGATTCTCCCTACTGAATGTACTATTTCCATCACCAAATCCTGTCTTGACTCTGAATGCATATGCCCGATACTTTCCATTGCGCTGCTAGAATCAGACCCTATCAAAACCTTTCTGGGCTTTACTTCCTCCACCCAGCCCAATGCCAAACAGATTGCCAAAAGCTCCCTAGTATACACAGCCAAGTCATCACTAACCCTTTCCTTCTTCATGACATCTAATTCTGGAATGATGAATGCTATTCCCACAATGTTCTTCGTTGATTTAGATGCATCCATGTAAATCTTTATAAAGTCAGGATAGCTACCGTCTAAATAGTTATTGACCTCCCTCTTGTTTATCCTCCCTCTTATGTCATTTGTCAAAAGTCTAAAATCCACCTTTACTTCTTCCAGACACCATGGTGGTTCTGCAGAAAGAGAGACTGTTGGACATACTGCTTTATCAGCAACCCTTAGCTCCCTGACTTTATTCTCTATTGTCCATCCAAAGCTTCTCATTTGTCTCTTTTCCTTCTCTTGGCAAGGTTTCAGTACATTGTGTACTGGGTGACTGCCACTAAATCCTCTGATGTTGGCCCAGTATGGAGCTGCTATTTGAGATCTTCTTAACTCCAGAGGCATCTCACCCATCTCCACCTGGAATGCTGCTACTGGAGTAGTTTTTATGGCCCCACAACATAACCTCACAGCTTGGTATTGAATTACATCCAATTTTTTCAATAATGTTTCTGACACTGATCCATACATAACACACCCGTAATCAAACACTGACCTAACTAACGCTGCATATAATGTTTTTAAAGCACCTCTACTTGCTCCCCATTCTCTTCCCCTCAAACATCTCATAATATTTAAAACCTTCTTAGATTTTGCTACAATTTTCTCAACCTGAACCTTCCAAGAGCAACCCTTATCAAATCACACACCCAAGTACTTGAAACACTCCACAGTTTCTATGTTTTGATCATATATTTTAAGATCAACTTGACTTTAATCTCTTCCTTGTGAAGACCACAGCTTTTGTTTTTCCCACCGAAAACCTAAATCCCCATTCCACTGCCCAAGCCTCAACTTCATCAATTGCCTGCTGCAACTTTTTAACAATAAATGATAGATTTTTCCCTCTTGTCCACATAGCACCATCATCTGCAAACAAAGAGACACCAACAGAACCCTTAACTCTAGAAAAAATGTCATTGATCATGACTGAAAACAAAATGGGACTAATAATACTGCCTTGTGGGGTTCCATTTTCTATCATTTGGCTTGAGCCATACTGCTTCCCTATTCTTACCGAAATTTTCCTGTCACTCAAAAAATTTTTAATCCATCTTTTCATTCTCCCTCTAATGCCTAGTTTATGTAGTTTGATAATCAGCCCCTCCTTCCACATCATGCCATATGCCTTCTCAACATCCAAAAACACCGCAATCACACTTTCCTTTTTCGCTTGGGCCTTCCTAACCTCATGTTCCAGACAGACAGCAGGCTCGGTAGTATTTCTCCCTTTTCTAAATCCGCTTTGGTAACTTTTTAATGCCTCTCTAGACTCCAGATAATATGTTAACCTCTCAATCATTTTTTTCATAGTTTTACCAACATGGGATGTTAAAGCAATTGGTCTGTAACTCTCACCTAAACCTGAATTTTTACCTGGCTTACATATTGGAACAACAAAAGCTTCTTTCCATGAAGTAGGCAATATCCCTTCTTCCCAAACCTTGTTGTACAACTTTAATATCTTTTTACCAGCGTCACTCGGGTTTTTAATCATTTTATTTGTCACTTGGTCTTTTCCTGGAGTTGTCTTCCAGACTTTCCTTAATGTATGCTTTAATTCAGCCATTGAAAACTCCCTATTTAGCCCATTCTCAAATTCTGCCTCATCTTGCAACGCTTCCACATTATTTAATTTTGTCTGCTCTCTTCCACTTTTTTCCACAAAGCTCAGATTATCTGCACTACTTATTTTACTGAAATTTTTAACTAAATACTCTGCATTTTCATTGTCATCCACTATCAAACTGTCCCCGTTCTCCATAATTGGATAATTTAGCTCCCTCCTTATCCCAGACATTCTTTTAATTGGTCCCCATACCTTCTCCAAGGGTTTACTTCTTTCCAATGAATCACAGTATTTTCTCCAAAACTCTTTTTTGGTCTGTTTAATTATTCTCCGCACTTTAGCCTGCTCCCATTTATAATTGATCAGGTTGTAGCCACACATGTGTATTACTGTATGCCTCACATCTCAGATAAAAACAAAGAACGGAGTCTCCTTGGAGATAACAGGGAGCTGTGAGAGTCCTGGTTATATAAGGGACGAGTTTTTCTGAGATGCTCTCTTTTTTTTCCAACTTTGCTGATGATGGTGAATGTGTAATAAAACTGCCTTGAGACAAACCTGCCTCGTCAATTACACATTTCCACACTGGTGACCCAAGACGTAGCATGCAGCAAGAAGAGATTTCCCCGGGGCCAGACTCATCGGGAGCCCCCAGCCAAGCTTATGCCGTTACCATCCAGCTACCGGACTTTTGGCAGAACAACCCACGCTCCTGGTTCCACTTGGTTGAGGCACAGTTCGCCCTCCGGAGGGTAACGGTAGATGACACAAAATTCTACCATGTGGTTACAGCAGATACGGGAGAAGACTGAGGCCCAAGCAACATGTGGTCTGATGTATAATAATTCTATCATGACATGCAGACTGTTATTCTGTTGTTCGATCTAAGATGTTTGGGGGGGGTGGGGGTTGTGTAGCCACACGTGTATTACTGTATGCCTCACATCTCAGATAAGAACAAAGAACAGAGTCTCCTGGGAGATAACTGGGAGCTGTGAGAGTCCTGGTTATATAAGGGATGAGTTTTTCTGAGATGCTCTCTTTTTGTTCAACTTTGCTGATGATGGTGAATGTGTAATAAAACTGCCTTGAGACAAACCTTCCTCGTCAATTACACATTTCCACAAGGTTATCCATATTCAATACATTTTTTAATACTTTAAAAGCTTTGTTCCAACTCTTAACTGCTTCAGAACACTCTGGAGTCCACCAAGGAACTTGCCTTTTCCTTTTCCCGCAACCTCTTCTTGGGATGGTTTCCTTTGCTGCTTTAATGATCGCTGTTGTGATTCCTGCATTCATCTCTTCCACTGTCTGATTTAGATTTACTTCCTTCAGCTTCCTCTCACTTAAAATTGTAAATTTTCCCCAATTTGCCTTATCAAATGCCCACCTCTTGTCTCTTCCTTCTTGATCAATATCCCTTCCTACTCCAATATCAACCACTATTGGGTAGTGATCACTTCCTGTAGTGCTTTCCCTTATTACCCTCCACCTCCACCTGCCAGCCAAGCTTTGTGAAATCAAAGTGAGATCAATAGCTGATTCTATCCCCCTCGCCAAATTCACCCTAGTGCCCGAACTGTCATTCAAACACACCAGCTCCTTGTACTCCATCATCTCTTCTATAACCTCTCCACTAGTGTCATCGTGCTCCCCCCATAATGTACTATGTGCATTGAAATCCCCACACCAGACCACTCTCCCCCTCCAGTCCTGGAGAATTGACTCCAACTCACTTTTGACTAATTGCTTACATGGATTGTAGAAATTGATTATTTTCATACTGCCTTCTTTGGTCCATATCTTGATGACAATTACTTCCAGCTCTTGTACTGTGACAAGCTGCCTATACTTCACCCCTTGTCTAACAAAAACTACACAACCCCCACCACCCCCATCCTTCCTATCCTTATGCATTCCAGAATATCCCTTAACAGTGAAATCTAGTGATGGCTTAAGCCATGTCTCCTGTACACAAATAATATCCGGTTTTGTTGTCAGTCTCTGAATAAATCCTTTAAACTCCTGCCCGTTTGCAATCAGACTCCTTGCATTCCACTGGAGGATGGTTGTCATGAATTAACCTGTTGGCTCCCCTCTACAGCTCCCTCTCCTTGACTCAGTTCTGTATGAATTTTTTCCCAGGATAGATCCTTGGTATTAAAGAATTTTGCTGTCGCTTTTGTGACAGGTTAAAAATGGGGATTAATAGTATGTGACTGGTTAAAAATGGGGATTAATGGGTTAATTAAGAGCGCATCATACACGGGTTAAGAAGCAGATTACAGGTTAAGAAGTAAGTTAAAAAGCTGATTGTAGACAATATATACATTTAGGGATGAGAGTTAAAAAGATTAATGTTTCATTATTTCATTTCATTTCATTTCATTACACCTGGCTTAATGAAGAACAGGCTCCCCTGATGGCAATAGAGGGATATCAGATGTTTTATATTAACAGAACTCAAAAAAGGGTGGTGGTGTTGCACTGTATATTGATGACCTGTATAGGTGTAAGCTTGTAAATGAAATGTCCTTTGCACTACCAGGGATCTTGGAATGTGTCACTGTCGAGATTGACCTAGACAAAACAAAAAATCTAATCATAAGTTGTATATATAGAACGCCGGGAACTTGCATTGAGACATTCAGAGATAAATTAGTCGAGCTCTACAATAATATTACTAGTAAGAAAATGGTAGCAATTTGTGGAGATTTCAATATTGATTTACTAAATCCACATCAACAAAATGTAGTCACAGAGTTCATGAACTCTATGTACAGCATGAGTCTATATCCCACAATAACACATCCCAGTAGAATCACAGTTCACTCTGCTACACTTATTGACAACCTGTTTGTCAATGTTATCGATAAGAAAATAGAAAGTGGATTATTGATAAATGATATAAGTGACCACTTGCCAACCTTTGCACTTATCCATGGCCACACGGGGCCCAACGCAGAAAAAATTTCAAAATCGTTCAGATACAAATCACCAAATGCAATCAATTCTTTTAAAGAGGACTTGCTGAAGCAAGACTGGACAGAAGTCTATGTATCAGATGTAAATGAAGCCTATGACACATTTATAAACATTGTAACCACTCTTTATGAAAAAAACTGCCCATTAGAAAAAAAAGCTTAAACACAAATTTGCTGATAAGCTATGGTTAACCAAAGGACTACAAAAGGCGTGTAAAAAGAAAAATTTATTATATAAAGCTTTCCTAAAGAAAAGGACAAAAGAAGCAGAGCAGTGGTATAAAACATACAAAAATAAGTTAACATATATAATAAGATGTAGTAAAAGAGACTATTACAGTAAAGAACTGGAGAAAAACAAAGACAATATTAAAAATACATGGACAATACTCAACAGTATCCTTGGAAATAAAAGCAGAAATACAAGCAACCCAACTAATATTCCAAAAAATAATAAAACGACTCAGAGTGTGAATATAGCTTCACCTGCAGATGAATTTAATAATTTTTTTGTTAACATTGGACCTAATCTGGCCCGAGAAATACCCACTACGGTGCCTACAGGCGATACAATATGCAATAACACTGCTGTAAAAGACTCCATCTTCATAAAGAACACAGACGAAAGAGAGGTCATTGAAATTGTTAAATCGTTCAAAAGTAAAACATCTACGGACTGTGATGGTATTGACATGCTATTAGTCAAAACTGTTATCGAATGCTTAGTAAAACCACTGACGTATATCTGTAACCTGTCTCTCCAATCAGGTATATTTCCCAATGCAATGAAAATAACTAAAGTAATTCCGATATACAAGACGGGCGACAGAGGGGAACTCTCAAACTATAGACCAATTTCACTATTACCGCAATTTTCCAAGATACTTGAAAAAATATTCTATGAGAGAATTGACAACTTCATACTGAAGAATGATTTATTGTGTGAGCAGCAATATGGGTTCAGACACAAGAGGACAACTGCATATGCCCTAATGGAATTTACAGAAAAAATATCAACAGCCATTGAAAATAAAGAGTATTCAGTTGGGGTATTCCTGGATCTTAAAAAAGCATTTGATACAGTAGATCACAATTTATTATTAAAGAAACTACAAAATTGTGGTATTAGAGGGGTAGCACTGTCCTGGTTAAGTAGTTACTTAAAGAATAGATATCAGTCTGTATTTGATAGCAACAAAAACTCACAGTTACTGAAGGTCACCTGTGGAGTCCCACAGGGTTCAGTTTTGGGACCATTATTATTCAATATGTATATAAACGATATATGTAAAGTTTCAGAAAAAATGGACTTAATATTGTTTGCCGATGACACTAATCTGTTATGCAGTGGAAACAATTTGGAACAACTTCTGGATACACTCGGAAAGGAATTAGGAAAGCTTAAACTGTGGTTTGATTCAAACAAATTAACGCTCAATTTAAGTAAGACAAAATTTATAGTCTTTAACAACCATCACAACAACCCAGTACCCAAACTCAGTGTAAATGGTGTAGAGATTGAAAGGGTATCTGAAACTAAATTTCTTGGAGTAATAATTGATAACAAACTGCGTTGGAAGTCACATATTAATTATATTAAAGGTAAAGTATCCAAATCAATTGCAATATTACACAGAGTGAAATATTTGCTGAAT
This sequence comes from Pholidichthys leucotaenia, assembly GCA_020510985.1. Classification (NCBI taxonomy): domain Eukaryota; kingdom Metazoa; phylum Chordata; class Actinopteri; order Cichliformes; family Pholidichthyidae; genus Pholidichthys; species Pholidichthys leucotaenia. The sequence goes on from CM035841.1 coordinate 92,694,317, forward strand.
CAACCCACACTATACACCTTGTATCATTCATTAATACTCCCATACATGACATATTGTAATGAAGTATGGGGAAATACATATAAAACAAACATATATCCACTCTTTATGGTTCAAAAGAGAGCTATTAGAATAATAAACAAAGCAGCTTACCAGGAACCAACAAACCTGTAGAGGAGCTTGAAATAACGAGGCGATGTGATTCATAAACCAAAGTTTATTATCAGCTCCTCTAACAAGTCTCATCTAGGTGCAGCAGCAGAAGAAGGAAGAGAGCGAACACCTTCGGCTCTACGAACTTATACTCGCACATAACAAAAGACATGCATATCAAAAGCTGACATCCCTCACTATCTTAATCCCCTCTTGTCTCCGTACTCCTCCACCTGGCCATGGGGGGTCAGGGCGACCTATCTGGTCTCCACCGCAGCGCCTCGGATGCTCTTTGATCTTCACTGGCGGTTGAGACCCTTTGTCCTGTTCTGAGGTGTGAAGTCGCTTTACACATGTAATCACCAAACATTCTCACATGCTTAAACATATGTAGGTTATGGGATATATGATTCATATAGACCACAGCCCCCCCCCCCCCCAAACGACTAAGAAAAGGACAATAGAAAAATTCACAGTTTAAGATAATTATTATGACATACTAACTGCTACACCTCTTGACACAGAAGAAACTTTCCAGCAGCCATGCTCCTAAGAGAGTTCAGTGGTAATCATAACAGCATAGTAATGTCACAAGTTAGTCCTAAACTGTTACAGCACAATTAGTGAACAACTGTTGAGTAGTTTGCATCAGTCCCTGTGCTGTCTGGGTTTTAATCTTCTCCCGAATCTGCTGTGGATCCGCTTGGGCGTCCTGGTGGGACCTTCCAGTAAGGAATCTGCAGCTTGGGGAGGAGAGTGGTTACTTGTTCCCTGCAGGGGGGCTGAGTCTTTTCTCTTGGGGGGTCTACCCCGCCGAGGTGCTCTCACCAACCGTGCAGGCTCGTCTCTCAACAAGAAGGCAGGTTTAAGTCTGTCAATGCTGACCGTTTCTTTTCTATCCCCAAAATCAAGCACAAAATGCTTATCACCAGGTTCCAGCACTCTGAATGGTCCATCGTATGATAGGCGGAAGGTTGGTTTTAAAGCTTCATGCCTAACAAAAACGAATTCAGCGTTTTTTAAAGCTTGGGGGACAAAAACCCGTGGAAAAGAGTGATGTGCCAGTCCGGGGAGAGAGTCCGGTCCGTTGCTGCCTAAAAACCTCGGGGCTGGAAGATGCCCTAGCTCTGGGTTCTCTGGTAAAAATTCACCTGGGAGCCTGAGAGGTTGTGCAAAAACTAATTCTGCTGGGGAGGCGTCTAGATCCTCTTTGAGCGCAGCACGCAACCCCAATAAAACCCAGGGAAGTTTATTTACCCAATTTGTATCCGTTAGTGAGGCTCTGAGGGCGGCCTTTAAAGATCTGTGAAAACGCTCGCATAACCCATTAGCCTGAGGGTGATAAGCGGTGGTGCGGTGAATTGTCGCCCCTAAGCTGCTGGACATGGCTGACCAAAGCTCCGAGACAAATTGAGGCCCCCTATCAGACGTGATGTCCGATGGGACGCCGAAATGTGCCACCCAGTTTGTCAGAAAAACGCGAGCGACTTCCTCCGCTGTGGTTGACGCCAGAGGGACTGCCTCTGGCCAGCGCGTGGTGCGGTCTATCATTGTTAACAGGTGTGTGAAACCTTGGGAGGAAGGTAGCGGCCCCACGAGGTCGACATGAACATGGTCGAACCTTCTAGCAGGGATTCGAAAAGGGTCCAGAGGGGCTTTTGTGTGTTTGTGTATTTTGGCGCGCTGACAAGAAATGCAAGTCTTTGCCCATTCTTTTACGTTTTTGCGCAGGCCAGGCCACACAAACTTTTCAGCGACCATTTTAACTGAAGCGCGCACACCTGGGTGCGCGAGGGAGTGAATCGAGTCGAAAATACGGCGGCGCCATGCAGCTGGAACTAACGGGCGAGGTCGGCCAGTTGAGATGTCGCATATTAAGGGGGGCACACCGTCGCGTAAACCTCTTTTCTCCAGCCTTAACCCTGTTGGTCCAGACAGGAGTGCGCGCATGTCCGCGTCACTACTTTGCTCCTCTGCCATGGCTGCATAATCTATCCCTGCGTGAATTGGTGCTGCGTATGTGTCCGCGTTGGCGAAGAGTTCTGCGGCTGAGGTAGTATAATCTGTCTCCTCGCGCTCTGGCGATGTCACAGCGCGAGAGAGGCAGTCTGCTACCATGTTAAGTTTGCCTGCCACATGTCGAATGTCTGTGGTGAACTCTGAAATCGCAGCTAGCTGTCTTTGTTGCCTGCCTGACCACGGTTCGGAAATTTTAGCCATAGCAAAGGTGAGTGGTTTGTGGTCTACAAAAGCCGTAAAACACCGCCCTTCTAACCAGAACTGGAAGTGGCGGATGGATAAATGGAGCGCTAGCAGCTCTCTGTCAAAAGTGCTGTATTTACGCTCAGTTTGGTTTAGCGATTTGCTGAAGAATGCCAAAGGTTGCCAGATTCCGCCGACGTGTTGTTCTACAACTGCCCCTATGGCCAGGTCTGAAGCGTCTGTGGTTAGCGCAATGCAGGCCGAGGGATCGGGGTGAACCAACAATGTGGCACTAGCTAGGGTGCTTTTTAGTTCCGCGAAGGCGCGTTCGCGCTCCGGGGTCCATTCGACCACGTTGGAAGGTTTTTGTTTTCTGAGTGCGTCATATAGGGGCTGCATGAGCTGAGCTGCGTGGGGGAGGAAACGGTTGTAAAAATTAACCATGCCCAAAAATTCCTGCAGCGATTTGACCGTTTGTGGCCGTGGGAAACTTTTTACTGCGTGAACTTTGTCTGGCAGTGGGACTGCCCCCTTCGGAGAAACTCTGTGTCCTAAAAAAATCAATTTGTGACACGCCGAATTTGCATTTGGCTGGATTGATTATTAACCCGTGCTCTTCTAGTCTCTGAAAAACCATAGTGAGATGCCGCTCGTGTTCTTCCTCAGACGAGCTGGCTACCAGCATATCGTCGAGGTAGACGAACACGAAAGGGAGGTCGCGTAATACTGCGTCCATCATCCACTGAAAGGTTTGAGCAGCGCCTTTGAGGCCGAAAGGCATCCGCAAAAATTCAAAAAGACCGAAGGGGGTTATTACAGCTGTTTTAGGAATGCCCTCTGCTCGAACTGGGACTTGATGATAACCGCGGACTAGGTCTATTTTTGAAAAAATGCGCGCACCCGCCAGATGTAGTGAAAAGTCTTGAATGTGAGGAATTGGGTAGCGGTCATGCGCTGTCGCATTGTTTAATCTGCGGTAATCGCCGCACGGTCTCCAAGAACCGTCGGATTTCGGGACCATGTGAAGTGGTGACGCCCAGGGGCTTTTTGAGCGCCTGATAATGCCTAATTTTTCAAGGGTGGTAAACTCGTCCCGAGCTATGGCGAGCTTGGTCGCGTCTAAGCGCCGAGCTTTGGCAAATACGGGTGGGCCCGTTGTGGGAATAAAGTGTTCGACCCCGTGTTTAGCCACTGTGGCTGAGAATTTGGGAATTGTGAGTGCTGGAAATTGGGTGAGGAGTTGATCAAACTTACCTCCTGCTGTGGTGACGCTGGCCTGCACAGGTGGTGGAGAAACTCGGGCTGAGCAGGGAATAGAAGCAAAGGACAGTGCATTAACCAAGCGTCTGTTCGCTAGATCAACTAATAACCCATGTGCACACAAAAAATCTGCGCCCAACAAGTTAAAACTCACCGCCGCTACAACAAATGTCCATCTGTAGTTGCGGCCGTGGATGCAGAGGGGCAGGCTCTTTTCGCCAAAAGTGTCGATGATGGAGCCGTTGGCTGCCACCGCTCCATTGCCCCGGGGGCCCATGGCCCGGTCTGCTTGGGAGAGCATGACAAAACTTAGTTGAGCTCCCGTGTCGATAAGGAACTGCTTGCCGGTGTGTCCGTCCGTCACATATAAAAGCTTGCTTTTTTCGCTGAGAACTGCCGCTGTTAACGACTCTCGGCTTCGGCGTTTTCCCGAAATCATGAATTTGCAGGGGGGAATGCATTTGTAAGCCTTCTCGGCGAAGTGGTGGTGGTAATAAACGTCGCTCCGTCTGTTGCGTCCTGGCCGTGTCACTGTCACCGCGGACTGATTCTGCTCGGTGATTTGTGGCTCCTCGTGGCTCCGGACATCAGCGTTGAGGTCTGCGGATGCTGCTGTGGGTGTCTGCTCCTTGCAGGCGTTGACGAGCCGTTGAGCTTCGTGAGCCAGCGTGCGGAAGTCTTGCTGGGTGCTGCATCGCATGTTGGCAAGCGTCCCTCTCATGTGTGGCGGCAGCGTACTGAGGAATATGAATTGGAAGAGGAAGTTGTCATTGTCCTCTTCTTTAAGTTGCAGCAAGTCCTCCATGAGGGCCTTGGGTCTGCATCCTCTGTGGCCGTAGACCGCCAGGATCCTCTCGGCTCTCTCCTCGGCTGAGGGGACGTAATTTGCCACGATGGTCGCTTTCAGTTCTTTATATTTGTCCTGGGCCGGCGGCCGCTGGATTATGCTCCGCGCACATCTCGAAGTGGCGGCGTCGAGTTTGGCGACAATGTGATAGAACTTTGTATCGTCAGCCGTGATGCCCGCAAGTGCAAACTGGGCTTCAGCTTGCTGAAACCACGAGGCGGGGTCTTCCTGCCAGAAGTTCGGCAGCTTGACGGTGATGGCATTTGTGTGGACCGTCACTGATGTGTCCGCAGGGTGAGAGTGCCTTGCTTCGGCTCTCTCCGCGGCGCTGGTGCTCGGTTGAGCCCTCTCTATCACTTCTGCTGTGGGGGAACGTTGTCCATCTGTTCCCCTGTCTGCATGGGCGCCGGTGTCTGCCTGGGTCGCCACAGATGAGTCGATCGCGGGGGAACGCCTCTGGTCCATTCTTGCGTCAGGGTCACCAGTGTAGAGGAGCTTGAAATAACGAGGCGATGTGATTCATAAACCAAAGTTTATTATCAGCTCCTCTAACAAGTCTCATCTAGGTGCAGCAGCAGCAGAAGGAAGAGAGCGAACACCTTCGGCTCTACGAACTTATACTCGCACATAACAAAAGACATGCATATCAAAAGCTGACATCCCTCACTATCTTAATCCCCTCTTTTGTCTCCGTACTCCTCCACCTGGCCCTGGGGGGTCAGGGCGACCCATCTGGTCTCCACCGCAGCGCCTCGGATGCTCTTTGATCTTCACTGGCGGTTGAGACCCTTTGTCCTGTCCTGAGGTGTGAAGTCGCTTTACATATGTAATCACCAAACATTCTCACATGCTTAAACATATGTAGGTTATGGGATATATGATTCATATAGACCACAAAACCCACTTTTTCTTAAACAAAAAACTCTCAAGTTGAAAGATCTGGTTGACTTTAAAACTGCAATAATAATGTTCAAAGTGAAGAATTTATCACTGCCCGCAAATATCCAAAAGTTGTTCCAAACAAGGGAGAAACGATATCACTTCAGAGGAACATGTATATTTCAAAAGTCAACAGTGAGAACAACCACCAAGCAACACTGTATTTCAGTGCAAGGAGTCAGATTATGGAACGATTTTGGACCTGAATTAAAATCATGTACAACGCTTGGACAATTTAAACAAAAACTAAAGGAAGAAATACTCCAAACATATTTACAAGACGATATGTAAACTCACATAAGGATTGACATATCCAGCCTGTGTTAAGATAAGATAAGCCTTTATTAGTCCCACAATGGGGAAATTCCAGGATTGCAACAGCATAGGGATAGCAACACTCAGAGCAACAATCAGAAGGCAAGAAAAAAACAACATCTAGTAAACATATGTCCATATTACTATAAATGTATATATATATAGACACACAGTGCAGAGCATTATGGCTGGTGAATGTGCAGCAGAAAGTCTAAGCTCTCTCTCCGCGGATGCAGCGGGCCAGCTGGAAGTGTTTGGGCATGATGGTGGCCCCCTTAGCGAAGAAGAGACCCACCAGGTGGGCCTCGCAGGTCTCCTGCAGAGCCATGACGGCGAAACTCAGGAAACGCAGGACGGTCTTGAAGTCCTGAGCGATCTCCCTCACCAGGCGCTGGACGGGCAGCTTACGGATGAGCAGCTCCGTGGATTTCTGGCAGCGACGGATCTCTCTCAGAGCCACGGGCCTGTGACGGCGAGGCCTCTTCACTCTGCCGGTGGCCAGAGCGCCTCTCCGAGCAGCCCTGGTGGCTAGCTGTCTCCTGGGGGGCTTCTTCCTCCAGTAGATTTTACGGGCGGTCTGCTTGATTCTTGCCATCGCTCTTTATTATTCTGTCTTATATTTCTTTCACACCACCTAAACTCCAGCCCGGCACCCGCATCGTTTTCGCTACAGCTCCCGGTATGTCGAGTTTCCCATTAGCACCGGGCGGCGGCCAAGTGCTAGCTAGCACTAGCTCCTCCCCGCTGTAACGTCTCCCGCTGCAAACCGTGGCTCCGTCCGCCGACCCGGGAGACCCCCGGGGCGATCCGTGCGTCCGTGATATATAGCTTAGTTTTTTTTTTCTGTTTTTTTTCTTTTTTTTCTCTGTCACATTTTGTCTTAGATTTGTTTTTGAATAGTAACCGCTTAACTTAGCCTAGCTTAGTTTTCTTTTTTTCTCTCAGTCACATTTTGTCTTAGCTTTGTTTTGAATTGCAGTCGCTCATGACTGTTTTCTCTTTTTTCTCTTTTTTCTATTTTGAATTCCTGGATTGAATATGGGTGGGCAATATAAGCTGCGGCTTCAGCCATCACCCATTTCGGATAACTTACGTGGAATTGTATAATCAGAGGAGTCTTTGTCTAATTTGACCTTGTTGTTATATTATTCAGTTTCTTTTAACCTGTACTGTACTATCCGAAATAAATAAATTCATTCATTCATTCATTATTGTTCTTGCACATGATTGTCACATTCAAAAACATCAGTACAGTATTATGGGGTTTGAATGCTGTGTGCACTGGTTACGGTTTGTTGAGAGCTCGATAATTCATAAATTGATTGCTTTTGCCCAGAGGGGGATCTGTGTTGTGCGCTTGCACAGAAGTGTCCAAGTTTGATGAATCACTAATTGATTGCTTTTGCCTGGAGAGGGAACTGTGTTGTGCGCTTGCGCAGATGTTTGGTAAACAAAGCGTAATTCTAGCGCATGCGCAGTCCGCTGGTGGACAAGAAAACATTGCAGCGTTGCAACGCCTTTTGCGTGGACCCATGTTTGGTGAGCGAAACAATCCACAGAAACGCTCATATTTTGCTCAGTATCTTATGTTAACAAAATAAGACACTGGCATTTATTGTACAAAGATTATGAGATATCGTGGCATCGCAGAGGTTCCTTGTCAATGCCTGAGTCCTGCGGTTCACTCTGAAAAAGGATGAAACTGACCTGCCTGCACGTTTCCACCTCTGGCCTGACAGTCACGCTCACTGTCACTGTGTCAGTGATTCATCTAGTCAATTCTAGTTTGTGACATTTGAAGTCCAATTGACTTGATTCTTGAATGATGAATTGAAGTTAAAGCAAAGAACATCTCTTTCTGCCAGAGATCTTAACCAGGAAGCTGGAAATCACAGGTGACACTGAGGAAGAGGCTGAAGTACAGCTAGTGTCTGTTTGTAACAAACCAGCAGCTGGGAAGATGATTGCTTGTGACAATCCAACATGTGACATAACATGGTTTCACTATTCTTGTGTTAACGTCAGGCGGAAACCAAGGGGTCACTGGGTTTGTCCAGGATGTAAAGCTTCCAGTTCTGATGATTAATTAATGGCATAAGAAATGTTCTGAGTGACTTCCTCTGTGTCACAAGCAGTTGTTACAGACACACACTGGTGTTGTCAGTGTCAGCTGTGATTTTCCTGGTCTTCTCCTTTGTGCCTTGTCTCTCAACTCAGCCAGTTTCTAAGTGTTCATGCCAGTATTTTTGACACCCAGGAAACCACCTCTTTGCTTTTCCACTTTAAAATATTAGCAGTCCATTTTAAACTAGGCTGAATTAATTTAATTCAGCAGTGTATGACATTTAACTGGCTGGAGTCTAGTTCTTGCTGGATAGGCTACTGTGGCAGGTTTCCGTGTTCAACTGTTGCCAATACATGCAGCAAAAAAAATAATTACAGTGCACTATGTTCATGACCTCAGAATACTAAATTTATTGCTATGTGATTGGATGGATCTCGACTCAGGATGGACCTTTTTGTAAAATGGCCACCACTAATGTTTAGCATTCAAAATGCATGTATTGTTGTTCTCTAGATTAATGATTATATTTACTCTATACAGTCACAGTGGTCCCCATCTTATATGACTGATCCTGTATTTCTAGTGCTTGGTCTATACTGTTAAATTTTGCTGCAACTTCTATTTTATAATCTGTATGTACATGTAAATGAGCACCTTACATTTTCACTGTTTTCTAGCAGAGCATGAATTTTGCACTCTTCTTAAATTTTGTTAATCTACACAAGCCTCGCAATATTTGTGAAATAAAGGGCAAAGAAAAGGGTTTTACAGTACACGGTGGGTTCTGTCTTACCGGTAATACTAAGTTCCTTGTATAATGTGATTGACTTTGTAAATTTGGCACTAGGTTTTTACAATCAGTGTATTTGTCACCTCAATGAGAGATGACAGTCTAAGTGTTATAATTCTTTGGCCCTAGTAAGATGGTGACATATAAAGAGGGTACCACTATAATTATGACCATAATTATTTATTATACCATAGAACTGTTGTGCAGATGAATTGGTTTATTAAAATCACACACGCGGACATCCTCCCCTGGGACCCAGTCTTTGCGGTTCAATGCTGCCAGCCACACTCGCCTGCGCTCTGGATCTGCAGGAATCCTATTCCAGGACAATCCCCCCCCCCTTCTCCCACCTGTTGGTACAGTGTTTAACAACACAAGACTGTGGCATTTTGCCGCAAAACGTCTCCGAATCGGCAGAAGCGTCTGCTCAACATGCAACACGTTAGCGTCTTGCCCACCAGCGCTGTGTTAACATCACGTGACATACTCGCGTGACGACACGGTGAGCAGCAATGGAGTGAAGACGTAGACCGCGGCTCTCTTCATTATTTCTTGTTCAAAAGCACCACGTACCTCTCCCGAACTGTGGAGCAGAGGGCGCAACATTATGGAGGCACCGCTGGGATATTTTGGTGAGAGAAAAATCCGCCAGCCGAAGTGGAAACTCGAGCCGAATATCCCCCCACGAACCCCGGCATCGGAGACGTAAGGCGCCGCAGACATTCACCGTGGCTTCGACACCACGTGCAGAGGTTGTAACTCTAGCGCCGCAATCACCACTAGAGGACACCACTACACCACGAAGGTAAAAGAGGCCTACGTTGAACTGTTTTATGCCCACTTCTCTGATGAAAATCGAATATTTGGAGGAAGTTCAGTTAGGAGTTAAAGGTGCATTATACAAACTGAATGTTGAACAACTGCTTAATGTATGCAATGGACTACAAATATCTAGAATGGGAAAAGAGCAAGTTACAGACAAAACTCGAGGCCAGCTAATCACATTTGTCACAAATTATGTTGAAAGAGCTGAGTTAGCTGAGCTAGAAGATGAGGGGATGTCTCATTTGCTCAGTATAAAGGACTTGATTGAAAATGCAAAGATGCCAGAGTTAGAGATAGTGGGTGAAGATAAACAGAAAGAAGATCTGCAGAAAGAAGTACATGCAGAAGGGTCTGCATCCTTCTGCAGACCCGGCCACCAGAAGGAGCGCTGGAGAAGATCCACAAGTCGAGACACACCAGGGTGACAGGCGAGCTTGGAGGTGTGGACCCAATGAATGACCTCCCCCCGGACAGAAGATGGAACGAACACCCTTCCCTCCGGTCCGCCACCAGGGTCCGGTTCAGTCTCCTGCGCCCTCCGGATCTTGTCCCTGATGGACCAGGAAATCGCTTCTACCACGCACGAACTGGGCAGGATGGGGTGGCCCGGCTCCTCTGATGTCTCTGGAGCGAACTGCCTGGAGAGGGCATCGGGTAGGACGTTCTTAGAGCCAGGACGATAGGTTATAGTGAAGCGGAACCGGGCAAAGAACAGGGACCAGCGCGCCTGGCGGGCATTCAGACGTCTAGCAGATCGAAGATACTCCAAGTTCTTATGGTCCGTCAGCACCACAAATGGTAGAGCCGCCCCCTCCAGCCAATGGCGCCACTCCTGCAGGGCGAGCTTGATGGCGAGAAGCTCCCTGTCCCCGACGTCGTAGTTACGCTCGGCCGGGGACAGGCGCCGTGAGAAGAAGGCGCAGGGTCGTTTGGCCCCATCGGTGGGTGATCGCTGGGACAGCACCGCCCCTACCCCCGTATCGGACGCGTCGACCTCCACCAGACACTGCAGCGCGGGGTCGACCTGGGTCAGGACCCCGGAGGAGGAGAACTCCGTCTTCAGGGCCTGAAATGCCGCAGCGACCTCTTCAGTCCAGCGGAAGGCGTTCTTAGGTGACGTGAGACGGGGCAGCGGGGCAGCGATGGCACCGAAGTTGGGTACAAAATGGCGGTAGAAATTGACAAACCCAAGGAATTGCTGGACCTGTTTCCTGGAGGTCGGCGGGGGCCATTCCACCACCGCTTTAACCTTAGCGGGGTCGGGTAGGACCTGGTTGTGTGAGATCACAAAGCCCAAGAAGGAGGTGGTCTTGGCGTAGAACTCACATTTTTCAGCCTTAACATACAACCTGTTTTCCAGCAGCCGCTGCATGACCCGCCTCACATGCACCTGATGTTCTTCTCGTGACCTGGAGAAGATGAGGATATCATCTAGGTACACGAACACGAAGAGGCCCAGGAAATCACGCAGGACATCGTTGATAAGGCGCTGAAAAACGGCAGGGGCGTTGGTCAGACCAAAGGGCATCACCAGGTATTCAAAATGCCCACTTGGCGTTCTAAATGCTGTCTTCCACTCATCCCCCTCCCTGATCCGGACGAGATGGTAAGCACTGCGGAGATCCAATTTGGTGAACCAGGTCGCCCCCTGCAGGGAGTGGAAGGCAGTGTCCATCAGCGGCAGGGTATACCGGTCCTTTTCCGTGATGTCATTCAATGCCCGGAAGTCGATACACGGGCGGAGGGACCCATCCTTCTTCGACACGAAGAAGAATCCAGCACCGAGCGGAGACGAGGAGGGGCGGATGATACCTGCGCTGAGAGACTCCTTAATGTAGCTGTCCATCGCTTCCCGCTCCGGCGCTGACAGGATATAAAGACGACCCGACGGCAGGGGAGCCCCTGAGCGGAGGTTGATGGCACAATCGTAGGGCCGATGAGGAGGAAGGGACATCGCCCTGGATTTGCTGAAGACGAGTCCCAGATCGTGGAATTCCGAGGGCACCGGGGTGAGATCCGGAGGCGCGGCGTCCTTGACCGGGGGTGGAGATGACGGGGTGCAGGCTGCGGACTGTAAGCAGGTGCCCATACAGAATGAACTCCAGGCAGCGATCTTTCCTGTCCGCCAATCCAGCACCGGGTTGTGCAGGTGCAACCAGGGATACCCAAGGATAACAGGCGTCACAGAGGTGGACAGGACGTAGAGAGTGAGTTCCTCTCGGTGGTTGCCCGAAATTATTACTGGGACAGGCTGCGTGCAATGAGTCACCTGGCCGAGGGGTGCACGGGAGAGGGTGATCAGGCTGAGAGGAGCGGGCAGAGGGTGGCAGGGAATGCCCAATTGGGTTGACAGGCTCTTTGAAATGAAGCTCTGCTCTGCTCCTGAGTCCACCAGTGCGTGTGTGAGATGCCCCGTGGCATTGTGACAAAATCGGATGGGCAAAGACAGACTTGTGAGGGGATTTGACCGGTTGGAGTCCGTGAGGCCCCCTACAGTGACTCGCGGACCTCCCCGTTTGGCTTTTCCAGACAATGCTCCACGGAATGTTGGCCTCCTCCGCAATACATGCAGAGACCCAACTTCCGGCGGCGTTGTTTCTCCGCTAGGGGGAGCTTTGACCGGCCTACCACCATCACCTCCGACTTCTTGGAGGTCTCTGGTGGAGGTGGCACCAGGGGGCGGTCTTGAGGCGTGCGGACGGAGCCTCCACGCGAGCGGATGCTAAACCTCCGCTCGGTGGACCGTTCACGCAGCCTATTGTCCAAACTAATGGCGGTGGAAATTAACTCCGCCAGTGTCTCCGGAAGATCCCGACCGGCCAACTCATCCCTCAGACCCGAGCTGAGGCTGCGGAGGAAGATGCCACAGAGAGCGGCCTCGCCCCAGCCCACCTCCTCCGCTGCAACCCGGAAGTCGATAGCGTAGTCCGCCGCTGACCGGCTTCCCTGTTGGAGACCAAGGAGCCGGTCAGTTAGGACGCTATCGCGCCGAGAGTGATCGAAGACCTCGAGAAAGCTCTGCATGAACTGGCTATAGGAGAGGTTCGCGTAACTGGGCTTCACCATTACGGCGTAAGCCCAGGTTAGCGCTCACTCCTCCAAGAGATTACCAATGTAGCCAATTCGGCTATGGTGTGAGGGAAAGTCCCCGGGAACGCGCAGAAACACTGACTCACACTGCATAATAAACCCCCGCGCCCCTCCGAGCTTTCCGCTGAAGCGGGCGGGAGTTGGGATAGGTGTGAGTCGGGTTGGCGTTCCCGAGGTAGACTGACCGGGCATCGGAGCGGCAGGAGCTGGCCTGCCCTGGCGAGCCGAGGGGAACGCCTGCTGGGGGTCCAGGCGGTCTAACCGGTGAGTTATGTTAACCAATTGGTTAAGGATCACCTGCTGTTGATGAGCTATTAAATCCACCCGAGCCTCGAGGGTGGAAAGACGGCGTGCGAGCCCGCTGTCTGCTGGGCCGCTTTCCTGGAGCCGTACTGACATAATGTCTGGCCCAGGAAACACGCACGCAGGCTCAGGATAGATTTAACAGCTTTATTCAACAAGCAGGTCTGTTTGAATGGATGTATGTGGTATGTGTATGTGCTGGGGTGAACGCCGATGCGCAGGCAGCAGAGCAGCGCGCTGTTCAGCCGGACAACCCTATGGAGAAAGAGCAGAGGACAAGGGTAACGGGCACCACAGCGAGACAGGGATAATCAGTCAAAGTGTTGCTTACTTGCAGGGACAGGTGGCTGGCGTCGGCAGGTGACGAGCCCGGGAGACAGCGTCCTGCAGGGCCTGCACGGATGGTGGAGATGAGTCGGCGATGACGGGGGAAATCTGCCGCCGGGGAGTCCACCTGTGCACAGGGGTGATGAACTTGGGAGACAAGGTAAGGGATGCTTACGTGTCGTTGAATCTTGCTGGTGACCTGAGGTAGAACCACGAGCTTTGGAAGCACCGACGAGAACAAACGGCTCCAGACCGCAGCACTGGGCCGAGTGGGTTAAATAGCCCGCTGCTGACAAGGCGCAGGTGTGCGCGCAGCTGAAGCCGCTGATGAGCAGCGAGTTGTGACACTTGCGAGATGAAGTGTCCCAAATCCGAGAAACCATGCAGAAGCCTTCAGCCACAGCACAACCCACCACCAGCGGAGGACCTGAAAACCACTCCCCAGTGCCGACTTTCACACCACACCCACAATACCAGCTGGACCCATCTGCTCAGCACTACTTTCCTCGACAGCAGCCCCAAGCAGCTCTTCAGCAGTACTATCCAGCGCAAGGCCTGGCGCCGATGAGAGGCACTGCACAATTCCAGCTGCGCTTCGCCCCTCAGCGGCACCACATGCCCCGCCCACAACCAAGGTGTTATTATTGCATTCAGACAGGTGAAGAGTTTTGCCAGCACTGTTTTCGCTGTGGGAGCAGCGAGCATCTTAGAGCAGGCTGTAAAGCACAGAAGCCAGTGAAACCAGCCAGAGGTAACTCTTTAAACTAGAAGGGGTCACTCCAGCGGGACGTGGTGTGACCAGTGACATAAAAAGGTCCCAGCGTTGCTATAGCTGTGCTACACAGGGTGAAAACCAGAGTCTGAAATGTTGTTCAGTGTGTAAAAGTGCCTTGTGCTGCCTCAAAAAGTGTCGAGGGGAGCGCTGGCCCACACACAAAGCCAAATGTAAGCCCTACACCTGTGATAGTATTCGTAAAGGGAGTAGTGAGCATTTTCAGGCAGGCTGTAGAGCAGGGGTGCTCATTACGTCGATCGCGATCTACTGGTCGATCACGGAGGTAGTACTAGTCGATCGCAGCGTGACATTAAAAAAAATATTTGTCAGCCGATCAAACATCCCGTCACTTGATTGACATACAGGGCAACCATTCAGACGACAACTGAATTTTGACCTTTAGGTCACCGCTCATGCGTAAACAACAGCGCTAAGTGCAGCAAAACTTACAAGCTAGTCAGCGAATTACCTCAGATTTTAAGCCCTTGCTAAAACATATGGTGATCAAAATGAGTGAGAAAGCTGGACCAAGTAAGAAGGCAAAAACATATCACTTTCATACGGAATGGGAGGTGGACTTTTTTTTTCCACGATGTCATTTTTGAAGTGCGTTTGCCTCATCTGCCAGTCTACCATCGCAATACCAAAGAAGGGAAATGTGGAGCGGCATTTTCGGACTGTTCATGGAAAATACAACATCGACTTTCTGCCGAAAAGCCAGCTGAGAAAGAAAAAGGTGGAGGAACTAAAATCCCAGTTGTCCGGACAGCAGTCATTTTTCACTCAACAAACTTCAAAAGCGAAAGCCGCCACCGAAGCATCGTTCCGGGTGAGTCACGCCATCGTTAAAAACAATAAGTCCTTCCAAGACGGAGAGATGGTAAAAGAAGCATTCGTTGAAGCAGCTGACTCATTTTAATTTTGATTTAAATAAAATTAAAGTGATTAATTAATTTAATTAAAATTAAAACAATTTAATTTAATTTTAATTTTAATTATATGTTTTGCATTTTTGTAGTGGGTAGATCATTTTGACTTGGTTGTTTTATAAGTAGCTCGCATGCTGAAAAAGTGTGAGCACCCCTGCTGTAGAGCATATAGGGAGCACAATGCTGCAAGAGGGAGGGAAGCAGAGAGTCCGAAAGGCAGTAGCCCATCCAGCCCGGCAGCCACAGCTCCAGCGGGGAATAAGAAGGTCATCGCAGCAAGAGTCTTGGGTACAGTCAAATGGTTCAACGTCAGAAATGGATATGGTTTCATCAATAGGAATGACACAAAAGAAGACGTTTTTGTACACCAGACAGCCATCAAAAAGAACAACCCGAGGAAATACCTTCGTAGTTTTGGAGATGGTGAAACTGTGGAGTTTGATGTAGTTGAGGGAGAAAAGGGAGCAGAGGCGGCAAATGTGACCGGCCCAGGAGGCACTGCAGTCCAGGGAAGCAGGTATGCCGCTGACAGGAGCCGCTATAGGTGCTACCCCAGGAGGAGGGGCCCTCCCCGTGGAGACTATCCAGAGAAGTACCAGAGTGATGGAGAGGGCGAACCTGGACGTGACAAAGGCAGCAGGGAGGGGGGAGAGAACGCCCCCGAAGAAGACCAGCAGCATCAATGGCGCAGACCCATTTACCCTGGCAGACAGCATTTCCCACCACACTTTGCACGTAGACGCTACGGCCGCTGGCCCCGTGCACCAACTCACCACGTGGAGGAGCTGATAAGCTGCGAAATCACTGGGGGGACGCAATCTATGCTGTGGTAAGGCAGGTTGGGCAGGGTGGTCCCATTTATGAACTGAAACCTGAGAAAGGCAAGGGTAGATCTAGAACTTTACATCGCAATCTTCTTCTGCCATGTGATCATTTGCCTTTGGAGACTTCTTTGCAGCCTCGTCCAAAGAAATACACCACTACCAGATCAGCGGAGACACCGGAGAGTCACTCAGAAGAGGACGACGATGATGAGGATGAGTATTATCCAGTGCCACTTCACTTGAGCGCTCTCCCCGATTCGCCACCGCCTGAGAGGACTGCAGACCCAGCTCAGCAGGAGGACAACATACCTGAAGAGGTGCAGCAGGAGACAGAGCTTGAAGCTGCAGCAGCTGACCAGCCACCAGAGGATGACATTGGTCAGGTAGAGGACTTACCTGCAGAGGTAAGCCTTCCTTCACCGCACCCTCCTTCTCCTACCTATAGTGATCCTAGTGAGGAAGTACATCAGAGACCTAGACGTAACGCTCGAAAACCGAAAGTATTCACTTATGATACATTGGGTACACCAGCATGTTATAACATACAGACATTGCCTTATTATGCTGAACCGACCATGCCATGGGTATACAGTGTACATCCTTTCTACTTCCAAGAGCTTTGTGGTAAATGTTAATGGGTTGGTGGTCATTTTGTATACTTGAAGTAGAGTAAATGCACACATTGAACTCAAAACTGAATGTATCAAAAGAGTTCCAGCCTGTCACATATGCGTTATTTGGACTCAAAATTGAATGTATCAAAAGAGTTCCAGCTTGTCATATATGCGTTATTTGTGTCACGGCTCGCCGCGCTCAGGCGTCCACCTCAGCTGGGCGCACACCTGCGCCTCGTTAGCGCGGAGCTATTTATTCCACCTCGCCCTGAGCATCGGTCTGGAGCCGTCTGTTCTACAACGCGCTCAAACCCTCAGCAGGATCACCTCTCCAGTCCTGCCATTCATCGCGACCTCACGTAAACTGTCAATTTCTCTCACCTGTTCTCTCAGCCATCCCCTGTGCACAGGTGGATTCCCTGGCGGCGGACACACTCTCCTTTGCCATCCTCTCCTCCCTCATCTCCACGCTTCATCGTATGTGCAGCAGGGCGCTGTCTCCCAGGCCTGTAATCCTCGCCAACGCCAGCCACCATTCTCCCTGCAAGTAGGTACAGCTCTGCATCATTTTCCTGTGTGGTTTGCCCAGCTCATTCCCTGTCTATGTGTCTCCCATAGGGTTGCCTGGCCGCACGGCGTGCCGCTCTGTTCCTGTTCTCATCCTCCACCCACAAACCACTAACATATCTCATACACGCATCCAAACACACCTTTTGGTTGAATAAAGCTATCAAATCTGTATGAGCCGAGAATTATGTCAGTACGGCTCCAGCAAACCGGCCCAGCGGACAGCGGGCTCACACGCCGTTTTTCCACCCTTGAGGCTCGGGTGGATATGATAGCTCATCAACAACAGGTAATTCTTAACCAATTGACTACTATAACTCACTGGTTAGACCGTCTTGACCCCCCGCAGGCATTCCTCCCGGCTCATCAAGGCGTCTCGGCTTCGGCCGCTTCCACGGCTGGCCAGTCTAGCTCGGGGGCGCCGACCCGGCTCACACCAATTCCAACCCCCGCTCGCTTCAACGGGAAGCTCGGTGGGGCACGGGGGTTCATCTTACAGTGTGAGCCGGTGTTCCTGCGCGTCTCTGGGGATTTCCCCTCAGATCACAGCAGAATCGGTTATATGGCTAATCTCTTGGAGGGGCGAGCGCTAGCTTGGGCTTACGCCATCATGCCGAAGCCCAGCTACATGAACCTCTCCTATGACCGGTTCGTGTAAGACTTTCTTGAGGTGTTTGATCACTCGCGCCGTGACAGTGTCCTCGCCGATCGGCTCCTTAGTCTTCAACAGGGAAGCCGGTCGGCGGCGGATCACGCTGTTGACTTCCGGGTGGCAGCGGAGGAGGTTGGCTGGGGAGAGGCTTCTCTCTGCAGCATTTTCCTCCGTAGCCTCAATTCAGGTCTGCGGGACGAATTGGCCAGTCGGGATCTCCCAGGGCCGCTGTCCGAGCTTATCTCCCTAACCATTAGTTTGGACAACAGGCTGCGGGAGCAGGCCGCAAAGCGGAAGTCAATCAGCCGCTCGCGCGGATCCTCTGCCCACTCCCCTCAGTCTTGCCCCCTGGCGTTACCCGCTCCGGAGTCCGCCGATGAGCCAGAGGCTATGTCGGTCGGGCGCACCAGGCTCCCTCTAGCGGAGAGACAACGCCGACGGGAACTGGGCCTCTGCATGTATTGCGGAGGCGACCAGCATACCGTGGAGCAGTGCCCGGTCAAGCCAAACGGGGGGGGCCGCGAGTCACTGTAGGGGGCCTCGCGGACTCTAACCGGTCAAATCCCCTCTCCAGTTGCACACTGCCCATCAGATTCTGTCATAACTCCATCGGGCATCTCACCCACGCACTGGTGGATTCAAGGGCAGAGCAAAATTTCATTTCCAAGAGCCTGGCAACCCGTCTGAGTATACCTTGTCAGCCATTGTCAGCCCCTCTTAATCTGGTCACCCTCTCTCGCTCTCCCCTGGGGGTAGTGACGCATCGCACCAAGCCAATATCTATAATAATCTCTGGCAACCACCGTGAGGACCTTACCTTTTATGTCTTATCTGCCTCTGCGGACCGTGTCATTCTGGGCTACCCATGGCTGCGCCTGCACAACCCCGTCCTCGATTGGAGGTCTGGCAACGTCCTTTCTTGGAGCCCCTTCTGCCTGAGTACCTGTCTCCAGTCTACGACTTGTGCCCCATCCTCTCCTCCGCCCGTGACAGTCTCCGATCCTCCGGACCTCACCCTGGTGCCCCAAGAGTTTCACGACTTGGGGATGGCGTTCAGCAAATCCAAAGCCATGTCTCTTCCTCCTCACCGGCCGTATGACTGCGCCATTAACTTCCGCCCGGGGGCGCCCTTACCATCTGGCCGCCTCTACAGCCTTTCAGCTCCTGAACGCGAGGCAATGGATACCTACATCAGGGAGTCGCTCAGTGCTGGAATCATCCGCCCCTCCTCGTCCCCACTCGGTGCCGGCTTCTTCTTTGTGTCCAAGAAGGATGGGTCCCTTTGCCCATGCATTGACTTCAGGGCTCTTAATGACATCACGGTAAAGGACCGCTACACCCTGCCTCTCATGGACACTGCCTTCCACTCCCTCCAGGGGGCGACCTGGTTCACAAAATTAGGTCTCCGCAGCGCTTACCACCTCGTCCGGATCCGAGAAGGCGATGAGTGGAAGATGGCCTTTAGGACGCCCAGCGGCCACTTCGAGTACTTAGTGATGCCGTTTGGGCTCACCAACGCTCCTGCCGTCTTCCAACGACTCGTTAATGACGTCCTACGAGATTTCCTGGGGGTCTTTGTCTTCGTTTACCTGGATGACATACTCATCTTCTCCAGGTCACGGGATGAGCACCAGGCCCAGGCTGCAGGCGGGTCCTGCATCGGTTGTTGGAGAATAGGCTCTACATCAAGGCAGAAAAGTGCGAGTTCCATGCCAAGACCACCTCTTTCCTGGGGTTTGTCATCTCTCACAATCAGATTCTCCCCGACCCCACTAAGGTTAAAGCGGTGGTCGAGTGGCCCACGCCTACCTCCAGGAAAGAGGTACAGCAATTCATTGGATTCGCCAATTTTTACCGTCGCTTTGTCCCCAGCTTCGGTGCCATTGTTACTCCCCTGACCCGCCTCACTTCTTCCAAGGTGCCTTTCCAGTGGTCCGAGGAGGCCGCGACTGCTTTCAAGATCCTCAAGACGGAGTTCTCGTCCTCCCGGGTCCTAACCCAGGTTGACCCCATGCCACAGTGCCTGGTGGAGGTGGACGCATCTGACACGGGGGTGGGGGCAGTGCTCTCCCAGCGCTCACCAGTGGATGGAGTTAAGCGGCCCTGCGCCTTCTTCTCCCGGCGGTTGTCAGCAGCCGAGCAAAATTATGACGTCGGCGACAGAGAACTTCTTGCTGTCAAGCTTGTGCTGCAGGAGTGGCGTCACTGGCTGGAGGGGGCAGCTCAGCCTTTTGTGGTTTGGACGGACCACAAGAACCTTGAGTATTTGAGGACAGCGCGGCGTCTGAATGCCCGCCAGGCACGCTGGTCCCTGTTTTTTGCTCGGTTCCAATTTACCATCACCTACCGTCCAGGCTCAAAGAATGGGTTGCCCGACACTTTGTCTAGACAGTTCGCCCCTGAGGCCCCGGAGGAGTCAGACCACACCATCCTTCCCAGCTCGTGCGTCGTGGGGGCGGTCACCTGGTCCATCAGGGACAAGATTCGGAAGGCGCAGGAGGCGGGACCGGACCCTGGCGGTGGTCCGGAGGGCAGACTTTTCATCCCATCAGCTGTGCGGGGGGAGGTCATTCACTGGGCCCACACGTCCAAGCTCGCCTGTCACCCTGGCGTCTCCCGACTGGTGGACCTCCTACAACGCTCTTTCTGGTGGCCGGGTCTCCAAAAAGATGTCGCGAAGTACGTCCGGGCTTGCCCCCAGTGTGCCACTGGTAAATCCCCGAACTCTCCCCCTGCGGGTCTACTCCAGCCCCTGCCGGTTCCGGGCAGGCCCTGGTCGCACATCGCCCTCGACTTCGTCACTGGCCTCCCTGTCTCTAACACTTACGACACGGTTTTGACGATTGTGGATCGCTTCTCTAAGGCTGCCCACTTTGTGCCACTTCAGGGTCTCCCTTCGGCACGAGAAACGGCCGACCTCCTCATCCAACATGTGGTCAGGCTGCATGGGATCCCTTTGGACGTCGTATCGGATCGAGAGCCTCAGTTTGTGTCACAAGTGTGGAGGTGCTTCTGTAACGCCCTGGGGGCCATGGTGAGCCTTTCCTCTGGTCATCATCCCCAATCCAACGGACAGTGTGAGCGCACCAATCAGGAGCTGGAGGCTGCCCTGCGCTGTGTGACTTCTTCCAACCCTTCCTCCTGGAGCTCTTACTTGGCCTGGGTTGAGTACGCCCACAACACGGCACGGTCTTCAGCCACTGGAATGTCCCCCTTCAGGGCATCATTGGGGTACGATCCTCCCTTGTTTCCCGAACAGGAGGGTGAGTTGACTGTTCCTTCAATTGAGGCGCATGTGAGACGCTGCCGGAGCCTGTGGACCAGGGCGCGAGAGGCGCCTTTACGCACGGCGGCGCGCAACAGCACCACAGCCAATCGCCACAGGAGGCCAGCCCCCAGTTACCAGGTGGGTCAACGGGTCTGGTTATCTTCACAAGACATCCATCTCAAGGCCGAGAAGAGGAAGTTGGCCCCACGGTTCCTTGGCCCCTACACTATCGCCAAAATTGTCAATCCGGTGGCTGTGCATTTGGCCCTCCCCCCCTCCCTCCGTGTGTGTCCCACTTTTCATGTGTCCAAGATTAAACCTGTTGTCTCCGATCCACTCTGTCCTCCTCCTAGGGCGCCGCCCGCAACCTTGATGATCAACGGTCATCTGGCGTGGGGGGTTGCTTCCATCCTGGACTCCTGGCGCCGAGGTCGTGGGCTGCAGTACTTGGTGGATTGGGAGGGATACGGCCCAGAGTGGAGATCCTGGGTGCGCTCCTCTTTTGTGCTGGACCAAGACCTCATCACGGAGTTCCACCGAGCGCACCCGGATAAACCAGCGCCAGGATGTGCTGTTGGGGGGGGAGTACTGTCACGGCTCGCCGCTCTCAGGCGTCCACCTCAGCTGGGCGCACACCTGCGCCTCGTTAGGGCAGAGCTATTTATTCCACCTCGCCCTGAGCATCGGTCTGGAGCCGTCTGTTCTACAACGCGCTCAAACCCTCAGCAGGATCACCTCTCCAGTCCTGCCATTCATCGCGACCTCACGTAAGCTGTCAATTTCTCTCACCTGTTCTCTCAGCCTTCCGCTGTGCACAGGTGGATTCCCTGGCGGCGGACACCCTCTCCTTCACCATCCTCTCCTCCCTCATCTCCACGCTTCATCGTATGTGCAGCAGGGCGCTGTCTCCCAGGCCTGTAATCCTCACCAACGCTAACCGGCTCTGCGGCCATGGCTGTATAATCTATCCATACACAGACCGGGGCCACCACCGTGCGCGAGAGGCAGTCCGCCACCATATTCAGTTTACCCGACACATGCTGAATATCGGTCATAAACTCCAAGATCGCAGCCAGCTGTCTCTGCTGCTGGCCCGACCAAGGTTCCGAAACCTTGGCCATCGCGAACATCAGCGGCTTGTGGTCCACAAATACGGTGAAGTTGCGCCCTTCCAGCCAGAACTGGAAGTGGCGTATGGCCAGGTGGAGAGCCAGTAACTATCTGTCGAACGCCCTGTATTTACGCTCACTGTCGCGCAAAGCCCTGCTGAAAAAAGCGAGCGGCTGCCAAGAACCGGCGACACGTTGCTCCATGACGGCCCCTATGGCCAAGTCCGAGGCATCGGTAGTGAGCGCTATCCGGGCCGCCGGGTCTGGGTGCGCCAACAGTGCGGCGTTTGCCAGGGCTGCGTTAACCTTAGAGAACGCCTGCTCTCGCTCCGGAGTCCATTCGACTCCATCTGCGGGTTTCCGTCTCTTGAGCGCGGCGAACAATGGCTGCATGAGTTGAGCTGCGCGGGGGAGGAAATGGTTATAAAAGTTAACCATCCCCAAAAATTCTTGCAGTGCCCTGACTGTCTGAGGCCCGGGAAAATTCGCTACAGCCCGCACCTTAACGGGCAAGGGTATCACTCTCTCCGGTGAGAAGTGGTGCCCAAGAAAATCAATCTGCGTCACGCCGAACTGGCACTTCGCCGGGTTGATTATTAGCCCGTGCTCCTCCAACCTCTGGAAAACCGTCCTGAGGTGGGTTACGTGTTCGTCCTCAGATGCACTGGCTACCAGGATATCATCCAGGTAGACAAACACAAACGGGAGATCGCGCAGCACCGCGTCCATCATGCGCTGGAACATCTGTGCCACTCCTTTTAATCCGAATGGCATACGCAGGAACTCGAACAAGCTGAACGGAGTTATCACCGCTGTTTTGGATATGTCCTCCGCGCACACTGGGACCTGGTGGTAACTGCGGATCAGGTCTATTTTAGAAAAAATGCATGCTCTGGTGAGGTGAACGGAAAAATCCTGAATGTGGGGAATCGGGTAGCGGTCGTGTGCTGTGGCGTTATTCAACCTGTGGAAATCGCCGCACGGTCGCCACACCCCTCAGCCTTAGGGACCATGTGTAGCGGGGATGCCCATGGGCTGTTCGAATGCCTGATGATGCCCAACATTTCCAGGTTGGCAAACTCCTCGCGCGCTATGGCCAGTTTAGCTGCGTCTAAGCACCGAGGTCGTGCGAAAACAGGCGGCCCGGTGGTGGTTATAAAGTGCCCCACCCCGTGTTTAGCGATGGCTGCCAAAAACGTGGGGACCGTGAGTGCTGGAAACTGAGTGAGCAGTGTGTGGAACTTACCGCCTGGAGCTGTGACGTTGGCTTGTGTTACCGGCCCGGCCCCTCGAGCTGTACAGGGGAGAGAGTCAAAGGACAGTGCATTAACCAGGCGCCTGTTAGCAACATCAACCAGTAAACCATGTGCACAAAGAAAATCAGCCCCCAGGATATGGTAATTCAGTGTTGCTATGACAAAAGTCCACTTGTATGTACAGCCGTGTAGAGATAAGATCAGTGTTCTCTCATCAAAGGTCTTAATTTCCGAGCCGTTTGCTGCCAACAGCCCGGGGCCGCTAGTTCCTGCCAGCTGGTCGGCGTAGGTCGGCAGGATGATGCTCTTCTGGGCTCCGGTGTCCACGAGGAGACGCCTCCCTGAGCACGCATCCGTCATGTAGAGCAGCTCGTTCTCTTCACCGGCGGTCGCAGCTGCTACCGACTGCCGGCCTTGGCGTTTCCCGAGCGCTTGAACTGGCACGGTGGTGCACATCTGCGTGCGTTCTCTCTGAAGCAGCGGTGGTAAAAACAGAGCGTGTCTCTCTGGCGCCCCTTGGCCCCCGCTGCCGCTACCGTCGGTGGCTCCTCGCCTCCTCTGGTCGTCTCACTGGGGTCTGACGCAGCCGCGTTGACTGTGAGGGCTCTGGTGGTGAGGATGATCCGGTCTGCCTCCTGGGCTAGCGCACGGTAGTCATGCACAGCCAGCGACTGCGAATTAGCCAGAACCGCTCTCGCCTCTGTTGGGAGATTCCAGAGGAAAAGGTGGGCAAACAGGAAATGCCCATCGTCCGTGCCCATTAATGCCAACATCTTCTCCATCAGATCGACAGCCGAACCATCTCCCAATTCGGAACGCCTCAGGAGCCTGTCCGCTCTCTCGCAGTATGAGAGCGTGTAGCGTCGGGTCAGCGCAGTCTTGAGAGCTTCATATCTGTTGTGGGCTGGGGGCTGGTCGAGCGGGCTCGCTACCTGTTGGGCTGTGCGAGCGTCCAACGCTGCAACCACGTAGTAAAACTTGGTTTGGTTGATGTTGTGACCGGGGGAGAGCAGAATGCCGTTCAGCCTGGCAACCCTATAATGACACAGAGCACAGGAGTTAGCACAGTCCACCAATAACAGAGCGTGGTAATGACTGGGACTTACTTTGCAGATGGACGTTGGATGCTCAGGTTGGCCCAGGGGCTACGGCCAGGGAGACAGCGTTCACGACCCACACCGGGATTGGGCTGGTGGCCCTATTGGAGAGATGGAGTCTAGAACCTCCTCCGAGAGGGGAAGATTCCGCCGCCGGGGGAATCCACCTGTGCACAGGGGAAGACAACTAACAAGGTGAGTAAACAACAGGCTTACTTTAGGCGAGGAGACAATTCTGGTCTAAGATGAAGAGGCCAGGAAATTGGCTGCTGACGAGAGACGTATTCTGTAGGCAGAATGACAGACGGCTCCGTGCCGGATCTCAGGCAGAGCAGGCTATAAAGCCCGTGGGAGATTGGGAGCAGGTGTGCATGCAGCTGTAGCAGATAACGGCCCAGAGGGAGCCATGACAGTACCCCCCCCCCCCCCGAGAGGTGCCTCCTGGCACCTGATACAGCCTACCTGGGTGCGTCCGGTGGAAGTCCCTGATCCAACACGAATGGCGGATGTACCCAGGACCTCCACTCGGGGCCATACCCCTCCCAGTCCACCAGGTACTGCAGGCCGTGACCCCAGCGGCAGACGTCAAGGATGGCGTTGACTTTCCAAGCTGGGTCGCCGTCAATCAACACTGGTGGAGGTGGAATCTTGGGAGGGAGACAGAGGGGGCTGGAACAGACGGGCTTCACCTGGGAGACATGGGACGTAGGACAGATACGGGGGGGGGGGGGGGAGCCAGGAGCACAGCCACAGGGTTAACAACACACAATAGGGAAGGGGCCAATGAAGCGTTGAGCAAACTTCCATTTTTCAGCTTTCAGGGCAGTATGCTGAGTAGACAGCCAAACCTGCTGACCCACCTGGTACTGAGGAGCCGGTCTTCTGTGGCGATTCGCGGTCCTAGCGTTACGTTCAGCCGTGCGAAGAAGGGCCCTGCGAGTGGCTGTCCAGAGCTGGCGACAGCGCCTCAAGTGGGCGTGGATGGATGGCACGGCCACTTCCCTCTCCTCCTCGGGAAAAAGCGAAGGGTTGTAGCCCAGAGAGGCCCTGAAAGGGGACATGCCAATTGCCGAGGACACGGTTGAGTTGTGGGCATACTCAATCCAGGGGAGATGGCTGCTCCAAGACGAGGGACTGGAGGCGATGACACAACGTAGAGCAGCCTTCAGCTCCTGATTAGCCCGCTCGCACTGCCCGTTGCTTTGTGGTTGATAACCAGAAGACAAGCTCACTGTTGCCCCTAGTGCGTTGCAGAATGCCTTCCAAACCCGGGACACGAACTGGGGACCCCAATCGGAGACGATGTTGGTGGGAATCCCATGAAGGCGTACTACGTGCTGCACCAGCAGGTCCGTCATGTCCCGCGCCGTAGGGAGCCCCTGTAGCGGAACAAAGTGGGCGGCCTTGGAAAAACAATCCACGATGGTGAGGACAGCGGTGTAATGGTTGGAGGAAGGGAGGCCAGTCACGAAATCCAGGGCTATGTGGGACCAAGGTCTGCTGGGAACCGGCAATGGGTGAAGAAGAATGGCAGGTGGAGAGAGATTGAGATTTGGAAAAGCGTTGCTCCACGACGGCCCCTATGATCACGTCCGAGGCGTCGGTAGTTAGCGCTATCTGGGCCGCCGGGTGTGGGTGCGCCAACAGTTCAGCGTTTGCCAGGGCTGTTTTATCCTCAGAGAACGCCTGCTTCCGCTCCTGAGTCCATTTGACTCTGTCTGCCGGTTTCCGTTTCTTGAGCGCGGCGTACAATGACTGCATGAGCTGAGCTGCACGGGGGAGGAACCGTTTATAAAAGTTAACCATCCCCAAAAACTTTTGCAGCGCCCTGACCGTCTGAGGCCAAGGAAAATTCGCCACGGTGCGCACCTTGCCGGGCAAGGGTATCGCTCCCTCTGGCGAGACGTGGCGCCCCAAAAAGTCAATCCCCGTCACGCCGAACTGGCATTTCGCCAGGTTGATTATTAACCCGTGCTCCTCCAACCTCTTGAAAACCGTCCTGAGGTGGGTTACATGTTTATCCTCGGATGCGCTGGCCACCAGGATATCATCCAGGTAGACGAACACAAATGGGAGATCGCACAGCACTGCATCCATCATGCATTGGAATGTCTGTGCCACGCCTTTTAATCCGAAGGGCATGCGTAAAAACTCAAACAAGCCAAACGGAGTTATTACTGCTGTTTTGGGTATGTCCTCTGCGCGCACCGGGACCTGGTGGTAACCACGGTCCAGGTCTATTTTAGAAAAAATGCGTGCCCCGGCAAGGTGAATGGAAAAATCCTGAATATGGGGAATCGGGTAGCGGTCGTGCGCTGTGGCGGTATCAGCCTGCGGAAATCTCCGCACGGTCACCACGATCCCTCGGCCTTAGGGACCATGTGTAGCGGGCATGCCCATGGGCGCCTGATGATGCCCAACCTTTCCAAGTTGGCAAACTCCTCGCTCGCTATGGCCAGTTTAGCTGCGTCCAGGCACCAAGATCGTGCGAAAACGGGCGGCCCAGTGGTGGTGATAAAGTGTTCCACCCCGTGTTTAGTGTTGGCCGCCGAAAACGTTGGGACCGTGAGTGCTGGGAACTGAGTGAGCAGTGTGTGGAACTTACCGCCTGGAGCTGTGATGTTGGCTTGTGTTATTGGCCCGGCCCCTCGAGCTGTACAGGGGAGAGAATCAAAAGACATTGCATTAACCAGGTGCCTGTTAGCAACATTGACTAGCAACCCGTGTGCACACAGAAAATCAGCTCCCAGGATTGGGAAACTCAATGCCACTATGACAAAAGTCTACTCGTACATACAGCCGTGTAGGGATAAAGTCAGTGTTCTCTCACCAAAAGTCCCAATGTCCGAGCCGTTTACGGCTACCAGCTGGGGGCCGCTAGCTCCCACTAGCCGGTCGGCGTAGGACGGCAGGATCTTCTGGGAGCCAGTGTCTACGAGGAACCGTCTCCCCAAGTGCGAGTCCGTCACGTAGAGCAGCTTGTTCTCTTCACCGGCAGTCGCAGCTGCTACTGACTGCCGGCCTTGGCGTTTCCCGAATGCTTGAATTGGCACGGTGGCACACATCTGTGTGCGTTCCCTCCAAAGCGGCGGTGGTAGAAGCAGGGCGTGTCTCTCTGGTGCTTCCTGGCCCCCACTGCTGCTAACGTCGCCGGCTCCTCGCCCCCGCTGGTTGTCTCGCTGGGTTTTGACGCCGCCGTGTTCACTGTGAGGGCTCTGGTGGTGAGGATGATCTGATCTGCCTCCTGGGCTAGCGCCTCGTTGTCACGCGCGGCCAGCAACGGCGAATTGGCAAGGACCGCTCTTGCCTCTGTTGGGAGGTTCCGGAGGAAAAGGTGGGCAACCAGAAAATGCCCGTCGTCTGTGCCCATCAACGCCAACATCTTCTCCATCAGTTGGACCGCCGACCCATCTCCCAACTCGGAGCGCCTCAGAAGCCTCTCTGCTCTCTCACAGTCTGACAGCGTGTAGCGCTGGGTCAGCACGGCCTTGAGAGTCCCGTATTTGTCGTGGGCTGGAGGCTGTTGGAGCAGGCTCGCTACTTGCTGAGACATGCGAGCGTCCAGTGCTGCGACCACATAGTAATATCTGGTGTCGTCTGCCGTTATTCCCCGGAGGGCGAACTGAGCCTCGGCGTGGTGGAACCAAGATCGCGGGTCGTGCAGCCAAAAGTCTGGTAGTTTGACCGAACAGCACACGCGTTGCTGGGGGTTCCCCTCCGGGCCGTCTCTGGGATGCTTGCCGCGTTGCTGGGGCTTCCCGTGCGGGCCGACTCCGGGGTTCTTGCCTCGTGTTCCATAATTCGTCAAGGGGTCACCAGTGTGGAGAGTGCAAATAATGGAGGCAGACTCTTGCAGCAGACGACTTTATTCACTCTCACATCAGTCAGAACAGAAAAAGCATTTTCACAATACACCAGGGTCTCTCCTTTTATATCCTCCACCCATCTCACATCTGCATGACATCTCGCATCACAATACATTCAACCCTTCTCCCCCCACTGTCTCCCAGCTCTCCTTCCTGCTGCTACATCACCATAATTTCTCCCATCTCAATAACTATAGTCTTCATCTGTTTACCCTCTGCATCCAGTCTGAGATGATTAACCCCGCGTCTACAACGGTAACTAAACACAGGGTCCAACATTTTATAACTGTCACAGAGTCAATAAAAGCATTCCTACTTGGCTTTCCAAGTGGGTTGGCCCTATTGGTGACACAGGTAGAGTGCTGAACTCTGAGAATGCGTGTTCACCAAACATGTTTTTTCCACTCTGGGCCGCTAATTTCTATTCATTCTCTATGTAGTCCAGCGTTTACAGTGCTGCGCACCCACGGCGCTAAAGCGCTCTCGGCAGTGGCCGTTTTGTGTCACGGCAGTCAGAGCGCTCAGAGTTGAAAAAAGTTCAACTTTTCAGAGACTGCAGCTGAGCTTGTCAATGTCCGACCTAAGCAGCCAATCAGAACTGCTGTGTGGGCGGGACATAGGACACCAGTACTAGTCTGTACTCAGACTCCTGCTTTCTGTGCCATCATATTTTACATCCAGAGCTGCTAGAAAACATTTCTTGTCCGTTGTTATTTAGAGACTGCTATTAAAAAAGTCTGTAGAAAGCCTGACAATAGAAAAAGCAGGAGTGGTGAGCTCAGAGTGACAAGCTGTAGCTGGGATACAGGACACAGACTTTTTTCCCCCAGAGTGCTGCTCACTAACGCTGAAAAAAAATGCTCAGGGTGGTTGGGCAACAAAAAAACGCATTTGGTGGACACGCAGCCTGAAGCCGGAGGTCATGAGTTCAAATCCCCCAGTTGGACATCGCCACTTGGGGCTTGGTAATTGCCTATCCACTCTGTTACATAACCACAAAAGGCCCGCTGGTGTTCACATGACCTCGGCACCTGGACGTAGCTAAACTGGCCAGCGCGCGTGAGGAATTTGCCCACTTGGGGCAGCTGGGCATCGTCAGGCGCTCCAACAGCCCGTGGGCATCCCCGCTACACATGATGCCTAAGGCTGAAGGGGTGTGGCGACTGTGCGGCAATTTCCGGCGCTTGATCAACGCCATGAAACACGATCGGTATCCCATCCCGCACATCCATGATTTTTCTGTTTGCCTGCTCGGGACGTGTGTTTTTTAAAAAGTGGATCTGGTCCACGGTTATCATCAGATCCCGGTGCGCGCTGAGGATGTTCCCAAAACAGAGGTAATAACTCCTTTGGCCTTTTCGAGTTTTTACGCATGCCATTTGGGTTAAGGAATGCTGCGCAAACCTTTCAGAGAATGATGGATGCAATGCTCCGTGACCTCTCTTTTGTTTTTGTCCACTTAGATAAAATTCTAGTGGCTAACACGTCCGAGGAGGAGCACCTCGCCCATCTCAAAATGATTTTCCAGAGGTTGGAAGTGCACGGGCTTATAGTTCAACAGGCAAAGTGCCAGTTTGGTGTGCCTGTGATTTACTTTTTGGGCCACTGCATTTCGCTGCAGGGCGCAATTACCGATAAGGTGCGCGCCATGTCGGATTTTCCACATCCACAGACCGTGAGGGCCCTACAGGAGTTTTTGGGAATGGTCAGCTTTTATAATAGTTTCCTCCCCTGGGCAGCTCAGCTGCTGCAGCCGCTGTATGCCGCGTTTAATTAAAAGAAGCCCACGGAAAACAGACGGGACCCCCGAGCAAGTCCAGGTTTTCGCAAATGCCAAAACAGCGCTCGCTGACGCCACTTTGCTAGCCCACCCTGCAACCACGGATGCATCTGACGTTGCCATAGGGGCAACGTGGTGCAGTATGTGGTGGAGCAGTATGTCTCCGGTTCATGGCAGCTGCTTGCATTTTTCAGTTGTACGTTACGTGACAACGAACATAAATACAGTACGTTTGACAGAGAATTGTTGGCCCTCCACCTGGTGATGCATCATTTCCAGTTTTGGCTAGAGGGGCGCGACTTCACCGCGTTCATGGACCATAAACCGCTAACGTACGCGATATCCAAGGTCTTAGAACCATGGTCAGCCTGGCAGCAGTGGAATTTGGCTGCGATCTTGGAGTTCACGACCGACATTCAACACGTTGCTGGTAAGCTCAACATTGTGGCCTAATGCCTATCGCACGCGTTTGTCTTCCCGGTCTACATGGAAATAGATTTCCCTGCTATGGCCACGGAAAAAAACGGGGACGTGGACATTTGCGTGCTCCAGTCCACACCCATTGGGTAAAACCTGTAGAACAGGGTGATGCAGGAAGGGTGCCCTCGCTTGCTCTGCGACGTCTCCACCGGTCGCCCACGCCTGGAAGTTCCGAGCTCTTGGCGCCGCCACATTTTTGAGTCGGTCCACTCCCTTTCACAGCCCAGCGTGCACACCTCGGTTAAACTGGTGGGGGCGAAATTTGTCTGGCCGCACTTGCGCAAGGATGTGAAATAGTGGGCTGCAGCATGCGTTGCATGCCAGCGGGCCAAAGTGCACAAGCACACCAGAGCCCCCCTCGAGCTGTTCAAAATCCCAGCCAGGAGGTTCAACCACATCCACGTGGATTTGGTGGGACCCCTCCTGCCGTCGCAAGGTTTCACACACCTTTTGACAATCGTGGACTGCACCACGCGTTGGCTTGAAGTGGTCACGCTGGCTTCCACCACACCCGTGGAAGTGGCTCGTGCTTTTTTGTTAGCTTGGGTTGCACGGTTTGGATCCCTGTTGGACATGACTTCCGACAGGGGTCCGCAGTTCATTCCAGAACTCTGGTCTGCAATGGCCCAGAGCCTGGGGGTCAAAATCTGCTGTGCTACCGCATACAACGCCCAGGCCAATGGGTTATGCAAACGTTTTCATAGGTAGCTTAAGGCAGCACTCAGAGATTCGCTCACGGACACAAATTGGGTCAACCGCCTGCCCTGGGTTCTTTTAGGGTTGTGCTCCATGCCTAAGGAGGATTTGGCAACTTCCCCTGCAGAACTTGTTTTTTCAAAGGCGCTGCGGATCTCTGTGGAATTTTTACTGGAAAACCCCTCGCCCGGGGCCAATCCGCCCGCACAATTTTTGCACAGTACGGAGGCTGTTAACGTGCCAGGCCTGGCCCGCCATTATTTTCCCCACACCTTTGTCCCGAAAAGCTTACAGAATGCCAGTTTTGCTTTTGTCATGCATGATGCACACCGGACTCCGCTGTGCCCATTGTACGACGGACTGTTCAGGGTGCTGGAGACTGGGGCAAAGTATTTTGTGTTAGACTTGGGGGGGGGGGGCTGTAGGGAGACCATCTGCATTGACAGGCTGAAGGCCGCTTTTGTGTTGGCAGACGAGCAAGTGGTGTTGGCCCAAGCTCCCCGGCGCGAACGCCCACCATTGGTGGCTCTACAAGTTGGTGTTCCCATGGTAGAGAGCTGTGCTCGTGAAGCTGACATGTCTTCCCACCCGCCTTTTTTCCCTTCACAGGTTAATGTGCTCGCCTGCTCACCTCACCAGCCGGGTGTTTCGACCGGATCGGCAACCCCCTCCCCCCTCGCTACAGCCGCTATGGGCGCAGGCTCAAGCCCAAAGGACGAGGGGGTGAGTGTCCTTTCTGGTTGTTCGGGGGGGGGGGGGGGCTGTGTGGTGGCACTGTGTGGGGGTTTGAGTCAAGAGAGGTGGTTATTATGTTAATGTGCCACGCATGTTTTTGTGCTGAAAGTACTGTGTTTGGACTCCCTGGGTCTCATGCTGCAGGAATGAAGGTTATGAAAAGGAGGCACAGAGTGGCCCAGTAAGAGTATTTCCTGTACTTGATGTTGGAAGAAGAACAAAGTTCATGTGTTGACCAGCTCGCTTCCTCATCTGCTTTCTTCTTCCACAATACCACTGTTGTTTCTCTGTGTAGGTGATATCTTGTGCTTTTGATGTCGTAAATCAAGACTGGACTGATGATCCGTGACTGTAGTCTACCGTGTTGTGCCTCTGTGGTAACACAAAGATGGAGTGTCCTCTCCATGGCGCAATGCCTGGGCGTTGAATATGGAGACCCTGGGTTGCTCATGAATCAAGATCACCCACTCAGCCTTGCCGATGTTACCAAGAGGAAAGCAATGCAATATGTCTGGCATCGGGTCAGTCACAGGAGTTGCCGGGAAGAGGGGCTCAACAGCTGTACTTACCACCTGCGGGGCTCCACTCCCGATATTTCTGTCAGGGTTATTTCCCTTAGCCTTTTGCAATCCCTATCACTGACAAGGCAGTCAGACTATTTAACCCATTGTGGAGGATCAAATAAGGGTCACCAGTGTGGAGGCACGGAATAAGTGCAGGCGGACACGGCGAACTGAAGTTTAAAAGGGTGTTTTATTCATCCTCCATCACGAGGGTTCACCCCAGCGCTGTGTGAGCGCCCTGGAGCGAGCCCTGTGTCTCTAGTCAGCGAACAGGCAATACGTGTGATCAAAAAGAGAGTAAGAGAGAGAGCAAGCGATATGCAGTTGACTTATATACCCAGCTACAGACAATACATGCACAGCAGTAAAGCATGGACATTTGCATTAGAGTCACACATATCAATAGCAGGATTACTGGCGCCGGGATTAGACAAAGAGAGGCTGCCTATTGATATCAGTCCATACATCTCACTGTTCTGCTAATTGCTCCAGCTGAGCGCTCTGCTTGTCCCGTAGGCTGTGGGGGTCACCCACACCACTCCCCCCCAGAGGGCTCAGCAGGGGGCTGAGGCATCGATTGTCCGGCTTTGGAAGCGAGCTGCGGGAAAAGCTCTGTGCAGGCGGAGGTGGGTGGAGCGGGTGGGGGTAGCAAGTGCCAGCCCGGGACGGCGAAGTTGTCTGGGCCGCGCAAAAATTGCATGTGGATCCACGATGTTGAGGGGCTATCCCGTTAAACGTGGCGGAGATCCACAGCGGCAGTGAGAAGAAACATTTGTCTCTGACTCCTCTCGCGGTTCAGTCATGTGAGAATGCGTAGCAGCCATGAAGAAAAAAACAAAAGCTGGAGCTGTGTGCGGGACTTGGCGTGTTGGCTTTAGGTGCGGGCGCAGCCCTAAAGCCCTCGGGGACAGCTGACGGCTGAATTCCCATTGTGTGCTGTGGCTGAGACCCATACAAAATCCTGTGTGCGGGCTGCGTGTCTGCTTCAGGTGCGTGGGCAGCCCTGAAGCTTCCGAGGATGGCGGTCAGCCGTGTTTCTCAGGTATGTGCAGCGGCGGAGGACGATGGCAGTCTGTGGAGCCGGATGGTCCCTGGTGCATGGGCGCTGTCCTCGTAACCCCCCGGTGCGTGTGCGGGGGTTTGGTGCGTGGGTGGTCCGCTGTCGAGAGGTGAGTCAGGGTTATATCACACCACAGATTGTAAAACAAACAAATAAACACACACACAGAGTGGTGTGAAAAAGTGTTTGACCCCTTCCTGATTTCTCATTTTTTGTATGTTTGTCACAATTAAGGGTTTCAGATCATCAAACAAATTTAAATATTATACAAAGATAACACAAGTAAACACAAAATGCAGTCTTTAAATGAAGGTGTTTATTATTAAGGGGAAAAAAATCCAAACCTACATGGCCCTGCGTGAAAAAGTGATTGCCACCTAAACCTAATAACTAGTTGGGCCACCCTTAGCAGCAACAACAGCAATCAAGCATTTGCGATAACTGGCAATGAGCCCCAGACAATCACACTACCACCACCATATTTTACTGTTAGTATGATGGTCCTTTTCTGAAATGCTGTGTTACTTTTACACCTGATGTAATGTGACACACACCTTCTAAAAAGTTCAACTTTTGTCTTGTCAGTCCACAGAGTATTTGCCCAAAAGTCTTGGGGATCATCAAGATGTTTTCTGGCAAAACTGAGATGAGCCTTTATGTTCTTTTTGCTCAGCAGTGGTTTTCGTTTTGGAACTCTGCCATGCAGGCCATTTTTGCCAAGTTCCTTTCTTATGGTGGAGTCATGAACACTGACTTTAACTGAGGCAAGTGAGGCCTGCAGTTCTTTGGATGTTGTTGTGGGGTTTTTTTGTGACCTCTTGGATGAGTCGTCGTCGGGGTAATTTTGGTCTGCCGGCCACTCCTGGGAAGTTTCACCACTGTTCCATGTTTTTTCCATTTGTGGATATGGCTCTCACTGTGGTTCACTGGCAGTAATCAGGCCTCGGTGTGGCTTGAGAAATTGAACTCAGCTTTCCAAAGGTGTGATAAACTACAGTTAATTTATGTTTTAACTGGGGGGGGGGGGCGTCACTTTTTCCACATAGGGCCATGTAGGTTTGGATTTTTTTACCTTTAATAAAAAACACCTTCATTTAAAAACTGCATTTTGTGTTTACTTGTTTTACCTTTGTCTAACATATAAATTTGTTTGATGATCTAAATTCTAAAACATTTACAAACATACAAAAAAATGAGAAATCAGGAAGGGGGTAAACACTTTTTCACACCACTGTATATATCCATCAATCAATTTTCGACCGCATTTCTGGAGGTAATCTAATCTCGGCGGCGGCAGCGGCCTCCGTCAGTCTATGATGACCATGGAAGAGAATCCTAAATGTCTACTCTGCTGGAACAGCACCGCCTGTGGCTGAACAGGCCGATGCGCGCTGGTGTTCTACCTTCCAGCGTTGGGCGCTGGTAGGATTCAAACCTGGGCAGAAAGATATGGAGGACAAGATGTTGCCCATGCAGCATGTCCCCCCTCTCCACGTCACTGATGAATCCAAAGGAACAGCAGGGCTGCTATAGTTTGGCACCAGCGCCGTCGCAGGAGCTGCCGGAACGATGTTGAGCACAACAGAGAACTGCCTTAGGGGCTCCGACCCCTGATTTTTCCTCAGGGTTGACTCCCGAAGCCTTTCCCGTGACCAGGTGTGCCGCAAGGCAGTGGAGGTTTGAAATCAGGGTTTACCTTCCGCTAGATGGGCTACCTTCCCAGGTTGACGAGCCACCATCTACCCGAAGCATCTGGTTTTAAGGCGCCAGAGATCCACTCTCGCCCCTTCTCCTATTAGTAAAAGCAGTTCCGCCGGGCTTAGAGACTAAACCACATGGGCAGGCTAGGAGTTTGACTTAGTTGTCAGAGGCTTTTTGAGACGCACGCCTTAAGGAGCATTTTATGAGCACTGGGAGCTTAACCCCAGTGCCGCTCCTGGCTATGACAACCTTGGAACCAAAATCTAATCTAGTCGTCTAATAACCAGAGAGTTGGTGGTTCGAACCCCGCTCTCCCTAGACATCCTGCTGTTGTATCCCTGGGCAAGACACGTTACCCACCTTGCCTCCAGTGTCCATGACGCTGGGCATGAATGTCCATAAATGTTCGGTAGTGGTCAGAGAGGCCGTTGATGTGGCTTGGCAGCCACGTTTCCATCAGTCTACCCCAGGGTAGCTGTGGCTACAGAAGTAGCTTACCACTACTATTGTCTGTAGAGTGAATGAAAAATGTATCCATTGTAAAGTGTCTTTCAGTTTCAATGAAAAGTGCAATATAAATCTGATGCATTATTATTACCTTATAGTAATTCTACTAGTATATTACAAGGTGGGGCTGAAAAGTTCATAAGTTGACTAAGAAGGACTTATGCTACAGTAATGAAACTAGTTGTGGCACACATATTTGAGATGCTTAAGCTGCATATGTATATTACTTTTGAGATGCTTAGGCTGCATATGTACAGTATATCACTGTTACCTCACGTCTTAGAAGGAACAATAAGTCTGGACCTCCTGGGGATGACAGGAGGGTGTGAAATGTGTCTTTAGAAATGGCTCTGAGAAGACTTCCTGACCACCAGGGTTTAGGTGGAGAAGAGAGGACCTGGGGGGTGATGTATTGTCTCTGGGGAGTGAATGACAATGTGATTCTGTACTCTGATGTCCCGGGTATAAAAAGGGGAGATGTGGGAAGTTAGTTCTCTCTGTTTGAGAAGATGTTGGAGACACATGATTGTTAATAAACCTGAATTGAGAAATAAATTAAGTCTCTTCAGTTCACGCTCTCCACACTGGTGACCTTAAGACGTATGATGGGCAGAGACAATTCCCCCGAACCAGACTCGCCAGGGACCAGCCAGGCAAGCGCAGTCTCAGTCAAGCTACCAGAATTCTGGCAGGACAACCCGGACTCATGGTTCCTCCTGGCTGAAGCCCAGTTCGCTCTCGGAGGAATAAGAGCAGATGACACAAAGTTCTACCACATCATCGCCAAACTCGACAGCCGCACAGCTCGACATGTGCAGAGCCTGGTGCAGCGCCCACCCGCTGGCGACAAATACGGCGGGTTGAAAGCTGCCCTCATCCAGCGTTTCACTCCCTCAGCCCAGGAGAGAGCTGAGAGACTCCTGGCCCTGCACGACTTGGGAGAAAGCACGCCTGTTGACCTGATGGAAGACATGCTGAAGCTGAGAGGCTCAGACAACGACGATTTCCTCTTCACTCACATCTTCCTGAGAACTCTACCGTCGCAGACGAGGGCGACCCTGGCGGCTCCCAGTTTGTGACCCAGCGGGACTTCCACGCGCTAGCCCAGGAGGTGCAGCGGATCCTCAACGCCAGCGGACGGCACACGGCCACCGCAGCAGCGGCAGATCTCGGCGCGACGACCGGGAATGGCAAAGGGCCAGAGGCGACGGAGGCAGATACACCAACAACGGCAGCGGCGAAGCCCCGACACCGCGGAGGAGACGACCTCTGTTTTTACCATCGTCGCTTCGCAGAGAGGGCACGCAAGTGTATACCACCGTGTCAGTTCCAGAGCTCGGGAAACTCCAGGACCGGGAGTCGGTAGCAGCTGCGGCCCTCGGTGAACAGAACAAGCTGCTCTCCCTGACGGATGCGCGTTCTGGGAGGCAATTGCTCGTGGACACAGGCTTCCAAGTGAGTTTCATCATGCCAACCTACGCTGACCGGTTGGCAGGCCCCGGGAGTCACGGAGCATCAGTGGCGAACGGCTTGAGCATTAAGACCTTCGGTGAAAGGACCCTACTTCTGTCCCTGCACGGCCGCACATATGAGTGGACTTTTATTATAGCGGCGTTGAGTTTCAACATGTTAGGTGCTGATTTTCTGTGCTCACATGGGTTGTTGGTTGATCTCCCCAATAGACGCTTGGTTAATGCACTCTCGTTTTACTCTATCCCTTGTGCAGCTCGAGTGTCCCCACCCACAGCGCAAGCCAACGTCGCCACAGCAGGCGGTAAGTTTCACACACTCCTCACTCAGTTTCCAGCACTAACTGTTCCTACTTTTTCAGCAGCCGTTGCTAAACACGGGGTGGAGCACTTTATCACTACCGCTGGTCCCCTGTTTTTGCAAAAGCTCGGCGCTTGGATGCAGCTAAACTGACCATAGCGCGCGAGGAGTTCGCCAACCTTGAAAAGTTGGGCATCATTCGACGTTCGAATAGCCCATGGGCTTCCCCGCTCCACATGGTCCCTAAGGCTGATGGCTCGTGGCGACCTTGCCGTGATTTCCGCAGGTTGAACAACGCCACAGCGCACGACCGCTACCCAATCCCCCATATTCAGGATTTTTTGGTTCATCTGGCGGAGGTGTGCATTTTTTCTAAAATAGACTTAGTCCGCGGTTATCATCAAGTCCCAGTACGCGCTGAGAACATTCCCAAAACAGCGGTAATAACTCCGTTCGGACTTTGAGTTTTTGCGCATGCCGTTTGGGCTTAAAGGCGCCGCACAAACTTTCCAGCGCATGATGGATGCGGTGTTACGCAATCTCCCTTTTGTGTTCGTCTACCTGGACAACATTTTGGTAGCCAGCGCGTCCGAAGAACACCACGAAAAGCACCTCACGGCAGTTTTCCGGAGGTTGGGGGAGCACAGGTTAATAATCAACCCAGCGAAGTGCCAGTTCGGGGTGGCGCAGATTGATTTTTTGGGGCACCGCGTCTCCCCAGAGGGAGCAGTTCCGCTGCCGGACAAAGTGCGCGCAGTAGCAGATTTTCCCCAGCCACAAACGGTCAAAGCGCTACAGGAGTTTTTGGGAATGGTGAATTTTTATAACCGTTTCCTCCCCCGCGCAGCACAGCTCATGCAACCATTGTATGCCGCGCTTTAAAAACAAAAACCCTCAAATGCAATTGAATGGTCCCCGGAGCGGGAGCGCGCATTCTCGGAGGTAAAAAAAGCCCTTGCGGACGCTACGTTGTTGGCTCACCCAGACCCAACGGCCCGCATAGCGCTCACCACTGATGCGTCAGACGTGGCCATAGGCACAGTAGTGGAGCAACAGGTTGTCGGGGCTTGGCAGCCGCTGGCCTTTTTCAGCAGGACCTTGCGCGAGGCCGAGTGAAAATACAGCACGTTCGACAGGGAGTTGTTAGCACTCCACTTAGCCATTCGTCACTTCCAGTTCTGGCTGGAAGGTCGGCGTTTCACCGTGTTTGTCGACCACAAACCGCTCACTTTTGCGATGGCCAAAGTTTCGGAACCATGGTCGGGCCGGCAGCAGAGACAGCTGACTGCAATTTCAGAGTTTACTACTGATATTCAACACGTAGCGGGTGAACTTAATGTGGTGGCAGACTGCCTCTCTCGCGCCGTAACCGCTCCAGTCCGCGCAGGGGTAGATTATACTACCGCGGCCGCAGAGCAAAATAGCAGCGCGGAAGCGTACGCGGCCCCAGTCCACGTGGGGATAGATTACACAGCCATGGCTGCGGATCAAGGTAGCGACGCGGACGTGTGTGCGCTCCAGTCTGGACCAACAGGGTTAAGGCTGGAGAGCAGGAAGCTGCAAGATGGTTCGCCCCCCGTAATCTGCGATGTCTCTACAGGACGACCGCGTCCGGTAGTGTCGGTAATATGCACGCATTTTTAACGGCTTGGGTAGCGCGCTTTGGGGTCCCGTCGGATATTACGTCCGACAGGAGGCCTCAATTTGTTTCTGAGCTTTGGTCAGCGATGGCCCACAGCCTGGGGATAACAATCCACCGCACTACCGCGTACCACCCCCAGGCTAATGGTTTATGCGAGCGTTTTCATAGGTCATTGAAAGCAGCCCTCAGAGCGTTGCTGACGGATGCAAATTGGGTAAACAGACTACCATGGGTTTTATTAGGGTTGCGTTCTGCACCTAAAGAGGACTTAAAAGCCTCCCCTGCTGAGTTGGTGTTTGCACAACCACTCCGTCTGCCAGGGGAATTTCTTCCCGATAACCTGGCGCCAGAGCGTCTCCCTGCTCAGCGGTCACTGAACGACACGGGAGCGGACATGCTTCCGGGCCCCGTTCATCACAATTTTCCGCGTGTTTTTGTACCTAAATCTTTAAAAAACGCTGAGTTTGTTTTTGTCAGGCACGAGGCTCAGCGCCCAACCCTGCGACCACCTTATGACGGCCCATATAGAGTGCTGGAAACGGGTGATAAGAATTTTTTTCTAGATTTAGGGGACAGGAGGGAAACGATTGCTATAGACAGACTTAAACCTGCTTTTGTGATGGCTGGTTGAACTGTGCAAGTGGCGAGGGCTCCACGATGCGGCAGACCCCCCAGGGAGTAGGCCCCAGAGCCCTCTCAGGGATTGACTAACAGTTCTCATCCTCAGATAGCAGATTCACTGCAGGATGGCGCCACGGGAGCGGCGAAGCCCGCCTACAGCAAGTTCGGAAGAAGGTTGAAGCCCAGACCGCATATGGACTGATGTTGTGACTTTATCATGTTGTCTGGACTATGTTGTATTGTTTCATCTTCGACGTTTGGGGGGGGGGGGTTATGTGGCACACATATTTGAGATGCTTAAGCTGCATATGTATATTACTTTTGAGATGCTTAGGCTGCATATGTATATCACTGTTACCTCACGTCTTAGAAGGAACAATAAGTCTGGACCTCCTGGGGATGACAGGAGGGTGTGAAATGTGTCTTTAGAAATGGCTCTGAGAAGACTTTCTGACCACCAGGGTTTAGGTGGAGAAGAGAGGACCTGGGGGGTGATGTATTGTCTCTGGGGAGTGAATGACAATGTGATTCTGTACTCTGATGTCCCGGGTATAAAAAGGGGAGATGTGGGAAGTTAGTTCTCTCTGTTTGAGAAGATGTTGGAGACACGTGATTGTTAATAAACCTGAATTGAGAAATAAATTCAGTCTCTTCATTTCACACTCTCCACACTAGTCATGCATTAAATTCAACCTTTTCAGATACACTCACACTGTTGAACATGTTGAAAAATAAACTGCATTTGGTCAAATTTCACCACTGCCTCATGGTCTGCCTATGAACTTTTCAGCCCCTCCTCGTACACTACCATTCAGAAGTTTGGGGTCACCCAGACAATTATTTTGTGTTTTCCATGAAAAGTCACACTTATAAACTCACACCCCTGAGTTTGAAATAAACGTTTGAATTTGAATTTATTTACCACCATGAGTTGTAAAATGAATAGAAAATATAGTCAAGACATTGACAAGGTTAGAAATAATGATTTGTATTTGAAATAATTTTTTCCAGATACTCAACCTGCTCAAAGGAAGGTCAGTTTTATAGCTTCTCTAACCAGCTAAACTGTTTTCAGCTGTGCTAACATGATTGGACAAGGGTTTTCTAATCATCCATTAGCCTTCTGACGCAATGAGCAAACACATTGTACCATTAGAACACTGGAGTGATAGTTGCTGGAAATGGGCCTCTATACACCTATGTAGATATTGCACCAAAAACCAGACATTTGCAGCTAGAATAGTCATTTACCACATTAGCAATGTATATTAGACATTAGAGTGTATTTCTGATTAGTTTAAAGTTATTTTCATTGAAAAAAACAGTACTTTTCTTTCAAAAATAAGGAAATTTCTCAGTGACCCCAAACTTTTGAACGGTAGTGTATATCATACTTACATTATATTACCACACCAACCAAACCTAATAATGTATATATAAACTATTCAACAACACTTAGAACCATTCCTGTTGTTTTATAATATAACCCACCATGTAGCCATTATATGGTGTATATACAGTAAATAATGGTATTGGTACATACCCATGCATACCCGTCCATGCCCATAGAAACCAAGTATAAGCAAGTATTTCCCCATGCCCGTTGCTGAAGGGTCTCCTCTCTCAGACGGCTGTGTTGTTCACAGTCATGCCTGCGGCGTACTGCTCAAACCTGAGGTTTCGTCTTAACGGCATCTTTTCTGACGTGCAGCCGTTATCCTCACTCTACTGCTCTCCATCTGGTGGGTCTTCTTCATTGAGACCACTGGTTGAGGAATAGGGGCGTCGTAATTTCAGTTCATGGACAGGATCGTGGACGCCTCCCACTTGAGGTGTTTCAGGCACGTCCCACTGGGAGGAGACCCCGGGGCAGACCCAGGACTCGGTGGAGAGACTATGTCTCCCAGCTGGTCTGGGAACGCCTTGGTATCCCCTCTGAAGAGCTGGAGCAGGTGGCTGGGGAGAGGGAAGTCTGGGCTTCTCTGCTTGAACGGCTGCCTCCGCGACCCGGACCTCCGGAAAAGCGGTAGAAGATGGATGGATGGACAGGATCATGAAAATAGATGCGCAATAAGTGGCTTTCAACCCTGTTCATTAAGACCTGTGCATGCCTGTAGAAACCAAGAAACCACAGCACCCGCAGAAAATCAACACTTTGCATGGCATTTTACACATTTGTAGTGTAGACTGCCATTCTTCAAGGTTACACATTTTTACTGTGTCAGCATCTCTTTAAAAACAACATTGGTCAGAAAGTGACGCTTTTTCTTAGTTTCTTCATCTTGAGCAAGAATACGATACAAAGACTGCTTGATTTGCCATCTCTGCTCGCGGCAACATAGAATTGGCCATGGCTGAAGAAATCGCTTGTGCAGAAAACACCAACGCACTGTAAAGACTGGCCCTGTGACTTATTCACAGAACCTCGGCTGTCATCTTCATGGGATCTTTCTTGACATGCAGCAGTTCTCCTCACTGTACAGCTCTCCATTTATGTAGCATCTGGTTTAAATTAGTGCGTCATATTCTTAATCGGGTGATGAGTATCTCTTTTTTCCTGTTTCTGGCAACTCACACAGTTTACATGCTTGTTAATGTCATAAAGATGTCTTCCTGTATCTATTGAGTCCCAATATTTCCATCCAGTTTGGATGAGGTTACTCTCTCTTAATAGCTCTGTGAGGAACCTTGGAATTATTTTTGATCAAGATCTGTCCTTCAATTCACATATTAAATTTGTTTCTAAGACTGCCTTCTATCATTTGCGTAATATTGCCAAGATTAGGAGCATCTTGTCTCAGAGTGATGCTGAGAAACTGATCCACGCTTTTGTTAGCTCGAGATTAGATTATTGTAATTCTTTATTATCAGGCTGTCCTAAAACATCTTTAAAAAGTCTTCAGCTGATCCAAAATGCTGCAGCAAGAGTTTTAACAGGTACTAGAAAGAGAGATCATATCTCTCCGGTTCTGGCCTCCCTTCATTGGCTTCCCATAGAGTTTAGAATTAAGTTTAAAATCCTTCTTCTTACTTACAAAGCTCTAAACAATCAGGCTCCTTTTTATTTAAAAGATCTGATACTACCGTATTATCCTAACAGAGCACTACGCTCCCAAAATGCAGGATTACTTGTAATACCTAGAATCTCCAAAAGTACAATGGGAGGCAGAGTCTTCAGTTATCAAGCTCCTCTCCCGTGGAACCAGCTGCCAATCTGGATTCGGGAGTCAGACTCGATCTCTGTTTTTTAGAATAGGGCTAAAACCTACCTTTTTGATATAGCCTACAATTAGGGAGGGATCATGTGTTTCTGAACCCTCCCTTAGTTATGCTGCTAATAGGTTTAGTCAGCCGGGGGACCTCCAGTAATGCACTGGGCCTCACTCCTTTCCTCACTCTCTATGAAATTTTTTTTTTGCTGGTCATTAACATTTGTTTGTTCTCTCCCATAGATTGAGTCCCCATCATGCTGTTTGCTCTCTACATGTCTGTTCTTTTCATCTTCTCTATCCCCTCACCCCCCAGCCAGTCGCAGCAGAAGACTGCCCCTCCCTGAGCCTGGTTCTGCTGGAGGTTTCTTCCTGTTAAAAGGGAGTTTTTCCTCTCCACCGTCGCCAAGTGCTTGCTCACAGGGGATCACCTGATTGCTGGGGTCTTTCTGCAACTGTGGGGGTTCCCCCTACAGTTGATAGTGCTATGAGATGACTGTTGTTGTGAAATGGCGCTATATAAATAAAGTTGAATTGAATATTCTTGCCACTTTGACTATATAATTTGTAATTATTGTCATCTGCCTTACTGAGATTTCCAGATTTACTACTTCGAATGGGTGTGGTTTAAGGTACTGTGTCCTATTTTTAATTGGGTGTTGAGTATCTCTCCTTTCGTGAGTGATGGTCTATATGACATCAAAGACATGAATGAATGAATGAATGAATCTTTACTTCGGATAGATTAAAAGTAGAGATTAAATAAAAGAAACAGAATAATATAACAAGGGGGAAAGAAAATCCAACAAGGTCAGATTAGACAATAACTCTTCTGATTATACAGTTCAACATAAGTTATCCGAAATGGGTGATGGCTGAAGCCGCAGCTTATATTGCCCACCCATATTCCATCCAAAAATTCAAAAGAAAAACAAAACAAGAGCGATTACACAATTCAGAACATAGCTAAGACAAAATGTGACAAGAAAACTAAGCAACAACACAACACAGATTGGATA
Organism: Pholidichthys leucotaenia; assembly: GCA_020510985.1. Taxonomy (NCBI): domain Eukaryota; kingdom Metazoa; phylum Chordata; class Actinopteri; order Cichliformes; family Pholidichthyidae; genus Pholidichthys; species Pholidichthys leucotaenia. Next base: position 92,738,170 of record CM035841.1, read on the forward strand.
TGACAATCCTTATGTGATTTTACATGTCATCTTGTATATATGTTTGGAGTATTTCTTCCTTTAGTTTTTGTTTTGTTTTGTTTGTTTTTGTTTGTTTGTTTTTCCAAGCGTTGTACATGATTTTAATTCAGGTCCAAAATCGTTCCATAATCTGACTCCTTGCACTGAAACACAGTGTTGCTTGGTGGTAGTTCTCACTGAAGGTTTTTGAAATATACATGTTCCTCTGAAATGATATTGTTTCTCCCTTATTTGAAAAACTTTGGGATATTTGCGGGCAGTGATAGATTCTAGATTCTGTGATGCCTTACTGCATCACAGGACATATCATTGGAAATATACTGCTTCAAATGGGTGTGGTGTAAAGTAGTGTCATTTAGACATTCTTCAGAGATCATAGGAACATCAGCCCTACGGTTTATCTGATGTCATATAGACATCAGGTAGATGGTCCTATGATCACTGGTGTGGGAGCGTGAAATAACGAAGCTGAATTGGTTCATAATTCAGGTTTTATTCATGCACTTCATCCCCAGCCTTCTCTCAAGAACACGAGAGTGAGCTGCGTCAGACCTTCACATTTATACATTTCACACAAAGGGAGAATCACATATCCCTGTCAAAACCCCCTATTGACATCAACTCCCCCTCCGGTCTCTCAGTCCTTCACCTGTCTCCTAGGAGGTCGGGAAGTCCTTTCAGTCCCTTATTGCCGTACCTCCGTCCTCTTGTTGTTAACTGCAGGTGGTCCAGACATATTGTTCCATTCAGGATGTGAAGTCAATCCACACATACAATCTCCAGCATCCCCTTTATGCTTATGCATATGTAGGCAAAAATACATGGGCTACATAACCCCCCCCCCCCCCCAAACGTCAAAGAATGGACAATATATTAAAATTCAGAGAACATGTTAATATCAACCGCACAGTCTATACCACATGACCACATCAAAAATCAGTGATAACATCAATAGTATAGTCTATACCACATGATCACATCAAACAGTCAGTCAGTACGCCGTCTGGGCTTCAACCGTCTTCCGAATCTGCTGTAAGCAGGTCTCGCCGTCCCTGCGGCGCCGTCCTGCAAAGAATCTGCTGACTGAGGAAGAGAGTGGTTATTTGATCCCTGCGGGGGCTCCGGGACACATTCCCTGGGGTTTCTGCCACGTCGAGGTGCCCTCGCTACCCGTACAGACTCGTTCATCACAAAGGCAGGCTTTAGTCTGTCAATACTAACTGTCTCTTTTCTGTCTCCCAAATCTAGCACAAAATGCTTATCACCTGTCTCCAGCACCCTATATGGCCCATCATATGGCGGTCGGAGGGTTGGTCTTAGAGCCTCGTGCCTGACAAAAACGAACTCAGCATTTTTTAAAGCTTTGGGAACAAAAACGCGCGGAAGTGTGATGAACAAGGCCGAGGAATGTGTCCGCTTCCGTGCCGATCAGTGGCCCAAGAGCCGGGATGCATCTTGGTTCTGGATGCTCCGGTAGAAACTCACTGGGCAGCCTGAGAGGTTGTGCAAAAACTAACTCCGCTGGGGAGGCATTTAAATCCTCCTTAGGTGCAGAACGCAACCCTAATAAAACCCATGGTAGTTTGTTTACCCAATCTGCATCCATAAGCGACGCTCTGAGGGCTGCCTTCAAAGACCTATGAAAACGCTCGCATAAACCATTAGCCTGAGGGTGATAAGCGGTAGTGCGGTGAATTTTCGCTCCTAAGCTGCTGGCCATCGCCGACCAAAGCTCAGAGACAAATTGAGGCCCTCTGTCGAACGTAATATCCGACGGGACCCCGAAACGCGCTACCCAGGCTGTCAAAAAAACCCGCAAGCCACCTCTGCGGCCGTGGTCGATGCCAGTGGGACCACTTCCGGCCAACGTGTGGTTCGGTCCACCATTGTCAAAAGATGTGTGAACCCCTGCGACGACGGTAGGGGGCCCACAAGGTCGACGTGCACGTGATCGAATCTTTTGGCTGGAATGTGGAACGGTTCTAAAGGGGCTCTTGTGTGCTTATGAATTTTGGCCCGCTGACAAGCCATGCAGGTCCTCGCCCACTCTTTCACGTGCTTGCGCAGGCTCGGCCAAACAAACTTCTCCGCTACCATTTTCACAGAAGCGCGCACCCCTGGGTGTGCCAGGGAGTGAACCGAGTCAAAAACGCGGTGGCGCCACGCGGCCGGAACTACCGGGCATGGCCGCCCGGTTGACACGTCGCAGATTAGGGGGGGCGTACCGGTTTGCAAACACCTGCTCTCCAGCCTTAACCCTGTTGGTCCAGACTGGAGCGCGCGCACGTCCGCATCTCTGCCCTGCTCCGCTGCCATGGCTGCGTAATCCATCCCCACGTGAACTGGGGCCGCGTGTGCTTCCGCACTGCTATTTTGCTTCGCGGCTGCTGCAGTATAATCTGCCTCTGCGCGCGCCGGTACTGTGGCCGCGCGAGAGAGGCAGTCTGCTACTATGTTGAGTTTACCCACTACGTGCTGAATATCAGTGGTAAATTCCGAAATTGCGGCCAGCTGCCTCTGCTGCCAGCCCGACCACGGATCTGAAATTTTGGACATCGTGAAAGTGAGCGGCTTATGGTCAACAAAAGTGGTGAAACGCCGACCTTCCAGCCAGAACTGGAAATGGCGGATGGCCAAATGGAGCGCTAACAGCTCCCTGTCAAACGTGCTGTATTTCCGCTCAGCTTCGCTCAAGGATTTGATGAAGAATGGTAGCGGCTGCCAAACACCGGCAACGTGCTGCTCTATAACTGCCCCTATGGCCAAATCTGATGCGTCTGTAGTTAGCGCGATGCGGGCCGATGGGTCCGGATGAGCTAGAAGCGCGGCTTCAGCCAAGGCTTTTTTTACCTCCGTGAACGCGCGCTTCTGCTCCGGGGACCACTCGATTGTATTGGAGGGTTTTTGCTTTCTGAGCGCGGCGTATAATGGCTGCATGAGCTGCGCTGCGTGGGGTAGGAAACTGTTATAAAAATTTACCATTCCTAAAAATTCCTGCAATGATTTGACCGTTTGTGGTCGGGGAAAATCTGCTACTGCGCGCACCTTATCCGGCAGCAGAACTGCCCCTTCTGGGGACCCGCGGTGGCCCAAAAAATCAATCTGCGCAACGCCAAACTGGCACTTGGCTGGATTAATTATTAAGCCGTGCTCTCCCAACCTCCGAAAAACGGCAGTGAGGTGTTTTTCGTGTTCTTCCTCTGAAGTACTGGCGACCAAAATGTCGTCGAAGTAAACGAACACGAATGGAAGATCACGTAACACGGCATCCATCATGCGTTGGAATATTTGTGCGGCGCCTTTAAGGCCAAACGGCATGCGCAAAAACTCAAAAAGTCCAAAAGGGGTTATAACCGCCGTTTTAGGAATGTCCTCCGGCCGGACTGGAACCTGATGGTAGCTGCGAACCAGGTCTATTTTAGAAAAAATGCGCACCCCCGCTAAATGCACCGAAAAATCCTGGATGTGTGGGATGGGGTAGCGATCGTGTGCCGTGGCGTTGTTTAGCCTGTGGTAATCGCCGCAAGGTCTCCAGGAGCCGTCGGCTTTCGGGACCATATGCAGCAGCGAAGCCCATGGGCTTTTCGAACGGCGAATAATGCCCAGCCTCTCTAGGCTGGCGAACTCCTTGCGCGCCATGGAGAGTTTAGCAGCATCCAGGCGCCGAGCTTTCGCGAAGACGGGGGGGCCAGTTGTAGTGATAAAATGCTCCACCTCGTGTTTCGCAACTGTTGCCGAGAATGTGGGAACCGTGAGTGCTGGGAACTGGGTGAGGTTTGTGTTAAACTTACCGCCTGCTGTGGCGACGTTGGTCTGCACTGGTGGCGGGGACACTCGAGCTGCACAGGGGATAGAGTAAAAAGAGTGCATTTACCAGCCGCCTATTGGCAAGATCAACTAAAACCGTGTGAGCACAGAAAATCAGCACCTAACATGTTGAAACTCACCGCCGCTATGACAAAAGTCCACTCATAAGTGCGGCCATGCAAGGACAGAGACAAAGTCCTTTCCCCGTAGGTGTTGATGCTCGAGCCGTTCACCGCCGTTGCCACGGGGGCCAGCCACCCGGTCAGCATAGGTTGGAGTGATGAAACTCACTTGGGCTCCGGTGTCTATAAGGAATTGCCGCCCGGAGCTCGTATCTGTGATGGAGAGCAGCTTATTTCTTTCGCCGAGAGCCGAAGCTGCTAACAATTCTCGGTCCTGCCGTTTTCCCGACTTCTTGAATTTGCACGGCGGCACACACCTGTGCACCCTCTCTGCGAACCGCCTTTGATAAAAACAGAGATCCTCTCCTCCGCTACGTCGGGGCCGCGCCTCTGCCACTGGGCCATCACCTCCGCCGTGTCAGGGCCGTGCCGCTGCCATTGTTGGTAGGCTTGGCTCGGCTGTCTCCGGCTCGTCGCTGCCTCGGGTCGCCGCCGCGATCGTCTGCTCGCCGCAGGAGCTGAGGAGCCTCTGCGCCTCTTGGGCCAGCTCACGGAAATCCTGCTGGGTCTCACAACGCCTGCTGGACAGCGTTCCTCTCATATGCGTCGGGAGGTTAGTCAGGAAGATGTACTTAAAGAGGAAATCATCGTCGTCTGACCCCCTCAGCTGCAGCATGTCTTCCATCAGGGCGCCTGGCCTGTGTCCTCCTTGGTTGAGCATAGCCAGAAGCCTCCTAGCCCTCTCTTCAGCTGAGGGCGTGAAACACTTGGTGAGGGCAGCCTTCAATCTGCCGTATTTGTCTTCGGCGGGTGGCTGCTGTACCAAGCTCCGCACGCATCGAGCTGTGCGGTTGTCGAGTCTAGCGATGACGTGGTAGAATTTAGTGTCATCCGCCGTTATGCCTGCGAGCGTGAACTGTGCCTCTGCCTGGAGGAACCACGAGTCTGGGTTGTCCTGCCAGAATTCCGGCAGTTTGACGGCGATGGCGCTCGCTAGGGCAGACTCCAATGAGTCCTGATCGTGGAGAGCATTTCCAGGCATTCTCACACGTCATCACCAATGTGGGGAGCGTGAAATAACGAAGCTGAATTGGTTCATAATTCAGGTTTTATTCATGCACTTCATCCCCAGCCTTCTCTCAAGAACAGGCATTTTTTGGTGTTTTTTTTTAGCTCAGTTGTAACTGCTGTTCTGGTGTCTTTGTCTTGGGGTGCTTTGGCGATAGTCAGTAGGTGGGATGCAACTTGGTTGGGTGTGACGGATGCTCGGCTTTGGCTAGGGGGCTTCTGTGCAGCTCCTAGGCGACGGATGAGGCTCCAACATTTCCTGCTAGAGTGGGTAAAGCTCCGGTCAGCAACTGTCTCCTCCCATTTCTTTCGCCGGGCTGTATTTAGCGATTCAATGAGATGGTCTGCTATCTCTGGGTCCCCTGATGTTTGATAGGATTGTAGGAGGGCAGCACTTTCTCCGTCCAAACATGGGACATAGAGGGGTCGGTAGCCTCGTGGGATTGCAGTATGGGCAGCCTTGAAGATTGCGCTGCAGAAGCGGTTGTATGCTTCATCTACAGTGATGGTGTGGAGTGGGATGGTAACAACGCTCCGGTCCAGAGTTTCACTGAATTTCTTCCAGTTGGCTTTGCGGAAGTTCCAGCGCATCTTCCTTGGGCTGTATATGACTGGAAGTTGTAGGCCAATGTGTACAAGCAGGGGCCGGTGATGGCTGTGTGGAAAATCATCAAGAATGAGGATCTGTGTAGGATATGGCTCCCCATTCGAAGAGCTGACCCAACACAGGTCAGGAGAATAGTCCTTCTTCCACCTAGCAGAGTGGAAGGTTCCTCTTTGTTTGGGGTCGTATATCAAAGCGAGGTTATTTCTGGATGCCCAGTCTGAAAGTGCCTCCCCATCACTGTCCACTGCTGGGTACCCCCAGTCAGGGTGATGGCTGTTAAAGTCCCCCACATAGATGGCAGGGTGGGGTAGGGTGGGTAAGACCTGCAGATCCCAGTTGGCATTAGGGGGCTTGTACACATTGACAATATGGAAGCCACCAATGATTATGGTGTCTGAGAAATGTGTTGTTATCAGGTGATTTGCTTCAACTATGTCAGAACGCACATAGGTGGCACGCCCATGTTTAGCATGTAGAACATAGCACAGGAGGTCAAAGCCTTTGATGGTGAAGCGGCCAGCTTCCTCTGTGCCAATATGAGTCTCTTGGAGGCAGATTACATCAATCGAATGTTGGAAGGCGAGGACTTCGATAAGGCTTCGCTTGGCTGCAGATAGGCCTTCAACGTTTAGTTGTAATATGCGAAGGGCAGATCCTACCACAAAGTGCTCTTGGGGCTGTTTGCTTTCAGCTTTAGGACTGTGACTAGGATTCTTCTTTGACTTGGCACAGAGGCGTCGTCTCTTCGAATTTAGTCTGCTGGTAGGATCATTAGCTTCCCCAGGCGAGCCCGGGTACTGGCGGAGGGCGCGACGAGAACGCTGATCCATTGCCCCCAGAGTTCAGAGTCCACCTCAGTCAGAACACAAGTGCATGGAGAATGCAGAAAAACGGACTCCCACAAGGCTCAGTTCTAGCTCCAACTCTGTTCAACCTCTACATAAACGACCTGCCTACTACAAAATCCCGCAAATTCATCTATGCAGACGACATCTGTTTGGCATTCCAAGCACCAGACTTTGAACCACTGGAACGGGTGCTCACGGAAGATCTTGCTAAACTGGACCAGTTCTGCAAAATCTGGCGCCTAAAACCAAGCCCAGCAAAAACCGTCTCCAGTGTATTTCATCTCCACAATGCAAAAGCTGCCAGAGAACTAAACATCCACCTGAGCGGACTCAAGCTTAAGCATGCCCCAAATCCAACTTATCTTGGAGTGACCCTTGATAGGACCTTATCCTTCAAGGAACATCTAAAGGGGACGGCTGCTAAGGTGAAAGTACGAAACAACCTGCTCTGCAAGCTCGCTGGTGCAAAATGGGGGGGGCGGCAGTCTCCACCCTGCGCACCTCAGCACTGGCCCTTTCATACTCTGTAGCAGAATATTGTGCCCCTGTCTGGTCCAGGTCATCTTACACACACCATGTAGACACCCAGCTCAACTCAACCATGAGAACTATAACTGGAACAATCCGCTCAACACCACTCCCCTGGCTCTCTGTACTGTCAAACATAGCCCCTCCACACATCCGGCGAGCAGCATTAACTCAAAGGATGCTCCAAAAAGTTAAAGATTTTCCTCACTTACCAATCCATGCAGATATCTACACCCCACCCACTGCCCGACTTTCATCCAGACGGCCGATTTGGAAAAACCCTCCCCCAGCTGACTTTACCATCCAGACAGCTTGGCAAGAGGAATGGGAGACCAAGGAGGTCCCAAACAAACAGCTGGTGATAAACCCCAACCAACAGGTCCCGGGCACCAACCTCCCAAGGAGACAGTGGTCTACACTCAATCGCTTCAGGACTGGACATGGCCCCTGCTTGGCCAGCCTTCACAGATGGGGCAGTAGCCCTAGCCCACTGTGCGCATGTGGAGAGGAGCAAACAATGGAACACATCATAGAGGCTTGCCCGCTCCAAAGACTGGAAGGAGGATTACACACCCTCCATACAGCAAACCAGGAGGCAACTGCTTGGCTTAAGGACTTTGCATTCGCTAAATAAATAAAATCTCAAGAACACAAGAGAGTGAGCTGCGTCAGACCTTCACATTTATACATTTCACACAAAGGGAGAATCACATATCCCTGTCAAAACCCCCTATTGACATTAACTCCCCCTCCAGTCTCTCAGTCCTCCACCTGTCTCCTAGGAGGTCGGGAAGTCCTTTCAGTCTCTTCCGGCCCCGGATTATGAGCTGCATTTTGGTGTGCAATAACTGATGTTTGACACATCTTTAATGTCCTTGCTTTTGACTTTAATGCATCAAACACCGTAAAGACTGAAACATATCAAAAACAAGAAACATTATTTTAGCTGTGGACACAAAATTCTAGTATTACAGAAATTAAATCATACTGCATACACACAAATGTAAACATTTATGATCTCAAATTGATAGATTTTTTAGGTTTACTGAGTTGTTGCAAGAAAGCTACCAGCAAAAATTATGCAGCATTTACTGTAAACAAATACAACAGATTATCAAATCCACATTTAAAATTGTATGGCTTGTGCACATCAGATTTTCATATTAAAAACACACACAAAAAGTTTCTATTCTTTGGACGTGCATATTCAAACAACCATCATTAAGCTTCAACAGAGTTAAACATTTCACTAACCACTTTGCCGGGTCGCAGCCTTCCGAGGGCAGAAATTCCTTGCAGGCTCTCACATTTTGTCTGCAATTAATAGCCCGGAATAAATACCTTGTAAATTGGTATTTCAGCTAATTTAAAGTCAAGATGTCAATTCAAAAACATAACAATAAAATTGACTAGAACTAGGCATCCAGTAAATAATGAAGGATTGCCAGATTTGCACTTCTAAAAGCTACCAAGGCCATGCAGGCCGGGAATTGTAGCAGTGACTGACCAGAATAATACTGCATTTACTTCAAGTCAAAAATACATCCTTATTCACAAAATGAAGCTTCAAAAATTACTTTTTCACAACTATTACAGTTTTTTGCACATGCATGGAGACTAGGTGAAAGGTCACATAGGCATGGATTACCACCGACAGTCACATGGTCTAGTCACACTTCAGCAAACTTCAAAAATATCATCATCTCTCAAACAACCTACAAAATATCGGGTAGATAATTGGATATGAGGGATTATTTCATCATTATGACAGTTTCACCCTACCTGGGCTGAGGTAAGCAGCTGGATGGCTTTGGATCTTTGTCTTAGCCAGCCATGCTGAATCCGTCCGTTGTCATATTCTGCTGGGCAGGAAGTCTCAAATCGTCTACTTCCTGTTGTGAATAATGCTTATACCTCATGTATTTTTGATGACAAATTATTTCAATAATTTTTAAATCTCAAAGGACAAATTTCCAAACCTAGGTTTTTAAAAGAAAATATGGAGGGAATAAATAAAAAAAAAAAAAAGGTAGGGAATTCCCAAGGGATTCCCCAGAGGTCAAAGGTCATTTCCATGTTGGGGGTTCCCCCAGACACAAAGTAAACAACTTTTGACTGGCACACAGAGCCAGGCTGTGAGTATATATATACCTGCCAAAACAAATCTTTGGGAGGCATTGCTGTACAACCAAAGGTCAAATACTAGAAAGGATGTCACTGTTGACATATATAGCGGGGAAATTACAACAGTCACAAGAATTGCCATGTTTCTCACATGGATCAAACAAACACAGCTGCTGCCGTTACACAGTCCCTTATCGCCGTACCTCCGTCCTCTTGTTGTTAACCGCAGGTGGTCCAGACATATTGTTCCATTCAGGACGTGAAGTCAATCCACACATGCAATCTCCAGCATCCCCTTTATGCTTATGCATATGTAGGCAAAAATACATGGGCTACAGCTGGCATCATAGGGACATCATGCAGACATCATCGGAACATCATAGGCGGCCTAATTTTAGTAGATATTGCTTTAATAATGATCTGAATTGAACTCCACTGTTAGTTTTTAGTATGTAATTCAGCAGATGATTCCACTCATACATTTCTCTGTACAGTACTGTTCTTTTGATAGCATTAGTTTTGACTTTTGGTAAAGAAAAATTATCTGCAGCTGGCTGCCTTGTGTTGCAACTGTGCCTTTAATGTTTCCATTGTTGCACTCTACCACACTACTGAATAGTCTGTTAGAAAAAATTGACCAAATTATTACTTTTGTCAGAAATGTTGCACTCCTTTTGATTGCTGATATCACACCTCCCATTTTTGCAGTGATTTTTTTTAATGTGTCTATTACATGTTATTTTATTATCTATAATAATGCAAAAGAGCTTAGTTTATTGTACCTGTGTGATGGCAGTGGCTTATTTTCAGGTCTAGTTTTGGATTCTTGCTTATTGAACGATTCAATCCCATCATCATGCAGCTTGTTATTGTTATATTCAGTACCAGCTGATTTTCTTTCACCCACTGATTTACACATTTTAATTCATTTAATGTTGTTTAATTCTCTTGTGTGAGCAGAGTAGTATATCATGGAATCATCTGCATACATCATAGAACTAGCTTTTTTTATGCCTTGGTGAAACAGAGGCATACAGTAATCAGTTAATCCGTCTGTGTGTGTGGTTGTATCTGTCCGTCTTTCTGTCTGTTACCAGTTTTTCAGCTCGCCAAGTCAAAATTTAGTGCAACTAAAAGCTTGTATTGTAGAAGCATGCTCAAATAATGAGGCTGAGTTTCAGTCATAAAACCAGCTTTATTTGACAGAACGCAGCTTCTAGCATTCTCAAAGCAGGAAAGAGAAAGAATCATACTTCAACCCCCTTTTATACATTTCCAGCATCAGAATTCAAGCCACATGGTGTCTTCAGTCAACATACAGTTACAAAGCATCCCTTTGAAGCTTCACCATTGTCTCTCATTTCTTGATGAACCGGAATACCCTCCGGGGCGTCTTCTGTGGGACAAAGAGACAAATCTCACACTTCCTTGTTACCTCCTGTAGATTCGAGTCCTTAGTCCTTGCAGACGTGACACCCCGCAATACACATTCAGTCCTGTCTCTGTGGCAGCGTGAGCCCACAATGTGTGTCGGCCACACTACCTCCCCCCACACGTCTAGTAAGGCAAAATCTAAATGGCATAACAAAAAGAAAAACACAAAGCACTCCATACATCGCTAATCAATCCACCAACTGCCTAGGTTTTAATCTTCTGCCGAATCTGCTGCAACCTGGCTTGGCTGCACCTGCAACATCTCTCTGCACCTGTGGATTAAAGCCGTTAGCACCTCTCTGTGAAGACTTTGGAGAATGTCCCCTCGGGCGGCCTGCCCCGGCAGGGGGGCCTCGCGAGCTGCACCTCCTCGTCAGCCAGAACAAAAGCGGGTTTGAGTCTGTTAATGCAAATCAGCTCCCGTCTGCCCCCTAAATCTAGCAGAAAATGCTTCTGCCCGGTCTCCAGCACTCGAAACGGTCCGTCGTAAAACGGCCGTAAACTTGGACGCTGGGCGTCATGTTTAACAAAAACAAACTCTGCATTTTTTAAAGCTTTGGGCACAAAAACGTGTGGGAAACTGTGATGGATTGGGCCAGGAAGTGTGTTTGCTCCTGAGCCGCTCTGCCACGGCTGAGCGGGGGGGCCACTAGGTGCGGGATTATCAGGAAGAAATTCCCCGGGCAAACGAAGCGGTTGGGCGAAAACTAATTCAGCCGGGGAAGCGTGCAAATCTTCCTTAGGTGCAGAACGCAACCCTAATAACACCCATGGAAGTTTGTCTACCCAATTTGTATCCGTTAGCGACGCTCTGAGGGCTGCTTTCAATGACCTGTGAAAGCGTTCGCATAAACCATTAGCCTGGGGGTTATACGCGGTGGTGCGATGAATCTTCACCCCCAAGCTGCGGGCCGTCGATGACCACAGCTCGGAAATAAATTGGGGACCTCTGTCGGACGTTATGTCCGACGGTACACCAAAACGCGCAACCCATGCTGCTAAAAATGCTCGCGCAACTTCTTCCGCTGTGGTTGATGCCAGAGGAACCGCCTCTGGCCAGCGCGTGGTGCGGTCTACCATCGTCAAAAGGTGTGTGTGCCCGTGTGATAACGGAAGCGGCCCGACCAGGTCAATATGCACGTGATCAAAACGCTTAGCGGGGATGTGGAAAGGTTCTAACGGGGCCTTAGTGTGTCTGTGTATTTTAGCTCGCTGACACGCTACGCAGGCTGCTGCCCATTCCTTGACCTGTTTGCGCAACCCGGGCCAAACAAATTTCTCCCCCACCAACTTAATCGATGCGCGCACCCCCGGGTGCGCGAGAGAATGGACCAAGTCAAAAACACGGCGACGCCACGCGGTTGGCACCACAGGGCGGGGCCGTCCCGTGGAGACGTCGCAGATTAGCGGGGGCATACCGTTTTGTTGCACCCTGTGCTCCAGCCTTAACCCTGTTGGTCCAGACTGGAGCGCGCGCACGTCCGCGTCGTTAACCTGCTCCGCAGCCATAGCTGCATAATCTAACCCAACACAGACTGGGGCTGCGCGCGCTCCCGCGTCGCTGCCCGGGCCCGCGGCCATGGCTACAGAGTCTGCCCCTATGGGGCTTGGCGGTGCTACTGCACGCGAGAGGCAGTCTGCCACAACATTGTGTTTACCCGCGACATGCTGAATATCAGTAGTGAACTCCGATATTGCGGCTAGTTGCCTTTGTTGCCGGCCTGACCAGGGTTCTGAAATTTTGGCCATCGCAAACGTTAGCGGTTTATGATCCACAAAAGCGGTGAAACGTCGCCCCTCTAACCAGAACTGAAAATGACGGATGGCCAAGTGTAGGGCCAAAAGCTCCCTGTCAAACGCGCTGTATTTCCGTTCACTATCGCGCAAGGTCCTGCTGAAAAACGCGAGGGGTTGCCAGGTACCTGCCACAAACTGTTCAACTACCGCCCCCACCGCTACATCGGAAGCGTCAGTGGTGAGCGCCATGCGGGCCGTTGGAACTGGGTGCGCTAACAAAACTGCGTTTGCCAGGGCTGATTTGACCTGGGCAAAAGCGCGCTCCTGCTCCGGAGACCATTCAACTTTATTTGCGGGCTTTTGTTTTTTTAACACGGTGTACAATGGCTGCATGAGTCGTGCTGCGCTTGGGAGGAAACGGTTGTAAAAATTAACCATCCCTAGAAACTCCTGAAGCGCCTTGACCGTTTGAGGTTGCGGAAAATCCGTTATGGCACGCACTTTATTTGGAAGGGGAACTGCTCCCTCTGCCGAAACGCGATGTCCCAAAAAATCAATCTGCGCCACCCCAAACTGACACTTCGCTGGGTTAACTATTAACCCGTGCTCTGCCAACCTCTGGAAAACTGCTGTGAGGTGTTTTTCATGTTCGCCTTCGGACGCGCTGGCTACCAAAATATCGTCCAAATAAACGAACACGAAAGGCAGGTCGCGTAAAACTGCATCCATCATGCGTTGGAAAGTCTGCGCGGCCCCCTTGAGGCCAAAAGGCATGCGCAAGAACTCAAAAAGGCCGAAAGGCGTTATGACCGCTGTTTTGGGTACATCCTGCGCGCGCACTGGCACCTGGTGATAGCCGCGCACCAAGTCTATTTTAGAAAAAATGCGCGCCCCCGCCAAATGGACAGAAAAATCCTGAATGTGCGGAATCGGGTAGCGGTCATGAGCTGAAACGTTGTTCAACCTGCGGAAATCACCGCAAGGTCGCCACGAGCCGTCAGCTTTTGGGACCATGTGTAACGGCGAAGCCCAAGAGCTCTTGGAACGTCTAACAATGCCCAGTTTTTCCAGATTAGTGAACTCCTCGCGCGCGATGGCCAGTTTAGCTGGGTCCAAGCGCCGAGCCTTTGCAAACACGGGAGGGCCTGTGGTCGTTATGAAATGTTCTACCCCATGTTTGGCCACCGTTGCTGAAAACGTGGGGACTGTGAGTGCTGGAAACTGAGCAAGCAGAGTGTGAAACTTACCACCCGCAGCTGAGACGCTGGCATGTGCAGTTGGCGGGGCCACCCGAGCTGTGCAGGGAATAGAATGAAAGGACAGTGCATTAATCAGACGTCTATTAGCAAGGTCAACCAATAAACCATGTGAGCACAAAAAATCAGCCCCTAACATGTTGAAACTGACTGCTGCTACAATAAATGTCCACTCAAATGAACGGCCCTGTAAGGACAGAAGCATGGTCCTCTCACCAAACGTTTTAATCGTGGAGCCGTTCGCTGCTGACACTGACACCCAGGGGGCTTTAGAAGGCGACAGCCGTTCCGCGTAGGTGGGTGTGACGAAACTCAGCTGAGAGCCCGTGTCCACGAGGAACTGTTTCCCCGAGCGTGCATCCGTCAGGTAAAGCAGCCTGTTCTCGTTGCCGAGGGTCGCAGCTGCTACCGGCCCTCGGTCTTGGCGTTTCCCTGGCGCTTAAAATTGCACGGTGGGACGCACCTGTGCGCTCTCTCTGCAAAACGGCGGTGGTAGAAGCACGAGCCGTTCTCCGCTCCGCGTCGTCTGGCTCCTGTCGCCGCCGTCGTTGGTGCGTCTGGCGCCGCGGCCGCTGGACCCGCACTGTGTCCGGACGCCGTTCCTGGACTGGCCGCCGCGGCCGAGACCGCGTTCCGCTTGTGGGCGTCGACCAACCTCTGCGCCTCCTTGCTCAACCCATGGTAGTCTCGCTTGGCCAATCGGGGTGACTCTGCCAGGGCCACTCTCACTGCTGGTGGTAGGGTTCGAAGGAAAAGGTGGGCGAAAATGAATTCGCCATCCTCAGAGGCTTTGAGCTGCAGCATCTTCACCATCAGGTCCGCAGGTCTATCGTTTTCGGCCTCCGTCAGCGCCAGGAGCCCCTCTGCTCGTTGTTGGACTGAGGGGGTGAAATGGCTGATCAGCACGTCCTTCAATGCGCTGTACTTGTCGCTGTCTGGTGGATGATTAACCAGATCTTCCACTCTCTGGACCGTGTTGCTGTCCAGCTTCGCTACCACGTGGTAGAATCTTGTGTGATCGTTGGAGATTCTCCGGAGGTTGAACTGCGCCTCGATTGCGCTAAACCATGAGCGCGGGCTGTGCTGCCAGAAATCGGGCAGCCGGATCGTGGAGGCGGCCATCAGGCTGGCTTCCACAGAGCCCCGCTCGGGAGAATTCTGTCTGCTCATTCTCCGTCGTAGGTCACCAGTGTAGAAGCATGCTCAAATAATGAGGCTGAGTTTCAGTCATAAAACCAGCTTTATTTGACAGAACGCAGCTTCTAGCATTCTCAAAGCAGGAAAGAGAAAGAATCATACTTCAACCCCCTTTTATACATTTCCAGCATCAGAATTCAAGCCACATGGTGTCTTCAGTCAACATACAGTTACAAAGCATCCCTTTGAAGCTTCACCATTGTCTCTCATTTCTTGATGAACCGGAATACCCTCCGGGGCGTCTTCTGTGGGACAAAGAGACAAATCTCACACTTCCTTGTTACCTCCTGTAGATTCCAGTCCTTAGTCCTTGCAGACGTGACACCCCGCAATACACATTCAGTCCTGTCTCTGTGGCAGCGTGAGCCCACAATGTGTGTCGGCCACAGTATCATTGTATAACCATATTTTCTCAACTTTAAATTTGCCAAAATTTCAAAATAACACCGTTTTTGAAATAAACATAAATTTAACTAATCATTTCTGTCAATGCCGTTGCGGGGAAAAAAAAAAAAAAAAAAAAAAGGTAAATAACTATCCTGGGCCAGTAGAGGCCAGAGTGCCACTATTTTACAGCCGCCCCTGCCACCATGCCACAGAGGCACAGTTCCTTGGTGCTTTCATTTACTACTAGTGGCAAGTCATTTATATACACTGTATACAGTAGCGGTCCGAGACTGCTTCCCTGTGGCAATCCACACATTACAGTCATACTAAGTTTTACAAATATTGTGTGTTTGTGGAAACTTGGCAAAAAAACCACCACAGATACTGACATTGAAATACAGCTTAGTTCAATCTTTATTTAAAAAAAAAAAAGCTTAAGAACAATAAAATAGAGAAACTGTTCATAAATGTTAAAACAAAACATCAAGTGATTGCGGTGACACAGATATGAAAATAGTGAAGTAGGTCATTGAGGGAATTTCCAAACCACTAACTCACATCGCCAACTTATCATTCCAAACTGGACAATTTCCTAATAAAATTAAAACTGTAAAAGTCATTCCATTATATAAATCTGGTGACAAGTAACACTTCACAAATTTCTCTTCTGACACTGTCAAAAATTCTAGAAAAACTCTTCAGCGATGGATTAGCAAAGTTTATACAGTAGACCAGCAGAAACTACTCTGACAGTCAATATGGATTTAGAGTTAACTTGTCTAGATCATTAGCATTAACAGAACTCAGAGAAGAAATCATTAATTCCATAGCTATAAAGTTTACAGTTGGGGTATTTCTTGATCTAAAAAATCTTCTTAAAATTTGATACAGTACAAGCACACATTTACTGTATGTACGTATGAAAGACATTTCAGTATTTTTTTTTCCTTTGTTCATCAGTTCACAATGCACTTTTGTTGTTAACCATTTTAATTGAATACTTTATTTTGAACATGTAAATAATCAGTCAACTGATGACCTACTAAAATACACGAATGGAGGAAATGGCATCTACTACATCTAATTTCATGGTGGTGGTGGGGACACTCTATACCCTGACAACAATACCCCCCTCATCAGAAATGCTCATGATGTCCATGCATCCAGCACATTAAAGACTAGAGGTCTGAGGGTCCAAAGCAGAATGAATAAGCAGATGATCTGATAAGAGACTTGTTTTTTTCTTTCCACAATTTATATTTACATTAAAGCCTCAGAAATTTAAAGAACAATTCATTCACACAAAAGAAACTTAATCCTGAAAATAAAGCTCTACAGACGATACTGGACTACAGCACCTCAGCTGTGAGTTCTCATGTGATAAACCAAAACACTGAAACACAAAACACAGAGACTACAGCTTCTCACTTGTGTAAATTCTCATGTTGTTTCAAACAACTACATTGATTAAATCTTTGCCCACGTTTCACAAAAAATGGTTTCTCACTGTTTTATTTATTTACATCACATTTCATTACAAGTGCAGTGGACCCCAGCCAGGTGTCTACAGTTACACTTTAAGTCAGAAAGCTTTGTATCCAAGGGCTGTCTTCAAGATGGAGACTGTTCCTCTGATTGCTGAGATCTGTATTTCACAGATGCTAGGGCAGCTGAGAATCGCCTGTAGATAGTCTTTCAGGTTCTTCTTCACCACCCCAGTTGTTCCCACCACCACAGGTATAATAACTGCTTCCTGCAATTTCCAGGTGCTCCTTAAGTCATTTTTGAGGTCTTGATATTTTGTTATTTTTTCCCTCTTTCTGCTCTGTTGAGGCCATCATCGTTTGGTACGGTTATCTATTAATTTGGCAGTCTTGTCCTTTTTGTTCAAGATAACCATGTTCGGTTTTATTGCTCCTCCTTCAATATGTCTTCCAGTTGGGATTTCCTTGTCGTAAAAGATGGCAATATCTCCATTAGAGCTGACTGGCTCTGGATCGTGCTCCCATACTGGTCCTTGAACTTCTATTTTAAATTCTTTGCATATCTTCCAGTGTATATAACGGCAGACCTTATTGTGATGAGCAGTGTAGTGTCCATCGGCCATTAGGATCTGGTAGCCGGAGAGTAGGTGGCTTGCACTCTCCACCCCTGCATGACAGAATTGACATTGTCCCTCTGTGACAGTCCTGCCATTTTTTATTTTTTTTTAAGTCATTGGTCAAAAGTCCTTGGTCTTGTGCTCCAAGCACTAGTCTCTCCTCATCGTACCCCAGATCTCCGTTCCTGATCCAGCACAGTGTCTCTTCCTTATCAATGTAATCTCTATTGAGTTCCTCCTGAAAGCGTCCTGCTCACTTACACTGTTTCCATGTTTCTTTTCTTTCCTCCTGAGTCCTTTTACTGTATTTTTCCCGTGTCTTTCCAGCTATTTTTGTTCCTGGGTTTTGTTGACTGGCTTTTATGTTGTCTAGTAAATCTCCTGCAAAGGCCTCGGCTTGTTTAGTTATGGATGAGAGGTGACTAAGGGTTTCATGGTGTTGGGTGACTTTTTACATTGTCTCATCGTTGGCGCTTTTTAGGTATTGACCAATGCTTATTATTGTTGCTCTGTTGACCTGGTTTATTTCAATTAGGCCCAACCCTCCCTCTTTACGGGGTATATATATCCGATCTAAGTATTGATTTTTATATGTTTCCTTGTGCAGGGTCAGGGTCTTCCTGGTCCTAACATCCAGCTTGTCCAGTTGCCCCTGTGTCCAGTCCATCACCCCAAATCCATATGTGACAACTGGTACTGCCAGCTGGTTTATCATAGTGATCTTATTTTTAGGCATTAAGTTTGATTTACAGATTTTCTTAAGACGATGTTGGTATTCTTTTTTGACCGTTTCCCTCATTTTCCTGTGTTCAATAGTTGTGTTCTCCTCTATGCCAAAATATTTACTGTATATGTCGATTCATCTGCCAGGTCTTTTATGTGCTTATTGTCATTCAGTTCAATTCAGCTTTACTTATACAGCGCCACAAAACAACAGAAACTGTCTCGTGGCACCACAGTGCAGAAAAAAAAACAAAAAACCCACACAGTCTCGGGAAAAACCCAGCAATTAGACGATCCCCTATGAGCAAGCACTTAGTGACAGTGGAGAGGAAAAATTCCCATTTGGCAGGAAGAAACCTCTAGCAGAACCAGGCTCAGGGAGGGGCAGTCAACTGCTGCGACTGGCTGGGGGTGAGGGGGTAGAGAGGATGGAGAGGACAGACATAAAGAACATAACAGTAAGATGCCAAGTACATTATTGGAGGTCAACCAGCAGTATGGATCAAATAACAACAGAACAAAAGTGGGGTTAAGAGACACAAAATCCCTCCTTAAAGGTAAGCTACTGTATATTAAAAAGGAAGGATTTTACCCTGTTCTTAAAAACAGAGACCGAGTCTGACTCCCAGACCCAGAGTGGTAACTGGTTCCACAGAGAAGGAGCTTGGTAGCAGAAGGCTCTGCCTCCCACTGTACTTTTGGAGATTCTGGGCACCACAAGTAAGCCAGCATTTTGGGAACGTAATGCTCTGTTAGGATCATCATCTGTTTGGATGTTCTCTGATGCAGTTTTCTTTCCTTTTTTTATTGTACATTTTGCACATTTGTCGAGTCCAAATTCCATGCAGATGTCCTTTGAGAACATGTGAACGGTAGTGACAAGTTGATTTAGTTTGTTCAGATTCTGGATAAAGCTTGAGGTTATCCATGTAGAGCAGATGATTCACTCTCTTGTTCCCCTTTCTTGTTCTGCCTTTGCTTAAATCATACCCGATATCAAGATCTGATAGGACTTTGCTTAAGGGGTCAATACACAGTCAGAAGAGTTATGGCGATAGGCTGTCCCCCTGGAATATTCCTCATTGGATCCTGATGTCTGGGATTGTTATTTGCCCTTCTTTATGGTTAAGTGTAATTGTGGCTTTCCACTTAGCCATCTGGACCTCCAGAAAAGTTTTAACTTCTGGGTTGATGTTATACAGCTCCAAACAGTGTGTTATCCAGGAATGGGGGACGGTGTCGAATGGCTTTTTGTAATCTATCCACGCCATGCTTAAGTTTCTTTCACGGTTCTTGCAGTCTTCAAGGATGGTTTTGTTAATGAGCAGTTGTTCTTTGGCTCCAAGCTTATTTCTTATGCAGCCTTTTTGCTGTGTTTGCAAGTAGTTTCCTGTATCCAAATGTTCATAGATTGCCTCAGTAATGAGTCCTGTCAGCCATTTGAATGTAGTGGGGAGGCAACAGATGGGTCTGTATTTATTAACTTGTTGGGTTTCAGGGCTCTTGGGCAGGAGTATGGTATTTCCATATGTGAGCCTCTCTGGTGCTTCTTCTTCTCCCCTAACAAGTCGGTTGAATGCCTCTGCATAGTGTTTGTGCAGTGCTGTCATCTTTTTGAGCCAGAAGTTTGGCATTTTATCTATTCCAGGGGATTTGAAGTTGAGCCATTTACTGATTTTTTTTTCTTGAGCAGTTTTTTCTGTGATTTTTAATGAGGGCAACTGTCGTTTTCCTTTGTTTTTATTGGTAATAGTTTGAATCCAATTATTACCTTTATGTTGTACTGGGTCCTCAAATAGGGTTCTCCAGAATGCTTTTAGCTGTATTTTTTTCAGGAGGTACCTCTACTTCTATGGTTTCTTCTGCAAGCCTCATAGACTTGTTTTGGGCTTTCTGTTAATAGTTGAATTTGAATTTTTGAATTTGAATTTGAATGAATTTATTTCGGATAGTACATTACAGGTTAAAAGAAACTGTATAATATAACAACAAGGTCAAATTAGACAAAGACTCCTTCTACTATACAATTCCACGTGAGTTATCCGAAATGGGTGATGGCTGAAGCCGCAGCTTATATTGCCCACCCATATTCCATCCAAGAATTCAAAGGAAAAAAAAGAGAAAACAAGACAAGAGCGATTACAATTTAAAACAAGGCTAAGACAAAATATGACAGAGAAAAAGAAAACTGAGCTAGTCTAAGTTAAGCGGTTACTATTCAAAAACAAATCTAAGACATAGTGTCACAGAGAAAAAAGAAAAACTAAGCTATAACACAACACAGGCTGGAAATGTCAATCCTTATGTGAGTTTACATGTCGTCTTGTAAATATGTTTGGAGTATTTCTTCCTTTAGTTTTTGTTTAAATTGTCCAAGCTTTGTACATGATTTTAATTCAGGTCCAAAATCGTTCCATAATCTGACACCTTGCACTGAAATACAGTGTTGCTTGGTAGTTGTTCTCACTGTAGGCTTTTGAAATATACATGTTCCTCTGAAGTGATATCGTTTCTCCCTTGTTTGGAACAACTTTTGGATATTTGCGGGCAGTGATAGATTCTTCACTTTGAACATTATTATTGCGGTTTTAAAGTCGATCAGATCTTTCAACTTGAGTTTTTTGTTTAAGAAAAAGTGGGTTTGTTGGTTCCCTGTAAGCTGCTTTGTTGATTATTCTAATAGCTCTCTTTTGAAGCATAAAGAGTGGATATATGTTTGTTTTATATGTATTTCCCCATACTTCATTACAATATGTCATGTATGGGAGTATTAATGAATGATACAAGGTGTATAGTGTGGGTTGATTCAGCAAATTTTTCACTCTGTGTAATATTGCAATTGATTTGGATACTTTACCTTTTATATAATTAATATGTGGCTTCCAACACAGTTTGTTATCAATTATTACTCCAAGGAATTTAGTTTCGGATACCCTTTCAATCTCTACACCATTTACACTGAGTTTGGGTACTGGGTAGTTGTGATGGTTGTTAAAGACTATAAATTTTGTCTTGCTTAAATTGAGCGTTAATTTGTTTGAATCAAACCACAGTTTCAGCTTTCCTAATTCCTTTCCGAGTGTATCCAGAAGTTGTTCCAAGTTGTTTCCACTGCATAGCAGGTTAGTGTCATCAGCAAACAATATTAAGTCCATTTTTTCTGAAACTTTACATATATCATTTATATACATATTGAATAATAATGGTCCCAAAACTGAACCCTGTGGGACTCCACAGGTGACCTTCAGTAGCTCTGAGTTTTTGTTGTTAACACATACAAACTGATATCTATTCTTTAAGTAACTTCTTAACCAGGACAGTGCTACCCCTCTGATACCACAATTTTGTAGTTTCTTTAATAATAGATTGTGATCTACTGTATCAAATGCTTTTTTAAGATCCAGGAATACTAACTACTAACTAACTAACCTGCACTTATATAGCGCTTTTCTAGTCACAAAGACCACTCAAAGCGCTTTCATTAATATTAACCCTCTATTCTAAGGGCCTATAGGAAACAAATATCTAGGGACAATTTAGAACAGCCAATTAACCTAACATGCATGTTTTTGGCATGTGGGAGGAAACCGGAGAAATCCCGGAGTAAACCCACGCAACACGGGGAGAACATGCAAACTCCACACAGATCACTGTTGGTCAGGGGCTGGGATCGAACCCACGATCCCCACAATCCCCCGGCCAAGGGTAAACTGTGCTGCCGCAGTGCTAACCACTGCGCCACCGTGCAGCCGAATACTCCAACTGAATACTCTTTATTTTCAATGGCTGTTGATATTTTTTCTGTAAATTCCATTGAGGCATATGCTGTTGTCCTTTTGTGTCTGAACCCATATTGCTGCTCACACAATAAATCATTCTTCAGTATGAAGTTGTCAATTCTCTCATAGAATATTTTTTCAAGTATCTTGGAAAATTGCGGTAATAGTGAAATTGGTCTGTAGTTGGAGAGTTCCCCTCTGTCGCCTGTCTTGTAAATTGGAATTACTTTAGCTATTTTCATTGCATTGGGAAATATACCTGATTGGAGAGACAGGTTACAGATATACGTCAGTGGTTTCACTATGCATTCGATAACAGTTTTGACTAGTAGCATATCAATACCATCGCAGTCAGTAGATGTTTTACTTTTGAACGATTTAACAATTTCAATGACCTCTCTTTCGTCTGTGTTCTTTATGAAGATGGTGTCTTTTACAGCAGTGTTATTGCATATT
Organism: Pholidichthys leucotaenia; assembly: GCA_020510985.1. NCBI lineage: Eukaryota > Metazoa > Chordata > Actinopteri > Cichliformes > Pholidichthyidae > Pholidichthys > Pholidichthys leucotaenia. The sequence continues at coordinate 92,760,365 of CM035841.1, forward strand.
GAATCACCTGTTGGCACCGTAGTGGGTATTTCTCGGGCCAGTTTAGGTCCAATGTTAACAAAAAAATTATTAAATTCATCTGCAGGTGAAGCTATATTCACATTCGGAGTCGATTTATTATTTTTTGGAGTGTTAGTTGGGTAGCTGGTATTTCTGCTTTTATTTCCAAGGATACTGTTGATTATTGTCCATGTATTTTTAATATTGTCTGTTTTTTTCCAGTTCTTTACTGTAATAGTCTCTTTTACTACATCTTATTATATATGTTAACTTATTTTTGTATGTTTTATACCGCTGCTCTGCTTCTTTTGTCCTTTTCTTTATGAAAGCTTTATATAATAAATTTTTCTTTTTACACGCCTTTTGTAGTCCTTTGGTTAGCCATGGTTTGTCAGTAAATTTGTGTTTAAGCTTTTTTTTAACTAATGGGCAGTTTTTTTCATAAAGAGTGGTTACAATGTTTGTAAATGTGTCATAGGCTTCATTTACATCTGATACATAGACTTCTGTCCAGTCTTGCTTCAGCAAGTCCTCTTTAAAAGAACTGATTGCGTTTGGTGATTTGTGTCTGAACGATTTTGAGATTTTTTCTGGGTTGGGCCCCGTGTGGCCATGGATAAGTGCAAAGATTGGCAAGTGGTCGCTTATATCATTTATCAATAATCCACTTTCTATTTTCTTGTCGAGAACATTGACAAACAGGTTGTCAATAAGTGTAGCAGAGTGAGCTGTGATTCTACTGGGATGTGTTATTGTGGGATATAGACTCATGCTGTACATAGAGTTCATGAACTCTGTAACTACATTTTGTTGATGTGGATTAAGTAGGTCAATATTGAAATCTCCACAAATTGCTACCATTTTCTTACTAGTAATATTATTGTACAGCTCGACTAATTTATCTCTGAATGTCTCAATGCAAGTTCCCGGCGTTCTGTATATGCAGCTTATGATTAGATTTTTTGTTTTGTCTAGGTCAATCTCAACAGTAACACATTCCAGAATCCCTGGTAGTGCTGAGGACATTTCATTTACAAGCTTACATCTATATAGGTCATCAATATACAGTGCAACACCACCACCCTTTTTTTGAGATCTGTTAATGTTAAACATCTGATATCCCTCTATTGCCATCAGGGGAGCCTGGTCTGCATTAAGCCAGGTTTCAGAGACTGCTATAGCTGTGAATTTTCTGTTTAGCTGTTTTAAATAGTCCTGAATCTGTGAGAAGTTTTTGTTAAGACTTCTGCTATTGAAGTGTATTATTGACAGTTTACCATCTAATTGCACTTGACTTTTGAATTGCTTTTCAGTGTAATATTCACAGTGGTTATGAATATTATTGAAAAAGTGGTTATCAGGATCAATATCATTCTCCATCTCTTGTGGTTTATGTTCAGCATAGTGGCATATTTTTAGAGTTTGAGTTTCCTCACTCTGTGTTTCATAGTCAGTGTTCATCTGTATTTATCTAAGTCAGTAGCATCTCTGATCATTATACTTTTTGCTTGCTCAGGTGTTCCATTTAGTTTAATCCAAATTCTACAATTTCTTGTCCAGGTTGACTGTATCTTATTATGTTTCTTTAGCATCCGTGCCTGCCGTGCTAATTCAGCGTTTTTTTTTGTCAGGTGTTCATTTAGGTAAACTTGAGTTTCCTTTAGTTTTTTGGCCTGCCTCAGTATGTCATTTTTCACCCTCCTGTTCACAAAGCGCATCACAATTGATTTCTTTGTTTTGTTATCTTTCTTCGGTAAAGCATAACAGGCTGAGATCGCATTGGCTTCTACCTTAATGTCTTTATCATTAAGGAACTGAAGCACTTGGTTTTCTAAGGACATTGATTCACTTTTGTTTAATCATCAGTTTTGAGTTCTCTCTCTCTTTTGTCTGTTTCTAATTTGGGCTGCTAGGGCCTTGACTTGCACCTGGTGCTCTTCTATTTTCGGTATAATTTGCTCTTTCCTAATGTTATTTTTTTGGATTCTGTTGATTACTCTTAGTAATTTGGTAGGTGCAGTTTTGGTTATGTATATAGTTAGTCATTTGAGAGATTTCAGCCCTAAATGGATTAATTTTTCCTTGAAGTTTCTTTTTCCAAATAGGTGTGGAGATTTTTGTTTTGGTTCGACGTTCATTTATTTCTTTATATTCTGGAGCTAGCGTGCTCTGCATATACCATGCTGCTCCAAAGTTTATGCAGTTCAGCTCTGTCAGATTGACCCCTGGAGGTACAAGTACAGTTAGCCATCTTGACCTTTTGCAATAATAATTTGAATTCTTTATTCTCGTTTAGCTTAATTAATATAGGACGCTTTTTCATTGTCATTTTTTTTTTTCCTTCTACTTTGTTGGCAAGATCCTCTTCTACTTCTAGTTGTTCTTGGCTTAGTTGTATTTGGGGGTTGATCTGCTTCCTTAGTAGTGCCTGGCCTGCACTCTCCCTTGTTGCTTCATCAGGGTGTTCTAATTCTGAGCTAGAGGTTGTAGGGAAATCAAATGGGTGGTCTGGTGGCACCTCTATAGGTTGCGTTTGATCGGGTTGTTCCATCAAAGGTTTTTCAGGTAGTGGCAGCGGACACTCAATTGGGCATATGTTGTTCTGTGCCATTTTTCCTATTTCTGTGTGCATGTGCTCCAGTTGTTGCTCTGTGAAGTACCTTTGGGTGAGGAAGTTGTGTCTCTGGGTTGTAAGTTTGGCTTGGGGTACACCAATTTTATCCGGGCAGTGATGGCAGAAGATTCGTTGCCATTCATTGCATTGTTCCCGCTGGTTGCTGCACTTCATTTTGGCGTACTCTGTTGCTCATATTAAAACCCATTTTTCCTCCATGCTGCACCGACTTTGCTTGGATTCTTGTTGTTCAGATAGGTTGGCGTCTTGATAGTCTTATTGCTTGGGATTCAGCTTCAGACTTGATCTTTTCAATTTCCTCTTGTCCTAGGTATTTTGAGACCTGAGAGACAATAGATGTTAATTTGGAAGTGGTGGTGGCCGCTTTCTTTTCTGGTGGTAGCTCGGAGTCGCTGATCTTTTCCTCAAATATATGCTTTTTTCTCCTGCCCCACTTCTCATACCAAGGCCAAGCATGCTAGAATAATTTCCTTCTCCTCAAGGGACCATTTTACAGATTCTTCTTTTCTTATATACCTTTTAGTCCTTTTTTGATCTTGCTGGGGCCCAGGTCCAGATCTGTGCTGGCCTGATGGGGATCCTGGCTGAGTGTTTGTTACACTTGAAGATGAAGCTGCACCATCACTGTCAACAGCCCGCCTGGTGCAAGAACGAGCTGAGGGGATCATTTTATCCTGGTCAGTATCTTTCCAGCATCTTTTTCCTGTTTTATTCATTTTCATATTGGGTTCCTCATTGTCCACAGCTTCTTATTGGTTATTCAAAGCTGCCCTCGCCATGGTTACTCATAATGAGGGGGTGCCCCCATCCACGACCCGGGGGATGTGCTGGCTAGCCTGAGGGAAAAGGCCACAAGGCTTCTTACCTGTGTGAACTGCCATGTGACGTTTGAAATGACCACGTTGAATAAATCTTTGCCCACATGTTTCACAAGAAAATGGCTTCTCACCTGTGTGAATTCTCATGTGAATTTTCAAAGCACAACGTTGATTAAAACTCTGCCCACACGTTTCACAAGAAAATGGCTTCTCACCTGTGTGAATTCGCATGTGAGTTTTCAAAGCACAACGTTGATTAAAACTCTGCCCACATGTTTCACAAGAAAATGGCTTCTCACCTGTGTGAATTCTCATGTGTCTTTTCAAAGCACAACGTTGATTAAAACTCTGTCCACATGTTTCACAAGAAAATGGCTTCTCACCTGTGTGAATTCTCATGTGATTTTTCAAATCACCACGTTGAATAAATCTTTGCCCACATGTTTCACAAGAAAATGGCTTCTCACCTGTGTGAACTGTCATGTGACGTTTCAAATGACCATATTGAATAAATCTTTGCCCACATGTTTCACAAGCAAATGGCTTCTCACCTGTGTGAATTGTCATGTGACTTTTCAAATGACTACGCTGAATAAATCTTTGCCCACATGTTTCACAAGAAAATGGCTTCTCAGCTGTGTGAATTATCATATGAGTTTTCAAAGCATGACGTCGTTTAAAACTCTGCTCACATGTTTCACAAGAAAATGGCTTCACACCTGTGTGAATTGCCAAGTGACGTTTCAAATAACTATGTCGAATAAATCTTTGCCCACATGTTTCACAAGAAAATGGCTTCTCACCTGTGTGAACTGTCATGTGACTTTTCAAATGACCACGTTGAATAAATCTTTGCCCACATGTTTCACAAGAAAATGGCTTCTCACCTGTGTGAATTCTCTCATGGACTGATAAATTACTCTTATTCCTGAATCTTTTCCAACACATGTTGCAAACATGTGACTTAACTATGTGAGGTTTCTTCTTCTGGGACTCATTTTTACAGTCGTTGTCATTAACAGACCATTTTAAAGACTTGTCACCTGTGTCAGTATCACACTGATTCTCTGACATGGAGGAGATGTCTACATTGTGACGGTCACTTCTGTTTCTGACAAGTCTCCTCTTTGCCTTTGGCTCTTCATGTTTACTTGATCCTGGGTTTACATTCTTACCTGCTTCCTGGTCTTGGCTCTCAGTGTCAACACAGTTGTGAGAGAGGAGCTGCTCACTGTTTGGTTCTGTTTTACTTTTGTCATTGTCCTCATCAGTAAGAGTCACCATGAAGGTATCGGTCTCTTGTTTCAGTCCAAAGTGTTCTTCCTCCTGACTGATACAGAGTTCTCCTTCTTCCTCTTTAACCTGTGCAACATCTTGTTCCTCCTGGTCCAGACTGGAGTTCTCCTCCTGGTGACAGAGCTGCTGGACAGTCAGAACCTCCTCCTCCTTGCAGTTGTGTAGCTGTGGAGCATCTAGCGGGACAAAGAGAGACAAATATGTTCGTAACAGAAGAACCAGAAGGAATAAATACCCTGACTGGCCAAAAAAAGTCACCACCTGGTAACAAATAGTTCTTATCCTTGCATGTCATAATTACAGCAGTGATTAATCTGTTTCAGAATAAGTTATTTAAAGGAGAATTAATATTTTTCCACATGCTAACATGGTTCCCTGAGGTCTAAAAAGGGACACAGGAGGAAAACTTTACTTTCTCAGTGCTTTTACACATGAATTTGTCTCTCTGAAGTGGCTATCAACAAAAAGACTAAAAAAAAAAACAAAACCACACACAGCCCTGTTGCTTTGCTAGGGTCCACCACGATCTCACTAGGTCTCCGTCAGTGAACATTTCTGATTTGTCACCAGTTATGACGTGATGGGTCCATCTTTTACTTGGAACAACTGAAATTTAAGGTGTGTCTAACAAGTACTCATGTACGTGGTAATACAGAGTTGAATTCATCAGCACATCAACAAACTGAAACCAGTTCAAGTATGTCAGATTTCTGTAGTTACTGTAAATATTACTTTATTATTATTTTATTTCAGGACAGTTTCTCAATGACTCAACCTGAACATTTTCTAACTTTTTACCTGTTTCATTCTCACAGAGAGTCTTTGAGGTCAGAGAATCATCATCACCGCGATTGTGACTTCCTGTTTTCAGTCGTCTCTTCTTTGGTTTGGGTTCTTCTTCTTCTTTAGTCGATCCTGAGTCTACAACCCGGATAACTTCCTCATCTTGGATCTCAGTTCCAGCAGAGTTGTGAGAGAGGAGCTGCTCACTGTTTGGTTCTGCTTCACTCTGCTGCTTTTCCCCAGAAACAAGAGTCACCATGATGGCACTGGCCTCCAGCTTCACTACCAGCTGTTCTCCCTCCAGACTGATGCAGAGTTCTTCCTCTTCCTCTTTAACCTGTGGAGGTTCTGGTTCCTCATGTTCCTCCTTAAGCTGTGGTGGTTCTGGTTTCTCCTGGTCCAGAACAGAGTTCCTCTCCTGGTTCCAGAGCTGCTGGTCAGCCAGAACTTCCTCCTCTTTACAATCATGTGTCTGTGGGAAGTCTGGAGGGACAAAGACAAAACAAAACAAGAGTTTCACATTGCAAATATACACAAGAAAAAAGTATAAAATTCAATACAGCTGTATTAATTGTCAAGGTGACCACCATCCCCCCTGCCCCTGCTCTGATAGAAGTATGATTTCAGGCTCGTTCAACTGGAAACGGCAAAAAAAAGAGGAAAAAAAGTATTCAAAGCGCTTCATTTTGTCCACATTGTGTTATGTTTCAGCCTTATTCCAAAATGGATTAAATTCCACTTCTTCCTCAAGATTCTACACACAACACCCCATAATGACAACGTGAACAGAAGTTTTTGAGATTTTTGCAAATTTATTAAAAATAAAAAAACTAAGAAATCACATGTACATAAGCATTTACAGTCTTTGCTCAATACTTTGTTGATGCACCTTTGGCAGCAATTACAGCCTCAAGTCTTTTTGAATATGATGCCACAAGCTTGGCACACCTATCTTTGGGCAGTTTTGCCTATTCCTCTTTGTAGCATCTCTCAAGCTCCATCAGGTTGGATGAGAAGCGTCGGTGCACAGCCATTTTCAAATCTCTCCAGAGATCTTGAATTGGATTCAAGTCTGGGCTCTGGCTGGGCCACTCAAGGACACTCACAGGGTTGTCCTGAAGCCACTCCTTTGATATCTTGGGTGTGTGCTTAGGGTTGTTGTCCTGCTGAAAGATGAACCTTCGCCCCAGTCTGAGGTCAAGAGCGCTCTGGAGCAGGTTTTCATCCAGGATGTCTCTGTACATTGCTGCATTCATCTTTCCCTCTATCCCGACTAGTCTCCCAGTTCTTGCTGCTGAAAAACATCCCCACAGTATGATGCTGCCACAACCATGCTTCACTGCCGGGATGGTATTGGCCTGGTGCCTGGCGGTGCCTGGCGGTGCCTGGTTTCCTCCAAACATGACCTCTGGCATTCATGCCAAAGAGTTTAATCTTTGTCTCATCAGACCAGACAATTTTGTTTCTCATGGTCTGAGAGTCCTTCAAGTGAATTTTAGTGAACTCCAGGCGGGATGTCATGTGCCTTTTACTAAGGAGTGGCTTCCATCTGGACATTCTACTATACAGGCCTAATTGATGGATTGCTGCAGAGATGGCTGTCCTTCTGGAAGGTTCTCCTCTCTCCACAGAGGAACGCTGGAGCTCTGACAGAGGGATCATCAGGTTCTTGGTCACCTCCCTGACTAAGGCCCTTTCTCCCCTGATTGGTCAGTTTAGACAGCCGGCCAGCTCAAGGAAGAGTCGTGGTGGTTCTGAACTGATTCCATTGACGGATGATAAGAGGCCACTGTGCTCATTGGGACCTTCAATGCAGCAGAAATTTTTCTGTACTCTTCCCCAGATTTGTGCCTCAAGACAATCCTGTCTTGGAGGTCTACAGACGATTCCTTTGACTTCATGCTTGGTTTGTGCTCTGACGTGCACTGTCAACTGTGGGACCTCATATTGAGTTTTTGCATATGACGTCAGGGGGCATGCCGCACTGGCCCGTTAGAGTGTGCCGCCATATTGGATGGCAAGAAACAGCAGCAGCAGGGTGAAACAAACCACATAGCTCACGTGTACCTACAAACTCGGCAAAATGGTGTACTCCTGTTGTTCCCCCTGATAAGGGGATAAGCGGGGAATTAAATGGCCGGTGTGAAATGCAAAAAAAAAAAAAAAGTTGGATTTTTGAATAATTACCTTCACTGACGTAATCTCTCGCTTTCTCATAACGGGCTGCACGGTGGCGCAGTGGTTTAGCACTGTGACAGCACAGTTTACCCTCGGCCAGGGGATCGCGGGGATCATGAGACCGTGGGCTCGATCCCAGCCCCCGACCAACAGTGAGCTGTGTGGAGTTTGCATGTTCTCCCCGTGTTGCGTGGGTTTACTCCGGGATTTCTCCGGTTTCCTCCCGCACACCAAAAACATGTAGGTTTAGGGCGCTCGCGCACGCAGCGGCCGGTGGCTTGTCACCAGACTGCAAACCAAATCTACCTACAGCTACAAATAAGTAACAAAAAAAAAAAAAAAAAAAAAAAACTTTGTGAGTCGGGTCTGGTTTGGGGGCGCCTCTCTGCTTGCTACAAAGGACAATGCACACATGAAAGGGGAGAAAAATATTGAAAATGTGCATAAAATCAGGTACGTTTTAACGCGGCGCGCCGTGGAGACCCTTTTAAAAAACACGCAGCGCGCTTCACTCACCTCTGAGTCCGCGGAGCTGCTGTTGTTTTCCGACTCGTTCACCAGCAAAGACTTCACATCATCCACATCCCTTTCCGCTGACACGTTTTCCGATATCTTTTCCTCCTGCTCCCCTTCGTCTTTGAAAGATATCATCTCATCGTTTGCCCCCAAATCATCCCCGCTGAGCAGATTACTGACAATCATTGTTCTGCTAATTGCTCCAGCTGTTACCCCACACCCGCCACCTCCGTTCAACTGAGGCATTTCGGCACACCAGAGGAGCGCACGGGAGCAAGATTAAAAACACTTGTCTGCTGTTATGACTGCTGACAATGACTCCACTGAATGTGACACAGACATCGCAGACACAGTGTCAGAGGCCACAGTGTCAGTTGTTGAAAAGGATGATAGGATGTTATTATGTCAGACTGTGACTGTGTGTTCTCCTCACTCATTCTGATCGCTAAACAGTACAAGTTACGCCTGGGTTCTCACAGTGCAACTGCTGCTCTTGCCATCCAAGATGGCGGCACCTACGGCGTGTTTATGTTTACCCCAGCGAGTCACGTGAATTTTATGAGCCTACGCAAAAACTCTATAGGCAGGTGTGTGCCTTTTCAAATCATGTCCAATCAAATGAATTTACCACAGGTGGACTCCAATTAAGGTGTAGACACATCTCAAGGATGATCAGTGGAAACAGGATGAACCCGAGCTCAATTTTGAGGTACATAGCAAAGGCTGTGAATACTTATGTACATGTGATTTCTTTGTTTTTTTTATTTTTTAAAAATTTGCAAAAAATCTATTTTTTTTTTCCACATCCACATTTTGTTACAGTGGTGTGAAATTGTTTGCCCCTTCCTGATTTCTCATTTTTTTGTATGTTTGTCATACTTAAATGTTTCAAATCATCAAAAAAAAAATATTAGACAAAGATAACACAAGTAAACACAAAATGCTATTTTTAAATGAAGGTGTTTAATATTAAGGGGGAAAAAATTCCAAACCTACATGGCCTTGTGTAAAAAAAGTCATTGACCCCTAAACCCAACAACGGGCTGGGCCACCCTTAGCAGCAACAACAGCAATCAAGAGTTTGCGATAACTGGCAAAGAGTCTTTTACAGCACTGTGGAGGAATTTTGGCACACTCAGTTTTGAAGAATTGTTGTAATTTAGCCACATTGGAGGGTTTTCGAGCATGAAGCGCCTTTTTAAGGTCATGCCACAGCAGTCGGTTTCGGGTCAGGACTTTAACAAGGCCACTCCAACGTTTTTATTTTGTTTTTCCTAAGCCATTCAGAGGTGGACTTGCTGGTGTGTTTTGGATCGTAGTCCTGCTGCAGAACTCAAGTGTGTTTCAGCTTGAGGTCATCAACAGTTGGCCAAACATTCTCCTTTTGCATTTTTTGGAAGACAACAGAATTCATGGTTCCATTTACCACAGCAAGTCTTCCAGGTCCTGAAGCAGCAGAACAGCCTCAGACCATCACACTACCACCACCATATTTTACTGTTGGTATGATGTTCCTTTTCTGAGATGTTGTGTTACTTTTACGCCGGAAGTAATGGGACACACACCTCCTAAAAAATTCAACTTTTGTCTCGTCAGTCCTCAAAGTATTTGCCCAAAAGTCTTGGGGATCATCAAGATGTCTTCTGGCAAAACTGAGATAAGCCTTTATGTTCATTTTGCTCAGCAGTGGTTTTCATTTTGGAACTCTGCCATGCAGGCCATTTTTGCCCAGTCTCTTTCTTATGGTGGAGTCATGAACACTGATCTTAACTGAGGTAAGTGAAGCCTGCAGTTCTTTGGATGTTGTTGTGGGGTCTTTTGTGACCTCTTGGATGAGTCATCGCTGCACTCTTGGGGTCAGTTTGGTCAGACGGCCACTCCTGGGAAGGTTCACCACTGTTCCATGTTGTTGCCATTTGTGGGTAATAGCTCTCACTGTGGTTTAATGGAGTCCCAAAGCTTTAGAAATGGCTTTCAAACCTTTTCCAGACTGACAGATCTCAATTAGTTTGTTTCTCATTTGTTCCAGAATTTCTTTGGATCGGAGCATGATGTCTGGCTTTTGAGGATCTTTTGGTCTACTTCACTTTGTCAGGCAGGTTTTATTTAAGTGATTTCTTGATTGAGAACAGGTGTGGCAGTCATCAGGCCTGGGTATGGCTAGAGCAATTAAAATCAGTTTTCCAAAGATGTGATAAACCACAGTTAATTTACTGTATGTTTTAATGGGGGGGGGGGGGGGTTAATCACACTTCCACACAGAGCATGTTGGTTTGCATTTTTTTTTTTACCCTTAATAATAACCACCTTCATTTAAAAACTGCATTTTGTGTTTACTTGTGTTATCTTTGTCTAATATTTAAATTTGTTTGATGAGCTGAAATATTTAATTGTGACAAACATACAAAAAAAAAAAAAAAAGAGAAATCAGGAAGGGGCAAACAATTTCACACCACTGTAACAAAATGTGGAAAAAGTGAAGCGCTAGGGCTGTCGCGATAACTGCAATTATGTAGTAACGGGCTATGGACAAACCTACTGCAGAGGATAACAAGCAACCGCAACAACCGCGGTGTTTACTTTTTTTGTGTGTGCGGCTATATCTCGTTGTTCACTTATGTGCCCCTATTATTAAATAAACTGTTAAATGTTAAGTGTATTTTTATTGCCAACAGCATGTTTGCACCTGGTACTGTGGATGCTTCCACAGCGCGGGTGGTTGCAGCAGCACCGTGTGGGGCACTCTCTCTCCAGACGGACTCCAGCGAGCAGTAAGTGGTGCGATGTTCGGACGAATTGCTACAGCTGTGGACAAAATTGTTGGTACCCCTCTGTTAATGAAAGAAAAACCCACAATGGTCACAGAAATAACTTGAATCTGACAAAAGTGGTAATAAATAAAAATTCTATGAAAATTCACCAATGAAAATCTGACAATGCTTTTGAACTGTGGTTCACCAGAATTATTTTAAAAAACAAACTCATGAAACAGGCCTGGACAAAAATGATGGTACCCCGAGAAAAGATTGAAAATAATGTGACCATAGGGACATGTTCAACCAAGATGTGTCCTCTAATTAACATCACAGGTACCTACAAACGTGTAATCAGTCAGTCGGCCTATTTAAAGGGTGACAAGTAGTCACTGTGCTGTTTGGTGACATGGTGTGTACCACACTAAACATGGACCAGAGGAAGCAAAGGAGAGAGTTGTCTCGGGAGATTAGAAAGAAAATTACAGACAAGCATGTTAAAGGTAAAGGCTATAAGACCATTTCCAAGGAGTTTGATGTTCCTGTGACTACAGTTGCACATATTATTCAGAAATTTAAGATCCACGGGACTGTAGTCAACCTCCCTGGACGTGGCCGCAGGAGGAAACTTGATGAAAAATGGAAGAGACGAATAATATGAATGGTAACAAAAGAGCCCACAACAACCTCTAAACACATTCATGGTGAAATCCAAGGTCAAGGTACATCAGTGTCAGATCGCACCATCCGTCATTGTTTGAGCCAAAATGGACTTCAAGGGAGAAGACCAAGGAGGACACCACTATCAAAAACAAATCATAAAAAAGCCAGACTGGAATTTGCCAAATTGCATGTTGACAAGCCACAAAGCTTCTGGGAGAATGTCCTATGGACAGACGAGACAAAACTGCAACTTTGTGGCAAGGCATCAGCGCTATGTTCACAGACGCAAAAATGAAGCATACCAACAAAAGAACACTGTTCCTACTGTGAAACATGGAGGAGGTTCTGTTATGTTCTGGGGCTGCTTTGCTGCATCTGGCACAGCATGTCGAATCTGTGCAGGGTTTTTTTTTTTTTATTATATAATGAAATATATATATTTCATTATGGGTATAATGAAATCTCAAGACTATCAAGGTATTCTAGAGAGAAATGTGCTGCCCAGTGTCAGCTTGGTTTCAGTCGCAGGTCATGGGTCTTGCAACAGGAAAATGACTCAAAACACACAGCTAAAAACACCCAAGAATGGCTAAGAGCAAAACATTGGACTATTCTAAAGTGGCCTTCTATGAGCCCTGATCTAAATCCGATTGAACATCTGTGGAAGGAGCTGAAACATGCCGTCTGGAGAAGGCACCCTTCAAACCTGAGACAACTGGAGCAGTTTGCTCATGAGGAGTGGGCCAAAATACCTGCTGAGAGGTGCAGAAGTCTCATTGACAGTTACAGAAATAGTTTGATTGCAGTGAATGCCTCAAAATGTTGTGCAACAAAATATTAAGTTAAGGGTACCATCATTTTTGTCCAGGCCTGTTTCATGAGTTTGTTTTTTAAAATAATTCTGTTGAACCACAATTCAAAAGCATTGTGTGATTTTCATTGGTTAACTTTCATAGAATTTTTATTTATTACCACTTTTGTCAGATTCAAGTTATTTCTGTGACCATTGTGGGTTTTTCTTTCATTAACAGAGAGGTACCAACAATTTTGTCCACGGCTGTAAATACAGCCATGACCGTGAGCACTGAAAGGGCACCAAGCGTGTTACAGTGATCCCTCACTTATCGCGGTTAATGGGTTCCAGAACCGACCGCGAAAAGTGAAAAACCGCGAAGTAGCGTCACCCCTAAATAATACGTACGTTCATTCTCTCACTCGCTCTCTCATATGATACATGTGTGTGTGTGTGTAAGTGTACATACATACGTAGATGTAAATAAAGTGTACATAAATATGTTTTTAGAACTCTTTTATTCTTATAACAAGATACGTAACTCAAGATGAAGATGATTTACTGCACAGGTTAATGAGAGCTTTACTGCTCCTCAGGTGACGCCTCATCGTCAGGTGCTAGAGGCGCAGCATCGTCGAGGGCAGCTTCCGATAGAGCTGGAGAAGCTGCAGGAGGCAGCGTAGTGGCTCGACGGGAAGACTATTTCGCACAAAATGGCACAAGAGAACAGCAAAAAGTTCCACGCGGCGAGACTAAGCAACACGAGCGATAAAGAGCAATGAATGTGGTCTTCCTTCGCTGGGTGGGCGCTCGGCAGGGAGAGAAGCTGGGTAAAACATCCCGGCCAATCAGCTTGCGAGATTCCCGAGCCGAGCCAACACGAGAACAGCGAACAGAGAGGTGGATTTTGAGTTGTGTGGCTCTCTGTGTTGATAACCTGATGTTCTAATGTAGTCTCCCTGCCTTCTGCTAGCGCCCGCCCATTATTTCTCAATTTTGAATTTTTGATGAATATTTTTGAAAAATCCGCGATGCACTGAGGGCGCGAAAGGTGAAGCGCGAAGTAGCGAGGGATCACTGTATTTCCTTCTGAGCAGAGTGTTTATGATCCTGACAATTGAGCTCCGAGAGCAAAACAGCTACTGCATAGTGCACTGCTTGTTTGAACATGATTTTTCGAACAGTGGCAAAAATTCAAAAATCACGGCAACAAGAGCCATGCAGGGTCCTGTATGGAGGCTATCCTCTTTGAATAAGCTGAATGTTGCTGCAGTCTCCAGTCCACACACCCCATAGTTGAAATACTGGAGTTACTGCCACTATTATATGAAAATCATCATTTTTTTTGTTTTGTTTTTTTTTTAAACAGAATCAGCAGTTCATGCCTGTAGAAAGACCAGAGCTCCGTACAATCATCACACATGCACATAAAGTTGAGGGCAGAGCTGCAGTGAGTTTCTCACAGCTTCGATTATTTGCTACATAAGTTATGAACCCTGTTAAAATAACGAGACCACAGGGGCCTAAAAACATTTGCAATAATACCGCATATTGTGGTGTTGAGCTATCCACCATCACCGCAGGCCAAATTCCTCCACCGTGACAGCCCTATGAAGCGCTGTGAATAATTTCCGGATGCACTGTAGATGTGATGATTAATGAATCAAGTTGAAATCAAGAGTGTACTAAAATGTATTTGAAATGAAATGTAAGCATTTTTCAGCATCAGAAAGATAACAGAAAATGCTCTGTCACTGTGTGTGTGTTTAATAGCAACAACCCAATCCAAGAAGTCAGAGCCGAAGTGGAGTGATTAGAGTCCACCAATCAGAGGAAAGAAGAATATGCTGGAACATTGAAACAGAGCTATAAAACCAGGGAGTATGCTCTGTACTTCATTCTGTGGAGAGCCTCTACAATCAAGATCAGCTCTGGGAGGACTGAAGTGGACTTTGCAACCCCAAGACAGAATACCAGAAACAGCTAGCGTCCATCTACAGCAGAGGACTGCTATTTTTCCAGTCAGAAAGAAATCACCCACTTCAGTAATACAGCACGTCTAGCCAATAATAATGAATATTTGAATAATTTTAATTTGGAATTTGGCAAGACAAGTTCTGGAGCCACACCAAAAATGGCGCATAATGGATCAGGATTAATTTGATATTGCAGGACTTCAGACATAGTGATAAAAACAGAATGCCAAAAATTCATCAATGCAGGGCAGGACCAATACATGTGAAGCAAAGTGCCAGGAGTGCTACCACACTTTTCACAAGTTGGGTCTATATCTGAGTAAATACGTGCTAACTTAACCTTGGACAGGTGCACCCGGTGTACAATCTTAAACTGAATAAGAGCGTGACGAGCACACATTGATGCAGTGTGAACCTGGCCAAGAATAGAGTCCCACAGTTCATCAGTAAAAGTAAAATTAAGATCTTGTTCCCAATTCAATTTAATAGCGGCCAGAGAAGAAGATTGTAAATTTGAAATTAAATTATATAAAACTGACTCTTCGCCCCCTTCACATTTACAGTGGATAAAAGATATAATGTCCTGTTTGGATTTTGAAAAAAATCAGATATACAGTTCGTGGCTCTGAAAACAAATTCTATAAATTATGGCGCCCGTTTCTTGATTTCTTTGAAAGACCCATGATTATAGTTTCTGAGTAGCTCTCATATCCCCTTTACCCCACCCCCACCTCACACACACAATTTTTCTTTGTATTTTTTTTTTGTATTTTTTTAATTATTGTTTATTTAAAGGTTTTTGTGTTCTGAAGCATTTACATTTGTTAGCTTTAAATTCTAGTTTTGCACTGTTTGGTTAAAACAAAAATGAAAATTTCTAATACTTTGTATTGTATTGATATTTCAATTAATAATAATAAAAAGACCTTTGAAAGAAAAAGAAAGAAATCACCCAGAGCAAACAGGAAGTAAGCTGTGGTTCACCATCTCTACAACAACCGGAGGGCCACTGCAGCCCACGAGCTGGTCTGGAGGGAGGACCAACTGCTGAGAAGAGAGCAGTTGCAACTCTACTGTTAACATGGAATCCAGAGGCCTGCCAAGGATTGCCTGGTTCAGCTACGAAGGAAACACCTTATGGAAGTTCCTCAATTGGATGGATGGCATGACATTTCAGCGTTTCCTCTGGCTTAAAGACCTTGGTGCGGTGGCATCAGATTCTTCCGGGGGAGGGGGGGTAAAATATTCCCACCACCCCATTGTAACCGGAATATGTTAATTTTATACTATTCATTTCTTTTTTTTAAATTTTGCACAGAAACTTTGAATATGGAACTTACGATTTGAAGTATTGTACAACCGAGGCTTGAATGTTGGAACATTGGGCCTGTTCGGGGTCCACCCAGACGTCCTGTGTTTGGACTTTTTAGTGGTGTCATCCTTCTCTCCTTCCTCTGCTCTCACCTCTCCTGGACCTATTGCCTGAGCACGTTCCTCTCCTTGGCTCCTCTCTTCCGTCTCATCTTTCCCTCTCTGAGCCCCGTCTAATTCAGGTTCTTTCTCTGTCTGTGGTGGTATACAAACAGGTTTGAAAATGCCAAGGGGCAGATTTACTAATGTACTCTGCCATTACAAAACCTGCTTTGGCATAAAAAAAAAACTACTGTTGAGATTTACTATAGGGCAAAGGGGAAAATTTGTAGTGGAAAGGTATGGACTACGTTAATTTTGTACAAGGCTTCATTGTATATGTATTTGTGGGAGTTGTTATGTCAACACACAAATTTGAGGGAGGGGAGTATTTAAATGACTGGCGCAAGTTGATTTACTAAGGTTTGCGGTTGTCAGTCTGCTGCTAAATGCGCCAGGATTTAACGTCCAAAAAAGCTTGTCTTAATTCATCTGCGCCTGACATGATAGTGGTCGTTGGTGCCAAGACACCGGTGAGAGCCAAGGGCACGTGGCAGGAGCTTCTCTCAGCCCATGACTTTGTTTGACATGAGAGAAGAACAGATTATATGAATATCAACGGTCTGAAAGAGAACGGTGTTATGCTGAACTGGACATCAGCCGGCAGTTTTTTTTTTGTTAAATTTCATTTGTTTATACTGTAAAAAGCCTACTACATGAATTTGTATCCATAAAATAGGATACAATAGGAGCCCTTATACATGAAGTGGACATGCAGATGGTGTCAGGTGATAACGACTCTTTTCTGCGGAGGTTAGACTGAGATCTGGAGTTTTCCTCAGCTCTCCCTTACTCTTGAAGAAAAATCTTCCACATTGCCAATTTCATTCCTTCCCCCCCCCCCCATCCATATTTCTATATTTACAGTATTTCTTTTTGCTGTTCATAAAACAGTAATTCAGTTCCTTCTTCTCTCCATTTTTTTCTCCCAGTTCAGCAAACACAATATAGGAGCAAAACAACAATGAGATTATTAACAAAAACAGCGCACAGGTCCATAGAAACATCACCCGAAATTGCAACACCATAACTCAATGGCATTTATAAAAAGTTGTGAACTGGTACATTTTGTTCAAACAAAGTTATTCCAACTAGGCCTAGTTGGCAGAGCATCCGCCCCACACCTGGGAGGCTGGGGTTCAAATCCTGGCCGGGTCATGCCGAAGACCATATAAAAGTGGAACTTCCTGCCATCAAGCTTGGTGCTCAGCAATAATGGAATGGAGGAGAGAAATTTGTGGCAGCGCCTTGCATAGCAGTGACCCCTCTGATTCTAGATGTGATTAACATTGTAGATTAGAGAAACGTAATTTTGTTCTACTGTACATGATTGGCTGTATGGATTGAACGACAATAAAGTTGGCTTTACCTTTATTCACATAATAAAACCTCAGTCTCAATCAGACCATCTTGATGGTTCTAGTGTTAATAAAATGAACACATTGGTTAAATAATCAATGTATTCATGAATAGTCCTTAATTAAATTAGATACAAATGCTTCATTTATACATATTAAACAAAATAGTTTTCCATGTTAAATGAAAATCTAAATTTTGAAATATGATGAAAAAAATAAGCAATTTTAGTGGGATTTGCGCTTAAAAAAAAAAAAAAAAAAAGCTTTACATACTATGCTCCTCCTAACTGGCTGTGCCTGTATCAATGACCTGCTTCCTCATTTTGTGGTGCTCTTTGTGGATGGGTGGGCATTACTGAAATGAAGCGACTGCATCGGTGTTCATAATTTTGCATCAGTAGACCACTGGCAAAAATTGGCCACTCCCTGAGGCACTGTCTAATTTGCACACTCGTTAATTTACACTGCCTTCGTAAATCTGCCCACAAGTGTCTTGTTTTGTCCTGCAGGCCTTTTTTGTCATGGTGTATGTAAATAACAAAAATATATGTATTTTTTGTATTTTTAATCTAGTGTTCCCCCCCCCCCCCAATTGAAAGAGTAGGGAATGGAAAAAACCCTTCATAATCATAATTTACTCATGCATACTTAAATTATATGATCAGAGGTGGGTAAAGAAGCCAGAAATTCTCCTCATGTAAAAGCAGTGCTTTGAAATTAAGAATTAAAAGTAGGCAACCA
This sequence comes from Pholidichthys leucotaenia, assembly GCA_020510985.1. Classification (NCBI taxonomy): domain Eukaryota; kingdom Metazoa; phylum Chordata; class Actinopteri; order Cichliformes; family Pholidichthyidae; genus Pholidichthys; species Pholidichthys leucotaenia. The sequence goes on from CM035841.1 coordinate 92,778,345, forward strand.
AAAATTTCTAGTCGAGTCATGCTGCATTTCCCCTCTAGTCCGCTTTGGTCCACGTGCGCCTGGTTGATGCATGCGCACAACCATCATATCTAGTTTCACTCCCACCCAATTGGTAGCGCCAATACTGATGTGCCAAGATTTTCACCAACGAAGAAACGCTGCTTGCTTTCTGCTGCTTGACTTTCCGGTTTTCACTCCTTTTCCACGAAGATGCTGCTGCTGATCAAGCATTTATGTGTGATTCATGTATGCTTATTCTCATCTTCCGCTTCCTCGTTGTCTTCTTTGTCTGTTTGTCTTGGTATGCTGTGCTGATATCGCCACCTTGTGAATGGGACGTTAAGTCTTACACATGCGCTTTTCAACACATTCAGGTCTTGGGCAGGCGGCGCAGTCAGAAAATTTGGGCTGCACACAGTCGTCTGCGGTTGAGCACAGTGGACACTAGCGGAGTGGAGACAATGACAGATTTCGTCACACGAGGTTTCTGGTTACATGTACGCGGACAGCAGAGGTGCAGCATGAATCCAGCTTTAAGGGTACAAAGAGCGCCCACTTAAAAACTTGAGTAATGACTTCAGTCTTGAAGGTTTGAGGTTTTTCTCCAAAATTTGTAACAATTTTCTTATCATTTTCTACTTTTCTCTGTAAATTTATCTAAATTTGAAACCATTTTCTTCAAATTTGTAATTTCTTGTTGTAAAATTCACTTTTCTTGTACATTTGAGACTTTGTTATAAATATGTAGATTATTTTATGGCTACTACTGTGGAATTACCTGGTTGAATGACACACCGTTCAGACTACAACGCTAATTCCGGTCGGCGGGGGGGAGGGGGGGTCCTGTGCTTACGTGCTTCACACTTGATGTAATAACAGCAGAATAATTCATTCATTTTATCTCCCCCGCGAGCTAACAGCAGTAATTTTAACAGCTGTTTTTATTATGTCCATAACTCACACACTTAAGAATCAGGCTGGAGGTGCAGTAGAACGTAACTTTTGTGGTGGAAATTTACTGTCTATGCATTAATCTACTGTTCATGCATTAATCTGTTGAGTAACAAGGGATCATATGTTTTATAAGTGTGCCAATATATGAATTGCGTGTGTGTGCTTCAACATATGAATTGTTCTTGTATCCATATATGAACTGTTTTTATACACTGCCCATTGTAACCATATTTTTTTTTTTTTTTGGGGGGGGGGGGTAAACTGCATCGTGTCTCTGAGTTCTATCCTCCTCTTCTGTGCTTGTGTCTTATCAAACATTCCAAAGACTTCACTGAAGGTCATAAAAAGGCTGCGCTTTTCTCTCTGGAGGAGAGAGCTGACTTTTTTTCCCCTTGCTCTCACTCCTCTCATTGCTGGCAGCAATAAAAGGCTATTTAACCTGCAGATCCATCTGATTATTTATTCCAGGACCATAAAGTTGTTTAGATAAAATTCGGTTACATCACTGGTGTCAGAAGTGGGATTAATGATCACCAATTTCCAGCAGCTGACGTGGATTGATCACCCCGAACGGAGTTCAGCTCTTTCCGCCTTCCAGGCAATGTGAGCGCGTCGCATGATGGGGTCGTGACACATGATCCCGAATAACCGTCTCAAACCTCCAGATTATAGTATGTAGATCTTAAATTTTATGTTTTATAAGATTATTGATAGAATATCAATCGTGTAATTCACCAACATAGGCAGATATCTGTGAAAATTTTGGAGTCCAGTGGGATGATCTCATGGCAGGAACTGAACTGAAGACAGTGTACAGTAACTGTCAGACAGTTTTGGGGACAGTCTTGAATTGCACAGTGAGATGCGTTGGGGAACACCTGGGGATGCCTGGGGTGACCAGCGGTCAAGATAAGGATGCACTAGCAGGTACTTAAGATGTTTTGTAGTGACTGGCGGTCTTATTGGTCGAAATGGGGTCTTGCAAGGCCAAGCCCAGACAGGATCCGTCCGGCGTGGCGGGACCAAAAGTGAAATACATGACTGATAACTATGGTCCTGAGAGTGTTGAGTTTTTGGAAAAATGGATCTGCAGGGCTGAATTTCCTCTTGGGGGGGGGGGGGGGGTCATTCTCTGTTGAGGTTATTACCACCTTGAGGGATAAAATAAATGGTGAAATTCAGAAGGTACAAACAAGCAAGAAGCAGAGTAAGAAAGACCGAGAAAAGCTGACGCAGTTACAGTTAGAAAAGAGCGCGGTCAAGATGTGGCTGGCAGAGGCAAAAACACGTAGGGTTAAGCAAGAACAGAAGGGAGAATCAACGGAGGAAGAAAGACAGAAAATACGCACACCACACAAAAACAATTATTACCCTCTGCTGGGGACCCTGTACCCCCACCCTACGAACGTGATGACCCGTTCCACCCCAACCCCACCCTATTAACCCTTTCACTGCCACAATGTATCCAGCCCTGCCTGGCCCATTTATGCTGAATAAGGACAATGACTCATGCCCTTTCCAACCACCTACTGATGAGGACATGCCACCTCTTGAAGGGGCAACAGGCGGGAAAGAAAGGAAGCAATGTCTTACAGAGGCAGACACCCTGTAAGGCTCAATTCATGATGACCGACCAAAGACGTCACACCAACACCCATCTGCACCTTTAAAACAAGAAAATGACCAAGAGCCACCCCAAACCTTGCCAGTGGTGGAGGTCATGGGACCAGCGGGGCCACAAGTTGTCTTTCGGCCTTGGGCACCAGAAGACATACCCAAGTTCACTGCCACTCCACCACAGCTAGAGAACGATCCCATGCATTTCTGTGAGCAGCTGCTGGCGTTTTGGTAAACTTATCACCCTAACCCTACCTTCTTCGAATTAAGGAGGGTGATGGCACAGAAATGCCCTCCCACCAACATGGCCAAGCTAATGCCAGTATTTACAGAGGATGTCAGGCCCAACAACAGAGACTGGGGAACAGCACGAGAAGAACATAAAGAATACAAACGGGCTTTAGACAAACTGGTCACAGCGATCCATGAACAGCGCAGGAAAACTTCAAACCTCACTAAGGTGGCCGAGTGCGAACAGAGAGACAACGAGACACCAGGGGATTATTTTCACAGGCTAAGGAAGGTATTTAACGGAGCTGCGGGAATTCCCCCACAAGAGAATGAGGATTACATTGAGGACAAGGGCGCATATGGCACACACCTCAATATGTGGTTTATGGCAGGGCTGCTGCCCAGTTTAGCAGCAGATGTCAAGCAGACCTGCATTGGGTGGGAAAAGGTGAGCTGCACAGAAGTGCTTCGTCATGCTGAACATCATCATTGCAAACATGAGTCCATCTCCAAAAGGAAGACCAAGGCTAAAGAGGACAATCTGGAAAAGGCACTACTTACCATGGCGCAGTGGGTACCTGCTCCACCTCAACAACCCGCCACTGCCTTTGGCCCCAACCAGTGCCGTAACTGTGGCCAAGACGGACACTGGATGCGACAGTGCCCACAACTGTCAACCTGCAGCTACTGCAAGCAAACTGGACACTGGATCACAGCCTGCCCCGTGAGACAAAGGTCTGGTCCACGAGGACGTGGAAGAGGAAGAGGCAACTTTCAGCAGAGCAACCGTGGATCATGGCCCCGACAAAACCCTGGCCAGCCATCTCAACCTCTCCCCCCGCCACAACCACCATCACAATTCCAGCCCCAACAGCAGCAGCAATGACGCCAGGCAGATAAGATTGGAACATGTGCGCTCTTTCTACCTTCACCCCCAGCAGACGCCGCACATGTGCTTGCCAATAAAAATCACGCTACAGCCATACACACACCCCATACTGAAAACATGCCGGCCATGACATTTGCATCATATTCTACTTCTCACTTCAGAGATTTACCAATCCTCATGTTAAAGTTTCAAGGAAGATAGATTTTATGGTAGACTCTGGTGCCACAAATTCAGCATCGTCCTCAGCCTCTGGATTAAAACCTCCCCTTACCTCTCGCTCCCTCACATCACAAGTGGCGGGTGGAGGTTTCACACAGGAGTTTTTCACTGAACCACTGTCATGCACAGTGGATGGGAAAACATTCACTCAACTTCCTATTTTCACCTCAGTGCCCTTTCAGCTTGTTGGGCAGAGACCTGATGTGCAGTTTGTCACTCTCACTCTCCTGCACACCACAGGGAACCAAAATTGACACTCCCAACTTAATCTTTGCCAAAATTCCGTCTCTGCTGTACATTTATGAGTGGGCACTGACAGATGAAGGACAAAGCTCCCATTTGGTTGAAATGGGAAAGAAACTCTCGCCACAGTGTCCATGCCACCACACAGGACACATTGCACATCACATCTCTCACAGGGCCCTGACACAGAGTATGAAAATCAATGGTTATAAGTCAAATCTACCCCATTGCAAACCACACACATTGTGTGGGCAGCAGATTTCAGTTTCCTACTGATCACACTCACACCTTGCCTGTCTACTGTGTTCTCAGTTCCACACAGCCACCCACATGTTTCACTCACAAAAGCTCCCTCCTCAGCGTGGAGCGATATGGTTGCACGGGCCCTTGCTGGTCATCGCGCTGATGACTGGGTTTCATCTGCACCACTACACAATATCGGCCTCAGTACGGTTTCAATTTCCCCCTCTCTGCAGATGCATTGTGCAGAGTACGCGGTTTCACTTTCCTGTGAGCATTTCATCCAAACTTTGAATGATAACAGGCGATACAGATGATGAAACCTGTTATCATGCCCTCTGTACAGAGTCAGGAAGACCACATGCTCTCACGTGTTCCACCATCTCTGTGGGCTGCGCACAAATAGGATGTGGGGCTTATTAAAAAAAAAAACTGCCCTCCGGTGGTTATTACCCCAAAGTCTGATTTCAGACCCAAATGCATGCAGTACCCACTCAGGTCTGAGGCACGTGATGGCATCAATCCTGTCTTTGAATCACTTTTAAAAGAAGGGATTATTGTTCCCACACCAAATTCTCTAGTCTGTACGCCAATTTTTCCCATAAAAAAGATCAGAGATGAGGGCCAACCTGCTGAATGGCGTTTTGTTCAAGACCTCCAGGCTGTCAACGCTGCCCTTGTTCAGCGTACCCCTGTCGTCCCCAACCCACACCATTTTGACTCAAATTCCTCCAAATTCAACCTACTTTACAGTGGTGGATTTGTCAAACACATTTTTCAGCGTCCCCATCCACAAAGATTCACAATTTTGGTTCACATTCCAATTCAATGGGGCTCTTTACACGTTCATCAGATTGGCCCAGGGCTACTGTGAAAGTCCAAACATCTATAACGTGGCTCTCAAGAGCTCTTTGAGCTCTCTTCAACTGTTAGAAGGCTCTGTCTTGATTCAGTATGTCGACGACCGATTGTTGTGCATGCCAAATGAAGCACAATGCCAAGCAGATTCTTTGAAGCTTTTGTGTCACTTTGCTGCAGAAGGACACAAGGCTTCAAAGCCAAAATTGCAATTTTGCAAAACAATGGTCACATTTTTGGGCCACCAAATCTCTAATCAGGGCAAATATCTCTCTCCAAAGCGTGCACAAGCAATCTGTCATATGGACTAGCCTAAAACTAAGAAAGAACTTCTCTCCTTTCTTGGCATGGCATCCTATTGCCGCTCTTTCATTCCTAATTTTTCATGCATTGAGAGACCAATGCGTGACATCATTCCATCAAAGGGTCCCTCACACTTCCCTCTCTAGTGGACACCTGCTGCTAATGACTCCTTTCAAAGCAGAAGAAGAAGAAAGCTCTTTTGGCTCCTCCAACACTTTCACTTCCTGATCCACCTAAAACTTTTGTTCAGTATGTTGATGAGAAGTCCGGATGCATGACCTCCGTTCTCCTGCAGCCCCATGGTGACAGACTTCGCCCAGTTGCGTATTACTCCTCCAAGTTGGACGCTGTTGTGGCAGGACTCCCTTTCTGTCTCTGTGCAGTGGCTGTGGCAGAGCGCGCTATAGTGGCATCCCATGACATTGTTCTGTATTCTCCACTCACTCTCTATGTTCCTCATGCTGTTGCACTGCTTCTGAATGAGCAGAAGTAGTTACACCTCTCCCACACAAGGTGGCTTAGATATCATTCTACCCTCCTTGAATCGCCAAACCTTACTGTCAAACGCTGTGCATAGTCAGTTAACCCAGCCACCAATCTCCCCCCACCTTCTTGTGATGATGACACAGACTATGACCATGACTGTTTGTCCTTGTTGGACTTTGTCACCTCTCCCAGACCTAACCTCTCCGACACTCCATTGCCAAACCCAGACTTTGTCCTGTACGTTGACGGCTCTGCATCTGTTGACCCCTCTGTAGGCTGCAACAAAGTGGGCGGGGCAGTACGTGAGGACCACTGTATGTTGCTTTCTGGCTCCTTGTCATCTCATCTTTCTGCACAAGCTGCAGAGCTTGCCGCCTTGGCGGAAGCCTGCACCTATCCAGCAGGTCAATCTGTTACCATTTACACTGACTCACGCTACACCTTTGGAGTAGTTCATGATTTTGGTGCACTGTGGCGTGAACAGAACTTTCTCACGTCCGCAGTTTCACCCATAAAGAACTCCTCTTATGTACTCCTGCTTTCTTGATGCCATCCTCCTTCCTTCTTCTGTGGCAGTGTGCAAATGCACGGCCCACACTTCCTCTTCTGACCCTGTTTCTCAGGGCAATGCTCGTGCTGACGTGGCAGCTAAGGCTGCAGCTCTCTCTCTGCCACCCATGGTTCCCCTCCTTCTTCCCCTCCCCCTCCTGCCCCCTCTTCACTAACACCCATTGCTTCCCTCATTTCTATGCAATCTCTTTCATCTCCACAGGCACGTCAGAAGTGGACCAACAGAGGCTGTCACACAGACCACGATGGTGTGTGGCGGGGTCCGAATGCCCTTCCCTGTTTATCGGCTAATTTTTTCATTTTGCTAAACTGACACACGGGAGAGACCATGTGTCAAGAGAAGGGATGATACAACCACTGCATGCCAATTGGTTCACTACTGGTTTCACTGTTTATGCTGACAATTTTTGCAAAAAGTGTCTAATCTGTGCCACTAACAGCGCCCACAGAGTTTCCAAACAGGTTCCAGCGGCACACCCGCCCCCTGCAGGACCGTTCCAACACCTCATGATGGATTGTATTGAATTAAATCCAGCTGAGGGCAAAAAGTACTGTTTGGTAATGGTAGACACGTGGTCCAAATAGGTAGAAGCCTTCCCAGCTAAACATGCAACAAGCACCGTTGTGGCTAGGGCGTTATTGTCAGAAATCATTCCCAGATGGGGAATACCAAAGAAAATTTCCAGTGATAATGCTAAACATTTTGTAAACAAAGCATTGACTGACCTGAGTGGCACATTGGGAATTAACATGAGAAAACATTGTGCCTACCACCCGCAATCAGGTGGTGCTGTTGAGCGTGAAAATGGCACCCTAAAGAACAAGCTCGCCAAACTGGAGGATGAGACTGGCCTACCCTGAACAAAATGTCTGCCGTTGGCACTCATGTACATGTGCATGCGAGTCAGGAAAAAATATAACATGTCACCCTTTGAAATTCTGTTTGCTCGCCCACCTTTCTTAGGTTTCTCTGGAGAAAGGAAGAGACTGTCTCCTCTAACCACCTCACATTTTGAAAATGCCATGTTGTCTAATTGCTCTGCCCTGTCCTGCAAACTGCAAACCATCTCTCAACAGGTAAAAGCTGCCTTACCAAAACCTGCGGAGGGACTCCTTCATGACATAAGGCCAGGTGACTGGGTGGTGGTCAAGAGCTTTAAACGAAAGAGGTGGCGTGACAAGCGGTGGTTGGGCCCATACCAAGTCCTTTTGACGACATTCACGGCTGTGAAAATCACAGAGGGCAACGTGGATTCACGCAACACACTGCAGAAAGGTCCCAGGGGTCAAGCCAGAAGAACCCAGACCAGGAGTAAGAAGCAGATGGTGATTAGCCACGATCACCACCCCACGTTGCAGACTAGGACGAGAAGAAGCAGACATTGTACAGTTGCATTTGACAGCCGTCACAAACAACCTGAGTGTACGCTGAACGCTGCTCAGTAGAAACATACAGCATACATCTCATTTACACTGATACTGATATGATGGACAAAGGAGAGACTGAACATTTATTGCAGGCTGCAGAAGAGGATCACTGTCACAGACGCAAAAACGTCACCAAACGTGGATCACAATTGACATGATATGCATGGGTGGTCTAATTGTTTTTCTTCTAGGATTGATTTTCTATTTACTGTTTCATTGCTCTGTTTTCAGGGTTGATTTGATCCGCAATAAACGCTCTTTCATCAATCTGGACAACTACTCTGCCGATACTTATGACAACAACGTGTGGTACCAGGTGGTACGATTATCAATTAGAAAGGCTAATGTCACTGGGTTATGTTATGTCTGTACATACTTACCACATCATGTCACTCATTCTGTGCCCATGCTCCCTTTTCCCCTAAATGATTCAGAGACAATGGGAGCACTGTTAGCGCAGACTACAGTTGAAAAGGTACACCATAATGGCACTGAATGTGATAAGGGGTTTAGTGTTGAACTTGCGGGAAACACTACAGAGTACTGTGAGTGGTTACATGTCCGCTGAGCTAGAGTTCATAATCATAGCAGTCTGTTGTGGGTGACAATGACTGAAATTAGAGTTCATAATGTAACCTGCATAAGCAAGAAGGCTCAGAAGCCTGTATTCACTCCTAACCCCACTTTTTTACAGCTTCAATATGCTTTCACCTCGGCTGTCATTACAATGGGTCTATGTATTTGGGCACTGCTCGACGATGTAACACCACTCTTAATGCTATCTGTGGGTTCCACGTGACTGGTACCCCATGTTTGAATATATTGAGGGTGCCATTTTTCACAACACCAAACCTCACCCTACCAAGAGCTTCATGTGGGCGTCAAAATAAAAGCCCATGTTCTAATAACCCTCAATTGTTCTTCCCCAGCTCTGATGGCTACGGTAGCCTCACTGCTCATGTTTGGGTATGTGGGTCACAAGTTTATCAGTGTTTGCCACCGGGGTGGTGTGGAACATGTTATATGGCTAAATTGATTCCTATCATGCACATTGTCACAAATCTCACACATCATGCTCAATATTCGTATTCACATTATTTCCCCACCACATGAACATCATGGTCGGGAGGCAAGAGCAAATGATGCCCAAACCAGGGTCAGGATAAGTCCAGGGGTGAAACTTTTTAGTGCATTGGTGTATGGTAACATACATGGGGTATGGTAAATACTGCCCACCATATTGACAGACTGGCTATTGATTTAGAGAACCTCACTGCTTTAACTGAAATGGGATTCTCAGCAATGACAATTGAAATGAACGTTACAATCGTTACTGGGAAAGGTAGATGAGCTAGCGGCCATCTCCCACTACGATAGTATATACCGGGAGTGTAGCCTGTTTCTATTCACAGAGACTTGGCTGACTGAATTAGCAGCAGATGCCAACATTGAACTGGAGGGTTTCCTCGCGATACGGGCAGACCAAACATCAGACAGTGGCAAAGCAAGGGGCGGGGGAGTGATAATGTATGTTAACAACAACTGGTGAAGACCGGGACATATCGCTGTTAAACAACAACACCGCAGCAAAGACATTGAGTTGCTAGCTGTTAGCATGCGGCCTACATATCTCCCGAGGGAATACTCACACGTGATCTGCATTGTTGTTTATGCAAATCAGACGGCGAACGCAGGGACAGCGCGTGACGTCATCCATTCAGTAACTGGCAGGCTGCAGACAGAACACCCAGATGATGATCTCCTCATCTCAGGCGATTTCAACCATGTTTCACTGTCTCCCATTCTACCCACGTTTACCCAGTATGTCACATGCCACACTAGAGACAATAAAACACTGGACTTATTCTACGCAAACACTAAGGAGGCGTACACCTCATCACAACTCCCCCCACTCGGGAGATCGGACCACAACTTGGTTCATCTCCGGCCGGTGTACAAACCCCTAGTGCACAGACAACCTCCGGCCATGCGCACAGTGAAGTTATGGTCTGAGGAGGCAATGGACGCTTTAAAGGGCTGTTTTGAAACCACCGCCTGGGAGCAGCTCTGCGATCCACATGGTGAGGACATCGATGGCCTCACTCACACCATCACGGACTACATCAGCTTCTGTGTGGACAACACTGTTCCCACCAAGACCATAAGGTGTTGCTCAAACAACAAGCCCTGGATCAACCCTGAGATAAAAACACTTATGAGAGAGAAGAAGAGGATCTTCAGGTCGGGGAACAGGGTGATGCTGAAGTCCGTACAGAGGAAGCTGAGGAGAAAGATCAGAGAATGCAAGGACAGCTTCAGGAAGAAGATGGAGGACAAGCTGCAACACAGCGACATCAGCGGGGTCTGGAGAAACCTTAAAACCATCTCTGGGCTCCAGAATACCTCCCCCCAGGCCACGGGAGGCAGGGAGTGGGTGAACAATCTGAATCTGTTTTTCAGTAGGTTTGACCAACCGCCCTCCCCCCTGACTGCACAACAACCACAGCTGTCTCTAAAGACATCAAGTCCTGCTGCCCACTCCCCACTCCACCAACACCCCCCCACTCCCAACACACAGCCCCCCAACCTGACCCTCACTAAGACCCAGGTGAGGACGGAACTGAGGAAGATCAAGGCGAGGAAGGCGTCGGGACCAGACGGCATCAGCGCAAAGCTCCTCAAGTCCTGTACAGACCAGCTGTGGGGGATTGTGGAGTACATCTTCAATCTGAGCCTGAAGCTGGGGAGGGTACCACAGCTGTGGAAAACATCTTGTGTGGTACCTGTACCAAAGACTTCCCACCCCAAAGATCTGAACAGCTACAGACCAGTGGCCTTGACGTCCCACATGATGAAGACCCTGGAGAGACTGCTCCTTGCTCACCTCCGGCCCCTGGTGGGACCAGCGATGGATCCACTCCAGTTCGCCTACCAGCATGGCATTGGGGTGGAGGATGCGGTGATCTTCCTCCTTCACCGTTCTCTGTCCCACCTGGAGAAGCCCGGGAATGCGGTGAGGATCATGTTCTTCGACTTCTCCAGTGCTTTCAACACCATCCAACCGATGATCCTGAAGGACAAGCTGCTGTGCACAGGGATGGACCAGCACCTGTCATCATGGATCCTGGACTACCTCACAAACCGGCCTCAGTTTGTGAGAACCCGGGACTGTGTGTCCGACACGATCATCGGTAGCACGGGGGCCCCCCAGGGAACGGTTTTGGCTCCCTTCCTGTTCACCCTTTATCGTTCTCTGACGACTGACGACTCTGCAATCGTTTGCCTCATCTCCAACGGAGATGAAGCTGAGTACAGAGGGCTTATCCAGGACTTTGTGGACTGGTGCCATCGGAACTGCCTCCAGATCAATGTGAGGAAAACTAAGGAGCTGGTGGTGGACTGCCGCAGGCAAGAACAACCCCTCACAGCACCAGTAAATATACAGGGAACAGACATCGAGATGGTGACATCCTACAAGTACCTGGGTGTTCATCTGAACAATAAACTAGACTGGTCAGTAAAACAAAACTCATCTGTATCGTCTTGCTGTCTCCCTCTGTTCATCATATGCATAAGTATGCACTTGTAGCTTCATCACGGAGACCAGCAGAAGTAAAAGTACAGTCTGAATAACAATACAGATCCATTTCAAAAAGAGAAAGACAAAGCAGGGCTTGTTTACACAGCAAGCTGCTTCTTCTACTACTATTTTCTGAATGTCGAAATATCGATGTGCGCATGTCAAAATGATTTAGTCCGTTCAAATGTGTGACACATGGAAATGCACATCCTAATCAGATCAGCTTTTTCAGTATCTATGTAGACAGTAGTTCTGATCTGAACTGTAATCAGATTGAAGAAATTTTGACCATGTAACTGTGGCTACTGACAACGATGAAAAGGCATACAGGGCAGACGTAGAGAATCTACTGCTATGGTGCCAAGCAAACAACCTGAAACTGAATGTCTAAAAAACCAAAGAACTCATTCTGGACTTCAGGAAGAACAGACAAGACCACACACCCCTCCTCATTCAAGGATTCAAAGGTTTTATTATCATGTGCACAGTTAAGAAATGCTATATTTCCTGAGCAATGAAATTCTTACTTTGCTCTCCGAACGAATGCCAAGGTAATAGGTACACAACAATGCTAACAAGGTAATGACACAGTAACACAATAACTCAGTCCTAATACCAATGGATGCTAACAACAAACACACCAACACACAGTTAGGAAATTAGGACTGATAAGCATGTCTTGATACTAAATACCAATAGTGATGGTGCTCATAATACTAATGCTACTAATGGCCCTTTTCCACTAGTACCCAGTCGGCCCTACTCTGCTCTACTCAGCCCGGTTTGTAGCCTTTTCCCCCATTTGTACCTAGTACCTGTTACCAGGTACTATCTTAGTACCTATTCGAGGCCAGGGTACAACTGCGCTGAGTCGAGCCGAAAATGTGACGTCAGATTGCAGGCCACTGATTGGTCAGGGCATAACGTCATGAAAGCGTCCGTCTTCTGTGGAATCGACACGACCGCCATTTGCAATAGTTCACGGACTAAACTCAGTCACCGAGTAAACACAATATTAATAGAGATGGCATTGTAGGTTTCGCGGAAATCTACACCGTGGTCCAATGAAGAGGTGTGGAGTTTTCTGTGCTTGGTGGCAGATCCACAGTGAGAGGAGCGACCCACACCGATACAGATGGCAGCCCAGCATAGAACCAGACTACAGACAAACTGAAGATGAATGTCAGAGAACCATCAATGGTGAGTGATTTGTGATACTGTGCATCTTTCCCCTTATTTATCCTGTTGGTGGTAAGCTCACTTTTCTTGAGCAATACAACGTCGTCCTGTGCTGGCTCATGAGTGTTAGCTAGTAGCTAGCTAGCTAGTAGCCAACTCTGCTGATTCACACTTGCTTTGTCCGAAGTACTCGCTTGTGAGAGCAAAACGATGAAATATGTTAATCCTGGTTAAAGTCCTGGCTTGTGTACGTGTTGCACTTTGGTGCTGTGCGTTAAGTTGTGTGTAATTTCTTTCTAGAATCTCTTTCCACATGCCAGGGGTTAGCCACCCTCAGCATGTTGTGTTTATATTGTAGATACAGGTCAAGAGAACCCCGGAATCCGAAATCTCAACATATACAAGTGCATTTTCAAACCAGTGATTTATAAAGTGATTCATATAATTTTCTAAACCGTCAGAATTGACCCACACCCCTGTTCTGTGGATTTTCCATAAAAGGTGTTGGAACAGTGTTTTCGTGCCGTTTCTGTTCCACCATAAATCCCTGGATTGAAAATGTACTTGTACATGTACAGAGTGGATCCTGGGGTGCTCACTGGTCAGGGAAGCAAAGCATTTTTGTCACATCCCACCACTGACTTTCATAAGTGTATTTCCCTAATACAGGTACATCTCCAAAAATTAGAATGTCATGAAAAAGTTCAATATTTTTTGTCACTCATTTCAGAAAGTGAAACCCATATATTATATAGATTCATTACACAGACAGTAATATATTTCAAGCTGTGGAGAGAGCAATAAACAGGCCAGGCATTCATAGCAGACAAACTTTATTTCACTCTCACATTTCTCAGTCTCAGAACAAGCATAGCTCTCATGCTGCAGGGTCTCTCCTTTATATTACAACACTCACTCCCCCTGCAGCCTGAGGTCTTGCATCACAATACATTTACACATCACAATTCCTATTGTCCCCACAGCTGCTTAACCCTGCTGCCTGGGGTCTTGCATCACAATACCGTCTCCCATCACAATTCCTATTGTCCCCAGTTGCTTAATCCCCCATGCTCTTCCAGCAGAGGAATTTACTGCCTCTCCTTTCCTTCCAGTCTGAGATGAATATCACAGCATGGGTTCCCCATAAAGCATTTATTTATTCTAATTTGGATGATTATGGCTTATAGCCCCTGAAAACCCCAAATTCAGTTTGGCAAAAAATTAGAATATTACATAAAATTAATTTAAAAAAATAGTTTTTAAATAGAAATGTTGGCTGCTGAAGTGTTGGCTGGCATGGGCTGTAGCCAAAATCTTCAAAATTAAAATAAACACTTGCAATATATCACTGTCTGTGTAATGAATCTATATAAGGGTTTCACTTTCTGAAATGAGTGACAAAAAATATTGAACGTTTTTATGATATTCTAATTTTTTGGAGATGTGCCTGTATGTTTTGAACTTGCTTTAACTAACCACCATCCATTTCTGTCTTTGGTCTAGGCAAGAGGAAAGGAAAAGCAGCCAGCCCACAACGGACCTTGCCACTGTGGAAAGTACTGAAATCCTTTGCTTTTATAGGTAAAGTGCCAAAACCAAAGTAGCACAATTTCCACTTAATATAAAAGGGACTGAACTGAGATTTATTTGATTGTGTGAATATAAATTACAGAATAATTGAAAATGACTGGCACATCAACTGTAAAATAAACCGCTTGTTTAGCGGTTTATTAAGAAGCATTTTTCTTCCCTCCTCCTGTCTGCCTTCCTGACCTATTCCCAGCTTTGCAATGTTGCGTTTTTGTCTGTGTTTAGTCGCTCTTCTTCTGCTGAATCTTAATCTAAACGGAAATTATGGATTTGGAAGTGGCTTAAATGTGCTATTGTCACTATTTTTCAACAAGAATTGGGCCAAGGGGGAGCCCAAGAATTGGAACCTGCGAGGAGACTCATGGACATTGGAATTCATGCGTCTGTGGAGATTTGGCAGGAAACATTATTGGTTATGATCTCAGGACTTCTATTTTTGGCTGTGAAGTTCCCTGATGTATCAGAAATTGAAGGAAGGTTAGAGAGCTGATCAAAGCGGACCCGGCAAGCTCCTTCATCAAATTCGACCAGTTGGGGAGGGCACGAGTAGCGGCAAACGGTGAACTGAATGACAGTGATTCAGCAGAGGAATACATCTGGAGCCCTGTGCTCTCCATGGAATAAAGTTTAAGCCTGCACATGGAAATTATGATAGCACAGAATTGCACGGGTGAGGAAAAATCTATTCTCTGAGTGCACTGTGCAGATTTGATTTGACCTTGTCCTTGGTGCCCTGTATTTACATTCCTCCTGATGAAGATAAGCGGAAGGAGCGGCTCTGCCTGCTAACCCAAACAATCGACACAGTTGTTGTTTCAGCAGATGAACGCTCAAGGACAGTGCACCATGTGACAATTTACCATCTGCAAGCAAGAGCGAGAGACTCTAGACTGCTTAGATCACATGACTTTAACATCTATCCACTGCCAGGAGGCGCCCTCTGCTGTTCACTAGCAATTGACACACCTACACTTGCATTCAACATTACACTACTGATACAATTACTGATATATATTCACAATACACCGACTCTCTCAACTACTGCTTTGTCATTGTGTGATCTATTGTCTGCTAATTGTGCATTTGAGAGTTTTTTTCTTGTAATCAAAATTTTGGTCATAAAATGAGCTCTATTTTGATCAACAATGCTTTTTTCTCTCTCCTATTGTGTTTTTCCCTATCCTTCCCCCCCCTTCACCCCCCCCCCCATATGACAGGCGCCTCGTCATGGCTGCCGCATCATTGGGATGCGCCTTTCGTGCGCGCCCAATGTCAAGTCAAATTCCTCGTATGTTTACTTGTTTACTTGTAAATGTGCTTGGCAATAAATCTGATTCTGATTGTTAATGTATTTTTTTTTTTATTTTTTATTTTTTTTTTGCCAGATCACTTGTGTGATCCTTTGTGAGTTATGTTCATAACTGTATGTTGCACTTTGGGGAATGAGAGTTGTTCAGTCAGCAATATAATTTAGTTTATATATGTAGTTTATAGTCTATCATCAATAAACTAATGCAGTATTATAATAGCAGGACACATTACAAATATTTGAGACCCATTGTAGTGCATCCTTTTATATTTTAGCAGTACAAGTACAAAACACCGCTCACACTTGAAGCCAGGGCAATAAGAGATACAGCGGTGGCTAAACTTTTGATAAAAATTCCATATTTTGACTGAGCGACTCCATACTCGGTGATGCGCACCCTCAGTTAAAGTACTATATTCCATTCAAGTGAATGTATTAATTCATTCTGATTGCTGAGGCCACAGTAAAAACAAATGATTTTAAACGTAACCCAGTCCTTGCAAAATCTACTTTACTGAAGCGCAGCTACATGAAAATTGTGGTTAAATACAACAACAAAGTACTTTATTGTCACATTCGAATTGTAATCGCTCCCGTTTTGTTTTTCCTTTTGAATTCTTGGATGGAATATGGGTGGGCAATATAAGCTGCGGCTTCAGCCATCACCCATTTCGGATAACCTATGTTGAACTGTATAATCAGTGGGGTTATTGTTTAATTTGACCTCGTTAGATTTTTTTCCCCATTTGTTATATTATTCTATTTTCTTTTAATCTATCTGAAATAAAGATTCATTCATCATTCATTCACATTCCACCACTGGCTTTTAGCAACAAGTGTATTTCCCAAATATGTTTTAAACTTGCTTTAATTAACCACCACCCATTTCTGTCTTTTGCCTAGGCAAGAGGGATACGATCCACCCCAAACTGGACCTTGCCTTACTATTTACAGAGATACAGGCCGAAGATCTGCTGAACTGGGACCAGCTTGAGTGGCACATCCCAGCTGCTTCTCAGTGAGGCAGCATGGCCGGCGTGTGTGACCCATAAGTTTTTGGGGGTTTTTTTACGGTTTGAATTTTGCACATTCTGAATAATCTGGAATTTGCTGCTGATCGTAATAAACAACTTAGTGACTTATGTGTTTGCATCATGATTTTCTATTTTGTCTTAACCTCTTGCACTCCGGTGTACCGCGGACGGGCACGTCCCTGCGTCCTAGAGTGCACGAGGGCGAACGAGAGCACCCTCGTGTGCTCTAGGACGCATGAGGGTGCTGCTCCAAGCACGCACTGAAAAAAAAAAAAAAAAAAAAAAAAAAAAGTTATTCTACTACAGACACAGCCGCGAACAGATCAGATATGATTGACCGCTCATTCGACTAATAAGAGCCTTGAATTGGGTTTCTGAAACCTTGAAGAACCAATGACTGAAAACCTAGCAAGAAGGACCCGCCTTCCAACGCTGTGAATGCAGCCAGCCAATTGAAGCACAGAAGTTCGGGCTGGGTGAAGAGAGACTGACTGCTGCAGCAGATGGAAAAAAAGGACCCGCAGGAAGAACCTGCTACAGACCCAGCAGCACGGAGACCACCCACAAGTGTGACCTGCACTTATTCCAGCAGAATAGCATTAGAGAGGATAGAGGATTCTCTTCCATGGTCATCATAGACCGAAGGAGGCCGACGACAAAGGTCGTAAATCATTCGGCAAAACCGCAATCATGGAATTATGTTTTGACCGGGAACCACGAGCGGACCAGCGCCGCGTTCGTCTGACAATGAGGAAGAGAAGTTCGCCAGGACACTGCTGCTGTGAAGAGCTAAGGTATTATAAGCTAAATTATTCTTTATCCCTGAAAATTGTAATCAAAAATGACTTTTGACCGATCGGTAAATTACAACTGTGCGGCGCATGAAGTCCGAAGTTTGTGTGCCGCGGTACACGGGTCGTGCGCGGCGTCCGAACCGTGAATGCCCCCCCCCCCGCTACTCTTCTGTAGCGAGGGGGGGGAAGCCGCGGTGACTGCGCCACTGTTGCCACGACTATTCCGTCATGTAGCGATGGCCGATGTCCGTCCTCTGTAGCGAGGGGGGGGGCAAACCCCCCCCCCCACACACACACACAGAGCCCTGAGTGTCACCTTTCATTAGAGCCCAAGATGAAGCTTCTATATTGAATCATTCAAAAGTTACAGATGTTTTTCCAAACTGTGCCATTTGGCACAATTTGGCACAGTTCAAAAACGCCTGGGAACTACCTGAGGAAAAAGCTGTGTAATATATTCATTTTTTGTGGTATTGTTACAAAATTTTGACCTCAGCTGTATAACACTTGGTTCTACATTTCTGTTGCATTTTCCAGCCCGGATCTGAAGCTGTGTGTTATTTGCAAGCATTTGTATCCAAAAAAACACCCAGGCCAAATTTATTTTCTTCAAGTTCACTATGTTTAGATTACTGTTACTGTTAGTGGCAGGAGCACTTAGAGAGATTATGACTGTTTTGCCAAAAAATTCAAAGTGTTTTCTTTTAAATGAGACCAGCCCCATGAAGATGCTGCAAAGGGTTGAAGAACAGCTTTCGATTTACTTTAGGCACGTTATTTTTTGGCGTTTTTAGGGAAATTGACCGGAGTGCAAGGGGTTAAGGCACCGGTGGGAAAAGAGTCAACAGTACAAACTATTGATCGGTGACTTTGAAAATAATGGCTCATTTTTAAGAAAAAGTAACCAAAACAATTATTTTATTTACTGAAGACTGTATTGCTGGATGTGCCACCGCAGAAGACCCTGCACACTTTAGTGACAGTACCAGTATATGGAGGAATTCTGGGCCATATTGGCATCTGTACTTTATCATAATGGGTTTGGGCGGGGGTGTCCAATCATGTGCCATGGAGGGCCAAGACTCTGCAGGCTTTACCTCCAAACAGTGTCTTCAACAGCAGATTCCACTGAATTTCTTCCCACTGATTGCTGATCAGTGAGAACACCTGCTGAAGAGACTGGGTAGAAGAGAGAACCTGCAGGGTCTTGGCCCTCCATGGCACATGATTGGAGACCCCTGGGTTAGGGTTTAATGGGATTTAACATTTTAACACAAACTGCTTTATGGTTCATAATTCTGTTGACAGACTTACACCAAACCAAAAGTGATTTCCCCAACTGCTGGATTGTTCTTAAGACAGCTTTTCCAATCTTTCAGTATTTATTTTATGTCACTTGGTGGTAACCTTCACATATAAAAAAATGAGACATCTGCAAAAACTTCCAAAATTTATTGCCAGTGCAATTCCCAGTGCAGTACTACATGAATGCATGTGCAGTACATTGTTGATGCAGAGAATATACTGTATATTTCTACAGTACATGCAACTAGTAAATCAAGCATTTTCCATTATACTAGACTGCATTATTTTAAATTGCTTTTAATCCTAGATCAAGTTCGTTTTGGCCTAAAATGCATCATAATTGTCAAATATATCTTATTATGTAGGAATCGTGAAATGATGACACTGGATGATTTCTCAGTATTGGTTTAATTCCATCTCATGTCCCACAGCTCCTTCTCTCAGTCAGGGAATAAGAGAGTGAGCTGCGGTAAACCACATACATTTATACTTCCACATCAAACACAGAATCACATCCACATTTAATCCCTCCATTGTCCTCTCGGCTCCTCTGTCCGACCCCAGGAGGTCAGACAGTCCTTTCAGCTTCACTCTCCAGGTCTTCTCACTTCTTCCCCAGTTCGCAGGTGGTCCAGACTCATTGTCCATTTGAGGCGTGATGTCAATACACACCGCGAGTTCAAAGTTCTTTAATGTTTGGGTCTCTGCCAAGGAATATGTGAGCTACCTAATGTTACGCCACATCACTCCCCCCGAAACGCCCAAGAATGGACACACACCAACATTACTCTAACAGTTATACACATTATGTCAAGAATGGACAGTCATACACATCATGTCAAGAATGGACACACACACCAACATCACTCTAAGAGCTGTACCATTATGTCACCCCCCCCCCCCTTTGCAGGACCTACAGCACAATCTACACGGGTTGATCAAAAATACACATCACTCTGCCCGTTGCCTAGGCTTCAATCTCCTCCCGAATCTGCTGTACGCAAGTTTCGCAGCCTGCGTTGTGCCGTCCTGCGGCGCACCTGTGGAATGAGGGGGAGAAGGGTTATTTGTCCCCTGCGGGGAAACCAGGGGCCGTTCCCTGGGAGGTCTGCCGCGTCGAGGCACCCCCGCCGGTCGTACAGGTTCGTCACGTAACACAAAAGCAGGCTTTAATCTGTCAACACTGATTGTTTCTTTCCTGCCCCCCAAATCTAGCACAAAACATTTCTCCCCGGTTTCCAGCACTCAAAATGGACCGTCGTAAGGTGGGCGGAGGCTGTGACGCTGGGTGTCGTGCCTGACAAAAACAAACTCTGCGTTTTGCAAAGCCTTGGGGACAAAAACCCGCGGAAAAGTGTGATGAGCGGGGCCCGGGAGCATTTCTGCTCCCGTGCCACTTAGAGGTCCCCGCACTGGGGGGCGCTCTGGTGCCACATGGGCTGGCAGGAATTCTCCTGGCAGCCTGAGAGGTTGAGAAAAATCTAATTCAGCAGGTGAGGCATCTAAATCCTCTTTGGGTGCCGAACGCAACCCCAATAAAACCCATGGTAGTTTGTTTACCCAATCTGCATCCGTGAGAGATACTCTGAGGGCTGCCTTTAACGACCTGTGAAAACACTCGCATAAACCGCTGGCCTGTGGGTGATAAGCGGTGGTGCGATGGGCTGTCGCTCCTAAGCCGCTGGCCATTGCTGACCACAGCTCCGACACGAATTGCGGACCCCTATCGGACGTAATGTCTGACGGGACTCCGAACCACGTTACCCAGGCTGTTAAAGCGTGAGCCACCTCTGCTGCTGTGGTCGAATGCAATGGGACTACTTCCGGCCAACGTGTGGTCCGATCCACCATTGTCAGGAGATGTGTGAACCCTTGCGACGGCGGCAGGGGTCCCACTAGATCTACGTGCACATGATCGAACCTCTTAGCCGGAATGTGGAAAGGTTCTAAAGGAGCCTTCGTGTGCCTTGTGCGCGAAGCGTCGATGGTAGAAACAGAGCTCGTCCCCTCCTCTGCTTCGGGACCGCGCCGCTGCTGACGTCTCTGGGGTTGCTTCTGCTGCCACTGGTTCTCCCCCGCCCTCGGCTGCCGCGCTGGGGTCTGCTGCTGCCACTGAAGTCTCCTGCTCGCCGCAGGCGTCGAGGAGCCGCTCCGCTTCCACGGCCAGCGCGCGGAAATCCTGCTGGTTCACACACCTCATGCTGGACAGGGAACCCCTCATGTGTGCTGGAAGGGTCCTCAAGAAGATGTGTTTAAATAGAAACGCATAGTTGTCTGCCCCGATCATCTGCAGCATGTCCTCCATGAGGACGGTCGGCCTGCATCCTCCTCGGTCGCGCAGGTCCAGAAGTGTTCTGGCCCTCACCTCGGCTGATGGCACAAAACTCCGGATGAGGGCGGCTTTCAGGGCGTCGTATTTGCCAGCAGCGGGCGGCTGCTGCACCAGGCTCCGCACACACCGGGCTGTGCGGCTGTCGAGTCTTGCAATGACATTGTGGAACTTGATGTCATCTGCTGATACCCCGTTGAGCACGAACCGCGATTCCACGTGCTGGAACCATGAGTGCGGGTCCTCTTGCCAGAACTCGGGGAGTTTAATTGAGTTTACGCCCGTGCGGGCGGTCTCTGGTTAATCCGGGTCGGAGAGACGATCTCCAAGCCGTTCCATACGTCTCACGTGTGGGTCACCAATGTAGGAATCGTGAAATGATGACACTGGATGATTTGTCAGTATTGGTTTAATTCCATCTCACGTCCCACAGCTCCTTCTCTCAGTCAGGGAATAAGAGAGTGAGCTGCGGTAAACCACATACATTTATACTTCCACATCAAACACAGAATCACATCCACATTTAATCCCTCCATTGTCCTCTCGGCTCCTCTGTCCGACCCCAGGAGGTCAGACAGTCCTTTCAGGTTCACTCTCCAGGTCTTCTCACTTCTTCCCCAGTTCGCAGGTGGTCCAGACTCATTGTCCATTTGAGGCGTGATGTCAATACACACCGCGAGTTCAAAGTTCTTTAATGTCTGGGTCTCTGCCAAGGAATATGTGAGCTACCTAATGTTACGCCACATCTATACCTAACTCAGTACTGTTTACCTTTTGAATATACTGTATATTTTGTGGTTAATATAACCCCATAACTACAACCTGGCGATCAAGTTGTGTCCGCTGATCACTTTTTGCCACGACACCACCCACAGACTCATTGGTGCTGGAGCAGGTACGTCCCATGATGTCTCAACAGTCTCTCCATGATTTTCACACAGATCAGAGCAATGTGTTGTACAGGAAGCTAAAAGTTTCTACAGACATGCTTAGGCTCTATAACCACTGATTGTTTGTGAAACTGGGGTGACATCAGTGACAGGCTGTAGTGAACGCCAGACCAACCGTTTGAAGCGGTAATTTTCCCACAACAGAGCCATCTGAAACAAACACACACACACACACACACACACACACACACACACACACACACACACACACAGCATACATATTTTAGTACCTAACAGCGATAACTTGCTGACATTACAGTGTTGTACGACGTACTTAAAGCAAACTAGCATTAGCAATCATTAGCTTACCGTCATATGTGATATAGTTCGTATCCTCACGTCTTCGGCTCTATGGCTTCCCAGATGCTCTAGTACTTTTCCAGAGTGTTTCGTCTCACTGCCTGTACCCTTGTCTGGCGGTCCTTTTTGGCCTTTATGGTGACAAAAAGCCACAGACCGAGGAATCGCCTTGTACAGCCGCAATGTTATGTTTTGCTTGGGCTGTGTGTTTTACGTCACGGGAGTGTGGCGCCGCCTTGCTGTAAAAAAATCCCACCCACCCGAGGCGTACCCAGCTGTACCCAGCTGCAATGGAAACACAACTGAGCCGAACCGAGTAGTGTAGAGTAAGGCCGACTGGGTACTAGTGGAAAAGGGCCATAATAGTGCTGCTAATACTGATTATGCTCATAAATGGCAACTGTTTGGAAAACGTCCCCACCTTGAGGTTCCTAGGCACCCACATCTCCTCTGACCTCTCCTGGACTGTCAACAACAAGGCCCTGGTGAAGAAAGCCCAGCAGTGGCTGCACTTCCTCCATGTCCCGAGGAAGAACAACCTGGACCAGAAGCTGCTGCTGGCCTTCTGTCACTGCTCAGTGAAGAGCGTGCTCAGAAGGACCAAAGCCATCACAGGAGACCGCTCACATCCCGCCCACCACCTGTTCAACGGTTCAGATCGATCAGGGCCCACACCTCCAGACTGACAAATAGTTTCTTCCCTTGGGCCATCCCAAATGCAAACAGTCAGAGGCTCCACCCCCTTCCCTCTGAACGCTCACATGCACAGAACTGAGGACCTTTTAATTATCACTATAACTCACCTGTCTTTGCACTCTTCCCTTTCATGTATATTGACCCATCCGTGAAATCACTGTACATATTTTCCATAATCCTTGGGCCATTTTTTTTCCACAATATTTTTATTGAACCTTTTTACAAACAAAACACAAACACTAAAATAATTTTTAAAAAAAAATACTAAAAACACCAACAACCACTAACAAAGGCAAGTCTTCAACAATGCTCCTCTATTTAGTCTAGGCAATCCATTACGTAAGTATACATACTATACATTCACCAATTTGGAATTTACAAGGTCCACGCACATCATTCACCTTCTTCTTCAAAAGTTATGTTTAAATTCTTTACATAATCAATGAAAGGTCTCCATATATTCTCAAACAATTTCTTTTGATTTCAGTATGTATGTTATTCTTTCTAATGGAAGGTTTGTTAACATCTGTCTTAACCACTGAGTCAAATCTGGTCTATGAGTCTTTTTCCACAATAGTGCAATACATTTTTTGGCGTTAAGCCAACTGAGGTCTATGAATGCTCTCTCACTCTTGTTAAAGTTATGCTTTTCTGGGTAAAGACCCAACAAAAACAATTTAGGATTCAATATGATTTGTTTTGAAATTATTTTTTCAATTGTTACCCTCACCTCTTCCCAAAACATTCTAATTTTTCTACATTCCCATAAACAATGAAATAGTGTTCCTTTACTTTCCATACATTTTGTGCACGTATCTGGTATGTTTTTGTTATATCTATTTAACTCCACCGGTGTAACATACATCCGCATTAACCATTTAAAATGTATCAATTTAAGATGTATGTTTATTGATTTGGTTTGAGCTTCTGCACAAGCCAATTCCCATTGTTCCTCTGAAATTTCAGTTTGCAGGTCTCCTTGGGCCATTTTACTCTATTGTGTGTTCTGCATGCTGCAGTGTTAGTTCCGCCCACGAAGCCACTACCATACCTGTGTATATAACAATGGGCTATTTGTTACCTCCGCCAAGGAGGTTATGTGATCATCGGCGTTGGTTTGTCTGTTTGTTTGATTGTTAGCAAGATAACTCAAAAAGTTATGGACGGATTTTCATGAAATTTTTGCAGATTGTCAGAAATGGTGTATCCTACAGATGATTAGATTTTGGTGGTGATCCGGATCACCGTCCACAAGAAAACCGCCATTACGCAAAATGCCATTTTCGTGAATAACTACTGAACCACTAATCCTATTCATTGTCAATCCAATTGCTTGTCATATGTTTTCATGGTCAAGGAATCTGAAAACGTACACACAAACACTGTATGGGGGAGAACTGTGGCGAAAACCGCCATTACGGAAAATGCAGTTTTCGTGAATAACTACTGAACCACTAATCCTATCATTGTGAATCCAATTGCTAGTCATATGTTTTCATGGTCAAGGAATCTGAAAACGTACACACAAACACTGTATGGGGGGAACTGTGGCGAAAACCCCCATTACGGAAAATGCCATTTTCGTGAATAACTACTGAACCACTAATCCTATCATTGTGAATCCAATTGCTAGTCATATGTTTTCATGGTCAAGGAATCTGAAAACGTACACACAAACACTGTATGGGGGGAACTGTGGCGCTTGGCGGAGGTCTGCGCTCTCCGAGTGCTTTTCTAGTTATTTTTTACTTTTATTTTTACTTCAGTCAGATGGCTAACTGTTTTCTGTAAACGTTTTATTTTAAAATTCTTCTCACTTTATTGCGCAGTATCCTGGTGGAGCACCCACAGTTATGTTGTGCTGTACAACTGTACTTGTGACAATAAAGCCTATTCTATTCTATAAATACCACTTATTTTGTTTATTTTTCAAATCTTATGCCGCTTGGCATCACCATAGAATTTGGGTGAATGGTTTAACATTTCACAAGTAATACTTCTGCCGCCTCCAGCGCGGCTGAGCTGAGCTCCGATACTTGAGTGTCGATACACCCATCCCTAGCAAGCAAGCAGTAGCCACCAGCTGCCAGTGTTCTATAAGGCTACGTTCACACTGCAGGTTTTAATGCTGAATTCCAATAAAAATATCTGATATTTCCCAAAGCGACCTCAGTTTGAACGGCCATGTCGCATTTCATCCGACTTTTTCCTCATTGAAGTGAGACAGACGCTATAATTCTGTGGTGGAGGATGGAACAAGCATGGCAGACACAGCTGATTGGAGTTCTCTTTTGAATCAATCTTCTTCCCTTTATCACCGGATTGTAATTTTGTCAGCTCCGGCTACACAACAACTTCAAAATTTTCGGGGGTGCAACTGTCGCAGAGACAGTGATGTTGAATTATTATCAGTTCAGATACCTGTTCATACATGAAGTATATGTTTAAGAGAGACCTAATAGGGTTTGTTTGTTTTTATATTATCTTTAAATATGAGATTGTTTAAAGGCTTTTATTTTCTTTATGGATATTCTATTTGACAGCTTAAGGGTTAAAGGGTCTATAATGAGATTTTGGTGCAATAGTGACAGGTTCCACTCCCTTCATCTGCTTTACCTTTCATCTGTTATTGTAAGGACTGGTCATAGCTGCTCCGTTCATTCACAGACCAGAATATTCAGGCTGTTATCCTGCTAAATCAAAGGGAATCTTGGTTCCTTTTGCATGTTCTTTTGTTGTTAAAATTGTGTTAACAGGTCTAAGGAGTTGTTAGTTCCTGTCCAACAGGTCAGTTGGGGCGGGGGGGGGGGGGTGTCAGTGCTGCTGTTAAAGCCACGTCACCTTTTAACCCTTTGGTTTCCATCTCAGCAGCAGCTCTGAATTGTCCTCAGAAGGGAACATGTAAATGGCCAGAGGTGTGAAGTTTGTCCCAGCTGTTACCACTGATGTCATGGGCGGAGTAATCTGTTAGGTGTCATAGGGTGTCATGTGTTTACTCCTCCTGGGTTATTTCTACTGCTGGGGATCACCTATTCCTCTTCTTCTCCTTTCCCCTGCTGATTAGTGCAGATCTGCAGGATTTAACACCACCAAACACCACCGTTTAGTTCCTCCTCACGGCTGTCATTTAAAAATGGCCAACACACGCCAATTTATCACATCCTTTTTCATGTAAATTAGAAACATTCTGTTGTAAATGTGATGATTTTTCTCATAAATTTGCACGATTTTCCTGCAGAGTTACAGCCATTTTACTCAGAAATATGCAGCTTCTTACTTGAAAATTTGCAGCTTTTTATTAGTCATAATTTTGCAGCTTTTTCCTCATGAAGTTAGAACTTTTCTTACTCTTGAATTTGCAGTTAAAAAAAAAAAACTAAAATTTGAAGCATTTTACTCGAATCTTATATTTGCAGTGTTTTAGATCATAAACAGTAATTTACACCTTTTTTGTCTTTTTGCCAAAGTTGCAGTTTTTTTTTCCCATAAAATTCCACTTTTTTGGTCAGTAATTGGCAGCTTTTAACTGAAACTTACAACCCGCTTTTTTTTTTTTGTCAGGTCAGGCATTGGCTTGCTACCGGATAACCATGAAAACCGGACCTACCTGTCTCAAGGGTCGGGCTGTCGGCATCCCCGCCCTTCCAAGGGCATGGATGGTGAAACTGGGCATCCTGGCAGAACTAAAAACAATATCTGCCACAGGTCTGTGGTGGCCCACTCCCAGTTACACGGGGTGAGACAACACCCTGGCAGATAAACACATCTGTCGCAAGGTCTGTGGTGGACTGTGCCAGTCGGTGCATCGTGACATGCACTACACAAAATGCAGAGAAAAAAAAATATCATCTGGTCAGTCACTGCAACAGATACTGGAGTCAGTTTGTCTTGGCTTGTCCTTGCCACTGATAATACCTTTATCTGACAAGAATGTGCTGCTAGTCCAGCAAAAGCTAGCGGGACTCAAATACTTTGCAAGCAGTTTCATGAAATGGTCAGTCAGAAAGCAACTCATACCGGCTCGAACGTCGCCCGGGCTAACGAGGTCCGCGCTGATCTGTTCACACTCCGACAGCCAGCAAAAAGTAAGCTCGGAGCAGGAAGACAAAAAAAGAGGAAAACAGCAACCTTGTGTGTAGCAGAATGGAATGTACGCACTCTGTTGGACAGAACAACATCACAACGCCCAGAAAGACAGACCGCGCTTGTGGCCCTGGAAATGAACAGGTACAATGTAGATACAGCTGCACTTAGTGAAACAAGATTGCTTGGATATGACAGCTTGGAAGACCATGGGTACATCATCTTTGGGATTGGGAAATCAACTCAAGAACAGAGAGAAGCAGGAGTGGGCCTTGCAGTTAGTAGCAATACTTGATGAGGAACCGGTGCCAATCAATGACAGGATAATGACTATGAAACTGCCACTACAGAGGAAGATGCATGCCACACTGATCAGTGTATATGCCCCAACAATGACCAACACAGAGGAGGCGAAGGAAGAGTTCTACAGTGATTTACGCGAGACTATCAGGCGTGTACCGACTGATGACAGGCTGATATTCAGAAATTTTAATGCCAGAGTTGGTTTGGACACTGAGAAATGGGAAGGAGTGCTGGGCAGTCATGGAGTAGGCAAGTGCAATGCTAATGGAGAACTTCTACTTGCACTATGTTCAGAGTGCAACCTTGTGATAACCAACACTCTGTTTAAGCACAAGGACACACACAAGAAGACATGGATGAACCCAAGATCCAAACACTGGCACTTGTTAGACTACATCATAGTAAGGCAGAGAGACATAAGGGATGTATTGGACACCAGAGCAATGAGAAGTGCGGACTGTGGTACTGATCATGTTATGCTGAGATCTAGATTAAGGATTTGGAGATGAAAACAGCACTGCAGGATGGGTGCAAAGCCACCACGGAAGCTAAACACTCGTGCACTGAAAGGCCAAAAGAAGCAGGAAGAACTTACACAGAAAATGGATAAAAACTTGAAAGACTGGGACAGCAACAACTCAGAATGACATAGAAGAGAAATGGGCAACACTGAAGGATACAGTGTATCAGACTGCGAGGGATTTATTAGGCCACCCTGAGAGGAAACATCAAGATTGGTTTGATGAGCATGATGAACATCTGAAGAAACTACTAGAAGCGAGGAATACAGCTAGGCAGGAAAACCTACAGTGTAACACAAGGTCGAAGAAGAAGAAATACTCAAAGGCTCAGAGTGAGCTACAGAAGTACACCAGAGAGATGAAGTCCAACTGGTGGGATGAAAAAGCGGAGGAACTTCAAACTGCAGCAGACAGGAAGGACATGAAAACATTCTTCACTGATTTGAGAGAAATCTACGGCCCTAAACCAAGAGGATTGATCCAACTAAAGGCTATGGATGGTGAAACAGTTTTGCAGGAGAAAGACAAGATCCTGGACAGATTTGCAGACCACTCTGACCAACTACTAAACAACCCTGGAGATCTCACTGAAGAGGCTAAAGAAGCTCTAGTGCAGCGAACAGCTGTATCAAGTCTAAATGAACCACCAAATCTTGATGAACTAATGGCAGCTATCAGGACAACACAGGATGGGAAAGCTCCAGAAAGGGATGGAATTCAAGCAGAAGTGTGGAAATTTGGTGGTGTTCAACTGACTAACTGCCTGCACAAGCTCATCCAAGAGATATGGGATGCCCAGAAAGTACCTCAAGACTGGAAGGATGCAAGTATTGTGCCTTTGTTCAAGAAAGGTGACAGGAAAGATTGTGAAAATTACTGAGGTATATCACTGCTAGCCACTGTTGGTAAGATTCTCTCACGTGTACTACTGAACAGACTCGAACACATCTCGCAGAATGTACTACCGGAAACCCAGTGCAGCTTTAGAAGTGGAAGAAGCACAATGGACTTGATTTTTTGCTTGAAACAGGTTCAAGAAAAGTGTATCGAACAGAACATGCCGCTTTATGTAGTCTTCATAGACTTCAGTAAAGCTTTCGATACTGTTTCGCAACAAGGACTTTGGCAGGTACTCAAGAAATATGGCTGTACAGAGAAGTTCGTCAGCCTGATTGAGGCACTCCATACAGGTATGCAAGCAAATGTGGCAATGAGTGGTTCAGTATCTAAAGACTTTTCAGTAAGCAACGGGGTGAAACAAGGATGTGTGTTGGTGCCGACACTGTTCTCGCTATATCTGGCAGCCATGCTTGAGGTGGGCCTTCAAAGACACTTCAGAAGGAGTATACATTCAAACAAGGAAAGAGGCAGACTTGTTCAGTGTGGCACAGTTTAAAACCAAGAGTAAGACATCAATAAAGGTAGTAAGAGAAATGCTCTTTGCCGACGACAGTGCTCTAGTTGCACACAGTGCGGAAGATATGCAATCTTTAGTAGAGAAATTTGCATGAGCAGCTCACCAATTCAGCCTCCAAATCAACATCAAGAAGACAGAGAGCCTTTATCAACCACCAAAGTTCCAGTTATCAACATCACTACCAGAAGAGATCAGCATTGGTACAGAGCCACTAGTCAAGTGCAAGACTTTCAAGTATCTAGGGAGTACTGCTTCAGAGAATGCTAGGCTGGAGGATGAACCATCTCTCAGAATGCTAAGAGTGAGCGCTGTCTTTGGAAACTTGAGGGAGAGACTGTGGAAAAATCGACATGTGTCTATCAGTGTGAAATGCAAAGTGTACAGAACAACAGTACTGGCTACTCTAGGGTACAGTGCTGAAACTTGGACTGTCTACAGAGTGCAGGTAAAGGAACTCCACGTGTACACGTCTTCTTCCGGCATTCAGAGAGAGCAGACGCTTTTCTCCCTCCTCTCCCTCCTAATCCTCTCCCTTCTGATCCCAGCTTGCAATGTTGTGTTTTTGTCTGTGTTTAGTCGCTCTTCTTCTGCTGAATCTTAATCTAAACGGCAATTATGGATCTGGAAAGCGGCTTAAATGTGATTGTCACCATTTTAAAAGAAGATCGGGTCAGGGGGGACCCAAGGGGAAGACTCATGGACCTTGGAAACTCGTGCGTCTGTATGATTAGATTAGAGAAGCAGAAGACATCTATTGGCTATGATCACAGGACTTCTACTTTGGCTTTTGGAGTTTCCTGATGCTTCAGAAATTGAGGAAGGTGGACAGCTGTTCAAATGCGGACCCAGGCAAGCTCCTTCACCAAATTCGACCAGTTTTAAGCCTATACATGGAAATTATGAAGCACAGAATCGCATGAGAGAGGAAAATTCTATTCTCTGAGTGCACTGTGCAGATTTGACCTCGTCTTTTTTGGTGCCGTTTACATTCCTCCTCGATGAAGATAAGGTGGAAGGAGCGGCTCTGCTAACCCAAACAATCGACAATCATTTGCTGTTGTTTCAGCAGACTGGACTCTTCAAGGACAGTGTTACCATGTGTCTTCAACTCTGCCATCTGCAAGCACGAGAGAGAGAGAGACTCTGGACTTGCTTATAGATCACATGATTTTAACATCCATCCACTGCCAGGAGGCGCCCTCTGCTATTCACTAGCAACTGACACACCCACACTACACACTGCATACAACATCACATGACTGATACATACACTGACACATATACACACACACACACACTGTCTCTCTCAACTTTTGTTTTTGTGTGATTGTCTGCTAATTGTGCATTGGAGAGTTTTTTTCTATGTAATTACAATTTTGGTCATAAAATGAGCTTTATTTTGATTAGCAATGCTTTTTTCTCTCTGCCCATTGTGTCACTTCCCTTTCCCCACATTCCCTTCTTTACCCTCTACTGCTGACAGGCGCCTCCATGGCTGCCGCGTCATTGAGATGCACTTATTCAGCGCACCCAATGTCAAGTCAAATTCCTCGTATGTTTGTTTTTTTATGTAAACATGCTTGGCAATAAAGCTTTCTGATTCTGATTCGACACCTTCAAGCTATAATGAACATCTCATGGAAAGACAAGATAACCAACATAGAAGTGTTGAAACAAGCTGGTCTACCATCAATGGAGGACACGCTAATACAGACGAACCTGAGATGGCTCGGATATGTTGAGAGGACGGACCACCAGCATCTCCCTCAGCAGTCACTCTACTCACAGTTATGCGAGGGCAAACGCAATCAGGGTAGACCAAGACTCAGATTTAAAGATACTGTAAAAAGAAACTTGAAGAAGCTGGATATAGACAGGAGTTCCTGGCAGCGGAAGGCTAAGGACAGAGCTGCGTGGAGGAATCTGATCAGACCTAAATGAAACAGTCATCGTCACCCATGACAGACTGCTATGATGATGATGAGATTCTATTTGTAAGATGATTGTTATTGGACCACATGATCAGAGCCAACTGACACTGTATCTAGGTAACAAACCAACAAATATAAAACACAGGCAGTTGAACAGTAGAGGCAGTTGGTGAGCAGATACACTTCACCCAACAGGCTACTGCCGTTATTCTGCATGTGGTCCAAAAACACACACGGTAATGATTTTTACTATGTGTTGTTGTCTGTTTTGTTCCTGTTACGCCAACATTCCTGTTAAGTTGATACCTTGTTATCATAACAGTTTGTACAAGTTGTAATGAATGAAAACTACCTTCGTTCAAGAGATACAAAGATGTATGTTTAATTTGTAGTTTTCACGGTGTTGACTGAAGGAACAGAGAGAGAGCGAAATTAAACCTCCAAGACATCAGTATGAAGCGTTGCAATTATTTACTGGACCCTGTGAGATGGGGGGGGGGGGGGGGCCGTCGGGGCTGAAATTGTCAGACAAGCAGGCGCACAGTAACAGCACATTTACTGGACGTTGCAAATTCCTATTTCCCTGTAAACAGCACACCATGAGTCCTGGCTGCTGCATTATCTAAAATGATAAGTTAATACCAACGTGACTGTCGAGCGGAATGGCCAGATATGGGGACAGGAGAGGGGAATCTGTGGCGGCTTTTCCTTCCTGTGCAGGACCGGTATTATGCCGCTCGTACAAGCCACACTGTTTACTAGGGCCCGAGCCATTGACAACGTCAGTGGGTGAGAGCCCTTTTGTAATCGCTAGGATTGTCTATTATTAACCTTATTTACACAGGTAATCCCATTGAGACACGGGGTCTCTTTTTCAAGACAGCTTGTTTAATCGTTCAGTTCTGTTAAAGCAGAGCGGATCACAGCGGTCAATGAATGAATGAAGCTGGTCTCATTTATTTGCATAATCATTTCTGAATGATCTTAACTGTGAAGATTTCATGGACAGATTGTGCACCCCTAGTGGCACAGCGCAGCACTGCGCCTGTCAACTGACATGACATGCCAAAACACTCCCCAGCTGGACTGAGGATTTGTACTAATTATGCCCATTCACAAGGTGGCAGACATGTGTTGGTTGACACGGAACACATCAAAGAGCAAGAAATCTTCTTCTTCTACTGTGCAATTAGAAAACAAATATGGCGGCTACCGATCACTGTGTTGTACTGAACTTCAGTGCAGTTTTATAAGATAAATAGCACCAGAATAAAAGCGAAATTGAGGTGAGATAACTGTAAAAGATTGTGTGGATGTGGGAGAAAAACCACAAATGCCCAACAGAAGAGAAAATGGTGACTAGCATGGACAAAAATGGATACAGCGCAAGGCACCTTCGCGAGCAGTAAGTCACGAATGTCCGTGGTTGTTTTATTGTTTTGCTTACATTATACTGCATTGTACTGATTTTCTGGTTCACATACTTTCAAGATTCGATAACAAAATGCCCCAAACAAGAAACGTGACAAAAAGAG
Organism: Pholidichthys leucotaenia; assembly: GCA_020510985.1. Lineage (NCBI taxonomy): Eukaryota > Metazoa > Chordata > Actinopteri > Cichliformes > Pholidichthyidae > Pholidichthys > Pholidichthys leucotaenia. The sequence continues at coordinate 92,811,239 of CM035841.1, forward strand.
GAACCATTCTTTGTGTAAATATGTCCAAAGTCCACTTTTGATCAGTTATGAATTCGATTTGGCTGCCGCGGCATTATGCAAATTAAATGTGTTAATTTACTTCTATCTGAAACTTTGGATCATATTCTACATCTTTCTAATTGACAGTAAGCCATTATCTCTTACAATGTTCAAGTTATAGCCTTGGAAATCTGACATCTGAGCTGAGTATCTTCTGGAAAAAAAATCTTGACCACTCTTGACCACTACGGGGCCAATGTCGCAATTTGGCGACATACACAGTTAAAAGGTTTTAACATTTTATTTTGCTGTGCTGCATCAAGGTTCAGATTACTTTATTTGTACCCGTAGGTAGATTTGTTTTGCAGTCAGGTGACATCCATATTTACAAACCACAATTACATTCAACATGAACACAAACACAGGCACACATGAAGCTGACTAAAAACATGATAAAAGTACTCAAGGCTCCACCAATCAGGACATAGGACAAAGAGATAAGAGAAAAAACAAGGAGATAAGACAGAAGGGTCATATTAGAAAGTTAAAGACTAGTCAAAGAGGTTAAAGACACAAAAGTCTAAAACCCAATAGAAGATTTAGAACCCCAATAAAAAACCTACAAAAATAAGTAAATATAAAATCAAATTAATAGATAGGTAACTAAATTATGTGCAATATATCGTATTGTTACATCTTGTTCAACTCTTTAACAACAGCAGGAACAAAGCTGTTTTTGTAGCGTTGGGTTTTACTTTTTGGGACAGCAAACCTCTGTCTGGAGGGAAGAAGCTGAAGGTGGCAGTGCAAAGGATGGGAGTCATCATTTAAAATGGAGGTAGCAATCCTCTGTACCTGTCTGGTGTACAGGGATGTCAGGCTTAGCTGTGACTCATCAAGCAAGCGACTGGACCATCTAACAACCTGATCCAAGGATTTCCTGTTTCAGTTTTGTCTGACCAAACCATGACACTAAAGAAAAGGATAAAACAGATTCAATAAAAGCCCGATAAAACACTGTAATTATGGTTCGGTCAATTTGGAAGCGTGCAAGTTTCCTTAAACAATGCAAATGTTGCTGACCCTTTTTGCACACCCTTTCACAGTTCTCTTCAAAATTCAAATTACTATCAATAATCATCCCAAGATATTTGTAGGACTGTACACATTCAGTGGTCTGGCCTTTTAGTACAGTGACTTTGTACCTGGGAGTTTTCCTCCTAAAGTCAATAATCATATCTTTAGATTCTGTCGTATTCAGCTGCAGATATGAATCCTCACACCAGTGAACAAAATCATCAACTACTGGGCCGTGGCCACTCTCACCATCCTGGAGGAGACTGACAACAACTGAATCATCAGCATACTTTATAATGTGTCTGTTGTCATGTCTGCTCCGACACATGTTTGTGTACAGGATGAAGAGTAGTGGTGACAACACACACCCCTGAGGAGAGCCAGTAGAAGAACACTTTTGGTCAGACAATGTACCATTGACCCTTACTCTCTGTGTCCTGTTGGTTAAAAAATCCAGAATCCAACCCAACAGATTATTACTCAAATCAAATTGTTGCAGGAGCCTTTCAACTAAAATATGAGGTTGGATTGTATTAAAGGTGGAAGAAAAGTCCACAAATAAAAGCCTGGCGTGTGTCCCATTAAAATCCAGATATTTAAAAAGCACATTAAACAGAGTGACAGTGGCATCCTCCACTCCTCTGTGAGGCCTATAGGCAAACTGCAGAGGATCCAATGCATGCTCAGTCTGCTTTAGGACCTCAAATCTGACCAGTTTTTCAAAAATTTTCATTAAAATTGAGGTCAAAGCCACTGGTCTAAAATCATTTACCGTTTTAGGACAGCTGGATTTTGGAATGGGGACAACCACAGCATCTTTCCAGACCTTAGGCACATGTTGTGTCTGTAAGGACTTATTAAAAATTTAGAGAAACACAGGACTCGGTTCATGTGCACAGGACTTTACCAAGCGCCCACATATATTATCAGGGCCCTGACTTTTGTTCACTTTTACAGCACAGAACGCCCTTTTAACATCCTGCACCTCAATATTAAAGTGCTGATTGTCTTTGAGTTTCTGTTTCAAATCTTGGGTTTCTGTGCTAAAATCAAATGAATCAAAATGACCATAAACACAATTAAGAGCATTAGCCAGCTCTGTGTCTGAATTAAAACCATCTAAAAACACACGATTACTGCGCTCTGAAGGCCTGCAATAGTTTTCATACTTCAGACTTTAAAACATTTACTACAAAGGTTAAAAACTGGCTGAAAAATAAACAAGAATGTACCCATGTATGAAATGATTGTCTGAGGGTGTGAGTGAATGAAGGGAAGGAATGAATGTGTTTGTTTATAGTGAGTGACGAAGGGAGGGAGACCTGTAATAGGCAAATGTGAACCAGGTTTTCATATTGTGTATTTATAATCTTGTTTGCATTGATGTATGTGGTTATTGTTTATTCTGTTTTCATTTTGTTTTTCTTTTTCCTCATCTTTCTCTCTTTTTACCCGTTTCTTCTTTCTAAAGCCCATCCAGGGACAAGAGTTGCAAATTAGCTAATAGCTATACACTCTTTGTACAACACATCAGATTTTTTTTGTCTATGTTTATTGCACTGTCCCTGTCAAATAAACAAATAAAATAAATACTGGCCCAGGCTGAACCAAGCTTGTTTGTTGCCATCTTGCTTTCCAACTCTGATTTATAATTCTGTTTTGCTCTTAAAATTTCGGACTTCAGCTCTTTTGTGGCAACCTGCAGCTCAGAAACAACCCCTGTTTAAAGGCAAGTGCTTTCCTCTGTAAGCAGGATTTAACTGATTTTGTAACCCATGGCTTCTTGTTGGGATATATTTTGACACGTTTACGTGGAACGATCACGTCTCTGCAGAAAGCCATGTATGAGCATGTCACGTCCACTAAAGAGTCCAAATCTTCTCCGCAGTCTAGCATGAACACCTCCCAGTCCGTGCAGTTAAAGCATTCCTGGAGGCAATGCACTGAATCCTCTGTCCAAACGTTTACATCCCTGGTCTTTGTCTTCTCTCTTTTGAGAGCAGTTTTATATGTGGGCAGCAAATGTACACAGTTGTGATCTGAGGATCCTAAAGGAGGAAGGGGAATAGATTTATAGGCCCTCTCTATGGATCCATAGCACAGGTCCAATGTCTTTTTTCGCCTGGTTGGGCAGGAGACATACTGATAAAAGTTTTTAAGTGTCTTCTTTAGAGACACATGGTTCAAATCCCTAAGTATGAAATTTGGAGCCTCTGGGGAAATCGACTGCAACCACTGTACCACATCAAAGACGGTGCTGGAGCCGGAGGCAGCATCGGCCCTCGGGTGAATGTACACAGTCGTTAAGAAAAGTTGGGGGAACTCACAGGCAGATAAAAAGGGCGTAGTGACATGGACAGCAGCTCCACATCTGATGTACAGATGCGCTCTCTCACCGTGACGGATGTACAGTACTGTTTATTAATATATATATATATATATATATATATATATATAAAAAACATACGCCACCCCCCTGACATTTCCACGTTACCTCTTCCTGCCGATCGAAGCGAAGTGGGGCTCCAAAGCCGTCAATACACAGGTCCGGGTCTCGGTCATGCGCCATAAGCCACATCTCCGTGTAAGCCATGACACAGCAGTTCTTGAAATCCTTCTGATATCGTACATTCCCTTGAATTTCATCCACTTTATTTCTCAGGGATTGTACGTTCCCCATAATAATGGAAGGAAGAGCAATGTGGTTAAGCTGACGCCTCCTCAGGCTTAATCTTAGGCCTCCACGCTTTCTGCGTTTCCTCCTCTTGTCTCTCTTTTCATTGCTGTGTCCATAAAAATCTCTTAAAATAAAGTCCGGCAGTTGTGGCACAGACTCAAACACAGATGCTGCATTATCCATGTTTAAATGCAGTAACGTGTCTCTGGAATACTGTATTCTTCCCGGCGAGATCGCGATTGCGCTTACCTCCAAGACAAAGAGCCGGTAGGAGAAGAAATTACAGTACAAAAACAAGAAGGAAATCCATACTGATGGAACCAGGGAGCTCTTCGTTATATCGTCCACAAACATTCAAGGACAAAAACGGCACAGAGAATCACGTTAAAACACATTAAAGTGCATAAAAACAGAGACACAGACGTCACACTTTTTTCACCCACAAAAAAAAAAGTGAAGAAGTTCTGTCCCCCTCAGTCATTCAGGGCTCATATTTACTTCCATAAACACAACGCTGTGCCTGACATGCGCTTTCTTCTGTGCATGCGGGCCACTTCATAGCTGTAGACCGTTGACACTGGAGTCTGATGGGGGTTGCATTTAAATTATAATGTGAATGCCCACACATAAAAAAAAAAAAAAAAATCGGATCTCGGCAAAAAAAAATAAATCAAAATTGAGCATTAAGACCTGCAGTGTGAACATAGCTTAATTCTATGCAACTTATCGAGATGCTCTACCACAGCGTGCACACACAGCACAGAGACAGAGCAGAAGACTGGCAGAGAGGAAGAGGAGTGCCGTGTCATGTGGCTATATTTCCAGGCCAAAAAATGAAAAAACGGCAAGCTCTACAATTTGAAAAAAGGCTGTGAAATACAGTGGTAGCACAACTAATTTATACAAGCATATGAAAAATCATCCAAAAGACAACACCGAGCTACAGAAATGGAGAGAGGAGGAGAGAAATACCCCACCCCCAGACCCCGACAGACCCAGAGGAAGAGACCATTGGCATAGGCCTTTCAGTATGGCAGAGAATATCCAGGTATTTTAGTCCTCTTTGGCATTAGTTAATATTAATTTTCAAAGTGCAACTGGTTATTTGTTACTGTAGCCAACTCAAAAAGTATAAATTATGCTAAGACCTTGGTATAATACATTTATCCCATAAAAACATTTTATTTAAATGAATACATTTACTGGAATTGAAACAATTATACTGAATACAATATGGCTCAAATTTGATCGAATATAATTACCCTTTTGTGTTAACTGCGAAAGTGACACTATGTATTTACCGGTAAACTTTGCACAGATTCTGTCCTGGGTTTTAACTAATTAACAATCCAAAGGAAAAATCACAAAACACTTAAAGGTCATGAAAATTCATTCAGATTTAGTAATTTCATGATGCCATCCACCTTAATGATTAAAAAATATCTGTATTGTATCAGTGATACTGGTCCTGTATTTACTTGGTATCAGATCAAGACCAAATCTTGCAGTATCATACCCCACTAGTACTCGGCAATCCGCCAATACTGGGTGAAAAATATGTCCGTCTTTTTGCCCGTCTGTTGTTTTCTTCCTCTGTCACTAAACAGCAAAAACTCCTGTTCATCTTGATTGTCAATGTATTCACGTACCTCCATCACTTCCACCATTTAAAACGTCTGCCACCATGCTCTTCTTCTGTGTTTGGATTACAGCTGTTCAAATCAGTTTGGTGGCTCTTAGCTGCTGCCGACAGTACGGGCATGTGAACTGCAGATTATTTTCACTGCGCATGCGTGTACTCCAAAACTACTGGATGGATGTGGATGAAATTTTTACCAGAGATGGTCCTTGGGCTAGAGAAGAACCCACAGCACTCTGGTGATGGTCCAAGAACGCATAACTCAGCCAAGGCTCTGACAGAAAAATAAATTTTTATAGCATGTTGAAAGACAGAAGAAGGAAGTCCGTAACATTGTGTTGTGTACATTTTTCCTTTTACATCAGAATGGTTTGTGAGGGTGTCATGTTCACTGCCTAAGTGAACATGACAAATTCATATGTTCGCAGCAAACATATGAATTTGCAGCGAGCCCAAAACGCAAAGTAACGTGTTCATTTATAATGGGTGAATGCACAGTAGTCCAAAAGACAGTCATGGTAGAAAAGGGGAAGACACCCGGCTACAAACTTGGTCGGTGAACGGGAATGCCTAACGCGCCCCAATTAAGCAGGAGCGGAGAAAAAGGCACAGGGAAAGACTTACTACAGTGTCGAAGCGGAAAGGCTCTGAGGGAACAACACAATTCAGTCCAGGGGTACACCAACAGAAGCGAGTCCAGATGTCCAAGGTTGACATTGCTAAGTTGCCACACTAGCTGGTCACATTCTACCCTATTAATACACACACCCAGAATGAGAGCAAGTGAACACAGCTGTGTGGTGACCAGGTGCGTGACAAGCACCTCTGTCTTGGGAGCGCATGCGCCAGACACACCGTAAAACCACACAAAAAACAAGTGAACCCAATATTACAGCAAGTGTTGTAACAGTTTATATGCCTTCAGAGGTAAAAGTCACTGCTACATCTTGTCAGTGAGTTTTAAAGTTGGGAATCTCCGGGCTGGACATGAGCCAATGAGCGATTCAGGCAATCTCCAAGGAGAGCCCCGCAACTTCCCGCAACAATAGAAAAAAAAAAAATCCCACGAAATCCTGGAGGGACTGATTAAATGTACCATGGAACACAGTGAAGACAGTCATCATCAAGTGGAGAAAATATGGTACAACAGTGACATTACCAAGAACTGGACGTCCCTCCAAAACTGATGAAAAGATGAGAAGAAAACTGGTCAGGGAGGCTGCCAAGAGGTTGACAGCAACATTGAAGGACCTGCAGCAATTTCTGGCAAGTACTGGCTGTTTAGTACATGTGACAACAATCTCCAATCGAGGGTGGCAAAAGACGGATGCCTTATCTTACGAAGAAAAACATTCAAGCCCGGCTACATTTTACAAAAACACATTGGAAATCTCCCAAACACATGTGGAGAAATGTTTCATGGTTTGATGAAACCAAGGGTGAACTTTCTGGCCATAATTTCAAATGATATATTTGGCACAAACAACACTGCTCATCACCAAAAGAACACCATACCTACAGTGAAGCATGGTGGTCAAAGTATCATGCTTTGGGGAATTTTTTTTAGCTGGAACTGGGGCCTTAGTTAAGGTGGAGGAAAGTATTAACAGTTCCAAATACTCGTCAGTGTTAGCCTGAGTCCAGACCTGAATCCGATCGAACATCTGTAGGGTGATCTGAAGAGGGCTGTGCACAAGAGATGTCCTCGCAATCTGACAGATTTGTAGCATTTTTGCAAAGTAGAGTGGGAAAATATTGCCACATCAAGATGTGCCACACTGATACAATCCTTGTTTCCAGATTTACCGCGGACGAGTAAACACGTTCAGCAGATGCTCAGTGGGTCAAGATCAGAGTTGAAAACGGTGCAAAATCTGCACGGATATATACTGCACAAACCGTCTTTGGAAATAGCTTTCATTGACGGCATGATCCGCAGGTACCTCCGGGGACCAGCAGTTGAAGGGGACCTGACTAACAGGCAAGTTCCCAGTCAAGTAACTTCAGAACACATTGAATAAATCTTGATGTACTAGAATTTTACTTCATAAAATTATGTGCGGGTAGATTTGCTTGACATGGTTGTAAAAAAATTACATAAAATTCTGATGTTGAAACTTTGTTGGCTGCTATACTGCAGCCCAGTCAATCGCACAAAGCGACGACCATGCGTCACTACCGTGCTGAAACTGGTCATGGAGGAGGCAAGATGTCCCTGACCATGACTGACAGAGAGCAGTGACTTGAAACTCGCACGTATTTGAGAAGGAATCATGACCCAAATTACTGGACAGAACCACTAGTATCATATTTGATCCTTTGAAATAGATTTGGATTCAAATTCACTACAGGTATCCTTTAAATCTGCTATTTTTTCTTAAAAAAAAATATGTAATCTTGTTCTACAAAATTTGTTGTTGTTCTTCTCAATTTACATATTTTTTCATAAATTTGAAACATTTTCTAGTAAGTTTGATTGTTTTGTGTTTTGTTTTGGTTTTTTTTGGTAAATTTTGAACCGTTTCTGGTAAACCTGCCAGAATGGAGTAAGCTCATTAGAAGTAGTTGAAGTGTTCTGAGTTATAAAAAAGAAAATGCATAATTTTGATATGAAAACAGCTAGGTTAATGCTTAACAGCGTTATGATACCCGTTATAAAGGGATTTTATAACACAGCGGTGTGATGACGTAGCCGGCTGGTACCATCCTCACGTCGATCTACATCAGGGAGGAGTCGGCCATCTTATGGGCTCTTTTGCTGGCTCGCTCTCATTAGGCACAGATAGGAGCTCAGTGCTCAGTTACATGTACTGTATTATTAACCTTTTCGGTTATAAAGTTCAGTTCCAGTACAGCTCACTCGTCCGTGGTCATTCCCAGGTTTGTGGATATAACAACACAGACAAGGCATGAGACAATATCGTGTTCTTTTGTGGCAGACAATGAGTGATTTACCATACATTCACATGTAGATTTAGGTTACTTCTATGTGAAGTACCTTACTCAGAGGAGATGCTGTTGTGATGGAGATGGCAGTGGACTGTTATCATGCACAATGGCACCGCTGCAGACAGATGGCATTAACAGGAAACAGATCCCATATTGTAAACTGGGGACAGTTATGCATCTCATTGAACCTTTATGGAGTGATATGAACTCTGATTCCTTAGTAGAAATAATTGATGTGCTATACAATGTTTATCACATGTGGACTCTGAATTTATGATGTAATTATATATGGGTTTCGTATTGTCAGGACGCCATTAGATTTTTGAAGGGAGAGTGTGGGAATGCAGGAATAGCTAAAATAAGAAAATAATGGGGCGTGCCTAAGAGATTGTATAAAATGGATACGTTTGTAATTATTTCTGTTAGTTTTACAATTGATGCATTTGCCACTGTTTTTGTTCATTTTCCAGTATATACATTTAGTGTTCACTGGGCATATTTTAAGTTGTTACTTTTATTCATTGTTATGGCAGATGTAATTGCATTTTTATGCCAATAGGTGGCAGTAGTCAACTATAAGGGAGTGTCGAAGACGAAAGGGCAGATGGCTCTTGGTGTGAATGGAAGCGAGTGAGCGGACCCAGTTGTGAAAAACAGACTGAATGAGTAATGTGTATGCTACACAATAAAAAAGAAACAACACACTGAGTTTCTTAACTCAAGTGTGCAACATTTGTATTTTTTTCCTCAAACTTGGGACTTTTTTATTGCAAATTTGCTGCTTCGTTCCACACAACTGTACATTTTTTCCTTGTAAATTTGTGACTGACGACTAAAATACTTATTGTAATCCCTTCAATATTTACTTTCTCAACCTCTTTCCTTTCCTTGACCTTAATTTGCCATTAAAGGATCAGGTCAAGTGGACCCCTGACCATGTGAGAACCCCAAGTGGACCCTGGGATCCAATCTGTACATGGACAAGTACATTTTCAATCCAATGATTTACAAACAGACTCATAATTTCCTAAAGCCTCATTCAGAACATTATAGTCCCACATACCTATTCTGTGGATTTTCATCTGGGGGCAGCCAGCCGTGACGAGCAGCAGCGGTGGAGAAGAAAAGTCTTTTGGAAGCAGAAACAGAGGCTAAACCTTCTCTGGATTAGCCGAGTTGTCATCTTACATTTTTTTTTTTTTTTTTTTTTTTAAAAACTTGTTGGTGACTGGGTGAAGTCTTTAGCAGTTTCTCACACACACACACACACACACACACACACACACACACACACACACACATTATGGGCTGTCGCAATTGTAATGATCAGTGTTTACCACTAGGCGTCGCTGCTACCTTGTTACCGCTTGTTGGAATGATGCACTCAGTAGAATAAGAAACGGCCAACATGGGAGCCGATGTGAAAGTGTCTGTGTGAGCTGCCGCTAAAAAATAAAGTTACGTTGGTTCAACTGCAAGTCTCTTCTCTCCTCAACGAACACGAACACAACATGGTACCAGGAGTAAACTGCATGAACTGAGCGACCACGTGAGAAGTCGTCATGGAGTTGAAGCCGCCGGAAAACCTGAAATTGGCAGGTAACGTGGATGAAAAATGGCGGGCATTCAAGCAGCAGTTCAACTTGTATGTCACGGCCATGGGACTGGACACGAAGCCGGACTCGAGAAAGGTAGCACTTTTGCTGAACTTAGCGGGGCCACAGGCCATTGAAGTGTACAACACGTTCGTGTTCGGAACGGGTGAAGACCCAAATAAGCTGGATGTCGTGCTCGCTAAGTTTGATGCTCACTGCACTCCTAAGAAAAACGAGACATATGAAAGATACATGTTTAGATCTCGTATGCAGCAACAGAGTGAGCCCTTTGACAGTTTTTTGACAGCTCTCCGTTTGAAAGCACAATCCTGCAATTTTGGGACATTGAAGGACTCAATGATCAGAGATCAAATTGTTTTTGGTGTTGAGGACAAAAAGTTAAGAGAGAGACTGCTTCGTGAGACGGAGTTGACGCTGGAGATGGCTGTTAAACTCTGCCAGGCAAGCGAACTGTCCCAGAAGCACATGAAAACGTTCTGCGGCATGCCAGGTGCCACACCTCCGAGTGAAGGAGCAGCGGTCGGCGCCGTGTCATCTCAGAGCGGGAGGCGTCGCTCATGGGCCGGGACTGCACAGCGGACCGAGGATCCCACGTTCTTCTGCAAGCGTTGCGGATTACAGCACAAGCCAAAGCAATGCCCAGCGTTTGGTAAAGTATGCTCCAACTGCCATGGAAAGAATCATTTTGCCAAGCAATGCTTCACCAAAAGAAAGGAAGGAAAGAAAGGCAAAAACGTGAATGTAGTTGAAGACACAGACTTAAGTGACACTTTCTTTGTGGGCATCGTTGACTGTGAAAATGAAGAAGAAAAAGTCAACAGCATTACCAATGAGGACAAGTGGATCACTCCTCTGCTGGTTAACGGGACTATCGTCACTATGAGACTGGACACTGGTGCAAAAGCTAACCTCATTAGCATGTCTGATGTAAAGGAAATGCAGGTTAAGCCACACATATACAGAAAGAAATCAGGGTTGAAAGATTACAATGGGCAACCCATACAGTGTTTTGGTACCTGTAAACTGAATGTTGTTGTTAAAGGTAAAGTGCACAATGTAAACTTTTCTGTTGTGAATGAGAAATGTGAATCACTGTTGGGTGATAAAAGCTGTGAAGAGCTAGGGTTAGTGAAAAGAGTGTACTGCATTGAATCAGATTCCAAGTGTGACACTAACGCTATTGTGCAAAACTTTTCTGATGTGTTCAAAGGTTTTGGCACACTGCCCTTTACATATAAAATCCAGCTAAAAGAAGGCGCCCAACCAGTTGTGCACGCACCACGTAGGGTCCCAGCTCCACTGCGTGAAGCCCTCAAACGAGAACTGGACAGGATGACCAACTTGGGCGTGATCAAAAAGGTGCAGGAGCCCACAGACTGGGTCAACTCGATTGTCGTCACAAAGAAAAAGAATGGTGAGTTGAGAATGTGCATGGACCCAAAAGATCTAAATGAGAACATTAAGCGCGAGTACTACCAAATCCCCACACGTGAGGAAATAGTCAGTGAGATGGCAGGAGCTAACTACTTCACAAAACTCGACGCTTCTCAGGGTTTCTGGCAGTTAAAACTGGATGAGAGCAGCACTAAGTACTGTACTTTTAACACACCTTTCGGTAGATACTGTTTTCTTAGGCTGCCATTTGGAATAAAATCTGCACCAGAAATATTCCACAGAGCGATGGAACAGATCATTGATGGCCTAGAGGGAGTCAGAGTTTACATAGATGACATTATTGTATGGGGCTCGACTCTCCAAGAGCACAACCAGAGACTTAAAGTGATGGAGCGCATTCAGAAGTACGGGCTGAAACTCAATAGAGCCAAGTGTGAGTTTGCAGTACAAGAGATTCTCTTCCTCGGAGACAAACTCACAGCTCAAGGCATACAACCAGATGGCGATAAAGTGAAAGCAATACTGAACATGCCAAGACCAACAGACAAAACGGGCGTGTTACGCATCATGGGAATGGTAAATTTCATAGGCAAATTTATTCCCAACCTCACAGCAAAGACGTCATGCATCCGAGAGCTCTTACACAACGACTGTGACTTTAAATGGGCCGAAAAACATGAGCAAGAGTGGCAAAGACTTAAGCAAACTCTTACCAGAGCACCAGCATTAGCCTACTATGACCACCGGAAAAAGCTCAAAGTGTCAACTGACGCGTCCAAAGATGGCATCGGAGCAGTGCTTCTACAGGCAGAGGGAGAGTACTGGAAACCAGTAGCCTATGCATCAAGGGCTATGACAAAGTCTGAATGCAAATATGCCCAGATTGAAAAGGAGTGTTTAGGCGTTTCCTACGGGCTGGAGCGGTTTCACAGTTATGTCTATGGACTGCCGTCTTTTACTGTGGAAACTGACCACCGCCCACTCGTCTCCATTATCAAGAAGAATCTTAACGAAATGTCCCCACGGATCCAACGCCTAATGATGAAAATGCAAAGGTACGATTTTGAACTGGTTTACACACCGGGAAAGCACCTGATACTCGCAGATGCCTTGTCCAGAGCACCTGCTGAAAAGTGTCTGAGTTTCACAGATGAGGATATTGAAAATCACATCAACATGGTGTCGTGTGCTCTGCCAGTATCTGACACAAAGTCGAAACAAATAGCTGAGGTGACATCACAGGACACCGAGCTACAGCGTGTCATTCAGAACATGGACGAGGGATGACCTGCAGGATCTTGCCCTCGCTATTACCATGTCAGAGGAGATCTCAGTTTTGTTGATGGACTATTACTGAAGAAAGGAAGAATAGTCATCCCTGAGGCTCTAAGACCAGATTTGTTAAACAGGATACATGAAGGACACCTTGGGATTGAAAAATGTAAAAGGAGAGCAAGGGAGTCAGTGTACTGGCCTGGACTAAACAAAGACATCGAGACGCTTGTGAGTAGTTGTGAAACGTGCCAGAAACACCGAAGTAAACAAAGCAAAGAGCCAATGGTGATATCTGAAAGTCCTGCATCCCCTTGGCACAAAGTAGGGATAGACCTGTTTCACCTTAAAGGCAAAGACTACTTAGTAGTCATGGACTACTTTTCCAACTTTCCAGAAATGGCACTACTCTCAAGCACTACATCAGCCTGTGTGATCACTCATACCAAATCCACATTTGCTCGGCATGGCATCCCACACCTTGTGGTGACAGATAATGCACCATGTTTCAGTAGCAGGGAATGGCAGCAGTTTGCAGAACAGTATGAATTTCGGCATGTGACGTCAAGCCCACACTATGCACAATCAAATGGACAAGCAGAAAAAGGCGTCCACATTCTGAAGCAACTGCTTAAGAAAGCTGCAGACAGCAACTCGGATCCATACTTGGCTCTACTCAGTTACCGCGCCTCTCCACTTCAGTGCGGACTGTCACCTGCTGAGCTACTAATGAACAGAAAGCTGCGTACAACGCTTCCCAGCTACCCAAATGCTACTTCACAAAGGAAAGATACAAAACTCAGAAACAAGCTTGAGAAGCAGAAACTGAAACAAAAGACATTCTATGACATTTCAGCCAAACCACTCTCTCCACTGGCCAACAACGACCCAGTTAGGATCGAGGATGCATCTGGCTGGAACACTAAAGGAGTTGTATTACAGGAAGTTGCTCCAAGATCATTCACAGTGAGAACCGAGGATGGACAGGTGCTCAGGCGCAATCGCCGCAGTCTCCTCAAGACTCCACAAGCACCTGGTGGGCCCAATAATGCTCACCCAGAATCTCCCACAACCACACCTCTTATGAACTGTGAAGCAAATGTTCCACCTGACAAAGATGAACCGAGAAGATCAAAACGAGAAATAAAGAAACCAGATAGGTTGGACTTATAAGAATTTAAGTAAAGTGTTAAAAAAAAAAAAAAAAAAAAAAAAAAAAAAAAAGCAAAGAATAAGAAAAATGTAACAGATGTTAATTTCTTTGGGCATGTTGATTCAGGGAGAACTGAAATTTGTGTTTTGTATTAGTCCATTCATACTGAATACATATACACTGTTTTGCATCAATGTTTATTAATGTTTATTCACCTCAAAGAAAGGGGGATGTAATGATCAGTGTTTACCACTAGGCGTCGCTGCTACCTTGTTACCGCTTGTTGGAATGATGCACTCAGAATAAGAAACGGCCAACATGGGAGCCGATGTGAAAGTGTCTGTGTGAGCTGCCGCTAAAAAATAAAGTTACGTTGGTTCAACTGCAAGTCTCTTCTCTCCTCAACGAACACAACAGCAATAACCGCAATTATGTAATACGACGGTATGGACACGCCTACCGCGGAAGAAAACGACCAACCGCAACAACAGCGGTGTTCACTTTTGTGTGTGTGTGTGTGTGTGTGTGTGTCTATATATATGTCGTTCGCTTATGTGCCCCTTATTGCTAAATGAAGTGTATTTTTTATTACCAACAGCATGTTTGCACCCGGTACTCTAGAAGCTTCCACAGCACACGGTGCTACCGCCGTTTGAGGCACTCTCTCCACACTGACTCCAGCAGTGGTGGAAGCGTTTGGACTCCTCCTTAAATACTGGCGTTAACAGTGAGCACTGAAATGGCACAAAGCATGTTATTTCCTTCTGAATGGAGTGTGTATGATCCTGACTGTGTATGAGCTCTGAGAGCAGCTTGTTTGAACGAGATTTTTCGGACAGCGGCAAAAATCACGGAGACAAGAACCATGCAGGGTGCTGTACGGAGACTGTCCTGCTTATAAGCTGAATGTCGCTGCAGTCTCCAGTCCACACACCCCTTAGTTACCACCACTGCTTTATGAAAATGATCTTTTTTTTAACAGAATCAGCAGTTCATGCCTGTATATCGGCTGCGTGGCCACCAAATGAGCTTTTTGTCGCCCGACCACCCTGAGCACTTTTTTTTTTTTCTCCCCAAGCGATTGTGCACAGCGCTCTGGGAAAAAAAAAAAGTCTGTGCCCTGTATCTCAGCACTTCCGCATTTCCTATTGTCAGACTTTTTACCTTTTTTTTTTTTTTAATATCAGTCTTTAAATAACAATGGACAGGAAACGTTTTCTAGCAGCTCTGGATGTAAAATATGATGACATGGAAAGCAGGAGTACCGGCGTCCTATGTCCCGCCCACGCGGCAGTTCTGATTGGCTGCTTGGTCTGGCATTGACGAGCTCAGCTGCTGCAGTCTCTGAAGAGTTGAACTGTTTTCAGCTCTGAACGCCGCGACAAAAAATGGCCACCGCCGAGAGCGTTTCAGCGTCGAGGGCGCTCAACGCTGGACTACATAAGAGAATGATTGGAAAACAGACGCCCAGAGCGGACAAAACCCTTTTGGTGGACACGCAACCTAAAGAGTGGAGGGCCGCACAGTTCTAACACGCGCCCATAAAGTTGAGGCGAGCTGCAGCGAGACTCTCACAGCTTCCCTCATTTACTACCTAAGATATAAACCCTGTTTAAAATACGAATCCAAAGGGTCCTAAAAACATTAGCAATTGAGCTGTCCACCGTCACCGCAGGGGAAATTCCTCTACCGCGACAGCCCCCCCCCCCCACACACACACACTCGTTGTTCTCCTTCATGTTTACAGCCGCTCTTTCGCTGTTGCAGTGTCACTCCCACCCATTATATTCTGTGAATTATTCCCATCTTTGAATGCATGCTTTATTATATACTAATGAAGCAAAAAAAAATAAATAAATTCACACACACACACAGGATATAAAAAGTGTACACATCCCTGTTCAAATGCCAGGTTTTTGTGACGTAAAAAAATGAGACCAAGATAAATCATTTCAAAACTTTTTCCAACATTAATGTGACCTATAACCTGTACAACCCAATTGAAAAACAAACTGAAATATTTTAAGGGTTAAAATAAAACATAAAAACTTACAATAACCTGTTTGCATAAATATGCACACCCTCTTAAAACTGGGAATGTGGCTGTGATCAGAATTGACCAGTTGCATTCAAACTCATGTTAATGGGAGTCAGTACACACCTGCTAGAGCTTCCAAAGCATCAGAGGGATCTCACTGTTCTAAGGTATAAGTCAGGAGAAGGGAACAAAAGAATTTCCAAGGCATTAAATACACCATGGAACACAGTAAAGGCAGTCATCATCAAGTGGAGAAAATATGGCACAACAGTGACATTACCAAGAACTGAACGTCCCTCCAAAATTGATGAAAAGACAAGAACAAAACTCATCAGGAAGGCTGCCAAGAGGCCGACAACAACATTGAAGGAGCTGCAGGAATTTCTGGCAAATATTGGCTTTTTAGTACATGCGACAACAATCTCCCTTCGAGGGTGACAAGACGAAAGCCTTATCTTATGCAGAAAAACATCCACGCCCGGCTACATTTTGCAAAAACACATTTGAAATCTCCCAAACGCATGTAGGAAAATGTGTTATGGTCCAATGAAACCAAGGTTGAACTTTTTGGCCATGAACTTTTGTTCCCCTCACTTCCAGTGCCACATGAGTCGGCACTTTTTTTTTTTTTTTTTTTTTTTTTTTTTTTAAATTTACCACCAGTTATTTTCTTGCCACAACTTTCTGATCCTTTTACCCTGTATCCATCATGGATGCCAAGCATACATATCGCCGCACTGGCGTTGATATTAGCCATCTTTCTGCTCATATCGCCAATGACTTCTGACCCAGTGAGTGGAGGAGCGATTGTTTACAGTAGGAGTCAGCTGTGATCATTGAGCTGCCCCACGGTGCTAACGCAAAGATCCGATATCCCACAAGTAATCAGGTGAAAATGACGGAGATGTTGAGTGGGAGTGAAGTGACATGTAAGGAGAGTAAGGTAAAGACCAGTCCTTCCATCCGTTATTATGGGAAATGTGAGGTCGCTGCTTAAGACGGACAAATTGGCAGCTATGTCCTGGTATGAGAGCGTCTTAAGAGAGAATAGCATTATGTTGTTTACTGAAATGTGGCTAACAGAACTAGCAACAGATGCTAACAATGGACTGGAGGGCTTTCACTTCATACGGATAGATCGGAAACCAGATAGCGCGAAGTGCATGGTGTAATCCCGGGCACACCATGATTAGAGAACAACACTGCAGCAAGGACATTGAGTTGCTAGCTGTTGGCATGCAACCGGCATACCTCCCAAGAGAAATCTCACATGTAATTGAGATTGTTATTTATGTGCCCGCCTCAGCAAGCGCTGAGGCAGCATGTGACGTAATCCACTCAGTCACTGGCAGGCTGCAGACACAGCACCAAATGCTCTCCTGCTCATCTCTGGTGATTTTAACCATACTTCACTGTCCTCCATTCTGACCACTTTCACCCAGTATGTCACGTTCCACACCAGAGACAATAAAACATTGGATTTATTTAATGCAAACACCAAGGAGGCTTACACCACATCACCACTCCCCCCTCGGAAGATCGGACCACAAATTGGTTCACCTCCTGCTTGTGTAGAAGCCCATGGTACACAGACAACCTCCTGTTACCTGCAAAGTGAAGATATGGTCTGAGGAGGCGGAGGATGCTTTGAAGGACTGGTTTGAATCCACTGTATGGGAGCAGCTTTGTAATCCACATGGTGAGCACAAGGGCGGCACGGTGGCGCAGTGGTTAGCACTGCGGCAGCACAGCAATTCACCCTTGGCCGGGGGATCCTGAGTTCAATCCCAGCCCCCAACCAACAGTGATCTGTGTGGAGTTTGCATGTTCTCCCCGTGTCTGCGTGGGTTTACTCCGGGATTTCTCCGGTTTCCTCCCACATGCCAAAAACATGCAAGTTAGGTTAATTGGCATCAAAACTGGGGATTCTAAATTGTCCTTAGATATGACTGTGAGAGTGAATGGTTGTCTGTCTCTCTGTGTTGGCCCTGTGATGGACTGGCGATCTGTCCAGGGTGTACCCTGCCTCTCGCCCAAAGATGCTGGGATAGGCTCCAGCCCCCCCGCAACCCGAAAAGGATTAAGCGGAAGAAGATGAATGAATGAATGGTGAGGACATTGACAGCCTCACAAACACCATCACAGACTACATCAACTTCTGTCTGGACAACAGTGTACCCACCAAGACCATATGGTGTTTCTCAAACAACAAACCCTGGATCAACCCTGAGATAAAGTAATTGCTGAAGGAGAAGAAAAGGATCTTCAGGTTGGGAAACAAGGAGGAGCTGAAGTCCGTACAGAGGGAGCTAAGGAGGAAGATCAGAGAGGGGAAGGACAGCTACAGGAAGAAGATGGAGGACAAGTTTCCACAAAGTGACGGCAGCGGTGTCTGGAGAAGCCTCAAAACCATCTCTGGGCACCAGAATACCTCCTCCCAGGCCACGGGGGGTAGGGAGTGGGTCAACAACCTGAACCTGTTTTTCAACAGGTTTGACCAACCACCCTCTTCTCCACCTGCCCACCAACCACTGCTGCCTCCACCTTCATCTAGTCCCACTATCCATGGCCCTCCCCCCACCCCCCTCATACACCCCCGCTGTTTTCCACCACAGACCCAACAGCCCTCCCACCCAGTACACAGCCCCCTGCCCCAACCTGACCCTCACTAAGAACCAGGTGAGACCTGAGCTGAGGAAGATGAAGGAGAGGAAGGCTGCAGGTCCGGATAGCATCAACTCGAGGCTCCTCACATCCTGTGCAGACCAGCTGTGTCAGATCGTGGATCACATCTTCAGCCTGAGACTGAGCCAGAGATGGGGAGGGTACCACAGCCATGGAAAACATCCTGTGTGGTACCCGTACCCAAGACCCCTCACCTCAAGGACCTGAAAAGCTACAGCCCAGTAGTGGCCCTTACATCACACTGAATGAAGACCCTGGAGAGGCTGCCCCTTGCCCACCTTCGCCCCCTGGTGGTACCAGCAATAGATCTACTTCAGTTTGCCTACCAGCATGGCATCAGGGTGGAGGATGCAGTGATTTTCCTCCTACATCATCTCCTGTCCCAACTGAGGATGCCTGGGACCACCGTCAGGATCATGATCTTTGATTTCTCCTGTGCTTTCAAGATCATCCAACTGGTGATTTTGAGGGACAAGCTGCTGTGCGCAGGGGTGGACCAGCACCTGTCATCATGGGTCCTGGACTACCTCACAAACTGACTACAGTTTGTGAGAACCCAGGATTGTGCGTCTGACACCATCATCTGCAGTACGGGGGGACCCCAGGAAACAGTTCTGTCTCTCTTCCTGTTCACCCTCTACACTGCTGACTTTTCACACAACACACCACACTTCCATCGACAGAAGTTCTCTGACAACTCTGCAATCGTCACCCTCATCTCTGAAGGGGATGATGCAGAGTACAGAGGACTTATTCAGGGTTTTGTGGATTGGTGCCTATGGAACTGCCTCCAGATCAATGCGAGGAAAACTAAGGAACTGGTGGTGGACTGTTGTAGGTGAGGACAACCCCCCACAGCACCAGTAAACATCCACGAACAGACACTGAGATGGTGACATCTTACAAGTACCTAGGTGTTCACCTGAACAATAAACTGGACTGGCCACACACCAATGCGCTGAACAAGAGGGGGCAGTGCAGGCTGTTCATCTTGAGGAGACTCAAGTCCTTTGGAGTGCAAGGGGCACTTCTGAAGACCTATGATTTGGCGGTGGCATCAGCCATCACATTTGGAATGGTCTGCTGGGGCAGCAGCATCACGGCAGCCATCAGGAAGAGACTGAACAGGCTTATCAAAAAAAAAAAAAAAAAAAAGCTAGCTCTGTACTGGGGCGACGCCTCAACCCAGTGGAGAAGATAGGAGAGAGGAGGATGGTGGCTAAGCTGTCATCTCTGTTGGAGTACGAGTCCCACCCCATGCAGGACAAGCTGAATGCACTGAGGAGCTCATTTAGCAGTAGGCTGTGCCATCCTAGGTGCACGATGGAGAGGTTCCACAGGTCCTTCCCACCTATGGCTGTCAGACTTTATAATCTAACCAGAGCTGTTCGTAGAGGTCGTATTAAATGTACTAAACTTAACAACTTTGAACAATAAAGATTGTTCCTTCTGATACACAACTAGGACAATCACAGTCATTGCTGAGGGTGGCAACAACACTGATGCAAATGTGAAATATACTGTCGAGGTATACAGACATGGACAAAATTGTTGGTACCCCTCTTAAATGAAAGAAAAACCCACAATGCTCACAGAAATAACTTGAATCTGACAAAAGTGGTAATAAATAAAAATTCTATGAAAATTAACCAATGAAAATCAGACAATGCTTTTGAATTGTGGTTCAATAGAATTATTTTAAAAAACAAACTGATGAAACAGGCCTGGACAAAAATGATGGTACCCCTAGAAAAGTTTGAAAATAATGTGACCATAGGGACATGTTCAACCAAGATGTGTCCTCTAATTAACATCACAGGTGTCTACAAACTTGTAATCAGTCAGTCGGCCTATTTAAAGGGTGACAAGTAGTCACTATGCTGTTTGTTGACATGGTGTGTACCACACTGAACATGGACCAGAGGAAGCAAAGGAGAGAGTTGTCTCAGGAGATTAGAAAGAAAATTATAGACAAGCATGTTAAAAGTAAAGGCTACAAGACCATCTTCAAGCAGCTTGATGTTCCTGTGACTACATTTGCACATATTATTCAGAAATTTAAGATCCATGGGACTGTAGCCAACCTCCCTGGATGCGGCCACAGGAGGAGACGGATAATACAAATGGTAACAAAAGAGCCAAGAACAACCTCTTAACACATTCATGGTGAACTCCAAGGTCAAGGTACATCAGTGTCAGATCGCACCATCAGTCGTTGTTTGAGCCAAAGTGGACTTCATGGGAGACGACCAAGGAGGACACCGCTGTTGAAAAATCATAAAAAAGCCACACTGGAATTTGCCAAACTGCATGTTGACAAGCCACAAAGCTTCTGGGAGAATGTCCTGTGGACAGAAGAGACAAAACTGCAACTTTTTGGCAAGGCACATCAGCGCTATGTTCACAGACGCAAAAATGAAGCATACCAAAAAAAGAACACTGTCCCTACTGTGAAACATGGAGGAGGTTATGTTATGTTCTGGGGCTGCTTTGCTGCATCTGGCACAGGGTGTCTTGAATCTGTGCAGGGTACAATGAAATCTCAAGACCATCAAGGTATTCTAGAGAGAAATGTGCTGCCCAGTGTCAGACAGCTTAGTCTCAGTCGCAGGTCATGGGTCTTGCAACAGGATAATGACCCAAAACACACAGCTAAAAACACCCAAGAATGGCCAAGAGTGAAATATTGAACTGTTCTCAAGTGGCCTTCTATGAGCCCTGATCTAAATCCTATTGAACATCTGTGGAAGGAGCTGAAACATGCCATCTGGAGAAGGCACCCTTCAAACCTGAGACAACTGGAGCAGTTTGCTCATGAGGAGTGGGCCAAAATACCTGCTGAGAGGTGCAGAAGTCTCACTGACAGCTACAGACATTGTTTGATTGCAGTGATTGCCTCAAAAGGTTGTGCAACAAAATGTTAAGGGTACCATCATTTTTGTCCAGGCCTGTTTCATGAGTTTGTTTTTTAAAATAATTCTGTTGAACCACAATTCAAAAGCATTGTCTGATTTTCATTGGTTAATTTTCATAGAATTTTTATTTATTACCACTTTTGTCAGATTTAAGTTATTTCTGTGACCATTGTGGGTTTTTCTTTCATTGACAGAGGGGTACCAACAATTTTGTCCACGGCTGTACAGTATATTAATATTCTGCAGGGTAATTTAACAAACCATAATGCTGTTTATTCCATCTAGCTGCAATGCTCCTGCACTATGTATATATCTGTGTACCTATGTATATTCATCTACTGCTTTGGCTAACCAGTTCTTATTATCTTATTAACTATTGCTTTGAGTGCTGCTATCCCATTGCTGCTGTAATCCTGGAATTTCCCCATTGTGGGACTAATAAAGGCTTATCTTATTTTATAATTCCAAAAGGTATATTTGGCACAAACACAACACTGCTCATCACCAAAAGAACACCATAGTGAAGCATGGTGGTGGAAGCGTCATGCTTTTGGGTGTTTTTTCTTCAGCTGGAACTGGGGCCTTAGTCAAGGTGGAGGGAATTATAAACGGTTCCAAATACCACTAAGTGCTGGCACAAAATCTTCAAGCTTCTGCTAGAACGCTGAAGAGGAACTTCACCTTTCAGCACAACAATGACCTAAAGCAGGGGTGTCCAACCATGTGCCATGGAGAGCCAAGACCCTGCAGGTTTTCTCTTCTACCCGGTCTCTTCAGCAGGTGTTTTCACTTATCAGCAATCAGTGGGAAGAAGTTCACAGAAATCTGCTGTTGAAGACACTGGTTGGAGGTAAAACCTGCAGGGTCTTGGCTCTCCATGGCACATGGTTGGACACCCCTGACCTAAAGCATACATCCAAATCAACAAAAGAATGGCTTCACCAGAAGAAGATTCAGGTTTTGGAATGGCCCAGCCAGAGTCCAGACCTGAATCCGATCCAACATATGTGGGGTAATCTGAAGAGGGCTGTGCACAGGAGATGCCCTCACAATATGACAGATTTGGAGCGTTTTTGCAAAGAAGAGTGGGCAATTATTGCCACATCAAGATGTGCCACACTGATAAACTCCTACCCAAAAAGATTGAGTGCTGTAATAAAAACCAAAGGTCCTGCAACAAAGTATTAATTTAAGGGCGTGCATATTTATACAACCAGGTTATTCTAAGTGTTTATTTTTCTCCTTAAAAGATTTCAGTTTGTTTTTCAATTGGGTTGTACAGGTTATAGGTCACATTAATGGTGGAAAAAGTTTTGAAATGATTTATCTTGCAGTCATTTTTTTTTTTTTACATCACAAAAACCTGGCATTTGAACAGGGGTGTGAAGACTTTTTCTATCCACTGTGTGTGTGTGTGTGTGTGTGTGTGTGTGTAATTTTGTCTTGCTTTATAACCGTTTTAGTTTTATGTACTTTGACTTTTTTTTTTCTCTAATTAAACTGGTGTCCATGTAGGGGCAATGAACGTTTATTTGTGTAACATTTCGTGTACAAGATAATTCAAAGTGCTTTACATTAAAAAAAAAAACAACACATTAGAGCAAGTTGCAAAAGGAATACTTAAGAATTAAAAAGCTAACTCAGAAGTAAATTAAAGAAAAACAAAAGCAAGTTAAAATGGAACAAGTGAAATAAAATTTACAGTGCATTGTAGGAGATTCACAATTGTTCTACTGAAAGGCCGTGGAAAATAGGAGAGTTTTTAACCTGGATTTAAAGCAGCTGAGAGTTTCAGCAGCCCTGATGCTTTCTGGGAGTTTGTTCCATATACGGCGTAGTACACCGCAACAGTGGGTGTAGACTGTGAAGGAGGAGCAAAAAAATTCTTGGTCACCAACGATTTTATTTATTTACAGTAGTATTACTTTTTGAATATCGTGATATACACTCACCGGCCACTTTATTAGGTACACCATGCTAGTAACGGGTTGGACCCCCCTTTTGCCTTCAGAACTGCCTCAATTCTTCGTGGCATAGATTCAACAAGGTGCTGGAAGCATTCCTCAGAGAGTTTGGTCCATATTGACATGATGGCATCACACAGTTGGCGCAGATTTGTCGGCTGCACATCCATGATGCGAATCTCCCGTTCCACCACATCCCAAAGATGCTCTATTGGATTGAGATCTGGTGACTGTGGAGGCCATTTGAGTACAGTGAACTCATTGTCATGTTCAAGAAACCAGTCTGAGATGATTCCAGCTTTATGACATGGCGCATTATCCTGCTGAAAGTAGCCATCAGAAGTTGGGTACATTGTGGTCATAAAGGGATGGACATGGTCAGCAACAATACTCAGGTAGGCTGTAGCGTTGCAACGATGCTCAATTGGTACCAAGGGGCCCAAAGAGTGCCAAGAAAATATTCCCCACACCATTACACCACCACCACCAGCCTGAACCATTGATACAAGGCAGGATGGATCCATGCTTTCATGTTGTTGACACCAAATTCTGACCCTACCATCCGAATGTCGCAGCAGAAATCGAGACTCATCAGACCAGGCAACGTTTTTCCAATCTTCTATTGTCCAATTTCGATGAGCTTGTGCAAATTGTAGCCTCAGTTTCCTGTTCTTAGCTGAAAGGAGTGGCACCCGGCGTGGTCTTCTGCTGCTGTAGCCCATCTGCCTCAAAGTTCGACGTACTGTGCGTTCAGAGATGCTCTTCTGCCTACCTTGGTTGTAACGGGTGGTTATTTGAGTCACTGTTGCCTTTCTATCAGCTCGAACCAGTCTGGCCATTCTCCTCTGACCTCTGGCATCAACAAGGCATTTCCGCCCACAGAACTGCCGCTCACTGGATATTTTTTCTTTTTCGGACCATTCTCTGTAAACCCTAGAGATGGTTGTGCGTGAAAATCCCAGTAGATCAGCAGTTTCTGAAATACTCAGACCAGCCCTTCTGGCACCAACAACCATGCCACGTTCAAAGTCACTCAAATCACCTTTCTTCCCCATACTGATGCTCGGTTTGAACTGCAGGAGATTGTCTTGACCATGTCTACATGCCTAAATGCACTGAGTTGCCGCCATGTGATTGGCTGATTAGAAATTAAGTGTTAACGAGCAGTTGGACAGGTGTACCTAATAAAGTGGCCGGTGAGTGTAGATCAGTAGGTGGCAGTGTCACCATTCTCCAGCCAAGTAGGCGGCAGTAGAGGCCGACACTGAAACAGTAAAGGTTTTGGCTCCGTTTCTGCTCCCTCAAGACTTTTCTTCTCCACCGCTGCTGCTCGTCACGGCTGGCTGCCCCCAGATGAAAATTCACAGAATAGGAATGTGGGACTAGAATGTTCTGAATGAAGCTTTAGGAAATTAGGAATCACTTTATAAATCACTGGATTGAAAATGTACTTGTACATGTACAGACTGGATCCCGGGGTCCACTTGACCTGTATCCGCTGTTAAAATGACCAACACTAAAATCACAGCAAGCAGATCAAACAGCTGCAGGAGTGTTGCATAAAAGTTCCATCAAGACAGCCTCCAATCCAGCCTCGTGGCTCTCTGCAGATTTTATGGACCAAAATCCTCCAAGAGTCTCTTTTCTAGCGGGTCTTATCCCATTGTAGTTTCACATGGTTACTGGACACTCCGTTCCCAAATCACAACGTACCTTAGACGTTCCGTACCTACGTAATTAAATACTTGTCAAACTAAACTGTTGCTGTGGTTTATTAATATCAAAATGTGATTCAAAACAGAAGCTGACTTCATTAAGGCTGAAACTAAACTCTCAAAAATGTCATGACAATCAGTGGCATCAGAGCAGCAGCTGATTTTAATTAACGACGCACTGATGGCAGGGCAGGCAGACCCAGCTTTCCATTTTACATTCTTGTGCCACTTCTTCATAAAGAAAGTCAAGTAGTTTCCCTACAGATAAGATTAGTTAGTGAAAATAAACTCAAACGGTACCAACGCAAAACATGAACCAGAGTGCACGAAGCCATCTTTGATCTTTGGGACCAGAATGAAGATGGGATACAAACAGCCTCCCAGTTGCTGAAGATCTGCGGGAAAATCTATGGACCAACCGAGGGAGCTGAACAATATTTTACATGGAGTGATCTGAGATCTTTGTTGTTCTATTTATTGTCAGTTCTTTTTTCTGTTCTGAATCGCAATTTGATATCAAAAATAAACAACATTTTGGTTTTGTATTTAATTCCGCTGGTACGGAACTTCTCGGGTACGTTCAGTTGTGATTTGGGTACGGAGTGAGTTAGGACGGAGTGTCCTGGTACTGTTTCACATACCTGCTGTTGTTCGGGGCTCCATGAAATCCAACAGTTTCTTCTGACTTTCCACCTTTTCTTTGTCCTGTTGGAGGGTTTTTTCAGCCTCTCTGTGCGTTTCTTCTTCAGCAGCAGTTTGTCTCTCTCTGATAATATGAACACGTTGTTGCTTCTCTCAATAAAACGCTGATCTGACTCCCTGCATGATTTAAACCGAATTTACCGACACAAGCTAAGCTAACTACTCTTCTTCTTCTTCTTTGGATTTTTACGGCAGCTGCCATCCAATATGTTGCATTACTGCCTCCTACTGTCCTTTAAATCCCACTACCGCACAAACTTCACCACCTTTCCCATCCTCTGGAACCTCGCCATAAAAATCCTTCTCTCCTCTATATATCTCCTGCAACATAACATCACATGCTCGACTGTCTCACTTTCTTCACACTGATCACAATGGCCTGTCGGGTGTTTCCCCATTACAGAGAGAGAGCTCTTTAAATTGCTGTGACCAAGCCGTCATCTGCTGAACACCACTTGTTCCTCCTGTTATGCTTGACACCGCCCACTCGAGACTGACTTGAGCAATACAGTATAGCACGGAAGTGTTGCAAGCAGAGTTTTTTTTTTATTGAACAAAACAAATATAAACAATCAAGAAAAAACAATAAAAAAAGGCACATTTTTTGGTAACAGCAGCTTTGAAAAACGAGGTAGAAAAAAAATAACACAATAATAAAACTAATTGCACACTCTAACACTGTTAGGTTCTCAATCCACAAGCTTATATATACTCAACAAGGATAAAAGTTTTTGGGCCTTCTGTGTGGGATAACCCCCACAACAGACTGGGACAGGCACAGCAACGTGTGTATTAATGTCTACAGGCAGCCCCGCTTCTTCTGGCTTTTTCCGGCTCACTACTGTGATGTTAATGTGCCATTCATGCATTGTGTTCATGCTTCCTGTCCTTACTGTGTCTATACACTGATGACAATATGTAGATGTGCCTTGTAACCTCTTTTGTCCTGCAGTTCTGGAGCAGAGGCGAATCCTGGCTAGCAATCTCCTTATTGTTATGTGTGTCTCTCAAATGCAAATGCCCATACCTACTGCTGTGAATGCCTTTCATGTATTGTCTGTAGTTGGGTATATAAGCTGCACTATTCTGCAAATCTCTCTCTCACTCTCTTCTACTGCTCATCTGCACACTTTGCTGGAGAGCCTCCGGGCTCGCCCATGGGGCGAGCTCCGTGAGGGCGGCATGATAATAAACCTATTTGAAACTCTCAGTTCGCTGCCTTATTTTTCATGCCGTCACACTGGTGACCTGACGCTGAAAAAAACATGCTGCCAGCGAACGCAGCACCCGGCGGTGATGCTCCGACGACAAGCAAACGCAGCAGCTCCCTTCTGCTTCAGGGAACTCTCCGGACATCACCCACGACCGGGAAAGCCGCAGCAAACTTCATGGTGGGATCTACACGCCTAGATCGGCACATCCATGCTGGACCGGCCGCTCTCACAGCTTCTCCCCATAAGAGAGCGCACGCACCTTGTCCTTTCTCCACGACGGCGACCTCCATGGCCGACGGAGAATGCAGCGCGTGGACCTGAACGCACCATGGCCTAGCGAGTGACAAAGATCGTCTCCTCCCTCTCACCGCTCCAACGCATCTACACGAGCTTGAGGGACAAAGATCGTCTACTTCCTTTCACCGCTCCAACACAATGAATGAATGAATGAATGAATGAATGAATTTTATTTATTTCGGATAGTACATTACAGGTTAAAAGAAACTGTATAATATAACAACAAGGTCAAATTAGACAAAGACTCCTTCTACTATACAATGAACAGGGATGATTAAGCTCCCTGACCCTGGTTCTCCTCTCCAGCTGGCCCACCCACGCACAAAGCCCCGGCACACGCACCGGGGAGTTACGAGGATGGCGCACCACGCACGGGACGCATACGGCTCTACAGACCCCCATCCTCCTTCGCCGCTGCACACAGGCCCTTCAGGGTTGCTCGTACACCTGAGGCACGCACGCAGCTTGCTCACTGGATCTTCTTATGGTCTTAGCCATGGCGCACAACGGGAATTCAGCAGTCTGCGGTCCCCGAAGGCTTTAAGGTTGTGCCCGCACCTAAAGTCAACACGCCAAGTCCCTTTGCTTTTGTTTTTTTCTTACAGCCGCCCCTGTTTTTCTTCATGGCCGCTGTTTATCCTCGCCGCTTCCTTTTTCTTCACGGCCACTATTAATCCTTGCAGGATTTAATCGCGAGAGGAGCCAGTGACTAATTTTTCTTCTTGTGGATCTCCGCACGTTCAACGGTACAGCCCCTCGACATCGCGGATCCACAAGCAATTTTTGCGCGGCCCAGACAATTTCGCCATCCAGGGCCGGCATTTACTACCCCCCACCCCCCTCCACCTCCGCCTGCACAGAACTTTCCCTGCTCTCTGCCAAAGCTGGACTATCGAGGCCTCGGCCGCCTGCCGAGCCCTCTGGAGGGGAGCGTGTGGGATAACCCCCACAACAGACTGGGGCAGGCACAGCAATGTGTGTATTAATGTCTACAGGCACAGCAACATGTGTATTAATGTCTACAGGCAGCCCCGCTTCTTCTGGCTTTTTCCAGCTCACTACTGTGATGTTAATGTGCCATTCATGCATTGTGTTCATGCTTCCTGTCCTTACTGTGTCTATACACTGATGACAATATGTAGATGTGCCTTGTAACCTCTTTTGTCCTGCAGTTCTGGAGCAGAGGCGAATCCTGGCTAGCAATCTCCTTATTGTTATGTGTGTCTCTCAAATGCAAATGCCCATACCTACTGCTGTGAATGCCTTTCATGTATTGTCTGTAGTTGGGTATATAAGCTGCATTATTCTGTAAATCTCTCTCTCACTCTCTTCTACTGCTCATCTGCACACTTTGCTGGAGAGCCTCCGGGCTCGCCCATGGGGCGAGCTCCGTGAGGGCAGCATGATAATAAACCTATTTAAAACTCTCAGTTCGCTGCCTTATTTTTCATACCGCCACATTCTGAACCATTGAAAGACATAGTGAGTTTAGAAGATTTGTGAGATCTTTTTTCCACACATTAAAGTGTGGTACAGAGTTCATAAATATGCATTTGTGAATGAAATGTTTTGTTAGTATTGTGGAGAGCGTGAAAAGATGAGGCTGAGTTTATTTCTCAATTCAGGTTTATTAACATTCACGTATCTCCAACATCCTCTCAAACAGAAAAGAGAACCATCCTCCCACATCTGCCCTTTTTATACCTGGGACATCAAAGTACAGAGTCACATTGTCTTTAAATCCCAAGACACAATACATCGCCCCCCAGGTCTTCTCCTCTCCACCTAAAACCCTGGCGGTCAGGAAGTCTCTCAAGGCCATCTCTAGAGATCACATTTCACACCCTCCTGTTATCCCCAGGAGACCCAGACTTATTATTCATTCTAAGACGTGAGGCAACAGTAATATACATATGCAGCCTAAGCAACTCAAATATGTGTGCCACAGTATCATCAAAATATTCACTAAAAAGTCCTGATTTTT
Organism: Pholidichthys leucotaenia; assembly: GCA_020510985.1. Classification (NCBI taxonomy): domain Eukaryota; kingdom Metazoa; phylum Chordata; class Actinopteri; order Cichliformes; family Pholidichthyidae; genus Pholidichthys; species Pholidichthys leucotaenia. The sequence goes on from CM035841.1 coordinate 92,840,531, forward strand.
ATCAGACAAAAATATGCCAGATTTAATACAGTGCATGGAAATAGTCTGGAAATGAATGTTACCAGACTGAAGGCAACAGTGGAAGGAAGACCAAAATTCAAGAACAGGCTCACACGCAAAAAAGACATGCTCTACTGTTTCAGTGTCATTGCAGTAGGAGCAAGAATTGTTCTCCCAATTAAACCTTAGGTGTAAAAGCTGATTAGACGGGTAAATATCATTTAATAATTTGAATGTGACTTCTTTTGCTTTTGGCAGAACAGGGTATGATTAATATCTTTTTCTTATTTTTTCTGCTTCAGGAACAGTGAAATCTTGAAAAATGTATTTTCTTTTCAGCTGATTCAGATAATAATGTAACATCTGGGCTGTGATAAGGGGCGGGAGTTTACCAGCATGCTTGCGTCTCAGACGATTCAAATACTGTCTCTGTGTGTTCTAAGCATTATTCATGTGTGCCATTATAACTGTGTAATAAGACCAGCTGTGATAGCTGTTACATATACCAGAGTGGTGGCTCAGTTGGTAGAGCATCCGCCCCACACCCAGGAGGCAGGGGTTCAACTCCCGGCCGGGTCATGCCGAAGACCTTATAAAAGTGGAACTTCCTGCCGTCCAGCTTGGTGCTCAGCAATAAATGGAATGGAGGAGGGAACTCTGTGGCGGCGCCTTGCATGGCAGCGGCCCTCTGATTCTGCACTTGAGGTGTGTGTGATTAACACAGTAGATAGGTAAAGCACAATCTCGTTCTACTGTACATGATTGGTTGTACGGTTGAATGACAATAAGGGTGATTTGATTTGATATGGGAATTGGACCTTGGGGCTTGTGTGACAGAGATCATCCTGCGCAGTTCGCCCCAAACGGGACACGAACCCGCGACCTCTCAGTCAACTACACAGTTCGAGCATGGGAGACACAGCACGATCGCGCTGAGCTAAAGGTCCGACCGATAGCTCAGCGCTACCGATACTGTATGAGGCTTTCGGGAGGGAGGTTTACTAACGTTCTACGCCGAACAGTACTAGTTGGCATCCGTTACACTCTCCCCCTTAAACCTCACTCCCATCCCGGGTTCACGGCACCATTGTGACAGAGATCATCCTGCGCAGTTCGCCCCACACGGGACACGAACCCGCGACCTCTCAGTCAACTACACAGTTCGAGCATGGGAGACACAGCACGATCGCGCTGAGCTAAAGGTCCGACCGGTAGCTCAGCGCTACCGATACTGTATGAGGCTTTCGGGAGGGAGGTTTACTAACGTTCTACGCCGAACAGTACTAGTTGGCATCCGTTACACTTGCCGTAGCTCAACTAGGGGTTGGGGGGTGAATGACGTCAGGCAGCCTATGGCTGGGATATATATTGTGCTGTGAAGTTCAATAAAGAGAGTTCAGTGTTCAACAGAGATGGCTCTTGGTCTTCCATTATTCAGACGCTATATTTGGCGACGAGGTTGGGATGGGTGCGTGCGTCAGGGAGCCACCTCCATTCCTGAAGTGCCAGGGCGCACCAGCTATTCCGTGGGCTCGCTGGAGGACCATGTTTGAGGTGAATGCGACGGCAACTGGACTTGGTAGCGTCAGCGAGGAGAGACGGAGGAACTTGCTAGTGCACTACCTCAGTGCTGAAGATAAGATAAGATAAGATAAGCCTTTATTAGTCCCACAATGGGGAAATTCCAGGATTGTAGCAGCACAGGGATAGCAACACTCAGAGCAATAATCAGAAAGCAAGAGAAAAAAAAAACCAAAAAAAAACAAGAGCAGCAAGTATACATATGTACATATAAATATAAATATATATATATATATATATATATATATATATATATATATATATATATATATATATATATATATATATATATATATATATATATATATATATATATATAGACACACAGTGCAGAGCATTGTAGCTGGATGGAATAAATATATGAGTATATAAACACAGTGCGGAGCATTGTAGCTAGATGGAATAAATATGTAAATATATAAACACACAGTGCAGAGCATTGTAGCTAGATGGAATAAATATGTAGATATATAAACACACAGTGCAGAGCATTGTAGCTAGATGGAATAAATATGTAAATATATAAACACACAGTGCAGAGCATTGTAGCTAGATGGAATAAATATGTAGATATATAAACACACACAGTACGGAGCATTGTAGCTAGATGGAATAAATATGTAAATATATAAACACACACAGTGCAGAGCATTGTAGCTAGATGGAATAAATATGTAAATATATAAACACACACAGTGCGGAGCATTGTTGAAGGGCAGCATATTTTCTTCAGGCTGTGTGGTGGCAGTTCGCTGGAAGACAGGTTGACATTAATGGATAGTATCTTCGGTGACCACTCCACCATCACCGAAAGGAGGTATGAATTCTCTGACCGTCATCAGCAAACGGGTGAGTCCACACAGTTGTTTGTCATGGAACTACGCAGCTTAGCAAGGAAGTGTGCTTTTGGGCCTATCGAAGAAGAGCTAGTGAGGGATAAGCTAGCCCACAGCTCCAACAACGTGTGGCTGAGAAACATGCTAAGGCTAACTCTAGAAACTCTCTTGCTAGAAGGTGTGTTGGACTTGGTCAAGCAAAGGGACTCTGCAGCCCTGCAGAAGCTAACAGCATCAGCTAGCGAGGAGCCGGCCGCTTGTGGTTTCCCGCCGAGAACAACGGTTAGCATGCTAACTAGGCCTCGAGGGCGGGCTAAGAAGAAAAGGTGGAGAAAAGCACGGAACAGGGCCCACACTTTAACTCCTGGCCTAGTAATGGCAGAGCTCAGTGACACCAGACTGGTGTGTGTAGCACGCGTGGGGAAGGGGCCACTAAAATGGTTCATGCTTCAACTCGACGGGGTTGACATGCCCCTCATGGTGGATTCTGGGGCCGGTAAGTCTCTCCTGTGCATGTTTACACTGAGGAGGCTGTTTCCAAAGAAGGCTATCAACGCGGGCACAGTGAAGATGTTCGGGTATGGACATGCGGAGATCAAAATGGAGGGCACGGCAGAGTTCTTGGTGACATGTGGGTCGAAGACAGTGTCCAGTTTCACCTTCCAGGTGGCACGCCAGGGGGCGGACCTGTTGAGAATCGACCTGCTGGGGGTGCTGGGATTCTGCAGAAGGGACCCGGAGGGCTTGACTGTGCTAGCGGTGTATCCCAATTGGCACCTCCGCTGGCCAGCGTTGTTTAGGGGCCTGGGTTGTATCGGGGCTTTCCACCATCACCCTCTCATCGACAAGAGCGTGACACCAAGAATTCAGCCACTGCAATGACTCCCCCTTGCGCTTTGGGATGATGTCTCGGCGGAGCTATACAAACTACTGGAGGCCAGCATCGTCGAGAAAGTGGACACCTTGCCCTGGATATCCAACCTGGTGGTGGCCAAGAAGAAAGGGGGAGGAATCAGACCATGCATAGATCTCTGGATGGTGAGTAAAGCAGTTATCCCAGACAGATATCCCCTCTTGACCATGGAGGAGCTCACGGCGACGTTCAGCGGGTCACAGGTCTTCACAAAGTTGGACCTCCATCAGGGTTACCTGCAGGTGTCCCTCCACCAAGACAGCAGGAACCTGACAGCATTTGTGACCCACATGGGAGTTTTCAGGTATACTCAGATGCCGTTCGGCCTGAGCTCTGCACCCAGTTGTTTCCAAAAGGTCATGTCAACAATCCTGGCCTGTCTCAAGGGAGTAATGGCATATTTAAATGACATCATGGCGCATGGTACATCGCAGGAGGAGCATGACGAGAGGCTGGAGAGGCTCCTGGCAATGCTCCAAAAACACGGGGTTACCCTGAATGGTGAGAAGTGCATCTTCACAGCAGTCACCATAGAGTTCGTTGGGTTTCGGTTGACTGGAAGAGGGCTCCAACTGCTACATTCAAACATGGAGGCGGTCCTGCGCATCCTGGACCCTTCCACACCCGCTCAGATCTTGTCATTTCTGGGTATGGTCAACTTCTATGGACAGTGGATTCCTCGCTACTCGGAGACGATCAAACCTCTCCGGGCCTTGTTGAAGCAGGATGCGATGTGGGAGTAGACCCCAGCCTGCTCGGCGGTGGTTCCCAGGTTGAAACAACAACTCACCTCCCCATCGGTGTTGGTTCATTTTGGCCCCAACCAGGTGACCATTAAAACCTGCAACGCGTCTGGTTCGGCGCTGGGGGAGGTCATGTCCCAGGTGCAGGATGGCATGGAGCACCCTGTGGTGTTTGTGTCAAGTTCCGTCTCGGCAGCGGAACAAAAATATGCCGTGGGTGAGAGGGAGGCGCTAGCCTGCATCTGGGGATGTGAGAGGTGGCACATTTACCTCTACAGGTGCCACTTCACCCTACGGATGGACCACCGGGCGCTAACAACTTTGCTGGAGACGTCAGGGTCAGGCACAGGCCGCTGAGAGATTGAGAGCTTACAATTTCACCACCAAGTTCACCCCAGGAAAAGATAACATCGTGGTGGACCTCCTGTCCCACGCCACGGTTAATTCTTCCCTGCCGGACGACGGTGGCGATGACCCAGCTGAGGCGGACCTAATCCACACACTGTATGGAACCCTCCAGAAAATGGTGTCTCCCCAGGAACTCAGGGAGGAGTTGGAACGAGACCCAGTGCTGGCGAAATTACGCTCGGCAATTAGAGGGGGTTGGCCAGCAGAGGTGCAGGGCAAGCTAGCACCTTATCATCGGGTCAAGGATGAACTGAGCTGCTGGAACAAGGTCTGCGTGGCCAGAGGACAATGCATCCTGATCCCGTCGTCCCTGAGGGCACGTGTCCTGACAATGCTGCACGAGGGTCACCTGGGTGTAGTCAAGGTGAAGCAACACAGTAGGGATTCCGTCTGGTGGCCGGGCATCAATAAAGACATCAAGGCCATGGTGAAACACTGCGTGCCATGCCTGAAAAGCGGCTAGACTGGCGGACCACCTCCCCCACCCCTACGGCCGGTACCGTATCCAGAAGGACCCTGAAGACATGTTGAGGTGGATATCTGTGGCGAACTGCATGCAGCACCTTTGAATAGCCGATGCCTGCTCGTGGCTTATGACGTGTTCTCGAAGTGGCCGGAGGTGCTTCCAACCAACTCAGTCACGACAGATGTGGTCATGGGGTTCCTGACATCCCTGTTTGCTAGGTGGGGGATCCCGGGTGCAGTTACGATGGACAACGGCCCGCAGTTCGTCTCCGGGGCTTTTGAGGAGTTCCTGAATAGCAGGGGTGTGGAACATGTTAAGACAGCATTCTATCACCCTTAAGCCAATGGAGGTGTTGAGCGGTTCAACAAGACATTGAAGAATGGACTAAGACCGCATTTGGCGGATGGTTTTGCATTCCCGGATGCCCTGCAAAACATGCTGCTGCACTTTAGGATGTCTGTCCATGCCACGACAGGCTGTTTCCCGGCGGCTCTCATGCTGGGGCATGAATTGCCCTTGCCGGTGGATCAGTTGAGGCCGCCAACGACGCATTCCCTGGAAGGCACGGAAACAGTGTGGAACCAGGTCACCAGGCAGCAACTAAAAATGAAATGGAGATTTGACAGGAAGCACAGGGCAAGGGGCCATGGACTGAAAGAAGAGGACCAGATATGGATCAAACACCCTGTCTGCACCCATAAACTGCAACCACTGTGGACAGGGCCTCGGCAGATCACGAGGCAGTCAGGCCCGGACACGTTTGAGCATGAGGACGCGTCATGGTGGCATGCCAGCAGGCTTAGAAGGTCACCACTAGAGCAGAGGACTGAAGCTTCAACGGGACGTTTCAATGAGAGTTGGGACTGGGGGGTCCTGACTGATGAGGGCCCACAAAACGAGGCTGACGGTGCCAGGTGCAGGGTCCCCTCCTAGGGGGCTTCTGGCGAGAATTCGTCGGATGCCCAGGTATCTGGAGGACTGCTATGTTTGACACCGGTTGGGACTAGCGGCAGAATAATCCGCTCCAACAAAGCAGAGCGTTCTGGCAGTCTACTCAGACGCCTGTGTAGTTCATCTGTTTATTGTTATGCATGTACATAGGTTAAAAAATGGTGATATTTATGTGATGAGTTTTATGTTTATTGGTTCATTGATATGGGGAGCGGTCTGGAACTTTGTAGTGGGGGGGGTTACATATTGGAATTGGACCTCGGGGCTTGCCGTAGCTCACCCGGGGGTTGGGGGGTGAGTGACGTCAGGGGGGCTACAGCTGGGATATATATTGTGCTGTGACGTTCAATAAAGAGAGTTCATTGTTCAACAGAGATAGTTCTCCATCTTCCATTATTCAGACGCTACAATAGCGTTGTTTCCCTATATGTGCCAAATCATGTCTGTGGTGCCATGAGCGAAATGAGGGCCTGTGTAAATGACCTCCCCTCCGTTCTGTGTTGTGAGTGTGTGTTTAAATAAAGCTTGTTTCGTCACAGTTACCTCTCCTTATTGTGTGAATCCTTGCAATGTCACACTGGTGTCAGGAGTGGGATCACGGAGAAAATGGAAGCACGAATCAGGACGGAGATTTGGCAGCTCGAGCGGCTCATCGCTAAGCTGGAGATGAAAAACAGAGCCAGCACACTGACCACCGGAGCTGCTCGCCATGATGAATGGAGCAGCAGACCCGACTGGGCCAGTATACCCCACCTTCTGCCTTCCTCAAGGCAGGGCGGGCCAGGCAGGGCGGGCCAAGCAGAGTAAACTGGCCCTTCTTCCCACCCTTTTCAGGGCAGGATAGGCCAGCGATTCCACTGTGACCAGGAGCGGTGATCGACCAAGAGGCGACCATACCACCAATCTGCCAGTGGGCCAAATTCCCCCGCTTTGGCGGCAAAACCATGCTGGATGACTATCTGGTTCAGGTCAAGCTGGCTGCTGTGCTGAACGGCTGGACACCTGAAGAGACTGCCATGCAGGTCATGCATGAGAGGAGCTGCACAGCGATCAGGGGTGGAACTTCGAGGCAGAGGTCTTTGGGGAGGTCTGTAGGTGGCTGGGCATCCAGAAGACCCGGACTACCCCGCTACATCCACAGAGCGACTGGTCAAACGTTTCAATCGGACTCTAACCACCCCGCTCACTGTCCTAGTGGACCAGTGACAGCGAGACTGGGACCTGCATCTGCCCTTGGTTCTGTGGGCATACCGGATGGCAACTCAGGAATCCACCCAGTGCGCCCCTGCAGCGCTGATGTTTGGATGCAAGCTGCGCACACCGGTGGATTTGGTGTCCCGCCCCCCCCCCCCCCCCGAGCCGGAGGTGAGGGGCAAACCAGGGTTGTATTATTTGTTTTTCTTGAGAGAACATCTCCACATGGTGCACGAACTGGGTCAGAAGGCCCTGGCAGCAGCGGGGAGTCGGCAGAAGCGGGCATATGACTCCTACTGCTAGGGTAGAGCTTTGCACCAGGGGATTAAGTCTGGGTTTTCTTCTCGGAGCGCAAAAAGGGACTGTCGCCAAAACTGGTGAACCATTGGTCGGGACCGTGCGTGGTCCTACAGAGACTGTCAGATGTAGTATGCAGGGTGAGGCTGCAGAAAGGGAACGGGGTCGCGGTGCTTCACTGTGACCATCTCACCCAATACCAGCCATCTGTTCCGCGGGTGGTTGAGCCAGAGGCTTCATCCCGACGGGATACCCTGGCCGAGGCGTGAATGGACAATAACAGGCCTGTGCGTGCTGGTCGCGGACAATGGCGGCCACCCCAACACCTGGACGGATTTGTGTTGGGCTATTATTTTGGAGACAGAAACCAGTCCGGGGGGGGGGGGGGGGGACAGTGTAATGTCGGGGCTGTGATAAGGGGGTGGGAGTTTCCCGGCATGCTTGCATCGCGGAGGATTCAAATACTGTATCTGTGTGTTATAAGCGTTATTCATGTGTGCCATTATAACTGGGTAATAAGACCAGTTGTGATCGCGTTGTTTCCCTATATGTGCAAAATCATGTGTCTATGTCACCATTCAGTTCAATTCAATTTAATTCAGCTTTATTTATATAGCACCATTTCACAACAACAGTCATCTCATAGCACTTTCAACTGTAGGGGAAACCCCCACAGTTGCAGAAAAACCCCAGCAATCAGGCGATCCCCTGTGAGCAAGCGCTTGGCAACGGTGGAGAGGAAAAACTCCCTTTTTACAGGAAGAAACCTCCAGCAGAACCAGGATCAGGGAGGGGCAGTCATCTGCTGCGACTGGCTGGGGGGTGAGGGGATAGAGAAGATGAAAAGAACAGACATGTAGAGAACAAACAGCACGATGGGGACTCAATCTATGGGAGAGAACAAACAGATGTTAATGACCAGCAAAAAAAAAAAAAAAAAAAATTTCATTGAGAGTGAAGAAAGGAGTGAAGCTCAGTGCATTATTGGAGGTCCCCCGGCTGTCTAACCCTATTAGCAGCATAACTAAGGGAGGGTTCAGAGAGACATGATCCCTCCCTAATTGTAGGCTATATCAAAAAGGAAGGTTTTAACCCTATTCTTAAAAACAGAGATCGAGTCTGACTCCTGAATCCAGATTGGCAGCTGATTCCACAGGAGAGGAGCTTGATACCTGAAGGCTCTGCCTCCCATTGTACTTTTGGAGATTCTAGGTATTACAAGTAATCCTGCATTTTGGGAGCGTAGTGCTCTGTTAGGATAATATGGTAGTATCCGATCTTTTAAATAAAAAGGGGCCTGATTGTTTAGAGCTTTGTAAGTAAGAAGAAGGATTTTAAACTTAATTCTAAACTCTATGGGAAGCCAATGAAGGGAGGCCAGAACTGGAGAGATATGATCTCTCTTTCTAGTACCTGTTAAAACTCTTGCTGCAGCATCTTGGATCAGCTGAAGACTTTTTAAAGACGTTTTAGGACAACCTGATAATAAAGAGTTACAATAATCTAATAATAGATAATCTAATCTAATCTAGAGCGAACAAAAGCGTGGATCAGTTTCTCAGCATCACTCTGAGACAAGATGCTCCTAATCTTGGCAATATTACGTAAATGATAGAAGGCGGTCTTAGAAATGAATTTAATATTCATTCATATTCATATTCATATTTAATCCACCCTATGCAAGACATACTGGATGCACTGAGGAGCTCATTTAGCAGCAGACTACATCATCCCAGGTGCACAACCGAGAGGTTTCGTAGGTCCTTTCTACCAACGGCTGTCAGACTGTACAACCTAAGCAGGGCTGCTCGCAGAGATAGCAAAAAGACGTAACAAACTAATAGTTTTTTTTGAATGCAAAAGATGCAATAGACTTACACAATGGTCCCCTCCGGCATACAACTAGGAACATACCGGTCGCTATGGAGGGTGAGAATATGTATGGGCACATAATCATACCATGTAGGATAACTAAGTAGACGGTTATGCTGTTTCATCCCATCTAGCAACAATGCTCTGCACTGTGTGTGTTTATATATTTACATATTTATTCCATCTAGCTACAATGCTCAGCACTGGGTGTGTTTATATTTATATATCTATATATTTATTCCATCTAGCTACAATGCTCCGCACTGTGTTTTTATATATCTACATATTATTCCATCTAGCTACATTGCTCCGCACTGTGTGTGTTTATATACTTGCATATTTATTCCACCTAGCTGCAATGCTCCGTACTGTGGGTGTTTATATATTTACATATTTATTCCATCTAGCTACAATGCTCTGCACTGTGTGTTCATATATTCATATATTTATTCCATCCAGCTACAATGCTCTGCACTGTGTGTCTGTGTGTATATATATATATTTTATAGTAATATGTACATATGTATATTAGCTGCTCTTGCTTGCTTGTTTTTTTTCTTGCCTTCTGATTGTTGCTCTGAGTGTTGCTATCCCTGTGCTGTTGCAATCCTGGAATTTCCCCCTTGTGGGACTAATAAAGGCTTATCTTATCTCTTATCTTATCTCTTATCTTATCTCTTATCTTAATATGTGAATTGAAAGATCAAAAATAACTCCAAGGTTCCTCACAGAGCTATTAAGAGAAAGAGTAACCACATCCAAACTAAAAGTTTGATTTGGAAAGGTATTTCTAAGGTTTTTTGGACCAACAAGTCTTATCTGAATTTAATAGCAGGAAATTGCAAGTCATCCAAGCTTTGATTTCCTTAAGACAGGCTTCTAACTTGGCTAATTGATTACTATCATCTGGCTTCATTGACAGGTATAATTGTCTGTCATCTGCATAACAGTGAAAATGTATACAGTGCTTTCTAATAATGTTGCCTAAGGGAAGCATATATAAACTAAAAAGAGTAGGGCCTAGCACAGATCCCTATGGAACTCCATGACTGAGCTTTAAGTTGAAAGAAAACTCATTATTGACATGAACAAACTGGAACCTATTAGATAAATAAGATCTAAACCACTGCAACAAAGTTCCATTAAGTCCAACATAGTGTTCTAATCTATCAAGAGGAATATTACGATTTATAGTATAAAAAGCTGCACTGAGGTCTAAAAGGACAAGAACAGAAACAAGTCCATTATCAGATGCGATAAGGAGGTCATTAGTGACCTTCACTAAGGCCTTTTTCAGTACTATGATGGATTCTAAACCCAGATTGAACCTCTTCAAGTAAACCATTTCCCTGCAGGTGGTCAAATAATTGTGTAGCAACAACTCTTTGTAAGATTTTTGAAATGAAAGGGAGATTAGAGATTGGTCTATAGCAGGGGTCACCAACCTTTTTGAAACCAAGAGCTACTTCATGGGTACCGAGTCATGTGAAGGGCTACCAGCTTGACACACTCCTCTAAAATAACAAATTGTGTGTATATATATATATATATATATATATATATAAATAGTTAATTATCAATAACTTAGAGTGGGTAACAGATAAGATCAATATTCAACACTTTATTTTTATTAATCTCAGCAATTGTTCAGATGATCACTTCTACATTTCATTAAAAAAAAAAGTCCAGTTTTCACCAGTCCCTTTTAACCATGAAAAACTAAACCCTTTTAACAATTCATGAACTATGTTGAACTATGTTTGAAAAAGTTATGCAACATTTAAGAAAAATCAACTTTCATATTAAATAAATCTTATCACATTTTAAACTGAACAAATCTGCTGCAATTCTGCTCAAAATCTGTTACACTTTATAAACACACTTTTGTGTGTTCTTCTTCACTGGAATTATATCCATACAGTTCTTGCCAAGAATCATGCTTGAGTGATAACCAGCACTGTCCTTTCATGAGAAGAAGCTAAACAGCACTGAGAGTGGGCAGCAGTTTCACAGTTCACACTCTGAGTGCATCTCTTGATTTGAATAGGATTGTCCATATGCTGCAGTATCAGAAAGCAATATAGTACAGTGCAATTTACGCGTCACACAGAACCAAACAACAACAAAATGATCCTCAGATTCAACCAGGTGATTAACTGATGGTTTGCAGCCTTGAATTAAACACAGTTTTTCAACATTTTAATTCACCTTTTCTATGACACTACCATGTTGCCACTGACAACATCTGGTATCCATTTCTTTTTTAGTGAGGACTGGCATTGTATGTTGTTTACCAGTGTATCGTAGTCAGGTGTGTAACTTGACACTGTAACTCTGAGTGAATCTTGCAGATGTGCATCAGTGAGGTGTGTTCTGTGTTTGTTCTTGATGAAGTTCATATCAGAAAATGCAGACTCACACAGATAGGTTGAAACAAACAGGCTAGTGACCTTCATAGCTGCTGTGCACACGCCATTGTACTTTTCTGTGTCAACAAGGCACCAAAAGTTTGGTGCAGCCTGGTAGGCTTTGAGGTGGAGGTCATTTTGCAATGTTACAATTTCAATCTCCACCTGTTCAGCATCCAAGTTGAACGTTGCACTGAGTTGCTCAGCAATGCATGTTGTGTCCATGTTCATGAAAGGATTGTAACTGAATGACACACATGGCTCAAGCTGATCAAGGTCACAGAACCTGTTATCAAACTCTTGTAGAAGTCTGTGTATGATTTCACAGTACTTTTCTGCAACTCTGTCAAATGTCTCAGATGCAGAAGCATTGTCTTTCATCACCAGCTGCAGAGAGGGAAAGTGCAGCACCTTTTTTTTTCTGTAAATGCATACAGAAAATGTTCATCTTTGCTTTAAATGCATTTAAACCACTTAACATTTCAGCAACAGTCTTACCTTTGCCTTGCAGCTCACAGTTCAAGTGGTTTAGTTTCCCAGTAATGTCTGTTAAAAACGCAAGGTCAAGTGTCCACTCTGTATCCTCCAGCAGTGAAACGTCTTTCCCTTTGGACTGCAGGAACTCTTTGATTTCACCCAAAATTGACAAAAAATGAAGTAACACTCGTCCTCTGCTGAGCCATCTAATTTCTGTGTGCAGCAGCAGGTCACCATATTCAGCTGACATCTCCTCCAGTAGCACCTTGAATGTCCTGTGCTGTTTCGCTTTGGAGCGGAAGCTGTAATGATTTTCACAACGAGAGTCATTACATGCTCAAAGCCGATCACTTTTGCACATAACGCTTGCTGGTGAATGATGCAGTGGTAATGTAGAAATTTTGGGAAGTCTGGGTCACCTTTACAGTGAGCGATGAAACCTGTATGTCGGCCAGTCGTAGCAGGAGCCCCGTCTGTAGTTACCGCTACCAGCTTCTCCAGTGGTACCTTTTTCTGCACGAAAAACTCTTTCAGAGCGTTGTAAATGTCAACTCCCCTTGTAGTTGTCTTGAGGGGCAATAGTGTCAGGAGTTCTTCTTTTGTGGAGAAATCTTCAAACACCATCCGGATGAAGACCAACAGCTGCACTGTACTACTGTTGTCCACAGACTCGTCGCACTGGATGCTAAACCACCTGCACTTGTCCAGATCCCGGTCCAGCTGATCGGCCAAGTTACCAGACATAGCCGACAGTCAGCTAGCCATCGTAGATGCCCCCAGTTGGACATCGGAGAGAGTGGAAATTAGATCGGTTCCGTTTTTCTCATCTTTGAGTACAGTTTTAGCAACTATCATTATTGCTTCTTTGAAAACTTCTCCGTCTGAAAAGACCTTTTTCTTCTTTACCAGAAAATGTGTAGCTCTAAATGAGGCTTCGGTTGCTTCTCGGGATTTTTTCGCCGGCTTCGTAAAAAAAGACTGCTGCTTATCCAAAGCTGCCTTTAGCTCACGGGCCTTCTCTGACCGTAGAATGCTTCCCGGTGGGTAGTTAGCATTGTAGCTTTCATGACGCGTAGTGAAGTGTCGCTCCACATTGTGCCACTTCGCCGTCGCCACAGTCGCCCCGCAAATGAAACACACGCAGCTTCCTTTCACGGTAGTAAAAAAGAACTCTTCCTCCCATTCACTTTGAAAATGATAAATTTTCTGTCTTTTTTTTTGCCATGTTTTTGGGGTAGGAAACTGCACTCCGCTCACCATCTTCACTGCCCGCTAGCTTACTCTCCACAAGCGCGAAGGTTTTGTCATGTGCACAATACTGACCTTTGAACTAGGTCAGAGTTCACCTTAACTTTACGTATAATAAACATATTTTTTTTAAGACATTGTCATTTTAAAATCTATATAAATGCAAGCGTGATTTTAAAAAATAGTGGCAGAAAAAATTATATCTTAGACACAGCTCACTTGCAAGTTGTGCTATTCTTAGAACAGGCCTGCGGGCGACTTATGTGGTCCTTGTGGGCGACTTGGTGCCCGCGGGCACTGTGTTGGTGACCCCTGGTCTATAGTTAGCTCAAACTCCTGGATCCAGCGTTGGCTTTTTGAGTCAGGGTTTATTTACAGCCGTTTTAAAAGCCTGCGGTACACGGCCTAAAGTTAATGAAGAATTGATTATTTGAAGAATAAAGCTACCAGTAAGTGGGAAGACTTCTTTAAATAACCTGGTAGGAATAGGGTCTAAAAGACAAGTTGAAGGCTTGGATGAGGAAATGATTTTATCTAACTCTAAAAGGTCAATTGGAGTAAACTCATCTAAACATATATCAATTGAAGGAGTTGTAGTAGTTACTGTATTTAAGTTAACGGTGGGAAGAATCTGATTGATTTTATCTCTGATAGATAAAATTTTATTATTGAAAAAGTTCATAAAGTCCTGACTCGTAAGCTCGAAGGGAATGCTAGGATTGACAGAGTCCTGACTCTTTGTCAGCCTGGCTTCAGTGCTGAAAAGAAACCTAGGATTAAGATAAGATAAGATAAGATAAGATAAGATAAGCCTTTATTAGTCCCACAACGGGGAAATTCCAGGATTGCAACAGCACAGGGATAGCAACACTCAGAGCAACAATCAGAAGGCAAGAAAAAAAACAAGCAAGCAAGAGCAGCTAATATACATATGTACATATTACTATAAAATATATATATACACACACACACACAGACACACAGTGCAGAGCATTGTAGCTGGATGGAATAAATATATGAATATATGAACACACAGTGCAGAGCATTGTAGCTAGATGGAATAAATATGTAAATATATAAACACCCACAGTACGGAGCATTGCAGCTAGGTGGAATAAATATGCAAGTATATAAACACACACAGTGCGGAGCAATGTAGCTAGATGGAATAATATGTAGATATATAAAAACACAGTGCAGAGCATTGTAGCTAGATGGAATAAATATATAGATATATAAATATAAACACACCCAGTGCTGAGCATTGTAGCTAGATGGAATAAATATGTAAATATATAAACACACACAGTGCAGAGCATTGTTGCTAGGTGGGATGAAACAGCATAACCGTCTATTTAGTTATCCTACATGGTATGATTATGTGCCCATACATATTCTCACCCTCCATAGCGACCGGTATGTTCCTAGTTGTATGCTGGAGAGGACCATTGTGTAAGTCTATTGCATCTTTTGCATTCAAAAAAAACTATTAGTTTGTTACGTCTTTTTGCTATCTCTGCGAGCAGCCCTGCTTAGGTTGTACAGTCTGACAGCCGTTGGTAGGAAGGACCTACGAAACCTCTCAGTTGTGCACCTGGGATGATGTAGTCTGCTGCTAAATGAGCTCCTCAGTGCATCCAGTATGTCCTGCATAGGGTGGAACTCGGACTCCAGCAGAGATGACAGTTTAGCCACCGTCCTTCTCTCTCCTATCTCCTCCATCGGATCAAGGCGCTGCCCCAGGACAGAGCTAGCTTTCTTAATCAGTTTGTTCAGTCTCTTCCTATCGGCTGCAGTAATGCCACTGCCCCAGCAGACCACTCCAAAAGTGATGGCTGATGCCACCACCATGTCATAGAATGACTTCAGCAGCATATTCTTGTTGTCTTCTATTAATGCAGAATAATAACTCATTCTAGCTTTTCTAAGAGATTTCTTATAAATTAAAAGATGATTTTTCCAAGCTAAAAAGATTTCATCTAAATTAGTGGAGCGCCATTTTCTTTCTAATTGGTGAGTCTTCTGTTTTAAGCTACGTGTTTCTGTGTTGAACCAAGGAGTTAGAAATCGCTGATTAGACTTTTTCTTTTTTAAAGGGGCCACCATGTCTAGAGTCTGATGCAGAGAAGCTGTAACACTATCTACCAGGCTATCAATTACAGAAGGAGCAAGCTGTCTATAGCTTATTTCCGTTGTGTTGACACATGGCATAGAGGAAACAATCTGCATAAATTTGGTAACAACATCATCTGAGAGGCATCTACTGTAGTAATATTTTTCTTTAGGAGCCAAATAGTCAGAAATAGTAAAATCAAAGGTTAACAGACAATGGTCTGACAATACAGGGTTATGAGGAGACACTACCAGATTTTCTGTTTCTATGCCATATGTCAGAACAAGGTCCAACATATGGTGGAGATAATGAGTAGAATTTCCTACTTTCTGAGAAAACCCCATCGAGTCTAATATTGAATTAAATGCCATATTAAGGCAATCACTATCTACATCTACATGTATACTAAAGTCCCCTACTATAATTATTCTATCTGATTTCAGCACTAAATCAGCTAAGAATTCTGCAAATTCGGATAAAAACTCTGAGTAGGTTGATGGAGGACGATAAACTATGGCAAATAAAATTGGGTTTAGCCTAAAATTGCTAAAATGCCCAATACTGTGGACCAGGCCCTGAAAGGATTGATAACATGTTTTTTTGCTTTACATTAACTAGTAATTTGGAATGGTAACTTGTTGCTACTCCTCCTCCATGACCAGAACTTCTGGGATTTTGACAGTTTAAATAACCAGAGGGAGTTGATTCATTCAAACCAACATAATCCTCTTGCCCTAACCAAGTCTCTGTAAGAGATATTAAATCAATCTGATGATCAATTAACAGATCATGGACTAGCAGAGACTTGGGAGTTAGAGACCTAATATTTAACAAACCGCATTTAATTTTTAAATTATGAGGAGGAACAGAGGCCAAACCATTCAATTTAGAGGCTTCATGTTTAATTTGAGTTTTACCAACTTTTTGTTTAATCACTTTGGGATTCTTATACATTATATTTTTATTTACTTTGGAGGGAGCAGACAGTGATTCTCTGATGGGGAAAACAGGGGCTAAGTTGAAAGGTGGCGGATGAAGAGGAGCTGCAGAGAGGCGTGTAAGACTGCAACTCTGCTTCCTGGTCCCAACTCTGAGTTGTCAAGGTTTTGGAAATTTGGATAAAAATGATGCCAAATTGTTTGATAAATGAGACGCACCATCTAAAGTGGGATGGACGCCATCTCGTCTAATAAGACCAGGTTTTCCCCAAAATGAGCTCCAATTATCTATGTAGCCCACGTTGTTTGCAAGACACCACACAGACAGCCAGCGGTTGAGGGATGACAAGCAGCTAAACATGTCATCAATGGTCAGATTGGGGAGGGGCCCAGAGAATACTACAGAGGCAGACATTGTTTTGGCAAAGTCACACACCGATTCCACATTAATTTTTGTGACTTCCGACTGCCGGAGTCGGACATCATTAATGCCGGCGTGGATAACAATTGTGCAGTATTTACAGTTACTTTTAGCCAGCATTTTAAATTTGACTCGATGTCGCCTGCTCTTGGCCCCAGGAATGCATTTGACTATGGCCGCTGGAGTCTCTAGGTTCATGTTTCTGACTACAGAGTCGCCAATGATCAGAGTTTTTTCCTCAGCGGGTGTGTCGCTGAGCGGGGAAAAACGATTAGAAACATGAACAGGTTGGTGGTGAACCGGGGCTTTGCGACTAGGCCTCCTTCTCACCGTCACCCACCCAGTCTTGTCACTGCTGAGGAGGACCGGAGGATCGCTAACACGCCGCCCTATGCTAGGGAGCTCCGCTGCAGCTAAGGGATGTCCGTCAAGATTAACTGGCGCAGACGGTGTTTTAGTGCAGTGGAGCCAGGATTCCAAATCAGATAACTTCGCCTCGAGCGCCTCAAAAAGACAACATTTATTACATTTATCGTTATCACTAAAAGAGGCAGAGGTGTAGCTAAACATCTGACAGAGACAGCACACCAGAGGAGAAGGGGAAGGAGAGCTAGTAGCCATAGCAAGTGGCTAACCCGAAGCTAACAAAAGCACAGATGAAAGGTGAACAGAAGGCTAAAGAGGGTGATTAGATGGCACTGAGTGTGCACACAGGTGCAGGAGGCTTGATAAACAGATGTGAGAGCTAACGATAGAAGGAAAAAAGTGATTAAAATAAAATTAAAGGCAAAATCCTCAGGAGAATGAGGAGAGCTAACCAAAGAGCAAACCACAGACAGCCAGCAACACAGGAAGTGACAATTCGTTACCACAGGAAGCCAAGCAATTGGATCAAAGTGTCATGTACGAAATGAGGGCCTGTGTAAATGACCTTCCCTCCATTCTGTGTTGTGAGCATGTGTATAAAAAAAGCCTGTTTCATCACAGTCACCTATCCTTATTGTGTGAACTCTTGCAACATCACACTAAATTGTATTTAAAAATTCTTGCGGATGAACCAGCTGGTAAACCGATCATCCCCCAGAGAAATTCCTGTTATGTCTAAATAACGGGAGACTGGAGTCATCTATGCCAAGCAACGAACTGAACTCTATTGAGAGAGCACAAAACTATCCACCTTATTACGAGGCCCCGTGATGCCTTACGTAAATTATGGTAGCAACTTCCGGTACCAGTTTAGAACATATGGTTGTCACTGAAACGGGAAACTTTTCCTTGTTAAAAAACAATGACTTTGACTTCCGGTCTGGACGCCATGGTGATAGCAACTTAACGCTGAAGTTCCCAGACCCAATCCAAGGAAAACATCTTCAAAATCAGACTTAACGGATTTTTGGAAGAATAAAAATCAAAAGACAAAAACATCATGCCTAACCAAAAACAGAAGAAACTGACATTCCCCAGGTCAGGACGCGCAGCGGCCGCAGAATCTGAACCGGAGGACCTCCGTTCAGAAGACGAGGAGCTGGACCTAGCTAACAAGAAGGTTAGCTTGAAATCGCTATTTGATGAATTGCGACGATTTCGGGCCGAATTTCATGAATTCAGAGAGGAATTAAAAAGGACGAACAGCAGAATGGACCAGGCCGAAAACCGAATCTTGGAAGCTGAAGAAAGAATAAAAGTGCTTGAAGATTCTATGCTGGATTTACACAAAAAACAGTCAAGGCTGGAGGCTAAGCTAACCAACCAAGAAGGAAGACAGGGACTTCCGGTTATGGCTGCCACGTAGGACGGACGTGTCTCGCTCTGCTCTGCTCCTGGAGAAAAAAAATCGGCAAATAACTCTCTCATTTGGGACAGAACGTATCCCAGCATTTGGGCGAGGATATGTCGGCGAAGCCTAAGGCTGGAAAACCAGGAAAAGGAAAAAGCGAGCCGCCGAAACAGTCCAAATTAACGGACTTTCAGGTCTGTGACGCAGCAAACAAAACTCCATATATGGCGGAGGAGGCTGGCAACGGTGCGATATCTGCGGGGAATGCCGCAGATGCGCTGATGGCTGCCATGAGTTCAATGAGAGCGGACTTTTCCTCTAGATTTGATGGGATTATGACAGCGTTGGAAGGAATAAGAAAGGAATTGGGTGACTGTGTAGAACGAACGGCGCAGATGGAGCTCCGTCTCGCTAGTGCTGAAGATGACGTCACCCGTCTTCAATTAAAGGTGCGCACTTTGGAAAAAAAAAATAAATCTCTGGAAGATAATATTTTGGATTTGGAATCTCGGTCGAGACAGAATAATTTGAGGCTGGTGGGTCTTCCAGAGGAATCAGAAGGTCGGGACGTATGTTCCTTTCTGGAAAAGTGGATTCCGGAGGTGCTGGGCAGCGAGGAGTTGCAATCAGCAGTGGTTCTGGAAAAAGCACATCGTATTGGCCCACGGAGAGATAAGGGGCCGCCGAGGACCTTAATTATGAAGTTTCTTAGCAACAGAGACAGGATGAAGATCTTCAACGCTGCACGTGCTAAAGGAGAGATTAAACACCAGGACCAGCAGGTGCGGTTCTACCCAGATTTGGCCACAGGAATCCAGCAATTGAGGAAGCAGTTTGATCCCGTACGTAAGGAGCTGCGCAACCTTGGGATTCGTCATGGTGTAATCTATCCTGCGAGACTGCTGACCACGTATGAGGGCAGAACCCACATCTTCAAGACCCCAGAGGAGGCGCAGGAGTTCATCAAGAAGATCAAAGAAGAAGAAGAGACTGGTGGGAGCTAAGCATGAACAAAATATAAGGTAGAATAATTAAGCATTTGCACAGGCATCTGACTGACTTGAAGTAAATAGTAAGTTTACAAAATATAGATTGTATTATATATTAAAAAAACAAAACAAACAAAAAAAAAAACTATGATGTACAAAGTTGTTAAAAATTTTGGAGTTAAGTTGGAAAACTACAGAGGAGAGTTAATGTTACGTCATTAAAAGCAGTAGAGTTAGGGTGATTGGGAGGATGAAGAAGGAGTGGCTTAGGCTGTTCCCCGTGGGTGTGGAACGGTCGATGGCTATATCGGGAGACAGAATTTTTCTTTTGATTTTGGGGGGTTTGCCACAAGTGTGGGAAGGGGAAATTTGTTTGTGTGTAGTTTGTAGGATGAATGTTCAACCACTCATGTTTTTGCTTCTCTGTATGAGCATGTTTACACTGCAAGGTAATCCCAAACTCTCTATTGATCATGGACCAAAGTGTTAATCTTAATTTAACTTCATGGAATTGCAGAGGTCTACAAAATTTAAAAAAACTTAAACAAGTTATGAATAAAATAAAGGACATGGGTTCAAGAATTGTGTTTTTACAAGAAACTCATCTGATAGAGGAGGATGTTAAAAGAATTAGGAGTAGATGGCAGGGAAGTGTATTCACCTCTTCATTTTCATCCCGAGCCAGGGGAGTTATGACTCTCATACATAAATCAGTTCCTTTTCAGGTGAAAAATGTAATTGGAGACAAATTTGGAAGATATGTAATCATTCAAGGTTCTTTGCTATTAGAAAATATAAATCTTGTGAACTTATATGGTCCCAATATAGATGATCAGAAGTTCTTTGCTAATTTATTTCTCATCTTATCATCACTTACAGGGCAACATATAATAGCAGGGGATTTTAATTGTACATTGAATCCAGGTGTGGATAGATCAACAGGACTGGATTGTACGCACATTGGATGTAGGATGACTATTAATCATTTTATGAAAGAATTGAGATTGTTAGATATATGGAGAGAAATGAAACCACAAGTTAAAGCCTATTCTTGTTATTCCAGTACCTACAAGACATTCTCACGTATTGATTATTTTTTGATTTCCACAGAATTAAGGTCCAAGATTCAAAACTGCTTTTATGATAACATCGTGATCTCTGATCATGCACCCTGTTGTCTAATATATGTAGATAAAAAATTGACAAAGGAATCAGGTAGATGGCAATTTCAGCATAAATGGCTTCAGGATGAGGAATTTGTCAAGTATATAGAAAAACAGATAGACGAGTTCTTTGACATCAATACTACACAAACATCAGCATGTGTAAAGTGGGAGGCTTTCAAAGCTTTTATTAGGGGACATATTATTAGTTATACAGGATCAAAATCTAAGAAGACTCGAGAGGAGAGAGCTAAATTGGAACATAAAATAAAAAATCTTCAGGAAAAAGTGTATGCAGGAAGTGACCCAAGGTTGGAGAATGAATTACTGATTTTGAGAGCTGAATACGACAAAAAATCAGCGAATAGAGCTGCCTCGAGTCTTCTAAGATTGAAACAATCTTTTTATGAACAAGGTGAAAAATCAGGAAAATTATTAGCATGGCAGATTAAACAATTGGAAATTAAAACACCAATTACCAGTATTATAAGTAAGGGACAGGTAGTTATAGATCCTTTAGAAATTAATAGAGCCTTTAGAGATTACTATGAAAAATTATATGATACCAAAAATGAACCTGATTTAACAAAACTAAATGGGTTTTTGAACGAACTATCTATACCGTGTATTCCAAATGAAAACAGGGAGATATTGGAGTCTAAAATTAGTCAAGAAGAAGTTGGGCTAGCCATTGATAATATGAAATCAGGAAAAAGTGCAGGACCAGATGGTCTTCCAGTTGACCTTTATAAAAAATTTAAGAATAAATTAATAAAACCTTTTTTGGAAATGGTTTTAGAAACATTTCAAAATAATAATTTACCATCATACATAAATAATGCCTTAATTATACTGCTGCCAAAACCAGGTAAGCCCTCTAATAAATGTGAAAATATGAGACCAATAAGCCTATTAAACGCCGACCTTAAGATAATCTGTAAAATTTTAGCAAGACGAATACAAGAAATTTTACCAAATATTATTAATCGAGATCAGAATGGCTTTATAAAGGGTAGACAAGGCTTCCATAATGTAAGAAGACTATTTAATATTATCTATTTTAATAAAGAAGCACCGGATACAGCTCTCCTATCATTGGACGCCGAAAAGGCCTTTGATAGAGTTGAATGGCCCTTTCTTTTTGAAGTCCTACAAAGGTTTGGACTTGGAAATAATTTCATAAAATGGGTTCAAATAATATACAATAATGCTACAGCAGAAATCCTAACAAATAACAATATTTCAAAACCAATAAAAATCAATAGAGGATGTCGACAAGGCTGTCCACTCTCACCTTTACTGTTTACTATGGCAATTGAACCTTTAGCGATAGCGATACGTTTACATTCACAAATATATGGAATTAAAGTTGGACCAACAGAACATAAAATCTCCCTGTACGCCGATGATATAATTTTGTTTATGTCGAATCTAAAAAAATCAATTCCAACCTTGTTGAATTTAATAAAGAATTGTGGGGAAATATCAGGATATAAAATAAATAAAACTAAATCTTCAATATTAATGCTAAATGAGACCCAGAGAAATTACCCAGCCCCTGAGGTAAATCAATTCAATGTTGTAAATCAGTTTAAATATTTAGGAATCCAAATTATGCCTAAGCTAGAATCAGTCGCCAGTGTCAACTATGAAGCCTTAATGTCAGATATCAGTGAGTTAACTCAGAGATGGATGTCACTACCAATGTCGATGATCGGGAGAATCAATATACTTAAAAGTAATATTTTACCTAAAATACTTTATTTATTTCAATACATTCCCTTATCACCACCTTTAGATCTATTCTCAAGAATAAAAAAAAAGTTAGTGGAATTTATATGGAACAACAGGAGGGCTAGATTACGTTTGTCTTTATTATATTTACCATTTGATCGTGGAGGTCTGAAATGTCCAAATTTTATGTTGTATTATTGGTCGGCACAACTGAGGTCTATGACATATTATTTTTCATCAAATGATCTCCCTCACTGGACTGAAATGGAATCATACAATTTACCTTTACCTCTTCCCATATTCATATACTCAGATTCGGCAAAAAAATTACAAAAACAAGTTAAAAATCCATTTGTAAAGCATATGATCAAAATATGGTGTGAAGCTAAAAACTATTTAAAAGAACCACAGTTATTGTCACAATTTAGTCCAATATGGGGTAATCAATATTTTAAACCAGGGAGAGCGGACGCTGTATTTAAAGTATGGAATTTAAAAGGGATACAAAAGATTCAGGATTTATATTTGCCATGTGCAGACAATATAATGTCTTTTGAAGAGCTGAGGATCAAATTTAATCTCAATAGAACACATTTTTTTAAATATCTTCAACTTAGAAACTTTATTCGATCAAATCAAAATAAAGCTCTCACTCGACCTATTTATTCATCCTTGGAAAAAATGATGATGAAAGATAGTAAAAGAAAGGGTATTATTTCAGAGTTTTATAACTCATTGACACTATCTTCAAGTGAAAATTCACTGAAAAGATTAAACTACTGGAAAGAAGATCTGCAAATTGAAATTTCAGAGGAACAATGGGAATTGGCTTGTACAGAAGCTCAAACCAAATCAATAAATGCACGCCTTAAATTGATACATTTCAAATGGTTAATGCGGATGTATGTTACACCGGAGGAGTTAAATAGATATAACAAAAATATACCAGATACATGCACAAAATGCATGGAAAGTAAAGGAACCCTATTTCATTGTTTATGGGAATGTAGATTAATAAGAATGTTTTGGGAAGAGGTGAGGGTAACAATTGAAAAAATAATCTCAAAACAAATCATATTGAATCCTAAACTGTTTTTGTTGGGTCTGTACCCAGAAAAGCATAATTTTAATAAAAGTGAAAGAACATTCATAGACCTCAGTTTGCTTAATGCCAAAAAATGTATTGCACTATTATGGAAAAAGACTCATAGACCAGATGTGACTCAGTGGTTAAGACAGATGTTAACAAACCTTCCATTAGAAAGAATAACATATATACTAAAATCAAAGGAAATTGTGTTTGAGAATATATGGAGACCTTTTATTGATTATGTAAAAAATTTAAACATAACTCTTGAAGAAGAAGGTGAATGATGTGTGTGGACCTTGTAAATTCCAAACTGGTGAACATAATATGTATACTTATGTATTGGATTGTCTAGACTAAACAGAGGAGCATTGTTGAAGACTTGATTTTGTTGGTGGTTGTTGGTGTTTTTAGTGCATTTTTTTTTTTTGTAGTACTTTAGTGTTAGTGTTTGATTGTTTGTATCATGTTTGTTAAAAAAAAAAAAAAAGGTTCAATAAAGATATTGTGGGGAAAAAAAGAAGGAAGACAGAGACGAGACAACATCAGAATTCACGGTCTGAAAGAAGGAGCTGAAGATAGTTTCAACACAATGGCGGAATGCGTGGAATCCTTATTGAGAGAGAAGTTGGATATTCCACAAACCACCGATTTGAAGATAGAAAAGGCCCATCGTACATTAGCCGCAAAGCCAGCGGCAGAAGCGCCCCCACGTTCGGTGGTGGTAAGATTCTCCGATTTCAAAATAAAACAAGAGGTTGTAAGACGGGCTTGGCAGAAAAAAGGATTTATGCATCAAGAGAGAAAAGTCTTCGTGGAGCATGATTACGCCCCGGAGGTTCTTAAAAAGCGACGGAATATAACGACGCCAAAAAGGTTCTACGTGAACAGAATCTACGCTTTCAGACGCCATTTCCTGCGAAGTTAAGGGTCTTTTACGGTGAAGAGTCATGTCTCTATAATTCAGCGGAAGAAGCAACAATTGACATGGCAAGAAGAGGGCTCCCGGTATCAGTGTTTAAACCCGCAGCGGATCTGAGCGAGAGGATCAGGGCTCAAACGTGGTCCACTCAGAGACCTTCAAAATCCACGGGCCAGCAGCGGGAAACCCAGCCCCAGAGCTACAAAGATAAGCTTTCCAGTTCCAGGAAGGAATAGCGTCCTTTTTGTTTTTTTTCTTTTCAGTCATTCTGCACTTCCATCCCCCCTCCTACAAGGTAACAAACATTAAAGGAGATGCAGAATCAGCATGTGGTAAAACCTTTCATGGAGCAGTTATAGCATTAGAAACAAATGTCTTCTTAATTTAAAGGAAAAAAAAAATCTTGTTAAAATAGAAATGTAACAATGACCCACATGTTCTCCCTACACTAACAAATACTGTATTAGAGTGAATGTTTGCTGTGATGGGGGTGGGAGGGTGCACACAATCTCATAGGGTATAGGCATAAAAAAAAAAAAAAAATCATTACAAATTCGGATTGGGATCTGAAATTCACATTAAAAACATGGGACAACTTACAGGGGTAAGTGAGGGCCCTCAACACATAACAGAGTTTGAGGAATTTCCCTCAGAGCCTACACTCCATCAGGGCTCTTACAGTCTTTAAAGAGACCCCAGCTCAGGAATTTTTTTTGACAGTTTTTTGTTTTAAAGTTTCGTACACTATGTTCTTAATGTTTTTTATGTTCTTAATGTTCTTTCAGTTTCTGAGTAGCAAAAAAGAGGGCCACCACACTGTTATACTAAATAAGAAAATACAATGGAGAAACAGGGTGTAACCAAAATAGCCTCATATAATGTAAAAGGGATCCTGAATCCAGTTAAAAGATCCAAGATTCTACGCAAAATGAAAAAAGACAAAGCAGAAATAATATTTTTACAAGAAACCCACCTAACAGACGTGGAACACACTAAACTCAATAGACAAGGGTTTAAAATGATCTCTTCATCTTCATATAAGTCAGGGAGGAGGAGGGGAGTAGCGACATTAATATCAACCAAAATTACATTTGAAAAAAAATCAGAACACAAAGATAAAGAAGGGAGGTACAGTTTGGTAATTGGGCGGCTAGAGGGAGAAGATATCACCCTGCTGAATGTATATGCACCACCAGGGGCTAAATGGAAATTTTATAAAAATGTATTCGACCTAATGATAACTAAAGCCCAAGGTTTAGTGATATGTGGTGGAGACTTCAATCTAAGACTGAATCCATACTGGGATGCAACAGGTAATTCTTCACATCAAAATAACACTCAAAATAGGAAAACTCGGATGCTATTAAAAGAAATGGGAATCTGTGACGTATGGAGGGAATTCAACCCCAATGTAAAAGATTATACTTTTTATTCAACGCCACATTCATCTTACTCAAGGATTGATTACTTTTTTATGTTTAATAGAGACATTGGAAGAGTAAAAACATGTAAAATAGGACTGATGGATCTCTCTGACCACAGTCCGATCTATATGGACTTAAACATCCAAAAATACACAAATAATACATTTTCCTGGAGGTTGAATTCAAATGTCCTGAAAGGACCACTGAAAGATGAATTGGAATCAGATATTCTCAGATATTTGGAAGAAAACGATAATGGAGAAGTATCCCCTTTAATACTGTGGGATGCGTGCAAAGCTGTAATAAGGGGAAAAATTATTGCAAAACTGGCAACCCAAAAGAAACTGAAACAAGAAAAACTAATCACACTAGAGTCAGAACTCAAGAACCTAGAAAAAGAACACAAAGACAACACTCATTCTAATGGCTCGCTCAAGATTAAAGAAATTAAAAATCAAATAAATGAGATCTACACAGGTTCAGGTTCAGGTTACTTTATTTGTACCCGTAGGTAGATTTGTTTTGCAGTTGGTGACATCCATATTTACAGGCCACTAATTACATTCAACATAGACACAAACACAGGCACACATCTTACAAAATAGGTAAATATAAAATATGTACAATATAATTTTTATAGCTTGTTCAACTCTTTGACAGCAGCAGGGACAAAGCTGTTTTTGTAGCGCTGGGTTCTACTTTTTGGGACAGCAAACGTCCATCTGGAGGGAAGAAGCTGAAAGTTGCAGTGCAAAGGGTGGGAGTCATCATTTAAAATCGAGTACACAATAGAACACAATACACAATAGAACACAATCGAGTACACAATAGAAATCCAGAAGAAACTTACATTTCTGAAACAAAAACACTGTGAAGCAGGCAGTAAATCGGCAAAATTACTAGCCTATAAATTGAGGAAACAACAAACAGAAAGAGCAATCTACAAAATCAGAGACCCAGTATCAAAGGAAATAAAATTCAGAATTCAGGATATTCTTAAAAGCTTCGAGAATTACTATAAGAACTTATACTCCCACAAAAAACATAAAAACGCATCCGAGACATTCCTAAACACATTAAACCTTCCCCAACTTACGGAATCACAAAATAAAACACTACTGTCAGAAATACAACCTAAAGAATTGGAAAAAGCAATTATGAAACTTAAAGCTAACAAATCCCCAGGAGCAGATGGCTATACAGCAGAATGGTACAAAACCTTTAAACAGCAACTATCTCCTCTCCTCCTGAAAACAATTAACTATGTCCTCCACACAGGGGAAATCCCCCCCCCTCCTGGAGAGAAGGGGTCATTGCAGTTATACCTAAACCTGAAAAGGATAAACTAGAATGCTCCAACTACAGACCAATCAGTGTATTAAATCAGGACTATAAGCTTTTTACCATTATCCTTGCCAAAAGGTTAGAAAACATACTGACAGACTTAATTCACTTAGACCAAACAGGTTTTATAAGACAAAGACAGACACAAGACAACATTCGACGCACTTTACACATAATTCATCATATAAAAAAATATAACTTAAATGCAGTCATATTGGGATTAGATGCTGAAAAAGCATTCGATTCGGTTGACTGGTCTTTCCTATATAGAATCTTATCCAGTTTCAATTTTCATAACAACTTCATTAGAACTATACAGGCATTATATAAAAAACCAACAGCTAAAATAAGGATTAACGGTAATTTATCATGATCTTTTGAGCTGGAAAGAGGATGTCGTCAAGGCTGCCCCCTGTCTCCACTGCTCTTTGCAATCTTCATAGAACCTCTGAGCCAATGGATAAGACAAAATCAAGAAATTCAAGGTATTACACTTGGTCAGAAGGAACATAAAATAGCACTCTTCGCTGATGACATTTTAATATACCTAGGGCAGCCAGACACTTCTTTACCAGAACTAATCTCAGTTTTTTCAGACTATGGAGATTTATCGGGGTACAAATTAAACATGCATAAAACCCAAGTTTTAACATTCAACTATGACCCAAATCATTATTCACTAAGTGAACACAAAACTAACTGGGAGTTGGAATCTATGAAATATCTGGGGGTCAATATCCCGAAACAACTCAACAAAATTATAACACTAAACTATGATCCACTGGTGACAAAAATAAAATCTGACCTAGCAAGATGGAATATGATACCATTCTTAGGTACTGCACAAAGAACTGAAGTAGTCAAAATGAATATACTTCCACGTCTTCTATACCTTTTCCAAACAATACCGGTAGAACCTCCCAAAAAAACATGGCAGGAGCTGGACAGAAGGATCTCAAGATTCATATGGCAGGGAAAGAGACCTAGAATCAGATATAGAACCTTACAGCTAAACAAAGACAAAGGTGGGCTCACGCTGCCAAATATCAGGAACTATTTTAAAGCCGCACAAATTAAAACTTTAATAGAGATATGTAACCCAGTCTACACTGCACAATGGAAGGAGATCGAATGCCAAAAAACAAGTGACATCCCCCTACAGGCGATAATAGGGAACAATGCCTTACCTAAACTCTTGAATAACACTAACCCGTGGATAGAGACCCCGCTAAAAATTGGGTTTAAAATAGTCAGAGAGAATCAAACTAAAGAGCCCTATCGACTTCTGCAATGGATTGCCTATGATCAAGACTTTACCCCCAATAAAACAGACACTAGATTTAAAGAGTGGAAAGAGAAAGGACTGATAAAATATTAAGATTTTTTTAAGGGGCAAACTTTAAGAAGTTTTGAAGATTTGAAAAAACAAGGTCTAATAAATCAAGATCTTTACAGGTTCTTTCAGCTTAGACACCACATAAACAATATACTTAAAGAGGATTTGGAAAGGGCCCAGTCAGGTGTTCTGAAGGTCTTCTTAATGGCATATAAAGGGATCCCAGGGATCAGATACATTTCTAAAATATACCAAGGTCTTCAAGACTTAAAAGAAGACAACACATCATATATAAAAGAGAGATGGGAAAAAGAGGGGAATTTCACTTTACAATTGGAAATATGGGAAAAGCTAAATAAACAGCAATGGAAAAGTACCTCATCCCTGCAGTGGAGAGAATTTGGATGGAAAAATTTGGTAAGATTTTTCAGAACACCTGCACAAAACAAATTTACCCATAAGGGGTTGAACTGTTGGCGCTTGTGTGGTGAAAAGACTGCAAATCATTTTCATGTGTTTTGGTCATGCCCAGTTATCCACCAATATTGGACCAATGTACAGACAATATTGGGGAAAATATTCAAAATAACAGTTCCCTTTTCTTTTGTAACTTTGTATTTGGGTTTACTACCGGACTCACTGGAAAGACGAGGAGATAAATACTTATTCAGTGTTTTAATATTGGCAAGTAAAAAAGCCCTAACTGACTTCCGGGAAGATGGCGGCGAGACATAACGCTTAAACAGAGAGCTCTCCCTAGCCGGATTAAAAATCATCGGTAAATGGCCAACTCGACATAAACGGATCAATAAACTAAGGGATGAAAACACGAAGGAGCCGGGCACAAGGACAAAAGCAGGGTAAAATTAAAGAATTCCTCTTCAACAACGCAGGAAAAACCGCTGAACATGAGGCCCAAAAAAACGAGGTGACTACAGCAGAGAAAATGGAAGACGCAAAACTCGATACCATGAACACTGGCATCGCCAGTTTGGGTAAAGAGTTGAGAGACTTCAAGCGGCAGCTACAGCAGGATTTAGCGGCTCTTAAGGAGGAGCTGAAAAAAGAGATTAAGGAGGAAATTATGGGCCTCCGAAGAGAAATGGAGCGCAAGCTAGCAGAAAACATGGAGGAGCTGCGCTCCCAGCGGGCGTGTATGACGGAAGCACAGGCCCGAATATCGGAGCTGGAAGATTGGAAGAGCGAGGCAAGCGAACAGCTACAGACCCTGATGGCGCAAACGCAGAGGATGCAGGAGAAAATAACCGACTTGGAGAGCAGGTCCAGACGGAGCAATATACGCATCTTTGGAATTCCGGAGGGCATTGAAGGCAACTCGATGACGAAATTCATGGATCAGTTCTTAAAAAAAGAGCTGGAACTGCCCGGAGAAGCGGATCTGCAGATTCAACGAGCGCACAGAGCCCCGGCACAGAACCCGAAGCCAAACTCTCCACCCAGGTCAGTTGTGGTAAACTTTATGAAATATGACATAAAGGAAAGAATCCTGACACAAGCATGGAAAAAAAAGATACGAATCGGCGACAAACAGGTATTCTTTGACCATGACTACCCGACAGAAATTGTGCAGCAGCGGAAGAAATATGCCAACATTAAAAAAACGCTGAAAGAGAAAAAAATTAGATTCCAAACGCTGCTAACGAAAATGAGGATTCATTGGGAGGACGGCGTAAGAACCTACAACACGGCCAGAGAGGCAGTGCGAGATATGATGGAGCGGGGCCTTGTGGTGAGCGTGCCGGAGGAAACAGCTGGAGCAGCAGCGGCCCTGAACGCATCACGACAGCCGGAGTGGAGACGAGTGAGCGGCAGAAGAAGGGGGAGAGACGTAGAGCAGCAGGCCCAGGACAAACTACAAGGCTTTCAACTGAAAGCCTAGATCATAACAAAGATTAAGAAAGGCACAGAAGAAATGAAGGCCAAGAAGACAAGGTAAAAGAGAAACAGACGGCTAGGAGAGGTTTAAGTGATATTTGTTGGACATTTCTAGACTAATGACTATTACTTGGATAGTAAATATAGGTCTAGGGAGGGCCCTTCACTCTGTGAGGACATTCCCCCCACCCACCAACAGGGACCAGTGGGCAGAAGAAAGGCCCAAAGTATGGAGGTCGAGATTTTTTAATGTGTTTTTATATAAATATGTGTTATTTTTGTTGTTAAAGGGGCTAGGAGCACAAGTTAAAAAAATGGAAAAACATGAATATGGGTAAAAATCTTAAGATAATGACACTAAACGTGAATGGTCTGAACTCACCTGTTAAAAGGGAAAGAATAATAAGAAAATTCAAGAAGGAAAAAGCTGAAATTATATTTATGCAAGAGACACATTTGAGCAAGACAGAACATGTGAAACTAAAGAGATTTGGCTATAAGAACTCCTACTACAGTTCATTTAAGGGAGGAGCTAAAAGGGGGGTTATGATACTAATTTCAAACAAAATACAATTTGAATGTGAACAGGAAATCCAGGATAAAGAAGGCAGGTATGTAATAATAAAGGGAAGAATAGATGGTATGCAGATCACATTAGTGAACATCTATGCCCCACCAGAAAGTGACAAGGGTTTTTTTCAACATCTGTTTGATCTCATAGCAACACACAGTGAAGGAGTTCTAATTTGTGGAGGAGACTTAAATGCTGTCATGGATCATGAAGTTGATACAACAAGTGTTAAGAAGACAAAAAAACATATAACAAAGTTCATAAGAACCTCACGGGCAGAAATGGGTATGGTAGACATATGGAGGGACCTGCACCCACTCGAAAAAGACTATACACATTATTCAGCAGTCCATAAAGTACACTCTAGAATAGATTACTTCCTTATGAATGAAGGTGACAGACACAGGGTGAGAAATTGTTGGATTGGAGGGGCAGAAATATCAGATCATAATCCTATATACATGGAAATATATCTAAACAATAGAAAACGACAAACAACATGGAAACTTAATGTAGGACTGTTAAATGATGAGAAAATGAAAGAAAGAATAAAAATAAACATAAACGAGTATATCCAAGAGAATGACAATGAAGAAGTGGACCCAACAATACTATGGGACGCACTAAAAGCCGTGTTAAGAGGTAAATTAATTGTTGAAACAGGAAAAGCAAATAAGACTAAAGTGGAAGCATATGAACAAAGATGTGAGAGACTGAGGGAATTAGAACGTAAACATCAAAGCACAAATGATCCAAAAATATATCAAGAAATTAAAGAAGAAAAAACAAAGATAAAAGAAACACAAATGGATGAAATTGAAAGGAAAAATAGATATCTAAAGCAAAAATATTATGAAACGGGACCAAAAGCCACAAAACTGCTGGCAAAACGGTTAAGAAAACAACAAACAATGAATAATGTATATAAGATTAAAGACCCCACCACAAATAAAACCACAGTTAACCCAGAAAACATCGAAGAAATATTCCATAATTTCTACCAAGAACTATACTCGCAACCTGAAGAAACAAATACTAAAGATATTAAAAAATTTCTAGGCACATTGGACTTGCCATCAATAGGAAATCAACAAAATGAAAAGCTAACAGCAGAAATAACAACACAAGAGATTAGAGATGTGATTAAGTCACTTAAAAACAGTAAATCACCAGGTAGTGATGGATACCCTTCTGAGTTTTATAAACTGTTAATAGAAGAACTCACGCCACAGCTCCTAAAGTCATTTAATTGGACGTTGAACAACAACAAAATACCTCCATCATGGAACGAAGCTATTATTTCAGTTATTTTAAAGCCAGGGAAAGATAGAGAACAATGCGGAAACTATAGACCAATCTCTTTATTAAATGTGGATTATAAAATATATACAACAATTATATGTAAACGAATAAAGACATTCTTGACGGAATTGATAGAAGATGATCAAACTGGTTTCATAGAGGGACGCCAAACACATGACAATATCAGGAGAACAATACATATAATTCATCAAATACATAAAGAAAAGAAAAGCGCAGTAATAATGAGTTTAGACGCAGAAAAAGCATTTGACAGGGTTAACTGGAAATTCCTATATAGTGTGCTGGAACGCTTTGGATTTAACGAAAAATCAGTACAATGCATAAGGACGCTGTATCAAGAACCTGTGGCAAGAATCAAGATAAACGGTAGCTTAACAGACAAAGTAAATATACAAAGATCAACTAGGCAGGGATGCTGCTTATCGCCCACCTTGTTTGCTCTGTTCATAGAACCACTGGCTCAAGCGATACGACAAAATAAGAAATTAAAAGGTATAACAATAAAGGGGGCGGAACACAAGATTGGGCTATTTGCAGACGATATTATAGTTTACCTTGAACAACCAGATGAATCAATAATGGAAATGATGAACTTGATAGAAAATTTTGGAAAATTATCAGGATACAAGATAAACATAACAAAAACACAAATACTGACATTCCACTATAACCCTCTAAACCGGATAACTGATAAGATCAAACTAAACTGGAAACAAAAAGAAATAAAATACCTTGGAGTGAACATACCTAAAGATCTAAGCAAAATCTATAAAGCAAACTATGATAGGTTGGAACAAGAAATAAAAAAAAGATATTGATAGATGGTCAATCTTAAATATGGATTTGAATTCAAAAATTGAGACAGTCAAAATCAGCATACAACCTAGATTACTTTACCTCTTCCAGGCTCTACCAACAGAGATTCCAGATGCCCAGTTCTCAAAGTGGGACAGGATGATATCGAGATTTGTTTGGGGAGGTAAAAAGCCAAGAGTGAAATATAAAACTCTCCAGTTACCAAAAGAGAAAGGAGGCATGGGCCTACCGAGTCTAAAGGAATATTACTACTCAGCACAAATAAGATATATCATATGTTGGTGCGACGAGGGATATGAGGCAAAATGGAAAGAAATGGAAAAGGAAATTGAGGGATTCCCAGTACAAAGCATAATAGGAGATAAAGATGCATATAAGCAAATCAAACAAATAGACCCAATCACTAAATTTACCTTAGAACTGTGGTATAAAATAGTACAAAAGTATAATATAAAGGAAGACATAAAACTATTGAAATGGGTAGCATTTGACAGTCAGTTTGAACCGGCAAAACAAGATAGAGGATACAAAAATCTGGTGAACAAGGGAATCACAGCATGGGGCAATATCGGAAAAAAAGATCTCGGGAGCTTTGTAAACATCAGGAGAAAATTTAAACTAGAAAGATCGGAATTTTTCAGATATCTGCAGATGAGAGATTATTATATGAAGAAGATTAGGCATAACCTCCAAACAGATGTGAGCGAGATTATACAACTCATTTTAAGCTCATATACAGGAAATAAAATAAGAATTATTTCAAAGCTATAGCAGAAACTTATGGCAAACAATCATTCAAGTAACTATATAAAGGAGAAATGGGAGAAAGAGCTCAATTTAAACATAACAGAAGAAAGTTGGCAGGAAATATGGAAAACACAACACACATCAACAAGTTCAAGGACATGGAGGGAATTTGGATGGAAAAACCTGATTCGCTTTTTCATTACACCACAGATTCAAGGAAAATATACAAATACCCAATCTTTATGCTGGAGGGGATGTGGGGCTCAAAATGCAGACCACTCACATATGTTTTGGAAATGCTGCAAAATCTCATCATTCTGGAAATCTATACATGTGACAATACAGAGGATATTAGGATATAATATACCAATGAACTGTAACCTGATGTACTTATGTGATCTTAAAAGAGACAATGTTATACAGGCTGAGGACAGATATCTAGTTAAAATCTTGTTGATTGCATGTAAAAAAACAATCACAAAAAAATGGCGATCAGAAGTTCTTCCTGACCAAGAGCAATGGACTGACATTGTTGAGGACATACATATGATGGAAAAACACATATCGACAAAGAATGCAAGAAGGACTATGGGAAAAAAAGTGGCGGAAATGGACACACTACAAAGTGCAACAACGAGACAGAAATTGAAAGAATAACCAAAGACGCTGGAAAAACCAGAAGAATTAAGAGATGGAAACTAAAAACTTGATGCTCCAACATTTGTCCCCCCCCCTTTTTTCTCTTTTTTTTTTTCCCTTACCCTAGCCCCTTTGTTTTTAAAAGTAGAATGTGATCTGAATGCAATATATATGATGAAAAATGAATAAAAATCTAAGTTACAAAAAAAAAAGCCCTAACTAAAAAATGGATGCTGAAGGACTGTCCTACACCTGAAGATTGGATTAACGTGATTCAAGACATTTACTCAATGGAAAAGTTGACATTCGCACTGAGACAGGACATGGATGGGTTCATGAACTTTTGGCAACCCTGGATCGCATATGTGTCTTCCATTAGATCTAATCTTTGACAAATACCATTTCAATAATGGTCCCGCTCTTTGTTCCAATGCTACTCAGATGCTCTTTTACTTTTAATTACTTAATTTTCTGTTTGTTTGTTTTTTGCTGTTCTGTTTGTTTGTTTGCTCTTTTTTTATTTTATTGTCTTTAATTTCACTTTTTCTTTCACTTTAAAAAAAAAAGGGGGTGTTGTAATAATTATCCTACCAATGTTGTCAAATAGCAAAAAATAAGGGAACATGTGATGAAAATGTAAACAATGCAATGCTGTAATGACCTGTATACCCTTTACAAAAACTTAAATAAAAAAAAACAAAAAACAATGACTTCGGAATCAAGAAATGCGGGAACACGGCCTTTTGCACCTCAAAAACAGCAATGTAATCAAACCATTTCCAACGACTATGGAGGGATGAGAAGATGACCTTAAAATTGAAAATTCAATTGAATTCAACTTTATTTATATAGCGCCAATTCACAACAGTCATCTCATAGCACTTTCAACTGCAGGGGAAACCCCCACAATTGCAGAAACACCCCAGTAATCAGGTGATCCCCTGTGAGCAAGCATTTGGCGACGGTGGGAGGAAAAACTCTCTTTTAAAAGGAACAAACCTCCAGCAGAACCAGGCTCAGGGAGGGGCAGTCATCTGCTGTGACTGGCTGGGGTGTGAGGGGATAGAGAAGAAGAAGAAAAGAACAGTAATGTAGAGAGCAAACAGCACAACAGGGACTCAATCTATGGGAGAGAACAAACAGATGTTAATGACCAGCAAAAATATTTCATTGAGAGTGAAGAAAAGAATGAAGCCCAGTGCATTGTTGGAGGTCCCCTGGGTGTCTAAACCTATTAGCAGCATAAATCAGGTAGGGTTCATGGGCACATGATCCCTCCCTATCTGTAGGCTATATCAAAAGGGAAGGTTTTAACCCTATTCTTAAAAACAGAGATAGAGTCTGACTCCCGAATCCAGATTGGCAGCTGGTTCCACAGGAGAGGAGCTTGATAACTGAAGGCTCTGCCTCCCATTGTACTTTTGGAGATTCTAGGTATTACAAGTAATCCTGCATTTTGGGAGCGTAGTGCTTTGTTGGGATAATAGGGTGCTATCAGATCTTTTAAATAAAAAGGGGCCTGATTATTTAGAGCTTTGTAAGTCCATCCATCCATCCATCCATCTTCTACCGCTTTTCCGGAGGTCCGGGTTGCGGAGGCAGCAGTTCAAGCAGAGAAGCCCAGACTTCCCTCTCCCCAGCCACCTGCTCCAGCTCTTCAGAGGGGATACCAAGGCGTTCCCAGACCAGCTGGGAGACATAGTCTCTCCACCGAGTCCTGGGTCTGCCCCGGGGTCTCCTCCCAGTGGGACGTGCCTGAAACACCTCAAGTGGGAGGCGTCCAGGAGGCATCCTAATCAGATGCCCATACCACCTCAACTGACTCCTTTCAATGTGGAGGAGCAGCGGTTCTACTCTGAGCCTCTCCCGGATGACTGAGCTCCTCACCCTGTCTCTGAGGGTGAGTCCAGCAATCCTACGGAGAAAGCTCATTTCAGCCGCTTGTATCCGCGATCTCGTTCTTTCGGTAAGTAAGAAGAAGGATTTTAAACTTAATTCTAAACTGTATGGGAAGCCAATGAAGGGAGGCCAGAACCGGAGAGATATGATCTCTCTTTCTAGTACCTGTTAAAACTCTTGCTGCAGCATTTTGGATCAGCTGAAGACTTTTTAAAGATGTTTTAGGACAACCTGATAATAAAGAGTTACAATAATTTAATCTCGAGCTAACAAAAGCGTAGATTAGTTTCTCAGCATCACTCTGAGACAAGATGCTCCTAATCTTGGCAATATTACACAAATGAGAGAAGGCAGTCATAGAAACAAGTTTAATATGTGAATTATAAAGCGGATTTGATCAAAAATAACTCCAAGGTTCCTCACAGAACTATTAAGAGAAAGAGTAACAGCATCGAAACTAAGTTTGATTTGGAAAGGTATTTCTAAGGTTTTTTTGGACCAACAAGAATGACTTCAGTCTTATCTGAATTTAATTGCTGGAAATTACAAGTCGTCCAAGCTTTGATTTCCTTAAGACAGGCCTCTAACTTGGCTAATTGATTACTATCATCTGGCTTCACTGACAGGTATAATTGTGTGTCATCTGCATAACAATGAAAATGTATACAGTGCTTTCTAATAATGTTGCCTAATGGAAGCATATATAAACTAAAAAGAATAGGGCCGAGCACAGATCCCTGTGGAACTCCGTGTCTAAGCATTGAGTTGGAAGAAAATTCATCACTGACATGAACAAACTGGTACCTATCAGATAAATAAGATATAAATCACTGCAGTTCCATTAAGTCCAACATGGTGTTCTAATCTATCAATTAGAATATTATGATTGATAGTATCAAAAGCTGCACTAAGGTCTAAAAGGACAAGTATTGAAACAAGTCCATTATCAGATAATCAAATAATCAGATTTACCTTAGAACAGATGTAGAGTCTAGTCAGAGCCACAAAGAACCACTACACCGTGCTTGAGCGTTTTAAATTCAGAGTAAAACATCAGATCTGTGACATTCATACAAGTGAAAACATATCTTGTGCTGCTGTGTCTGTACTACCGATCACACGAACAATCATTTATTTTTCAGTGCATGATTTACTCATTGATGTTGAAGCCACAGATTTAGCTGTGCTTATCTGTGAGGACCCTCACACCACAAACAGCAGCAAGTACAGAGCCACACAACAACATTCAAAAATACAAAAACTACAAGTGCTGAAATTAGCTGCCACTGAGTGCAAAACACATATGTGGACTATACATTACAATGAATTTGAAAAACTTTTAAAAATGCAATTTTAAATGACCCTGCTACTCCACTCTTACTGACTGATTTCACACTATGTCAGCTGGAACCAGAAGCTCCGCCCATAATTGTTCCCACAGCGGCACCCCCAGGAACAAGGTGGATATACTGGCTGCAGCCTGCCTAACATCACCACCCAGGGCAGGTACAGCAAGCGCCTAGAGCCAAACTCACACATAACACGGAGGACCAAATACACACACAACAATTCCTTCAACAAGTGATCTCATTTCAATTCAAGTACTAGAATAAATGCAGACCTGATGGATCATTGTCTGTACAGGAACCGGGACAGATTTGTTTACCTTGATATGTTCTGATTGTTGAAAATGTGTCATGGCGGCCGCTGGGCCGTCATCATCATCATCGTCAGCTGCGCACACACCGGCAGGTGCCAATCAGCGGTCTTTAAAGGCCAGAGTCACTGACGGCTCGGCACGGAGTCGTCTGTCACCTTTGCCCAGCAATGTGCCAAGACCTCGACCTCACGCCAAAGTCAAGACCAGGACCTCTCGTCCAGCCAAGCCACGTAAGCAACCTCTACACTCATCTTCCCCTTGGCTTCTTCCCTGTGCACAGGTGGACCTCCCTGGCGGCGGACAAACCACCCCAGCTGACGGGGCAACACCTCCTCCATCTCAGAGTTCCTCCTCACCTCCGCTACGTCAAGCACCACGAGCACCACTTCGCACGGGCACTCGGAGCCGGCAAAACTTATCCTGTGGGACCTGCAAGTAAGCGTTACCAGCTGCAGATCTTCCACCTTCACGAGCAGCTGTAATTTTCTGTGCTTGTGTGTTTCAGGGTTGCCAGGTCGCCACCAGACTCGCTCAGCTCCAGTGACCAGATAGACATCCTCTCACTCACTCACACACTACACTCACTAAACATTAATAAGGAATAATTGTCTGTATCTACTCGTGTCAGCGTCTGTCTCCTGGGTCCTAAATCATGTCAGTACGACTCCGTCTAGTTGACCCAGCGGACAGCGCGCTGTCGCGCAGTCTGAGCACTCTTAGCGCCCGAGTAGACATGATAGCACACCAACAGATGGTTATTCTCAACCAATTGACACAGGTTAATAGCCGGCTGGATCGTCTGGAAGGACGCCAGACGTTCTCCCCGGCAGCCGGGGTTTTTTCACCCCCTGTAAGCGCCCCTGCTAACCAAGTAAATGTACCATCTACTCATCGACTCACTCCCGTGCCAACCCCCGCCTGCTTCAGCGGAAAACTCGGGGAAGCGCGAGGATTTATACTACAGTGTGAATCAGTGTTTCTCCGCGTCCCGGGGGACTTCGCCACGGACCAAAGTAAAATAGGTTACATCATCAACCTGTTGGGGGGTAGAGCCTTAGACTGGGCCTATACAGTTATGGCTAAACCAGGTTATCCTGTTTTAACTTACCATCAGTTCCTGGCCGAGTTCATGGAAGTGTTCGATCATACAGACCGGGGCGCAGTATTAACTGAACGGCTGCTGAGTCTTCGGCAGAGCAGTAGACCCGCCACTGATTACGCCACTGAATTCCGGGTGTTAGCCGCTGAGATTGGGTGGGGGGAGCCAGTGCTTTGTGGTATCTTCCTCTGCAGTCTTAGCTCTGATTTGAAGGATGAGCTAGCGGAACGGGACAAACCAGACAAATTAGGGGAGTTAATTGCCCTCACTATCAGCCTGGACAGTAGACTAAAAGAGCGAGCGGCCGAATGGCGGGCAACTTTCCGTTCAGGTAAGCCCCGTCCTCGCTCCACTAGCTCTCCCCTTCTCACTTTGCCATCATCGGAAGAACTTCCGGAGCAAGAGGACATGATAGTAGGTCAGTCGGGAGTATCAGCGGCCGAAAGACAGCGCCGCGGGGATCTGGGCCTTTGTTTTTATTGTGGTAATGGGTCTCATGGGGTTGCTGAATGCCCAAATCGGTTAAAAGGGGCGGTCCGTGGATCACAGTAGGGGGATTCATGGACAAAAATTTAAAAAAAACCCTCACTAGTTGCTGTATTCCCATTAGGCTACTACATAAACACAATGAACACTCCACACTTGCCTTAGTTGACTCTGGAGCTGAGCAGAACTTTATCTCCAGAGACCTGGCAACCCAGATGGGCCTCAGCTGTCAACCACTTTGCCCTCCTGTCAATCTCGTCACCTTGTCCAAAGTATCACTGACAACTGTTTCCCACCAGACAGCCCCTGTGTCCGTGATTGTCTCAGGGAATCATAGAGAGGAGATTCGGTTTCTGGTTCTGCCCATCTCTTCCTCACCTGTCATCCTGGGGTACCCCTGGCTTCGGCTTCACAACCCCACCTTTGACTGGCAAGCTGGGAGAATTACAGCGTGGAGTTCGTTCTGCCTGAGTGCCTGCCTCCAATCTGCAGCATGTGCCCCTTCGGTCCCGGTGCCTCTGCCTTCGATGCCACCTCCGGATCTGTCCAAGGTACCTGAAGTCTACCATGACCTGGGGCTAGTATTCAGCAAGTCACGGGCGCTGTCTCTTCCCCACCACCATCCGTACGACTGTTCAATCAACCTCAAGGCTGGGGCCCCTCTTCCAGCAAGCCGCCTGTACAGCCTGTCCGCCCCGGAGCGCGGGGCCATGGATACTTATATTAAGGAGTCCCTGGCCTCTGGAATCATTCACCCTTCATCCTCGGCCGTGGGTGCTGGTTTCTTCTTCGTGGGGAAGAAGGACGGTTCGCTGCACCCCTGCATCGACTTCCGGGGTCTCAATGAAATAACGGTCAAGGATAAATATACTTTGCCTTTGATGAACACTGCTTTTGATTCCCTCCAGGGGGCGTCCTGGTTCACCAAGTTAGATCTGCGGAACGCCTATCACCTGGTGCATATCAGAGAAGGAGATGAATGGAAGACGGCCTTTCGGACCCCAAGCGGACATTTCGAATACCTAGTGATGCTGTTTGGGTTAACCAACGCTCCGGCCGTTTTCCAGCGGTTGATAAACGACGTCCTTCGGGATTTCCTCAATTCCTTCGTGTTTGTCTACCGCGACGATATACTCATCTTCTCACGCACGTTGGAGGAACACCAGGTGCATGTGCGACGAGTCCTGCAGCGCCTCCTGGAGAACCAGTTGTATGTCAAGGCAGAGAAGTGCGAGTTCCACACTGATCAGACCTCCTTCCTTGGTTTCATCATTGCCCTGAATCAGGTGCTCCCTGACCCGGCCAAGGTCAAGGCGGTGGTGGATTGGCCCACGCCCACGTCCAGGAAACAGTTACAGGGGTTCCTGGGTTTTGCCAATTTCTACCGTCGTTTTGTGCCCAATTTTGGAAACATCGCCCGCCCCCTGACTGCTCTCACTTCCTCCAAGACCCCTTTCTGCTGGAGTGAGGAGGCTGCTGGGGCATTCGGGAGACTGAAGGGGGAGTTCACTTCGGCCCGTGTGCTGACCCAGGTGGATCCGGAGTTGCAGTGCCTGGTGGAGGTGGATGCTTCTGATTCAGGGGTGGGGGCTGTTCTCTCCCAGCGCTCTCCAGTGGATGGCAAGATTCGTCCTTGTGCTTATTTCTCCCATCGCCTGTCGCCCGCAGAGAGGAATTACTGCATAGGAGACAGGGAGCTGCTGGCCGTGAAGCTTGCCCTGGAGGAGTGGAGACACTGGCTGGAGGGGGCTGCTCAGCCATTTGTCATTTGGACTGACCACCGTAACCTTGAGTACCTCAGGACGGCTAAGCGGTTGAATGCTCGTCAGGCCCGCTGGTCGCTTTTCTTCGGCCGTTTTAACTTTACCATCACCTACCGGCCGGGAAGCAAGAATGGTAAGCCCGAAGCCCTCTCGCGGCAGTTCGACGCGCCGTCCACCGAAGACCAGGAGGAGACCATCCTGCCGTCCTCATGCGTGGTGGGTGCACTGTCCTGGGGTATCTGCAAGAGGGTTCATAGAGCGCAGGAGGCGGAGCCTGATCCGGGTGGGGGTCCCCCGGATCGTCTGTTCGTTTCCCGCTCTGTCAGGGGTCAGGTAATTGAATGGGGTCACGCGTCCAAACTGGCGTGCCACCCAGGTGTGGGTTGGACTATTGATCTCCTTCAGAGGACCTTCTGGTGGCCAGGATTGAGAAAGGACGTCAACAGCTATGTCGGGGCCTGCGCCCAATGTGCTACTGGAAAGACATCATCATCCCCCCCGGCGGGTCTTCTGCACCCTTTGCCCATTCCTTCTCGCCCCTGGTCCCATGTTGCTATGGATTTTGTAACCGGCCTGCCCCCTTCTGATCACTTTACCACAGTTCTGATGATTGTGGATCGTTTTTCTAAGGCGGCCCATTTTGTGCCTCTCCGGGGCCTGCCTTCGGCGTGGGAGACGGCGGATCTTCTTGTTCAACATGTGGTTCGCCTCCACGGCATCCCCGCTGATATTGTCTCAGATCGAGGTCCACAGTTTGTATCTCAAGTTTGGAAGGCGTTCTGCACAGTGCTGGGGGCCACAGCCAGCCTCTCCTCTGGGTATCACCCGCAGAGTAATGGCCAGTGCGAGCATGCAAATCAGGAGCTGGAGGCTGCATTGCGCTGTGTCATCTCCTCCTGCTCCTCTTCTTGGAGCACGTATCTACCCTGGATCGAGTACGCCCATAACACCACGGTGTCCTCTGCTACGGGGATGTCCCCGTTCAGGGAGTCCTTAGGGTTTGACCCACCACTGTTCCCAGAGGAGGAGAAGGAGGTAGCGGTTCCTTCGGTGCGGTCTCACGCCAGGCGTTGTCGGCGGGTCTGGTCCATCACCCGCAGGGCCCTTCTGAGAACCACAGAACGTAACATCCAGGTGGCCAACCGCCACAGGAGACCCGCCCCGGACTATAAGGTGGGTCAAAAGGTCTGGTTGTCCACTAGGAACATCAGTGTACCGGCCGAGAAGCGCAAGCTGACCAAGCGCTTCATCGGTCCCTGTGTTATCTCTCGTGTTGTCAATCCTGTGTCTATACGTCTTGCTCTCCCTCCTTCTATGCGCATCTGCCCCACCTTTCATGTCTCCCAGGTTAAGCCATACATCTCCGACCCTCTGTGCCCACCCCCCGCGGCTCCTGCACCCCCGTGGAGGATCGATGGCCATCTGGCTTGGAGGGTGACTGCCATCTTGGATGTCCGCCGGCGGGGTCGAGGTCTTCAGTATTTGGTGGACTGGGAGGGGTTTGGTCCTGAACATCGCTCTTGGATTCGCCCAGCGTTGATCCTTGATAAACAGCTGATCCGCGATTTCCATCGGGCGAATCCAGGTAGGATTGGGC
This sequence comes from Pholidichthys leucotaenia, assembly GCA_020510985.1. NCBI lineage: Eukaryota > Metazoa > Chordata > Actinopteri > Cichliformes > Pholidichthyidae > Pholidichthys > Pholidichthys leucotaenia. Next base: position 92,883,669 of record CM035841.1, read on the forward strand.
AGGTGCCTGGAGGCACCTCTAGAGGGGGGAGTACTGTCACGGCGGCCGCTGGGCCGTCATCATTATCATCATCATCGTCAGCTGCGCACACACCGGCAGGTGCCAATCAGTGGTCTTTAACACCAGAAGTCCCAGAGAGGGGCCATTTGGCCTTTTTACCTAGAAAACCCATAAGGGGACCAACAAGAGGCCACAAGAGGGCCAACTTCTGGGACTTCTAGGCCAGAGTCATTGACGGCTTGGCACGGAGTCGTCTGTCACCTTTGCCCAGCAATGCGCCAAGATCTCGACCTCACGCCAAAGTCAAGACCAGGACCTCTCGTCCAGCCAAGCTACGTAAGCAACCTCTACGCTCATCTTCCCCTAGCCTTCTCCCCTGTGCACAGGTGGACCTCCCTGGCGGCGGACAAACCACCCCAGCTGACGGGGCAACACCTCCTCCATCTCAGAGTTCCTCCTCACCTCCGCTACGTCAAGCACCACGAGCACCACTTCGCACGGGCACTCGGAGCCGGCAAAACTTATCCTGTGGGACTGCAAGTAAGCGTTACCAGCTGCAGATCTTCCACCTTCACGAGCAGCTGTAATTTTCTGTGCTTGTGTGTTTCAGGGTTGCCAGGTCGCCACCAGACTCGCTCAGCTCCAGTGACCAGATAGACATCCTCTCACTCACTCACGCACTACACTCACTAAACATTACTAAAGAATAATTGTCTGTATCTACTCGTGTCAGCGTCTGTCTCCTGGTTCCTAAATCATGTCAAAATGTACTTTGAATTTAAGACAAAAATCCTTGTAACTTAGAAAATTCCCAGAATCATCTAAAAAATGAGCCACAGACCAACACCCCCACCCCCCCCCCCCGCAGTTACAACTGAGCTAAAAAAACACCAAAAAATGCCCGTAGAGGAAACGAAGCCTGAACCCTTGAAGGCTGCTGAACTGGAGAAAGTCCTACAGGGCCTGAAATGTGGAAAGACAGCAGGATACAACAACATCTTCCCAGAATTCATGAAAAATCTTGGCCCCCGAGCCCTAACCTGGTTGACACAACTCTACACAAGGATCATACAAACAAACTCGATCCCAAAGAAATGGCGGACAGCAAAGGTCATTGCCATACCAAAACCTGGCAAAGACCACAAACTACCAGCAAGCTACCGCCTAATCTCCCTACTCAGCGTTCCTTATAAAATCATGGAGCGCCTAATACTGCAATGTATTTCCCCAGGAATAGATAAAATTCTGAAGGCGCTTTTCCACTAGCCCCGATTAGAAAACCCGACTCTACTCACTTCGGTTCGGTTCTGCCTCGGTTGCTTTTCAACATTACTGCTGGCACACCTGCTGGCACACCTGCGGTGGGTGGGGTTTCTTGAACAGCAGGCGGCGCCACACTCTCGTGACGTGAAACACACGACCGAATCCTCCACAACAAAGAAAATGGCTGATGACGAGGAGAGAAGGAAGGAGGAAGGAGAGAGGAATGACTGTGACATGAAACTGGTGAAATTTATGGTGCTGACTTCTTGTGCTCTGCACAATCTGTGTGAGAGTCATGGAGAGACGTTTGACACTACATTGGATGATGCAGTAGATGAACCAGTGGTGGCAGCGACCCAGGGAGCAGAGGAGCAGGGAGCCGATATACGAGATGCTGTGCTGTGATGCAGTACTTGTCTAGTTCGCCCACATTTATGTGCATACATATTTCAAAAATGTTTTTTGTAAATAAAATGTTGAGCATGGTCCATCTACCTGTCCTCTTGTTCATAACGCTTATCTGTTAAGAAGGTGCGAAGCCATCAGCCTAATGATGAGTCCACACTTCTCACTGTTGTGATAATTGCTCACGCTGAGCGCTCTGACAGCCCCGCTGTGGGGGTCATACACACGACGTGTTCCTCACCACACTCTCAATAATTTTTTTTCCCGTATATTTTTCTCTTTGGCGTACAGAAATGGCAATACGCCAGTATTTGCTAAAATTGCATTTTCCCCATATTAAAATACGGCGAAACCGTATCACTTGACAGGTATGTAATTACATGCAGAAACACCGCACAGGCCATCTTCACAAAAATCCAGCTCGACAAGCCACTTTTGCTTAGGTGGAAATGCAAATTGAACTATAAATCCTGTGCTGATACATGTCATATTCCCATGTAAAGGTCTCCCACTTTTACTTACAAATTGATTTTTAATTTTTGGGAAAAGGGAATATAAATTTTGCACAACTTGTTGGTAACAACAGTTGTGTGCAACAAAAACACAGTTGTGTCTAATGTTATTAGTGCCAAATTTTTGCTAGATTCCTTCTTAATTTATTAAATTTTGACTGGTGATGCAACATTCAACTTACATGTACTTACCTTTATCAGTGTCTACTGTACAAGTTCAAGCACACCTGTACAACTGCTTATAACATAAAAAATGTACCCGTTCAAGAGAAATGGATTCCGCATTGCAAATTTGTTTAAAATAAAAAAAAAAACTACCAAGACATTACGTTTCGTTGTGTTGTTAAAAATTAAATTACCATTAGAAGGCTATACACCTGACCTGATGAACAGCAGCATGTGGAGTGAACAGAGAATGGAATGTGTATGTAATTATTGGCTTTTCTCATACGGTGTCATAACAGATAAACCAGACTTTTGATGCAAACAATACAATTTTATTCCAGAAGCAAAATTTACAAACAAAAAAACAGACTGGGTGTGGGGAGACATGGTTAGACACGCCGACTGCTAAATGCGTCCACAAGCCTGCCAACTAGGGTCAGGAAATCTCTGTTGAATGATGACATCTCTGCGAGCTCTTCCCTTCGTAATGCAGCGTCCTGCTCCAGGGCTTCACGTGCATCTGCCCGCACATCTGCGGCCACCTGTCGCAAATGCTGCATGTACTCCTGATGGTGTTCTTGCCGTTGGTCATGTTGCCGTTCCAAGAGCCGCATCTCTTCGTCATGCATGTTGACCATCGCTAATGTAAGGTCAGCGATGGAGTTGTCTGTTTTCTTCTTGCCTAGATGGAAAGACAGAAAGGCATGGTCGTTAAAGCTGGATCACTACATATATTATGGAATTACACAGGTGAAAGTCTGTGGTGGAATGTCACTATTATATTATGCTTCATTGCTGTATATAAGCTGAACTGTCATGTTGCTGCCCCTCAGTAGAGCGGATTTTGCAACACGCAGGGTGCTGTCTTCAGCTGCAGCCCCCCTGCAAAACTAAAAAGGATTAAGACTAAGAATATGGATGGATGGATGGGTAATGTTTAAACTAGTTGCTTGTAGTGTGGCCGCAGAAATCTGAATGGGTTAATACAGTCAGCTGACGCAAAGCATTTCAATGAAGCATGTTGATTTCAATGGCAGTTCATGAGCTTTATTTGTTTTTATAAAACAGAAGTTACAACAGCACTTCAATCACCACACCTAAAAATGGTTGTGGAACACCGATAAGTGAAGACCAAAGAATAACCTTTTTGTACATTTAAAAAGACATTTTCAATTAATTAATATGCAGCTACAGGAAATTGCATTAATCAATTTGGTACATAACTTGTTAGGCTCCAGCCCCCCCCCCCCGCGACCTGTAAAGGATTAAGCGGTAGAAGATGGATGGATGGATGGATGGATGGATGGATTTTCGACCCTGGTTTCCGCTGGACCTGTTTCAACCAAAAAAAAATCGTGGTTATTGTGCCTTACCGGCACTTGAACGTGATCCAGATGGAGCTGGTGATGTGGCTGACATGGGAGCCGATCCAGCTGGCGCTCCGCCAGACGCAGATGCAGAGGCAGGAGAGTCCGGTGTGCCCATGTCCACTGAGGTGGACCCCTGTGATATGAACTGCGATTCTAGAAAGAAAATGCACGCAATTTAAAACTTAACACCAAAGTGCAACATGTACACAACACTCTAAAGTTTTTAACCGGAATACAATAAGTGTAATTCAGCGTTTTGTTCGCGCTAATATTTAACACAAAGCAAGCGTGAATCTGCAGTTGGCTGCAAAACAATAGGCAAGCCTCAGTAACAACCATTACCCACAATCTAACAACCTTCCTATTTCTTAAAAACAGTGAGCTTGGCACAGAAAGGATAAAGTGGCGAAAAGACACGCAATATCAAAACAACACTCACCATCCACGGTTTCCAAGGCCGTGACTGTGGCCGTGACTGTGGCCGTGTCGAGCCCAATGTCTCTCAGCGAACCACTTCCACTCCTTCCGATCCGCTGCACTTCGAGCATTGTGGTCCTTCACTGCTCGGTAATCGCTTTTCAGCTTTTTCAGCTTCTCCCGACACTGTTTGGCAGTACGGATGTGCCCTTGGGAACCCATCTGCTTGGACACCTGCATTTCGAGTAGATCCGTCCAACTCGCGCTGGATGCGATCATCAGCTAATATAGAAAGAAAATTGCACACCTCCTAATATATAATATTAGGAGTATATTATTATATAAGTATATTATACAGTATATTAATATAATATGCTGTATTAAAGGGGTGCACTGTGTTCACTGGCTGAACAACTACAAATGGCGGTCGTGGAGTAGATTCAGCAGAAAAAGTAGCTTTCGTGACGTTACGACCTGACCAATCAGCGGTGACCAGTCTCTTAAAGTCATATCACAGCCATACTCAGCCCTACTCAGCTCGGTTAGACCCTGCTCTGGATCAGGTACTAAAAAAGTACCTGCCAACCGGTGCTGGGGCTAATGGAAAATGCTCAAACGCGGGCTGAGTGGTGCGGTGTAGGGCTAAGTGAGGCTAGTGGAAAAGGGCCTTAAGTGTGGATCAAGCAGGTTTCCGCATGGAACGCAGCACAGGAGAACAAGTACTGGCCCTAACCACCTTCATCGAAAATGGCTTCGAGAGCAGACTGAAGACAGGGGCAGTGTTTCTCTATCTTACAGCCGCCTATGATACGGTCTGGCACAAAGGCCTCCTTCTGAAACTTACAAAGGCGATCCCTGCCTGGGCAACAGCAATTATAAAAACGCTGCTGACCAACCGAAGGTTCAGAGTCCACCTCGGTCAGAACACAAGCGCATGGAGAACGCAGAAAAACAGACTCCCACAAGGCTCAGTTCTAGCTCCAACCCTGTTCAACCTCTACATAAACGACCTGGCCACTACAAAATCCCGTAAATTCATCTATGCAGACGACATCTGTTTGGCACTCCAAGCACCAGACTTTGAGTCACTGGAACAGGTGCTCACGGAAGATCTTGCCAAACTGGACCAGTTCTGCAAAACCTGGCACCTAAAACCAAGCCCAGCAAAAACCGTCTCCAGTGTATTCCATCTCCACAATGTAAAAGCTGCCAGAGAACTAAACATCCACCTGAGCAGACTCAAGCTTAAGCATGCCTCGAATCCAACCTACCTTGGAGTGACCCTTGACAGAACCCTATCCTTCAAGGAACATTTAAAGGGGATGGCTGCTAAGGTGAAGGCACGAAACAACCTGCTCTGCAAGCTCGCTGGTGCAAAATGGGGGGCGGCAGCCTCCACCCTGCGCACCTCAGCACTGGCCCTTTCGTACTATGTAGCAGAATATTGTGCCGCTGTCTGGTCCAGGTCATCCTACACACACCACGTAGACGCCCAGCTCAACACAACCATGAGAACCATAACTGGGACAATCCGCTCAACTCTACTCCCCTGGCTCCCTGTACTGTCAAACATAGCCCCCCCACACATCCGGCGAGCAGCACTAACTCAAAGGATGCTTCAAAAAGCCAAAGACTCTCCTCACTTACCAATCCATGCAGATATCTACACCCCACCCACTGCCCGACTTCCATCCAGACAGCCGATTTGGAAAAACCCTCCCCCAGCTGATTTCACCATCCAGACAGCTTGGCAAGAGGAATGGGAGACCAAGGAGGTCCCAAACAAACACCTGGTGATAAACCCTAACCAACAGGTCCCGGGCACCAACCTCCCAAGGAGACAGTGGTCTACATTCAATTGCTTCAGGACTGGACATGGTCCCTGCTTGGCCAGCCTTCACAGATGGGGCAGTATCCCTAGCCCACTGTGCGCATGTGGAGAGGAGCAAACAATGGAACACATCATAGAGGCTTGCCCGCTCCAAAGACTGGAAGGAGGATTACACACCCTCCATACAGCAAACCAGGAGGCAACTGCTTGGCTTGAGGACTTTGCATTTGCTAAATAAATAAATAAACCCCCCTGTCCATCCAAGTTCCCCAGAACAGTGACCTTCTATTGCAAATAATGTATTGGTTATTCCATATTGGGGTATTATGTGGTGTGAAGTTGTGGTTGTATAGCAGGCTCCAATATTTACTGTTTGATGAAAGTCAGCAAATTTCACTGGCAGTTTGTCGACCTTGTAATCACAACACAAAAGAAATTCTGTTCCACCAAATTTTTGGAATAAAGCATTTGAAACACAGAACCAGAATGAATTCTTATTTTTCAGGAACAGGAACAAATTGAGCCATTTCAATTTTAGAGCTCCATCCATGACCATAAAGTCAGTTACATTCAATCCATCATCTTCCAAACTCTTGACCATATCGGCCTTCCTAAAATAATGGCATTTGTTCTTCCAGATAAAATTGGAATTCAGATTATTGATCAATCGTATAATTCGGTCTGATGTATATAATACAGACGCAGGATAAATGACTCTAGAAAGACTTTCCATTTTAGATAGTAACACCCAGCCAAATATAGTAGTGTCTCACTGAAGCCAAGAGTTCAGAATTGATTTACATTTGAGAATGTTTTTGTTAAAATTTTCCTCCTCCATGACATCCTTACTTCTAGAAATAGTAATGCCCAAATATTTGATTTTCTGATTAACTCTGATGTTGCAAATTGACTGAGCTGTTTGGTTGCGGAGTGAGAATATTTCATATTTATTAATATTTAAGGTAACGTCTGCAGCTTTGGAGAACTGATCAATGCATGTTAAGGCCAATGGAAACTCACTTTTATCTTTTAAGAACAAGGTTGTATCGTCCGCGAACTGACTGATAAGTAAACGTGTCCCTGCAATATCAGATCCTTCCATTTCACTTGTTTTAATTCTAATTGCCAATAATTCTGCCACCAAAATAATTAATAAAGGTGAAACGCTACAACCTTGCCTTTTCCGCTGTGCACGTTGAATCTTGGACAAGTACCAAAATTTAATGAAACACAACTGTTGATGTCATTGTATAATAAGTAAATGAGATCAATAAAGTACTGGCCAAAGCCAAAATGGTGAAGCGCTTCCAATGTAAATGGGTGTTCAACTGAATCAAATGCTGTATAAAAATCTAAAAATACAATGAAAGATCAGAGAAGGCAAGGACAGCTTCAGGAAGAAGATGGAGGACAAGCTGCAACAGAGCGACATCAGCGGGGTCTGGAGAAACCTTAAAACCATCTCTGGGCTCCAGAATACCTCCCCCCAGGCCACGGGGGGCAGGGAGTGGGCGAACAATCTGAATCTGTTTTTCAATAGGTTTGACCAACAGCCCTCCCTCCTGACTGTACAACAACCATTGCTGCCTCTAAAGACATCAAGTCCTGCTGCCCACTCCCCACTCCACCAACACCCCCCACTCCCAACACACAGCCCCCCAACCTGACCCTGACTAAGACCCAGGTGAGGACGGAGCTGAGGAAGATCAAGACGAGGAAGGCGTCGGGACCGGACGGCATCAGCGCAAAGCTCCTCAAGTCCTGTGCAGACCAGCTGTGTGGGATTGTGGAGTATATCTTCAATCTGAGCCTAAAGCTGGGGAGGGTACCACAGCTGTGGAAAACATCTTGTGTGGTACCTGTACCAAAGACTTCCCACCCCAAAGACCTGAACAGCTACAGACCAGTGGCCTTGACGTCCCACATGATGAAGACCCTGGAGAGACTGCTCCTTGCTCACCTCCGCCCCCTGGTGGGACCAGCGATGGATCCACTCCAGTTCGCCTACCAGCATGGCATTGGGGTGGAGGATGCGGTGATCTTCCTCCTTCACCGTTCTCTCTCCCACCTGGAGAAGCCCGGGAATGCAGTGAGGATCATGTTCTTTGACTTCTCCAGTGCTTTCAACAGCATCTAACCGATGATCCTGAAGGACAAGCTGCTGTGCGCTGGGGTGGACCAGCACCTGTCATCATGGATCCTGGACTACCTCACTAACCGGCCTCAGTTTGTGAGAACCCGGGACTGTGTGTCCGACACGATCATCAGTAGCATGAGGGCCTCCCAGGGAACGGTTTTGGCTCCCTTCCTGTTCACCCTTTATACTGCGGACTTCTCACACAACACAACACACTGCCATCTACAGAAGTTCTCTGACAACTCTGCGATTGTTGGCTTCATCTCCAATGGAGATGAAGCTGAGTACAGAGGGCTTATCCAGGACTTCGTGAGCTGGTGCCATCGGAACTGCCTCCAGATCAACACGAGGAAAACTAAGGAGCTGGTGGTGGACTGCCGCAGGCAAGGACAACCCCTCACAGCACCAGTAAATATACAGGGAACAGACATCGAGATGGTAACATCCTATAAGTACCTAGGTGTTCATCTGAACAATAAACTAGACTGGTCACACAATACTGACGCACTCTACAAGAAGGGACAGCGCAGGTTGTTCCTACTGAGGAGACTCAGGTCTTTTGGTGTACAAGGGGCGCTGCTGAAGTCATTCTATGACACGGTGGTGGCATCAGCCATCACTTTTGGAGTGGTCTGCTGGGGCAGTGGCATTACGACAGCCGATAGGAAGAGACTGAACAAACTGATCAAGAAAGCTAGCTCTGTCCTGGGGCAGCGCCTTGACCCAGTGGAGGAGATAGGAGAGAGAAGGATGGTGGCTAAACTGTCATCTCTGCTGGAGTCCGAGTTCCACCCTATGCAGGACATACTGAATGCACTGAGGAGCTCATTTAGCAGCAGACTACATCATCCTAGGTGCACAACCGAGAGGTTTCGCAGGTCCTTCCTACCAACAGCTGTCAGACTGTACAACCTAAGCAGGGCTGCTTGCAGAGATAGCAAAAAGATGTGACAACCTAATAGTTTTGAATGCAAAAGACGCAATAGACTTATACAATGGTCCCCTCCGGCATACAACTAGGAAAATACCGGTCGCTATGGAGGGTGAGAATATGTATGGGTACATAATCATACCATGTAGGATAACTAAGTAGACGGTTGTGCTGTTTCATCCCATCTAGCAACAATGCTCTGCACTGTGTGTGTTTATATATTTACATATTTATTCCATCTAGCTACAATGCTCCACAATGGGTGTGTTTATATATCTACATATTTATTCCATCTAGCTACAATGCTCCGCACTGTGTGTTTATATATCTACATATTATTCCATCTAGCTACAATGCTCTGCACTGTGTGTGTTTATATATTTACATATTTATTCCATCTAGCTACAATGCTCCGCACTGTGTGTCTATATATATATATATATATATATATATATATATATATATATATATATATATATATATATATATATTTATATGTACATATGTATACTTGCTGCTCTTGTTTCTTTTTTTTTTCTCTTGCCTTCTGATTGTTGCTCTGAGTGTTGCTATCCCTGTGCTGTTGCAATCCTGGAATTTTCCCATTGTGGGACTAATAAAGGCTTATCTTATTTTATCTTAAACCCCTTTTCACAAATACATGACCATAGTTCAACAAATCTAAAACCAATCTAATTTTGTTTTGAAAAGGTCGTCCCTGTAGAAAACCAGATTGTGTGTCTGCAGTTATCTGAGACAGCTCCTCTTTCATTCTTGCTGAAATGCAGCCTGACAGAAGCTTCTAATCACAGTTTAATAAAGTGATAGGCCTTATATTGTCCAAGAATCTCTTGTCTTTACCCTGTTTTGGTTGAAGAGTTATCAGACCCTGCTTCATTGTCAGCATTAGTTCCTTCTTCTCAATACATTCTTGGATGGCATCAAACAAAAGCTGTCGAAGATCTTTCCATAAGAACTTGTAAAACTCTGCTGTGAGCCCATCTGACCCTGGCAATTTGTTGTGATAATTTTTGAACCAATTTATCCAACTCTTCAATTGTGATAGATGAGTTGCAAATTTTTTAAATCAATTTTAGGAATAAAATCTCTAACTTTGTCAAAAAAAAAAAGGTAACCGAGGCTATTAGAGAGAATGTAGACGTATAAAGTTTTGTGTAAAAATTAAAAACCTCTTCACTAATCAGCTTTTCTTCTTTCCTTTCTATGTTGCTAATTATGAGGGAGGTTATTGTTTTGTCTGGGTTTGGAGCTGGAAGGACGAGGCCAGGTGTCGAACAGAACACACGTTTATTAATGACAGGCACAGGTGTAACACAAACAGCCGCCAGGCAGAGGAATTGGCCAAGAGGCCGTCCCTCCTGCCCGCAGCCCTTTTATAGTCACAGGAGGTGGCAGGACCGGAAGGCGGAGCTACCACCCCGTGCCACACATAAATAAGAATACGGAATATGAAACATATAAATATCTATATCATTTCCCTCCCCCCTTACAAAAGTCCAAAACACACACACACACACACACACACAATTCAGACCCACCCCAATTTAGGACCCGAATCATGCACTAACATAATGCAAAATTATGTATACAAATTGGCCTAACACAGTCACACCTCAAACAACAAAAACTAGGGGGGAGGGACCCCACACGGTGAAGCGGATTATTCTGCCACTTGTCCTGAATAAAAAGAGAGTCCATCTACAAACAAAAAAAACACTGACTCCTGAACTAAAATAAAATACACAAAATAATCCCAAACTATATACACAATAATACAACAAACAATTCAAGTACATGCACAACAAAAAACTTTATACACGCAGCTAGGGGAAGATGACCCCGTGGGCCCCCCGGGACCATCCTCTTTCCAGTCCGCCCCTGGAGGTGGCTCGCCTCCCGGGCCACAGCTGGTCGCCTCGGCCCTGGTGCACCTCCTCTTCCCCACCATCGGATGCTCCACTCATCCAGGTCCACCACTCTCAGTCATCTCCCGGGCACGCCACAGCTCGCTTGGGTGCCTCCACGAGCTGTCCGACAGCTGGAGACAAGCAACCCTCCATCTGGCCATGACGCGCAGCCATCTCTGGTGCTCCTCCACCTCCTGTTCGGCCTGTACCTGCCGTGATCTCACCACCTCCAAAGCCCAAATCCAGTCCTCGACTCCCAGACGGGTTTTGCTCGGCTTGCAATGTTTCTGCTTGGCACTAGGACCTTCCGTGCCACTCGGTCTTGCCCCAGCCTCTTCTAAATCCACTGCGGTCCTTATGGATGTGGCCTCAAGTTCGTCAGCCCACTTTAGCTGAGCTCTGGGAATGACAAGGACAATCCTCTTGGCGTTGCCTGTTGTTGCAGGTGCCCCGCTATGCTGGCCTGCACCCTTGTCCAGGGCGACTTGGGCTCTGGCACCAGAGCCCTCCTGCGGTGACCCTGAGCGAAACAAGGTCTACCCACATTCCAAGGTGCTGGGAAACTCTTCATCCCACACTGCGTCATCCTGCACTCTGCAGTGTGGAGAGAGTTGTCTTGCTGTAGTCCAGTTCAGCAGGGTGTCCTCCGCCCCCATATCAGTTAGCAACGGTACTTCCACACCATCCAACTCTACCATGCAGAATGTGTACCCATCGGTGTTCGGGGCACCAAGTGGACAACCGTTGGGACAGGAGGGGTCAATTTCTCTCCATCTCCATGTCCAACAGTTCGAACCAACACTCACTATCCCATAGTTTCAAGTTGGCTCTGAACAGGTGAGTTGGCCCACCCACCTGTTGATGGTGCTGCTGAAGCTTGCTTCCCGGGACAATGACGTTGTCCAGGGCGTGACCATGATGCGGCATCAGCTCGTCCGTGTCGTTGAAGCCGTCAGAGTCGTCAAGCGTGGTCAAAACCTGCTCTCCCTCTATTTTGAAATTGTGCACCAACAACATGTGCGCCTTCAATTTGTCCATCCTTCCCGGGTTCAGCGCCACCACATAAGCCTGGAAGGCAGCGCATCGTCTCGGCCAGGGAACATGTGGCCTGCCCGAGAGTTCCAGAAACGGCTGAACTCTAAACCCACACGCTTCCATACCTCCTTTTTTATCCTCGTTGCCAAATGTTATGTCTGGGTTTGGAGCTGGAAGGACGAGGCCAGGTGTTGAACAGAACACATGTTTATTAATGACAGGCACAGGTGCAACACACACAGCAGCCAGGCAGAGGAATTGGCCAAGAGGCCGTCCATCCTGTCTGCAGCCCTTTTATAGTCACGGATGGTGGCATGACCGGAAGGCGGAGCCACCACTCTGTGCCACACATAAATAAGAACATGGAATATGAACCATATAAATAACTATATAGCATTTATAGCTTTATTCCATTGTCACTTTTTTTTCTAAACTGCAAAAATAAGTGTTCATTTCACCCTCCTCAATCCAGCTTGCTCTAGATCTAACAGAAGCACCTTTTGCTCTATTAATATACTGTACATGTCATCCAGTTTAGACTGTAAGACCATATACTCCTCCATTTCCTGGGCATGTAAATTAGTCTTGTCACTGTACTTATTTACTTCTTGAAGTAAAAACACCTCCTCCTTCTTTTTATTTTTGGCTAGATTTCTACTAAATTTTATAAAGAGTAACATAATTTTATACTTTAAAAAGTCCCATCTACCACAAGCGTTTTTTAACTCTTCCATATTTGAAATGTCTGTAATTGTACTTTTAATCATTTCACAATAATCCAGATTTTTTTAATAAATTAGTATTGAATTTCCCACAACTCTTTGTTTCTCTTTTGTCCAGTCAGTTTTACTTTCAGTTCAATAGTACAATGGTCGAGCTTTCATTTATTATCAGATCAGATACAGACTGGGTAACCAGCCAATAATCCAACCTGGATTTGCAGATATTATTAGGTTTATGCCAAGTGTATTGCTTCTTACAAGGATTCCTCATTCTCAAAATCTCAAGTCAAAGAATTAACAGGCATAAAATCTTGAATTATTGGGTTGTAGTTATGCGTGCTGAATTTAGAGGGCTGCCTGTCCTCCTACTCATAAGGTGTGATGTTCCAATCTCCTCCAAAAATGACCAAGTCTGTTGGATAAAAATTTTTGAGCTCAAGAACAATATCTGTAACAGCTTCAAGAAGTGTTTTATTCTGGGTATTAGTTTTGTGACCGTATATGTCGCTAGTCAAGCAAAAGCTAGCGGTACTCAAATACTTTGCAAGCAGTTTCATGTTAGAGAGGAACTCATACCGGCTCGGACGTCGCCCGGATTAACAAGGTCAGGAGTTCCTGGCAGCGGACGGCAAATTACAGAGCTGCGTGGAAGAATCTGATTAGACCTAAAAGAAACAGTCATTGTCGCCCCCGACAGACTGCTATGATGATGATGATGATGATGATGATGATGATTTATTAACAATAAAAATACGAGATGGGGAGAAAGGAAGGAGGCGAGGCAACGAGCTGGACAACACATAAACTTTATTCTTTCTTCCACATATCAGTACAGCAAAAGAGCTCCCTGGTCTCTGTGCATTCTCCTTTTATACTTTTATTTCCATGCATTGAGACCCGGAACTTCCGACCATAATATATTGTTTGGAACAAAGACCTGTGTGGCACATGATCACAACATCACACCGGCACAGCTTCTTACACTCTTCTTCTTCCAGCGGCTCTGGCGTTCTCTCCTCTCCCCGGGGGGTGAATAGACCCTACTCTCCCGACTGAGACCCCGCGGTGACACTTACTCTTTCAGTCCATTGTTCCCCCTTTCTCCCGTTGCTTTCTCTGAGTGGAGAATCCCCACACCATGCCCCCACAGTGACTCTATTTTTAAGACTACAGCCAGCCAGTAACCTTCCTTGTCTCATTTATGAGTAATAACTTCACCTGGAAATCTGTACAAACATATGGCTATGCCAGCTGATTTATGAGTGCCATGTGAGAACAGAATGCAATCGCCCCATTGATTGGTCCAGAAGTTTACATCTGTGTCAGAAGAATGAGTTTCTTGTAGTAGAATACACTGTGGATTCCACCCTTTCAAAAATACAAATAAAGCTTTCCTCTTAACAATGTCTTTGAGACCCCTCAGGTTAAGTTCAATTCAATTCAATTCAATTCAACTTTATTTATATAGCGCCATTTCACAACAACAGTCATCTCATAGCACTATCAACTGTAGGGGGAACCCCCACAGTTGCAGAAAGACCCCAGCAATCAGGCGATCCCCTGTGAGCAAGCACTTGGCGACGGTGGAGAGGAAAAACTCCCTTTTAACAGGAAGAAACCTCCAGCAGAACCAGGCTCAGGGAGGGGCAGTCATCTGCTGCGACTGGCTGGGGGGTGAGGGGACAGAGAAGATGAAAAGAACAGACATGTAGAGAGCAAACAGCACGATGGGGACTCAATCTATGGGAGAGAACAAACAGATGTTAATGACCAGCAAAAAAAAAAAATATTTCATTGAGAGTGAAGAAAGGAGTGAGGCCCAGTGCATTACTGGAGGTCCCCCAGCTGACTAAACCTATTAGCAGCATAACTAAGGGAGGGTTCAGAAACACATGATCCCTCCCTAATTGTAGGCTATATCAAAAAGGTAGGTTTTAGCCCTATTCTTAAAAACAGAGATCGAGTCTGACTCCCGAATCCAGATTGGCAGCTGGTTCCACAGGAGAGGAGCTTGATAACTGAAGGCTCTGCCTCCCATTGTACTTTTGGAGATTCTAGGTATTACAAGTAATCCTGCATTTTGGGAGCGTAGTGCTCTGTAAGGATAATATGGTAGTATCAGATCTTTTAAATAAAAAGGGGCCTGATTGTTTAGAGCTTTGTAAGTAAGAAGAAGGATTTTAAACTTAATTCTAAACTCTATGGGAAGCCAATGAAGGGAGGCCAGAACCGGAGAGATATGATCTCTCTTTCTAGTACCTGTTAAAACTCTTGCTGCAGCATTTTGGATCAGCTGAAGACTTTTTAAAGATGTTTTAGGACAGCCTGACAATAAAGAATTAAAATAATCTAATCTCGAGCTAACAAAAGTGTAGATCAGTTTCTCAGCATCACTCTGAGACAAGATGCTCCTAATCTTGGCAATATAAGATAAGATAAGATAAGACAAGCCTTTATTAGTCCCACAATGGGGAAATTCCAGGATTGCAACAGCACAGGGATAGCAACACTCAGAGCAATAATCAGAAGGCAAGAAAAAACAAGAACAGCTAGTAAACATATGTACATATTACTATAAATATATATATATATATATATAGACACACAGTGCGGAGCATTATGGTTGGTGAATGTGCAGCAGAAAGTCTAAGCTCTCTCTCCGCGGATGCGGCGGGCCAGCTGGAAATCTTTGGGCATGATGGTGACCCTCTTAGCGAAGAAGAGACGCACCAGGTAGGCCTCGCTGGCCTCCTGCAGAGCCATGACGGCAAAGCTCAGGAAGCGCAGGTCAGTCTTGAAGTCCTGAGCGATCTCCCTCACCAGGCGCTGGATGGGCAGCTTACGGATGAGCAGCTCCGTGGATTTTTGGTAGCGACGGATCTCTCTCAGAGCCACGGGCCTGTAACGGTGAGGCTTCTTCACTCCGCCAGTGGCCGGAGCACTTTTCCGAGCAGCCTTGGTGGCTAGCTGCTTCCTGGGGGGCTTTTTCCTCCAGTAGATTTTACGGGCGGTCTGCTTGGTTCTTGCCATCGCTCTTCATTATTCTGTCTTATATTTCTTGCACGCCGCCTAAACTCCAGCCCGGCACCCTTGTCATTTTCGCTACAGTTCCCGATATGTCGAGTTTCTCCGTTAGCACCGGGTGGCGGTTGAGTGCTAGCTAGCACTAGCTCTTCCTGCTGTAACGTCTCCTGCTGTAAACAGTGGCTCCGTCCGCCGACTCGGGAGACCTTTGGGGTGATCTGTGTGTCCGTGATATATATATAGAGTGAAAGGTGTAGAAAGAAGAAGGAAGATTAAAAAAAAAGGCTGTTGCAATGGGCAGCCAACTCATGTGGCGCTGCCGGTCCGGCGGAACCGGAACCGGAAAAAAAATATTTACAATTTTATTAACAATATTAAAAATATTAAAAATATTACACAAA
Organism: Pholidichthys leucotaenia; assembly: GCA_020510985.1. Lineage (NCBI taxonomy): Eukaryota > Metazoa > Chordata > Actinopteri > Cichliformes > Pholidichthyidae > Pholidichthys > Pholidichthys leucotaenia. The sequence goes on from CM035841.1 coordinate 92,899,810, forward strand.
TGATAGAAGGTGGTCTTAGAAAGAAATTTAATATGTGAATTGAAGGACAGATCTTGATCAAAAATAATTCCAAGGTTCCTCACAGAGCTATTAAGAGAAAGAGTAACCGCATCCAAACTGAAAGTTTGATTTGGAAAGGTATTTCTAAGGTTTTTTGGACCAACAAGAATGACTTCAGTCTTATCTGAATTTAATAGCAGGAAATTGCAAGTCATCCAAGCTTTGATTTCCTTAAGACAGGCTTCTAACTTGGCTAATTGATTATTATCATCTGGCTTCATTGACAGGTATAATTGTGTGTCATCTGCATAACAATGAAAATGTATACAGTGCTTTCTAATAATGTTGCCTAACAGAAGCATATATAAACTAAAGAGTAGGGCCTAGCACAGATCCCTGTGGAACTCCATGACTAAGCTTTGAGTTGAAAGAAAACTAATTATTGACATGAACAAACTGGAACCTATCAGATAAATAAGATCTAAACCACTGCAACGAAGTTCCATTAAGTCCAACATAGTGTTCTAATCTATCAAGTAGAATATTATGATCGATAGTATCAAAAGCTTCACTAAGGTCTAAAAGGACAAGTACAGAAACCAGTCCATTATCAGATGTGATGAGGAGGTCGTTAGTGACCTTCGCTAAGGCTGTTTCAGTACTATGATGGATTCTAAACCCAGATTGAAACTCTTCAAGTAAACCATTTCCCTGCAGGTGGTCAAATAATTGCGTAGCAACAACTCTTTCTAAGATTTTTGAAATGAAAGGGAGATTAGAGATTGGTCTATAGTTAGCTAAAGCTCCTGGATCTAGCGTTGGCTTTTTGAGTAAGGGTTTAATTACAGCCGTTTTAAAAGCCTGCGGTACATGGCCTAAAGTTAATGAAGAATTGATTATATGAAGAATAAAGCTACCAATAAGTGGGAAGACTTCTTTAAATAACCTGGCAGGAATAGGGTCTAAAAGACAAGTTGAAGGTTTGGATGAGGAAACTATTTTGTCTAACTCACAAAGGTCGATTGGAGTAAACTCATCAAGACAGACATCAATAGAAGGAGTTGCAGTAGTTACAGTATTTAAGTTAACTGTGGGAAGAATCTGATTGATTTTATCTCTGATGGATTAAATTTTATTATTGAAAAAGTTCATAAAGTCCTGACTAGTAAGCTCTAAGGGAATGCTAGGATTGACAGAGTCCTGACTCTTTGTCAACCTGACTACAATGCTGAAAAGAAACCTGGGATTATTCCTGTTCTCTTCTATTAATGCAAAATAATAACTCGTTCTAGCTTTTCTAAGAGATTTTTTATGAATTAAAAGATGATTTCTCCAAGCTAAATAGATTTCATCTAAATTAGTGGAGCGCCATTTTCTTTCTAATTGACGAGTCTTCTGTTTTAAGCTACGAGTTTCTGTGTTGAACCAAGGAGTTAGAAATCTCTGATTAGACTTTTTCTTTTATAAGGGGGCCACCAAGTCTAGAGTCTGATGCAGAGAAGCTGTAACACTATCCACCATGTTATCAATTACAGAAGGAGCAAGCTGTCTATAGCTTATTTCCGTTGTGTTGACACATGGCACATAGGAAACAATCTGCATAAATTTGGTAACAGCATCATCTGAGAGGCATCTACTGTAATAATATTTTTCTTTAGGAGCCAAATAGTCAGAAATAGTAAAATCAAAGGTTAACAGACAATGGTCTGACAGTACAGGGTTATGAGGAGACACTGCAAGATTTTCTATTTCTATGCCATATGTCAGAACAAAGTCAAATGTATGGTGGAGGTAATGAGTAGAATTTCCTACTTTCTGAGAAAACCCAATCGAGTCTAATATTGAATTAAATGCCACATTAAGGCAGTCACTATCTACATCCACATGTAAATTAAAGTCCCCTACTGTGGAGAAGTGTGGGAAGGACAAGGCTGAGTTTATTTCTCAAGTCCAGTTTTATTCACATTCACATTCTCCAACATCCAAAAACAGAAAGAGAAAGGAATCCCCCAACATCTGTCCCTTTAATACCCCAGGACATCAAAGCACACAGTCACATTGTCTTTTAATCCCAAATCACAATGCATCCCCCTCCAGGTCTTCTCGTCTCCACCTAAAGACCTGGTGGTCAGGAAATCCTTCAAGGCCATCTCTTTGCATACAAAAGGCCAGACTTCACATCCTCCTGTTACCCCTAGGAGGTTCAGACCTTTTGTTCCTCTGAGACGTGAAGCATACAATAAGCATACAGTAATACACATGTGAAGCATATGAAACCCACATATGTGCACCACACTACTATAATCTATCAGGTTTCAGCACTAAATCAGCTAAGAAATCAGCAAATTCGGATAAAAATTCTGAGTAGGTTGATGGGGGACAATAAACTATGGCAAATAAAAATTGGGTTTAACCTAAAATTGCTAAAGTTCCCAATACTGAGAACCAGGCCCTCAAAGGAATTCTAACATGTTTTTTTTCTTTACATTAACTAGTAATTTGGAATGGTAAATTGTTGCTACTCCTCCTCCACGACCAGAACTTCTGGGATTTTGACAGTTTAAATAACCAGAGGGAGTTGATTCGTTTAAACCAACATAATCCTATTGCCCTAACCAAGTCTCTGTAAGGGATATTAAATCAATGTGATGATCAATTAACAGATCATGGACTAACAGAGACTTTGGAGTTAGAGACCTAATATTTAATAAACCACATTTAATTTTTAAATTATGAGGGGACTTCCGGGAAGATGGCGGAGAGACATAACGCTTAAACAGAGAGCTCTCCCTAGCCGGATTAAAAATCATCGGTAAATGGCCAACTCGACATAAGCGGATCAATAAACTAAGGGATGAAAACACGAAGGAGCCGGGCACAAGGACAAAAGCAGGGTAAAATTGAAGAATTCCTCTCCAGCAACGCAGGAAAAACCGCTGAACACGAAGCCCAAAAAAACGAGGTGTCTACAGCAGAGAAAATGGAGGACGCCAGACTCGAAAACATGAACACTGGCATCGCCAGTTTGGGTAAAGAGTTAAGAGAATTCAAGCGGCAGCTACAGCAGGATTTAGCGGCTCTTAAGGAGGAGCTGAAAAAAGAGATTAAGGAGGAAATTATGGGCCTCCGAAGAGAAATGGAGCGCAAGCTAACAGAAAACATGGAGGAGCTGCGCTCCCAGCGGGCGTGTATGACAGAAGCGCAGGCCCGAATATCGGAGCTGGAAGATTGGAAAAGCGAGGCAAACGAACAACTACAGACCCTGACGACGCAAACGCAGAGGATGCAGGAGAAAATAAACGACTTGGAGAGCAGGTCCAGACGAAGCAATATGCGCATCTTTGGAATTCCGGAGGGCATTGAAGGCAACTCGATGACGAAATTCATGGATCAGTTCTTAAAAAAAGAGCTGGAACTGCCCGGAGAAACGGATCTGCAGATTCAACGAGCGCACAGAACCCCGGCACAGAACCCGAAACCAAACTCTACACCCAGGTCAGTTGTGGTAAACTTTGTGAAATATGACATAAAGGAAAGAATCCTGACACAAGCATGGAAAAAAAAGATACGAATCGGCGACAAACAGGTATTCTTTGACCATGACTACCCAACAGAAATTGTGCAGCAGCGGAAGAAATATGCCAACATTAAAAAAACGCTGAAAGAGAAAAAAATTAGATTCCAAACGCCGCTAACGAAAATGAGGATTCATTGGGAGGACGGCGTAAGAACCTACAACACGGCCAGAGAGGCAGCGCGGGATATGATAGAGCGGGGCCTTGAGGTGAGCGTGCCGGAGGAAACGGCTGGAGCAGCGGCGGCCCTGAACGCATCACGACAGCCGGAGTGGAGACGAGTGAACGGCGGAAGAAGGGGGAGAGACGTAGAGCAGCGGGCCCAGGAAAAACTACAAGGCTTTCAACTGAAAGCCTAGATCATAACAAAGATTAAGAAAGGCACAGAAGAAATGAAGGCCAAGAAGACAAGGTAAAAGAGAAACAGACGGCTAGGAGAGGTTTAAGTGATATTTGTTGGACATTTCTAGACTAATGACTATTACTTGGATAGTAATTAGAGGTCTAGGGAGGGCCCTTCACTCTGTGAAGACAATCCCCCCACCCACCAACAGGGACCAGTGGGCAGAAGAAAGGCCCAAAGTACGGAGGTCGAGATTTTTTAATGTATTTTTATATAAATATGTGTTATTTTTGTTGTTAAAGGGGCTAGGAGCACAAGTTAAAAAAATGGAAAAACATGAATATGGGTAAAAATCTTAAGATAATGACACTAAACGTGAATGGTCTGAACTCACCTGTTAAAAGGGAAAGAATAATAAGAAAATTCAAGAAGGAAAAAGCTGAAATTATATTTATGCAAGAGACACATTTGAGCAAGACAGAACATGTGAAACTAAAGAGATTTGGCTATAAGAACTCCTACTACAGTTCATTTAAGGGAGGAGCTAAAAGGGGGGTTATGATACTAATTTCAAACAAAATACAATTTGAAAGTGAACAGGAAATCCAGGATAAAGAAGGCAGGTATGTAATAATAAAGGGAAGAATAGATGGTATGCAGATCACATTAGTGAACATCTATGCCCCACCAGAAAGTGACAAGGGTTTTTTTCAACATCTGTTTGATCTCATAGCAACACACAGTGAAGGAGTCCTAATTTGTGGAGGAGACTTAAATGCTGTCATGGATCATGAAGTTGATACAACAAGTGTTAAGAAGACAAAAAAACATGTAACAAAGTTCATAAGAACCTCACTGGCAGAAATGGGTATGGTAGACATATGGAGGGACCTACACCCACTCGAAAAAGACTATACACATTATTCAGCAGTCCATAAAGTACACTCTAGAATAGATTACTTCCTTATGAATGAAGGTGACAGACACAGGGTGAGAAATTGTTGGATTGGAGGGGCAGAAATATCAGATCATAATCCTATATACATGGAAATATATCTAAACAATAGAAAACAACAAACAACATGGAAACTTAACGTAGGACTGTTAAATGATGAGAAGATGAAAGAAAGAATAAAAATAAACATAAACGAATATATCCAAGAGAATGACAATGAAGAAGTGGACCCAACAATACTATGGGACGCACTAAAAGCCGTGTTAAGAAGAAAATTAATTGTTGAAACAGGAAAAGCAAATAAGACTAAACTGGAAGCGTATGAACAAAGATGTGAGAGACTGAGGGAATTAGAACGTAAACATCAAAGCACAAATGATCCAAAAATATATCAAGAAATTAAAGAAGAAAAAATAAAGATAAAAGAAACACAAATGGATGAAATTGAAAGGAAAAATAGATATCTAAAGCAAAAATATTATGAAACGGGACCAAAAGCCACAAAACTGCTGGCAAAACGGTTAAGAAAACAACAAACAATGAATAATGTATACAAGATTAAAGACCCCACCACAAATAAAACCACAGTTAACCCAGAAAACATCGAAGAAATATTCCATAATTTCTACCAAGAACTATACTCGCAACCTGAAGAAACAAATACTAAAGATATTAAAAAAATTCTAGGCACATTGGACTTGCCATCAATAGGAAATCAACAAAATGAAAAGCTAACAGCAGAAATAACAACACAAGAGATCAGAGATGTGATTAAGTCACTTAAAAATGGTAAATCACCAGGTAGTGATGGATACCCATCTGAGTTTTATAAACTGTTTATAGAAGAACTCATGCCACAGCTCCTAAAGTCATTTAATTGGACGTTGAACAACAACAAAATACCTCCATCATGGAACGAAGCTATCATTTCAGTTATTTTAAAGCCAGGGAAAGATAAAGAACAATGCGGAAACTATAGACCAATCTCTTTATTAAATGTGGATTATAAAATATATACAACAATTATATGTAAACGAATAAAGACATTCTTGACGGAATTGATAGAAGATGATCAAACTGGTTTCATAGAGGGACGCCAAACACATGACAATATCAGGAGAACAATACATATAATTAACCAAATACATAAAGAAAAGAAAAGCGCAGTAATAATGAGTTTAGACGCAGAAAAAGCATTTGACAGGGTTAACTGGAAATTCCTATATAGTGTACTGGAGCGCTTTGGACTTAACGAAAAATCAGTACAATGCATAAGGACGCTATATCAAGAACCTGTGGCAAGAATCAAGATAAACGGTAGCTTAACAGACAAAGTAAATATACAAAGATCAACTAGGCAGGGATGCTGCTTATCGCCCACCTTGTTTGCTCTGTTCATAGAACCATTGGCTCAAGCGATATGACAAAATAAGAAATTAAAAGGTGTAACAATAAAGGGGGCGGAACACAAGATTGGGCTATTTGCAGACGATATTATAGTTTACCTTGAACAACCAGATGAATCAATAATGGAAATGATGAACTTGATAGAAAATTTTGGAAAATTATCAGGATACAAGATAAACATAACAAAAACACAAATACTGACATTCCACTATAACCCTCTAAACCAGATAACTGATAAGATCAAACTAAACTGGAAACAAAAAGAGATAAAATACCTTGGAGTGAACATACCTAAAGACCTAAGCAAAATATATAAAGCAAACTATGATAGGTTGGAACAAGAAATAAAAAAAGATATTGATAGATGGTCAATCTTAAATATGGATCTGAATTCAAAAATTGAGACAGTCAAAATCAGCATACAACCTAGATTACTTTACCTCTTCCAGGCTATACCAACAGAGATTCCAGATGCCCAATTCTCAAAGTGGGACAGGATGATATCGAGATTTGTTTGGGGAGGTAAAAAGCCAAGAGTGAAATATAAAACTCTCCAATTACCAAAAGAGAAAGGAGGCATGGGCCTACCGAGTCTAAAGGAATATTACTACTCAGCACAAATAAGATATATCATATGTTGGTGCGACAAGGGATATGAGGCAAAATGGAAAGAAATGGAAAAGGAAATTGAGGGACTCCCAGTACAAAGCATAATAGGAGATAAAGATGCATATAAGCAAATCAAACAAATAGACCCAATCACTAAATTTACCTTAGAACTGTGGTATAAAATAGTACAAAAGTATAATATAAAGGAAGACATAAAACTATTGCAATGGGTAGCATTTGACAGTCAGTTTGAACCGGCAAAACAAGATAGGGGATACAAAAATCTGGTGAACAAGGGAATCACAGCATGGGGCAATATCGGAAAAAAAAGATCTCGGGAGCTTTGTAAACATCAGGAGAAAATTTAAACTAGAAAGATCGGAATTTTTCAGATATCTGCAGATGAGAGATTATTATATGAAGAAGATTAGGCATAACCTCCAAACAGATGTGAGCGAGATTATACAACTCATTTTAAGCTCATATACAGGAAATAAAATAAGAATTATTTCAAAGCTATATCAGAAACTTATGACAAACAATCATACAAGTAACTATATAAAGGAGAAATGGGAGAAAGAGCTCAATTTAAACACAACAGAAGAAAGCTGGCAGGAAATATGGAAAACACAACACACATCAACAAATTCAAGGACATGGAGGGAATTTGGATGGAACACATTACACCACAGATTCAAGGAAAATATACAAATACCCAATCTTTATGCTGGAGGGGATGTGGGGCTCAAAATGCAGACCACTCACATATGTTTTGGAAATGCTGCAAAATCTCATCATTCTGGAAATCTATACATGTGACAATACAGAGGATATTAGGATATAATATACCAATGAACTGTAACCTGATGTACTTATGTGATCTTAAAAGAGACAATGTTATACAGGCTGAGGACAGATATCTAGTTAAAATCTTGTTGATTGCATGTAAAAAAACTATCACAAAAAAATGGCGATCAGAAGTTCTTCCTGACCAAGAGCAATGGACTGACATTGTTGAGGACATACGTATGATGGAAAAACTAACATATCGACAAAGAATGCAAGAAGGACTATGGGGAAAAAAATGGCGGAAATGGACACACTACAAAGTGCAACAACGAGGCAGAAATTGAAAGAACAACCAAAGACACCGAAAAAACCAGAAGAATTAAGAGATGGAAACTAAAAACTTGATGCTCCAACATTTGTCCCCCCCCCCACTTTTTTTCTTTTTCTTTTTTTTTCTTTTCCCTACCCTAGCCCCTTTGTTTTTTTAAATGTAGAATGTGATCTGAATGCATTATATATGATGAAAAATGAATAAAAATCTAAGTTACAAAAAAAAATTATGAGGAGGAACAGAGGCCAAATCATTCAATTTAGAGGTTTTATGTTTAATTTGAGTTTTACCAATTTTTTGCATAATCACTTTGGGATGCTTATATATTATATTTTTAAGTGAATAAAATAAAGTGCTGAAACTAAATAACAACCAACAACTGTAAAGAACTTACACTCAGTAGTGTTAAATTTGTGGTGTCTTTTAGAAAAAAAAAAAACAAACAACAACAACGAATATGTCAAATGTTGTAAAGTGACACTCTTGTTTTGAGGATGACCTCCTGACTTGCCTTTTTCAGCCAATACATCGTCCGTCTATGTATCCATGAGCCTACCCAAAGAACGCTCATTTACCTTCTCGGCGAGCCTGCTCAATCTGTGGCCACAGCTTCTGCCTTGCTTGTCTGTCATCCGCTGTCAACATTTCGGCCAGCTGGATGCCTCTCTCCCTGCACACTGGTGAATCTTTGCTTCGCTATCTTTGCTTTCCTTTGCAAGCCTCTGGATAAACAGGACCACCACGTGCCAGTTCCTGTTCCCCTCTGTTATGTCGGTAATAGAAGCCAAGGACGAGACCGAATGTTGAACTGAACACAGCTTTATTGGAGACTCACTCTCACAGTACATGCATGTCCGTCAGGCTGAGAGGAGGCCAATAGACCGCCCCTCTCCCTCACAGACCTCTTATACCCCGGGCGGCAGCGGAACTGGCAAGGTAGAGCCACCACCCTTGTCACTAGGTGGTGACACGGGTGGTGTCACCACTAAGCTAGGGAGGAACAGGTGGACTACTGTCCCACCCCCACATGGCAAGACAGATTATTCTGCCGTCTGAGCTAAATATAACAGTCCATATAAAATTAAAATACTGACGTGTTCTGGAAATAATATGAAGCACAAAATAATCCCATTAACAGGACAAAATACACATCAGTTGTCCCCCTTTTCCATCACCATGCATAATATACATTGTCCAACAGTCAGCTTGCTCCAGGGGAGGAGCCACCCTCCGGTGCACCTTCTCTTCTTCACTCCCGGGGATGTCCCACATCCAGGTCCAAACTCTCCTTTCTTCTCCCAGGCGTGCTGCAGCTCATTGGGACACCTCTACGAGCCATCAGATAATTGGAGGCAGGTATCCTCCCAAACAGCCACCACCTGCAGCCGCCCCTGGTCATCTGCTGTCCGACGTTCGGCCCGAACACCTCTCAACCTGGCCTGCTCCCTGGATCAAACTACATCTGTGACCTCCAGAAAAGCCCCATTCAGCTTCCAGTGTCTCTGTTTGGCACGTCATTCTACCGTGCCAGTCGATCATGCCCCGCTCCCTTTCATTTTTGCTGCCGGCGTCGCCGTTGTGACCCCCTGCTCTCCGGTTCCTTCCATCTGAATTCCGGGAACAGAATGGGCCCTCCACTTGGCACCATCCGCCGTTACGGGCGTCCCACCGCGCCGTCCAGTTCCCTCAACTAGGGTTACTTGGGCGCTGGCACCGGGACCCTCCCACGATGGCCCTGGGTGGAATTGGTGCTGCACATTGTCCAGATTACTAGGCAAAGGTTTGCCCCACACAACTCCATCCATCGTCCACGGAACCGGCTGGTCCCACAAACCACAGCCCGACCGCTCGTCTCCAACCTGATACTGTGAGAAGGAACTCACAGTTGCCCAATCCAACACGGATCTCACCACTCCCGTGTCAACTGTCACTTCGTCCAGTTCCACCATACAGTGAGAACAGTCGTTGGCATTTGGGAATACACTGTGAACAACCGTGGGAGGCAAAACGGTAAGATCCTCCATGTGTCTTGGATCCCCTCGCTCGAACCTGTCACGTGCCCTGGCAAAATGATGGAAGAGTCCACATGTGCTGCAGCGTCTTCCTCTTGCCAAACACTTTCTCGCCTTGTAACGGTGCTTGGTGGACCCACAACCCACACACTTGAGCAATCCCGGGGCGGACCTTATCTTCGCGGTACTGGTGTGCTCCTCCTGATTCACCATGCCATTGTCGCTGTCCGGGTCCACTGCCTGCGCCATCGACTGTGGCTCAAAATGGCGATGTGCCGCTCTCTCACCGAGCTCCCGTGATAGCTTGTCTGCTGCCTCAAACTGTTGAGCTAACTCAATGGACATGGCTAATGTAAGCTCGCCCGAGTGTGTGAGGAGCTTCGACCTTGTCGCCAGGCCAACAGTGTGTTTCGCCGACTGGTCGCGGACCATGTCTTCTTCCAACACTCCAAACTGACAGTCCTTGCCCTGCTGACGTACACTACCGTTCAAAAGTTTAGGGTCACTTAGAAATTTCCTTATTTTTGAAAGAAAACAATGTTTTTTTCAATGAAGATAAATTTAAACTAATCAGAAATACACTCTAATATCTAATATACATTGCTAATGTGGTAAATGACTATCCTAGCTGCAAATGTCTGGTTTTTGGTGCAATATCTACATAGGTGTATAGAGGCCCATTTCCAGCAACTATCACTCCAGTGTTCTAATGGTACAATGTGTTTGCTCATTGTGTCAGAAGGCTAATGGATGATTAGAAAACCCTTGTGCAATCATGTTAGGTCTGCAATGCTGTAATTGCTGCAAATGGAGGATTCTTTGACAAAAGTAAAGTTTGAAGGAAAAAATTATTATTTCAAATACAAATCATTATTTCTAACCTTGTCAATGTCTTGACTATATTTTTTCTATTCATTTTACAACTCATGGTGGTAAATAAGTGTGACTTTTCATGGAAAACACAAAATAATTGTCTGGGTGACCCCAAACTTTTGAACGGCAGTGTAGGTCTGCTACATACTGCTGCACTGACTCGCCAGTCCGTTACCGGCGCTGCCAAAACTGGATCCTCCAGACAATGACGTTTTCCAGTGCGCGAAAATGTCCCACCATTAGCTCAACCACTTCTTCCAAGCTACCACCCTCACCTAAGGTACTAAGGATATGTTGTCCTTCCATTCCCAAATTGTGAACCAACAGTGCTCGTACCCGCAACTTCTCCAGTCTTCCAAGGTCCAATGCTACTAAATAATTTTGAAATGCAGCGACCCACCTTGCCCAAGGGACGGGCGGCTCACCGGAAAGCTCCAAAAATGGCTGAATTGAAGTAACCTCCACGTCCATACTTTTTACCCTCGTTGCCAAATGTTATGTCGGTAATAGAAGCCAAGGACGAGACCGAGTGTTGAACTGAACACAGCTTTATTGGAGACTCACCCTCACAGTACATGCTCCTCCATCAGACTCAGGCCAAGAGACCGCCCCTCTCCTTCACAGCCCCTTTATACCTCGGGCGGCGGCGGAACCGGAAAGGTAGAGCCACCACCTGTGTCACACCTTAACATGTCCCCAAACACCAACACAACCCTCTCCTTTCGGCCCACTCTGTGGATGACATCAATGGGTTCCTCCAGTCTTGGAATAGTTATGTCAGGTACAATCCTGTGAACCAGCTGAATGATGTCATCTCTGATATTTCTGTCATTTTTCTCCGGCATACCTTTCACTTTCAGGAACCATCACATCTTGTACCATTCTTGCTCTTTCACCTTTTCTTTTAGCTCCTGATTTTCCTTCTCCAACATCCTGTTGTTTTTCTCCAGCTCACCGATTCTGTGTTTGCAGTCTTTCACCTCCTCCACGTTGAACTCCACCGCTTTGGCTAGGCTGGCTAGCATAGTGCTACTCTGCTAAGCTTGGTCAAAAAGGTCCCCAAACTATTCATTAAAGTCCTTCGACATGTTTCGTATGGCTTGTAAAATGTCACCAAGTTACACGTCGTCCTCCCCTCCTTCTCCCCCTGCAGTTGCTTTGCTTCTTTTGCCTAGTGGAATCTTGTTTGGGGTAGGTGGAGTCACATCCTTCCTCATGGTAATGGTGCTAACTTCCATGGTATAATCATGGTCGCCTGCCTCCACGCTGTTACCTTTCTCTCTTCTGCTCATTTCTGGGGTGCTTTTCATGTCAGCGTCTTTAACTACCAGCCTGGCAGGTTTAATCATCCTCTACATTGTTCCTTCAAATAGTCAGTCTCAGTTCCTCTTTTACTCAATTTTGGCACAACTATCCATGCAGCATTGAAGAACATGTCCTTTCACCACACGGCCATATTGCCCTCCTCGTGTTGCAAGCAGAGTGTCAAGCACTGTGTCAATATGTCCACAGCCACATGACCGTAGCGAACGAGGCCTCGTTGTCCCATCACGTGATTTGAGACCTGGCGGGAAATTTGACAGCGCTCAGCGTTGCATACGTCAACAGTGAAGGATTTAAAAGGTGTGTGATTCACCACTCGAACTGCGGGGTTTTTTGAGAGGAGGACATTTGTTATTATCGCTATTTCGCTATTATTCACTATTTCAGTACAAGTCAGGTACAGTACTCCAGTTAGTTAGGTTTAGTTACATTAAACAACACATTACGCTTATTAAATATATTACACATAGCTCCATACACATACATTGATACACAACACACACGTATTCACACAAACAGAGTCGACATATAGGACAGGCTTAGATAGACATAGATTAGAAAGTTTGTATATTTTTTTCAGAGTGCAAGGTGTGTTTGTCTGAGTGACTGTGTGTAAGTGTAGTGAGGTGAGGGACATGGAGGAGCAACCAGTGGCTAAAAAAAGCAAGCTTTGATATGTGTGGCAGCACTTTGACATCATCAACTCCAAGAAGGTCAAGTGTCTTATCTGTGCTGTGGAGTTGACATTCGCCAATAACATGTCTTCAGTGCTGCGACACCTGCACAGCAAACACCTGGAGACAACACCCAGTACAGCTGCTGCTGCTGCTCCTGTTAGTGCTGCTCTTGCTGCTGCTGATGCTTCTGGTTCAGTGGGGACCAGACAAGGTGACCTTAATGTGATTTCTATAGGTTAAATCCAAACACCCAACAGTATTATATACTGTATAATTTACAGTTTTTCAATGACAGTTTTTGTATACTTTCATTGTAAGGTCAGCAAACAGAGTTGGACGAGGCACTGGTTAATATGGTTGTGCTTAACACGGCTAAAGAGAAGGCAAAAGATACATGCCACATGCCACACATGCCACACTTCCGGTTGTGGCATGTAAGGTGAGGACGCACAGGTAAAGGCTCCCGGTTCGTTCTTGCTTTAAAACTCAGTTTAGAGCTGGCGTTTTGAGCTGTTGCTTTGTAACTTCCGCTGGAGAGTGAACCTACTCGTGCGGAAAAAAAGAGAAATTGCCAGTCTCATAACTTAATATTGTAGTGGCTGGTGAAGCAATCAGTCCCCTCACACTCCGGGAGAACAAAGGGATTTCGCACACTTGTTTTTTTTGTTTGTTTGTTTTTGTTTTCCTACGATCACAATCAACATACATCAGCCGGGATCATGGGTCCCAAGAAAGCTCAGCAGACTGAGGAGGTGGACGACATTAAAAGATCGCTGGACTTCTTGGCGGAAAAGATTTCTGCTGTTAAGCTGCAGCAAAAAAACATTCTGGACCTGATCGAGGAGGTGAAAGCACTGCGGATCCAGAACGCCGAGAAGGACAAGAGGCTGGCGTATTTGGAGAGCAGAGTGTCGGAACTGGAGCAGAACACTCGGGTGAACGACGTGATCATCACGGGGCTCCACATTAAACCACGATCGTACGTGCGAGCGGTGGCCGCGGACAGCGGAGGGAGGCTCGGTGAGCTGGAAGATGAATCCACGGAACAACAAGTGGCGGCCTTCATGCAGTCCAAAGGAATCCAGCTGGACTGTAATACCATTGAGACCTGCCACCCTCTGCCCAGGAAAAACAGCAACAAACCGGCTGTGATCGTGAGGTTTGTCAACAGAAAACACAAGACTGCGCTGTTAAAACAAGGTAGGAAACTGAAAGGAACGAACATTTACATAAATGAGCACCTCACAAAAGAAAACGCAGAAATAGCCAGAAAAGCAAGATACCTGAGAAAGCAGAAAAAGATTCAAAACACCTGGACATCAAACTGTAAAATATACATCAAATTAAACGGATCACCTGAAGAAGCCAAGGTCATTAACATCCGTAATATTATGGAACTGGACAAATATCAATGAATGTTGTGAAATGGAGTCACAGCAACAAAAGACAACTGTAGGACACTGAAGGGATATACTCGTGCTACAAGACATTTAACAACATGAAACAAAAGATCAACAAACAGGAACAACAAGAACTGAAAGTTTTTGAATATACAGATCACAACCCACAGGACGTAGAATATAACATAGACCCTGATAATAATTTATTTAGCTCCATCAATAATGACTGTAGTTACTACACGGATGAACAGTTTAACACAATGGTCACATCTGATTTCAATATTTCTATGATCCACTTCAAAAGCAGAAGTCTCTATGCCAACTTTAATAACATTAAAGATTATTTACATCAGTTTAAAGAGCCATTCAATATTGTGGCACTATCAGAGACGTGGCTCAGTGAAGAGAAAGGAGTGGATTTTACCATGGATGGCTATGAATTAAATTATATAAATAGAAAAGTGAAAAAAGGAGGAGGAGTTGCAATTTATGTTGACAAGAGCTTGAAATACAAGGTTGTTGAAAATCTGTCAGTTACTGTGGATGATTTATTTGAATGTATTACAATAGAAATCTGTCTGGACAATGTGAAGAATATAGTAGTGAGCTGTGTACACTACCGTTCAAAAGTTTGGGGTCACCCAGACAATTGTTTTGTGTTTTCCATGAAAAGTCACACTTATTTACCACCATGAGTTGTAAAATGAATAGAAAATATAGTCAAGACATTGACAAGGTTAGAAATAATGATTTGTATTTGAAATAATAATTTTTTCCAGATACTCAACCTGCTCAAAGGAAGGCCAGTTTTATAGCTTCTCTAACCAGCTAAACTGTTTTCAGCTGTGCTAACATGATTGCACAAGGGTTTTCTAATCATCCATTAGCCTTCTGACGCAATGAGCAAACACATTGTACCATTAGAACACTGGAGTGATAGTTGCTGGAAATGGGCCTCTATACACCTATGCAGATATTGCACCAAAAACCAGACATTTGCAGCTAGAATAGTCATTTACCACATTAGCAATGTATATTAGATATTAGAGTGTATTTCTGATTAGGTTAAAGTTATCTTCATTGAAAAAAACAGTGCTTTTCTTTCAAAAATAAGGAAATTTCTAAGTGACCCCAAACTTTTGAACGGTAGTGTATATAGAACACCTGGATCAAACATTGACTTATTTAAGGACTGGATAGAAAAAATGTAAATAATTTGCAATAATAATGCAAAACTAACTCATAAAGTTATGTTCATCTGTGGGGATTTCAATATAGATCTGATGAATTCAAAACAACATAGTTTGACAGAAGAATTTATCAACACAATGTACAGTATGGGCTTACATCCAACAATTACCGGACCTAGCAGAATCATGTCACACAGTGCCACACTAATAGATAACATATTCACAAATATTATGGAAAATAATATCAGGAGTGGGCTTTTATTGAATGATATCAGTGACCACCTGCCGATTTTTGTTGTCTATCAATGTGATTATAGGAAGAAAAAGTATACCAAAAATATTAAATATAAATAAGAACCGAAGAATCTATGTATTTACTGACAAAGGAATTATTAATACAAGATAGGAAGATAGTTTATGATGAAAATGATATAAATAAAGCATATGATAAATTTTTACAAATATTTCAATCATTGTACAATAAAAACTGTCCTATAAAACAATACAGTGACAGACAACAAAAGAAAAATATTCCTTGGGTCACCAAGGGGTTAATAAATGCATGTAAAAAGAAGAATACATTATATAAACAATTCATTAAGTGCAGAATGGTGGAGGCTGAGATCAAATATAAAAGATATAAAAATAAGCTTACTAATATAATGAGGACCTGTAAGAAAGAATATTACAACAGAATATTAGAGGATAATAAAAATAACTTAAGAGGAATATGGCAAGTACTCAATGGGATTATTAGTAATCAACCTAAGAATGCTAATTATCCAGAATATTTTATTGAAAATGGCAATTTGATAAATAATATGGAGGATGTGGTCAGTGGTTTCAATAATTTTTTTGTAAACGTTGGTCCTGAATTAGCAAAATCAATAGTGACAACAGAAACAAGCAACAGTGGTTCTGTAAATGAAATGGAGGATAGAAATCCAAACACAATCTTTTTGGGTGCAGTTACTGAAAAGGAAATTATCGAGACTGTGAGTAAATTTAAGAACAAAAAATCAACGGACTGGAATGAAATTGACATGACAATAGTGAAAAAAGTAATTGAAGGAATTGTTAAGCCACTCACCCACATCTGTAACCTGTCATTTCAAACTGGTAAATTTCCAAATAAAATGAAAATAGCAAAAGTAATACCTCTATACAAAACAGGAGACAGTCATTGTTTCACAAATTACAGGCCAGTCTCTTTACTCTCACAATTCTCCAAAATACTTGAAAAAATCTTCACTAAGAGACTGGATGATTTCATTGAAAAACACAACCTCCTTACAGACTGCCAGTATGGTTTTAGAGCAGATAAATCTACATCTTTGGCACTGATCGAACTTATAGAAGAAATTACTAGTTGTATAGATAAAAAAAAGGTTTACTGTAGGAGTATTTATAGATTTAAAGAAAGCTTTTGACACCATTGACCACAGAATACTACTAAGGAAACTGGAAAGGTATGGGATAAGAGGAGTCGGACTGAGTTGGGTGGAAAGTTATTTAAGTAACAGACAACAATTTGTACAAATTGGTGAGCACAAATCACCCTTCATGGACATCACTTGTGGTGTGCCCCAGGGGTCAGTTTTGGGACCCAAACTCTTTATTTTGTATATAAATGACATATGCCAAGTTTGCTTTCGGCTTTAGGACTGTGACTAGGATTCTTCTTTGACTTGGCACAGAGGCGTCGTCTCTTTGAATTTAGTCTGCTGGTAGGATCATTAGCTTCCCCAGGCAAGCCCGGGTACTGGCGGAGGGCGCGACGAGAACGCTGATCTCAACTCAAAGGATGCTCCAAAAAGTTAAAGATTTTCCTCACTTACCAATCCATGCAGATATCTACACCCCACCCACTGCCCGACTTTCATCCAGACGGCCGATTTGGAAAAACCCTCCCCCAGCTGACTTTACCATCCAGACAGCTTGGCAAGAGGAATGGGAAACCAAGGAGGTCCCAAACAAACAGCTGGTGATAAACCCCAACCAACAGGTCCCGGGCACCAACCTCCCAAGGAGACAGTGGTCTACACTCAATCGCTTCAGGACTGGACATGGCCCCTGCTTGGCCAGCCTTCACAGATGGGGCAGTAGCCCTAGCCCACTGTGCGCATGTGGAGAGGAGCAAACTATGGAACACATCATAGAGGCTTGCCCGCTCCAAAGACTGGAAGGAGGATTACACACCCTCCATACAGCAAACCAGGAGGCAACTGCTTGGCTTAAGGACTTTGCATTCGCTAAATAAATAAAATATGCCAAGTATCAAAAATTCTGAAATTTATTTTGTTTGCAGATGACACAAATATCCTTTGCACTGGTGAGAATTTGCAGCAGGTTTTAGAGGTGGTCACAACTGAAATGAAAAAGTTAAAACAGTGGTTCAACAAAAATAAATTATCTCTAAATCTAAAAAAAACAAAGATTATGTTGTTTGGAAATTATACAATAAATCATGAAATAATGGTAACGATAGATGATACCAGAATAGAAACAGTACAGGAAAATAAGTTTCTGGGGGTGACGCTAGACAGTAAAATCTGCTGGAAACCTCTGTAGCATCATCGTCTCCCCAAAACCGAGACAGAAGATCACTTCTCTCCAGTTTACAGGAATTTCATTTTATTCATTACACAGGAATATCACCTTTCTGCCTTTCAGGAATATCACTGGCCTTTTATGTCGACTCATGCAGGCTTCTTCCAGGCCTGACCAAAGATGCTTGCTTTCCCAGGACCCCAATGTAAACAATTTACTTTTAAAGGCTCAAAGGAACAAAACTCAGGAGACCAGACCTCTCAACGTGAACACTGCATTTGATAACATACCTTTTCACAGGAAACCAATGTTTTTAAAAGAGTCATAAACCACTTAATCTGACGGTTTTATAGCCTATGCTGTCCAGGTACCTTCGCCAGATACTAAAGGAAATCATCTACAGCTCAACAGTACCTCCTAGCGGATACCTACGGAATGTGTTTTCAGTACGTAGGATGACTTTTAACTTGTTCTAAACATTAAGTTTCTTTCAGCTTATCCTCTGGATCCTAAGGACACTGAAAATCATCCCTCTTTTATCACCAACCATGGTTTGCTGCATATTCTGCTGTTCTAATCTTGATCTAAATGTGAATGCATGTATTATAATTATGTATAAGAAATGTTATATTCACGAGTGTTATTGGAGTAATGGTATAAATGCATGATCACCATATATTAGCCAAGTCATTTAATTTAGTTAGATTTTATATTGAGCATTTATCTCATAAGAACTGACTGAGTGTTGATTTTCCCTCTGAAATTTCATGGGATGGTGTCTTCATTTGATTGGCTACTCTCAAACAAAGAAGTGTTCTCACATTGGATAGCAGCCATTTCAAACTGCTTCTGAAAAAGCCGATTGGTCAGTCTTGCGACTACATCATCAGTTTTACGACCCGGCGAGGTAACTTTAAAAGACAGAAGTTAGATTTGAGTTTAGTGAGAGATCAGCAGAGTTGGAGAGTTAGAAAAAGAGAGATCAGAAACAGAAGAAGGAAAAGGGTAGACAAAGAACAGGCAGGAAGATTAGCTAGCAATAGAATTAAGAATTAGAAACACAGAAAGAAGAAAGAAAGAGATTTTGAGAAAGATTAGGAACTAAATTAAGATTAAAGAAGCAGAATAGTAATCTAGATCTCAGAAGAAGATTTTATTCCACCATTTCAAGGCCCTGTGAAGTTTTATTTAAGATAAGATAAGATAAGATAAGCCTTTATTAGTCCCACAACGGGGAAATTCCAGGATTGCAACAGCACAGGGATAGCAACACTCAGAGCAACAATCAGAATCAATTTTATTCTCTGTGTGTTTGTCAAGTCTTTTCTTATATTCTGGAAACTGAGGAGGAACCATTTTTCTTTAGAGCTCGTCCCTTTTTAGAGAATCAAATTCTCAAACTTTTTCCTTCACCTCAGAAGCCATTCTTATCCTAGTAAATGTTTTTCTAACACTTTTTTTTAATGACTTTTCACGCCATTAAAGTGGACCTTTAATTTGCCTAGTTAAAGTGAACAGAGACTGAGAAGATTTTCCTTCAGTTTCAGTTTTTGGTCTATCCCGCTACAAGAGACCTCAAAATTTGGATTCTTTTCCAAGGACTTTTCACGCCGCCCTGAGGCAAACCACCCACGGCTGCAAGTGTCTCTTTGAAGGGCCCCCCAGCTGAGTTATCACCTCCAAGGCTGTGAGGAGGCATCTTGCAGCAGCTTCCTCCAACGTCCTAACTTCAAAACCCAGCGGTACCGACCCGCGGAACTTGGACCAACGGCCGTTGTGTGAGTGAGACTCTTATTTCTCCTATTTCCTGGGTTAAAACGTGATGTCCTAACAATTAAATTACAATTGAATATGGCCCGTATTTCAGGGCTCAATTAGTCTCTCAGCTGCAGGATACAGCTGTAAACTGAAGCAAAAGCTCTTAGTCATTTTTAAGTAACTGCCCTTAAATTTTGTAGATTAATTCAGGAGTCATTTTTAGATAATTAGCTTATGAATTTTCCCCATAAAATTGCGATGTTTTGTTAAAACATTCCAGCCTCATTTACCGTTGAAACATAAGTCTAGTTTCTCCTTGGTTCTGCAGAGGTGTAAAGCTGGATTTTATGTTCAGGAACTCAATATCAGTTGATGTGATATTTTACGCTGTCATCATCTGAATCTGTTTATTCATCATTTGAACGCCATGCCATGTAACCTAACTCTCTGGAAGGCTTGGCGGTCTGCGGCTGAACAGCCCTCATACCAAACCGTGATGCCATATGACAAAATGCTCTCAATAGCAGAGCGATAAAATAAAACCAGCAACTGTGCATTCAGGCCATTCTTCTTGAGGAGCCTCAGAAAGTGTAGATGTTGTTGAGCCTTTTTTATCGTAGCTATGGTGTTAACTGCCCAGGTAAGGTTGTGAGAAATATGAACACCCAGAAACTTAAAAGCCTCCACCCTCTCCACATGCTCCTTGCCTATATATAGAGGAGGCGACTCACTGCTATGCTTCCTAAAATCAATAATGAGTTCTTTTGTTTTTTTGTATTCAATAGCAGATTATTATCTGAGCACCATCTCACCAGTTTCTGGACCTCATCTCTGTATGCGGACTCACCTCCTCCTGATATGAGCCCCACTACTGTTGTGTCATCTGCAAACTTCACTATAATGTTTGTGGGATGAACAGGTATGCAGTCATATGTGTACAATGAATACAAAGTGGGGCTCAACACACAGCCCTGTGGCGAGCCTGTGTTAAGCATGACTGTAGAGGAGGAATGGGGTCCGAGTCTAACAGTCTGTGCTCTGTTTGTTAGTAAGTCCTTAATCCAGCTGCAAGTGTGAGTAGGCAGACCAAGCTGAAGCAATTTGGTGACGAGAATGTTGAGAATAATTGTATTAAATGCCGAGCTATAGTCAACAAACAACATTCTTACATAGCTCCCCTTGTCTTCTAAATGGCTGAATGCCGAGTGGAGAGCTATAGCATGATCTATAGCAATAGTGGATCTGCCCCGCCTGTAGGCAAACTGGTACCGATCAAAGTCTGGGGGAAGACTAGGCAAACTGTGCTCCCACGCAGCACAGGGAGAACATGCAAACTCCACACAGAAAGGTTCCTACCCCTGCCAGCCTGGGGATTCGAACCAGGAACCTTCTAGCTGTAAGGCAACAGTGCTAACCACTGCACCACCGTGCTGCCCGAATTCCTGTATCCAGACGGTGAACCGGATCACCCCCAAAATTTAATCAGTTCTTCCTTGTACCATTTCCAACAACGCCTGAAAGTTTCATGGAAATGCGTCCAAGATTTTTTGAGTTATCTTGCTAACCAACAGACAGACAGACAGACAGACAAACAAACACACAGACAAACCCCGGCAAAAACATAACCTCCTCCTGGCCTTTTCGGCCTGGCGGAGGTAACTAGAAAAGCACTCGGAGAGCGCAGACCTCCGCCAAGCGGCACAGTTCCCCCCATACAGTGTTTGTGTGTACGTTTTCAGATTCCCTGAGCATGAAAAGATATGACTAGCAATTGGATTCACAATGATTATTTGTTTATTTGACATGGTCAGTGCAATAAACAGACAATTAATGAATGACAATCAATGTGATAGTGATAGGATTAGTGGTTCAGTAGTGTAAAACGGGGCTATAAGGGACGGCGGGTTAATAAGGGACACTTTTCTGGGAAATGTTTTAAATGTAATTCTGCTTTTTTTATTTTGAGCAGGACGCTGAGTTGTGTTGTTATTGTCAAATATCCATGAATCCTTCATCAAATCTAGGCGGAAGCAAAATTAAAAAAGCAGAATTACATTTAGAAAAGTGTCCCATATTACCCCGCCGTCCCTTATAGCCCCGTTTTACGGTTGTAAAAGCATTGCCTCCTTGGCGGAGGTAATAAACTGAAGTGTTGGTGTGTCCATCTCCTCCACTGACGGATGCAGATTGGTTAGACAGGTTGCCGTGGGTTTTATATTATATTGGGGTTGCGCTCCGCGGCAAAACAGAATTTAGAGTCTTCCCCGGCAGAGAGGTCGTTTTTACGCAGCGCCTATAGCTGGGCGGGGAATTTGTGGCAAATAATCGGGCGGCGGACAGGTGGCCGTGTCAGGTTTTGCAGCGTGGCGCAAAAACAGGGACGCTGGCGGGCCCAGGCCAGCAGTGTTTTCCGTGTGCTTTTGTGCCTAAAACGTTGAAGAACGCGGAGTTTGTGTTGGTCAGACACGACGACCAGCGCAATGTGCGCAGCGCCTATGGCTGCCACAGGCACGCTGGGAGGCCCAGGCCACCAGTGTTTTCCGCATGCTTTTGTGGCTAAAACGTTGAAGAAGGCGGAGTTTGTGTTGGTCAGACACGACGCCCAGCGCCCTCCATTGCGCCTGCGCACATGTTGAAAATGGCCATATGTCACAGTGTGGAAAAATGCTTTAAAAAATTCCTGTATGCTGACGGTGATGCGGATCATCCCCAAAATTTAATCAGTTCTTCCTTGTACCATTTCCAACAACGCCTGAAAGTTTCATTGAAATCCGTCCAAAAGTTTTTGAGTTATCTTGCTAACCAACAGACAAACAGACAGACAGACAAACACACAGACAAACACACAGACAAACCCCGGCAAAAACATTACCTCCTCCTGGCCTTTCGGCCTGGCGGAGGTAACAATACTCATAACTGGTATAGCACACATGTACTATAACTATCAAAAATATTAAATTAATTATTATAACAGGAAAAAGTCCAAATTAGTGGCAATGAATACAATATAGTCAGTTGGAGTCACAAACCGAGCCCGTGTTATCCTGTAGGCTCGGTTCTGACCGTTCTCTGTGGCTTAGGCATCGGGTTTATTATGTATTATCTTTTGAGTTCTTGTTGTTTTTATGTCTGTGTTCCTTTTCTTTTCCATGCCTGTAGCCGCCGCTCTGGCCGGCGGTTGATGGGCAGCTGTTTTGACCCACTTTCAGGTGGGCGCTGTCCAGCATTCGCCGGTCTGACCACGCACCCTTTCTCTTTGACAGTCACATGTTTCGCCCTAGTAATTCTTTCCTGCGCCTCGCCCAGGTGTGTCCAATTTGTCACGCCAGCATTGTTTGTACTTTGGCGGCTCTTGCCAGTCAAACACTGCTGGATCATTGTGTATGTGGTGAATCCTGCGCGTAAATCCATTCATCCTTCACCTCCTCGTGCGCTCCTCTTGCGTAAAAGCACACAAGGAGCACACGAAGAGGTTTATGACAGTTGGCGCTGAAACGTGTGATGTGGTCTTTCACGGCCTGCTATTTATCTAAGCCTGCGACACAACGCAAAGGCATAGTCGTAAAACTAAAACAAGAAACCAGAGAAACTGTCTGCTACAAAGCTGCTGGCATTCCAGTCAACAACAGCGGCGTCCGTTCTCTCGCTGACGTCATTTCCGACTCCTTCATTTGTTGGGTGGCACCACAGTCCAGTCAGCGGCTGTGGTTTTTTGATGATAACTATGTTATGCAGGCATGGTTGTAAATATTATATTGATTATTGACAATGACTTTTGGGTTTACATAACATGCTAAAAAATGTCAAAATCGTGTCATCAGACCTTTAATCACAGATAATGCCAACGCCATCAACATCACAGGTAGTGTACCTTATTATTCCATATTATTATTATGTTTTCCAAACCTCTCTCTCAATATGTATTAAAATGTTCTCAACTCCATCAGTCAGCAGCAAAGGAAGAACCTGGGCCTTCAGCAAAAAACAACATCTGGGCGTTCTTGGATAGCAGAGTTGGTTTGTATTTTTTTTTTTAATTTAAGCATAATTTTCTAATAACAAAAGATTGCTAATTACATTTTTCTTTTTGTTTAGGTGAAACACAGCACTGTCAAAGTGCAACAACAGATGCCACAGTGGAAGTCAAACAATATTTGTCTGAGCCCTCCCTCTCCAGAGGAGAAGACCTGCTCTGTCACTGGGCAACACGCCAAACCACATACCCCACTCTTTACAAGATGGCAGCAAAGTACCTCCACATGCCAGCAATGTCAGTTCCATGTGAGCGGGTCTTCTCCAAAGCTGGAGAAGTAGTAAGCCACAAGAGAAGCAGACTGAAACCATGGGGTGACGACGGAGTGTCACCACTGTTATGGTTCACTGTATATGTGATTATATTGTTTGGGTAATATTTGTAAAATGTTAATAATTGTTATTAAGTCTGCACATATTATTGTAGGATCTGTTTCTGACAATGTGGAATGCCTTTTTGGTGAGATAATTGTTATGTTTAATTATTTGGGTAAAACAGGTGGTGATCATTAATCCACATACCTTTGCCAGCATGCTCCCTGATGGTGTCCGGGCAAAAGACTCTTTAGGGGTTAAATGCTTTTTAAAAGATACCAGCAGGAAGGGAGCATGTGATGGTAAGTTTAGGGGTGATTTAGATTTTGTAAATAGGGGTTTACCCCCTCATGGATTGTCACCTTATCGTGGTGGGGGGGTTTGCGTGCCCCAGTGATCCCAGGAGCTATGTTGTCTGGGGCAATTTGCCTCTGATAGGGTCTCCCAAGACAAACTAGTCCTGGGTGAAGGGCCAGACTAAGAACGATCCAACAGACTCTCATGAATTGTATATCAAGGATTCAGTGTACCCCGCCCGGTATGGGGTTACCGGGGCCCCACCCTGGAGCCAGGCCTGGGGGAGGGGCTCGAAGGCTAGCGTCTGGTGGCCGGGTTTCCACCCATGGGACCCGGCCGGGCTCAGCCCGAAGGAGTTACATGGGTCCGCCCTCCAGTGGGCTCACCAACTGCAGGAGGGATCATGGGGGTCCGGTGCTATGTGGATTAGGTGGCGGTCAAAGGCGGAGACCTTGGCGGACTGATCCCAAGCTTTCTAAACTGGCTTTTGGTACGTGGAATGTCACCTCTCTGGTGGGGAAGGAGCCTGAGCTGGTGTACGAGGTTGAGAGATACCGGCTAGATATAGTCGGCCTCACTTCAACACACAGCTCCGGTTCCGGAACCAGTCTCCTGGAGAGGGGCTGGAGCTTGGCCTTTTCTGGAGTTGCCCAGGGCGAGAGGCGACGAGCAGGGGTGGGTATTCTTGTATCGCCCCACCTTGCTGCCTCTATATTGGAGTTTTCCCCGGTGGACGAAAGGGTTGCTTCCCTGCGCCTTCGGGTTGGGAAACGGGTCCTGACCATCATTTGTGCCTATGCACCAAATGATGTTTCAGAGTACCCACCCTTTTTGGAGTCTGTGACTGGGGTGCTGGAGGGTGCTCCTCTTGGAGACTCCATTGTCCTACTGGGGGACTTCAATGCACACGTGGGCAATGACAGTGAAACCTGGAGGGGGGTGATTGGGAGGAACGGCCTGCCTGATCTGAACCCGAGTGGTGTTCAGTTATTGGACTTCTGTGCTAACCACAGTCTGTCCATAATGAACACCATGTTCAAGCATAAGGGTGTCCATATGTGCACCTGGCACCAGGACACCCTAGGTCGCAGGTCGATGATCGATTTTGTTATTGTATCATCAGACCTGCGACCGTATGTCTTGGACACCCGAGTAAAGAGAGGTGCAGAGCTGTCAACTGATCACCACCTGGTGGTGAGTTGGATCCGATGGCAGGGGAGGTAGCCATTCAGACCTGGTAGACCCAAACGTATAGTGAGGGTGTGCTGGGAGCGTCTGGCTGAGGCCCCTGTCCGGGAGGTCTTCAACTCCCACCTCCGGAAGAACTTCAACCACATTCCGAGGGAGTCTGGAGACATGGAGTCTGAATGGGCCACGTTCTCCACCTCTGTTGTTGAAGAGGTGGCCCAGAGCTGCGGCCGCAAGGTGGTCGGTGCATCTCGTGGTGGCAACCCCCGAACCAAGTGGTGGACACCAGTGGTGAGGGGGGCCATTAAGCAGCTCTAAAACATCTTTAAAAAGTCTTCAGCTGATCCAAAATGCTGCAGCAAGAGTTTTAACAGGTACTAGAAAGAGAGATCATATCTCTCCGGTTCTGGCCTCCCTTCATTGGCTTCCCATAGAGTTTAGAATTAAGTTTAAAATCCTTCTTCTTACTTACAAAGCTCTAAACAATCAGGCTCCTTTTTATTTAAAAGATCTGATACTACCGTATCATCCTAACAGAGCACTACGCTCCCAAAATGCAGGATTACTTGTAATACCTAGAATCTCCAAAAGTACAATGGGAGGCAGAGCCTTCAGTTATCAAGCTCCTCTCCTGTGGAATCAGCTGCCAATCTGGATTCGGGAGTCAGACTCGATCTCTGTTTTTAAGAATAGGGCTAAAACCTACCTTTTTGATATAGCCTACAATTAGGGAGGGATCGTGTGTTTCTGAACCCTCCCTTAGTTATGCTGCTAATAGGTTTAGTCAGCCGGGGGACCTCCAGTAATGCACTGGGCCTCACTCCTTTCCTCACTCTCTATGAAATATTTTTTTTGCTGGTCATTAACATTTGTTTGTTCTCTCCCATAGATTGAGTCCCCATCGTGCTGTTTGCTCTCTACATGTCTGTTCTTTTCTTCTTCTCTATCCCCTCACCCCCCAGCCAGTCGCAGCAGATGACTGCCCCTCCCTGAGCCTGGTTCTGCTGGAGGTTTCTTCCTGTTAAAAGGGAGTTTTTCCTCTCCACCGTCGCCAAGTGCTTGCTCACAGGGGATCGCCTGATTGCTGGGGTCTTTCTGCAACTGTGGGGGTCCCCCCTACAGTTGATAGTGCTATGAGATGACTGTTGTTGTGAAATGGCGCTATATAAATAAAGTTGAATTGAATTGAATTGAATTAAGTTGAAGAAGGAGTCCTATCAAGCTTGGTTGGCTTGTGGGACTCCTGAAGCAGCTGAGGTGTACCGGCAGGCCAAGCGGAGTGCAGGTCGGGTGGTTGCTGAAGCAAAAACCCGGGTATGGGAGGAGTTCGGTGAAGCCATGGAACAAAACTTTCGGTCGGCCTCAAAGAGATTCTGGCAAACTTTCCGGCGGCTCAGGAGGGGAAAGCAGCTCCCCGTCCACACTGTGTATGGTGCGGATGGGACACTGTTGACTTCGACTGGGGACATCGTCGGGCGGTGGAAGGAATACTTCGAGGATCTCCTCAATCCCACTGATACGCCTTCCACAGTGGAAGCAGGGTTTGGGGACGAGGGGGATGACTCGCCTATCACAGAGGCTGAGGTCGCCAAGGTGGTTAAAAATCTCCTTGGTGGCCAGGCCCCGGGGGTGGACGAGATTCGTCCTGAGTACCTCAAGGCCCTAGATGTTGTTGGGTTGTCATGGTTGACACGCCTCTGCAACATTGCGTGGAGGTCGGGGGCAGTGCCTTTGGCATGGCAAACCGGGGTGGTGGTTCCTCTCTTTAAAGAAGGGGACCGGAGGGTGTACTCCAACTTTAGAGGGATCACACTCCTCAGCCTCCCTGGGAAGGTCTATGCCAAGGTACTGGAGAGGAGAGTCCGGCCGTTGGTCGAACCTCGGATTCAGGAGGAGCAATGTGGTTTTCGTCCTGGCCGTGGCACATCGGACCAGCTCTTTACCCTCTCGAGAATTCTCGAGAGTTCGTGGGAGTTTGCCCAACCAGTTTACATGTGTTTTGTGGACTTGGAGAAGGCATTTGACCGCGTCCCTCGTGGATTTTTGTGGGGGGTGCTTCGGGAGTATGGGGTATCGGGCTTGTTGTTACGAGCTATTCGGTCTCTGTACGACCGTTGTGAGAGTTTGGTTCGTATTGCCAACACTCGGTCGGAGTCATTCCCAGTGAGAGTTGAACTCCGCCAGGGCTGCCCTTTGTCACCGATCCTGTTCATAATTTTTATGGACAGGATTTCTAGGTGCAGCCAGGGAATGGAGGGTGTCATGCTTGGTGACCACAGGATCTCATCTCTGTTGTTTGCAGATGATGTTGTCCTGTTGGCTTCATCCAGCAATGACCTACAGCTCTTGCTGGGATGGTTTGCCGCTGAGTGTGAAGCGGCTGGGATGAGAATCAGCACCTACAAGTCCGAGTCCATGGTCCTCAGCCGGAAAAAAGTGGATTGTCCTCTCCGGGTTGGGGACAGGCTCCTGCCCCAAGTGGAGGAGTTTAAGTATCTTGGGGTCTTGTTCACGAGTGAGGGGAGAATGGAGCGAGAGATCGACAGACGGATTGGAGCAGCATCTGCAGTGATGCGGACGTTGTACCGGTCTGTTGTGGTGAAGAGGGAGCTTAGTTCTAAGGCAAAGCTGTCGATTTACCAGTCAATCTACGTTCCTACTCTCACCTATGGTCACGAGCTTTGGGTAATGACCGAAAGAACGAGATCGCGGATACAAGCGGCTGAAATGAGCTTTCTCCGTAGGATTGCTGGACTCACCCTCAGAGATAGGGTGAGGATCTCAGTCATCCGGGAGAGGCTCAGAGTAGAACCGCTGCTCCTCCACATTGAAAGGAGTCAGTTGAGGTGGTACGGGCATCTGATTAGGATGCCTCCTGGACGCCTCCCATTTGAGGTGTTTCAGGCACGTCCCACTGGGAGGAGACCCCGGGGCAGACCCAGGACTCGGTGGAGAGACTATGTCTCTCAGCTGGTCTGGGAACGCCTTGGTATCCCCTCTGAAGAGCTGGAGCAGGTGGCTGGGGAGAGGGAAGTCTGGGCTTCTCTGCTTGAACTGCTGCCTCCGCAACCCGGACCTCCGGAAAAGCGGTAGAAGATGGATGGATGGATGGATAAATAGGGGTTTAAATTATTTATTGAATTATTTATGGTGTCTTATTTATGCTGTGTTATTTATATGTATTTTGTAAATAGGTGGGAATTGTTATGGACTTTTAGATGCTATTGGGTATGTGTGAAAGAATGGAAAGTGTTTATTGTTTTACCTGGGGTTATGGTAGGGGCTAATTAGCCCTAATTGTCTCACATAATATAACAGGTGTTGGTTATTGGGAAAAGAGAGTTGTGTCGGTGTGAAGATTTGGTATGTACGCTGAAATTGTGACCTCTGAAGATTTTTTTTGAAAATAAAATTTGAAAATTGATGATTGACAGCCGCCACGTCCAGCTACGTTACATTTGGTGGCAGCGGTGGTCCGTTCCCAGGACAAGACATAGCCTTTGGTGGAGGTGGTGGAAAGAGCACGGGACGGAAGGACTGATGGCCAGAAGAAAAGTAATGAGGCAAGAGGAGCAGTTCGACTCGGACGCAGCTATGGCAGCTGAGGAGCCGGGAGTCAGCGGACTGGGTGAGCTCGAAGAGCTAACGTGCTTGGTAAAATCCTTGGTTCGTTCGCTGACTGCCAGAGATCGTCAGAGGGAAGAAGAAGCAGCTCTTCAAGACCAAAGGTGGCAGACTGTAGATAATCAAATTCGTCGGGTGCAGTCGCAAGTAGCGGAGTTGAGAGAGGAGTATGGGAGCCGGGCTGAACGCAGTGGTGACGACGACGCTTCGGGGGAAGACCCCAGGGTGACAGCCAGTCGGGTCGGCCCGCAGGAGGATGATTTACCGCTGCAGGTGCAGCCGAGGAGAACGCGAACGCACCATGAGCCCAGGCTGAATCCGCTCTTTCCCGAGGATGACATCGAGCACTACCTGGCGACTTTTGAGAGGATCGCTACAGTCTGCCGCTGGCATGAAGAAGAGTGGGCTATCCAGTTGGCTCCTTTACTCACAGGTAAAGCACGAAGTGCGTATGTACTGATGAACATTGCTGACACGGACAGTTATAAAAAAGTGAAAGAAGCAATCTTAAATAAGTACGAAATAACACCCGACACATACAGGAGAAGGTTTCGGTCTCTGGACATTTATCAGGATGAAACCCCCCGTGAACTGTATGTTCGTTTAAAAGACATGTGTGTGAAATGGATTAAACCAGAGACCTCAACTGTAAAAGACATTGTAGAACTATTAATTTTGGAACAGTTTCTGCGGATGGTGAACCCGGAACTGGGAATCTGGATACAAGAGAGGGACCCGAAGACTGCAGAGGGCGCTACTCGTCTAGCGGAGGTTTTTCTGTCAGCCAGGTCTGGGAGCAGGAGACCTACTCTCGGCCGTGACAGCTCTTTCACCATATGGAGTAAGTCTAATGAGGGTGAAAGGGGTGGTCCAGCTCAAAATAGACTGTATTCCAGTTCCAGTCAGATCACAAATGGCAGATATCATAGTAGCAAAAAGTCACGTGTTGTGTCTAATAAAGATATTCGTTGTTATCAGTGCAATAAAATCAGTCACACCCAATATTCATGTCCTGCCATAAAAAATGAGAAACCTTCACTATTATGCTCAGTTCCAAGACCTACTCTGTCAGCACCAATTCATGGTGAAATATACAAAACTAACGTCCTGCTTAATCGTCAGTGTGAAGAGGCTTTGTTCGACTCCGGTTGTTTCCAGACTGTTGTTTTGCCAAGTCTAGTCCCTAGACTCTAGGAACACAATGAATCTCTAGGGCCTAGAGATTCATGGAGTGAAATTACAGTTAATATCAGTTGTGTTCATGGGGATAAGAAATTGTATCCGACCGCTGAGGTTTATTTAACAGTGGGGGGTCAAACTTATCTCCTTCCTGCTCTTGTGCCTGATTTGCCTTATCCAGTTATTCTTGGCAATGATGTTACAACTTTGTTGGACATTATACAACAGGTTAGAGACGAACAAACTGAGGGACAGGCAGGTGGCGCTATTGAGCAGAGGCTTGATGCACCTGTTGGGAAAATCTGTAATATGGTGACAACCAGGGTGCAGAGGGCTGCCAATGTTCTTCAGGAGCTTCCTTTTTATGATTCTGAGATGGAGGCAGGCCCTATTAAACAATTTAAATCCAAGGCTCAGAGGAGAAGAGATAAGGTGTTAGCTTCAGTAAAGAACTTGGGTGAAGAAACACCACAGCTAAGTCAGTCAGTAGAGTTTGACATCCCTCCTGACATAGCTGCATTGCAGAAAGCTGACCCAGCACTTGGACCATGGTTTGATAAAGTCTTGGAGATTGAGGGTGTGAAACAGGGTAGAACGGATTGTTTGGCTGAGGCCATGTATGTCATTAAGAAGGGCATTTTGTACCAGCAACAAGGTGAAGTTATGGCCATAGCTTTGCCACAGGACCTCACACCACAGATTATGGAACTGGGATATGTTATCCCTTGGGCAGGTCATCTAGCTTTTCAGAAAACTTTGCAGAGAATTGCTAGAAGGTTTGTGTGGCCGGGAATGTATACCCAGATAAAGGAGTTCTGCACATCATGTTCAATATGTCAGATTACATCACCTAGGGGAGTAGCCCGTGCCCAACTGCACCCATTACCAATTATTGGAACACCATTCGATAGAATAGGGATGGATGTAGTTGGCCCCCTAGAGAGAAGCTCCTCTGGTAATAAATACATTCTGGTGATCTGTGACTATGCTACTCGGTACCCAGAAGCCTTCCCCCTGAAATCTATCAAGGCTAGGCAGGTTGCCAACTGCCTTATCCAGTTATTTTCAAGGGTAGGCATACCCAGAGAAATTCTAACAGACTGTGGAACAAATTTCTTGTCAAAACTGTTGCAGCAGGTATATAAGCTGTTGGGTATTAAGGGTATTAAGACCACCCCATATCACCCTCAGACAGATGGACTAGTGGAGCGATTCAATCAGACTCTGAAAAACATGCTGTGGAAATTTGTTTCTGAAACGGGCTCGGATTGGGACAATGGGTACCATATTTATTATTTGCTTATCGGGAGGTGCCCCAGGCTTCAACAGGGTTCTCACCTTTTGAACTACTGTATGGTCGTCAGGTGAGGGGCCCACTGGACTTATTAAAGGAGCACTGGGAGAGTCCACTGAGTGATCAGGACAATGTGGTCTCATATGTCATTAAGATGAGAGAGAAACTGGAACGAATGACTGCTTTGGCTCAGGAGCACATGAGGACGGCGCAGGCCAAACAAAAAACTTGGTATGACAAGAAGGCCAGAAAAAGGGTTTTTCACCCAGGTCAGCAGGTTTTGTTATTGCTGCCCTCGTGTGACAGTAAGCTGTTGGCTCAATGGCAGGGGCCGTATAAAATCTCGAAAAAACTAAGTTCAGTGACATATGAACTATATATGCCTGACAGGAAGGTAAAACATCAGACTTTCCATATTAACTTGTTGAAAGAGTTTCAGAAGCCTGGTCATCAGCAGCAGCAGCCTGTTCTTCAGGAGACACATCAGCTCTTCATTTGTGCAACGGAAGTGGATGAGGAGAGAGAACAGTCTTTTTCTACAAATGTGTTAGAGCCGTGTCTATTTCAAGTGTCTCATTTGCAGGTTGGTCAGCAGAGAGAGTTAGAGGCACTGTTAGATCCAGAATTGTTTCAGGAGAGACCTGGTTTCACCACACTGGTGCATCATAAAGTGCATTTGAAAGAAGAAGCTGTTCCACGTAGGAAATCTTACAGGATCCCGGAGCGATTGGTTCCAAAAATGAAGCAAGAGATTGACTTGATGTTGCAGCTGGGAGTGATCGAGGAGTCAGTCAGTGAGTGGTGTAGCCCGATTGTGCTGGTCCCCAAAAAGGATGGCTCGTTAAGATTCTGTATTGACTTTAGATACCTTAATTCAGTATCTAAGTTTGAGTCATATCACATGCCCCGGACTGATGAACTATTAGAGAAAGTGGGCAGGGCTAGGTGTATTTCTACACTGGACCTATGCAAGGGGTATTGGCAGGTGGCATTGGCACCAGAAACAAAAGAACTTACAGCCTTTAAAACACCTTATGGCAGTTTTCAATTTAAGGTTATGCCATTTGGCCTTCAGGGGGCGCCTGCAACTTTTCAGCGGCTCATGGACCAGGTATTAAGAAGGGTATCAAATTTTGCAGCTGCCTATTTGGATGACGTGGTCATCTATAGTCAGACTTGGGAAGAACATTTGGTACACCTTGGGCAGGTCCTTCAGTTGATTAAGAGGGCAGGACTGACAATCAATCCACGCAAATGTGCGTTTGGACAGCAGCAGGTGGAGTACCTGGGACATGTGGTTGGTCAGGGGGTCATTAGACCACGAGTAGGTAAAGTGGATGCCATCCGGACCTATCATGTGCCCACTACTAAAAAGAAGGTACGATCATTCATGGGAATGGTAGGATGGTACAGTAAGTTTATTCCCCACTTTGCTGAAAGAGCAGCAGTTTTGACTGACCTCACTAAAGCTTCAGCACCAAATAGGGTAAAATGGACAGAGGAGTGTGACAGAGCTTTTGAGGATCTGAAGAGGGCTATTTCTGGTGAGAAGGTTCTCTATAGTCCAGATTTTGCTCATCCGTTCATTCTACAGACAGATGCTTCAGGAGTTGGCATTGGAGCAGTACTTCTCCAGGGGGAGAGGGGAGAGAGACACCCAGTACTGTTCTTGAGCTGTAAGTTGTTGGACCGGGAGACGAGATACTCTACGGTAGAGAAGGAATGTCTTGCTATGAAATGGGCAATAGGGTCTTTGAAGTATTATCTACTGGGGCGTCATTTTATGTTGGAAACAGATCATCGGGCCCTACAGTGGTTGAACAGGATGAAGGACATGAACAGTGGTCTTACAGGGTGGTATGTGTCCCTTCAACCATATAGCTTTACTGTTCGGTATGTGGCAGGGAAAACTAACCTTGTGGCAGATAGTCTCTCCAGAGTACATGACCCTTAGAGTACTGTACTCTTGGGAAAAGGGGGGAGGAAATGTGACGACGGAGTGTCACCACTGTTATGGTTCACTGTATATGTGATTATATTGTTTGGGTAATATTTGTAAAATGTTAATAATTGTTGTTAAGTCTGCACATATTATTGTAGGATCTGTTTCTATGTGGAATGCCTTTTTGGTGAGATAATTGTTATGTTTAATTATTT
Organism: Pholidichthys leucotaenia; assembly: GCA_020510985.1. Taxonomy (NCBI): domain Eukaryota; kingdom Metazoa; phylum Chordata; class Actinopteri; order Cichliformes; family Pholidichthyidae; genus Pholidichthys; species Pholidichthys leucotaenia. Next base: position 92,933,688 of record CM035841.1, read on the forward strand.
GGGTAAAACAGGTGGTGATCATTAATCCACATACCTTTGCCAGCATGCTCCCTGATGGTGTCCGGGCAAAAGACTCTTTAGGGGTTAAATGCTTTTTAAAAGATACCAGCAGGAAGGGAGCATGTGATGGTAAGTTTAGGGGTGATTTAGATTTTGTAAATAGGGGTTTAAATTATTTATTGAATTATTTATGGTGTCTTATTTATGCTGTGTTATTTATATGTATTTTGTAAATAGGTGGGAATTGTTATGGACTTTTAGATGCTATTGGGTATGTGTGAAAGAATGGAAAGTGTTTATTGTTTTACCTGGGGTTATGGTAGGGGCTAATTAGCCCTAATTGTCTCACATAATATAACAGGTGTTGGTTATTGGGAAAAGACAGTGGTGTTGGTGTGAAGATTTGGTATGTACGCTGAAATTGTGACCTGTGAAGATTTTTTTTGAAAATAAAATTTGAAAATTGATGATTGACAGCCGCCTCGTCCAGCTACGTTACTGTGAAAAAAAGACTGTGGAAATGCTTCAGGGCAGGTCGGTCCCGGGTGCAGGGTTTTCCGGTAAAAATTCCCCAGGGATCCACAGTGGCTGAGAAAAAATGAGTTCTGCCGGGGAAGCTGCCCGATCCTCCTTAGGCACAAAGCGCAACCCTAATAGGACCAAGGGCAGGCGCTTGACCCAATTTGCATCCATGAGTGAAACTCTGAGCACTGCTTTAAGCGACCTATGAAAATGTTCGCATAACCCGTTAGCCTGGGGGTTGTACGCGGTGGTGCAGTGGATTTTGACCCCCAGACTCTGGGCCATCACGGACCAGAGTTCCGAAACGAATTGCAGACTCCTGTCGGAAGTGATATCCAACAGGGGATCCGAACCGTGCAACCCAAGTCGGCAAAAAAGCGTGAGCCACTTCCGCCGACGTGGTGGAAGCCAGCAGGACAACTTCAGGCAAACGCGTGGTGCAGTCCACGATTGTCAAAAAGTGCGTGAAACCTTGTGGAAATGCAGTGACCCAAAAAATCAATCACTGGCACACCAAACTGGCACTTTGCTGGGTTAATGATAAGTCCGTGTGCTTCTAACCTCTGGATAACTAGTTTGAGATGGGCGAGGTGCTCCTCCTCGGACGCACTAGCCACCAGAATGTCATCTAAGTTGACAAAAATGAAAGGCAGGTCACAGAGCACCACGTCCATCATTCTTTGGAAGGTTTGCGCCGGGTCCTTTAACCCAAACAGCATGCATAAAAACTCGAAAAGGCCAAAAGGAGTTATTACCGCTGTTTTGGGAACGTCCTCTGTGTGCACCGGGACCTGGTGGTAACCGCGGACCAGATCCACTTTCAAAAAAACATGCGTCCCGGCCAGGTGCACAGAAGAATCCCGGATGTGCAGGATGGGATACTGATCATGTTCCGTGGCGTTGTTCAAGGGCCGGAAATCGCCACACGGTCACCACGACCCATCGGCCTTAGGCACCATGTGTAGTGGGAATGCCCATGGGCCGTCGGAGCACCTAACAATGCCCAGCTGCTCTAAGTTGGTAAACTCCTCGCGCGCGCTGGCTAGTTTAACCGCGTCCAGGCACCAAGGTCGCACAAACACCGGTGGGCCTTTTGTGGTTATGAAATGTTCAACCCCGTGTTTGGTTACTATCGCAGAAAACATCGGAACCATGAGTGATAGGAACTGTGAAAGTAAATGCTGGTACTTACCCCCTGGAGCTATAATGTTAGCCTGAGTTGTTGGCCAAACTCCCTGAGCTGTGCAGGGCAAGGAGGAAAAAGAGACAGCATCCACTAAACGTCTGTTGGCAACATCGGCTAACAACCCATAAGCACATAAAAAATCAGCACCGAAAATGGGGACAGAACATGCTGCCACGACAAAGTCCCATTGGTAATTGTGTCCATGTAAGCACACCGTCAACATCCGTTCGCCAAACGTCCTGATGTTGGATCCGTTGGTGGCTTTGAAATCTTGACCGCTGCCTCCTGCCAATCTGTCTGTGTTAACCGGAAGAATGAGGCTCTTCTAGGAGCCGGAGTCCACTAAGAAATGTCTCCCCGAATGTGTGTCTGTGATGAAAAGCAGATTGCTCCTGTCGCCAGCAGGTGCAGCTGCTACTGACTGCTGGCCATGCCATTTCCCTGGCTTTTTGAATTGGCACGGCGGCAGACAGCATTGGGCATTTGAGCCAAAGCAGCGGTGATAGAAACAGAGTGTCCTGTTCCTGCATCTCTTGGCATCCTTCCCAACCACCACCAACGGCTCCTTGACCTCGCTGGAGTCCTTCCCAGATGCTGGTGCTGTGGCGTACACACTGAGAGTTCTGGTCGCTAGGATAATGCGGTCCGCTTCCTGCACCAGAGTGCGGTAGTTCTTGGTTACCAGCCGTGGCAAGTTGGCCAGGATTGCCCTCGCTTTAGCAGGTAGGTTCCTGAGGAAGAGGTGGGCAAACAAGAAGGATTCATCGTTCTTCCCCATTAATGCCAACATGCTCTCCATCAGCTCCACAGCTGATCTGTCACCTAACTCTGAGCGTGTTAGGAGTCTCTCTGCTCTCTTACTGTCCGACAGGGTATACCGCTGAATTAGCATCTGCTTGAGCCCGTCATATTTCCCCTAGGCCGGCAGTTCTGAGAGCAGGTTAGTCACTTGCTGCGTGGCGCACACATCCAGCGCAGCGACCACATGATAATATTTGGTGTCGTCCGTTGTGATCCTGCGGAGTGCAAATTGGGCTTCCACATGTAGAAACCAAGCGGTCAGACTGTGAAGCCAGAAGTCTGGGAGCTTGACTGTGACAGCGCATGCCACGCTGCTGTTCTCCCTCTGGGTTGTCTCCGGGGTCGTGCTCAGCTCGTTCTCCATTGCACGTCTTAGGGTCCCCAATGTGGAAGATGAAAGCAGATGAGGCTGCAAGCTGGATGACACACAAACTTTATTCCTCTTCCAACATAAAACACAGAAATGCTAACGTGAGTGCCTGAGCAAACTCTTTTATACATTTCTATTCCCACCTCCAGCACACAGGGTAAACACATTCACATACAGACATGAAAGACCTGTACACACATTAACTAACTAACTAACTAACCTGCACTTATATAGCGCTTTTCTAGTCACAAAGACCACTCAAAGCGCTTTCATTAATACTAACCCTCTATTCACATGACATTGACTCACACGTCACAGAGCAGGTCTTGCTACCATACATTTGCACCCCTGCATCCTCAGGTGTGAACCTGGCATGGCAGGGGGCGAATGGCACATCTTTGTTAGATAGATAGATAGATAGATAGATAGATAGTTAGATAGATAGATAGATAGATAGATAGATAGATAGATAGATAGCCTTTATTGCCATTATACAAACAAATGTACACTGAGATTTAAGCATCTCCTTCAGTGCAACATATGTAAAAGAGAAAAATAAAAAGCATAAAAACAATAAATTCCTGCAATAAATAATGTATAATGTGTACAATGTATGTAATCTAAGATAAAAAAAATAAGTTATATATAAAATATAAAAATAAAAATATTAAAAAGATTGCACAGCATTCTGGACCATAAATGTCAATTACACAGTGATGTGTTTAGAGGTATACTGAGAGGGTCAGGGAGGGTTGGACTGAGAATTCAGAGCCATGATGGTTTTTGGAAAAAAACTGTTCTTAAGTCTATTTGTCCTGGCTCTGATGCACCTGTAGCGCATCAAAGGTGTTTGTTCACCTTTCTCCATTAGCATTCCTAACTATCTTCTCCTCCACCAACCCCGTTGTCCTGGGTGGAGTGCCATGTGTATTGTGTCCACCACACGCCAACATTTCTCATCTTATTGTCTGGCAGGATTTCTACTGTTTGTCACATGTTTTAAATGTTAAATGTCTTAATTGCATGTTTTTGTGACAATAGCCTATAACATAAGGATGTTCTAGTAAGTTTTCATATTAATGCCAGTGTTTCTGTTATTAGTTTTCTTCTCCATCCATCCATCTTCTACCGCTTTTCTGGAGGTCCGGGTCTCGGAGGCAGCAGTTCAAGCAGAGAAGCCCAGACTTCCCTCTCCCCAGCCACCTGCTCCAGCTCTTCAGAGAGGATACCAAGGCGTTCCCAGACCAGGTGGGAGACATAGTCTCTCCACCAAGTCCTGGGTCTGCCCCGGGGTCTCCTCCCAGTGGGACCTGCCCGAAACACCTCAAGTGGGAGGCATCCAGGAGGCATCCTAATCAGATGCCCATACCAACTACTTCCGGCGCCACACCAGTAGGCTGCCTTTTTGCAACAGCTGATCAATTTCTTCCTATTTCTATTTACTATCTCGCTTCTCTTGCTAATCTTTCTGATCCAGAAAGAAAGTACACCTTATACATCAGACGGACACAAGGATCGCCCAAATGTCTCCTGAGCTGGCAGACGGAGCCACTGTTTTTAGCAGGATACATTACAGCAGAGACCAGCTGCTAGCACTTAACCGGACCAAGATGCTAGCGCAAGACTTCAACATACAGGGTGAAATAAGACATAAACAATGTGGATGCCGTGCTGGAGCAAGACGGTGGGTGAGAAATATAAGGTACAGACCCGTCCTTCCATCTGTTATTATGGGGAACGTTCGATCGCTACTCAATAAGACCAACGAGCTAGCGGCCATCTCCCGCTACGAGAGCGTCTTCAGAGAGAGTAGCTTGATGTTGTTTACTGAGACGTGGCTAACCGAACTAGCAACAGATGCTAACATTGAACTAGAGGGTTTCCACGCAATACGGGCAGACCGGACACCAGACAGTGGGAAGGCAAGGGGCAGAGGAGTGATAATGTATGTCAGTAACAGCTGGTGCAGACCGGGACATATCACAGTTAAACAACATCACTGCAGCAAAGACATTGAGTTGCTAGCTGTTAGCATGCGGCCTACCTATCTCCCGAGGGAATACTCACATGTGATCTGCATTGTTATTTATGCAAATCTGACAGCGCGTGACGTCATCCACTCAGTAACTGGCGGGCTGCTGACAGAACACCCAGATGCGCTTCTCCTCATCTCCAGTGATTTCAACCATATTTCACTGTCCTCCATTCTGCCCACATTCACCCAGTATGTCACATGCCACACTAGAGACAATAAAACACTGGACTTATTCTATGCAAACACTAAGGAGGTGTACACCTCATCACCACTCCCCCCACTGGGGAGATCGGATCACAACTTGGTTCATCTCCTGCCGGTGTACAAACCCCTAGTACACAGACAACCTCTGGTCATGCGCACAGTGAAGATATGGTCGGAGGAGGCAATGGACGCTTTAAATGACAGCAGCTCTGCGATCCACATGGTGAGGACATCGATGGCCTCACTCACACCATCACGGACTACATCAACTTCTGTGTGGACAACACCATACCCACCAAGACCATACGGTGTTGCTCGAACAACAAACCCTGGATCAACCCTGAGATAAAAAAAATACTTCTGAGAGAGTAGAAGAGGATCTTCAGGTTGGGGAACAGGGAGATGCTGAAGTCCGTACAGAGGGAGCTGAGGAGGAAGATCAGAGAAGGCTAGGACAGCTTCAGGAAGAAGATGGAGGACAAGCTGCAACAGATCGACATCAGCGGGGTCTGGAGAAACCTCAAAACCATCTCTGGGCTCCAGAATACCTCCTCCTAGGCCACGGGGGGCAGAAAGTGGGCGAACAATCTGAACCTGTTTTTTAATAGGTTTGACCAACTGCCCTTCCCCCCGACTGCACAACAACCACTGCTGCCTCTAAAGTAATCGAGACCTGCTGTCCACACCCCACTCCACCAACACCCCCCCACTCCCAGCACACAGCCCCCCAACCTGATCCTCACTAAGAACCAGGTGAGGACGGAGCTGAGGAAGATCAAGGCGAGGAAGGCCTCGGGACCGGGCGGCATCAGCGCAAAGCTGCTCAAGTCCTGCACAGACCAGCTGTGTGGGATTGTGGAGCACATCTTCAACCTCAGCCTGAAGCTGGGGAGGGTAACACAGTTGTGGAAAACATCTTGTGTGGTACCTGTACCAAAGACTTCCCACCCCAAAGACCTGAACAGCTACAGACCAGTGGCCCTGACGTCTCACCTGATGAAGACCCTGGAGAGACTGCTCCTTGCTCACCTCCGCTCCCTGGTGGGGCCAGCGATGGATCCACTCCAGTTCACCCACCAGCATGGCAATAGGGTGGAGGATGCAGTGATCTTCCTCCTTCACCATTCCCTGTCCCACCTGGAGAAGCCCGGGAATGCAGTGAGGATCATGTTCTTTGATTTCTCCAGTGCTTTCAACACCATCCAACCGATGATCCTAAGGGACAAGCTGCTGTGCGCAGGGGTGGACCAGCACCTGTCATCATGGATCCTGGACTACCTCACTAACCGGCCACAGTTTGTGAGAACCCAGGATTGTGTGTCGGACATGACCATCGACAGCACGGGGGCCCCCAGGGAACGGTTTTGGCTCCCTTCCTGTTCACCCTTTATACTGCGAACTTCTCACACAACACAACACACTGCCATCTACAGAAGTTCTCTGACGACTCTGCTATCGTCGGCCTCATCTCCAACGGAGATGAAGCTGAGTACAGAGGACTTATCCAGGACGTCATGGACTGGTGCCATCGGAACTGCCTCCAGATCAATGTGAGGAAAACTAAGGAGCTGGTGGTGGACTGCCGCAGGCAAGGACAACCCCTCACAGCACCAGTAAACATACAGGGAACAGACATTGAGATGGTGACATCCTACAAGTACCTGGGTGTTCATCTGAACATTAAACTAGACTGGTCACACAATACCGACACACTCTACAAGAAGGGACAGCGCAGGCTGTTCCTACTGAGGAGGCTCAGGTCTTTTGGTGTACAAGGGGTGTTCTTGAAGACATTCTACAACACGGTGGTGGCATCAGCCATCATTTTTGGAGTGGTCTGTTGGGGCAACAGCATTACAGCAGCCGATAGGAAGAGACTGAACAAACTAATCAAGAAAGCTAGCTCTGTCCTGGGGCAGCGCCTTGACCCAGTGGAGGAGATAGGAGAGAGAAGGATGTTGGCTAAACTGTCATCTCTGCTGGAGTCTGAGTCCCACCCTATGCAGGGCATACTGAACGCACTGAGGAGCTCATTTTGACATAATGTCCGGCTCAGGAGACACACACGCAGGCTCGGAATAGATTTAACAGCTTTATTTAACAGACAGGTATGAATGAATGCGTGAGTGGGATATGAATATGTATTGAGGGAGAACTTCAGTGCGCAGGCAGCAGAGCAGACCGTCGGACAGCCGGGCAACCCTATAATCGGCGCAAGATGGCGGCGCGTGCACAACGCGAGGCTCAGCGTCCTACCAGATTCTGGGGACTAGCAGTGTTATTTCTGCTCATTTCGGGTATGTTCGTTCAGAACAGCTCTGCTTTTACATCTTACACCTGAGATGAGCTTTTGAATATTGGTTTACAAAACAACGATAATGACCTTTTTATCAGCAACCTACGTCTGAATCTACGTCTCATCCCGGAGCTCTGGAGAACTCCTGATGCTCGGCAGGCTTCCCGACCAACCGGAAGTGCTCGCAGGCGGCGTAAGGAACGTAAACAAAGGAGGGGTAAGCGCGGTGGGCTAAGAGCTAAGCTAAAGCTAACACCGCACCGGCTATCGCTACCCAGTATTTTCCTTGCTAATGTACGGTCTCTGGCAAGCAAAATGAGTGAACTACGGCTTCGGATCACCAACAATAAGAAACTTATGAACTGCAATATCATGATTTTTACGGAAACATGGCTTCACAGTGGAATACCCGACAATGCTATCGAGCTAGCCGGCCTACACACGCTCCGGGCAGATAGAGCAGCAGTTGACTCCAGTAAGACAAGAGGGGGGGGATTGTGCATTTATATTAACAAGGCTTGGTGCACGAACTCTGTCACTGTTGAGAGACACTGCTCAGCTAACCTGGAGTTTCTCATGGTTAAATGTAGACCTTTCTATCTGCCACGCGAGTTCACTTGTATCATCATAACAGCCGCTTACATTTCTCCGGATGCTAATGCTAAGCTTGCTATGAAAGAACTGCATGCAGCTATTAGCAAACAACAAACTGCACACCCAGAGGCAGCATTTATTGTGGCGGGTGATTTTAACCACTCTAACCTCAAGACAGTGCTTCCTAAATTCTACCAGCATGTCTCCTGTCACACAAGAGGGGACAAAACATTGGACCATGTTTACACCAATATTGTGGGAGCCTAAACAGCAACTCCCCTCCCCCACCTAGGTCAGTCTGATCATTTATCCTTGTTCCTTACCCCCAAGTATGTACCGCTCATCAACCGGGTGAAGCCATCAGTGAGGACCATCAAAGTGTGGCCAGAGGGGGTTGACTCTGTACTCCAGGAGAAGTTTAGGAACACAGACTGGAGTATGTTCACCTCTCAGGCTACCTGTGGCTCCCACATAAACATCAACTCTTACACCCACTCAGTCCTGGACCATATCAACACCACTATTGACAGTGTCACCACGGAAAGACAGATCACCACGTACCCAAATCAGAAGCCGTGGATGAACAGAGAAGTGCGACTTCTGCTAAAAGCACATAACAATGCCTTTAGATCTGGTGATGCACAGGCCTACAGTTCATCCAGGGCAGATCTGAAGAGGGGCATCAAGAAGGCCAAGCACAGCTACAAGCTGAAGGTGGAGGAACATTTTGGGGACTCTGACCCCCGACATATGTGGCAGGGCATTCAAGCTATCTCTGATTATAAGCCCAGCAACTCCATACCTATAGCCATGACTGTGCCCTTTCTCAATGAGCTAAATAACTTCTATGCTCATTTTGACAAGGACAACAATGAAAAGAACATCAATTTCCCACCCTCTGATGACCTCCACCACCTCACACTCACCCACACCGACGTCCGTAATGCACTGAGTCATGTCAACGTACGTAAGGCTGCTGGCCCTGATGGCATTCCTGGGCGTGTGCTGAGGGCATGCGCTGAGCAGCTGGCAGGGGTCTTCACAGACATCTTCAATCTGTCCCTGGCCCAGGCCATGGTACCAGCGTGCTTCAAGACCACTTCAATAGTACCAGTGCCGAAACATTCAACACCATCATGCCTAAATGACTATCGCCCTGTGGCACTGACGCCCATAGTCATGAAGTGCTTTGAGCGACTGGTCTTGGCACAGCTCAAAAAAGGCCTGCTCCCTACACTGGACCCTCATCAGTTTGCCTACCGGAGCAACAGGAGTACAGAGGATGCGGTTTCTACAGTGCTGCACTATGTACTCTCACACCTGGATGACAAGAACACCTACGCAAGAATGCTGTTTATTGACTTCAGCTCAGCATTCAACACAGTTATCCCCTCCAAGTTGCTCACCAAACTTGGGGACCTGGGAATCAGTACCTCCACCTGCAACTGGATCATGGATTTTCTGACCAACAGACCCCAGCATGTTAGGTCAGGCCCCAACCGTTCTTCCGTCATCACACTCAACACTGGTGTACCACAGGGCTGTGTGCTCAGCCCATTCCTCTACTCCCTCTACACCCATGACTGCAGGCCTATGTATGGATCCAATTCCATCATAAAGTTCGCAGATGACACCACGGTGATTGGACTCATCAGGGACAACGATGAGTCAGATTACAGGGCAGAGGTTGAGCACTTGGCTACTTGGTGCGCTGACAATAACCTGCTCCTTAACACCAGCAAAACCAAGGAGCTCATAGTGGACTACAGGAAGGAGAGGGAAGAGACACATGACCCCATCCATATCAATGGCATAGCTGTTGAACGTGTCCCCAGCTTCAAATTCCTGGGGACCCACATCTCGGAGGACCTGTCCTGGTCAGTTAACACCACCAGCCTGATCAAGAAGGCCCATCAGCGCCTCTTCTTCTTGAGGACATTGAAGAAGAACCATCTGTCAACTGACATCCTGGGCAACTTCTACCGCTGCGTGATAGAGAGCACCCTGACCAACTGTATCACACTCTGGTATGGGAGCTGCTCTGTAGCTGACCGCAAGGCGCTGCAGCGGGTGGTGAAAACCGCCCAACGCATCACAGGGACTCCACTTCCAGCTATAGAGGACGTCTACAGGAAAAGATGTCTGCGCCGGGCACGCAGCATTCTTAGGGACTCCAACCATCCTGCTCATGGACTGTTCCAGCTTCTCCCCTCCAGAAGACGTTTCAGAAGCCTTTGGACTAGAACCAGCAGGTTTAGGAACAGTTTCTTTCCAACAGCTGTCACGTTATTGAACTTAGTTCCCCGCTGACTCTCTTACAATCATCTTTTACCATCCTCACCTGTACATAACTGCATAACTACATAACTACATCTAACTTATTGCACATTATTTGCACATAACAGTACTTTTAACTTTCTGCACTGCTGCATATATTTGCATATATTTGCTTAAATTGCACATACTGTTAATTACCGTATATACTGCACTGCTGTCCTTTGCACTTCTGATTAGATGCTAAACTGTGTTTCGTTACCTTGTATTCATACATGTGTAATGACAATAAAGTTGAATCTAATCTAATCTAATCTATAACGATAGAGCAGAGGAACAAGGTAAAGGGCACCACACCTAAACAGGACTGTGAGAATGACTGCTGCTTACTTGGAATGACAGGTGGCTGGCGTCAGCAAGGAAAGAGCCCAGGAGACAGTGATCTGCAGAGCCTGTGGCAACGGCGTGGATGAAGTGGCGAAGACGAGGGTCCGCCGCCGAGGAATCCACCTGTGCACAGGGGAGAGGACTGTAGAGAAAAGGTAAGATGCTTACGAATGAGTGTTGTCTTGCTGGTAATGGGGGTTCCAACAGCGAAGACGAGCCAAAGGGAACAGACGGCTTCAGGCCGAAGCACAGGGCTGAGTGGGTTAAATAGTTCACCGCTGACGAGGCGCAGGTGTGCGCGCAGCAGGGGCCAATGATGAGTGGCGAGTCATGACACATTTAGCAGTAGACTACATCATCCTCGATGCGCAACCGAGAGGTTTCGCAGGTCCTTCCTACCTACGGCTGTCAGACTGTATAACCTAAGCAGGGCTGCTCGCAGAGATAGCAAAAAGACGTGACAACCTAATAGTATTGAATGCAAAAGATGCAACAGACTCCCCTCCAGTCCCCTCCAGTATACAACTAGGACAATATTAGTCTCTATGGAGGGTGACAATATGTATGGGTACATATTCATAACATGTAGGGTAACTAAATAGATGGTTATGCTGTTTAGTCCATCTACCTACAATGATCTGCACTGTGTATATATATTTTTAAATGTTTATGTGTACATATGTACATATATTCACTGCTCTTATTTTCTTATCTTCTAAATCATTGCTCTGAGTGTTGCTATCCCTGTGCTGTTGCAATCCTGGAATTTCCCCAGTGTGGGACTAATAAAGGCTTATCTTATCTTATCCCACCTCAACAGACTCCTTTCAATGTGGAGGAGCAGCGGTTCTACTCTGAGCCTCTCCCGGATGACTGAGCTCATCTCTGGACTCACCCTCATCTCTGAGGGTGAGTCCAGCAATCCTACGGAGAAAGCTTATTTCAGCCGCTTGTGTCCGCGATCTTGTACTTTCGGTCATTACCCAAAGCTCGTGACCATAGGTGAGAGTAGGAACGTAGATTGACTGGTAAATCAACAGCTTTGCCTTAGAACTCAGCTCCCTCTTCACCACAACAGACCGGTACAACGTCCGCATCACTGCAGATGCTACTCCAATCCATCTGTCAATCTCTCGCTCCATTTTCCCCTCACTCGTGAATAAGACCCCAAGATACTTAAACTCCTCCACTTGGGGCAGGAGCCTGTCTCCAACCCAAAGAGGACAATCCACCTTTTTCCGGCTGAGGACCATGGACTCAGACTTGGAGGTGCTGATACTCATTTCAGCCGCTTCACACTCAGCGGCAAACCGTCCCAACAAGAGCTGTAGGTCATTGCTGAATGAAGCCAACAGGACAACATCATCTGCAAACAACAGAGATGAGATCCTGTGGTCACCAAGCATGACACCCTCCGTTCCCTGGCTGCGCCTAGAAATCCTGTCCATAAAAATTATGAACAGGATCGGTGACAAAGGGCAGCCCTGGTGGAGTCCAACTCTCACTGGGAATGAGTCCGACCGAGTGTTGGCAATACGAACCAAACTCTCACAATGGTCGTACAGAGACCGACTAGCTCGTAACAACAAGCCCGATACCCCATACTCCCAAAGCACCCCCCACAAAAAACCTCGAGGGATGCGGTCAAATGCCTTCTCCAAGTCCACAAAACACATGTAAACTGGTTGGGCGAACTCCCACAAACCCTCGAGAATTCTTGAGAGAGTAAAGAGCTGGTCCGATGTGCCACGGCCAGGACAAAAACCACATTGCTCCTCCTGAATCTGAGGTTCGACCAACGGCTGGACTCTCCTCTCCAGTACCTTGGCATAGACCTTCCCAGGGAGGCTGAGGAGTGTGATCCTTCTAAAGTTGGAGTACACCCTCCGGTCCCCTTTTTTGAGAAGAGGAACCACCACCCCGGTTTCCCATGCCAAAGGCACTGCCCCTGACCTCCACGCAATGTTGCAGAGGCGTGTCAACCATGACAGCCCAACAACATCCAGGGCCTTAAGGTACTCAGGGTGAATCTCGTCCACCCCCAGGGCCCGGCCACTGAGGAGACTTTTAACCACCTTGGCGACCTCAGCCCCTTTGATAGGCGAGTCGTCCCCCTTGTCCACAAACCCTGCTTCCTCTGTGGAAGGTGTATCAGTGGAATTGAGGAGATCCTCGAAGTATTCCTTCCACCACCTGACAATATCCCCAGTTGAAGTCAACAGTGCCCCATCCGCACCATACACAGTGTGGGCAGGGAGCTGCTTTCCCCTCCTGAGCCGCCGGACAGTTTGCCAGAATCTCTTCGAGGCCGACCAAAAGTCTTGTTCCATGGCCTCACCGAACTCCTCCCATACCCGGGTTTTTGCTTCAGCAACCACCCGAGCTGCACTCCGCTTGGCCTGCCAGCACACCTCACCTGCTTCGGGAGTCCCACAAGCCAACCAAGCTTGATAGGACTCCTTCTTCAGCTTAATGGCCCCCCTCACCACTGGTGTCCACCACTTGGTTCGGGGGTTGCCACCACGAGATGCACCAACCACCTTGCGGCCGCAGCTCTGGGCCGCCGCTTCAACAACAGAAGTGGAGAACATGGCCCATTCAGACATGGCCCATTCTTTTAATTTTACATTCATTTGTTTTTACTTTTTAGGGTGACTTTTAACATCTATCAAGGGTCTACAGATGAAAAATAGCCTTTTGGCTAATTCTGCCACATTTACAAAACTGCTCATTAATGTGCACTGTCCCTGCTAAATAAACAAAGAAATATATCAATACAAGTTAAAAATCTACCATCAAAACCAAACCCAGATATCAACAACACCCAGAAACACCGCTGGTTGTTCTGGGCCTGAGCTCATCTGAGATGGACTGATGCAACATGGAAGTGTGCTGTGGTCTGATGAGTCCACATTTCAGATTGTGTTTGGAAATCCCGGATGTCATGTTCTCTGGGCTAAAGAGGAAAAGGAGCATCCAGATTGTTATCAGCATTAAGTTCAAAGCCAGCATCTGTGATGGTATGGGGGTGTGTTAGTGCCCAATGCATGGGTATCCTGCACATCTGTGAAGGCACCATTAATGCTGAACGGTACATACAGGTTTTGGAGCAACATCTGCTGCCATCCTAGTAACGTCTTTTTCAGGGACGTCCCTGCTTATTTCAGCAAGACAATGCCTTGCCATATTCTGCACATTACAACAGTGTAGCTTCATAGTAAAAGAGTGTGGCTACTAGACTGGCCTGATGCAGTCCAGACCTGTATAGGTGGAAAAGGATTTTTAAATCATTGTATTTTTTTATTTAAGTTTTACACAACTTCACTGGAATTGGTGTTTGTATTCAGATTTATATGGAACTAGAAAAGCACTCGGAGAGCGCAGACGTCCTCCAAGTGCCACAGTTCCCCTGTGGGCATGTTGTCCTGTCTTTTTTTTTTTTTTTCCAAGTGTTCTGACAATTTTTTGGCAGAGTTACATGCACCAAAAAAAAAATATTGAAAAAATATTGAAAATGACCCTATCTCCCAATGTTAAATTAAAAAAAAAAAAAAAAAAAGAATCCTTTAAAAAATTCCTGGATCCAGACGGTGATCCAGATCACCACCAAAATCTAATCATCTGTAGGATATCCCATTTCTGACAATCTCTGAAAATTTCATGAAAATCCGTCCATAACTTTTTGCGTTATCTTGCTAACAAACAAGCAAACAAACAAACAAACAAACAGACAAACCAACACCGATGAAAACATAACCTCCTTGGCGGAGGTAAAAATAAAAGTTATCATTTAACCAGACTAGAAACATTTTATGTGACACATACAGTATATTGCGGCAGACTTACCATTAGGCAAAGGTAGGCTACTGCTTTCGGCCACCATCTGCTAAGGGCCCATATCTACTAGGAGCCCCAAAAATATATTTTTTTAGTGTTTAGCATATTTAACATGATGTCCGACAAAATAAAGAAGCACTGTTGAAATGTGAAAATGACGAGGCAGAGCTTATCTCACGAGTCAGGTTTATTCACATTCTCCAACATCAGCAAAAACAGAAAAAGCGAGGGTAAACACAGACATTCGTCCTTTAAATACTCAGGACCATCAAAGCTCACAGTCATATTGCATTTTATCACAAGCAACAATACGTCTTTCCTTAAATCCTATAACATCCTGCTCAAAGCTCACAGTCATATTGCATTTAATCACAGGCAACAATACATCTTTCCTTAAATCTTGTAACATCCTGCTCATAGTCTCTGGGAGACCAGGAAATCCCCCAAGGTCGTCTCTTGCATACCAAAGACTAAATTTTCACATCCTCCTGTTATCTCACAGGAGGCCCAGTTCTTTGTTCTCTCTGAGATGTGAAGCTTAAAGTGATACACATGTGGTCCCACATGACCCCCCGCCAAAACATCTAAGATGGAACAACAGAATACAGTCTGCATGTCATGATAAAATCATTACACATTAACCCACGTGCTGCTTGGGCCTCAGTCTCCTCCCGTATCTGCTGTAAGCGGGCTTCGCCACTTCTGCGGTGCCATCCCGCTGGGGCGCTGCTGTCTTGGGGTGAGAACTGTTTGTCACTCTCTGTGGGTGTTCTGGGGAATGTCCCCGGGGGGGTCTGCCGCGCCCAGGAGCCCTGGCCAACAGCATATTGTCGTCCGCCACCACAAAGGCGGGTTTGAGCCTGTTTATGCCAATCTTTTCCTTCCTGCCCCCCAAATCTAGCAAAAAATGCTTATCCCCTGTTTCCAGCACTCTAAATGGTCCATCATAAGGTGGTCGTAGCGGCGGGCGATGGGCATCGTGTCTGACAAAAACAAACTCCGCATTTTTTAAAGCCTTAGGTACAAAAACGCGCGGAAAACTGTGGTGAACGGGGCCAGGCAGCGTGCCCGATTCCGTGCCGCTCTGCAACCACTGAGCCGGGGAACATTCTGGCGCAGGATTATCTGGGAGAAACTCCCCGGGCAGCCGAAGTGGCTGCGCAAAAACTAGCTCAGCCGGGGAGGCTTCTAAATCCTCTTTAGGTGCAGAACGCAACCCCAATAGAACCCACAGTAGCCTGTCCACCCAATTTGCATCCGTAAGCGATGCTGTGAGGGCCGCTTTCAATGACCTATGAAAATGTTCGCATAACCCATGAGCCTGCAGATTGTACGTGGTTGTGCGGTGGATCGTTACCCCCAGGCTGCGGGCCATTGCTGACCAAAGTTCGGAAACAAATTGAGGGCCTCTGTCAGATGTGATGTCCGACGGGACTCCAAAGCTCGCTACCCATGCTGTTAAAAACGCGCACGCCACCTCCTCGGCTGTGGTTGACGCCAGTGGGACCACTTCCGGCCAGCGCGTGGTGCGGTCTACCATTGTCAGAAGGTGTGTGCACCCCTGTGATGGCGGGAGGGGGCCTACGAGGTCCACGTGAACATGGTCGAACCTCTTAGCCGGGATGTGAAACAGCTCCAAGGGAGCACTCGTGTGTCTGTGTACCTTGGCTCGTTGACAAGCCATGCAGGCTGCTGCCCACTCCCTAACTTGTTTGCGCAGGCTCGGCCATACAAATTTCTCTTCCACCATTTTGACCGACGCGCGCACTCCCGGGTGCGCCAGAGAATGAATCGAGTCAAAAACGCGGCGGCGCCACGCGGCCGGTACCACAGGATGCAGTCGTCCAGTGGAGACATCGCAGATTAGGGGGGGCGTACCATCTTGCAGCACCCTGTTCTCCAGCCTTAACCCTGTTGGTCCAGACTGGAGCGCGCACACGTCCGCGTCGCTAACCTGATCCGCGGCCATGGCTGCATAATCTATCCCTACGCGGACCGGGGCCACTACAGCGCGCGAGAGACAGTCTGCCACTACATTCAGTTTACCCGCCACATGCTGAATATCAGCAGTAAACTCTGAGATGGCGGCCAGCTGCCTCTGCTGCCGGCCTGACCACGGTTCTGAAACCTTGGCCATCGCGAATGTCAGCAGCTTGTGGTCAACGAACACGGTGAAACGGCGTCCCTCCAGCCAGAACTGGAAGTGGCGAATGGCCAAGTGGAGAGCTAACAACTCCCTGTCGAATGCGCTGTACTTTCGTTCACTATTGCGCAAAGTCCTGCTGAAAAAGGCGAGCGGTTGCCAAGCCCCGGCTACATGCTGCTCCACGACCGCCCCTATGGCCACATCTGACGTGTCAGTAGTGAGCGCTATGCGGGCCGTTGGGTCTGGATGTGCTAACAACGCAGCGTTTGCCAGGGCTGTTTTGACCTCCGAGAATGCTCGCTCTCGCTCCGGAGACCATTCGATCTTATTTGTGGGTTTTTGTTTTTTTAGTGCACCATACAATGGTTGCATGAGCTGCGCTGCGCGGGGGAGGAAGCAGTTATAAAAATTCACCATTCCCCAAAACTCCTGTAACACCTTGACCGTTTGTGGCTGGGGAAAATTTGTTACCGCGCGCACTTTGTCAGGCAGAGGAACCGCTCCTTCTGGAGAGACGCGATGCCCAAAAAAATCAATCTGCGTCACCCGGAACTGACACTTCACTGGGTTGATTATTAACCCGTGCTCTCCCAACCTCCGGAAAACTGCTGTGAGGTGGTTTTCGTGTTCGTCTTCGGACGCGCTGGCTACCAAGATGTCGTCCAGGTAGACGAATACGAAGGGGAGATCGCGTAACACCGTGTCCATCATGCGTTGGAACGTCTGCGCAGCGCTTTTAAGCCCAAACGGCATGCGCAAAAACTCGAATAGGCCAAAAGGAGTTATTACTGCTGTTTTGGGTATGTCCTCAGCGCGCACTGGGACTTGGTGGTAACCGCGGACCAAGTCTATCTTAGAAAAAACGCGCGCCTCCGCCAAATGAAAGGAAAAATCTTGGATATGCGGGATTGGGTAGCGGTCGTGCGCTGTGGTGTTGTTCAACCTGTGGAAATCTCCGCAAGGTCGCCACGAGCCATCAGCTTTCGGGACCATGTGAAGTGGGGAAGCCCATGGGCTGTTCGAACGCCTGATGATGCCCAACTTTTCCAGGTTGGCGAACTCCTCGCGCGCTGTGGTCAGTTTAGCTGAATCCAAACACCGAGCTTTTGCAAAAATGGGTGGTCCGGTGGTAGTAATAAAATGTTCCACTCTGTGTTTAGCGACGGCTGCTGAAAATGTGGGAACCGTGAGTGCTGGGACACTGAGTGAGCAGTGTGCGGAACTTACCGCTTGCCATTGTGACGTTGGCTTGTGCTGTGGGCGGGGTCACTCGGGCTGCACAAGGAATAGAATAAAAAGAAAGTGCATTAACCAGGCGCCTGTTAGCAAGATCAACCAACAAACCATGTGAGCACAGAAAATCAGCCCCCAACATATTGAAATTCACTGCAGCTATGACAAAAGTCCACTCAAAAGTACGGCCGTGTAGGGACAGAAGCACAACCCTCTCACCAAAGGTCTTAATCTCCGAGCCGTTCGCTGCTGACGCCCCGTGACCTCCGGGCCCCGCCAGCCGGTCAGCGGAGGAAGGCGTGATGAAACTCACTTGGGAGCCTGTGCCCACGAGGAATTGCCTCCCCGAGCGCGCATTCGTCAAGTAGAGCAGCTTGTTCTCTTCACCGAGGGCCGCAGCTGCTACCGACCTCCGGTCTTGGCGTTTCCCGAGCTCTTGAACTGGCACGGTGGTATACATTTGTGTGCCTTCTCTGCAAAGCGGCGATGGTAGAAACAGAGGGTGTCTCCTCCGCGATCCTTGGCCCCCGCCGCCGCCGTCGTCGGTGGGTCTGCTACCGCCGTCTCTGGCCCCCCGCCATCTCCGGCCGTCGTGCCAAACTCCGTCGCTGCCGCGGTGGCCGCGCGCTGTTTGCTGGCGTTGAGAATCCGGTGCGCCTCCTGGGCCAGCGCGCGGAAGTCCCACTGGGCCAACAACGGCGAACCGGCCAGGGTCGCTCTCGTGGCCGACGGTAGGGTTCTGAGGAAAATGTGGGTGAAGATGAAGTCATCGTCGTCTGAGCCCCTCAACCTCAGCATGTCTTCCATCAGGTCAATGGGTGTGCCATCTCCCAAGTCGTTCAGGGCCAGGAGCCTCTCCGCTCTCTCCTGGACTGAGAGAGTGAAGCGCTGGATGAGCGCAGCCTTCAACCCGCCGTATTTGTCGTCGGCCGGTGGCTGCTCCAAAAGGCTCTGGACCTGCCGAGCCGTGCGGTTGTCAAGCTTGGCAATCACATGGTAGAACTTCGTGTCATCTACCGTTATCCCCCGGAGGGCGAACTGTGCTTCGACCAAGTGGAACCAGGAGCGTGGGTTGTCTTGCCAAAAGTCCGGTAGCTGGACGGTAGCGGCATACGCTTGGCTGGGAGCTCCTGACCCGGCTGGCTCGGGGGAATTTCTTTCACTCATGATACGTCTTAGGGTCACCAGTGTGGAAATGTGAAAATGATGAGGCAGAGCTTATCTCACGAGTCAGGTTTATTCACATTCTCCAACATCAGCAAAAACAGAAAAAAGCGAGGGTAAACACAGACATTCATCCTTTAAATACTCAGGACCATCAAAGCTCACAGTCATATTGCATTTTATTACAAGCAACAATACGTCTTTCCTTAAATCCTATAACATCCTGCTCAAAGCTCACAGTCCTATTGCATTTAATCACAGGCAACAATACATCTTTCCTTAAATCTTATAACATCCTGCTCATAGTCTCTGGGAGACCAGGAAATCCCCCAAGGTCGTCTCTTGCATACCAAAGACTAAATTTTCACATCCTCCTGTTATCTCACAGGAGGCCCAGTTCTTTGTTCTCTCTGAGATGTGAAGCTTAAAGTGATACACATGTGGTCCCACAGCACCAATATTTATGTAAACGGCATTGGCTATTATTCCTGGGGTCTAACATATACGTATATTCTCCCTTGAGTCTACGTTGTGCAGAGGAGGGAGAACAATAGATCCTCTGCAAAATGGACCAGTCAGCAGACCATGAACAGGACGCTGCTGCCAAATGTCGGTTAGTCAGTCCCTCTAGGATTTCACTGGATGTTTTTAGACTGTTGCAGCCTGAAAAGCCTGAATTTGCGGGAGCTTTTTTAAAAAGTTGTGGTAAAAGTTGTGATGTGCTTGAGAGGTTTTCTTTGCACTAAAAGTTGTGGGAAGAATTCCAAATTTTTAAGCAGATGCTTTTTTTTTTCCCCCATACCTGTGTGTATTTCCACAATCCCAAGCCATTTTTATTCTTTTTTCATTTCCATTTATTTTTATTTCAGTTATGTGTTTAATCATGTGTTCTGTAACCATGTTTTATCTAATCCTTCTGATATGTTTCAGACCCAGGAGACAGACGCTGACACGAGTAGATATAGACAATTATTCTTTATTGAATGGAAAGTGAGTGTAGTGCGTGTGTGAGTGCGAGTATAGCTGTCTGGTCACTGGAGCTGAGCAGTTCTGATGACAACCTGGCAACCCTGGAACACACAAGCAGAAACAATTACAGCTGTTCAGCGATAGTGGGTAATTGCAGATGGAGAAGCTTACTTGAGAGTGCCACAGGTTGTGTCTTGCTGGCTCCGAGTGCCCATGCGACGTGGTGGTGATAGTGCCCGTAGCTGTGGGGGTGAGGAGGAACTCCGTGATGGAGGAGGCGATGCCCCATTAGCTGGGGAGGCTGGTCCGCCGCCAGGGAGGTCCACCTGTGCACAGGGGAGAATGCTAGGCGATGATGAGTGCAGAGAGCTCTTACGTGAACAGTCCAGACGTGAAGATCTTGGCTTGGCTTGAGAACGTAGTCTTGGCTCATAACCAGGCAGAGTAGACAGACGACTCCGTGCTGAGCTGTCAGTGACACCGGCTTTTAAAGGCCGCTGATTGACACCTGCTGGTGTGTGCACAGCTGGCGATAATGAGGCAGATGACGGCCCAGCGGCCGTCATGACACCTTCTCTCTTACTTTATTGTGCAGTAACCTTGTGGAGCACCGACAATTTCGTTGTACGGTACTACTGTACAATGACAATAAAGCCTATTCTATTCTTTTCTATGCTATTCTAAATTTGGAAATCATGACAGCAGTTTCATTTGAAAACTCTAACTACAGAGGTCCCCAACCACTCGGTACCGAGCGCAGAGAAAAAGAAATAATTTATTCTGTTGCTCTGTATTGTCTAAGTCTGTGTTTTTCTGAAAAAAATTACTGAATATTCTCTCTCTTTCTATGTCTGACTCCTACCCGTCTGTCAATCTGCTGCATCTCAACAGACACCTGTCTCATCAGATACTCATCTTTCCTTTACCGGGAGTTTTACTGGGAGGAGGGGCTCTCCTTAGGAGTTTGCCGGGCATGCATTGGTTCAGATCCAGACTGGAGATTCACAGCTTTAAAGCTCATTGATCATATGTAGTAATGACTAAAGATGGATAAAGACTAATGACTAAAGATGGATAAAATGTTACAACCCTGCTGTAGTGTTAGATTTGCTCATTTGTTTGTGGTTTTATGGCATCTCTCCTCACACATGCTCCCGCAACGGGGTGCTTTTCAGGCAGGCGGATGTTTTTCAACACAAACCCAGCATTTCATATATGTGGTCAAGCACAGACGTGGGGAGATGTCCACCGATGGGCCGGGGAAGACGGAGGAAAGGACGGTGTGGGAAAATTCCCGGGTGTGTTTTTTTTTTTTTTAAATCACACACTTTGGTTTTTGCTGATGTGTTCTGTTAATACTCACAGTAAACACGGAAGTGAGCACGGTGCAGAGACGCATCTGACTGGTTAGACAGTGTTTGAGTGCTACTCAGGGACAAATGAGATTGGCAAAATTGATGGAAGTTGACAAGAATTGGCCAGAATTGCGGAAAAGTTGTGGTGACTGGACAGAGTTGCAAGGTCACTCAAAAGATGAGGCGATAGCCTGATTTGGTGTGAATTAGTGCGATCACAATATCGTGAAATCCTGGAGGAACTGGTAAGCGTGAACAAACAACAGCTCTTCCATGAGAATTATTGTTGTTTTTATAATAGACAAGAGTCTACATTCAATTTGTTAAACTTGTTTGTTTTTCTACAGATGTATTTCCTGATGTCTGAATGATGTCATCATTTGAAGACTTCTGAGGACAATAAGTTTCACCTAGGATTTCAATCAGGCCTGAAGAGAAAGTGTAGAACAAAGAAAAAGTAGGGCCCCATTTCTGTCTTTGCCTAGGGCCCCAAATGGACTAAGTCCTCCCCTGCACATGTAACCAAGGAGGCTTAATTGTGTTTAATTTTCATAAGGTGACATGGATTAAACTTTTCATTAAAACTAAGATAAACTATTATTTTATCATAAGTGTCATTTTTAATCAAACTGGTGTCATAATTTTCTTGTAAAAAATGCATTAATGGGTGGACTTCCGGTCTGGACACCATGGTGATAGCAGCTTAACGCTGAAGCTCCCAGACCCGATCCAGGAAAATACCTTGAAAATCAGATTTAACGGATTTTTGGAAGAGTGAAAATCAAAAGACAAAGTCATCATGCCTAAAGGAAAATCAGATGCCCATACCGCCTCAACTGACTCCTTTCAATGTGGAGGAGCAGCGGTTCTACTCTGAGCCTCTCCCGGATGACTGAGCTCCTCACCCTATCTCTGAGGGTGAGTCCAGAAATCCTACGGAGAAAGCTCATTTCAGCCGCTTGTATCTGCAATCTCGTTCTTTTGTTCATTACCCAAAGCTCGTGACCATAGGTGAGAGTAGGAACGTAGATTGACTGGTAAATCGACAACTTTGCCTTAGAACTCAGCTCCCTCTTCACCACAACAGACTGGTACAACGTCCGCATCACTGCAGATGCTGCTCCAATCCGTCTGTCGATCTCTCGCTCCATTTTCCCCTCACTCATGAACAAGACCCCAAGATACTTAAACTCGGGGCAGGAGCCTGTCCCCAACCCGGAGAGGACAATCCACCTTTTTCCGGCTGAGGACCATGGACTCTGACTTGGAGGTGCTGATTCTCATCCCAGCCGCTTCACACTCAGCGGCAAACCATCCCAGCAAGAGCTGTAGGTCATTGCTGGATGAAGCCAACAGGACAACATCATCTGCAAACAACAGAGATGAGATCCTGTGGTCACCAAGCATGACACCCTCCATTCCCTGGCTGCGCCTAGAAATCCTGTCCATAAAAATTATGAACAGGATCGGTGACAAAGGGCAGCCCTGGCGGAGTCCAGCTCTCACTGGGAATGACTCCGACCGAGTGTTGGCAATACGAACCAAACTCTCACAACAAACAAGGTAACAAACATTAAAGGAGATGCAGAATCTGCAAGTGGTAAAACATTTCATGGAACAGTCATAATATTAGAAACAAATAAGTCTTTTAAAAAAAAATGCATTAATGACATAAACCAATGTCCTATTCACTTCTCACATTTCCATAAACAGACTCTTACATGCTGATTGTCATCTACAAACATCATTTTTCTCCTCACTAACATCAGCTTGAACAGATACGTATATCACATACTAGAATAAATCATTTGATGATAAATGGGTTGAAAATAATACTTAGTTCAATAAAAAGGTGGATCCACTGCTGCTGGACCCTTGTTATTATTGTTAAATAAATGAGTGATGTTAAATGAAAAGAAAATCAAAGGAAACTGTAGAGCTGTAGGACAGCTGGTGTTCAAATTGGACTTTATCTTCACCAC
Source organism: Pholidichthys leucotaenia (assembly GCA_020510985.1). Classification (NCBI taxonomy): domain Eukaryota; kingdom Metazoa; phylum Chordata; class Actinopteri; order Cichliformes; family Pholidichthyidae; genus Pholidichthys; species Pholidichthys leucotaenia. The sequence goes on from CM035841.1 coordinate 92,957,043, forward strand.
AGCAATGATGGCTGATCTGCTGCTGCTGTTTAGACAGATTGGTCTACAGAGATAGACAGTGTTGTCCAGGTGTTTCCTGTCAGGTGAAGGTCAGCAGTCTATGGAGGGTTTGGACCTTTAAGAAACTGAAGGGTTCAGCCGACTGGAAACAAGTGACTGTTACTGTGAGAGAGGAAGGAGAAGACAGGAAACTGGACGGACACACAGGAGGAGACACATCATTACGTGAACAAGTGACAGTCTGGGTGGAGGAAGAGGGCCAAGATGATGTTATTACACAGTCTCTCAGAGAGGATCCAGACTGAACACAGTCATGACGGATCCTCCACACATCTTTCTTTGAGTACTCCTCTCTCTCTACAGAAACAGCAGAGCCACAGTCCAGATGTTCACAGAAAACAGCTGCTGTCTTCAGGGACCAGTGTCTGCCATCCACTTGTCTCCACTCTCCCAGATGTTTCACCTCCACTGTTCCTCCACAGTGACTGTCTCCTCCCACCAACCTGACAGGTTCTGAAGAGAAACCAGAGAGTGATCAAAGACCAAAGTGAGTTTGATCAGAAAACAAAATCACTTTCACTTCCGGCTTTCAGAAAGAGCAGACGCTTTCTCCCCTCTCTTCTCTCCTTTCCTCCTCCCGAATGTTTCCCTGCTTGCGATGTCCTGTCTGTGTCTCGCTCTACTTCTGCTGAATCGACCCAACTGGAAACTATGGAAATTGGATTGTGGCTTAATGCTATTGTCACCACTTTTCAACAAGAACCGGGCCAGGGGGGAGCCCAAGAATTGGAACCTGTGTGATTCGACTGAAGATTGGCATGATCACAGGATTTTCTGTTTGGCCCTGGAGTTCCTGGTGTATCAAAATTATATTTGGGTGAGCTAATCAAAATGCGGACCCCGGCGTAGCTCCCCCAACAATTTCCAGCTGGGGGGAGCACGGATAGCGGCAAATGGGATTAACATGGAATTTACCATCTGGCATGCATTGAAGAGAGAATGGACTCTCTTGGACATGTTACCTATGTTTCGGTAGGTGGATAACATCTGGAGTCGCTGAGTGCTTTCCAGAGTATGACTTTAAAGCCTGTAAATTGTGATGCACAATCGCTGAGAGATGAAATTTTTTTACTCTAAGTGAACTCTGCCTTTCGACCTTGATTCGGCGCCCTTGAAGACTTCATTCATTCCTCCTGGGAAGATAAGGCTGAAGGGAGTCTGGCTCCTACACAAACACCTGGTGTACAGTAATCTGAACTCTCAAGGACAGCGCCATGTGACTGGCTTAGAAATTTCCATCGGCCATGCACTGACAGTTGATCTCACAAGGACATGCTTTTTAAGTTACAGACACTAAGACATAACATCTGCTGAGAGAGGCTTTTTGCTGTCCACCAGTAACTGATAACTGACACACACACTGCATTCAACATCACACGACTGATTCATTTACACTGATGTACACATACACACACTGACTCTCTCTGCTGTCTTTGTTTTTGTGAGGTTTGATTGTCTGCTCTGTTCCATAGAGAGGTTTTTTTCATTGTAATCATAATTCTGCTTACATAATCATAAGCTGTATTTTGATAACGAAGTTTTCTCTCCGCCCATTGTGTCATTCCTTACCCCCCCCTTATCCCCCACTGTTTGATGAGGCGCCTTGTTATGGCTGCCATGTCGTTGTGTTGCGCTTACATAGCGCGCCAATGTCAAGTCAAATTCCTCGTGTGTTTTTTTTAACATGCTTGGCAATAAAGCTTTTTCTGATTCTGAAAATGAATCAAATCAAAGCTGCAGCTCCTCTTCTACCTGAGCAGGTGAGTCCAACAGCTTCTCCAGGTGAGCAGCTGTTTCTAGCTGAGCCTGAGCTTCTACAGTCCAGGAGAGCAGACTCGTTACCTCCACACTGGAACTCTTTGGTCCCCACGGGACCCTCCACGTCTCCATAGAGTGCCCCCTGGAGGAGCGAAGGAGGCCCACAACCAAGCTCCCTACAGACCACCTCTGCATCCTGCTGGTTGAAGTCAGCTTGACACACTGAGGACCAGCTCTGGTTAGACTTCACCTCCAGTCTTCCTGAACACAGACTGGTCCCATTCAGCAGCCTGGCAGTCTGGAGAGATGAGAGAAATCAGATGGAGAGATAAAAGACAAAGATGGCAGCAAACAACAAGTCTCAAACACTTTAACACCATTTTACACGTTACATTTAGTTCCAATCTCACACCACTTCTGATCATCTCCTCCAAAATATTTTCCTTCAGTCTACTACATCTTCTCTCCCTGATTTAACTCCACATTTTACATTGACTTTCATCAATGAAGACAAAACATCTCCCAGGTAGCACCTGTCGGCCTGTCAGGGACTCTCCTGCCCAGAGTCTGGACCCACACTGTTGGTCTTCTACTGGTCCTGTGCCTTCATCTTTTTGCTCTGGTTCCCCCCCTCCCCCCTGTGGGTCCGTATGCAACGTGTGATTGGTCTGGTTGTTTCTCTCCACGTCATGGTTGTATTAGTTCTTCAATGTTTAGTCATTTTACACGATACAGCGGAATCCTAGAGAATTAGCTTTGTGATGAAACCTAAGTTTCTCTTTGAGGTTTAGGAATGAATCTGTAGTGAAACGACCAGAGCAAAGGAAGAAGTTTGACCTAAAATCCTCCAGAACGTCTCATAAAATAAATGGAACCTCTTTCGTCCCAGAGTGTCATCCTTTGGGAGTTTGTGGAAAGATCCGGTTTTTGAGTGTGCAGTGTCTCTGTCCTATTTGTAGACAGTTCTAATTACTGAGTTGTGTTGAAACATGAGAACAGGATTGGATTGGCTCAACCAGGCTGGCCAATAATAGAGCAGTGGGGGGTATCAAGGCTGGGTTTATCTTTTAGTGACGTACAGGAACAAACCTGTAAGTGTTAAAAAAGGCTCCTCACAGACAGAATCGATATAAATGCTGTGCTTTTTAAGAGGAGTGACAGTTTTGATGTTTTGTCAATAACCATATGAGCAATAAGCACATTTCAGAAGGTTAAAACCTACAAAACACAATTTTTCAGTTAATGGGACCTTTAAGACGGCACTGTGGAATGTTACCATGTCTTGTGACCTTAAAGCCTCATGGTAACAAGTTGGCTAGAGTATGTTGATAGTTGGTTTAGCCCTGCTCCACCAGCTGGGATACACCCATGTGACCTCAGAACTGTGCCCTGATTGGCTTAAACCTTCACCATCAGGCTGTCAAGGCACGTTTCAGTTTTCAACCCTTATTCCAAAAAGACTAGAATTGAATTTAATCTGTGTCTGATGGGAGATTAATCCCTGAAAGGTAGAACACATCTGTCTAAAACTGAAGGGTCATCATGTTTAGTTTATCCAGCTCACCTATTAGACGTTCCAGACTCAGTTATTTAAAAACTGATTATTTTTACCACCCCAATTCCAGTGAAGTTGGGACGTTGTGTCAAACAAATAAAGACAAAATATGATCTAAAAATCCTTTTCAACCTATATTCAACTGAATACATGACAAATATATTTAATGTTGAAACTGATAAACTTCATTGCTTTGTTGCAAATTTTCACTCATTTTGATTTTGATTCTTGCAACATGTTCCATTAAAGCTGGGACAGGGGCAGCAAAAGACTGGGAAAGTTGAGGAATGCTCAAAAACACCTTTCTGGAACATTCCACATGTGAACAGATTAATTGGAAACAGGTGACTGTCTTGATTGGGTATAAAAGGAGCATCCTGAAAGGCTCAGTCATTCACAAGCAAGGATGGGTGAGGTTCACCACTTTGTGAACAACTGTGTGGACTAATAGTCCAACAGTTTAATAAGGTTTCTCAACTTACAATTACAAGTAATTTAGGGATTTCATCATCTACAGTCCATAATATCCTCAAATATACAGAAAATCTGGAGACATTTCTACACATAAGCAGATAGGCCTAAAACCAACATTGAATGTCCTGAATGACCTTCAATCCCTCAGGCGGCAATGCATTAAAAACTGACATCATTCTGTACAGGATATGAGCATGTGGGCTCAGGAACACTCAGAAAACTATTGTCAGTTAACACAGTTGGTCTCTATATCTACAATATATCTGCTATTCACATTATACATAAATGATTTTCCATCCATTTGTCCTAACACACCCAAATGTATGCAGATAACATCGTCATTTACATACATGGTAGCAGTATGAGACAGGGTGCTGACGAACTTACAAACACCTTGACTCATAACATGGTTAAATCAATCCTGTCTGCAGCTGAATGTCTCTAAAACCGTGTCCATGTTTTTCACCAAGTCCAAACACATTGACAGTTTTGAGCCAGGTGTCTTTGTTTCAGGTTGTGTCTGAATTTAAATTTCTTGGAGTTGTCAGACTTTAAATTAAATCATCAAACAGTGGAGCATTGCTTTTAATCAGGGCAACATCACTCGTAGCAGGGAGTTGAAAAAGCAAGTAAACAGGGAACTTAAACTTGCTAAAATAAACTATTAAAATAAAGCACAATCACTGCGGACTAACAGACATTCACGCCCTGCTTGGGAGGGCGTAAAATACATTATGGACATGTAGTCAAAAAAGTGCCCAATTTCTTTTACTGGCAAGTTGAACTCAGAACTTGCAAATGATTTGAACATATTTTATCATTGTTTTAATCTTTATAATTTTAGTGAAGAACAGTCCATGTACAGAAATGCTCCTCCACATATGAGTGAAATAAACTTTGATAATTTCTCTATCTGTAAACTCTTCAGGCAAGTGAAAGAAATTAAAAGCCCGGCCCAGACAATATTAGTGTCCGACTTCTTAAGAACTGTGCAGAGTGTCACGACGGCCCTCACGGCCCATCACAAGACGCCTCAGTCACCAGTGAGTTTGCAGTGGTATTTTATTATTGAGAAGGACGAACACACACAGAACACATACAGTGGCTGGGTGAAGTCTGAGCCGGGGAACACCCGATGCGCCAGACGACAACGTTAACAAAGATGAGCTAGGCAAACAGGAACATACCTGAGCATATAGGAGCACCATCAGAACGTAGCTGAATATAACAGATGATCATAGCAGATGATCGTAACAGGTGGACATAACAGGAGAACATAACAGAGACTGCTGCGTTGGAGGACATTTAGCACCCGCTTATATCTCTGGCGGCTAATGACCCCAACGCGGCACAGCTGCTTCTAATGACAGTGGAGCAGCAGCTGACTTTGACAGCAGGGAGCTCCCCCGGGCGCCTTCACAATAAGAGCCCGGGGAGCTGGAAGGAATCCTCAGCTGCCAAAGCCAGGGGAAAAAAAAGATATGAGACCCGAGTGTGGCCAGAACCGACACTCTGGTTATGACAGTGCCTCCCCCTCAAGGCCGAGCTCTGAGCGGCCTGAGTAACACCCAAGCCCCCCCCCATCCCCCTAGGGTGGGTGGAAGGGGCGCTGGCAGGAGGGAGAGAGACAAACAACCAACAAGGCTATAAAGGTAGGGGGAGGAAAAAAAACCATAACCCCCAAAAATGTGGGCAACCACAATAAGTTCAAAATAGGCAAATAGAGTGACATAAGGTGGAAGAGAAAAAAAAAAAAACCCCACCAAACTCAGAAACAACCTGGTGAGCCACAAAAACACACAACAATCCCCCTCCCCCCACACACACCCCAACAGTCCCACAGACGAGATCAGGAACCCGGGAAGGGTGCAGTCCAGACCCGGAGGGATGGGGACAAAAGGTTCGGGGAGTCGTCCGGCAACAAGAGACCAATTCAATTCAATTCAATTCAATTCAACTTTATTTATATAGCGCCATTTCACAACAACAGTCATCTCATAGCACTATCAACTGTAGGGGGGACCCCCACAGTTGCAGAAAGACCCCAGCAATCAGGCGATCCCCTGTGAGCAAGCACTTGGCGACGGTGGAGAGGAAAAACTCCCTTTTAACAGGAAGAAACCTCCAGCAGAACCAGGCTCAGGGAGGGGCAGTCATCTGCTGCGACTGGCTGGGGGGTGAGGGGATAGAGAAGAAGAAAAGAACAGACATGTAGAGAGCAAGCAGCACGATGGGGACTCAATCTATGGGAGAGAACAAACAAATGTTAATGACCAGCAAAAAAAAAATATTTCATAGAGAGTGAGGAAAGGAGTGAGGCCCAGTGCATTACTGGAGGCCCCCGGCTGACTAAACCTATTAGCAGCATAACTAAGGGAGGGTTCAGAAACACATGATCCCTCCCTAATTGTAGGCTATATCAAAAAGGTAGGTTTTAGCCCTATTCTTAAAAACAGAGATCGAGTCTGACTCCCGAATCCAGATTGGCAGCTGATTCCACAGGAGAGGAGCTTGATAACTGAAGGCTCTGCCTCCCATTGTACTTTTGGAGATTCTAGGTATTACAAGTAATCCTGCATTTTGGGAGCGTAGTGCTCTGTTAGGATGATACGGTAGTATCAGATCTTTTAAATAAAAAGGAGCCTGATTGTTTAGAGCTTTGTAAGTAAGAAGAAGGATTTTAAACTTAATTCTAAACTCTATGGGAAGCCAATGAAGGGAGGCCAGAACCGGAGAGATATGATCTCTCTTTCTAGTACCTGTTAAAACTCTTGCTGCAGCATTTTGGATCAGCTGAAGACTTTTTAAAGATGTTTTAGGACAGCCTGATAATAAAGAATTACAATAATCTAATCTTGAGCTAACAAAAGCGTGGATCAGCTTCTCAGCATCACTCTGAGACAAGATGCTCCTAATCTTGGCAATATTACGCAAATGATAGAAGGCAGTCTTAGAAACAAATTTAATATGTGAATTGAAGGACAAATCCTGATCAAAAATAACTCCAAGGTTCCTCACAGAGCTATTAAGAGAAAGAGTAACTGCATCCAAACTAAAAGTTTGATTTGGAAAGGAATTTCTAAGGTTTTTTGGACCAACAAGAATGACTTCAGTCTTATCTGAATTTAATAGCAGGAAATTACAAGTCATCCAAGCTTTGATTTCCTTAAGACAGGCTTCTAACTTGGCTAATTGATTACTATCATCTGGCTTCATTGACAGGTATAATTGTGTGTCATCTGCATAACAATGAAAATGTATACAGTGCTTTCTAATAATGTTGCCTAACGGAAGCATATATAAACTAAAAAGAGTAGGGCCTAGCACAGATCCCTGTGGAACTCCATGACTAAGCTTTGAGCTGAAAGAAAACTCATCATTTACATGAACAAACTGGAACCTATCAGATAAATAAGATCTAAACCACTGCAACGAAGTTCCATTAAGTCCAACATAGTGTTCTAATCTATCAAGTAGAATATTATGATCAATAGTATCAAAAGCTGCACTAAGATCTAAAAGGACAAGTACAGAAACTAGACCATTATCAGATGCAATGAGGAGGTCGTTAGTGACCTTCGCTAAGGCTGTTTCAGTACTATGATGGATTCTAAAACCAGATTGAAACTCTTCAAGTAAACCATTTCCCTGCAGGTGGTCCAATAATTGCGTAGCAACAACTCTTTCTAAGATTTTTGAAATGAAAGGGAGATTAGAGATTGGTCTATAGTTAAATAAAGCTCCTGGATCTAGCATTGGCTTTTTGAGTAAGGGTTTAATTACAGCCGTTTTAAAAGCCTGCGGTACATGGCCTAAAGTTAATGAAGAATTGATTATATGAAGAATAAAGCTACCAATAAGTGGGAAGACTTCTTTAAATAACCTGGTAGGAATAGGGTCTAAAAGACAAGTTGAAGGTTTGGATGAGGAAACTATTTTGTCTAACTCACAAAGGTCGATTGGAGTAAACTCATCAAGACAGACATCAATAGAAGGAGTTGTAGTAGTTACAGTATTTAAGTTAACTGTGGGAAGAATCTGAGTGATTTTATCTCTGATGGATGAAATTTTATTATTGAAAAAGTTCATAAAGTCCTGACTAGTAAGCTCTAAGGGGATGCTAGGATTGACAGAGTCCTGACTCTTTGTCAACCTGGCTACAGTACTGAAAAGAAACCTGGGATTATTCTTGTTCTCTTCTATTAATGCAGAGTAATAACTCGTTCTAGCTTTTCTAAGAGATTTTTTATAAATTAAAAGATGATTTCTCCAAGCTAAATAGATTTCATCTAAATTAGTAGAGCGCCATTTTCTTTCTAATTGACGAGTCTTCTGTTTTAAGCTACGAGTTTCTGTGTTGAACCAAGGAGTTAAAAATCTCTGATTAGACTTTTTCTTTTTTAAGGGGGCCACCAAGTCTAGAGCCTGATGCAGAGAAGCTGAAACACTATCCACCATGTTATCAATTACAGAAGGAGCAAGCTGTCTATAGCTTATTTCCGTTGTGTTGACACATGGCATAGAGGAAACAATCTGCATAAATTTGGAAACAGCATCATCTGAGAGGCATCTACTGTGATAATATTTTTCTTTAGGAGCCAAATAGTCAGAAATAGTAAAATCAAAGGTTAACAGACAATGGTCTGACAGTACAGGGTTATGAGGAGACACTACAAGATTTTCTATTTCTATGCCATATGTCAGAACAAGGTCCAATGTATGGTGGAGGTAATGAGTAGAATTTCCTACTTTCTGAGAAAACCCAATCGAGTCTAATATTGAATTAAAAGCCACATTAAGGCAGTCACTATCTACATCCACATGTATATTAAAGTCCCCTACTATAATTATTCTATCAGATTTCAGCACTAAATCAGCTAAGAAATCAGCAAATTCGGATAAAAATTCTGAATAGGTTGATGGGGGACGATAAACTATGGCAAATAAAATTGGGTTTAACCTGAAATTGCTAAAGTGCCCAACACTGAGGACCAGGCCCTCAAAGGAATTATAACATGTTTTTTGCTTTACATTAACTAGTAATTTGGAATGGTAAATTGTTGCTACTCCTCCTCCACGACCAGAACTTCTGGGATTTTGACAGTTTAAATAACCAGAGGGAGTTGATTCATTTAAACCAACATAATCCTCTTGTCCTAACCAAGTCTCTGTAAGGGAAATTAAATCAATCTGATGATCAATTAACAGATCATGGACTAACAGAGACTTGGGAGTTAGAGACCTAATATTTAATAAACCACATTTAATTTTTAAATTATGAGGAGGAACAGAGGCCAAATCATTCAATTTAGAGGCTTTATGTTTAATTTGAGTTTTACCAATATTTTGCTTTATCACTTTGGGATGCTTATACATTATATTTTTATTCACTTTGGAGGGAGCAGACAACGATTCTCTGATGGGGAAGACAGGGGCTAAGCTGAGGGGTGGCGGATGAAGAGGAGCTGCAGAGAGGCGTGTAAGACTGCGACTCTGCTTCCTGGTCCCAACTCTGAGTAGTCAGGGTTTTGGAAATTTGGATAAAAAAGATGCTAGATTGTTAGATAAATGAGAAGCACCATCCAAAGTGGGATGAATGCTGTCTCGTCTCATAAGACCAGGTTTTCCCCAAAAAGAGCTCCAATTGTCAATGTAGCCCACGTCATTTTTAGGACACCACACAGACAGCCAGCGGTTCAAGGATGACGAGCGACTAAACATGTCATCACTGGTCAGATTGGGGAGGGGCCCAGAGAATACTACAGTGGCAGACATCGTTTTTGCAAAGTCACACACCGATTCTATATTAAGTTTTGTGACTTCCGACTGCCGGAGACGGATGTCATTAATGCCGGCGTGAATAACAATTGTGGAGTATTTACAGTTACTTTTAGCCAGCATTTTCAAATTTGACTCGATGTCGCCTGCTCTGGCCCCAGGAATACATTGGACTATGGCCGCTGGAGTCTCTAGGTTCACGTTTCTGACTACAGAGTCGCCAATGATCAGAGTTTTTTCCTCAGCGGGTGTGTCGCTGAGCGGGGAAAAACGATTAGAAACGTGAACAGGTTGGTGGTGTACCGGGGCTTTGCGACTAGGCTTCCTTCTCACCGTCACCCACCCAGTCTCCTCGCTGCTGAGGAGAGCTGGGGAACCGCTGACAGGGGGGCCTAAGCTAGCTAGCTCCGCTGCAGCTAAGGGGCATCCGTCGAGATTAACTGGCGCAGACGGTGTTTCAATGCAGCGGAGCCGGGATTCCAAATCAGACAACCTCACCTCGAGCACCTCAAAAAGACAACATTTATTACATTTACCGTTATCACTAAAAGAGGCAGAGGTGTAGCTAAACATCTGACAGAGAGAGCACACCAGAGGAGGAGAGGAAAGAGAGCTAGTAGCCATAGCTAGTGGCTGGAGAGCAAACCACACAGGCAGACAGCAAAACAGGAAGTGACAATACGTTACCACAAGGAAGTGACGATCCCAGATCCCAGAATGAACCGAGTCAAAAACGCGGCGACGCCACAAGGCCGGAACCACCGGACGGGGTCGCCCGGTGGAAACATCGCAGATTAGGGGGGGCATACTGTCTTACAGTACCCTGTCCTCCGGCCTTAACCCTGTTGGTCCAGACTGGAGCGCGCGCACGTCCGCGTCGCCATCCTGCTCCGCGGCCATGGCTGCGTAATCTATCCCTATGCGGACTGGGGCCGCGTGCGCTTCCGCGTCGCTACCCTGGTCCGTGGCAACAGTTGCAAAATCTACCTCTACGCGGGCTGGAGCAGCCACAGCACGCGAGAGGCAGTCTGCCACCACATTCAGTTTGCCCGCTACATGCTAGATATCGGTAGTGAACTCCAAAATTGCGGCCAGCTGTCTCTGCTGCCGGCCCGACCAAGGTTCTGAAATCTTGGCCATCGCAAAAGTCAGCGGCTTGTAGTCAACGAACGCGGTGAAACGGCGCCCCTCCAGCCAAAACTGGAAGTGACGAACAGCCAAATGGAGGGCTAACAACTCCCTGTCGAATGCGCTGTATTTCCGCTCACTATCGCGCAAAGTCCTGCTGAAAAACGCGAGCAGCTGCCAGGCTCCAGCCACATACTGTTCGACAACCGCCCCTATGGCCACCTCTGATGCGTCAGTAGTGAGCGCTATGCGGGCCGTTGGGACTGGGTGTGCTAACAATGCAGCGTTTGCCAAGGCTGTTTTGACTTCAGAGAATGTGCGCTCCCGCTCGGGGGACCATTCGATTTTATTTGTGGGTTTTTGTTTTTTAAGCGCAGCGTACAATGGTTGCATGAGCTGCGCCGCGCGGGGAAGGAAACGGTTATAAAAATTCACCATTCCCAAAAACTCCTGTAACGCTTTGACCGTTTGTGGCTGGGGAAAATTTGCCACCATGCGCACCTTGTCAGGCAGAGGAACTGCACCTTCAGGAGAGACGCGATGCCCCAAAAAATCAATCTGCGCCACCCCGAACTGACACTTCGCTGGGTTAATTATTAGCCCGTGCTCTGCCAACCTCCAGAAAATTGCCGTGAGGTGGATTTCATGTTCGTCTTCGGACGCATTGGCTACTAAAATGTCGTCCAGGTAGACGAACACGAAAGGAAGATCGCGCAACACCGCGTCCATCATGCGTTGGAAAGTCTGCGCTGCTCCTTTAAGCCCGAACGGCATGCGCAAAAACTCAAAAAGCCCGAAAGGAGTTATTACCGCTGTTTTGGGTATGTCCTCAGCGCGTACTGGGACCTGATGGTAACCGCGCACCAAGTCTATCTTAGAAAAAACGCATGTCCCCGCCAAATGAACTGAAAAATCCTGGATATGTGGGATTGGGTAGTGGTCGTGTGCTGTAGGATTGTTCAGCCTGTGAAAATCACTGCACGGCCGCCATGAGCCATCAGTTTTAGGGACCATGTGAAGCGATGAAGCCCAAGGGCTGTTTGAACGTCGGATGATGCCCAATTTTTCTAGGTTGGCGAATTCCTCGCGCGCTATGGCCAGTTTAGCTGAATCCAAGCACCGAGCTTTTGCAAAAACGGGCGGCCCGGTGGTAGTAATAAAATGCTCCACCCCGTGTTTAGCCACGGTCGCAGAAAACGTTGGCACCGTGAGTGATGGAAACTGATTGAGGAGTGAGTGAAACTTACCACCTGCAGCTGTGACGTTGGCTTGTGCTGTTGGCGGAGTCACTCGCGCTGTACAGGGAATAGAGGAAAAAGAGAGTGCATTAACCAGGCGTCTGTTAACAAGATCGACCAACAAACCATGTGAGCACAAAAAAATCAGCATCTAACATGTTGAAATTGACTGCCGCTATGACAAAAGTCCATTCAAATGTACCGCCGTGGAAAGAGAGAGACAGGGTCTTCTCCCCGAAGGTCTTAATTGCCGAGCCGTTCGCTGCTGATGCCACAGGGCCACTGGAAGGCGCCAGCCGGTCAGCGTAGGAAGGTGTGATGAAACTCAGCTGGGAGCCTGTGTCCACAAGGAACTGCCTCCCCGATCGCGCGTCCCTCAGGTAGAGCAGCTTGTTCTCTTCACCGAGAGCCGCAGCTGCTACCGACTCCCGGTCTTGGCGTTTCCCGAGCGCTTGAACTGGCACGGTGGAATGCACTTGCGTGCCCTCTCGGCGAAACGGCGATGGTAAAAGCAAAGGACGTCGTCCGCTCCGCATCTCCTGGCCTCCGCCGCTGCTGTCGTCGGTGAGTCTGGTGCTGCAGCCTCTGGCCCCCTGCCATCTCCGGGTGATGCGCCCAGCTCCGCTGCTGTGGTCATGGCCGTGTGTCGTCTATGGGCGTCGACGAGTCGCTGCGCCTCCTGGCCCAGCTCGTGGTAGTCCCGGTGGGCCAGCAGCTGTGAACTGGCCAGGGTAACTCTCACCGCTGATGGTAGTGTCCTGAGGAAAAGGTGGGCGAAGATAAAACCATCTTCAGAGTCTCTCAAACTCAGCATCTTCACCATCAGGTCTGCAGGTCTGTCGACCTCGCCCTCGCCCTCAGTCAATGCCAGGAGCTTCTCTGCTCACTCTCCCAGTGAGGGGGTGAAAAAACGGATGAGAGCAGCCTTCAATGTGCCATACTTGTCGTCGCCTGGCGGGTGGTTAATCAGGCTCTCTACTCGCTGGGCTGTGTGGCTGTCCAGCTTTGCAACCACATGGTAGGATTTCGTGGCATCTGCCGAAACCCTCCGAAGATGGAACTGTGCCTCGACTGCATTAAACCAGGAGCGCGGGCTATGCTGCCAGAAATCAAGTAGCTGGACTGTGGTAGCTGCATTAGCCTGGCTGGCTCCTGATGAGTCCGGTGCAGGAGAATCGTCACCGGCCATAATACGTCTTAAGGTCACCAGTGAGGAGATGTGTGGAAAGGATGAGGCTGAGTTATTTCTCAAGTTCCATTTTATTCTCAACACACTCTCCAACATACAAATCAGAAAAAGAGGCAGAACCCCCAAACTCTGCCAGTTTTATACCATCCATCCATCCATCCATCCATCCATCTTCTACTGCTTTTCCGGAGGTCCGGGTCGCGGAGGCAGCAGTTCAAGCAGAGAAGCCCAGACTTCCCTCTCCCCAGCCACCTGCTCCAGCTCTTCAGAGGGGATACCAAGGCGTTCCCAGACCAGCTGGGAGACATAGTCTCTCCACCGAGTCCTGGGTCTGCCCCGGGGTCTCCTCCCAGTGGGACGTGCCTGAAACACCTCAAGTGGAAGGCGTCCAGGAGGCATCCTAATCAGATGCCCATACCACCTCAACTGACTCCTTTCAATGTGGAGGAGCAGCGGTTCTACTCTGAGCCTCTCCCGGATGACTGAGCTCCTCACCCTATCTCTGAGGGTGAGTCCAGCAATCCTACGGAGAAAGCTCATTTCAGCCGCTTGTATCCGCGATCTCGTTCTTTCGGTCATTACCCAAAGCTCGTGACCATAGGTGAGAGTAGGAACGTAGATTGACTGGTAAATCGACAGCTTTGCCTTAGAACTAAGCTCCCTCTTCACCACAACAGACCGGTACAACGTCCGCATGACTGCAGATGCTGCTCCAATCCGTCTGTCGATCTCTCGCTCCATTTTTCCCTCACTCGTGAACAAAACCCCAAGATACTTAAACTCCTCCACTTGGGGCAGGAGCCTGTCCCCAACCCGGAGAGGACAATCCACCTTTTTCCGGCTGAGGACCATGGACTCGGACTTGGAGGTGCTGATTCTCATCCCAGCCGCTTCACACTCAGCGGCAAACCGTCCCAGCAAGAGCTGTAGGTCATTGCTGGATGAAGCCAACAGGACAACATCATCTGCAAACAACAGAGATGAGATCCTGTGGTCACCAAGCATAACACCCTCCATTCCCTGGCTGCGCCTAGAAATCCTGTCCATAAAAATTATGAACAGGATCGGTGACAAAGGGCAGCCCTGGCGGAGTCCAACTCTCACTGGGAATGACTCCGACCGAGTGTTGGCAATACGAACCAAACTCTCACAACGGTCGTACAGAATCAGAATCAGAATCAGGTTTATTGACAAATTCCTAGTTTGTGTACTACATGAACAATGGCAATAAACCTGATTCTGATTCTGATTCTGATTCTGATTCAGAGACCGAATAGCTCGTAAAAACAAGCCCGATACCCCATACTCCCGAAGCACCCCCCACAAAAATCCACGAGGGACGCGGTCAAATGCCTTCTCCAAGTCCACAAAACACATGTAAACTGGTTGGGCAAACTCCCACGAACCCTCAAGAATTCTCGAGAGGGTAAAGAGCTGGTCCGATGTGCCACGGCCAGGACGAAAACCACATTGCTCCTCCTGAATCCGAGGTTCGACCAACGGCCGGACTCTCCTCTCCAGTACCTTGGCATAGACCTTCCCAGGGAGGCTGAGGAGTGTGATCCCTCTAAAGTTGGAGCACACCCTCCGGTCCCCTTTTTTGAAGAGAGGAACCACCACCCCGGTTTGCCATGCCAAAGGCACTGCCCCCGACCTCCACGCAATGTTGCAGAGGCGTGTCAACCATGACAACCCAACAACATCCAGGGCCTTGAGGTACTCAGGGCGAATCTCGTCCACCCCCGGGGCCCGGCCACCAAGGAGATTTTTAACCACCTTGGCGACCTCAGCCCCTGTGATAGGCGAGTCATCCCCCTCGTCCCCAAACCCTGCTTCCTCTGTGGAAGGCGTATCAGTGGGATTGAGGAGATCCTCAAAGTATTCCTTCCACCGCCCGACGATATCCCCAGTTGAAGTCAACAGTGTCCCATCCGCACCATACACAGTGTGGACGGGGAGCTGCTTTCCCCTCCTGAGCTGCCGAACAGTTTGCCAGAATCTCTTTGAAGCCGACCGAAAGTCTTGTTCCATGGCCTCACCGAACTCCTCCCACACCCGGGTTTTTGCTTCAGCAACCACCCGAGCTGCACTCCGCTTGGCCTGCCGGTACACCTCAGCTGCTTCGGGAGTCCCACAAGCCAACCAAGCTTGATAGGACTCCTTCTTCAGCTTAATGGCCCCCCTCACCACTGGTGTCCACCACTTGGTTCGGGGGTTGCCACCACGAGATGCACCGACCACCTTGTGGCCGCAGCTCTGGGCCGCCGCTTCAACAACAGAGGTGGAGAACATGGCCCATTCAGACTCCATGTCTCCAGACTCCCTCGGGATGTGGTTGAAGTTCTTCCGGAGGTAGGAGTTGAAGACCTCCCGGACAGGGGCCTCAGCCAGACGCTCCCAGCACACCCTCACTATACATTTGGGTCTACCAGGTGTAAATGGCTTCCTCCCCTGCCATCGGATCCAACTCACCACCAGGTGGTGATCAGTTGACAGCTCTGCACCTCTCTTTACTCGGGTGTCCAAGACATACAGTCGCAGGTCTGATGATACGATAACAAAATCGATCATCGACCTGCGACCTAGGGTGTCCTGGTGCCAGGTGCACATATGGACACCCTTATGCTTGAACATGGTGTTCATTATGGACAGACTGTGGTTAGCACAGAAGTCCAATAACTGTACACCACTCGGGTTCAGATCGGGCAGGCCGTTCCTCCCAATCACCCCCCTCCAGGTTTCACTGTCGTTGCCCACGTGCGCATTGAAGTCCCCCAGTAGGACAATGGAGTCTCCAGGAGGAGCACCCTCCAGCACCCCAGTCACAGACTCCAAAAAGGGTGGGTACTCTGAAACATCATTTGGTGCATAGGCACAAATGATGGTCAGGACCCGTTTCCCAACCCAAAGGCGCAGGGAAGCAACCCTTTCGTCCACCGGGGAAAACTCCAATATAGAGGCAGCAAGGTGGGGCGATACAAGAATACCCACCCCTGCTCGTCGCCTCTCGCCCCGGGCAACTCCAGAAAAGGCCAAGCTCCAGCCCCTCTCCAGGAGACTGGTTCCGGAACCGGAGCTGTGTGTTGAGGTGAGGCCGACTATATCTAGCCGGTATCGCTCAACCTCGTGCACCAGCTCAGGCTCCTTCCCCACCAGAGAGGTGACATTCCACGTACCAAAAGCCAGTTTAGAAAGCTTGGGATCAGTCCGCCAAGGTCTCCGCCTTTGACCGCCACCTAATCCACATAGCACCGGACCCCCATGATCCCTCCTGCAGGTGGTGAACCCACTGGAGGGCGGACCCATGTAACTCCTTCGGGCTGAGCCCGGCCGGGTCCCATGGGTGGAAACCCGGCCACCAGATGCTAGCCTTCGAGCCCCTCCCCCAGGCCTGGCTCCAGGGTGGGGCCCCGGTAACCCCATACCGGGCGGGGTACACTGAATCCTTGATATACAATTTATCATGAGAGTCTGTTGGATCGTTCTTAGTCTGGCCCTTCACCCAGGACCAGTTTGTCTTGGGAGACCCTATCAGAGGCCAATTGCCCCGGACAACATAGCTCCTGGGATCACTGGGGCACGCAAACCCCCCCACCACGATAAGGTGACGATCCATGAGGGAGAATACCATGAGTTTTATACCCTTGACATCAAAGCACAAAATTCCATTGTCTTTAAATCCCAAACACAATGCATCCCCCCTGCAGTTCCTAATTCTTCCACCCAAACCCCGGTGGTCAGGAAATCCTTCATGTCCATCTCTTTGCATATCCAAAGGTCAACACTCACATCCTCCTCATCTCCCTAGGAGGTCCAGACCTTTTGTTCCTCTTCAGACGTGAAGCCAAAGTAAGCCCACAGGAATATACAAGAGAGCATATGAACAGTCATATACATGTGAGCCCATGAAACTACATATGTGCACCACATATAAACCCCCCCCCCAAAACGTCTAAGAGGGAACAACCAAACACAGATTGCGTGTCATAATAAAATCACCACACATTAGTCCACATGCTGTCTTGGTCTCAACTGTCTGCCGTATCTGCTGCAGGCGGGCTTAACCTCTTCCGCGGCGCCCTCCTGCTGTGGAGCTGCTGTCTGGGGTTTAAAACTGTTAGTCAATCTCTGTGGGTGTACTGGGGAATGCTCCCTAGGGGGTCTACCCCGTCGCGGGGCTCTCGCCAACTGCACAGTTTCGTCAGCCATCACAAAAGCAGGTTTGAGTCTGTCTATGCCAATTATCTCCTTTCTGCCACCCAAATCTAGCAAAAAATGCTTATCACCTGTTTCCAGTACCCTGAATGGTCCATCGTATGGCGGTCGCAGAGCTGTGCGGTGGGCATCATGCCTGACAAAAACAAACTCCGCATTTTTTAAAGCTTCAGGCACAAAAACACGTGGAAAACTTGGTGAACGGGGCCGGGTAGAGCACTCGGGCCCATGCTATTCTACAAACGCTGAGCCGAGGAGAACTCTGGCGCTGGGTTGCCAGGGAGAAATTCTCCGGGTAGCCGAAGTGGCTATGCAAACACTAGCTCCGCTGGGGAGGCATCTAAATCCTCTTTAGGTGCAGAACGCAACCCCAATAAAACCCATGGCAGTTTGTCAACCCAATTTGCATCCGTAAGCGACGCTCTGAGAGCCGCCTTCAGCGACCTGTGAAAACGTTAGCATAACCCATTAGCCTGCGGGTGATGCGCGGTCGTGCGGTGGATCGTTGCCCCCAGGCTGCGGGCCATCGCTGACCAAAGTTCGGAAACAAATTGTGGGCCTCTGTCAGACGTAATATCCGATGGAACTCCAAAACGCGCTACCCATGCAGTTAAAAAAGCGCGCGCCACCTCCTCGGCTGTAGTTGACGACAGGGGAACCACTTCCGACCAGCGCATGGTGCGGTCGACCATTGTCAGAAGACGTGTGCAGCCCTGCGAGGGCGGTAGGGGGCCTACGAGGTCCACGTGGACATGATCAAACCTTTTACTAACTAACTACTAACTAACCTGCACTTATATAGCGCTTTTCTAGTCACAAAGACCACTCAAAGCGCTTTCATTAATACTAACCCTCTATTCTAAGGGCCTATAGGAAACAAATATCTAGGGACAATTTAGAACAGCCAATTAACCTAACATGCATGTTTTTGGCATGTGGGAGGAAACCGGAGAAATCCCGGAGTAAACCCACGCAACACGGGGAGAACATGCAAACTCCACACAGATCACTGTTGGTCGGGGGCTGGGATCGAACCCACGATCCCACGATCCCCACAATCCCCCGGCCAAGGGTAAACTGTGCTGCCGCAGTGCTAACCACTGCGCCACCGTGCATGAAACGGCTCCAAAGGAGCTCTCATGTGTCTATGCACTTTGGACCGCTGGCAAGCTATGCAGGCTGCCGCCCACTCTCTAACCTGTTTATGCAGGCCAGGCCATATAAACTTCTCCCCCACCATTTTGATCGGAGCGCGCACCCCCGGGTGCGCCAGAGAATTCAATTCAATTCAACTTTATTTATATAGCGCCATTTCACAACAACAGTCATCTCATAGCACTATCAACTGTAGGAGGAACCCCCACAGTTGCAGAAAGACCCCAGCAATCAGGCGATCCCCTGTGAGCAAGCACTTGGCGACGGTGGAGAGGAAAAACTCCCTTTTAACAGGAAGAAACCTCCAGCAGAACCAGGCTCAGGGAGGGGCAGTCATCTGCTGCGACTGGCTGGGGGGTGAGGGGATAGAGAAGAAGAAAAGAACAGACATGTAGAGAGCAAACAGCACGATGGGGACTCAATCTATGGGAGAGAACAAACAAATGTTAATGACCAGCAAAAAAAATATTTCATTGAGAGTGAGAAAAGGAGTGAGGCCCAGTGCATTACTGGAGGTCCCCCGGCTGACTAAACCTATTAGCAGCATAACTAAGGGAGGGTTCAGAAACACATGATCCCTCCCTAATTGTAGGCTATATCAAAAAGGTAGGTTTTAGCCCTATTCTTAAAAACAGAGATCGAGTCTGACTCCCGAATCCAGATTGGCAGCTGATTCCACAGGAGAGAAGCTTGATAACTGAAGGCTCTGCCTCCCATTGTACTTTTGGAGATTCTAGGTATTACAAGTAATCCTGCATTTTGGGAGCGTAGTGCTCTGTTAGGATAATACGGTAGTATCAGATCTTTTAAATAAAAAGGAGCCTGATTGTTTAGAGCTTTGTAAGTAAGAAGAAGGATTTTAAACTTAATTCTAAACTCTATGGGAAGCCAATGAAGGGAGGCCAGAACCAGAGAGATATGATCTCTCTTTCTAGTACCTGTTAAAACTCTTGCTGCAGCATTTTGGATCAGCTGAAGACTTTTTAAAGATGTTTTAGGACAGCCTGAAAATAAAGAATTACAATAATCTAATCTCGAGCTAACAAAAGCGTGGATCAGTTTCTCAGCATCACTCTGAGACAAGATGCTCCTAATCTTGGCAATATTACGCAAATGATAGAAGGCAGTCTTAGAAACAAATTTAATATGTGAATTGAAGGACAAATCCTGATCAAAAATAACTCCAAGGTTCCTCACAGAGCTATTAAGAGAAAGAGTAACCGCATCCAAACTGAAAGTTTGATTTGGAAAGGAATTTCTAAGGTTTTTTGGACCAACAAGAATGACTTCAGTCTTATCTGAATTTAATAGCAGGAAGTTACAAGTCATCCAAGCTTTGATTTCCTTAAGACAGGCTTCTAACTTGGCTAATTAATTACTATCATCTGGCTTCATTGACAGGTATAATTGTGTGTCATCAGCATAACAATGAAAATGTATACAGTGCTTTCTAATAATGTTGCCTAACGGAAGCATATATAAACTAAAAAGAGTAGGGCCTAGCACAGATCCCTGTGGAACTCCATGACTGAGCTTTGAGTTGAAAGAAAACTCATTATTTACATGAACAAACTGGAACCTATCAGATAAATAAGATCTAAACCACTGCAACGAAGTTCCATTAAGTCCAACATAGTGTTCTAATCTATCAAGTAGAATATTATGATCGATAGTATCAAAAGCTGCACTAAGGTCTAAAAGGACAAGTACAGAAACTAGTCCATTATCAGATGCAATGAGGAGGTCGTTAGTGACCTTCGCTAAGGCTGTTTCAGTACTATGATGGATTCTAAACCCAGACTGAAACTCTTCAAGTAAACCATTTCCCTGTAGGTGGTCAAATAATTGCATAGCAACAACTCTTTCTAAGATTTTTGAAATGAAAGGGAGATTAGAGATTGGTCTATAGTTAGCTAAAGCTCCTGGATCTAGCGTTGGCTTTTTGAGTAAGGGTTTAATTACAGCCGTTTTAAAAGCCTGCGGTACATGGCCTAAAGTTAATGAAGAATTGATTATATGAAGAATAAGGCTACCAATAAGTGGGAAGACTTCTTTAAATAACCTGGTAGGAATAGGGTCTAAAAGACAAGTTGAAGGTTTGGATGAGGAAACTATTTTGTCTAACTCACAAAGGTCGATTGGAGTAAACTCATCAAGACAGACATCAATAGAAGGAGTTGTAGTAGTTACAGTATTTAAGTTAACTGTGGGAAGAATCTGAGTGATTTTATCTCTGATGGATGAAATTTTATTATTGAAAAAGTTCATAAAGTCCTGACTAGTAAGCTCTAAGGGAATGCTAGGATTGACAGAGTCCTGACTCTTTGTCAACCTGGCTACAGTACTGAAAAGAAACCTGGGATTATTCTTGTTCTCTTCTATTAATGCAGAGTAATAACTCGTTCTAGCTTTTCTAAGAGATTTTTTATAAATTAAAAGATGATTTCTCCAAGCTAAATAGATTTCATCTAAATTAGTGGAGCGCCATTTTCTTTCTAATTGACGAGTCTTCTGTTTTAAGCTACGAGTTTCTGTGTTGAACCAAGGAGTTAGAAATCTCTGATTAGACTTTTTCTTTTTTAAGGGGGCCACCAAGTCTCGAGTCTGATGCAGAGAAGCTGAAACACTATCCACCATGTTATCAATTACAGAAGGAGCAAGCTGTCGATAGCTAATTTCCGTTGTGTTGACACATGGCATAGAGGAAACAATCTGCATAAATTTGGTAACAGCATCATCTGAGAGGCATCTACTGTAATAATATTTTTCTTTAGGAGCCAAATAGTCAGAAATAGTAAAATCAAAGGTTAACAGACAATGGTCTGACAGTACAGGGTTATGAGAAGACACTACAAGATTTTCTATTTCTATGCCATATGTCAGAACAAGGTCCAATGTATGGTGGAGGTAATGAGTAGAATTTCCTACTTTCTGAGAAAACCCAATCGAGTCTAATATTGAATTAAATGCCACATTAAGGCAGTTACTATCTACATCCACATGTATATTAAAGTCCCCTACTATAATTATTCTATCAGATTTCAGCACTAAATCAGCTAAGAAATCAGCAAATTCGGATAAAAATTCTGAGTAGGTTGATGGGGGACGATAAACTATGGCAAATAAAATTGGGTTTAACCTAAAATTGCTAAAGTGCCCAATACTGAGGACCAGGCCCTCAAAGGAATTATAACATGTTTTTTTGCTTTACATTAACTAGTAATTTGGAATGGTAAATTGTTGCTACTCCTCCTCCACGACCAGAACTTCTGGGATTTTGACAGTTTAAATAACCAGAGGGAGTTGATTCATTTAAACCAACATAATCCTCTTGCCCTAACCAAGTCTCTGTAAGGGAAATTAAATCAGTCTGATGATCATTTAACAGATCATGGACTAACAGAGACATGGGAGTTAGAGACCTAATATTTAATAAACCACATTTAATTTTTAAATTATGAGGAGGAACAGAGGCCAATTCATTCAATTTAGAGGCTTTATGTTTAATTTGAGTTTTACCAATATTTTGCTTTATCACTTTGGGATGCTTATGCATTATATTTTTATTTACTTTGGAGGGAGCAGACAACGATTCTCTGATGGGGAAGTCAGGGGCTAAGCTGAGGGGTGGCGGATGAAGAGGAGTTGCAGAGAGGCGTGTAAGACTGCGACTCTGCTTCCTGGTCCCAACTCTGAGTAGTCAGGGTTTTGGAAAATTGGATAAAAAAGATGCCAGATTGTTAGATAAATGAGAAGCACCATCCAAAGTGAGATGAATGCTGTCTCGTCTCATAAGACCAGGTTTTCCCCAAAAAAGAGCTCCAATTGTCAATGTAGCCCACGTCATTTTTACGACATCACACAGACAGCCAGCGGTTCAAGGATGACGAGCGGCTAAACATGTCATCACTGGTCAGATTGGAGAGGGGTCCAGAGAATACTACAGTGGCAGACATCGTTTTTGCAAAGTCACACACCGATTCTATATTAAGTTTCGTGACTTCCGACTGCCGGAGACGGATGTCATTAATGCCGGCGTGAATAACAATTGTGGAATATTTACAATTACTTTTAGCCAGCATTTTCAAATTTGACTCGATGTCGCCTGCTCTGGCCCCAGGAATGCATTTGACTATGGCCGCTGGAGTCTCTAGGTTCACGTTTCTGACTACAGAGTCGCCAATGATCAGAGTTTTTTCCTCAGCGGGTGTGTCGCTGAGCGGGGAAAAACGATTAGAAACGTGAACAGGTTGGTGGTGTACCGGGGCTTTGCGACTAGGCTTCCTTCTCACCGTCACCCACCCAGTCTCCTCGCTGCTGAGGAGAGCTGGGGAACCGCTGACAGGGGGGCCTAAGCTAGCTAGCTCCGCTGCAGCTAAGGGGCATCCGTCGAGATTAACTGGCGCAGACGGTGTTTCAATGCAGCAGAGCCGGGATTCCAAATCAGACAACCTCACCTCGAGCACCTCAAAAAGACAACATTTATTACATTTACCGTTATCACTAAAAGAGGCAGAGGTGTAGCTAAACATCTGACAGAGAGAGCACACCAGAGGAGGAGAGGAAAGAGAGCTAGTAGCCATAGCTAGTGGCTGGAGAGCAAACCACACAGGCAGACAGCAAAACAGGAAGTGACAATACGTTACCACAAGGAAGTGACGATCCCAGATCCCAGAATGAACCGAGTCAAAAACGCGGCGACGCCACAAGGCCGGAACCACCGGACGGGGTCGCCCGGTGGAAACATCGCAGATTAGGGGGGGGCATACTGTCTTGCAGCACCCTGTCCTCCGGCCTTAACCCTGTTGGTCCAGACTGGAGCGCGCGCACGTCCGCGTCGCCATCCTGCTCCGCGGCCATGGCTGCGTAATCTATCTCTATGCGGACTGGGGCCGCGTGCGCTTCCGCGTCGCTACCCTGGTCCGTGGCAACAGTTGCAAAATCTACCTCTACGCGGGCTAGAGCAGCCACAGCACGCGAGAGGCAGTCTGCCACCACATTCAGTTTGCCCGCTACATGCTGGATATCGGTAGTGAACTCCAAAATTGCGGCCAGCTGTCTCTGCTGCCGGCCCGACCAAGGTTCTGAAATCTTGGCCATCGCAAAAGTCAGCGGCTTGTAGTCAACGAACGCGGTGAAACGGCGCCCCTCCAGCCAAAACTGGAAGTGACGAACAGCCAAATGGAGGGCTAACAACTCCCTGTCGAATGCGCTGTATTTCCGCTCACTATCGCGCAAAGTCCTGCTGAAAAACGCGAGCAGCTGCCAGGCTCCAGCCACATACTGTTCGACAACCGCCCCTATGGCCACCTCTGATGCGTCAGTAGTGAGCGTTATGCGGGCCGTTGGGACTGGGTGTGCTAACAATGCAGCGTTTGCCAAGGCTGTTTTGACTTCAGAGAATGTGCGCTCCCGCTCGGGGGACCATTCGATTTTATTTGTGGGTTTTTGTTTTTTAAGCGCAGCGTACAATGGTTGCATGAGCTGCGCCGCGCGGGGAAGGAAACGGTTATAAAAATTCACCATTCCCAAAAACTCCTGTAACGCTTTGACCGTTTGTGGCTTGGGAAAATTTGCCACCATGCGCACCTTGTCAGGCAGAGGAACTGCACCTTCAGGAGAGACGCGATGCCCCAAAAAATCAATCTGCGCCACCCCGAACTGACACTTCGCTGGGTTAATTATTAGCCCGTGCTCTGCCAACCTCCAGAAAATTGCCGTGAGGTGGATTTCATGTTCGTCTTCGGACGCATTGGCTACTAAAATGTCGTCCAGGTAGACAAACACGAAAGGAAGATCGCGCAACACCGCGTCCATCATGCGTTGGAAAGTCTGCGCTGCTCCTTTAAGCCCGAACGGCATGCACAAAAACTCAAAAAGCCCGAAAGGAGTTATTACTGCTGTTTTGGGTATGTCCTCAGCGCGTACTGGGACCTGATGGTAACCGCGCACCAAGTCTATCTTAGAAAAAACGCATGTCCCCGCCAAATGAACTGAAAAATCCTGGATATGTGGGATTGGGTAGTGGTCGTGTGCTGTAGGATTGTTCAGCCTGTGAAAATCACTGCACGGCCGCCATGAGCCATCAGTTTTAGGGACCATGTGAAGCGATGAAGCCCAAGGGCTGTTTGAACGTCGGATGATGCCCAATTTTTCTAGGTTGGCGAATTCCTCGCGCGCTATGGCCAGTTTAACTGAATCCAAGCACCGAGCTTTTGCAAAAACGGGCGGCCCGGTGGTAGTAATAAAATGCTCCACCCCGTGTTTAGCCACGGTCGCAGAAAACGTTGGCACCGTGAGTGCTGGAAACTGATTGAGGAGTGAGTGAAACTTACCACCTGCAGCTGTGACGTTGGCTTGTGCTGTTGGCGGAGTCACTCGCGCTGTACAGGGAATAGAGGAAAAAGAGAGTGCATTAACCAGGCGTCTGTTAACAAGATCGACCAACAAACCATGTGAGCACAAAAAAATCAGCATCTAACATGTTGAAATTGACTGCCGCTATGACGAAAGTCCATTCAAATGTACCGCCGTGGAAAGAGAGAGACAGGGTCTTCTCCCCGAAGGTCTTAATCGCCGAGCCGTTCGCTGCTGACGCCACAGGGCCACTGGAAGGCGCCAGCCGGTCAGCGTAGGAAGGTGTGATGAAACTCAGCTGGGAGTCTGTGTCCACAAGGAACTGCCTCCCCGATCGCGCGTCCCTCAGGTAGAGCAGCTTGTTCTCTTCACCGAGAGCCGCAGCTGCTACCGACTCCCGGTCTTGGCGTTTCCCGAGCGCTTGAACTGGCACGGTGGAATGCACTTGCGTGCCCTCTCGGCGAAACGGCGATGGTAAAAGCAAAGGACGTCGTCCGCTCCGCGTCTCCTGGCCTCCGCCGCTGCTGTCGTCGGTGAGTCTGGTGCTGCAGCCTCTGGCCCCCTGCCATCTCCAGGTGATGCGCCCAGCTCCGCTGCTGTGGTCATGGCCGTGTGTCGTCTATGGGCGTCGACGAGTCGCTGCGCCTCCTGGCCCAGCTCGTGGTAGTCTCGGTGGGCCAGCAGCTGTGAACTGGCCAGGGTAACTCTCACCGCTGATGGTAGTGTCCTGAGGAAAAGGTGGGCGAAGATAAAACCATCTTCAGAGTCTCTCAAACTCAGCATTTTCACCATCAGGTCTGCAGGTCTGTCGACCTCGCCCTCGCCCTCAGTCAATGCCAGGAGCTTCTCTGCTCGCTCTCCCAGTGAGGGGGTGAAAAAACGGATGAGAGCAGCCTTCAATGTGCCATACTTGTCGTCGCCTGGCGGGTGGTTAATCAGGCTCTCTACTCGCTGGGCTGTGTGGCTGTCCAGCTTTGCAACCACATGGTAGGATTTCGTGGCGTCTGCCGAAACCCTCCGAAGATGGAACTGTGCCTCGACTGCATTAAACCAGGAGCGCGGGCTATGCTGCCAGAAATCAGGTAGCTGGACTGTGGTAGCTGCATTAGCCTGGCTGGCTCCTGATGAGTCCGGTGCAGGAGAACCGTCACCGGCCATAATACGTCTTAAGGTCACCAGTGTGGAGATGTGTGGAAAGGATGAGGCTGAGTTATTTCTCAAGTTCCATTTTATTCTCAACACACTCTCCAACATACAAATCAGAAAAAGAGGCAGAACCCCCAAACTCTGCCAGTTTTATACCATCCATCCATCCATCCATCCATCCATCTTCTACCGCTTTTCCGGAGGTCCGGGTCGCGGAGGCAGCAGTTCAAGCAGAGAAGCCCAGACTTCCCTCTCCCCAGCCACCTGCTCCAGCTCTTCAGAGGGGATACCAAGGCGTTCCCAGACCAGCTGGGAGACATAGTCTCTCCACCGAGTCCTGGGTCTGCCCCGGGGTCTCCTCCCAGTGGGACGTGCCTGAAACACCTCAAGTGGAAGGCGTCCAGGAGGCATCCTAATCAGATGCCCATACCACCTCAACTGACTCCTTTCAATGTGGAGGAGCAGCGGTTCTACTCTGAGCCTCTCCCGGATGACTGAGCTCCTCACCCTATCTCTGAGGGTGAGTCCAGCAATCCTACGGAGAAAGCTCATTTCAGCCGCTTGTATCCGCGATCTCGTTCTTTCGGTCATTACCCAAAGCTTGTGACCATAGGTGAGAGTAGGAACGTAGATTGACTGGTAAATCGACAGCTTTGCCTTAGAACTAAGCTCCCTCTTCACCACAACAGACCGGTACAACGTCCGCATGACTGCAGATGCTGCTCCAATCCGTCTGTCGATCTCTCGCTCCATTTTCCCCTCACTCGTGAACAAAACCCCAAGATACTTAAACTCCTCCACTTGGGGCAGGAGCCTGTCCCCAACCCGGAGAGGACAATCCACCTTTTTCCGGCTGAGGACCATGGACTCGGACTTGGAGGTGCTGATTCTCATCCCAGCCGCTTCACACTCAGCGGCAAACCGTCCCAGCAAGAGCTGTAGGTCATTGCTGGATGAAGCCAACAGGACAACATCATCTGCAAACAACAGAGATGAGATCCTGTGGTCACCAAGCATAACACCCTCCATTCCCTGGCTGCGCCTAGAAATCCTGTCCATAAAAATTATGAACAGGATCGGTGACAAAGGGCAGCCCTGGCGGAGTCCAACTCTCACTGGGAATGACTCCGACCGAGTGTTGGCAATACGAACCAAACTCTCACAACGGTCGTACAGAGACTGAATAGCTCGTAACAACAAGCCCGATACCCCATACTCCCGAAGCACCCCCCACAAAAATCCACGAGGGACGCGGTCAAATGCCTTCTCCAAGTCCACAAAACACATGTAAACTGGTTGGGCAAACTCCCACGAACCCTCAAGAATTCTCGAGAGGGTAAAGAGCTGGTCCGATGTGCCACGGCCAGGACGAAAACCACATTGCTCCTCCTGAATCCGAGGTTCGACCAACGGCCGGACTCTCCTCTCCAGTACCTTGGCATAGACCTTCCCAGGGAGGCTGAGGAGTGTGATCCCTCTAAAGTTGGAGCACACCCTCCGGTCCCCTTTTTTGAAGAGAGGAACCACCACCCCGGTTTGCCATGCCAAAGGCACTGCCCCCGACCTCCACGCAATGTTGCAGAGGCGTGTCAACCATGACAACCCAACAACATCCAGGGCCTTGAGGTACTCAGGGCGAATCTCGTCCACCCCCAGGGCCCGGCCACCAAGGAGATTTTTAACCACCTTGGCGACCTCAGCCCCTGTGATAGGCGAGTCATCCCCCTCGTCCCCAAACCCTGCTTCCTCTGTGGAAGGCGTATCAGTGGGATTGAGGAGATCCTCAAAGTATTCCTTCCACCGCCCGATGATATCCCCAGTTGAAGTCAACGGTGTCCCATCCGCACCATACACAGTGTGGACGGGGAGCTGCTTTCCCCTCCTGAGCCGCCGAACAGTTTGCCAGAATCTCTTTGAAGCCGACCGAAAGTCTTGTTCCATGGCCTCACCGAACTCCTCCCACACCCGGGTTTTTGCTTCAGCAACCACCCGAGCTGCACTCCGCTTGGCCTGCCGGTACACCTCAGCTGCTTCAGGAGTCCCACAAGCCAACCAAGCTTGATAGGACTCCTTCTTCAGCTTAATGGCCCCCCTCACCACTGGTGTCCACCACTTGGTTCGGGGGTTGCCACCACGAGATGCACCGACCACCTTGTGGCCGCAGCTCTGGGCCGCCGCTTCAACAACAGAGGTGGAGAACATGGCCCATTCAGACTCCATGTCTCCAGACTCCCTCGGGATGTGGTTGAAGTTCTTCCGGAGGTAGGAGTTGAAGACCTCCCGGACAGGGGCCTCAGCCAGACGCTCCCAGCACACCCTCACTATACGTTTGGGTCTACTAGGTCTGAATGGCTTCCTCCCCTGCCATCGGATCCAACTCACCACCAGGTGGTGATCAGTTGACAGCTCTGCACCTCTCTTTACTCGGGTGTCCAAGACATACGGTCGCAGGTCTGATGATACGATAACAAAATCGATCATCGACCTGCGACCTAGGGTGTCCTGGTGCCAGGTGCACATATGGACACCCTTATGCTTGAACATGGTGTTCATTATGGACAGACTGTGGTTAGCACAGAAGTCCAATAACTGTACACCACTCGGGTTCAGATCGGGCAGGCCGTTCCTCCCAATCACCCCCCTCCAGATTTCACTGTCGTTGCCCACGTGCGCATTGAAGTCCCCCAGTAGGACAATGGAGTCTCCAGGAGGAGCACCCTCCAGCACCCCAGTCACAGACTCCAAAAAGGGTGGGTACTCTGAAACATCATTTGGTGCATAGGCACAAATGATGGTCAGGACCCGTTTCCCAACCCGAAGGCGCAGGGAAGCAACCCTTTCGTCCACCGGGGAAAACTCCAATATAGAGGCAGCAAGGTGGGGCGATACAAGAATACCCACCCCTGCTCGTCGCCTCTCGCCCGGGGCAACTCCAGAAAAGGCCAAGCTCCAGCCCCTCTCCAGGAGACTGGTTCCGGAACCGGAGCTGTGTGTTGAGGTGAGGCCGACTATATCTAGCCGGTATCGCTCAACCTCGTGCACCAGCTCAGGCTCCTTCCCCACCAGAGAGGTGACATTCCACGTACCAAAAGCCAGTTTAGAAAGCTTGGGATCAGTCCGCCAAGGTCTCCGCCTTTGACCGCCACCTAATCCACATAGCACCGGACCCCCATGATCCCTCCTGCAGGTGGTGAACCCACTGGAGGGCGGACCCATGTAACTCCTTCGGGCTGAGCCCGGCCGGGTCCCATGGGTGGAAACCCGGCCACCAGACGCTAGCCTTCGAGCCCCTCCCCCAGGCCTGGCTCCAGGGTGGGGCCCCGGTAACCCCATACCGGGTGGGGTACACTGAATCCTTGATATACAATTTATCATGAGAGTCTGTTGGATCGTTCTTAGTCTGGCCCTTCACCCAGGACCAGTTTGTCTTGGGAGACCCTATCAGAGGCAAATTGCCCCGGACAACATAGCTCCTGGGATCACTGGGGCACGCAAACCCCCCCACCACGATAAGGTGACGATCCATGAGGGAGAATACCATGAGTTTTATACCCTTGACATCAAAGCACAAAATTCCATTGTCTTTAAATCCCAAACACAATGCATCCCCCCTGCAGTTCCTAATTCTTCCACCCAAACCCCGGTGGTCAGGAAATCCTTCATGTTCATCTCTTTGCATATCCAAAGGTCAACACTCACATCCTCCTCATCTCCCTAGGAGGTCCAGACCTTTTGTTCCTCTTCAGACGTGAAGCCAAAGTAAGCCCACAGGAATATACAAGAGAGCATATGAACAGTCATATACATGTGAGCCTGTGAAACTACATATGTGCACCACAGTATAGTCTTTTTCGAGTGGGTGCAGGTCCCTCCATATGTCTACCATACCCATTTCTGCCAGTGAGGTTCTTATGAACTTTGTTACATGTTTTTTGTCTTCTTAACACTTGTTGTGTCAACTTCATGATCCATGACGGCATTTAAATCTCCTCCACAAATTAGGACTCCTTCACTGTGTGCTGCTATGAGATCAAACAGTTGATGAAAAAAACCCTTGTCACTTTCTGGTGGAGCATAGATGTTCACTAATGTGATCTGCATACCATCTATTCTTCCCTTTATTATTACATATGTGCCTTCTTTATCCTGGATTTCTTGTTCACATTCAAATTGTATTTTATTTGAAATTAGTATCATAACCCCCCTTTTAGTTCCTCCCTTATATGAACTGTAGTAGGAGTTCTTATAGCCAAATCTCTTTAGTTTCTCATGTTCTGTCTTGTTCACGTGTCTCTTGCATAAATATAATTTTGGCTTTTTCCTTCTTGAATTTTCTTATTATTCTTTCCCTTTTAACAGGTGAGTTCAGACCATTCACGTTTAATGTCATTATCTTAAGATTTTTAACCATATTCATGTTTTTCCATTTTTTTAACTTGTGCTCCTAACCCCTTTAACAACAAAACTAACACATATATGTACAAAAACACATTAACGAATCTCGACCTCCGTACTTTGGGCATTTCTTCTGCCCACTGGTCCCTGTTGGTGGGTGGAGGGAATGTCCTCACCGAGTGAGGGGCCCTCCCTAGACCTGTAGTTACTATCCAAGTAATAGTCATTAGTTTAGAAATGTCCAACAAAAATCACTTTAACCTCTCCTAGCCGTTTGTTTCTCTTTTACCTTGTCTTCTTGGCCTTCATTTCTTCTGTGTCTTTCTTAATCTTTGTTATAATCTAGGCTTTCCGTTGAAAGCCTTGCAGTTTTTCCTGGGCTTGGTGCGCCATGTCCATCTCCCGCCCTCTGCCGTTCACTTGCCTCCACTCCGACTGTCTCAATGCGTTCCTTGCCGCCGCTGCTCCAGCCGCTTCCTCGGGTACGCTCACCACAAAGCCTCGCTCCGTCATGTCCCGCGCTGCCTCTCTGGCCGTGTTGTAGGTTTTCACACCGTCATCCCAATGAATTCTCATCTTCGTTAGCGGCGTTTGGAATCTAATTTTTTTCTCTTTCAGCATTTTTTTAATGTTGGCATATTTCTTTCGTTGCTGCACAATTTCTGTCGGGTAGTCATGGTCAAAGAATATCTGTTTGTCGCCAACTCGTATCTTTTTTTTCCACGCTTGTGTCAGGATTCTTTCCTTTACGTCGTATTTTAAAAAGTTTACCACAACTGGCCTGGGTGTAGAGTTTGAATTCGGGTTCTGTGCCAAGGCTCTGTGTGCTCGTTGGATCTGCAGGTCTGTTTCATCGGGCAGCTCAAGCTGTTTTTTTAAGAACTGATCTATGAATTTCATCATCAAGTTGCCTTCAGTGCCCTCCGGAATCCCGAAGATGCGTATATTGCTCCGCTTGGACCTGCTCTCCAGGTCGGTTATTTTTTCCTGCATCCTCTGTGTTTGTGCCATCAGGGTCTGCAGCCGCTCGCTTGCCTCGGTCTTCCAGTCTTCCAAATCTGATATTCGAGCTTGTGCTTCTGCCATACATGCCCGTTGAATGCGCAGTTCCTCCATGGTTTCTGCTAGCTTGCGGTCCATTTCTTTTCGGAGACCCATAATTTCCTCCTTCATCTCTTTTTTCAGTTCTTCCTTAAGAGCCGTTAAATCCTGTTGGAGTTGTCGCTTGAAGTCTTTTATGTCCTTACTTATATTGGCAAAGTCAGTGTTCATAACATCGAGGTTGGCGTCCTCCATTTTCTCTGTTGTAGTCACCTCGTTTTTTGGGGCCTCGTGTTCAGTGATTTCTCCAGCGTTGTTGAAGAGGGATTCTTTAGTTTTACCCTGCTTTTGTTCGTGTGCCCAGGTTCTTCATGTTTTCATCCCTTGGTTTATTGATCCATTTATGTCGAGTTGGCCATTTACCAAAGATTTTTAATCCGACTAGGGAGAGCTCTCTGTTTAAGCGTTATGTCTCTCCGCCATCTTCCTGGAAGTCGATCGTACTTTTGTTGTTTTAAATAAGTGATCTGGTATCGGGTTTGGATCGGTATCGGCTGATACTCAAAGTTACAGTATCGTATCGGTCTTGAAAAAGTGGTATCGGCTCATCCCTAGTTCCTTTGAAATTAATTTGGACGCTTGATTTGGTTAGAAATCACCTTTATAGATTAAAAGTTTAGATACTTTGTTCGAGGATGCAGTTCCTATGGTTGACCACAAGATGGAGGCAGTTTTGGAGGCGTAGACAGTGTCGTGTGAATTGTCTATTAAAATATTTGTCATAAGGTACAGGAATTATTTATTTTATTTAATAGTGGGTGTGAAAGGGGGCGGAGTTAAACCGTCGCTTCTACACCCACTAAATTAAATAAAAGCATTTGTAAAAGGGGCACCAGTCCTAACAGACAATAATATTAACTTTAATTTAATTAATTTTGTACCTTCAATTACTTAATGAATCAGTCTCAAAATTTCAGTGAGTTCTTGTCCTGCCGTGATTAGGAAACATGTATATGCGAAAGGAAAACGCTTCAACTTCTATCATTCACCCTTTTATTAAACTCATTCAGGTTACATGGCATGGCGTTCAAATGATGAATAAATAGATTTAAATGATAACAGCGTAATATATCACATCAACTGATATTGGATTCCTGAACATAAAATCTAGCGTTACACCTCTGTAGAACCAAGGAGGAACCAGACTTATGTTTCAACGGTAAATGAGGCTGAAATGTTTTAACAAAACAACGCAGTTTTTTGGGGAAAATTCATAAGCTAATTATCTAAAAATGAATTCTGAATTAATCTACAAAAATTTAAGGGCAGTTACTTAAAAATGACTAAGAGTTTTCCTTCAGTTTACAGCTCTATCCTGTGGCTGAGAGACTAATTGAGCCCTGAAATGCGGGCCATATTCAATTGTAATTTAATTGTTAGGACATCACGTTTTAACCCAGCAGATAGTAAAATGAGCCTCACTCACAAGACAGCTGAAGGTCCACGTGTTCAGCGGGTCAATGCCAGCCGAGTTCAGGATCGGGACATCTGGAGGAAGCGGCTGCTGCAATGCTCCCTCACAGCAGTCAGGAGTGTTGACTCAGCCGGGGGCTCGTTCAGGACGGGGGCAGCAGAGTGATCGTCCCCGAGCGGCATGAAAAGTCCTTGGAAAAGAGTCCAAATTTGAGGTCTCTTGTAGTGGGATAGACCAAAAAAAACTGAAGGAGGAACGTCTCAGTCTCTGTTCACTTTAAACTAGGCAAATTAAAGGTCCACTCTAATGGCGTGAAAAGTCATTAAAAAAAATGAGAAAAACATTTACTAGGATAAGAATGGCTTCTGAGGTGAAGGAAAAACTTTGAGAATTTGATTCTCTGAAAAAGGACAAGCTCTAAAGAAAAAGGTGGTTTCTCCTCAGTAACCAGAAAGACTTGACAAACTTCACAAAGAACAGAATAAAACTTCACAGGGCCTTGAAACGGTGGAATGAAATCTTCTTCTGAGATCTAGATTACTATTCTGCTTCTTTAATCTTAATTTAGTTCCTAATCTTTCTCAAAATCTCTTTCTTTCTTCTTTCTGTGTTTCTAATTCTTAATTCTATCACCGTTCTCTATTTTGCTGTTCTTGTTACTTCTTTACTTCTTGCTAATCTTGCCCTTACTCTTTGTCTGATCTTACTTTCTGATCTTACTAAACTCAAATCTAACTTCTCTCTTTTAAAGTTACCTCGCTGGATCGTAAAACTGATGATGTCAATCGCAAGACTGACCAATCGACTTTTTCAGAAGCAGTTTGAAATGGCTGCTATCCAATGTGAGAACATTTCTTTGTTTGAGAGCAGCCAATCAAACGAAGACTCCATCCCATGAAATTGCAGAGAAAAATCAACACTCAGTCAGTTCTTATGAAATTAGGTGCTCAATATAAAATCTAACTAAATTAAATGACTTGGCTAATATTTGGTGATCATGCATTTATACCATTACTCCAATATTACATTTGTTTGAATAACACTCATGAATATAACATTTCTTATACATAATTATAATACATGCATTCACATTTAGATCAAAAATGCAGCAAACCATGGTTGGTGATAAAAGAGGGATGATTTTCAGTGTCCTTAGGATCCAGAGGATAAGCTGAAAGAAACTTAATGTTTAGAGCAAATTAAGAGTCATCTTACATACTGAAAACACATTTCGTAGGTATCCACTAGGAGGTACTGTTGAGCTGTAGATGATTTCCTTTAGGTCCATGGTATCTGGGAGAAAACCTGGATAGTATCGTGGGCTATAAACCCATCAGATTAAGCGGTTTATGACTCTTTTTTAAAAGCATTGTTTCCTGTAAGGGTACATTATCCAAATGCAGTGTTCATGTTGAGAGGTCTGGTCTCACGAGTTTATGTTCCTTTGATCCTTTAAAAGCAAATTCTGATCCTTACAATCTCTGCAAGAGGCAACTGTTTACATTGGGGTCCTGGGAAAGCAAGCATCTTTGGTCAGGCCTGGAAGAGGCCTGCATGAGTCGACATAAAAGCCAGTGACATTCCTGTAACATGCAGAAAAGTAGTATTCCTGTATAAGGAATAAAATGAAATTCCTGTAAACTGGAGAGAAGTGATCTTCTGTCTTGGTTTGAGGAGACGATGATGCTACAACAGTGATGTCGCCCCAGAGGCGGTCCCTTGGTCTCAAGTCTAAAATGGCTGCGCCCTAGCGCCTTTCCAAAATGGCGTCTGCACTGTTAATCTGCGCATGCGCAGTTCTCATGCACGTAGCCGTTTTGGCCACGTGCGAATGTGAGCACACACGTGCCCTGCGAACGCAGACGCGGTCCCAAAAGGCACTTTTCCACTTGGAACTCAAAGGCCTCCTTTAGAACCGTTCAGGCTCCCTTGTCCGCTTTTCCTTTTGGAACCCAAAGGCCTCACAGTTCGCTTTTTCGGAACTGTTCCAGTTTTATCGACACTATTTTCGGCACCGTTAAAAGCAGGTCCGAAGGGTACCGGCACTGTTTCGCCATGCCACTGCTGGCCATTCATTGGTCTGTGCGTAGCGTCATGAGAGTGGGCGTTACGCTGACTTTCGAGAATCGCTTGCTGGTCGCCATTTGCAATTTTTCGTCAGTGAGCCCGCGAACAAGTGATATTATAAACCACAACGATAGAATGGCTTAACAGAAATCAGCAGAAATCTAACACCGCAGTCCAGCAGAGTTTCCTGTGCGTTTCGGCTGATGAGAGAATGCAGAGGGAAGCAGACTGAGCTTGCAGTGGTGCGCACAAACAGACGCACCGGGAATTAGACCCAGCCACCTGAATTGAATTGAATGTGCAGCCGCGACGCACCCAACTTCAGCAGTTGAAGCCGTGATATTGTGATATACAGGACGGTGAGTGATGTGATATTCATGCTTTATGTTATTTTTTCCAACAGTGGAAAGTTCACTTAGGACAGACGAAAACTTAATCGTGTTTAAACGATGACCTAGCTTAATGCTATGTCCGTCCTTGTATGTTGTTTTTTTTGTGTTGACAATATCTGATGAAATAAGCTAGTTGTAATCCTGGTTAAAAGTTTATTTTATTTAATTTTTTTTTTTACATGTTGCACTTTCGTGCTGTGCATGAACTTAATTTGTGTGTATTTCATTGTAGAGTCCAAAAAGGATCTGCTCAGAATGGCGACGTTTTGACACCAATGTATTTTGACAGGTAAACAACACATCATATTTATAGTCAAATCTTTTGCTTTTTAAAGCGAGGTAGTCGGATACGCAAAAGCCGATGGTGTATAGAACACGTATATTAGGATGTGAAATGTCGGCATCGAAACTGCTCCCATTTAGCTGTAATTAATATTCAAAAATGATATTTTCGGGAAGAAAGAATTCAATTTAAACAGCCAAGGACCAAAAAACGTACATTTGCTCATGGAACAGGTCATTCACACTTGCAGACAATCGCGCTATATGTGTCTGTAGGATTTTCTTTCCATGCACGCAAAAAAAGCATTTTTTTCCCGGATCCGACTAAGTGCCAAATTTAAAGGAGCACAATTTCCACTTAATATGAAAGGGACTGAACTGAGATTTATGTGTATGAATATTAATTACAGAGTAATTGAAAATGAATGGCACATCCAATAATAGCCACCATAAAATAAACCGCTTGTTTATTTATTTTTATCAGATCACTTCTGTGATCCTTTATGAGTTATTCAATTCAATTCAAATTCAATTCAAACGTTTATTTCAAATTCAGGGTTCATATTACAAATAGATAAATAAATAAAGTATATACAGATCAGCAGACACTCGGCGCTCTTGTAACAACAAAAAACATAATGGGCTCATTGTAAAATGGAACGCCACCACTTCCAAATGCTGGAATGAAGTGTGAGTGATGAGTTGACAATTGCTGATATAAGATGATTGTTACATTCCAGCAGTCTTCTCAAAAAACTGTAAACATTCTTACGTATCAATTCTCCAAAAGACGGAATGTTCACAGACACAAACAGCTTGCTTGCACTCGACCTTCGTGGTACATCTAACAATCTTCTTCTATAGTCATACTAGTGTATCTTGCACCTTGGGGAATGGGAATTGTTCAGTCACCATTAGAATTTAGTTTATATGTGTATAGTATTTCATCTTTAAACTCATTCAGTAATAGAACACATTACAAATATTTGAGACCCATTGTAGTGCTTCCTTTTATATTTTAGCAATACACGCACAAAACACCACCCACACTTGAACCCAGGGCGACACAGCGGTGGCTAAACTTTATTGATAACGTTATTTCACGCCATCACAACAACTCAGTATTTAAACTCAGTATAAATGGTGTAGAGATTGAAAGGGTATCCAAAATTAAAATCCTTGGTGTAATAATTGATAATAAACTGTGTTGGAAGTCACATATTAATTATATTAAAGGTAAAATATGCAAATCAGTCACAATACTGCGCAGAGTGAAATATTTGCTGAATCAACCCACACTATAGACTTTGTATCATTCATTAATGCTCCCATACATGACATCCATCCATCCATCTTCTACCACTTTTCCAGAGGTCCAGGTCGCAGAGGCAGCAGTTCAAGCAGAGAAGCCCAGACTTCCCTCTCCTCAACCACCTGCTCCAGATCTTCAGAGAGGATACCAAGGTGTTCCCAGACCAACTGGGAGATGTTGTCTCTCCAGTGAGTTCTGGGTCTGCCCTGGGGTCTGAGAACTACTACCAAGCAACACTGTGTTTCAGTGCAAGGTGTCAGACTGCGGAATGCTTTTGGACCTGAATTAAAATCATGTACAAAGCTTGGACAATTTAAACAAAAACTAAAGGAATAAATACTCCAAACACACTCACGTGGACACAATTGTTGGTACCCCTCTGTTAATGAAAGAAAAACCCACAATGGTCACAGCACAGTGACTACTTGTCACCCTTTAAATAGGCCGATTGATTACAAGTTTGTAGACACCTGTGATGTTAATTAGAGGACACATCTTGGTTGAATCTATGGTCATGTTCATGTCCCTATGGCCTGTTTTCAATCTTTTCTAGGGTTACCATCATTTTTGTCCAGGTCTGTTTCATGAGTTTGTTTTTTAAAATAATTCTGTTGAACCACAATTCAAAAGCATTGTCTGATTTTCATTGGTTAATTTTCATAGAATTTTTATTTATTACCACTTTTGTTGGATTCAAGTTATTTCTGTGAACATTGTGGGTTTTTCTTTCATTAACAGAGGGGTACCAACAATTTTGTCCACGGCTGTATATACAAAATGACATGTAAAATCACACAAGGATTATCATATCCAGTCTGTGTTGTGCTGTTGCTTATTTTTTGTCACATTTTGTCTGTCTTTTTTTTTTTTTACAGTTTGAATTTTGCACATTCTAAATAATCTTTAATTTGCTGCTGATTGGAATAAACAATTTAGTGATTTATTTGTTTGCATCATGATTTTCTATTTTGTCTCTTCAGACACCGGTGGGAAAAGAGTCAACAGTACGAACCATTTATCAGTGACTTTGAAAATAATGGCTCATTTTAAGAAAAGTAACCAAAATAATTATTTGCTGAAGACTGTAAAACAAAATAGAGACATCTGCAAAAGTACAAAGGTTTATTGTCAAAATTCCCAGGGCAATACTACATGAATACAAGTATAGTTCACTGTTGATGCAGAGAATATATACTTATACAGTATCTACATGTAGTCAGCAATACTCAATACGATATATTTCCAGTTAATCCACATATTTCTCCATGTAACCTTGGGACTGCTTTATTTTAATTACTTCTAATCTTAGATCCATTTGTTTTGGCTTAAAATGCATCATAATTGCTAAATATATCTTATGCCTAACTCAGTACTGTTTACCTGTTGAAATATATATTTAACGGCTCATGTGGCACCTGATCCATGTTTTGCCACGACACCACTGGCTGGAGCAGATAAATTCCATGACGTCTCAACAGTCTCTCCATGATTTTGAAATAGATCATGTATTTTTACCTAACCATCTATTTGTCGAGAAAAGTCATTTTTGATATTCATGCGCTGTGAGCCAATAAATGATTAAAATCTAACAATACTTCACTGTCTGATTAATGATTCTGTATAATATATGGGTCTCACTTTCTGACATGAGTGTCCAAAAATATTTAACTTTTGCATTATTTTTGGAGATGTATTGCTACATGTTTTGATGTTGATTTTACTGAACAGGAATATGGCGCCACCTCATGGGGAGCATAGCGCCGCCTCCAACTCCCTCCAAATCCCGCCTCCAACTCCCTCCTTCTCCCACCCATGCTACAGTGAGCCTTGTGCTGTGGAAAAACATGGGTGCCGAACGGTACTGTTCGGTTCCAGGCCAAAGGAGGCCTTTGAGCTCCAAATGGAAAACTGCCTAAATGTTAATCATGCCTTGTGTGGCGGTTTGGGATAACCCCCACAACAGACTGGGACAGACAGCTCACTACTTCTGGTTTTTTCCGCTGCACTACTGTGATGTAATGTGCCATTCATGCATTGTTTCACTACTGTGATGTTAATGTGCCATTCATGCATTGTGTTCATGCATCCTGTCCTTACTGCGTCTCTCAAATGCAAATGCCCTACCTACTGCTGTGAATGCCTTTGATGTATTGTTTGTAGCTGGGTATATAAGCTGACTGAAATTCATGTTCATTCTCTCACTCTCATTCCTTCAACTGCTGCTGACACACACACTCTATGTCTCTTTGCTGGAGAGCCTGAGGACCCCGCTCCAGTCTGCTCACACTTGGGCTGGAGCGGAGTTCCTATGATGGCGGTATGATTTAATAAACCTACTTAAAACCCTCACGTCGCCTTTATTTTATCATCCGCCATATTGGTGACCCCGAGGACACACACGTTTTGTGCAACGCAACGTTCTGGCTTGGACAGCCACGCTGCCGGTGAACACAGCACCCGGCGGTGACGCTCCGACGACAAGCGAACGCAGCAGCTCCCTTCTGCTTCAGTGAACTCTCTGGACATCACCCACGACCGGGAAAGCCGCAGCAAACTTTATGGTGTGATCTGCACGCCTAGATCGGCACATCCACGCTGGACCGGCCGCGCTCACAGCTCCTCCACACGAGAGCGCATGCACCTTGTCCCCTCTCCACGACGGCGACCTCCATGGCCAACGGAGAATGCACCACGTGGAACTGAACCCACCATGACCCATCTACTGCAACTACAACAGGGATGATTAAGCTCCCTGACCCTGGCTCTGCCTCTCCAGCTGGCCCACCCACGCACGGAGCCCCGGCACACGCACCGGGGAGTTACGAAGAAGGCGCACCACGCACGGGACGCATACGGCTCTACAGACCCCCATCCTCCTTCGCCGCTGCACACAGGCCCTTCAGGGTTGCTCGTACACCTGAGGCACGCACGCAGCATGCTCGAAGGATTTGTTAATGGTCTTAGCACATAGGGAATTCAGCAGTCTGCGGTTCCCGAGCGCTTTAGGGTTGCGCCCGCACCTAAAGTCAACATGCCAAGTCCCTTTGCTTTTGTTTTTTTCCTTACAGCCGCCACGCAGCCTCGTCGCTCCTGTTTTTTTCTTCACGGCCGCTATTAATTCTTGCAGGACTTAATCGCGAGAGGAGCCAGTGACTAATTTTTCTTCTTGTGATCTCCGCACGTTCAACGGGACAGCCCCTCGACATCGCGGAACAACAAGCAATTTTTGCGCGGCCCGGACGATTTTACCGTCCCTGGCCGGCATTTACTACCCCCCACCCC
Organism: Pholidichthys leucotaenia; assembly: GCA_020510985.1. Classification (NCBI taxonomy): domain Eukaryota; kingdom Metazoa; phylum Chordata; class Actinopteri; order Cichliformes; family Pholidichthyidae; genus Pholidichthys; species Pholidichthys leucotaenia. The sequence continues at coordinate 92,997,341 of CM035841.1, forward strand.
CCTCCACCTTTGCCTGCACAGAGCTCTCCCTGCTCGCTGCCAAAGCTGAACTATCGAGGTCTCGGCCCCCTGCCGAGCCCTCTGGGGGGGGAGCGTGTGGCGGTTTGGGATAACCCCCACAACAGACTGGGACAGACAGCTCGCTACTTCTGGTTTTTTCCGCTGCACTACTGTGATGTAATGTGCCATTCATGCATTGTTTCACTACTGTGATGTTAATGTGCCATTCATGCATTGTGTTCATGCATCCTGTCCTTACTGCGTCTCTCAAATGCAAATGCCCTACCTACTGCTGTGAATGCCTTTGATGTATTGTTTGTAGCTGGGTATATAAGCTGACTGAAATTCATGTTCATTCTCTCACTCTCATTCCTTCAACTGCTGCTGACACACACACTCTGTGTCTCTTTGCTGGAGAGCCTGAGGACCCCGCTCCAGTCTGCTCACGCTTGGGCGGGAGCGGAGTTCCTATGATGGCGGTATGATTTAATAAACCTACTTAAAACCCTCACGTCGCCTTTATTTTATCATCCGCCATACCTTGGTTTGTTTCACGCTTCAACTAGCTTCCTTTTGCCAGCAACTTTTATAAGAATGGAGGATGACTCCCTTTAATCCGGTTTGTCATGAGCCAAACTCCAGTAACTATTCTAGCACTTCTGAAGATTCTTCATGCAAGCATAATCGTAAAAACAATGGTTAATTCAATTTTATCTCACCAGGAAAACTCGGCAACAATTTGAATTAACAAACAAGGGATCGGATTTCGCGATCCATCTTTTAAGGCCTTAATCTTAATTAATTCAGCATATGTAACGCTTTTTCAACTTCGGCATGCTTTAAAACACAGTCTGTGGAATGTGGCAGCTTGAGCAGGTTTTTTTTTTCATACGCTCGCTTCTGCCGACCCCCTGCTGCTGCCAGGGCCTCCCGAGCCAGTTTGTGCACCGTGTGGAGACGTTCTTTTAAACAAAACAAATAATCCAACCCGGGTTTTCCCTCCACCTCCGGCTCGGGGGGGGGGGGGGGCGAATACCAAATCCACCAGTGTGCGCAGCTCGCGTCCAAACATGAGCGCTGCAGGGGTGCACCAAGTAGATTCCTGAGCTGCCGTCCGGTACGCCCACAAAACAAAAGGCAGATGCAGGTCCCAGTCTCGCTGTCGCTGGTCCACCAGGATAGCGAGCTGGGTGGTGAGGGTCCGGTTGAATCGTTCGACCAGGCCGTTGCTCTGTGGATGCAGCGGGGTGGTCCAGGTCTTCTGGATGTCCAGCCGTTTGCAGACCTCTCTGAAGACCTCTGCCTCGAAGTTCCGACCCTGGTCGCTGTGCAGCTCCTCCGGTGCGCCAAACCAACAGAACATTTCGTCCACCAGCTTTGATGCTGTCGTAGCGGCGCTCTGGTCCGGGACCGCGTACGCCTCTGGCCACTTAGTGAAATAATCCATTGCGACCAGCACGTAGTGGTTCCCCTAGTCCGTGGTTGGGAAAGGGCCCAGGATGTCCACTCCCACCCACTCCATTGGTGCTCCCACCCGGTACTGCTGCAGGGGAGCGTAGGATCGCCGAGTTGGCCCTTTCTGAGCTGTGCACGTGTCGCAGCGGTGGATGTGGAGCTCCACGTCCTGATGACAACCGGGCCAGTAGAACCGGGCTTGAAGACGCTGCAGCGTCTTTGTCACCCCGAAGTGGCCCGCTCCTACCGCCCCATGAACCAACTGGAGTACGTTGGGCCGGAGTCGACGAGGATCCAGCAGCTGCCAGACGTGCCGCTGCCCAGCTGGAGTCTGCCACTGTCGATACACCACGCCCTCGTGGCAGCGGAGGTTGGCCCACTGGGAGTGTAGGGCCTTAGTCTCTGGGTCCAGCGCTGACACAACCTCCCAGGTGGGCCGCTGTCCTGCGTCCAGCCACTGCCGAACCCGAGAAATGACCGGGTCTCTGTCCTGCTCGCTCTGCAGCTGCTGCGTGCCAAGGGCCTCTGTGACGTCATCGCTGGGGGAGGCTGCCTGATCACCCGAGGAGGGGCTGCGCGTCGCTGCGTTATTCCTGCTCGCAGCGGTCCGGAGAGCAGCAGCCCGTGGGATGGCTTGGTCTCGATCTTCAGCCCGTTGGCAGTGACGACACTCCTCTGTCGCACAGAGGCGCCGAGACAGCGCGTCAGCGTTGGCATGGAGGCGGCCTGCCCGATGCACAATCTGAAAATTATAATCCTGCAGTGCCTCCAGCCATCTCGCCAACTGTCCATCCGGCTCTTTGAAGTTCAATAACCAGGTCAGGGAAGCGTGATCCGTCCTGAGCTGGAACCTCCCCCCGTACACATACGGGCGGAAATGACGCAGTCCTTGAATGACAGCCAACAGCTCTCTGCGAGTCACACAGTAATTCCTCTCTGCTCTGCTGAGAGTGTGGCTGAAAAAAGCGACTGCCTGTTCTCCCTGCTCTCCCTCCTGGGATAGCACCGCCCTGATGCCCTGGTTGCTGGCGTCCGTGTCCACGATGAACAGGCGGTTTGGGTCAGGATACTGCAGGATGGGGGCTCTGATGAGCGCTGCGCGGAGCTGGGAAAAAGCAGCAGCACAGTTCTCACTCCACTGAAATGTGCGTCCTTTCTGTGTCAGCTGGTGCAGCGGGCTGGCGATGGTGGCGAAGTTTTTCACAAACCTTCTATAATAGGAGGCCAGTCCGAGAAAGCTCCTCAGCTCTCCCACGTTCCGCGGCACTGGCCAGTCTCTCACCATTGCCACTTTTTCTGGGTCGGTGGCGACTCCCGCTGCACTGACGACGTGGCCCAGGAAAGTGGTCTCCCGCCGGAATAGGTGGCATTTTCTAGGGTGTAACCGTAGCCCAGCCTGTCGGATGGCGTCCAGCACCTCTCAGAGATTTGACAGGGCGCTGTCAAAATCAGCTGCATGCACCAATAGGTCGACCAAGTAAACAACGCAGTGACTCTGGGGCACGTGAGCCAGCACTCACTCCATCAAGCGTTCAAAGGTGGCCGGGGTGTTGCAGAGTCCAAACGGCATCACTTTAACTGGTACAGTCCCTGCCCGATGGAGAAGGCTGTTTTTTGGCGGGCCTCGGGTGACAGTTCTACTTGCCAATAGCCGCTGCGTAGATCCAGCGAGCTGAACCAGCTGGAGCCGGCGATGTGGTCCAGCACGTCATCGATGGGGGGCAGGGGGTAGGAATCCTTCCAGGTGATGTCATTCAGGTGCCGGTAATCCACACAGAACCGCCACGACCCGTCCTTCTTCTTGACCAGCACCACCGGCGCCACCCAGGGGCTGCTGGAGGGCTCAATGATGTCTGCCTCCAGCATTTCTTGCACTTTTTGTTCTGCTGCTGCCCGCCTTGAAAAGGGCAGCCGGCGTGGGCGGAGTCGAATCGGCCTGGTGTCACTGGTGTCGATCTCGTGGTGCACCAAACCGGTCCGGCTGCATTCCTCACCCTTCGCGGCGAAGACACCCATATAACAGTCCAATAGTTCCCACAGCTGGTGTCTCTGTCCCAGCTCCAGCCCGCTGCAGCTCAGTTGAAATAATTCCTCGACCGCCTGCTGCGTCTCTGCTGACACGTTGACCCCTCCCCTTGCTGTCCTTGTGTGTGCTCGTGCTTTCTCTGCCCGCACTGGTGGCGTCATTGTGTCCGGCCCTTGCGGTGGGCCGCCCGGTCCGGTCCGTCCTGGCGGTCCCTCGATCGCGCGGGCCTCCATGTTCCTTCTCTGGGTTCTGCTGTGGAGCGTGATGGTCCGGTCTCCCAGTTGGAGGGACGGTCCGGTGGTGTCGATCTTGGCGTTCCATGCTGTGAGCAGGTCGAGTCCAATAATACAAGGGTCTTGGATGTCAGCCAGCCAGAACGGGTGTCTTATGTTCTGACCGGCCACCCCCACCACGAGAACTCTCCGCCCCCCCAGTCTGGCGCGCTCACCGGTACCTGTGGTGACGCAGCGCTCGGTGGGTTCCCACCCCCGTGAGGCCGTCTCATTCGTGCCCGGCAGCACACCGGGTCAGACCAAGGAGATTGTAGAGCCGGTGTCAGTCAGGGCCTGGATCGACGTCTTCTCCAGGCTGCACTGTAGATACATCCCTGGCGAGTGTCCAATTCAGCCCACGTGCGGTGACAGCTCATCAGTTTGTCGTGGGGTGGGTGCAGGGCAGTACCATGCGATGTGTCCTGGCTCCCCGCAGCAGGAGCACCCTTCCATGCACCGCCGCGGCCGTCTTCTCCATGGACACGCCGCCGTGGTCTGCCCTAACTCCTCCTCCTCCCCCTCGCTCTCAGCCATGGCCTGGAAGGTTCTTTGTCTTGGCGTCGATGCTTCGATTGTGCGATTCATCAGCTGCTCCACCCGCTCTGCTTCTGCCACCGCAGTCTCCCAGTCGCTCGCGGCGTGGATCCGTACGTGGCTCTGGAGTTGGGCCGGGCGGAGACCTTGGATGAAGTTCCAGAGGGCGAGCTTCTCTACCACCTCCGGTGCGAAATCCGGGTAGCTGTGCCGTGTTAGCAGCCCTATGTCCGCCACGTAGGCTCCTAGGCTTTCCTGGCTGCTTTGACGGCGGTGGGTCAGCTGTTCCTGGGCATGCTCAGTGTCCGCCGTTCTCCCAAATTGTCTCCGGAGCACTCCTTGTAGCGCTGGCCAGCTGCAGCGCTCCTCAGGCCGGAGATCAGAGAGCGTGCAGAGAGCCCTCACTTCCAAGGCCAGCGCGACTTGTACGGCGGTTTCCTCTGGTGACCAGCCGTTCAGCGCGGCAGCCAGCTCGACCTGGACCAGGTAGTCGTCCAACGGGGTCTCGCCGTTGAAGCAGGGAATCTTGGCCCGCTGCCGGATGGGTGGGACGGTCGCCTCCCGGTCGATCACCGCCCCTGATCGCCGTGGAATCGCCAGCCTGTCCTGCCCTGAAAAGGGCGGGAAGCGGGGCTGGTTTGCTCTGCTCCACTCGCTCTGCCTTGAAAAAGACAGAGGGTGGGGTGCGCTAGCCCCGTCGGGTCCGCTGCTTCGTTCGTCCCGGCGAGCGGCTCCAGGGGTTGGTGTCTCGGCCCCGTCGTCAGCTGAGTAATGAGTCGCTCCAGCTGCTGGATCTCCATTCTGATCCTGGCTTCCATCTGTTCCATCCCACTCCTGGCACCAGTGTGATGTTGGCGAGGTTCACACAAAGAAGAGGAACAGATAGTTGCGATGAACAGGCTTTATTCAACAACAACCTGAGCACAGACAGGAGGGGAGGTCATTCTCCCAGACCTCCGTTTCAATCATGGTTATACAACACATGATACATCTTGCCCTAATCCTGCCTATAAAAACTATAATAACTCAGTAATAACATTTAAACAAACACACAAAATAACGTCCACTGTTGCAGAGCATGCTAGGGAAATCCCTACTCCCCCCCCCCCTTAATACAGCCCCGATGTTACAATAATTTCATGTCCATCTCTGGATTTATTTATTTATTTTTTTTTTTATCAGAGCCTCTCACGAGGCACATTAAAATAATGTAGCAGATTTATGGGTTTTTATAGGTAATTTAATGTTGGTGCAAGTGTTAATGTAAATATGAATGAATGAATAAATATGAATGTGAGTAGGAATGAAGATTTACTTTCATTACACTCAAATCCTCGTTAGGGCACCATTCCATATAATGAACAATTTTATTAACAATTCTTTATCTGTACCAATTATGAATCAGTCTCAAAAAAAACCAAAAAACTGGTGAGTTCTTGTCGCTTGATAATCAAGAAGATGGACATGAAATCAAACAATAACTCCCATATGTCTTTCAATGGTTTAATAAGAAATGTAAGAATAGGTTAACATGTTTGGATAACTTTAAACAGAGAATTCAGCATGTATTATGGGCATCATAGATTGTGTTACTTATGAATCAAGCATTTGTGCAACCAAATGAAGTGTAGTTTAATTTATCAGCATACTGGAAATTGGAAAACCATAAAATAGCATTGGTTCAGAAAAGTGGATGCAATTTTATGAGGAAAATGATGATTAACTATATAAAAAAAAATGTACAACTGGTGTTACTCTGAAAAAGAAGGTGAATTAATGAAAGGACAAATGCATTTTGAAATTTTAATGGTGGTTTGCATGAAAATAAGTTTAAAGAACTTGTACCAGGAATATTCTGAAGAATTACACTACCGTTCAAAAGTTTGGGGTCACTTAGAAATGTCCTTATTTTTGAAAGAAAAGCCCTTTTTTCAATGAAGATAACTTTAAACTAATCAGAAATACACTCTATACATTGCTAATGTGGTAAATGACTATTCTAGCTGCAAATGTCTGGTTTTTGGTGCAATATCTACATAGGTGTATAGAGGCCCATTTCCAGCAACTATCACTCCAGTGTTATAATGGTACAATGTGTTTGCTCATTGCGTCAGAAGGCTAATGGATGATTAGAAAACCCTTGTGCAATCATGTTAGGTCTGCAATGCTGTAATTGCTGCAAATGGAGGATTCTTTGACGAAAGCAAAGTTTGAAGGAAAAAAATATTATTTCAAATACAAATCATTATTTCTCACCTTGTCAATGTCTTGACTATATTTTCTATTCATTTTACAACTCATGGTGGTAAATAAGTGTGACTTTTCATGGAAAACACAAAATAATTGTCTGAGTGACCCCAAACTTTTGAACGGTAGTGTAAGTGTAAATTAATTAACAACAGACCGTCAGCCAGAATCAGATCCTGTCCCTGGTGGCAGCAGGGCCCCCACATGCCAACCTTGGTTCAGCTGGATGTCTGTGGATTCTGTTGATGGAGGGGCTGAGAGACCGATTCTCCCACAAGGCCGTGCTCCTGAGATCACAATCGGGCTGTTGTCAGCAAGCTGGTGAGGCCTTCTCACTGAAGAAGGAATTGGTTTATTGTGCAAAGTTCCATCAGAGGGACAAAATGAAGGAGAGAAAAAATCACACATCCGTTTTTGTTTTTTTTTAATGTTGATGGTTTAAATGAGTGGTTTAAGCTTAGAAAAAAATCAAACAACAAACTCATCTTGCACGAAAATTAAAGAAAAGATTGAAATAAGAAAAGTGAATTTTAAAGAAAAGAACAGGATTTACACAGAGCCTGGGAGACTCTGGCCTACTTAAAGATAGGGGAAAAAAATTGGGGGAGCAGAAAAGGCTCCTTACAACTTGGCCACCGCCCCAGAACAGACTGAACAAAGGGCAATAAAAGTTTTCTCTGGTGTTGCAGGGTGGTCCAAACTTCATGAAACCTGAGCTGAACCAATTACATTTGAGCTTTGGTCAACAAAAGTAATAAACTCAACCAAAAAAGATGAAGATAGGTGCTAGGAGCCCACTGGTCAGTTAAAGTCCAGCTATGGTCTCTCACAGAGCAGAGAAAGGAGGGGAAGAGACATTTGATATGAGAAGTGAGACCCCCCCCCCAAGACACATGTTGCCGAATAAAGCATAAATTCCTTAAACTTTAGTGACTAATTCTACTCACTAATAAGGGAACATACAATGCATCGACATTGTAACTGTAATTAATTTGATAGTAAGCATGCAAGAACTAATTTCTTCTTGAAAATAAGCAGAACATATCAAGTTATATCAAATCATTTCAATAAAAGCATTTGAAACCACATTGTCCATCCCAGAGTTCGACCATGTCTTCAGGAACAGAAACTGTCTTAAGAAAAAGAATATGAATTAGTTCATTTATCCAAAATGGCATAAATTCCACCGCAAAGGAAAAAGTTAAATATTCCTGATTCGTCCACCAGATGGCACAGTGAAACTGGTTGTTCACTGGAAACTCTTGGCTCTCCCATCTGGTTTATGTCACTCATAAATCTGCTGATTAGGAACATTCCTTTGCCAAAGAGAAAAAAAAGGGAGAGTGACTAGTCCTGGAGAAGGGATTGACTTTCCACTTTATGGCTGATGGATTGTGTTACAGCTCTGGTCCTTGGGTGAGAGAAGCAGTCTCAAAAGCCAGGCTTTTGAGTTGAAGCAATTTTTCTTCAGCAAAGAATGATTTTATAAATTGAAACTCAAGGTCACGCTACAGCAGTGATCGGGGAAAATAATATCCATCTCCTCAAATGAAAAGAAACTACACCAGCAAAAACTCCCAAATCATGAGGAGGAGCTAAGGAAACTTCAAAAAAGAACATCCCAAAACCTTCCAAGAGATGACTAAAACTAAAATTAATGACTTAAAAAGAAAAGTGGATGAACTAAAGATATACAAAAGAAACTTCTCTTTACCAAGCAGAAATACTATGAGGCAGGGGGAAAATCGTTAAAACTTCTAGCATTTAAATTAAGGAAGCAACAATCAGAAAGAACATCTACAAAATAAGAAACCCTTTTTTAGAATTAGATAGATGTACTTTATTAATCCCAAACTGGGAAATTACAGTGTAACAGCAGCATGACAGTAGAGAACCAAATGACAGAAACACACACATGACATACAAAGGGATTACCCATGAAAATTAAAACTAACATGACTATAAAACCTATATATATCATAGCTTAACATATGATGACCCGTATAAACACATGAATCATCCCATTGCACAGTAAACAACTATCAGGGGCAGAGTGAAATGTGAGGTACCAGTTAGACTGTAAGGTGCAGTGTGGCAGCATAGTTATGACCATAATACAACATCAGAGTGAGTTATTGTACAATGAAATTGCATGCGGCAGGAAAGATTTCCTGTACCTGGCTGTTCGACAGCGAAGCTGTAGTAGTCTACTGGAGAAAATGCTTTGCTGTCTGTCCAGTGTGTGGTGGAGGGGGTGATCAGGATTGTCCATGATGGATCGCAGTTTATTTAGTGCTCTCCTCTCCACCGCTGTCTCAAAGCTCTCTGGCCTGAGACCAATTACAGAGCCAGCCTTCTTGATAAACTTGTCAAGTCTGTTGGTGTCTCTGGCCCTGATACTGCTACACCAACAGACAGCAGCAAAGAAGATGGCGCTGTCGACAACGGTCTGGTAGAAAAGCTCCAGCGTCCTGCTACACATGTTGAAGGATCTCAGCTTCCTCAGGAAGTAGAGTCTGCTCATCCCCTTCTTGTGCGCAGCATCGGTGTTGGATTTCCAGTCCAACCCGCTGCTGATCCTGACACCCAGATATTTGTAGTCCTCAACCACTCCCACATCCTCCCCCCTAATTTGCAGTGGCTGAGAAGGCATCCTCTTCTTCCTGAAGTCAATCACCATCTCTCTGGTCTTGCTGACATTCAGCCTCAGGTGATTCTGCTCTGTCTACTCCACGAATCTGTGTACCAGTGCCCTGTACTCCCTCTCATCTCCTCCTCTTATACACCCCACCACAGCTGAGTCGTCAGAGAATTTCTGCAGGTGGCGTGACTCCGTGTTGTACTGAAAGTCAGTGGTGTATAAAGTAAAGAGAAAAGGAGAGAGCACAGTCCCCTGTGGAGCTCCCATATCACTAGCCACCACTCCAGACAAGACACTGCCCAGCCGGACAAACTGTGGCCTGCCTGTCAGGGAGTCAGTAATCTAGGAGATCACAGAGCTATCAACCCCCATCACCCGCAGCTTCTCACCCAGCAGCAGAGGCTGGATGGTATTAAATGCACTGGAGAAATCAAAAAAAGTGATTCTCACAGTATCTCCTCCACCATCCAGGTGCAGAATGGCTCATTGCAGCAGGTAGATGACAGCATCTTCAACTCTTAAATGGGGCTGATATGCAAACTGCAGAGGGTCCAGCCACGTCTTCACCTGCAGCCTCAGGTGGGCTAAGACCAGTCTCTCCAGGACCTTCATCACATGAGATGTGAGGGCAACTGGTTGATAGTTGTTCAGGTCCGATGGATGACTTCTTGGGGACAGGAACCAGGCAGGATGTCTTCCACAGTACCGGTACTCTCTCCAGACTCAGGCTTAGGTTGTACAGGTGTTTCAGTACTGGAGCTAGATGGTTGGCACAGGTCCTCGGGGTCCTGGCAGAGATGCCATCAGGGCCCGCCACCAGACTGTGACTGTGACAGACTGTGAGTTGAACTTATTAAAAAACAGATTCAGTTCCTCAGCTCTCTCCTGGCTCCCAGATGGCTGCCTGACTTTCCCCTTGCACCCAGTTATTTGTTTCATTCCCCCCCCCCACATCTTTAGTGTTGCTTTGCCTGAGTTTGTCTTCCAACTTCCTCCTATAATTGCCCTTGCACCTCCTCAGCATCTCTCTCAGCTCATGCTGCACTCCCCTCAGCTTCTCCTTGTCTCCAGCCCTAAAAGCTCTCTTCTTTTTATTCAGAAGTGCTTTCAGGTCACTTGTGACCCATGGTCTGTTGTTGGAGAAACAGTGTACAGTCTGAGCTGGCATGGTCGTGTCTTCACAGAATCTAATGTATTCTGTTTTGCAGTTGGTCATATTGTCTATGTCCACCCCATGTGGTTCACAGAGTATGTTCCAGTCTGTCGCCTCGAAGCAGTCCTGTAGTGCATCAGCAGCCTCCTGTGTCCACCTCCTCACAGTCCATGTACAAGCAGGCTGCCTTTGCACAAGGGGACCGTACTTGGGTGTTAACATGACCACGCAGTGATCCGATTTGCCAATGGGGGTAGAGCTGTGGCACTATATGCATCTCTAACATTGGCATACAGGAAATCCAGTGTTTTGTTTTTTCTGGTGGGACAGTCAATAAACTGGTGAAAGTTTGGTAATGTTTTTCCCACTGAGACATGATTAAAATCACCCGTGATGGCTATAAATGCATCTGGGTGCTTCTCCAGTAATGTGGCAATAGTGGAGCTGATGACGTCACAGGCCACCGCTGCATCAGCTGACGAAGGGACGTAGACGATAATAATTAAGGCACACTTCATTTCTCAAGGCATATAATAAGGTCTCATACTCACAGCCAGCAGTTCAATGTCCGAGCTGCAGCACTTTTCCTTCACATAAATATGTCCAGGATGGCACCACCGTTCAGTAACAAAAAGTGCCACCCCTCCTCCCCTCTTTTTCCTGCTGCTTATCACGTCTCTGTCCCCCCCCCCCCCGTATAGTCTTGAAGCCAGGTATCGCTACGTTTACATCCGGGATCTGTGAGTGTAACCACGTCTCTGTAAAACACATGATACTACACTCACGATACTCCTTTTACGTCCTGACCAGCGCTGTAAGCTCATCTGTTTTTTTTCCGAGGGATCACATGTTCCCGGTGATGACCATCGGTACAGCTGGCTTATTCTTCCTCCTCCTCCTCCTCACCTTTGCTCCAGCCCTTTGCCCGCGGCGTCTCCTCTTTAGCTCAGCCGGGATGAGGGGATTCACTGCCGGCCGCAGTGCTCCAGGCATTGGCCTCCTCAGTGCAATCAGCTGTTCGCGTGTGTAAACAATGTGTCCGCCCCCACCTCTGTTGATCTCCATTGCCCGAGGAAGAGAAAAGAAAACTAGAGAAAGACCAGACTAAAGTAGAGAAAAAGTTGGTCCAGTCTTAATCCGAATCTTCCTACCAAGCCCTGGTTAATAAGAGACACACTATATACAGAAATAAGCAGATACAAACACAAAGACACGAGAGAGAGTTGCTGCTGGTACGGCCACCCTGCTTCTGGCGCCATTAAAAAAAAAAAAAAACTGTATTGTACACAAACGGTTTTGAAAACAAACTAGTTAATATTCAGCAGTGTTTCAAAAATACTTCCAGGAACTGCACTCCCAAACTAAAACTGATAACCAGCTCCAGATAGATGCTTTCCTCTCCCAGATTCTACTTAGCAAAGTAACAGAAGAGCATAACAAGAGATTACCTCCTAACTGTGTATGTCGCCAAACTGTGCCATAACCCCCTAGTGATCAACAGTGGTCAAGATTTTTTTCAAGAAAATATTCAGATCAGATGTCAGAAATTTCCAAGGCTATAACTTAAAAGTGGTAAGAGATAATGGCCTTCTGTCAATTAGAAAGATGTAGAATATGATCCAAAGTTTGACATAGGAGTAAATTTACGCACCTAATTTGCATAATGCAGTGTATAATGCCACGGCAGCCATATCAGAGATTTCTAATGCTATAACTTGAAAGGGGTAAGAGATAATGGCTTACTGTCAGTTAGAAAGATGTAGAATATGACATTTTGTTATCTTATCTTCAAAGTATATGAACCAGAAAATCAGTACAATGCAGTACATTGTAAGCAAAACAATAAACACAGACATTCGTCACTTACTGCTGGCGAAGGTGCTGCATCTTTGTCCATGCTGGTTGCTATTTTCTCTTCTGTCGGGCATTTGCAGTTTATCTCCCACATTCACACACTCTTATAATTATCTCACCTCAATTTCTCTTTTATTCTGGTGCTATTTATCTTATAAAACTGCACGAAAATGGAGTGATTGTCCCCTCGGTCACGTTCCGCTGTAGCCGTGAGCAGGTGAAATCAACGAGCATCGCACACCCTCTTTTATAACAAAAGGTGAACATTTACCTCCATAAGTTAAATAATCTCTTTTTTGAATCATAGTTGGCAAATTTGGGAGCAATTGCTCCCGAATTTGCTCCTCTGTCTGCGATTTTAGTACTCCACAGCGATGGGTAGCAGCCATATTTGTTTTCTAATCACACAGTAGAAGAAGCATTTCTTCCTCTTTGGTGTATTCTGTGTCAGCCAACTCATGTCTGCCACCTTGTGAACAGGCATAATCAGTACAAATCCTCAGTACAGCTGAGCAGTGCTTTTGCACGTCATATCACTTGACAGGCACAGTGTTGCACTGTGCTACTACGGGCGCGCCATCTGTCCATAAAATACACACAGTCAAATGGTTAATATCAGCAATTACAGAGGGGGCATTAAGGTCAGCAACTGGACAATTAAAAAGAGGGAAATCTCCAGGTACGGATGGCTTCACCTCAGAGTGGTACAAAGAAATCCAAGACCAGTTATTACCAACTTTAGTAAAAGTTTTCAATTGTGTACTGCACAAGAAAATAATCCCACCATCTTGGAGGGAAGCGATCATTTCTGTTATTCCCAAAGAGGGGAAGGGTAAGCTGAACTGTGGGAATTACTGCCCAATCAGTGTATTAAACATTGATGATAAACTGTTCACGTTGATACTTTCAAGAAGACTTGAAACAACATTGCCAGGAATAATACATAAAGATCAGACAGGATTTATCAGACAGAGACAGACCCAAGACAACATAAGAAAAACACTACACATAATAAGATAAGATAAGCCTTTATTAGTCCCACAATGGGGAAATTCCAGGATTGCAACAGCACAGGGATAGCAACACTCAGAGCAACAATCAGAAGACAAGAAAAAACAACATCTAGTAAACATATGTCCATATTACTATAAATGTATATATATAGACACACAGTGCAGAGCATTATGGTTGGTTGGTGAATGTGCAGCAGAAAGTCTAAGCTCTCTCTCCGCGGATGCGGCGGGCCAGCTGGAAGTCTTTGGGCATGATGGTGACCCCCTTAGCGAAGAAGAGACCACCAGGTGGGCCTCGCTGGTCTCCTGCAGAGCCATGACGGCGAAGCTCAGGAAACACAGGACGGTCTTGAAGTCCTGAGCGATCTCCCTCACCAGGCGCTGGACGGGCAGCTTACGGATGAGCAGCTCCGTGGATTTCTGGCAGCGACGGATCTCTCTCAGAGCCACGGGCCTGTGACGGCGAGGCCTCTTCATTCTGCAGGTGGCCGGAGCGCCTCTCCGAGCAGCCCTGGTGGCTAGCAGTCTCCTGGGGGGCTTCTTCCTCCAGTAGATTTTACGGGCGGTCTGCTTGGTTCTTGCCATCGCTCTTTATTATTCTGTCTTATATTTCTTGCACGCCACCTAAACTCCAGCCCGGCACCCGCGTCGTTTTCGCTACAGCTCCCGGTATGTCGAGTTTCCCATTAGCACCGGACGGCGGCCAAGTGCTATCTAGCACTAGCTCCTCCCCGCTGTAGCGTCTCCCACTGCAAACCGTGGCTCCGTCCGCCGACCCGGGAGACCCCCGGGGCGATCCGTGCGTCCGTGATATATATACAGAGTGAAAGGTGTAGAAAAAGACATGTAACACAAGATAAGACATGTAACACAACAGAAAACAGAACCCCTGATTCTAAGTTTACAGTAGATGCAGAGAAAGCATTTGACTCCATAAGATGGATATTTCTGAACAAAGTCTTATCAAAATTTGGATTTCACCCAACCATAATAAAGGTAATAACAGCACTATATAACAAACCATCTGCCAGGATCAGGATGAACGGTGACTAAACAGACTCGTTTATGTTGGAAAGAGACTCTAGACAAGGGTGCTGTGCATGGCCACTCCTCTTTGCCCTCGTTATGGAGCCCCTGAGCCAGACAGAGACAAGATATAAAAGGTGTAGCAATGACGGTAGGGGAACACAAGCTAGCCCTGTTAGCTGACGATTAACAATAACACAACCCACTCAAACACTTCCTAAATTCATGAGCATGATAAAAGAATATAATGCATTGTCGGGGTACAAGATCAATGTAAATAAAACACATGTGCTGACATTGAACTCATCATCATCATCATAGCAGTCTGTCGCAGGCAGCAATGACTGTTTCATTTAGGTCTGATCAGATTCTTCTATGTAGCCCTGTCCCCCGCCCTCTGCTGCCAGGAATTCCCGACCCTGCAAACCCGGGCAACATCCGAGCCAGTATGAGTTGCTTTCTGACTGACCATTTCATGAAACTGCTTGCAAAGTATCTGAGTACTGCTAGCTTTTGCTGGACTAGCGGCACATTCTTGGCAGATAGAGGTATTATCAGTAGCAAGGACAGGCCAAGACAAACTGACTCCAGTATCTGTTGCAGTGACTGACCAGATGATAGGTTTGTTTATCTCTGCTCTTTGTGAGCAGAGACAAACACTTTTTCACCGAGCACTTTTCTCTAAATAAAAATAAATTGGCATTGTGTATAAATTTGTGACTTAATTTGCATGTAAATGTCAAATTATTTTAAATTTAAAATGTCACCTGTAAAACTTCATTTTTCTAGTATATTTGCAAAGGTATTTATGTTGATCTGTGGCTTTTTGCATCATCAATTTGCCATTTTTAATGTAACTTTGTGAGGGTTTTTCTTTTCAATCCAGATCTGGCATTTTTATCTTCATTGAAACTGACCATTAAGAAAAAAATCCAAGAATCAAATATGAAGACCAATGCAGCAAAGGAATACCCAAATAACCAAATATTTGGGTACCACCCTATTCTGATTATCATTTTATTTATGAGATTTTGTCATTTGATGCTATACTTACAGTGGTGTGAAAAAGTGTTTGCCCACTTCCTGATCTCTCTCCCTTTTTGTATGTTTGTCACACCTAAATGTTTCAGATCAAACAAATTTAAATATTAGACAAAGATAACACAAGTAAACACAAAATGCAATTCTCAAATGAATGTGCTTATTACTAAGGGGAAAAATCCAAACCTACATGGCCCTGTGTGAAAAAGTGATTGCCCCTAAACCTAATAACTGGTTGGGCCACCCTTAGCAGCAACAACTGCAATCAAGCGTTTGCAATAATTGGCAATGGCCCACTCATTGTGGTGATCCCGAGCGTCGGTCTTATTATTTTCTCTTTTCTGTTTGTTATTTAGTCATGGTTTATGGGAGCTACTTTGTGCTTTTATCTTGACAGCGCCGCGGCAGCACTTCCGCCTGTCAGGCTGCTCATGGGCTGTCACAGCTGCGGGCACATAAGGCCCTTTTCCACTAGCCTCACTTGGCCCTACACCGCACCACTCAGCCCGCTTTAGGCGCTTTTCTACTAGCCCCAGCACCGGTTAAGCAGGTACTTTTTTCGTACCTGATCCAGGGCAGGGTCTAACCGGGCTGAGTAGGGCTGAGTATGGCTGTGATATGACTTTAAGAGACTGGTCGCCGCTGATTGGTCAGGTTGTAACGTCATGAAAGCGACTTTTTCTGCTGAATTTACTCTACGACCGCCATTTGTAATTGTTCAGCAGTGAACACAGTGCGCCCCTTTAATACGGTATATTATATTAATATACTGTATAATATACTTACGTATATAATAATATACTCCTAATATTATATATTAGGAGGTGCGCAATTGTCTTTCTATATTAGGCAACAATCGCATCCAGCGTGAGTTGGACGGATCTACTCGAAATGCAGGTGTCCGAGCAGATGGCTTCTCAAGGGCACATCCGTACTGTCAAACAGTGTCGGGAGAAGCTGAAAAAGCTGAAAAGCGATTACCGAGCAGTGAAGGACCACAATGCTCGAAGTTCAGCGGATCGGAAGGAGTGGAAGTGGTTCGCTGAGAGACATTGGACTCGACACGGTCACCGTCACGGTCACGGCCTTGGAAACAGTGGATGGTGAGTGTTTATTTGATATTGCGCATCTGTTCGCCACTTGATCCGTTCTATGCCAAGCTCACTGTTTTTAAGAAATAGGAAGGTTGTTAGATTGTGGGTAATGGTTTTTACTGAGGCTTGCGTATTGTTTTGCAGCCAACTGCAGATTCACGCTTGCTTTGTGTTAAGTATTAGCGCGAACAAAACGCTGAATTACGCTTATTGTATTCCAGTTAAAAACTTGAGAGTGTTGTGTACATGTTGCACTTTTTTTTTTTTTTTTTTTTTTTTGTTACTTATTTGTACCCGTAGGTAGACTTGGTTTGCAGTCTGGTGACAAGCCACCGGCTGCTGGTCGCTGCGTGCGCGAGCGCCCTAAACCTACATGTTTTTGGTGTGCGGGAGGAAACCGGAGAAATCCCGGAGTAAACCCGCGCAACACGGGGAGAACATGCAAACTCCACACAGCTCACTGTTGGTCGGGGGCTGGGATCGAACCCACGATCTCATGATCCCTGCGGTCCCCCGGCCGAGGGTAAAACTGTGCTGCCACAGTGCTAAACCACTGCGCCACCGTGCAGCCGTGCAGCCTTTGGTGTTAAGTTTTAAATTGCGTGCATTTGCTTTCTAGAATCGCATTTCATATCACAGGGGTCCACCTCAGTGGAGATGACTGACACAGCGGACTCTCCTGGCGCTGCATCTGCGTCTGCGTCTGGCTGAGCGCCAGCTGGATCAGCTCCACATCACCAGCTCCATCTGGATCACGTTCAAGTGCCGGTAAGGCACAATAACCACGATTTTTTTTTTTGGGTTGAAACAGGTCCAGCAGCGGAAACCAGGGTCGAAAATCCATCCATCCATCCATCTTCTACCGCTTAATCCTTTACAGGTCGCGTGGGGGCTGGAGCCTAACAAGTTATGTACCAAATTGATTAATGCAATTTCCTGTAGCTGCATATTAATTAATTGAAAATGTCTTTTTAAATGTACAAAAAGGTTATTCTTTGGTCTTCACTTATCGGTGTTCCACAACCATTTTTAGGTGTGGTGATTGAAGTGCTGTTGTAACTCCTGTTTTAGACAAAGTGCATGAACTGCCGTTGAAATCAACATGCTTCATTGAAATGCTTCACGTCAGCTGACTGTATTAACCCATTCAGATTTCTGCGGCCACACTACAAGCAACTAGTTTAAACATTACCCATCCATCCATCCATATTCTTAATCTTAATCCTTTTTAGTTTTGCAGGGGGGCTGCAGCCGAAGACGGCACCCTGCGTGTTGCAAAATCTGCTCTACTGAGGGGCAGCAACATGACAGTTCAGCTTATATACAGCAATGAAGCATAATATAATAGTGACATTCCACCACAGACTTTCACCTGTGTAATTCCATAATATATGTAGTGATCCAGCTTTAACGACCATGCCTTTCTGTCTTTCCATCTAGGCAAGACGAAAACAGACAACTCCCATCGCTGACCTTACATTAGCGATGGTCAACATGCATGACGAAGAGATGCGGCTCTTGGAACGGCAACATGACCAGCGGCAAGAATCAGGAGTACATGCAGCATTTGCGACAGGTGGCCGCAGATGTGCGGGCAGATGCGCATGAAGCCATGGAACAGGACGCTGCGTTACGAAGGGAAGAGCTCGCAGAGATGTCATCGCCCAGTCTGTTTTTTTGTTTGTAAATTTTACTTCGGGAATAAAATTGTATTGTTTGCATCAAAAGTCTGGTTTATCTGTTATGACAGATAAACCAGACTTTTGATGTGGGCAAGATGGCACCCACAGCGGCCGCCATGGTGTATCGCTGCCCTTTAATTTTTATAATTTGTCTGTTTTTGTTCACTGATTGTGCATCTGCCGGTTCATACACCCGTGAAGAACTACTAAATATCAGGACTCTCACCCCCATGGACCTTCTTCCAGTTTTTTTAGCTCCTGCCGCTGATCTGATCCATTGTTTGGCCAAAAAAGCAAGACGGCGGAAAAGAGGGAAGAGAGGAGGGATTCTCGCTCGGCTACGAAAAAGAGGCTCGCGAACAGCCTTGCCTGGCATATTTCTATCCAATGCCAATTCTCTCCTGAACAAGGTAGAAGAATTAAGACTGCTGATGCGTTTCAAGGACCTCGCTTCCTCGTCTGTCATCTGCTTCTCTGAGACCTGGCTTAATGAGAACATTCCAGATAGCGCGATCAGCCTCGAGGGTTTCCAGCTGATTCGTGCTGACCGCGTCACAGAGCTGTCCGGTAAGTCTATCGGAGGAGGAGTGTGCTTCTATATTAACAACAGCTGGTGCTCTGATGTAACGGTGATTCCCAAACACTGTTCTCCCGCCCTGGAATTTCTTTTCATTAACTGCAAGCCATTTTATTCCCTGCGGGAGTTTGCCTCATTCATTCTCGTCGCTGTGTACGCCCCTCCTGACGCGGACACGCGCGAAGCTCAGCGCGTGCTCGCAGATCACATCCAACTTACGGAGCGGAACTTTCCAGACTCCCTGGTTATCGTGGTGGACGATTTTAACCAGAGCAATCTGAGTCACGAGCTCCCCCGCTACAAACAGTGTATTAAGATAAGATAAGATAAGATAAGATAAGCCTTTATTAGTCCCACAACGGGGAAATTCCAGGATTGCAACTGCACAGGGATAGCAACACTCAGAGCAACAATCAGAAGGCAAGAAAAAAAACAAGCAAGCAAGAGCAGCTAATATACATATGTACATATTACTATAAAATATATATATACACACACACACAGACACACAGTGCAGAGCATTGTAGCTGGATGGAATAAATATATGAATCTATGAACACACAGTGCAGAGCATTGTAGCTAGATGGAATAAATATGTAAATATATAAACACCCACAGTACGGAGCATTGCAGCTAGGTGGAATAAATATGCAAGTATATAAACACACACAGTGCGGAGCAATGTAGCTAGATGGAATAATATGTAGATATATAAAAACACAGTGCGGAGCATTGTAGCTAGATGGAATAAATATATAGATATATAAATATAAACACACCCAGTGCTGAGCATTGTAGCTAGATGGAATAAATATGTAAATATATAAACACACACAGTGCAGAGCATTGTTGCTAGGTGGGATGAAACAGCATAACCGTCTATTTAGTTATCCTACATGGTATGATTATGTGCCCATACATATTCTCACCCTCCATAGCGACCGGTATGTTCCTAGTTGTATGCCGGAGAGGACCATTGTGTAAGTCTATTGCATCTTTTGCATTCAAAAAAACTATTAAATGTTAAATATTAAATGTCCAACCAGAGGAAATAACACGCTAGATCACTGTTATACTTCAGTAAAGGACGCATATCGCGCTGTTCCCCGCGCAGCGCTGGGACTATCTGATCACGTGATGGTTCACCTCATCCCCACATACAAACAAAGACTGAAACTCACTAAACCTGTGGTGACCACCACAAAGAAATTGACCAGTGAAGCTGGAGAGAAACTGAACACATGCATGGAAATAACTGACTGGGACATGTTTAAAAGAGCCACACATGATCTTAATGAGTACACAGACACTGTGAACTCATATATCAACTTCTGCGAAGAGCACATTCTCCCATCGCGCACCAGGATAAGATATTCTAATGACAAGCCTTGGTTCACAGCTAAGCTCAGACGGATCAGGAAGGAGAAGGAAGCAGCGTTGAAAAGTGGAGACAGGGACTGCTACAGGGAGGTCAAATATCGGTTTAACAGAGAGCTGAGGAGAGCTAAATCTGTATATTCTGAGAGACTCCAGCAGCAGTTCACTGCTAATGACTCGGCTTCTGTGTGGAGAGGACTGAGGCAAATCACCAACTATCGGCCTCAGGCTTCTAAAGGTCAGGATGACAAAGTCCTTTGTCAAAGACTGTCCCAACACTATGCCCGTTTTGACACCTCGTCAGCTGTGTCCAACTCACCCACTCCACCCAGCTCCTCTGCCTCCTCAGCCCCTAATTCATCAAATGCGGTCCCCCCCCCCCCTCCTCCTCCTCCTCCCCCCCTCCCCTTGTCATCAGTGAGCAGGACGTGCACAGACAGTTCTCCAGACTGAACCCGCGCAAGGCCCCCGGGCCGGACGGTGTGTCTCCCTCCACCCTGAGACACTGTGCGAAAGAGCTGGCTCCTGTCTTCACAGACATTTTTAACACCTCCCTTAAGCAATGTCACGTGCCGACCTGCCTCAAATCCTCCACCATCATCCCTGTCCCCAAGAAGCCACGGATTACTGGACTTAATGACTACAGACCTGTAGCGCTCACCTCTGTAGTCATGAAGTCCTTTGAGCGCCTGGTCCTGTCTCACCTCAAGTCCATCACCACACCCCTCCTAGACCCGCTGCAGTTTGCCTACCGTGCTAACAGGTCTGTGGACGACGCAGTCAACCTGGCCCTCCACTCCATCCTGCAGCACCTGGACTCCCCGGGAACCTACGCCAGGATTCTGTTTGTGGACTTCAGCTCCGCATTCAACACCATCCGCCCCGATCTGCTCCAGGACAAGCTGTCCCTGCTCAACGTGCCTGACTCCCTCTGCAGGTGGATCACCGACTTCCTGACAGACCGGAGACAGCATGTGCGGCTGGGGAAGTCTGTCTCAGACTCTGTTAGCATCAGCATTGGATCACCCCAGGGCTGTGTACTTTCCCCCCTACTCTTCTCCCTTTATACCAACTCCTGCACCTCCTCCCACCAGTCTGTTAAGCTGATTAAGTTTGCGGACGACACCACCCTCATTGGGCTCATCTCCAACGGTGACGAGTCCGCCTACAGGGAAGAGGTGGCCCAGCTGGTGTCCTGGTGCAGCCACAACAACCTGCAGCTGAATGCTCTGAAGACAGCGGAGATGATTGTGGACTTCAGGAAAGTCACATCCCCCCTGCCCCCCCCTCACCATCACAGGCTCTCCTATCACCTTTGCAGATTCCTTCCGCTTCTTGGGCACCACCATCACCCGAGACCTCAAATGGGAGCCAACCATCAGCTCCCTCATCAAAAAGGCCCAGCAGAGGATGTTCTTTCTGCGGCAGCTGAGGAAGCTCAAGCTACCCACCAAGATGTTAGTGCAGTTCTACACGGCCATCATCGAGTCCATCCTCACCTCCTCCATAACTGTGTGGTACGCAGGAGCCACTGCCAGGGACAGACTAAGGCTGCAGCGCGTCGTGCGCACTGCTGAGAAGCTATCAGCTATCAGCTGAGAAGGCTGATAGGCAAGCTCCCATCTCTCCAGGACCTGTACATCTCCAGGACCCGGAGGCGTGCTGGCCGGATCATAGCCGATCCTTCACATCCTGGTCACGTGCTGTTTGCCCCCCTCCCCTCAGGTAGAAGGCTTCGGTCCATTCGGACTAAAACCTCCCGGCACATGAACAGCTTTTTCCCCTCTGCCATCAGACTGCTGAACACTAAGTGACTTTTGACTCTCGTGCACTATGTACAGCAGCTCAACCAGACTCATGTCAATCATCACTGTTTTTCTGTTGCATTATTGACTGCACTATGTGGTACTTCACATTATCTGCTACATGCTAATTTTTTAAAACTGCCTTGACTAGTACTACTCATTATTACTAGTATTATTATTATTATTACTTATTATTACTTATTTTTCTACACTTATTGCACGTTTCTAGTCCTTTAGTTTTTTAGTTTATCCCTTTTTCTCATTATGTTTTTAATGTTGCAGCATGGCACCGAGACAAATTCCTAGTTTGTGTATCACATGAACAATGGCAATAAACCTGATTCTGATTCTGATGACACCGTATGAGAAAAGCCAATAATTACATACACATTCCATTCTCTGTTCACTCCACATGCTGCTGTTCATCAGGTCAGGTGTATAGCCTTCTAATGGTAATTTAATTTTTAACAACACAACGAAACGTAATGTCTTGGTAGTTTTTTTTTTTTTTATTTTAAACATTTGCAATGCGGAATCCATTTCTCTTGAACGGGTACATTTTTTAGGTTATAAGCAGTTGTACAGGTGTGCTTGAACTTGTAGACACTGATAAAGGTAAGTACGTGTAAGTTGAATGTTGCATCGCCAGTCCAAATTTAATAAATTAAGAAGGAATCTAGCAAAAATTTGGCACTAATAACAGTAGACAGATCGGACAAGGATACACAACTGTGTTTTTGTTGCACACAACTGTTGTTACCAACAAGTGCAAAATTTATATTCCCTTTTCCCAAAAATTAAAAATCAATTTGTAAGTAAAAGTGGGAGACCTTTACATGGGAAAATATGACATGTATCAGCACATGATTTATAGTTCAATTTGCATTTCCACCTAAGCAAAAGTGGCTTGTCGAGCTGGACTTTTGTGAAGATGGCCTGTGCGGTGTTTCTGCATGTAATTACATACCTGTCAAGTGATATGGTTTCGCCGTATTTTGATACGGGGAAAATGCAATTTTAGCAAATACGGGCGTATTGCCATTTCTGTACGCCAAAGAGAAAAATATACGGGAAAAAAAATTGAGAGTGTGGGGAGGAACACGTCGTGTGTGACCCCCACAGCGTACGGGCGGGCAGAGCGCTCAGCGTGAGCAATTATCACAACAGTGAGAAGTGTGGACTCATCATTAGGCTGATGGCTTCGCACCTTCTTGACAGATAAGCGTTATGAACAAGAGGACAGGTAGAAGGACCATGCACAACATTTTATTTACAAAAAACATTTTTGAAATATGTATGCACATAAATGTGGACAAAATAGACAAGTATTGCATCACGTATTATATTGTAACATGCAGCTTGACATGGTGACGTCCCACCAGGAGGTTTGAACTCACGCCTCCCGCTCCGGAGTCCCACACTCTACCTGTGTCGCCAATAGGGTCAACCCACTTGTCAAGCCAAGTAGGGTGCTTATATTGAGTTCGCTACAATATCTCCACCCTGCTCCTCTGCTCTCTGTGCCGCTGCCACCACTGGTTCATCTACTGCATCATCCAATGTAGTGTCAAACATCTCTCCATGACTCTCACACAGATTGCGCAGAGCACAACAAGTCAGTACCATAGATTTAACCAGTTTCATGTCACAGTCATTCCTCCTTCCTTCTCTCCTCGTCATCAGCCATGTTTGTTGTGGAGGATTCAGTCGCGTGTGTTTCACGTCACGAGGGTGTGGCGCCGCCTGCTGTTCAACAAATCCCACCCACAGCAGGTGTGCCAGCAGGTGCGCCAGCAGTAGTTGAAAAGCAACTGAGGCCGAACCGAACCGAAGTGAGTAGAGCCGGGTTTTCAAACCGGGGCTGAGTGGGGCTAGTGGAAAAGGGCCTTTAGTGTCTCATCTGTCTCACCCATTTGTGGTTTAGTTTGCACCATTTAAGATCGCAGTGGAGATTCATTCCTTGCTGCGATCTCACACCCACTCAGGCTGGAGTCCCCACGTCCAGCTCCAGTCTCTTTCCAGCGTCAGGTTTCGCCCTCGCTGTATAAAGTGTGAGTGACTTTGATTCTCTGTATTAGTTCAGTTATTTTGACCCATCGTGGTCATGTGTTATAGTTTATGCGTTTCACCCCTCGAGGCGCATTACTTTGTAATAAAATAACAAAACTCACTGCTGGCTGTTGGCGTCTCATCTTTGCCCTGCAAAGAGTAATCATAACAGTAGATTGCAGCCAAACAGGGTGCCAGCCTCAGTGAGTTTTTGGCTCTGTATTTTTTCCTCTTACCGGGTGCCAGCGTTTCTTGCTCGGCAGGTGGTCATGGCATCTTTCCGCACATGGCATCCTATGAGCCTGGGTTTTGAGCTCGTCATGGAGATTGATGACCTCCTGGCCAAAGCCCCCAATCGTTCCCCCAAGCCGCACTATGGTACCTGGACCTTGCGGAGGCTGCTGTAAATCGTCATCCTCGCCTCGCTGATCACTCTGAGGGCAGGGAGAGGATGGCTGAGCTAGCGGCGCTTCAGCAGAAACACTGCGAGCTGGCGAAGAGTTCTGGCAGGAAGCCGAAGACGGAGCTGATGGTGAAGCACTCCTGCTCCTCGCCCCAGGACTAGATTCCTGCTACGATTCCAGCCCCAGTTTCTGCTTCGCCAAAAAGCCGTCTTCCAGCACGCCATAGGAGGAGGGCAGCCGAGGCTCCCAGTGAAGAAGAACAGTGGGCAGCTGAACTCATCAGGGGCCATGTGGCTGAAGCTCGCTCTTCCTTCTACCCCGATAAAGTTCTTAAGAGCATGGTGGCAGCTGTTAGGTTGGTGGAGGCAAATCCCAGGTTAAATAATTTTCCTGAGTTCACCGAGCTGCTGGCCAGAGTTTCAGCGCAGCAGTGGCATTTCCCCAATTTCAATTTAACCTCGCCTCCAGCCAGGAGACGTCGCCGCCCTACTCAGAACCCATCTCCTCCCTGGGACACGGCTGTTCCAAAGGGGAGGGAGTGTAATGACCGGGTCAATTCACAACGGGGTTACCGTTTGGGTCCAGCTACGGGCCGCCGGAAAAACTCCTCTGTCTCCCAGCCAGCTGTTTTTCCTTCGCCACGAAAGAGAAGTGTGACAGCAGCTTCAGCCTCCTGGTCTTCGTTTCCAGCTGTTTCACCAGCTCCCCTACCCCAGACTGCCTCAGCTGCTCCTCCCTCCTGTACGGTGCTTCCTCCAGCTGCTGCGAGCCCAGTGACTTCTTCTCCGGCTACCTTCGTCACCAATCCGCCAGGAGATGGCTCCTCCTCACCTTCCTGAGGGGTCCGACTGCATCCCTGGAACGGGAGAGAAAAGAATAGAGTCTGCTACAGCAGCGACCACCGTACCCCAGGAAGACAGGCAAGTGACTTTTCATTCTCATTCTCTAACTGATGAATTACCTTGTCTGACTCCTGGGGGTGAGGCTCAGGTCATGCAGTCCCCTGAGCTCTCACCACCTACTGCAGCCATAAATATGCAACCTGCTTCCTCCTATATTCCCCGAGTGTCCGCCGGTGCCAGGACTGAACTGCCAGAGGGAGGAGGGGCCTGAGGCCCTGGTGAACCTGGTTCCAGCCCCACAGATGCGTTATGGACAGAGGAGGAGGTCAGCCTGCCAGTTGGAGACTGTGCCGACGACGAAGCGTCCCTGGATCTCCACTGCACTGCCTGCTGCTGGGGCCACTGCAGCAGAGTTGGAGTTGGACCTCCAGGAGGCTGGGCCAAGAGGATCGCCATCCGGATCGACGGAGTCCTGGACAGTGGTGGAACTTGAGCTCAGGCAAGTACTCTCCTTTGTTTTCATTATTTCTCTATTGGAAAACTCTTGTCTGGCTTTTTTTTAGGGGGGGGGGGAGAGCCGGGTGCTGCCATCAGCAGCATCTGAGCTTGCCTCGCTGAGTTCCAATGCTGCCGGTGACCCTGACCATGTTCCTGTGCTCCCGATTTCTGAGCCTTTTCTCAGGGTCACCAAGGAGCTCCCTGCTATGTTGGGGGTCTTCGTGGGTTCACCTCCCCAAACCGAAGTCACAGTGGTTCCAGCTCCTCAAGCGGGGGCCATCAAGGGTGCGGCTACGTCTCTAGTGGGGGACATAGAGGGTGCGACTACGCCTCTAGAGGGGGCCATTGAGGGTGCGGCTACGCCTCGAGTGGGGGCCATCGAGGGTGTCATGTACACTGACCTTAACTGATGCAAGTGAGGCCTGCAGTTCTTTGGATGTTGTTGTGGGGTCTTTTGTGACCTCTTGGATGAGTTGTTGCTGTGCTCTTGGGGAAATTTTAGTTGGCCAGCCACTCCTGGGAAGGTTCACCACTGTTCCATGTTTTCGCCATGTGTGAATAATGGCTCTCACTGTGGTTCGCTGGAGTCCCAAAGCTTTAGAAATGGCTTTATTGTAGAGGATGTGCTCAAGGATGAGGCTGAGTTTATTTCTCAGGTTCAGCTTTATTAACAGAACACATACTCTAACAATCTCCAAGCAAGAAAAAAAGACAGATCAACATCACATCGCTCTTTTATACTCCTGAACATCGAAACTCAAGTCACATGGTGTCTTAGCAAACATATAGTCACACTGTAACCCCTTTGATCCTCCACCATTGTCTCTCAGCCTTCGATGGTCCGGAAATCCCGACAAAGGCCAAATCTCACACCTTCTCAATATCTCCTGCAGACTCAGGCCTTTTGTCCCTCGAGACGTGAAGCACACAATAAACATACAGCAATACATTTGTGGAAAATATGTACCCAACATATGTGCCACATAACCCCCCCCCCCAAACGTCTAATAAGGGACAACATAATCAGAGATGCATGACATAAAAATATTAATGCATGTCAAATATTAATCCACCAGTTGCCTAGGTCTAAACCTCCTGCCGTATCTGCTGTAATCCGGCCTTGCTGCTTCTGCAGTGACTTCCTGCACCTGTGGATTAGAACTGTTAACTGATCTCTGTGGGGGTTCTGGAGAATGCCTTCTCGGAGGTCTGCCACGGCGGGGAGCCCTCGCCAACTGCACTTGCTCATCCGCCAAAACAAAAGCAGGTTTGAGTCTGTCTATACAAATCAACTCCTTCCTGTCTCCCAAATCCAGCAAAAAATGCTTCTCACCTGTTTCCAGCACTCTGAAAGGTCCATCATAAGGTGGCCGCCAATTTGGGCGATGAGCATCATGTCTAACAAAAACAAACTCTGCATTTTTTAAAGCCTTCGGCACAAAAACACGTGGGAAACTGTGATGAACGGGGCCAGGCAGCGTGTTTGGTCCCGTGTCGCTCTGCAACAGCTGAGCGGGGGGGGGGGCAATTTGGCGCAGGATTGTCGGGGAGAAATTCACCGGGTAAACGGAGAGGTTGTGCAAAAACTAACTCAGCTGGGGAGGCGTGCAAATCCTCCTTAGGTGCAGAACGCAACCCCAATAAAACCCATGGGAGTTTGTCAACCCAATTTGTATCCGTAAGTGATGCTCTGAGGGCTGCTTTCAATGACCTATGAAAACGTTCGCATAAACCGTTAGCCTGGGAGTTATACGCGGTAGTGCGGTGGATCTTCACCCCTAGGCTGCGGGCCATCGATGACCAGAGCTCAGAGACAAATTGAGGACCTCTGTCGGACGTTATGTCCGACGGGGCTCCAAAACGCACAATCCAAGATGTTAAAAACGCGCGCGACACTTCCTCCGCTGTGGTTGATGCCAGAGGAACCGCTTCTGGCCAACGCGTGGTGCGATCCACCATCGTCAAAAGGTGTGTGTGCCCCTGTGACAACGGGAGGGGGCCCACCAAGTCGACATGCACATGATCAAAGCGCTTAGCCGGGATGTGAAAAGGCTCCAAAGGAGCTCTAGTGTGCTTGTGAATTTTGGCTCGCTGACACGCTACGTAGGCTGCTGCCCATTCCTTGACCTGTTTGCGCAACCCCGGCCAAACAAATTTCTCCCCCACCATCTTGATCGATGCGCGCACCCCCGGGTGCGCCAGGGAATGGACCAAGTCAAAAATGCGGCGGTGCCACGCAGTCGGTACTACGGGGCGCAGCCACCCCGTGGAGACATCACAGATTAGGGGGGGCATACCAACTTGCAGCACCCTGTGTTCCAGCCTTATCCCTGTTGGTCCAGACTGGAGCACGCGCACATCCGCATCGCTAACCTGCTCCGCGGCCATGGCTGCATAATCTAAACCTACGCGGACAGGGGCTGCGTGCGCTTCCGCGCCGCTACCCTGGCCCGTGGCCACGGCGGCCGAGTCTGCCCCCACAGGGCCTGGCGCCATTACAGCATGCAAGAGACAGTCTGCCACTACATTATGCTTACCTGCGACATGCTGGATATCGGTGGTGAAATCCATTATCGCGGCCAGCTGTCTTTGCTGTCGGCCTGACCAAGGTTCTGAAATCTTGGCCATCGCAAACGTTAGTGGCTTGTGGTCCACAAACGCGGTGAAACGGCGCCCCTCCAGCCAGAACTGGAAATGGCGGATGGCCAAGTGTAGGGCCAAAAGCTCCCTGTCGAACGCGCTGTATTTTCGCTCGTTATCGCGCAAGGTTTTGCTGAAAAACGCGAGCGGCTGCCAGACCCCTGCAACAAACTGTTCAACGACCGCCCCCACCGCTAAATCGGAAGCGTCAGTGGTGAGTGCCAAGCGGGCCGTTGGGACTGGGTGTGCCAACAAAACCGCGTTTGCCAGGGCTGATTTGACTTGGGAGAATGCGCGCTCCTGCTCCGGAGACCATTCGATTTTATTTGTGGGTTTTTGCTTCTTTAGTGCAGCGTGCAAATGTTGCATGAGCTGTGCTGCGCTTAGGAGGAAACGGTTATAAAAATTAACCATCCCCAAAAACTCCTGTAATGCTTTGACCGTCTGAGGTCGGGGGAAATCTGTTCTTGTGGGTACTTTATCAGGCAGAGGGGCCGCCCCTTCTGGCGAAACGCGATGCCCCAAAAAATCAATTTGTACCACCCCAAACTGGCACTTCGCTGATTAATTATTAACCCGTGCTCTGCCAGCCTCCGAAAAACCTCTGTGAGGTGGCTTTCGTGTTCGTCTTCAGACGTGCTGGCTACCAGTATGTCATCCAAGTAAACGAACACGAAAGGGAGGTCGCGTAGAACCACGTCCATCATCCGCTGGAACGTCTGCGCGGCACCCTTGAGTCCAAAAGGCATGCGCAAAAACTCAAAAAGCCCGAAAGGAGTTATTACCGCTGTTTTGGGTATATCTTGAGCGCACACTGGGACCTGATGGTAACCACGCACCAAGTCTATTTTAGAAAAAATGCGCACCCCCGCCAAATGAACCGAAAAATCTTGGATGTGCGGAATCGGGTAGCGGTCGTGCGCTGAGGCGTTATTCAACCTGCAGAAATCACCGCAAGGTCGCCACGAACCATCAGCCTTTGGGACCATGTGTAGTGGTGAAGCCCAGGGGCTTTTAGAACGTTGAATGATGCCCAGTTTTTCCAAGTTGGCGAACTCCTTGCGCGCTATGGCCAGTTTAGCTGAGTCCAAGCGCCGAGCTTTTGCAAAAATGGGCAGGCCGGTGGTAGTGATAAAATGTTCCACCCCATGCTTAGCCACTGTCGCTGAAAACGTTGGGACTGTGAGTGCTGGGAACTGGGTGAGCAGTGCGTGAAACTTACCACCTGCAGCTGTGACGTTGGCCTGAGCAGTAGGCGGGGCCACCCGGGCTGTGCAGGGAATAGAGTGAAAAGACAGTGCATTAACTAGACGTCTATTAGCAAGATCAACCAATAAACCGTGTGAGCACAAAAAATCAGCACCTAACATGTTGAAACTGACTGCCGCTATGACGAAAGTCCACTCGAATGTTCGGCCGTGCAGAGACAGAAGCAGGGTCTTCTCCCCGAAGGTCTTAATCGCCGAGCCGTTCACTGCCGACACCAGGGGACCACTAGACGGTGCCAGCCGGTCAGCGTAGGAGGGTGTGATGAAACTCAGCTGGGAGCCTGTGTCCACAAGAAAATTCCTCCCTGACCGCGCGTCCGTCAGGTAGAGCAGCTTGCTCGTTTCACCGAGAGTCATGGTCGTGGCCGTGTGTCGCCTATGGGCGTTGACGAGTCGCTGCGCCTCCTGGCCCAGCTCGTGGTAATCTCGGTGGGCTAACAGCTGTGAATTGGCCAGGGTAACTCTCACCGCTGGCGGTAGTGTCCTGAGGAAAAGATGAGCGAAGATAAAGCCATCATCCTCGGCGTCTCTCAAACTCAGCAACTTTGCCATCAGGTCTGCAGGCCTCTTGACCTCGCCCACAGTCAACGCCAGGAGCTTCTCTGCTCGCTCTCCCAGCGAGGGGGTGAAAGCACGGATGAGAGCAGCTTTCAATGCGCCATACTTGTTGTCGTCTGGCAGGTGGTTAACCAGGTTCTCCACCCGCTGGGCTGTGTGGCTGTCCAGCTTTGCAACCACATGGTAGAATTTTGTGGCGTCCGCCGAAATTCCCCGAAGGTGTAACTGTGCCTCGACTGTGTTAAACCAGGAGTGCGGGCTATGCTGCCAGAAATCAGGTAGCTGGACTGTGGTAGCTGCATTAGCCTGGCTGGCTCCTGATGAGTCCGGTGCAGGAGAGTCGTCACCGGCCATAATTTGTCGTAGGGTCACCAGTGTAGAGGATGTGCTCAAGGAAGAGGCTGAGTTTATTTCTCAGGTTCAGCTTTATTAACAGAACACATACTCTAACAATCTCCAAGCAAGAAAAAAAGACAGATCAACATCACATCGCTCTTTTATACTCCTGAACATCGAAACTCAAGTCACATGGTATTTTAGCAAACATACAGTCACACTGTAACCCCTTTGATCCTCCACCATTGTCTCTCAGCCTTCGATGGTCCAGAAATCCCTCCAGGGCTTCTCTCTGAGACAAAGGCCAAATCTCACACCTTCTCGATATCTCCTGCAGACTCAGTCCTTTTGTCCCTCGAGACGTGAAGCACACAATAAACATACAGCAATACATTTGTGGAAAATATGTACCCAACATATGTGCCACATTATAACCTTTTCCAGACTGATAGATCTCAATTACTTTGTTTCTCATTTGTTGACATTGAACTATGACCCTCCAAAAGAGATTAAAGATTTATATCATTGGAAATGGGACTCGAGTCCATAAAATATTTAGGTGTCATAATAACCAAAGACTTTTTCACAATTTTTTAATGCAAATTATGGAACCTTGACTACCAAATTAAAATCAGATTGTGGAGAGAGGAATGACCAGGCCAAGCATTCAGATCAGATGAACTTTATTCCCTCTCTCACATCTCTCAGAATCAGAAAACATTACATTCTGTAGCATGGGCTCTCTTTTATATTACCACACTCACACGCCCCTGCTGCCTGAGCTCCTGCATCACAATTCATTCTCGCATCACAATTCCTATTGTCCTCCAGCCCCTTAATCCCCATGCTCTTCCGTTACAGGAAATTACTGCATCTCCCGTCCTTCCAGTCTGAGATGAATGCCACAGCATGGGTCCCCAATACCACTCCCCCTCCCCCCCACGAGTCTCAGACTGAGTTTTAACCCTCACGTCCTCTCAGCTTCAGCCTCCGCCCATAGCTGCTGTAACAGGGGGTCTTCAGCTCCGAGGCGCTGCTGTGCCAGTGGGGGGGTTCCTGGGGGTGCGTCCGTCTGTGAGTGGACAATGGCGGGGGGGGGGGGGCATTCAGCATGCTTGTGTGACTGCTCTGATGAGTTGTTTACCTGGGTAGTTCTCGGGGGGGGGGGGGGGTCTTCCATGAAGAGGAGCTCGAGCCAACTCCACCTGCTCGTGTGCCACCACAAAGGCGGGCTTAAGCCTGTCTATACAGATTTTCTCCCGGCGACCCCCCAAGTCTAACACAAAATGTTTGTCCCCGGGTTCCAGCACTCTAAACGGGCCATTGTAGGGTGGGCGCAATGGGTGTCGGTGGGCATCGTGCCTGACAAACACGAACGCCGCATCCTTCACGGTTTTCAGCACAAAAGCGCGGGAAAAACAGTGGTGGGCCGGGCCAGGTAGCGTCCTTGCGTCTGCGCTATGCCGTGAATGCGGGGCCGAATGGGTGTTCAGCACGGGGTTATCTGGTAAAAATTCCCCGGGGAGCCCCAGCGGCTGAGAAAAAAACAAGCTCTGCTGGGGAAGCCTCCACATCCTCTTTCGGTGCGGAACGCAACCCTAATAGAACCCACGGCAACCGGTCCACCCAATTTGCATCCGTAAGCGAAGCTCTGAGAGCTGCTTTCAGTGACCTATGGAAACGCTCGCATAACCCACTGGCCTGTGGGTTGTACGCAGTTGTGCGATGAATTGCGACGCCCAGGCTCCGGGCCATCGTGGACCAGAGGTCGAAAACAAACTGAGGGCCCCGATCACAATTCGGGGCCCTCAGTTTCCTTTTCATAAACTAGTTTTTAATCATCATTTTCTTCATAAAATGATTTTTTTGCCACCCATGTTGTCAAAAAAGCACGTGCCATGTCTGCGGATGCGGTGGAAGCTAACGGGACTGCTTCTGGCCATTGTGTGGTGCAGTCCACCACTGTCAAGAGGTGCGTGAACCCCTGCAATGGCGGGAGGGGGCCCACAAGGTCTACGCGAACGTGGTTGAACCTCTTAGCCGGGATATGGAATGGCTCCAAAGGGGCCTTTGTGTGCCTGTGCACTTTGGCTCACTGGCACGCTACGCAGGCTGTAGCCCACTCTTTCACCTGGTTGCACAGGCTCGGCCAGACGAACTTCTATTTCTTTTTCTATTCTTTTCTCCTTCAGGAGAAAAGAATAGTAGCTTCAACCATGCCTTCAACCTTGCTTCAACCATGCCTTCAGGGACTTGGACCTTGGGGTATATCGACGATACAGACTTGATGGCGCACTGTTTGACCTCCGCTGACTGAAGGCTAAGACCAAGGTCGCAGAAAAGATTGTCCTGGAAGCACTTTTCACTGACAACTGTGCCCTCATGGCCCACACAGAGTTTGATCTCCAGATCATCGTGAATAAGTTTGCAGAACCTTCCCGCCTTTTTGGTCTTACCATCAACCTCGGCAAGACAGAGGTACTGTTCCAACCAGCACCCGCCTCCACCGTCCTACCCCCCTCCATCTCCATCGAGGGTACCCAACTGAAGATGGTAGACGACTTTAAATACCTCGGCAACACCATCAGCAACGATGGCAGCCTGGATAAGGAGATCAATGCCAGAATCTGCAAGGCCAGTCAAGCTCTCGGTCGTCTCCGAGCTCACGTCCTGAACCAGCACAACATCCAGCTGTCCACGAGCTCAAAGTGTACAGGGCTGTTGTCCTCACCAGCCTTCTCTATGGATGTGAGATGTGGACCGTGTACAAAAAACATCTGAAGCAGATGGAGAAGTTCCACATGAGAAGTCTACGGATGATCAAGAACATTCACTGGCAAGACCGGGTCACAAACCTTGAGTTCCTGGACAGAGCTGAGATGACCAGCATCAAGGCCATGATTCTGAAAACCCAGCTCCGATGGGTTGGTCATGTGATCCGGATGGATGGCCACAGGCTGCCCAAGCAGCTCATGTACGGCGAACTCTGCTCTGGGAACCACGCAAAAGACTCAAACCACGCAAAAGACTCAAAGACTGTGTGAAGTTCAACATCAGACACACTGGCATCCTTCCCAAACAATTAGAGCTGTGGGCTATGGGCAGGCCAGGCTGGCGTGCCCTCACTACCCAGGCATGAGACTACTTTGAAGAGAAGAGGCGAGCTGATGTAGCTGAAGCACAGGCACGAAGAAAGGCGTTATTACCTGGGCAGTTTCCTTGCCCCTACTGCAGCTGTGTCTGCCGATCGAGGATCGGCCTAAACAGCCATCTCCGTGCTCACGCAAGAAGAGGACTTAACACATGAGGGACGGTCATCATCGGATCGATGGACAACCAAGAAGATTCTTTTCTCCACAAAGATGTTTTTCAGAGTTTTGAATACCTACAAGTATCCTACAATCAAGAAAAGGAAGAGTGTGATATTTGCAAGTTAGAAATTATTTTTTAACAAAACTTAAGAGGTTTGGGAGACAGCTGGTCGAGGATTCCTCCATGTACAGTGGTGTGAAAAAGTGTTTGTCCCCTTCCTGATTTCTCTTTTTTTTTTTTGTATGTTTGTCACACTTAAATGTTTCAGATCATCAAACAAATTTAAATATTAGACAAAGATAACACAAGTAAACACAAAATGCAGTTTTTAAATCAAGGTGTTTATTATTAGTTAGTTAGTTAGTTAATCCCTTCACACCATGAAGGCGTATATGGGCGGCGCCTATCTCCGTTTCTCTGACCCTAGGCCACACAACTACTGCAAGTAGTGGAAGCTACAGTGGGAGGTCAGTCCTCTGGTAGCTCTGTGTGTAACTTTACTTTCCCCATTCCATTATGCGGAGCACCACGCTAGAAGGCAGAAAGCACCATTTTTATGTGGTCTTTGGTATGACCCGGCCGGGATTTGAACCCCTGCCTCCCGGGTGTGGGGCGGATGCTCTACCAACTGAGCCACCACTCCGGTAGGGGTGGGAAAAAATAGGGGGGAAAAATACAAACCTACATGGCCCTGTGTGAAAAAGTGATTGCGCCCTAAACCTAATAACTGATTGGGCCACCCTTAGCAGCAACAACTGCAATCAAGCATTTGTGATAACTGGCAATGAGTGTTTTACAGCACTGTGGAGAAATTTTGGCCCACTCATCTTTGCAGAATTGTTGTAATTCAGCCATATGACAGAACTGACATTTGTCACTTTGTGACTGTCCTGCCATTTTTTTAAAGCCACTAGTCAAAAGTCCCTGATCTTGTGCTCCAACCACTAGTCTCTCCTCGTCATACCCCAGATCTCTGGTCTTGATCCAGCGTGTAACGGATGCCAACTAGTACTGTTCGGCATAGAACGTTAGTAAAAACCTCCCTCCCAAAGCCTCATACAGTATCGGTAGCGCTGAGCTATCGGTTGGACCTTTAGCTCAGCGCGATCGTGCTGTGTCTCCCATGCTCGAACTGTGTAGTTGACTGAGAGGTCGTGGGTTTGTGTCCCGTGTGGGGCGAACTGCGCAGGATGATCTCTGTCACACTGGTGCCGTGAACCCGGCATGGGAGTGAGGTTTAAGGGGGAGAGTGTAACGGATGCCAACTAGTACTGTTCGGCATAGAACGTTAGTAAAAACCTCCCTCCCAAAGCCTCATACAGTATCGGTAGCGCTGAGCTATCGGTCGGACCTTTAGCTCAGCGCGATCGTGCTGTGTCTCCCATGCTCGAACTGTGTAGTTGACTGAGAGGTCGTGGGTTCGTGTCCCGTGTGGGGCGAACTGCGCAGGATGATCTCTGTCACAAGCGCAATGTCTCTTCCTTATCAATGTAATCCCTATTGAGTTCCTCCTGAAGGTGTCCTGCTCGCTTATGCAGTTTTCATCTTTCTTTTCTTTCCTTCTGTGTCCTTTTTCTGTATTTTTCCCGTGTCTTTCTAGCTATTTTTGTTGGGTTTTGTTGACTGGCTTTTACTGTATGTTGTCTACCAAGTCTCCTGCAAAGGCCACGGCTTGTTCAGTTATGGATGTGAGGTGACTAAGGGTTTCATTGTGTTGGGTGACTTTTTCCATTGCTCTTCTTCTTCTTCTTTTAGATTTGATTGGCGGTTGGCAACCAGCTTACAGGTGCATTACTGTCACATACTTCATTTGCAAATCACTCTATATATAATTCAAGAAATCTCTGTCTGTGTCCTTTTTCCATTGTCTCATCATTTGAGCTTTTTAGGTATTGCCCAAAGCTCATTATTGTCGCCCTATAGGCCTGGTTTATTTAAATTGGGCCCAACCTTCCCTCTTTACGGGGCATATATATCCTATCTCAGCACTGATTTTTATATGTTACCTTGTGCAGGGTCAGGGTCTTCCTGGTCCTAAAGTCCAACTAGTCCAGTTCCCCGTGTCCAGTCTATCACCCCAAATCCGTATGTGACAAGTGGTACTGCCAGCTGGTTTATCGCAGTGATCATATTTTTAGGCATTAAGTTTGACTTACAGATTTTCTATAGACAATGTTGATATTCTTTTTTTTTAATTATTTCCCTCATTTTCCTGTGTTCAATAGGTGTGTTTTCCTCTATGCCCAAATATTTGTATGCCGATTCATCTGCAACGTCTTTGATGTGCTTATTGTCATCTATTTGGATGTTCTCTGATGCCGTTTTCTTTCCTCTTTATTACCTGATGCATACCTGTGCATGCCCGTGCATACCCGTGCATGCCCATAGAAAGCAAGTGTAAGCAAGCATTTCTGCATGCCCGTAGAAAGTTACTGTTACCATGGCAACAGTAACCATGGTGAAACCTGCCTTTGATCTTTGACATCACCACTTGTTCAATGATGGCTGCCTTTGATCTTTGATGATGTCATAGCGAGTCCTATGATCATGAGTGACGCCTGCTGTTGATCTTTGAAGATGTCAGAGCGAGTTCTATGATCGTGATGCCTACCTGTGATCTTTGATGATGTCATAGTAAGTCCTATGATCTTTTAGCAAGTCCTATGATCGTGAGTGAAGCCTGCCTTTGATCTCATAGCGAGTCCTACAATCGTGACATCGTGACAAGAGTTTGATGACGTCAGCTATGACATCAGGCATCACTGAGCCTATGACGTCTATATGACAGTCCAAGATCGTCAGTGAAGCCTGCCTTTGATCTTTGATGATGTCATGGCGAGTCCTATGATCTTTCAAACTTTACCTTGTATACGTATGCCTGGGTTGAAGCCTGGCATAGGGATCTCCTTAACGCCAAAGCTTGCCATTGCCAATGCAGTGTATTGTTTTTCTTGTTTAACCTCTTGCACTCCGTTGTACCGCGGGCGGGCAAGTCTCTGCGTCCCAGAGCACACGCGCTCTAGGACGCACAAGGGTGCTGCCTCCAAGCGTGCACTGAAAAAAAAAAAAAAAGTTCTTCCACTACAGACACAGCCGCGAACAGATCAGATATGATTGACCTCTCATTTGACTAATAAGAGCCTTGAATTGGGTTTCTGAAACCTTGAAGAACCAATGACTGAAAACCTAGCAAGAAGGACCCGCCTACCAACGCTGTGAATGCAGCGAGCCAATTGAAGCACAGAAGTTCGCGAGCTTTTTTGTGTAAGGCTGGGTGAAGAGAGACTGACTGCAGCAGCAGATGAAAAAAAGGACCCGCAGGAAGAACCCCACAGACCCAGCAGCACGGAGACCATCCACAAGTGCAACCTGTGTGACGGACTGCCATTCGCGCAACGGCATGTTTGGCCACAGGCGGTGCTTTTTTTGTTTTTGTCCCAGCAGAGTAGACATTAGGATTCACTTCCATGGTCATCGTAGACCGACGGAGGCCGACAACGAAGGCTGAGTGACACACACGCGTTCGCCAGTCTATTTTTAATTACTACTGTTATTTGTTTTAAAAAATCGTTCGCCAAAAACCGCAATCATGGAAGCGCAAAACCGCAATAATGGAATTATGTTTTGATCGGGTTTGTCTGACAATGAGGAAGAAGTTCGCCAGCTCCGCTTCTGCTGTGAAGAGGTAAGTGTCCTAAGCTAAATTATTCTTTATCCCTGAAAATTGTAATCAAAATGACTTTTGACCGATTGGTAAATTACAGCTGTGCGTCATCGCTGCATGACGGACCGTGGCGCAACGGGCGATGTCCGTCCTCTGTAGCGAGGGGGGGGGCCAACCCCCCCCCCCCACACACACACACAGCCCTGACTGTCACCTTTCATTAGAGCCGAAGATGAAGCTTCTATATTGAATCATTCAAAAGTTACAGACGTTTTTCCAAACTGTGCCATTTGGCACAATTTGGCACAGTTCAAAAACGCCTGGGAACTACCTGAGGAAAAAGCTGTGCAATATATTCATTTTTTGTGGTATTGTTACAAAATTTGGACCTCAGATGGATAACACTTGGTTCTACATTTCTGTTGCATTTTCCAGCCCGGATCTGAAGCTGTGTGTTATTTGCAAGCATTTGTATCCAAAAAAACACCCAGGCCAAATTTATTTTCTTCAAGTTCAGTATGTTTAGATGACTGTTACTCAGTGGCAGGAGCACTTAGAGAGATTATGACTGTTTTGCCAAAAAATTCAAAGTGTTTTCTTTTAAATGAGACCAACCCCATGAAGATGCTGCAAAGGGTTGAAGAACAGCTTTCGATTTACTTTGGGCACGTTATTTTTTGGCGTTTTTAGGGAAACTGACCGGAGTGCAAGGGGTTAACAAAGTTTTGATGCATCACTGAGCCTATGATGTGCCTATGATGTCTATAGGACATCATATAGACACCATTGTACTGTGACACACACACAGATTTTCTTGAATCAGTACGTTGTCAAAATGACGTCATGTAGATATCATAGGAACAGCATAGACGATCCTATGATCTTTTAGCGAGTCCTATGGTCGTGACACACAGACACACAGAGTGAAGTACGAGGCGGTAATGCACCTGTAAGCTGGTTGCCAACCGCCAATCAAATCTAAAAGAAGACACACACTCATGTACAGATCATAGGAAAATCATTGGCGATCCTATGATCTTTTCACGAGTGCTATGGTCGTGACACATAGATTTCTTGAATTATATATAGAGTGATGATGTTCATTTTGCACATTTGTCGAGTCCAAATTCTATACAGATGTCCATTGAGATGACGTGAACGGCATGGACAAGTTGATTTGGTTTTTGTTCAGATTCTGCATAAAGCTTGAGGTCGTCTATGTAGAGCAGATGATTCACTCTCTTGTTCCCTTGTCACCCGCGTGAATTCTCACGTGACCTTTCAAAGTACTAAAGTGAGCAAAGTTCTGCCCACATATTTCACAAGAAAATGACTTCTCACCTGTGTGAATTCTCATGTGAGTTTTCAAATTGCCACGTTGATTAAAACTTTGCCCACATGTTTCACAAGAAAATGGCTTCTCACCTGTGTGAATTATCATGTGAGTTTTCAAATTGCTACGTTGATTAAAACTCTGCCCACATGTTTCACAAGAAAATGGCTTCTCACCTGTGTGAATTATCATGTGACTTTTTAAAGCACTACGCTGACTAACTCTAATCCCACATGTTTCACAAGAAAATGGCTTCTCACCTGTGTGAATTATCATGTGACTTTTCAAAGCATCCCGTCGATTAAAACTCTGCCCACATGTTTCACAAGAAAATGGCTTCTCACCTGTGTGAATTATCATGTGACTTTTCAAAGCATCACGTCGATTAAAACTCTGCCCACATGTTTCACAAGAAAATGGCTTCTCACCTGTGTGAATTCTCATGTGACTTTTCAAATCACCACAATGAATAAATCTCTGCCCACAGGTTTCACAAGAAAATGGCTTCTCACCTGTGTGAATTCTCATGTGACCTTTCAAAGTACTACAGTGAGCAAAGTTCTGCCCACATATTTCACAAGAAAATGGCTTCTCACCTGTGTGAATTCTCATGTGTCTTTTCAAAGTCCCACATTGAATAAATCTTTGCCCACATGTTTCACAAGTAAATGGCTTCTCACCTGTGTGAATTATCATGTGACTTTTCAAAGCACAATGATGACTAACTCTAATCCCACATGTTTCACAAGAAAATGGCTTCTCACCTGTGTGAATTCTCATGTGACTTTTCAAATTACCACGTCGATTAAAATTCTGCCCACATGTTTCACAACAAAATGGCTTCTCACCTGTGTGGATTCGCATGTGTCTTTTCAAAGTACCACTTTGATTAAAACTCTGCACACATGTTTCACAAGAAAATGGCTTCTCACCTGTGTGAATTCTCTCATGAATTGACAAATTACTCTTATTCCTGAATCTTGTGCCACACGTGTTACAAACATGTGACTTAGCTATGTGATGTTTCTTCTTCTGGGACAAATTTTTACAGTCTTTGTCATTAACAGAACATTTTACAGACTTTTCACTTGTGTCAGTATCACACTGATTCTCTGACATGGAGGAGTTGTCTACATTGTGATGGCCACTTCTGTTTCTGTCAAGTCTCCTCTTTGGCTTTGGCTCTTCATGTTTACTTGATCCTGGGTTTACATTCTTACCTGCTTCCTGGTCTGGGATCTCAGTGTCAGCAGAGTTGTGAGAAAGGAGCTGCTCACTGTTTGGTTCTGTTTCACTTTTGTCATTGTCCTCATCAGTAAGAGTCACCATGAAGGTATCAGTCTCTTGTTTCAGTCCAAAGTGTTCTTGCTCCCGACTGCTACAGAGTTCTCCATCTTCCTCTTTAACCTGTACAGCATCTTGTTCCTCCTGGTCCAGACTGGAGTTCCTCTCCTGGTTCCAGAGCTGCTGGACAGTCAGAACCTCCTCCTCCTTCTTACAGTCATGTAGCTGTGGAGCATCTGGAGGGACAAAGAGACACAGAAATGTTAGTAATAGAAAAAACAGACTAAATACAGTACGCTGACTGGCAAAAAAGTCACCACCTGGTAACAAAAAAAGTGCTGTGAAAAAGTGTTTGCCCCCTTCCTGATTTCTCTCATTTTTTTTTTTGTATTTTTGTCACACTTAAATGTTTCAGATCATCAAACAAATTTAAATATCAGACAAAGATAACACAAGTAAACAAAATGCAGTTTTTAAATGAAAGTGTTTATTATTAAGGGGGAAAAAAAATCCAAACCTACATGGGCCTGTGTGAAAAAGTGATTGCCCCAGCTCCCGACTAGACAGAGTGATGATACAGAGTGAAGTATGTGGCAGTAATGCACCTGTAAGCTGGTTGCCAACTGCCAATCAAATTGAAAAGAAGAAGAACTGGTTGGGCCACCCTTAGCAGCAACAACTGCAATCAAGCGCTTGTGATAACTAGCAATGAGTGTTACAGCACTGTGGAGGAATTTTGGCCCACTCATCTTTGCAGAATTTTTTTTTTTTTTTTTGTTACTTATTTGTACCCGTAGGTAGATTTGGTTTGCAGTCTGGTGACAAGTCACCGGCTGCTGGTCGCTGCGTGCGCGAGCGCCCTAAACCTACATGTTTTTGGTATGCGGAAGGAAACCGGAGAAATCCCGGAGTAAACCCATGCAACACGGGGAGAACATGCAAACTCCACACAGCTCACTGTTGGTCGGGGGCTGGGATCGAACCCACGATCGCATGATCCCCGTGATCCCCCGGCCGAGGGTAAAACTGTGCTGCCACAGTGCTAAACCACTGCGCCACCGTGCAGCCCACGGTGCGCAGTGGTTTATTTACAACCGTGAATTGTTGTAATTCAGCCATATTGGAGGGTTTTCGAGCATGAACCGCCTTTTTAAGGTCATGCCACAGCATCTCAGTCAGAATCAGGTCAGGACTTTGACGAGGCCACTCAATAGTCTTCATTTTGTTTTTCTTAAGCCCTTCAGAGGTGGACTTGCTGGTGTGTTTTGGATCATTGTCCTGCTGCAGAACCCAAGTGCGCTTCAGCTGGAGGTAAGGAACGGATGGCCGGCCATTGTCCTTCAAGATTTTTTGCTAGACAGCAGAATTCGTGGTTCCATTTACCACAGCAAGTCTTCCAGGTCTTGAAGTAGCAAAAAAAACAAAA
Source organism: Pholidichthys leucotaenia (assembly GCA_020510985.1). NCBI lineage: Eukaryota > Metazoa > Chordata > Actinopteri > Cichliformes > Pholidichthyidae > Pholidichthys > Pholidichthys leucotaenia. Next base: position 93,038,752 of record CM035841.1, read on the forward strand.
CAAAAAAAAAACCAGACCATCACACTACCACCACCATATTTAACCGTTTGTATGATGTTCTTTTTTTGAAATGCTGTGTTACTTTGTAATTGCCGGATGTAATGGGACGCACACCTTCCAAAAAGTTCAACCTTTGTATTTGTATTTTGTATTTTGAGTATTTTCCCAAAAGTCTTGGGATCATCAAGATGTTTTCTGGCAAAACTGAGACAAGCCTTTACGTTCTTTTTGCTCAGGAGTGGTTTTCATCTTGGAATTCTGCCATGCAGGCCATTTTTGCCCAGTCTCTTTCTTAAGGTGGAGTCAGGAACACTGACCTTAACTGAGGCAAGTGAGCCCTGCAGTTCTTTGGATGTTGTTGTGGGGTCTTTTGTGACCTCTTGGATGAGTCGTTGCTGCACTCTTGGGGTCACTTTGGTCAGCCGGCCACTCCTGGGAAGGTTCACCACTGTTCCATATTTTCTCCATTTGTGGCTAATGGCTGTCACTGTGGTTCACTGGAGTCCCAAAGCTTTAGAAATGGATTTATAACCTCTTCCAGACTGATAGATCTCAATTACTTTGTTTCTCATTTGTTCCGAAATTTCTTTGGATCGCAGCATGATGTCGAACTTTTGAGGATCTTTTTGGTCTACTTCACTTTGTCAGGCAGGTCCTATTTAAGTGATTTCTTGATTGAGAACAGGTGTGGCAATAATCAGGCCTGGGTGTAGCTAGAGAAACTGAACTCAGCTATCCAAAGATGTGATAAACCACAGTTAATTTATATTTTCACAGGGGGGCAATCACTTTTTCACACAGGGCCATGTCGGTTTGGTTTTTTTTTTACCCCTAATAATAAACACCTTCATTTAAAAACTGCATTTTGTGTTTACTTGCGTTATCTTTGTCTAATATTTAAATTTGTTTGATGACATTTAAGTGTGACAAACATACAAAAAATGAGAAATCAGGAAGGGGGCAAACACTTTTTCACACCAGTGTAGTTCTTATCCTTGCATGTGATAAATACAGCAGTGATGAATCTGTTTCAGAATAAACAAGTCATTTAAAGGAGACACAATTATTTTTCCACATCTAACATGGTTCCCTGGGGTCTAAAAGGGACAGAGGATGAAAACATTACTTTCTCAGTGCTTTTATCCATGAATTTGTCTCTCTGGAGTGGCGATCAACAAAAAGACTCAAAAAAAATAAATAAAATAAAACTAACCCTGTTGCTTTGCTAGGGGCCACCATGATCTCACTCGGTCTCATTCAGTGAACATTTCTGATTTGTCACCAGTTGTGACGTGATGGTTCCATCTTTTACTTGGAACAACTGAAATTTAAGGCGTGTCTAACAAGTACTCATGTACTCGTGTTGTCAGGTTTTCACTTGTCAAGACAGGGAGCTGTGGGAATATGGAGTTGAATTCATTTCTTGGAGTCAATATGGCTGAGCCGTGCTCAGCACATCAACAAACTGAAACCAGTTCAAGTACGTCAGATTTATGTAGTTACTGTAAATATTACTTTAATATTATTATTTCATTTTAGGACAGTTTCTCAAAGACTCAACCTGAACATTTTCTAACTTTTTACCTGTTTCATTCTCACAGAGAGTCACTGAGGTCAGAGAATCGTCACCACCGTTACTGTGACTTCCTGTTTTCAGTCGTCTCTTCTTTGGTTTGGGTTCTTCTTCTTCTTTAGTCGATCCTGAGTCTACATGCCGGCTTCCTTCCTCATCTTGGATCTCAGTTCCAGCAGAATTGTGAGAGAGGAGCTGCTCACTGTTTGGTTCTGCTTCACTCTGCTGCTTTTCCTCAGAAACAAGAGTCACCATGATGGTATTGACCTCCAGCTTCACTACCAGCTGTTCTCCCTCCTGACTGATGCAGAGTTCTTCCTGTTCCTCTTTAACCTGTGGAGGTTCTGGTTCCTCGTGTTCCTCCTTAAGCTGTGGTGGTTCTGGTTTCTCCTGGTTCAGAACCGAGTTCCTCTCCTGGTTCCGGAGCTGCTGGTTAGCCAGAACTTCCTCCTCTTTACACTCATGTTTCTGTGGGAAGTCTGGAGGGACAAAGACAAAACAAGAGTTTCACATTGCAAATTCAGCTGCATTAATTGTCAAGGTGACCACCATCCTCCCTCCCCCTGCTCTGATAGAAGTATGATTTCAGGTTTGTTCAACTGTAAACAGCAAAAAAGAAGAAGAAAATCTTCACAGTTCACTTTGTCCAAATTTTTATGTTACAACCTTATTCCAAAATAGATTAAATTCATTTTTTTCCACAAAATTCTACACACAATACCCCATAATGACAACATGAAAAATTTTTTGAAATTTTTGCAAATTTATTAAAAATAAAAAACTATGAGGAAGCAATTAAAGTAATGCAGTCTGGAAAGTCACCTGGATCAGATGGCTTTCCAACTGAACTTTATAAGACCTTTATGAAAAATCTTTCTCCCATTCTAAAAGAAATGTATAATCAGGCATTTATAGCAGGAATTCTCCCTCAAACTCTGAATGAAGCTACCATCTCTTTGATACCAAAGCCAAATAAAGATATATCAGAACCCTCATCCTATCGGCCAATTTCTTTATTAAATGTGGATTTCAAAATTTTATCAAAGTGCTTAGCTAGGCGATTGGAAAAATTGCTGCCTTCCATCATATCTCAGGATCAAACTGGGTTAATCACAGGAAGATATAAATTTTTTAATGTATGTAAATTATTTGATATTTTGTATACGCCTTCCTCTTCCTCACCAGAGATTATTTTATCTCTTGATGCAGAGAAGGCCTTTGACCGAGTGGAGTGGGATTATTTATACGTTACTCTCACTAAATTTGGATTTGATAAAAGTTTTATATCATGGATAAAATTATTATATTCATCTCCTGTGGCACGAGTACAAACTAATCAAGATAAATCAAACTATTTCCCACTCCACCGTGGTACAAGGCTGGGATGTCCATTATCCCCCCTCCTTTTTGCAATAATGATAGAACCGTTAGCAATTAAACTCCGCTCAGTGACACATTTTAAAGGTACATTTAGAGGTGAGGAAGAATATAAATTGTCTTTTTATGCAGATGATCTTTTGCATTATATTTCTGACCCACTAACATCATTATCACATATTTTTAGTACACTTAACAATTTTGGCATAATTTCAGGTTATAGATTAAATCTTGGTAAAAGCAGATGGCTTCCCATAAATGCCATAGCAGAAAATTTGTCACTTCAAAATTTAGGTTTGAGGCAATCATCAACATAAATTACTTATTTGTGGATCAATGTTCCACAATGCACAGTATAATTTTTGATTTTAACTTTGCAGTTCTTCTAAAAGCAGTTAAAAAGATTTTAAGAAGTGGAATGGACTTCATTTATCCTTGGTAGGTCAGATTAATGTGGTTAAGATGAAGATATTTCCTAAATTCTTGTATTTGTTTCAGGCTGTGCCGATTTTGATTAGAAATTTTTTTTTTTTTTTTTTTGTAGAACTGGATAAATACACTTCAGAATTTATATGGAGTAAAAAAAATTCCAAGGATCCAGAAAGTTTTTCTGCAGAGATCAAAAAAATTAGGACTAGCCCTACCCAATATTGAATACTATTACTGGGCAGCTAATATTTGTGGTTTGTTATTCTGGAAAAATCAAAGAGGTGACCAAAAAATATCATGGTTAGCTATGGAAGCCTATTTTTGTAAAACTTCCTCATTACATGCACTTCTTGCGGGACCTTTGCCTATAGAGGAAGTTGATTAGAGACTTAATCCAATAGTGGAAAATTCTCTTAAAATCTGGTGGCAACTCAGGAAGAAATTTGGCTTAAGGTCTATGGCTTTATCTGCACCAATAGATCGGAATCCCTTTTTTTCGCCATCTATGCAGGATTCAGCCTTTAGAATTTGGAATATGAAAAATATTAATTCTTTTATTGATTTGTATATTGATAATGTTTTTGCCTCATTTACTCAGCTGATATATAAATATAATCTTGGAAGTAACCAGTTTTTTTAGATATCTTCAAGTCAGGAATTTTGCTCGATCTAACTTGACATATTTTCCACATTTAACAAAAACCTTGCTGGATAGTATTTTGGATATAAATCCATTTGGTAGAGGTGTGGTTACGCAAATATATGAGTCTGTGGAGGTAAAAGATCAGGCGAAATCTTTAATTATGAATGTTCCTCTTTATCTAAAATTAAAAACCTTTGGGAACAGGACTTTGGATTACAATTGAGCAATGACATGGGAATCAATAGTGTTAACAGTCCACTCATCTTCCACCTGTGCCAGACATGGACTTTTACAATTTAAAGTTGTTCATTGCCTTCAGTATACTAAAGAGAAATTGGCCAAGATTTTTCTGAATTTGAACTCGATGTGTGTTAGATGCAAAAATCAAACAGGAACACTTATTCATAGTTTTTGGACTTGCCCTCGAATTGGCAAATTTTGGAGGGAGAGATTTAAAACCCTTTCAGACGTCTTTGATATTTCTCAGGGTCAATCCTCACTAACTGCAATATTTGGGATAGTTGAAGGATCATGCCTTCCAAAATATAAACTGGATGCTAATGCTTTTGCTACATTAATAGTGAGAAGATTAATTCTTATCAGATGGAAGGATGAGGCTCCACCCACCAATACTCACTGGATTAGGGACCTAATGCAGTTTTTACATTTAGAAAAATTGAGATCCACTTTGAAGGGATCCACCGACAAGTTTTATAAGGCCTGGCAGCCATTTACCTTATATGTGAAGAATACAAATAATATCAATATTTGGTATAAGAGGAATCAAATTGGAAAAAAAAAGAAACAAAAATCTGTCTCTCTCTCTCTCCCCCTCCCTCCGTCCCTCCTTCCTTCCCTCCCTCCCTCCTGGCTTCTTTTTTTTGGGGGGGGGGGGATTTGGGAAGTTCTGTTGTGTTGTATAAAATGTTGAATTGTTAGTATCTAAAACTTGAATAAATAAAAAGTGTAAAAAAATAAAAAAAACCTAAGAAATCACATGTACATAAGTGTTCACAGCTTTTGTTCAACACTTTGTTGATGCACCTTTGGCAGCAATTACAGCTTCAAGTCTTTCTGAATATGATGCCATAAGCTTGGCACACCTATCTTTGGGTAGTGGCGTCCATTCATTTTTGCAGCACCTCTCAAGCTCCATCAGGTTGGATGGGAAGCGTTGGTGCACAGCCATTTTCAAATCTCTCCAGAGATGTTCAATTGGATTCAAGTCTAGACTCTGGCTGGCCCACCCAAGGACATTCACAGAGTTGTCTTGAAGCCACTTCTTTGATATCTTGGCTGTGTGCTTAGGGTTGTTGTCCTGCTGAAAGATGAAGCGTCACCCCAGTCTGAGGTCAAGAGTGCTCTGGAGCAGATTTTCATCCAGGATGTCTTTGTACATTGTTGCATTAATCATTCCCTTTATCCTGACTAATGTCCCAGTTCCTGCCACTGAAAAACATCCCCACAGTATGATGCTGCCACCATCATGCTTCACTGTAGGGATAGTATTGGCCTGGTAATGAGCGGTGCCTGGTTTCCTCCAAATATAATGCCTGGCATTCATGCCAAAGAGTTCAATATTCGTCTCATCAGACCAAAGAATTTTGTTTCTCATGGTCTGAGAGCCCTTCAGGTGCCTTTTGGCAAACTCCAGGTGGGCTGCCATGTGCCTTTTACTAAGGAATGGCTTCCATCTGGCCACTCTACCATACAGGCTTGATTGGTGGATTGTTGCAGAGATGGTTGTCCTTTTGGAAAGTTCTACTCTCTCCACAGAGGAATGCTGGAGCTGACGATTGGGTTCTTGGTCACCTCCCTGACTAAGGCCTTTCTCCTCCAATCGCCCAGTTTAGATGGCCGGCAAGCTCAGGGAAGAGTCCCGGTGGTTCCGAACTTCTTCCATTTACGGATGATGGAGGCCACTGTGCTCAATGGGACCTTCAATGCAGCAGAAATCTTTCTGTACCCTTCCCAGATTTGTGCATCGAGACAATCCTGTCTCGGAGGTCTACAGACAATTCCTCTGACTTCATGCTTGGTTTGTGCGCTGACATGCACTGCCAACTGTGGGACCTTATATAGACAGGTGTGTGCCTTTCCAAATCATGTCCAATCAACTGAATTTACCACAGGTGGACTCCAGTTAGGCTGTAGAAACATATCAAGGATCATCAGTGGAAACAGGATGCACCTGAGCTCAATTTTCAGCTTCTTGGCAAAGGCTGTGAATATTTATGTACATGTGATTTCTTAGTTTTTTATTTTAAATAAATTTGCAAAAATCTCAGAAACTTTTTACACATTCCACGTACCAAAAGCCAGTTTAGAAAGCTTGGGATCAGTACGCCAAGGTCTCCGCCTTTGACCGCCACGTAATCCACATAGCACCGGACCCCCATGATCCCTCCTGCAGGTGGTGAGCCCACTGGAGGGCGGACCCATGTAACTCCTTCGGGCTGAGCCTGGCCGGGTTCCATGGGTGGAAACCCGGCCACCAGACGCTAGCCTTCGAGCCCCTCCCCCAGGCCTGGCTCCAGGGTGGGGCCCCGGTAACCCCATACCAGGCGGGGTACACTGAATCCTTGATATACAATTTATCATGAGAGTCTGTTGGATTGTTCTTAGTCTGGCCCTTCACCCAGGACCAGTTTGTCTTGGGAGACCCTATCAGAGGCAAACTGCCCCGGACAACATAGCTCCTGGGATCACTGGGGCACGCAACCCCCCCCCATCATGATAAGGTGACAATCCATGAGCCGGAAAAAGGTGGATTGTCCTCTCTGGGTTGGGGACAGGCTCCTGCCCCAAGTGGAGGAGTTTAAGTATCTTGGGGTCTTGTTCACGAGTGAGGGGAAAATGGAGCGAGAGATCGACAGGCGGATTGGAGTAGCATCTGCAGTGATGCAGACGTTGTACCAGTCTGTTGTGGTGAAGAGGGAGCTGAGTTCTAAGGCAAAGCTGTCGATTTACCAGTCAATCTATGTTCCTACTCTCACCTATGGTCACGAGCTTTGGGTAATGACCGAAAGAACGAGATCGCGGATACAAGTGGCTGAAATGAGCTTTCTCCATAGGATTGCTGGACTCACCCTCAGAGATAGGGTGAGGAGCTCAGTCATCCGGGAGAGGCTCAGAGTAGAACCGCTGCTCCTCCACATTGAAAGGAGTCAGTTGAGGTGGTATGGGCATCTGATTAGGATGCCTCCTGGACGCCTCCCACTTGAGGTGTTTCAGGAACGTCCCACTGGGAGGAGACCCCGGGGCAGACCCAGGACACGGTGGAAAGACTATGTCTCCCAGCTGGTCTGGGAACGCCTTGGTATCCTCTCTGAAGAGCTGGAGCAGGTGGTGGGGGAGAAGGAAGTCTGGGCTTCTCTGCTTGAACTGCTGCCTCCGCGACCCGGACCTCCGGAAAAGCGGTAGAAGATGGATGGATGGACTTTTTACACATAGTCATTATGGGGTACTGTGTGTAGAATTTTGAGGAAAAAAAATCAATTTAATCCACCCATCCATCTTCTTCAGCTTAATCCTTTTTGGGTCGCGGGGGGCTGGAGCCTATACCAGCATCTTTGGCCAAGAGGCAGGGTACACCCTAGACATTTTGGAATAAGGCTGTAACGTAACAAAATGTGGAAAAAGTCAAGCGCTAGGGCTGTCGTGATAACCGCAATTATGTAGTACCGCGCTATGGACAAACCTACCGCGGAGGATAATGAGCAACCACAACAGCCGCAGTGTTCACTTTTTTGTCTGTGGCTATATCTCGTTGTTCACTTATGTGCCCCTATAATTAAATAAATTGATAAATGTTAACCCTTAGGCTGCCCTGCAGTTCATGGACATCACGCCCCCACTGCCACAGGCGCAGTGCTGCACCCGTCATGTGATGTTACATGACGTGGCCAAAAACTCCCCAGTTGATTTAAGTTGTACAAAGGATTCCACCTCACAAGGTGGCAGACACGTATAACTTACTGCTCTTGCCTTGGAGGACTCATGGCGGACATCGAACCATCCTGAAACCTCACACCAGAGAAGACAAGTGTGTAAACAAATGGAGATCTAACTCGATCGCAAGACAGAGAAGGCATTTGCTCCCAAATTTGCCAACTATGATTCTAAAAATAAATTATTTAGCTTATTAAGGTAAATATCTACATTTTGTTATACCATTTTGTTATGTGGATTATTTTATGGTTAATTTTTGTCTTTTTTTTTTAATAAAACTTTTTTTGAATAATTTTTTTTTACTTTTTCCTTATAACAATTTACATTTTTGACCATAATTTTACAGAGCCAGAACAAAACAATAATTTAACACTGATTTCAAAGAAAAAAAATATTAATACAATTGTATTTAATGAAATAAATTAACTTAAATGACCAAAGATGCAGTTATTTCTGTTGATATTTCTATAAGCCGTGTTCCAAATTATTATGCAAATATTTGTCTCTGATTTTCCTAAATAGTCAATGCAAATGACAGTCAGTATAATTTAAGTAATCAACTGTGAGAGCATAATTCAGATTTTATTGAACAAACCTCCCAATGATAACTTTTTTTTTGCAAAAATAAAAAACTCAAAATGCACTGTTCCAAATTATTATGCACAACAACAGAGTTTCAAAACATTTTATTGGTTGTAAAGAACTGAAAATGATCATTTGTTGAATTTGCAGCATTAGGAGGTCCTTTTTACTGAAATCAAAAGCCATTTCAATCAAAAACATCTTAATAGGACAAGTTACATGTTAACATAGGACCCCTTCTTTGAAATAGCCTTCACGGTTCTTGCATCCATTGAACTTGTGAGTTTTTGGAGCGTTTCTGCTTGAATTTCTTTGCAAGATCTCAGAATAGTCTCCCACAGCTGCTGTTTTGATGAGAACTGCCTCCCACCCTCATATGTCTTTTGCTTGTGTCATGAACTAGCCCCTACGGGGCAGGGAGACAGAAATTTTAATAAAAGAACAAACAAAGTCCAAAAAACTATGCAAAATACAAAATATGAAATAACAGGAACACTTACAAATGGCATCCCTGGGCTGACTTTGCCCAGCGGATGCAAAGGTGATCTGGAGGTAATCACAGATTAGATAACAGGAGACAAACACATAAGACAACTAATCGTGCAGCAATGAAACAGAGAAAATGTAGAGCTTAAATATACAGGAGTGAAATGAGGAGTAACAAGCAGCAGGTGCAGTCAGGAGCGGGCAGTGACCTAATTCCAATCAATCACTCACAGCTGAGATGGACTGGGGAAACAGGCTGTGAGAGATGAGTGTGTCTGGAATGGAGGAAAGGGGCTCAAATAACCCAAACAACAAAACAGAACTAACAGGGAAATAATAATGAACAGAAAAACACTTAAAACTACAAAGGGAGTCTGAGCACTGAAGACAAATGCTCAGACATATGACAGCTTGAGGACGCTCCAAAGGTTCTCAATAGGGTTTCGGTCAGGGGAGGATGTGGGCCATACCATGAGTTTCTCTCCTTTTATGCCCATAGCAGCCAATGACACAGACGTACTGTTTACAGCATGAGATGGTGCATTGTCATGCATGAAGATAATTTTGCTACAGAAGGCATGGTTCTTCTTTTTGTACCATGGAAGAAAGTGGTCAGTCAGAAACTCTACATACTTTGCTGAGGTCTTTTTCAAACTTTCGGGGACCCGAAAGGGGCCTACCAGGTCTCTCCCCATGATTCTGGCCTAAAACATGACTCTGCCACCTCCTTGCTGACGTTGCAGCCTTGGGATATGGTGGCCATCCATCAACCATCCACTACTCCATCCATCTGGGCTATCTAGGGTTGCATGGCACTCATCAGTAAGCAAGTCTGTTTCAAAATTAGTCTTCATGTATTTCTGGGCCCACTGCAACCATTTCTGCACGTGAGCATTGGTTAGGGGTGGCTGAATAGTCGGTTTATGCACATCTGCAAGCCTCTGGTGGATCCTACATCTTGAGGTTTGTGGGACTTGAGAGACACCGGCAGCTTCAAATACCTGTTTGCTGCTTTGTAATGGCATTTTAGCAGCTGCTCTCTTAAAGTGATGAATTTGCCTATCAGAAACCTTCCTCATGGATGAAACCTATAACAGGGCCATTAAAGTCACTGACTACTTCAGTGACACTGATAAATTCATTAAGTCTGCTAATGTGCTAAGAAGGCAGGTTGGTCTTGACCTCCTGGATGAAAGGAAACGTTTTCGCCTCAAAAAACACCTGACAGCCCTGCGTAAAGCAGCAGAGGGAACAAGGGTCAAGCGCGCCCGACAGAAGGAATAAATGGCGGTCGTTCCTCTGCCTGTTTTACACATTTTTGGAATATTGTTTGATCAGACTTTTATGACGTTTCTAATTGACTGTAATTGACTGTCACTGAACTGGATCTTTACCGGTCTCCTGCCAGCGCGCAGCAAGGACTTGGCCTGGCTTAAAAACGGGAGGCCTGTGGCTCTTCTTTGCCCCGACTACAAGGCAGGGGCATGGATGCCCCAACGTTTTCTTTCTACAATCTGGACGAGCCTGCTGCAAAGATGACTTGCTCGAAAATCCCGCACGGTCTACGGACTACAATCCATCCGAGATGAGAAAAATGTCTCTGGGACGTACAACGTAACTGGCTGCGGGCGCACAGCGCTATCTCTGCTGCTGGAGGAAGGGGACTTGCCCTTGCTTAACAACTGGAGGCCTGTGGCTCGTGTTTGCACGGACTACAAGGAAGACTCGGACTACTGCCACTGGCAATGTGGACTGGGTGGACTGCAAGGAATACTTTGTGTTGTGTGGGGGAGGGGGATGATTTATGTTTGCACTTTTCCAATGTGAGACATTTGGTGGAATGATATTGGTGCTCTTACATTTTCTTGAATTGTGCAATAAAGGCAATTTTTTTAAAACTCAAACTCTCTCTCTCTCTCTCTCTCGTGTGGAGTGGTGTCGAGTGAGAACTCTAAACTTTGTTTTTCTAACCTTTCTCTGTCTAGTGTGTGTGTTTATTATATAGCGGTTTGAGTGCGTGTGTGCTGGGGTGTGAGTTTTGGAGTGAGTGTGTCGGGGAACGGTAGCTTCTGCTGCCCGTTTTTCCCGGCCGGCATCATGCCTGTGTTTGACGGTGGTGTGGAGTTTGAGCGCTTGACCCGGCGGCATGGCATGAGAATCCTCCCGACAGTTTCTTGTTCTGTGGAGAAGGCCGGCCTCGCTGTAGGACAGGTGGTTGGGCATGACAGCATAAAATCAGCATCGAGGATCAACAGTGCAATTGTCATTTTTCTGGATTCTACTGAATAAGCTGATCAGGTGGTGGAACAGGGAGTGGTCATAAATGACACTTTTACTCCCATTTTACCGCTGGTGAACCCTTCTAGGAGGATCGCCATCTCTAATGCTCCTCCTTTCATTAAAAATGATCAGCTGATAAGAGAGTTATCCCGTTTTGGCCAAGTTGTTTCGCCTATCAGAATGGTCTCTCTGGGTAGTAAATCACCCCTGCTGAAGCATGTCGTGTGTCACAGGAGGCAGTGTTTCATAGTGTTAAAAGACAGCTCTGCTGAACTGAACGTGTCTTTTCACTTCAGGATTGATGGCTTTAGCTATTTAGTCTTTGCAACATCTGAAACCATGAAGTGTTTTGCGTATGGTGCAGAAGGCCATCTTATTAGATCATGTCCTGAAAAGGTGAACACTGGAAGTAAGAAAGGTGACACCGGTGTTTCTGGTGGTCCGGAGGATAGTGCTACATGTGGTGCAGCGGATGCCGCTGAGGCGGCTGCTTCTGCTGGGGCGGCCGCGGCGGGTATGGTAGTTGCCCCTCCAAACAGTGATGGTGGGGAGTTTCTGTCTGGCGGTAGCTCTGATCATTGTGACGAGCCTGTCACCCGGAGTAAAGAGGCGGAGGGCGAAATGAGTGCAGTTAAACAAAAGAACGTGAATGAACAGACTTTGCAGGCAGGGGAGGAGTGGACTGAGGCTGTGGCGGACACAGAGTAAACACTGCATGACAAACGTTGCAGTTGACGAAGAAATGCAGGAATGTAATTTTGTTGAGGAGGATCCTTTTAAAGCTGCACAAAAAAGAAAAAGTGCTGCAAACTTGCAGAGCTCTGCTAAATCTAGTAGGGTTGGGAATTTGGAAATACTGGAAGAGAGCACTTCTGAGGAAAGTGGAGCTGAGTCTGAACTGATGCAGAAGCAAGAGGAGCAAAGCTCCTATTGCTTTACCAAGATTAGGAAATTTCTTCAGGTGACTAAGGGGAGCAGAGCTCTGAAAGTGGAAAATTACTTGCCAGATCTGAAATTATTTGTGGCATCAGCTCGCAAGTTTATGAAACTGAATGATGAGAATGAGACTTTCACTGATCAGGAAATATATCGTTTAAAGAAACTGAAATCACAAATTACTAACAGTCATGTTGACTCTTAGTTTGTTTCTTCCCTTTTATGCTACGTGTGTGTTTTTTTACTGTACCTTATTTTTATCCTTTTTAATGACCCACCTTAGAATTGGCACTCTTAATATAAATGGGGCCAGGGATGATGTAAAAAGGGCCTCTTTATACAAGCTTTTTAATTTAAAGAAACTTGACGTGCTGATGCTCCAGGAGACTCACAGCACTGGAGACATTGAAAGCCAGTGGAGAAAAGAGTGGGATGGCTGCATTTTTTTAGCCACAAATCTAATAGCAGTGGGGGGTGGCTGTACTTTTCTCTAGGGGTTGTGTGCCTGTCTCTTATGAGGTAGAAGAGGTGGTGAAAGGACATGTACTCTTATTAAAGGTACAGTTTGAAAACGTGAACTTGGTTTTTATAAACGTGTATGTGCCAACACAGAGGGCAGAGAAGATCAGGGTCTTTGATGTGCTATCGGATACGGTTAGATCCTGTAATTCGAATAGTTTTTTTATTTCTGGGGGGGTGATTTTAACTGTACATTAAACCACAGACTAGACAGGAACCATCAGGAGCCTCACCCTGCTTCTGCCAATAGGCTGAGGGAGCTGGTGAAGGCACATGAAATGGTCAATGTGTGGAGATCACATCATGGGGACCAGAGGCAGTACACCTGGAGCCATGTTAAAGATAACATTTTATCTATGGCTAGGTTAGACCGCTTTTATGGTTTTAAACATCAAATGAGTGTTTTTAAAAATAGTTGTATCTGTCCTGTTGGTTTCACTGATCACTGCCTGCTGTTTTGTTCTGTTTTTATTGAAAATGTAAAGTGTAAGAGTGCTTTTTGGCATTTTAATAATACACTTTTAAATGATGTTTTTTAAAGGAGTTTTTCATGATGTATGGAAGTCACACAGGGAACAAAAACCCTCTTTTAGTTCTCTCCAAATGTGGTGGGATTTTGGTAAGGCACAGATAAAACAACTCTGCCAACAGTACACTCGAAATGTCACTCATAGCTTGACCCAATCCTTGAAAGTTTTGGAGACTGAGGTGGTAGAGCTAGAGGAGCTGCTCAGTTCTACAGGAAAACAAGAGCACTTAGAGGCTCTTAAGTCAAAAAGGTCAGCCTTGGCTAGCCTGCTAGGGGTCACCGCACAAGGTGCTCTGGTCCGCTCGCACTACATGGACGTAGCTCTGATGGACTCGCCCTCTCAGTACTTTTTTGGACTGGAGAGGAAAAATGGACAGAGAAAACTCATTCACTCCTTATTGGACAATGACGGGAGAACAATCTCCACAGCAGCAGAGATCAGGAAATATGCTGCTAGTTTCTACAGTGAATTGTTTAGAGCAGAGTGGAGGGAGGTCACGTCACTGGGCCAGGTTTTCCTTGATGGTCTTCCAGTGCTCTCAGAGGACCTTGTTGCCGGCTTGGATGCTCCACTGTCTCTGTCTGAGCTGCATACGGCGCTAATGAGCCTCCAGAATGGAAAATCACCAGGCATAGATGGTCTCTCTGTGGACTTTTTTAAGGAATTCTGGCCCCTGCTTGGTCCAGACCTGCTGGAGGTTCTCCAAGATAGCTTGAAAAGGGGGACCCTACCCACGACCTGCAGGAGGGCCATCATCACACTGTTGCCAAAAAAAGGGAACCTACAGAGCCTAAAGAACTGGAGGCCAGTCTCTCTGCTCTGCACGGACTATAAGATTCTTTCAAAAGCTCTAGCCCGAAGACTGAGAAAGGTGATGAGCGAGCTCATTCATGTAGACCAGACTTACTGTGTGCCTGGCAGGCTGATTAGTGACAACGTCACTTTAATTCGGGATGTTTTGGAGGTCTCTGGTTCATTGGCGGTGGAAACTGGTTTGATTTCAATAGATCAGGAAAAGGCGTTTGACCGGGTTGAACACCAGTATTTATGGACAGTTTTAGCAGCTTTTGGGCTCAGCCCAGGCTTCATAGCCAGGATACGGGTCTTGTACAGTGACATTGAGAGTGTGCTGAAGATAAATGGGGGCCTGTCTGCCCCTTTAAAAGTCCAGAGGGGGTTCGGCAGGGCTGCCCTCTCTCAGGGATGCTGTACTCCCTCACCATAGAGCCTTTGTTTCACTACTTGAGAAGGAACCTATCAGGAGTCACATTTCCTGGCTGCGAAACCACGTTCAAGCTGTCGGCCTATGCAGATGATGTAGTCATTCTGCTAAACAAGCAGAGTGACATTGACGTTTTGGTTAAGAGTGCTAATCTTTTTGGCCAACTTTCCTCTGCAAAAATAAACAGGGAAAAAAGCAAGGCTCTGATGGTGGGGGAGAAACTAGAAAATCAGCTTACGCTGCCTGGTGGGCTGATTTGGAAAAAAGGAGGATTCAAGTATCTTGGTGTCTTTATTGGAAATCAACAATTTGAGCAAAAAAATTGGGACGGGGTCATAGAGAAAATCAACGGGAGACTAAATAAGTGGAAGTGGCTAATGCCAAAAATATCTTTTAGAGGAAGAGTGCTCATTTTAAATAATCTTGTTTCCTCATCCCTGTAGCACCGCCTCATGTGCATGGATCCCCCTGCTGGTTTGTTGTCCAAAATTCAGTCTGTTATGGTGGACTTTTTTTGGGGGGTGGACTCCACTGGGTCTCTCAAGCCCTGTTATTTCTTCCCAAAGAGGAGGGGGCAAAGAGTGGTTCATTTAGCTAGTAGAGGTGCTGCTTTTAGACTGACTTTCATACAGAGACTGCTGACAGGCCCCCAAGACCTGGTATGGAGGCCTTTGGCCTGTGTTATTTTACAGAGAGTCCTTGGGCTTGGGCTAGACCTCCCTGTGTTTTTAATGGATTATAAGAACTCTAGTGCGCTGTCTTTGCTCAGTTTTTACCACAGTCTTTTTTCAGTATGGACTCTTTTTAAAAAACAAAGAGGGCCATGCAATTCCCTACACTGGTTGTTGAGGGAGCCGCTGGTTTTTGGTGGTCACCTTGGTGTCCTGCCGGGAGTTGGAAGGACCTTCCTTGATAGGCTGTGCTCCAGGAATGTTCTCACTCTGAAGCAAGTGGTGGAACTGGCTGGTCCTGGCCTCAACAACGCCTCAGCTTTAGCAGCTCATCTCGGTGTTAGATCAAAACATTGAGCTTCACGGCCTTCACGGACAGCAGCTGCATGGCCCAAGGACAATGCCAGCAGCTAGACAAAACATCTCCTGCCAAAGAGACCTTGTTGTTCTTAACTGATACAAACACCTACATTCAACACTACATCCACACTGACTCAAAAAACTGATGAAAAAGATCACTCACTCACTGCTCTCTCTGTGTCCTTGTGTACTTTTTTGTCTGCTAACTGTGCATTGAGGGCTTTTTTTTCTTGTAATCATAATATTGATCATATATGACCAGTATTCTGACAATCAATGGTTTTTTTGCTCCTTCCTATTGTATTATCCTTTCTTCCCTATGCATCCTGTACCCATCTGATGACAGGCGCGTTCACAGATGCTGCCATGTCACCGGAAATGCAGGTCGTTTTCTGTGTCAAGTCAAATCCCTCGTATGTTATCAGTTGTCATATCTGTTAATGTACTTGGCAATAAATCCTTTCTGAGTTCTGAGTTTTGAGTTCTGAAATTGTTTCATCGGTGGTCTTCTTGCACACTGGAAACAGGAGCTTCATGGACTTGAGCGCTCCCTCCTCATGGATTTTAGCAAAGGCACGCTGTAGCCAGAAAGCACGGACCCTTTTCCCTCCCTCACGCTTTATACGGACTTTGACGTTTCTCCTTGCTCCTTACTGGCATTCTGTGCTCCCACTGGTGTGGACTTTGGAGGAGCCAGTGGTAAGGCACTCTACAGACTGGTGATGATGGCACTCAACAAGGACAGATTGAACACCTGTGTGGACACTCCATGGAGAGCCTATTTTAGACTGGAAAAAGGGCATCGGCCTGCCTGGAGAGCTCTTTATAAAGCCCCTCTCCCTAAGACAGCATGGAGATTTACAGTGGAGGGTCCTGCACGGCATTATAGCTGTCAATGCTTTTGTTTCTGTGATTAACAGCAGTGTCAGTGATCAGTGTGTTTTTTGTTCCTCTAGGGAGACAGTTTTTCATTGTTTTACTGAATGTCAGTGTCTGAGTGGTCTCTTTGAACTTCTCTCAGAACTTTTTCACATTTTTAAGGAAGTTTTCTCCAAGCAGATTTTCATTTGTGGTTTTATGTACAATCGTCATTTTAAGCAGAAGTGTCAACTACTAAACTTTGTTTTTGGGCAGGCAAAGTTGGCTATCTATGTAAGCCAGAGAAGAAAACTTGAGAATGTTGAGAATGACATTGATGTCAAAATTTTATTTGAAGGCTGCTTAAAGCCAGAATCAGGCTGGACTTTGAGTTTTTTATGGTGAATGGGGAAAGTTTTAGGACCCTCTGGTCCCTGGAGGATGTCCTTTGTTTAGTTCGTGATGGGCAGCTTTTTTTCAGGCATTTTTGGGGGAATAATTTCTTTGTAATATAGCATGGCATAGAAATTGTACTGAATAATGGACAAGTGTATTTACTAAAGATCTTTTAAAAATCAAAATCTCTCAGAGAGAGAGAGAGACAGAGAGAGAGAGAGAGAGAGAGAGAGAGAGAGAGAGAGAGAGAGAGCGAGACCTTGTAAAAAGCTTTTATTGCACACTTCAAAAAAAGTAAGCACACCAACATCATTCCTCCAAGTGTGTCACATTGGAAAAAGTGCAAACTGAAATGTTCCCCCCCCCCCCCACACACAACAGAGCAGTCCCTGCAGTCCACCTATTCAAAGATTCAGTTCTGTGACAGTCAATTACAGTCAATTAAATGTCATATACCAGTCTGTTCCAACAATATCCCAAAAATGGGTAAAACAGGCAGAGGAACGACCGCCATTCATTCCTCCTGTCGGGCGCGCTTGACCGGCGTTCCCCCTGCTGCTCTACGCAGGGCTGTCAGGTGTTTCTTGAGGCGATAACACTTCCTTTCATCCAGGAGGTCAAGACCAACCTGCCTTTTTAGCACATCCACAGACTTAATGAATTTATCAGTGTCACTGAAGTAGTCGGCGACCCTAATGGCTTTGTTATAGGTTGCGTCCAGGAATGCATTTATTTCTTCCAGTGAATACAAACTCGTGTTTGTACTGCATTTTGCCTCAATAGACTCAGCACTAGACACAGTGTCATTCTCAGACTCCATCTCCTCGTCAGCACCACCCAGCTGACTGCTTGGTTCTCCCGGGCCAGTGGACCCATCATGGGCCACATTTTCTCGGACGCCACCCTCAGCAGCTGGCCGTCGCTGCTCCATCCCCCGCCGTGCAATGGCAGCAGCCTCCGGAAGCACAGCCGCTGATGTCACACAGCGAGACCCTGACGCACCATCAGGTCGGTGGTCCGTCCCCTGCTCCGAAACGGCAGCAGCTGGCGGAGGCACAGCCGCCGACGCCACACAGTGAGACGACCGCGACGCACCATCAGGTCGGCGCTCCGTCCCCTCCTCCGAAGCGGCAGCGGCTGCCGGCGGCACAGCTGCCGACGCCACACAGCGAGATGACCGCGACGCACCATCAGTGACCCCCCTGGCGACATCGGCATCCACGCTCCTGACCGCAAGCTGGGCCGCCGCCGGGCCGTCCACAGACACAGCGGCAGGCTCCGCAGCAGGCGCAGTGGGAGCGGAGGCCGCACCGCCGCCCGCAGCCACGGCGCGAGCAGAGGGCCCAGCGCCGGCACCATCTGCGGCCCCGCCAGGGCCCTCCGCCCGCTGCCCGCGCGGACAAGCGAACCGTTTATGGCCCACGTCTCCACATTCAAAACACCTCATCCGTCCCGAGCTCGCACACACCATGCAAGATCCGTCCCCGCGCTTGACCCCGAAGGAGACCCCCAGAGTCAGAGTGGGCGAGCCGAGAAACACGAACACCTGTCGCCCGAGCGATCCCACACGCTTGAACCCAGCGGCCCTGCATCCCAAAGGCAGAGCCGCAAACGGGCCCGCAAACCCCCCAAATCCGCGGAGCTCCGTCGCCAGCCGCTCGTCAGCGATGAAAGGCGGAACACCCGAAACGGTGACCCTCGCCGATGGGACAGACAAGGGGGACACCTGCACATACACCTCCCCGATCACCACTCCGCCCACAATCAGGGTGTGAACATCGTCCTCAGCCGCCAGAAACACAGAGAGAGAGAGAGAGAGACTTTGACTTTTAAAAAAGGCTTTATTGCACATTCCGAAATTGCAAAAAGACCAATATCACTTGTCCAAGTGTGTCACATCTCAAAAGTGCAAACATAACTCATCCCCCTGACCCACTGAACACAAAACATTCCCTACAGTCCATCTATTGATGAATGTCTCCAAATTGTCCACCATTTGATAGTAAGAGAACTCCACCCGGAGTCTGACTTTCAACAAGACCTTGAAAGCGGACACAGGATCCACATTGCCAGCATTGCTTGCCCGATTTTTCCTCGTCAGCCAGATGGCAAGCTTAGCAGTACCAGATAGGAAGTTCATCAAAGTGTGGGCAGCCTTCCTTGCCACTTTATACTTCGGACCGTAAATGAACAGACCAAAAGAGAAACGTTCACCCAAAGCCCGAAACCACTCGCGCAAAATGTCAAAAAGTCCAGATAAACGAAAACAGTGGACAAACAAATGGTCGAGGGTCTCAACTTGGGAACAAAACAAACATTCCCCCCCCCACAGTCGGATCAAGGTGTGCCCTGTATTTATTCGTGGCTATTGCCCCATGCACAATCCTCCACTGGAGATCTGCTGTGCGTTTCTCAATAGGTTGCTTGTACATGCACCGCCAGCTGCCTTTTGGGGAGACCCCTGGCCCCAAACAACCCGCCCACCTCGACTCCGTGACATCCTTCAGAGAGCGCAGATTCAGAACCTTCACACAGATGTGATACACTGCCCTTGTCTCGACAAACTGGAACTTGCCCAGGCGAGGAATCCTGAAGGTCAGTAGGTGATCCTCTCCTCCCTGCCACTCCCCCACAGCTGGAGTTATGGAAATTGCAGGAAAGGTGGACACAGTGTCATCATCCCATTGATTGGAAAGAGTGCGGTTCGTCGCAAACGCTCGAAGCGGTTGTGGCAGGGCAGCGCACACATCCTCCACCACCCTTTGCAGCAGTCTGACAGATGTAATTTTGGCACTCCGCCTCAGTGTATCCATCGATGTGGTCGACATCCTCATAAGATGACCAAGCTTGGTACAGCGTGCCTCCCGCAAACAACTCCGCAGACTGACAGACTGCAGCACCTCAGCTTCGATGAAGCGATTGAATAACAGTGGTTCGTCGAACAGCCACATGCCCGGCGTCTCGTCACGGAAGCGGGCCACGTTGAAGACTCGCCATGCATGCAAAACGGACGTGTAAAAAGCAGATAGTCCAGTAAGGTCCACCTCCCCAGATGTCACGAGGAAGAGCTGTTTATCATAGCCCAAGCAACCAACTCTCCTCAAAAGCAGCTTAGCAGTGTCCATCCAGCAGGGTCCGCATCCGTAAAGGAGTCGTTGTGCAGTTCGAAGCCTGAAGCTGGCGATCTTGGAATGTATGTCCACCAGGCCCTGTCCCCCCTCGGCCACAGGGAGGTAGAGAACTGGTGCACGGACCCAGTGGCGACCAGACCAAAAGAAGTCTACGATTGTCTTCTGAATCTCCTCCACGAGGCTCCTGGGCAGTGTCAAAGCCACCAACCTATACCAGAGAGCCGAGGCAACCAGATTAATCGCGACCAGAACCCTGCCCCTATATGACAGCTGTGGTAGCAACCATTTCCATTTAGAAAAGCGAGCACACACCTTGTCCTTCACACCCTCCCAGTTCTTTCGTTCAAAAGCCTCCGTACCCAGAAAAACCCCCAACACTTTGAGACCGGCCGTCCCCCACTGAAGGCCGCCGGGTAGGCGAGGGATGCCTTGACGCGACCAGTGGCCCACCAATAGACCCTCACTCTTGGCCCAATTAACCCGTGCAGAAGATGCCCTTTCATAAACTGTCAAAGTGTCCACCAGACGCTGCACATCCCCGTGGGAGGTGATGAAAACGTTGACGTCATCCGCATAAGCAGACAAGACAATCGGGCGGCCACAGCTTGATGGCCCCGGCAGAACCAGACCACCCAGCCGAGCGCGCAACCTGCACAGCAAAGGCTCAATAGCCAAGCTGTACAGCTGACCCGAGAGTGGACACCCCTGGCGTATTCCCCGGTGTACAGGGATTGGCCGACTCAGGCCCGCCCCCACCTTCACCAAACACTCAGCTCCAGTGTATAGCAGATTGACCCACCTCAAAAACATATTTCCAAAACCAAACCCCTCAGGGTAGAAAACAAATAGGAATGGTCAACCCTATCAAAGGCCTTTTCCTGGTCCAAAGACACAATTCCAAACTGTAAGTCATGACATTTACTGAGCTGGAGAACGTCACGTATGAGGAAAACATTGTCCATAATGTTCCGGTCAGGAATACAATATGTTTGATCCTTATCCACGATCAAACCCAAGACAGTGTTCAGTCTGTTTGCCAGGGCCTTGGAAAGCACCTTGTAGTCCGTGCAAAGAAGAGCCACAGGCCTCCAGTTTTTCAGCAGGGCCAAGTCCCCCTGCTTTGGCAACAGAGACAGCACTGCACGGCGGCAGGAGACAGGTAATGTTCCTTTCCTGTAACAGGCAGTCAGAACGTCATAGAAGTCTGGTCCAATAGCATTCCAAAAATGCTTAAAAAATTCTGAAGAAAGGCCATCAAGTCCAGGCGCGCATCCCAGCGCCATCTGATTCACAGCCACAGTCAACTCATCCAAAGTCAGGGCACAGTCCAGAGCGGCCCTGCCGTCCTGGCCGAGCACCAGAAGGGCCTCGAAGAGCTGATTTTGAGATTCTTTGCAACACGTTCCCGCAGCAAACAGGGCCCCGTAGTAATCCACTGCATGGCGGCGCATCTCGGCTGGGTCTGTAGTCAGGCGACCATCTGGGAGTGTCAAGCAAGCCATCAACCTCTTTTCCGCAGTAGACTTTTCCAAATTGAAGAAGAAGGACGTTGGTGCATCCATGTCCTGCAGGCGAGTGAAGCGCAACTTCACTAGCGCCCCCTCCACTCCGCCCTGCATGAATGTGCGCAGGGCCGATCTCTTCTCCTGCAGCAAAGGACCAGCGGTAGAATCCCGACCTGTAACCAAGCTGGCCTCCAGCCTCTTGACAGCGTCCTCTAGTTCACTGACCTTGGCGTTGATGATGGCAGTTGAGTACGCAGCGTACCGTTGACAAAAAAGGCGAATTTGCACTTTGCCAACGTCCCACCACTGTTCGAGGGAACCAAAACGAGCTTTCGTGGTCCTCCAGTGTTCCCAGAAGCACACAAAATACTGACAAAAGGCGTTGTCCTGTAGGAGCTTGTTATTGAAGTGCCAATATGATTTTGCCCGTTTCCCTGGTGAGTTCAGTAACACCGCAGTAGCCAGGTGATGATCCGTGAAACCGACGGGACTTATGTTACTGTGAAGGAGGCCGGGGCTACAGGTTCTAGAAACATATATCCTGTCTAATCTAGCAGCACTGACAACACCGTCAGTGACCCTGACCCAGGTATTCCGTCTCGCATTTGCATTTTTAGACCTCCACGTGTCTACTAAGTCGAACTGCACAGTGAAATTTTCCAAGCATCTAGAAGACTGCAGATGAGGTTCTGCATTAGTGTGATCTACAGTGAAATCCAAGGTACAGTTAAAATCACCAGCAACAACAAGTTGTTCTTGGTGATAGCGCTGCAATTCAGTAGTCATTGTATTGAAAAAGGCCACCCTTTCCGCACCGTGGTTTGGCGCGTAAACATTAACCAGGCAAAACATGGAATCCCCCACTTGCGCCCTAACGAGAAGCAGCCTGCCCCTCACTATCTCCACCACCGATAAAATTTGTGCATTTGCTGATTCCCCAAACAAAATGCCCACTCCTGCACTTAGATTGGTGCCATGACTGAGTGAAAATGGGCCTTTCCACCACAAGCCCCAGTCGACTTCATCCGCCAAAGTGGTATGAGTTTCCTGCAAAAACAAAATGTTGAGACCTTTCCATTTGAACAGGTCACTAATGAATCCCCTCTTATGATTACCCCTGCCACCATTGATGTTTAAGGTCCCTAATTGCATTTTCTGCATTAGGGCGATATTTGTGAGGAGCACCGTGCTTTGCCATGGAAATCATTCCACCTTTGCGCGCTTGACCTTTTGTCCCCCTGCTGATTTACGCAGGGCTGCGAGGTGCTTCTTCAGGCGGGAGCGTTTTCTTTCATCCAGGAGGTCAACACCAACCTCCTTCCTCAGTACATTAACAGACCGAATGAATTTGTCAGTGTCACTGAAGTAATCAGCGACGTTAACGGCCCTATTATTATAGGTCCCATACAGGAATGTATTTATTTCGTCTAGTGAATACAAATGCGCAGTGGCATCGCCATTTGCCCCAATAGACTCATTTCTAGCAGACTCTGCGTCAGTTCCACACTCCATTCCCTCGTCAGCACCACTCTGCTGACTGTTAGATTCAGCTGGCACGTCAGCTGGTGCAGCTGATCCTTCATCAGTCACGTGTTCCGGGGCGGCGCCTATATCATGCGACCGGCGTTTTTCCACCTGCTGCTCCGAAGTTGCAGCAGGCTGCGGAAGCACAGCCGCTGATGTCACACAGCGCGATGGTGAGTCCACGTCATCGACCGCTTGTGCGCCATCGCCAGTCACGCCCCCAGCTGCAGGCCGCGCCGCGGGTGCCACAGGCCAACTGTCCACAACCACAGCGGCAGGCTCCAGAGCAGGAGCGGCGGAAGGCCCCGCAACGCCGTCCGCAGTCGCGGCGGGTGCGGAGGCCTCGCTGGCAGGCTGTGCGGCCTCGGCAGGCTCCGCCGCAGCGGAAGCCCCCGCCACACCGTCCGCAGCAGCGTTGCGAGCGGAAGGCGCACCGGCCGCCCCAGCCGCGGCCTCACCAGAGCCCCCCGCCGGGCCCCTGTGCGGGCAGGCGAAACGTTTATGGCCCACATCGCCACATTCAAAACACTTCATCTGTCCTGAGCTCGCATACACCATAGTAGCCGTCCCCGTATTTGACCCTGAAGGACACTTCCAGAGTCTGAGTGGGCGAGTCTAGAAACATGAACACCTGTCGCCTGAGTGATTTCACATGGTGGAGGAAATACGGAACTCCGTGGTCTATTGGACTTTTTTTTTCGTTTTTCCATCACTGCCCGCATAATAAATTCTTGTTTTTTGGGGAGGAGGATGGCGACCTTGGAAATGCCACCTCCATCTATCCGCCAGGGGGTGCAGATCGTTCCCCCGGACGACACTGTTACTGTGAAGGGGGTCCTTATGGCTGTCCGTGCCCAGGTGGGCCCTGCTGCGATCCGCTATGCGTCCAGGATGAATAGGGCTGTAGTTGTGTTTCTGGCTACTGAGGAGGATGTCCACGCTCTGGTTGCGAGCGGTATTGTAATCGGGGAAGTGCATGTACAGGTGTTCCCCTTATCAGTTCCATCAACGCTTATCACCGTCTCGGGTGTTCCACCTTTCATTACTGACGAGCAGTTGGCGGCGGAGCTCCGCAGATTCGGGAAGTTTGCGGGCCCGTTTAAACACGTCAGAGAGAGATTTTGATTTTTCAACACACCTTTATTGTCACAAATTCAACAGAAAAACACAACTAAAACAACTAAAAGAAGCAATGGAAAAGAAAAATGTCTCACTGACAAGAAATCAAAGACACAAGTAACCAAACAAGGAAAACTAAAACAAAAAACTTGCTTCTTACATCAGGATTATACCATAGGTAATTTTCCCCTCCTTAACACAACACAGGATGTGCTTAAAGCACCACATAGCCTCAAAGGTTTCAACATTCTGCATCAGATGATAGTAATTGTAATCAATCACTATTCGAGCCTTAATCATGCCAACCAGTATGTCTTTTACATTACAATCCAGCAGTTGTTCAATTTTTCTTTTCCTACTAACATAAATAGCCATTTTAGCCTGACCCAGGATGAAATTTAAGAGTTCACTCTTTTTCTTAGTCCTCAGTCTATATGGAAAGCCCAAGATAAAAATCTGCTGGGAAAAGACTTCTCCAAACAGATAAAACAGTTTCCCCAAAAAAACAAACAACGATTGCAGTCTGTTACAGTCCAGAAAACAATGGAACACAGTTTCTTTCTGAGGACAAAATGGACAAACCTCAACAACATTTGGGTTTAAAAGAGAGATAAAAGCATTTACAGCCACAGCACCATGTAAAACTCGCCATTGTAGGTCTCCAACCTTCTTAGTTAATGGTGGTTTATAGAGTGCTCTCCAGGCAGGCCTCACCTCTGGACCCAGACCCAAGTGTTTCCTCCATGGTGTATCAGCTCGACCTTTTAACTTATTCACATTTAGAATTTTCACCAAAAGTCCATACATTTTTTTACCAGGAGAGTCACAAATGTTAATGTGCTCAGAGTTTAAAAACACACCAGTGCCATCTTTAAAATCAGGAGATAAAATACTAAAAGGAAAAGGTTCATCAGCAGTTTGTACAGAGTTTTCGCAGTGTAAAACAATAGCAGAGTGTTCTTCTGCAGACAGGCAGTCTCTCCAATCTTTCAACAAGTTCATTATAACTCTGACTGAAGAGACGCCAAGAGCCGAGCACAGGGCAACAGCATTGTCCAAGTTAGGACCACATAAATTTACCAAGTGTCCCAGCGTTGTGACCTTTGCAAAAATAAACTTTTTTAAAACAGAAGGTCCTAAAACATTGCCCACATCAAAACGGGTCCCGAACACAAGTGGTTCCTTTAAAAGCCAGAAAGGCGGCAAGGAAGCCTGGGGAGAGTTCTTTTTAAAAAGTCCCCAGATTTTAAAAGCACTTTGGTAAAACTGGGGAAGTTCTGGGAGTTTTTGGCCCCTTAAATCCATTAAAAGCAGCGACTCCTCTAGTCCAAGCCCTCCACAGCGAGCCAGGACAGCCCTGGCAATAGGTCTCCACACAAGGTCAAGGGGGCCACTCAGCAGTCGCTGAATGAACTGCAGGCGAAAGACAGCCCCCCTGCTGGCCAGATGGATGAGCCCTTGACCACCTTCTTCCCTCGGTAACAGGATACTCTGTGGAACCCAGTGAAGACGGTCCCAGAAAAAGTCCACGACTATAGACTGCACTCTGGCCAGCAAATTGGGTGGAGGGTCCAGACAAGACAGTCGATGCCACAGCATTGAAGCAATCAAGTTGTTGATAATTAAAACACGACCTCTGAAGGACAAGTTTGGCAGAATCCATTTCCATTTTTTTAGTCTTCCTTCAGTTTTTTCTAAAAAACACTCCCAATTTTTCTCAGTAAAAGTCTGATTTCCTAAAAACACACCAAGATATTTAAAACCACCTTGTGTCCACGAGAGGCCACCAGGTAGGGCAATTTTTTGTGGTCTCCCCCCCACCACAACAGCTTCACTCTTACCCCAATTCACTCTCGCTGAGGAGCACTCACCAAAAAGATTGACAGTTCTTAAAAGGTAGTCTACATCATTTTGATTTCTTGTAAAAACAACAACGTCATCAGCATATGCAGACACTTTAAAAACAGAGTCAGAGTTGGGGACTTTAAAACCAGTGAGGCCTTGCCTTAGTTTACAAAGGAGGGGCTCAATGGCAAGAGAGTACAGCATACCTGAGAGGGGGCAGCCCTGTCGGACACCCCTCTCAACTTTGAAAGGAGCACTCAAACCACCATTAATCTTAAGAATACTCTCAATGTCTCTATACAAAGCCTGGATCGTGGCGATGAACCCTGAGCTGAAACCAAAGGCCTCTAATGTCTGCCAAAGGTATGGATGTTCAACTCGGTCAAACGCCTTTTCTTGGTCTATTGAAATAAGACCAAGTTCTTTGACCAATGAGCTGGAGAGGTCCAAAACATCACAAATTAAAAAAATGTTGTCTGTAACCAACCTACCAGGTACACAGTAGGTCTGGTCTACATGGATGACCTG
This sequence comes from Pholidichthys leucotaenia, assembly GCA_020510985.1. Lineage (NCBI taxonomy): Eukaryota > Metazoa > Chordata > Actinopteri > Cichliformes > Pholidichthyidae > Pholidichthys > Pholidichthys leucotaenia. The sequence goes on from CM035841.1 coordinate 93,065,217, forward strand.
CTCCATCGCCTTCCTCAGTCTGGTAGCCAACACTTTGGAGAGAATTTTGTAGTCAGTACAGAGGAGGGCCACCGGACGCCAGTTCTTAATGTCTTTCAAGTCGCCTTTTTTTGGAAGGAGGGTGAGGACTGCTCTCCTACAACTTAGGGGCAGGTGACCCTTCCGCAGACTGTCAGACAGTACTTCCAGCAAGTCCTCACAGATCTCAGACCAGAACGCCTTGTAGAACTCCGCTGGTAGGCCATCTATCCCTGGGGCTTTTCCACACTGAAGAGACTGGACAGCCACTGCCAGTTCTTGCAGAGTGATCCCGCTCTCCAGCTCCGCATTCACGCTAGCCATCACCTTTGGCAAGTCCGTCAAAAAATGACTCAGTGCATGTGGATTCTCAACAAATTCTTTCTTAAAGAGATCCTTGTAGAAAGCAACTGCAAAGCGACGGATCTCCGCAGACTCATGGATCGGCCGCCCGTCCTCGGAGCTGAGAGAGTGGATCATCCTCCTCTGACCATTCTTCCTCTCCAGACCAAAGAAAAAATGAGATGGAGCGTCCATTAGTGCGATGTTCTGGAACCTACTGCGTACCACAGCGCCCCTGGCAGCCACTCCCAGTAGGTCAGTTAAAACAGACTTTTTGCCATTGAGGGCCTCAAAATGTCCTCTTTCTCCTGTGGAGCCTGCCAAAGACTGCAGCTCCACTACTTCTCTCTCCAGGTCCCTGACAGACCTGGCCAAGTCTCCAGAGACATTGCGAGTATACTGTAGGCACAGATTCTTTATTTGGCTCTTCCCTACATCCCACCACTGCTGCAAAGAACTAAAATTTGATTTTGTTAATTTAAAATTACTCCAAAAAAACATAAAAGCAGTTTTAAAACTGTTATCCGATAAAAGTGACGTGTTAAAATGCCAGTATGCACTACTGCACTTTATATTCTTGATAAAAACACAACACTGAACCAGGGAATGATCTGTGAAGCCAACAGGGACTATAAAAGCACTTTTAAAAATGTTAAAATGGTGCTTAAAACTGTAAACCCTATCCAGTCTAGCTAAGGACAAAATATTGTCCTTTCTATGGCTCCACGTGTACTGTCTAGCCTTGCCATGAAAATTCCTCCACACATCACACAGATCATGAGCTTCTATGAGACCTTTTAAAACTCTGTTGGATGCAGCATGTGGCTCTGGGTGATTCCTATCCATAAGAGGATTTTCTGTACAATTAAAATCACCTCCCACAAATAAAAAGTCATCATTACTGCAATTTTTGATCGTGTCATCTAAAATATTTAAAAAGGCCAATCTTTCTGTGCCTACGGTTGGAGCATACACATTTATAAAAACAACTTTCACATTCTCAAAAACAGCTCGAACTTTTAAAATGTGGCCTGCAATTATCTCATCAATGTCATAAGAAAGTGGAATAAAATCTCGAGAAAATAAAATACCCACTCCACCACATTTGCTGCTTCTATGACTAAGAATAATTTCACCCCGAAATTCCCTCCTCCAGTCAGCAGCATTGTCCTCAGAACTATGAGTCTCCTGAACAAACAGAACATTAATTTTCTTGCATTCTGCAAGAGTAAAAACACTTGCTCGCTTGGACATTTCTCTTGCCCCATTGATGTTGAGTGTGCCAAAATTAAAACTACACATGTATATAAGAGGGCAAAGCCAATATAAAAACAGAAAAGAAAGAATGAGCGATAAAAGACTAATCATCCTGGGCAATTTGGTTCTTAACTTTTAGCACAAGCTTTTTTAGTCTGTAGATCTCCTGATCAGTGAAACTTTCCTGCTCAAGCTCTCCCCTATTTTTCATGTAGACCCGAGCAGAGTCAACAAAACGTTTTAGATCAGGGAAGAAGCTTTCAACTTTAACCATTCTGACCCCCTTAGTGTCCTGCAAAAACTTCTGTATTTTTGTGAAGGGGTAACCGCCTCCACTGGCCACATCATCACTGCTTTCACCATCACTCTCTATCTCAGACCCAGCATAAGAATCTGGCTGAGATAGAGAAACCTCAGAACTGTCTTTGACAACCCTTTTTACTTTGCTCCTCTGCTGTTTGGTTTCCAAATTCTTCCGCTTGATGGAGGTTTTACATAACTCTTCATCTAATTCGATGTCATCCTCATCCTCCAACACTGACTCAGCCACCCTGGTAGCTGTCTCTTCCTGTCTTTCGCTCACCCTGTGCTGTGCTTTTATATTCATCTTTCTGGTCCCACCATCTACCTGGGCCTCATTTGGCTCCTCTGTCTGACCCTCAGCATCATCCCTCTCGGTAATCTCACCCTTGTCTGCAATGTTGGTCTGTGCAGCAGCCCCGCGATGTGCTTTAACTGTTGTTGCTGTTTCAGTTATGATCGACAGGCCGGCTGCGGAGGGCGGCAAAGCCGCCCCGCCGCCAGACAGCCTCGCGGCCTCGGCCGAAGTGCCGCCGCCAGACGGCCCTGTGGCTCTGGCCGAAACGCCCGACGGCGCGGTAGCGCCGTCAGCCTCGGAGGGCGGCGAAGCCGCTCCGCCGCCAGACGGCCCCGAGGCCGCACTAGCGGCCTCCCCCGAGTGATCACCCCCCACTCCCTGAGGGCATGATCGAATCAAGTGTCCCTCCATTCCGCAGCCGAAACACTTCATATTATCGGAGGTGACGTGGATGGTATAATCAAAGCCGTCAATCCGGTATTTAAACACGAGGTTGAGGCTTTCCTCGCTATTCTTTAAAATCATGAGCACCTGTCGCCTAAAAGACATGACATGCTTTAAACGCGGGGACTTACAACCGAGAGGGATGTGCTTAATCGGGGACAAAAGCTGCCCGTGTCTCGACAGCTCCTTCTCCAACAGCTCGTTCTTTAAAAATGGTGGGACATTTGAGATGGTAATTCTCTTCGCGGGATTTACCAGAGACAGAACAGGAACCAGTGTGTCTTTAATCACAACCCCGCTCTCCACTACCCGGTTAACTTTTTCCACACTATCGAGGAAAATCACCACGGCACTATTCATTCTAGAAGCTGATCTAACACTTTCATAACCGACCAGCTCCCCCACAGCCAGACTACATTCCTCCACCGAGCAGCTGACAGCCGGTGTCAGTTTGACAGCATGGCGGCGTGTCAGCTGCTCAAAACCGGAGCCTCGCTCCAAAACCATGCTGACCAGCAGAGCTGGCAGCAGAAACCCCCCTCCCAAAATGCCTACCCCACCCCAGCTACAGAAGACAACAAAAATTAAGATTATTTAACAAAAAAACACCTTAAACACCAAAAGATAGAGAAAAGTTTGAAATAATTCACTCACGCTGTCACACGCTCTCAGCTCGCACTCACGACCACGCCCACTCAGAGAGAGAGAGAGAGAGAGAGAGAGAGAGAGAGAGAGAGAGAGAGAGAGAGAGAGAGAGAGATACGCCTGGTCAAATACCAGGTTTTTGTGACGTAAAAAAATGAGATCAAGATAAATCATTTCAAAACTTTTTCCACCATTAATGTGACCTATAACCTGTAGAAACCAACTGAAAAACAAACAAATCTTTTAAGGGGAAAAATAAAACAAAAATACTTCCAATCACCTGTTTGCATAAATATGCACACCCTCTTAAAACTGGGGATGTGACTGTGATAAGACTTAACCAATCACATTCAAACTCATGTTAATGCGAGTCAGCACACACCTGCCACCATTTAAAGTGCCTCTGATTAACCCCAAATAAAGTTCAGCTGTTCTAGTAGGCTTTTCCTGACATTTTTGTCGTCGCATCTAACAGCACAAGCCATGGTCTGCAGAGAGCTTCCAAAGAATCGGAGGGATCTCATTGTTCAAAGGTATCAGTCAGGAGAAGGGTACAAAAGAATTTCCAAGGCATTAAATATATCATGGAACACAGTGAAGACAGTCATCATCAAGTGGAGAAAATATGATACAACAGTGACATTACCAAGAACTGGACGCCCCTCCAAAATTGATGAAAAGATGAGAAGAAAACTGGTCAGGGAGGCTGCCAAGAGGCCGACAGCAACATTGAAGGAGCTGCAGGAATTTCTGACAAGTACTGGCTGTTTAGTACATGTGACAACAACCTGCCAACTTTTTTCATATGTCTGAGCTATATTAGCAAAATGGAAGTTTTATCTTACGAAGAAAAACATCCAAACCCGGCTACATTTTGCAAAAACACATTTGAAATCTCCCAAATGCATGTGGGAAAATGTGTTATGGTCCAATGAAACAGAGGTTGAACTTTTTGGCCATGAACGTTTTTTCCCCTCACTTCTGGTGCCACATGAGTTGGCACTCATTTTTTTTTTATTTGCCATCAGTTTTTTTCTTGACACAACTTTCTTATCTTTTTACCCCATATTCATCACGGACGCCAAGCACACATATATCGCTGCATTGGCGTTGATATTAGCCATCTTTCTTCTCATATCGCCAATGACTTCTAAACCAGTGAGTGGAGGAGCTATTGTTTACAGTAGGAGTCAGCTGTGAGCATTGAGCTGCCCCACGGTGCTAACGCAAAGATCCGATATCCCACGAGAAATAAGGCGAAAACAACAGAGATGTCAAGTGGGAGTGAAGCGACATGTGAGGAGAATAAGGTAAAGACCCGACCTTCCATCCGTTATTATGGGAAATGTGAGATCGCCGTTTAACAAGACGGACAAATTGGCGGCTATGTCCTTGTATGAGAGCGTCTTCAGAGAGATTAGCATTATGCCGTTTACTGAAATTTGGCTAGCAGAATAGATACTAACAATGGACTGGAGGGTTTTCACTTAATATGGGCAGATCGAACACCAGATAGTGGGAACAGCAGAGGTGGGGGGATGATTATGTTTATGAACAACAGATGGTGTAATTCTGGGCATACCATGATTAGAGAACAACACTGCAGCAAGGACATCAAGTTGCTAGCTGTTGACATGCGACCAGCATACCTCCCCAGAGTTCTCACGTCATCAGGATTGTTATTTATGTACCCCCCTCTGCAAGCACTGAGGCAGCATGTGACGTAATCCACTCAGTCACTGGCAGGCTGCAGACACAGCACCCAAATGCTCTCCTGCTAACCTCTGGTGATTTTAACCATACATCACTGTCCTCCATTCTGCCCACTTTCACCCAGTATATCACGTTCTACACCAGAGACAATAAAACACTTGATTTATTTTATGCAAACACCAAGGAGGCTTACACCACATCACCACTCCCCCCTTGGAAGATCAGACCACAACTTGGTTCACCTCCTGCCTGTGTACAAGCCCCTGGTACACAGACAACCTCCTGTTACCTGCAAAGTGAAGATATGGTCTGAGGAGGCAGAAGATGCTCTGAAGGACTGGTTTGAATCCACTGTTTGAGAGCATCTTTGTGATCTGCATGGTGAGGACATCGATGGCTTCACACACACCATCACAGATTACATCAACTTCTGTGTGGACAACACCATACCCACCAAGACCATACGGTGTTTCTCAAACAACAAACCCTGGATCAACCCTGAGATAAAGTCACTGCTGAAGGAGAAGAAAAGGATCTTCAGGTTGGGAAACAAAGAGGAGCTGAAGTCCATACAGTGAGAGCTAAGGAGGAAGATCAGAGAGGGGAAGGACAGCTACAGGAAAAAGATGGAGGACAAGCTACAACAGAGTGACATCAGTGGTGTATGGAGAAGCCTCAAAACCATCTCTGGGCACCAGAATACCTCCTCCAAGCCACGGGAGGAAGGGAGTGGGTGAACAATCTGAACCTGTTTTTCAACAGGTTCGACCAACCGCCCTCTTCTCCGCCTGTCTACCAACCACTGCTGCCTCCGCCTTCATCTAGTCCCGCTGTCCATGGCCCTACCCCTACCCACCTCATATATCCCCCGCTGTTTTCTTCCCCACAGACCCAACAGCCCCCCCTCCCAGCACACAGCCCCCTTGCCCCAACCTGACCCTCACTAAGACCCAGGTGAGAGCTGAGCTGAGGAAGATCAAAGCGAGGAAGGCTGCAGGTCCGGACGGCATCAGCTTGAGGCTCCTCAAGTCCTGTGCAGACCAGCTGTATGGGATTGTGGAGCCCATCTTCAGCCTGAGACTAAGCCTGACCTGGGAAGGATACCACAGCTGTGGAAAAAAGTCCTGTGTGGTACCCGTACCAAAGACCCCTCACCCCAATGACCTAAACAGCTACAGCCCAGTGGCCCTGAAGCTGGATTAACGCTGCACCTCTGCTGTCCACGCATGCATAACCGGAAACCTTGTGTGATGAAATTTACATCATCGTCTCCACTATACTAGTGTCCGCAGTGTTCGACCGCGGACGACCACATGCAGCCCAAATTTTGTGGCCGCACCGATTGCCCACGACCTGAATGCGTTGAAAAGCGCATGCGCAAGACGGAACATCCCATTCACGAGGTGGTGATATCAGCACAGCATACGAAGCCAAAGTAGAAGAAGACTGCAACAAGGAAGCGGAAGACGAGAATAAACATATATGAATAATACATAAATACTGCAGCAGCAGCAGCAGCATCTTCATGGAAAAGAGTGAAAACCAGGAAGTCAAGCAGCAGAAAGCAAGCAGTGTTTCTTCGTTAGTGAATATCCTGGCACGTCAGTGCATTGGCGCTACCTATCGGGCGGGAGTGAAACTACAAATGATGGTTGTGTGCATGCATCAACTGCTTGGCCTGGGAAGATGAAAAAAGTGAGCATGAACAGCACTGCATGAGTGCCAGGCTCGTCCAAAGCACACGCGAACCAAAGAGGACTAGAGGGGAAATGCAGCATGAATAAGGCTTTCCATCACACCTAATGAAGACCCTGGAGAGGCTGCTTCTTGCCCACTTTTGCCCCCTGGTGGAACCAGTGATGGATCCACTTCAGTTTACCTACCAGCATGGTATCAGGGTGGAAGATGCAGTGATATTCCTCCTACATTTTTGCCTGTCCCACCTGGGGAAGCCTGGGAGCACAGTCAGGATCATGTTCTTTGAGTTCTTCAGTGCTTGAAACACTATCCAACCAGTGATTCTGAGGGACAAGCTGCTGTGCGCAGAGGTGGACCAGCACCCATCATGGATCCTGGACTACCTCACAAACCGATGACAGTTTGTGAGAACCCAGGATTGTGTGTCAAACACCATCATCTGCAGTACAGGGGCCCCCAAGGAAACAGTTCTGGCTCTCCTCATGTTCACCCTCTACACTGCTGACTTTTCACACAACACACCACAGTGCCATCAACAGAAGTTCTCTGATGACTTTGCGATCGTTGCCCTCATCTCTGATGGGGATGATGCAGAGTACAGAGGACTTGTCCAGGACTTCGTGGACTAGTGCCTACGGAACTGCCTCCAGATCAATGCGAGGAAAACGAAGGAACTGGTGGTGGACTGTTGCAGGTGAGGACAATCCCCCACAGCACCAGTAAACATCCAGGGAACAGACATTGAGATGGTGACATCTTACAAGTACCTGGGTGTTCACCTGAACAATAAACTGGACTAGTCACACAACACCAACGTGCTGAACAAGAGGGGGCAGTGCAGGCTGTTCCTCCTGAGGAGACTGAAGTCCTTTGGAGTGCAAGGGGAAATCCTGAAGACCTGCTATGATTTGGTGGTGGCATCAGCCATCACATTTTGAGTGGTCTGCTGGGGCAGCGGCATCACGGCAGCCGACAGGAAAAGACTGAACAGGCTCATCAAAAAAAGCTAGCTCTGTACTGGGGCGATGCCTCAACCCAGTGGAGGAGATAGGAGAGAGGAGGATAGTGGCTAAGCTGTCATCTCTGCTGAAGTCTGAGTCCCACCCCATGCAGGACACGCTGAACGCACTGAGGAACTCATTCAGCAGAAGGTTGAGCCATCCTAGGTGTACAATGAAGAGGTTGCGCAGGTCCTTCCTCCCTATGGCTGTCAAGACTTTATAACCTAACCAGAGCTGCTTGTAGAGGTCGTATTAAATGTTCAAAAGTTAACAACTCTGAACAACAGAGATGGTTCCTTCCAATACACAACTAGGACAATCACAATCATTGCTGAGGGTGGCAACAACACTGTGATTCAAATACTTAATATACTGTCTGGGTACATATTAATATTCTGTAGGGTAATTTAACAAACCGTAATGCTGTTTATTCCATCCCGCTACAATGTTCCTGCACTATGTATATACTGTATCTGTGTACATATGTATATTAATCTACTTCTTATCTTATTAACTATTACTCTGGGTGCTGCTATCCCATTGCCCCTAGAATTTCCCCATTGCAGAACAAAGAAACTGTTATCCTATCTTATAATTCCAAAAGGTATATTCGGCACAAACACAACACTGCTCATCACCAAAAGAACACCATACCTGCAGTGAAGCATGGTGGTGGAAGCATCATGCCTTTGGGTGTGTTTTTTTTTTTTTTTCCCTTCAGCTGGAACTGGGGCCTTAGTCAAGGTGGAGGGAATTATGAGCAGCTCCAAATACCAGCCAGTGTTGGCACAAAACCTTCAGGCTTCTCCTAGAAAGCCCAGCAAGAGTCCAGACCCGAATCCGATCGAAAACCTCTGGGGTGATGTAAAGAGGGCTGTGAACAGGAGATGACCTCACAGTCTGACAGATTTGGAGCATTTTTACAATGAAGAATGGGCAAATATTGCCACATCAACATGTGCCACGCTGATTAACTCCAACCCCAAAACACTGAGTGCTGTAATAAAACCTAAGGTCCTGCAACAAAGTATGAGTTTAAGGGTGTGCATATTTATGCAACCAGGTTATTCTAAGGTTTTTATTTTTCTCGTTAAAAGATTTCAATTTGTTTTTCAATTGGGTTGTACAGGTCATAGGTCACATTAATGGTGGAAAAAGTTTTGAGATGATTCATTTTTATGTCATTTTTTTTACATCACAAAAGCCTGGCATTTGAACAGGGGTGTGTAGACTTTTTATATCCACTGTGTGTGTAATTTTGTCCTGCTTTAAGACAGTTTTATTTTTATGTACTTTGACGTTTTTTTTTAAATTAAACTGGTGTCCATGTAGGCAGCAAGGCAAGTTTATTTGTATCACACATTTCGTGTACAAGACAATTCAAAGTGCTTTACATAAAACACATTAAAGCATTAGAGCAAGTTACAAAAGGAATACATAAGAATTAAAACGCAAGCTCAGAAGTAAATTAAAGAAAAACAAAAGCAAGCTAAAATAGAACACGAGTGAAATCAAAATTTACAGTGCATTGTAGGAGATTCACAATTGTTCTACTGAAAGGCCGTGGAAAATAGGAGAGTTTTTAACCTGGATTTAAAGCAGCTGAGAGTTTCAGCAGCCCTGATGCTTTCTGGGAGTTTGTTCCATATGCAGCGTAGTACACCGCAACAGTGGGTGTAGACTGTGAAGAAGGAGCAAAAAAATTCTTGGTAACCAACGATTTTATTTATTTAGTATTATTTTCTGAATATAGTTATATACTGTAGATCAGTGGGTGGGAGTGTCACCATTCTCCAGCCAAGTAGGCGGCAGTAGAGGCCGACACTGAAACAGCAAAGGTTTTGGCTCCGTTTCTGCTTCCAAAAGACTTTTCTTCTCCACCGCTGCTGCTCGTCACGGCTGGCTGCCCCCAGATGAAAATTCACAGAATAGGAATGTGGGACTAGAATGTTCTGAATGAAGCTTTAGGAAATTAGGAATCACTTTATAAATCACTGGATTGAAAATGTACTTTTACATGTACAGACTGGATCCCGGGGTCCACTTGGGGTGCTCACTTGGTCAAGGGTCCACTTGACCTCTATCCACTGTTAAAATGACCAACAATAAAATCACAGCAAGCAGATAAAGCAGCTGCAGGAGTGTTGCATAAAAGTTCCATCAAGACAGCCTCCAATCCAGCCTTGTGGCTCTCTGCAGATTTTATGGACCAAAATCCTCCAAGAGTCTCTTTTTTTTTTTTTTAAATCAATCTATATTTTTTCGGATAGATTAAAAGTACAGATTAAAAGAAACAGAATAATATAACAAAGGGGGAAAGAAAATCCAACAAGGTCAAATTAGACAATAACTCCTCTGATTATACAGTTCAACATAAGTTATCCGAAATGGGTGATGGCTGAAGCTGCAGCTTATATTGCCCACCCATATTCCATCCAAGAATTCAAAAGAAAAAAAAAACCAAACAAGCGCAATTACAATTCAGAACAAAGCTAAGACAAAATGTGACGAAAAAAAACTAAGCAACAACACAACGCAGACTGGATATGACAATCCTTATGTGAGTTTACATGTCATCTTGTATATATGTTTGGAGTATTTCTTCCTTTAGTTTTTGTTTAAATTGTCCAAGCGTTGTACATGATTTTAATTCAGGTCCAAAATCGTTCCATAATCTGACTCCTTGCACTGAAACACAGTGTTGCTTGGTGGTAGTTCTCACTGAAGGTTTTTGAAATATACATGTTCCTCTGAAATGATATTGTTTCTCCCTTATTTGGAACAACTTTTGGATATTTGCGGGCAGTGATAGATTCTTAGCTTTAAACATTATTACTGCAGTTTTAAAGTCAACCAGATCTTTCAACTTGAGAGCTTTTAATTTAAGAAAAAGTGGGTTTGTTGGTTCCCTGTAAGCAGCTTTGTTTATTATTCTAATAGCTCTCTTCTGAAGCATAAAGACTCGATATATGTTTGTTACCTCCGCCAAGGAGGTTATGTGATCATCGGCACTGGTTTATCTGTTTGTTTGTTAGCAAGATAACTCAAAAACTTATGGATGGATTTTCATGAAATTTTCACAGATTGTCAGAAATGGGGTATCCTACAGATGATTACATTTTGGTGGTGATCCGGATCACCGTCCAGAAGAAAACTGCCATTACGGAAAATGCCATTTTCGTGAATAACTACTGAACCACTAATCCTATCATTGTGAATCCAATTGCTAGTCATATGTTTTCATGGTCAAGGAATCTGAAAACGTACACACAAACACTGTATGGGGGGAACTGTGGCGCTTGGCGGAGGTCTGCGCTCTCCGAGTGCTTTTCTAGTTTTATATGTATTTCCCCATACTTCAGTACAATATGTCATGTATGGGAGTATTAATGAATGATACAAGGTATATAGTGTGGGTTGATTCAGCAAATATTTCACTCTGTGTAGTATTGCAATTGAGTTGGATATTTTACCTTTAATATAATAAATATGTGACTTCCAACACAGTTTATTATCAATTATTACACCAAGAAATTTAGTTTCAGATACCTTTTCAATCTCTACACCATTTACACTGAGTTTAGATACTAAGTTGTTGTGATGGTTGTTAAAAACTATAAATTTTGTCTTACTTAAATTGAGCGTTAATTTGTTTGAATCAAACCACAGTTTAAGCTTTCCTAATTCCTTTCCGAGTGTATCCAAAAGTTGTTCCAAATTGCTTCCACTGCATAATAAATTAGTGTCATCGGCAAACAATATTAAATCCATTTTTTCTGAAACTTTACATATATCATTTATATACATATTGAATAACAATGGCCCCAAAACTGAACCCTGTGGGACTCCACAAGTAACCTTCAGTAACTGTGAGTTTTTGTTACCAACACATACATACTGATATCTATTCTTTAAGCAACTACATAACCAGGACAGTGCTACTCCCCTAATACCACAATTTTGTAGTTTCTTTAATAATGAATTATGATCCACTGTATCAAATGCTTTTTTAAGATCCAGGAACACCCCAACTGAATACTCTTTATTTTCAATGGCAGTTGATATTTTTTCTATAAATTCCATTAAAGCAAATGCAGTTGTCCTCTTGTGTCTGAACCCATATTGCTGCTCACACAATAAATTATTCTTCAATATGAAGTTGTCAGTTTTCTCACAGAATATTTTTTCAAGTATCTTGGAAAATTGCGGCAATAGTGAAATTGGTCTATAGTTTGAAAGATCCCCTCTGTCACCCGTCTTGTATATTGGAATTACTTTAGCTATTTTCATTGCATTGGGAAATATACCTGTTTGGAGAGACAGGTTACAGATATACGTCAGTGGTTTCACTAAGCATTCAATAATAGTTTTGACTAAGAGCATGTCAATACCATCACAGTACGCAGATGTTTTACTTTTAAACGATTTAACAATTTCAATGACCTCTCTTTCGTCTGTGTTCTTTATGAAAATGGAGTCTTTTATAGCAGTGTTTTTGCTTATTGTATCACCTGTGGGTGCCATAATGGGTATTTCTTGAGCCAAACTGGGACCAATGTTAACAAAAAAGTTATTAAATTCATCTGCAAGTGAAGCTGCATTCACACTCTGAGTCGTTTTATTTTTTGAAAAATTGGTTGGGTAGCTTGTATTTCTGTTTTTATTTCCAAGAATATTGTTAAGTATTGTCCATGTATTTTTCATATTGTCTCTGTTTTTCTCCAGTTCTTTACTGTAATAGTCTCTTTTACTACATCTTATTATATATGTTAACTTATTTTTGTATGTTTTATACCGCTGCTCTGCTTCTTTTGTCCTTTTCTTTAGAAAAGCTTTATATAATGAATTTTTCTTTTTACACGCCTTTTGTAATCCTTTGGTTAACCATGGCTTATCGACAAATTTAGTCTCTTTTCTAGCATGTCTTATCCCATTGTAGTTTAACATGGTTCCTGGACACTCCGTACCCAAATCATAATCCCTAGATGTTCCATACCCGCATAATTAAATACTTATCAAACCAAACTGTTGTTGTGGTTTATTAATATCAAAATATGATTCAAAACAGAAGCTGAATTCATTAAACTCTCAAAAATGTCATGACAATCAGTGGCATCAGAGCAGCAGCTGATTTTAAATAACGACGCATAATGGCAGGGCAGGCAGACCCAGCTTTCCATTTTACATTCTTGTGCCACTTCTTCATAAAGAAAGTCAAGTAGTTTCCCTACAGATGAGATTAGTTAGTGAAAATAAACTCAAACGGTACCAACGCAAAACATGAACCAGAGTGCACAAAGCCATCTTTGATCTTTGGGACCAGAATGAAGATGGGATACAAACAGCCTCCCAGTTGCTGAAGATCTGTGGGAAAATCTATGGACCAACCGAGGGAGCTGAACAATATTTTACATGGAGTGATCTGAGATCTTTGTTGTTGTATTTATTGTCAATTCTTTTTTCTGTTTTGACTCGCATTTTCCAGGAGGAGCACCCTCCATTGTCCTACTGGGGGACTTCAATGCGCACGTGGGCAACGACAGTGAAACCTGGAGGGGGGTGATTGGGAGGAACGGCCTGCCCGATCTGAACCCGAGTGGTGTTCAGTTATTGGACTTCTGTGCTAACCACAGTCTGTCTATAACGAACACCATGTTCAAGCATAAGGGTGTCCATATGTGCACCTGGCACCAGGACACCCTAGGCCGCAGGTCGATGATCGATTTTGTTATCGTATCATCAGACCTGCGACCGTATGTCTTGGACACCCGAGTAAAGAGAGGTGCAGAGCTGTCAACTGATCACCACCTGGTGGTGAGTTGGATCCGATGGCAGGGGAGGAAGCCATTCAGACCTGGTAGACCCAAACGTATAGTGAGGGTGTGCTGGGAGCGTCTGGCTGAGGCCCCTGTCCGGGAGGTCTCCAACTCCCACCTCCGGAAGAACTTCAACCACATTCCGAGGGAGTCTGGAGACATGGAGTCTGAATGGGCCATGTTCTCCACCTCTGTTGTTGAAGCGGCAGCCCAGAGCTGCGGCCGCAAGGTGGTCGGTGCATCTCGTGGTGGCAACCCCCGAACCAAGTGGTGGACACCAGTGGTGAGGGGGGCCATTAAGCTGAAGAAGGAGTCCTATCAAGCTTGGTTGGCTTGTGGGACTCCCGAAGCAGCTGAGGTGTACCGGCAGGCCAAGCGGAGTGCAGCTCGGGTGGTTGCTGAAGCAAAAACCCGGGTATGGGAGGAGTTCGGTGAGGCCATGGAACAAGACTTTCGGTCGGCTTCAAAGAGATTCTGGCAAACTGTTCGGCGGCTCAGGAGGGGAAAGCAGCTCCCCGTCCACACTGTGTATGGTGCGGATGGGACACTGTTGACTTCAACTGGGGATATCGTCGGGCGGTGGAAGGAATACTTCGAGGATCTCCTCAATCCCACTGATACGCCTTCCACAGAGGAAGCAGGGTTTGGGGACGAGGGGGATGACTCGCCTATCACAGGGGCTGAGGTCGCCAAGGTGGTTAAAAATCTCCTTGGTGGCCGGGCCCCGGGGGTGGACGAGATTCGCCCCGAGTACCTCAAGGCCCTGGATGTTGTTGGGTTGTCATGGTTGACACGCCTCTGCAACATTGCGTGGAGGTCGGGGGCAATGCCTTTGGCATGGCAAACCGGGGTGGTGGTTCCTCTCTTCAAAAAAGGGGACCGGAGGGTGTGCTCCAACTTCAGAGGGATCACACTCCTCAGCCTCCCTGGGAAGGTCTATGCCAAGGTACTGGAGAGGAGAGTCCGGCCGTTGGTCGAACCTCGGATTCAGGAGGAGCAATGTGGTTTTCGTCCTGGCCGTGGCACATCGGACCAGCTCTTTACCCTCTCGAGAATTCTTGAGGGTTCGTGGGAGTTTGCCCAACCAGTTTACATGTGTTTTGTGGACTTGGAGAAGGCATTTGACCGCGTCCCTCGTGGATTTTTGTGGGGGGTGCTTCGGGAGTATGGGGTATCGGGCTTGTTGTTACGAGCTATTCGGTCTCTGTACGACCGTTGTGAGAGTTTAGTTCGCATTGCCAACACTCGGTCGGAGTCATTCCCAGTGAGAGTTGGACTCCGCCAGGGCTGCCCTTTGTCACCGGTCCTGTTCATAATTTTTATGGACAGGATTTCTAGGCGCAGCCAGGGAATGGAGGGTGTCATGCTTGGTGACCACAGGATCTCATCTCTGTTGTTTGCAGATGATGTTGTCCTGTTGGCTTCATCCAGCAATGACCTACAGCTCTTGCTGGGACGGTTTGCCGCTGAGTGTGAAGCGGCTGGGATGAGAATCAGCACCTCCAAGTCCGAGTCCATGGTCCTCAGCCGGAAAAAGGTGGATTGTCCTCTCCGGGTTGGGGACAGGCTCCTGCCCCAAGTGGAGGAGTTTAAGTACCTTGGGGTCTTGTTCACGAGTGAGGGGAAAATGGAGCGAGAGATCGACAGACGGATTGGAGCAGCATCTGCAGTGATGCGGACGTTGTACCGGTCTGTTGTGGTGAAGAGGGAGCTTAGTTCTAAGGCAAAGCTGTCGATTTACCAGTCAATCTACGTTCCTACTCTCACCTATGGTCACGAGCTTTGGGTAATGACCGAAAGAACGAGATCGCGGATACAAGCGGCTGAAATGAGCTTTCTCCGTAGGATTGCTGGACTCACCCTCAGAGATAGGGTGAGGAGCTCAGTCATCCGGGAGAGGCTCAGAGTAGAACCGCTGCTCCTCCACATTGAAAGGAGTCAGTTGAGGTGGTATGGGCATCTGATTAGGATGCCTCCTGGACGCCTCCCACTTGAGGTGTTTCAGGCACGTCCCACTGGGAGGAGACCCCGGGGCAGACCCAGGACTCGGTGGAGAGACTATGTCTCCCAGCTAGTCTGGGAACGCCTTGGTATCCCCTCTGAAGAGCTGGAGCAGGTGGCTGGGGAGAGGGAAGTCTGGGCTTCTCTGCTTGAACTGCTGCCTCCGCGACCCGGACCTCCGGAAAAGCGGTAGAAGATGGATGGATGGATGGATGGACTCGCATTTTGATCTCAAAAATAAACCACAACAACATCATTTTGGTTTGGCAAGTATTTAATTACGCAGGTACGGAACGTCCAGGGTGCGGAGTGAGTTAGGACGGAGTGTCCTGATACCGTTTCACATACCTGTTGTTGTTCGGAGCTTCATAAAATCCAACAGTTTCTTCTGACTTTCCACCTTTTCTTTGTCCTGTTGGAGGGTTTTTTCAGCCTCTCTATGCGTTTCTTCTTCAGCAGCAGTTTGTCTCTCTCTGATAATATGAACACGTTGTTGCTTCACTAAATAAAACGCTGATCTGACTCCCTGCATGGTTTAAACCGAAACCACCGACACAAGCTAAGCTAACGCTTCCTCTTCTTCGTCTTCTCTCGGTTACTGGCGGATAGCAAACAACTGAAAGGTGCATACCGCCACCTACTGTACAAGCTAACTCTTCTTCTTTGGAATTTTACGGTAACTTGAATTCTTCTTCTTCCCTGAGTTTACTGGCGGATTGCAAACAGCTTATAGGTGCATTCCGCCACCTACTGTACAAGAGTGTGCAGCATCACGTCACGTTTTCCTCGTTCCTATGCAAGTTTTTTTCTTCTTATTCTTCTTCTTTTAGATTTGATTGGCGGTTGGCAACCAGCTTACAGGTGCATTACCGCCACTGATTTGATTATCATCACTCTATATCTTTGTATAAGGAGTTTTATAACAAGTTCTGAACAACTCCTTATGTGTGAAAAAATTATCCGTTCTTGGACTGTGTCCTCTCGGTGGCATCATAGTTGCCCAGTATCATTTATAAATCTAAATAGAGCCTTCCTGGTTGCTCTTACTCCCTCTGTTTGCTCCCAGAACCCCCACTAAATTCCAGTCCCGTCCTGTCTCCTATCCTCTCCTGTAGTGCTTCTTGTTCTGCTGAATACAATGAGCAGTAAAAAAAAAAATATGACTGACCTTTTTTTTGCAGCCACAGTGTGAATAATTATCATCATTCCTTTTTCCTATAACAAATAATGTACTATGTTTGTGTGATCCACTCAGAGGCTTGTCGTGATAACCTCCTCCCTTCTAGCTCTTGCTTAAAACGTAGTTCATTGTTGAAACAGATTTTTGAATTGTAAAATAGGCCCTGCCTTTCTGATCCTTCTCCCACATCTCATGCCAAACCTTCATTCCAGCCTTCTTGATAATGGCTTTACCCTCTCCCTTTCTATGTGGCACAGTTAATTCAATTCAACTTGATTTATATAGCGCCATTTCACAACAACAGTCATCCCATTGCACTTTCAACTGTAGAGGAAACCCCCACAATTGCAGAAAGACCCCAGCAATCAGGCGATCCCCTGTGAGCAAGCACTTGGTGATGGTGGAGAGGAAAAACTCCCTTTTAACAGGAAGAAACCTCCAGCAGAACCAGGCTCAGGGAGGGGCAGTCATCTAATGCAACTGGCTTGGGGGTGAGGGGATAGAGAAGAAGATGAAAAGACAAGACATGTAGAGAGCAAGCAGCATGACAGGGACTCAGTCAAGGGAGAGAACAACAGATGTTAATGACCAGTAAAAATATTTCATTGAGAATAAAGAAAGAAGTAAAGCCCAGTGCATTATAGGAGGTCCCCTGGCTGTCGAAACCTATTAGCAGCATAACTAAGGGAGGGTTCAAAGACACATGATCCCTTCCTAATTATAGGTTATATCAAAAAGGTTTTAACCATATTCTTAAAAACAGAGATCGAGTATGACTCCCAAATTCAGGTTGGCAGCTGGTTCCACAGGAGAGGAGCTTGATAACTGAAGGCTCTGTCTCCCATTGTACTTTTGGAGATTCTAGGTATTACAAGTAATCCTGCATTTTGGGAGCGGAGTGCTCTGTTAGGATAATTGGGTAGTATCAGATCTTTTAAATAAAAGAGGGCCTGATTATTTAGAGCTTTCAAGTGAGAAGAAGGATTTTAAACTTAATTCAAACTCTATGGGAAGCCAATGAAGGGAGGCCAGAACCAGAGAGATATGATCTCTCTTTCTAGTAACTGTCAAAACTCTTGCTGCAGCATTTTGGATCAGGTGAAGACGTTTTAAAAATGTTTTAGGACAACCTGATAATAAAGAGTTACAATAATCTAATCGAGAGCTAACAAAAGCATGGATCAGTTTCTCAGCATCACTGAGATAAGATGCTCCTATTCTTGGCAATATTACGCAAGTGATAGAAGGCAGTCTTAGAAATAAATTTAATATGTGAATTAAAAAAAAACAGATCTTGATCAAAAATAACTCCAAGGTTCCTCAGAAAACTATTAAGAGAAAAAGTAACCACATCCAAACTAAGAGTTTGATTTGGAAAGGTATTTCTAAGAATTTCTGGACCAACTAGAATGACTTCAGTCTTATCTGAATTTAATAGCAGGACATTACAAGTCATCCAAGCTTTGATTTCCTTAAGACAGGCGTCTTAACTTTGCTGATTGATTTTCATCTGGCTTCATTGACAAGTATAATTGTGTGTCATCTGCATAACAATGAAAATGTATGCAGTGCTTTCTAATAATGTTGCCTAGCGGAAGCATATACAGTATAAATTTAAAAGAATTGGCAATAATAGCACAGATCCCTGTGGAACTCCGTGACTGAGCTTTGTGTTGGAAGAAAACTCATTATTGACATAAACAAACTGTAACCTATCAGATAAATAAGATCTAAACCACTGCAACGAAGTTCCATTAAGTCCAACATAGTGTTCTAATCTATCAAGTAGAATATTATAACCGATAGTATCAAAAGCTGCACTAAGGTCTAAAAGGACAAGTACAGAAACAAGTTCATTATCAGATGCGATAAGGAAGTCATTACTGACCTTCACTAAAGCTGTTTCAGTACTATGATGGATTCTAAACCCAATTTGAAACTCTTCAAATAAACCATTTCCCTGCAAGTGGTCAAATAATTGAGTAGCAACAACTCTTTCTAAGATTTTTGAAATGAAAGAGAGACTAGAGATTGGTCTAAAGTTAGCTAAAACTCCTAGATCCAGTGGACACAGGAGGTCGGCTCCCTGCCGACACTGGATCCTGTTCTGCTGAGGCCAGGGGACGCTCCATCGTCTGCACAGGCCTCAGCTCAGTTGCAGCACTCTCCCTCCACCCAGACTGTGGCTGAGGGGCAGCTGATTCCACAGGAGAGGAGCTTGATAACTGAAGGCTCTGCCTCCCATTGTACTTTTGGAGATTCTAGGTATTACAAGTAAACCTGCATTTTGGGAGCGTAGTGCTCTGTTAGGATGATACGGTAGTATCAGATCTTTTAAATAAAAAGGAGCCTGATTGTTTAGAGCTTTGTAAGTAAGAAGAAGGATTTTAAACTTAATTCTAAACTCTATGGGAAGCCAATGAAGGGAGGCCAGAACCGGAGAGATATGATCTCTCTTTCTAGTACCTGTTAAAACTCTTGCTGCAGCATTTTGGATCAGCTGAAGACTTTTTAAAGATGTTTTAGGACAGCCTGATAATAAAGAATTACAATAATCTAATCTCGAGCTAACAAAAGCGTGGATCAGCTTCTCAGCGTCACTCTGAGACAAGATGCTCCTAATCTTGGCAATATTACGCAAATGATAGAAGGCAGTCTTAGAAACAAATTTAATATGTGAATTGAAGGACAAATCCTGATCAAAAATAACTCCAAGGTTCCTCACAGAGCTATTAAGAGAAAGAGTAACTGCATCCAAACTGAAAGTTTGATTTGGAAAGGAATTTCTAAGGTTTTTTGGACCAACAAGAATGACTTCAGTCTTATCTGAATTTAACAGCAGGAAATTACAAGTCATCCAAACTTTGATTTCCTTAAGACAGGCTTCTAACTTGGCTAATTGATTAGTATCATCTGGCTTCATTGACAGGTATAATTGTGTGTCATCTGCATAACAGTGAAAATGTATACAGTGCTTTCTAATAATGTTGCCTAACGGAAGCATATATAAACTAAAAAGAGTAGGGCCAAGCACAGATCCCTGTGGAACTCTATGACTAAGCTTTGAGCTGAGAGAAAACTCATCATTTACATGAACAAACTGGAACCTATCAGATAAATAAGATCTAAACCACTGCAACAAAGTTCCATTAAGTCCAACATAGTGTTCTAATCTATCAAGTAGAATATTATGATCAATAGTATCAAAAGCTGCACTAAGATCTAAAAGGACAAGTACAGAAACTAGTCCATTATCAGATGCAATGAGGAGGTCGTTAGTGACCTTCGCTAAGGCTGTTTCAGTGCTATGATGGATTCTAAACCCAGATTGAAACTCCTCAAATAAACCATTTCCCTGCAGGTGGTCAAATAATTGCATAGCAAC
The DNA here is from genome assembly GCA_020510985.1 of Pholidichthys leucotaenia. NCBI lineage: Eukaryota > Metazoa > Chordata > Actinopteri > Cichliformes > Pholidichthyidae > Pholidichthys > Pholidichthys leucotaenia. Next base: position 93,085,315 of record CM035841.1, read on the forward strand.
AACTCTTTCTAAGATTTTTGAAATGAAAGGGAGATTAGAGATTGGTCTATAGTTAGCTAAAGCTCCTGGATCTAGCGTTGGCTTTTTGAGTAAGGGTTTAATTACAGCCGTTTTAAAAGCCTGCGGTACATGGCCTAAAGTTAATGAAGAATTGATTATATGAAGAATAAAGCTACCAATAAGTGGGAAGACTTCTTTAAATAACCTGGTAGGAATAGGGTCTAAAAGACAAGTTGAAGGTTTGGATGAGGAAACTATTTTGTCTAACTCACAAAGGTCGATTGGAGTAAACTCATCAAGACAGACATCAATAGAAGGAGTTGTAGTAGTTACAGTATTTAAGTTAACTGTGGGAAGAATCTGATTGATTTTATCTCTGATGGATGAAATTTTATTATTGAAAAAGTTCATAAAGTCCTGACTAGTAAGCTCTAAGGGGATGCTAGGATTGACAGAGTCCTGACTCTTTGTCAACCTGGCTACAGTACTGAAAAGAAACCTGGGATTATTCTTGTTCTCTTCTATTAATGCAGAGTAATAACTCGTTCTAGCTTTTCTAAGAGATTTTTTGTAAATTAAAAGATGATTTCTCCAAGCTAAATAGATTTCATCTAAATTAGTAGAGCGCCATTTTCTTTCTAATTGACGAGTCTTCTGTTTTAAGCTACGAGTTTCTGTGTTGAACCAAGGAGTTAAAAATCTCTGATTAGACTTTTTCTTTTTTAAGGGGGCCACCAAGTCTAGAGCCTGATGCAGAGAAGCTGAAACACTATCCACCATGTTATCAATTACAGAAGGAGCAAGCTGTCTATAGCTTATTTCCGTTGTGTTGACACATGGCATAGAGGAAACAATCTGCATAAATTTGGAAACAGCATCATCTGAGAGGCATCTACTGTGATAATATTTTTCTTTAGGAGCCAAATAGTCAGAAATAGTAAAATCAAAGGTTAACAGACAATGGTCTGACAGTACAGGGTTATGAGGAGACACTACAAGATTTTCTATTTCTATGCCATATGTCAGAACAAGGTCCAATGTATGGTGGAGGTAATGAGTAGAATTTCCTACTTTCTGAGAAAACCCGATCGAGTCTAATATTGAATTAAAAGCCACATTAAGGCAGTCACTATCTACATCCACATGTATATTAAAGTCCCCTACTATAATTATTCTATCAGATTTCAGCACTAAATCAGCTAAGAAATCAGGAAATTCGGATAAAAATTCTGAATAGGTTGATGGTGGACGATAAACTATGGCAAATAAAATTGGGTTTAACCTGGAAATGCTAAAGTGCCCAACACTGAGGACCAGGCCCTCAAAGGAATTATAACATGTTTTTTGCTTTACATTAACTAGTAATTTGGAATGGTAAATTGATGCTACTCCTCCTCCACGACCAGAACTTCTGGGATTTTGACAGTTTAAATAACCAGAGGGAGTTGATTCATTTAAACCAACATAATCCTCTTGTCCTAACCAAGTCTCTGTAAGGGAAATTAAATCAATCTGATGATCAATTAACAGATCATGGACTAACAGAGACTTGGGAGTTAGAGACCTAATATTTAATAAACCACATTTAATTTTTAAATTATGAGGAGGAACAGAGGCCAAATCATTCAATTTAGAGGCTTTATGTTTAATTTGAGTTTTACCAATATTTTGCTTTATCACTTTGGGATGCTTATACATTATATTTTTATTTACTTTGGAGGGAGCAGACAACGATTCTCTGATGGGGAAGACAGGGGCTAAGCTGAGGGGTGGCGGATGAAGAGGAGCTGCAGAGAGGCGTGTAAGACTGCGACTCTGCTTCCTGGTCCCAACTCTGAGTAGTCACGGTTTTGGAAATTTGGATAAAAAAGATGCCATATTGTTAGATAAATGAGAAGCACCATCCAAAGTGGGATGAATGCTGTCTCGTCTCATAAGACCAGGTTTTCCCCAAAAAGAGCTCCAATTGTCAATGTAGCCCACGTCATTTTTAGGACACCACACAGACAGCCAGCGGTTCAAGGATGACGAGCGACTAAACATGTCATCACTGGTCAGATTGGGGAGGGGCCCAGAGAATACTACAGTGGCAGACATCGTTTTTGCAAACTCACACACCGATTCTATATTAAGTTTCGTGAGACAAGCACTGAGAGAATGAACTCTTGTGGACTTGTTAACTATGCTTGGAGGACACTAAGTCATAACATCTAATCGTTGCTCAGCGAGGTTTTTTGCTGTCCCAGTACTGATACACACACTGCATACAACATTACATGACTGATTATACTTTGACACACACACACTCACACTCTCTCTCTACTGCTTTGTCATTGTGTGATCTCTATTGTCTGATAATTGTGCATTAGAGAGTTTTTTTTCTTGTAATCACAATTTTGGTCATAAAATGAGCTTTATTTTGATTAACAATGCTTTTTTCTCTCTGCCTATTGTGTTTCCCTATCCTCCCCCTCCCCCTCTTTACCCCCCACTGTTTCGACTGGCGCCTTCGGGCTGCCGCGGCCTGGGATGCGTTTATAGAGCGCGCCCAATGTCAAGTCAAATTTCAATTCTCCTGTATGTATTGCACGTATGGTAGTATTGACAATAAACCTTATTCATTCATTCATTATGGAGAGGAGTAGGTCTGCAAACTCTGGGTGGTCCCACAGGCTGGGGCATGCCTCGAGTACCTGCGCCGCATCCTCCTGACACTCTCGGGCTGCCTCGGGAGTACGGGAGGCATGAGCCTGTGAGAAAATGTCCTCCAGGAAACACACAGGTCACTGCTCCACTTCGCTCAAGCCAGGAATTGAAAAATCTGGGGTGAGAGACATGACTAAACCCCAGGTGAATACAAGAAACAAGAAAAACTATGAACTGCAGCAGCTGGGTCTCTAACTGGCTGGTGTCTTCTGTCATGAATTGACCCTCGGGGCAGAGGAGAGAGACCCACATGCTGGACTGCAGTTTGTGAAATTTATTAACAAAAAGCAATATTCCAAACAGTGTACAAACACAAAAATCCAAAAGGTGCATAAAGCAGAACTTATGAGCATAGCAGAGAACATGGAAACAAAGGAAAAGCCAGAATGGGAAAAGGCTTCTGGCACAGCAATTCTTCATACAAGACACAAGCAAACAAGAAAGGAATAACTGCCCTTAAATAGGGCCAGAAACAACTAAACACAAATAATAACCAGTGTGAATCACATGAGCGGGCTGGGTAGAAAATGGCAATCAGCTGGGAGACATGAGGAGAGGAGATGGGGTTGACAGTTTTACAGGAGCACCGCCCACAACCTGGCAGTGCCCCAGACAACTGCAACCCCCCAAGAGAAAGAAAGAGAAGACACTGGCAAAAAATAAAGTGGAAACAAAAAAGGACAAATAAACCCAAATATGCATACCTGTCAAGTGATATGGTTTTGCCGTATTTTAATACGGGGAAAATGCAATTTTAGCAAATACGGGCATATTGCCATTTCTGTACACCAAAAAGAAAAATATACGGGAAAAAAAATTATTGAGAGTGTGGAGGAACACCTCGTGTGTGACCCCCATAGCGTACAGGGCTGGCAGTGCGCTCAGCGTCCGCCTGCACTTATTTTGATCCTCCACAAGTGCACCTAAGCAGTGTTTTTGTGAGTTTCAAAATGGCTTCTTGCAGCGCGCCGCCGGCGAAGTAAACAAAGCTTGAAGAAAAGGGAAATCGAGGGACTGGACGTCACCGTTCTCCTTCACCGTCACCATTTATTTATTTATTTTAGATTGCACAATATTCCATGGGAGAATGTTGTGGGCTTTGGTTCGGACAATTGCAACACGATGGTGGGTCGAGACCTTTCCAGACTGAAGGAGAACTCTCCAAATGTTTTCAGGTATGGGCAGTATTATTCACCTTCAAATATTACCTAAATATAACAAAAAAAATGCTTTAAAATCTTAACAAACATGCTTAGAGGTAGCCCAAATCCCCTATAGTGTACTGTTATTTTGTATCTTGGAACTTTGCTTTACATTCAATTCAATTCAATTCAACTTTATTTATATAGCGCCATTTCACAACAACAGTCATCTCATAGCACTTTCAACTGTAGGGGGAACCCCCACAGTTGCAGAAAGACCCCAGCAATCAGGCAATCCCCTGTGAGCAAGCACTTGGTGACGGTGGAGAGGAAAAACTCCCTTTTAACAGGAAGAAACCCCCAGCAGAATGTACATCTGAATGTATAGCATTATATTGAAAGGGCTGAATAAGATTGATATTTTCATTGTTATTATTATTAACACAATTTCAAAGAGAATTATTTCTGATATTTAACTTATGAAACAAAAATCCATTCTGCTTTTGTTTCAGCATTGGCAGCATAAATGAATGAATTTGAAATAGTTCATGTTGCAGTTGCTGTTTGTTTGGTTTTTGTTTGGTTTTTTTTGTTTGGTTTTTTTTCTTCAGTTTTCTTTCATCTGCCGATAAATACAGTTTTTAAGTACTCAGTACAGGCATGAAAGCCCCCCCAATAAGGGAGGCATGAGGTCAGTACAGGTGTGAAGGCCCCCCCAATAAGGGAGGCATGAGGTATGCCTTGACAGGTATGATATGTAAAAAACAAAACTACACTGAACATAAACAGGAAAATAAATCATAAAAACAAACAATACCGAATATGTGAAAACAAACTAGAGATAACATAACAGGCAGAGAACTCCAAAATACAACATTATACAAATAAGGAAAAACAAAAGACAGAGAACGGTGAAATCCCCCTGTGCTCAGATTGTGACACATACAAAAAAAATCAGACCTCAGGAAGGGGACAAATACTTTCTCACACCACTGTATATATCCATCAATCCATTTTCGACCGCATTTCTGGAGGCAATCTAATCTAGTCGTCTAATAACCAGAGGGTTGGTGGTTCGAATCCCGCTCTGCCCAGACATCCTGCCATTGTGTCCCTGGGCAAGACGCTTTGCCCACCTCGCCTCCAATCTCCATGACGCTGGGCATGAACATGCATAAACGTTCGGTAGTGGTCAGAGAGGCCTTTGGTGCGGATTGGCAGCCACATTTTCATCAGTCTGCCCCAGGGCAGCTGTGGCTACAGAAGTAGTTTACCACTACCATTGTCTGTGGAGTGAATGAATAATGTGAATGAATAATGTATCCATTGTAAAGCGTCGTTGAGTTTCTATGAAAAGTGCTATATAAATCTTGATGCATTATTATTACCTTATAATTCTACTAGTATATTACGGGGGGGGGGCTGAAAAGTTCATAGGCTGACTAAGAAGGAGTTATGCTACAATAAAGAAACTAGTCATGCATTAAATTCAACCTTTTCAGATCCACTCACATTGTTGAACATGTAGAAAAATAAACTGCATTTGGCCAGATTTGGCCGGGGAGTTTCTGCCAGATAATCCCGCACCAGGCAGCTACCCGTCTCAGCTTTTGCAGCGTAGCGCAGACACAGGCACGCTGCCAGGCCCTGCCCACCACAGTTTTCCGCGCGTTTTTGTGCCTAAAACTTTGAAGAACGTGGAGTTCGTTTTTGTCAGACACGACGCCCACCGCCCTCCACTGCGCCCACCCTATGATGGACCGTTCAGAGTGCTGGAAACAGGGGATAAGCATTTTTTTGCTAGACTTGGTGGGTAGGAGGGAAAAAATTGGCATAGACAGTCTCAAACCTGCTTTCGTTGTGGCGGACGAGCAAGTGCTGTTGGCGAGGGCCCCTCGGCGTGGAAGACCCCCACGGGGAGCTCCCCAGAGAGACGATGCCTCAGAGCACCCACACGGACAGACAGAAAGGTTTTCCCCTCAAACAACAGCCCCCCAAAGGCATGGCAGCGCCGCGGAGGCGGCGAATTCTGGTTACAGCAGATATGGGAGAAGACTGAAGCCCAAGCAGCATTTGGACTGATGTTAATGGTTCTATCACAGCATGTGGACTGTTATCCTTTTGTCCTATCTAAGTTGCTGGGGTGGGGGGGTGGCAACCTGGGGAGAGCCTAATTCTATACCATCTTAGACAGGAACAAAGGACGAGAAGATCATCTTTTGTGTGTGAGAAGACTCTAGATTCCCTAGTAAGATAACAGGGAGGTGTTAAGGATGAGTGGGTTGATTGCGATTGGACGAGAAGATCATCTTTTGTGTGTGAGAAGATTCTAGAAGAATGTCATAGTATTTAAGAGAAGCGCTTCCACTTACATCACGCACACATGCAAAAATTCACAAGAAGAAAAGCATGAATTCTAGATAACTGTTAGATTTACAGAATAGTCACAGTTGTGACTGTTCTGTCAAACTCACAGGAAGCCACAGCTTTGATCCACCTGTAGAAGTAGGCCTGGAACCGCAACTAATTTTGATGGACGATAAATTCTCCCCAAAATTATTGTGACAAACTACAGTATATTATCATTGATGTCATCTATCCAGCCGTTCATCTTCTACCACTTAATCCTTTTCAGGTCACGGGGGAAGGGGGGTGGCTATCCCAGCGTCTTTTGGGTGAGAGGCAGGGTCCACCCTGGACAGATCGCCAGTCCACCATAGGGCCAAATATTATCATTGACCCCATAAAGACCATTTTATGTCTAGGGTATAGTGATATAATGATAACAGTCTATGTACAGTGGATATAAAAAGTCTTCACATCCCTGTTCAAATGCCAGATTGTTGTGATGTAAAAAAATGAGACCAAGATAAATCATTTCCAAACTTTTTCCACCATTAATGTGACCGATTACCTGTATAACCCAAGTGAAAAAAAATGAAATGTTTTAAGGGAAAAAATAAAAAAAAAACTTACAATAACCTGGTTGCATAAATATGCACACCCTGTTATAACTGGTGATGTGGCTGTGTTCAGAATTAACCAGTCACATTCAAACTCACGTTAAATGGCAGTCAGCACACACCTGACACCATTTAAAGTGCCTCTGATTAACCCCAAATAAAGTTCAGCTGTTCTAGTAGGCTTTTCCTGACATTTTTGTAGTCACATCTTACAGCACAAGCCATGGCCCGCAGAGAGCTTCCAAAGCATCAGAGGGATCTCATTGTTCAAAGGTATCAGTCAGGAGAAGGGTACAAAAGAATCTACAAGGCATTAAATATACCATGGAACACAGTGAAGACAGTCATCATCAAGTGGAGAAAATGTGGTACAACAATGATATTACCAAGAGTTGGATGTCTCTCCACAATTGATGAAAAGACAAGAAGAAAACTGGACAGGGAGGCTGGCAACAGGCTGACAGGAACACTTAAGGAGCTGCAGGTATTTCTGGCAAGTACTGGCTGTTTAGTACATGTGACAACAATCTCCTGTCTGGGATGGCAAGACGGATGCCTTGTCTTACGAAGAAAAACATCCAAGCCTGGCTACATTTTGCAAAAACACATTTGAAATCTCCCAAACGCATGTGGGAAAAAGTATTATGGTCCGATGAAACCAAGGTTGAACTTTGTGGCCACAATTTCAAAACGTATATTTTCCACAAACACAACACTGCTCATCACCAAAAGAACTAACTAACTAACTAACTAACCTGCACTTATATAGCGCTTTTCTAGTCACAAAGAACACCATACCTACAGTGAAGCATGGTGGTGGAAGCATCATGCTTTGGGGAAGTCTTTTCTGCTGGAACTGGGGCCTTAGTCAAGGTGGAGGGAATTATGAATTGTTCCAAATACCAGTCAGTGCTGGCACAAAACCTTCAGGCTTCTTCAAGAAAGCTGAAGATGAAGAGGAATTTCATCTTCAATCATGACAATGACAAAAAGAACACATCTAAAATCAACAAAAGAATGGTTTCACCAGAAGAAGATTAAGGTTTAGGAATGGCCCGGACAGAGTCCAGACCTGAATCCAATCGAACATCTGTGGGGTGATCTGAAGAGGGCTGTGCGCAGGAGATGCCCTCGCAATCTGACAGATTTGGAGCATTTTTGCAGAGTAGTGAGCAAATATTGCCACATCAACATGTGCCACACTGATAGACTCCAACCCAAAAAGATTGATTGCTGTAATAAAAGCCAAAGGTGCTGCAACAAAGTATTAGTTTAAGGGTGTGCATATTTATACAACCAGGTTATTCTAAGTTTTTTTATTTTTCCCTTAAAAGATTTCAATTTGTTTTTCAATTGGATTGTACAGGTTGTAGATCACATTAATGGTGGAAAAAGTTTTGAAATGATTTATTTTGATTTAATTTTTTTTACATCAAAAAAACCTGGCATTTGAACTGGGCTGTGTAGACTTTTTATATTCACTGTACTTTTCTAAGTGCTAAGAATGAATGCATTTTTTTCTGGGAAATTTAAAGCTTTTCTCATATATTTATGAATGTTTCTAATTGATTTCCTGCATTTTTTTTCCACAGTATTTTTTATTGAACCTTTTTTACAAACATAACACAAACAATCAAACACTAACACTAAAGTAATTTTAAAAAAAAATTGTACTAAAAACACCAACAACCACTAACAAAGGCAGGTCTTCAACAATGCTCCTCTGTTTAGTCTAGGCAATCCATTACATAAGCATACAAATTATACATTCACCAGTTTGGAATTTACAAGGTCCACACACATCATTCACCTTCTTCTTCAAAAGTTATGTTTAAATTCTTTACGTAATCAATGAAAGGTCTCCATATATTCTCAAACACAATTTCCTTTGATTTCAGTATGTATGTTATTCTTTCTAGTGGAAGGTTTGTTAACATCTGTCTTAACCACTGAATCATATCTGGTCTATGAGTCTTTTTCCCACAGTAGTGCAATACATTTTTTGGCGTTAAGCAAATTGAGGTCTATGAATGCTCTTTCACTCTTATTAAAATTATGCTTTTCTGGATACAGACCCAACAAAAACAATTTAGGATTCAATATGATTTGTTTTGAAATTATTTTTTCAATTGTTACCTTCACCTCTTCCCAAAACATTCTAATTTTTCTACATTCCCATAAACAATGAAATAGGGTTCCTTTACTTTCCATACATTTTGTGCACGTATCTGGTATGTTTTTGTTATATCTATTTAACTCCACCGGTGTTACATACATCCGCATTAACCATTTAAAATGTATCAATTTAAGACGTACATTTATTGATTTGGTTTGAGCTTCTGTACAAGCCAATTCCCATTGTTCCTCTGAAATTTCAGTTTGCAGGTCTTCTTTCCAATAATTCAATCTTTTCTGTGAGTTTTCACTTGAGGATAGTGTCAATGAGTTATAAAACTCTGAAATAATACCCTTACTATCTTTGGTCAAAAAATTTTTCCAAGGATGAATAAGTGGGTCAGGTGAGAGCATTATTTTGATTTGATCGAATAAAGTTCCTAAGCTGAAGATATTTTAAAAAAATGTGTTCTATTAAGATTAAATTTGATCCTTAGTTCTTCAAAAGACATTATGTTATCTGAACATGACAGATATAAGTCTTGAATCTTTTGAATCCCTTTTAAATTCCATACTTTAAATACAGCATCCGCTCTCCCTGGTTTAAAATATTGATTACCCCCTATTGGGCTAAATTGTGACAGTAAGTGTGGTTCTTTTAAATATTTTGTGGTTTCACACCATATTTTGATCATATGCTTTACAAATGGATTTTTAACTTGTTTCTGTAATTTTTTTGCCGAGTCTGAGTATATGAATATGGGAAGAGGTAAAGGTAATTGTATGATTCCATTTCAGTCCAGTGAGGGAGATCATTTGATGAAAAATCATATGTCATAGACCTCAGTTGTGCTGACCAGTAATACAACATAAAGTTTGGACATTTCAGACCTCCACGATCAAATGGTAAATATAGTAAGGACAGACGTAATCTAGCCTTCCTATTGTTCCATAAAAATTCCACTAACTTTTTTTTAATTCTTGAGAATGGTTTTGATGTATGGACTTCATTGTATGTTAGAATGGATGGGTGTTAATGTTGATTTGTAAAAAATACAGTAAATTGTTTACTTGGGGTCTTAAAGGTGGTAATTTGTATAAAATTCACATGGGTGTATCTATGGAAAAGAGGAGTTGGAATTAATAAGTGTTCACTTCTTCCTTCTCCCTTTCGAACAGTGTATACTGTAACTTTATTGCATTTGCCAATTGCTTGTTTTTTGTTATATTTTTGTGTTCGAAATAAACTATCTATCTATCTATCTAAAAGAATAGATCTGAAGGTGGTGGTAAATGAATGTATAGAAATAAATAAAGTATTTTGGGTAAAATATTACTTTTAAGTATATTGATTCTCCCAATCATCGACATTGGTAGTGACATCCATCTCTGAAGTAACTCATTAATATCTGTCATTAAGGCTTCATAGTTGGCACTGGCGACTAATTCTAGCTTAGGCACAATCTGAATTCCTAAATATTTAAACTGATTTACAACATTGAATTGATTTACCTCAGGAGCTGGGTGATTTCTCTGGGTCTAATTTAGCATTAATATTGAAGATTTAGTTTTATTTATTTTATATCCTGATATTTCCCCAAAATTCTTTATTAAATTCAACAAGGTCGGAATTGATTTTTTAAGGTTCGACATAAACAAAATTATGTCATCGGCATACAGGGAGATTTTATGTTCTGTTGGTCCTACTTTAATTCCATATATTTGTGGATGTAAACGTACTGCCATCGCTAAAGGTTCAACTGCCATAGTAAACAGTAAAGGTGAAAGTGGGCAGCCTTGTCGACACCCTCTATTGATATTTATTGATTTTGAAATATTGCTGTTTGTTAGGATTTCTGCTGTAGCATTATTGTATATTATCTGAACCCACTTTATGAAATTATTTCCAAGTCCAAACCTTTGTAAAACTTCAAAAAGATAGGGCCATTCGACCCTATCAAAGGCCTTTTCGGTGTCCAATGATAGGAGAGCTGTATCCGGTGCTTCTTTATTAGAATAGATAATATTAAATAGTCTTCTTACATTATGGAAGCCTTGTCTTCCCTTTATAAAGCCATTCTGATCTCGGTTAATAATATTTGGTAATATTTCTTGTAGTCGTCTTGCTAAAATTTTACAGATTATCTTAAGGTCAGCATTTAATAGGCTTATTGGTCTCATATTTTCACATTTATTAGAGGATTTACCTGGTTTTGGCAACAGTATAATTAAGGCATTATTCATGTATGGTGGTAAATTACTATTTTGAAATGCTTCTAAAACCATTTCCAAAAATGGTTTTATTAATTTATTCTTAAATTTTTTATAGAGGTCAACTGGAAGACCATCTGGTCCTGCACTTTTTCCTGATTTCATATTATCAATGGCAAGCCCAACTTCTTCTTGACTAATTTTAGACTCCAGTATCTCCCTGTTTTCATTTGGAATACACAGTATAGATAATCCGTCCAAAAACCCATTTAGTTTTGTTAAGTCAGTTTCATTTTTTGTATCATATAATTTTTCATAATAATCTCTAAAGGCACTATTAATTTCTAAAGGATCTACAAATGGCTGTCCGTTACTTATAATACTGGTAATTGGTGTTTTAAATTTTAATTGTTTAATCTGCCATGCCAATAATTTTCCTGATTTTTCACCTTGTTCATAAAAAGATTGCTTCAATCTTAGAAGACTCAAGGCAGCTCTATTCGCTGATTTTTTGTCATATTCAGCTCTCAGAATCAGTAATTCATTCTCTAACTTTGGGTCACTTCCTGCATACACTTTTTCTTGAAGAATTTTTATTTTATGTTCCAATTGGATTCTCTCCTCTCGAGTCTTCTTAGATTTTGAACCTATATAACTAATAATATGCCCCCTAATAAAAGCTTTGAAAGCCTCCCACTTTATACATGCTGATGTTTGTGTAGTATTGATATCAAAGAACTCATCTATCTGTTTTTCTATGTACTTAACAAATTCCTCATCCTGAAGCCATTTATGCTGAAATTGCCACCTACCTGGTTCCTTTGTCAATTTCTTATCTACATATATTAGACAGCAGGGTGCATGATCAGAGATCACAATATTATCATAGAAGCAGTTTTGAATCTTGGACCTTAATTCTGTGGAGATCAAAAAATAGTCAATACGTGAGAATGTCTTGTAGGTATTAGAATAACAAGAGTAGGCTTTAACTTGTGGTTTCATTTCTCTCCATATATCTAGCAATCTCAATTCTTTCATAAAATGATTAATGATCATCCTGCATCCATTGTGCGTACAGTCCAGTCCTGTTGATCTATCTATACCGGGATTCAATGTACAATTAAAATCCCCTGCTATTATATGCTGCCCTGTAAGTGATGATAAAATAAGAAATAAATTAGCAAAGAAATTTTGATCATCTATATTGGGACCGTATGAGTTCACCAGATTTATATTTTCTAATAACAAAGATCCTTGAATGATTAGATATCTTCCAAATTTGTCACCAATTACATTTTTCATTTGAAATGGGACTGATTTATGTATGAGAGTCATAACTCCCCTGGCTCGGAATGAAAATGATGAGGTGAATACACTTCCTTGCCATCTTCTCCTAATTCTTTTTACATCCTCCTCTATTAGATGAGTTTCTTGTAAAAACACAATTTTTGAACCTATGTCTTTTATTTTATTCATAACTTGTTTAAGTTTTTTTTAAATTTTGTAGACCTCTGCAATTCCATGAAGTTAAATTAAGATTAATGCTTTGGTCTATGATCAATAAGGAGTTTAAGATTACCTCGCAATGTAAACATGCTCATACAGAGAAGCAAAAACATGAGTGGTTGAACATTCATCCTACAAACTACACACAAACAAATTCCCTTTTCCCACATTCGTGGTAATCCCCCCAAAATCAAAAAAAAAGTTCCGTCTCCCGCTATAGCCATTGACTGCTCCACACCCGCGAGGATCAGTCAAAGCAACTCTTTCTTTCTCCTCTCAATCACCCTGACTCTACTGCTTTTAATGACGTAACATTAACTCTCTTCTGTAGTTTTCCAACTTAACTCCAAAATTTTATAGCAACTTTGTACATCATAGGGTTTTGGGGTTTTTTGTTTTTTTTTTGAATGAATGAATGAATGAATGAATTTATTTCGGATTTCGGATAGTACATTACAGGTTAAAAGAAACTATAATATAACAACAAGGTCAAATTAGACAAAGACTCCTTCTACTATACAATTCCACGTGAGTTATCCGAAATAATTTTAATTTAATTTTAATATATAATACAATTTATATTTTGTAAACTTGCTATATGCTTCAGATCAGTCAGATGCCTGTGCAAATGCTTAAATATTCTACCTTATATTTTGTTCAAGCTTCATGCTTAGCTCCCACCAGTCTCTTCTTGGATCTTCTTGATGAACTCCTGCGCCTCCTCAGGGGTCTTGAAGATGTGGGTTCTGCCCTTATACGTGACCAGCAGTCTTGCAGGATAAATCACTCCATGACGAATCCCAAGGTTGCGCATGTCATGGCGGCCTCTGGGCCGTCATTAGTGTCATTAGCCCCAGCTGCGCACAGACCAACAGGTGTGAATCAGCGGCTGTTAAAAGCCAGTGTTGCTGACAGCCCGGTCGGAGTTGTCTGTCTTCCTCAACGGAGAATGAACCTGAACTCCGCTCTCTGGTCTCGTCAAGAATATCTCTTGTCACGTCTGGAACTTTGTCTGTCTCGTCAAGAACTTTGTCTGTCTCGTCAGGAACTTTGTCTGTCTCATCTGGAACCTCGTTTGTCTCGTCAAGAGCTTCACTTGCTTCATCCAGGAACTCTTCCCAGCGACAAGCAAGTAAGCGCACTGTTTGTTACTCAACCCCAAACCTATACCCCTGTGCACAGGTGGACCTCCTTGGCGGTGGACCTGCGTCCCCAGCTGACGGGGTAACACCATCACGTCTTCGTAGCGGCTCGCTACCACCACGTCTACCGGTACGTCTTGCTCCTCAATTGCCAGAACTATTATTGTATCAATTACAGGAGTATTGGCCAATGTTATCGGTGGAATCACTGTCATCAGCATCAGCTGTGTCATCATTGCCACTTTCTGTGGAGTCACTAACCTCGTCTTTGTCTGCATCATCGTCATCCCGGTCTGTGGAGTCACAGTCGGCGTCATCATCAGGATCATCGTCATCCCGGTCTGTGGAATCACAGCCGGCGTCATCGTCTGGATTGTCACTGTCACAGCCACGGGTGAAAACCCCAGCACGGTCACGGACACCTTCACCTCCACGCTGCACGGCCGCTGGAACTCAGCAGAGCGAAGCCAGTGCTGCTATCAAGTAAGCCCTGTTATCTGCAGCTCTTTGCTAGTGTGGAGCATTAGTAATTTGTCTCTGCTTATCTGTTCCAGGGTTGCCGGGTCTCCGTCCAGGTCGCTCAGCTCCAGTGACCAGAACGATATCACCGCACTCACACTTGCATTACACTCACTTTCAATTAAATAAAGATTATTGTCACTATCTGCTCGTGTCAGTGTCTGTCTCCTGGGTCCCGAAACATGTCAGTACGACTCCGTCACGATGACCCAGCGGACAGCTCACTGTCGCGCCAAATCAACACTCTTAGCGCCCGGGTAGATTTATTTGCATACCAACAGACAGTAATCTTTAAACAGCTAACTTTAATAAATGGTCGGCTGGATCGTCTGGAGGGACACCAGACGTTTCCCCCCACCGCAGACAGTTTTGCCTCTGTGGGCTTAGCATCTGGGCAAGCTAACATCTCCTCGTCTTCTCGCCTCACCCCTATTCCCACCCCTGCCCGGTTCAGCGGAAAACTCGGGGAAGCTCGTGGATTCATATTGCAGTGTGAGTCAGTCTTTTTTCGCGTTCCGGAGGATTTCACTCTTGATTCTATCCGGATTGGCTACGTCATAAATTTGTTAACAGGAAGAGCTTTGGACTGGGCGTATTCTATAATAGCGAAACCAAGCTATTCCTTGCTTACTTATCAGGAGTTTGTGAATGAATTTTTGTCTGTATTTGATCATACGGATAGAGGTGAGGTGTTGACAGAACGATTGCTGAGCTTACAACAGGGAAAGAGATCAGCTGCTGATTACGCTATTGACTTCCGGGTCCTGGCTGCAGAGATTGGGTGGGGGGAGCCATCATTATGTGGTATCTTTCTACGTAGTCTTAACGATGAGTTGAAGGATGAGTTAGCGACACGGGACAAACCGGATAATTTGCGGGATTTGATTGCTCTAGCGGTTAGTCTTGATAGCAGATTAAGGGAGCAGGCGGCTGAACGGCGTTCTACTTCCCGTTCGGTTAAACCCCACCCTCGCCTCCCCAACTCTCCTCCTCTCGCTCTATCTGCGTCAGAGGAACTTCCGGTTCAGCAAGCTATAATCAGTGGCCGGTCTAAATTGTCAGCAGCAGAGAAACAACGCCGCAGGGATCAGGGCCTTTGTTTCTACTGTGGGAAAGAGTCACATGGGGTTTTTGAATGTCCCAATAAGTTAAAAGGGAAGGCCCGTGGGATCACAGTAGGGGGATTCACGGGCAATAACTCTGAAGAGCCCCTCACTTGTTGTCAATTACCTCTTAGGCTCATCCATTTACATACAGAACACTCCACATTGGCGTTAGTAGATTCTGGAGCTGAGCAAAATTTTATTTCTAGAGACCTGGCAACCCGGATGGGTCTTAGCTGTCAGACTCTAGATCCCCCTGTCAAACTGATCACCTTGTCTAAAGCGTCTTTGACTACTATTGCTCATCAGACGGTGCCTGTGTCAGTTATTGCATCAGGAAATCACAGGGAGGAGATTCAGTTTTTTGTTCTGCCCGTTTCTTCTTCGCCCGTTATTTTGGGGTACCCCTGGCTGCGCCTACATAACCCCACCATTGATTGGCAAGCTGGGAGAATAACGGCATGGAGTACGTTCTGCCTTAGTGCCTGCCTTCAATCGGCGGCATGCGCCCCATCCGTCAAGGTGCCTCTGCCTGATTCATCGCCACCGGACTTGTCGAAGGTGCCAGAGGCCTATCACGATTTGGGGCTAGTATTTAGCAAGTCTCGGGCGTTGTCCTTACTCCCTCATCGCTCTTATGACTGCGCGATCAACCTGAAGGCTGGGGCCCCTCTACCTGCTAGCCGCCTGTACAGCCTGTCAGCCCCGGAGCGCGAGGCTATGGACACATATATTAAGGAGTCCTTGGCTTCTGGTATCATCCGCCCGTCGTCTTCGGCAGTAGGTGCTGGATTTTTTTTTTGTTGAAAAGAAAGATGGTTTTCTACGCCCCTGTATCGATTTCCGGGGATTGAATGAAATAACTGTGAAAGACAAATATACCCTGCCTTTGATGAACACTGCGTTTGACTCCCTCCAGGGGGCGTCCTGGTTTACTAAACTGGACCTTAGGAATGCCTACCATCTAGTGCGCATAAGGGAAGGAGATGAGTGGAAGACGGCTTTTCGAACCCCCAGCGGACATTTTGAGTACCTGGTAATGCCGTTTGGGTTAACTAACGCTCCAGCCGTTTTCCAACGTCTGATAAATGATGTACTACGGGATTTCCTGAACTCGTTTGTTTTTCTTTATCTCGACGATATTCTCATTTTCTCCCGCACACTAGAGGAGCATCGAGTGCATGTGCGCAGGGTACTGCAGCGCCTCCTGGAGAATCAACTGTTCGTGAAGGCTGAAAGATGTGAGTTCCACACTGATCAAACCTCCTTCCTTGGGTTTATTATAGCTCGGAACCAGGTGCTCCCTGACCCGGCCAAGGTCAAGGCAGTTGTGGATTGGCCTGCACCCACCTCCAGAAAGCAGCTTCAAGGGTTCCTGGGGTTTGCTAATTTCTATAGGAGGTTCGTGCCTAATTTTGGCAATATTGCCCATCCCCTGACTGCTCTTACCTCCCCTAAGATCCCGTTTTGTTGGAGTAAGGAGGCAGCTGAAGCATTTGAAAGACTCAAGAGGGAGTTCGCCTCGGCCCGAGTCCTTACTCAGGTGGATCCGAAGCTGCAGTGCTTGGTGGAGGTGGACGCTTCTGATTCAGGAGTTGGAGCGGTACTCTCCCAACGGTCTCCTGAGGACGGTAAGATTCGCCCTTGTGCTTATTTCTCTCACCGTCTTACTCCTGCAGAGAGGAATTACAGCATCGGAGACAGGGAGTTACTGGCAGTAAAACTCGCCTTGGAGGAATGGAGACATTGGCTGGAGGGGGCTGCTCAGCCGTTCGTGGTTTGGATGGATCATCGTAACCTGGAGTACCTCAGGACGGTGAAGCGCCTGA
This sequence comes from Pholidichthys leucotaenia, assembly GCA_020510985.1. Lineage (NCBI taxonomy): Eukaryota > Metazoa > Chordata > Actinopteri > Cichliformes > Pholidichthyidae > Pholidichthys > Pholidichthys leucotaenia. The sequence continues at coordinate 93,102,551 of CM035841.1, forward strand.
ATGCACGCCAGGCTCGCTGGTCTCTCTTCTTCGGCCGTTTCAACTTCTCCATCACGTATCGGCCGGGAAGTAAGAACGGTAAGCCGGATGCTCTCTCTCAGCAGTTTGACACACCATCCTCTGAGGACCAGGAGACCCCTATCCTGCCGCCTTCCTGCGTCGTGGGCGCCCTGTCCTGGGGAATCTGCAAGATGGTTCGCCAGGCTCAGAAGTCCGAGCCGGACCCCGGGGGGGGGGGGGGCCGGGCCGCTTGTTTGTTCCACGCACTATACGGGGCAAGGTGATTGAGTGGGGTCACGCTTCCAAGTTGGCTTGTCATCCTGGAGTGGGTCGGACCGTGGATCTCCTCCAAAGGACCTTCTGGTGGCCAGGGTTACGGAAGGACGTTGTTAATTACATCCAGGCCTGCGCTCAGTGTGCCACCGGGAAGACGACGTCATCTCCCCCGGCGGGCTTGCTACACCCTTTGCCGGTTCCTTCACGTCCCTGGTCTCATGTAGCTATGGACTTTGTAACTGGTTTGCCTATCTCAGATGACTACACCACGGTTTTGACTATCGTGGATCGGTTTTCGAAGGCAGCCCATTTTGTGCCACTTCGGGGTTTGCCTTCGGCTATGGAAACGGCGGACCTTCTTGTGCAACATGTGGTCCGCCTTCATGGCATCCCTGCTGACATTGTGTCAGATCGGGGACCTCAGTTTGTATCCCAGGTTTGGAAGGCCTTCTGCGCGGCACTGGGAGCCACAGCTAGCCTCTCCTCTGGTTATCACCCTCAGAGCAATGGCCAGTGTGAGCGGGCTAATCAGGAGCTTGAGGCCACCCTACGCTGTGTGATCTCCTCCTGCTCATCCTCCTGGAGCAAGTTCCTTCCATGGATTGAGTATGCTCACAACGCTACGATCTCCACGGCTACGGGTGTCTCTCCATTTGAGGCATCTTTTGGATTTGACCCTCCGCTGTTCCCGGAGGAGGAAAAGGAGGTAGCAGTTCCTTCAGTTCAGGCACACATCAAGCGCTGCCGGCGAGTTTGGCTCCTCGCCCGCCAAGCCCTGCTGAAGACTACCCAACGTAATATCCAGGTGGCCAACCGGCATAGGAGACCCGCCCCGGACTATAAGGTGGGTCAGAAGGTCTGGTTGTCAACCCGGAATATTGGTGTGCCGGCCAAAAAATGGAAGCTCACGAAGCGCTTCATTGGCCCCTACACCATTAATCGTGTTATTAACCCTGTGTCTGTGCGCTTGTCTCTCCCCTCTTCGATGCGTATCTGCCCTACTTTTCATGTCTCCCAGGTCAAAGCATACGTCTTAGATCCCCTGTGTCCTGCTCCAGCGGCTCCCGCGGCCCCGAGGATGATCGATAGCCATCCGGCCTGGGGGGTGACTGCTATTCTGGATGTCCGCAGGCGGGGCCGTGGTCTTCAGTATTTGGTGGACTGGAAGGGTTTTGGACCGGAGGATCGCTCTTGGATTCGCCCAGCGTTGATCTTGGATAAACAGCTGATTCGCGATTTTCATCGGGCGAATCCAGGTAGGATTGGGCAGGTGCCTGGAGGCACTGCTAGAGGGGGGAGTACTGTCACGGCGGCCTCTGGGCCGTCATTAGTGTCATTAGCCCCAGTTGCGCACAGACCAACAGGTGTGAATCAGCGGCTGTTAAAAGCCAGTGTTGCTGACAGCCCGGTCGGAGTCGTCTGTCTTCCTCAACGGAGAATGAACCTGAACTCCGCTCTCTGGTCTCGTCAAGAATATCTCTTGTCACGTCTGGAACTTTGTCTGTCTCGTCAAGAACTTTGTCTGTCTCGTCAGGAACTTTGTCTGTCTCATCTGGAACCTCGTTTGTCTCGTCAAGAGCTTCACTTGCTTCATCCAGGAACTCTTCCCAGCGACAAGCAAGTAAGCGCACTGTTTGTTACTCAACCCCAAACCTATACCCCTGTGCACAGGTGGACCTCCTTGGCGGCGGACCTGCGTCCCCAGCTGACGGGGTAACGCCATCACGTCTTCGTAGCGGCTCGCTACCACCACGTCTACCGGTACGTCTTGCTCCTCAATTGCTAGAACTATTATTGTATCAATTACAGGAGTATTGGCCAACGTTATCGGTGGAATCACTGTCATCAGCATCAGCTGTGTCATCATTGCCACTTTCTGTGGAGTCACTAACCTCGTCTTTGTCTGCATCATCATCATCCCGGTCTGTGGAGTCACAGTCGGCGTCATCGTCAGGATCATCGTCATCCCGGTCTGTGGAATCACAGCCGGCGTCATCGTCTGGATTGTCACTGTCACAGCCACGGGTGAAAACCCCAGCACGATCACGGACACCTTCACCTCCACGCTGCACGGCCGCTGGAACTCAGCAGAGCGAAGCCAGTGCTGCTATCAAGTAAGCCCTGTTATCTGCAGCTCTTTGCCAGTGTGGAGCATTAGTAATTTGTCTCTGCTTATCTGTTCCAGGGTTGCCGGGTCTCCGTCCAGGTCGCTCAGCTCCAGTGACCAGAACGATATCACCGCACTCACACTTGCATTACACTCACTTTCAATTAAATAAAGATTATTGTCACTATCTGCTCGTGTCAGTGTCTGTCTCCTGGGTCCCGAAACATGTCAGCGCAGCTCTTTACGGGCGGGGTCAAACTGTTTCCTTAATTGTTGGATTCCTGTGGCCAAATCTGGGTAGAACCGCACCTGTTGATCCTGGTATTTAATTTCTCCTTTGGCTCGCGCCGCGTTGGAGATCGTCATCCTGTCTCTGTAGCTGAGGAACTTCATAATCAGCGTCCTCGGTGATGCCTTATTATCTCTCGGTGGGCTGATTCGGTGGGCGCTTTCTAAGACGACTGATGACTGCAGCTCCGCGTTGTTCAGCGCTTCTGGAATCCACTTTTCCAAAAAGGAACATGGATCCAGACCCTCCGTTCTCTCCGGGAGGCCCACCAGCCTCAGGTTGTTCCGTCTCAACCGGGATTCTAAATCCAGGACATTATCTTCCAGACGTTTATTTTTTAATTCCAATGTGCGCACCTTTAATTGTAGGCCGGTGACGTCATCCTCAGCACTGGAAATTCAGAGCTCCACCTGCAAAACTCGTTCCATTCAGTCGCTTAACTCCTTTCTCATTCCTTCTATCGCTGCTATAATCCCATCAAATTTAGAGGAAAAGTCTGCTCTCATTGAACTAATGGCAGCGAGCACCGCACCTGTGCCATCGCCAGCAGTCACCGCTCCTCCGCTAGCTTGCTCCCCCATAATCTCTGGAGATTTTTCTGCTTCGTCACAGACGTGAAAGTCCGTTAACTTTGACTGGTTCGGCGGTTCCGTTTTTCCTCCACCTGATTTCCCAGCCTTAGGCTTTACCGGCATGTCCTCGCCCAAACGCTGGGATAGGTTTTGTTCCAATTGAGAGAGTTATTTGCCGATTTTTTTATTTTTAGGAGCAGAGTAGAGTGAAGCACGTCCTCCTACGTGGCGGCCATAACCGGAAGTCGATTTCCTGCATTTTATTGTGTATTTCCAACTTTGTTTCTTGTAAATTTGCCACTTTTTGCCGTGAATTTTCTACTTTTAAAAGTGCAACATATTTCCTCAAATCCTTTTGTTACTTTTTGCATCTTAAATCTACTATTTTTTTATTTGTAATCTTGTTATACAAAATTTATTTTTGTTCTTCTCAATTTACATATTTTTTCAGAAATTTCCAACTTCTTCTAGGAAGTTAGAATTTTTTTTTGTAATTTTTTATCCATTTCAGGAGAACTTGCCAGAACGGAATCAGCTCATTAGAAACAGCTGAAGTGTTCTGAGCCATTATAAAAAAGAAAATGCATAATTTTGATATGAAAACAGCTAGGTTAATGCTTAACAGTGTTATGATAGAGACAAGGCATGAGACAATATCTTGTTCTTTTGTGGCAGACATTGAGTGATTTACCATACATTCACATGTAGATTTAGGTTTTTCCTATGTGAAGTACCTTACTCAGAGGAGATGCACATACCTATTGTGATGGAGATGGCAGTGGACTGTTATCGTGCACAATGACACCGCTGCAGACAGATGGTATTAATAGGAAATAGATGCCATATTGTAAACTGTGGACAGCTATGCATCTCAATGAACCTTTGTGGACTGATACGAACTCTGATTCCTTAGTAGAAATAACTGACTGATGTGCTATATAATGTTATTACCTGTGGACTCTACATAAGCAACTTTCGCATTACGAGTGCGCATGTGCGGACTATGTGAGTTCAAAGTTCACAACTACCAAACATTCCGGTAGCCGCCTTGATTTTGTATAGAGACAGTGCTGTCACACCTGAACAATTGACATTTAAAGTGTTTCAAGCTCTCAACTGTCATTATGCCAGGTGCACATTGTGCCGTAGTTAAGTGTGGGAACGGCATGTATCATCTAGAGTGGTGGAAAAAGAAAACTTGCAGCATACATGTGTGTAACTTCGTGTAACACTCACTCACACCTACTTACTTTAGGTGTAGTGCCCTTGTGGTAGTGTTGTGTTATGGCAGTGTAGTTACCTTAACTTTACTACCTGGACAAAAGGGATAATTGGGCCAGATCAGACAGATTACAGGTTTGTAGGAGCCTGGAGGGCGTAACAACAGATGACACAACACAGAAGGTGTATGGAACTTGCAACTATATATATTTTTTCAAGTTGTGTACACATAAACAGATGTAGAGCGCTGATCACAATAATGATTCAATAATAAAAGAAAATACAATCCATATACTCCAAATATATTTACAATATATACAGTCCTTCTAGTATCAATTCCAGGTGACCAGTTGGGTCACTTTTACCAGATGATTAGGTTCGGGCAATTCGGCTCGCCATCCAGGTCTGGAGATTCACGGTTTCTTGATCCAGGAAACCATTAAAAAAAACCTGACCTACAAAATAGGTCAGAACACAAAAACTTAAGATATTATCCATAGCTATTACATGGGTTTCAAATAGTTCTAAGTTATACAATAAGAAGTCAATTTCCTTAAATCAATAAATGTGCATAAAATAAACACATCTATTATTCAAACTTATCAACATGGTGCCATAACAATGCGTAAGTGCATTTGAAAGGCACTTGACATCAACAGGACATTTGTGCAGTGTGCTGCACCAAGCTAACATCACATCTAGCACAACACTATCTCAATTTGACACATTAAACACATATAAACCACAGGTTCAACATTCACCATTAAATAGCAATCAATGGCAAGGGAATTGGGACCTTTGCTAACTGTTACAGCTTTGGAAAATAGCTTTTTCTCATGAAAAAACTAGCCCAAATTAGCATCGGCGGTTAGCATTTCAAGCTAGCGATTAGCATTTCCCATACACACTAAATGGCACTTACCAAGCTAAGTGACATGTGCGTCATGGGGTTCCCGCGCTCAACGTGCGTTTACAGCCTTTGGATCCAAATCTTAAAATTTAACAAACGGGGCATTAGAATTTGATAATACAGCAATGTCTCATTGCAGGTGTTTGTTCAGGCTTACCAATCTCAAGTTTTATCCGAGATAAAGACTGCTATTAGCACGTTAGCGTCGCCATATCATCAAGGACCATCTCTCTCTCTTAGCCGGTGTCTTTCGGCGTCTGGCGTGACTGAGCCAAAAAATGTAAGTCATACCCAGACCTGGAGAGAGAGCGCTTAACCCATTGGCTGGCGCTGCCAAACAATGGCGCCGCCATTGGTTGCTCAAAATTCCAAATAAAAACATTTGGAACTTTATCAAAGCTCCCCAGAAAATGTTCCCTACTGTTTTATGAATATATATTTATTTAAATATTCATCTTTTTTTTTCCACAATATCTTTATTGAACCTTTTTTTTTTTTTTAACAAACATGATACAAACAATCAAACACTAACACTAAAGTACTACAAAAAAAAAATGCACTAAAAACACCAACAACCACCAACAAAATCAAGTCTTCAACAATGCTCCTCTGTTTAGTCTAGACAATCCAATACATAAGTATACATATTATGTTCACCAGTTTGGAATTTACAAGGTCCACACACATCATTCACCTTCTTCTTCAAGAGTTATGTTTAAATTTTTTACATAATCAATAAAAGGTCTCCATATATTCTCAAACACAGTTTCCTTTGATTTTAGTATATATGTTATTCTTTCTAATGGAAGGTTTGTTAACATCTGTCTTAACCACTGAGTCACATCTGGTCTATGAGTCTTTTTCCATAATAGTGCAATACATTTTTTGGCATTAAGCAAACTGAGGTCTATGAATGTTCTTTCACTTTTATTAAAATTATGCTTTTCTGGGTACAGACCCAACAAAAACAGTTTAGGATTCAATATGATTTGTTTTGAGATTATTTTTTCAATTGTTACCCTCACCTCTTCCCAAAACATTCTTATTAATCTACATTCCCATAAACAATGAAATAGGGTTCCTTTACTTTCCATGCATTTTGTGCATGTATCTGGTATATTTTTGTTATATCTATTTAACTCCTCCGGTGTAACATACATCCGCATTAACCATTTGAAATGTATCAATTTAAGGCGTGCATTTATTGATTTGGTTTGAGCTTCTGTACAAGCCAATTCCCATTGTTCCTCTGAAATTTCAATTTGCAGATCTTCTTTCCAGTAGTTTAATCTTTTCAGTGAATTTTCACTTGAAGATAGTGTCAGTGAGTTATAAAACTCTGAAATAATACCCTTTCTTTTACTATCTTTCATCATCATTTTTTCCAAGGATGAATAAATAGGTCGAGTGAGAGCTTTATTTTGATTTGATCGAATAAAGTTTCTAAGTTGAAGATATTTAAAAAAATGTGTTCTATTGAGATTAAATTTGATCCTCAGCTCTTCAAAAGACATTATGTTGTCTGCACATGGCAAATATAAATCCTGAATCTTTTGTATCCCTTTTAAATTCCATACTTTAAATACAGCGTCCGCTCTCCCTGGTTTAAAATATTGATTACCCCATATTGGACTAAATTGTGACAATAACTGTGGTTCTTTTAAATAGTTTTTAGCTTCACACCATATTTTGATCATATGCTTTACAAATGGATTTTTAACTTGTTTTTGTAATTTTTTTGCCGAATCTGAGTATATGAATATGGGAAGAGGTAAAGGTAAATTGTATGATTCCATTTCAGTCCAGTGAGGGAGATCATTTGATGAAAAATAATATGTCATAGACCTCAGTTGTGCCGACCAATAATACAACATAAAATTTGGACATTTCAGACCTCCACGATCAAATGGTAAATATAATAAAGACAAACGTAATCTAGCCCTCCTGTTGTTCCATATAAATTCCACTAACTTTTTTTTTATTCTTGAGAATAGATCTAAAGGTGGTGATAAGGGAATGTATTGAAATAAATAAAGTATTTTAGGTAAAATATTACTTTTAAGTATATTGATTCTCCCGATCATCGACATTGGTAGTGACATCCATCTCTGAGTTAACTCATTGATATCTGACATTAAGGCTTCATAGTTGACACTGGCGACTGATTCTAACTTAGGCATAATTTGGATTCCTAAATATTTAAACTGATTTACAACATTGAATTGATTTACCTCAGGGGCTGGGTAATTTCTCTGGGTCTCATTTAGCATTAATATTGAAGATTTAGTTTTATTTATTTTATATCCTGATATTTCCCCAAAATTCTTTATTAAATTCAACAAGGTTGGAATTGATTTTTTTAGATTCGACATAAACAAAATTATGTCATCGGCGTACAGGGAGATTTTATGTTCTGTTGGTCCAACTTTAATTCCATATATTTGTGAATGTAAACGTATCGCTATCGCTAAAGGTTCAATTGCCATAGTAAACAGTAAAGGTGAAAGTGGACAGCCTTGTCGACATCCTCTATTGATTTTTATTGGTTTTGAAATATTGTTATTTGTTAGGATTTCTGCTGTAGCATTATTGTATATTATTTGAACCCATTTTATGAAATTATTTCCAAGTCCAAACCTTTGTAGGACTTCAAAAAGAAAGGGCCATTCAACTCTATCAAAGGCCTTTTCGGCGTCCAATGATAGGAGAGCTGTATCCGGTGCTTCTTTATTAAAATAAATAATATTAAATAGTCTTCTTACATTATGGAAGCCTTGTCTACCCTTTATAAAGCCATTCTGATCTCGATTAATAATATTTGGTAAAATTTCTTGTATTCGTCTTGCTAAAATTTTACAGATTATCTTAAGGTCGGCGTTTAATAGGCTTATTGGTCTCATATTTTCACATTTATTAGAGGGCTTACCTGGTTTTGGCAGCAGTATAATTAAGGCATTATTTATGTATGATGGTAAATTATTATTTTGAAATGCTTCTAAAACCATTTCCAAAAAAGGTTTTATTAATTTATTCTTAAATTTTTTATAAAGGTCAACTGGAAGACCATCTGGTCCTGCACTTTTTCCTGATTTCATATTATCAATGGCTAGCCCAACTTCTTCTTGACTAATTTTAGACTCCAATATCTCCCTGTTTTCATTTGGAATACACGGTATAGATAGTTCGTTCAAAAACCCATTTAGTTTTGTTAAATCAGGTTCATTTTTGGTATCATATAATTTTTCATAGTAATCTCTAAAGGCTCTATTAATTTCTAAAGGATCTATAACTACCTGTCCATTACTTATAATACTGGTAATTGGTGTTTTAATTTCCAATTGTTTAATCTGCCATGCTAATAATTTTCCTGATTTTTCACCTTGTTCATAAAAAGATTGTTTCAATCTTAGAAGACTCGAGGCAGCTCTATTCGCTGATTTTTTGTCGTATTCAGCTCTCAAAATCAGTAATTCATTCTCCAACCTTGGGTCACTTCCTGCATACACTTTTTCCTGAAGATTTTTTATTTTATGTTCCAATTTAGCTCTCTCCTCTCGAGTCTTCTTAGATTTTGATCCTGTATAACTAATAATATGCCCCCTAATAAAAGCTTTGAAAGCCTCCCACTTTACACATGCTGATGTTTGTGTAGTATTGATGTCAAAGAACTCGTCTATCTGTTTTTCTATATACTTGACAAATTCCTCATCCTGAAGCCATTTATGCTGAAATTGCCATCTACCTGATTCCTTTGTCAATTTTTTATCTACATATATTAGACAACAGGGTGCATGATCAGAGATCACGATGTTATCATAAAAGCAGTTTTGAATCTTGGACCTTAATTCTGTGGAAATCAAAAAATAATCAATACGTGAGAATGTCTTGTAGGTACTGGAATAACAAGAATAGGCTTTAACTTGTGGTTTCATTTCTCTCCATATATCTAACAATCTCAATTCTTTCATAAAATGATTAATAGTCATCCTACATCCAATGTGCGTACAATCCAGTCCTGTTGATCTATCCACACCTGGATTCAATGTACAATTAAAATCCCCTGCTATTATATGTTGCCCTGTAAGTGATGATAAGATGAGAAATAAATTAGCAAAGAACTTCTGATCATCTATATTGGGACCATATAAGTTCACAAGATTTATATTTTCTAATAGCAAAGAGCCTTGAATGATTACATATCTTCCAAATTTGTCTCCAATTACATTTTTCACTTGAAAAGGAACTGATTTATGTATGAGAGTCATAACTCCCCTGGCTCGGGATGAAAATGAAGAGGTGAATACACTTCCCTGCCATCTGCTCCTAATTCTTTTAACATCCTCCTCTATCAGATGAGTTTCTTGTAAAAACACAATTCTTGAACCCATGTCCTTTATTTTATTCATAACTTGTTTAAGTTTTTTTAAATTTTGTAGACCTCTGCAATTCCATGAAGTTAAATTAAGATTAACACTTTGGTCCATGATCAATAGAGAGTTTAGGATTACCTTGCAGTGTAAACATGCTCATACAGAGAAGCAAAAACATGAGTGGTTGAACATTCATCCTACAAACTACACACAAACAAATTTCCCCTTCCCACACTTGTGGCAAACCCCCCAAAATCAAAAGAAAAATTCTGTCTCCCGATATAGCCATCGACCGTTCCACACCCACGGGGAACAGCCTAAGCCACTCCTTCTTCATCCTCCCAATCACCCTAACTCTACTGCTTTTAATGACGTAACATTAACTCTCCTCTGTAGTTTTCCAACTTAACTCCAAAATTTTTAACAACTTTGTACATCATAGTTTTTTTTTTTTTTTTGTTTTGTTTTTGTTTTGTTTTTTTAATATATAATACAATCTATATTTTGTAAACTTACTATTTACTTCAAGTCAGTCAGATGCCTGTGCAAATGCTTAATTATTCTACCTTATATTTTGTTCATGCTTAGCTCCCACCAGTCTCTTCTTCTTCTTTGATCTTCTTGATGAACTCCTGCGCCTCCTCTGGGGTCTTGAAGATGTGGGTTCTGCCCTCATACGTGGTCAGCAGTCTCGCAGGATAGATTACACCATGACGAATCCCAAGGTTGCGCAGCTCCTTACGTACGGGATCAAACTGCTTCCTCAATTGCTGGATTCCTGTGGCCAAATCTGGGTAGAACCGCACCTGCTGGTCCTGGTGTTTAATCTCTCCTTTAGCACGTGCAGCGTTGAAGATCTTCATCCTGTCTCTGTTGCTAAGAAACTTCATAATTAAGGTCCTCGGCGGTCCCTTATCTCTCCGTGGGCCAATACGATGCGCTTTTTCCAGAACCACTGCTGATTGCAACTCCTCGCTGCCCAGCACCTCCGGAATCCACTTTTCCAGAAAGGAACATACGTCCCGACCTTCTGATTCCTCTGGAAGACCCACCAGCCTCAAATTATTCTGTCTCGACCGAGATTCCAAATCCAAAATATTATCTTCCAGAGATTTATTTTTTTTTTCCAAAGTGCGCACCTTTAATTGAAGACGGGTGACGTCATCTTCAGCACTAGCGAGACGGAGCTCCATCTGCGCCGTTCGTTCTACACAGTCACCCAATTCCTTTCTTATTCCTTCCAGCGCTGTCATAATCCCATCAAATCTAGAGGAAAAGTCCGCTCTCATTGAACTCATGGCAGCCATCAGCGCATCTGCGCCATTCCCCGCAGAAATCGCAGCGTTGCCAGCCTCCTCCGCCATATATGGAGTTTTGTTTACTGCGTCACAGACCTGAAAGTCCGTTAATTTGGACTGTTTCGGCGGCTCGCTTTTTCCTTTTCCTGGTTTTCCAGCCTTAGGCTTCGCCGACATATCCTCGCCCAAATGCTGGGATACGTTCTGTCCCAAATGAGAGAGTTATTTGCCGATTTTTTTCTCCAGGAGCAGAGCAGAGCGAGACACGTCCGTCCTACGTGGCAGCCATAACCGGAAGTAAATATTCATCTTTAAATTATTTACTCCCATTGTGAGATGGGTGTTTTTCCTTTTAAAAGCGGTATCAATATTCATATTTTTAGTCGCGTTTTTAACACTGGGTTACATTCGGGACCAGCGTGTGCACATGTCCGTCGCCATTCACGTTATATACATTCCCAACGGAGTTGAAGGATCCGGACAGCCGTAATTGTTGGATTAAAGCAGTAAGTCCATATTATAACATAATTAAATCGTGTTGTGTATTGTTCAAGTGTCTAAACTCTGAAGTAGTAGGTACGGACAGGCAGGCCTGGATCTAGGATCTAGTTCTTTGTATATTGGTAATGAAGCTTGATCTACACACTCATGTAATTAAGGCCATTGATAAGTAGGCTGGTGTAAAACAAAACTGCAAATCATTGAAAAAATGTGGTACTTAAACTACAGTAGTATCGACCTATAGATCTAAGTGAGCAGGCTATGCCTTGTAATGGAATTTACTCAAAATGACAAAACCAAAGTTGAGCTGTCAAACCACCCGCTTACCTTCTTTGTAGTCGTTTTGGAGTCTTGCAAGTAATGGTGCTTGGTCCTTTGACAACAAAACATCTGCTATATCAGCATATAAGCAGGGGGTCCATTTTGGCCAATTTCTGCAAGGTGGCCGCAAATATGCGCAACTAGTTTATCCTTACGTTTGCGGGTACAACCGGGAAGACCCCTAAGCATACAATATGCTCGTAGATCAGGAACTACATAAATTAAATGTATCGATAGAGCATGCTTGGTAGCCACGGTCCCATGATGCTTTGTGCGAGCCGAGATGCGAAAGTCGCTTATTTATGATGTAATTATATACAGTGGTACCTCTCCTTACGAACGTCTCTACATACAGAATTTTCAGGTTACGAGACGCCTCAACGGGAAAATATTGCCTCTTGTTACGAAAGAAAATTCAGGGTACGAAAGGCAAAAAAGTACGCGCTCCTCGCAGCTCCCGTAGTTTACCGAACATAAACATACCTGTAGCTGCTCTGCCATTGGCTATCGCCTAGCATCTTCCTGGTATCCCATTGGCCACGAAGTGTTCGGGCAGTTTTACGTGTGTGTACAGTACAGTATTAACATTTATTCACTATGGGCCCCAAGAAAGTGATGGAGATAAGTGGAAAAGGAGAAAAGAAGAAGAAGAGAGTTTTTTTGTCCATACAAACAAAGAAAGAGATAATAGAAAGGTATGAAAAGGGGATGCGTTTGGTTGATCTCGCCAAAGAATATGGCCGTAATACATCTACGATCGGCACAGTATTAAAACAAAAGGAAGCCCTAAAAGCAAACGTCCTTGGATCGGTTCTTCACAAAACGTCAGGCAAAAACCACTAATGAGAGAGAACATGAACCAAAGAAGGCAAAAGGTGACGACGACGACGATAGCAGTTAAAAGGTAAATGAACATAATTTTTATTATTCTTTACTTTATACTTTATTCTTTGTTTTTTTATATTACAACTCTCATTTTATGTTTATTGTGCAGTAATCTAATTGTAACATGTATTTGTTACATGTTTTGATGCGTTTTTATGATTTATAAAAAATTTATGCCCGAATTTTGGGGGGCTTGGAACGGATTAGGGCATTTACATGTAAAACGCGTCTCTACTTACGGAATTTTCACGTTACGGAAATACTTCCAGAACGAATTAATTTCGTAAGTAGAGGTACCACTGTATAAGATAAGATAAGATAAGCCTTTATTAGTCCCACAATGGGGAAATTCCAGGATTGCAACAGCACAGGGATAGCAACACTCAGAGTAATGGTTTAGAAGATAAGAAAATAAGAGCAGTGAATATATATATGTACACATAAATATATAAATATATATATACACAGTGCGGAGCATTGTAGCTAGATGGACTATGACATAATGATTGGACCCAGGGGACAGAAGACAGACTCGAGTTGCACAATTAACCTTTTATTCACCCAAGTGGGACGTGTGAATGTGTGTATGTGTGGTAGTGTGATGTGTAGAGCTGGTGCTGGAGCTGAGCAGGTCTCGCTGCTGTCTGGCAACCCTAGAGAGACAAAGGCAGAGGGATTAGTACTGCTCCGCAGTGGGGGATGTGACAAAGGCTGCTGCTTACTTGCAGATGGTGATGCTGCGTCTCTGCTTGTCCTGCGAGCGACTGCCAGGAGGGAAGCGTACTGCTCGGCATCATGAGGCAGGGGAGAGACTCCGGTGCCGGGGAGGAACTGAGCCGCCACCGGGGTGAGATAATCTGCCGCCTGGAGGATCCACCTGTGCACAGGGAAAAATATCTTGACAAGGTAAAAGCGTTGAATGCTTACGTGGCAAGGAGTGACGAGCTTGGTCAGGCATAGAGTCAGACTGTGATTGAGAACGCGGGACGTGCCTCCGTGATGATGACAGACGGCTCCATGCTGAGTCGCTGGCAGGTCTGGCTCTTATAGTCCATAGGGAATTAGAGGCAGGTGCGCACGCAGCCGGGACTGATGATGGCCCCGCGGCCGCCATGACAGTACTCCCCCCTCTAGAGGTGCCTCCTGGCATCTGTCCCATCTGACCTGGATGTGCCCAGTGGAAGTCGCGGATAAGCTGCTTGTCAAGAATCAATGCTGGGCGTATCCAGGACCTGTGCTCGGGGCCAAATCCTTCCCAATCCACCAGGTATTGCAAGCCCTGACCTTGCCGGCGGACGTCCAAGATGGCAGTAACCCCCCATGCCGGGTGGCCGTTGATCATCCTAGGAGGGGGGGACGCCGCAGGGGGCGGGTAGAGGGGGTCGGTGACGACAGGCTTCACCTGGGAAACATGAAAGGTGGGACAGATGCGCATGGAAGGGGGGAAAGCTAGGCCCACAGACACAGGGTTAATCAAGCAGACAATGGGGAAAGGCCCAATGAAACGCTTAGTCAGCTTGCATTTCTCGGCTGGTACATTAATGTTTCGTGTGGAGAGCCAAACCTGCTGACCCACCTTGTACTCGGGTGCCAGTCTCCTGTGGCGGTTGGCCATCCTAATATTGCGCTCCTTGGTCCGGAGGAGAGCCTTGCGGGTGATGGTCCAGAGCCGGCGGCAGCACCTGACATGGGCTTGGACAGAAGGCACTGCCACCTCCTTCTCATCCTCTGGGAACAGCGATGGATCATACCCCAACGACGCCCTGAAGGGGTACATCCCAGTCGCCGAGGACACCGTGGAGCTGTGGGCGTACTCGATCCATGGCAAGAAGCTGCTCCAAGAAGAGGAGCTGGACACGATGACACAGCGAAGGGCGGCCTCCAGCTTCTGATTCACCTGCTCGCACTGCCCGTTGCTTTGGGGATGGTAACCCGATGACAGGCTCGCCGTCGACCCCAAAGCCTGGCAGAACGCCCTCCAAACTTGGGACACAAACTGGGTGCCCCGATCCGAGACGACGTCCGTGGGGATTCCATGGAGGCGGACCACATGCTGTACCAGCAGGTCCGCCATCTCCCGCGCCGTTGGCAACCCCCAGAGGGGCACGAAGTGGGCTGCCTTGGAGAAGCGATCGATGATCGTCAGGACCGTGGCGAACTGATTAGACGGGGGAAGGCCTGTCACGAAGTCCAGGGTGACGTGCGACCAAGGGCGACCCAGAACCGGTAGAGGATGGAGCAGTCCGGCAGGAGGGGAAGAGGAAGACTTTCTGGTGGCGCACTGAGCGCAGGCCCGGATGTAGTTGTTAACGTCTCTCCGCAGCCCCGGCCACCAGAAGGCCCTTTGGAGAAGCGCCACAGTGCGAGACACCCCAGGATGACATGCTAATTTCGAGGCATGGGCCCAATGAATGGCTTTGCCCCGGACTGACGTAGGACTGAACAGTCGCCCCGGGGGGCCGCCTCCCGGATCGGCCTCTGCCTCCTGCGCCTTCATCACCTTATCCCGGATCTCCCACACGAGGGCGCCCACAACGCAGGATGGAGGGAGGATGGTCTCTTCCTGATCCTCGGATGCCTCCGCCGAGAACTGCCTGGAGAGGGCGTCTGGCTTCTGAATCTTGCTCCCGGGGCGGTTGGTGATAGTGAAATTGAAAAAAAAAAAAAAAAAAAAAAGAGGGACCAGCGGACCTGACGGGAATTCAGTCGCTTCGCCGTCCTCAGATATTCCAGGTTCTTATGGTCGGTCCATACGACAAAAGGCTGAGCAGCACCCTCCAACCAATGACGCCACTCCTCCAAGGTGAGCTTAACCGCCAGCAGCTCCCTGTCACCGATGCTGTAGTTCCTCTCCGTGGGCTGTAGGCGGCAAGAGAAGAAGGCACAGGGCCGAATCACTTCGTCAACTGGGGAGCATTGGGAGAGCACTGCCCCCACCCCGGAGTCCGAAGCGTCCACCTCCACTAGGCACTGGAGATTTGGATCTACCTGCGTTAGGACGCGGGACGAAGCAAACTCCCTCTTGAGGGTTTCAAATGCCGCTGCAGCCTCCTCCGTCCAGCAGAAGGGGATCTTGGGGGACGTGAGGTTGGTCAGTGGACGAGCTATTATCCCAAACTTAGGCACAAAGCGGCAATAAAAGTTAGAAAACCCCAAAAATCCCTGCAATTGCTTCCTGGACAAGGGAGTGGGCCAGTCCACCACCGCCTTGACCTTGGCTGGGTTGGGGAGGACCTGATTGTGCGAGACCACAAAACCCCAAAAGAACGTCTCCCTGACGTGGAATTCGTACTTCTCAGCCTTGACAAACAGCTGATTCTCCAGGAGTCGCTGAAGGACCCGCCTCACGTGTACCTGATGTTCTTCCAAGGACCGGGAGAAGATGAGGATGTCATCAAGATACACGAAAATGAAGGCGCCCAGAAAGTCCCGGAGAGCGTCGTTAATTAGACGCTGGAAGACGGTCAGAGTGTTGGTCAACCCAAACGGCATCACCAGATACTCAAAATGGCCACTTGGGGGCCGGAAAGCCGTCTTCCATTCATCGCCATCCTTGATCCGCACCAGGTGGTACATGTTGCGGAGGTCCAGCTTGGTGAACCAAGAGGCCCCTTGGAGAGAGTCGAAGGCTGAGTTCATAAGCGACAGCATGTACTTGTCCTTAATCGTGATGTCATTAAGACCCCTAAAGTCAATGCAAGGGCACAGAGAGCCATCCTTTTTGCCAACAAAAAAAATCCCGCCCCCACAGCAGATGAAGACGGGCAGATGATCCCAGAGCTGAGCGATTCTTTAATATAGCTGTCCATCGCCTCCCGTTCCGGAACAGACAAGCTGTATAAATGGCTCGACGGGAGCAGGGCACCAGCCCAGAGATTGATGGCACAGTCATAGGGACAGTGGTGGTGGTGGTGGTGGTGGGGGTAGCGCCTGCGATTTACTGAAGGCAGCCCCCAGATCGTGGTATACCTCCGGTACTCTGGTCAGGTCCGGGGGGGACGACACCAGTGGGGTCACAGACACCGACGGGGCACATGCCGCCGACTGCAGGCATGTGCTTAGACAAAAGGGGCTCCATGAGACGATCCTGCCAGTCTGCCAATCAAAAGAAGGGTTATGCAACCGCAACCAGGGGTAGCCCAAGATGACTGGAGAAGTGGAGGAAGGCAGCACCAGAAAACGAAGATCCTCCCGGTGGTTTCCTGAGACAATCACCAACACCGGGGCAGTCTGCTGAGAGACAGCTGTTAAAGGGGCCTTTGACAGGGTGATCAGTTTAACAGGAGGCCGAAGGATTTGACAGGGGAGGCCCAACCGGGTTGCCAGGTCTCCTGAAATGAAACTCTGCTCAGCCCCCGAATCAATCAGTGCATGAGTGGAGTGTTCAATGTGTTTTGAAATGAACCGAATGGGAACAAGACAGCTGGTGAGGGGCTTTGACTGGGATGCGTCCATGAGTCCCCCTACTGTGACCCCCGGACCTCCTCCTTTACCCAATTCGTACATTCTGCCAATTTGTGAGAAGCACTTCCACTGTAAAAACACATCCCCAACTCTCTACGGCTCTGTCTTTCAGCAGCCGAAATCCCAGAGCGCCCGATTACCATATCATCCTGCCCCGGAAGTTCCTCCAGGGAGGGCAGGGCCAGCTGGGATGGCCGAGAGGAACGAAAATGTTGCACGCTCGAGCGGCTAGAGGATCTTCACTTGGCGGCATGCTCCTTCAGCCTGTTATCTAAACTGATGGTGAGAGAGATTAGCTCATTTAGCCTATCTGGCTTATCCCAGGTGGCTAGCTCATCCCTTAGCCCAGGGCTTAAGCTACGGATGAATATACTACATAGCAAAGCGTCTTCCCACCCGACCTCCACCGCCACTACCCGGAAGTCGACAGCATAATTGGCAGCGGACCTGCTGCCCTGTCGGAAATTTAAAAGCCGGGTAATGAGCACAGAGTCCCGATCGGTGTGGTCAAACACTTCGGTGAACTGAGCTAGGAATTGCTGGTAAGTTAAATTGGAGTAGCTGGGCTTGGCCATAACTGCATAGGCCCAAGCTAACGCCCTACCCTCTAGTAGGTTAGCTATGTAGCCTATTTTGCTATGGTCAGTGGGAAAATCCCCCGGTACCCGATGGAAAACTGTCTCACATTGTAAAAGGAAACCCCGGGCCTCCCCGAGCTTCCCACAGAAGCGAGCGGGTGTAGGCACCAGCGTGAGGCAAGTTGGAGGAATCTGGCTAACCTGGCTAGGCGGGGAGCTAGCGGGGCCCAGTAGAACCCTGGAGGCCGGTGGAAATGCCTGCTGTCCGTCCAGGCGATCCAACGGGCTGTTAATTTGAGTCAGTTGGGTGAGGATGACATTCTGCTGATAAGCTAGCTGCTCAACTCGAGCGTCAAGGGTGAGAAGACAGCGCGCTAGCGCGCTGTCCGCTGGGTCACTTTGACGGAGCCGTACTGACATAATGATTGGACCCAGGGGACAGAAGACCGACTCGAGTTGCACAATTAACCTTTTATTCACCCAAGTGGGACGTGTGAATGTGTGTATGTGTGGTAGTGTGATGTGTAGAGCTGGTGCTGGAACTGAGCAGGTCTCACTGCTGCCTGGCAACCCTAGAGAGACAAAGGCAGAGGGATTAGTACTGCTCCGCAGCGGGGGATGTAACGAAGGCTGTTGCTTACTTGCAGGTGGTGATGCTGCGTCTCTGCTTGTCCTGCGAGTGACTGCCAGGATGGGAGCGTACTGCTCGGCGTCGTGAGGCGGGGGAGAGACTTCGGTGCCGGGGAGGAACTGAGCTGCTGCCGGGAAGAGATAATCCGCCGCCTGGAGGATCCACCTGTGCACAGGGGAGAATATCTTGACAAGGTAAGAGCGTTGAATGCTTACATGGCAAGGAGTGACGAGCTTGGTCAGGCGTAGAGTCAGACTGTGACTGAGAACGCGGGACATGCCTCCGTGACGATGACAGACGGCTCCGTGCTGAGTCGCTGGCAGGTCTGGCTCTTATAGTTCGTAGGGAATTAGAGGCAGGTGCACACGCAGCCAGGACTGATGATGACCCCGCGGCCGCCATGACAGACTAAACAGCATAACCGTTTATTTAGTTACCCTACATGGTATGAATATGTACCCATACATATTGTCACCCTCCATAGCGACTGATATTGTCCTAGTTGTATACTGGAGGTGACCATTTGTGGAAGTCTGTTGCATCTTTTTGCATTCAATACTATTAGGTCGTCACATTTTTTTGCCATCTCTGCGAGCAGCCCTGCTTAGGTTATACAGTCTGACAGCCGTAGGAAGCCATAGGAAGGACCTGCGAAACCTCTCGGTCGCGCATCTAGGATGATGTAGTCTACTGCTAAATGAGCTCCTCAGTGCGTTCAGTATGTCCTGCATAGGGTGGGACTCGGACTCCAGCAGAGATGACAGTTTAGCCACCATCCTTCTCTCTCCTATCTCCTCCACTGGGTCAAGGCGTTGCCCCAGGACAGAGCTAGCTTTCTTGATTAGTTTGTTCAGTCTCTTCCTATCGGCTGCTGTAATGTCGTTGCCCCAGCAGACCACGCCAAAAGTGATGGCTGATGCCACCACCGTGTCGGAGAATGTCTTCAAGAGCACCCCTTGTACACCAAAAGACCTGAGCCTCCTCAGTAGGAACAGCCTGCGCTGTCCCTTCTTGTAGAGTGCGTTGGTATTGTGTGACCAGTGTAGTTTATTGTTCAGATGAACACCCAGATACTTGTAGGATGTCACCATCTCGATGTCTGTTCCCTGGATGTTCACTGGTGCTGTGAGGGGTTGTCCTTGCCTGCGGCAGTCCACCACCAGCTCCTTAGCTTTCCTCACATTGATCTGGAGGCAGTTCCGATGGCACCAGTCCATGAAGTCCTGGATAAGTCCTCTGTACTCAGCTTCATCTCCGTTGGAGATGAGGCCGATGATTGCAGAGTCGTCAGAGAACTTCTGTAGATGGCAGTGTGTTGTGTTGTGTGAGAAGTCCGTAGTATAAAGGGTGAATAGGAAGGGAGCCAAAACCGTTCCCTGGGGGGCCCCCGTGCTGCCGATGATCGTGTCCGACACACAATCCTGGGTTCTCACAAACTGCGGCCGGTTAGTGAGGTAGTCGGTAAAAAACTGAGATCCTTCAACATGTGCAGCAGGATGCTGGAGCTTTTTATCAGACTGTCGTCACCAGCGCCATCTTCTTTGCTGCGGTCTGTTGGGGTAGCAGTATTTGGGCCAGAGATACCAACAGACTTGACAAGATTATCAAGAAAGCTGGCTCTGTAATTGGTCTCAGACCGGAGACCTTTGAGACAGTGGTGGAGAGGAGAACACTAAATAAACTGCGATCCATCATGAACAATCCTGATCACCCCCTCCACCACACACTAGATAGGCAGCGAAGCACTTTCTCCAGTAGACTATTACAGCTTCGTTGTCGAACGGCCAGGTACAGGAAATCTTTCCTGCCACATGCAATTTCACTGTATAATAACTCACTATGATGTTGTATTCTGGTCATAGCTATGCTGCCACACTGCACCTTACAGACTAACTGGTACCTCACATTTTCGCTCTGCTCCTGATAGTCCTTCTTTGTGCAATGGGATGATTCATGTGTTTATACGGGTCATCATATATTAAGCTATGATGTATATAGGTTCTATAGTCATGTTAGTTTCTTTTTTACTTTCCATGGGTTCCCTTTGTCTGTCATGTGTGTTTCTGTTGTTTGGCTGTCAACTGTCATGCTGCTGTTACACTGTAATTTCCCAGTTTGGGATCAATAAAGTACATCTATCTATCTATCTATCTAGTCCAGGATCCATGATGACAGGTGCTGGTCCACCCCTGCGTACAGCAGCTTGTCCTTCAGGATCATCGGTTGGATGGTGTTGAAAGCACAGGAGAAATCAAAGAACATGATCCTCACCACATTCCCGGGCTTCTCCAGGTGGGACAGGGAACGGTGAGGAGGAAGATCACTGCATCCTCCACCCCAATGCCATGCTGGTAGGCGAACTAGAGTGGATCCATCGCTGGTCCCACCAGGGGGCGGAGGTGAGCAAGGAGCAGTCTCTCCAGGGTCTTCATCAGGTGAGACGTCAGGGCCACTGGTCTGTAGCTGTTCAGGTCTTTGGGGTGGGAAGTCTTTGGTACAGGTACCACACAAGTTGTTTTCCACAACTGTGGTACCCTCCCCAGCTTCAGGCTGAGGTTGAAGATGTGCTCCACAATCCCACACAGCTGGTCTGCGCAGGACTTGAGGAGCTTCTCGCTGATACCGTCCAGTCCCGAGGCCTTCCTCACCTTGATCTTCCTCAGCTCCGTCCTCACCTGGGTTTTAGTGAGGGTCAGGTTGGGGGGCTGTGTGCTGGGAATGGGGGGGTGTTGGTGGAGTGGGGTGTGAACAGCAGGTCTCCATGACTTTAGAGGCAGCAGTGGTTGGTGTGCAGTCGGGGGCGGGGGGGGGGGGACGGTTGGTCAAACCTATTAAAAAACAGGTTCAGATTGTTCGCCCACTCCCTGCCCCCCATGGCCTGGGAGGAGGTATTCTGGAGCCCAGAGATGGTTTTAAGGTTTCTCCAGACCCCACTGATGTTGCTTTGTTGCAGCTTGTCCTCCATCTTCTTCCTGAAGCTGTCCTTGCCTTCTCTGATCTTCCTCCTCAGCTCCCTCTGTACGGACTTCAGCATCTCCCTGTTCCCCGACCTGAAGATCCTCTTCTTCTCTCTCAGAAGTGTTTTTATCTCAGGGTTGATCCAGGGTTTGTTGTTCGAGCAACACCGTATTGTCTTGGTGGGTACGGTGTTGTCCACACAGAAGTTGTTGTAGTCCGTGATGGTGTGAGTGAGACCATCGATGTCCTCACCATGTGGATCACAGAGCTGCTCCCAGGCAGTTGTTTCAAAACAGTCCTTTAGAGTGTCCATTGCCTCCTCAGACCATAACTTCACTGTGCGCATGACCGGAGGTTGTCTGTGTACTAGGGTTTTGTACACCGGCAGGAGATGAACCAAGTTGTGATCCGATCTCCCGAGTGGGGGGAGTGGTGATGAGGTGTACGCCTCCTTAGTGTTAGCATAGAATAAGTCCAGTGTTTTATTGTCTCTAGTGTGGCGTGTGACATACTGGGTGAATGTGGGCAGAATG
Source organism: Pholidichthys leucotaenia (assembly GCA_020510985.1). Lineage (NCBI taxonomy): Eukaryota > Metazoa > Chordata > Actinopteri > Cichliformes > Pholidichthyidae > Pholidichthys > Pholidichthys leucotaenia. The sequence continues at coordinate 93,124,465 of CM035841.1, forward strand.
GGGGACAGTGAAATATGGTTGAAATCACCAGAGATGAGAAGAGCATCTGGGTGTTCTGTCAGCAGCCTGCCAGTTACTGAGTGAATGACGTCACACGCTGTCCCCACGTTCACCGTCGGATTTGCATAAATAACAATGCAGATCACGTGGGAGTATTCCCTCAGGAGATAGGTAGGCCGCATGCTAACAGCTAGCAACTCAATGTCTTTGCTGCAGTGATGTTGTTTAACCGGATATGTCCGGGTCTGCACCAGCTGTTATTGACATATATTATCACTCCTCCGCCCCTTGCCTTCCCACTGTCTGGTGTCCGGCCTGCCCGTATTGCGTGGAAACCCTCCAGTTCGATGTTAGCATCTGTTGCTAGTTCTGTTAGCCATGTCTCAGTAAACAACATCTCGCTACTCTCTCTGAAGACGCTCTCGTAGCGGGAGATAGCCGCTCGCTCGTCGGTCTTATTGAGTTGCGATTGAACGTTCCCCATAATAACAGATGGAAGGACGGGTCTGTACCTTAAATTTCTCGCCCACCGTCTTGCTCCAGCACGGCATCCACGTCGTTTCTGTCTTATTTCACCCGGTATGTCGAGGTCTTGCGCTAGCATCTTGGTCCGGTTAAGTGCTAGCAGCTGGTCTCTGCTGTAACGTATCCTGCTAAAAACAGTGGGGCCGTCTGCCGGCTCAGGAGACATTTGGGCGATCCGTGTGTCCGTCCGATGTATAAGGTGTCGCCGGGTCAGAAAGATTAGCAAGAGAAGCGAGATAGTGAATAGAAATAGGAAGAAATTGATCTGCTGTTGCAAAAAGGCAGCCTACTCGTGTGGCGCCGGAAGTAGAAGGGTTTCGTAATGGGTTTCGTAATGTCGGGACGCCATTACATTTTTGAGGGGTGAGTGTGGGAATGCAGAATAGGCACTAATAAACACGCCCCATTATTTTCTTATTTTTGGTCAGTTTGTATAAAATGGATACGTTTGTAATTATTTCTATTAGTTTTATAATTGATGCATTTGTCACTGTTTTTCTTCATTTTCCAGTTCATATATTCAGTGTTCACTGGGCATATTTTAAGTTGCTGTTACCTTTATTCATTGTTATGGCAGATGTAGTTGCATTTTTGTGCCAATAGGTGGCAGTAGTCAACTATAAGGGCGTGTCGAAGAAGAGAGGGCAGATGGCTATTGGCGCGAATGCGACCCAAAAAGGATTAAGGTTTACTCCGGGATTTCTCCGGTTTCCTCCCACATGCCAAAAACATGCAAGTTAGGTTAATTGGCATCAAACTGGGGATTCTAAATTGTCCTTAGGTATGACTGTGAGAGTGAAAGGTTGTCTGTCTCTCTGTGTTGGCCCTGCGATGGACTGGCGATCTGTCCTTGGTTGGTTCTGTTTAAATAATTTATTTGCAAATTATGGTGGAAAATAAGTATTTGGTCAATAACAAAAGTTCATCTCAATACTTTGTTATACAATGGGGTAAAAAAGTATTTAGTCAGCCACCAATTGTGCAAGTTCTTCCACTTAAAAGATGAGAGAGGTCTCCAATTTTCATCATAGGTATACCTCAACTATGAGAGACAAAATGAGAAAAAAAAATCCAGAAAATCACATTGAAGGATTTTTAAAGAATTTATTTACAAATTATGGTGAAAAATAAGTACTTGGTCAATAACAAAAGTTCATCTCAACACTTTGTTATATACCCTTTGTTGGCAATGACAAAGGTCAAACATTTTCTGTAAGTCTTCACAAGGTTTTCATACACTGTTGCTGGTATTTTGGCCCATTCCTCCATGCAGATCTCCTCTAGAGCAGTGATGTTTTGGGGCTGTCGCTGGGCAACACAGACTTTCAACTCCCCCCAAAGATTTTCTATGGGGTTGAGATCTGGAGACTGGCTAGGCCACTCCAGGACCTTGAAATGCTTCTTACGAAGCCACTCCTTCGTTGCCCGGGCGGTGTGTTTGGGATCATTGTCATGCTGAAAGACCCAGCCACGTTTCATCTTCAATGCCCTTGCTGGTGGAAGGAGGTTTTCACTCAAAATCTCATGATACATGGCCCCATTCATTCTTTCCTTTACACGGATCAGTCGTCCTGGTCCCTTTGCAGAAAAACAGCCCCAAAGCACGATGTTTCCACCCCCAAGCTTCACAGTAGGTATGGTGTTCTTTCTCCTCCAAACACGACAAGTTGAGTTTTTACCAAAAAGTTCTATTTTGGTTTCATCTGACCATATGACATTCTCCCAATCCTCTTCTGGATCATCCAAATGCTCTCTAGCAAACTTCAGACGGGCCTGGACATGTACTGGCTTAAGCAGGGGGACACGTCTGGCACTGCAGGATTTGAGTCCCTGGCGGCGTAGTGTGTTACTGATGGTAGCCTTTGTTACTTTGGTCCCAGCTCTCTGCAGGTCATTCACTAGGTTCCCCCATGTGGTTCTGGGATTTTTGCTCACCGTTCTCGTGATCATTTTGACCCCACGGGGTGAGATCTTGCGTGGAGCCCCAGATCGACAGAGATTATCAGTGATCTTGTATGTCTTCCATTTTCTAATAATTGCTCCCACAGTTGATTTCTTCACACCAAGCTGCTTTACCTATTGCAGATTCAGTCTTCCCAGCCTGGTGCAGGTCTACAGTTTTTTTTTTCTGGTGTCCTTTGACAGCTCTTTGGTCTTGGCCATAGTGGAGTTTGGAGTCTGACTGTTTGAGGTTGTGGACAGATGTCTTTTATACTGATAACGAGTTCAAACAGGTGCCATTAATACAGGTAATAAGTGGAGGACAGAGGAGCCTCTTAAAGAAGAAGTTACAGGTCTGTGAGAGCCAGAAACCTTGCTTGTTTGTAGGTGACCAAATACTTATTTTCCACCATAATTACCTCCGCCAAGGAGGTTATGTGATCATCGGCGTTGGTTTGTCTGTTTGTTTGTTAGCAAGATAACTCAAAAAGTTATGGATGGATTTTCATCAAATTTTCACAGATTGTCAGAAATGGGGTATCCTACAGATGACTACATTTTGGCGGTGATCCGGATCACCGTCCAGAAGAAAACCGCCATTACGGAAAATGACATTTTCATCAATAACTACTGAACCACTAATCCTATCATTGTGAATCCAATTTGTGAATCCAATTGCTAGTCATATGTTTTTATGATCAAGGAATCTAAAAACGTACACACAAACACTGTATGGGGGGAACTGTGGTGCTAAACTGCCATTACGGAAAATGCCATTTTCGTCAATAACTACTGAACCACTAATCCTATCATTGTGAATCCAATTGCTAGTCATATGTTTTCATGGTCAAGGAATCTGAAAACGTACACACAAACACTGTATGGGGGGAACTGTGGCCGCCATTACGGAAAATGCCATTTTCGTGAAGAACTACTGAACCACTAATCCTATCATTGTCAATCCAATTGCTAGTCATATGTTTTCATGGTTAAGGAATCTGAAAACGTACACACAAACACTGTATGGGGGGAACTGTGGCGCTTGGTGGAGGTCTGCGCTCTCCAAGTGCTTTTCTAGTTTGCAAATAAATTCTTTAAAAATCAGACAAAGTGATTTTCTGGATTTTTTTTCTCATTTTGTCTCTCATAGTTGAGGTATACCTATGATGAAAATTGGAGACCTCTCTCATCTTTTAAGTGGGAGAACTTGCACAATTGGTGGCTGACTAAATACTTTTTTGCCCCACTGTAATTGTGGTTTGTAAATATGTGTCTAAAAGGATGTCACCTGACTGCAAAACAAATCTACCTACGGGCACAAATAAAGTAACCTGAACCTGAACACCCTGTTATAACTGGGGATATGGCTGTGATCAGAATTAACCAATCACATTCAAACTCACGTTAAATGGAAGTCGGCACACACCTGCCACCATTTAAAGTAGAACTGAACTGAACGGCATTGAACAGCACTGGGTGATAGTACATACAATTATAAAGATAATTTATCATTGGCACCCCCTCCACAAATCCCGGAATCTTGGAGAAAATCGCGATTTTGAATTTCCCGCCCTGAAAAATCAGACAAATCCACCGATTAACCGGAAGTGCAGCCGGAGTTCCGCGTGACGTCACAAGTGTGACACAGTCCTCCATGTTTACCATTGCGAGCACATCGACACTGGTTGTTTTTGGTGCATTTTGTCGTGATAGTCGACTACAAAACACTTCCAACACCTGGGAAGATCTGTTCAGTGGCCAAGGAAAGCTGTCATGGCGACGAAAGAAAAGAAAGGGGGAGGAAAAGCGACCGGGAAGCGATGCGTTTCTAGATATAGATATTACAGTGATCCCTCACTTATCGCGTTTAATGGGGACCAGAACCGACCGCGAAAAGTGAAAAACCGCGAAGTAACGTCACCCCCCCCCCCCCAAGGGCGTCACAAGCACTATTTTGCACAAAAAGGCACAAGAGAACAGCGAAAAGTGGCACTAAGCAACACGAGCGATAAAGAAGGCGCTCTGCAGGGAGAGAAGCTGGGTAAAACGTCTCGGCCAATCAGCTTGCGAGATTCCTGAGCGGTGAAGAGGTGGGCGGAGAGGAGTGGAGCGGTGGTCAGAGAGGTGGATTTTGAGTTGTGCGGGCTCTCCGTGTTGACACCGTGTTGCTTAGTGGCACTTTTCGCTGTTCTCTTGTGCCTTTTTGTGCAAAATAGTGCTTGTGATGCCCTCTGCATCGCCGTCTGCCAGCTGCTGTCACAGGTGCATTAGGTCTCTGTCTCCCGGGCTCGCCCTTGTGCACGCCTGCCACCTGCCACACTCCTGCATCCTCCTCTGTCTCGTCACCGATCCTGAATGCCTCTTCACTCTGAAAACTCTGGTTTTCTTGACTGCTGGAACTGCTGGAACTGCTATCACCTGCCATTGTTGTTTTGTTTAGGGATCACACTCGTGACGTCACGCAGCGTCATCTGCACTACTTCCGGTTTGTTTGGCACTGCCAGCCAGAGGCAAAAGTTTATCGGCTTATAGCTTGGCCATCGCACAGCCTAAAAATTTCTTTTATGTGTTGAAAAATACAATAGGTAATAAGGAATTAATCTGCTATTCTACTTTTTGCGCCAAAAGGTGGGTTCAGTTCTACTTTAAAGTGCCTCTAATTAACCCCAAATAAAGCTCAGCTGTTCTAGTAGGCTTTTCCTGGCATTTTTGTAGTCACATCTTACAGCACAAGCCATGGTCCGTAGAGTGCTTCCAAAGCATCAGAGGGATCTCATTGTTCAAAGGAATCAGTCAGGAGAAGGGTACAAAAGAATTTCCAAGGCATTAAATATACCATGGAACATAATGAAGACAATCATCATCAAGTGGAGAAAATATGGCACAACAGTGACATTACCAAGAACTGGACGTCCCTCCAAAATTGATGAAAAGACGAGAAGAAAACTGGTCAGGGAGGCTGCCAAGAGGCCGACAGCAACATTGAAGGGGCTGCAATTGAAGGAGCTGCAGGAATTTCTGCCAAGTACTGGCTGTTTAGTACATTGACAACAGTCTGCCATCTTTTTCATATGTCTGGGCTATGTGGTAGGGTAGCAAAACGGAAGTTTTATCTCACGAAGAAAAATATCCAAGACCGGCTACATTTTGAAAAAACACATTTGAAATCTTCCAAACGCATGTGGAGAAATGTTTTATGGTCCAATGAAACTAAGGTTGAAATTTTGGGCCATGAATTTTTTTTTTCCTCACTTCCGGTGCCACATGAGTCGGCACTCATTTTTTTATTTACCATCAGTTTTTTTCTTGCCACAACTTTCTGATCCTTTTACCCCATATCCATCACGAATGCCAAGCAAACATATATCGCCGCACTGGCAATGAGATTAGCCATCTTTCTGCTCATATTCGCCAATGACTACTGACCCAGTGAGTGGAGGAGCTATTGTTTACAGTAGGAATCAGCTGTGAGCATTGGGCTGTCCCACGGTGCTAACACAAACATCCGATATCCCATGAGAAATCAGCGGAAAACGACAGGGATGTTGAGCTGGAGTGAAGTGACGTGTGAGGAGAATAAGGTACAAACCCATCCTTCCATCCATTATTATGGGAAATATGAGCTTACTGCTTAACAAGATGGACAAATTGGCGGCTATGTCCTGGTATGAGATCATCTTCAGAGAGATTAGCTTTATGTTGTTTACTGAAATGTGGCTAACAGAACTAGCAACAGATGCTAACAATGGACTGGAGGGTTTTCACTTAATATGGGTAGATCAGACACCAGATAGTGGGAAGAGCAGAGATGGGGGACTGATTATGTTTATGAACAACAAATGGTGTAATCCTGGGCACACCATAATTAGAGAATAACACTGCAGCAAGGACACTGAGTTGCTAGCTGTTGACATGCGACCGGCATAGCTCCCAAGAGAGCTTTGTGATCCACATGCTGAGGACATCAATGGCCTCACACACACCATCACAGACTACATCAACTTCTGTGTAGACAACACCGAACCCACCAAGACCATACGATGTTTCTCAAACAACAAACCCTGAATCAACCCTGAGATAAAGTCACTGCTGAAGGAGAAGAAAAGGATCTTCAGGTTGGGGAACAAGGAAGAGCTGAGGTCCATACAGAGGGAGCTAAGGAGGAATATCAGAGAGGGGAAGGACAGCTACAGGAAGAAGATGGAGGACTAGCTGCAACAAAGTGATGTCAGCGGTGCCTAGAGAAGCCTCAAAACCATATCTGGGCACCAGAATACCTCCTCCAAGCCACGGGGGGTAGAGTGGGTGAACAACCTGAACCTGTTTTTCAACAGGTCTGACCAACTGCCCTCTTCTCCACCTGCCCACCAACCATTGGTGCCTCTACCTTCATCTGGTCCCTCTGTCCACGGCTTCCCCCCACACTCTCATACATCCCCTGCCATTTTCCCCCACAGACTCAACAGCCCTCCCTCCCAGCACACAGTCCCCCTGCCCCAATCGGGCCCTCACTAAGTTCCAAGTGAGAGCTGAGCTGAGGAAGATCAAGGCGAGGAAGGCTGCAGATCCAGACAGCATCAGCTTGGGGCTCCTCAAGTCCTGTGCAGACTCGCTGTGTGGGATCGTGGAGGACATCTTCAGCCTGAGCCTGAGCTAGGGAAGGGACCACAGCTGTGGAAAACATCCTGTGTGGTACCCGTACCAAATACCCCTCACTCCAAGGACCTGAACAGCTATAGACAAGTGGCCCTGACATCATACCTAATGAAGACCCTGGAGAGACTGCTCCTTGACCACCTTCACCCCCTGGTGGGACCGGCGATGCATCCACTACCGTTTGCCTGCCAACATGGCGTCGGGGTGGAGGATGCAGTGATCTTCCTCCTCCATCATTCCATGTCCCACTTGGGGAAGCCTGGGAGTACTGTGAGGATCATGTTCTTTGATTTCTCCAGTGCTTTAAACACCATCCAACCAGTGATTTGGAGGGACAAGCTGTGATGCGCAGGAGTGGACAAACACCTGTCATCATGGATCCTGGACTATTCAATTCAATTCAATTCAATTCAACTTTATTTATATAGCGCCATTTCACAACAACAGTCATCTCATAGCACTATCAACTGTAGGGAGGACCCCCACAGTTGCAGAAAGACCCCAGCAATCAGGCGATCCCCTGTGAGCAAGCACTTGGCGACGGTGGAGAGGAAAAACTCCCTTTTAACAGGAAGAAACCTCCAGCAGAACCAGGCTCAGGGAGGGGCAGTCATCTGCTGCGACTGGCTGGGGGGTGAGGGGATAGAGAAGAAGAAAAGAACAGACATGTAGAGAGCAAACAGCACGATGGGGACTCAATCTATGGGAGAGAACAAACAAATGTTAATGACCAGCAAAAAAAAAAAATATTTCATAGAGAGTGAGGAAAGGAGTGAGGCCCAGTGCATTACTGGAGGTCCCCCGGCTGACTAAACCTATTAGCAGCATAACTAAGGGAGGGTTCAGAAAACACATGATCCCTCCCTAATTGTAGGCTATATCAAAAAGGTAGGTTTTAGCCCTATTCTTAAAAACAGAGATCGAGTCTCTGGTAGTTTGTGACTACCTCACAAACTGACCATAGTTTGTGAGAACCCAGGACTGTGTGTCTGACACCATCATCTGCAGTATGGGGGCCCCCCAGGGAACAGTTCTGGCTCTCTTCCTGTTCACCCTCTACACTGCTGACTTTTCACACAACACACCACTCTGCCCTCTACAGAAGTTCTCTAACAACTCTGCAATCATCGCCCTCATCTCTGATGGGGATGATGCAGAGTAGAGAGGACTTATCCAGGACTTTGTGCACTGGTACCTACGGAACTGTCTCCAGATCAATGCGAGGAAAACTAAGGAAATGGTGGTGGACTGTTGCAGGCGAGGACAACCCCCACAGCACCCGTAAACATCCACGGAACAGACATTAGGAAGGTGACAACTTACAAGTACCTGGGTGTTCACCTGAACAATAAACTGAACTGGTCACACAACACCAACGTGCTCTACAAGAGGGGGCAGCGCAGGCTGTTCCTCCTGGCGCGTCAGCACCTTGGCGCTACCTATCAGGCGGGAGTGAAACTACAAATGATGGTTGTGCACATGCGTCAACTGCTTAGCATGGGTAGATGAAAAAGTGGGCATGAACAGCGCCGCGTGCGTGCCGAGCTCGTCCAAAGCGTGCACGGACCAAGGCGGACTAGAGGGGAAATGCAGCATGAAGCAGGTGTCTCGCTAAGCGTGACTGTCTGACAGAAACAACAGTTTATTAAAGTACTTTAAACGCGGAAAAAAATCAGAACAAGTATGTAAGCACAGGAGGCATTTATCATGGTTTTAACCCGCTGGAAACGGGAGCAATAACAGAAGAGTCACTTAGCTAAGAGATGTGGTTAGAATTCAAATGCAGACGGTTTCATATGAAGGGAAAGGCAAGGGGGACTACTGAATTGCTGAGGATATATTTCACCAGCTCCTACAATATTATGTTCCCTATTATGTACCTGGCAAGTTAAGATGAACGAAATTCACGAAGTCAATGACTTTAATCCATCAGCAGCCTTCAGACAAACTAAACGTGCCAACATTTGGATTTCAAAATAAGGGAGGTTTTTCTTGCCATCTTGGTGGTGAGATTTCTAAAAAAAAAAAAAAAACTATAAATATATAGAAATATTATAACAGAAATAACGGCATCCTTGGTCATTTAAGTTAATATAAATCATTAAATACAATTTTATTAATATTTTTTCTTTGTAATGAGAGTTAAATTATTGTTCTGTTCTGACTGCAAAGTTATGGTCAAAAATATAAATTGTTATAAGGAAAAAGTAAAAAAAAAAAAAATACCACGGTCTGTTTCAAACTGATTTTAAAAAAAACAGTAATTTTATTTTAAAAAACAGCCAAAAATAAGCCATAAAATAATCCACAAATTTATAATAAAGTTTCAAATGTACAAGAAAAGTCAGTTTTAAAAAGAGGAAATTACAAATTTCAGGAAAATGGTTTCAAATTTAGATAAGTTTACAGAGAAAAGTAGAAAACTATAAGAAAATTGTTAGAAATATTGGAGAAAAACTTCAAACCTTGAAGACTGAAGTCATTACTCAGGTTTTTAAGTGGGTGATCTTTGTACCCTTAACTCAACTAGAAATTTTTGGTTGTCTGCTTTTAATTATTAACTTCATAGCACTGCTTTTACATGAGTAGAATTTCTGGCTACTTTACCCACCTCTGTTCATAATTTAAGTATGCATGTGTGACTGATATCATCCTGCGCAGTTCGCCCACTCGGGGACACGAACCCGCGACCTACCAGTCAACTACACAGTTCGAGCATGGGAGACACAGCACGATCGCGCTGAGCTAAAGGTCCGACCGATAGCTCAGCGCTACCAATACTGTATGAGGCTTTTTGGGAGGGAGGTTTTACTAACGTTCTACGCCGAACAGTGCTAGTTGGCATCCGTTACACTCTCCCCCTTAAACCTCACTCCTATCCCGGGTTCACGGCACCATTGTGACTGATATCACCCTGCGCAGTTCGCCCACTCGGGGACACGAACCCGCAACCTACCAGTCAACTACACAGTTCGAGCATGGGAGACACAGCACGATCGCACTGAGCTAAAGGTCCGACCGATAGCTCAGCGCTACCGATACTGTATGAGGCTTTTCGGGAGGGAGGTTTTACTAACGTTCTACGCCGAACAGTGCTAGTTGGCATCCGTTACACATGAGTAAATTACTATTATGAATGTTTTTTCCTTCTCTTTCCTACTTTTTTTCTCAATGGAAAAAACACCAGAATAAAAATTTTAAAAAAAAACAAAACATTTTTGTCATTTATGTAAACCATGGCAAAAAAAATCCTGCAGGACAAAACGTGAGATTTGATATTTTCTAACCTGTTTGTATACCACCATAGACAGAGAGAGAACCTGAATTAGACAGAGGTCAGAGAGGGAAAGATGAGAAAGAAGAGAGAGGAGCCAAGGAGAGGAAAGTGTTCAGGCAGAGGGTCCAGGAGAGGTGAGAGCAGAGGAAGGAGAGAAGGATGACACCAATAAAAAGTCCAAACACAGGACATCTGGGTGGGACCCCAACTGGCCCAATATTCCAACATTCAAGCCTTGGTTGTACAATACTTCAAATACTAAGTTCCATTATACAATATTACTGTGCAAAATTTAAAAATATAAAAATAGTGTAAAATTAACAAATTGTGGTTACAAGCGTGTCATGCGTCCCCCCCCCCCCCCCGAAAAATATGTCACCACCTAGCCAAGGTCTTTAAGCCAGAGGAAACACTGGGTTTGGAGCATTTTTGCAAAGAAGAGTGGGCAAATATTGCCACATCAACAGGTGCCACGCTGATAAGACTCCAACCCAAAAAGACTGAGTGCTGTAATAAAAGCCAAAGGTGCTGCAACAAAGTATTAGTTTAAGGGCGTGCATATTTATGCAACAAGATTTTTCTAAGTTTTTTATTTTTCTCTTTAAAAGATTTCAGTTTGTTTTTCAGTTGGGTTGTACAGGTTATAGGTCACATTAATGGTGGAAAAAGTTTTGAAATGATTTATCTTAGTCTCATTTTTTGACATCACAGAAACCTGGCATTTGAACAGGGGTGTGTAGACTTTTTATATCTACTCTGTGTGTGTGTGTGTGTGTGTGTGTGTGTGTGTGTGTGTGTGTGTGTGTGTGTGTGTGTAAAATTTTGTCTTGCTTTAAAACAGTTTTAGTCACCAACGATTTTATTTATTTAGTATTACTTTTTGAATATAGTGATATAGATGGGAGTGTCACCATTCTCCAGCCAAGTAGGTGGCAGTAGTGGCCGACACTGAAACAGCAAAGGTTTTGGCTCCGTTTCTGCTTCCTAAAGACTTTTCTTCTCCACTGCTGCTGCTCCCAGATGAAAATTCACAGAATAGGAATGTGGGACTAGAATGTTCTGAATGAAGCTTCAAGAAATTAGGAATCACTTTATAAATCACTGGATTGAAAATATACTTGTACATGTACAGACTGGATCCCGGGGTCCACTTGGGGTGCTCACTTGGTCAGGGGTCCACTTGACCTGTATCCGCTGTTAAAATGACCAACAATAAAATCACAGGAAGCAGATAAAACAGCTCCAGGAGTGTTGCATAAAAGTTCCATCAAGACAGCCTCCAATCCAGCCTCGTGGCTCTCTACAGATTTTATGGACCAAAATCCTCTAAGAGTCTCTTTTCTAGCGTCTTATCCCATTGTAGTTTCACATGGTTACGTTCACGGTACGTTCAGTTGTGATTTGGGTACGGAGTGAGTTAGGACGGAGTGTCCTGGTACTGCTTCACATACCTGGAGCTTCATGAAATCCAACAGTTTCTTCTGACTTTCCACCTTTTCTTTGTCCCGTTGGAGGGTTTTTTCAGCCTCTCTGTGCGTTTCTTCTTCAGCAGCAGTTTGTCTCTCTCTGATAATATGAACACGTTGTTGCTTCACTAAATAAAACGCTGATCTGACTCCCTGCATGGTTTAAACCAGGGGTCACCAACCTTTTTGAAACCAAGAGCTCCTTCATGGGTATCGAGTCATATATATATATATATATATACAGTATGTGTGTGTGTGTGTCTGTGTGTGTATGTATGTGTATATATATATATATATATATATATATATATATATATATATATATATATATATATATATATATATATACTGTATATATATATAACATAAGATAAGATAAGATATGCCTTTATTATTCCCACAATGGGGAAATTCCAGGATTGCAACAGCACAGGGATAGCAACACACAGAGCAACAATCAGAAGGCAAGAAAAAGCAAGAACAGCTAGTAAACATATGTACATATTACTATAAATATATATATATATATATATATATATATATATATATATATAGACACACAGTGCGGAGCATTATGGTTGGTGAATGTGCAGCAGAAAGTCTAAGATCTCTCTCCGCGGATGCGGCGGGCCAGCTGGAAGTCTTTGGGCATGATGGTGACCCTCTTAGCGAAGAAGAGACCCACCAGGTAGGCCTCGCTGGCCTCCTGCCGAGCCATGACGGCAGGGCTCTGGAAGCGCATGTCGGTCTTGAAGTCCTGAGCGATCTCCCTCACCAGGCGCTGGATGGGCAGCTTACGGATGAGCAGCTCCGTGGATTTCTGGTAGCGACGGATCTCTCTCAGAGCCACAGGCCTGTAACGGTGAGGCTTCTTCACTCCGCCGGTGGCCGGAGCGCTTTTCCGAGCAGCCTTGGTGGCTAGCTGCTTCCTGGGGGGCTTTTTCCTCCAGTAGATTTTACGGGCGGTCTGCTTGGTTCTTGCCATCGCTCTTTATTATTCTGTCTTGTATTTCTTGCACGGCGCCTAAACTCCAGCCTGGCACCCGCGTCATTTTCGCTACAGTTCCCGGTATGTTGAGTTTCTCCGTTAGCCCGGGTGGCTGTTGAGTGCTAGCTAGCACTAGCTCTTCCTGCTGTAACGTCTCCTGCTGTAAACAGTGGCTCCGTCCGCCGACTCGGGAGACCTTTGGGCGATCTGTGTGTCCGTGATATATATATATATATATATATATATATATATATATATATATATATATATATATATATATATATACAGTATATATACACATAAATAAATAATTATCAATAACTTAGAGTGGGTAACAGACAAGATCAATATTCAACACTTTATTTTTATTAATCTCAGCAATTGTTCAGATGATCACTTCTACATTTCAATAAAAAAATGTCCAGTTTTCACCAGTCCCTTTTAACCATAAAAAACTAAACCCTTTTAATTCATGAACTATGTTGAACCATGTTTGAAAAAGTTATGAAACATTTAAGAAAAATCAGCTTTCATATTAAATAAATCTTATCACATTTTTAACTGAACAAATCTGCTGCAATTCTGCTCAAAATCTGTTACATTTAATAAACACACTTTTGTGTGTTCTTCTTCACTGGAATTATATCCATACAGTTCTTGCCAAGAATCATGCTTGAGTAATAACCAGCGCTGTCCTTTCATGAGAAAAAGCTAAACAAGTGCTTATATGCACGGTGGAGTAGGGGTTAGCACCGCGGCAGCAGTTTACCCTCGGCCGGGGGATCGCGGGGATCGTGGGTTCGATCCCTGCCCCCGGCCAACAGTGATCTGTGTGGAGTGTGCATGTTCTGGTTTTTCATGCAAAAACATGCAGGTTAGGGAGTTAAGGGGCGCTTGCGCACGCAGCGACCGGCAGCTGGTGGCTTGTCACCGCACTGCAGAACAAATCCACCGACGGGTACAAGATAAGTCCAAAAAAAAAAAGAGTGGGTAGTGAAGTGTCGCTCCACATAGTGGCGCTTCGCTGTCGCCCCGCAAATGAAACACACGCAGCTTCCTTTCACGGTAGTAAAAAAGAGCTCTTCCTCCCGCTCACTTTGAAAATGATAAATTTTCTGTCTTTTTTTTGCCATGTTTTTGGGCTAGGAAACTGCACTCCGCCCACCATCTTCACTGCCCGCTAGCTTATGCTCCACAAGCGCGAAGGATTTGTCATTCGCACGATACTGACCTTTGAACTAGTTCAGAGTTCACCTTAACTTTACGTATAATAAACATATTTTCATTTTTTTTTTATTTTTAAGACATTGTCATTTTAAAATCTATATAAATGCAAGTGTGATTTTAAAAAATAGCGGCAGAAAAAATTACATCTTAGACGCAGCTCACTTGCGAGTTGTGCTATTTTTAGAACAGGCCTGCGGGCGACTCATGTGGTCCCTGTGGGCGACATGGTGCCAGCGGGCACCGCGTTGGTGACCCCTGGTTTAAACCGAATCCACCGACACAAGCTAAGCTAACTCAACCACTGACACAAACTACATGCGGTCACGTGATCGGATGTTTACAATAAAAAAAACTATGAAGAGCACCTTCTATTTTTCTGTGTAAAGTTTATGTCGGCTAATAACGAAGTGTTAATCGCTTTCATAAAAACAAGTAAAACAAAAAACAGTTGGTTTTTTTATGGTTTAGGCAGTGACAGGGCCGTATAAAATGAGAGCTACGACACTATTTGATCTCGCTGCTGCCTGTTCACGTGGTTCATGGAGCGCCAAATAGTTCATTTTAAGGTGGTGGAAGAAATGTCAACAGTGATCGATACAGTGGTGTGAAAAAGTGTTTACGCCCTTTCTGATTTCTCTTTTTTTTGGCACACTTGAATGTTTGAGATTATCAAACAAATTTAAATATTAGACTGTAGAAGCTGGGTTAATCATCTCAGACTGGATGCAGAGGGTAAACAGAGAAGGACAATAGGTATTGAGATGAGAGAGATTATGGTGAGGTAGCAGGAAGAAGTAGTGGGGGGAGAAGGGTTGAATGTATTGTGGTGCGAGATGTCATGCAGATGTGAGATGGGCGGTTGATATAAAAGGAGAGACCCTGGTGTATTGATATGCTTTTTCTGTGTATGACTGATGTGAGAGTGAATAAAGTCGTCTGCCGCATAAGTCTGCCTCCGTTATTTGCACTCTCCACACTGGTGACCCCTTGACGAATTATGGAACACGAGGCAAGAACCCCGGAGTTGGCCCGGACGGGAAGCCCCAGCAACGCGGCAAGCATCCCAGAGATGGCCCGGACGGGAACCCCCAGCAACACGTGCGCTGTTTCGGTCAAACTACCGGACTTTTGGCTGCACGACCTGTGGTCTTGGTTCCACCACACCGAGGCTCAGTTCGCCCTCCGGGGAATAACAGCAGACGACACCAGATATTACTATGTGGTTGCAGCGCTGGACGTTCGCACGTCTCAGCAAGTAGTGAGCCTGCTCCAACAGCCTCCAGCCCACGATAAATACGGGGCTCTCAAGGCCGCGCTGACCCGGCGCTACATGCTCTTGGACTGTGAGAGAGCAGAGAGGCTCCTGAGGTGCTCCAAGTTAGGAGATGGGTCAGCGGTCGAACTGATGGAGAAGATGTTGGCGTTGATGGGCACGGACGATGGGCATTTTCTGTTTGCCCACCTTTTCCTCCGGAACCTCCCAACAGAGGCAAGTGCGGTTCTTGCCAATTCGCCGTTGCTGGCCGCGCGTGACTACCGGGCGCTAGCCCAGGAGGCAGATCGGATCATCCTCACCACCAGAGCCCTCACAGTGAACGCGGCAGCGTCGGAACTCAGCGAGACGACCAGCGGAGGCAAGGAGCCGGCGACGGTAGCGGCAGCGGGAGCCAGGAAGCACCAGAGAGACACGCTCTGCTTCTACCACCGCTGCTTTGGAGAGAACGCACGCACGTGCGTGCCACCGTGCCAATTCAAGCGTTCGGGAAACGCCAAGGCCGGCAGTCAGTAGCAGCTGCGACCGCCGTTGAAGAGAACAAGCTGCTCTACGTGACAGACTCGCGCTCAGGGAGGCGGTTCCTCGTAGACACCGGCTCCCAAAAGAGCCTCATCCTGCCGTCCTACGCCAACTGGCTAGCGGGAGCTAGCGGCTCCAAGCTGGTAGCCATAAACGGCTCGGACATTAAGACTTTTGGTGAGAGAACACTGACTTTATCCCTACACAGCCGTATGTACGAGTGGACATTTGTCATAGCGGCATTGAGTTTCCTAATCCTGGGAGCTGATTTTCTGTGTGCACGCGGGTTGCTAGTCGATGTTGCTAACAGGCGCCTGGTTAATGCAATGTCTTTTGATTCTCTCCCCTGTACAGCTCGAGGGGCCGGGCCAATAACACAAGCCAACGTCACAGCTCCAGGCGGTAAGTTCCACACACTGCTCACTCAGTTCCCAGCACTCACGGTCCCGATGTTTTCGGCGGCCAGCACTAAACACGGGGTGGAACACTTTATCACCACCACTGGGCTGCCCGTTTTCACATGACCTCAGCGCCTGGAGGCAGCAAAACTGGCCATAGCGCGCGAGGAGTTTGCCAACTTGGAAAGGTTGGGCATCATCAGGCGCTCAAACAGCCCATGGGCATCCCCACTACACATGGTCCCTAAGGCCGAGGGATCGTGGCGACCGTGCGGAGATTTCCGCAGGTTAAATAACGCCACAGCGCACGACCGCTACCCGATTCCCCATATTCAGGATTTTTCTGTTCACCTCACCGGGGCACGCATTTTTTCTAAAATAGACCTGGTCCGTGGTTACCACCAGGTCCCAGTGCGTGCGGAGGACATACCCAAAACAGCGGTAATAACTCCGTTTGGCTTGTTTGAGTTTTTACGCATGCCCTTCGGGTTAAAAGGCGTGGCACAGACATTCCAACGCATGATGGATGCGGTGTTGCGCGATCTGCCATTTATGTTTGTCTACCTGGATGATATTCTGGTGGCCAGTGCGTCCGAGGACGAACACGTAACCCACCTCAGGACGGTTTTCCAGAGGTTGGAGGAGCATGAGTTAATAATCAACCCGGCGAAATGCCAGTTCAGCGTGATGGGGATTGACTTTTTGGGGCACCGCATCTCACCGGAGGGAGCGATACCCTTGCCCGACAAAGTGCGCGTCGTGGCGAATTTTTCCGGCCTCAGACGGTCAGGGCGCTGCAAGAGTTTTTGGGGATGGTTAACTTTTACAACCGGTTCCTCCCCCGCACAGCTCAGCTCATGCACTCATTGTACGCCGCCGAGCTGAAGAAACGGAAACCAGCGGACAGAGTCGAATGGACTCCAGAGCGGAAGCAGGCGTTCTCTGAGGTTAAAACAGCCCTGGCAAATGCCGCACTGTTGGCGCACCCGGACTCAGCGGCCCGGATAGTGCTCACTACCGACGCCTCGGATGTGGCCATAGGGGCCGTCGTGGAGCAACGCGTCGCCAGTTCCTGGCAGCCGCTCGCTTTTTTCAGCAGGGCTTTGCGCGATAGTGAGCGTAAATACAGCATGTTCGACAGAGAGTTGCTGGCTCTCCACCTGGCCATACGCCACACTCCAGTTCTGACTGGAAGGGTGCAGCTTCACCGCGTTCGTGGACCACAAGCCGCTAACGTTCGCGATGGCCAAGGTTTCGGAACCATGGTCGGGCCGGCAGCAGAGACAGCTGGCCTCGATCTCGGAGTTTACGACCATTATTCAGCATGTGTCGGGTAAACTGAATGTGGTGGCAGACTGCCTCTCGCACGCAGTAGTGGCCCTGGTCTGCGTGGGGATAAATTATACAGCCATGGCCGCAGAGCAGATTGGCAATGTGGACGTGTGTGCACTCCAGTCTGGACCCACAGGGTTAAGGCTGGAGAGCAGAGTACTGCAAGACGGCAGCACGCCCCCCCCCCAATCTGCGACATCTCCACGGGACGCCCGTGCCCGGTGGTCCCAGTTGCTTGGCGCCGCCGAGTGTTTGAGTCAGTTCATGCTCTGGCACACCCAGGAGTGCGCGCGTCAATCAAAATGGTGGGAGCGAAGTTCGTATGGCCAGGCCTGCGCAAACAAGTGAAAGAGTGGGCGGCAGTCTGCGTAGCGTGCCAACGAGCCAAAGTACACAGACACACGAAGGCTGCTTTGGAGCCGTTTCGTATACCGACTAAGAGGTTTGGCCATGTTCATGTGGACCTCGTGGGCCCCCTCCCGCCATCGGAGGGGTGCACGCACCTTCTGAGAATGGTGGACCGCACCACACGCTGGCCAGAAGCAGTCCCACTGGCGGCAACCACATCTGCGGACGTGGCACGCGCTTTTTTGACGACATGGGTGGCAAGTTTTGGCATCCCGTTGGACATCACGTCCAATAGGGGCCCACAGTTTGTTTCCGACCTCTGGTCCAAGATGGCCCGTAGCCTGGGTGTTGCAATTCATCACACAACCGCGTACAACCCACAGGCCAATGGGTTATGCGAGCGTTTTCATAGGTCACTGAAAGCAGCGCTCAGGGCTTTGCTGACGAATGCAAATTGGGTAGACCGGTTGCCGTGGGTTTTATTGGGGTTGCGTTCCGCACCATAAGAGGATTTGGAGGCTTCCCCGGCGGAGCTTGTTTTTTCTCAGCCACTGCGGCTCCCCAGGGAATTTTTGCCAGATAATCCCGTGCCGGACAACTGTCCGTCTCAGCGTTTGCAGCATAGTGCAGAGGCCTGGCCCACCACTGTTTTCCACGCACTTTTGTGCCAAAAACTTTGAAGAATGCGGCGTTCATGTTTGTCAGGCACGATGCCCCCCCCCCCCATTGTGCCCACCCTACGATGGCCCGTTCAGAGTGCTGGAAACAGGAGACAAACATTTTTTGTTAGACTTGGGGGGTCACAGGGAGAAAATATGTATAGACAGACTTAAGCCCGCCTTTGTGGTGGCGGACGAGCAAGTGATGTTGGCTCGAGCCCCTCAGCTTGGAAGACCCCCACTGAGAACTCCCCAGGTAAAGGATTCATCAGAGCAGGCACACGGGCAAGTCAAAGGTTCCCCCCCTCGCCATTGCCCACCCGCAGACAGACACACCCCCAGGAGCCCCCCACCGGCACAGCAGCACCGCGGAGGCAGAAAACCCCCATTACAGCAGATACGGGAGAAGACTGAAGTCAAAAGGACGTGAGGACTGAAACTCGGTCTGAGATTCGGGGGGGGAGGCCTTGTAGAAGCTGGGTTAATCATCTCAGACTGGATGCAGAGGGTAATCAGAGAAGGACAATAGGTATTGAGATGAGAGAGATTATGGTGAGGTAGCAGGAAGAAGTAGTGGGGGGAGAAGGGTTGAATGCATTGTGATGCGAGATGTCATGCAGATGTGAGATGGGCGGTTGATATAAAAGGAGAGACCCTGGTGTATTGATATGCTTTTTCTGTGTATGACTGATGTGAGAGTGAATAAAGTCAGCTGCTGCATAAGTCTGCCTCCGTTATTTGCACTATCCACAAGACAAAGATAACACAAGTAAACACAAAATGCAGTTTTTAAATTAAGGTGTTTATTATTAAGAGGGGGGAAATAAAGGCCAAACCTACATTGCCCTGTGTGAAAATGTGATTGCCCCCTAAACCTAATAACTGGTTGGGCCACCCTCAGCAGCAACAACTGCAATCAAGCATTTGCGATAACTGGCAATGAGTCTTTTACAGCACTGTAGGGGAATTTTGGCCCACTCATCTTTGCAGAATTGTTGTAATTCAGCCATATTTTAGGGTTTTTAAGGTAGATCTTTTTAAGGTCATGCCACAGCATCTCAGTCGGATTCAGGTCAGGACATTGACGAGGCCACTCCACAGTCTTCATTTTGTTTTTCTTAAGACATTCAGAGATGGACTTGCTGGTGTGTTTTGGATCATTGTCCTGCTGCAGAACCCACATGCGCTTCAGCTTGAGGTCACAAACAGATGACTGGACATTCTCCTTTAGGATTTTTTTGATAGACAGCAGAATTCATGGTTCCATTTACCACATTTACCATTTACCAAGTCTTCCAGGTCCAGAAGTAGCAAAACAGCCCCAGACAATCACACTACCACCACCATATTTTACTGTTGGTATGATGTTCCTTTTCTGAAATGCTGTGTTACTTTTATGCTGGATGTAATGGGCAATCCCCATCATGGATCATCACCTTATTGTTGTGGTGGTGGTGGTGGGGGGTGCGTGCACCAGTGATCCCAGGAGCTACGTTGTCCGGAGCAATTTGCCTCTGGTAGGGTCACCCAAGATAAACTGTTCCTGGGTGAACGGCCAGACTAAGAACGATCCAACAGACTCTCATGATGAATGCTTGAACAAGGAATCAGTGTTCTCCGCCCGGTATGGGGTTACCGGGGCCCCACCCTGGAAGCAGGCCTGGGGAAGGGGCTCAATGGCTAGCGCCTTGTGGCCGGGTTTCCGCCTATGCGACCTGAAGGAGTTACATGGGTATGCCCTCCAGTGGGCTCACCACCTACAGGAGAGACCATGGGGGTCCGGTGCTATGTGGTTCAGGTGGCGGTCGAAGGCAGAGACCTTGGCAGTCTGATCCCAAGCTTCCTAAACTGGCTTTTTGGACGTGGAATGCCACCTCTCTGGCAGGGAAGGAACCTGAGATGGTGCATGAGGTTGAGAGATACCGGTTAGATACTGTATAGTCGGCCTCACCTTAACACACACCTCCGGTTCCAGAACCTGTCTCCTGGAGAGGGGCTGGAGCTTGGCCTTCTCTGGAGTTGCCCCGGGTGAGAGACGATGGGCAGGGGTTGGTATTCTTGAATCCCCCCACCTTGCTGGACAAAAGGGTTGTTTCCCTGCACCTTTGTGTTGGGAAATGGGTCTTGACCATCATTTGTGCCTATGCACCAAATGATGGTTCAGAGTACCCACCTTTTTTGGAGTCTCTGACTGGGGTTCTGGAGAGTGGTCCTCTTGGAGACTACATTGTCCTACTGGGGGACTTCAATGCACATGTGGCAACAACAGCGAAACTTGGAGGGAGGTGACTGGGAGGATCAGCCTGCCCGATCTGAACCCGAGTGGCGTTCAGTGATTGGACTTCTGTGCTAACCACAGTTTGTCAATAACAAACAACATTTTAAAGCAAAAGTGTGTCCATATGTCCACCTGGCACCAGGCCACCCTAGGTCGCAGGTCAATTATCAGCTTTGTTAATCGTGTCATCAGACCTGCTACCTTATGTCTTGGACACTCGGGTAAAAAGAGGTGCAGAGCTGTCAACTGATCACCACCTGGTGGTGAATTGGATCCAATGGCAGGGGAGGATGCCATTCAGACCTGGTAGACCCAAACGTATAGTGAGGGTGTGCTGGGAACGTCTGGCTGAGGCCCCTGTCTGGGAGGTCTTAAACTCCCACCTCTGGAAGAACTTCAACCACATTCCAAGGGAGTCTGAAGACATGGTCTGAAGGGGTCATGTTCTCCACTTCCATTGTTGAAGCGATTGCCGAGAGCTGCGTCTGCAAGGTCGTCGGTGCATCTCGTGGTGGCAACCCCCGAACCAAGTGGTGGACACCAGTGGTCAGGGGGGCCATTAAGCTGAACAAGGAGTCCTATCAAGCTTGGTTGGCTTGTGAGACTCCCAAAGAAGCTGAGGTGTATCAGCAGGCCAAGCGGAGTGTGGCTCAGGTGATTGCTGAAGCAAAAACTTTGGTGTGGAAGGAGTTCCGTGAGGCCGTGGAACAAGACTTTTGGTCGGCGTCGAAAAGATTCTGGCAAACTGTTCGCGGCTCAGGAGGGGGAAGCAGCTCCCTGTCCACACTGTGTATGGTGTGGATGGGGCGCTGCTGACTTCCACTGGGGATATCATCAGGTGGTGGAAGGAATACTTTGAGGATCTCCTCAATCCCACTGACACGCCTTCCACCGAGGAAGCAGGGCTTGAGGACGAGTGGCACGACTCGCCCATCACAGGGGCTTAGGTCACCAAAGTGGTTAAAAATCTCTTTGGTGACCGGGCCCTGGGGGTGGATGAGATTTGCCCTGAGTACCTCAAGACCCTTGATGATGTAGGGCTGTCATGGTTAATACCCCTTTGCAATATTGCTTGGAGGTCGGGGCAATGCCTTTGGCATGGAAAAGCGGGGTAGTGGTTCCTCTCTTCAAAAAGGGGAACCGGAGGGTGTGCTACAACTTCAGAGGGATCACACTCCTCAGCCTCTCTGGGAAGGTCTATGCCAAGGTACTGGAGAGGAGAGTCCGGCCGTTGGTCGAACCTCAGATTCAGGAGGAGCAATGTGGTTTTTGTTCTGGCCATGGCAAATCGGACGAGCTCTTTACCCCTCTCAAGAATCCTCGTGGGTACGTAGGCGTTTGCCCAACCAGTTTACATGTGTTTTGTGGTCTTGGAGAAGGGATCTGACTGTGTCCCTCATGGTTTGTTGTGGAGGGTGCTTCAGGAGCATGGGGTATCGGGCTTGTTATTATGAGCTATCTGGTCTCTATACGACCATTGTGAGAGTTTGGTTCGTATTGCCAACACTCAGTCGGACTCATTCCCACAGAGAGTTGGACTCTGTCAGGGCTGCCCTTTGTCACTGATCCTGTTCATAATTTTTATGGACAGGATTTCTAGGCACAGCCAGGGAACGGAGGGTATCATACTTGGTGACCACAGGATCTCATCTCTGTTGTTTGCAGATGATGTTATCCTGTTGACTTCATCCAGCAATGACCTACAGGTCTTACTGGAACAGTTTGCTGCTGAGTGTGAAGTGGCTGGGATGAGAATCAGAATCTCCAAGTCCAAATCCATGGTCCTCAGCCAGAAAAAAGTACATTGTCCTCTCCAGGTTGGGGACAAGCTCCTGCCCCAAGTGGAGGAGATTAAGTACAGTATTTTGGGGTCTTATTCATAAGTGAGTGGATGATGGAGAGAGAGATTGGCAGAAGGATCAGAGCAGCATCTGCAGTGATGCAGACGTTGTTCCAGTCTGTTGTGGTGAAGTTCTCAGACAAAGCTGTCAATTTACCAGTCAATCTACGTTCCTACCCTCAC
The DNA here is from genome assembly GCA_020510985.1 of Pholidichthys leucotaenia. Taxonomy (NCBI): domain Eukaryota; kingdom Metazoa; phylum Chordata; class Actinopteri; order Cichliformes; family Pholidichthyidae; genus Pholidichthys; species Pholidichthys leucotaenia. The sequence continues at coordinate 93,147,378 of CM035841.1, forward strand.
CTATGGTCATGAGCTTTGGGTAATGACCGAAAGAATGAGATCGCGGATACAAGCAGCTGAAACGAGCTTTCTTCGTAGGATTGTTGGACTCACCCTTAGAGATAGGGTGAAGAGCTCAGTCATCCAGGAGAGGCTCAGAGTAGAACCACTGCTCCTCCACAGTGAAAGGAGTGAGTTGAGGTGGTATGGTCATCTGATCATGATGCCTCCTGGACACCTCCCACTTGAGGTATTTTGAGCACGTCCCTCTGGGAGGAGACCCCGGGGCAGACCCAGGACACACTGGAGAGACTACATCTCCCAGCTGGTCTGGGAACGACTTGGTATCCTCTCTGAAGAGTTGGAGCAGGTGGCTGGCGAGAGGGAAGTCTGGGCTTCTCTCCCTGAACTGCTGCCTCCGCAACCCGGACCTCTGGAAAAGCGGTAGAAGATGGATGGTAATGAGCAATCACAGTATCATACGTAATTTATATCCCCAATACAAATATCACATATAACAATATATTACTTTCCACATATACATATATGATCTACGATATAAAAAATCAGAATTGTATTGTACTGTGTCATTCGTCGGCCTCCATCCATCTATGAAGACCAGTGTTGTCACGCCACTACTTTTGCTGTAGCGTGCTGTGTAACAAAATTACTGTATAAAAATTCAGTAATGCGTTACAGTTACTGAAATTTGATCAGATGGGTTACTTGCATTACTCACTGTAATAATATAGATAGACATTTTTTTTTTATTTAAGTTTTTGTAAAGGGTATACGTGTCATTACAGCATTGCATTGTTTACGTTTTCATCACATAATCCCCCCTTTTTTTGTTTTTTGACAACAATGGAAAAAAATTATTACAACACCTTTTTTTTAAGTGAAAGAAAAAGAGAAATTAAAAAAAGAACAAACGAAAACAAAAACAAAACCAAAAGAGCAGAAAAATAAGAGAGCATCTGAGTAGCGTTGGAACAAAGAGAGGTGCCATTATTGAAATGGTATTTGTCACAGATTAGATCTGATGGAAGACACATATGCGTTCCAGGGTTGCCAAAAGTTCAAGAACCCATCCATGTCCTGTCTCAGTGCAAATGTCAACTTTTCCATCGAATAAATGTCCTGAATCACGGCTTTTTAGCCGCTTTTTTTTTTTTGTTAGGGCTTTTTTACTTGCCAATATTAAAACAGTGAATAAGTATTTTTCTCCTCGTCTTTCCAGTGAGTCCGGTAGTAAACCCAAATACAAAGTTACAAAAGAAAAGGGAACTGTTACTTTGAAAATTTTCTCCAATATTGTCTGTACATTGGTCCAATATTGGTGGATAACTGGGCATGACCAAAACACATGAAAATGATTTGCAGTCTTTTCACCACACAAGCGCCAACAATTCAATCCTTTACAAGTAAATTTGTTTTGTGCAGGTGTGCTGAAAAATCTTACCAAATTTTTCCATCCAAATTCTCTCCACAGCAGGGATGAAGTACTTTTCCATTGTTGTTTATTTAGCTTTTCCCATATTTCCAGTTGTAAAGTGAAATTCCCCTCTTTTTCCCATCTCTCTTTTATATATGATGTGTTGTCTCCTTTTAAGTCTTGAAGACCATGGTATATTTTAGAAATGTATCTGATCCCTGGGATCCCTTTATATACCATTAAGAAAACCTTCAGAACACCTGACTGGGCCCTTTCCAAATCCTCCTTTTTAAGTATTTTGTTTATGTGGTGTCTAAGCTGAAAGAACCTGTAAAGGTCTTGATTTACTAGAGATTGTTTTTTCAAATCTTCAAAACTTTTTTAAGTTTGCCCTTTAAAAAAATCGTAATATTTTATCAGTCCGTTCTCTTTCCACTTTTTAAATCTAGTGTCTGTTTTAAAATCCTGATCATAGGAAATCCATTGCAGTAATCGATAGGGTTCTTTAGTTTGATTCTCTCTGACCATCTTAAACCAAATTTTTAGCAGGGTCTCTATCCATGGGTTAGTGTTATTCAGATGTTTAGGTAAGGCATTATTCTCTATTATCGCCTGTAGGGGAATGTAACTTGTTATTTGGCATTCTATCTCCTTCCATTGTGCAGTGTAGAATGGGTTACATACAGTATCTCTACTAAAGTTTTACTTTGCGCAGCTTTAAAATAGTCCCTGATATTTGGCAGCACGAGCCCACCTTTGTCTTTGTTTAGCTGTTGGGTTCTATACCTGATTCTTGGTCTCTTGCCCTGCCATATGAATCTTGAGATCCTTCTGTCCAGTTCTTGCCATGTTTTTTTGGGAGGTTCTACCGGTATTGTTTGGAAAAGGTATAGAAGACGTGGAAGTATATTCATTTTGACTGCTTCAATTCTTTGTGCAGTACCCAAGAATGGTATCGTATTCCATCTTGCTAGATCAGATTTTATTTTTGCCATCAGTGGATCATGGTTTAGTGTTAGAATTTTGTTGAGTTGTTTCGGGATATTGATCCCCAGATATTTCATAGATTCCATCTCCCAGTTAGTTTTGAATTTGCTTAGTAAATATTGATTTGGGTTATAGATGAATGTTAAAATTTGGGTTTTATGCATGTTCAATTCGTACCCCGATAACTCTCCATACTCTGAAAAAACTGAGATTAGTTCTGGAAAAGAGGTGTCCGGCTGCCCCAGGTATATTAAAATGTCATCAGCAAAGAGTGCTATTTTATGTTCCTTCTGACCAAGTGTAATACCTTGAATTTTTTGATTCTGTCTTATACATTGGCTCAGAGGTTCTATGAAGATTGCAAAGAGCAGTGGAGACAAGGGGCAGCACTGACGATATCCTCTCTCCAGTTCAAAAGATGATGATAATTTACTGTTAATCCTTATTTTAGCTGTTGGTTTTTTATATAATGCCTGGATAGTTCTAATGAAGTTATGAAAATTGAAACTGGACAAGATTCTATATAGGAAAGACCAGTCAACCGAATCAAATGCTTTTTCAGTGTCTAATCCTAGTATGGCTGCATTTAAATTATATTTTTTTATATGATGAATTATGTGTAAATTGCGTCTAATGTTATCTTGTGTCTGTCTTTGTCTTATAAAACCTGTTTGGTCTAAATGAATTAAGTCTGTCAGTATATTTTCTAACCTTTTGGCAAGGATAGCGGTAAAAAGTTTATAGTCCTGCTTTAATACACTGATTGGTCTGTAGTTGGAGCAGTCTAATTTATCCTTTTCAGGTTTAGGTATGACTGCAATGACCCCTTCTCTCCAGGAGGGGGGAATTTCCCCTGTGTGGAGAGCATAGTTAAATGCTTTCAGGAGGAGAGGAGATAGTTGCTGTTTAAAAGTTTTGTACCACTCTGCTGTATAACCATCTGCTCCTGGGGATTTGTTAGCTTTAAGTTTCATAATTGCTTTTTCTAATTCTTTAGGTTGTATTTCTGACAGTAGTGCTTTATTTTGTGATTCAGTAAGTTGGGGAAGATTTAATGTATTTAGGAAGGCTTCGGATGTGTCTTTTTTGTGTTTTTTGAGGGAGTAGAAGTTCTTGTAGTAATTCTCGAAGCTTTTATGAATTTCCTGAATTCTAATTTTTATTTCCTTTGATACTGGGTCTCTGATTTTGTAGATTGCTCTCTCCGTTTGTTGTTTCCTCAGTTTATAGGCTAGTAATTTTGCCGATTTGCTACCTGTTTCATAGTATTTTTGTTTCAGAAATGTAAGTTTCTTCTGGATTTCTGTTGTGTAGATCTCGTTTATTTGTTTTTTTATTTCCTTAATTTTGAGCAAGTCATTAGAATGTTGTTTTTGTGCTCTATTTCTAGTTTCTTAAGTTCTGACTCTAATGTGATTAGTTTTTCTTGTCTCAATTTCTTTTGGAGTGCCAGTTTTGCAATAATCTTTCCCCTTATTACAGCTTTGCATGCGTCCCACAGTATTAAAGGGGATACTTCTCCATTATCATTTTCTTCCAAATATCTGAGCGTATCTGACTCCAATTCATCTTTCAGTGGTCCTTTCAGCACATTTGAATTTAACCTCCAAGAAAATATATTATTTGTGTATTTTGGGATATTTAAGTCCATATAGATCGGACTGTGGTCAGACAGATCCATCAGTCCTATTTTACATGTTTTTACTCTTCCAATGTCTCTATTAAACATAAAAAAATAGTCAATCCTTGAGTATGATGAATGTGGTGCTGAGTAAAATGTATAATCTTTTACACTGGGGTTGAGTTCCCTCCACATGTCACAGATTCCCATTTCATTTAGTAGCATCCTAGTTTTTCTACTTTGAGTGTTATTTTGATGTGGAGAATTACCTGATGCATCCCAGTATGGATTCAGTCTTAGAATGAAGTCTCCACCATATATCACTAAACCTTGGGCTTTAGTTATCATTAGGTCAAATACATTTTCATAAAATTTTCAGTTAGCCCCTGGAGGTGCATATACATTCAGCAGGGTGATATCTTCTCCCTCCCTTTTTTTTTTTTTATCCAAGATGGCGCCCACAGTGGCCGCCATGGTGTTTCGCTGCGCCCTTTGTTTGTTTTTGTTTGTCAATTGTGTGTCTGCCTGCTCTTACACCCGTGAAGAGCTTCTAAATATCAGGACTTTCACTCCCACGGACCTACTCCCAGTTTTTTAGCTCCTGCCGCCGATCTGGTTCACTGTTTAGCTCAAAAAGTGAGACGGCGAAAGAGAGGAAGACGAGCGGGCGCTCTCGTACGGCTTCGCAGGAGAGGCACGCGCACGGCGTTGCCTGGCATATTTCTCTCCAACGCCAATTCTCTCTCTAACAAGGTAGATGAACTGAGACTGCTGATGCGTTTTAAGGACCTCGCTTCCTCGTCTGCCCTCTGTTTTACTGAGACCTGGCTCAGGGAAAATACACCGGACAGCGCGCTGCTCCTCGAGGGTTTTCAGCTGTTTCGTGCTGATCGTGACACAGAGCTCTCCGGTAAGTCCTCAGGAGGAGGAGTCTGCTTTTACATTAACAGCAGCTGGTGCTCTGATGTAACGGTAATTTCCCAACACTGTTCTCCCACCCTGGAATTTCTTTTTATTAACTGCAAGCCATTTTATTCCTTGCGGGAGTTTGCTTCATTCATCCTGGCCGCTGTTTACGTCCCGCCCGATACGGACGCGCGCGAAGCCCAGCGCGCGCTCGCGGATCACATTCAACATACGGAGCGGACTTTCCCGGACTCTCTGGTTATTGTGGTTGGCGACTTTAACCAAAGCAATCTGAGCCACGATCTCCCCCGATACAAACAGTTTATTAAATGCCCCACCAGAGGAAAGAACACGCTGGATCACTGTTACACTACAGTGAAGGACGAGTATCGCGCTGTTCCCCGTGCTGCGCTCGGACTATCTGATCACGTGATGGTCCACCTCATTCCCACATACAGACAGAGACTGAAGCTCACTAAACCTGTTGTGAGCACTACAAAGAAATGGACCAGTGAAGCTGAGGAGAAGCTGAACACGTGCATGGAAATAACTGACTGGGGCATGTTTAAAGGAGCCACGCATGATCTGGATGAGTACACGGACACTGTGAACTCATATATTCACTTTTGTGAGGAGAGCATTCTTCCATCGCGCACCAGGGTGAGGTACTCAAATGACAAGCCCTGGTTCACTGCTAAGCTCAGACAGATCAGGAAGGAGAAGGAAGCAGCGTTGAAAAGTGGAGACAGGGACTGCTACAGGGAGGTTAAATATCGGTTTAACAGAGAGCTGAGGAGAGCTAAATCTGTGTATTCTGAGAGACTCCGGCAGCAGTTCACGGCTAACGACTCTGCTTCTGTGTGGAGAGGACTGAGGCAAATCACCAATTATCGGCCTCAGGCTTCTAAGGGTCAGGATGACAAAGCCCTTTGTCAAAGACTGTCCCAACACTATGCCCGTTTTGACACCTCGTCAGCTGTGTCCAACTCCCCCCCCCAGCTCCACTGCCTCCACGGTCCCTACTTCATCAAAGGCGCCCCCCCCCCTCCCCCCTGCCCTTGTCATCAGTGAGCAGGACATGCACAGACAGTTCTCCAGACTGAACCCGCGCAAGGCCCCCGGTCCGGACGGCGTGTCTCCCTCCACCCTGAGACACTGTGCGAAAGAGCTGACTCCTGTCTTCACAGACATTTTTAACACCTCCCTTAAGTTATGCCACGTGCCGACCTGCCTCAAATCCTCCACCATCATCCCTGTCCCCAAGAAGCCACGGATCACTGGACTTAACGACTACAGACCTGTAGCACTCACCTCTGTAGTCATGAAGTCCTTGAGCGCCTGGTCCTGCCCCACCTCAAGTCCATCACCACTCCCCTCCTGGACCCGCTGCAGTTTGCCTACCGAGCCAACAGTTCTGTAGACGACGCAGTCAACCTGGCCCTCCACTCCATCCTGCAGCACCTGGACTCCCCGGGAACCTACGCCAGGATCCTGTTTGTGGACTTCAGCTCTGCATTCAACACCATCCGCCCCGCTCTGCTCCGGGACAAGCTGTCCCTGCTCAACGTGCCTGACTCCCTCTGCAGGTGGATCACCGACTTCCTGACGAACCGGAGGCAGCATGTGCGGCTGGGAAAGACTGTCTCAGACTCTGTTAGCATCAGCACCGGATCACCCCAGGGCTGTGTACTTTCCCCCCTACTCTTCTCCCTTTATACTAACTCCTGCACCTCCAGCCACCAGTCTGTCAAGCTGATCAAGTTTGCGGACGACACCACCCTCATCAGGCTCATCTCCAACGGCGACGAGTCCGCCTACAGGAGAGAGGTGGCCCAGCTGGCGTCCTGGTGCAACAACAACAACCTGCAGCTGAACGCTCTGAAGACAATGGAGATGATTGTGGACTTCAGGAAAGTCACAACCCCTCTGCCCCCCCTCACCCTCACAGGCTCTCCCATCACCACTGCAGTTTCCTTCCGCTTCCTAGGCACCACCATCACCAGGGACCTCAAGTGGGAGCCGACCATCAGCTCCCTCATCAAAAAGGCCCAGCAGAGGATGTTCTTCCTGTGGCAGCTGAGGAAGCTCAAGCTACCCACCAAGATGTTAGTGCAGTTCTACACAGCCATCATCGAGTCCATCCTCACCACCTCCATAACCGTGTGGTACGCAGGAGCCACTGCCAGGGACAGACCAAGGCTGCAGTGCGTCGTGCGCGCTGCTGAGAAGGTGATCGGCTGCAAGCTCCCATCTCTCCAGGATCTGTACATCTCCAGGACCCGGAGGCGTGCTGGCCGGTTCATAGCCGATCCTTCACACCCTGGTCACGTACTGTTTGCCCCCCTCCCCTCAGGTAGAAGACTTCGGTCCATTCAGACTAAAACCTCCCGTCACTTGAACACCTTCTTCCCCTCTGCCATCAGACTGCTGAACACTATGTGACTTATTAGACTCTCATGCACTATGTACAGCAGCTCAACCAGACTCATGTCAATCATCACTGTTTTCTTTTTGCATTACCGACTGCACTATGTGGTACTCCACAATATCTGCTGCTCACTAATATATTTTAAAACTGCTTTGACTAGTATTACTCATTCTTATTCTACACTTTATTGCATTTTATTTCTTTTATTTTATCATGTTTAATGTTGCAGCATTGCACCGAGACAAATTCCTAGTTTGTGTACTACATGAACAATGGAAATAAATCTGATTCTGATTCTGATTCTCTAGCCGACCAAGTACCATGCTAAATCTCCCTTCTTTATCTTTGTGTTCTGATTTTTTTTTTTCAAATATAATTTTGGTTGAGATCAATGTCGCTTCCCCCTTCCTCCTCCCTGACTTATATGAAGATGAAGAGATCAGTTTAAACCCTTGTCTATTAAGTTTAGTGTGTTCCAAGTCTGCTAGGTGGGTCTCCAGTAAAAATATTATTCCTGCTTTGTCTTTTTTCATTTTGCCTAGAATCTTGGATCTTTTAAATGGATTCAGGATCCCTTTTACATTATATGAGATTATTTTGGTTGAACCCCATTTCTACATTGTATTGTCTTATTTAGTATAATAGTATAGTGGCCCGAGGGCGGCGCCAGGGGTTGTTCCCGACGGTGGGAGGGATCATCGGATCTCACTGGACAGCTACCGCCCGCCTCAAGCTGGGCAACCCCCAGCCAATAAGGTGTTGTCCCGCCACAGCTTGCTTTCCTCATTGGGTGCATGGGGATGAGGAGAAGTCCGAACAGCAGGCTGAGAATCTTCGCACCAGGCAAGACAAAAAAACAAAAGAGACCAACTCTAAAACTGGGAACTTGGAACGTCCACACTATGATGACAGGACTCGCTGCTAACCTCATGGACATCAACGACACCAGGAAGACTGCCATCATCAATAATGAGCTGAAGAGACTGGAAGTGGATATCGCCACTCTCCAGGAAACATGGTTGGCTGACGCAGGCACACTGAGAGAGAAGGACTACACGTTCTACTGGCAGGGAAAGGGCAGCGACGAACACAGGGAACACGGAGTGGGCTTCGCAGTGAAGAACACCTTGCTGAAGATGGTGGAACCGGGCAGCAATGGCTCTGCACGACTCCTCACCCTCCGCCTGAACACCACTCAAGGCCCAGTCACCCTCGTCAGTGTGTATGCCCCAACACTGACAGCCACACCAGAGGCAAAAGACGAGTTCTACGAGAATCTTGCAACAACTGTCAGGATCATCCCCAACTCTGAACAACTCATTCTCCTTGGAGACTTCAATGCCAGAGTGGGTGCTGACCATGACTCCTGGCCCTCCTGTCTTGGACCATTTGACATGGGCAGAATGAACGACAACGGACAGCGGCTGCTCGAGTTCTGCACTTATCACGATCTGTGCATCACAAACTCATTCTTCAAGACCAAGCCCCAACACAAGGTTTCCTGGCGACATCCGCTCTCAAAGCACTGGCACCAGCTGGACTTGATCCTGACCAGGCGCACCTCACTGAAGAACGTGCTAATCACCCGTTCGTTCCAGAGTGCAGATTGCGGCACAGACCATTCATTGGTGTGTTGCAAGGTTAAGCTGCAGCTGAAGAAATTCCATCGTGCTAGACAGCCTGGAAAAGCACGGATTGACACCAGCAAGATGTCCCAACCAGAACTTGTTGAGCAGTTTGCCTCCACCTTTGAGAAGGAACTTAGTGTACCACAAGAAGGAGAATCTGCAAAGCAGAAGTGGGAAGAGCTGTGAAACACCATCCACCGCACAGCCTTGGCTACCTTTGGGAGGAAGACCTCGAAGTCACAGGACTGGTTTGATGCCAAGTTGACCGAGATGACCCCCGTCATTGAAGCCAAGCTCTCAGCACTTGCTGAGTACAAGAAGTACCCAAACGAGAAGAATCTCCAGATTCTCAGGGCTGCAAGAAGCAAAGTTCAGAAGACTGCTCGGCGCTGTGCCAACGAATACTGGACTCAGCTCAGCCAAGACATTCAAACCGCTGCCATAACAGGGAACATCCATGGTATGTACGACGGCATCAAGAAAGCACTTGGTCCGGCTCAGAGCAAGACAGCCCCCCTCAAATCCTACACTGGGGAGATGATCACAGAAAAGAACAAGCAGATGGAGAGATGGGTGGAGCACTACTCCGACCTCTACTCCAGACAGAACACTGTGACACCATCAGCCCTTGATGCCATCAACTGCCTGCCATTTATGGACGAACTTGACACTGAGCCAACCATCGACGAACTCAGCAAGGCCATTGATAGCTTGGCCGCTGGCAAGGCACCCGGCAACGACGGCATATCCCCTGACCTGATCAAGCACTGCAAGACTGCCCTACTGCTGACATTGCATGACGTCCTCTGCCAGTGCTGGAAGGAAGGTGCCGTACCACAGGACATGAGGGACGCCAAGATCATCACCCTCTACAAAAACAAAGGGGAGAGAAGCGACTGCAACAACTACAGGGGCATCTCCCTCCTCAGCGTTGTTGGCAAAGTCTACGCACGAGTTGTTCTCGTTTGTCTACAGAAGCTTGCCGAACATGTCTACCCCGAGTCTCAGTGTGGCTTCCGCGATGAGCAATCGACGGTCGACATGATATTCTCCATCCGCCAACTCCAGGAGAAATGCAGAGAACAGAACATGCCCCTGTATGTCGCCTTCATCGACCTCACCAAAGCGTTCGATCTGGTCAGCAGAGAGGGCCTTTTGAAGATCCTGCCAAAGATAGGATGCCCACCAAAGATGCAAAGCCTCATCGAATCATTTCACACCAACAAGCAGGGCATAGTGCAGCACGACGGCAACGTCTCTATTAATTTCGGCGCAAGATGGCGGCGCGTGCACAACGCGAGGCTCAGCGTCCTACCAGATTCTGGGGACTAGCAGTGTTATTTCTGCTCATTTCGGGTATGTTCGTTCAGAACAGCTCTGCTTTTACATCTTACACCCGAGATGAGCTTTTGAATATTGGTTTACAAAACAACGATAACGACCTTTTTATCAGCAACCTACATCTGAATCTACGTCTCATCCCGGAGCTCTGGAGAACTCCCGACGCTCGGCAGGCTTCCCGACCGACCGGAAGTGCTCGCAGGCGGCGTAAGGAACGTAAACAAAGTAGGGGTAAGCGCGGTGGGCTAAGAGCTAAGCTAAAGCTAACACCGCACCGGCTATCGCTACCCAGTATTTTCCTTGCTAATGTACGGTCTCTGGCAAGCAAAATGAGTGAACTACGGCTTCGGATCACCAACAATAAGAAACTTATGAACTGCAATATCATGATTTTTACGGAAACATGGCTTCACAGTGGAATACCCGACAATGCTATCGAGCTAGCCGGCCTACACACGCTCCGGGCAGACAGAGCAGCAGTTGACTCCGGTAAGACAAGAGGGGGGGGATTGTGCATTTATATTAACAAGGCTTGGTACACGAACTCTGTCACTGTTGAGAGACACTGCTCAGCTAACCTGGAGTTTCTCATGGTTAAATGTAGACCTTTCTATCTGCCACGCGAGTTCACTTGTACCATCATAACAGCCTACATTTCTCCGGATGCTAATGCTAAGCTTGCTATGAAAGAACTGCATGCAGCTATTAGCAAACAACAAACTGCACACCCAGAGGCAGCATTTATTGTGGCGGGTGATTTTAACCACTCTAACCTCAAGACAGTGCTTCCTAAATTCTACCAGCATGTCTCCTGTCACACAAGAGGGGACAAAACATTGGACCATGTTTACACCAATATTGTGGGAGCCTACACAGCAACTCCCCTCCCCCACCTAGGTCAGTCTGATCATTTATCCTTGTTCCTTACCCCCAAGTATGTACCGCTCATCAACCGGGTGAAGCCATCAGTGAGGACCATCAAAGTGTGGCCAGAGGAGGTTGACTCTGTACTCCAGGAGAAGTTTAGGAACACAGACTGGAGTATGTTCACCTCTCAGGCTACCTGTGGCTCCCACATAAACATCAACTCTTACACCCACTCAGTCCTGGACCATATCAACACCACTATTGACAGTGTCGCCACGGAAAGACAGATCACCACGTACCCAAATCAGAAGCCGTGGATGAACAGAGAAGTGCGACTTCTGCTAAAAGCACGTAACAATGCCTTTAGATCTGGTGATGCACAGGCCTACAGTTCATCCAGGGCATATCTGAAGAGGGGCATCAAGAAGGCCAAGCACAGCTACAAGCTGAAGGTGGAGGAACATTTTGGGGACTCTGACCCCCGACGTATGTGGCAGGGCATTCAAGCTATCTCTGATTATAAGCCCAGCAACTCCATACCTATATCCATGACTGTGCCCTTTCTCAATGAGCTAAATAACTTCTATGCTCATTTTGACAAGGACAACAATGAAAAGAACATCAATTTCCCACCCTCTGACGACCTCCACCACTTCACTCTCACCCACACCGACGTCCGTAATGCACTGAGTCATGTCAACGTACGTAAGGCTGCTGGCCCTGATGGCATTCCTGGGCGTGTGCTGAGGGCATGCGCTGAGCAGCTGGTAGGGGTCTTCACAGACATCTTCAATCTGTCCCTGGCCCAGGCCGTGGTACCAGCGTGTTTCAAGACCACTTCAATAGTACCAGTGCCGAAACATTCAACACCATCGTGCCTAAATGACTATCGCCCTGTGGCACTGACGCCCATAGTCATGAAGTGCTTTGAGCAACTGGTCTTGGCACAGCTCAAAAAAGGCCTGCCCCCTACACTGGACCCTCATCAGTTTGCCTACCGGAGCAACAGGAGTACAGAGGATGCGGTTTCTACAGCGCTGCACTATGTACTCTCACACCTGGATGACAAGAACACCTACGCAAGAATGCTGTTTATTGACTTCAGCTCAGCATTCAACACAGTTATCCCCTCCAAGTTGCTCACCAAACTTGGGGACCTGGGAATCAGTACCTCCACCTGCAACTGGATCATGGATTTTCTGACCAACAGACCCCAGCATGTTAGGTCAGGCCCCAACCGTTCTTCCGTCATCACACTCAACACTGGTGTACCACAGGGCTGTGTGCTCAGCCCATTCCTCTACTCCCTCTACACCCATGACTGCAGGCCTATGTATGGATCCAATTCCATCATAAAGTTCGCAGATGACACCACGGTGATTGGACTCATCAAGGACAACGACGAGTCAGATTACAGGGCAGAGGTTGAGCACTTGGCTACTTGGTGCGCTGACAATAACCTGCTCCTTAACACCAGCAAAACCAAGGAGCTCATAGTGGACTACAGGAAGGAGAGGGAAGAGACACATGACCCCATCCATATCAATGGCATAGCTGTTGAACGTGTCCCCAGCTTCAAATTCCTGGGGACCCACATCTCGGAGGACCTGTCCTGGTCAGTTAACACCACCAGCCTGATCAAGAAGGCCCATCAGCGCCTCTTCTTCTTGAGGACATTGAAGAAGAACCGTCTGTCAACTGACATCCTGGGCAACTTCTACCGCTGCGTGATAGAGAGCACCCTGACCAACTGTATCACACTCTGGTATGGGAGCTGCTCTGTAGCTGACCGCAAGGCACTGCAGCGGGTGGTGAAAACCGCCCAACGCATCACAGGGACTCCACTTCCAGCTATAAGATAAGATAAGATAAGATAAGATAAGCCTTTATTAGTCCCACAACGGGGAAATTCCAGGATTGCAACAGCACAGGGATAGCAACACTCAGAGCAACAATCAGAAGGCAAGAAAAAAAAAACAAGCAAAAAAAAAAAAAAAAAAAAAAAAAAAAAAAAAAAAAAAAAAAAAAAAAAAAAAAAAAAAAAAAAAAGATAGAGGTCCTATAGATAGAGTCCTATAGAGGACGTCTACAGGAAAAGATGTCTGCGCCGGGCACGCAGCATTCTTAGGGACTCCAACCATCCTGCTCATGGACTGTTCCAGCTTCTCCCCTCCAGAAGACGTTTCAGAAGCCTTCGGACTAGAACCAGCAGGTTTAGGAACAGTTTCTTTCCAACAGCTGTCACGTTATTGAACTTAGTTCCCCGCTGACTCTCTTACAATCATCTTTTACCATCCTCACCTGTACATAACTGCACAACTACATAACTACATCTAACTTATTGCACATTATTTGCACATAACAGTACTTTTAACTTTCTGCACTGCTGCATATATTTGCATATATTTGCTTAAATTGCACATACTGTTAATTACCGTATATACTGCACTGCTGTCCTTTGCACTTCTGATTGGATGCTAAACTGTGTTTCGTTACCTTGTATTCATACATGTGTAATGACAATAAAGTTGAATCTAATCTAATCTAAATAGTGCAGCACGACGGCAACGTCTCAGAGCCATTCAACATACGCAGCAGAGTGAAACAGGGCTGTGTACTTGCGCCAACCCTCTTTGGGATTTTCTTTGCTATGCTCCTGAGGCATGCCTTCAGCACAGCAACAGAGGGAATCTACCTGCACACAAGATCTGACGGCAGGCTTTTCAACCTCGCTCGCCTGAAAGCCAGAACCAAAGTACGCGAGGCTCTAATCAGGGACATGTTGTTCGCAGACGACGCTGCAGTCGCAACCCACACACAGCAGGAGCTTCAGACCCTGAAGGACCGCTTCTCCCAGGCATGCAAGGACTTCGGGCTTACCATCAGCCTTAAGAAGACTAACATCTTGGCGCAAGGCACGGAAGCACCACCAACCATCACCATCGACGACTACGAGCTGGAGGTCGTGAATCAGTTCACGTACCTGGGGTCCACGATCAGCAACAACCTCTCCCTTGATACAGAGATCGACAAGGGATTGGAAAATCAGCCTTCACACTCGCTCGCCTCACCACACAAGTGTGGGAGAATCCCAAACTCTCTGTCAAGACGAAGATGGCAGTGTACAACGCCTGCGTCATCAGCACACTGCTCTATGGGAGTGAGACGTGGACAACATACGCCCGGCAGGAAAAGAGACTGAACTCCTTCCACTTGCACTGCATTCGCCACATCCTGGACATATCCTGGCAGGACAAAGTGCCCAACACAGAAGTTCTGTCCTGCGCCGGCCTTCCCTCCATATTCACTCTACTCAGGCAGCGCAGGCTCTGCTGGCTAGGCCACGTTCACCGTATGGAGGATGGCAGAATCCCCAAAGACATCCTCTACGGAGAACTGGCGACTGGCAGGAGAGACATTGGCCGCCCACAGCTGTGCTTTAGAGACGTCTGCAAGTGAGACATGAAGGCCCTGGAGATCAATACAGAGCGCTGGGAGGACCTTACAACGGACCGCTCCAAATAGAGAGGCACCCTGACCAGACAGCTCAAGGCGGGTGAAGAGAGACTGACTGCTGCAGCAGATGAAAAAAGGACCCGCAGGAAGAACCGCCACAGACCCAGCAGCACAGAGACCACCCACAAGTGCGACCTGTGTGACAGGGACTGCCATTTGCGCATCGGCCTGTTCAGCCACAGGCAGTGCTGTTCCAGCAGAGTAGCTGTTTAGGATTCTCTTCCATGGTCATCATAGACCGACGGAGGCCGACGATGACGATAGTGGCCCTCTTTTATGCTACTCAAAAACTGAAAGAACATTAAGAACATAATATATAGAACTTTAAAACCTAAAACTGTCAAAAGATCTTCCTGAACTGAGGTCTTTTTAGCAACCTTAGAGAAGCCTTGATGGTGTGTTGGCTCTGAGGGAAATTCCTCAAACTTTGTTACGTGTTGAGGGCCCTCTCTTACCCCTGTAAGTTGTCCCATGTTTTTAATGTGATTTTCAGATCCCAATCCAAACTTGTATAGATTTTTTTTTTTATGCCTATACCCTATGAAATTATGCACAACCTCCCACCACCATCACAGCAAACAATCACGGTAAGACAGTATTTGTTAGTGTGGAGAGTTCATGTGGTTCATTGTCACATTTCTATTTTAACAAGTTATTTTTTTAAGACTTATTTGTTTCTAATATTATGACTGTTCCATGAAATATTTTACCCTTTCATATTTGCTGGTTCTGCATCTCCTTTAATGTTTGTTACCTTGTAGGAGGAGGGTTGGATGTGCATACTGACTAAAAATATCGTTATTCCCTCCTGAAAGCATCCAGTTTTTCCTTATTGCCCTGGCGCTGGGTTTCCCGCTGCTGGCCCGTGGATTTTGAGGTTTTCTGTGTGCACCACATTTGAGCCTTGATTCTTTCGATCGGGTCTGCTGCGGGTTTATACACCGGTACTGGGAGCCCTCTTCTCGCCATATCCCTGGTTGCTTCTTCCACCGAGTTGTAGAGACACGTCTCTTCCCCGTAAAAAACCCTCAGCTTCACCGGGAATGGGGTTTGAAAGTGCAGTTCCTTCTCTATTAGTACCTTTTTTCGCGTCATTGTATTTCCGACGTTTTTTTAAGGACCTCCGGGGCGTAGTCATGCTCCACAAAAACTTTTCTTTCTTGGTGCATAAATCCTTTTTTCTGTCAGGCCAGTCTCAAAACCTCTTCTTTTGTTCTGAAGTTGGAGAACTTCACCACCACCGATCGCGGGGGAGCTTCCGCCGACGGCCTTGGGGCTAATGAACGGTGTGTAGGACCTTGGGGAAGTCAGATTATTTAGCATCTCAGACGGAGACAGTGTAGGAGAACAATGCCCAGGGAAGTTCCTGGCGAGATCGCAGGAAGGAGTCAGGGACATTGGGGGTTGAATTCAGTGTAATGTAAATGTCATGCTGTGTGATGAGAAAATGCCATGAAACGTGTGAAGACAGAGTTGAGTTAACAGAGGAGAGCTTGTTGAAATCACTCATTCTGTTCTGTGCTTGTGAGATGTGAAGTGTGTAATAGATTAGATTAGATTAGATTCAACTTTATTGTCATTACACATGTATGAATACAAGGTAACGAAACACAGTTTAGCATCCAATCAGAAGTGCAAAGGACAGCAGTGCAGTATATACGGTAATTAACAGTATGTGCAATTTAAGCAAATATATGCAGCAGTGCAGAAAGTTAAGAGTACTGTTATGTGCAAATAATGTACAATAAGTTAGATGGGCAGTTATGTACAGGTGAGGATGGTAAGAGATGATGGTAAGAGAGACAGCGGGGAACTAAGTTCAATAACGTTACAGCTGTTGGAAAGAAACTGTTCCTAAACCTGCTGGTTCTAGTCCGAAGGCTTCTGAAATGCTTTCTGGAGGAGAGAAGCTGGAACAGTCCATGAGCAGGATGGTTGGGGTCCCTAAGAATGCTGCGTGCCCGGCGCAGACATCTTTTCCTGTAGACGTCCTCTATAACTGGAAGTGGAGTCCCTGTGATGCGTTGGGCGGTTTTCACCACCCGCTGCAGCGCCTTACGGTCAGCGACAGAGCAGCTCCCATACCAGACTGTGATACAGTTGGTCAGGGTGTTCTCTATCACGCAGCGGTAGAAGTTGCCCAGGATGTCAGTTGACAGATGGTTCTTCTTCAGTGTCCTCAAGAAGAAGAGGCGCTGATGGGCCTTCTTGATCAGGCTGGTGGTGTTAACTGACCAGGACAGGTCCTTCGAGATGTGGGTCCCCAGGAATTTGAAGCTGGGGACACGTTCAACAGCTATGCCATTGATATGGATGGGGTCATGTGTCTCTCCCCTCTCCTTCCTGTAGTCCACTATGAGCTCCTTGGTTTTGCTGGTGTTAAGGAGCAGGTTATTGGCAGCGCACCAAGTAGCCAAGTGCTCAACCTCTGCCCTGTAATCTGACTCGTCGTTGTCCCTGATGAGTCCAATCACCGTGGTGTCATCTGCGAACTTTATGATGGAATTGGATCCATACATAGGCCTGCAGTCATGGGTGAAGAGGGAGTAGAGGAATGGGCTGAGCACACAGCCCTGTGGTACACCAGTGTTGAGTGTGATGACGGAAGAACGGTTGGGGCCTGACCTAACATGCTGGGGTCTGTTGGTCAGAAAATCCATGATCCAGTTGCAGGTGGAGGTACTGATTCCCAGGTCCCCAAGTTTAGTGAGCAACTTGGAGGGGATAACTGTGTTGAATGCTGAGCTGAAGTCAACAAACAGCATTCTTGCGTAGGTGTTCTTGTCATCCAGGTGTGAGAGTACATAGTGCAGTGCTGTAGAAACCGCATCCTCTGTACTCCTGTTGCTCCGGTAGGCAAACTGGTGAGGGTCCAGTGTAGGGGGCAGGCATTTTTTTGAGCTGTGCCAAGACCAGTCGCTCAAAGCACTTCATGACTATGGGCGTCAGTGCCACAGGACGATAGTCATTTAGGCACGATGGTGTTGAATATTTCGGCACTGGTACTATTGAAGTGGTCTTGAAACACGCTGGTACCACGGCCTGGGCCAGGGACAGGTTGAAGATGTCTGTGAAGACCCCTGCCAGCTGCTCAGCGCATGCCCTCAGCACACGCCCAGGAATGCCATCAGGGCCAGCAGCCTTACGTACGTTGACATGACTCAGTGCATTACGGACGTCGGTGTGGGTGAGAGTGAGGTGGTGGAGGTCGTCAGAGGGTGGGAAATTGATGTTCTTTTCGTTATTGTCCTTGTCAAAACGAGCATAGAAGTCATTTAGCTCATTGAGAAAGGGCACAGTCATGGCTATAGGTATGGAGTTGCTGGGCTTATAATCAGAGATAGCTTGAATGCCCTGCCACATGCGTCGGGGATCAGAGTCCCCAAAATGTTCCTCCACCTTCAGTTTGTAGCTGTGCTTGGCCTTCTTGATGCCCCTCTTCAGATATGCCCTGGATGAACTGTAGGCCTGTGCATCACCAGATCTAAAGGCATTGTTACGTGCTTTTAGCAGAAGTCGCACTTCTCTGTTCATCCACGGCTTCTGATTTGGGTACGTGGTGATCTGTCTTTCCGTGGTGACTCTGTCAATAGTGGTGTTGATATGGTCCAGGACTGAGTGGGTGTAAGAGTCGATGTTTATGTGGGAGCCACAGGTAGCCTGAGAGGTGAACATACTCCAGTCTGTGTTCCTAAACTTCTCCTGGAGTACAGAGTCAACCCCCTCTGGCCACACTTTGATGGTCCTCACTGATGGCTTCACCCGGTTGATGAGCGGTACATACTTGGGGGTAAGGAACAAAGATAAGTGATCAGACTGACCTAGGTGGGGGAGGGGAGTTGCAGTGTAGGCTCCCACAATATTGGTGTAAACATGGTCCAATGTTTTGTCCCCTCTTGTGTGACAGGAGACATGCTGGTAGAATTTAGGAAGCACTGTCTTGAGGTTAGAGTGGTTAAAATCACCCGCCACAATAAATGCTGCCTCTGGGTGTGCAGTTTGTTGTTTGCTAATAGCTGCATGCAGTTCTTTCATAGCAAGCTTAGCATTAGCATCCGGAGAAATGTAAGCGGCTGTTATGATGGTACAAGTGAACTCGCATGGCAGATAGAAAGGTCTACATTTAACCATGAGAAACTCCAGGTTAGCTGAGCAGTGTCTCTCAACAGTGACAGAGTTCGTGCACCAAGCCTTGTTAATATAAATGCACAATCCCCCACCTCTCGTCTTACCCGAGTCATCTGCTGCTCTGTCTGCCCGGAGCGTGTGTAGGCCGGCTAGCTCAATAGCATTGTCGGGTATTCCACTGTGAAGCCATGTTTCGGTGAAAATCATGATATTGCAGTTCATAAGTCTCTTATTGTTGGTGATCCGAAGCCGTAGTTCACTCATTTTGTTCGCCAGTGACCGTACATTAGCGAGGAAAATACTGGGTAGAGAAAGCCGGTACGGTGTTAGCTTTAGCTTGGCACCCACCGCGCTTACCCCGCCTTTGTTTACGGTCTCTACGCCGCCTGCAAGCACTTCCGGTCGGCCGGGAAGCCTGCCGAGTGTCGGGTGTTCTCCGGAGCTCAGGGATGAGACATAGGTTGCTGATAAAAAGATCGTTATCGTTACTTTGTAATCCAATGTCCAAAAGCTCATCTCGGGTGTAAGATGTAAAAGCAAAGCTGTTCTGAACGAACATACCCGAAATGAGCAGAAATAACACTGCTAATCCACAAAATCTGAGAGGACACTGAGCCTCGCGTTGTGCACCAGCCGCCATCTTGGTTGTTATAAACCATCGTAATAAACTGTCTGTCCATGAATCTGCCTCTTATTTCACACACTCCACACTGGTGACCCTAGACGAATTATGGAACACGAGGCAAGAACCCCGGAGCCGGCCCGGTCGGGAAACCCCAGCGACGCAGCAGCCATCCCACAGACAGCCCGGTCTTGAGCCACCAGCAATGCGTGTGCGGTTACAGTCAAGCTACAGGACTTTTGGCAGCATAACTCGCGCTCTTGGTTTCACCACACCGAGGCCCAGTTCGCCCTCCAGGGAGTAACGGCAGACGACACCAGGTTCTACCATGTGGTAGCAGCGCTGGACACTCGCACAGCCCAGCAGGTAGCGAGCCTGCTCGATCAGCCTCCAGCCCACAGCAAATACGAGGCGCTCAAGGCGGCGCTCACCCAGCGCTACACGCTCTCGAAATGTGAGAGAGCGGAGAGGCTCCTGGGGCGGACCAAGTTAGGAGATGGTTCGGCCGTCGACCTGATGGAGAAGATGCTGGCATTAATGGGCACGGATGATGGGCACTTTCTGTTTGCCCACCTTTTCCTCCGGAACCTTCCAACGGAGGCGAGAGCGGTTCTGGCCAATTCGCCATTGCTGGCCGTGTGTGACTACCGTGCGCTAGCCCAGGAGGCAGACCAGATCATCCTCACCACCCGGGCGATCACTGTCAACGCGGCGGCGGCGGAGCCCAGCGAGACAACCAGAGGAGGCGAGGAGCCACCGACAGTAGCGGCAGCAGGGGCAAAGGAGCGTCAGAGAGACACGCTCTGCTTCTACCACCGCCGCTTCGGAGAGAACGTGCACAGATGCGCGTCACCGTGCCAGTTCAAGCGCTCGGGAAACGCCAAGGCCAGCAGTCGGTAGCAGCTGTGACCGCCGGTGAAGAGAACAAGCTGCTCTACGTGACGGACTCGCGCTCGGGGAGACGCTTCCTCGTCGACACCGGAGCCCAGAAGAGAGTCATCCTGCCGTCCTACGCTGACCGGCTGGCAGGACCTAGCGGCTCCGGACTTGTGGCAGTAAACGACTCGGAGATTAAGACGTTCGGTGAGAGAACACTGGCCTTATCTCTACATGGCCGCTCGTATGAGTGGACTTTTATCATAGCAGCACTGTGTTGCCCGCTCCTGGGCGCTGATTTTCTGTGTGCGCATGGTTTACTTGTGGATGTTGTTAACAGGCGCCTGGTTAATGCACTGTCCTTTGATTCTCTCCCCTGTATAGCTCAAGGGACCCGGCCAACAGCACAAGCCAACGTCACAGCTCCAGGCGGTAAGTTCCACGCACTGCTCACTCAGTTCCCAGCACTCACGGTCCCGACGTTTTCAGCGGCCATCGCTAAGCACGGGGTGGAGCACTTTATCACCACCACCGGGCCGCCCGTTTTTGCAAGACCTCGGCGCTTGGACGCAGCTAAACTGGCCATAGCGCGCGAGGAGTTTGCCAACCTGGAAAGGTTGGGCATCATCAGGCGTTCGAACAGCCCATGGGCATCCCCGCTACACACAGTCCCTAAGGCTGAGGGCTCGTGGCGACCGTGCGGTGATTTCCACAGGTTGAACAATGCCACAGCACACGACCGCTACCCGATTCCCCACATACAGGATTTTTCCATTCACCTCGCCGGAGCACGCATTTTTTCCAAAATAGACCTGGTCCGCGGTTATCACCAGGTCCCAGTGTGCGCGGAGGACGTACCCAAAACAGCGGTAATAACTCTGTTCGGTTTATTCGCGTTCCTGCACATGCCATTTGGGTTAAAAGGCGCAGCACAGACATTCCAGCGCATGATGGATGCAGTGCTGCGCGATCTCCCGTTCATGTTCGTCTACCTGGACGATATCCTGGTAGCCAGTGCGTCCAAAGACGAACACGAAACCCACCTCAGGACGGTTTTCCGGAGGTTGGAGGAGCACGGGTTAATAATCAATCCGGCGAAATGCCAGTTCGGCGTGACGGAGATTGATTTTTTGGGGCACTGTGTCTCTCCGGAAGGAGCGATCCCGTTGCCCGACACTCAGTTCCATAGCGCCATAACGGATTTTCCCCGGCCTCAGACGGTCAGGGCGCTGCAAGAATTTTGTGGGATGGTGAACTTTTATAACCGTTTCCTTCCCCGCGCGGCGCGGCTCATGCAACCATTGTACGCCGCGCTCAAGAGACAGAAACCCGCGGATGGGGTCGAATGGACCCCGGAGCGAGAGCGGGCGTTCTTGGAGGTTAAAGCAGCCCTGGCAAACGCCGCACTGCTGGCGCATCCGGACCCGGCGGCCCGGATAGCGCTCACCACCGACGCCTCAGATGTGGCTATAGGGGCTGTCGTGGAGCAGCGTGTCGCCTGGGCTTGGCAGCCGCTCGCCTTTTTCAGCAGAACTTTGCACAACAGTGAACGTAAATACAGCCGGTTCGACAAGGAGTTGCTGGCCCTCCACCTGGCTATACGCCACTTCCAGTTCTGGCTGGAAGGGCGCAGCTTCACCGCGTTCGTGGACCACAAGCCGCTAACGTTCGCGATGGCCAAGGTTTCAGAAACGTGGTCAGGCCGGCAGCAGAGACAGCTAGCCGCGATCTCAGAGTTTACTACCGATATTCAGCATGTGTTGGGTAAACTGAATGTGGTGGCGGACTGCTTCTCGCGCGCAGTGGTGGCCCCAGTCTACGTGGGGATAGATTACGCAGCCATAGCCGCGGAGCAGATTAGCGATGCAGATGTGCGCGCGCTCCAGTCTGGACCCACAGGGTTAAGGCTGGAGAGCAGGGTACTGCAAGACGGCATGCCCCCCCAATCTGCAATGTCTCCACGGGACGCCCGCGTCCGGTGGTCCCGGTCGCGTGGCGCCGCAGCATGTTTGAGTCGGTTCACACTCTGGCGCACCCAGGAGTGCGCGCATCGGTCAAAATGGTGGGAGAGAAGTTTGTGTGGCCAAGCCTACGCAAACAAGTAAAAGAGTGGGCTGCGGCCTGCGTGGCGTGCCAACGAGCCAAGGTACACAAACACACGAAGGCTCCCTTGGAGCCGTTTCGGGTACCGGCTAAGAGGTTTGACCATGTTCACGTGGACCTCATGGGCCCCCTCCCGCCATCACAGGGGTGCACGCACCTCCTGACAGTGGTGGACCACACCACGTGCTGGCCAGAAGCAGTCCTGCTGGCGGCAACCACCTCCGTGGAGGTGGCACGCGCTTTTTTAACAGCATGGGTGGCGGTTTTGGAGTCCCGTCAGACATTACGTCCGACAGGGGCCCTCAGTTTGTTTCCAACCTCTGGTTCGCGATGGCCCGCAGCCTGGGTGCTGCAATTCATCACACAATCGCATACAACCCACAGGCCAATGGGTTATGCGAGTGTTTTCATAGATCACTGAAAGCAGCACTCAGGGCTTCACTGACGGATGCAAATTGGGTGGACAGGTTGCCGTGGGTTTTATTGGGGTTGCGCTCCGCGCCAAAAGAGGATTTAGAAGCTTCCCTGGCAGAGCTTGTTTTTGCACAGCCCCTACGGCTGCCCGGGGAATTTCTGCCAGATAATCCCACGCCGGACAGCTCCCCGTCTCAGCTTTTGCAGCAGAGCGCAAACACAGTCATGCTGCCGGGCCCGGCCCACCACTGTTTTCCGCATGCTTTTGTGCCTAAAACTTTGAAGAACGTGGAGTTCGTGTTCGTCAGACACGACGTCCACCGCCCGCCATTACGCCCACCCTATGATGGACCATTCAGAGTGTTGGAAACAGGGGATAAGCATTTTTTGCTCGACTTGGGAGGTCGGTGGGAGAAAATTGGCATAGACAGACTCAAACCCACCTTTGTAGCAGCAGACGAGCAAGTGCTGTTGGCTAGGGCCCCTCGGCGTGGAAGATCCCCACGGAGAGCTCCCCAGGGAAGCGATCCACCAGAGCAGCCACACGGGCAGAGTGAAGTTCCCCCCCCCTCGCCACGGCCCACCCGCCGTCAGACACACTCCCAGCAGCCCCCCACTGTCATAACCTTGGACTCAGGGAACACACACACACGGGCTCGGAAAGATTTAATGCTTTTATTTACAGCTAAGGGTGTATGAGTGCATGAGTGGAAATGGAGATGTGGTGTGGGCGGACACCGTGCCAGGTGCGCGGAACAGCTCGCCGTTCGACCAGGTAACCCTGAGGGGAGAGCAGAGCAGGAGGTTAGATGTAGCTGACCACACCGTGGGATTAATCTGTTACGTTTGCTCACGTGCAGGAGAATGCGTGGCTGGCGTTGGCTTGACAGCTGTGTCCTGGAAGACAGCGCGGCTGTGCGCCCTTGATGCGTCGGAGCCATGCGGGCGGAGATGAGGCGAGGATGAGGGAAAGCCGCCGCCTGGAAATCCACCTGTGCACAGGGGAAGGACTGAAGAGAAGGTAAGGGTATGATGAGTTGCTTACGTGTAGAGAGCGATGTCGGTTGAGACCGGATCTGTCGCCGTGTAGAGGAGTAGATGCGAAGACAACTCCAGGCCGAAGCAGAGGGCAGAGGGGAAGATATAGCTCACCGCCGATGAGGCACAGGTGTGTGCGCAGCTGGTGATAATGATCGGCGAGAGCCAGGTGTAACAGTGCCCCCCCCCCCCCCGAGCAGCGCCTCCCGGCGCTGGCTTACCTGGGTGCATCCGATGGAACTCCGTGATGAGACTGTTGTCCAGCACCCAGGACGGCGGCACCCAGGACCTGTGCTCTGGGCCATATCCCTCCCAGTCCACCAGGTACTGGAGACCGCGACCACGGCGGCGGGAATCCAGGATGGCCGTGACACTCCAAGCAGGATCTCCATCAAGCAACCTGGGGGGAGGAGGGGTCTTGGGAGGAGGACAGAGAGGGTCAGTCAGCACAGGTTTAACACAAGACACATGGAAGGTAGGATGGACCCAGAGGGAGGTGGGGGGAGCCAAGCGCACAGCCACCGGGTTAACAATCTTAGTGATGGCAAACGGCCCGATGAACCGTTGCGCCAGCTTCCTCTTCTCTGCCTTCAACTTGATGTCTTTGGTTGACAGCCAAACGCGCTGACCCACCTGGTACTCGAGAGCGGCCCTCCTGTGGCAATTGGCGAAGCGAGAGTTGCACTCCGCTGTGCGTAACAGAGCCTGGCGCGTACTAGTCCAAATGCACCGGCAGCGCCTCACATGAGCCTGGACCAATGGAACCGCCACCTCCTTCTCCTCCTCCAGGAACAGCAGCGGATCGTACCCCAAGGACGCCCGGAAAGGGGACATGCCAGTGGCCGAGGAAAGGGTGGAGTTGTGGGCGTACTTGACCCAGGGCAGGCAGGTGCTCCAGGAGGACGGATTGGACGAGGTGACGCAGCACAGGGTTGCCTCCAGCTCCTGGTTTGTGCGCTCACACTGGCCGTTGGTCTGGGGATGGTGGCCAGAGGACATGCTCACCGTGGCCCCCAGCGCGTTGCAGAAGGCGCCCCACACCTTGGAAACAAACTGGGGACCCCGATCCGAGACCACGTCCAATGGGATCCCATGCAGCCTCACCACATGCTGAGTCAGCAGCTCGGCTGTTTCCCGTGCCGAGGGGAGCCCACGGAGAGGCACAAAGTGGGCCACCTTGGAGAACCGGTCGACGATAGTCGAGATGGTGTCGTAGGAATTAGACTTAGGGAGGGTGGTAACAAAATCCAAGGCCACATGGGACCACGGTCTCCCAGGAACCGGTAACGGGTGGAGAAGACCCGCTGGAGGGGAAGTGGAGGTCTTACCCACGGCGCACTGAGGACAGGCACGGACGTAGTTGGAGACGTCACCTCTGAGACCCGGCCACCAGAAGGACCGCTGGATAAGCTCCACCAGCCGAGAGGTACCAGGATGGCAAGCGAACTTGGATGTGTGGGCCCAATGGATGACGTCGCCCCGAACTGACGATGGGACGAACAACCTCCCGACTGGGCCGCCACCAGGATCAGGCTCCACCTCTTGTGCCTTTCGGATCTTGGCCTTTATTCCCCATGCAACAGCTCCCACCACACACGAGGACGGGAGGATGGTATGCTCACGGTCTGCCGGTTCCTCGGGTTCGAACTGCCTGGAGAGCGCGTCTGGTTTGCCGTTCTTGGATCCAGGCCGGTAGGTGATGGTGAACCTGAAGCGACCAAAGAACAGCGACCAACGCGCCTGGCGGGCGTTCAGGCGTTTGGTCGTCCTCAGGTATTCCAGGTTTTTGTGGTCGGTCCAGACCACGAACGGCTGAGAAGCCCCCTCCAGCCAATGGCACCACTCCTGAAGAGCCAGCTTCACCGCTAGGAGCTCCCAATCCCCGATGTCATAGTTCCGTTCAGCGGGGGAGAGGCGACGAGAGAAGAAGGCGCAGGGGTGTACCTGCCCATCCACTGGCGAGCGCTGGGAAAGCACTGCTCCCACCCCTGTGTCGGATGCGTCCACCTCGACCATGCACTGGAGAGCGGGGTCCACCTGGGTGAGGACCCGGGAGGAAGCGAACTCCGTCTTCAGGGCCCTGAAGGCCGAGGCAGCCTCTTCGTTCCACCTGAACGGCAGCTTGGGAGAGGTGAGGCGGGTCAGGGGGGCGGAAATGGCGCTGTACTTGGGTACGAAGCGGCGGTAGAAATTAGCAAAGCCTAGGAACTGTTGCACCTGCTTCCTAGAAGAGGGGGTAGGCCACTCCACCACCGCTTTAACCTTAGCTGGGTCGGGGAGGACCTGATTCTGAGCAATTAAAAACCCCAAAAAGGAAGTCTGGTTGGTGAAAAATTCACATTTCTCCGCCTTTACATACAACCTGTTCTCCAGGAGGCGCTGAAGGACCCGCCTCACGTGGACCTGGTGTTCCTCCCTGGACCAGGAGAAGATTAGAATGTCGTCCAGGTACACAAACACGAAGACCCCCAGGAAATCCCGAAGAACGTCGTTGATTAGCCGTTGGAAGACGGCCGGAGCATTGGTAAGCCCAAACGGCATAACCAGGTACTCGAAATGGCCGCTGGGCGTCCGGAACCCCGTCTTCCATTCGTCGCCCTCCCAGATCCGTACAAGATGGTAGGCACTGCGCAGGTCGAGCTTGGTGAACCAGGTGGCCCCCTGGAGGGAGTCGAAGGCCGAATCCATCAGGGGCAGCGTGTACTTGTCTCTGATGGCGATGTCATTCAGCGCCCGGAAGTCGATACACGGGCGCAGGGACCCGTCCTTCTTCCCACAAAGAAGAACCCAGCACCAACCGGGGACGAGGATGGTCAGATAATGCCTGCGCTGAGCGACTCCTTGATGTAGACATCCATGGCCTCACGCTCCGGGGCAGACGGGCTGTAGAGGTGACCAGATGGTAACGGCGTCCCCGGGTGGAGGGTTTATGGCGCAGTCGTAGGGACGGTGGGGGGGGGGGGGAGGGACAGTGCTTTAGTTTTACTGAATACCTGTCCGAGATCATGGAACTCAGGAGGCACCAGGGATAAGTCCGGAGGCGGGGAGTCCGGCGTCGGGTGCGGCACCGAGGGGGCACAGGCGGCAGTCTGGAGACAGGAGCTCATACAGAACGTGCTCCAGGAGAGAACGCTGCCGGACTGCCAGTCTAGGACGGGGTTGTGGAGCCGCAGCCAGGGATAACCCAAGATGACAGGAGGGGACGAGGTGGGTAGCACGATCAGGCTGAGGTCCTCCCTGTGATTGCTGGAGATGATCACCGGGACCGGTTTAGTCTTATGGGTAGCAGTCACTAAGGGCGAGTGAGCAAGGGTAACTAATTTCAAGGGAGATGACAGGGCTTGGCAGGGGATGCCCAAGCGGGTTACCAGGCCTTGTGAAATAAAATTTTGTTCTGCCCCTGAGTCCACCAGTGCGTGTGTGGCGTGCGCAGTGGAGTTGTGGTAAAACCTAACCGGGAGGATGCATTTGGTGAGGGTGCTTGGACGGGAGGCGTCCGCGAGACCCCCCAGAGCGACTCGCGGACGTTCCCCTTTCGGCCAAACCGGACAATTCTCCACTGAGTGCTGATCCCCTCCACAATACATGCAGAGAGACAGCTCTCGGTGGCACTGTCATTCCGCAGGAGAAAGCCTGGCCCGACCCACCTGCATTGCCTCCGGGGCATCGGTGGACCCAGGAGTGGGAGCCGCCAGGGGGCGAGACTGAGGAACCCGGACGGAAGCTCCGCTTGAGCTACCGGAAGTACGGCGCTCGGCGGCCCGCTCCCTCAGCCTGTTGTCAACACTAATGGCTAAAGATGTCGACTCAGCTAATTTGTCCGGCAGCTCCCGGGAAGCCAGCTCGTCCAGCAGGGAGGAGTTAAGGCTGCGAGCGAAGATGCCACAGAGCGCCGCTTCGTCCCAACCAACTTCCGCCGCTGCCACCTGGAAGTCGACAGCGTAGTCGGCGGCAGACCGACTACCCTGGCGAAGATTTAACAACCGGGTGCCATAGGTGTTATCGTGAGCGGAATGGTCAAACACCTCCTTAAATTGTCGCACGAATTGGGCATAGGTCAGGCTCGCGTAGCTGGGTCTCGCCATGACGACATAGGCCCAAGCTAACGCTCGCCCTCCCAGAAGGTTAGCTACGTACCCAATTCGGCTGTGATTGGACGGAAAGTCTCCGGGGACACACTCAAACACCGACTCACACTGCAGGAGGAACCCCCTCGCCTCACCAGGTCGCCCGGTGAAGCGCGTCGGGGTTGGGATTGGTGTGAGTTGGGTCAGCGAACCCGAACTACCGAGACTTACCGAGGAGGAGATGGAAGCTGGCCCACCGGAAGGTGCCGGAGGAGCCAAGCGGCTCATTCGCTGGACAATTTGGGTAAGCTGATTGACAACTGTCTGTTGCTGATGAGCAATTAAATCAACCCGAGCCTGTAGGTTGGAAAAGCGGCATGCCAGCCCGCTGGAGTCGTACTGTCATAACCTTGGACTCAGGGAACACATGCACACGGGCTCGGGAAGATTTAATGCTTTTATTTACAGCTAAGGGTGTATGAGTGCGTGAGTGGGAATGGAGATGTGGTGTGGGCGGACACCGTGCCAGGTGCGCGGAATAGCTCGCCGTTCGACCAGGTAACCCTGAGGGGAGAGCAGAGCAGGAGGTTAGATGTAGCCGACCACACCGTGGGATTAATCTGTTACGTTTGCTCACGTGCAGGGGAATGCGTGGCTGGCGTTGGCTTGACAGCTGTGTCCTGGAAGACAGCGCGGCTGTGCGCCCTTGATGCGTCGGAGCCATGCGGGCGGAGATGAGGCGAGGAGGATGGAAAGCTGCCGCCTGGAAATCCACCTGTGCACAGGGGAAGGACTGAAGAGAAGGTAAGGGTATGATGAGTTGCTTACGTGTAGAGAGCGATGTCGGTTGAGACCGGATCTGTCGCCGTGTAGAGGAGTAGATGCGAAGACGACTCCAGGCCGAAGCAGAGGGCAGAGGGGAAGATATAGCTCACCGCCGATGAGGCACAGGTGTGCGCGCAGCTGGTGATAATGATCGGCGAGAGCCAGGTGTAACACCCACCGGCACAGCAGCGCCAAGGAGGCGGTAAACCCCAGTTACAGCAGATATGGGAGGAGACTGAAGCCAAAAGAGCGTGTGGACTGATGTTTTATCTAAGATGCTGGGGGGGGGGGCAGTGTAGGACCTTGGGGAAGTCAGATTATTTAGCATCTCAGACAGAGACAGTAAATAAGCATGGGAGAACAATGCCCAGGGAAGTTCCTGGCGAGATAGCAGGAAGGAGTCAGGGACATAGGGGGTTGAATGCAGTGTAATGTAAATGTCATGCTGTGTAATGAGAAAATGCCATGAAACGTGTGCAGAGAGAGTTGAGTTAACAGAGGAGAGCTTGTTGAAATCATTCATTCTGTTCTGTGCTTGTGAGATGTGAAGTGTGTAATAAACCGTCTGTCCCTGAATCTGCCTCTTATTTCACACACTCCACAGGTGCGCCCTTTCTATTTTCAAGTCGGTGGATTGGGGAATTTCCAACTTTTCTCTCAGTATGGTTTCCACGCATGCAGCCATTGTGGTGAAACCGTCCTCGACCAGTGAAATGGACCAGTGAAGCTGAGGAGAAGCTGGAAACGTGCATGGAAATAACTGATTGGGGCATGTTTAAAGGAGCCACGCATGATCTGGATGAGTACACGGACACTGTGAACTCATATATCCACTTTTGTGAGGAGAGCATCCTTCCATCGCGCACCAGGGTGAGGTACTCTAATGATAAGCCCTGGTTCACTGCTAAGCTCAGACAGATCAGGAAGGAGAAGGAAGCAGCGCTGAAAAGTGGAGACAGGGGCTGCTACAGGGAGGTTAAATATCGGTTTAACAGAGAGCTGAGGAGAGCTAAATCTGTGTATTCCGAGAGACTCCAGCAGCAGTTCACTGCTAATGACTCGGCTTCTGTGTGGAGAGGACTGAGGCAAATCACCAATTATCGGCCTTAGGCTCCTAAAGGTCAGGATGACAAAGCCCTTTGTCAAAGACTGTCCCAACACTATGCCCGTTTTGACACCTCGTCAACTGTGTCCAACTCCCCCCCTCCTCCAGCTCCACAGCCTCCACGATCCCTACTTCATCAAAGGCGCCCCCCCCTCCTCCCCCCTGCCCTTGTCATCAGTGAGCAGGACGTGCTCAAACAGTTCTCCAGATTGAACCCGCACAAGGCCCCCGGTCCGGACGGCGTGTCTCCCTCCACCCTGAGACACTGTGCGAAAGAGCTGGCTCCTGTCTTCACAGACATTTTTAACACCTCCCTTAAGCTATGCCATGTGCCGACCTGCCTCAAATCCTCCACCATCATCCCTGTCCCCAAGAAGCCACGGATCACTGGACTTAACAACTACAGACCTGTAGCGCTCACCTCTGTAGTCATGAAGTCCTTTGAGCGCCTGGTCCTGCCCCACCTCAAGTCCATCACCACTCCCCTCCTGGACCCGCTGCAGTTTGCCTACCGATCCAACAGGTCTGTAGACGACGCAGTCAACCTGGCCCTCCACTCCATCCTGCAGCACCTGGACTCCCCGGGAACCTACGCCAGGATCCTGTTTGTGGACTTCAGCTCCGCATTCAACACCATCCGCCCCGCTCTGCTCCAGGACAAGCTGTCCCTGCTCAACGTGCCTGACTCCCTCTGCAGGTGGATCACTGATTTCCTGACGGACCGGAGGCAGCATGTGCGGCTGGGAAAGACTGTCTCAGACTCTGCTAGCATCAGCACCGGATCACCCCAGGGCTGTGTACTTTCCCCCCTACTCTTCTCCCTTTATACCAACTCCTGCACCTCCAGCCACCAGTCTGTCAAGTTGATCAAGTTTGCGGATGACACCACCCTCATCGGGCTCATCTCCAACGGCGATGAGTCCGCCTACAGGAGAGAGGTGGCCCAGCTGGCGTCCTGGTGCAACAACAACAACCTGCAGCTGAACGCTCTGAAGACAGTGGAGATGATTGTGGACTTCAGGAAAGTCACAACCCCTCTGCCCCCCCTCACCCTCACAGGCTCTCCCATCACCACTGCTGATTCCTTCCGCTTCCTAGGCACCACCATCACCAGGGACCTCAAGTGGGAGCCGACCATCAGCTCCCTCATCAAAAAGGCCCAGCAGAGGATGTTCTTCCTGCGGCAGCTGAGGAAGCTCAAGCTACCCACCAAGATGTTAGTGCAGTTCTACACAGCCATCATCGAGTCCATCCTCACCACCTCCATAACCGTGTGGTACGCAGGAGCCACTGCCAGGGACAGACTAAGGCTGCAGCGCGTTGTGCGCACTGCTGAGAAAGTGATCAGCCGCAAGCTCCCATCTCTCCAGGATCTGTACATCTCCAGGACCCGGAGGTGTGCTGGCCGGATCATAGCCGATCCCTCACACCCTGGTCACGTACTGTTTGCCCCTCTCCCCTCAGGTAGAAGACTTCGGTCCATCCAGACTAAAACCTCCCGTCACATGAACAGCTTCTTCACCTCTGCCATCAGACTGTTGAACACTAAGTGACTTATTGACTCTCGTGCACTATGTACAGCAGCTCAACCAGACTCATGTCAATCATCACTGTTTTCTTCCTGCATTACCGACTGCACTATATGGTTCTCCACATTATCTGCTGCTCGCTAATATATTTAAACTGCTGACTAGTATTACTCACTCTTATTCTACACTTTATTGCATGTATAGTTTATTTCTTTTATTTTATCATGTTTAATGTTGCAGCATTGCACCGAGACAAATTCCTAGTTTGTGTACTACATGAACAATGGCAATAAATCTGATTCTGATTCTGATTCTGATTCAACTCCTTCTTTCAGACCATGAATTCTTATGTTGTCCCTTCTTAGTCTTCCTTCCAGGTCGGTTAGCTTAGCCTCCAGTCTTGTCTGTCGTTTAAGTAATTCCAGTGTGGTTTCTTCCAGACCTTTTATTCTTTCCTCTGCTTCCATGATTCGGTCCTCAGCCTGGTCCACTCTGTTGTTTGTCCTTTTTATTTCGTCTTTAAGTTCACGAAATTCGGCCCAACACTCTCGGCGAAATTCTCTTAATTCTTGAAGTATCATTTTTAAGCTAGCCGTGTTGCTAGCCTCATTTTGCTCCTCCATTTCCGAGAGGTTATTGTCTTTGAGGTCCGTTTCTCCGGCCGATGCATGTCTTGGCCTGGTAAATGTTGATCTCTTCTGTTTTCCTTCAGGCATAATAATTTTGTCTTTTGATTTTCACTCTTCCATAAATCCGTTAAATCTGATTTTCATGGTATTTTCACGTATGGGATCTGGGAGCTTCAGCGTTAAGCTGCTACCACCATGGTGTCCAGACCGGAAGTCCTCATTTTGTTTTTCTAAAGCCATTCACACTTGGTGGTGTGTTTTGGATCATTGTCCTGCTGCAGAACCCAAGTGCACTTCAGTTTAAGGTAACAAACAGATGGCTAGACATTCTCCTTCAGGATTTTTTTGTAGACCATAGCATTCATGGTTCCATTTACCACAGCAAGTCTTCCAGGTCCTGAAGCAGCAAAACAGCCCCACACCATCACACTAATAATAATAATGGTGGTCCCTCGATCCCGAGGATGACATGCATGTGCAGCTATCTGTGGACACGTAGATGGCTCTGCAGACCAAGTCTGGACTTGCAGAGCCTGGAACAGATATGGCACAGGAATTCCGCTGTTGTTGCAGGGACGGACGCTGCTCTGTGGCGATGTTCTTTGGCAGCCTGTGCCTGGTTGTGGCGCTCCTCCTCTAGTGAGGCTGACACTCTTTTTATGAGAGCACGCCAGCACTGCCTGTCTTGTGCTTTGTGAACAAGTTCAGCGGGGGAGATGTCACACCACTTGAGGCTGTCTTTTAAGGCATCCTTGTAGCGTTTGTAGGGGCGACCTCATTTTCTGTACCCCTGCAGAAGCTCACCAAACAGCAATTGCTTTGGGATACAGTGGTCCTCCATCCTGATGACATGGCCTGACCAGCGGAGCCGTCTTCAGAAGCATTGACTCAATAGGGGCAGGCCTGGCTCTGTCAAAAACTTCTGTGTTGGTGACCCTGTCCTACCATCGTATGCTAAGGATGGAGTGTAAAACACGTTGATGGAACTTCTCCAGCTGTTTCAGATGTTGCCGATAAACCGTCCATGTCTCACAGCCATATAGAAGTGAGGTAAGGACGACAGTGTTGTACACTTTGAGTTTTGTGGCCAGGGTAACATTGTGATGGTTCAGTACCCTGTTGTCAAGTCGTCCGAGAGCTTGGCTTGCTTTGCTGATTCTGGCTGAAATCTCTTTGTCCAGAAAGCCATCACTGGGTATTACGCATCCGAGGTATTGAAGCTGTCAACAGATTTCATCACACCATCACACTACCTCCACCATATTTTACTGTTGGTATGATGTTCCTTTTCTGAAATGCTGTTACTTTTACGCCAGATGTAGTGGGACACACTTCCAAAAAGTTCAACTTTTGTCTCCTCAGTCCACAGAGTATTTTCCCCAAAAGTCTTGGGAATCATCAAGATGTTTTCTGGCAAAACTGAGGCGAGACTTTATGTTCTTTTGCTCAGCAGTGGTTTTTGTCTTGGAACTCTGCCATGCAGGTCATTTTTACCCAGTCTCTTTCTTATGGTGGAGTCATGAACACTGACCTTTACTGAGGCAAGTGAGGCCTGCAGTTCTTTGGCTGTTGTTGTGGGGTCTTTTGCGACCTCTTGGATGAGTCATCGCTGCACTCTTGGGGTAATTTTGGTCTGCTGGCCACTCCTGGGAAGGTTCACCACTGTTCCATGTTTTTGCCATTTGTGGATAATGGCTCTCACTGTGGTTCGCTGGCAGTAAAGCCTTATTCATGCTGCATTTCCCCTCTAGTCTGCTTGCACTTTGCACGAGTGCTCGTGGCATTGTACTTGCTCCCTTTTTTCATCTACCAGGCCAAGCAGTTGATGCATGTGCATGACTGTTATTTGTAGTTGTGCCCCAGCCCTATGGTTAGTGCAAATGTGCTAACATGCCAGTTTGTTCACTGCCTATAAAACACGTGAGCAACGCACATTTTTTTTGTCCCAACAACAATGGCGTTGTTTCAAGGAAAGGAGGAATTACTATTTTCCAGTGCTCTTTTCCACTCAAGCTGCTGCTGCTGCAAATAAAAGGATTCATGCATGTTTATTCTCATTTTCCGCCTCCTCATTGTCTTCCTTGTCTACTTGGTCTTTGTGTGCTGGGTTGATAGTGCCATGTTGTGAATGGGACATTCAGTCTTGCACATATTCTGTCAACCCGTTCAGATCATGGGCAGGCCACATGGTCACCAAATCTGGGCTGCACGTGGTCGTCCATGGTAGAGTCCTGCGTACACTAGCAGAGTGGAGATGATGATGTAAATTTCATCACACGAGGTTTCCGGTTACATGTACACAGACAGCGGAGGTGCAGCATCAATCCAGCTTAATCAGGCCTGGGTGTGGCTAGAGAAATTTTACTCAGCTTTCCCAAGATGTGATAAACCACAGTTAATTTATGTTTTGTTTTTTTTGTTTTTTTTTGGGGGGGGGGTAATCACTTTTTCACACAGGGCCATGTAGGTTTGGATTTTCTTTTACCCTTAATAATAAACACCTTCATTTAAAAACTGCATTTTGTGTTTACTTGTGTTATCTTGGTCTAACATTTAAATTCGTTTGATGATCTGAAACATTTGTGACAAACAGACAAAAAAATGAGCAATCACAAAGGGGGCAAAAACTTTTTCACACCACTGTATATATCCATCAATCCATTTTCAACCACATTTCTGGAGATAATCTAATCTAGTTGTCTAATAACCAGAGGGTTGGCAGTTCAAATCCCGCTCTCCCCAGACATCCTGCCGTTGTGTCCCTGGGCAAGACACTTTACCCACCTTGCCTCCAACGTCCATGACGCTGGGCATGAATTTATTTAAAAGTTCGGTTGTGGTCGGAGAGGCCGTTGGTGCGGATTGGCAGCCACGTTTCCGTCAGTCTGCCCCAGGGCAGATGTAACTACAGAAGTAGCTTACCACTACCATTGTCTATGGAGTGAATGAATAATGTATCCATTGTAGAGTATCTTTGAGTTTCTATGAAAAGTGCAATATAAATCTGATGCATTATTATCATTACCTTATAATAATTCCACTAGTATATTACACGGGGGGCTGAAAAGTTCATAGGCTGACTAAGAAGAAGTTATGCTACAGCAATGAAACTAGTCATGCATTAAATTCAACCTTTTCAGATACACTCACACTGTTGAACATGTTGAAAAATAAACTGCATTTGGTCAAATTTGACCACTGCATCATGGTCTGCCTATGAACTTTTCAGCCCCCCCGTGTATCATAAATACACTATATTACCACACCAACCATACCTCATAATTTATATATAAACCATTCAACAACACTTTGAACCATTTGTACTTTCCCGTTGTATTATAATATAACCCAGCTATGTAGTCATTATATTATAAAATATGGTATATTATATGACTATACAACACCATTGATAATACATGTGATTGTAATGTTAGTTTTTAGTATGTAACTCGGCAGCTGATTCCACTCATACATTCCTCTGTATAGTACCGTTCTATTGATGGCATTAGTTTTGACTTTTGGTAAATTTAAATTATCTGCAGCTGCGTGCTTTGTGTTGCAACCGTGCATATCTGAACTGAAATGTAGTTTTTGATAAAGAATGAGGTGTCTTTGTTGTCATAATGTTCCTGATAAACCAAACAAGTGAGAATCAAAGTCTTTCCTTAACTAATAACCAGTTTAAATCACTGTGCATATTCCTTGGATTGATTGATTTTATTTATTTGAACATCCAGACAAAAAAAATTGTAAAACAAAAATCAAAACCAAAAAAAGAAAATTAAAAAAGAAAAATGCCTTGTTCAGAAGGAGTGGGAAGAAGCCAGCGCTTATATAGTCCCACTCCTTCTCCATACCCAATAAATTATATCA
Source organism: Pholidichthys leucotaenia (assembly GCA_020510985.1). Classification (NCBI taxonomy): domain Eukaryota; kingdom Metazoa; phylum Chordata; class Actinopteri; order Cichliformes; family Pholidichthyidae; genus Pholidichthys; species Pholidichthys leucotaenia. The sequence continues at coordinate 93,183,295 of CM035841.1, forward strand.
TTCTAGTCATGATTCATCCCACAGTTGCATTCATTATACAGTCGTCTATTCGGCCTCCGTCGGTCTATGACGACCATGGAAGAGAATCCTAAATGTCTACTCTGCTGGAACAGCACCGCCTGTGGCTGAACAGGCCGATGCGCGAATGGCAGTCCCTGTCACACAGGTCGCACCTGTGGGTGGTCTCCGTGCTGCTGGAGCTGTGGCGGTTCTTCCTGCGGGTCCTTTTTTCATCTGCTGCAGCAGTCAGTCTCTCTTCACCCGCCTTGAGCTGTCTGATCAGGGTGCCTCTCCATTTGGAGCGGTCCGTTGCAAGGTCCTCCCAGCGCTCTGTATTGATCTCCAGGGCCTTCATGTCTCTCTTGCAGACGTCTCTAAAGCGCAGCCGTGGGCGGCCAACGTCTCTCCTGCCAGTCGCCAGTTCTCCGTAGAGGACGTCTTTGGGGATTCTGCCATCCTCCATACGGTGAACGTGGCCTAGCCAGCGGAGCCTGCGCTGCCTGAGTGAAGTGAACATGGAGGGAAGGCCGGCGCGGGACAGAACTTCTGTGTTGGGCACTTTGTCCTGCCAGGATATGTCCAGGATACGGCAAATGAAGCGCAAGTGGAAGGAGTTCAGTCTCTTTTCCTGCCGGGCGTATGTTGTCCACGTCTCTCTCCCATAGAGCAGTGTGCTGATGACGCAGGTGTTGTACACTGCCATTTTCATCTTGACAGAGAGTTTGGGATTCTCCCACACTCGTGTGGTGAGGCGAGCGAGTGTGGAGGCTGATTTTCCAATCCTCTTGTCGATCTCTGTATCAAGGGAGAGGTTGCTGCTGATCGTGGACCCCAGGTACGTGAACTGATTCATGACCTCCAGCTCGTAGTCTTCGATGGTGATGGTTGGTGGTGCTTTCATGCCTTGCGCCAAGACGTTAGTCTTCTTCAGGCTGATGGTAAGCCTGAAGTCCTTGCATGCCTGGGAGAAGCGGTCCATCAGGGTCTGAAGGTCCTGCTGTGTGTGGGTTGCGACTGCAGCGTCGTCTGCGAACAGCATGTCTCTGATTAGAGCCTTGCGCACTTTGGTTCTGGCTTTCAGGCGGGTGAGGTTGAAAAGCCTGCGGTCAGATCTTGTGTGCAGGTAGATTCCCTCTGTTGCTGTGCTGAAGGCATGCCTCAGGAGCATAACAAAGAAAATCCCAAAGAGGGTTGGCGCAAGTACACAGCCCTGTTTCACTCTGCTGTGTATGTTGAATGGCTCTGAGACGTTGCCGTCGTGCTGCACTATCCCCTGCATGTTGGTGTGAAACGATTCGATGAGGCTTTATAACTTTGGTGGGCATCCTATCTTTGGCAGGATCTTGAAAAGGCCGTCTCTGCTGACCAGATCGAACGCTTTGGTGAGGTCGATGAAGGCGACGTACAGGGGCATGTTCTGTTCTCTGCATTTCTCCTGGAGTTGGCGGATGGAGAATATCATGTCTACCGTCGATCGCTCAGTGCAGAAGCCACACTGAGACTCGGGGTAGACACGTTCGGCAAGCTTCTGTAGACGAACGAGAACAACTCATGCGTAGACTTTGCCAACAACGCTGAGGAGGGAGATGCCCCTGTAGTTGTTGCAGTCGCTTCGCTCCCCTTTGTTTTTGTAGAGGGTGATGAGCTTGGCGTCCCTCATGTCCTGTGGTACAGCACCTTCCTTCCAGCACTGGCAGAGGACGTCATGCAATGGCAGCAGTAGGGCGGTCTTGCAGTGCTTGATCAGGTCTGGGGGTATGCCGCCATTGCCGGGTGCCTTGCCAGCGGCCAAGCTATCAATGGCCTTGCTGAGTTCGTCGATGGTTGGCTCGGCATCAAGTTTGTCCATGGATGGCAGGCAATCGATGGCATCAAGGGCTGATGGTGTCACGGTGTTCTGTCTGGAGTAGAGGTCGGAGTAGTGCTCCACCCATCTCTCCATCTGCTTGTTCATTTCTGTGATCATCTCCCCAGTGGAGGATTTGAGGGGGGCTGTCTTGCTCTGAGCCGGACCAAGTGCTTTCTTGATGCCATCGTACATACCACGGATGTTCCCTGTTATGGCAGCGGTTTGAATGTCTTGGCTGAGCTGAGTCCAGTACTCGTTGGCACAGCGCCGAGCAGTCTGCTGAACTTTGCTTCTCGCAGCCCTGAGAATCTGCAGATTCTTCTCGTTTGGGTACTTCTTGTACTCGGCAAGTGCTGAGCGCTTGGCTTCAATGACGGGGGTCATCTCGGTCAACTTGGCATCAAACCAGTCCTGTGACTTCGAGGTCTTCCTCCCAAAGGTAGCCAAGGCTGTGTGGTGGATGGTGTTTCGCAGCTCTTCCCACTTCTGCTTTGCAGATTCTCCTTCTTGTGGTACACCAAGTTCCTTCTCAAAGGTGGAGGCAAACCGCTCAAGTTCTGGTTGGGCCATCTTGCTGGTGTCAATCCGTGCCTTTCCAGGCTGTCTAGCATGATGGAATTTCTTCAGCTGCAGCTTAACCTTGCAACACACCAATGAATGGTCTGTGTCGCAATCTGCACTCTGGAACGAACGGGTGATTAGCACGTTCTTCAGTGAGGTGCGCCTGGTCAGGATCAAGTCCAGCTGGTGCCAGTGCTTTGAGCGCGGATGTCGCCAGGAAACCTTGTGTTGGGGCTTGGTCTTGAAGAATGAGTTTGTGATGCACAGATCGTGATAAGTGCAGAACTCGAACAGCCGCTGTCCATTGTCATTCATTCTGCCCACGCCAAATGGTCCAAGACAGGAGGGCCAGGAGTCGTGGTCAGCACCCACTCTGGCATTGAAGTCTCCAAAGAGAATGAGTTGATCAGAGTTGGGGATGATCCTGACAGTTGTTGCAAGATTCTCGTAGAACTCGTCTTTTGCCTCTGGTGTGGCTGTCAGTGTTGGGGCATACATACTGACGAGGGTGACTGGGCCTTGAGTGGTGTTCAGGCGGAGGGTGAGGAGTTGTGCAGAGCCATTGCTGCCCGGTTCCACCATCTTCAGCAAGGTGTTCTTCACTGCAAAGCCCACTCCGTGTTCCCTGTGTTCGTCACTGCTCTTTCCCTGCCAGTAGAACGTGTAGTCCTTCTCTCTCAGTGTGCCTGCGTCAGCCAACCATGTTTCCTGGAGAGTGGCGATATCCACTTCCAGTCTCTTCAGCTCATTATTGATGATGGCAGTCTTCCTGGTGTCGTTGATGTCCTTGAGGTTAGCAGCGAGTCCTGTCATCATAATGCGGACGTTCCAAGTTCCCAGTTTTAGAGTTGGTCTCTTTTGTTTTGTTGTCTTGCCTGGTGCGAAGGTTCTCAGCCTGCCGTTCGGACTTCTCCCCATCCCCATGCACCCAATGAGGAAAGCAGGCTGTGGCGGGACAACACCTTATTGCCTGGAGGCTGCCCAGCTTGAGGCGGGCGGTAGCTGTCCAGTGAGATCCGATGATCCCTCCCACCGTCGAGAACAACCCTTGGCACCGCGCTCTATGCCAGTTGAGTGGTGGCTTATAACCGGTAACCGTCATTCCCCGTGTTTTGTCTACGCCAAAGGTGAAGCTGGAGTGTCCTCTCCAGTGATCCAGTGTTCTACCTTCCAGCGTTGGGTGTTGGTAGGATTCAAGCCTGGGCAGGAAGATATGGAGGACAAGATGTTGCCCATGCAGCATGTCCCCCCTCTCCACGTCACTGATGAATCCAAAGGAACAGCAGGACTGCTACAGTTTGGCACCAGCGCCGTCGCAGGAGCTGCCAGAACAATGTTGAGCACAACAGAGAACTGCCTTAGGGACTCTGACTCCGGATTTTTCCTCAGGGTTGACTCCCGAAGCCTTTCCCGTGACCGGGTGTGCCGCAAGGCAGCAGAGGTTTGAAATCAGGGTTTACCTTCCCCTAGATGGGCTACCTTCCCAGGTTGACAAGCCACCATCTACCCGAAGCATCTGGTTTTAAGGCGCCAGAGATCCGCCCTCGCCCCTTCTCCTATTAGTAAAAGCAGTTCCGCCGGGCTTAGAGACTAAACCACACGGGCAGGCTAGGAGTTGGACTTAGTTGTCAGAGGCTTTTCGAGATGCACGCCATAAGGAGCATTTTATAAGCACTGGGAGCTTAACCCCAGTGCCGCTCCTGGCTATGACAACCTTGGAACCAATACCATAATATATAATACATCTTATAATTAAATTATTCAATAGAAATGATACAATGATAGTTTATATTGACAATAATACCAACATCTAATAATAATTGTAATAATAATAAATAAATACTTCTGGTATGTTTAATATAATTATAGACAATATTATCATCATCATAATCACCATATATACCACCATATACCCCCACATGGCATACAATACCGAGGTGCAATAAGTAACTATATAATAATAATAACCGTAATAATAGGTAGCCATATAGTAGTTACAATAACAACAGTAATAATAATAATACCACCGGGCCTATATAATACTTCAAATAATTCCATCCCAACAACAATCCTAATACTATAAAACTGTTGTAATATTCTAGTAATAATGATAAGATAAGATAAGATAAGATAAGCCTTTATTAGTCCCACAACGGGGAAATTCCAGGATTGCAACAGCACAGGGATAGCAACACTCAGAGCAACAATCAGAAGGCAAGAAAAAAACAAGCAAGCAAGAGCAGCTAATATACATATGTACATATTACTATAAAATATACTGTATATATACACACACACACACACAGACACAGTGCAGAGCATTGTAGCTGGATGGAATAAATATATGAATATATGAACACACAGTGCAGAGCATTGTAGCTAGAGGGAATAAATATGCAAATATATAAACACCCACAGTACGGAGCATTGCAGCTAGGTGGAATAAATATGCAAGTATATAAACACACACAGTGCGGAGCAATGTAGCTAGATGGAATAATATGTAGATATATAAAAACACAGTGCGGAGCATTGTAGCTAGATGGAATAAATATATAGATATATAAATATAAACACACCCAGTGCTGAGCATTGTAGCTAGATGGAATAAATATGTAAATATATAAACACACACAGTGCAGAGCATTGTTGCTAGATGGAATGAAACAGCATAACCGTCTACTTAGTTATCCTACATGGTATGATTATGTGCCCATACATATTCTCACCCTCCATAGCGACCAGTATGTTCCTAGTTGTATGCCGGAGGGGACCATTGTGTAAGTCTATTGCATCTTTTGCATTCAAAAAACTATTAGTTTGTTACGTCTTTTTGCTATCTCTGCGAGCAGCCCTGCTTAGGTTGTACAGTCTGACAGCCGTTGGTAGGAAGGACCTACGAAACCTCTCGGTTGTGCACCTGGGATGATGTAGTCTGCTGCTAAATGAGCTCCTCAGTGCATCCAGTATGTCCTGCATAGGGTGGAACTCGGACTCCAGCAGAGATGACAGTTTAGCCACCGTCCTTCTCTCACCTATCTCCTCCATCGGATCAAGGCGCTGCCCCAGGACAGAGCTAGCTTTCTTAATCAGTTTGTTCAGTCTCTTCCTATCGGCTGCAGTAATGCCACTGCCCCAGCAGACCACTCCAAAAGTGATGGCTGATGCCACCACCGTGTCATAGAATGTCTTCAGCAGCGCGCCTTGTACACCAAAAGACCTGAGTCTCCTCAGCAGGAACAGCCTGCGCTGTCCCTTCTTGTAGAGTGCGTCAGTATTGTGTGACCAGTCTAGTTTATTGTTCAGATGAACACCCAGGTACTTATAGGATGTCACCATCTCGATGTCTGTTCCCTGTATATTTACTGGTGCTGTGAGGGGCTGCCCATGCCTGCGGCAGTCCACCACCAGCTCCTTAGTTTTCCTCGCGTTGATCTGGAGGCAGTTCCGATGGCACCAGTCCACGAAGTCCTGGATAAGCCCTCTGTACTCAGCTTCATCTCCATTGGAGATGAGGCCAACGATCGCAGAGTCATCAGAGAACTTCTGTAGATGGCAGTGTGTTGTGTTGTGTGAGAAGTCCGCAGTATAAAGAGTGAACAGGAAGGGAGCCAGCACCGTTCCCTGGGGGGGCCCCCGTGCTACTGATGATCGTGTCGGACACACAGTCCCGGGTTCTCACAAACTGAGGCCGGTTCGGTTGATATTAATATTATCATTATTACCAGAGTACTACAACAGTATTATAGTATTAGCATTAGCTCTGTCATTGCATCTCAATGCAATACGTGCTACACGGTTTTGTAGAAGTTCTAAGTCCTTCATATACACTGTATACAGCAGCGGTCTGAGACAGCTTCCCTGTGGCAGGCCACATGTTACAGTGACCGCAAGTTTTACAAATATTGTGTGTTGGTTGAAACTTGGCAAAAAAACCCACCACAGATAATGACACTGATATTATAAATCTTAGTTCAATCTTTATTAAAACAGCTGAAGAACAATAAAATAGAGATATTGTGAATAAATTTATGTTAAAACATCAAGTGATTGTGGTGACACAGACACGAAAACAGTGAAATAGGTCATTTAGGCAATTTCCAAACCACTAACTCAAATCTTCAACTTATAATTCCAAACTGGACAATTTCCAAATAAAATTAAAACTGTAAAAGTCATTCCATTATATAAATCTGGTGACAAGTAACAATTCACAGATTTCTATTCTGACACATTTGTCAAAAATTCTAGAAAAACTCTTCAGTGATGGATTAGAAAAGTTTACACAGTAGACCAACACAAACTACTGACAGTCAATATGGATTTAGAGCAAACTTGTCTACATCATTAGCATTAACAGAACTCATAGAAATCATTAATTCTATAGATAAACAGACATTTACAGTTGAGGTATTTCTTGATCTAAAAAAACTTCTTAAAATTTGACATTACAAGCACACATTTACTGTATGGACGTATGAAAGGCATTTCAGTGTCTTTTTTCCTTTGTTCATCAGTTCACTTAAACACTTAAGTTGTTTACCATTTTATTGTTTATTTACAGTGGTGTGGGAAGTGTTTGACCCCTTCCTGATGTCTCATTTTTTTGTATTTTTGTCACACTTTGTAGCGGGTTGATTCAACCCCCCACAACACAGAGACAGAACACAGAGACAGTCAGCTCGCACTCCTTGGTTTTTTCCGCTGCACTACTGAGATGTAATGTGCCATTCATGTATTGTGATGCAATGTGCCATGCATGTATCGTGATGCAATGTGCCACGCATGTATTGTGATGCAATGTGCCAAGCATGTATTGTGATGCAATGTGCCATGCATGTATTGTGATGTCATGTGCCATTCATGTATAGTGTTCATGCGTCCTGTCCTTACTGTGACCTAGAGACAGTTCAATATGTAGATGTGCCTTGTAACCTCTTTGTCCTGCAAGCCAGAGCAGAGGCTGCATCTGCCTATTGTTATGTAGGTCTTACAAATGCAAATGTCTCATGCCTGTTCTGCAGTCCCTTTGATCAGACCAACTGCTGTGAATCTGCTTTGATGTATTGTTTGGGTTTGGTATAAATACTGCACAGGTTCTGTAACACCTCCTCTCATTCATTCACTCCTGCATCTGCTGCTGTAGGACACAGACTTTGTGTCCTCCTTCTCTGAGAGCCGTGGGCTCGCTCCCGGCGCGCATGCACGGCGCCGGGAGCGGAGCCCATGACGGCGGTATGATAATAAACTCTACTTAAAACCACAGCATTCGCCACTTATTATTTTTTATCATCCGCTAAACTGGTGACCCCTTGAAGACGCACACGCTTTGTGCGACGCAGCCTTCTGATTTGGACGGCCACGCTGGCGAACCGAAGCTGAAAAGAACACGCTGCCAGCGAACACAGCAGCCTGACGAGCTGCTCTCCCTTCGGCTTCAGGGAGACCTCGACGCGGAGCCAACACAGGCGAGCCGTTCCCCGGACATCACCCACGACCGGGAAAATCTGCAGAAAACGTCATGGCGCGACCCTTGCCTGAGATCGGGACGTCCACGCTGGACTAGCCGAGGGACACAGAACGTTTTCCCCCTCTCACCGCTACTCCTCCCGCTCAGCGAGCCTTCTCATCTACCCGAGCCTGAGGAACAAAGATCGTCTATTCCCTCCCACCGCTCCAACGCATCTGCACGAGCCCGAGGGACAAAAGATCGTCTATTTCCTCTCACCGCTCCAACGCACCATGGCCAATCTGCAGCTACAGCTCAACCTGGATTTTATCGGCGCCGTCTGCGCCGATCTCCACCAAGATTCTGCACCCTGACTCGTCACTCCAGCGGCCCACCCAAGCACAGAACCCCCGCGCGCGCACCGGGGAGTTACGAGGACGGCACACCACGCACGGGGCAATAATGGCTTCACTGACCGCCTTCCTTCGGCTGCACACTGGCCCTTCAGGCTTGCTTGTACACCTGAGGCCCGCAGCTTGTTCACTGGATTTTATGGTCTTAGCCACGGCACACAAGGGGAATTCAGCTGTCAGCTGTTCCCGGGGGGCTTTGGGGTTGCTCCTGCACCTAAAGCCAACACGCCAGTCCCTCTGCTTTTGTTTCTTTTTTTTTTTTCTTACAGCCGCTCCTGCTTTTCTTCATGGCCACGGGAGGAGTGAGAGACAAATTTTTCTTCTTCTGATCTCCGCATGTTCAGACGGGACATCGCGGAGCAGCAAACACTTTTGGCGCGACTCGAACGGTTTTCCCGCGCCCGGTCAGCATTTGCTACCCCCCTCCCCCTCCTCCTGCACAGCGCTTTTCCCTGCTCGCTGCCCAAACTGCAACATCGAGGTCATGGTCCCCTACCGTGCCCTCTGGGAGGGAGCAGTGTAGCGGGTTGATTCAACCCCCCACAACACAGAGACAGAACACAGAGACAGTCAGCTCGCACTCCTTGGTTTTTTCCACTGCACTACTGAGATGTAATGTGCCATTCATGTATTGTGATGCAATGTGCCATGCATGTATCGTGATGCAATGTGCCACGCATGTATTGTGATGCAATGTGCCATGCATGTATTGTGATGTAATGTGCCATTCATGTATAGTGTTCATGCGTCCTGTCCTTACTGTGATCTAGAGACAGTTCAATATGTAGATGTGCCTGGTAACCTCTTTGTCCTGCAAGCCAGAGCAGAGGCTGCATCTGCCTATTGTTATGTAGGTCTTACAAATGCAAATGTCTCATGCCTGTTCTGCAGTCCCTTTGATCAGACCAACTGCTGTGAATCTGCTTTGATGTATTGTTTGAGTTTGGTATAAATACTGCACAGGTTCTGTAACACCTCCTCTCATTCATTCACTCCTGCATCTGCTGCTGTAGGACACAGACTTTGTGTCCTCCTTCTCTGACAGCCGTGGGCTCGCTCCCGGCGCGCATGCACGGTGCCGGGAGCGGAGCCCGTGACGGCGGTATGATAATAAACTCTACTTAAAACCACAGCATTCGCCGCTTATTATTTTTTATCATCCGCTGCAACTTAAACATTTCAGATCATCAAACAAATTTAAATATTAGACAAAGATAACACAAGTAAACACAAAATCCAGTTTTTAAATTAAGGTGTTTATTATAAAGAGGAAAAAATTCCAAACCTACATGGCCATGTGTGGAAAAAGTGACCCCCCCCCCCCCCATTAAAACATAAATTAACTGTGGTTTATCACATCTTTGGAAAGCTGAGTTCAGTTTCTCTAACCACACCCAGGCCTGATTACTGCCACACCTGTTCTCAATCAAGAAATCACTTAAATAGGACCTGCCTGACAAAGTGAAGTAGACCAAAAGATCCTCGAACACTAGACATCATGCTGTGATCCAAAGAAATTCTGGAACAAATGAGGAACAAATTAATTGAGATCTATCAATCTGGAAAAGGTTATAAAGCCATTTCTAAAGTTTTGGGACTCCAGCAAACCACAGTGAGAGCCATTATCCACAAATGGCGAAAACATGGAACAGTGGTGAACCTTCCCAGGAGTGGCTGGCCGACCAAAATTACCCCAAGAGGTTACAAAAGACCCCACAACAACATCCAAAGAACTGCAGGCCTCATTTGCCTCAGTTAAGGTCAGTGTTGATGACTCCACCATAAGAAAGAGACTGGGCAAAAATACAACTCTGCCGTCATGGCAGAGTTCCAAGACAAAAACCACTGCTGAGCAACAAGAACATAAAGGCTCATCCCAGTTTTAGTAGAAAACATCTTGATGATTGATCCCCAAGACTTTTGGGAAAATACTTTGTGGACTGACAAGACAAAAGTTGAACTTTTTGGAAGGTATGCATCCCATTACAGCTGGCATAAAAGTAACACAGCATTTCAGAAAAGGAACATCATACCAACAGTAAAATATGGTGGTGGTAGTGTGATGGTCTGGGGCTGTTTTGCTGCTTCAGGACCTGGAAGACTTGCTGTGGTAAATGGAACCATGAATTCTGCCGTCTACCGAAAAATCCTGAAAGAGAATGTCCGGCCATCTGTTCATGACCTCAAGCTGAAATGCACTTGGGTTCTGCAGCAGGACAATGATCCAAAACACACCAGCAAGTCCACCTCTGAATGGCTTTAGAAAAACAAAATGAAGACTTTGGAGTCGCCTAGTCAAAAGTCCTGACTTGAATCTGATTGAAATGCTGTGGCATGACCTTAAAAAGGTGGTTCATGACTTCCGGTCTGGACACCATGGTGATAGCAGCTTAACGCTGAAGTTCCAAGACCCCATCCGTGAAAATTACATTTCCCAGGCCAAGACGCGCATCGGCCAGAGAATCTGACCTGGAGGACATCCACTCGGAAGCAGAGGAGCTGAATGAGGCTAACAACACGGTTAGCTTAAAAACGATAATTCGAGAATTTCGCCGAGAGTGTTGGGCCGAATTTTGTGAAATTAAAGACGAAATAAAAAGGACAAACAACAGAGTGGACCAGGCTGAGGACCGAATCATGGAAGCAGAGGAAAGAATAAAAGGGCTAGAAGAAACCGTGCTGGAATTACTCAAATGACAGACAAGACTGGAGGCTAAGCTAACCGACCAAGAAGGAAGACTAAAGGCGCTTTTCCACTAGCCTCACTTAGCCCTACACCGTACCACTCAGCCCACTAAAGGCGCTTTTCCATTAGCCCCAGCACCGGTTAGCAGGTACTTTTTTAGTACCTGATCCAGGGCAGGGTCTAACTGAGCTGAGTAGGGCTGAGTATGGCTGTGATATGACTTTAAGAGACTGGTCGCCGCTGATTGGTCAGGTCGTAACGTCACGAAAGCGACTTTTTCTGCTGAATTTACTCCACGACCGCCATTTGTAGTTGTTCAGCCAGTGAACACAGTGCGCCCCTTTAATACAGTATATTATATTAATATACTGTATAATATACGTACTTATATAATAATATACTCCTAATATTATATATTAGGAGGTGCGCAATTTTCTTTCTATATTAGCCGACGATCGCATCCAGCGCGAGTTGGACGGATCTACTCGAAATGCAGGTGTCCGAGCAGATGGGTTCCCAAGGGCACATCCGTACTGCCAAACAGTGTCGGGAGAAGCTGAAAAAGCTGAAAAGCGATTACCGAGCAGTGAAGGACCACAGTGCTCGAAGTGCAGCGGATCGGAAGGAGTGGAAGTGGTTCGCTGAGAGACATTGGGCTGGACACGGCCACAGTCACGGCCACAGTCACGGCCTTGGAAACCGTGGATGGTGAGTGTTGTTTTGATATTGGGCGTCTTTTCGCCACTTAATCCTTTCTGTGTCAAGCTCACTGTTTTTAAGAAATAGGAAGGTTGTTAGATTGTGGGCAATGGTTGTTACTGAGGCTTGCCTATTGTTTTGCAGCCAACTGCAGATTCACGCTTGCTTTGTGTTAAGTATTAGCGCGAACAAAATGCTGAATTACGCTTATTGTATTCCGGTTAAAAACTTTAGAGTGTTGTGTACATGTTGCACTGTGGTGTTAAGTTTAAATTGCGTGCATTTTCTTTCTAGAATCGCAGTTCATATCACAGGGGTCCACCTCAGCGGACATCGGCACACCGGACTCTCCTGCCTCTGCGTCTGCCGGAGCGCCAGCTGGATTGACTCCCATGTCAGCCACATCACCAGCTCCATCTGGATCACGTTCAAGTGCCGGTAAGGCACAATAACCACGATTTTTTTTTGGTTGAAACAGGTCCAGCGGAAACCAGGGTCGAAAATCCATCCATCCATCCATCCATCTTCTACCACTTAATCCTTTACAGGTCGCGGGGGGGCTGGAACCTAACAAGTTATGTACCAAATTGATTAATGCAATTTCCTGTAGCTGCATATTAATTAATTGAAAATGTCTTTTTAAATGTACAAAAAGGTTATTCTTTGGTCTTCACTTATCGGTGTTCCACAACCATTTTTAGGTGTGGTGATTGAAGTGCTGTTGTAACTCCTGTTTTATAAAAACAAATAAAGTGCATGAACTGCCGTTGAAATCAACATGCTTCATTGAAATGCTTCGCGTCAACTGACTGTATTAACCCATTCAGATTTCTGCGGCCACACTACAAGCAACTATTTTAAACATTACCCATCCATATTCTTAATCTTAATCCTTTTTAGTTTTGCAGGGGGGCTGCAGCCGATGACAGCACCCTGCGTGTTGCAAAATCCGCTCTACTGAGGGGCAACAACATGACAGTTCAGCTTATATACAGCAATGAAGCATAATATAATAGTGACATTCCACCACAGACTTTCACCTGTGTAATTCCATAATATATGTAGTGATCCAGCTTTAACGACCATGCCTTTCTGTCTTTCCATCTAGGCAAGACGAAAACAGACAACTCCATGCATGCTGAAGAGATGCGGCTCTTGGAACAGCAACATGACCAGCGGCAAGAACACCATCAGGAGTACATGCAGCATTTGCGACAGGTGGCCGCAGATGTGCGGGCAGATGCGCGTGAAGCCCTGGAGCAGGACGCTGTGTTACAAAGGGAAGAGCTCGCAGAGATGTCAACATTCAACAGAGATTTCCTGACCCTATTTGGCAGGCTTGTGGACGCATTTAGCAGTCGGCGTGTCAAACCATGTCTCCCCATGCCCAGTCTGTTTTTTTGTTTGTAAATTTTGCTTCTGGAATAAAATTGTATTGTTTGCATCAAAAGTCTGGTTTATCTGTTATGACACCGTATGAGAAAAGCCAATAATTACATACACATTCCATTCTCTGTCCACTCCATATGCTGCTGTTCATCAGGTCAGGTGTATAGCCTTCTAATGGTAATTTAATTTTTAACAACACAACGAAACGTAATGTCTTGGTAGGGTTTTTTTTTTTATTTTAAACAAATTTGCAATGCTGAATCCATTTCTCTTGAACGGGTACATTTTTTAGGTTATAAGCAGTTGTACAGGTGTGCTTTAACTTGTAGACACTGATAAAGGTAAGTACATGTAAGTTGAATGTTGCATCACCAGTCAAAATTTAATAAATTAAGAAGGAATCTAGCAAAAATATGGCACTAATAACAGTAGACAAATCGGACAAGGATACACAACTGTGTTTTTGTTGCACACAACTGTTGTTACCAACAAGTGCAAAATTTATATTCCCTTTTCCCAAAAATTAAAAATCAATTTGTAAGTAAAAGCGGGAATATGACATGTATCAGTACATGATTTATGGTTCAATTTGCATTTCCACCTAAGCAAAAGTGGCTTGTCGAGCTAGATTTTTGTGAAGATGGCCTGTGCGGTGTTTCTGCATGTAATTACATACCTGTCAAGTGATACGGTTTCGCCGTATTTTAATTCAGGGAAAATGTAATTTTAGCAAATACGGGCGTATTGCCATTTCTGTATGCCAAAAAGAATCTCTGACCACTGCTCATCTGACTAGACGCATCCACTGTCTGCTAGGAGACCTTCCGGGCTCGCTCTGGCGCGCTGCACGGCACTGGAGTGAGTTCCGTGATGGCGGTATGAATAATAAATAAACGCCCTTAAAAACTCACAGTTCGCTGCTTATTATTCCATGCCGCCACATTGCATGGGAATATACGGGAAAAAAAATTATTGAGAGTGTTGAGGAACACGTCGTGTGTGACCCCCACAGCGTACGGGGCTGTCAGAGCGCTCAGCGTGAGCAATTATCACAACAGTGAGAAGTGTGGACTCATCATTAGGCTGATGGCTTCGCACCTTCTTAACAGATAAGCGTTATGAACAACAGGACAGGTAGATGGACCATGCACAACATTTTATTTACAAAAAACATTTTTGAAATATGTATGCACATAAATGTGGACGAAATAGACAAGTATTGCATCACAGCATCTCGTATTAAATTGTAACGTGCAGCTTGACATGGCGACGTCCCACCGGGAGGTTCGAACTCATGCCTCCCGCTCCGGAGTCCCGCACTCTACCTGTGTCGCCAATAGGATCAACCCACTTGGCAAGCCCAGTAGGGTGCTTATATTGAGTTCGCTACAATATCACCACCCTGCTCCTCTGCTCTCTGTGCCGCTGCCACCACTGGTTCATCTGCTGCATCATCCAATGTAGTGTCAAATGTCTCTCCATGACTCTCACACAGATTGTGCAGAGCACAACAAGTCAGCACCATAGATTTCACCAGTTTCATGTCACAGTCATTCCTCTCTCCTTCCTCCTTCCTTCTCTCCTCGTCATCAGCCATTTTCTTTGTTGTGGAGGATTTGGTCGCGTGTTTGATGTCACGAGAGTGTGGCGCCGCCTGCTGCTCAGCAACTCCCACCCACAGCAGGTGTGCCAGCAGTAATGTTGAAACGCAACCGAGGCCGAACCGAACCGAAGTGAGTAGAGTCGGGTTTTCAATCGGGGCTGGGCTGGGCTAGTGGAAAAGCGCCTTAAGAAGGGCCAACATAAAAATTCATGGTCTGAAAGAAGGAGTCGAGGACGGTTTCACCACAATGGCTGCATGCGTGGAAACCATACTGAGAGAGAAGTTGGAAATTCCCCAATCCACCGACTTGAAGATAGAAAGGGCGCACCGTTCATTAGCCCCAAAGCTGTCGGCGGAAGCGCCACCACGATCGGTGGTGGTAAAGTTTTCCAACTTCAGAACAAAAGAAGAGGTTTTGAGACTGGCTTGGCAGAAAAAAGGATTTATGCAAAGAAAAGTTTTTGTGGAGCACGACTACGCCCCGGAGGTCCTTAAAAAGCGTCGGGAATACAACGACGCTAAAAAGGTACGAAGAGAAGAAACTGCGCTTTCAAACTCCATTTCCGGCGAAGCTGCGGGTTTTTTACGGGGATGAGACGTGTCTCTACAACTCGGCGGAAGAAGCAACCACGGATATGGCAAGAAGAGGGCTCCCGGTAACGGTGTATAAACCCGCAGCAGACCCGGTCGAAAGAATCAAGGCTCAAACGTGGTGCACACAGAGACCCTCAAAATCCACGGGCCAGCAGCGGGAAACCCAGCGCCAGGGCTATAAGGAAAAACTGAGCGCTTTCAGGAGGGAATAACGATATTTTTAGTCAATCTGCGCATCCAAACCTCCTCCTACAAGGTAACAAACATTCAAGGAGATGCGGAACCAGCAAGTGGTAAAACATTTCATGGAACAGTCATAATATTAGAAACAAGTAAGTCTTTAAAAAAAAAAAAAAAAACTTGTTAAAATAGAAATGTGACAATGAACCACATGAACTCTCCACACTAACAAACACTGTATTAATGTGATTGTTTGCTGTGATGGTGGTGGGAGGTTGCGCACAATTTCATAGGGTATAGGCATAAAAAAAAAAATCATTACAAGTTCAGATTGGGATCTGAAATTCACGTTAAAAACATGGGACAACTTACAGGGGTAAGAGAGGGCCCTCAACACGTAACAGAGTTTGAGGAATTTCCCTCAGAGCCAAAACACCATCAAGGCTCTTCTAAGGTCATTAAAAAGACCTCAGCTCAGGAAGATCTTTTGACAGTTTTTTGTTTTAAAGTTTTATATACTATGTTCTTAATGTTTTTTATGTTCTTAATATTCTTTCAGTTTCTGAGTAGCATAAAAGAGGGCCACTACACGGTTATACTAAATAAGACAACACAATGGAGAAACAGGGTGTAACCAAAATAATCTCATATAATGTAAACGGGATCCTGAATCCAGTTAAAAGATCCAAGATTCTTGGCAAAATGAAAAAAGACAAAGCAGGAATAATATTTTTACAGGAAACCCACCTAACAGACTTGGAGCACACCAAACTTAATAGACAAGGGTTTAAACTGATCTCTTCATCTTCATATAAGTCAGGGAGGAGGAGGGGGGTAGCGACATTGATTTCAACCAAAATTATGTTTGAAAAAAATTCAGAACACAAAGATAAAGAAGGGAGATTTAGCATGGTACTTGGTCGGCTAGAGGGAGAAGATATCACCCTGCTGAATGTATATGCACCTCCAGGGGCTAACTGGAAATTTTATAAAAATGTATTTGACCTAATAATAACTAAAGCCCAAGGTTTAGTGATATGTGGGGGAGACTTCAGTCTAAGACTGAATCCATACTGGGATGCATCAGGTAATTCTCCACATCAAAATAACACTCAAAGTAGAAAAACTAGGATGCTACTAAAAGAAATGGGAATCTGTGACGTGTGGAGGGAACTCAACCCCAGTGTAAAAGATTATACATTTTACTCAGCACCACATTCATCATACTCAAGGACTGACTATTTTTTTTTATGTTTAATAGAGACATTGGAAGAGTAAAAACATGTAAAATAGGACTGATGGATCTCTCTGACCACAGTCCGATCTATATGGACTTAAATATCCAAAAATACACAAATAATACATTTTCATGAAGGTTAAATTCAAATGTGCTGAAAGGACCACTGAAAGATGAATTGGAGTCAGATACGCTCAGATATTTGGAAGAAAATGATAATGGAGAAGTATCCCCTTTAATACTGTGGGACACATGCAAAGCTGTAATAAGGGGAAAGATTATTGCAAAACTGGCACTCCAAAAGAAATTGAGACAAGAAAAACTAATCACACTAGAGTCAGAACTTAAGAAACTAGAAAAAGAGCACAAAGACAACATTCTAATGACTCGCTCAAAATTAAGGAAATAAAAAAACAAATAAACGAGATCTACACAATAGAAATCCAGAAAAAACTTACATTTCTGAAACAAAAATACTATGAAACAGGTAGCAAATCGGCAAAATTACTAGCCTACAAATTGAGGAAACAACAAACGGAGAGAGCAATCTACAAAATCAGAGACCCAGTATCAAAAGAAATAAAATTTAGAATTCAGGAAATACTTAAAATCTTCGAGAATTACTACAAGAACTTATACTCCCTCAAAAAAAAACACAAAATCGCATCCGAAGCCTTCCTAAAGACATTAAATCTTCCCCAACTTACTGAATCACAAAATAAAGCACTACTGTCAGAAATACAACCTAAAGAATTAGAAAAAGCAATTATGAAACTTAAAGCTAACAAATCCCCAGGAGCAGATGGCTATACAGCAGAGTGGTACAAAACCTTTAAACAGCAACTATCTCCTCTCCTCCTGAAAACATTTAACTATGTCCTCCACACAGGGGAAATCCCCCCCTCCTGGAGAGAAGGGGTCATTGCAGTCATACCTAAACCTGAAAAGGATAAACTAGACTGCTCTAACTACAGACCAATCAGTGTGTTAAATCAGGACTATAAACTTTTTACCGCTATCCTTGCCAAAAGGTTAGAAAATATACTGACAGACTTAATTCATTTAGACCAAACAGGTTTTATAAGACAAAGACAGACACAAGATAACGTTAGACGCACTTTACACATAATTCATCATATAAAAAAATATAATTTTAATGCAGCCATATTGGGATTAGATGCTGAAAAAGCATTTGATTGGGTTGACTGGTCTTTCCTATATAGAATCTTATCCAGTTTCAATTTCCATAATAACTTCACTAGAACTATCCAGGCATTATATAAAAAACCAACAGCTAAAATAAGGATTAACGGTAAATTATCATCATCTTTTGAACTGGAAAGAGGATGTCGTCAGTGCTGCCCCTTGTCTCCACTGCTCTTTGCAATCTTCATAGAACCTCTGAGCCAACGGATAAGACAGAATCAAAAAATTCAAGGTATTACACTTGGTCAGAAGGAACATAAAATAGCATTCTTTGCTGATGACATTTTAATATACCTGGGGCAGCCGGAAACCTCTTTTCCAGAACTAATCTCAGTTTTTTCAGAGTATGGAGAGTTATTGGGGTACGAATTAAACATGCATAAAACCCAAATTTTAACATTCAACTATGACCCAAATCAATATTTACTAAGCAAACTCAAAACTAACTGGAAGATGGAATCTATGAAATATCTGGGGGTCAATAACCCGAAACAACTCAACAAAATTATAACACTAAACTATGATCCACTGATGGCAAAAATAAAATCTGATCTAGCAAGATGGAATACGATACCATTCTTGGGTACTGCACAAAGAATTGAAACAGTCAAAATGAATATACTTCCACGTCTTCTATACCTTTTCCAAACAATACCGGTAGAACCTCCCAAAAAAACATGGCAAGAACTGGACAGAAGGATCTCAAGATTCATATGGCAGGGCAAGAGACCTAGAATCAGATATAGAACCCTACAGCTAAACAAAGACAAAGGTGGGCTCACGCTGCCAAATATCAGGGACTATTTTAAAGCCGCAAAAATTAAAACTTTAGTAGAGATATGTAACACAGTCTACACTGCACAATGGAAGGAGATGGAATGCCAAATGCAATGACATTCCCCTACAGGCGATAATAGGGAACAATGCCTTACCTAAACTTTTGAATAACACTAACCCGTGGATAGAGACCCCGCTAAAAATTTGGTTTAAGATAGTCAGAGAGAATCAAACTAAAGAACCCTATCAATTATTGCAATGGATTTCCTATGATCAGGACTTTACTCCTAATAAAACAGACACTAGATTTAAAAAGTGGAAAGAGAACGGACTGATAAAATATTACGATTTTTTTAAAGGGCAAACTTTAAGAAGTTTTGAAGATTTGAAAAAACAAGGTCTAGTAAATCAAGACCTTTACAGGTTCTTTCAGCTTAGACACCACATAAACAAAATACTTAAAAAGGAGGATTTGGAAAGGGCCCAGTCAGGTGTTCTGAAGGTTTTCTTAATGGCATATAAAGGGATCCCAGGGATCAGATACATTTCTAAAATATACCATGGTCTTCAAGACTTAAAAGGAGACAACACATCATATATAAAAGAGAGATGGGAAAAAGAGGGGAATTTCACTTTACAACTGGAAATATGGGAAAAGCTAAATAAACAACAATGGAAAAGTACCTCATCCCTGCTGTAGAGAGAATTTGGATGGAAAAATTTGGTAAGATTTTTCAGAACACCTGCACAAAACAAATTTACTCGTAAGGGGTTGAATTGTTGGCGCTTGTGTGGTGAAAAGACTGCAAATCATTTTCATGTGTTTTGGTCATGCCCAGTTATCCACCAATATTGGACCAATGTACAGACAATATTGGGGAAAATATTCAAAGTAACAGTTGCCTTTTCTTTTGTAACTTTGTATTTGGGTTTACTACCGGAATCACTGGAAAGACGAGGAGAAAAATACTTATCCACTGTTTTAATATTGGCAAGTAAAAAAGCTCTAACAAAAAAAATGGATGTTGAAAGACTGTCCAACACCTGAAGATTGGATTAACGTGATTCAGGACATTTATTCGATGGAAAAGTTGACATTTGCACTGAGACAGGACATGGATGGGTTCTTGAACTTTTGGCAACTCTGGAACGCATATGTGTCTTCCATCAGATCTAGTCTTTGACAAATACCATTTCAATAATGGCACCTCTCTTTGTTCCAACGCTACTCAGATGCTCTTATTTTTCTGCTCTTTTGTTTTTGTTTGTTTTGTTTTGTGTTCTTCTTTTAATTTCTCTTTTTCTTTCACTTAAAAAAGGGTGTTGTAATAATTTTTTCCAATGTCAAAAAACCAAAAAAAGGGGGAATATGTGATGAAAATGTAAACAATGCAATGCTGTAATGACATGTATACCCTTTACAAAAACTTAAATAAAAAAAAAAGGCCGGTTCATGCTCCAAAACCCTCCAATGTGGCTGAATTACAACAATTCTGCAAAGATGAGTGGGCCAAAATTCCTTCACAGTGCTGTAAAAGACTCATTGCCGGTTATCGCAAACTCTTGATTGCTGTTGTTGCTGCTAAGGGTGGCCCAACCAGTTATTAGGTTTAGGGGGCAATCACATTTCCACACAGGGCCATGTAGGTTTGGATTTTTTTTTTTAAACACCTTCATTTAAAAACTGCTTTTTGCATTTACTTGAGTTATCTGTGTCTAATATTTAAATTTGTTTGATGATCTGAAACATTTAAGTGTGACAAACATACAAAAAAATGAGAAATCAGGAAGGGGGCAAACACTTTTTCACACCACTGTACATGCAAAAAATAAAGTATTCAATCAATTGATGACCTACTAAAATACACGAATGGAGGAAATGGAATCTACTACATCTAATCTTTATGTTGGGGAGGACACTCTATACCCTGACAACAATACCCCCCTCATCAGAAATGCTCATGATGTCCATGCATCCAGCACATTAAAGATTAGAGGTCTGAGGGTCCAAAGCAGAGTGAATAGGCAGATGATCTGATAAGAGACTTTTTTCTTTACACAATTTATATTTACATTAAAGCCTCAGAAATTTAAGGAACAATTCATTCACACAAAAGAAACTTAATCCTGAAAATAAAGATCTACAGACGATACTGGACTACAGCACCTCAGCTGTGAGTTCTCATGTGATAAACCAAAACACTGAAACACAAAACACAGAGACTACAGTTTCTCACTTGTGTAAATTCTTATGTTTTTTCAAACAACTACATTGATTAAATCTTTGCCCGCATGTTTCACAAAAAATGGCTTCTCACCATTTTATTTATTTACATCACATTTCATTGCAATATAAGTGCAATGGGCCCCAGCCAGGGGTCTTCGGTTACACTTTAAGTCAAAAAGTTTTGTATCCAAGGGCTCTCTTCAAGATGGAGACTGTTCCTCTGATTGCTGAGATCTGTATTTCACAGATGCTAGGGCAGCTGGGAATCACCTGTAGATAGTCTTTCAGGTTCTTCTTCACCATCGCAGTTGCTCCCACCACCACAGGTATAATGTCTGCTTCCTGCAATTTCCAGGTGCTCCTTAGGTCATTTTTGAGGTCTTGATATTTTGTTATTTTTTTTCCCTCTTTCTGCTCTGTTGAGGCCGTAATCGTTTGGTACGGTTACATCTATTAATTTGGCAGTTTTGTCCTTTTTGTTCAAGATAACAATATCCAGTTTTATTGCTCCTCTTTCTATGTGTCTTCCAGTTGGGTATCTCCGTTGGAGTTGACTGGTTCTGGAGCGTGCTCCGATACTGGTCCTTTTACTTCTATTTTAAATTCTTTGTATATTTTCCAGTGTATATACAGTGGGACAAAAAAGTATTTAGTCAGCCACCAATTGTGCAAGTTCTCCCACTTAAAAAATGAGAGAGGTCTCCAATTTTCATCATAGGTATACCTCAACTATGAGAGAAAATGAGAAAAAAAAATCCAGAAAATCATATTGAAGGATTTTTAATGAATTAATTGGTAAATTCCTCAGTAAGATAAGTATTTGGTCACCTACAAACAAGCAAGATTTCTGGCTCTCACAGACCTGTAACTTCTTCTTTAAGAGGCTCCTCTGTCCTCCACTCGTTACCTGTATTAATGGCACCTGTTTGAACTCGTTATCAGTATAAAAAACACCTGTCCACAACCTCAAACAGTCAGACTCCAAACTCCACTATGGCCAAGACCAAAGAGCTGTCAAAGGACACCAGAAACAAAATTGTAGACCTGCACCAGGCTGGGAAGACTGAATCTGCAATAGGTAAGCAGCTTGGTGTGAAGAAATCAACTGTAGGAGCAATTATTAGAAAATAGAAGACATACAAGACCACTGATAATCTCCCTCCATCTGGGGCTCCACGCAAGATCTCACCCCGTGGGGTCAAAATGATCACGAGAACGGTGAGCAAAAATCCCAGAACCCCATGGGGGGACCTAGTGAGTGACCTGCAGAGAGCTGGGACCAAAGTAACAAAGGCTACCATCAGTAACACACTACGCCGCCAGGGACTCAAATCCTGCAGTGCCAGACGTGTCCCCCTGCTTAAGCCAGTACATGTCCAGGCCCGTCTGAAGTTTGCTAGAGAGCATTTGGATGATCCAGAAGAGGATTGGGAGAATGTCATATGGTCAGATGAAACCAAAATAGAACTTTTTGGTAAAAACTCAACTTGTCGTGTTTGGAGGAGAAAGAACACCATACCTACTGTGAAGCATGGGGGTGGAAATATCATACTTTGGGGCTGTTTTTCTGCAAAGGGACCAGGACGACTGATCCGTGTAAAGGAAAGAATGAATGGGGCCATGTATCGTGAGATTTTGAGTGAAAACCTCCTTCCATCAGTAAGGGCATTGAAGATGAAACGTGGCTGGGTCTTTCAGCATGACAATGATCCCAAACACACCGCCTGGGCAACGAAGGAGTGGCTTCGTAAGAAGCATTTCAAGGTCCTGGAGTGGCTTAGCCAGTCTCCAGATCTCAACCCCATAGAAAATCTTTGGAGGGAGTTGAAAGTCCGTGTTGCCCAGTGACAGCCCCAAAACATCACTGCTCTAGAGGAGATCTGCATGGAGGAATGGGCCAAAATACCAGCAACAGTATGTGAAAACCTTGTGAAAACTTACAGAAAACGTTTGACTTCTGTCATTGCCAACAAAGGGTATATAACAAAGTATTGAGATGAACTTTTGTTATTGACCAAATACTTATTTTATCGAGGAATTTACCAATTAATTCATTAAAAATCCTTCAATGTGATTTTCTGGATTTTTTTTTTTTCTTATTTTGTCTCTCATAGTTGAGGTATGCCTATGATGAAAATTGGAGACCTCTCTCATCTTTTAAGTGGGAGAGCTTGCACAATTGGTGGCTGACTAAATACTTTTTTACCCCACTGTAACAGCAGATCTTATTGTGGCGAGCACTGCCGTGTCCATTGGCCATTAGGATCTGGCAGCCGTAGAGTAGGTGGCTTCCACTCTCCACTGCTGCATGACAAAATCGACATTTGTCACTCTGTGACAGTCCTGCCATTTTTTTTAAAGCCATTAGTCTAAAGTTCCTGGTTTTGTGCTCCAACCACTCATCTCTCCTCATCATACCCCAGATCTCCGTTCCTGATCCAGCGCAGTGTCTCTTCCTTATCAATGTAATCCCTACTGAGCTCCTCCTGAAAGCGTCCTGCTCACTTATGCTGTTTCCATGTTTCTTTTCTTTCCTCCTGTGTCCTTTTGCTGTATTGTTCCCTTGTCTTTCTAGCTATTTTTGTTGCTGGGTTTTGTTGACTGGCTTTTATGTTGTCTAATAAGTCTCCTGCAAAGGCCTCAGCTTGTTCAGTCATGGATGTGAGGTGACTAAGGTTTTCATGGTGTTGGGTGATTTTTCCCTTGTCTCATCATTTGAGCTTTTCAGGTATTGACCAATGCTTATTATTGTCGCCCTCTAGACCTGTTTTATTTCAATTAGGCCCAGCCCTCCATCTTTACGGGGCATATACAGACGTGGACAAAATTGTTGGTACCCCTCTGTTAATGAAAGAAAAACCCACAATAGTCACAGAAATAACTTGAATCTGACAAAAGTGGTAATAAATAAAAATTCTATGAAAATTAACCATTGAAAATCAATCAGTGCTTTTGAATTGTGGTTCAACAGAATTATTTTAAAAACAAACTCATGAACCAGGCCTGGACAAAAATGATGGTACTCTTAACTTAATATTTTGCTGCACAACCTTTTGAGGCAATCACTGCAATCAAACGATTTCTGTAACTGTTAATGAGACTTCTGCACCTCTCAGCAGATATTTTGGCCCACTCCTCATGAGCAAACTGCTCCAGTTGTCTCAGGTTTGAAGGGTGCCTTCTCCAGACGGCATGTTTCAGCTCCTTCCACAGATGTTCAATAGGATTTAGATCAGAGCTCATAGAAGATCACTATAGAATAGTCCAATGTTTTGCTCTTAGCCATTCTTGGGTGTTTTTAGCTGTGTTTTGGGTCATTATCCTGTTGCAAGGCCCATGACCTGCGACTGAGACCAAGCTGTCTGACACCGGGCAGTACATTTCTCTCTAGAATATCTTGATAGTCTTGAGATTTCATTGTACCCTGCACAGATTCAAGACACCCTGTGCCAGATGCAGCAAAGCAGCCCCACAACATAAAAGAACCTCCTCCATGTTTCACAGTAGGGACAGTGTTCTTTTCTTGTATGCTTCATTTTTGCGTCTGTGAACATAGCGGCGATGTGCCTTGCCAAAAAGTTCCAGTTTTGTCTTGTCTGTCCATAGGATATTCCCCCAGAAGCTTTGTGGTTTGTCAACATGCAGTTTGGCAAATTCCAGTCTGGCTTTTTTATGATTTGTTTTCAACAGTAGTGTCCCCCTTGGTCGTCTCCCATGAAGTCCAATTTGGCTCAAACAACGACGGATGGTGCGATCTGACACTGATGTACCTTGACCTTGGAGTTCACCATGAATGTGTTTAGAGGTTGTTCTGGGCTCTTTTGTTACCATTCGTATTATCCGTCTCCTCCTGCGGCCACGTCCAGGGAGGTTGGCTACAGTCCCGTGGATCTTAAATTTCTGAATAATATGTGCAACTGTAGTCACAGGAACATCAAGCTGCTTGGAGATGGTCTTACAGTGATCCCTCACTTATCGCGGTTAATGGGTTCCAGAACCGACCGCGAAAAGTGAAAAACCGCGAAGTAGCGTCACCCCAATGACGTCATCCATAAACAATACGTACGTTCATTCTCTCACTCTCATATGATACGTGTGTGTGTGTGTACGTGTACATACATACGTAGATGTAAACAAAGTGTACATAAATATGTTTTTAGAACTCTTTTATTCTTATAACAAGATACGTAACTCAAGATGAAAATGATTTACTGCACAGGTTAATGAGAGCTTTACTGCTCCTCAGGTGACGCCTCATCGTGAGGTGCTGGAGGCACAGGATCATCGAGGGCAGCTTCCGATAGAGCTGAAGCTGCAGGAGGCGGCGTAGTGCCTCGACGGGAAGACTATTTCGCACAAAATGGCACAAGAGAACAGCAAAAAGTTCCACGCGGCGAGACTAAGTAACATGAGCGATAAAAAGCAATGAATGCGGTCTTTCTTCCCTTCATGGGTGCTCGGCAGGGAGAGGAGGTGGGTGAGACGTCTCGGCCAATCAGCTTGCGGGGTGAAACGTCTCGGCCAATCAGCTTGCGAGATTTCCGAGCCCAGCCAACACGACAACAGCCAACAGAGAGTTGTGCTGCTCTCCGTGTTGACACCTGATGGTCTAATGTAGTCTCCCTGCCTTCTGCTAGCGCCCGCCCATTATTTCTCAATTTTGAATTTTTGATGAATATTTTTGAAAAATCCGCGATGCACTGAGGGCGCGAAAGGTGAAGGGCGAAGTAGCGAGGGATCACTGTATAGCCTTTACCTTTAACATGTTTGTCTATAATTTTCTTTCTAATCTCCTGAGACAACTCTCTCCTTTGCTTCCTCTGGTCCATGTTTAGTGTGGTAAACACCATGTCACCAAACAGCACAGTGACTACTTGTCACCCTTTAAATAGGCCGACTGACCGATTACAAGTTTGTAGACACCTGTGATATTAATTAGAGGACACATCTTGGTTGAACATGTCCCTATGGTCACATTATTTTCAATCTTTTCTAGGGGTACCATCATTTTTGTCCAGGCTTGTTTCATGAGTTTGTTTTTTAAAATAATTCTGTTGAACCACAATTCAAAAGCATTGTCTGATTTTCATTGGTTAATTTTCATAGAATTTTTACTTATTACCACTTTGGTCAGATTGAGACAAGAGTTGCAAATTAGCTAATAGCTATACACTCTTTGTGCAACACATCAGATTGATTGTCATTGATTAATTGTCTATGTTTATTGCACTGTCCCTGTCAAATTCAAGTTATTTCTGTAACCATTGCGGGTTTTTCTTTCATTAACAGAGGGGTACCAACAATTTTGTCCACGTCTGTATATCCTATCTAAGCATTGATTTTTATATGTTACCTTGTGCAAGGTCAGGGTCTTCTTGGTCCTAATGTCCAACTTGTCCAGTTCACCCTGTGGCCAGTCCATCACCCCAAATCCGTATGTGACAACTGGTACTGCCAGCTGGTTTATCAGTGATTTTGTTTTTAGGTGTTAAGTTGGATTTACAGATTTTCTTTAGGCGATGTTGGTATTCTTTTTTGATTATTTCCGTAATTTTCCTGTGTTCAATAGTTGTGTTTTCCTCTATGCCCAGATATTTATATGCCGATTCATCTGCCAGGTCTTTGATGTGCTTATTGTCATCTATTTGGATGTTCTCTGATGCTGTTTTCTTTCCTTTTTTTTAATTGTACATTTTGCACATTTGTCGAGTCCAAATTTCATACAGATGTCCTTTGAGAACATGTGGACGGTACTGACAAGTTGATTTAGTTTCTGTTCAGATTCTGAATCCTTGAGGTCGTCCATGCAGAGCAGATGATTCACTCTTTTTCCCTTTTCTTGTTCTGCCTTTGCTTAAATCACAGGTGTCAAACTCATTCCATGGAGGGCCAAGACCCTGCGGGTTTTACCTCCACCCAGTGTCTTCAGCAGGTGATTTCTCAGAATTTCTTCCTACTGATTGCTGATCAGTGAAAACACCTGCTGAAGAGACTGGGTGGAAGTAAAACCTGCAGGGTCTTGGCCCTCCATGGAATGAGTTTGACACCCCTGGCTTAAATCATACCCGATATCAAGATCTGGTAGGATTTTGCTTAAGGGGTCGATACACAGACAGAAGAGCAATTTCGAGAGACTGTCCCCCTGGAATATTCCTTGTTGGATTATGTCGTCTGGGATTGTTATTTGCCCTTCTTTATGGTTAAGTGTAATTGCGGTTTTCCATTTAGCCATCTTGACCTCCAGAAAAGTTTTAACTTCTGGGTTGATGTTCTACAGCTCCAGACAGCGTGTTATCCAGGAATGGGGGACGCCGTCGAATGCCTTTTTGTAGTCTATCCACACCATGCTTAAGTTTCTCTCACGCTTCTTGCAGTCTTCCAGGATGGTTTTGTTAATGAGCAGTTGTTCTTTGGCTCCAAGCTTATTTCTTAAGCAGCCTTTTGGCTATGGTTGCAAGTAGTTTCCTATATCCAGATGTTCATAGATGGCCTCAGTAATGAGTCCTGTCAGCCATTTGTATGTAGTGGGGAGGCAACACACAGGTCTGTATTTATTAACTTGTTGGGTTTCAGGGCTCTTGGGCAGGAGTATGGTATTTCCATATGTGAGCCACTCTGGTGCTTCTTCTTCTCCCCTAACAAGTAAGCTGAATTCCTCTGCATAGTGTTTGTGCAGTGCTGTCATCTTTTTGAGCCAGAAGTTTGGTATTTTATCTATTTCAGGGGATTTCAGTTTGAATCCTATTATTACTTTTATGTTGTACTGGGTCCTCAAATAGGTTTCTCCAGAATGTTTTCAGCTGTATTTTTTTTAGGCGGTACCTCTATTTCTATGGTTTCTTCTGCAAGCCTCCTATAGACTTGTTTTGGGTTTTCTGCGAACATTATCAGTTTTGAGTTCTCTCTTTTGTCTGTTTCTAATTTGGGCTGCGAGGGCCTTGATTTGTGCCTGGTGCTCTGCTATTTTTCCTGTAATTTGCTCTTTCCTAATGTTTTATTTTTTGATTCTGTTGATTACTCTTAGTAATCAACCTGTGTGAATTTTCATGTGACCTTTCAAAGTACTACAATGTGTAAAATTCTGCCCACAGGTTTTACAAAAAAATGGCTTCTCACTGTTTTATTTATTTATATCTCATTTCATTACAAGTGTAATGGGCCCCAACCAGGGGTCTATGGTTACACTTTAAATCACAGAGCTTTATATCCGAGGGCTCTCTTCAAGATAGAGACTGTTCCTCTTAATGCCGAGATCTGTATTTCACAGATACTAGGACAGCCGGGTATCGCCTGTAGATATTTTTTTAGGTTTTTCTTCACCATCCCAGTTGCTCCCACCACCACAGGTATTATGTCTGCTTCCTGCAGATTCCAGGTGCTCCTTAGGTCATTTTTGAGGTCTTGATATTTTGTTATTTTTTCACTTTCTGCTCTGTTGAGGCCGTAGTCGTTCGGTATGGTTACATCTATTATTTTGGCAGTTTTGTCCTTTTTGTTCAAGATAACTATGTCCGGTTTTATTGCTCCTCCTTCAATGTGTCTTCAAGTTGGGATTTCCTTGTCATAATACATGGTGGTATCTTCGTTGGCACTGACTGGCTCTGAATCGTGTTCCCATACTGGTCCTTTTACTTCTATTTTTAACTCTTTGCATATTTTCCAGTGTATGTAACAGCAGATCTTGTTGTGGTGAGCAGTGTAGTGTCCATCGGCCATAAGGACCTGGCAACCGGAGAGAAGGTGGCTTGCACTCTCCACCGCTACATGACAGAATCGATATTTGTCACTCTGTGACAATCCTGCCATTTTTTTAAAGCCATTGGTTAGAAGTCCCTGGTCTTGTGCTCCAACCACTAGTCTCTCCTCATCATACCCCAGATCTCCATTCCTGATCCAGCGCAATGTCTCTTCCCTATCGATGTACTCCCTGTTGAGTTCCTCCTGGAAACGTCCTGCTCGCTTATGTTGTTTCCATCTTTCTTTTCTTTCCTCCTGTGTCCTTTTGCTGTATTTTTCCCTCGTCTTTCTAGCTATTTTTGTTGCTGGGTTTTGCTGACTGGCTTTCATGTTATCTAATAAATCTCCTGCAAAGGTCTCGGCTTGTTTAGTTATGGATGTATTAATACTGAGGGTTTCATGATATTGGGTGACCTTTTCCACCGTCTCATCATTGGCGCTTTTTAGATATTGACCAATGCTTATTATTGTTGCCCTGTAGGCCTGGTTTATTTCAATTAGGCCCAGCCCTCCCTCTTTACGTGGCATATATATCCTATCTAGGCATTGGTTTCTGTATGTTACCTTATGAAGGGTTACGGTCTTCCTGGTCCGAACATCCAACTTGTCCAGTTCCCCCTGTGGCCAGTCTATCACCCCAAATCCATATGTGGCAACTGGTACTGCCAACTGGTTTATTGCAGTGATCTTATTTTTAGGTGTTAAATTTGATTTACAGATTTTCTTTAGGCGATGTTGGTATTCTTTTTTGACCATTTCCCTCATTTTTCTGTGTTCAATAGTTGTGTTTTCTTCTATGCCCAGATATTTATACGCTGATTCCCCTGCCAGGTCTTTGATATGCTTATTGTCTTCTATTTGGATGTTTTCTGATGCTGTTTTCTTTCCTTTTTTTATTGTACATTTTGCACATTTGTCAAGTCCAAATTCTATGCAGATGTCTTTTGAAAACATGTGAACGGTACTGACAAGTTGATTCAGTTTCTGTTCAGATTCTGCATAGAGCTTGAGGTCGTCCATGTAGAGCACATGATTCACTCTCTTGCTCCCTTTTCTTGTTCTGCCTTTGCTTAAGTCATACCCGATGTCAAGGTCTGATAAGATTTTGCTTAAGGAGTGAATACACAGACAGAAGAGCAGTGGCGAGAGGCTGTCCCCCTGGAATATTCCTCGCTGGATCCTGATGTCTGGGATTGTTATTTGTCCTTCTTTGTGGTTAAGCGTAATTGTGGTTTTCCACTTAGCCATCTGGACCTCCAGAAAAGTTTTAATCTCTGGGCTGATGTTATACAGCTCCAGACAGCGTATTATCCAGGAGTGGGGGATGCTGTCGAATGCCTTTTTGTAGTCGATCCACGCCACGCTTAAATTTCTCTCACGCCTCTTGCAGTCTTCCAGGATGGTTTTATTAATGAGCAGTTGTTCTTTGGCTCTCAGCTTATTTCTTATACAGCCTTTTTGCTGTGGTTGCAAGTAGTTTTCTGCGTCCAGATGTTCATAAATGGCCTCAGTAATGATTCCTGTCAGCCATTTGTATGTGGTCGGGAGGCAACAGATGGGTCTGTATTTATTGACTTGTTGGGTTTCAAGACTCTTGGGCAGGAGTATGGTGTTTCCATATGTGAGCCACTCTGGTGCTTCTTCCTCTCCTCTAACAAGTCGGTTAAATGCCTCTGCGTAGTGTTTGTGTAGTGCTGTTATCTTTTTGAGCCAGAAGTTTGGTATTTTATCTATTCCAGGGGATTTGAAGTTAAGGTATTTCCTGATTTTTTTCTTGAGCTGTTTCTTCTGTGATTTTTAATGAGGGCCTCTTGTTGTTTTCCTTTATTTTTCTCAGCAATGGTTTGAATCCAATTATTATTTTTATGTTGAACTGGGTCCTAAAACAGATTTCTCCAGAACGTTTCCAGTTGGGTTTTTTCAGGAGGTACCTCTACTTCGATAGTTTCATCTATAAACCTCCTGTAGACTTGTTTTGGGTTCTGTGCAAATAATTTATTTATCAGTTTTGAGTTCTCTCTCCGTTGCCTGTTTCTGATTTGGGCTGCTAGGGCCTTGACTTGCGCCTGGTGCTCTGCTATTTTTCCTATTATTTGCTCTTTCCTAATGTTATATTTTTCTTGGATTCTGTTGATTACTCTCAGCAATTTAGTAGTGCAGTTTTGGTTTTGTATGTAATAAGTCATTTGAGAAATTTCTGCCCTAAATCAATTAATTTTTCCTTGAAGTTTATTTTTCCAAATGGGTGTGGAGATTTTTGTTTTGGTTTGACGTTCAGTTTTTTCTTTATGCTGTGGAGCTAGCTTACTCTGCACATTCCACGCTGCACCAAAGTTTATGCAGTTAAGCTCTGTCAGACTAACCCCCTGAGGTACAAGTTCACATAGGCCTCTGTTGACCTTTTGCAGTAGTAATTTGAATTCTTTATTCTCTTTAAGCTTAATTAATTTAGGACGTTCTTTCATTGTCATTTTTTTTGTTTCTTCTATTTTGTTGGCAAGTTCCTCTTCCATTTCTAGTTGATGTTGGCTCATTTCTATTTGGGGGTTGATCTGTTTCCTTATTGGATCCTGGTCTGCACTCCCCCTTGTTGCTTCATAAGGATGTTCTGATTCTGAGCCAGAAGTTGCAGGGGATTCACCTGGGTGGCCTGGTGGCACCTCTGTAGGGCGTGTTTGACAAGGTTGTTCCAGAGGTTTTTCAATTAGTGGTAGTGGACACTCAACTGGGCAGATGTTATTCTGTGCCATTTTTTCTATTTTGGTGTGCATGTACTCCAATTGTTGCTCTGTGAAGTACCTTTGGGTGAGGAAGTTGTGTCTCTGGGTTGTGAGTTTGGCTCGGGGTACGCCAGTTTTATCCGGGCAGTGATGGAAAAAGATTCGCTGCCACTCATTGCATCGTTCCCGCTGGTTGCTGTATTTCATCTTGGCGTACTCGGTTGCCCATATTAAAACCCATCTTTCCTCCATGCTCCACTGACTTTGTTTGTATTCTTGTTGTTCAAATAGGTTGGCATCTTGATAATCTTTTATTGCTTGGGCTTGAGCTTCATATTTGATCTTTTCTATTTCTTCTTGTCCTAAGTATTTTGAGACCTGAGAGACTATAGATGTTAATTTGGAGGTGGTGATGGCTGCTTTCTTTTCTGGTGGTAGCTCGGATTCTCTGATCTTCTCCTCAAATATGTGCTTTTTCCTTCTGCCCCACTTCTCATACCTTGAATAGGCGTAGCAGGACAGAATAATTTTCTTCTCATCAAGGGACCATTTTACAGTTTCTTCTTTTCTTGTATACCGTTTAGTCCTTTTTTGATCTTGTTGGGGCCCAGGACCAGATCTGTGCTGGTCTGATGGGGATCCCGGTTGAGTGTTTGTGACACTCGAAGACGAAGCTGCACCATCGCTCTCAACAGCCCGCCTAGTGCAGAAACGAGCTGAGGGGACCGTTTTATCCTGGTCAGTACCTTTCCCGCATCTTTTTCCTGTATTATTCATTTTTCATATTGGGTTCCTCATCGTCCACGGCTTCTTATTGGTTATTCAAAGCTACCCTCGCCATGATTACTCATAGTGAGGGGGTACCCCCATCCGCGACTCGGGGGACGCGCTGGCTAGCCAGAGGGAAAAGGCCACCAGTGTGAATTCTCATGTGACCTTTCAAATTACTACAATGTGTAAAATTCTGCCCACGTTTCACAAGAAAATGGCTTATGAATTATCATGTGAGTTTTCAAATTACCACGCTGGATAAATCTTTTCCCACATGTTTCACAAGAAAATGGCTTCTCACCTGTGTGAATTATCATGTGAGTTTTCAAAGAACCACGTCGATTAAAATTCTGCCCACATGTTTCACAAGAAAATGGCTTCTCACCTGTGTGAATTATCATGTGAGTTTTCAAAGAACCACGTCGATTAAAATTCTGCCCACATGTTTCACACGAAAATGGCTTCTCACCTGTGTGAATTCTCATGTGAGTTTTCAAAGTACCACATCGATTAAAATTCTGCCCACATGTTTCACAAGAAAATGGCTTCTCACCTGTGTGGATTTGCATGTGTCTTTTCAAAGTACCATGCTGATTAAAACTCTGCCCACATGTTTTACAAGAAAATGGCTTCTCACCTGTGTGAATTCTCTCATGAACTGATAAATTAGTCCTCTTCCTAAATCTTTTCCCACACGTGTTGCAAAGATGTGACTTAACTATGTGAGGTTTCTTCTTCTGGGACTCATTTTTACAGTCTTTGTCATTATCACAACATTTTACAGATTTTTCACCTGTGTCAGTATTACACTGAGTCTCTGACATGGAGGAGTTGTCTACATTGTGATGGTCACTTCTGTTTCTGTCCAATCTCCTCTTTGGCTTTGGTTCTTCATGTTTACTTGACCCTGGGTTTACAATCTTACCTGCTCCCTGGTCTTGGCTCTCAGTGTCAGCAGAGCTGTGAGAGAGCCGCTGCTCACTGTTTGGTTCAGTTTTACTGTTGTCATTGTCCTCATCAGTAAGAGTCACCATGAAGGTATCAGTCTCTTGTTTCAGTCCAAAGTGTTCTTCCTCCTGACTGCTACAGAGTTCTTCTTCCTCTTTGACCTGTGCAGCATCTTGGTCCTCCTGGTCCAGACTGGAGTTCCTCTCCTGGTTACAGACCTGCTGGACAGTGAGAACCTCCTCCTCCTTACACTCATGCAGCTGTGGAGCATCTGGAGGGACAAAGAGACACAGAAATGCTAGTAACAGAAAAACCAGAAAGAATAAATATACCAACTGGCGACTGAGGTCTAAAAAGGGACACAGGGCAAAAACTTTATTTTCTCAGTGCTTTTACACATCAATTTATCTCTCTGGAGTGGCTATCAACAAAAATATAAAAAAAAAAAAAACACACAACCCTGTTGCTTTGCTAGGGTCCACCATGATCTCACTAGGTCTCCTTCAGTGAACATTTCTCATTTGTCACCAGTTGTGACGTGATGGTTCTATCTTTTACTTGGAACAACTGAATTTTAAGGCGTGTCTAACAAGTACTCATGTACTCGTGTTGTCAGGTTTTCACTTGTCAAGACAGGGAGCTGTGGTTATACCGAGCTGAATTCATTCCTTTGAGTCAATATAGCTGAGCCGTGCTCAGCACATCAACACACTGAAACCAGTTCAAGTGCGTCAGACTTATATAGTTACTGTAAATATTACTTTAATATTATTATTTCATTTTAGGACAGTTTCTCAATGACTCAACCTGAACATTTTCTAACTTTTCACCTGTTTCATTCTCACACAGAGTCTTTGAGGTCAGAGAATCGTCATCACTGTTACTGTAACTTCCTGTTTTCAGTCTTTGCTTCTTTGGTTTGGGTTCTTTTTCTTCTTTAGTCAATCCTGAGTCTACATGCCGGCTTCCTTGCTCATCTTGGATCGCAGTTCCAGCAGAGTTGTGAGAGAGGAGCTACTCACCGTTTGGATCTGCTTTACTCTGCTGCTTTTCATCAGAAACAAGAGTCACCATGATGGTATTGACCTCCAGCTTCACAGCCAGCTGTTCTTCCTCCTGACTGATGCAGAGTTCTTCCTGTTCCTCTTTAGCCTGTGGAGGTTCTGGTTCCTCATGTTCCTCCTTAAGCTGTGGTGGTTCTGGTTTCTCCTGATCCAGAACAGAGTTCCTCTCCTGGTTCCAGAGCTGCTGGTCAGCCAGAACTTCCTCCTCTTTACACTCATGTTTCTGTGGGAATTCTGGAGGGACAAAGACAAAACAAGAGTTTCACATTGCAAATATACACAAAAAAGTATAAAATTCAATTCAGCTGTTTTCATTGTCAAGGTAATCACCATCCTCCCTCCCCCTGCTCTGACAGAAGTATAATTTCAGGCTCGTTCAACTGGAAACAACAAAAAAGAGGAAGAGGCAGCAATATGGTTGAATCAAAATTAAATTAAAAAGTGTTTCAAAATGTAATTTAATGTCCAGTGCAGCCAGAAAGTATTCACAGTGATTCACTTTCTCCACATTTTGTTATGTTGCAGCCCTATTCCAAAATGGATTCAATTCCATTTTTCCTTAAAATTCTACACACAATACCCCATCATGACAGCATGAAAAATGTTTTTGAGATTTTTGCAAATTTATTTAAAAAACAAACAAACTAAGAAATCACATAGAAACTAAGAACCAGCAGGTTTAGGAACAGTTTCTTTCCAACAGCTGTCACGTTATCGAACTTAGTTCCCCGCTGAACCTCCACTTCTCTCCCGTTTAACACCCCCCTCCCCCCCGTGCTTCCTCAAACTGTATACACATATATATCATTTCTGCATATTGTCATTATATAGTGATGCATACTGCTCTTCTGTATATTATCATCACATATTTAACTACATATTGTTTTTCTGCATATTGCCACTCTGTATAGTTAGATTGTCTGCTACTTACCTCACTTCACCTGTACTTTGCTCTTCTGTAATTTATGCTAACTTATTCCCATCTCTTATCATCCTCACCTTAACTGCCCACCTAACGTATTGTACATTATTTGCACATAACAGTACTCTTAACTTTCTGCACTGACCTATCTGCATATATTTGCTTAAATTGCACATACTGTCGATTACTGTATTTACTGCACTGCTGTCCTTTGCACTTCTGATTGGATGCTAAACTGTGTTTCGTTACCTTGTATTCATACATGTGTAATGACAATAAAGTTGAATCTAATCTAAAAATCTAATCTAATGTATCTAAGTATTCACAGCCTTTGCTTACTATTTTTTTGATGCACCTTTGGCAGCAATTACAGCCTCAAGTCTTTTTGAATATGATGCCACAAGCTTGGCACACCTATCTATGGGCAGTTTCACCCATTCCTCTTTGCAGCACCTCTCAAGCTCCATCAGGTTGGATGGGAAGCATTGGTGCACAGCCATTTTCAGATCTCTTCAGAAATGTTCAGTTGGATTAAAGTCTTGGCTCTGGCTGGGCCACTCAAGGACATTCACAGAGTTGTCCTGAAGCCACTCCTTTGATATCTTGGCTGTGTGCTGCATTCATCTTTCCCTCTATCCTAACTAGTCTCCCAGTTCCTGCCGCTGAAAAACATTCCCACAGCATGATGCTGCCACCACCATACTTCACTGTAGGGATAGTATTGACCTGGTGATGAGTGGTGCCTGGTTTCCTCCAAACATGACACCTGGCATTCACGCAAGAGTTCAATCTTTGTCTCATCAGACAAAGAAAATTTTGTTTCTCATTGTCTGGGAGTCCTTCAGGTGCCTTTTGGCAAACTCCAGGTGGGCTGCCATGTGCCTTTTACTGAGGAATGGCTTCTGTCTAGCAACTTTACCATACAGGCCTGGTTGGTGGATTGCTGCAGAGATGGTTGTCCTTCTGGAAGGTTCTCCTCTCTCCACAGAGGAACACTGGAGCTCTGACACAGAGTGACCATCGGGTTCTTGGTCACCTCCCTGACGAAGGCACTTCTGCCCCGATTGCTCAGTTTAGATGGCCGGCCAGCTCTAGGAAGAGTCCCGGTGGTTCTGAACTTCTTCCATTTACGGATGATGGAGGCCACTGTGCTCATTGGGACCTTCAAAGCAGCAGAAATTGTTCTGTACCCTTTTCCAGATTTGTGCCTTGAGGCAATCCTATCTCAGAGGTCTGCACACAATTTCTGACTTCATGCTTGGTTTGTGCTCTGACATGCACTGTCAACTGTGGGACCTTAAACTGACAGGAGTGTTTCTTTCCAAATCACGACCAATCAACTGAATTTACCACAGGTGGACTCCAATTCAGCTGTTGAAACATGTCAAGGATGATCAGCAGTGTTTCCTCTGACTTAAAGACCTTGGCGTGGTGGCAACATATTTTTCGGGGGGGGGGGGCAGAAAACCATGACACTATTGTAACTGGAATATGTTAATTTTACACCTTTTTTTAAGTTTTACACAGTAACTTTGCCTATGGAACTTACCATTTGAAGTACTGTACAACCGAGGCTTGAATGTTGGAATACTGGGCCAGTTGGGGTCCCACCCAGACTTCCTGTGTTTGGACTTTTTACATGTGTCATCCTTCTCTCCTTCCTCTGCTCTCGCCTCTCCTGGAGCCTCTGCCTGAACACTTTCCTGTCCTTGGCTCCTCTCTTCTGTCTCATATTGCCCTCTCTGAGCTCTGTCTAATTCAGGTTCTCTCTCAGTCTATGGTGGTATACAAACAGGTTAGAAAATATCAAGTAGTCATGTTTTGTCCTGGAGGATTTTTTTGTCATGGTTTACATAAATGACAAAAACGTGTATTTTTTTGTATTTTTATTCTCGTGTTTCTTTTGTTCCACTGAGAGAGTAGGGAAAGGGGAAAAAAAACATTCATAATCGTAATTTACTCATACATACTTAAATTATATGATCAGAGGTGGGTAAAGTAGCCAGAAATTCTACTCATGTAAAAGCAGTGCTTTGAAATTAATAATTAATAGTAGACAACCAAAAATTTCTAGTTAAGGGTACAAAGAGCACCCACTTAAAAACTTGAGTAATGACTTCAGTCTTGAAGGTTTGAGGTTTTTCTCCAAAATTTATAACAATTTTCTTACATTTTTCTACTTTTCTCTGTAAATTTATCTAAATTTGAAACCATTTTCCTCAAATTTGTAATTTCCTCTTGTAAAATTTACTTTTCTTGTACATTTGAGACTTTATTCTGAGTTTGTGGATTATTTTATTTCTAATTTTTGTCTATTTTTTCAAATAAAATTACTATTTTTTCAATAAATTTGAAAAAGACTGTGGTATTTTTTTTTACTTTTACCTTGTAACAATTTACATTTTTGACCATAATTTTGCAGATACAGAACAGAAGAATAATTTAACTCTGATTTCAAAGAAAAAATATTAATAAAATTGTATTTTATGAAATAAATTATCTTAAATGACCAAAGATGCAGTTACTTCTCTTATAACGTTTCTATATATTTATATATATAGGGGGTGTCTCAAGGGGTTTGGACGTGCTGGGGCAGAATGCAGAAATGAGCACCTACATTTCCACTAAAATACCCCACTCATTGCACAGTGTCTCTCCAATAGCCTCTCCTAACCAAATCCTACTGTCTGGCTTCTCGTGCCGACCCTGTTTTCACTAAATGACAGAGGGTGTCAGCGAGTTTCTGGCACTATAACCAGCTTGCTCTGGGTAGGTGGGGCTCGTCAGACTTGGGTGTCAGTCCACCTAGGAGAAGGACCACTCTGATTTCAAATCCGGGCAGGTGGTGCCCGTTAGCCTTGGCCGGCAAACTACCTAGGAGAAGGTAAACTCTGATTCCAAACCTCCGCTGCCTTGCAGCTATACCTGGTTACAGCAAAGGCTTCGGGAGTAAACCTCAAGGATAAATCCGGAGTGGAGCCCTAAGGCGGTTGGCAGATGCTCAGCACTACTTCTGGCAACTCCTGCAGTGGAACTGGTCCCAAACTGTATTGGATCATCCTTTCCTTTGAACTCAGCCAGTGACACCGAGAGGGGGACACTGACGTATGGGCAGCCCAGTGTCTCCATACTACCCCGCCCAGGTGTTTTAGCGCAAACTGGAGAGGCCACTCCAGTGGTGTCTCAAGATCCCGGCACAACACGGGACGAGGCAGTTACCGGTTATAAGCTCCAACTGATTGGCATAGGGAGGCGCGCAGGGGTCTCGTCCGATGGTGGGAGAAGCCTTCGCAGCTTCACTGGGAAGCTACTGCCCGCCTCAAGCTGGGCAGCCACCAGCCAGTAAGGTGTCGCCCCGCCATGGCTTGCCTGCTCTACTGGATGCGTAGAGCTTAGGGTTCTCTCCCGACAAGCAAGCATCAATCTGCACCAGGCAGTCAAAAGGAGAAACATATGAAGACTCCAGCTCTTCAATTTGCAAGCTGGAACGTTCGCACCATGCGCCCCGGACTTACAGCTGATCTCCAACAAATGGATGACTCTCGCAAGACCGTCATCATCGATAAGGAAGTGGCACGGCTTAACATCGACGTTGCCTGCCTTCAGGAAACCCGCTTGGCTGACAGCGTCTCTCTTAGAGAATCAGACTACACCTTTTATTGGCAGGGCCTGTCCCAGGACAAGTCCAGGCAGCATGGTGTAGGTTTTGCAGTGAGGAACTTGCTGATCGCCACCATAGAAACCCCTACAGGAGGGTCCGAAAGAATCCTCGCCCTCCGCATGAAGACATTGTCGGGCTTTGTGAACATCCTTTCTGTGTATGCCCCGACCCTCACGTCCACTCCAGAAGCCAAAGATCAGTTCTACGAGGCTCCAGAGGAAGTGCTATCTAGAATCCCCCGCTCTGAAGGCTTATTTTTGCTAGGCGACTTCAACGCTCGCGTCGGAGCAGACTGGCAAGTGTGGCCATCCTGTCTTGGCCACTTTGGCATAGGCAGGATGAACGAGAGTGGACAGAGGCTGTTGGAATTCTGTTGTCATCACGGCCTCTGCATTACAAACTCCTACTTCAAGTGTAAAGAGCTGTGGAAAGTGTCTTGGAGACACCCCCGATCCCGTCACTGGCACCAGCTAGATCTTGTCATCACCAGAAGAGCAGACCGAAGCAGTGTTCTTCACACGAGAAGCTATCACAGCGCTGACTGTGATACAGATCATTCCCTTGTTGCCACTAAGGTCAGACTGAAGCCAAGGAAGATCCACCATATCAAGACTAAGGGTCGCCCCCGCATCAACACCTGCGGAATTTCCAATCCGATCAAGGCTCAGACCTTCACTGACAACTTTCAGAGGAAACTTGAAGCTCACCTCCAGTCCGATATCCCAGGCGACGTGGACGCCAAATGGAACCACCATTGGGACGCCATCTATGACTCAGCCATGACCGCATTCAGAAAGAAAGAACGCAAGAATGCTGACTGGTTTGAGGCTCACTGGGATGAAATGCAGCCAGTCACAGAGGCCAAAAGAGAAGCACTGCTGGCTCACAAGCAGAACCCTTGCCCTGGCACACGTGACGTCCTTTGAGCAGTAAGGAGCAAGGCACAGCAGATTGCCCGCCGTTGCGCCAGTGAGTACTGGCAAAACCTGTGCACCAACATCCAGGTAGCTGCTGATTGCGGCTATGCCAAAGGATGTATGAGGGCATCAAAACAGCTATTGGCCCCACAAGCATCAAAACAGCACCACTCAAAGCCAAGACAGGCGAAGCCATCACCGACAAGAGCAAGCAACTTCAGCATTGGGTTGAGCATTATCTTGAATTGTACTTGACCCAGAACATCGTGACAGACGTTGCCCTCGACATCTTGCCTGGCCTACCAGTCATGGAAGAGCTTGACAAAATGCCCACACTCGAAGAGCTCAGCAAAGCCATAGGCTACCTCGCCTGCGGCAAGGCTCCAGGGAAAGACGGTATCCCCCCAGAAGTTCTGAAACATGGGAAAATAGCCATCTTACAACCACTATATGATCTCCTCTGCCTTTGCTGGGAGCAAGGACACATTCCCCAAGATATGAGAGATGCCAACATAGTCACGCTGTATAAGAACAAAGGCGACCGCAGTGACTGAAACAATTACTGCGGCATCTCTCTTCTGAGCATAGTTGGCAAAGTCTTCGCCTGGGTTATCCTGTTCCGCCTGCAGAGCCTTGCTTTGCGAGTCTATCCTGAGTCCCAGTGTGGCTTCAGAGCCGGAAGGTCCACAGTGGATATGATCTTCTCCCTCCATCAGCTGCAGGAGAAGTGTTGAGAGCAGCAGCAGCCATTGTTCCTTGTGTTCGTGAACCTGACCAAAGCCTTTGACTTAGTTAGTCGAAGCGGGCTCTTCCAGATCCTGCGAAAGATTGGTTGTCCCCCAAAGCTCCTTGCAATCATCTCCTCCTTCCACATGGACATGCATAGTACTGTTTGCTTTGATAAAGCCACCTCAGATGCCTTCCCAGTCAGCAGTGGAGTGAAGCAGGGTTGCATTCTATCACCGACTCTCTTTGGGATTTTTTTCTCAATGCTCCTCCACTATGCCTTCGCCGACTGTCCTGAAGGTGTCTACGTCCGCACGAGATCAGACAGAAAACTCCTCAACATCGCAAGACTTCGTGCTAAAACCAAAGTCTATGAGGTCCTCATACATGAGTTGCTGTTTGCAGACGACGCTGCTCTAGCATCGCACAGCGAGGAGGGCCTGCAGCACCTGGTCGACAAACTGCCCCATGCCTGCAAGGAGTTTGGGCTCATGATCAGCCTTAAGAAAACCAACATCATGGCGCAAGATGCTGTCTCCTCTCCTGTCATTACCATTGACAACACACAGCTGGAGGTTGTGGACACCTTCATCTACCTAGGGTCCACTGTTTCAAACACGCTCTCGCTGGACACCGAGATCAGCTCCAGAATCGCCAAAGCAGCTGCTGTCATGGCCAAACTAAACAAGCGTGTGTGGAACAACAATCTGCTGAGTTTGAAGACCAAGTTACTTGTATACCAAGGTTGCGTCCTGTCCACTCTCCTGTACTGCAGCGAGTCCTGGACAGCCTATGCTAGGCAGGAGAAGCAGTTAAACGGGTTCCACCTCCACTGTCTTTGGCGCCTTATGCACATCAAGTGGCAGGACAGAGTCCCCAACACCGAGGTCTTTGAGCGCGCTGACTTGCCAAGCATCCCTGCATTTCTCAGCCAGAGATGACTCTGGTGGCTCAGCCACGTGCACCGCATGGAGCCTGACCGTCTGCCGAGAGAAATCCTTTACGGAGAATTGCGTGTGGGCGACCGCCGTGTGGGCCGACCGCTGTTGCGTTTTAAAGATGTCTGCAAACGCAACATGCGGTGTGCACAGATCAACACCAATAACTGGGAGGTTACTGCCAAAGATCGAGCCACCTGGTACCACAGTATCAAAGAGGGTGTTCTCAAGATGGAAGAGAACACCAGAGTCCAGATGGTGACAAAGCGTGCAGCAAGGAAAGAACATGCAGCATCAGCACATGCACCATCAATCTTCATCTGCGCCAACTGCTCCAAAAACTGCCACTCAAGGACTGGGCTGTATAGTCATTCCATGGGCTGCTCCAACATCGCCTCTTCGAGACGAGGATGCCAGAGAGAGATATATTTATAGTTTTTAGAAATCTCCTCACCACCCAGACAGCAGAAAAAACCTCCCTTATTTTGAAATCCAAATGCTGGCACGTTTAGTTTGTCTGAAGGCTGCTGACAGATTTAAGTCAATGACTTTGTGAATTTCGGTCATCTTAACTTGCCAGGTACATAATAATAAACATAAATTAGTTAATTAACTAAGGTAAAGGTAAAAACGTCTCCTTTTCATTCTTGTCTGAAATAAGAAAAACAAAAAAACTAATGATTAAAAAGATGACAAAATGAGTCAACTCGAGCTCTTAACCACACCTGTTAGCTAAGTGACTCTTCCATTATTGCTCCCGTTACCAGCGGTTTAAAACCATGATAAATGCTTCCACTGCTTACATACCTCTTCCGATTTTTTTCTGCATTTAACGTACTTTAAAAAGCTCATGTTTCTCTCTGACAGTAACATGAGTGAGACACTCTGCCTGGTGACTGTCACGCAGCCTTGGCACTTCTCAACTCCGTGCGGATGACGGTCACGCGCGTTGCTCGTGTACGCTCTTGCGGATCGTAATTCCTTCATATTTTTTCTTAAATTTATATTTCATCATAGAGTGACAGGAAATTTACAAGCGTGGTGGACCGCCATCAGGAAATGTTACCATAGGAAACCCTGATCAGTGAAAACAGGATGCTCCTGAGCTCAATTTTGAGCTTCATGGCAAAAGCTGTGAATACTTATGTACATGTGATTTCTTAGTTTTTTTATTTTTAATAAATCTGCCAAAATCTCAAAAAAAAAAAAAAAAAAAACCTTTTTCACATTGTCATTATGGGATATTGTGTGTAGAATTTTGAGGAAAAAAATTAATTTAATCAGTCCCTCCAGGATTTCGCGGGATGTTTTTATGATTGTTGCAGCCCAAAAAGCCTGAATTTGCAGGAGCCTTTTTAAAAAGTTGGGATAAAAGTTGCGATGTTTTGAGAGTTTTTTTGCACTCAAAGTTGTGGGAAGAATTCTAAATTTTAAAGCAGATGTTTTTTTCCAGTTTACTGCAATGATATTCTATATTACAATACAAGAAAAACACAGTCTTGTCAAAAATCTCCTATTACAGTGATTTGTAAATTAAGCAGAAACTTCTGTTATGCAGAAAAACTCTTTTGTGCAGCAGCAAATACAGACTTTAACACAATATCCATTACAACAGCTAAACTGCACTGAATGCATGTTCAAGAACAGAGATTTGGAAATTAATGGCAGCACTTTCATTTGAAAACTCCCTACGGTCCCCAACCACTTTGCACTGAGCGGAGAGGAAAAAATAAATAATTTATTCTGTCGCTAGGTATTGTCTATTGGACTCTGTGTTTTTCTGAAAAAAAAAAATTACAGACAATATTCTCTCTTTCTGTGCTCAACTCCTGCCTGTCTGTTTGCTACACGTCTTGACACAAACACTTGTCTCTTCAGACACACATCTTTCATTTACGGGGATGGTGGTGGTGGTGGGGGGGGATGGGGGCTTGTCCGTGTCCAAACTGGAGATTCACACCTATAAAGCTCATTGAGAAGATGTAGTAATGATTTAATGATTTTACCTTTAAAGATGTATAAAATGTTCAGACACTGGCTGTAGTGTTAGATTTGCTGGTTTTGTTTGTGGTTTTATGGCATCTCTCCTCACGCGTGCTCCCACGATGGGATGCCTTTGGGGTACACGCCAAACACAACACAAACCCAGCACTTCGTACATGTGGTCAGGACAGAGATGTGGCAACATGTCCACCGGCAGGCTGGGGGAGATGGAAGAAGGGATGGTGTTGGAAACCTCATGGGTGAGTGTTGTTTTTTTTTTTTAAAATCACACACTCTGTTTTTGCTGATGTGTTCTGTTCATACTCACTGCAAACATGGAAGTGAACGCAGTGCAGCGACACATTTGATTGGTTAGACTGAGCATTTGCACACCACCCAAAGACAAATTTGATTGGTGAAATTAGCGGAAGTTGACAAGGATTAGCCAAAATTGTCAGAAAGTTGCGGTGATTGGACAAAGTTGCAAGGTTGCGCAATAGTTGCGCTGGTTGGCTGATTTTGCG
Organism: Pholidichthys leucotaenia; assembly: GCA_020510985.1. Taxonomy (NCBI): domain Eukaryota; kingdom Metazoa; phylum Chordata; class Actinopteri; order Cichliformes; family Pholidichthyidae; genus Pholidichthys; species Pholidichthys leucotaenia. The sequence goes on from CM035841.1 coordinate 93,227,076, forward strand.
TGAACTGACGCGATCGGGAAATCCTGGAGGGACTGTTTAATCAATTTTGGAATAAGGCTGTAACATAACAAAACATGGAAAAAGTGAAGCACTGTGAATACTTTCCAGATGCACTGTATATACATATGTGATGATTAATGAATCAATTTGAAATCAAGAGTGTACTAAAATCTTATTTGAAATGAAATGTGAGCATTTTTGAGCATCAGAAAGATAACAGGGTATGCTCTGTGACTCTGTGTGTGTGTGGGGGTGTGTGTGTGTGTGTGTGTGTGTGTTTAATAGTAACGACCCAATCCAAGAAGCCGGAACCGAAGTGGAGTGATTGGAGTCCACCAATAAGAGGAAAGAAGAATATGCTGGAACATTGAAACAGCGCTATAAGACCACAGAGTATGCTCTGCATGTTCATTCTGTGGGGGGTCTCTACAATCAAGATCACCTCTGAGAGGACTGAAGTGGACTCGGCAACCCCAAGACAGACTCTACCAGAAACAGGATGATCCAACTTCCATCTACAGCAGAGGACTGCTATTTTTCCAATCAGAAAGAAATCACCCAAAGAAAACAAGAATCAAGCTGTGGTTCACCATCTCTACAACAACCGGAGGGCCACTGCAGCCCAAGAGCTGGGCTGCAGGTAGGACCACCTGCTGAGAAGAGGAAACAAGTTCCAACTCTACCGTCTACATGGAGTCCAGAGGCCCACTAAGGATTGCCTGGCTCGGCTACCAAGGAAACACCTGCTGGAAGTTCCTCTACTGGATGGATGCTAAAATTATGACATTTCCATCTGTCTTGCACCCAATCTGCTATTATAGCAGTTTTTTCAGCCTGGAGATCAACACTCAGAAAAGGGGAAACAGGATTTGAGCTTATCGCCTCTGTGGCCCTAGTGGGCCCACAGCGTATGGCCACACCCTGAGGGAAAAAACAGCTACCCTCGAACTTCCCCAATTCTTGATGGCGGATTAAACCAACAAAATTATTTCTCCACACTGGCTTCAGATAGTAATCAACAAATTCCAAGAGGTGATTTTAACTGTTTTTATTCCAATTATTGATTCATCATTGAGTTATGATGAAATGATTTCTTTTTGATATCATGACAAGTATGAGTTACATGATTGACTGCTATGCTTAAATGCTATGCTTTTGCTAAAGTAAAATACATTTTTACAGCAAGTTGAAAGACAGAAAAAGGAAGTCACTAATCATTGTGTTATGTGTACATTTTTCCTTTTACATCAGAATGATTTGTGAGGGTAAGCCAATTATATTTTTATGGGTTACTTTTATGAAAGTTTTCTTTTAAATAACAGGCTTCTTAAGGTTTATATCCAAATCTAGAAATTATTGTCCAGATTTATCAAGTGCAATGGACAAAGAGAAAGTTGTCATGAACCGAGGGAATGTATAAGGTTTTGGGTTGTTCAGGTCACTCAACCTAAGAATTATACACTGGAAGCAGGGGTCGGCCTACGGGAAGAAGACAATAGTGCTGGGCGAATTCCTCCCTACTACTGGCAAATAGTGTTCAGAATTCTCTCTGAGTCAACATGTCTATGTCACGATGGCCCTCACGGACCATCACAAGACGCCTCAGTCACCAGTGAGTTTGCAGTGATGTTTATTTACAGTGAGGGATGGACAAGGACAGGATACATACAATGAACAGGTGATGCCTGAGCCGGGGAGCACCCGATGTGCCAGACGAGATAATAATAAGGTAAAGTCACACAGAGCGTACCTTAACAACGGGACCGTTAACAGGCGGGTAACAGGGGATTCCCAAGTCCGTTAACCACGATGAGCAAGGAGAACAGGAACATAACAGGAACACAACAGAGATTAACAGAGACTGCCGCATTGGAGGACATTCAGCACCAGCTTTTATCTCTGGCTGCTAATGACCCCAATGCGGCGCAGCTGCTCGCCATGACAGCAGCGAAGCAGCTGACTTTGACAGCAGGGAGCTCCCCCGGGCGCCTTCACAATAAGAGCCCGGGGAGCTGGAAAGAATCCTCTGCTGCCAAAGCCAGGGAAACATGATATGAGGCCCGAGTGTGGGCAGAACCGACACTCGGGTTATGACAGTCTACAAGACTGGACACCTATCCCATTGAATGGAGTGCCAGCAGCTTAACCTGTGTCACTAGAGGTAAGTCCAGGTCTGACATAATGCAAAACAGGTCATTTCAAGACAATATACATCAGGCATAAATAATGGACAATTCAGAGAAAACTCGAGTGATGCTCTATGAACAAGCTCTAGGTAACAGTGGGAAGGGAAAACTCCCTGATAGGAAGAAACATTGATCAGAACCAGGGTCAGGGAGGGGCAGCCACTGCTGTGACGAGATAATAATGACTAAAAAAGTATGAAAGAATCAATGTACAAATTTACAAAAAAAAGTTGCAAAACTAAATGGTAAATGGTGTTCACTTACATAGCGCTTTTATTCTCATCTCTTGATGACCAAAGCACTTTACAGATCCTGCCATCCACCCATTCGTGCACACATTCACACACTGATGGCGGCATGCTGCCTAACATAGCGTTTCCAGACCCACCAGGAGCAATTGGGGGTGAAGTGTCTTGCCCAGCGACACAACGGCAGGATACTGGGGGGACCGGGATTCGAACCGCCAACCATGTGGTTATTGGACGACCTGCTCTACCTCCTGAGCCACTGCCGTCAAAATTAAAACAAACTACATGAATTTGTAAAGAAAAGGTTAGAAGTGCACAGGTGAAATTCTTGGAGAATAATGATTAAAAACGTAAAAATAAAACTAAAAGAAAAGCATTGACTAATTAAAAAAACTCACAAAACAAGGCCATCACACACGCACGCAAAAATTCACAAGAGGAAAAGCATAAATTCTAGATAATTGTTAGATTTACAGAATAGTCACAGTTGTGACTGTTCTGTCAAATTCATAGGAAGCCACAGCTTTGATCCACCTGTAGTAGTAGGCCTGGAGCCGGTGTCATATAAAATACCCCCCCCCCCTCCCCGGTGTAAAATGGACCCTGTGTCACTGGTATTCAGCAGTGGAATATGGACCCACCACCACCATGTGTGTGTTACTACTATACAGTATGTGGGGCTAAGAGTTGAATTCTGAGCCCCCAAATAATAATAATGTAGGCATTTTTGCTTGAATATTTGGCTTTCATCTTTATATCTTCATAGCCTTTTCAGACCGTTCCATTAACATAAGAGTGTTGGGCATACTTCACAAAATTAATAGTTGGTGGACACATTGTGAATTTGGCTAACTGCAAAGAATAGACAAATATTTAGAAAACAATATTCATTTCCTGCCGAGTAGTAGTAATTACAACACCATAACTAAGGACTTTGGTGCCTTCCCTGCATTATATAAAGTAGGCTGCATGTAACTGCCCTTTTTTGTGTTCCAGTGAAATACGCAACTTCCTACAAAGCAATGAATCTGCAAGTCGGATGTGGCCAGCCTCAGCCTCAAATTAAATTACTAGAAGAAATTTTTGCAAAAAAGCCAATAAGTTCACATTGATTGATGGCACCCTGCACTATATCCACCCAAAGAAGAAAAGTCATCTGCGTGTTATCAAGACAGCAGAGAAGGACAGCATACTTACAGCTTGTCATATGGCACCAACATCTGGTCATTTAGGTGTCAACAAAACAGCTGCTAAAATTGTGAGCGACTGGCCAGGACCACAGTTCAAGGACATTGCAGACTTAAAAGGTGGGTAATAACCTCATATCAATCTCTCCCTCTCTTGGATTTGCTATATACCCAGGTGTCATAACTCCAGGAAATGTGCTTTAGGTCAGTGAAAGAAGTTCCAATACAGGAATATTGGTAATATTTTGATCTTTTAACGAAATTAAATTGCCACAATGACAGTGTATGGTATTACATTCTTTCTTTTGCTTAAGACCATAGTCAGAACTTTAGTTCACTGTGCCAGATGACAAGTGATACTTTATAAACACAATGTCAGCAGTAAATTGATACATATATAGTTAACCATATTACAGTGGGAGTCTACCAATCATTTTACGCTGTCTCTGTGATGCAGTATGGTATTTATGAGTCTGGATTTATTTAAGGTGTTTGTGACAGCTGCCAAAGAAACAATCACATACAGAAAGTTCCTGCAACCCTCCACCCAATTTCAAAACCAGATGAAAGCTTCAAACAATTTGGAATGGACTTGATAGGACCTCTCACCCAATCAGCAAGTGGCAACAGATACATCATATGTTTTGTTTTTTTGTTTTTTTTTACTTTTTGAATCCTTTTAGTCCCACTGACTGACTACCTCACCAAATGGCCAGAGGCAGAGGCTATGCCAGTGGCCAAGTTCATCATCAAGATAGTCTGCAGATACAGTAATGCCAGTGTGATCATCACCGACATAATGTCATCATGTTTTCACTGATGGCTTCAATGCCATCAGTGAAAACATTTTTCAATATTCAGGCATTGACCATTGCCAGACCACTGCCTATCATCCCCAATCCAGTGGCCAGAGAGGTACAACCAATCACTATGCAGTTCCCTTGTCAAGTAGTTAAATGAGGAACAAGACAACTGGGATGAGTTCATTGACCGTGTTCTTCTGGCCTACTGTACAAGGGTCCACAAATCTACAAAGACTCCATTCTTTTTGGCTTTTGCCAAGAACCCCAAACTGATGATAGAAGAACAGCTCCCAAACAGCACCAAATTGCTTCCCATCACAGACTGGGAATAAAGGGCATTAAGCCAGTTTACCCAGAAACCACAACCCACCAATGAAAACTGGATTATGTCTGTCACATAGTCATGAATTTTATCAATTTCAAAATATTTTGGCAATAAGGAATCTATATTCTATATTCTAACCCTCACTAAGACCCAGGTGAGGACGGAGCTGAGGAAGATCAAGGCGAGGAAGGCCTCGGGATCGGACGGCATCAGCGCGAAGCTCCTTAAGTCCTGTGCAGACCAGCTGTGTGGGATTGTGGAGCACATCTTCAACCTGAGCCTGAGCTGGGGAGGGTACCACAGTTGTGGAAAACATCTTGTGTGGTACCTGTACAAAAGACTTCCCACCCCAAAGACCTGAACAGCTACAGACCAGTGGCCCTGACGTCTCACATGATGAAGACCCTGGAGAGACTGCTCCTTGCTCACTTCCGCCCCCTGGTGGGACCAGTGATGGATCCACTCCAGTTTGCCTACCAGCATGGCATTGGGGTGGAGGATGCAGTGATCTTCCTCCTTCACCGTTCTCTGTCCCACCTGGAGAAGCCCGGGAATGCGGTGAGGATCATGTTCTTTGACTTCTCCAGTGCTTTCAACACCATCCAACCGATGATCCTGAAGGACAAGCTGCTGTGCGTAGGGGTGGACCAGCACCTGTCATCATGGATCCTGGACTACCTCACTAACCGGCCACAGTTTGTGAGAACCCAAGATTGTGTGTCCAACACCATCATCGGTAGCACGGGGGCCCCTCAAGGAACGGTTTTGGCTCCCTTCCTGTTCACCCTTTAAACTGCGGACTTCTCACACAACACAACACACTGCCATCTACAGAAGTTCTCTGACGACTCTGCGATTGACGGCCTCATCTCCAACGGAGATGAAGATGAGTACGGAGGACTTATCCAGGACTTCGTGGACTGGTGCCATTGGAACTGCCTCCAGATCAACACGAGGAAAACTAAGGAGCTGGTGGTGGACTGCCGCAGGCAAGGACAACCCCTCACAGCACCAGTAAACATACAGGGAACAGGCATTGAGATGGTGACATCCTACAAGCACCTGGGTGTTAATCTGAACAATAAATTAGACTGGTCACACAATACCGATGCACTCTACAAGAAGGGACAGCGCAGGCTGTTCCTACTGAGGAGGCTGAGGTCTTTTTGTGTACAAGGAGCACTGCTGAAGACATTCTACGACACGGTGGTGGCATCAGCCATCACTTTTGGAGTGGTCTGCTGGGGCAGTGGCATTACAGCAGCTGATGGGAAGAGACTGAACAAACTGATCAAGAAAGCTAGCTCTGTCCTGAGGCAATGCCTTGACCCAGTGGAGGAGATAGGAGAGAGAAGGATGGTGGCTAAACTGTCAACTCTGCTGGAGTCCAAGTCCTACCCTATGCAGGGCATATTGAACGCACTGAGGAGCTCATTTAGCAGTAGACTACATCATCCTAGGTGCGCAACCGAGAGGTTTCGCAGGTCCTTCCTACCTACGGCTGTCAGACTGTATAACCTAAGCAGGAGCGCTCGCAGAGATAGCAAAAAAACGTGACGACCTAATAGTATTGAAGGCAAAAGACGCAATAGACTTACACAAATGGTCCCCTCCAGTATACAACTAGGACAATATCAGTCGCTACGGAGGGTGACAATATGTACGGGTACATATTCATACTATGTAGGATAACTAAGTAGACAGTTATGCTGTTTATTCCATCTAGCTACAATGCTCCGTACTGTGTATATATATTTATATATTTATGTGTACATATGTATATTCACTGCTCTTATTTTTATTTTTCTTATCTTCTTAATTATTGCTCTGAGTGTTGCTATCCCTGTGCTGTTGCAATCCTGGAATTTCCACATTGTGGGACTAATAAAGGCTTATCTTATCTTATATTAACTGAGTTATGACCAAACAGCTTTAGTTTTTACAAATCTTTAATTTTCTTCTTTACGTGTGAGAAAAAGGGACTTTCCAGCCAGAAGAAAGGAAACAGCTTGTGAATGTAATGCTGATCAAGCCATACATTAAGGTCAGGCGAAGGTTTTCTCCAGTTGGGATCCAGTGCAATTCAGCAGAGGACATGCTGTGTGAAGACATCGGCTACACCCCTGGCCCACCGCTGAAATTCACCTCTGTAAACCAGCAGTGGCAAGCAGACCGGTCAAAACCCCAGGGGTGTAAAGTCTTGAGACAAATTGAGGTCGGCAGTGAAAAATATATCGAATATGACAAAGAGCCGAAGGATGCCATTCATATGAGAGGGGACGGCAACTGTCTTTTTTCCGTAGCTTGTCATACCTTCTAACAGGAGCACAGTCAGACCACCATAGACTCAGGTCCCTGTTGGTTCATTATATGACTGAAAATGATAAGGAATTTAGCAGAATATCAAATCAGGGAAACTGTGCTAGCACCAGCATGATGCAGAAGCCTGGGGAGTATGCAGCTGAAGTGAAGGTTTTTGCTGCAGCAAGCCTCTTTGCCACCCCAATATGGACATATTTCCCTGATAGGAGAAAGGAGTCCCAGACAATCTACCATTGGCAGTGCCACAAGCCCCAACCCAGATTGGTAAGCTCTTTCACCTTAACAAACAAGGCTATATTTCTCAACAATCAACACAGACATTTTGAACCAGTAATT